>CM046952.1:64591186-67091186 GCA_025698515.1 Gossypium sturtianum
ACTATAAAATAAGGGAAAAGAAAGGGAGTAAGCTTTAAGCTTAGTAAGTTTACATGTAAACAATAAGCATCATAACATATGCTAATTAATCAATAACATTACATACTAAGCAAGAACAATTCACATTTCCATAACCATGCTTACTCATCTCATCTCTTACCACATTCCAACCATATAACAAATATATATTGCTCACATTTACTTGTACACATTCCCTGCACTCATCACCACAAAGCCACATGAAACATTTACTTAGACAATTTCTTGATGAACCCTTCGAAATAATACCAAGTAGCTGGTGGTTTCGCACATAGCCCACCATTTATCAATAATAGGGTGGTATCGCACATAGCCCACCAACAAGAATATTTACGGTGGTTTCGTACATAGCCCACCAAAGGTTAATATAAATGATGGTATCGCACACAACCCATCATGAATAAATAATAAGGTGGTATCACACACAGCCCACCAACAATGATAATTAAGGTGGTATTGCACACAGCCCACTGAATAATTATCATGGATATTTTTCCGCACTTACATATCTATTCCGAGGTTCATACGAGAATTACTCACTATCTATCAATTTCAATCAATCTCACTCATAATTGATCCCATTCATACAATGCACCAATAAGTAACAACATATGTATTAAAGATGTAACGTTTACACATAAACTTATCTCGGTGCAAAATGTATTAATCAACGGTCTAGTCCGTAACCTTACCTTTTCCTCGGTCAAGGTTGTTCCCACGCTCTTCTTGATCTATAATAATAAAATTTACTCATTCAATCACTATATAACTCATGATACATCAAAATTTCTACTTAGGCAAAAATGACCATGTAACGCCCTGAATTTGGGCCTAGTAGATTTGGGCCTATGGGGTTGTAACGCCCCAAAAATCCCGAAACTTTAAATTTCTGTGCACTGAGGTTGGTATGTATAAGTAGCACTTAGAATATTAATTTTAAGGTATTATCGGGATTATTTGAAGTCTTAGAGATAGGGAAAATTTTATTTTTCTTGCTTTAGTTGACCCTAGTTCAGGCATTAGGCCTCTTAAGCAGATTAAGAGGAAAATAGGACACAAATGGGCTTGTGGTCCAGTGGCAAGGTGGCGTCACTAGGGGAGCTACAAGGTGGCGTGAAGAGGTCGAAGGTTCAAGTAGTGGTAAAGTGTTTTTGGAGTGTTTAATTTTGCATAGTGGATGGCCAGAGTTGCGTGGAACTTGGACTCTTTCGTTGAAGTGTTTGAATTGGTCTTGTAAGCTGATAAAGGAGGGAATTTAGGATGAGATTGAGGAGTTATCAGCGAAAAAAGTTAGGAGCTGAGAAGTGTGAAGAGTTGGTGCCGTTGTGGGAAGTGGGAAGTGTATAAATTCGGCTTATGAGGGTAAATGAGTGCCGTTTTTGGGTCTTTTAGGGGGTATTACGAATTTTCATTGTGGCTTTCGCCATTTGGAGAGTTTTGCAAATAGGTCAGTCTTTCTTTTCTTGACCGAATATCCTGTAGTTACCCTCACGCAAGCACATTTGATCTTTTCTTTTCTCCCCCTCATTATATTTCTTCCATTGCCGAAAAACCATCATTCCTTTTTGCCGAAATCCCTATTGGTGTTGTGTTCTTCTTCTTTCTCCGGAAGCCGAATGCTCCCTTATAATCGAATAGCCCTATCTTTTTGTCGATTCCTTGTTGTTTTTCCTCCATCACAAATTGGTTGCTGTTACCTACTCTCAGTCAAGTGTTGAAAGCTGAATCTAGTAAATAGCTATCTAGGCCGCAGGATCGAAAGGGGTTTGGTAAGTATTCGGTCAATCTCTTTTGTACATTTTGTTAAAAGCCAAAAGGCTATCTAACTGTCCTGTCGTTCACTCTATGATAACAAGGATAAGGTTCAAAGATCGCAAGCGTGGTAGGATCGTTAGCAAGGGTAAGTGTACTCAACTTGATTGTGGTTTAAGTGAATGGTCGAATGTGAGTTTGATCTATAGGGGTGACTTGTGTGGATTATGAGTCACTCAAATCTTGATGGTGTGTGTGTGTGTGCAGATCTAGGGGATACTCCTAATTAGTAGCTAAGGAAGGGCTGTTAGAACCTGGTGGCACACGGTAAGGTTACGGTAAGGTTTTGGCTTTTGGTAGATATTTTTTTTAAGAATGGGTGATTGATTGAAGGTTGGCTGGTTGTAGGTTCAAGACCAAGGATAGTATAGCACGTCGCAGTAACCAGGTGTGTACAAACACTACACACACATGATATCGGTAATGCCGGAAAGCCGAAAGTGGCTAAATGGGCCCGGTGGGCCCTGAAGCTAAGTTGGATGAAATTGATTGATTTGATTATATGAATTGAGTTAGGCATGCATGTTACATGATCTGGAATTGTTTTGGGCCTAATGGGCCATATGAATGAGATTTGGGTCTAATGGGACATAAGGATGTGAATTGGGCGTAATGGGTTATATGAACTTGAAATGGGCTTGATGGGCTTTATGAAGATGTAGACAAGTATGCTAGGGTTTAATGGACTTTAGGCCTAGTTCTGAACAACTCTCAAACTGCATAAAACTTATAATTCTAATAATTAAAAATGTCTGTGGACAAGTAGCTGGGTTAGAGTGTGGCAACGGACATATGCATGTCTAGGAGTGGATCTAGGGGGAGCTTGGTACTTAAGCGATCCTAGTGGCCCACCTCCTCTTCTCTGGAATCCTACCTGGTGCATAGTGTTTGTTCACTTTAGCCGCGAGGACTTGTTTATGGGCCAAAGTTCATAACTAAAACTCGAGATGGACCAAATACCCCTGATTTGAAACTTACCAAAATATCCTTAGATTTGAAAAATTACTAAAATACCCCTGATTGTAAAATTACCATAATACCTTGACTTGCGAAATCACCAAAATACCCCTATTTTGCAAAATTACCTAAATACCCCTGAAGAGTATATTTACGGAAATACCCTTGGGTAGTGAAATGACTAAAATACCCCTAAGTGCCGAATGTGTGAAAATGTGTATGTTGCATTCATGAAATATATGTTGCACTTGGGTGGGTTTTGATGATACGGAGGAAGATTTGAGGACCGCATAGTCGCTTGACGACCGTGGATCCACCGGTGGCTTTAAGCCCATTATAGCAGCTTTGTTGCAACGTTTGAGTAGTGCCGTCGCTGATGCTACCTTTGGTGTGTAGGGATGGGTGGGTTGATATTTATATCCCCACAAGTGTGTAGGGTTAGAAGGGAAATGGTGTGCAGGGTTGGATTTGGGATGGGTGCATTGCATTCATGTGACTCTGATGTGGTATGAGGTCATTGTGGGCTAAGGCCCAAGACCACTGATTTTGATAGGGCTGAGGCCCAATGTAATATTTGTATGTTGATTTGGTTGCCAAGGGTCGTACACACTAAGTTTCAAACTCACACCCTTTTATTAAATGTTTCGTGATCCTCGAACGGCTCGACGTGGGAGAGGACTCTGAGACGGCCACCACGATACAAGAGATTTAGAAGTTTTATTTATTTGTTTCAAAAGACATTATTTTAATTACTTTATTTTCGTTGGATGTAATAAGGCCTTGTACTCCGATTTAACTTTAGATTTTGGGTTTTGTTATTTCAACTGTTTACTTAATTATTAAACCTGAGTAAATTTCTTATGTTTAAACTTGGTTTCCGAAATACTTAAAATAATAAAATGGGCTTTTATCATAACATAAGAAGACTTAAGGATTTTGGGCTTTTGGGTCTTAAGTTTTCACTTAGCAAAATCGTTTGAATTGTGCCTTTGATGTGACATTCCCGGATTCAGCCATAATGTCTAGGCCGAGTTTGGGGCTGTTATATTTAATGCTATCAGAGCCCAGTTACAAAGCTCGGGCTGTGAAATGGACCTTTGATTTTGGGTTTTTAAAACAAGTGGATTAAAGAGTTTTTGCAGGATCTTGCAGTGTGGTTCACCGAGCCCCTGACGTCGAGCCAAGTAAGTTTTTCAGTTATATTACTTGTTTAAATTATTGAACTATAATTAGATATTGGGCTACTTCAAACAATAGGTTTTTAGAGACTAAAGCCCGAAAGAAGGAGTTTTTGAATCTGACTTAGGGAGATAAGTCGGTAGCAGAGTATGAGGTTGAGTTTTTGGGCCTCAGTTGATATGCCAAGGGGATAGTCGCAACAGAGCATGAGAGATGTGTATGATTCGAGGATGGGTTAAGAGATAATCTTAGGGTGCTTATAGCTCCCCAGAGGGAGCGGAACTTTGCGGTCTTGGTGGAGAAAGCAAAGATAGCGGAGGAAGTAAAGCGCACGGAGCGCCTGCACCGAGAAAAGGAGAAGGGCAAGAACAAACGGAACAGGGAAACTATAGGGACTGAACAGAGGCCTGCAAGGAGGGCCAGAGTGAATGGGCCCGTTAGAGTTAAGACCCCTGTTGCTGTTCCTAATACCGGGATACCACCTTTTGTTGTGTGTGGAAAAGGGCATACGGGTGAATGTTAGAGGAGAATAGGTGCTTGTTTGAGCTGTGAATCTATGGAACATCGGATTAGAGAGTGCCCGAGAAGGCCAAATCAGGAGCGAGCCGATGGCAGAGGTAATTTTCAGCCACAGAGGGGTGGTCAACAACCACCAAGGGGCCGCGGACAAGCCAGGGGCAATAATGGTAATGAACGCGGTCGTGGAGCACCAGGTAGAGGTGCAGGTTATGCTGAGGCAATGCAGCCAGCTTTGGTCTATGCAGCACGTCGCCAAAGGGACGAAGACGCTCCAGATGCGAATAATGGTGAGTACCCTACCATAGTATATTGAGTGTTTATTTTGGCCTTAGAATTAGAGTGCGCAGCGAAAGCATAGTGGTGAGGCTTGGGTAGTACGATTAATAGTTAGTTGGAAATTTCGAGGACGAAATTTCATTAAGGAGGGTAGAATTGTAACACCCCGAATTTGGGCCTAGTAGATTTGGGCCTATGGGGTTGTAACGCCCCAAAAATCCTGAAACTTTAAATTTCGGTGCACTGAGGTTGGTATGTATGAGTAGCACCTAGAATATTAATTTTAAGGTATTATCGGGATTATTTGAAGTCTTAGAGATAGGGAAAAATTTATTTTTCTTACTTTAGTGGACCCTAGTCTCAGGCATTAGGCCTCTTAAGCAGATTAAGGGGAAAATAAGACACAAATGGGCTTGTGGTCCAGTGGCATTATGGCGTCACTAGGGGAGCTACAAGGTGGCGTGAAGAGGTCCAAGGTTCGAGTAGTGGTAAAGTGTTTTTGGAGTGTTTAATTTTGCATAGTGGACAGCCAGAGTTGCGTGGAATTTGGACTCTTTCGTTGAAGTGTTTGAATTGGTCTAGTGAGCTGATAAAGGAGGGAATTTAGGATGAGATTGAGGAGTTATCAGGGAGAAAAGTTAGGAGCTGAGAAGTGTGAAGAGTTGGTGCCGTTGTGGGAGGTGGGAAGTGTATAAATTCGGCTAATAAGGGTAAATGAGTGCCGTTTTTGTGTCTTTTAGGGGGTATTACGAATTTTTATTGTGGCTTTCGGCATTTGGAGAGTTTTGCAAATAGGCCAGTCTTTCTTTTCTTGACCGAATATCCTGTAGTTACCCTCACGCAAGCACATTTGATCTTTTCTTTTCTCCCCTCATTCTGTTTCTTCCATTGCTGAAAAACCATCATTCCTTTTTGCCGAAATCCCTATTGGTGTTGTGTTCTTCTTCTTTCTCTGGAAGCCGAATAGTCCTTTATAATCAAATAGCCCTATCTTTTTGCCGATTCCTTGTTGTTTTTCCTCCATCACAAATCGGTTGATGTTACCTACTCTCAGTCAAGTGTTGAAAGCCGAATCTAGTTAATAGCTATCTAGGCCGCAGGATCGAAAGGGGATTTTGTAAGTATTCGGTCAATCTCTTTTGTACGTTTTGCTGAAAGCCGAAAGGCTATCTAACTATCTTGTCATTAACTCTGGGATAACAAGGATAAGGTTCAAAGATCGAAAGCGTGGTAGGATCGTTAGCAAGGGTAAGTGTACTCAACTCGATTGTGGTTGAAGTGAATGGCCGAATGTGAGTTTGATCTATAGGGGTGACTTGTGTGGATTATGAGCCACTCAAATCTTGATGGTGTGTGTGTGAGTGCATATCTAGGGGATACTCCTGAGTAGTAGTTAAGGAAGGGCTATTAGAACCTGGTGGCACACGATAAGGTTACGGTAAGGTTTCGGCTTTTGATAGATATTTTGTTTAAGTATGGGTGATTGATTGAAGGTTGGTTGGTTGTAGGTTCAAGACCAAGGATAGTATAGCACGTCGCAGTAACCAGATGAGTACAAACACTACACACACATGATATCGATAATGCCGGAAAGCTAAAAAGCCGAAAGTGGCTAAATGGGCCCGGTGGGCCCTGAGGCTAAGTTGGATGAAATTGATTGATTTGATTATATGAATTGAGTTAGGCACGCATGTTACATGATCTGGAATTGTTTTGGGCCTAATGGGCCATATGAATGAGATTTTGGTCTAATGGGCCATAAGGATGTTAATTGGGAATAATGGGTTATATGAACGTGAAATAGGCTTGATGGGCTTTATGAAGACGTAGACAAGTATGCTAGGGTTTAATGGACTTTAGGCCTAGTTCTGAACAACTCTCAAACTGCATAAAACTTAATTCTAATAATTAAACATGTCTGTGGACAAGTCGCTGGGTTAGAGTGTGGCAACGGACATATGCATGTCTAGGAGTGGATCTAGGGAGAGCTTAGTACTTAAGCGGTCCTAGTGGCCCACCTCCTCTTCTCTGGAATCCTACCTGGTGAATAGTGTCTGTTCACTTTAGCCGGGAGGACTTGTTTATGGGCCAAACTTCATATCTAAAACCCGAGAGGGACGAAGTACCCCTGATTTGAAATTTACCAAAATATCCTTAGATTTGAAAAATTACTAAAATACCCCTGATTGTAAAATTACCGGAATACCCTTGACTTGCGAAATCACCAAAATACCCTTGTTTTGTAAAATTACCTAAATACCCCTGAAGAGTAGATTTACGGAAATACCCTTGGGTAGTGAAATGACTAAAATACCCCTAAGTGCCGAATGTGTGAAAATGTGTATGTTGCATTCATGAAATATATGTTGCACTTGGGTGGGTTTTGATGATACGGAGGAAGATTTGAGGACCGCATAGTCGCTTGACGACCGTGGATCCACCGGTGGCTTTAAGCCCATTATAGCAGCTTTGTTGCAACGTTTGAGTAGTGCCGTTGCTGGTGCTACCTTTGGTGTGTAGGGATGGGTGGGTTGATATTTATATCCCCGCAGGTGTGTAGGGTTGGAAGGGAAATGGTGTGCAGGGTTGGATTTGGGATGGGTGCATTGCATTCATGTGACTCTGATGTGGTATGAGGTCATTGTGGGCTAAGGCCCAAGACCACTGATTTTGATACGGCTTAGGCCAAATGTAATATTTTTATGTTGATTTGGTTGCGAAGGGTCGTACACACTGAGTTTCGAAACTCACACCCTTTTTATTAAATGTTTCTGGTGATCCTCAGTAAACGGCTCGACGTGGGAGAGGACTCGGAGACGGCCATAGTACAAGAGATTTAGAAGTTTTATTTATTTGTTTCAAAAGACATTATTTTAATTACTTTATTTTCGTTGGATGTAATAAGGCCTTGTACTCCGATTTGACTTTAGATTTTGGGTTTTGTTGCTTCAACTGTTTACTTAATTATTAAACCTGAGTAAATTTCTTTTGTTTAAACTTGGTTTCCGAAATACTTAAAATAATAAAATGGGCTTTTATCATAACATAAGAAGACTTAAGGATTTTGGGCTTTTGGGTCTTAAGTTTTCACTTAGCAAAATCGTTTGAATTGTGCCTTTGATGTGACATTCCCGGATTCAGCCATAACGTCTGGGCCGAGTTTATGGGTGTTATATTTAGTGGTATCAGAGCCCAGTCGCAAAGCTCGGGCTGTGAAATGGGCCTTAGATTTTGGGTTTTTAAAACAAGTGGATTAAAGAGTTTTTGCAGGATCTTGCAGTGTGGTTCACCGAGCCCCTGACGTCGAGCCAAGTAAGTTTTTCTGTTATTTTACTTGTTTAAATTATTGAACTATAATTAGATATTGGGCTACTTTAAACAATAGGTTCTTAGAGACTAAAGCCCGAAGGAAGGAGTTTTTGAATCTGACTTAGGGAGATAAGTCGGTAGAAGAGTATGAGGTTGAGTTTTTGGGCCTCAATTGATATGCCAAGGGGATAGTCGCAACAGAGCATGAGAGATGTGTACGATTCGAGGATGGGTTAAGAGATAGTCTTAGGGTGCTTATAGCTCCCAAGAGGGAGCGGAACTTTACGGTCTTGGTGGAGAAAGCAAAGATAGCGGAGGAAGTAAAGCGCACGGAGCGCCTCCATCGAGAAAAAGAGAAGGGCAAGAACAAACGGAACAGGGAAACTATGGGGACTGAACAGAGGCCTGTAAGGAGGGCCAGAGTGAATGGGCCGGTTAGAGTTAAGGCCCCTGTTGCTGTTCCTAATACCGGGATACCACCTTTTGTTGTGTGTGGAAAAGGGCATACGGGTGAATGTTAGAGGAGAATAGGTGCTTGTTTGAGCTGTGAATCTATGGAACATCGGATTAGAGAGTGCCCGAGAAGGCCAAATCAGGAGCGAGCTGATGGCAGAGGTAATTTTCAGCCACAGAGGGGTGGTCAACAACCACCAAGGGGCCGCGGACAAGCCAGGGGCAATAATGGTAATGAACGCGGTCGTGGAGCACCGTAGAGAGTGCAAAGTTATCTTTGGCAAATGCACGGCTTTGGTCTATGCAGCACGTCGCCAAAGGGACGAAGACGCTCCAGATGCGAATAATGGTGAGTACCCTACCATAGTATATTGAGTGTTTATTTTGGCCTTAGAATTAGAGTGCGCAGCGAAAGCATAGTGGTGAGGCTTGGGTAGTACGATTAATAGTTAGTTGGAAATTTCGAGGACGAAATTTCATTAAGGAGGGTAGAATTGTAACACCCCGAATTTGGGCCTAGTAGATTTGGGCCTATGGGGTTGTAACGCCCCAAAAATCCTGAAACTTTAAATTTCGGTGCACTGAGGTTGGTATGTATGAGTAGCACCTAGAATATTAATTTTAAGGTATTATCGGGATTATTTGAAGTCTTAGAGATAGGGAAAAATTTATTTTTCTTACTTTAGTGGACCCTAGTCTCAGGCATTAGGCCTCTTAAGCAGATTAAGGGGAAAATAAGACACAAATGGGCTTGTGGTCCAGTGGCATTGTGGCGTCACTAGGGGAGCTACAAGGTGGCGTGAAGAGGTCCAAGGTTCGAGTAGTGGTAAAGTGTTTTTGGAGTGTTTAATTTTGCATAGTGGACGGCCAGAGTTGCGTGGAATTTGGACTCTTTCGTTGAAGTGTTTGAATTGGTCTAGTGAGCTGATAAAGGAGGGAATTTAGGATGAGATTGAGGAGTTATCAGGGAGAAAAGTTAGGAGCTGAGAAGTGTGAAGAGTTGGTGCCGTTGTGGGAGGTGGGAAGTGTATAAATTCGGCTAATAAGGGTAAATGAGTGCCGTTTTTGTGTCTTTTAGGGGGTATTACGAATTTTTATTGTGGCTTTCGGCATTTGGAGAGTTTTGCAAATAGGCCAGTCTTTCTTTTCTTGACCGAATATCCTGTAGTTACCCTCACGCAAGCACATTTGATCTTTTCTTTTCTCCCCCTCATTCTGTTTCTTCCATTGTCGAAAAACCTTCATTCCTTTTTGCCGAAATCCCTATTGGTGTTGTGTTCTTCTTCTTTCCCTGGAAGCCGAATACTCCTTTATAATCAAATAGCCCTATCTTTTTGCCGATTCCTTGTGGTTTTTCCTCCATCACAAATCGGTTGATGTTACCTACTCTCAGTCAAGTGTTGAAAGCAGAATCTAGTTAATAGCTATCTAGGCCGCAGGATCAAAAGGGGATTTTGTAAGTATTCGGTCAATCACTTTTTTACGTTTTGCTAAAAGCTAAAAGGCTATCTAACTGTCTTGTCGTTAACTCTAGGATAACAAGGATAAGGTTCAAAGATCGCAAGCGTGGTAGGATCGTTAGGAAGGGTAAGTGTACTCAACTCGATTGTGGTTTAAGTGAATGGCCGAATGTGAGTTTGATCTATAGGGGTGACTTGTGTGGATTATGAGTCACTCGAATCTTGATGGTGTGTGTGTGAGTGCAGATCTAGGGGATACTCCTGATTAGTGGTTAAGGAAGGGCTATTAGAACCTGGTGGCACACGATAAGGTTACGGTAAGGTTTCGGCTTTTGGTAGATATTTTGTTTAAGTATGGGTGATTGATTGAAGGTTGGTTGGTTGTAGGTTCAAGACCAAGGATAGTATAGCACGTCGCAGTAACCAGGTGAGTACAAACACTATACACACATGATATCAGTAATGACGGAAAGCCAAAAACCTGAAAGTGGCTAAATGGGCCCGGTGGGCCCTGAGGCTAAGTTGGATGAAATTGATTGATTTGATTATATGAATTGAGTTAGGCACGCATGTTACATGATCTGGAATTGTTTTGGGCCTAACGGGCCATATGAATGAGATTTGGGTCTAATGGGCCATAAGGATGTTAATTGGGCATAATGGGTTATATGAACTTGAAATAGGCTTGATGGCCTTTATGAAGACGTAGACAAGTATGCTAGGGTTTAATGGATTTTAGGCCTAGTTCTGAACAACTCTCAAACTGCATAAAACTTAATTCTAATAATTAAACATGTCTATGGACAACTCGCTGGGTTAGAGTGCGGCAACGGACATATGCATGTCTAGGAGTGGATCTAGGGAGAGCTTGGTACTTAAGCGGTCCTAGTGGCACACCTCCTCTTCTCTGGAATCCTACCTGGTGAATAGTGTCTGTTCACTTTAGCCGGGAGGACTTGTTTATGGGCCAAACTTCATAACTAAAACCCGAGAGGGACCAAATACCCCTGATTTGAAATTTACCAAAATATCCTTAGATTTGAAAAATTACTAAAATACCCCTGATTGTAAAATTACCAGAATACCCTTGATTTGCAAAATCACCAAAATACCCCTATTTTGTAAAATTACCTAAATACCCCTGTAGAGTAGATTTACGGAAATACCCTTGGGTAGTGAAATGACTAAAATACCCCTAAGTGCCGAATGTGTGAAAATTTGTATGTTGCATTCATGAAATATATGTTGCACTTGGGTGGGTTTTGATGATACGGAGGAAGATTTGAGGATCGCATAGTCACTTGACGACCGTGGATCCATCAGTGGCTTTAAGCCCATTATAGCAGTTTTGCTGCAATGTTTGAGTAGTGCCGCTGTTGGTGCTACCTTTGGTGTGTAGGGATGGGTGGGTTGATATTTATATCCCCACAGGTGTGTAGGGTTGGAAGGGAAATGGTGTGCAGGGTTGGATTTGGGATGGGTGCATTGCATTCATGTGACTCTAATGTGGTATGAGGTCATTGTGGGCTAAGGCCCAAGACCACTGATTTTGATAGGGCTTAGGCAAAATGTAATATTTGTATGTTGATTTGGTTACGAAGGGTCGTACACACTGAGTTTCGAAACTGACACCCTTTTTATTAAATGTTTCAGGTGATCCTCAGTAAACGGCTCGACGTGGGAGAGGACTCGGAGACGGCCACACTACAAGAGATTTAGAAGTTTTATTTATTTGTTTCAAAAGACATTATTTTAATTACTTTATTTTCGTTGGATGTAATAAGGCCTTGTACTCCGATTTGACTTTAGATTTTGGGTTTTGTTGTTTCAACTGTTTACTTAATTATTAAACCTGAGTAAATTTCTTATGTTTAAACTTGGTTTCCGAAATACTTAAAATAATAAAATGGGCTTTTATCATTACTTAAGAAGACTTAAGGATTTTGGGCTTTTGGGTCTTAAGTTTTCACATAGCAAAATCGTTTGAATTGTGCCTTTGATGTGACATTTCTGGATTCGGCCATAACGTCTGGGCCAGGTTTGGGGGTGTTACATTTAGTGGTATCAGAGCCCAGTTGCAAAGCTCGGGCTATGAAATGGGCCTTAGATTTTGGGTTTTTAAAACAAGTGGATTAAAGAGTTTTTGCAGGATCTTGCAGTGTGGTTCACCGAGCCCCTGACGTCGAGCCAAGTAAGTTTTTCTGTTATTTTACTTGTTTAAATTACTGAACTATAATTAGATATTGGGCTACTTTAAACAATAGGTTCTTAGAGACTAAAGCCCGAAGGAAGGAGTTTTTGAATCTGACTCAGGGAGATAAGTCGGTAGCAGAGTATGAGGCTGAGTTTTTGCGCCTCAGTCGATATGCCAAGGGGATAGTCGCAACAGAGCATGAGAGATGTGTACGGTTCGAGGATGGGTTAAGAGACAATCTTAGGGTGCTTATAGCTCCCCAGAGGGAGCGGGACTTTGCGGTCTTGGTGGAGAAAGCAAAGATAGCGGAGTAAGTAAAGCGTATGGAGCGCCTCCACCGAGAAAAAGAGAAGGGCAAGAACAAACAGAACGTGGAAACTATGGGGGCTGAACAGAGGCCTGCAAGGAAGGCCAGAGTGAATGGGCTGGTTAGAGTTGAGGCCCTTGTTGCTGTTGCTAATATCGGGATACCACCTTTTATTGTGTGTGGAAAAGGGTATACGGGTGAATGTTGGAGGAGAATAGGAGCTTGTTTAAGCTGTGGATCTATGGAACATAGGATTAGAGAGTGCCCGAGAAGGCCAAATCAGGAGCGAGCCAATGGCAGAGGTAATTTTCAGCCACAAAGGGGTGGTCAACAACCACCAAGGGGCCGCGGACAAGCCAGGGACGATAATGGTAATGAACGCGGTTGTGGAGCACCAGGTAGAGGTGCAGGTTATGCTGAGGCGATGCAGCCAGCTTTGGTCTATGCAGCACGTCACCAAAGGGACGAAGACGCTCCAAATGCGAATAATGGTGCGTACCCTACCATAGTATACTGAGTGTTTATTTTCGCTTTAGAATTAGATTGCGCGGCGAAAGCATAGTGGTGAGGCTTGGGTAGTATGATTAATAGTTAGTTGGAAATTTCGAGGACGAAATTTCTTTAAGGAGGGTAGAACTGTAACGCCTCAAATTTGGGCCTAGTAGATTTGGGCCTATGGGGTTGTAATGCCCCAAAAATCCCGAAACTTAAAATTTCTTTGCGCTGAGGTTGGTATGTATGAGTAGCACTAAGAATATTAATTTTAAGGTATTATCGGGATTATTTAAAGTCTTAGAGATAGGGAAAAATTTATTTTTCTTGCTTTAGTGGACCCTAGTCTCAGGCATTATGCCTCTTAAGCAGATTAAGGGGAAAATAGGACACAAATGGGCTTGTGGTCCAGTGGCAAGGTGGCGTCACTAGGGGAGCTAAAAGGTGGCGTGAAGAGGTCCAAGGTTCGAGTAGTGGTAAAGTTTTTTTGGAGTGTTTAATTTTGCATAGTGGACGGCTAGAGTTGCGTGGAATTTGGACTCTTTCGTTGAAGTGTTTGAATTGGTCTTGTGAGCTGATAAAGGAGGGAATTTAGGATGAGATTGAGGAGTTATCAGGGAGAAAGGTTAGAAGCTGAGAAGTGTGAAGAGTTGGAGCCGTTGTGGGAAGTGGGAAGTGTATAAATTCGGCTTAAGAGGGTAAATAAGTGTCGTTTTTGGGTCTTTTAGGGGGTATTACGATTCTGGTTGTACCAAAATTGAGCTTCGGTTAACAAAGTTTTCAACTGATCAAAGCTTTTCTGACATTTATCGGACAATTAAAATCTCACATCTTTCTGAAGCAATTTAGTCAACAGAGTAGCAATCATCGAAAAGCCTTTTACAAACCAGCGATAATAACCAGCTAATCCCAGAAAACTTCAGACTTCAGACACATTTCTCGGAGGTTTCCTTTCCAGAATAGCAGAAATCTTACTCGGATCAACTCGTATACCAGAGGCTGATACAATATGTCCCAGAAAACCAACTTCTCGCAACCAAAATTCACATTTGTTGAATTTCGCATATAATTGCTTTTCACGCAGAGTCTATAATACAATTCTCAGATGCTCAGCATGCTCAATCTCATTACATGAATAAATTAAAATGTCATCAATGAATACGACAACAAATCGATCTAGGTACGGTCTGAAAATTCTGTCCATCAAATCCATAAAAATAGCAGGAGCATTCGTTAGTCCGAAAGGCATAACTAAAAACTCATAATGCCCGTACCTCGTTCTGAAAGTAGTCTTTGGAATATCTGAATCTTTTACTCGCAGCTGGTAGTATCCTGATCTCAAATCTATCTTTGAAAACATAGTGGCTCCTTTAATCTGATCAAATAAATCATCAATTCTCGGCAAAGGATATTTTTTCTTTATAGTAACTTTGTTCAACTGACAATAATCAATACACATTCTCATCGTGCCATCTTTTTTTTTCACAAACAGAACAGGAGCACCCCAAGGTGAGAGACTCGGTCTTGCAAACCCTTTATCAGTAAACTCTTGCAATTGTGACTTTAACTCTTTCTACTCTGTTGGTGCCATTCTATACGGAGTTATCGAAATAGGAGTTGTTCCTGGATACAAATCAATACCAATTTCAACTTCACGTATCGGAGGCAATCCCGGTAATTCTTCAAGAAATACATCAGGGAATTCACAAACCACTGGCACTAATTCAACTTTCTTTTTAGTTACTTTCAAATCAATCACATAAGCAAAGAAAGCTTCATAACCCTTTTTCAAATAATTCTGAGCTTTTAACACAGATATCACAGCAAGTAATCCATTCAAATCATTAGACTCAACCCGAACTATTTCATCATTCTGACATCTCAAATAAATGGTCTTTCTTTTGCAATTCCAAAACAGCGTCATGTAGTGTCAACCAGTCCATACCCAAAATGATATCAAACTCATCAAATGGTAATAGTATCAAATCAGCCGGAAAACAAAATCTCTAAACATCAACGGACAGTTCTTGCATACTTTATCAACCAGGGCACTTTTACCTAAGGGATTCGATACTCTAATAACAAATTCAGTAGACTCTACAGGCAAAGTCTTACTGGATACTAAGTTCATGCATATATACGAATGTGTAGAACCTGGGTCTATCAATGCAATCACAGAAGTATCATAAGGAGTACATGTACCCGTTATAACATCCGGTGATGAAGCTTCCTTACGAGCTCGGATGGCATATGCTCTGGCCGGAGCTCTAGCTTCAGATCTCACAACTGTGTCTTTCGTAGTTTTCTGACTACTACTGACATTCCTTGCATTTTGGGAAGGTCTACCTCTTGCTGAAACATTATCAGATCTCGAATTCTGAACAATCTCTTGCTCAACAAACTCTGGGCAATCTCTAATGAAATGATCTAACGATCCACATCTGAAACAGGCTCGATCATTAAATCTACAACTTTTCGAATGTCTTTTATCACAATGTTTACATTCAGGTCGTTCGGATCGGACATTTCCAACACTAGCCATCGAAGTTGCTGGAGCTTTGGAATTCGACTGTGTTCTAGCTCAATCTCTCGGATTCGAATGTCCCACATTTTCCTTTGAACGACTATGCTCATCTCTAAATTTCTTCGAAGCAGACTGAAATGATTTATTCGAAAATCTCTTTCTTGCCTCTCTGACTTCAGACTCAGCTTTTTTTTTGTCTTTCCCAAGTGCCTTAGCTTTGCACGCTCGATCAACAAGCATAACAAACTCTTTTATTTCTAAAATCCCAACTAACAAACGGATATCTTCGTTAAGGCCATCTTAAAATCTTTTGCACATTATTGCCTCGGTTGATACACATTCACGAGCATACTGACTTAGTCTCACGAACTCTTGCTCGTACTCAGTGACGGACATGCGACCCTGTTTCAATTCTAGAAATTCTTTTCGTTTCTGATCAATAAATCTCTGACTAATGTATTTCTTCCTAAACTTAGTCTGAAAGAAATCCCAAGTAACCCGTTCCTTTGGAACCACAGAAATCAAAGTCTTCCACCATTGATAGGCCGCATCTCGTAACAAAGAAACAACACATTTTATGCATTCTTCAGGATTTAGTGACATTTCATCAAATACACGAATTGTGTTCTCGAGCCAAAACTCAGCTTTCTCGGCATCGTCATCACTGGTGGCCCGGAACTCTTCAGCCCCATATTTATGGATTTTGTCGATCGGAGGCTTATTCAACAAATTTAGATTCATAGCCGGAGGTATAGCAGAAGTCTGAGGAGGATTAAGCGGGGGCGGAGGTTGTGAAATAGCTGGATTATTCCTTACAAACTGAGTGAACCACTCACTCATCATTTGGAAGAAAGCTTGTTTAGCTTCTCCCTCTTGACCGCTAGTAGCCGGTCTCGAATCATATGGCGCTGTCCCTTGAGCAGGAGCAGGCGTATTGCTTTTTACATCGTCAGCTATGGCTCTTTCGGGATCCATTACTATACAGAAAACACATTTTACTCGTCAAGATTCATCACACTATCACATTTCATATATATGGCATGTATAGCTAGACTCTCATACGCTACGTTAGTCCGAGAATCGACTAAACCGTAGCTCTGATAACAATCAAATGTAACACCCCTAACCTGTAACCATCGCCTGTTTAGGGTTAAGAGGCATTACCGGACAATCAGAAACTTTTACAGACATTTCATAACCTAATTAGACAATTCACATCAAAGTGTCCCTTAAATAGGTCAACGAGACCATAATCATGCTTAAGAATTGGGCAAGGACTAAACCGAACACATACGAAAATTCTCAGAAATTTAAAAATTTTTCAAAGTTACAGAGGTCACACGCCCGTGTGGGCAGGCCGTGTGCCGTCCACGGCCTCAGACACGCCCGTGCGTCTAAGCCGTGTCAAAACAAGGCATACATACTGACTTGTCCACACGGCCGTGGACACGCCCGTGTGCCTCACCCGTGGTCGAGCCTGACTTGCACCACACGGCCAGTCACACGCCCGTGTGCCCAGCTCGTGGTCGAGTCTGACTTGTTTTGAAATTCAACCATGAAGGACACGGTCGAGCCACACGCCCGTGTGCTCAACCGTGTGGGCAAATATAGGCCATTTGCAAGGCGAAAATGCCACCCACACTTTGGGTCATCCATACAAGCACCTACAAGCATCATACCAAGCACAATTGGCAACCAAAAACATACCAAATGGTCATCCTTTTCAACTCATTCAAGTACATTTCATCACAACAAATTATAAGCCCTTTAACTCAACTAAAACACAAGCACATCAAAGTATAATCCATCCCAAGCTTACCATCAATAATATGCCAACTGTGCATCAATAAGCTCACCATTCATAAGACCATTTCATTTGCTATCAAGCTATACTAAAACTAAGCATCATAGAACATGAATAGTTATTCATAACACAACCATTTATCTAGCCATATCACATGGCTATGTACATATCCCAAACATATTCCAAAATAACTAGCCTATACATGCCATACTTAGTATATACACTTTTAAAAGGTACCAAAATAGGATTGAGTAGTGTGATGACGATCCTCGACGATCCCCGAGCCTTTCGTAGCTTTGACGATCTATAAAACAGAGCAAACACAAACAAAGTAAGCTTTCAAAAGCTTAGTAAGCCATATACAAATAAACTTAACATGTAATCATATATAAGCATAGCAAACCAAATTCATTAACATATTTTCATTTCATACATATAGGTTTCTCTTTGGCTCAAATGGTTTGCCATTTCTTACCAACATTTCATATCTCAAAATATTACTTTTGCTCATAGGACACTCAAGCACATATCACATATTGTCTCATCAATTTTATACACATATACACCTTGGTAAGTCCATACATATACTTACCTTTCATACACTTACTTAGTGTACAATTCAAACGTACCTGTTTCGCTTAAACATTTTACGTAGCCACTCGTTTCTCTAATTTGCCTGTTGAACCGTTCGAAATTAAATAGAAAGATCGGAATACTCAGAATGGTCGTTCATTGCCAACTTCCCAGACGTGGTCTTACATGTAACCAGATATCGATGCCACTGTCCCAAACAGGGTCTTACATGAATCAATACGATGCCAATGTCCCAGACATAGTCTTACACGTAAATCTCAAATCGATGCCAACGTCCCAGACGTGGTCTTACACGAATCACTATGATGCCAATGTCCCAGACATGGTCTTACACGTAATCACATATCGGACACCTATGTCATGACATATACAACCCTATCTATTCCTAGGTTCACATGAGACTTTTTCGGATGTTGACACCATGTCGATACTACCTCAGATTTCATGTACTTAATATCTTGAATATATTCATCGCAATCCATATTTCATAGATACGTAAATAACTCAATTAAAATGCATTTATTTGTAAATCAACTTACCTCGGATTCAGATAAACGGAAACGAACTCGGCTACTCAATTACTTTCGATTTCCCACGATCTAAGTCCGTTTTCTTCAGTTCTTGATCTATACATATTCAAATTTAACTCATTTATTCACTAAATTATTCAATTCAATCCAAAAACAAATATTTAGGGCAATTTACAAATTACCCCTCACATTTTCACATTTTGACATTTTAGTCCATATTTCACAAATTCACAAAATTCCATATTACCCATGCTTGGCCAAATATTCATGTAGTCCATACAAGTCCATACATTTCATTTATTTTACAATTTAGTCCCTCAAAATATTATTTTCTCAATTTAATCCAAACTACTCAAATTCATCAAAAATTCAAAGACAAACTATGTAAATCTAACACATATCTTTGATAATTCATCTTCAAACATCACAAAACTCATGTGTTCATCAATGGCACATTTCAAAATCTTCATCAATTCACAAAATTAAAGCATGGGTTTTGTAGAATACAAAGCAACGATTACAAAAACGTAGAAATTATCAAAAATCGAAACCAAAACATACCTTAATTTAGCTTAGAAGTAGCCGAAACCTAGCTTGGTTTTTATTTCTTCTTTTTCTTTCAATATTCGGCTAGATGAACACCAAAATAGATAGCTTATTTTATGTTTTATTTTTATTATACTAACATTATTAATCATTTTACAAAAGTAGCCTTTTAATTAACATAATAGCTTTTATACACTAAGGCCATTTTGTCCATTAACCATTCCACTTACTAAATAATGGCTTAATTGCCTCATAACGCCACTACATTCAAAAGCCATAACACATTAGTGCTTTTAACATATGGCATGCAAATTTTGCATCTTTCATTATTAGATCCTTTTATCAAATTAAGCACACAAATGACAAAATTAATTCATGGAACTTTAACACATGCTTATTCATATACAGTAGGCACAGAAAATAATATTAAAATATTTTTCTAACTAGGATTTGTGGTCCCAAAACCACTATTCTGACTAGGGTCTAAACCGAACTGTTACATCTTGTAACAAACTCGGAGATGTCTCTTTTCATACTCGGCCACCAATACAACTTCTTCAAAATATTGTACATTTTTGTGCTGCCCGGGTGTACTGACAAACAACCACTGTCTGCTTCATGTAAAATTTTTCGGATTAACTCATCATCCTTTGGTACACAAATTCTATCATGAAACGTCAAGTAATCCTCTGAACTATCCCGAAAATCAGAGTCTTTTTTCGATTTGCACTAAGCTCTCTTAGCTTGCATCTCACTATCATTCTTTTGAGCTTCACATATCTGCTGAATAAATAATGGTCTAGCTCTCAACTCGGCCAATATAGCACCATCATTAGAAAACGCTAAGCTCGTACTCATAGCTCTCAAAGCATACAGGGATTTTCTGCTCAAGGCATCCGTAACCACATTCGCTTTCCCTAGATGGTAATCAATTACTAACTCATAATCCTTCAATAATTCGAGCCACCGTCGTTGTCGTAAATTCAAATATATTTGGTCCATCAAGTACTTCAAACTCTTGTGATCGGTGAAGATTCGGTACTTCTCACCATATAAATAATGACGCCAAATCTTCAAAGCGAAAACGATCGCAGCCAACTCCAAATCGTGAGTCAGATAATTCTTCTCATGTGGTTTTAGCTGTCTCGAGGCGTAAGCTACTACTTTACCCTCTTGCATCAACACACAGCCAAGACCATTTAATGACGCATCACTGTAGACCACAAACTCTTTCCCCGACTCAGGTTGTACTAAAACCGCGCCTCAGTCAACAATGCTTTCAATCTCTCAAAACTTTGTTGGCATTTCTCAGTCCATTCAAACTTAACATCTTTGTGCAACAGTTTCCTCATCGGTGTAGCAAGAACCCTTTTACGAACCGTCTGTAGTACCCCACTAAACCCAAAAAGCTTCTAATTTCTGACACATTCCTTGGCGATTTCCACTCCACAATAGACGAGATCTTACTCGGATCAACTCTAATGCCATCACCCGACACAATGTGTCCTAAGAATCCGACCTCTCTGAGCCAAAACTCACTCTTGCTGAATTTAGCATACAACTGCTTGTCTCTTAAAGTCTGCAAAATAATTCTCAGGTGCTCTGCATGCTCTCTCTCATTCTGGGAATAAATTAATATGTCGTCGATAAAAACAACCACAAACTTATCCAAATACGATCGGAAGATGCGGTTCATTAGATCCATAAAAATCACAGGAGCATTCGTTAAGCCAAATTGCATGACAAGAAACTCATAATGGCCATACCTTGTCCGAAATGTAGTTTTCGACACATCTTGCTCCTTAACCCTCAACTGGTCATAGCCAGATCTTAGGTCTATCTTAGAGAACACCGTAGCTCCCTTCAATTGGTCAAATAAATCAACTATCATTGGCAAAGGATATTTATTCTTCACTGTCACCTTGTTGAGTTGTCTGTAGTCTATGCACAATCTCATCGACCCATCTTTCTTCTTCACAAAAAGTACCGGAGCACCCCACGGTGAATAGCTCGATCTTGCAAAACCCTTCTCCGTTAACTCTTGCAACTGAATCTTCAACTCTTTTAACTCCAATGATGCCATCCTATACGGAGCAACCAAAATAGGTGTCGTACCCGGAACAAACTCTATACCAAACTCGACCTCTCTAACTGGAGGCAATCCGGGTAACTCTTTCGAAAACACATCTGGATACTCGCATACCATTAGCACTGATTCAATCTTTACCTCTGACTCTTGAGTATTCAGCACAAAGGTGAGATAAGACTCATACCCCTTTCTCAAGTATTTCTCAGCTACCATAGATGAAATCATTACAGGAAAACTATCCGTTTTACCTGATTCATCCTGAATGACATCCCCATTTACACATCTCAATTCAATAAACTTACTACCAAAGTTTACTAAAACATTATGAGCAGTCAACCAATCCATACCAAGAATCAGGTCAAATTCATCAAACGGCAACAACATGAGATTTACCGGAAAACAATGACCTCTAATTATCAAAGGACAATTCCTACACACCTTGTCAACTAGCACATGTTTGCCTAACGGGTTTGACACTTTTACTACAAATCCTGTAGACTCAACAATCGTACTCATGCTAGATGCCAATTTCATGCAAATGTAAGAATAGGTAGACCCCGGATCAATCAAAGAAACAACAGAGATATCGTAAAGAGAAAAAGTACCCGTTATCACATTTAGAGATGATGCCTCTTTGCGAGCGCGAATGGCATAAGTCCTTGCAGGTGCTCGACCCTCCAATCTCATAGCAGAGTCTCTAGGCGCACCTCTACTACTAATCCTACCTCCCGGGTTCTTTTGTGATCTACCCTTAGAAGATACACTACTTGATCTTATTTCTTGCTTTCTTTCCTTCTCATCCCTCTCAGGACAATTCTGAATAAAATGATCGGGTGAACCACACTCGTAACAATTTCAGTGGTTTCCCCAACACTCCCCAGTGTGTTGCCTACCACAATTTGGAAACTCCGATTTATTAGACTTTGGTTTGCCCACGCTTACCATCGAGGTGGCTTGAACTCTCAAGCCCGAGTATGTATTACTTCGATCTCGGTGTGAATATCCAACTGACGCAGTCGTCCGAGGGTTTATTTCCTTGGACCTCTTTGATTGAGTTTGGTATGATTTACTCATTGGTCTTTTTCTTGCATCTCGAGCCTCACTCATGGCTTTTCTCTTTTCCTTATTCAGCTCCTCGACCTTGCATGCCCTATCAACCAACACCACAAATTCTTTCAATTCCAAGATCCCAACTAGTAGTCCGATATCCTCATTCAGCCCATCTTCAAACCTCTTACACAAGATAGCTTCTGTAGACACACACTCTTGTGCATACTTGCTGAGTCTAACAAACTCGCGCTCATACTCTACCACAGTCATTTTGCCTTGCTTCAATTTGAGGAACTTTTTCCATTTTTGATCCACAAATCTCTGACTTGTGTACTTCTTTCGGAACTCTTCCAAAAAAAAGTCCCACGTCACTCTCTCCCTTAGAACTACCGACGTCAACGTTTTACACCAACGATATGCCGAGTCTTTCAGCAATGACACGGTGCATTTCAAGCTCTCCTCAGGTGTGCATGAGAGTTCATCAAATACTCGTATTGAAATCTCAAGCCAGAACTCCTCCCTCTCGGGGTCATCATCTATATTCGCTCTGAATTCCTCGGCCCCTTGTTTCTGAATCTTATCAACCAGGGGTTTAGTCATTCTCTCCAAATCTATACCTTAAGGAGCCACAGGAACTGGCTGAGGTATAGGAGGGGGTGGAGGAGGTTGAGCATTAGGATTCGCTTGTACATACTCTATGTATCAATTACTCATCATTTGGAGAAAGACTTCTCGAGCCTCTTCTCCTTGACCCATAGTCTTGGGTCTACTCTCTACAGGCACGATCGCTTGCGTGGGAGCCGGGGCATTACTAGCAGCGTTATCAGCAGCTGCTCAGTCGGGATCCATTTACTATATAAAAACAAGGTTTAGAATAGTCAGAAGTCACCACACTATCAATATACATTCATAGCATGTATAGCTAGACTCTTACACACGCTACGATCGTCTGAGAACCGACTAAACCATAGCTCTGATACCACTAAATGTAACACCCCTTACCCGTATTCATCGCCGGAACTGGGTACGAGGAATTACTGGACATAACTCACTTGAACATACAACTTTGGGCTATAAATTTCATTTCAACTTAAAACTTCCCATTCACATTCAAAGCATCCTCATTATGGGCCTACAAGGCCTTAAACATGCAAACGGAGGGTTTCGGAATCAAACTGGGAACTTTTGTATCCTTAGAAAGTTTTTGCTTAAACAGGGCCACACGCCCGTGTGAAATGGGACACGCCCGTGTGGGCAGGCCGTGTGGTTACACAAGCCCATGTCCCTAACCCGTGTGGAATTTATTTTTCTTTTTGAACCTACAGGGGTTTTCACACGGCCGAACACACGCCTGTGTCTTTGGCCCGAGTCCTTCACACGGCCTACACACGCCCGTGTCCTCACCTGTGTGTGAAAACCAGGGTATTATGTTTATGACATCAGCAACCTCATAAGGGGCATAAGGCCTAGGTACACACTCGTGTGTCTAACCCGTGGTCGACACTAACATGCAACACTAACATGTAGGGGACACATGGCCCAGTCACACACCCATGGGACTCACCGTGTGTCACACATGGCCTAGACACACGCCCGTGTGCCTACCCATGTGGACAAGAATAAGGCTATTTGCCAAGCCCTTTTTATCACCCTAACTCATACAACATAATTTACATTCAACCATTAACCAAGCAACCCAATCATGCATCATACACATTCATGAATAACCTCATCTTTTCATATATTAATAATAAAGAGCCATCAACTATGGCTATTTACAAAAATATCATCTTTAAAAGAGCCAATACACTTGGCCAAAACAACAAAACATTTCACTAAGTCTAGCCCCTATACATGCCATACTCAATATGCTAAGTCTAAATATACCGAGATGAGCTGATAGTATGGATGATCTTCTGATTATCTTCGTATCTCGAGCTGGCTCTTTGACACTATAAAATAAGGGAAAAGAAAGGGAGTAAGCTTTAAGCTTCGTAAGTTTACATGTAAACAATAAGCATTATAGCATATGCTAATTAATCAATAACATTACATACTAAGCAAGAACAATTCACATTTCCATAACCATGCTTACTCATCTCATCTCTTACCATATTCCAACCATATAACAAATATATATTGATCACATTTACTTGTACACATTCCCTGCACTCATCACCACAAATCCACATGAAACATTTACTTAGACAATTTCTCGATGAACCCTTCATAATAATACCAAGTACCCGGTGGTTTTGCACACAGCCCACCATTTATCAATAATAGGGTGGTATCGCACATAGCCCACTAGCAAGAATATTTACGGTGGTTTCGCACATAGCCCACCAAAGGTTAATATAAACGATGGTATCGCACACAGCCCATCGTGAATAAATAATAAGGTGGTATCGCACACAGCCCACTAAATAATTATCATGGAAATTTTTCCGCACTTACATATCTATTCCGAGGTTCATACGAGAATTACTCACTATCTATCAATTTCAATCAATCTCACTCATAATTGATCTAATTCATACAATGCACCAATAAGTAACAACATGTGTATTAAATATGTAACGTTTACACATAAACTTACCTCGGTGTAAAATGTATTATCAACTGTCTAGTCCGTAACCTTGCCTTTTCCTCGGTCAAGGGTGTTCCCACGCTCTTCTTGATCTATAATAATAAAATTGACTCATTCAATCACTATATAACTCATGATACATCAAAATTTCTACTTAGGCAAATATGACCATTTTGCCCTTATACTTTGGCAAAATTACAATTTTACCCCTAGGCTCGTAAATCATTTTTCATCACATTTTCTCATTAAAAAGCCTAGCTGAACATTTATTTCTCTTACAACAACTCACAAAACCAATTATTTCATGCATTTATTACTAAATTACAACCTTTACAACTAAGTCACATTTAGGTGTTTTCATGATAACACCTTTCACAAAAGTTATTCCTTAACCCTCTAACATTCATTTTCTTCAATAAAAACTCAGCAAACAACATGAACACTCTCATGGCAAGTCCCTAAACTTTCAATCATTTTGCAAAATAGTCCCCTCATTAGCTAGCTTAAGCTTTAGGGGCTCCAAAAGTACAAAAATTATCAAAAAAGACCTCTAAAATCACTTACTTGTAAAAGAATAGCTTGGCTGAAAGTTTGAACTCCAAAATCCCCTATTTTCTCTTCAATTTTTGGTGGTGAATAGTGAAAGATGATATCTCTTTTATTTATCTTATTTTATTCATTTTTTTATCACCTAATTCTACCAAATTTTGACCAAAATTAATGCCCTTGTCTCCCTTGTCTCTATGGCCGGCCAACACACTATTATTGGCCTAATTTCACTTTAAGTACCTCCAATTTAATATTATATGGCTATTAGACACCTCTATCTTTTATAATGGAACTTTCGCACTTTATGCGATTTAGTCCTTTTTCTCAATTAAGCATACAATTGTTAAAATTAAAACACCAAAACTTCCATGCATCCTTATAATCATGCTATAACATATAAAATAATATCAAAATAATTTTCTTCAACCTCAGATTAGTGGTTCCAAAACCACTGTTCCGACTAGCCTCAAAATCGGGCTATTACAAACATCCCTTGTTTTTAATGTATTGTCGCTCAAGCCTAGTAAACCTAGTTATAAATACAATTTTTACTCAAAATAATCAGCCTCTAACTGTCTTTTCTTCTACCTTAGTCGTCCCTAACCTTTTCTACCTTCATTGATATTTTCTTTTCTTTTCTCCTTCTCCCACCATTGTTGTCGTCTCACCTATGACCACCATTCGCCTTTGATATTTCTTTTTGTTGTCTTCAAGATTGAGCATTATCTCCATCCCTATCTTGCTGCCATTTTTCTTCAATTAGAACAGCCCCGAAATTGAAATCTTTAGTCTCCAAGATCAACTACAACCTTGCCAAGAAAGTGTCATTGCCGCCCATCTCCAATAGATTATGTAACATCTCTATTTCTTTTAATTTCTTGGGTAATCTTGAAATTTAAAAACCTAAACTTTTAGATCTGGAATTTTGGGAATTTTAAATTATTTTAAAGGTATTTTTCAAGCTTTTAATTAGATCTCAAATCATTTTAAAATTCAGCCCCAATTCTAGCCACCATAGGTGGTGGTACGTGTGCATATGTGTAGAAAAGGGGACTGTTTTGTTTCTTGAATCTTTCCCATTTAATTTCAGCCTTAATTTGAGTTCTTTAACCCTTCTAATCAGCCTTTAAACCTGTTTCATTTAGGTAAAAACATTATTGATCGATTGGCCATTCGAAACTAACAAATTGGGAAGCGTAAGTGCAGTTAAGTGTAAACTAGTTTGTTGTTTCGACATGGTTGTTGGGTAAAGGTTACGGATTGATTAGATGAAAGAATTTAATCATTATTAGCTACTGATTTTCCAGTATATTATTGAATTAGGTGCTGACTTGAACGTCCCAAATCAACTGTAAAGCTGAAGAACGATCACACGTACGGTTCGCATCAAAACAGTGTAAGAAATCTAACTAGTTTAGATTCGTAAAATAGTTATAATTTCAACGATTGGTTTTAACCCATAAGTGGGTATTTGGGGGCTGGTTTAAAGTTAAATTTATTGAATTTATACTAAATTTTTTTTTAGAATCGTATAAGAATTTGTTAAGGAAAATTGGAAGATTCGCTAGTGTGCTGCGACGAAGCGAGAAATAAGGTGTAGGTCCTAAACTCGTAAATTTTTTTATATTGATGATTGTCATATTATATTTGATAAATTTTATTTCTAATTGGATTGGCTTAATGGCTGAAATACTAATTTTGTGAGTGGCCAAACCAAGTACGTTTCAAGCCTTAAAAGATTGATGTGTTGGCAAAATTGCTAATTTAACAGTATGAATGCGTGATTGAGATTGTTATGCATAATTGTATTATGTGATATGAGAATGTCTAATTGAAATGTATGAATTATTGAAATACTAAGTTTATGCGTGGTTTAAATGCATGAGGAATTCCCTATGATGTATATTGAAAAGGTTGCTATTTATGCACAATGAAATTTGTAAAATATGTGAAGTTAAATGATATGGATAGATACCATCATAATGGT
This sequence comes from Gossypium sturtianum, assembly GCA_025698515.1. Lineage (NCBI taxonomy): Eukaryota > Viridiplantae > Streptophyta > Magnoliopsida > Malvales > Malvaceae > Gossypium > Gossypium sturtianum. The sequence continues at coordinate 64,618,447 of CM046952.1, forward strand.
AATTTGGAAGTTGGAACAATGTTTCCTTTTACTGAAAGTATGTGATTATTGAGGACATGTTGAACATGTCAAATAAATATGAAAAGTACTGAAATATGAATATGTCTGAGTTTGTATGACATATTGCATTTGCATTGGGTTGGGAAATTTTGTGGTTGACGAAGGAGTTCAATGGAATACCTACGGCATATTAAGTCCACATATATTTGTAGTCAGTGCACTGCATTTTGTGTTTTTAGGGGATTGGCAATTATATTGCATTATTTGTTATTTTGCAATTTCACTACATTATTGATTATTGGTGGTTTTACCACATCGAGCTCTGCTCATATACGTTGGATTTTGGCAGACGGGTTCTGGGAACTCGTGGTGTGTAGTGGATGGTATGGGTAGGATTTCACATGTGCATTTGTCACGATCATGTGCATTTGAAATTAATATTGTTAATGTTTGATTGTGCTATTGGTATCTTTATGAAATTGCTTGTATGAATGCTTAATATTTGCTTGTTTAGTCTCACACTGAGCTTGTTAAGCTCCCCCCATTACCTTGACCTCTCCGGTAATGATCGAACTTAGGATCGGAATTGGCATGCAGACATACAGCGGAATTCAAACTTTACTTCGTCATAATATTTTAATTTCCTTATATTTTAAGTTATTTTATTATTATTGTTAATATTATTATTCAGTTTTGGATTGTAAACGTTTTGGACTGTTTGAGACTTTTAGGGTTTTTCATGCATGCGTGACACTCATATTTGGTATTGATACACGGTTCTATATATATATTGAAATAGACTATGCATGATATATGGCTAAGTTAATAATTTGACTAGTAATGATACATTTCCGCTGCTAAAAAGATAACAAAATGATTTTTCAAAGGCAGCGCCATCAGTAAGGTTTTATAAAAACTCACCCAATTCACTAATTTGACCTAAGCTTGGCTGGACTAAGTAAATTGACATTTTCCAAAGTTAACAGTAGAAACCTTTTTTTTACAAAAGTGGGTACTTGTAGGTTTTAAACTATCGGTAGAATAGGTTCGACACTAAGGTGTCCAATGTGGCCTTCACGATCTACCCTAATGTTTAGGTCGAGTTTGAGAGTTTACATTATGTGCTTATGATGCAAATATGCAGTGATAGTGGGTGGAAAATCGGTAAGAAATATATGTGTTTAACAACGTATATTTTGGTCTTGTAATTCTCTAGACCATTGGATATAGTTGGCATGACATAGGATTGTGAGTACTCACTTCTATGTTATATGATTTGGGCGTTGAGGCCTTGGGACATGTTGGAGGGATAAGGGAATGTGAGCAAAGCTCCATTCAACGACACATGTAAGGGGAAATAAGGAGAGTGTTAGCTTTATGCTTCACTTTTGGGACATGTTTAACTCTTTGAGTCTATGTGGTGTGTTGGAAATTCGTGTATCCGATGAGTGATGATAGAGTTCACTTTTATGTTTCATAGCTCAAGTGTCAGTTTATCTATAAACATGTTTTTGAGGATTGTGATATATGCTTGAATGTTATGTGATTATATGTGTAATGTGATATATGCTTAAAACTGAATATGATTACCATGTAAAAGAACTAGTAAATAATGCACGAGTAAGTATAACATGACACTAGTGTTGGAACTATTGAGGTTGTGCTAAATGGTCGTTTCGTTGATGCTTGATGAATTGTTTGCACGGTAGTTGTTCTAGGCATTCACTGAGCTTGTAAAGCCCACCCACTCCTTTTAAAATCCTTGCAGATTAATTGTGTGCCAGTGTGAGCAGTGTGGTTCCAAAGGGTGATCCAAACAAGTCCTTTTCCATTATTTCATAGGTGTTATTGTTATTTATTTTCGTTTTGGGAATAAGACAATGTGGTAGACTTTTACTAATATTTGCCATGATGTTTTGGATGCCTCCATAGACTATTTCTTCCTAAGTTTATGAGATTCGTTTTGTATTATGTTGATTATTATTCAGACTTACTATTGATGTTTGATACTGTTATTACGGCCATTTTGACGTTTATTTGATGACGACATGATAGCATGATGGATTGGTACATATTGGAATGATGTATATGCTCAAGTATGTTGTATTCTTCTTGTCTGGAGTAGAGGTATCGATATTCGTACTATAAAAGCGATACCTCTGTGATTTTGAGATGTACCGGGAGTTAGTAACGTAATTTGGTATCGATACCCTATCACGAGTATCGATACTTAGGGTAGAAGTATTGATACTTTGGTAGAGGTACTAATAATTTTTGAGGTTTGGGTTTTTAAGCGAGAAACAATAAGCAATTTTGGTACCAGTTTTCCAAGCAGTATCGATACCACTTGAGAGAATTATCGATACGTCACCTTCAGTATCGATATCTATGTAGTCAGTTTTGAGGTTTTGCTAAATAGACCTTATGCATGTTTAATTATTATAAGACTATTTGATTTATGTTTAGACTATAACACCCCTAACCCGTAACCGTCGCCGGATTAAGGTTAAAGGCGTTACCAGACAGATCAGAAAGCATTTACAGAAATTCATACATTCATTCATCATTCTCAAGCATAGTGACCCTTAATACGATCAACAAGACCCTAAGCATGCATATAAACCAATTTGGGACTAAACTGAAACACATACAGAATCTCATGAAAAATTTAAACTTTTCTAAAATACAGGGGAGACACGCCCGTGGGAGGAGACCGTGTGCCCTCCACGGCTTCTAGACACCCCCGTGTGTCTATCTGTGTCTATATACTGACTATATCAACACGGTCACTAGGCACGCCCATGTGCCATGGCCGTGTGCTACTAGGCCATATACTGACTTCCCCACCACGGCCACCAAGCACGCCTGCAGCCATGGTCAGTGCTCTTAGCTAGCTACTGACTTGCACACCATGGCTACCTGACACCCCCGTGTCGAGGCCGTGTGCTACTAAGCTACATTCTGCTAATTCACCCACGGTCTTTAAGCACACCTTTGTGCCACAACCGTGTAACATTATAGGCCATTTACAAGGCCAAAATGCCACCCATAAGGGTCAAACCTACAAGCAACATATATCATCCCATTTCATTCACATATAATGTAACATCCTGGATTTTGGGGTTCTGAATTTAATATTTGTTGTGTGTTTATGCTATGTTCTGTGTGTTAATTTGGTGTGTTTGGGGGTCCCGAGAAGGCTCGGGGTTAAGCCTAAGCCTTGGTGAAAATTTTACTTTTAGGCATTGTAGGGGAGAGCTAGCTGAGGTAGGTCTTAAGGGTATTTAATTGTGTGTTGATGACACAAGTAAGGAGTTGGTTAAGTGGCAAGGAGGCACCACTTAGAGTGCTTGAAGAGGCGTCCACAAGGAGAAGCTACAGAGGAAGGGGTTCAAGTCAGCGTCACAACAATGTGGAGTTTTGTTTTGCATCTAAGGAGCTTGGGTGGTGGAGTTCAGCTAGGACACTTCAGGGGGAGTGTTGAATGAGTCAAATAATTTGAAAGAGTGGCCATGAGTGAAAGGTGGATTTTGAATTATTCAAACTATTTTGAATGGGTGAACAAGAGTGAATTTAGGAGGAAAATATGGGATTGAATGTTGGTGGGGTGATGGCTGAATTATGGGATGCTTGATGTGGGGGGAAGAAGTCGGTTTTGGGCTGGTAATGTGTGTGCCGAAAATCTGTAGGGGTCTTAAGTTTTTCCTTTATTCTCTTGAACTGCATTCAGTCATTAGGGAAGTGGATAGTGCCGATTTTGGTAGGTTCTTTTGAGCTCTTTTGTTCTCTTTGAGTTCTTAATCCCTATATGCCAAAATTGCTAGTCAACTTTTATTTCTTCTTTTCCTTTGATCTTAAGCCGAAACCTCTTGAGCTCTCTACCGAATATCTCTTTCTCTCTATTCATACTTTTTAACCTCACAATCGAAATCACCACACTATTTCCTTGCAACCCATCTTTCTTCTCTACTCTTCTTCTTAACCGAAACATATTCTGCTTCTTTTCCTTCTTGTTCTGTTGATCATAGCCGAATCTTCTTGTTACATCAATAGTGGACATCATTCCTATCGGTTTTGCATATAGCTGGCGGTGGACTCTTCACTCGTTAATCTTTTGGTTCAGTAAGGAGCTGTTCCTTCTTTCCCTTCTCGTTTATCTTTCTTCTTCTTCTGGTTCGATTTAACTGAAGCTTTGACTCACTTCGTTGGGCAAGGGCCGATTGTAGAAGGGGGTGTTTCATCGCCTCTTTTCCGTGTGACCAGCCTTCAAGGGGGGATTTTGGTAAGTAGCTATGGGCCGTTTGGTGGTAAGAGATTCTTGTCAACTTTCTTGGCCGAAAGGCCACTCATTTTAAGGCTTATGGAGAATTGGTTTTAACATAGTGACATTTTAGGGACTCAAACGATTTCTTAGGCCAATCTGTTGGCGTTCGACTTCTGTTGATCTAGGTAAGCGACTTCTTTGTTATGAGTATTTATCCTTTCATTCTTTTCATTACTTTAACCTGGTTCTATGATCAAGATCTGTCATGGATTCGAATTCCAGTCAAAGGAAGGAAGGGGTTGGACCCGTAGTCTCAGCCCCTAAGTTCAAGAAGCGATCCAGATCGACAAGATGAGATCGCCACCGGGTTGTGGACCGGTTTCAGAGCAGAATAGGCAGATAGCCGTCGTCCCTGCTAACGAGAGTGTCGACGTAGAAAGCATAGTATTGCATGTTATCAGGTGTGTAAAATTTCACACTCTGCTATTAGTTTGTGTTATTAATTGTTTGGGCCGAAAAGTCAAGTGACTGGAAAGACAATCAATGCCCTTGTGGGTAAAGCCGGGGATACCGTAAGGGATTATATCGTTCTATTAACGGGTATGAAAATGTATGCTGTAATCTGTCACTTTTTTGAGAGCATGTTGCATTCATTTGTTATGTATGTTCTGCACGGGTTTAGTATGTGATGCGAAAGGGGAAGTGTTGGAGACTGTCACAGTGGTTTTGTACCACAAGTGGGTTGGCCCCGCATATCTGATTCAGTGACCATGTCTCGGTGGCTTGGTGCCACGGTGGTTTAATACCACGTATATATATACGAATGATTCAGTGACTCGTCCTAGTGGTTTGGTACCACAGTGGGTTGGCCCCATATATACTTATCAAGGATTGTCACGGTGGTTTGGTACCATGGTGGGTTGGCCCCACATATGTTAATAGTGGCTTGGTGCCACATATGAGGCGTGTAGCGAATGGAGGGTTGATTGTAGAAATCCCCACGGTGTGTTGGGCTGGTACGGGTGGCGTGTAGAGGATGGAAAAAAATTAGGTTGGGCTGGGATGCATTCTATTCATATTTGTGTATGCTATACTGAGTGGGCTAAGGCCCAATGTGCGATTGTGGGATTGAAGTCATTTATGTGACATAAGGGGATTTACACACTGAGTCTTGGTGACTCACCCCTCTGCCTATTGTTGCAGGTAATCAGTAGATCGTGGATCAGGGAGCCGAGGCGGACTCGTGGAGGCCATAAAATATTCTTTTCGTAAATTCGTTTCCTTTCTACAAATAATTTTAATTGGGGATTTTGTTATGTAATAAGGCCTTCTTAAGTTAATATTTGGTTCTTCTTAGTTATTATTTATTTAAGATATGACATTATTATATTCTAACACAAAAGTTAAGATGGAGTTTTTAAAACATAACTATCATAAAACAGCCGTTTTCTCTCAAGTGCCAACAAAGATAACAAATTTTCGATTAACCCAACTCGAAAATCTTTCGTAAAACTACAAATCACTGTTTTTATACTATCACCTAAAATGAAAAGTTTCAAACCTTCGGTTTTCTTTAAAATTCCCAAAGTCCTTTTTACAACCTTTCCCTGTGACGTTCCAGATCAGGTCGTAACGTCTAGACCGAGTTTGGGGTGTTACATATAACCACCAAAATATACCAAATAGCCATCCCAAATCATGCATATTTGACAACTAAGGAAATCACACAATAATACATTTAATATCCATTCTATCTTTACATTCAAAACCAATTCCAAACATACCAATTTGCATGACCAAATCACAGTTATGCCCAAACACCATTCATCTATATACTTACCATATCATAACCATTTCATATATCAACTAATCTTACCAAAACAACTTCACATATCACATTCCTTTAGGCATATTACCAAAACATAACTAGCCAAATCACATGGCTAAGTTCACATAACAATTCATACCAATGACTAGCCGATACATGCCATATCTAGCCATATACATTTTCAAAGTGTACCAAAATAAGTTTAGTAGTGTAATGACGATCCGTGATGCAGATCCAGCCTTTGAAGAGCTTTGACGACCTATAAAACAGAGAAAACATACACAGAGTAAGCTTTCCAAAAGCTTAGTAAGTCATATACAAATAAACTTGGTATGGAAGGCATATATGCTAATAAATACATTGGCACATATCAATCACTTAGCAAACTCTCACTTATTTACTTTGGATCATACAATTTTAACCACATTAGCCATTTTCACCATTCAAGAATAATATAAACATATAGCTCATCTAGCCAAAAAAATTCTTATCATAACATAAATTCCATATACATCTCATCATAGTAAGATCACTTGGATGCTTACCTTATATACACAAATAGTGTATAATCAACGTACCTGAATCGGATTTAATATCACCTAATTGTTCATAGCTCGGATTTGTAATTCGTATCACAAACTTGCCCGTTGAACCACTAGGAATTTAGTAGGATACTCAGAAAGCCCGGAATAGTCGTACAATGCCAACGTCCCAGACGAGGTCTTACATGCACTCGGATATCGATGCCACTGTCCCAGACAGGGTTTTACACAAATCAATACGATGCCGATGTCCCAGACATGGTCGTACACGTAAAGCTCATATCGATGCCAACGTCCCAGACGTGGTCTTACTCATAAAGCTCGTATCGTTGCCTTCGTCCTAGACGAGGTCTTACACGAAATCTCAAATCAACGCTAATGTCCCAGACGTGGTCTTACATGATAAAACAGAACAGATATCTATGTCATGACATAGCTAATCCTATCTACTCCTAGGTTCACACGGGACTTCTCGGACTTATTCACTATATCGAACTTTCCTCGGAATTTATATGTAGAACTTCTCATAGGAATTCATTATCAACATTAATCATATAAACAATTATAATTACATACATATACATTTATTTGCATAGTGGCTTACCTCGGATTCAGTTTATCGGAATGAAAACGGCTACTCGGTTACTTTCGCTTTCCTGCGATCTAAATTTGTTTTCCTCGGTTCTTGATCTAAACATATTTAGAATTAATCCTTTTATCACTAATTCAACCAAATCAATCCAAAGACACACATTTAGGGCTATTTGCAATTTAGCCCTCACATTTGCACATTTTATCAATTTATTCCATTTTTCTAAAAACATCAAATTCACAAAATCTACCCATACATATGCTTAGCCGAATATTCATACATCACATATAAACCCATATTTTTCATCAAATTCACAAATTAGTCCCTCAATTTGCCATTTTCTCAATTTAGCCCTATTAAGCTAAATTCATCAAAACTTCAAGAACAAAACATGTTCATCTAGCTCATATTTTTCATTCAACACCAAAAATCATCAAAAAGCTTGACATATCATCAATGGCATCTCACACAAACATCATCAATACACAAAATTAAGACATGGGTTTTGTAGCTCTCAAAGCAACGATTACAAAAATGTAGAAATTATCGAAAACCGACTCAAAATATACCTCAATTTTTGGCTTGTAAGTGCCGAATACCTAGCTCAATTTTTCTTTCTTTTCTTTGGTGTTTTTCGGTGGTAAAATGGATGAATGAACATCCACTAACACTTTTGTTTCTTTTATTATAACATATTAATATAAAATATAAATTTTAACTAATGTTTTTAATATATAAAAACATATAATTATACATTTCATCATTCAATGCCGTCCACTAGCCATAGAATTGGCTTAATTGCCACATAAGTCCTCACACTTAAAAAGACATAACAAATAGACATCTTTTCATAAAGCATGCTAGTTTTGCATTTGATGCAATTCAATCCTTTTATCAAATTAAACACACAGACAGACAAATTAACTTACAAAAATTTAGCACATGCTTAATCACATATCAAAGACACAAAATATAATATTAAAATATTATTCGGACCTGGATTCGTGGTCTCGAAACCACTGTTCCGACTAGGGTATTAACCGAACTGTTACAATTCTCCCCCCTTAGGGATTTTCGTCTCCAAAAATCTTACCGTTAAACAGATTCGGATATTGCTGTTTCATTGAATCCTCCAATTCCTACGTTGCCTCTTCAATTCCGTGCCGATTCCATAATACTTTCACTAACGGAATTTTCTTGTTTCTCAACTCTTTTACTTCACGAGCTAAGATACGGATAGGTTCCTCTTCATATGACATGTCAGATCGGATCTCAATTTCAGATGGGGCAATCACATGTGACGGATCAGATCGGTATCTATGGAGCATCGAAACATGAAATACATTGTGAATCTTTTCTAGCTCGGGAGGCAATAACAATCGATATGCGACAGGTCCAACTCGTTCAATGATCTCATACGGTCCGATGAACCTCGGACTCAACTTGCCTTTACGTCCAAAACGGAGCACTTTCTTCCACGGTGACACTTTCAGAAATACTTTGTCGCCGATCTCAAATTCTATATCTTTTCGTTTCAAGTCTGCATATGACTTCTGATGATCAGATGTTGTTTTCAAACAATCTCGGATCAATTTTACTTTCTGTTCTGAGTCTTTCATCAAATCGACCCCATGTAGCTTATTTTCACTGAGCTCGATCCAATACAGAGGTGTACGACATTTATGTCCGTACAAAGCTTCATATGGTGCCATTCTGATGCTCGACCGAAAACTGTTATTGTATGCAAATTCAATCAAAGGCAGATACTATTCCCACGAACCATTAAACTCAAGTATACAACATCTTAACATATCTTCTAGAATCTGAATAATCCGCTCAGATTGACCATCTGTTTGTGGATGAAAAGTTGTACTGAAATGCAGTTTCGTGCCTAAAGCTTCTTGCAGTTTCTTCCAGAATCTCGATGTAAACCTCAGATCTCTATCTGACACAATGGATAGTGGCACCCCGTGCAATCTCACAATCTCTGAAATATAAAGCTCAGCTAATCTATCAAGTGAATAACCAGACCTTACCGAAACAAAATGGGCAGATTTCGTCAATCAGTCAACTATGACCCAAATCGCATCCTTCTTTCTCAGAGTCTGAGGCAAACCAGAAACAAAGTCTATCGTTACTCTATCCCATTTCCATCCGAATCGAGAATTGGTTGTAGCAAACTGTGACGGAACTCGATGTTCACTTTTTACTTGTCGACAAATTAAACATTTCGAAACAAAGTCAGAAATGTCTCGTTTCATACCAGACCACAAATAGTGTTGCTTCAAATCATGGTACATCTTAGTACTTCCCGGATGAACAGATAGACAAGTATTATGTGCTTCACTCAAAATCGGCTGAATCAACTCCGAATTTCTTGGAACACAGATACGACCTCGGACAATCATCAACAACTCGAAATTTAGATTTAGAATTCGAACCACACTGAGCTCGTTTTGCTAATAACTCATTATCAAATTTCTGAGCATCACATATCTGTTGCATAAACAATGGTTTCGCTTTTAACTCAGCTATCACAGAACTATCATCATACAAATCAATCTGAGCATTCAAAGCACGTAATGCAAATACTGATTTTTGACTCAATGCATCAGCAACCACGTTTGCTTTACTCGGATGATAATCTATCACAAGCTCATAATATTTTAACAACTCAAGCCATCTTCTCTGACGCCGATTCAAATCTTTCTGAGTCATTACATACTTCAGACTTTTATGATCTGAAAATACGTGACATCTTTCATCGCATGCATAATGGCGCCAAATCTTAAGTGCAAACACAATCGCGCTAACTCTAGGTCGTAAGTCGGATAGTTCTTTCCCATGAGGCTTCAATTGTCTCGAGGCATAAGCCACAACTTTGCCTTCCTGCATCAAAACACATCCTAGACCATTTAACGAAGCATCACTGTAAATTACAAATTCCTTGCCTGATTCTGGTTGTATTAACACTGGAGCTTTTGTTAATAGAGTTTTCAACTGATCAAAACTTTTCTGACATCTATCAGATCATTCAAATCTAACATCTTTCTGAAGTAGTTTCGTCAACGGAGTAGCTATCACTGAAAATCCTTTTACAAATCGACGATAATAACCAGCTAGGCCCAGAAAGCTACGACTTCAGACACGTTCCTCGGAGGTTTCCAATCCAGAATAGCAGAAATCTTGTTCGGATCAACTCGGATTCCGTGTGACACAATATGCCCTGAAAAACTAACTCGTGTAACCAAAATTCACATTTGCTTTGATTTTATGCGTACAATTGCTTTTCTCCCAGAGTTTGCAATACAATCTTCAGATGCTCGGCATGTTCAGTCTCATCCCGTGAATAAATCAAAATATCGTCTATGAACACTACAACAAAACGATCTAAGTGCGGTCTGAAAATTCTATTCATCAGATCCATAAAAACAGCAGGAGCATTGGTTAGTCCAAATGGCATAACTAAAAACTCATAATGCCCGTACCTCATTCTGAACGCAGTCTTCAGAACGTCTGAATCTTTAACTCTCAGCTGGTAGTACCCCGATCTCAGATCAATCTTGGAAAATATAGTAGCTCCTTTTAACTGGTCGAATAAATAATCAATTCTGGGCAACGGATATTTGTTCTTTATTGTCACCTTATTCAACTGACGATAATCGATGCACATTCTCATCGTGCCATCTTTCTTTTTCACAAATAGAACGGGAGCACCCCAAGGTGAGAAACTCGGTCTAGCAAACCCTCTATCGGTTAATTCTTGTAACTGCGACTTTAACTCCTTCAACTCTGTTGGTGCCATTCTATACGGAGCTATTGAAATAAGTGTAGTACCCGACAACAACTCAATACTAAATTTAACTTCACATATCGGAGGCAAACCCGACAATTCTTCCGAAAACACATCAGAATATTCACAGACAATAGGCACCGATTCTATTTTCTTTTCAGACACTTTCGAATCAATCACATAAGCAAAATATGCCTCATAACCCTTTTTCACATAACTTTGAGCTTTCAAAACCGATATCACAGCAGACAATCCATTCATATCATTAGACTCAATCTGCACAATTTCATTATTCGAACATCTCAAATCAATAGTCTTTCTTTTAAAGTTCACCACAGCATCATGCAGAAATAACCAATCTATACCCAGAATAATATCGAACTCATCAAATGGCAAAAGCATCGGATCGTAGGAAATGATATCTCGAAACATTAACGGACAGTTCTTGCATACTTTGTCAACAAGAACACTTTTACCTAAGGGGTTCGATACTTTTATAGCAAACTAAGTAGACTCTACAGGTAAAGTCTTACTAAATACTAAATTCATGCATATATATGAATGCGTAGAACCAGGGTCTATCAATGCAATCACAGAAGTATCATAAAGTGTAAAAGTACCCGTTATAACATCAGGTGATGAAGCTTCCTCACGAGCTCGGATAGCATACGCTCTAGCAGGCGCTCTAGCTTCAGATCTTGCAACAGTGTCCCTCATAGTTCTCTGACTACCACTGACATTTCTTACATTCTTCGGTGGTCTACCTCTCACAGGTGCATTATCAGATCTCAGATTCTGAACAGTCTCTGGCTCGACAGGTTCAGGGCAATTACGGATGAAATGATCCAGTGATCCACATCTAAAGCAAGCTCTGTCATTTAATATACAGCTTCCCAGATGCATTTTTCCACAATGTTTACATTCAGGTTTCTCTGATCGTATATTTCCAATACTTGCCACTGAAGTTGCTGGAGCTTTGGAGCTCATTTGCGATCTAGATTGATTTTTATTCGTATGACCCACATTATCTCTGAAACGACTTTGATTATCTCGAATCTTTTCGGAGTAGACTGAAATGATTTACTCTTAAATCTCTTTCTCATATCTCGAAATTTTGACTCAGCTTTTCTTTTATCTTTTCCAAGCGCCTCAGCTTTGCTCGCTCGGTCAACGAGTACAACAAACTCCTTTATCTCTAAAATTCTGACTAGCAAATGAATGTCTTCATTAAGCCCATCTTCGAACCTTTTGCACATTATAGCTTCAGTTGATACACATTCTCGAGCGTACTGACTCAGTCTCACGAACTCTCATTCATATTTCGAAACAGTCATTCGGCCTTGTTTTAGTTCCAGAAATTCCTTTCGCTTCTAATCTAAGAATCTCTCACTGATATACTTCTTTGAAACTCGCTCTAAAAGAAGTTCCATGTAATTCGCTCTTTCGGAACAACAGAAATTAGGGTTTTCCACCATTGATAAGCTGCATCTTGGAGTAATGATACAACACATTTTATGCATTCATCCGGAGTCAGAGACATTTCGTCAAATACCCGAATCGTATTCTCTAACCAAAACTCAGCCTTTTCTGCATTATCATCATTGGTAGCTCAGAATTCTTCAGCTCCATACTTGCAAATCTTATCTACCGGAGGCTTATTTAACAGATTTGGATGCATAACCGGTGGCACAACTGTAGTCTGAGGGGGATTATTCGGGGGTGGAGGTTGTGAAATAGTCGGGTTATTCTTTACAAACTGAGTGAACCACTCACCCATCATCTGGAAGAAAGCTTGTTTAGCTTCTTCCCCTTGACCGCTAGTAGCCGGTCTCGATTCAGAAGGCGCTGTCCCTTGCATGGGATCAGACGCATTGCTTTCTACGTCGTCAGCTACGGCTCTTTCGGGATCCATTACTATACAGAAATAACATTTATACGTCAGGATTCATCACACTACTGCAATTCAAAAATATGGCATGTATAGCTAGACTCTGACACGCTACGTTAGTCCGAGAATCGGCTAAACCGTAGCTCTAATACCAACCAAATGTAACACCCCTAACTCAGAATCGCCATTGGATTAGGGTTAAAGGCGTTACTGCATGCATCGGAAAGCATTTACGTAAATTCATACATTCATTCATCATTCTCAAGCATAGTGACCCTTAATACGGTCAACAAGACCCTAAGCATGCATATAAACCAAGTTGGGACTAAACTGAAACACATACAGAATCTCATGAAAAATTTAAACTTTTCTAAAATACAGGGGAGACACGCCTGTGGGAGGAGACCGTGTGCCCTCCATGACTTCTAGACACCCCCGTGTGTCTATCCGTGTCTATATACTGACTATATCAACACGATCACTAGGCACGCCTGTGTGCCATGGCCGTGTGCTACTAGGCCATATACTGACTTCCCTACCACGGCCACCAAGCACGCCCGTGTGCCATGGCTGTGTGCTCTTAGCTAGCTACTGACTTGCACACCACGGCTAGCTAACACCCCCGTGTCGAGGCCGTGTGCTACTAAGCTACATTCTGCCAATTCACCCACGGTCTTTAGGCACGCCCGTGTGCCACAATCGTGTAACATTATAGGCCATTTACAAGGCCAAAATGCCACCCAAAAGGGTCAAACCTACAAGCAACATATATCATCCCATTTCATTCACATATAACCACCAAAATATACCAAATAGCCATCCCAAATCATGGATATTTGACAACTAAGGAAATCACACAATAATACATTCAATATCCATTCTATGTTTACATTCAAAACCAATTCCAAACATACCAATTTGCATGACCAAATTACAATTATGCCCAAACACCATTCATCTATATACTTACCATATCATAACCATTTCATATATCAACTAATCTTACCAAAACAACTTCACATATCACATTCATTTAGGCATATTACCAAAACATAACTAGCCAAATCACATGGCTAAGTTCACATAACAATTCATATCAATGACTAGCCTATACATGCCATATCTAGCCATATACATTTTCAAAGTGTACCAAAATAAGTTTAGTAGTGTGATGACGATACGTGACGGTCCCGAGCCTTCAGTAGCTTTGACGACCTATAAAACAGAGAAAACATACACAGAGTAAGCTTTTCAAAAGCTTAGTAAGTCATATACAAATAAACTTGGTATGGAAGGCATATATGCTAATAAATACATTGGCACATATCAATCACTTAGCAAACTCTTACTTATTTACTTTGGATCATACAATTTTAACCACATTAGCCATTTTCACCATTCAAGAATCATATAAACATATAGCTTATCTAGCCAAAACAATTTTTATCATAACATAAATTCCATATACATCTCATCATAGTAAGATCACTTAGATGCTTACCTTATATACACAAATAGTGTATAATCAACGTACCTGAATCGGATTTAATATCACCTAATTGTTCATATCTTGGATTTGTAATTCGTATCACAAACTTGCCCGTTGAACCACTAGGAATTTAGTAGGATACTCAGAAAGCCCGGAATAGTCGTACAATGCCAACGTCTCAGACGAGGTCTTACATGCACTCGAATATCGATGCCATTGTCCCGCATGGTCTTACACGAATCAATACGATGCCGATGTCCCAGACATGGTCTTACATGTAAAGCTCATATCGATGCCAACGTCCCAGACGTGGTCTTACTCATAAAGCTCGTATCGTTGCCTTCGTCCCAGACGAGGTCTTACACGAAATCTCAAATCAACGCCAATGTCCCAGACGTGGTCTTATATGATAAAACAGAACAGATACCTATGTCATGACTTAGCTTATCCTATCTACTCCTAGGTTCACACAGGACTTCTCGGACTTAGTCACTATATCAAACTTTCCTCAGAATTTATATGCAGAACTTCTCATAGGCATTCATTATCAAAATTAATCATATAAACAATTATAATTACATACATATACATTTATTTGCATAGTGGCTTACCTCGGATTCGGTTTATCGGAATGAAAATGGCTACTTGGTTACTTTCGCTTTCCCGCGATCTAAATCTGTTTTCCTAGGTTCTTGATCTAAACATATTCAGAATTAATCCTTTTATTCACTAATTCAACCAAATCAATCCAAAGACACACATTTAGGGCTATTTGCAATTTAGCCCTCACATTTGCATATTTTATCAATTTAGTCCATTTTTCTAAAAATGTCAAATTCACAAAATCTACCCATACATATGCTTAGCCGAATATTCATACATCACATATAAGCCCATATTTTCATCAAATTCACAAATTAGTCCCTCAATTTGCCATTTTCTCAATTTAGCCCTATTAAGCTAAACTCATCAAAACTTCAAGAACAAAACATGTTCATCTAGCTCATATTTTTCATTTAACACCAAAAATCATCAAAAAGCTTGACATATCATCAATGGCATCTCACACAAACATCATCAATACACAAAAGTAAGACATGGGTTTTGTAGCTCTCAAAGCAACGATTACAAAAACGTAGAAATTATCGAAAACTGACTCAAAACATACCTCAATTTTTTTGCTTGTAAGTGCCGAATACCTAGCTCAATTTTTCTTTCTTTTCTTTGGTGTTTTTCGGTGGTAAAATGGATGAATGAACATCCACTAACACTTTTGTTTCTTTTATTATAACATATTAATATAAAATATAAATTTTAACTAATGTTTTTAATATATAAAAGCATATAATTATACATTTCATCATTCAATGCCGTCCACTAGCCATAGAATTGGCTTAATTGCCACATAAGTCCTCACACTTAAAAAGACATAACAAATAGACATCTTTTCATAAAGCATGCTAGTTTTGCATTTGATGCAATTCAATCCTTTTATCAAATTAAACACACAGACAGACAAATTAACTTACGAAAATTTAGCGCATGCTTAATCACATATCAAAGACACAAAATATAATATTAAAATATTATTCGGACCCGAATTCGTGGTCCTGAAACCACTGTTTTGACTAGGGTATTAACCGGACTGTTACATAGACTGTGAAAATTATGTTAGAGAGTATGATTGTAACAGCCCGATTTTGGGTCAAATCGGAACATGGTTTTGGGACCACAAATCCGACGTAGTAAAGTTTATTTTTATTACATTTATATGTTCTACAGTTTTGCGAAATGATTTAGCGAAAATTTCGTTCGAAAATTGACGTTTGGACACTCAATTTAGTTAAAAGGACTAAATTGTAAAAAGTGAAAAAGTTGAGTTCTACATGCTAGAGGTGTCCAATTGTTATGAAATTTTAAATTGAATGTCCTTAGATAGTAATTAGACCATTTTTTAAGTTAGTGGACAAAAATGGACATGGTGAGATAAAATATCAAAGTTATGCATTAAGGGCATTTTGGTCTTTTGGTAAATAAATGAATAAAAAGGGAAAATAAAGCCAAAATTCTTCTCCATCTTCTTCTCCAAATGCCGAAATTTAGAAGTTCACCATAGCTAGGGTTTGCTCAACTTCCAAGCTTGATTGTAAGTACATCCTAGCCCCATTTTTAATGCTCTTTACATTTTTGAAATCATTATCACTCGATCTATCTATTTCTACCATTAATTTAAGGAATAGTCAAGGTCTAGGGTTTGACCCATGTTAGAAATTTGTGTATTTTGATGTATAATGGTAGAAAATGAATGTTTGGTGTTAGATAAACAACTTTTACTAAGTGATTTTTTGATGAAAATGCTTAAAAAGACCTATTTGTAAAAGTTATAAAATTTGTAGTAAAAGTGTGTTTTAATGGAAATTGTGGGCTGTTATAGTTATAAAAATGGTTCGGCTAGGCTTGTACATTAAATAAATTTAACATGTTTCATTTTAAGAGCCTAGGGACCAAAATGTAAATATGTCAAAGTTTAGGTGCAAAAATGTAATTTTGCCATAATAAGATTTTCAAACTGAATTAAATAATGTGAATAATAAATGAGTTAAATTTTCTATTATAAATAAATAGAAACGAGGTTCGGACCTAGATCGGGGGAAAAGCAAAGTATTTGACGATTAGGTCCCATTTCTACTATCTTTGTACCGAGGTAAGTTCGTATGTAAATAATGCATTGTTTTATTTATGTTTTAAATGCTTTAATATTGTATGAATAATGATTGACCTTGGATGTAATCGATAAAGTTTGACAAGTGAGAAAATCTCGGTTGAACCTTAGGAATAGGTAGGATACGAATGTCATGACATTAGGGTTATTGAGATTTCGTGTAAGACCATATCTGGGATATGGCATCGATATGAGACTTCGTGTAAGACCATGGCTGGGCTATTGGCATCGATACAAGATCCCATGTAACACCATATCTAGGATATGGCATTGGTATGGTACTATGTGTGTGCGAGATGTCCCGAGTATCCTTTAGTATTCCAAGTGGTTCAACAGGAAATTCAATGAGTATGTCAAAGTTATGAAAGGTTATGATTATGTTGGGAGTTGGTACAGGTACGTACGTAAAACTCATTTACTAATGAGCTCGATATGTGATGAATTCCTCGGTAAGGTTATGAATGAGTAAGTTATGATTAGAAGATTTTGATACTACTTATGCCAAGTTCATCATGTTTATTTGTATGATACATGTGTGATTATAATGCCTATTATTTGCATAGGAACTTACTAAGCTATATAGCTTACTCCCCTTTCTTTTCCCTTGTCTTATAGTGTCACCAAGCCGGCTTGGGGATCGAAAACTATCGGAGATCCATTCACACTATCAACTTAATATTTTGGGTAACATTGATTTTAATATTTTGAGTTATGGCATGTATAGGGACTTGGTCATTTTGTTATGTGTCATAAACAATTTGGCCTAAATGTGTTGGCATTGTAATGGTTAATGATTCATTTTGTATATGGCCATTGGAAGTTGGCTAATATTAATTTTATTGGTCATTGGTATGTTTATGTGATGATGGCTATTATGAAGATAAAACTGGCATGAATGGAAAAGAGGATATGTGATGTTTATGCATGATAGATGTTAGTATGTGTAAATGATGTATTGATATCTTGTTTGTGGCTGATTTGGTTATATGTATATGCTTGGATTGGTGTTGTTTGTTGTTATGTAGGTTGGTGCAAGTAAGGGTGGCAAAATGGCTTGGTAAATAGCCTTATTTTTGTCCACACGGGTAGACACACGGGCGTATGTCTAGGCCGTGTGTGACACATGGCTTGCCCCATGGGCGTGTGTTCCAGCCGTGTGTCCCGTGCACCTTAATTGTTACAAAATAGAATGCCCAGAATATAGTACACGGGCAGAGACACGGGCGTGTGTCTCGGCCGTGTGTGCAACACGGCCTTGGACACGGGCGTGTGCCCTGGCCGTGTGAAGTCTGCACCTATTTTATGAAAAATTATGAAAATTAAATCGACCACACAGCCTAGCACACGAGTGTGTGGCACGACCGTGTGGCACAAATCAGAGAGCACCCTACTTTGAACACGGCCTGTAGCACGGGCGTGTCCCTTGGATCACACGGGCGTGTGACCCATGTTTTAGTGAAAAAAAATTTAAGTGTTGTGTGAATTTCCAAAGTTCTCGGTTTAGTCCCGAACCACTTCCAAAGCATGTATTGAGCCTCACAGGCTCGTTTTAGGGACGATATGAATGTGTATGAAAAGTTTTAATTTGAATGGAAATTTATGACTCAGAAATGTATGTCTGCTTGTGTTTATGTCTGGTAATGCCTCGTACCCTGTTCCGGCGTAGAATACAGGAAAGGGGTGTTACAATGATTGACTTAAAACCTATTTGAATACTAAAATGGAAGAGGAATCGCTTTTGAAAAAAAATTGATAAGGCAACTAAGTTTCCAAAATGACTTGAAAAATGGTTTTTCCGCTGCATTAGTTTAACATCAATTTTTTTTTTAAGAAGAGCAACAAGAAAACGATTTTTCTAAAACAACACTATCAACAATAAAATGAATCCTAAGTATACACGACCTATTGAATGAATGATTTTAAGCTAACTCAAAGTAAAACTACGGTTTTCTTTAAAACGAGTTTATTTAAGGTCTTCAAAAATAATGTAAGTTAGCTTAGCCATTTCGGTGGCTAATATAGCCTTCTCAATCTAGCCATAACAGCTAGGCCGGGTTTGGGATGTTATATTCCGCATGGTTTGGAATGAAGTTCTTCTTGGATGGTCATATATATAGGCAAAAAAATCATAAAATTAAATGCAAATAAATCAAGAAAAAGGGCTCCAAAAACCTATGAGGAAATAATGAATATTAAGTTTATTGCATTGTAAATTATGGTAAATTTTAAAACAGGTTAGGTTGTACTACCATTGAGAGTGTGATGATGTTGTCAATAGCATCTGAAATGACTTGAATTTTCTTCTCTCTTGGTTTTATTTTATGATGCATGAAATGTCGCAATGTCTGTTTAAGAGTTATATAGAGAAGAATAGATGAAGAAAATCAAATTGTTCTAAGTTTTAAGAATTCAACTCTTAGTGTTACTGCGAATTGCAGTAATAACAAGTTGTTGAATGAAAATTGAACACCTAAATTAAAACAACAACACACTGAATAAGGTTATCTATTTTAGGATTTTCCATGTGCAAAAACTTGATGTGGAATCTTGTAATAAGAGAGAGAGAGCATATTCCACTGTGATATATGTAACACCCCAAACCTGGTCTAGACATTACGACCAGATCTGGTATGTTACAGGGTAAAAGTTGTTCAAAAAGGGTTTCGAAACTTTGACGAAATACTGTAAGTTAAAAAAAAACTTTTCGTTTGGTTGATGTTTTGAAAACTCCATCTTAATTATCAGGTTTTAACCGTATAATGATGTCATATCGTAATTAGATAATAAATAAGGAAAACCAAATATTAAATTAAGAAGGCCTTATTACATAACAAAATCCCCAATAAAAATAATTTGCAAAAGGAAACGAATTTATGAAAAGAAATGTTTTATGGCCTCCACGAGTCTGCCTCGGCTCCCAGATCCATGATCTATTGATTACCTGCAAAAATAAGCAGAGGGGTGAGTCACCAAGACTCAGTGTGTAAATCCCCTTATGTCACTTAAATGGCCTCAAGCCCAAAATCGCACATTGGGCCTTAGCCCACTCAAAATAGCATACACAAATATGAATGTAATGTGTGTCCCAACCCAACCTAATTTTCCGTCCTCTACACACCACCCGTACCAGCCCAACACATCGTGGGGATTTCGACAATCAACCCTCCATCCGCTACACACCTCATATGTGGCACCAAGACATTCGTGGTTCCAGACCACCGTGATACCAGATCACCATGACAAAGTCACTATTATCATGCGTGGGGCCAACCCACCATGGTACCAAACCACCGTGACAATCCCTGAAGAATATATGTGGGGCCAACCCACTGTGGTACCAAACCACTGGGACGAGTCACTAAATCATCATATATATACGTGGTATTAAACCACCGTGGCACCAAGTCACCGAGACATGGTCACTGAATCAGTTATATGTGGGGCCAACCCACTCGTGGTACCAAACC
This sequence comes from Gossypium sturtianum, assembly GCA_025698515.1. Classification (NCBI taxonomy): domain Eukaryota; kingdom Viridiplantae; phylum Streptophyta; class Magnoliopsida; order Malvales; family Malvaceae; genus Gossypium; species Gossypium sturtianum. The sequence continues at coordinate 64,639,032 of CM046952.1, forward strand.
ACCGTGACAGTCTCAAATACTTTCCCTTTCGCATCATATCCCAAACCCATGCAGATCATACAATCAAATGAATGCACATGCTCTCATCATAGTGACGGATTACAGCATATATTTCATACCCATTAATAGAATGTTATAGACACTTACTTGGTATCCCCAGCTTTACCCATAAGGGTATTACGACTGTCTTCCAGTCACTTCAGCTTTTCAGCCCAAAACAGTTAATAACACAGATTAATAACAGAGTGTGAAGTTTTACACACCTGATAACATGCAACACTATGCTTTCTATGTCGACACTATCGCTAGCAGAGACGACTGCTATCTGCCTAATCTGCTCTGAAGCTGGTCCACAACCTGGTGGCCAGTCTCGTACTGCCAATACAGATCGTTTCTTGAACTTAGGGGCTGAGATTATGGGTCCAACCCCCTTTTTGCTGGGCCGGTATTTGACTCAAAAAATATCTTGGTCGGAAGACCGGGTTAAGGCAATCGAATAAGACAAAAGTAAGAATACACGCAAGCCCAAGAGGTTTTTTACCTAAATCGACAAACCAAAGCTTGTGCTAGGATTAAGGAAACGCTGAAGTCCCTACACATTCATCAAATTAGAATCGACTTCCCAATAAAAGATGGATCCAAAGAAGTGGCCTTCCGACCAATCAAGCGAATAGAAAACCTTATATAGCCTATTCGGCCAAGAACACTTACCAAAGCCCTCTTGAAAGCAGACCACTGAAAGAAAAGACGATGGAGACGCGTCTTTCTATCACGAAATAGAGTGTGAAAAGGAAGATCTACGTTCGGCAATCAGCAAAGTCGACAGAAAGGGTGCTAACTCCTAACACAAAAAGAGGTTCGGCCCTTAGAAGAAAAGAAAAGGAGTATGAAACAAATGGATGCTTCAGCTTGAAGAAGAAACCCGTAACAAATGGTGACGAGAAGATAAGGGATATGTTTCGGCAATGAAGAAACAAAAAGAAATGGCTAGGGAGATTCGGCTAGAGTAAAAACAAAATCAAAGAGATGAATGGTAGTAGATGATAATTCGGTCCAAAAAAGGAATGAGGAATAAGGTTCGGCTTTTAGAAAAAATAGAGAAGTATGAAGCAATGAGAAGAAAGCAATGAAAATGGAGAAGGTGATAGGAGGGTTCGGCTATTAAGAAGAAAAAAATGTGAATTGAAGGGAAAAGGTGCCTAAGAGGTTTCAGTTTTTACCCAAAGAGGAGATGAACAACAATGGTCTTTAGAAGTTTCGGCCAACAGAGAAAAGAATGAAAATTATCAAAATGGAAAACACCAAATACCGAAAAGAAAAGCTCTTAGCACCCAAATTTTCTATACACACCTCACAGTTTTAGCACCTAAACCCCTTCACCAAAACCGAATGCCTAACCACCCAAGGATTCAACCTTGACCGAATTCCCCCTTAACACATCCCAAAATTTGGCCAACACTCTTCCCCCACCTCCATCTCCTTGATTGCCTCCTACAATCACTCTTGATCAACCATTTGAATCAGTTTGAATGATTAAAATCCCACCTTTCACTCACGGCCTCTCATTCGAATATTTGACCCATTCAACACTCCCCCTTGAAGTGTCCTAGCCGAACTCCACCACCTCCCATCCTGACGTCAAAATAACTCAAAAAAACAATCCATGCAACTCGAACTTGCTCCCTCACTGCTCCCCTGAGTCGTAAGTTACCTGCACCTTAAGTGGCGTTTCCTTGCCGCTTTACCTCTGTCCTTCTTGTGTCAACAAGCACAAGCACTAATCCTTAAGACCTGTCTCAGTTAGCTCTCCCCTACAGTTCCTAAAAGTAAAGTTTTCACCAAGGCTCAGGCTTAACCCCAAGCCTTCTTGGGACCCCCAAACACACCAGATTAACACACAGAGCATAGCATACACACACAACACACATTAAATGCAGAACCCCAAAATCCAAGATGTTACAGTTCTACCCCCTTAAAGAAATTTCAGCCTCGACATTTTTACCTACTAAGAAGAGATGAGGGTATTGCTGTCGCATCACATCCTCTGGCTCCCACGTAGCTTCCTCTGAACCGTGATTCCGCCACAATACCTTAACTAACGGAATCGTCTTCCTTCGCAATACCTTAACGTCACGATCCACAATCTGCACTGGTTCCTCTTCAAAGGATAGATCAAGCTTTACTTCGATTTCTTCCACTGGCATAATATGCGATGGATCTGAACGGTAGTGCCTCAGCATCGAAACATGAAACACATTATGAATCTGACTTGATTCTGGAGGTAGCCCAAACTGATAAGCTACCGGTCCCACACGCTTCAACACACGATACGGCCCGATGAACCTGGGGCTCAGCTTACCCTTCCGTCCAAACCTTAGAACTTTCTTCCATGGTGAAACCTTTAAGAAAACCCAGTCACCAACTACAAATTCTATGTCCTTACGCTTTAGATCAGCATAGGACTTCTGCCTGTTGGACGCTTCCTTCAACCGAGTTCGGATCAACTTAACTTTCTCTTCTGTCTCTGAAACCAGATCCGGACCCAACATCGGCGCTCACCCAACTCTGTCCGTCCAAAGTAAGTAGGAGTACGACACCTCCGACCATACAATGCTTCATACGGTGCCATCTCGAATACTAGGTGATAGCATTTGTTGTATGCGACTCACATAACAGTAGAAACTCCTCCCAACTACCCCCGAAGTCTAATATACAGCCCCTCAACATATCTTCCAAGATCTGAATTACCCTCTCGGTCGCCCATCGATCATGTGGATGAAACGTTTATCTTCAAATCCACCTTTGTACCCAATGCTTGATGTAACGCCTTCTAGAACCTCGACGTAAACCTGGGGTCTCTGTCTGATATGATAGACACTGGCACCCCATGCAGCCTCATAATCTCTGCTACATATAGTTTAGCTAACTTCTGTAGAGAGTAGTCGACACGAACCGGTATGAAATGAGCGGACTTCGCCAATCGATCAACAATTACCCATACAGAATCCTTCTTTGTAGGCGTAAGAGGTAGCCCACTAACAAAGTCCATCGTGATCCTTTCCCACTTCCACTGCGAAATTTTCACCGGCTGTAATAACCCTGAAGGCAACTGATGTTCTGCTTTCACCTGCTGACATGTCAAGCACTTACTTACCAATTCGGTTACTTCTCGCATCAGACCCGGCTACCAAAACTATTCTTGTAGATCCCGATACATCTTACTTCCTCCAGGATGCATAGCGTATGGGCTACTATGCGCTTTCTGTAAGATCTTACGTCTTAATTCAAGATCTTTTGGCATACAAATCTTCCCTCGAAAACATAATACCCCATCACTATCCACACTGAAATCCGTTATCCCATCACCTGTCCCCAACTGAAACTCCGACTTTAACAACTCATCCGCCAACTGCTTCTCTTTAATCTGACTGACCCAAGAAGGCTTCACTTGAAGTTCAGCTAATAAACTTCCATCATCATATAAGCTGAGATGAGCAAACATTGCTCTCAAGTCAGAGATCACCCTACGACTTAATGCATCCGCCACCACGTTAGCTTTACCCAGGTGGTACTCGATCGAGCAATCATAATCTTTTAACAATTCGATCCATCTTGGCTGCCTTAAATTCAACTCCTTCTGGGTAAAGAGATATTTTAAGCTTTTGTGATCTGTATAAATAACGGACTTCTCTCCATACAGATAATGCCTTCAAATCTTCAAAGCAAACACTACCGCAGCCAATTCCAGATCATGCGTGGGATAATTCACCTTATGTGGTCTCAATTGCCGAGACGCATATGCTACCACCTTCCCTTCCTGCATCAACACACATCCCACTCCTGTGTGCGCCGCATCGTAGTAAACAACAAACTCCTTCCCGGCCTCAGGCTATACCAATACTGGAGCCTCAGTCAAGATCTTCTTCAGCTTCTCAAAACTCTCCTGCTGCTTATCAGACCAGACAAACGGTACCCCTTTCTGTAATAACTTGGTTAATGGTGCCGCAATTAAATAGAACCCCTCAACAAACCTTCTGTAATACCCAGCTAGACCAAGAAAACTCCGAATTTCTGCCATAGACTTAGGCAGCTTCCAATCCAACACAGCTTCAATTTTCCGGGGATCAACCCTAATCCCCTCAGCAGACACAACATGGCCCAAAAAGGTAACTTCTCTTAGCCAAAATTCACACTTACTGAATTTGGCGTACAACTGTTTCTCCCTCAAGATTTGTAACACCACCCGAATATGCGAATCATGCTCCTCCTCCGATCTTGAATAAATCAGGATATCGTCTATACATACCATGACAAATCGATCCAGATAGGGTTAGAATACTCGATTCATCATATCCATAAATGCTGTTGGTGCATTGGTCAACCCAAACGGTATCACCAGAAATTCGTAGTGGCCATAGCGAGTCCGAAAAGCCGTCTTATGAATATCCGCTTCCTTGACCTTAAGCTGATGATATCCTGACCTCAAATCTATCTTCGAGAAGACTGAAGCCCCCCTCAGTTGATCGAACAAATCATCAATCCTCGGCAACGGGTATTTATTCTTAATGGTCAACTTGTTTAACTGACGGTAGTCAATACACATACGCATTGATCCGTCCTTCTTCTTAACGAATAGCACTGGCGCTCCCCAAGGTGACACACTCGGTTGGATGAAACCCCGATCTAACAATTCCTAAATTTGGGCTTTCAATTCCACTAACTCCTTTGGCGCCATTCTATATGGGGCAATGGACACGGGCGCTGTCCCCGGAATAAGATCAATACTGAATTCCACCTCGCGATCCGGAGGTAGTCCCGAAGCTCTTACGGGAAAACATCGAAAAACTCCTTAACTGCTTCTAACATCCCCACGCTTAATTCCTTGGCCTCTAGAGCTCAAATAAAAGTTATGAATGCCTCACATCCTTTCCTCACCATTCTCTCAGCCTTTAAAGTGGACACTACATTAGACAAGTAATTCCTCCTTTCGCCTATCACTACAACTTCATTATCTTCAGGAGTCCTTAACACCATGCGCTTGGCAGCACAATCCAAGTTTGCTCGATACTTCTCTAGCCAGTCCATACCTAAGATTAAATCAAACTCCCCGAATGGCAGTTCCATCAGATCAGCCAGGAAAACCATCCCTTGAACCTCTAAAGGGACCCTCCTAAAGAGTTTATTCACTATTACTGATTGTCCTAAAGGGCTAAGTACAGTCATCTCCCTAGAAGCAATCTCAGAGTCTATGTTCAGAGTTCCCGATATAGTACTAGTAATATAAGAATGTGTTGATCCAATATCAATCAGTGTAGTGTAAGGCAACCCACAAATAAGAAACGTACCGGTTATGACGTCCGGCGCATCGCCCTCCTCTCGGCGTCTAGCTGTATAGACCAACCCAGGTTGTCTCGCATCTGTATTCCCAGCACCTCTGCCCGGTGCTCCACGCCCTCGGCCAAAACCATTACCTCCTCTGGCTGGACCACGACCTCTCTGTGGTTGCTGACCACCTCTACCCGGCTGAACATAACCCTGTCCTTCTGGTCGCACCACGCCCAACTCCCGTGGGCGGGTCTCTTACCCGATGATCAGTAGACCCACACCTGAAACATCCTCTATTACCCATCCAACACTCACCTAAATGAGATCTACCGCATCTAGCACACCTCTGAGGCCCACTATCAACAACAAGTCTCGCAACACGACTTGGTCCATCCAGCCTAGGCCTCTTCTGAAAACGCCCAGCTGATCCCGACGATCCAAAATTCTTTTTATTTCTTCCTCTATCCCTATCTTGATTCTTCTTTTCGGATCGCTTCACTTCCTCGGCTATCTTAGCCTTTTCCACCAAAATAGAAAATTCTCTTTCTCGTTGTGGAGCTATTAGCACTTGCAATTCATCCTTCAGACCATCCTCAAACCAAACACAATGCTCATGGTCTGTGGCAACAATACCCCGGGCATAACGACTAAGACGTAATAATTCTGCCTCATACTCGGCCACCGATTTATTTCCCTACACCAAATTTAGAAATGCCTTACACTGCGCATCCACATAACTTGATCCGATGTACTTCCCCTGAAATGCTGACTTGAAGAAATCTCAGGTAATACTGTCAGCCACTGTACCATCCCTTACCGTGAGCCACCACTGATACGCCTCATCACGAAGAAGAGACACAACTCCTTTTAACTTCTCCTCCTACGTGAAGTCAAGATCATCCATAATACGCTCAACTGCTTCTAGCAAATACTCAGCTACATTAGGAGCTACACCAGAAATGCCCCTAAACAATTCCGCTCCATTAGCTTGGAGTCGTTCAGACAGATTTCTGAGCCCCTGAACCAGTGCTCGCTCCAGCAACTCTCTCCAATACACGTAACATCGCTTGAGACACAGCATCGTCTCCGCCTGTTTGATCCTAAAATTCTTCTTCCACAGCTGGCGGTGCCAGTGCATCACCTTCCGACCCATGTCCAGATTCCAAAGGTTCAGACCCAACATTCCGGCCTCTACCACGACCACGCACAACACGTCTATGCCCCTAGTACTCATGACTACCGATATCACTTAATCTGATTAAGAATTTTATGGATTAGACTTTCTTTCACTGTTTATTACCGAGCAGTCTTCTGAGAAATAACATTCAAAGGTAATTCTCGTAGATTCATATCTATACCTAGAGGTTTCAGTCTCTAAAGTTTGGATCTCTTAACTCTAGAAATCATAACACAACATAATTATTTCATGCAAAACAACCAACAATTAGAATACTTACCGCGTGGATCGGGTGCCGGTAGACTCAGATGCCATACTCCAACTAAAACATTTCCTTTAATAACATTTTAAATCGACTTTATAAAACATTGTTGATCCCATTCCACAGCCGTGGTTTGCAATCCAGGCTCTGATACCAAAATTGTAACACTCCAAACCTGGTCTAGACGTTACGACCAGATCTGGTATGTTACAGGGTAAAAGTTGTTCAAAAACGGTTTCGAAACTTTGACGAAATACTGTAAGTTAAAAAAACTTTTCGTTTGGTTGATGTTTTGAAAACTCCATCTTAATTATCAAGTTTTAACCGTATAATGATGTGATATCGTAATTAGATAATAAATAAGGAAAACAAAATATTAAATTAAGAAGGCCTTATTACATAACAAAATCCCCAATAAAAATAATTTGCAAAAGGAAACGAATTTATGAAAAGAAATTTTTATGGCCTCCACGAGTCTGCCTCGGCTCCCAGATCCATGATCTACTGATTACCTGCAAAAATAAGCAGAGGGGTGAGTCACCAAGACTCAGTGTGTAAATCCCCTTATGTCACTTAAATGGCCTCAAACCCAAAATTGCACATTGGGCCTTAGCCCACTCAAAATAGCATACACAAATATGAATGTAATGTGTGTCCCAACCCAACCTAATTTTCCGTCCTCTACACACCACCCGTACCAGCCCAACACACCGTGGGGATTTCTACAATCAACCCTCCATCCGCTACACACCTCATATGTGGCACCAAGCCACTCGTGGTTCCAGACCACCGTGATACCAGATCACCGTGACAAAGTCACTATTATCATGCGTGGGGCCAACCCACCGTGGTACCAAACCACTGTGACAATCCCTGAAGAATATATGTGGGGCCAACCCACTGTGGTACCAAACCACTGGGACGAGTCACTAAATCATCATATATATACGTAGTATTAAACCACCGTGGCACCAAGCCACCGAGACATGGTCACTGAATCAGTTATATGTGGGGCCAACCCACTCGTGGTACCAAACCACCGTGACAGTCTCAAATACTTCCCCTTTCGCATCATATCACAAACCCATGCAGATCATACAATCAAATGAATGCACATGCTCTCATCATAGTGACGGATTATAGCATATATTTCATACCCATTAATAGAACGTTATAGACACTTACCTGGTATCCCCAGCTTTACCCACAAGGGTATTACAACTGTCTTCCAGTCACTTCGGCTTTTCAGCCCAAAACAGTTAATAACACAGATTAATAACAGAGTGTGAAGTTTTACACACCTAATAACACGTAACACTATCCTTTCTATGTCGACATTATCGCTAGCAGAGACGACTGCTATCTGCCTAATCTGCTCTGAAGCCGGTCCACAACCCGGTGGCCAGTCTTGTATTGCCGATACAGATTATTTCTTGAACTTAGGGGCTGAGATTATGGGTCCAACCCCCTCCTTTGCCTGGCTGGTATTTGACTTCATAAAAATATCTTGGTCAGAAGACCGGGTTAAGGCACTGAATAAGACAAAAGTAAGAATACACGCTCAACTGAAGAGGTTTCTTACCTAAATCGACAGAAACCGAAAGCTTCAGGCTAGGATTAAGGAAACGCTGAAGTCCCTACACATTCATCAAATTAGAATAGACTTCCCAATAAAAGATGGATCCAAAGAAGTGGCTTTCCGGCCAATCAAGCGAATAGAAAACCTCATATAGCCTATTCGGCCAAGAACACTTACCAAAGCCCTCTTGAAAGCAGACCACTGAAAGAAAAGACGATGGAGACGCGTCTTTCTATCACGAACTAGAGTGCGAAAAGGAAGATCTACGTTCGACAATCAGCAAAGTCGACAGAAAGGGTGCTAACTCCTGACACAAAAAGAGTTTCGGCCCTTAGAAGAAAAGAGAAGGAGTATGAAAAAAATGGATGCTTCAGCTTGAAGAAGAAAACCGTAACAAATGGGGATGAGAAGATAAGGGATAGGTTTCGGTAATGAAGAAACAAAAAGAAATGGCTAGGGAGATTTGGCTAGAGTAAAAACAAAATCAAAGAGATGAATGGTAGTAGATGATGATTCGGTCCAGAAAAGGAATGATGAATGAGGTTCGACTTTTAGAAGAAATAGAGAAGTATGAAGCAATTGGAAGAAAGCAATGAAAATGGAGAAGGTGATAGGAGGGTTCGGCTATTAAGAAGAAAAAATGTGAATTGAAGGGAAAATGTGCCTAAGAGGTTTCAGTTTTTACCCAAAGAGAAGATGAACAACAATGGTCTTTAGGAGTTTCGGCCAACAGAGAAAAGAATGCAAATTAACAAAATGGAAAACACCAAATACCGAAAAGAGAAGCTCTCAGCACCCAAATTTTCTATACACACCTCACAGTTTCGGCACCTAAACCCCTTCACTAAAACCGAATGCCTAACCACCCAAGGATTCAACCTTGACCGAATTCCCCCTTAACACATCCAAAAATTTGGCCAACACTCTTCCCCCACCCCCATCTCCTTGATTGCCTCCTACAATCACTCTTGATCAACCATTTGAATCAGTTTGAATGATTAAAATCCCACCTTTCACTCACGACCACTAATTCGAATATTTGACCCATTCAACACTCCCCCCTTGAAGTGTCCTAGCCGAACTCCACCACCTTCCATCCTGACTTCAAAATAACTCAAAAAAACAATCCACGCGACTCGAACTTGCTCCCTCACTGCTCCCCTGAGGCGTCACTTACCTGTACCTTAAGTGGCATCTCCTTGCCGCTTTACCTCTGTCCTTCTTGTGTCAACAAGCACAAGCACTAATCCTTAAGACCTGTCTCAGCTAGCTCTCCCCTACAGTGCCTAAAAGTAAAGTTTTCACCAAGGCTCAGGCTTAACCCCAAGCCTTCCCGGGACCCCCAAACACACCAGATTAACACACAGAGCATAGCATACACACACAACACACATTAAATGCAGAACCCCAAAATCCAGGATGTTACAATATATTTTCTCTTTATGTTGATGTGGAATCTTGTACTACCATTGAAAGTATGATGATGCTATCAATAGCATCTGAAATGACTCGGATTTTTTTTCTCTACTGGTTTTATTTTATGATGCATGAAATATCTCAATGTCTGCATCAGAGTTTTATAAAGAATAATAGATGAAAAAAATCAAATTTTTCTAAGTTTTAAGAATTCAACTCTTAATGTTACTGCGAATTGCAGTAATAACAAGTTATTGAGTGAAAATTGAACTCCTAAAATTTAACAACTTCACATTGAATAAGGTTATCTAGTTTAGGATTTTCCATTTACAAAAACTTGATGTGCAAAAAATTGAACACCTAAAATTAAACAACTTCACACTAAATAAGGTTATCTAGTTTAGGATTTTCCATGTGCAAAATTTAGGTAGGTAAAAATGTTTCTTGAATGCAGTATAAAACTTGTGTTATTGATCATGTATATATTATATCAAATATGCCATAAAATGAAAAAATATCATGATATTATGGTGCATTTTAAGTGAGTTATATGTTGAAAAGTATCAAAAATCTATATCTTTATTCGGTAAAATTAAAAGCTCACCCTAGAATAACTAATAGAATGTTCAAAATAGGAAATACTTCTAAATAAATCAAGGAAAAAAAGGGCTCCAAAAACCTGTAAGGGAATCATGGATATCAAATTTATTGCATTGAAAATTATGGAAAATTTTAAAATAGGTTAGGCTGTACGACCATTGAAAGTATGATGATTCTATCAATAGCATCTGAAATGACTCAGATTTCTCTTCTCTATTGGTTTTATTTTATGTTGCATGAAATATCGCAATGTCTGCATCATGTATATAGAAAAAAAATAGATGAAGAAAATCAAATTGTTCTAAGTTTTAAGAATTCAACTCTCAGTGTTATTCAGAATTACAGTAATAAAAAAGTTGTTGAATGAAAATTGAGCACCTAAAATTAAACAACTTTACACTGAATAGGGTCATCTAGTTTCAGATTTTCCATGTGCAAAAACGTGATGTGGAATCATGTAAGAAGAGAGAGAGAGAGAGAGCATATTCCACTTTGATATATTCTTCTCTTTATGTTGCATGAAAACTTTTTAAGAGTATCCTAAAACTGAAGAGTGTATCAATAATATATGCAAATTCACAAGCTTGACCTCAAATGTTAACAAAATAGGATGCAACAATTTTATTAATCACTAGTTTATAGAAAGCAAATTGTTGATACAACCTGGTAATTAGAATCGAAATAGTCTTAGACCCTAAATAGTCAAGGCTCGAGAATGCTACAACAGAGACCATAGATAATATGTTGCTTGGCTACATGAACAGGTTCATGTATGCCTTGAGGGCTCCCACGATTGACAAGCTTAACAAATATAAAAAGTAAAACAATAAAAATAACATTTAACATCATGGACTTTGAGGTGCAAAACTACTGCTGACTAAGGCCATATCCAAGAGGGAAGTCTAAAGGGACATCCTCATCCATTGGAGCATGCATCAAGGAAATATTTGCAATCTTTTTGTCCCTCGTGATAGAGAGCAAGTTCATGTAGCCAACCAACATATGGTTTATGGTCTCGAATGTAACATTCTCGAGCCTTGGCTATTTAGGGTCTAGGACTATTTTTGTTCCAGTTATCATGATGTATCAACAATCTGCTTTCAATAAATTGGTGATTAATAAAATTGTTGCATCTTGTTTTGCTGAACATTTGAGCTCAAGCCTGTGAATTTGCTTATATTATTGATACATTCTTCACTTTCAGGATATTGTTAAAAAGTTTTCTTGCAACGTAAAGAGAAGAATATATCACAGTGGAATATGCTCTCTCTCTCTTCTTACAAGACTTCACATCAAGTTTCACATGGAAAAACCTAAGCTAGATAACCCTATTCAGTGTGAAGTTTTTAAATTTTAAGTGATCAATTTTCATTCAACAACTTGTTATTACTGCAATTCGTAGTAACACTAAGAGTTTAATTCTTAAAACTTAGAATAATTTCATTTCCTTCATCTATTCTTCTCTATTCAACTCTAATGTTGGCTTTGTAATATTGCATGCATCATAAAATAAAACCATTAGAGAAGCAAAATCTGAGTCATTTCAGATGCTACTGACGACATCATCATACTCTTAATGGTAGTGCAACCTAACCTGTTCTAACATTTACCATAATTTGCAATGAAATAAATTTGATATCCAGTATTTCATTATAGGTTTTTGGAGCACTTTTTCTTGATTTTTTTGCATCTAATTTATTGATTTTTTTGCCTATATATATGAATTCCATTTAAGAAGAAATTCATTCCAAACCATCTTAAAGGTTAGTAAAGAATTCCTTTTTAACTTTTTTGTTGGTTTCTTTTGTCTTTTGATCTTTTTTTTAATGGCAAGCTCAAGCAAGAAAACTGGGGGAAAAAGAAAAATTGAGATTAAGATCATTGAAAATGAGGATGATAGGCTCATCTCATTTTCAAAAAGATGTACAAGATTTTATTAGAAAATCGTTGAGCTCTCTATTTTATGTGGTGGTGAGATTCTTTTTATTATTTTCTCACCAATTGCTAAGCCTTTTTCATTTGGTCATCCTTCTGTTGAATCTATCGCAAAATGATTTTTAAACCCAAACCGACATCTTAATGAAACCATTCATGCTCCTATTGAGGCTTACCGTAAGGTAAGAATCAACTTGGTTTTCCAAGATTTCAATGAGGTCTACAAATAACTTGATGCATCAAAAGAAAAACAAATAGAGATTTCTTTGGCCCGGTAGTCAAATGGAAGAGAAACTCATCATTGGTAGAAAACTTCCCATTGGTCAGCTTAACCCGAGGGAGCTCTACGAACGAGAATAAAGTTTCACAGAGTTTATCAACTTGCTCTCTGTCACGAGGGACAAGAAGATTGCAAATATTTTCTCAATGCATGCTCTAATGGATGAGGACGTCCCTTCTGCCTTCCCTCTTAGAGAAGGCCCTAGTCAAAAGTAGTTTTGTACCTCAAAATCCACATGTTAAATGTTATTTTTATTGTTTTATTTTTTATGTTTGTTAGGCTTGTCAATCTTGGGAGTCCTCAAGGCATACATGAACCTGTTCATGTAGCCAACCAACATATGGTCTGTGGTCTCTGTTGTAGCACTCTTGAGCTGTGACTCTTTAGGGTCTAGGACTATTTCGATTCCAATTATTATGTTGTATCAACAATCTACTTTCAATAAATCGATGATTAATAAAATTGTTGCATCTTATTTTGTTAACGTTTGAGCTCAAGCTTGTGAATTCGCATATATTATTGATACACTCTTCACTTTCAGGGTACTGTTAAAAATTTTTCTTGCAACATAAAGAGAAGAATATATCACAGTCGAATATGCTCTCTCTCTTCTTACAATATTCCACATCAAGTTTTTGCACATGAAAAATCCTAAACTAGATAACCCTATACAATATGAAGTTGTTTAAATTTAGGTGCTCAATTTTCATTCAACAACTTGTTATTACTGCAATTCACAATAACACTAAGAGTTGATTTCTTAAAACTTAGAACAATTTGATTTTCTTCATCTATTACTCTCTATATAACTCTGATGCACACAATGCGATATTTCATGCATCATAAAATAAAACCAATAGAGAAGCAAAATCCGAGTCATTTCAGAAGCTATTGACAGCATCATCATACTCTCAATGGTAGTACTGCCTAACATGTTCTAAAATTTACCATAATTTGCAATGCAATAAATTTGATATCCATTATTTCCTTATGTTTTATCAGCCCTTTTTTCTTGATTTATTTGCATTTAATGTGTTAGATTTTTTTTCCTATATATATGAATTCCATCTAGGAAGAACTTCATTCCAAACCATCGTGGATAGTGTGAGCTCCGAGTTGATCCGATCTTCACATTCTGCAAAAGACAAATACAAGACAGGAAAACATAACCAATTAAGCAGTAAATATGATTAGTAAGCTCATAGGTCTTAAAACATTAACTTACCTTAGTACATAAGTAAATCTATCAAAATAACAAATTTAACTAAGTTTCCCGTCACAATCGTAAGGCGAGTGTTTCATATCTATTCATATAATCCATCAATTCGTTTGTGTCATTCAATTTAATATTATTTCATTAGAGCTATCAAGTGGAACACAATATTTGCTCAGTCAGAATAAGTGAATACAAATAATTGTATGATCTCATTCATTTTAATCACTATACCAAGTCAGACAATACACTTTCATCAAAGGATCATTAGCCTGATGAACAATAGTAAAAGAGTTTAGATACACAAGGTATAGTATCAAGATACACCAAGGTGATAAACAGGGCACGAAAGTGCATACAGGAGCACCGAAGTGCAAACATTGCATCGGAGTACATAACTGGGCAAAAATGTGCAGTCAGGGCATCGTAATGCAAACAGGAGCATGAATATGCTATCAAGAGCACCGTAGTGCTAACTAGAGCACGAATGTGCTATCAGGAGCACCACAGTGCTATCAGGAGCACTTATTCAAGATTCAAGCATCTATGTTATCACGACACTTTTAATAACTAAAACATGTATCACAATCATCTCAATATTGTGCAATACTCTACACAGGGTTTAATTCTCACATACACATCTAATTACCTTTCAATTGAGTCCAAACTCAATTTTTATATCAATTTCATTTCATTCAAGATTTATTAAGTATATATACAAGTATTTATAACGCAATTAGTCAACATTTATAAATTATCATATTTAATTTATCAGTCAATTATCTCATTTCTGTACAATTTAATCTACATCTCACCATTTGTACCAAATCACAGTTAGTCCATAATATTATCTATCATATACAAATTCATAGTTAAATTAAATAGCAATTTAATTACAATCATACCGTATGAATTTACCAGACTAAAATGGCAACAAGTGAAGTGTAAGACACTAATCCGCGATTCTCCCTTTTCCTCGTTTATCTACCGATTGTTCAAATTCTCGGTCTATATGGAAATTCATTTCAAATTATCAGTACTAATTACCTTATGACATCTTATTTAAGGAATATAAAAACTCAATTTCATTTTATACAATTTCCCTAAATTTTTGCATTTTATTCAATTTAGTCCCTAAAATTGAAACTAACATATCTTTCACATTTAAGCTTCGTTTTTCAAATAAATTTCAATCTCATCCCTATACAGCCCTCTAAAAAAATAATTACAAAATTTTCATTTCAGCTAACAAAATGACATTTTAGTCATTAAACTCCAAATCATCAATCTTCTTTTACAAACTAGTCCTTATTTCCTTTCCAAGCTTATAAACCAACATATTAACCCCAAAAGCTTCAAAATTCATCAATGGAAACTTTTCTAAACTTTAATAGTTTTAAATTGAACCCTAGGGTTAGCTAAATCAAGTTTTAAGGATAATCTCGATACGAAATTCATCGTAACTCTATCCTATTTCGACTCTGGTATCATCACAAGCTGTAGTAATCCCGAAGGCACCTGATGTTCAGCTTTAATTTGCTGACAAACCAAACATCTTGATACAAATTCTGAAATGTCTCGTTCCATACTCGACCACCAATATGACTGTTTCAAATCATTGTACATTTTAGTACTCCCCGGGTGAACAGATAAACAACCACTGTGTGCTTCGTGAAGAATTTTTTGAATAAGCTCAGAATTCATTGGTACGTAAATCCTATCTCTGAACATTAAACAATCATCGGATCCAATCTGATAGTCTGAATCTCTAGTCGACTCACATTGCATTCTTTTGACTTGCAAATCATTATCACACTTCTGAGCTTCATAAATTTGCTGAAGAAAAACTGGTTTAGCTTTCAGCTCTGCTAGAATCGAACCATCATCAAACAAGCTTAGCTGAGTATTCATCGCTCGCAAAGCAAATAATTATTTTCTATTAAGCGCATCCGCGACTACGTTCGCTTTACCCGGATGATAATCAATCACTAATTCATAATCTTTTAGCAACTCGAGCCACCTTCGTTGTCGCAAATTCAAATCTTTCTGAGTCATTATATATTTCAAGCTCTTGTGATCGGTAAAGATGTGACACTTTTCACCGTACAAATGATGTCGCCAACTTTTCAATGCGAAAACCATAGCGGCTAAATCATGCGTCAGGTAATTCTTTTCATGCGACTTTAACTGTCTGGAGGCATAAGCTATCACTTTTCCTTCTTGCATCAAAACACAACCCAAACCATCCAATGACGCGTCGCTGAAAATCACAAATTCTTTACCCGATTCAAGTTGAACCAATATTGGTGCCTCAGTTAACAACATTTTCAACTGATCAAACCTCTGTTGACATTTTTCTGACCACTCGAATTTAACATCTTTCTATAGCAATCTAGTCATCGGTGTAGCAATCATCGAGAATCCTTTAACAAAACATCGATAGTAACAAGCTAACCCTAAAAAGCTTCTGACTTTGATACATTTCTCGGTGGTTTCCAATCAACAACTATTGAAATCTTGCTTGGATCAACTCGTATACCTTTTGCTGAAACAATATGTCCTAAAAATCTAACCTCTCGAAGCCAAAACTCGCATTTACTGAATTTAGCAAACAATTGTTTATCTCTCAAGGTTTGAAGCACAACTCTCAAATGCTCGGCATGCTCAGACTCATCTCGTGAATAAATCAGAATGTCGTCAATGAAAACTACAACAAATCTCTCTAAATATGGTCTGAAAATCTGATTCATCAAATCCATAAAAATGGCAGGAGCGTTAGTCAATCCGAAAGGCATAACAAGAAATTCATAATGTCCATACCTAGTTCTGAACGTAGTTTTCGGCACATCTGAATCTTTAACTTGCAACTGATAATATCCAGATCTCAAATCAATCTTCGAGAATACTTTTGCCCCTTTCAACTGATCAAACAAGTCATCTACTCTCGGCAAAGAATACTTGTTCTTTATCGTAACCTTATTGAGTTGACGATAGTCAATACACATTCTCATTGATCCGTCTTTCTTCTTTATGAACAATACTGGCGCACCCTAAGGCGAAAAACTAGGTCGTGCAAAACCTCTATCGATTAACTCTTGCAACTGAGCTTTCAACTCTTTCAACTCTGTCGGAGCCATTCTGTACGGAGCTATCGATATCGGTGATGTTCCCGATACTAACTCAATAGCAAATTCGACCTCTCTGATCAGTGGTAACCCCGGTAACTCTTCTGGAAACACATCCAGAAACTCACAGACCACTGGCACTGATTCAATCTTAGATTCAGACACTTTTGTATCCAAAACATAAGCTAGGTAAGCATCACAACCTTTTCTCACATATCTCTGAGCTAACATCGATGAAATCACAGGCAACCCACTCGACTCATCTGATTTAATTTGAATGATTTCACTATTCTGACATTTCAATTCAATAGTCTTTCGTCTACAATTCACAATAACGTCATGCAAAATCAACCAATCTATACCCAAAATTACATCGAATTCATCAAAAGGTAGTAGCATCAAATCAGCCAGAAAACAGTAACCCCGAATCATTAAAGGTCAGTTCTTGCAAACTTTATCAACTAGAACATACTTTCCTAAGGGGATCGATACTTTAATCACAAACTCAGTAGACTCAACAGGCAAACTCTTACTAGACACCAAATTCATACAAATATTCGAATGAGTCGATCCAGGATCAATCAAAGCAATCACATTAGTGTCATAAAGAGAAAATGTACCGGTGATAACATCGGGTGATGACACGTCTTCGCGAGCGCGAATAGCGTAAGCTCTAGCAGGTGCTCTCACTTTAGATCTCATAGCCGAACCTTTTGTTGCCTCTACTACTGGTCACATTTCCCACATTTCTCGGGCCTTCCTCTAGTGGCTGTGTTACTCGGTCTTGATTCTAGAATTTGTCTTTCTCATCTAATTCGGGACAATCTCGAATGAAATGATCTTAGGAGCCACATCTAAAACAAGCCCGGTCATTCATTCTACATTCACCAGGATGTCATCTTCCGTATCATTGACATTCAGGTCTATTATTTCTCACACTGCCAACACTCGGTACTGATGTAGCTTGAGCTTTAGAACTTGAGTATTATTTTCCACAATCTCTGTTTGAATATCCCACTGAAGCAGTCGAACGGTTATACAAATCTCGTGATTTCTTTGACGAAGATTGATACTGTTTATTCATTGATCTTTTCCTCGAATCTCTAGCTTCGAAATCTGCCTTTCTCTTTTCTTTGCCAATTTATTCGGCTTTATAGGCTCTATCAACCAACACAACGAATTCTTTTAATTCAAGAATCCCGAATAACAGTCTGATGTCTTCGTTTAACCCATCTTCAAATCTTTTACACATTATGGCCTCAATTGAAACCCATTCCCGAGCATATTTACTGAGTCTCACAAACTCTCGCTCATATTTGGTTACAAACATGTGGCCTTATTTCAGTTCAAGAAACTCTTTTCGCTTTTGATCAATGAACTGTTGACTTATGTATTTCTTTCTGAACTCAACTTGAAAGAAATCCCAGGTACTCTTTCTCTCGGCACCACTGATACTAGAGTATTCCACCACTGATACGTAGTGTCCCTCAATAGTGAAACAACACATTTTAAACACTCCACCGGTGTGCAAGAAAGTTCATCAAGTACTCTGATTGTATTCTCAAGCCAAAACTCAACCCTCTCCGAATCATTGTCAATAGTAGCTCTAAACTCTTCAGCCCCATATTTCCAAATCTTATCTACTGGCGGCTTATTCAATCTTAGAAGTTCCACACCTTGAGGAGCTACGGGAACCGGTTGAGGATTAGGTGGGGGTGGAGGTTGTTGAGCAGCCAGATTTGTCTGAACAAACTCTGTGAACCACTCGTTCATCATCTAGAAGAAGGCTTCTTTAGCCTCTCCTCCCTGGCTACCCGATACGGGTCTAGACTCAGATTGCGTTACTCCATGAATGGAGGCAGGTGCATTACTTTCAATATCATCAGCTACAACTCGATTGGGATCCATTTACTATATGAAAATACATTTTAAACTGTCAGGAATCATCACACTATCACAGGTTATATATGACATGTATAGCTAGACTCTCACACATGCTATGTTAGTCCGAGAATCGACTAAATTGTAGCTCTGATACCATTAAATGTAACACCCCTCACCCGTACTCAACACCAAAATAAGGTTTCAGAGCATTACCGAACATATCACACATTTGAACATACATTTCTAATACATTTTTAAATTTTATATAATCATCAATCAACAACATTCATATTGTCCCTAATACGAGCCTACGGGGCCCAAAACATGCATTCGAAATGGTTCAGGACTAAACCGATAACTTTAAAAACTTTTAGAATCACTTAGAAAATTTTCCCAAAAATAGGGGACACACGCCCGTGTGTCTCACATGGCTAAAGACACGCCCATGTCGCAGGCCGTGTGGACATTCAAAATTGGAGCACATGGTCGTGTCCCAGCCCGTGTCTGACCCCATGTAACTCTCTAACTTGGGTCACACGGCCAACACACACGCCCGTGTGACTAGCCCGTGTGCCTTAAAAATGGCCAAACACACCCGTGTACCAGGCCGTGTGCTAGGCCGTGCCAAACCTGTAGGGTATACTGACTTATGCCACACGGCCAAGTCACACGGGCATGTGACTTGGCCGTGTGGAGCATACTGACTTGGTTTCTATTTCAACACCAGGGGACACATGGCCGTGTAACATAAACCGTATGTCACACATGGCTGAGACACACGCCCGTGTCTCTACCCGTGTGGACAAAAATAGGCTATTTACCAAGCCATTTTGTCACCCTAATTGCACAAACCTACACCAAACCAAATTGCACAATTCATGGCATAAAAATAGGTATACAAACCAACTAAAACAAGCCTAAATCATGCCAACTCAATTCCATTATCCACAATAAACACAAGTCACAAAATAGGCCAATCCATCTATACCAAATTTACATATACATTTCAACTAAGTAAACATTTCCAAACATGTATCATTATGCTCAAATTCACAAGCATATATCTTCTCTAATTTCAACCATTTGATAACCACAATACCTACTATCAATAAGCATCACAAAACCAACCTCAATCATATAATATAAACCATATGCACTCCTATATATACACAACCAAACCAAGCAAATTAAGCCAACTTTCATGGCTATATATACAAACCAAACCATAGACATTTACAAGCCAATTCAAATGGCTAAATTTATCATCAACTTATAAACCAAAATGACCCCAGTTCCTATACATGCCATATATTCTAAAAACATATATTCAAAAGCACCAAAACGATAGCTTGATAGTGTGATGAAGTCTCCGACGATCCCCGAATCTGAGCTGGCTTTGAAATCACTATAAAACACGGTAAAATAAACAAAATAAGCTTTATAGCTTAGTAAGCTCGTATGAAATAAACTCAATGTAATCATAAATGCACAATTCAAAAAATTGAATATATCAATATGTAGTTCATATTAACTAACAAACCTTTCACATCCTTAAATCATAAGATTATATGCAAACTTCACAATTTCTTCGATTTAAAGCTTATACGGTTCATGTACATACCTGTACCATCTCTTATCAATCTCATACTCAACCACGTCTTTCATTTACCCGTTGAACCATTCGGAATACTATCGGATACTCGGGAAACTTGCACTGAAGTGCCACATACATAGCCAATGCTATCTCAATCTCATATCACATATATGCTCACTCTCGAGCTATCAGCGGGCCTGCTCACACAAGCTGTCAGTCAAGATGTAACTACACGGTGCTGCTCATACAAGCTATCAAGCAACCGCAACACATGCCGTTAAACTCATGTAACATCTTAGAATTAAGGGTTCTGCATTTTATGCTTTTCTATGTGCTTGGCTTGTTCTACTTGTTATTTTGGTGTGTTTGGGGGCCCTGGGAAGGCTCGGGTTCGAGCCAGAGCTTTAGGGAAATTTTGTTTTTGGGCACTTTAGGGGGGAGAGCTAGTAGAAGCAGGCTTTAAGAATATTTATTTGTGTTTGATAACACAAAAAGGGTGTGTGGTGTGATGGCAAGGAGACGCCACTTAAGGAGCAAGGGAGTGGCGTCACAAGGGAGCATGAAGGGGAAGGAGTTCGAGTCTCATCTGTAGCATGTGGAACTTTATTTTTTGTGCCAAAGGTGGAGGAGTGGTGGCTTTGGTGGGGACTCTTCAAGGTGGTTGTTGAATGAGTCAACAAGTTCAAAATGGGTGGACAAGAGAGCTTGGAGAAGTTTGAATTGGTCAAGCCAATTCAAATTGGTGATGGGGAGTGAAACTAGGAGCAAATCAAGGGATTTGGAGTGTGGTGGAGGTGTTGGCTGAATGTGGGGGTCTTGGAGGGGAGAATTTCGGCTATGTGTGTAGTTGGCTAGGAATTTCGGCATTTGTGGGTGTGATAGCTGGCCCGAGCATTAGAGTGTTGTGTCAAAAGCCCTTTTTGTTTCTTAGACAAATTTGATTAGCATATTCGGTCATAAGTGAGGAGGAGAGTGTCGTTCCTTCAGGTTTTCATTTGAGAGAATTTAACCTTTTTGCTTTTTGGCTGAGAACTTTTTCTTTCAAGTTTTGTGTTGCCCCCATTTCATCTTGCCGAATCTTAAGCACTCTAGTAACTTTTTCTCCTTTTTTTCTTCTTTGCTCTTTTCCCTAAAACATCATAACCGAACCATTTCCTTGTTGTTTCTTTCAATTTTCTTCTTCTCTTTTCTACACTCTTCTCTCCCAAAGTCGAAGACCCTCTTCTCTTCTCCTCTACTACTTTCTTCTTTAGCCGAAACCCTGTTAACAGTTGCTACTTGTGCCGAATCTTCTTGGATTCCATTCGACTTCTCTTTGTTGAAGGTAAAGAACCCTCCTTTATTCTTCTTATTTTCTTATTTCTTCATGGGAAACCGATCACTTATTTGTTGATCATAAATCGAATTGTTTTCTTTTACAAGTGGGTTACTCCATCCCTTGTAACCGTATTTTTCTTCAATTCTTTGTTTAGCCGAACCCCAAGAACAAGGGCTAGTTGGTCACTGAAGGTCTCCTCTTCAATCAATTTTGGTTTGTGCAAGGTAAGGGAGACTCTTTTGATTCTGTCTCTATCTGTTTTGGTTCTGTGTAGTCTTAACCGAATGGCTATTTTGTTCTTGGTGTTAGTTAGCGGCTAATCTCTTCTTGTCTCCTCTTAACGTGGCATGTTTGCGTCGGATTAGAATCCTTGGCTAAGCCTATCTGTGTTCGACTCATTTCTTGACCAAGGTAAGAAGGTTCTCCTGATTTTTGTACCTATTCCCTTTTCTCTTTCATTGCCTTAACTCAATTTCCTGATCAAGACTCTTAACATGGATATGAGTGTTAGCCGAGCCAAGGAGGGTGTGGTTAAGGAGCCTGAGGGGAGTGTACTCGTAGTCTCTAATCTGTCGTGCGGTGTCGACGGTTCGTGATTTTCCGTTGGGTTGTGGAAGAGAGCCGACATCAGCTTGGGATAGGCAAATCGCTGTTATTCCTGCTAGTGAGAGTGTGGACGTAGAGAGTTTAGTATTACGCGTAATCAGGTGTGTAACGCTCACACATTTCTTTATTATTTGCGTTAGTAGTAATCGTGTTGGTGGCCAACGCATCGTTGAGACAGTCGAGATACCCTTGTGGGTAAGGTTGGAGACACCGGGTAAAACCATTATGATTTTACTTTCGTAGATATGTATGAATTAATTATCTGATGTACCTTGAAAGTTTGTTTGCATTCATCTCAGTATGATAATATGTTGCATGGGCTTCGAGATATGAATGAAAAGGGGAAGTGTGATTCAGTGACTATTGTCACAATGGTCTGGGACCACAGTGGTTTGGAACCACGTTTACCTATATTTATCAGTGACTTATCTCAATGGTCTGGGACCACAGTGGGTTGGCCCCACATATACTTATCAGAGATTGTCACAGTGGTCTGGGACCACAGTGGGTTGGCCCTACGTTTATATATTCTATGACTCTGTCACAAGTGGTCTGGGACCACAGTGGTTTGGAACCATAGTGGTTTGGAACCACAATGGCTTGATGCCACGGGTGTTTGGCTGATTTAGGTGACCTAGAGGATGGAAAACTAGGTTGGGCTGGGCTGCATTGCATACATTTTTAATATGCTATATTGTGAGGGCTAAGGCCCAATGTGCATCTGTGGGCTTAAAGCACGAATGCGCTATAAGGGGAATTACACATTGAGTCTCGGTGACTCACCCCTCTGCTTAATTTTGCAGGTAACCCCTAGTTGCAGATTTGGAGCCGTGGTGGGCTTGAGGTGGCCATGCATTATTTTCTCGTAAACTTTCGTTTCTTATTTGAACTTACTTTTTTTTAATTTTGGGATTTTGCAATGTAATAAGGCCTCCATAACTTTAATTTGGGTTTTTGCTTTAAATTGGTTAATGCATATCTTATGAATTGTCAAGTATGGAGTTTTTTTTCTAAAATAAAACCATAAACCATCATTTTTCTAAAAAGGGTGATAACAAAAGATGACATGCGAATAACTAATTAATTCAGAGATTTTCTTAAAACCTTAACATTGTTTTCAAATGTCACGTTTATAAAATTTCCTAATTTTTGGCTTTCGTAAAACAAAACTGTATACGGCTTTTAGTTCAATCTAATAAGAAGTTGGTAAGAAACTTTCAATTATTTTCAAGATGGTAACACTAATCAAAATGTATTTTTTTTTTAAATTACAATGTTCCGGTAAAAAAATTTCAAAACTTCTTTTCCTGTAACATACCAAATTTGGTCGTAGCGTATTGACCGGGTTTGGGGTGTTACAACTCAGCCACCGGTAGGACTTACAAGACCAGCACCCTGATCACATAATCACAAGAACCCCTAATGACATGTCATTCGTATCCTAATCTATTCCTAAGGTTCAACCGGGATTTCTAATGTCGAATCATCGTCGAATCATTGTCGAATATGTTCGTAGTCTCGTATTCACAGTTTATGCAATATCAAAGCATTTAAAATACATTTATAATGAAACTTATTACATACGAACTTACCTCACACGCAAAAACGGCGAAATAGGTCGATTAGTCGAGTACTTTGTTTTTCCCCCGATCTAGATCCAAATTTCGCTTTTCTTGATCTATATGTAATCAAATTTTGCTCATTTAATCATCTCTCTATTCAATTTAGTCCAAAATTCACATTAAGACACTTTTACACATTTGCCCCTAAAGTTTCACATTTTTACAATTTAGTCCTTATTTCATAAAATCACAAACTCATGCAATTTAATACCAACCCATGCTAGCCGAATTTTCCTAGTACACATATCAGCCCATATTTTCCATTTATTTCACATTTTAACCACAAAGTTTCCACATTTCACAATTTAATCCCTAATTTGCATTTTCACTAAAAATCACTTAACTAAACTTG
This sequence comes from Gossypium sturtianum, assembly GCA_025698515.1. Lineage (NCBI taxonomy): Eukaryota > Viridiplantae > Streptophyta > Magnoliopsida > Malvales > Malvaceae > Gossypium > Gossypium sturtianum. The sequence continues at coordinate 64,663,320 of CM046952.1, forward strand.
TATAACTATCATCAAACATTCATAATCTATCATCAATCATCAAAATACATGCTTATTCATCAATGTCAACATCCTAAATCTTTAACAGTTTTGCAAAGTAGTCCCTGGGCTAGCTAGACTAAGCTGCAACGATCTCAAAAACATAGAAATCATTAAAAACGGGATGAAAAATCATACCAATGCAAGGTAAATAACTTGGCTGAATGGAAAAGCTCAACAATGGCTTCCAAAGACCTAATTTTTGGTTGAAGATGGAAAATAAAAGATGATACTTGGCTTTGTTTTATTTAATTAACCTTTATTTAACAAATTACAAAATTAACCTTGGTTATAAAACAATAAAATCAATTAATGCTTGTCCATAATTGTCCACTCATGCTAATAATGGTATAATTACCACATAAGGACTTACACTATTTAATTTCATAGCCATTTAATACTTTTAGCTATTAGAACTCAAATTTTATACCTTACACGATTTAGTCCTTTTTATCAAATTGAGCACTCAAACAATAAAATTTCTTAATGAAATTTTCACACAATCATACAATCATGCTGTAGACATTAATATAATATTAAAATAATTATTTTGACTTTGGATTTGTTGTCCCAAAACCACTGTTCTGATTTAACTAAAAACAGGCTGTTACATTGATCCTCAAATATTTACCTTTTAAACCCTTTTTAACTAATCGAATTCAATAGCGATTAAATTTTACAATTTTTACGATTTAGTCATTATACCTAATTAATCGCTAATTCGGCAAAATTGCTAATCCAAAATTCAATTTACCTATAAAATAACTCCGTAAATATTTATAAAAATATTTATGGCCTCGATTTATAGAAACGAGGTCTCAATACCTCAATTTCTAAAATCATTGACTTTTGAACTGATACACTTGTACCTTGACTAATTTTCCACATAACCAAATTATTAGACCAGAATTCAGTATAATATTGTAATAACCATATAAATATTAATAAATAATATTTATCAACTCGATTATCGAGAAACAAAATTCCAAAACTACCATTTTCAGTACCGTTAGAAATCGAGTTGTTACAAAACTGATTACCCGAACAAATCGACACTCTTTATCTTTCCTCATGGATTATGGTTTTTGCACGTGGAAAACCTTGAACTAGATAACCCTATTAAGTGTGCAATTGTTTAATTTTAGGTGTTCAACTTTCATCTAACGACTTGTTATTACTGCAATTCGCAGTAACACTAAGAGTTGAATTCTTAAAACTTAGAACAATTTGATTTTCTTCATCTATTCTTCTCTATATAACTCTGATGAAGACATTACATTATTTCATGCATCATAAAATAAAATCAAGTAGAGAAGAAAATTTTGGGTTATTTCATATGCTTTTTGTAACACCCTATACTCGGCCTTTTCGCCAAGCCCGAATATCAGGATGCCACACCACCGTCTCATGTCATATTCACAGTAAATTGTCACATTATTAAGAAATCATCCTCTTTATCCATGATCTTATAAATTTTTAGTCAAACATTTATCAATCATCATTAGAACATGCCAAACATACTTTAAATAAAGTTATAGTAATAATTGAACATGCATTAGGATCACTTAGCAAAATTTCCAAGACAATCACGTAGGTATCGATACTAGAACATGGGTATTGATATTTTCCTTGCACGGTATCGGTACCGTATGGAAAATCGGTACCAAATCAGCATTCTGTCTCTCGCCTAAAATTAAGACATAAGAAAATATCGGTTCAATTGAAAAAGAATTGATAAAATTACCCTGAGTATTGATACTCGTGATAAGGTACGATACCAATTTACAATTCTGACTTCCTGCACATTTCAAAATCACAGAGGAATTGTTTTTACAACACGAATATCTACACCTCTGCCCCAAACCAGAAAAATATAACATACATAAGCATAAAAATCATTCTAACTTGTATCAATTCATCATGCTATCATATCATCATCAAATAAACATCAAAACGGTTGTAATAATAGTCACAAACATCAAAAGTAAGTCCAAGCAATAATCAACGTAATACAAAATGAATCTCTAAAATTAGGAATAAGTAGTCTATGGAAGCATCCAAAACACCATGGCAAATATCAGATGCCTTATTCCCAAAACGAAAACAAATAACAATAACACCTACCAAATAAAGATAACGTCTTGCTTGGATCACCTCTCGGAAACCACACCACTCACATCGACACTTAACTACTCTGCAAGGGTTTTAAGAAAGGAGTGGGTGAGCTTAACAAGCTCAGTGGATGCTCACAATAACCATAATGTAAACAATTCATCAAGCATCAATGAAACAACCATATAGCATAACCTTAATAGTTCCAAATCTAGTGTCATATTATACTTACTCGTGCATTATTACTAGTTTTTTTTTCATGGTAATCATATTCACTTTTAAGCATGTATCACATTACACATATAATCACATAACATTTAAGCATATATCACAATACTCATATAATCACATAACATTTAAGCATATATCACAATACTCATTTAATCACATACTATTCAAGCATATATCACAATACTCATATAATCACATAACATTCAAGCATATATCACAATACTCAAAAACATGTTTATAGATAAATTGCATAATGGTCACATGTCATATTAACACATATCACAATACACACATATTCACAATTTAAGCTAATTTGGCACTTGAGCTATGAAACATAAAAGTGAGCTCTTGTAACATCCCCAAACCCGGCCTATTCACTACGACCGAATTTGGTAATGTCACTGGGACAGACGGTTGGAAATCTTTGACTTTAGAATTAAACTTGAAAGTTTATTATCTCTGAAAATCATGTCCATTTAAAATCTATTAAATAATATAAGATTGTTGAAAATTTCCGAATTAAAACATTATTATAAGTTGCTATAATATGAATCTTTTGCGAAAATATTTCTAAGTGTAGTGTAAACTTCAACATTAATAAATAGAGTACTTTAAATCATAGTGGCCCTTATTACATCAAATAAAATTAAACCAGGTAATTAAAATGCTTGAAATAAAAATATTCAAAACGTCTATACACACGAAAATCGTTACGCATGGGCCACCTTGTATCCACTCCCACCCTATCCATTACTCACGACTCACTGCGATGTTTAAAAAGTTGGGTGAGTCATACGATTTCAGTGTGTAAGTTAACCACTGAAATCCACCCACATGCTAGCCACATAATATCCCAATTATCGGATGCAACAAGTAATATATATATATTCATTTATTCATTACCACAATGCAGGCTTGGCCCATATTCAAATTACATCACATCTTTGGGCTTGGCCCATTTCTCAATAAACCACATATCATCTGGGCTTGGCCCATTTCCACGTATGTTCCCAAAACATACCTATCCACATGTCATATTGGGCTTGGCCCATTTCCATATTATTACAAAAATAATGCAACATGATTCCCAACCCAACCTAGGGTCCATCCGCTACACACCCCTTATCCAAATTACCACACACACGGGGACTATCGAGTCACCCTCTCTTTTTCCTCTAAAAGGCAACAAATGCCATCCACGATGTAGCGTATAGCTAACATCAAACCACGATGGAGCACACGGCAATCCATCAAGCCACGATATGGCATAAAGCCCATATCAATCAAGGTAACCACGCGAACTAAATCGCAAAGATCCACAACGCGACCTCGATCGGCGCTAATCCACGATGTAGCACAAAGTGACATCAACCACGTACTCAAGTACACGTACCTTCTTTTCATAACCCACCCATGCACATGCCACATAAAATATAATCGTGATCATGCATGCACATGCTTATTAATGTCCATAAACATACTCATAAACAAATAATCACAATGCAATAGATCCGATACTAACTTTGGTCATCGCTATACCCTTTTAGGGGTATATATAGCACACTTATTACTGCACTTGTTAGTAAAACATATAACACATAAAAACCGGAAGCAGTGGGTTAGTTACACACCTTATTACTAGGAGTTCTAGACTCTCGATCCTCGGCGCTATCGTCTAGCGAGACTACGGCTTTTTGCCTAACGTTCTCTGTTGTGCGTCCACACCCGGTGGCCAATCTCGTCTGTGAAACGGATCTTTTCTTAAACTTTGGGATGGGAGCTTTCCCTTGCCCACCTTGACTGGTATTGGCCTCCATCGAAAGTCACTTAATCAGAACCACACGATTAATCAAAAAAGTCATAATCAACTAATTCTAAGCCACTTACTAATATCCTTACCGAAATAATCTGAGATCCCGAAGGCTTCCTTTGCTCTTGTCGATATGCCCCTTAGATGATCGGATCCAAGAGACTTCCTCAATGCTTCCTTCTTTCGGCTACACACAAGAGAACATACTTAATGGCACTATGACATTCGGCCATGCCAAAACTAAGGCCAACCATTCGGTTTTAGCCACTACAACAAGGAATTCATAACTTTCGATTACTAAGGGCGTAACATACTTACCACTCTTGCTTAAGACTCGGCCAACCACACTAGGACACCAAGAGAGATCAGCACCACTCTACTATTCGGCCAAGATGACACTAAATAGAGGAAGGGAATTTCGGCACACCAAGAGGGAGAGGGAGAGATTTAGCAAAGACTTGAAGAATAATTGGCTTTCTACCCCCCCTATTTATAGCATTCGCCAACCCCCTGAAGACTCCAAGATTTGGCCAACACCTTCCTAGCCACTAATTCAATTCCATTTGAATTAGTTCACTTCAAAACAAGTTGAATTACTCCACTATTATCCCACTTATCACTAAAAAAAATAAATAATAATAATCCCTACTTAATCTAATTAATAATAGATAAATAAAAATAAAAAAAAACACATTATCCTCATCTAAATAAGGGTCTTCTAGCCGTCCAACACTTCCTAAAATTGCTGCCAAAAAGCATCAAAAAATTAAATTCCAAAACGCAGCTCCCTTGGTTCGAACCTGGGACCAATCTGCTGCACACTTCTCCTCCAACGCCCAGGCCACTCGGCCCCTTTGAATTTCATGTTAGAAACCCCCAACAACTTATTTATAAACCCTTCTTAACTCAAGCCCATAACCACCAACAAAAATAAAACGCCAACTGCAGCTCCAGGCGCTCGAACTCGCGCCTTATCACTCCTCCAGCGCCTAAGTGCCGCACGAGAGCCACTTCACCAGCCCATCTTTCTTGTCCGAATCCCTCGCCATATACCTTTAAGGCCTTACAAAGCCCAACGCCCAAAACGAAAAATAAAACGCCAAATGCTTCTGCATGCCCTCGAAACCGCGACCTCACTCCCTTCCAGCGCCTAAGTGGCGCATGAGAGCCACTTCTCCCAATTGGACTTTCATGCCCATCAAACCTGCCCTTTTATTTTTAAAGCCTTCCTAGCCTAATCCCCTGACGCGAAAATAAAACAAAATTGCTGCCGCTTGGACTCGAACCCAAGCCCCCCCCACTGGCGCTACTTCCAGCCCCCTAAAGCAGCGCATGAAGCCACTTTGCCAGATCCTTTCTTGCGTCCTAAACTCCAGAAAAATATTTTAAGGCCTTCCTGCCCCATTTCCCCTTTTTACACTAAAAATCCAAAAATTTTCTAAGGCATTCCTTGCCTTCTAGGGTTCTCCAAACCCCTAAAAATTCCTCCAACATGACCACAAGCCTACTAACTGCTTGGGTTATGCTCCAAGCGCATAACCCCTAAACCAGGGTGTTACAATTCTACCCTCCTTAAAAATAATTTCGTCCTCGAAATTACTTTACTAACAAACGTCCATACAACCTATCTTACCACCCTACGCTTAAGCTGCGCACTCTGATCTTACTAAGGCTATCGTACCTACACAATCTCTAAGTTCGTGCTCAAAATTCGAAACACCTCTCTTAGCAACACAGAAAAGACTAACTCATAAGCAAACAAAGTAATTAAAGCATGTACCCAAAGCAAAGAAGCTTACCTAATATCACATCCTTGGTTGACTCCGACTAGAACCATTCCTTTCATGACTTGAACCACGACCCCTCGTCGGTCGAGGACAATTCTTAACCAGATGTGCCTCAGCTTCGCACCGAAAACATTCTTTACTATTTCCCCAACACTCTCCTGTGTGAGGTCTTCCACATCGAACACAAATACGATTCCGATCAGCTGGTACAAGTGCACGTACATGATTCTCAGAAAATTTTCTTACATTGCAAAAGTATCCAATTTTTTGTATTTCAAAAAAATAACCCTGACTTTGGAAATTTACAAAATTACCCTGATTGTCAAAATTACCAAAATACCCCTGGTTACCAAAATCCTGTTATACCTTCAATTTGCGAAATTTTCGGAAATACTCTTCAAATTTTGGGAATTTCAAAAAGATCCTGACCTATTAAAGTTTTGAATCGCTCTGGTTTATGACGAAAATGTCCCTGTAGGACAAAATGACGGAAATACCCCTGGGGTAGAAACGGGCAGAAATGTCCGAATAGTGAATGTGGGTGGTAGATACCACTGAATGTGCCTCTATTGAGGGAGAAATGTGTTCTTGTGGACAAATGAATGTATATGTGAATGTGATTCTTGAACTAGAGTAGTAAACTTGAACTGAAAATTTGTGTGATCGAAAGAACTACCTCTAGAAATTCTTTTCATAAGATTTGTTCGCGGATAAACAAGTGAAACAAAATTTCTAATGCATAAAACACATTAATCGTTAAATCGCGACGGTAGAGATGAGTTCTAGGGGCGCGGTAGAGGTAGAATGGCCGCATCGGAACCCGGTGAGGGTCCGGCCATGGGTCGAAAAGTGAAGTGCCGCCACCAAAGTGGGGGGCGTAGAGGGCAAGATCGAGACGGGGAAGATGACGCAGATGATCGCGGGCCATGTTGCGAGTGCTCGGCGAGTAGCAGGAGCTAGTGTAGGAAGCGGAGCTCGAAAGTCAGTATCGGAAAGGCTCAGGTCGAATGGGGCTGAAGTCTTTAGGGGAGTATCTGGAGTGGCCCCGAATGTAGCGGAATATTGGTTAGAAGGAGTCGAAAGAATCATGGACGACTTAGATTGTACCCCAGAGGAAAAGCTAAAGGTCTTTGTTTAAGCTTCTTCGGGATGAAGCTTATCGTTGGTGGCTCACTGTCAAACAAGGTGTACCGGCAGATCGATTGGATTGGGAGTACTTTAAGGAAAAATTGGAAGGAAAGTACGTTGGAGCAAGTTACTTAGACGCGCAAAGGAAAGCGTTTCTTAATCTAGTGCAAGGAAGTAAGTCGATAGCTGAGTCTGGCGCGGATTTGTGTGACTAAGTCGATGCGCCAAAGGAATCGTGGCTCACGATTATGAAAGGAGTGTTCGATTCGAAGATGGGTGCGAGATGAGTTGCGGAGTTGATCGCGCCACAAAGAGAAAGGGATTTTGCCATTCTGGTAGAGAAAGCTCGGATCGCTGAAGAGGTTAAAAAGACTATAAGAGGAAACCGAGAGAAGAATAGGAACGAGGATAAGAGAAATATTGGACCGTCAGCATCATGTGGAAATGTCCAGAAAAGACCAAGGATCGAGAATCATGTACGTGCACTTGTACCAGCTGATCGGAATCGTATTTGTGTTCGATGTGGAAGACCTCACACAGGAGAGTGTTGGGGAAATAGTAAAGAATGTTTTCGGTGCGGAGCTAAGGCACATCTGGTTAAGAATTGTCCTCGAGCGACGAGGGGTCGTGGTTCAAGTCATGGAAGGAATGGTTCTAGTCGGAGTCAACCAAGGATGTGATATTAGGTAAGCTTCTTTGCTTTGGGTACATGCTTTAATTACTTTGTTTGCTTATGAGTTAGTCTTTTCTGTGTTGCTAAGAGAGGTGTTTCAAATTTTGAGCACGAACTTAGAGATTGTGTAGGTACGATAGCCTTAGTAAGATCAGAGTGCGCAGCTTAAGCGTAGGGTGGTAAGATAGGTTGTATGGACGTTTGTTAGTAAAGTAATTTCGAGGACGAAATTATTTTAAGGAGGGTAGAATTGTAACACCCTGGTTTAGGGGTTATGCGCTTGGAGCATAACCCAAGCAGTTAGTAGGCTTGTGGTCATGTTGGAGGAATTTTTAGGGGTTTGGAGAACCCTAGAAGGCAAGGAATGCCTTAGAAAATTTTTGGATTTTTAGTGTAAAAAGGGGAAATGGGGCAGGAAGGCCTTAAAATATTTTTCTGGAGTTTAGGACGCAAGAAAGGATCTGGCAAAGTGGCTTCATGCGCTGCTTTAGGGGGCTGGAAGGAGCGCCAGTGGGGGGGCTTGGGTTCGAGTCCAAGCGGCAGCAGTTTTGTTTTATTTTCACGTCAGGGGATTAGGCTAGGAAGGCTTTAAAAATAAAAGGGCAGGTTTGATGGGCATGAAAGTCCAATTGGGAGAAGTGGCTCTCATGCGCCACTTAGGCGCTGGAAGGGAGTGAGGTCGCGGTTTCGAGGGCCTGCAGAAGCATTTGGCGTTTTATTTTTTGTTTTGGGCGTTGGGCTTTGTAAGGCCTTAAAGGTATATGGCGAGGGATTCGGACAAGAAAGATGGGCTGGTGAAGTGGCTCTCGTGCGGCACTTAGGCGCTGGAGGAGTGATAAGGCGCGGGTTCGAGCGCCTGGAGCTGCAGTTGGCGTTTTATTTTTGTTGGTGGTTATGGGCTTGAGTTAAGAAGGGTTTATAAATAAGTTGTTGGGGGTTTCTAACATGAAATTCAAAGGGGCCGAGTGGCCTGGGCGTTGGAGGAGAAGTGTGCGTGGTGGTCCCAGTTCGAACCAAGGAGCTGCGTTTTGGAATTTAATTTTTTGATGCTTTTTGGCAGCAATTTTAGGAAGTGTTGGATGGCTAGAAGACCCTTATTTAGATGAGGATAATGTGTTTTTTTTTTGTTTTTATTTATCTATTATTAATTAGATTAAGTAGGGATTATTATTATTTATTTTTTTTAGTGATAAGTGGGATAATAGTGGAGTAATTCAACTTGTTTTGAAGTGAACTAATTCAAATGGAATTGAATTAGTGGCTAGGAAGGTGTTGGCCAAATCTTGGAGTCTTCAAGGGGGGTTGGCCGAATGCTATAAATAGGGGGGGTAGAAAGCCAATTATTCTTCAAGTCTTTGCTAAATCTCTCCCTCTCCCTCTTGGTGTGCCAAAATTCCCTTCCTCTATTTAGTGTCATCTTGGCCGAATAGTAGAGTGGTGCTGATCTCTCTTGGTGTCCTAGTGTGGTTGGCCGAGTCTTAAGCAAGAGTGGTAAGTATGTTCTGCCCTTAGTAATCGAGTTATGAATTCCTTGTTGTAGTGGCTAAAACCGAATGGTTGGCCTTAGTTTTGGCATGGCCGAATGTCATAGTGCCATTAAGTATGTTCTCTTGTGTGTAGCCGAAAGAAGGAAGCATTGAGGAAGTCTCTTGGATCCGATCATCTAAGGGCATATCGACAAGAGCAAAGGAAGCCTTCGGGATCTCAGTTATTTCGATGAGGATATTAGTAAGTGGCTTAGAATTAGTTGATTATGACTTTGTTGATTAATCGTGTGGTTACGATTAAGTGACTTTCGATGGAGGCCAATACCGATCCAAGGTGGGCAAGGAAAGCTCCCATCCCAAAGTTTAAGAAAAGATCCGTTTCTGCTGTACGAGATTGGCCACCGGGGTGTGGACGTACAATAGAGAACGTTAGGCAAAAAGCCGTAGTCTCGCTAGACGATAGCGTCGAGGATCGAGAGTCTAGAACTCCTAGTAATAAGGTGTGTAACTAACCCACTGCGTTTTTAGGGTTTTATGTGTTATATGTTTTACTAACAAGTGCAGATAATAAGTGTGCCATATATACCCTAAAGGGTATAGCGATGACCAGGTTAGTATCGGATCTATTGCAGTGTGATTATTTGTTTATGAGTATGTTTATGGACATTAATAAGCATGTGCATGCATGATCACGATTATATTTTATGTGGCATGTGCATGGGTGGGTTATGAAAAGAAGGTGCGGGTGTACTTCAGTGCGTGGTTGATGTCGACTTTGTGCTACATCGTGGATTGGCGCCGATCGAGGTCGCGTTGTGGATCTTTGCGATTTAGTTCGCGTGGTTACCTTGATTGATATGGGCTTTATGCCATATCGTGGCTTGATGGATTGCTGTGTGCTCCATCGTGGTTTGATGTTAGCTATACGCTACATCGTGGATGGCATTTGTTGCCTTTTAGGAGGGAAAAGGAGAGGGTGACTCGATAGTCCCCTGGTGTGTGGTAGGCTGGATAAGGGGGTGTGTAGCGGATGGACCCTAGGTTGGGTTGGGAATCATGTTGCATTATTTTTGTAATAATATGGAAATGGGCCAAGCCCAATATGACATGTGGATAGGTATGTTTTGGGAACATACGTGGAAATGGGCCAAGCCCAGATGATATGTGGTTTATTGAGAAATGGGCCAAGCCCAGTATGTGATGTAATTTGAATATGGGCCAAGCCCAGATTGTGGTAATGAATAAATGAATATATATATATTACTTGTTGCATCTGATAATTGGGATATTATGTGGCTAGCATGTGGGTGGATTTCAGTGGTTAACTTACACACTGAGTCTGTATGACTCACCCAACTTTTTAAACATCGCAGGTGAGTCGTGAGTAATGGACCGGGTGGGAGTGGATACAAGGTGGCCCATGCAGAAGCAGATTTTCGTGCAGAAGTAGACGTTTTGAATATTTTTATTTCAAGCATTTTAATTACCTAGTTTAATTTTATTTGATGTAATAAGGGCCACTATGATTTAAAGTACTCTATTTATTAATGTTGAAGTTTACACTACACTTAGAAATATTTTCGCAAAAGATTCATATTATAGCAACTTATAATAATGTTTTAATTCGGAAATTTTCAACAATCTTATATTATTTAATAGATTTTAAATGGACATGATTTTCAGAGATAATAAACTTTCAAGTTTAATTCTAAAGTCAAAGATTTCCAACCGTCTGTCCCAGTGACATAACCAGATTCGGTCGTAGTGAATAGGCCGGGTTTGGGGATGTTATAGCTCTATCATCACTCATCGGATACATGGATCTCCAACATAACATATAGACTCATAAAGTCAAACATGTCCCAAAAGTGAAGCATAAAGCTAACACTATCCTTATTACCCCTCACATGTCCCGTTGAATGGAGCTTAGCTCACATTCCCTTATCCCTCCAACATGTCCCAAGGCCTCAATGCCCAAAATCAATGTACATATAGGTGAGTGCTCACAGTCCTATCGCATGTCAACTATATCCAACGGTTTCAAGATCACAAGGCCAAAATATTTGAAATCAAACACATATCACTTACCGATTATCCGTGCACTATCACTGCATATTTGCATCTTTAGAAAAAACATTGTCACTAACATTTGACATATACATAATATGTACACACTTACACTTTCACAATAGTTATCATAATCACATATCACATGTTATAGCATCTCATCTCAATTCACATATTCACAATCACATAAGCACATAGTTCACAAGATAACATAGGTATGAGAAAGCTTACACTCGGAATTTAGAATAGGGGTTTAGGCTACGACTAAATTCCCAAATAATGCATTGAATCATGTCCACAAGCAATTATTCCAAACACTCACCAATTACGCTTTTACCGAAAAGCCAAAACCTCAAACTAGCTTTTCCTTACCTTTATCTCTACTCGTAGAAGGTCCTAACGAATCTGAAGCTTCAACACAATAATTCACACAATAATACATTAAAAAATTAGCTAAGGACTCACCATAAGCAATAAAAAATATAAGCCTAAGCTATGTTCTCATGTAACTGAAACCTTTAACATAGCCAACTTAAAACTCAAATATCTCGATCTATACTCAATCTTTTCGCCTAAAATCAATTCTGTTCATCCTATAATTTACCTACCACTAATTCACAACCTTTAAACTACAATAAAATACTCAATTCATAGTATTGACTTTTTTGACATGTTTTATGGCTATTTTCTGAAAATTCATTAAAACTCAAGAAATCTTTAACGAAACTTCAAAGTAAGTTTAGAAACCTCTTAATCATGTCAAAACTGATTGAAAAACACTTTGAAACCATGTTTTTATTCAAAATCCCAAAATCCACCATTAACGAGATAATTTTTGACTTTTATTCAAAACATGTGATTTGACGGCTAAAAACTAAGTTTTAAAGACTAAATAACATTTAAAACTATTTAGGATTTGAATCGTTACCTTAGGCGATGAAAAACTGAGCGTTTGGTCGAAAACTTGAAAAACTCACAAGTTTGACAATGGAGAAATCAATAATGATTTTGGGTGTTTTTCATAACATCTATGGAGATTTATAACTTAAGAGATTATAGAAATCAAAAGGAATTAGGATTTGGATATCAAACCCGAATAGGAGAGCTAGGAGAACTATGGATGGCACAAGTATGAGAGGAGAAGAATGTAACACCCCAAACCCGGCCTAGACATTATGGTCGAATCATGTGATGTCACAAAGAAGGTTTTAAAAACAGAGTCGTTTCGATATATCATTCAAGTTTTATAACCTATATTTGTTTATAACTATTACCGAAAGTGTCATTTAATTAATTCATTTACCAAAAAATAATTTACAGCAGAAGTCATAGAAATTGTTATATTTGAAAATCTCGTTCGTGTTTTCGAAAAACCTTTATTTTAGTAAAAACCATGTTTTTAGCTAATCGTCTCAAATAAAGTGTTAAACCGAAAACCCAAATCCAAAATAAAACCAAACAGTCCGGAGAGTTCATTAATTACAAATCTCTTAGAAATAGTCCTTAATTAAATAAAAACCTTTATTTAACAACGGTTCATAGTCTAGTGGTCACCACGAGACTCCGTTGCACCGATCCGCCTAAGTCTGTGGATTACCTATACAGAACAGACAAGCATATGTGAGTTTTTGTAAACTCAGTGTGTAACCCAACAGAAATAGACATACCATACATACAAAAATAACATAGACAATCAGATTCAGATTCGGACTTAAGTCCTTTACAGATACAAATAACAGAATCAGATATGCAGAACAGATATACAGAATCCTACCTCCATCCTCTACACACCAACTCCGACCATCCCATCACACCATGTGGGGTTAAAAAAACCAACCCATCCCTACACACCATATAGTGTCATTACGACACATAACAGATAATGTGCATTCAAGCTGCCAAAATATAGGCGAAGGTCGCCATACAGATCACTTCCTCCATATATACAATTCCCACCCCAAACATATATACAAAATATAGAAAAATCATGCTTAACATGTTCAGATAACATATATATTTAACAGAATAGTCAGACATCCATAACAGTGTCCTATTCAGAGCAAACCATTAGTATATCAGATCATAGAGTTTAGGGTTTAGTTAGCCCTTACCGACCTTACGGTAGGCCCACAGTCGATCGAAGCGACCCATGCGAGCCTAGGGAAAATTTCATAATTATGGGCCCACATGCTCGTGTGGGCCTACACGCCCATGTGGCCCACACGCCTGGATTAGTCTTACCCGTGTGGCCCACACGGCCTGGCCCAAAACCCATACGCCCTACTTGGCCTACCCTGTGTGGCCCACACGGCACACCCACACCTCCACACAACTGTGTCTTGTGCATATCCAAGCCTTCGTTGAACACACGGTCGTGTCTCGCACATGGCCAACCACATGGCCAAGCACATGCCCGTGTGGGGTCGACAGAAAGCTTTTTCGACATTCACCGAAGCTCGATTTTCTGCGTTTTAGGAACACTCCTGGTTCATTTTTGCTGCAAAACAATCCTGAGACTCCTGAAACCTAATAACAACACCAAACACTCGGTCAATTCAAATTATAGAAACATCAAACTATCCAAAACCCCAAACAAAGGTTCGATCACTTACTAAAACAAATACGATAGCCCAAACACACTATACGCTGGAAGACAAGTCTTGATCCCCTTGAACAACAACTACACAAGAAATCAACACATAACCATTCCTGAAAACGATTCTCAATAACCCAAAACTTCAAGGATATTTACCTACCACAGACCGAGTAGGGATTACAGAACCCAAAACACAAGGATTGAACAACCGAACAGCGAACATAAATCAAAAAGAAAACCTTTGGAAAACAAGAATTGGAGAAGAAAACGTCAAAAGCTTGGAGAGAGAGAAAAATAACAAAATAAAATAAAATAAAAAGATTTATTTTGGCACTATCCCACTACATCCACTAACCACCCAACCAACTCAGAATTTCAAGATCACCCAAACTCTCTCAGCCAACCGGAACCAAAAATTAACATTCACGCTCACGCAGGGACTCGAACACAGGACCTCGAACACACTAACTCCTTACCACTCGAACCAACAGGCTCATTCGGATATGGATTAACAAACAATTTTATAAAAGTCCACTCAACAAGCGTAAGGCTTGGATCTAAAATAACAAAATTTTCCAAACATGGGACTTGAACCCAAGACCTCATACACACACCCAGAACACTTAGCCACTTAAGCAAATACATAATTGTGTCAAATTTCACAAAAACAGACTTAAATTATTCAGGGTGTTACAACTCTACCCCCTAAAAGAAATTTCGGCTTCGAAATTTACATAATCAGAACATATGAGGGTACTGCTGACGCATCGAGTCTTCAGGTTCCCATGTGGCTTCCTTAGAGCCATGATTTTGCCACAGAACCTTAACCAACGGGATGGACTTCCTCCTCAGAACCTTAATATCACGATCCAAAATCTGAACCGGCTCCTCCTCAAAATTCAAATCCGGTCTAACCTCAATCTCCTCAACAGAGACAACATGAGATGGATCAGACCAGTATCATCTCAACATCGAGACATGAAACACATCGTGGATACGGTCCAACTCTGGAGGTAGCTCCAACTGATAAGCGACCGGTCCCACACGCTTCAGAATCTGATACGGCCCAATAAACCTAGGTCTCAACTTGCCCTTACAACTGAATCTCAAAACTTTCTTCCACGGAGAAACCTTAAGAAAAATGAAGTCACCCACAGAGTACTCGATATCTTTCCTCTTCAAATCTGCATAAGACTTCTGTATATCAGAAGCCGCCTTCAGATGATCCCAAATCAGTCTAAACTTATCTTCAATCTCGGAAACCAACTCAGGACCCAAAACCCGTGTAACACCCCTCACCCGTATTCAATGTCAGAATAGGGTTACGGAGCATTACTGGACTTACAACACTTTTAAACATACTTTTCTCATACAATTTAATCAATACAAACAATCCTCATTCAATCTCAATCAATATGTCCCTATTACAAGCCTACGAGGCCCTAAACATGCTTTAGGAGTGGTTCGGGACTAAACTAATATCTTAAGAAACTCTCACAAACTTTGAAAATTGTTCTCAAAACAAGGGACACACGCCCTTGTCACAGCCGTGTAAACATTCGAAATGGGAGCACATGGCCGTGTCCCAGCCCGTGTCCTACCCCGTGTCCAAACAAGTGAGCTTACTGACTTGGGTCACACGGCCAACCATACGCCCGTATGTCTAGCCCGTGTGCCTTTCGAAATGACTACACATGCCCGTGTGCAAGGCCATTTGCTAGGCCGTGTGCTAGGCCGTGTGCAAATTAGGGGGAATACTGACTTGTGTCACATGATCGATCACACGCCCGTGTGTGAGACCGTGTGGAGCATACTGACTTCATTTCAATTTCAACACCAGAGGACACATGGTCGTGTACTTAACCGTGTGTCATACACGGTTGAGACAGACGCCCGTGTCTCTGCCCGTGTGGACAAAAACAGGCTATTTACCAAGCCATTTTGCCACCCAAATTTAGGTATACCTACACCTCCCAAATAGCACACAATATAGCATCAAAAGGCATATATTTAAATTCAAATTAAGCATAATTTATACCAATTCCAACACCAACCAATACAAAACATAAATACCACATATTGCCATCTAATTTCGTGCCAATCTTTGTCTTCTCAAAACATCAAAATGACCATTTACAATTATACATTATTATTCTCAATTCCACAAACATACCAATTCACAAATCATCACCTATTGACATTCAAAATTACCTATTATGAATGAGCATCATGAATCCACCTCAATCACACAACATAGGTCAATTACAAACTCAAAACAAAAGCCATTTGCACACTTATAAAAACATCCAAATCAACCAAAATATGCCAACTTCCTTAGCTATATACAAACCAAACATAGATGTTTGTAAGCCAAATCAAATGGCTACATCATTTACCAAAATTGACTCAAAGTACATATACATGCCATATGACCCAAAAACATAGTTTCAAAAGTACCAAAGTGTCAGCGGATAGTGTGATGAAATCTCCGACAATCACTGAATCTGAGCTAGCTTTGAAACCACTATAAAACACAAAGAAATACACAAAGTAAGCTTTATAGCTTAGTAAGCTCTATGAAATAAACTCGATAAATCATAATACACAAATCAGCAAATTTGAACTATATAACATATAATTCATAATAACAAACAAACCTTCCATATACTTAATTATATGCTGATATGCAAATTCATAACTTCTTCTATTTGAAGCTCATACTTTCCATGTACATACCTGTACAAATTTGTAACGAGTTCATACCTATTCGAAATATTGTCGAATACTCGATATCTCACACACTAAGTGCCAATACATAGCTGAAGCTATTTTAATCTCGCACACTAAGTGCCATACATAACCGAAGCTATCTCGAATCACACACTAAGTGCCATACATAGCCGAAGCTATCTCGAATCGCACACTAAGTGCCATACATAGCTGAATTGTCGTCAAACATGACTGTAGTCTCGTATACACAATTTATGCAATATCAAAGCATTTAAAGCATAATTATAACAATACTTATTACATACAAACTTACCTTGGTTGCTAAAACGGTAAATTGAGTCAACTATTCCGTAACTTTGTTCTTTCCCCGATCTAAGTCCGTATTTCTCCTATCTTGATCTAAATATATTCAAAATTGACTCATTTAATCATTTATTTATTCAATTTAGTCCAAAATACACTTTAAAGAACTTTTACACATTTGCCCCTAATGTTTCATATTTTTACAATTTAGTCCTTAGCTCGTAAAATGCAAATTCATGTAATTTTAATCATACCCAAGCTAGTCGAATTATCACTATATTCATATCAGCCCATAATTCTCATTATTTCACATTTCTACTACAAATTTACACATTTCCCAATTTAATCCCTAATTTGCATTTTTACTAAAAATCATTTAACATAACTTGTTTAACTATCATCAAATATTCATAATATATCATTAAACATCAAAATACTCATATATTCATCAATGGCAACATTAAAAATCTTTAACAGTTTTGCAAATTAGTCCCTGGGCTAGCTAGACTAAGCTGCAATGATCACAAAAACATAAAAATTATTAAAAATAGAGCAAAATTGCACTTACATGCATGAAATCATGTTGGCCAAACCTTCAAGTCTCTTCCATGGTGTTTTTCACCTCAATATTCGGTGGTGGTTCATGGAAAAAGATGATAACCATATTTTATTTTGCTTAATTAATTAATATACATCTATTTACTATTATAAGCTTTTAATTTAAAACAATTTTCAACAATACCAACTCCCATAAATGTCTACTATCACTTAAATGGTCTATTTACCATCCAAATACTCAAACAATTAAAATCTATAGCCATTAATGCATTTTACTAATAGAACTCAAGTTTTATACCTTACGCGATTTAGTCCTTTTATCAAATTAACCATCTAAATGATAAAATTTCTTAACAAAAATTTCACACAAACATATTATCATGCCACAGACATTAAAATAATAATAAAATAATTATTTCGACTTTGGATTTTTGGTCCCAAAACTACTGTTCTGATTTGAATAAAAACTGGTTGTTACAACCCGACACTCACCCAACTCAGTCCAGCATAACGGAGTACGACACTTACAACTATACAAGGTCTCGTAAGGTGCCATCTAGATGCTAGACTAGAAATTACTATTGTAGGCGAACTCAGCTAATGGTAGAAAATCCTCCCAACTACCTTGAAAATCTATCACACAACTTCGATTCTCTAGTATATGAATCACCCTCTCAGATTGACCATCAGTCTGATGATGGAACGCAATACTGAAGTCCAATCTCGAACCCAGAGCCTTATGTAGTTTCTTCCAAAATCGAGAAGTGAAGCGAGGATCTCTATCAGAAATTATCGAAACAGGAACCTCATGCAGTCTTACAATCTCGGAGATATAGAGCTTTGCTAACTTCTGTAGAGAGTAGTCCATTCGTATCAGAATAAAATGAGCGGACTTGGTCAATCGATCCATGATGACCCAAACAGAATCCTTCTTAGTGGGTGTCAGGGCAACCCACTAACGAAGTTCATCGTCACTCGTTCCCATTTCCATAAAGGAATCTTAAAAGGTTGGAGCAAACCTAAAGGCAACTGGTGCTCAGTCTTAACCTGCTGGCACGTCAGACAACGAGCAACAAAATCAGTAACTTCACATTTCAAACCCGGCCACCAGTACAGTTCACGGAGATCCCAACACATCTTATTACCACCGGGATGCATAGCATAAGGGCTACTATACGCCTCCCTTAGAATCGATTGTCTTAGATCATAATCATTTGGTACACAAACCTAACCACGAAAACACAGAACCTCATCTTTATTCAACCCAAAATAAGAAGTACTGGCACTCTCAATCTAACAAAACCACAAACCCAGACACTCATCCCCTAACTGCTTACCCCAAATCTGATCAATCCAAGTCGGCTGACCTTGCAACTCGGCTAACAGACCCCCATCATCAAACAGACTAAGACGAGTGAACATCGCTCTCAAATCAGTAATCGCTCTATGACTGAAAGCATCAGCCACCATATTGGCCTTACCAGGATGATACTCTATCGTGCAGTCATAATCTTTGAGCAGCTCAATCCACCGACGCTGTCTAAGATTCAACTCCTTCTGAATAAAGAGGTACTTAAGGCTCTTGTGATCGGTGTAGATGATACACCTCTCACCATACAGATAATACCTCTAAATCGTTAACGCAAACACCACAGCAACTAACTCGAGATCATGCGTCGGATAATTCCCCTCGTATGAATTGAGCTGACGGGATGCGTAAGCCACAACCTTACCATCTTGCATCAGTACACATCCCAGACCAATGTGTGACGCATCGCTATACACTACAAACTCTTTACCAGATTCATGCTATATCAGAACAGGAGCCTGTGTCAGAACAGACTTGAGCTTCTCAAAGCTCGATTGTTGCGCATCAGTCTAGACAAAAGGAACATTCTTGCGCAGAAGCTTAGTCAAAGGAGCTGCAATCAGAGAGAACCCCTCGACAAACCGCCGATAATATCCCGCAAGACCCAGAAAACTACGAATCTTAGATACATTCTTAGGTTGTTTCCAATCAAGCATAGCCTCAATCTTTCTAGGATCAACTCGGATCCCCAAAGGAAACCACGTGCCCTGCAAAGTTACCTCTACTTAGCAACTGTAACTCACATTTGCTCAACTTAGCGTGGAGTTGTTTCTCACGGAGCATTTGAAGCACTACTCTAAGATGCTCACCATGCTCATCCTCGATTTTAGAGTAAACCAAAATATCATCGATGAAGACCACGACGAACTGATCCAAATACAGTTGAAAAACTCAGTTCATCAGATCCATAAATACAGTCGGAGCATTCGTCAGACCAAATGGCATAACTAGAAACTCGTAGCGCCCATAACGAGTCCTAAATGCCGTCTTGTGAATATTAACTTCCTTAACTCTCAACCGATGATACCCAGAAGCTAAAACACTGACGTAGGCCAAAAATGCCTCACACCCTTTCCTAACCAATTTCTCAGCCAGAAGAGCGGAGATCACATTAGACAAGTAATCTCGACGCTCACCGATCACAACTACCTCCTTATCTTCCATAGTCCTCAGAACAACCTTCTTAGTCGCGCAATCTAAGCTAACTCTGTGTTCAACTAACCAGTCCATACCAAGAACTAAATCAAACTCCCCAAACGGTAGCTCCAACAAATTTGCCAGAAACACAGCCCCTTGCACTTTTAACGGAACATTCCTATAAAGTCTTCTAACCCGGACAGATTGCCCTAACGGACTCAGTACAGTAATCTCACTAGAAGTACTCTCAACAGAAATCCCCAAGTTTTCAGAAACAGTACTAGCTACATAGGAATGTGTAGAACCTACATCTATCAGAGCAGTATATGGAACATAAAAAATAAAGAACGTGCCCGTGATAACATCAGGAGTGTCTCTATCCTCTCGGTGCCGAGCAACATAAACCAATGCAGGCTCTCTCGCCTAAGTCTGACTAGCACCTCTGCCCGGTGCCCTCTGTTCTCAGCCCATACCATTACCAACCCTAGCCGGTCCACGGCCTCTAAGTGGCTGCTGAACTGCCTTCTAAGGCTGTACCGAACTCAGTCCTGAAGTTTGCATTTGATCATCCCGCTGTGGACACTCTCTAATCTGATGCTTCAAACACCCACACCTCAGACAAGCCCCTAATCTCCTCCAACACTCTCCTGGATGGCGCCTACCATAGTCACCACATGGCTGAATCCTAGTAGAAGCAACAGGAATTCCCACTCTAACTAGCCCATCAGGCCTGGCCCATTCTTGGGCCTCTGAACAGAACTAGAGGGCTCTGAATCCCTCTTATTCTTACCTCTCTCTCAGTCTCTATTCTGGCGCTCCACGTGCTTAACCTCTTCGGTGATCTTCGCCTTATCCACCAGAACAGCAAACTCATGCTCCCTCTACGAAGCAATCAAAACCCTCAGATTATCCCTTAAACTATCCTCAAAGAAGACATATTTCTCATACTCAGATGCCACCATGTCTCAAGAGTAGCGGCTCAACCTCAAAAACTCGGCCTCATACTCGGCCACAGATATATCACCTTATGTGAGATTCATGACCTCACGCCTACGAGCATCAACATAGCTCGCCCCCACATACTTCCCCTGGAAAGCAGACGTAAAATAGTCCAAGTTCAGACGATCCGGCTGAGTACCCTCCTCAACCGACAACCACCACTAATACGCCTCGTCGCAAAGCAATGAGACTGCAACCTTTAATTTCTGCTCGGGAGTATAGTCTATATCATTCATAATCCTCTCAGTGGCCTCAAACCAATACTTGGCCACAGTAAGGGCGATTCCAGTGACACCCCTAAATAACTCAGCTCTATTGGACCGGAGTCGTTCAGTTACTGACCCACGGCCCCCAGATCCAGAAATAGGTCCATCGACCCTTTCCAACACCCTCAACATGGCTTAGGACAGTGCATCGTCCCCAGCCGAGCGGCTTTGAGACCTAATCTCGATAGCAGGCGAAACTGGTGTCTCACTTATGTCTAAATTTGGTATACTGCCCAAAGCAAAAGACTCAGCTCGAGTGTAACACCTCTTACCCGGGTTCTACGCCGGAACCGGGCTCGAGACATTACCGTACTAAAACCTCACAGTCGCCACTTAGGCTAATCGTGACTACTCTCTTTAGTCACCTCTATCACCTTATTCTTGACTTACGAGGCCTCACTCATACACACGAGGGCTCTCGAGACTAATCCGGAACTTTTACGATTCTTAAAATTTTTCTCTTCAAATACAGGGCTCACACGCCCATGTAGAATGAGACACGCCCGTTTGTAGACACACACGCCCATGTTCAACAACCGTGCTTAAAAACCCAAGCATTCTGCCAAATGCCCCACGGTTAAGGCACACGCCCATGCGGTTTAGGAACACACCCGTGTACTCTATTACATGTCCGTGCCTTTAACCCGTGGTCGGCACTGACTAATCACACACGGTCTTGACACGCTCGTGGGCCTAAATTGTGTGCTATACCTTGACATACTGACTTATTCAACACGGCCTAGGCACACGCCCATGTGCTGGCCGTGCGTATCACACGACTTGAACAAACGGCCGTGTGATCAGCCCGTGGTCTATTCTGACTTAAGGTACTAAGGTGCAGGGTGCACACGGCCTAGACACACGCCCGTGTGTCTATCCGTGTGGGTACTTAGAAACTATCTTACCAAGCTTTTTACTACTCTTGTTTGCATACATTCATATACTACTTCAAAACATTCTCAATCATCCATTAGAATACATGAATTAATACATTTAATCCTTAAAGAGTTAAAGTTTTCATCCCATACACTAAGGAGAAATTTATCAAATACATTTACAACCAACTCTAGGTTCTCTTAGGCCAATACAATTTAGCTACATCAATTAGGACTTAATCAACCTTATAATAATCCCTATACATGCCATGACTCATAAGGACTTGATACCTCATACCAAGTGTCTGCTCGATAGTGTGAAAGCATCTCCGGCGGTCTCCAACCCGAGCTAGTTAATATAACCTATAAGAGATGAGAAAAGTAAAAGGAGTAAGCAATAATGCTTAGTAAGCTCATCGGCAATAAGTGTCAACATTGATATTCATTGTATACTTAGTTACATAGTACCATGAAGAGTTTCTCTCATAAACTCATGGTTACTTACTCAACTATTCTTGAAACTTACTCATTCAACCTCTTACCACATTCTTACCATGTCACAAGCCAATTGCTCGTTTAATTAGCATACATTCCTGCATTGATCACCACATGATCATATAAAACAACACATCAAGCATTTTTGATAAGTCGCTCGTACTACTAACATATCGGTGGTTACGCACTTAGCCCACCATTGAATCTATTACAGGGTGGTATCGCACACAGCCCACCAATCATTTATCTATGGTGATTTCGCACTTAGCTCACCAGTCATTTATAAGCGATGGTATCGCACATAGCCCATCAATTAATAATCAATCAGGTAGTAACGCACACAGCCCACCAATAAATAATACAGTTGATGGTATCGCACACAGCCCATCACCACCATCAATAAGGTGATATCGCACATAGCTCACTATTATTTACATTCATGGATAATAATTCACAAGTATATCTCTATTTCAAATGTTCATTTGAGAACATTCTCACATGTTTCTATTCTTACTTAACTTTCTATGATACTCGTTCTCATTCACACAGTGCATCAACTACATAAACACCACTAGGGGATTCATCATATAATGAATTCATCTCAATTCAGTTTTACACATACTCGAGTTACTTATGGTATAACCACATACATTGAATCATGCGATTTGTTAAATAACTCTCTTGAGTCTCATGCACATAGTTCTCATCGTCATCATACCCCAATTGGGTCTTACATACATTAACATATCGATGCCATGTCCCTGACATGGTCTTTTACTAATTCTTACCCCGAGGCCATATTCCAATATGGTCTTACTCGAGACTTTAACCATCGTCCTATCATGCTATACACCTTTCCCATTACTCTAAATTCAATTCCATTCACATCTCATCAAGAGATATTTCATACATTCCATACAACATTGTAATTCTAAATAAGCTCATGCGTAATTGCAACATTCGCACATGAACTTACCTCGATGTCAAAAGAGCCGAAAATGACTTTTTGCCCACATTTCTCTTTTCATCCGTTCTAGGTTCGAAACTCATTTTCTTTGATCTAGAACAATGAAATTTACTGATTTAATCTCTTATAAATCATGATATACCATAATCTAAACTTTAGGCAAAAATGACTATTTTGCCCCTACACTTTGGCAAAATTACCATTTTGCCCCTAGGCTCGTAAATAAATTTTCATCACATTTTCTTGTTAAACAAGTCTAGCTGAACATTTTATCCTCTTACAACTATCCACAAATTCCATCTATTTCATGCCTTTATGAACAATTTACAACTTTTGCATTTTAGTCTCAAATAGGTGTTTTCATGAAAACATCTTTCACAAAAGTTGTTTCTCATCATTCTATCATTCATTTTCTTCCATAAAACTCATCAAACAACATGAACTCTATCATGGCAAGTCCCTAGACTTTCAACCATTTCGCAAACTAGTCCCCTCTTTAGAAAGCTTAAGCTTTGGGGACTCTAAAAGTACAATTTTTATCAAGAAAGATCATCAAAATCACTTACTTGTGAGGAGAATTGCTTGCTGAAATTTTAAGCTTCAAAAACCCCTCCCATGGCTGCTATTTTTGGTGGAAGAAGTGAAGAAGTAAAAAAGATGATAGCTTTTGCTTATTTCATCTTTTTTTTATTCATTTGTCAACTAATATCACCAACTTTTGACCAAAATTTAATGCTCTTGTCCCCTTAACTTTCTATGGCCGGCTAACACATTTAACAAGGCCAAATTGCACATTTGGGACCTTCAATTAATATTCTATGACTATTTGGCACCTCTAGCAATTAAAATAGAACTTTCGTACTTTATGCGATTTAGTCCTTTTTCACAATTTAGCTAGAATTCGCTAAAATTAAGGCACCAAAATTTCCATCCATCCTTATAAACATGTTATATCACATAACATATCATGAAAATAATTTTCTCTAACCTTGAATTAGTGATTTCGAGGTCATCGTTTTTGACTAGCCCCTAAATCGGTCATACAATTCTCCCCCTAGGGATTTTCGTCCCCGAAAATCTTATCAGAAGGAGTTACTACTAACACTCTTAAAACGTTTCCATCAACTCTTCAAGATCACGAATTCACTTATCCTCAAGTTTCTCTTGACATGACTCTTAAGCTGTGATACACAAGGTCGAGCATAACTTGAGACCTAGGTTATTCTTTCTCGAGGGTATATACTCAGAAATCCACCAATTTGGAACTCTATATATGTCCAATTGATCGTTTAGATCTTTACTGGTTGACTTACCACTATTCAAATGACATTTCCCTTTCTTGGAAATTTTTTCAACCCAAAATTAAAATCTATAAGGTTCATCTCACTTTCTCATTAAAGTATTTACCAACTGTAGAAATCTTGACTTGTACGTTTTGAAAACTCATCTTTTAGTGGTCAACTACTCCTGACCATAATCTCAATCATACTGTGAAATTTACTCTATTGTCAAAACATTTATCCACATAACTATACTTCCTTATTCTTGCTTTATTAGATATGCTGCTACTAAATCTCATACCAAAGCTCTGTATAAGTTCTAGATTCATCATCAACAACGAAAAACTTATACAACCTGTATTTACCATCTCAAATAAACTCATTCGGAGCTTATTTAAAATACCATTTACTATATCTCTTCTGAACCCTTTTTGTTCTGAAAAGAAGACTCGCTCTAGTCATTAACCTTGCTGAAACTAAGATGTTACCAACTAGGGTCAACCGAGTAACTAACTCGCATTGCTTAACATGGATATTTTCATAACATCTAACTCACAACACAGACACAAAATTGATTATCTCTGGATCACCAACCTGTCAACTCTTTCTCTTGATTCAGACTGATCTCAGTACTAGAACTTTCAAATAAACAGTTCTTTCAATAGCTTACAACTCAACTATCATGGTTTGAACATTTCGATGAGCATATCTTTATATTATGCTCCCTACTCACGCATACGTAAATTTTATTCTCTTTCTTGATTCATGCGTGAATATACACAGAACTTGAATCATATCTCAATACCTTAATCTATTCTTTTCTCCATACTGAGAACATATTTTAAGCACACTCTCATCTGAGTTTCTCTTGCTATGCTAATCTAGAACCTTTACGATCGT
The DNA here is from genome assembly GCA_025698515.1 of Gossypium sturtianum. NCBI lineage: Eukaryota > Viridiplantae > Streptophyta > Magnoliopsida > Malvales > Malvaceae > Gossypium > Gossypium sturtianum. The sequence continues at coordinate 64,689,129 of CM046952.1, forward strand.
CATATCTCACGATAGAAGGGACATCTCGATCGAATTTGTTAACTCTATTCGGCTTACCCGAAAACCCATCACACAACGTGAAACTTGTGATTTCACCTCTTATACAAGAATCATCACCAATTTCCTCCTCAAGGTACCCAATTAAGGTCACGAGGAGGTAAAGGAAATGTCAATTTCAATTAACTAAATCGACAACCGTTTTGTCTGATTTTTACTATCAGCTAACATTCTCACACAATCACAATTTATGAAAAGAACAACTACATCATCCCTGAAGGGAAACATGTATCAGTACATAATACTAAATGAGATCATTATAATCCCATCCATGGCATTAACTAACCATGCACAAACCACAGGCTTCGAGCCAACTTACTCATACTTGCCATTTATTTAGCACATATCGTGCCACACATCGCATACTAGTTTCTTCGTGATTTATTCACGAATATCCGCATTCACTCCTTCACATGACTTTAGTACTAATCTCATTTATACTTCCAGACTCATCTATTTGTCCCATTGATCACTAGGGATAATCAAAGACGCAAATTTGTCGTCATTCATGTAGGCACAAAACCAATGCCACACCCCCAGGGTGGTCTTACATGGAGTCACCTCTGGGTGTCACTGCCATATCCCGGATAAGGTCTTACATAGACTTCCATATCAAATATCGTTACCATATTCTAAATATGGTCTTATACGAGATCTCAACTCGGTGACGAAGCCATGTCCCGGTCATGGTCTTATACGGGACCTTAACTCTTTCATATATCAATGATAACTCTTTTTACTATAGTCCCCAAGGACTTCAACCTCATTTTCAAAAACAATTACTCTATATAGTAGAGTATTATGTATCAATGTGATACAAAGCATTCTCAATTATACTAACATAATTATTGCATTAATCGAATGCAAACTTACTCAACTTAACTCTCATAACATTTCATCATAACCCAACAGTGGTAAGGGGGTGAGGTCGTAGCGTCCCATAACTTGAATCTCGTGACCACACACATATGGTTTATCATTCATCATCAATGAAATATCATCATTGTCACACAACTCACTCCAAGTGAGTTTTCACATTTTTCATGCCACAATTGTTTCTATTACTCGTACTTTCGAACAATGACTTTACTTACTCAAGTTTCACATTAATATCTACTTGAGCATTCAACATTTGATTCTACTTCCTCTTACTATTGCTTATCAATTTAGAGAATGTCTTACGGGTTTTGAGTACGTCATCTACCTGATTGCCATAGTCCAACTATGGTCTTACTCGTATCACGACAGCATAGTCTAGCTACTTCTTTATATGTCATCACGATGCCATAGCCTCGCTATGGTCTTACATGGAATCTAATACCAACACCAATGCCATATCCCTGATATAGTCTTACATGGAACGCATGTCAATGTCGATGCCATATCCCAGATACGGTCTTACAGCAGCTCTTGCCTTAATGCCGATGCCATGTTCCAAACATGGTCTTACACTGGCACTCATAATACGCTCGATGCCATGTTCCAAACATGGTCTTACACTGACCCTCATAATACGGTCGATGCCATGTTCCAAACATGGTCTTACACTGACCTTCTCATTGCCATGGTCCAACCATGGTCTTATTCATCTTTTCATCGTTGAACGACCGTACTCATATCCTGCATTCTACTAAATCGAACTTTTTAATTTTTAATCATGTGAACATATTTATCATAAACAACGGCATCACAAATCGCAAGTGCTTACTTACTCTTACTGCTTTTCACATACATCATGGCACTTACTAGTCTCATGCTTGTAAGGTAAACAAAGTACATGTATCACTTGATCACATTGATCAGTATACTTTAACATAATAATCATAATCTCTGATTCATCATTCATAACATGAATAATACTCATTTTCAATTAATAATAACTTTGCTTACTTAGCTTTCTTGTTATCTCAATGGAGCTTAACTCGTTTGCCCGATGAATTTATATGAATAACCGAGGATACTAAATCTCATCTTAGTTTCGAGGCCATGTCTTGACATGGACTTATACGAAGTCTTTCTCGTGAGTTCCCTTGGGAACTTACCATTGCCATGTCTTGACATGGTCTTACATGGTATCTTTGCTCATGAACTGGTCAATGCCGAGCCTTGGCTTGGATGCTTGGACTTACATGATAACTTCTCAATGCCAAGCTTGCCTTGGACTTCCATGATAACTTCTCAATGCTAAGCTTGCCTTGGACTTACATGATAACTTCCTTACTTGTCGATGCCATGCCTCGGCTTGGTCTTATACGGACTTTCTTGTTTCATGTGGTAGATCGAGTATCCTAAATTATTCAACTTTAATCGAGGCTTTCTCATGCTTGATCTCATTAATTTTCTTTGTTTAACATAACATTAAACATTTTTCATAATAACATTGTACATTATACTAAGCAATTCAATGATTTAAATCATAAAGCTTAGAAATCATACAAACTTACTGAAATTAGCTCGGTTCGGAATCATCACTGTCTTAACAAAATAATTTCGTTAGAGCTGGGAGACATCACACCATCACGATCCACATATGGCATGTATAGCTAGACTCTTACTTACGCTAGGTTAGTCCTAGAACCGACTAAACCATGCTCTGATACCACTAAATGTAACACCCCTACCCGGGTTCTACGCCAGAACCGGGCTCGAGACGTTACCGTACTAAAACCTCACGGTTGCCACTTAGGCTAATCGTGACTACTCTCTTTAGTCACCTCCATCACCTCATTCTCGACTTACGAGGCCTCACTCATACACATGAGGGCTCTCGAGACTAATCCAAAACTTTTACGATTTTTAAAATTTTTCTCTTCAAATACAGGGCTCACACGCCTATGTAGAACGAGACACGCCCGTGTGTAGACACACACGCCCATGTTCAACAACCGTGCTTAAAAACCCAAGCATTCTGCCAAATGCCCCACGGTTAAGGCACATGCCCATGCGGTTTGGGAACACGCCTGTGTACTCTATTACATGTCTGTGCCTTCAACCCGTGGTCGACACTGACTAATCACACACGGTCTTGACACGCCCGTGGGCCTAAACTGTGTGCTATACCTTGACATACTAACTTATTCAACACGGCCTAGGCACACGCCTATGTGCTGGCCGTGCATATCACACGACTTAAACAAATGGCCGTGTGATCAGCCCGTGGTCTATTTTGACTTAAGGTACTAAGGTGCAGGGTGCACACGGCCTAGACACACGCCCGTGTGTCTATCCGTGTGGGCATTTAGAAACTATCTTACCAAGCTTTTTACTACTCTTGTTTGCATACATTCATATACTACTTTAAAACATTCTCAATCATCCATTAGAACACATGAATTAATACATTTAATCCTTAAAGAGTTAAGGTTTTCATCCCATACACTAGGGAGAACTTTATCAAATACATTTACAACCAACTCTAGGTTCTCTTAGGCCAATAAAATTTGGCTACATTAATTAGGACTTAATCAACCTTATAATAATCCCTATACATGCCATGACTCATAAGGACTTGATACCTCATACCAAGTGTCTGCCAGATAGTGTGAAAGCATCTCCGAAGGTCTCTAACCCGAGCTAGTTAATATAACCTATAAGAGATGAGAAAAGTAAAGGAGTAAGCAATAATGCTTAGTAAGCTCATCTGCAATAAGTGTCAACATTGATATTCATTGTATACTTAGTTACATAGTATCATGAAGAGTTTCTCTCATAAACTCATGGTTACTTACTCAACTATTCTTGAAACTTACTCATTCAACCTCTTACCACATTCTTACCATGTCACAAGCCAATTACTCGTTTAATTAGCATACATTCTTGCATTGATCACCACATGATCATATAAAACAACACATCAAGCATTTTCGATAAGTCACTCGTACTACTAATATCTCGATAGTTACGCACTTAGCCCACCATTGAATCTCTTACGGGGTGGTATCGCACACAACCCACCAATCATTTATCTATGGTGATTTCGCACTTAGCTCACCAGTCATTTATAAGCGATGGTATCGTACATAGCCCATCAATTAATAATCAATCAGGTGGTAACGCACACAGCCCACTAATAAATAATACAGTTGATGGTCTCGCACACAGCCCATCACCACCATCAATAAGGTGATATCGCACATAGCTCACTGTTATTTACATTCATGGATAATAATTCACAAGTATATCTCTATTTCAAATGTTCATTCAAGAACATTCTCACATGTTTCTATTCTTACTTAACTTTCTATGATACTCGTTCTCATTCACACAGTGCATCAACTATATAAACACCACTAGGGGATTCATCATATAATGAATTCATCTCAATTCAGTTCTACACATACTCGAGTTACTTATGGTACTACCACATACATTGAATCATGCGATTTGTTAAATAACTCTCTTGAGTCTCATGCACATAGTTCTCATCATCATCATACCCTAATTGGGTCTTACATACATTAACATATCGTTGCCATGTCCCTGACATGGTCTTTTACTAATTCTTACCCTGAGGCCATATTCCAATATGGTCTTACTCGAGACTTTAACCATCGTCCTATCATGCTATACACCTTTCCCATTACTCTAAATTCAATTCCATTCACATCTCATCAAGAGATATTTCATACATTCATATAATAATATACATTCCATACAACATTGTAATTCTAAATAAGCTCATACGTAATTGCAACATTCGCACATGAACTTACCTCGATGTCGAAAGAGCCGAAAAGGACTTTTTGCCCACATTTCTCTTTTCATCCGTTCTAGGTTCGAAACTCATTTTCTTTGATCTAGAACAATGAAATTTACTTATTTAATCTCTTATAAATCATGATATACCATAATCTAAACTTTAGGCAAAAATGACTATTTTGCCCCTACACTTTGGCAAAATTACCATTTTGCCCCTAGGATCGTAAATAAATTTTCATCACATTTTCTTGTTAAACATGTCTAGCTGAACATTTTATCCTCTTACAACTATCCTCAATTCCATCTATTTCATGCCTTTATGAACAATTTACAACTTTTGCATTTTAGTCTCAAATAGGTGTTTTCATGAAAACATCTTTCATAAAAGTTGTTTCTCGTCATTCTATCATTCATTTTCTTCCATAAAACTCATCAAAAAACATGAACTCTATCATGGCAAGTCCCTAGACTTTCAACCATTTTGCAAACTAGTCCCCTCTTTAGAAAGCTTAAGCTTTGGGGACTCCAAAAGTACAATTTTTATCAAGAAAGATCATCAAAATCACTTACTTGTGAGGAGAATTGCTTGCTGAAATTTTAAGCTTCAAAAACCCCTCCCATGGATGCTATTTTCGGTGGAAGAAGAGAAGAAATAAAAAAGATGATAGCTTTTGCTTATTTCATCTTTTTTTTTATTCATTTGTCAACTAATATCACCAACTTTTGACCAAAATTTAATGCTCTTGCCCCCTTAACTTTCTATGGCCAGCCAACACATTTAACCAGGCCAAATTGCACATTTGGGACCTCCAATTAATATTCTATGACTATTTGGCACCTCTAGCAATTAAAATAGAACTTTCGCACTTTATGCGATTTAGTCCTTTTTCACAATTTAGCTAGAATTCGCTAAAATTAAGGCACCAAAATTTCCATGCATCCTTATAAACATGTTATATCACATAACATATCATTAAAATAATTTTCTCTAACCTCGAATTAGTGATTCCGAGGTCACTATTCTGACTAACCCCTAAATCGGGTTGTTACATCGAGCCCCCTGCGGCCTCTACCGCGGCCACAAATACCACGACCGCGAGTTCCTCGAGCGCTCATCGTATATCTCAAATTTGTCTACATTATAAAATTTTATGGATCAGTTCCAGTATTTATTAGCAGATATTTTATGCTTTAAATTATCAGAATTTCAAAAGTATTCCAGAGGTTTTAGTCTCTAACTAACTCAGTGTAGTTTCAGAAAGTGATAACTACAATGTTTTCAAAATATTCTATCTAAGTTCAGAAATACTTGCAGGATTGCTGCCAGAGACTCGGTGTACCACTTACTTACTCAGAGTGATCTAAATCATTTGAAAACCAATTCTTTTTGAAACGCAATTTTGAAGCCCAAAATTTTACCGAAAGCATCATTTAATTTTAATTCATTTACCAAAACATAATTTACCGCGGAAGTCATAGAAATCGTTATATTTAAAAATCCCGTTCGTGTTTTCAAAAAACCTTTGTTTTAGTAAAAACCATGTTTTTAGCTAATCGTCTCAAATAAAGTGTTAAATCAAAAACCCAAATCCAAATTAAAACCAAACAGTCTGGAGAGTCCATTAATTACAAAACTCCAAGAAATAGTCCTTAATTAAATAAAAACCTTTATTTAAAACAGTTCATAGTCTAGTGGTCACCGTAAGACTCCGCTGCACTGATCCGCTTAAGTTCGTGGATTACCTGTACAGAACAAACAAGCAGATGTGAGTTTTTGTAAACTCAGTGTGTAACCCAACAGAAATAGACATGCCATACATACAGAAATCACATATACAGTCAGATTTAGATTCGGACTTAAGTCCTTTATAGATATAGATAACAGAATCAAATATGCAGAATAGATATATAGAATCCAACCCCCATCCTCTGCACACCAACTCCGACCATCCCATCACACCATTTGGGGTTAAAAACACCCACCCATCCCTACACACCGTATAGTGTCATTACGACACATAACAGATAATGTGCAGTCAAGCTGCCAAAATATAGGCGAAGGTCGCCATACAGATCACTTCCTCCATATATACAATTCCCACCCCAAGCATATATACAGAATATAGAAAAATCATGCTTAACATGTTCAAATACAGATAACATATATATTTAACAGAATAGTCAGACATGCATAACAGTGCCCTACTCAGAGTAGACCATCAGTATATCAGATCATAGAGTTTAGGGTTTAGTTAGCCCTTACTGACCCTACGGTAGGCCCACAGTCGATCGTAGTGACCAGTGCGACCCTAGGGAAAATTTCAGAACACACCCAAATTGGCCTTTCTCGTGTGGCCCACATGGCCTGGCCCAAAACTCACACGCTCGTGTGGCATGCTCGTATGGGCCCACACACCCATTTGGCCCACACACCTTACTTGGCCTACTCCGTATGGCCCACACAGCCATACCCACACCTCCACACGGCCGTGTCTTACGCACGGCCAAGCCTTCATCGAACACACGGTCGTGTCTCGCACACGGCCAAGCACACGCCCATATGGTGTCGACAGAAATCTTTTTCAGCTTTCGCTGAAGTTTGATTTTCTACATTTTGGGAACACACCTGGTTCATTTTTGCTACGAAACAATCCCGAGACTCCTGAAACCTAAGAACAACACCAAACACTCAATCAATTCAAAATATCAAAGCACCAAACTATCAAAAACCCCAAACGACATACTTGAGAAACAATCCCAAATGAAGGTTCGATCACTTACCAAAACAAATACGATAGCCCAAACACACTACACGCTGGAAGACAAGTTTTGATCCCCTTGAACAACACCTACACAAGAAATCACCACATTACCATTCCCGAAAACGACTCTCAATAACCCAAAACGATTCACACCACATGGGAACATTATAAATCTTTATTTCGACGTTGTCCCATGCACGACATTCAACCAGAAACACAAATTGAGATTTTTTTATAATGGGTTGAATTCACATACAAGGAATCTTGTCAACGCATCAGCCAATGGGCCTCTACTGGATTGTACTTATAATGATGCTGTGAGAATTCTTGAGAGAATTGCTCAGAATGATTATCAATACCCTATCTCCAGAGCTGCACAAGCAAAAACTACTCCAGGAGTTATTGAATTGGATGCAATAACCGCACTAAGTGCTCAAGTTTCTTCTCTCACAAACATGATTAAAAATATGCAAGGGACTAGTGGCGTTGCACCTATACAAGTCGCTCAGCAAGTTAATGTTCATACTTTTTGTTGTAAGATTTGTAGTGACAACCAAAGCTATGAAGATTGTCTGCAACATGCAGAGAATGCTTGTTATATTAGTAACATCCGCAACAATTCTTATGGTAACTCTTACAACAACTCTGCACACAACCAACAGTTTTAGGGAACTCAGAATACTAGACAAAATGTTGCGACATTCAGATATGGGAATACGTCTACTCAGGGCAATTATAATCCAAGACAAGAGAATTACAATCAACAACAGCAGGACTACAATCAGCACACTCAGATGCATCCACAATAAGGCCAGACACATCCATACTAAAATTTGATGCAGCCACAACACTCTTCAATACCGAATCAACATGTTTAAGGACATCGACAGAAATCATACACTCAAGCTTCTATTTCTGACCTGTTAGCAACTCTTGAGGCGTTAAAGCATGATAATATTACTCGCACGGAAGCTATCATACAAGGGATTTCATCTTCTATTTGAGCATTAGAAGCACAATTAGGACAACTTGCTTCAAATCTGAATACTCAACCATCAGGCTCATTACCTAGTGACACGGAAAATCCCAGTCCGAAGGGGAAAGAACATTGTAAGGCTATCACTCTTAGGAGTGGTAAATAAACTGGCGAACCATTTATAGACTCTACTGTAGCGCCTCAAGATACGGATGGAGTGATCACTGGTGAAAAGATTGAATCTGAGGAGTTTGTCGATGCATCAGACAAAGAAGTTCCACAAATTGTCACTCATATGCCTAATGTCCGACCTTCAAAACTGTCGACGCAATCAAAGGTGTCGGCGTAAGCAGATGTATCTCTACCTTTACCTTTCCCACAAAGATTCAGGAAAAATGAGTATGACAAGCAGTATCAGAAGTTCCTGGACACACTAAAGCAACTGCAGATCAACATTCCTTTAGTAGACGCTGTAACACCCCATACCTGAGCCTGAGGCTTAGACCGGATACGAGACATTTCTATGCTTGAACTTGCTTAAATATGTATTAACGGGCTATAAAATTTCGTTTCGAATTAAAAACTTCTCTTTCTTAAACAACTCATACATCTCATTTGCCTACGAGGCCTTAAACTCACGTTCGGAAACTTTCAGAGTTCAATCAGGAACTTTTCCTTGAAACAGGGGTCGCACGCCCGTGTTACTTGGGACACGCCCGTGTGTCCCTAAGACATGCCCGTGTCTTCCACCCGTGGTCGACACTGACTAATCACACACAGCCTTGACACGCCCGTGGACTTAGACCGTGTGCTAAACCTTGATATACTGACTTCCTTACACAGCCTGGGCACACGCCCATGTCCTAACCGTGTGTCATACACGACATAAACAAACGGCCGTGGAATTATCCCGTGGTCTACCCTGACTTAAGATATAAAGGTGCAGGATGCACACGACCTAGACACACGCCCGTATGTCTATCCGTGTGGGCACTTAGAGGCTATCTACCAAGCCTTTTTACCACTCTCATTTACATAAATTCATACATCATCACATAACTCCACATAGCATCAATTTAACTCTTGAATTAAAGACATTTAATCATTTAAAGAGACAAAGACTTCATCCCATACACTAGGGAGAACTATTCCGAATACAATTACAATTATAACTTAAGCCATCATCTATGGCTATACACAACCAATCTCTAAGTTCTCTTAGGCCAACACAATTTGGCTACATCAATTAGAACTTAATCAACTCTAAAAGAATCCCTATACATGCCATGACTCATAAGAACTTGAAACACCATACCAAGCGTTTATTCGATAGTGTGAAAACATCTCTGGTGGCCTCCAACCCGAGCTAGTTAAAATAACCTATAAGAGATGAGAAAAGTAAGGGAGTAAGCAATAATGCTTAGTAAGTTCATATGCATAATCTGACAATATTGACATTCATTGAATATACATAACCACAAAGTATTATACCGAGTTTTCTCATTAATTCACGGTAACTTACTCAACCATTCGTGAAGCTTACTCATTCCATCTCTTACCACATTCTTACCATGCCACAAGTCAATTGCTCATTTAATTAGTACATATTCCTGCACTGATCACCACATGATTATATAAAATAACTCATCAAGCATTTTCAATAAGATACTCATGCTATTAATCTCTTGGTGGTTTCGCACTTAGCCCACCATTGAATCTCTAATAGGGTGGTATCGCACACAGCCCACCAATCATTTATACTTATGGTGATTTCCCACTTAGCTCACCGTTATTTTACATTCATGGATAATAATCCACATGTATATCTCTATTTCAAATGTTCATCCGAGAACATCCTCACATACTCTATTCTTACTTAACTTTCTATGATACTCGTTTGCATTCACACAATACATTAATAAATCTATCTCATGCAACTAAGGTGTATTGAATACACATACCCCACTAAGGGTTCATCATATACTGAATCCATATCAATTCAATTCTAACACACACTTGTGCTTTTCGTGGTACAACCACATACTTTCTTTCTTTCAACATATACGTTGAATCACTCAAGTTATTAAATAACTCTCTTGAGTCTCATACTCATAGTGTCACATATAATTTATACCCCAATAGGGTCTTACTTGTATTAACATGTCGATGCCATGTCCCTGACATGGTCTTAACTGAATTCTTACATCGAGGCCATATTCCAATATGGTCTTACACGAGGCCTTAACTATCATCATCTCATTCTACATATATTTCCCATTACTCTTAGATTCAATTCTTTTGACCTCTCATCAAAGATATTTCATACATTCATAGAGTAAATATACATTCCATACAACATTGGAACATTAAATTAACTCATACGTAATTGCAACATTTGCACATGAACTTACCTCGATGTCGAAAAAGCCAAAAGGGACCTTTTTGCCCATATTTCTCTTTTCATCCGTTCTAGGTTTGAAACTCATTTTCTTTGATCTAGAACAATGAAATTTACTGATTTAATCATTTATAAATCATATTACACCATAATATATACTTTAGGCAAAAATGACTATTTTGCCCTTACACTTTGGCAAAATTACGATTTTGCCCCTAGGCTCGTAAATAAATTTTTATCACATTTTCTTGTTAAACAAGCCTAGCTGAACATTTAATCCTCTTACAACTATCCAAAATCCCATCTATTTCATGCCTTAATGAACAAATTACAACTTTTGCATTTTAGTCCCAATTAGGTATTTTCATGACAACACCTTTCACAAAAGTTGTTTCTCATCATCCTATCATTCATTTTCTTCCATAAAAACTTAGCAAACAACATAAACTCTCTCATGGCAAGTCCCTATACTTTCAACCATGTTGCAAATTAATCCTCCAATTAGCTAGCTTAAGCTTTGGGGACTCCAAAAATGCAATTTTCATCAAAAATAAGCATCAAAATCACTTACTTGAATGGAGTAAAGCTTGCTAAAATTTGAAGCTTTCAAACCCCTCCCACGCTGATATTTTCGGTTGAAGAAGAGAAGAAATAAAAAGATGATAGCTTTTTGCTTATTTTATCTTATCTTATTTCTTTTTAATTACCTAACATGACAACATTTAATGCCCTTGTCCCCTTTGTCTTCTTTGATCGGCCAAGCTAATTCCCATGGCCTAATTGCACATTTGGGACCTCTAATTTATAAATCATAACTTTTTGGTACCTCTAGCAATTAAAATAGAACTTTCGAACTTTATGCGATTTAGTCTTTTTTCACAATTTAGCTAGAAATCACTAAAATTAAGGCACCAAAATTTTCATGCATCCTTATAAACATGTTATAATACATAACATAACATGAAAATAATTTTCTCTAACTTCAAATTAGTGATTCCGAGATCACTATTCTGACTAGCCCCTAAATCGGGCTGTTACAATTCTCCCCCCTTAGGGATTTTCGTCCCCAAAAATCTAATCAGGAGCAGTTGTTACCAACATCCTTAAAACGTTTCCATCTACTCTTCAAAATCGCGAATCCACTTATCCTCAATTTTCTCTTGCCAATAACTCTTAAGCTGTGATACATAAGGTTGAAACGTAACTTGAGACCTAGGTTATTCTTCCTCTAGGGCATATACTCTGTAATCTACCAATTTGGAACTCTGCACATGTCCAAATGATCATTCGAATCTTTACTAGTTGATTTACTACAATTTGAATGACATTTCCCTTTCTTGGAAATTTTTTCAAACCAAATTTGAAATCTATAAGGTTTTATCTCACTTTCTCATTAAAGCATTCACCAACTGTAGTAGTCTTGTCTTGTGTGCTTTGGAAACTCAGGTTTTAGTGGTCAACTACTTCTGACCATAACTCGATCATATTGTGAAATGTACTCTATTGTCAAAACATTTATGCACATAACTGCATTTCCTTACTTTTGCATTAGTAGATATTTTACTACTAAATCTCATACCAAAACTCTTGTATAAGTTCTGGATTCAACATCATTCACTTTCTATCTCGAGGAAGCATCAACAACAGAAATCTTATCCAACATGGATAACTTATTTAAAATACCATTTATTATAACACTTCAAACTCTTTTGTTCTGAAGGAAGAGACTTACTATAGTCATTAACCTCATTGAAACTAGGATATTACCAACTAGAGTCAACCGAGTAACTAACTCACCTTACTAAACATGGATCTTTCATTCGGACATTTGTACTATGTCTACTATCTGAGTAGTATCACAATAACTATACCCACCATTGTAATAGCTCAAACCGTTTCCGCTATTTCATCTTCAAAATTTTCTGTAGCATAAGATACCCTCACTTATTAAAATTCAAAAAATACACATCGATCTTCCCATGGATCAATACATAATATCTAACTCACAACACAGCATACAAAAGTGATTGTCTCTCGATCACCAACTGTCAACTCTTTCTCTCGATTCAGATCGATCTCGCATTACTAGAACATTCAAATAAATGGTTCTTTCTATAGCTTTCAACTCAACCATCACGGTTTGAACATTTCGATGAGCATATCTTTGTATCATGCTCCCTACTCACGTACACACAGAATTTTATTCTCTTTACTGATTCATGCGTGAATATACACAGAACTTGAATCATATCTCAATACATTAATCTACTCTTTTCTCCATACTGAGAACCTATTTTAAGCACACTCTCATCTGAGTTTCTCTTGTTATGCTAATCTAGAACCTTTACTATCGTCATATCTCACGATAGCAGGGACATCTCGATCGAATTCGTTAACTCTATTTGGCTTACCCGAAAACCCATCGCACAACGTGAAACTTGTGATTTCACCTCTTATACACGAATCATCACCAACTTCCTCCTCAAGGTACCCAATTAAGGTTACGAGGAGATAGAGGAAATGTCGATTTCAATTAACTAAATCGACAACCGTTTAGTCTACTTTTTCCATCAGTTAACGTTCTCACACAATCACAATTTCATGAAAAGAACGACCACATCATCTCTGAAGGGAAACATGTATTAGTACATAATACTAAAGGAGATCATTACAATCCCATCCATGGCATTAACTAACCATGCACAAACCATAGGCTTCTAGCCAACTTACTCATACTTGCACTTATATAACATGTTCCGTGTCATGTATCGTAATCGTCTCTTCGTGATTCATTCACGAGTACATGTTTTCACTCTTTCACATGACTTTAGTACCATTCTCATTTCTACCTCTAGACTCATCTATCTATCCCATTGATCACTAGGGATAATCAAAAACGTATGTTCATCGTCTTTCATGTAGGTACGAAACCAATGCCACATTCCCGAAGTGGTCTTATATGGAGTCACCTCTATATGCCAATGTCGTATCCTTGATAAGGTCTTATATGGACTTCCTCATCAAATATCGATGCCATATTCTGGATATGGTCTTATACAGAATCTCAACTCGGTGCTGAGGCCATGTCCCAGTCATGGTCTTATACGGGACCTTGTCTATCTCATATCTCGATGATAGCCTCACCATTTTAGTCCTCTAGGACTTCAACCTCATGTTCAACAACAGCTACTCTATTTAGTGGAGTATTATGCATCGATGTGATACAAGGCATTCTTAATCATGCTAGCATAATTATTGCATTAATCTGATGCAAACTTACTCAACTTAACTCTCATAACGTCTCATCAAAATTCAACAGTGGTAAGGGAGTGAGGTTGCAAAGTCCCTTAGCCTAACTCTCATGACTACATACATATGATTTACTACTCCTTGTCAATGAAATATCATCATAGTCACACAACTTGCCTCAAGTGAGTTTTCACATTTATCACGCCACAATTGTTTCTATCACTTATACTTTCGAACTGTGACTTCACTTACTCAAGTTTCACATTAAGGTCTACTTGAGTACTCAACATTTAACTCTAATTCCTCTTACTATTTCTTATTAATCTAGAGAATGTCTTACGGGTTTTGAGTACGTCATTTACTTGATTGCCATAGTCCAACTATGGTCTTACTCGTAGCACAACATCATAGCCCAGCTATTGCTTTACATGTCGTCACGATGCCATAGCCTCGCTATGGTCTTACACGAAATCTCATATCAACACCAATGCCATATCCTAGATACAGTCTTGCATGGAAACTCATATCGATGTCGATGCCATATCCCAGATATGGTTTTACACGAAATCTTATATCGATGTCGACGCCATATCCCAGATATGGTCTTACACGATCTCATATCGAAGCCAGGTCCCAGACGTCGTCTCACACCGGATTACTATTTGATACCGATGCCATATCCCAGATATGGTCTTATACGGGATCTTACAACAATTATCGATGCCAATGCCATGCCCCAAACATGGTCTTATATGGGATCACATATACCGCCATGGTCCAACCATGGTCTTATTCATCATTTTATCATTGAACGACCATACTCATTTCCTGCATTCTACTTAGTCAAACTTTTCAGTTTTAACTCTCACACTATAATATATGTGACTTTGTAACAGGGTCATAAGACGAAACATTATATCTTCTCTACTTTAACAGTCACACGTGACTTTTAACCATGTGGAAATATTTATCAAAAACAATAGCATCACAAATCTCAAATGCTTACTTACTCTTACTAACTCTTACATACATCATGGAACTTACTAGTCTCATGCTTGCAAGGTAAACAAGATAACTGTATCACTTGATCACATAGATCAGCATACTTTACTATGATAATCATAATCTCTAATTCATCATTCATAACATTAATAATACTCATAATCAACTTGATAATAGCTTTACTTACTCATCTTTCTTGTTATCTCATTTAAGCCTTACTTGTTTGCCCGATGAATTACTATGAACGACCGAGGATACTGAATCTCATTTCACATGTATCTTGATGCCAATGCTATATCTTTGATATAGTCTTACATGGGATCTCTTACTTGGTATCGATGCCATGTCTTGACATGGACTTACACGAAGTCTTGCTTGTGGGTTCCCTTGGGAACTTACCATTGCCATGTCTTGACATGGTCTTATTGGTAACTTTACTCATGAACTGGTCAATGCCGAGCCTTGGCTTGGACTTACATGAAATCTTCCTTGTTACTCACCAATGCCATGCCTTGGCTTGGACTTACATGGGATCTCTATCTCTTGATAGCTTTTCAATGCCAAGACTTGTCTTGGACTTACATGACATCTTTGCTTGGAGACTCGCCAATGCCATGCCTTGGCTTGGGCTTATATGGTCTTCATCTCATAGTAACTCTTCAATGCCAAGACTTGTCTTGGTCTTACATGATAACTTGCTTGATTGCCGATGCCATGTCTTGACATGGTCTTATACAGACTTTCTTGTCTCATGTGGCAGATTGAGTATCCTAAGTAATTCATTTTCAATCTGGACTTTCATATACATGCTCTTAGTAACTTCTTTGTTTAATAAATCATTAAACATTTTCATGGAAATAATGTGCATTTAACAACATAGCAAGCAATTCAATGAAAATATCCATGAAGCTTGAAAATCATACAAACTTATTGAAATTAGCTCGGTTGGGAATCATCTCTGTCTTAAAAAAACAATTTTGTTAGAGCCGGGAGACATCACACTATCACTGTCCACATATGGCAGGTATAGCTAGACTCTTACTCGTGCTAGGTTAGTCCGAGAACCGACAAAACCATGCACTGATACCACTAAATGTAACACCTCATACCCGAGTCTGAGGCTTAGACCGGATACGAGACATTTCTATGCTTGAACTTGCTTAAACATGTATTTACGGGCTATAAAATTTCATTCCGAATTAAAAACTTCTCTTTCTTAAACAACTCATACATCTCATTGGCGTACGAGGCCTTAAACTCACGTTCAGAAACTTTCGGAGTTCAATCAGGAACTTTTCCTCGAAACAGGGGTCGCACGCCCGTGTTACTTGGGACACGCCCGTGTGTCCCTAAGACATGCTCGTGTCTTCCACTCGTGGTCGACACTGACTAATCACACACAGCCTTGACACGCCCGTGGACTTAGACCGTGTGCTAAACCTTGATATACTGACTTTCTTACACGGCCTGGGGCACATGCCCGTGTCCTAACCGTGTGTCATACACAACATAAACAAACGGCCGTGGAATTATCTCGTGGTCTATCCTGACTTAAGATATAAAGGTGCAGGATGCACACGGCCTAGACACACGCCCGTGTGTTTATCCGTGTGGGAACTTAGAGGCTATCTACCAAGCCTTTTTACCACTCTCATTTACATAAATTCATACATCATCACATAACTCCACATAGCATCAATTTAAATCTTGAATTAAAGACATTTAATCATTTAAAGAGACAAAGACTTCATCCCATACACTCGGGAAAACTATTCCGAATACAATTACAATTATAACTTAAGCCATCATCTATAGCTATACACAACCAATCTCTAAGTTCTCTTAGGCCAACACAATTTGGCTACATCAATTAGAACTTAATCAACTATAAAAGAATCCCTATACATGCCATGACTCATAAGAACTTGAAACACCATCCCAAGCATTTATTCGATAGTGTGAAAACATCTCCGGTGGCCTCCAACCCGAGCTAGTTAAAATAACCTATAAGAGATGAGAAAAGTAAGGGAGTAAGCAATAATGCTTAGTAAGTTCATATGCATAATCTGACAATATTGACATTCATTGAATATACATAACCACAAAGTATTATACCGAGTTTTCTCATTAACTCACGATAACTTACTCAATCATTCGTGAAGCTTACTCATTCTATCTCTTACCACATTCTTACCATGCCACAAGTTAATTGCTCATTTAATTAGTACATATTCCTGCACTGATCACCACATGATCATATAAAACAACTCATCAAGCATTTTCAATAAGATACTCATGCTATTAATCTCTCGGTGGTTTCGCACTTAGCCCACCATTGAATCTCTAATAGGGTGGTATCGCACACAGCCCACCAATCATTTATACTTATGGTGATTTCCCACTTAGCTCACCGTTATTTTACATTCATGGATAATAATCCACATGTATATCTCTATTTCAAATGTTCATCCGAGAACATCCTCACATACTTTTATTCTTACTTAACTTTCTATGATACTCGTTTGCATTCACACAATACATTAATAAATCTATCTCATGCAACTAAGGTGTATTGAATACACATACCCCACTAAGGGTTCATCATATACTGAATCCATATCAATTCAATTCTAACACACACTTGTTCTTTTCATGGTACAACCACATACTTTCTTTCTTTCAACATATACGTTGAATCACTCAAGTTATTAAATAACTCTCTTGAGTCTCATACTCATAATGTCACATAGAATTTATACCCCAATAGGGTCTTACTTGTATTAACATGTCGATGCCATGTCCCTGACATGGTCTTATACAAATTCTTACATCGAGTCCATATTCCAATATGGTCTTACACGAGGCCTTAACTATCATCATCTCATTCTACATACATTTCCCATTACTCTTAGATTCAATTCTTTTGACCTCTCATCAAAGATATTTCATACATTCATAGAGTAAATATACATTCCATACAACATTGGAACATTAAATTAACTCATACGTAATTGCAACATTTGCACATGAATTTACCTCGATGTCTAAAGGGCCAAAAGGGACCTTTTTGCCCACATTTCTCTTTTCATCCATTCTAGGTCCAAAACTCGTTTTATTTGATCTAGAACAATGAAATTTATTGATTTAATCATTTATAAATCATATTACACCATAATATACACTTTAGGAAAAAATGACTATTTTGCCCTTACATTTTGGCAAAATTATGATTTTGCCCCTAGGCTCGTAAATAAATTTTTATCACATTTTCTTGTTAAACAAGCCTAGCTGAACATTTAATCCTCTTACAACTATCCAAAATCCCATCTATTTCATGCCTTAATGAACAAATTACAACTTTTGCATTTTAGTACCAATTAGGTGTTTTCATGACAACACCTTTCACAAAAGTTGTTTCTCATCATCCTATCATTCATTTTCTTCCATAAAAACTCAGAAAACAACATAAACTCTCTCATGGCAAGTCCCTATACTTTCAACCATGTTGCAAATTAATCCTCCAATTAGCTAGCTTAAGCTTTGGGGACTCCAAAAATGCAATTTTCATCAAAAATAAGCATCAAAATCACTTACTTGAATGGAGTAAAGCTTGCTAAAATTTGAAGCTTTCAAACCCCTCCCATGGCTGATATTTTCGGTTGAAGAAGAGAAGAAATAAAAAGATGATAGCTTTTTGCTTATTTCATCTTATCTTATTTCTTTTTAATTACCTAACATGACAACATTTAATGCCCTTGTCCCCTTTGTCTTCTTTGACCGGCCAAGCTAATTCCCATGGCCTAATTGCACATTCAGGACCTCCAATTTATAAACCATAGCTTTTTGGTACCTCTAGCAATTAAAATAAAACTTTCGCACTTTATGCGATTTAGTCCTTTTTCACAATTCAGCTAGAAATCACTAAAATTAAGGTACCAAAATTTTCATACAAGTTACCCCCTAAATTGAAAGATCCTTGGAGTTTTACCATCCCATGTTCAATTGGAAATCATTATTTGGGCAAGGATTTATGCGACTTGGGAGCTAGCATTAACCTAATACCACTATCTACTTTTAGAAAGTTGGGAATTGATAACATGAAATCTACTGTAGTGACATTACAACTAGCCGATCGATCATTGGCTCAACCTAAAGGGCAAATCAAAGATGTCTTAGTTCGTGTGAATAAATTCATTTTTCCGGTTGATTTTATCATACTTGATTGCGAGGCAAACAAGGAGGTTCCCATAATCTTGGGACAACCATTTTTAGCCACCAGCTGAACTTTTATTGATGTTTACAAAGGTGAACTAACTATGCGACTTAATGATGAGTAAGTCACCTTCAGTGTTTTTGAATCTATTCAATGCAAGGACAAAGAAGAACGACATACTATCAATGTGCTAGATGATCTAATTGAGGAAGAATTCAATGACCAAAGCACAGTACTTTTTGAAGAGTTTGCAGTGACATCTGATGCCGGCTCCTTAGATGATTGTGACAGCATGGTTGAAGCTAATAATCTCGGTCTTAAGCATGGATGACAGATTGAATCCTTAGACCTAACCAACAGAACAATCCCAATTTTCAAACTATCTATTGAAGAAGCTCCTACTCTGGAATTGAAACCACTACCTCCTCATCTTAAATATGTCTTTTTGGGTGATCACAATACTCTTCTACTTATTGTCTCCACAACATTGGATGTAACTCAAGAAGAAAAATTCGTCCATATTCTCAAGCAACATAAACGAGCTATTGCTTGGAGTATTGTCGATATTCAAGGTATTAGCCTTCTTTTTGCATGCACAAGATCAAGCTGGAAGATGAACGCAAGTAATCGATTGAACATCAAAGAAGATTAAATGAGAAGATGAAGGAAGTTTTCAAGACGGAAATCATAAAATAGCTTGATATTGGAATTATTTACCCGATTTCTGATAGCAATTGGGTAAGTCCAGTGTAATACATACTTAAAAAGAGTGGCATCACTGTGGTTCGCAACGATAAGGATGAATTAATTCCTACACGCATTCCCACGGGATGGTGAGTGTAATATCCTAAAAATTTGAGTATCATGTTGTTACTTGTGTTAGCCGGGTATGATTTTATTGTGTGTTTAATATAGTCTAGTGAAGGCTTGGAATTATTAATGAAGCTAGAATAATTTTTTTTTAATATTGAAAATTTAGTGAAGTGGATTAAGTGATCTTGACACTTAAGTAAATTTAAGTGTCTAATGTTAGCATAAATGAGCTAGTAGTAAAGTGGTGTTGGCGCATGAGTAATTGCATGAGGGAAGAGGTTCGAATCCATGGATGGTAATAAGGTGACTTTTATTTTTTTGCATGTGTATGGCATGTGTCGGTCAACTCTAATTAAGGTAAGGTTGGACTATTTTCTTTTATGGATAGTAGACTAAGGGAAAAAGGCAAGTGATTAACTTAAGGAATGAAATCCTAAGCTTTTGGAATGATAAGGGGACATAAGGCATGGATTAAGGGATGAGGTTTGGAAACTTTTTAATGGCATTTTGTCCATGAACATGGATGGTTTTGTGGACTAAGGAGGAGCCGATTTTTGTGGTAAGTTTTGGGAAAAGTTGGTAGCTTGGGAGAAATTTCATTTTGGCCTTTTGCTCTCCCAAAAGCAATAGTGTTTCTCTCATCTTTTCCTCTTGGCCGAATATGCATAGTGAGGTTTGGGCATTCTTTTTGTGCAATTTAGTTGTCTAGAAAGCTTGTGTGTTTTTCTTTGGAAACCGAAATAGGAGATCACTTGTGCACTATTTTCTTTCTTGACCTAAAGTGAAACCATTTGTGCATCTTCTTCTCTTTTACCTTGCTAAGGCCGAAACTTTTCTCTCCCAATCCAACCATTACCGCAACACCTTAAACCTCCCATCTCTCTCTTCCATTTTATTTTCTTTTTCTTTCTCTTTTTCACTCTAGCCGAATTCTATTTGTTATCTTTAATCAACCATAGCCGAAACTCCCTTCATCACTCAACCACTTTGCCGAAATTTCCCATTTTCCTTTTGATTTGTCTTGGCCGAATATCAACAAAGGTTAATCTCTTTTGGGTTCTTCTTCAATCGGTTTTGAGAAGGGTAAGTAGTGTTGGCCGAATTTCTTTGTTCATTTATTCTTCTCTCTGTCGATTTTCATGTGAGCAAAAGCCAATTTTTGGGCAATTGTTAGCAAGATTCTAACCATTCATAGGAATCAATTTCTCTTAGGTTCTTTAAGACTTTGGAAGCAGTCAATCTAAGCCTCTTTTCTTTGACAATCAATTTTGGTAAATCAAGTGGTAAGGATCTATGTTAGTTCATTATTCTTTTAGTGGTTGAAAAGCCAAGGCTTTTGAGACTAAGGTTTGTTGTTGGTCGAATGGCCTATGATATTGATCTAAGTGTTGGCCGAATATAGGAATCAAGGATCTAAAGTAGTAGATCGATTTTTCTGGGGCTTTCAAATAATTTGTTAAGTATATCAGTGTGTACCCCACACTAAACTCTATTAGATTACGGCTTAAATTAATATGTATGCTTATAATAATGTGAATGTGGCTAAAGTACCATGCAAGGGTACAAAGTACCCAGTGCACGCTTTTCCTACTCCTACTATGAGTATGAAATGAACTGATATGGCATATGTGAACATGATAAGAATGTGAAATAAGGCATGATTTTTGCATGATATGTATGACATGGGCATATGGGTGATTATGAAAGGGAAGTGAATGTGGTGACCTCGGTCACATTATCTCGAATGTGGTGACTTCGGTCACATAATAATTATCCGTGGCTATGCCACGAATTTATAAGGGCGATGAGCATGTCGTCTGCAGCGCGCCTTCGATGATGTGTAGCAGATGGAGGGTTGACTTAGTAGTCCCCACGGTGTGCAGGTTGGCACGGGTGATGTGTAGCGGATGGTATCTAGGATTGGGTTCGGGTTTGCATCAGTACTTTTATCTGTTATATATATTTATGAATTAATATGATATGCCTGAATTATTGAGGTCTAGTTTTGGTTACACATTAAGTCTGTTTGACTCACCCCGTTGGGGAACATTTTCTTTCAGGTGGCGATCAGTGATGGACTAGGTCGGCGGGAGTTTAGAGGTGGCCATGCTCAGCTTGAAGTTTTATTTAATTTTGGGACTTTTATATTTTATATTTTTGGAGTTATTTTGGGTATTGTTTTCGTTTGTAATAAGGCCACTGATATTAAACTGTTGATGCATGTCTTTAAGTTATTTTATTTTGATACGATTTTATTTAATTGAACTCAAATGAATTTTTCCTAAAAACTCAAATAATTTTTTTTTATTTAGGACAAATTTTGAAATGGAGTAATATAATTTTACAAAACCTAGATTTCAAATAGATAAACTTGATTTCAACTCGAGCCTAACACAAATTAAAAATTTTCTTTCAAAACCAACCGATTTTTTCTAAAGTGCTCAAAAAGTTTTGAACCATTTTACTTGAGGAACATACCAGATCCGTTCAAGGCTCGTGGGCCGGGTTTGGGGTGTTTTAGTTTGGTATCAGAGCAAGGTTTAAACTCTCGGCCTTGGGTATAAAGCTCACAATGTTTTTAAAATAAGGCCCAAACAAGTCTTGAGAAAAACTTTTCTGAAAAGAGCAGTGTTTTCGTGCATGGCACCCAAGTCTCCGACCAAAGTCCACCAGTAAGTACCTCTATTTCATTTGGGTGATTTATAACATGAACTGTAGAAGGGTAGAAATGGAACGTAGAATAGCATGATAGGTACTTAAACCCTAGGGCTAGTTTACCCCAACAATCACATAAGACTTAAGTGCCTAATTAAACAAACCTCGTGAACTAAGTCACCGAGTTAGTAGGTATGGCAACCTTTGTGCGCATGTCTAGGATTGGATCCTAAGAGCTTGGTACTTAAGCAGTCCTCGTGACTCACCTCCTCTTCACTGAATCCTACCAGTGCGTAGCTTCGGTTCATCCTAACCAAGAGGACTTAGTCATAGGCTAAACTCAATAACTAAAACCCGAAAGGGATTAGTCAGATTTTCATAAAAACTTCTGGTTTTAAATCACCAAATTACCCTTTTAAATGGTAGCAGAATTTAGCTTGAAAATTTTTCCAAAATATTTCTGATTTACAAATTACTAAAATACCCTTGGCTATAAAATTACAAAATGCCCTTAGTTTATAAAATGTCCATACTACTCACAATTTCATTAAAATTTCCTTACTTTATAAAATGTTCAAAAACTCTATTTTTGCAAAATATTAAAATACTTCAATTTGGAAATTTTACTGAAATTACCCTTGTTTTACAAAATTACCAAAATGACCCCGATTTTCAAAATTCTGCAACAACACCGATTTGGAAAACAAATTCTCAAAAAGAACTCCAAGTTTTGCAAATTTTAGAAAATACCCTTGATTTATTAAGATTTTCAATTTGACCTCGGTTTATTACCAAAATACTCAGAGGACAAATGACGAAAATACCCTAGGATAGGAATAGACCAAAAGGTTTGAATAATGAATGTGTGTGGTAGGAATATTGAATGAATGTGTTCCTCTGAATAAGGATAGAAGACTTGAAACTTTGATTGATCGAAAGAACCACTATTGAACTTCTATTCAAAAAAAAAAATCTTCGCGAATAATCGAGTGAAACAAGGACTAATTCATAAAATTTCTTAATCGATTAAAGCACGATAGTAAAAATGAGCTTTAAGGGACGTGGTCGTAACATATGAGGACACGGTCGAGGTCGAATAACCGTGTCGAAACCCGTTAGGTCGGGTCAAGGTTCTCAAAATGAGGTACCACCACCACCACCACCGCTCATTATTGGTGCGGAACAGTAAGATCGGGACGGGGATGATGCTATATCGCAGTCGTGTCTTTGCGAGTTCGAAATGGTGGTGGAGCGGTGGAAATATGGGAACTCGTGTCCGCACCCGGCGACTTGAGCCAACGGAGCCGAGGTATTCCGTGGCGATCGGTGTGGCACCCAAAGATACCGAGTATTGGTTGGAGGCCACAGAGCGAATTATGGATGAGCTCGACTTGACCCCGAGGAGAAGTTGAAAGGAATGGTGGCGCTATTACGCGATGAGGCATATCGCTGGTGGTTAACGATTCGGGATGGCGCCACACCGAGGATCCGACACAGAGTACGTGAAGGCGCCAGACGTAAAAAAGTATGTCGACACACGCGTTATAATCGATGAACAGAGAAAAGTTTTTCTAGGGTGGTTCAAGGGAACAAGTCCGTGGCGAGTACGGTTGAATTCTCGAGGTTGAGCGGTATGCTCGAGTAGTGGTGGCTACAGAGTATGAACGGTGTGTCCGGTTTGAAGACGGACTAAGGGATGATCTCGAGGTTACCGATAGCCCCACATCAAGAACGTGAGTTTGCCGCGTTGGTAGAGAAGGCTAAGGTGGCCGAAGGAATCAAGAACAACAGTGTAAGCGTAACTTCGGATCCAAATAAGCGAAAAGAGGTTTTGGATCGTCGGCATCGCCGTGAAATGTTCAAAAGAGGCCTAGAGCCGAGGGCCCGCATGGTCGCAAAGCCGGTACAGAGGCGATCGCATATGTTATCGGTGTGGGAAGATGCATTTAGGAGAGTGTTGGAAGAAGACGGGCGGATGCTTTAAGTGCGCGGTCTAAGGACCATATGATTAAGGATCGTCCCATTAAGATAGACGGAATCGCCCAACGGGCCGTAATATTAATCAAAGCCAGAGGTAGAGGTGGACAAGACCTCGGCGAGGTCGTGGTCCGAATGGTAGAGGTAACGGTCTTTGGCGGAGGGGACGAGGAACATCGGGCGAGGTGCGAGTAATACCGAGGCAAGACAAATGGGTCTAGTGTACGCGGTTCGTTGAAGGGAGGATGGAAACGCACCTGACGTTATAATCGACGCGTTCTTTATTTTTGGTAAACCTTATGTTGCTCGATTGATGTGAGCTCGACCCCTTCTTATGTTGCATGTAGAGTAGTTGAAACTCTAGACATAGCCTCCGAACTTTCTAATAGGGAGATGATCGTAGTAAGCCCTCTAGGCCAAACTGTAGTGGTGAATAAAATCTTTCGGAGTGTACCTCTCGAGATTCGGGAGTGAATTTTCCTGGTGACTTAATGGAACTACCCTTCGGGGAATTCGATCTTATACTTGGTATGGATTGGCTAGTGGAACATCAGGCTGTGTTGGACTGTGCAATTAAGCTAATGGAGTTAAGGACCCCAGAGGACGAAGTGATAGTCATGATAGGAGAAA
Organism: Gossypium sturtianum; assembly: GCA_025698515.1. Lineage (NCBI taxonomy): Eukaryota > Viridiplantae > Streptophyta > Magnoliopsida > Malvales > Malvaceae > Gossypium > Gossypium sturtianum. The sequence continues at coordinate 64,714,559 of CM046952.1, forward strand.
GGAGAAACTACTTGTCTAACGTAGTTTCAAAGACTTAAGGTCGTGAAGATGGTTCAGAAAGGGTGCAAGCCTTTCTTGACTTTCATTAGTGCGTTGGATGCAAAGCAAGAAGGTGTAAGTGGAGTTAGAACTGTAAGGGATTTTGAAGATGTGTTTCCGGAGGAATTACAGAATACCCCGGATAGGGAAGTGGAATTCGAATTGACTTGCTACCGTGAATGCTCCCGTGTCAATTGCCCTCACCGAATGGCACCAAAGGAGTTGGTTGAGCTCAAGGCTCAGATTCAGGAGTTGCTTGATCGTGGATTTATTCGACCCAGTGTGTCTCCGTGGGGAGCACCGATCCTGTTTGTGAAGAAGAAGGACGGAACTATGCGTATGTGCATAGATTATCGTCAGTTGAATAAGCTGACCATTAAGAACAAGTATCCTTTGCCAAGGATAGATGACTTGTTCGATCACCAAAAGGGCAGCGATTTTTCAAGATAGATCTACAGTCGGGATATCATCAGCTTAAGGTGAAGGAGGCAGATATCCATAAGACGGCTTTCTGAACAAGATATAGGAACTATGAGTTCTTAGTAATGCTGTTTGGGTTGACGAACGCCCCAGCCGCGTTCATGGATATGATGAACCGGGTTTTTTAGTCCTACTTGGATCGGTTCGTCGTTGTGTTCATTGACGACATCCTAGTGTATTCCAAGACGGAGGAGGAACATGATGGGCATCTCCGAGTTGTGTTGCAAGTGTTGAGGGAGAAACAGCTCTATGCCAAATTCAGCAAGTGTGAATTTTGGCTTAAGGAAGTTGCATTCTTAGGACATGTGGTGTCTGCTGAAGGAATAAGGGTGGATCCTAGGAAGATTGAAGTAGTGCTAGATTGGAAACCTCCTAAGTCTGTGGCTGAGATTCGTAGCTTCTTGGGATTGGCAGGCTACTACAGAAGGTTTGTAGAAGGGTTCCATCGATCGCCGCACCTTTGACAAAGTTGCTAAGGAAGGAAGTACCTTTCGTATGGACGGATAAGCAACAAAAGAGCTTTGAGAAGCTTAAGGAAGTGTTGACTGAAGCTCCAGTTTTGATTCAGCCTAAGGCAGGGAAGGATTTTGTGGTGTATTGTGACGCTTCTCATACAGGATTGGGATGCGTGTTAATGCAAGATGGAATGGTAGTTGCTTATGCGTCTCGGCAATTGAGGCCTCATGAGGTTAACTATCCGACACATGACTTGGAATTGGCGGCAGTAGTCTTTGCTCTTAAAGTATTGAGGCACTATCTCTATGGAGAAAAGTCAGTGATCTACACTGACCATAAGATCCTTAAGTACCTGTTGACTCAGAAGGAGTTGAACTTGAGACAACGAAGGTGGGTGGAGTTACTGAAGGACTATGATTGTTCCATAGAGTATCACCCGGGTAAGGCGAATGTAGTGGCGGATGCCCTAAGTCGAAAAGTGGTGTCGAGATCTAAGGGCGATGTTTGCACATCCGAGTTTGTATGATGATGAAAGTCGCTAGCGAGTTGCAAGTCAAACCGACATGGTTAAATGAGGTAAAAGGGTCGGTTAGCGGATGATGAGATTTAAGTGCTAAGATGCGACAAGTGCGAGAATAGTGGTCTAGAGAATTACAAGATGTCCTATGTGATGGAATATTGTGTTTCAAGGGAAAGGTCCAGATGCCAAAGAGTGAGGAGCTTAGGCGGAAGATTCTTCGGAGTCGCATAGTAGCCCTTATGCTATGCATCCCGAGGGACTAAGTTGTCTGAGACCTAAGGGAACAGCTTTGGTGGCCTGGTCTAAAACGGGAAGTTCTGAATTTGTTGGCAAGTGTTTGACATGTCGGCAAGTTAAGGCTGAACATCAGTTCCATCGTGGTTACTTCACCAATCAAGATTCCACAAAGGAAGTGGGAGAGAATTACCATGGACTTCGTTAGTGGGCTTCCCCTTACGCCTACCAAGAAGGACTCGGTATGGGTAATAGTGGACCGTCGACCAAGTCCGCACATTTTATTCCGGTAAGAGTCGACTATTCCTTGCGAGTTGTTGGCAAAATTATATGTGGCGGAAATTGTAAGGTTGCATGGAGTGCCGGTATCTATCATTTCGGATAGGGACCAAAGGTTTACTTCTCGATTTTGGAAAGCGCTACATCAGCGTTAGGCACTAAATTGGATTTCACTACGGCATTTCATCCACGATCGGACGGCCATCCGAGCGAGTAATCCAAGTGTTAGAGGATATGTTGAGGGGTCATGTGATAGACTTGAGAGGAAGTCGGAAGAATTTTTGCCTTTAGCGAAATTTGCTTACAACAACGATTACCAAGCGAGTATTCGGATGGCACCGCATTTAAAGCACTATATGGACGAAGTGTCACACTCCTACGTGTTGGACGTAAATTGGGGAACGCCAAGTTTTGGGTCCCGAGATGGTGGCTGAATCCAAAGAAAAGGTTAAGGTAATATGGGCTCGGTTAAAGGAGGTATCTGACAGGCAAAAGTCGTACGCAGACCTTAAGCGGAAGGATATAGAATTTGCTGTGGGGGATCAAGTGTTCCTAAAGGTTTCACCTTGGAAGAAGGTGATGAGATTTGGTCGCAAGGGAAAGTTAAGTCCCAGGTTTATAGGACCTTATCGGGTTTTGAAGCGGGTTGGACCAGTGGCGTATCAGTTAGAGTTGCCTTCGGAGTTGAAGTAGTTGCATGATGTGTTCCATGTCTCCATGCTTAGACACTATCATTCTGATCCATCGCATGTCGTAGCAGTAGAGGAAATAGAGGTGAGCCCAGATCTCGACGGTGGAAGAGGAACCGGTCAGGCATTCTAGATCGAGATGTGAAAGTGTTGCGCAGAAGTCGGTTCCATTAGTGAAGGTATTATGGCGGAACCATGGCGCAGAAGAAGCTACGTGGGAACCGGAGGATGTGATGAGACAAAGGCTTCTCAACTCTTTTGATTAGGTAATTTCGAGGATGAAATTTTCTTAAGGGGGTAGAATTGTAATATCCTAAAAATTTGAGTATCATCTTGTTACTTGTGTTAGCCGGGTATGATTTTATTGTGTGTTTAATATAGTCTAGTGAAGGCTTGGAATTATTAATGAAGCTAGAATAATTTTTTTTTTAATATTGAAAATTTAATGAAGTGGATTAAGTGATCTTGACACTTGAGTAAATTTAAGTGTCTAATGTTAGCATAAATAAGCTAGTAGTAAAGTGGTGTTGGCGCATGAGTAATTGCATGAGGGAAGAGGTTCGAATCCCATGGATGGTAATAAGGTGACTTTTATTTTTTTGCATGTGTATGGCATGTGTCGGTCAACTCTAATTAAGGTAAGGTTGGACTATTTTCTTTTATGGATAGTAGACTAAGGGAAAAAGGCAAGTGATTAACTTAAGGAATGAAATCCTAAGCTTTTGGAATGATAAGGGGACATAAGGCATGGATTAAGGGATGAGGTTTGGAAACTTTTTAATGGCATTTTGTCCATGAACATGGATGGTTTTGTGGACTAAGGGAGGAGCCGATTTTTGTGGTAAGTTTTGGGAAAAGTTGGTAGCTTGGGAGAAATTTCATTTTGGCCTTTTTGCTCTCCCAAAAGCAATAGTGTTTCTCTCATCTTTTCCTCTTCACTAAATATGCATAGTGAGGTTTGGGCATTCTTTTTGTGCAATTTAGTTGTCTAGAAAGCTTGTGTGTTTTTCTTTTGGAAACCGAAATAGGAGATCACTTGTGCACTATTTTCTTTCTTGACCTAAAGCCAAAACCATTTGTGCATCTTCTTCTCTTTTACCTTGCTAAGGCCGAAACTTTTCTCTCCCAATCCAACCATTGCCGTAACACCTTAAACCTCCCATCTCTCTCTTCCATTTTATTTTCTTTTTCTTTCTCTTTTCACTCTAGCCGAATTCTATTTGTTATCTTTAATCAACCATAGCCAAAACTCCTTCATCACTCAACCACTTTGCCGAAATTTCCCATTTTCCTTTTGATTTGTCTTGGCCGAATATCAACAAGGGTTAATCTCTTTTGGTTCTTCTTCAATCGGTTTTGAGAAGGGTAAGTAGTGTTGGCCGAATTTCTTTGTTCCTTTATTCTTCTCTCTGTCGATTTTCATGTGAGCAAAAGCCGATTTTTGGGCAATTGTTAGCAAGATTCTAACCATTCATAAGAATCAATTTCTCCTAGGTTCTTCAAGACTTTGGAAGCAGTCAATCTAAGCCTCTTTTCTTTGACAATCAATTTTGGCAAATCAAGTGGTAAGGATCTATGTTAGTTCATTATTCTTTTAGTGGTTGAAAAGCCAAGGCTTTTGAGACTAAGGTTTGTTGTTGGTCGAATGGCCTATGATATTGATCTAAGTGTTGGCCGAATATAGGAATCAAGGATCTAAAGTAGTAGATCGGGATTTTTCTGGGCTTTCAAATGAATTTGTTAAGTATATCAGTGTGTACCCCACACTAAACTCTATTAGATTACGGCTTAAATTAATATGTATGCTTATAATAATGTGAATGTGGCTAAAGTACCATGCAATGGTACAAAGTACCCAGGTACGTTTTCCTACTCCTACTATGAGTATGAAATGAACCGATATGGCATATGTGAACATGATAAGAATGTGAAATAAGGCATGATTTTTGCATGATATGTATGACATGGGCATATGGGTGATTATGAAAGGGAAGTGAATGTGGTGACCTCGGGTCACATTATCTCAATGTGGTGACTTCGGTCACATAATAATTATCCGTGGCTATGCCACGAATTTATAAGGGCGATGAGCATGTCGTCGCGCAAAGGATCGCCTTCGATGATGTGTAGCGGATGGAGGGTTGACTTAGTAGTCCCCACGGTGTGCAAGTTGGTATGGGTGATGTGTAGCGGATGGTATCTAGGATTGGGTTCGGGTTTGCATCACTACTTTTATCTATTATATATATTTATGAATTAATATGATATGCCTGAATTATTGAGGTCTAGTGTTGGTTACACATTGAGTCTGTTTGACTCACCCCGTTGGGGAACATTTTCTTTCAGGTGGCGATCAGTGATGGACCGGGTCGGCGGGAGTTTAGTGGTGGCCATGCTCAGCTTGAAGTTTTATTTAATTTTTGGACTTTTAAATTTTATATTTTTGGAGTTATTTTGGGTATTGTTTTCGTTTGTAATAAGGCCACTGATATTAAACTGTTGATGCATGTCTTTAAGTTATTTTATTTTGATACGATTTTATTTAATTGAACTCAAATGAATTTTTCCTAAAAACTCAAATAATTTTTTTTTATTTAGGACAAATTTTGAAATGGAGTAATATAGTTTTACAAAACCTAGATTTCAAATAGATAAACTTGATTTCAACTCGAGCCTAACACAAATTAAAAATTTTCTTTCAAAACCAACCGAATTTTTCTAAAGTGCTCAAAAAGTTTTGAACCGTTTTACTTGAGGAACATACCAGATCCGGTCAAGGCTCATGGGCCGGGTTTGGGGTGTTTCAGTGAGTTTGTATGGATTATCATAAATCGAATGCGGCCGCAAAGAAGGATCACTTCCCACTTCCTTTCATTGACCAAATGCTGGATCGGCTTGCTAGAAAGGCCTATTATTGCTTTTTAGACAGCTATTCTGGGTACAATCAAATTGCTATTGCACCGGCGGATCAAGATAAAACAACCTTTACCTGCCCCTTTGGTACTTTCGCTTTTCGTCGTATGCCTTTCAGTCTTTGCAATGCACCAGCCATATTTTAAATGTGCATGATGGTAATATTCTCAGATATGATCGAAGACTCTTTAGAGGTTTTTATAGATGATATCTTAGTCTATGGGAATGATTTTGATCATTGCACTGATAATTTGGATAAAGTATTGAAGCAATGTGAGGACACACATCTTGTCCTGAATTGGGAAGAATGTCATTTCATGGCAACTAAAGGCATTGTGTTAGGACATCATGTAACAGCCCGATTACGACCCTAATCGAAACGGTGGTTTCGGGACCACGAATCTGAGTTGGAAAAATATTTTTATATTATATTTGATATCTATGATATATGTTTGAGCATGTGTGAAAATATTGTGGGTAAATTTGTCTGTTTGTGTGTTCAATTTAAGAAAAAGGATTAAATCGCTTAAGTGGTAAAAGTAGCCTTTATTTAAATTGTGTGGTTTAATTGACTTGTTTTCTTTTATGGGTGGACTTAAATTGTAAATTAACCAAATACTAAGTGAGTGGACGGCATTATGCTTTCATAATGCATTTTATTATTTGTTTTTATAAGTGATGTTATATTAATATATGTATAATATATTATAAAATGAATATAATAAAGAAAACATAAAAGAATAAGTGGATGTCCATCTTTTATTTTTATTCTTCATTGCTGAAACTTAAAGAAAGAAGAATAAACCATAGCTTCCAACCATTCGGCCTATTGCATGTTAAATTAAGGTTAGTAATTGAGCTCGATTTTTGATAATTTTTACGTTTTTGAGTTCGTTGCTTCGAATACTATTCGACCCATGTTAAAATTTGTGAATTTGATGCATGTTGATGTTCGGCCATTGATAAATGTTTATGTTTTGAAATGTTTGATGGTAGAATATTAAGGATATGTTTTAAATCAACATGTTTTGAATTGGAGATTTTGATAAAATTGAGTGTTATGGATTAAATTGCAAAAATTAAATAGTTGAGGGACTAAAATGCTAAATAAATGGTTTGTATGGACTTATATAAGCATGAAGAACATTCGGCCCTTAAGGAGTGAACTCAAATTATGTGTATTTTGTGTTTTGTGCATTTGGGACTAAATTGTAAAAGTTGTAAATGTTAGGGGTAAAATGGTAATTTGCATAATTATGTGGTTTTGGATTAAATTGAATAAAAATGTATTTGAATGAGCTCAATTTGGAATTATTTAGATCAAGAACAAAAGGAAACGGGATTGGATCGGGGAAAGGCAAAGTTGAACGAATAGCCGAGCAATCTTAATCCGACAATTTCCGAGGTAAGTTTTAAGCAGTTGGGTTAAATTGAATTTTATACCACATTATATGCCTCAGCTAAATGGTGGTAAGAGTATTAATAACACATTGCCGAATGTAACCATGAAATTTGTATAAGTTAGCCGAATATGTGTGGTTACTTGGATGTTTAGAATCAATTGCATGAAATGTGAATTTATATGATAGTGATACTTTTAGATATGAGACATACTAAATTGGGATATGGATATATATATATTCAAAGAAATTGTTGGTGGCTTGATAATGTCTAGGCCGAATATAATATATAGACTTGGATGTTAAATCATCAAGTATACATATATGAATGTGCTTATATGTGAAGTTGTGGATTGGATTTTATATATGAAAGTGTATATTCGGATAAATGATAGGTTATGAAAGGCACGTGTGCGAGTTTATAACCGAGCACTAAGTGTGCGAAATTGGATACAAGGCACTATGTGTGCAGATTATGAAGGTAAAGGCACTATGTGTGCGGATTATGAAGGTAACGGCACTATGTGTGCGATAGGTTATAGAGATTTGGCACTAAGTGTGCAGAATATTAAAGTAACGGCACTATGTGTGCGATACGTTACAGAGATTTGGCACTAAGTGTGCGGAATATTAAAGTAACGGCACTATGTATGCGATACGTTACTAAATTCTTTATAATGTATACTGAGTTTGATGTTTTTTTAAAGGACTCGTTTTATTAATGTTGATATGAATAATAAAATGTTCGAGTATGCAATCTTATAATATGCTCGGAAGTTAAGGTTGGAAAGAGAAATAACCTAGAGGTATGCATTATTTAAAACAACTTGTGATTGATGGTGGCTTGAAATGTAAGTAGGAAATCGTTAAGTAAAAGAGATACATGCAGTTATTCTATTATGTGTAGGTGGTGTATGGATATATATATGTATATTTATACATGCATATAATGTTGTTATGAAATCTATTTTAGTATATTGACTATTCGGCAAAGATGATGTAAATGAAATAATTTATTTTAAATCTTGATTAAGTGCATATGTGAGTTAAATGCTTAAAACTTACTAAGCTATGAAAGCTTACTTTGTATCTGGTTGTTTCCGTATTGTAGATCTCTTTTGGGTGTTCAACTCGTGCTCGGGGATCATCTTTGAAGTTCATCACACTATCAACGAAATTTTGGTATCTCTTTTGTGTGTAAACTTTAAATCTATGGCATGTATAGGCTAAACCGTTTTTGAGTTGACTTAAATGATGATTATATGAATGTAATATTGCCATGCGAAAATGGCTATACTTTTATACTTAAGTATGGTTTAGTCATGTTTGATTATGGTGTTATTATTTGTGTACGTTCAGACATATTATAAGTTTATCTTGGATGTTTATTTCATATCATGTTAGGTGTGATATTTGAATATATGAACTTGGTTTGAGTAGGGTTTATAATGCATTTTGGTTGAAGGATATCCTTATTCTTATTATATATATGTATTTACAAGACGGGTTATGAGAGAATCAGGTCATATAAAAAAAATGAAATGATCATTGCCGAATGTGATAAGAAACTATGGGTTAAATGAGTTGGTTTGATATTTGTCTTTAAGTTATGTTCAAATGTGAGATAAGTAGATAGGTAAATGATATAATCATATGTGATATTAAAATAGGGAGTATACATGATCAAAAGTGTAACATATGTTCAATAATGATATATGCTTGAATGTTTTGTTGATAATAGAAATGTAATAAATGATTAAGTGCCATATACCTATTCAGCCATTACTTTTAAATGACCATGTGAATAGTGATTTGCTAGATGACTAAAATTAGTTACTATTTGATGTTAATGATATTATTCGTGATACGCAAGTTGATGTATTGAGATTAGATGCGATATACATGTTTATTCGTGATATTATAATAGTGTTTATAAAAGTGTAATGACTTGTGGTTAGACGAGTAATGCCTCGTAACACTAATCTGGCGACGGATACGGGTTAGGGGTGTTACACATCACATCTCTAGTCAAGGCATTCAAGTAGACATAGTTAAGGTGGAAATCATTGAGAAATTACCTCCACCAACAAACATGAAAGGTATTTGCAATTTTCTTAGACATGCGTGGTTTTACCGAAGGTTTATTAGAGATTTTTCGAAAATTGCAAAGCCCTTATGCTCATTGCTGGAACAGAATCAAAAATTCTTCTTTGATGATGCATGTCTGGATGCCTTTATTCAGTTAAAAAAGCAGCTAGTGAATGCACCAATTGTCGTTGCACCAGATTGGTCTCAACCATTTGAAGTTATGTGCAATGCAATCGACTTTGCTGTGGGTGCAGTTCTAGGACAACGAAAGGGAAAAATATTTCACGCCATCTGTTATGCTAGCAAAACTCTTACAGAGGCTCAATTCAATTATACCACCACAGAGAAAGAATTGTTGGTTGTAGTCTTTGCTTTCGACAAGTTTCGTTCCTATCTTGTTGGCGCAAAGGTTACTGTATTAACTGACCACTCGGTGTTAAGATATCTCTATGCAAAAAAGGATGCCAAACCAAGACTGATACGCTGGATATTACTGTTGCAAGAATTTGACATCGAGATAAAAGACCATAAAGGTTCAGAGAAAGAATTTGCAGTCCCAAAGGATGATGCAAAGACAGTGCTAAATTTTTTTCACAAGTATATAGTCACCCGCTTCGGCACACCAAAGGCATTGATTAGTGATCAGGGTACACACTTTCATTGCAACCAAGTGGCAACCGCACTGAAGGGATTTGGATTTAATCATAGAATGGCTACTACTTATCATCCGCAAACCAATGGACAAGCTGAAATATCGAATCGAAAAATTAAGAACATTCTTGAGAAGGTTTTAAACCCTTCAAAGAAATATTGGTCTTTCCGATTGCATGACGATTGGATTTTGGGAAAGCATGTCACTTGCCAGCTGAACTGGAACACAAAGCAATGTGGGCAATTAAGCAAGTGAACATGGACTATGAAGCGGCTGGAAAGAAAAGGTTGTTGGATATCACTGAACTAGAGGAGATTAGGAGAAATGCCTATGAAAACGCTGTGATTTATAAGGAAAAGACCAAACGATGGCATGACAAGATTATTTTACAGCAACAATTTATCGCGGATCAATAGGTTTTATTATTCAATTCTTGACTTAAATTGCACCCAAGTAAATTGCGTTCACGTTGACCTAGACCTTTTGAAGTTGTCAACATATTTCCTCATGGTGTAGTCACAATTCGAGATTTACGTGATGGACACCAGTTCAAAGTAAATGGATAGAGGCTGAAACACTATTTTGGCAACAGTGATCAAAAGCAGGTAAAGACCATTAAATTGGTCGAAAAGTTTTAATTTTTAATTATTATTCCGTGATTTTAGTTTATTTTATTTATGTTTTGTTAAAGTTTGTTTTCCTTCCTTTTTGCAGAATAATTAGGTACATTTGTTGACGCATTGAAATTTGTTGTCAACGCATTCCATAATTCTGTACTACCATTTATAACTCATCAGAATTCAGGGAAATTCAGATTCCACCATTGGATAAAAAATCACTCAGCCCGTTTGATCCTTTTGAGTGGGCACAATTTCTATTGGACACAACTATTCCCGCCAACTTTATATCTCTCCACAAAACAACAAGCCTCTCCATTTTCCTCTTTCACTCACTATAAATCCTCCTCCACCATACCGACCGTAACGCATTCAAGCAACCATTTTTATTTCCTTTCTCTTCTCAAAATTCAACTTTAAACCGTTTTCCCTCAACAAAAGATGGCAAAAATGAGAGGCTTCGTCAAGAAAGCCACCAAATCTGCTGAAGAACATGCGTCCTTTGCTGCCGCAGTTTGTGAATCGGAATCCCCCAGGCCAGTGTAGAAAAGGAGCCAATAATCTCTTTAAATAAAGCGGAAAAGGAACGATTTCAAGATAACATGTTGAAGTAAAACTTCTACCTCGAACAGGGCATTTCCCTTTCGCAACAACAAGACTTGGGTAAGCAAGTCTACAAAACCATCTCGAAGTTAAAGTGGGAAACTTTTTGTACCCATCCTGGAAGCTATTCTCCTTCACTAGTATGTGAGTTTTATGCTAACCTTTATGATCATGAGTTATAGTTCATTTTTGTTCGAGAAGACTTAATACCATGGGACACTAAAAAAATCAACTAGTTGTACAACACTAAGGTGGATGTAGACGAACACTCCGAGTTCATTGAGGATATCACAGATGAAAAATGAGACCTGCTGGTGAAAGACTTGTGTGTCGAAGGAGCATTGTGGATGGGTTCCCATTAAAAGAATTATACGATGCATTATCGCTTCCTGACGCTGCAAAGCAAAATCTGGTTCCATTTAGTCAACTGCAGGCTAAAGCCCTCTACTCACAACACCACAGTCACCCTCGATAGAATGTGTCTGATACATTTCATCGTCAAGGTCAGAAAGATTGATGTCGGCACAATACTCCACCAGGAAATTGCTGACTGCGTCGCAAGGCAAATTGGAATCTTTGTTTTCACATCATTGGTGATGTTATTATGCCAAAAAAGAGGAATCGTGCCCCGTGATAGTGAGGAAGTCCTAGAAAATAAGGGCCCGATCAATGAAGCCTCCATAGAAAGAATGACTCGTGGCAAAGATACGCCAATACTGAAGGAGGCAGAAACAAGCAAGACAATGAAGGGCAAAACCAAAGCCGACAGCAAAGGAACAAACCTGAATGCAGAGACATCATTATGGCGCAAAATGAAAGATGTCGAAAAAATGGTCAATTCCATCAACAATAGGCAGATCAAGCTTGCCGCTACAATAAAGGATATGGAGAAATCCCAAAAAAAAATTTATGCTTATACCAAAGCCTGGAACAGTTCTATTGTAGCCACATTAAGCCAATTGAGCCCATCCCCACTACCGGAATTTCCAGTGTTTCCACCAATCATTCAAAATTATGAACTCTCATCCGCGGATGATTACTTAGAAGACCGAGATAGATCGGTGGCATCCCTTCCCAATGTGTAGTCTCTGATAATGACAAAGAAGAGGAGTCTAGGGACATTGAAGAATGCCTACGAAAGATTGATAGCTTGTTCGAAGATGGTATTTTTGCTGATCAAGAGGACACTGTTGTTGAGAAGGAAGTTGCTACTGTAGAAGAGGAAGTTGTTGCTAAATAATAAGAAGTTCCTGAAGATGAAAAAAGAAAAAGAAGAGGAAGATTTTGTTGTGAACATTGTCACCGCACCCGAGTCTATGGGTGCAAATATTGATAATTTGGAGCGAGATGGAGCGAGACCGGCAGAAGTTGTTGAGGTAACCAGTGAGGAGCAATGCAATTCATTGGCAATAATGGCCTACATTGGACCACTCCAGGTGGCCTCTTCTACACAGAAAGTAGTCGATGATGCCGAGGCAGAGCCGAAAACTAAAGAGCAATCCGAGGATCGTGCGAAGCCCAAAGAAATGAAGAGAAATTACTCCAAGGATAAAAAATGAAAGAATGAGGAGAATAAAAGGAGGAGGAAGAAACATCATGCAGCCACATTGATGGCTGAGGATAACTGAGTTAGTTTATTCTAAGCTTTAGCTGTAGTATTCATGCATTGCATGTAGCTGTAAGTTTTATTTTGATAAGTACACATTGTCATTACATTTTTTTGTCATTACATTTTCATGTTAGTGCATTGGGGATAATGCAAACTTTAAGTTTGGGCGAATGCACATGGGGTTTGGAAATACACCCACATTTTAATTTTTTTTTTGGTAATGAAGCATGCAAGGTTTAATTATTATTAATGAAAATTGTTCAAAAATTTTTGTTACATTCGACGCTTAATTCTTGAATCATGTGAATTATCAATGAATGAGTTGGATAAATTTGACAGAAGGTTATAGCTTCAATTCTTTGATGAATGGATTAGGTTGCATTAGTAATGGATGACTACTATCATTCCTTAAATCTTGAATGAATCTACTTTTTACAGTTGCTTATATATATAGTTTTAAATTAGAGACAGTCCAAAGTGGGTGTAGTATGGAATGTTAAAGAGAGAACACTCCAATACAAGCATTAGAAAAAACAATCTGGCTAAAGATTATCGCTGCATGAGTGTGTGTCGGTGCAATTACGTACTCCCTGGGGGTTTGTTGCACTCCATCGTTACTTCTTAGGAATAAGGGTACAGTAATGTAACGATATCCCTTATTCCAAAAAAAATATATATATGTATATATAATATATATGTAACAGCCCGATTTAGAGGCTAGTCAGAACAGTAGTTCGGAACCACTAATCTGAGGTTATAGAAAATTACTTTTATGATATTTTATGAGCTAGAGCATGATTATATGTGTACATGAAAATTTTGGTGCCTTAATTTTAGCGATTTCTTGCCTAATCGCGAAAAAGGACTAAATCGCATAAAGTGCAAAAGTTCTATTTTATAAGCTAAAGGTACCTAATAGCCATAGAATATTAATTTTAAGTATTTAAAGGGCAATTAGCCCCTTTGTAAATGGTTGGCCAGCCATAGGGGATAATAGGAGACAAATTGGTCAAAGTTGATGTGTTAGGTGGATTAAATTGATGATATAGAATAAAATAAAGAAAAGAGTGATATCGTCTTTTCTTCATCATTTTTCACCACCGAAAATACCAGCTTAGAGAGGGTTTTGAAAGCTCAAAATTTCAGCAAACTCCTCTCCAATCAAGTAAGTGATTTTAATGTTTTTTTCTTGAAGATAGTTGTACTTTTGGAACCCCTAAAGCTTAAGCTTTCTAATGAGGGGACTATCTTGCAATATGGTAAAAAGTTTAGAGTTTGTCCATGAGAGCTTGTATGTGATTTTCTGCATTTTTATGGAAGAAAATGAGTCTTAGTTGTTAGATGAACAACTTTTGTGAAAGGTGTTGCCATGAAAACACCTAAATGAACCTTTTTGTAAAGGTTGTAAAATTGGTAGTAAATGTGTGAAATGTTGGGTTTTGATGATATCCATAAGAGAAATAAATGTTCACCTAGGCTCGTTAAAGGTAGAAATTTGATTAGAATTGATTTTCGAGCCTAGGGGTAAAATGGTCATTTTGCCAAAGTCTAAGGGCAAAATAGTAATTTTGCCAAAGCATGATTATTGAAATGCTTTTATTAATGTGATGATTAAAATTAGCTAATTTGCTATTATAGAGTAAGAAGAACCAAGAATCAACCTCGATCGAGGAAAGAATAAAGTCTCGGACTAGATCGACGATCTAGCTTATTTTGAAATCGAGGTAAGTTTGTATGTGATAAATTCAACATTTATGCTCGTATTGTTTGAGAATGTTTGATATTATATTGATGTACGATATTCTAAGAAATTGAAATGTTGAAGTCCCGGTTGGACTATAATGAATGTGAGTATAATATTATTGAGACATGAGATAGATACGGTCTCGTGTAAGACCATGTCGGGGACATGGCCTCGACACTGAGTTGAGATTTCGTATAAGACCATATCGGGGGTATGGCTTCGGTATTGAATAAGAGAATTGTATAAGACCGTATCCGGGGTATGGCATCGATACTTGAGGTGAGATTCTGTATAAAACCATATCCGGGATATGGCATCGGAAATAAAAGGTAATCCCATGTAAGACTGCATCCGGGATGTGGCATTGGCTTCGGGTTCATGTTAAGTGATAATGAATATGCATCTTGGGTATCCCTAGTGATTTATTGGGATAAATAAACCAGTTGAGATATAGAATTGAGATTTGTATTAAAGTTATGTGATTGAGTGAACACAGGTACCCGTAAGTAATTCACGAGGAACATTTACGATATGTGGCATGATATGTGCTAGATAAGGGCAAGTATGCGTAAGTTATAGCAAAGAGCCTGTGACATTGTGTGTGGTTATCTAACGCCATGGAGGGATATCTTTATAAGTTCATTGTTGCTATTTATTTCCATGCAAACTTACTAAGCTTAATGCTTACCCCTCTCATTTCCCTTTTCCTTGTAGTATTGCCAAGATAACTCGAGAAATTGGGGACGTCGGAGTTTGGATATCACACTATCGACCACTTTTTGGTATAGCCAAATTATATTTATTTTGAGTATGGCATGTATAATACTTGGTCTTTTTGTTATGTCATTTGGCAAGCCAAATGTGTTGGCTACTATAGTTGCTCAATTTATTTTTGTATATGGTCATTGAAGTTGGCCAATACTTGACAAGTTTATATATATTCATTGATGATGAATTATGAAGTTTATGCTTGTGTGGATGTTTGATTTGAGTTGGTATAAGTATGGTGGCTATGTAGGGTGGCATTTGGCTTGGAATATAGCCTTTTTAATTTCCACACGGGTAGACACACGGGCGTGTGTCTAGGCCGTGTGTGACACACGGTCAGCCCCATGGGCGTGTTAATTGGCCGTGTGTCCCCATGCATGCTAGGTTTACAAGTCAGTATGCTTAGTAGTAAACACACGGGCAGAGACATGGCCGTGGACATGGGCGTGTGCCCAGGCCTTGTGAAGTCTACACCTAGAATTTAGAATTTAATTCGACACAAGGCCTAAGGACACGAGCGTGTGCCTTGGCCGTGTGACGTTAGTGAGGTGATGATGTCACAAACAGAATGCTAAGGTTTTGGCACACGGGCTAAGGCACGGGCGTGTCGAGGCCGTGTGAGGGACACAGGCCAGGGACACGAGTGTGTGTCTGGCCGTGTGTATTAAGTCAGTGTCGACCACGGTTGAGGAGCATGGGCATGTCTCAGGGGCACACGTGCGTGTGGCCCCTGTTTATGCAAAAAAATTTTAAGTATTTAAAAGTTTTCGATTAATTCCCGAAACCTTCCGAAAGTATGTTTAAGGCATCGTGGGCCTAGGATGAGTATTTTATGGGTTTGAATGGAAATTTTTTATGGCGAAACAAAATTTTATAGCCCAAAACATCATGTTTAAGCAAGTTGAGTTAGGTAATGCCTCGTATCCGGTTCCGGCTTCGAACACGGGTAAGGGGTGTTACATTTAATGGTATCAGAGCTACGATTTAGTCGATTCTCGGACTAACGTAGCATAAGTATAAGTTTAGCTATACATGCCATGTGTAAGAGTAATTGAGTAATGATAGTGTGATGGCTCCTGACGTTTTAAATTGTGTTTTTATATAGTACATGGATTCTG
Organism: Gossypium sturtianum; assembly: GCA_025698515.1. Classification (NCBI taxonomy): domain Eukaryota; kingdom Viridiplantae; phylum Streptophyta; class Magnoliopsida; order Malvales; family Malvaceae; genus Gossypium; species Gossypium sturtianum. The sequence goes on from CM046952.1 coordinate 64,730,768, forward strand.
ATCCAGACCGAACTGCAGCCGATGATGCTGTGAGTAATGCACCGGCTCCCGCTCAAGGGACCGCGCCAATAGATAGTAGACCCGAGACCTTGGGTCAAGGAGAAGAGGCCTGAGAAGCCTTTCTCCATATGATGAGCAGCTGGTACACTGAGTACGTTCGAGCAAATCCTAATGCTCAACCCCCTCCACCCCCACCTATTCCTCAACTCGCTCCGGTAGCTCCTCAAGTGGTTGAGGTAGTGAGGAGAGAAAGGCCTCCGGTCGATAAGATTAGAAAACAAGGAGCCGAGGAATTCTGGGCTAGTAAGAATGATGATCCGGAAAGGGCGGAATTCTGGCTCGAAAATACCATCATGGTATTTGATGAATTGTCATGCACGCCTGAGGAGTGCCTAAAGTGTGCGGTATCTCTCTTGAGAGATTTGGCTTATTGGTGGTGGAACACCCTTGTGTCGGTGGTACCAAGGAAGAGAGTTAGCTGGGAATTCTTTCAAGAGAAATTCCAGAAGAAGTATATCAGCCAGAGATTCATCGACCATAAGAGAAAAGAGTTCTTGGAATTAAAGTAAGGCCGAATGACGGTGACCGATTACGAACGAGAGTTTGTAAGGCTTAGCAAGTATGCCCGAGAGTGCGTGTCTATCGAGGCTATCATGTGCAAGAGATTCGAGGACGGGTTAAATGAGGATATCCGTTTATACGTCGGAGTTCTCGAACTAAAAGAATTTGTAGTGTTGGTAGATAGAGCCTGTAAGGCTGAAGAGTTGGCTAAAGAGAAAAGAATAGCTGAGATTGAGTCCCGTGACTCGAGGAAAAGATAGCTGAATAAGTCACTCCAATCTTCATCTAAGAAATCGAGGGATTTTGTTACTCGACCAGCCACTTCAGTCGGGTTTTCAAACCAAAGTAAGGGCAAACAGTTCTCGAGGTCTAAGGCTCAGACTACTTCAGTTGCTAGTGTTGGCAATGCCCGATCGAGTAGACCGGAATGCCCGCAGTGTGGCAGGCGTCATTCTGGTGAGTGCCGAGATGGGTCTTTAGACCACTTTATCAGAGATTGCCCCGAGATGGGCGAGAAAGAGAAATCTCAGAATGCGAGACCGGGAAGTACTGCTAGACGAAGACCGCAGAGAAACCAGGAAATGAGATGAGTAACAAGAATACATTCAGAGAGCAGACTGCAAGAGTCGAGGGTAGAGCACCGGCGAGAACATATGCCATTCGTGCTCGCGAGGAGGTGTCCTCCCCTGACGTAATCACGAGTACATTTTCTATTTATGATACTCGTGTTATAGCTTTAATTGATCCGGGATCTACCCACTCATACATATGCATGAAATTAGTCTATAGCATGAGCATGCCTATAGAGTCTACTGAATTTGTAATAACAGTGTCTAATCCCCTAGGCAAATATGTGTTGGTTGATAGAGTATGTAAAAGTTGCCCTTTGAGGATTAGGGGTCATTACTTTCCAGTTGATCTTATGTTATTACCGTTTGATGAGTTTGATGTCATCCTTGGGATGGACTGGTTAGTTACTCATGACGTGATTGTGAATTGTGGAAAGAAGTTTATTGAGTTGAAATGTGAAAGTGGGTATCTTATTCGTGTTGAATCAGATAAGCAAGATAGATCACCAGTAGTGATATAATCCTTGTTGACTCAGAAGTACTTAAGAAATGGGTACGAAGCATACCTTGCTATTGTGATGAATGCTAAAGAGACTGAGTTGAAAATTGAGTCGGTACCCATAGTATGCGAATATTCAGATGTTTTCCCGGAAGAATTGCCATGGTTACCTCTAGCTAGAGAGATCGAATTTGGGATTGAGCTAGCTCCGGGTACCGCCCCCATTTTTATTGCTCCATATAGAATGGCTCCAACTGAGCTAAAAGAGTTGAAAGCACAGTTGCAAGAACTAACGGATAAAGGTTTCGCAAGACTGAGTTTTTCTCCGTGGGGTGCTCCCATTTTATTCGTGAAGAAGAAAGATGAATCTATGAGATTATGCATAGATTATCGGCAACTTAACAAGGTAACTGTGAAGAACAAGTACCCGTTGCCGAGAATCGATGATTTATTTGATCAATTGAAGGGAGCCACGGTATTTTCCAAGATAGATTTGAGGTCAGGGTACTATCAGCTGAGAGTCAAGGACTAGGATGTACCGAAAACCGCATTTAGGACTAGGTATGGCCACTATGAATTTTTGGTCATGCCTTTTGGTCTAATGAATGCCCCTGCTGTTTTCATGGACCTGATGAATCGCATTTTTCGGCCATACTTGGATAAATTTGTCGTAGTCATCATCGATGATATACTGATCTACTCTCGAGATGATAACGAACATGCCGGGCATTTGAGTATGGTTGTACAAATTTTGAGAGAAAAATAATTGTATGCCAAGTTTAGCAAGAGTGAATTTTGGCTTAAGGAAGTAGGATTTTTGGGGCACATTGTCTCGGGAGATGGAATTAGAGTCGACCCGAGTAAGATTTTAGCAATCGTGGATTGGAAACCGCCAAGGAGTGTAACTGAAGTAAGGAGTTTTCTAGGCCTAGCTGGCTATTATAGGCGTTTTGTCAAAGGGTTTTCCATGGTAGCTACCCCGATGACGAGACTTTTGCAAAAAGATGTAAAGTTTGATTGGACAGAAAAGTGTCAATAGAGTTTTGAGAAACTAAAGGCGTTGTTGACTAAGGCTCCTGTTTTGGTGCAACCTGAGCCGGGGAGAGAATTTGTGGTTTCTGATGATGCATCCTGAATGGATTGGGTTGTGTACTTATGCAAGAGGGTAAGGTGATTGCATACGCCTCTAGACAATTAAAGCCGCACGAGAAGAATTACCTGACCCATGACTTAAAGTTGGCCGCCATTGTGTTCGCATTGAAGATATGGAGACACCATTTGTATGGTGAAATGTAACATCCTGATTTAGGGCTTAGTCAGAATAGTGGTGCGAGACCACAAATCTGAGGTATATGTATGAGTTTTGAGGTTTATGCCATGCTTGCATGTTAGTGTTGAAGTTTTATGAAGCAATTTTGTTAAATTACGGTTGAATTGTTCAAAAGGACTAAATTGCAAAAGTTGCAAAATATGAGATTCTAGAAGGTAATCATATGAAATAGCTTTGGATTATCAATTAGAGGTCCTTAAATAGTAATTTCCCAAATTTTATTTTTTGGACAAAAATGGGCATGAGTGGATGATATTGGAAAGTTTAGTGAGAAGGGGCATTTTAGTCATTTAACAATTAAATGATTAAAAAGGGGAAAACATGACAAAATTTCATTCATCTTCTCCAAGCTACCAAAAATTTCAAGAAGCCATTGTTAGGGCTCTTTAATTTTTCAAGCTTGCTAGTAAGTGCATCCAAGCCCCATTTTTGATATTCTTCGTATTTTTGAAGTCCTAGTAACATGAGTAAGCTATTTTTAGCTATATGTTGAGCTAGGATTGATGTTCAAAAATGTACCCATGTATGACATGCATGTATTTTGATATTTTATGGAAGAATATGAAAGCTTGATGTAGTAGAAACATCTTTTGCTAAGTGAATTCCATGAAAAATGCATGTAGGGACTAGTTTGTGAAAGTCTTGAGATTGGTCATACATGAGTGATTTAGTGAGAATTGATGATTGCTTTAGTTGAGTAAATGATTCGGCTAAGCATGAAAGGCTAGAAAGTTGAATGAAAATCACTTTACGAGCCTTGGGACAAAAGTATAAATATGAGAAAGTTTAGGGGCAAAATGGTAATTTTGCTAAAGTATGAGATAAGGGTCAATTTAGTCAATATGTGTATTGAACGGGTTGATGTATCATTATAGATCAAGAAAGACGAAGCTCGGATAGAAATCGAGGCAAGAGCAAAGTAGTGGACTAAATTGCACACCTCCATACTTTTGAGTACCGAGGTAAGTTTACGTATAAACGATGCATTAATGCGTATACATTGTTAATGTTAGCTAATGTGTAGCATGATTGAGAACCTATTCGGTTCAAGTGTAATGAATGAGATAGTAGTTGTGAATGGATGAATGTATTACAAAGTAGACATGTGAATGTGTAGTGATAATGCTTGATGGTGGGCTAAGTGCGATACCACCTTGATACTTAACAATGATGGGCTGCATGCGATACTATTGTTAAGCATATTATTTAGTGAGCTATGTGCGGAATCACTATAATTATCCTTTGTGGTAGGCTATGTGCGATACTACCTCATGATCTGATTGTGGTGGGCTAAGTGCGAAACCACCGAGTAATTTAGTTGTGTGGATGTATTATTGAGAAATAATGATGTGTTGTATTTTGAGTAAATGTGATATTGAGTGCAGGGGTGCATGTCAATGATTATGAGTATGTGACTCTTGATGTGTTGGAGATGTGGTAAGGGATAGAAAGAGTAAGCATAGTGGTGGATGTGAATTACATATGTTAGTAGAATGCTAATTGTTGTTTAGCTTATACTAGAATGCTTAAATTGTTTATGTGTAAACTTACTAAGCTCAAAGCTTATTCCTTTCTTTTCCCTTATCTTATAGAGAAAAAGGATTGAATCGTGATACGCGAATTAATCGAAAGATCGCCCACACTATCAGCACACTCTGGTACATTGGACTTAATTTTTGTATATGGCATGTATAGAGGCTAGACAAGTTAGTGAGTTTTGTTGTAATGGCTAAGATGTGTTGGCCTTTAGATGGAAAATCTATTTTGTATAATGCCATGGTTGATGGCTAACTTATTATATGAAAAGATGTAGTTATCCATGTAAGATTATGTTACAATATGAGTTTATTGTGGATGAATAGAATGTATACATGTTGTATGAGTTAGAAGGGTGAGAAGAGCTTAGCAAATAGCTTTGTTCTTTTCCATGTGGATAGACACACGACCATGTGTCTAGGCCATGTGTGACACACGGCCATCCCACGGGCCTGTGACTTGGTCGTGTCACTTTGGTAGATTCGAGTGTTATAGGCCACGGGCTAGCCACACGGGTGTGTGTCTAGGCTTTAGGCCATGTAAAGTAGTGATAAACCGTACAAGTAACATATTTTAATCCCACATTTAGCACACTTTTGGATGATTTATCCCTTCATTTACGTAAAAAGGTGCTCTTAATCCTTTCTTTTCATGTTTTATACTCAGGAAAGCACCAGAGGATGGAAAGAACGAGAAACGGGCTCAAAACGGACCAAATTGGGCCAAAGTGAAAATCGACACGGCCTAGACTTGAGCCAACACAGCCGTGTCTCCTTGATAGACTAGAACACGGCCTGATCACGATTTACACGGGCATGTCACCTCATTAAAAGTCCGAACACGGCCTAAAGATGATTCACACGCAGGCGTGTGCCATGGTCGTGTCCCCATCATGGAGAAGAGCAATTTCACTCGGAAAAGGATACTTAGGGGCAAAGAAACCTATTTCAAAAGCCTATATAAACACCCTAAGTATAACCTAGAAGGGGGCGGTGAGGCCAAGGAGCCGAGAATGAAAAAGTTAGATTTGTGGGAAACACTCGAAGATAGCCGTTGATCCATCTCAAGAAGTCGGAATTCTACTCAAGACGGCGGATCTCTCCTTCAATTCCTTCAGGGGTTTTAGGGATTTCTTATGTTTTGTTTTATCTTTTCTTCCGAGATGTCTTCTTTATTATTATTATGAACTAAACCCTTGAGATACACCAAGGGGATGAAACTTAGATGAATCTTGTTATCGGTTCTTTGAACTATATGATAAATACTTGATTTGTTCTTAATTATGTGTTCTTAATTCTTGTGTTAATATTTCCGTGGATATTGATTCAAGTTTGATGTGCTTAGGTGGAGGAGCAAAAGTCCCTACTTAAGAGTAGATCTAGCATAATTAAGCGGAGTTGATCGCGCGCCTAGAGATAGGGTGACGAGATTTTTCCGGATTAGGGTAAAACCTAATATGGGAGTCCATAGATCGAGTTAATGTAATTCTAGGAGTTTTAATTAGAAAGAAATTTCAATTAATCAACCTAGGATTAGACGTTATTCGCTTCGAGAGAGGGTTTAATATACATTAGGGAGTCTTACGGATCAAGTCAAGTGAATAAATCGTCTGGTTCAGAGTTAGATAACAAGTGAAGTCTAGGTGGATTCTTCCTAAGGGTATCCTCTTAATCAACTGAGTTTTTCCAACAGTATTTCCCCAATTCATTCTTTTTTTCTTTGCGTCTTTAGCTTAGTAGTTAGTTAAATATTAGATTAAATAACAACTTCACTTATTTTAGGCTAGATAATAAAAAGAAAGTTAGTATTATTACTTTTGGTTCCTTTGGGTTCGACAATCCGGTCTTGCCTAAGCTATACTACTGCTCGATAGGTGCACTTGCCTCAATCGTTGTTATAGTTAGTTCCAGGTTCGATCATTATAAATTTAAAACTCTGAAATCATGCGATCAAGTTTTTGGCGCCGTTGCCGGGGAACTAAAATATTAAGAAAGCTCTATTTTTATTACTTTAGCCATTATTTTCCGCAATTTACTTTTACTTTTATTTTTATTTTTGTTTTGTTTTTAACTTTGCTAAATTTTCTTTCTTTCTTTTCCTAGCAGGTACCTCTAGTTTATGACTAGAAGGAACCCGAGAGGACCACTAGTATACGACAGTGATATTGAAGCTATCGCTCGCAAGAATCGCAGAGAAATTAGGCGAGCCCTAAATTACACAGAAAAAGAGCGAGAAGGCGAATCCAATCCTACTGAAGGGATGGACGAGAACAATCCGCCACCACAAGATGTGGCAGAAAATAATGCTCCGTGTACTATGTATGATTATGCTAAACCTCGTTTAACAGGAGCAGAATCAAGTATTGTTAGGCGTGCTATAGCTGCTAATAATTTTGAATTAAAGCCTAACACTATACAAATGATTCAACAATTTGTTCAATTTGATGGTTTACAGGATGAAGACCTAAATACTCATATAGCTAATTTTTTAGAATTCTGTGATACCTTCAAATTAAATGGCGTTTCTGATGATGCCATCCGTCTTCGGTTATTTCCCTTTTCATTAAGGAATAAAGCCAAACAGTGGTTAAACTCGTTACCACGAGGGTTAATCACTACATGGGATCAAATGACCGAAAATTTTTATTAAAATATTTCCCCACCTACCAAAACGCCAAATTACGGAATGATATCTCTTCTTTTGTGCGGATGGATTTAGAAACAATATACGACGCTTGGGAGAGAAACAAGGATCTCTTGAGAAGGTGTCTGCACCATGGTTTACCCTTGTGGCTCCAAGTCCAAACTTTCTATAACGGGGTAAACCCCTCAACGAGGCAACTAATTGATTCAAATGCACGGTGGAACCCCGAACAACGAGAACTCCCGAAGCGACCTTACGAGTTTATTGAAGAGATGTCACCAATAACTATCGGTGGCAGGTTACAAGAACAAAACCAACAAAATCAGCCGGAGTTTTCAACCTCGATGCAGTAACCATGCTATCAACACAGGTAGAGATGATGAATAAAAAGCTTGATAGTTTGTGTTCTTCGCAGGTGATAAACTGAAATAGTAACATATTTTAATCCCACATTTAGCATACTTTTGGATGAGTTATCCCTTGATTTATGTAAAAAGGTGCTCTTAATCCTTTCTTTTCATGTCTTATACTCAGGAAAGCACCCAAGAATAAAAAGAATGAGAAACGGGCTCAAAACGGGCCAAAATGGGCCAAAGAAGAAATCGACACGGCCTGGACTAAATCCCACACAGCCGTGCCTCCTCAAATATACTAGAACACGGCCTGAAGTCGATCTACATGGCCGTGCCTCATTAACGGAGTCCAACACGAACTGGCCACGATTCACACGGGCGTGTGCCATGGCCGTGCCCCTACTGTGGAGGAGAGTAATTTCACTCGGAAAAGGATACTGAAGGGCAAAGAAACCTATTTCAAAAGCCTATATAAAGACCCTAGGTATAACCTAAAAGAGGGCGGTTAGCTAGGCCAAGGAGCCGAGCCAAAAGGTCGATTTGTGGGAAACTCTCAAGAGATAGCCGCTTGATCCATCTCCGAAGCGAATTCTACTCAAGACGGAGGATCTCTCCTTCAATTCCTTGAGGAGTTTTAGGGATTTCTTATGTTTTGTTTTATCTTTTCTTCTCGAGATGTTTTTCTTTATTATTATGAACTAAACCCTTCGGATACACGAAGGGGATGAAACTTAGATGAATCTTGTTATTGTTTTCTCGAACTATATGATAAATACTTGATTTGTTCTTGATTATGTGTGCTTAATTCTTGTGTTGATATTTCGCGGATATTAATTCAAGTTGAATGTGCTTAGGTGGTGGAGCAAAAGTCCCTGCTTAAGAGTAGATCTAGCATAATTAAGCGGAGTTGATCGTGCGCCTAGAGATAGGGTGACGAGATTTTGCCGAATTAGGGTGAAACCTAATATGGGAGTCCATAGATCGATTTACTGCTATTCTAGGGGCTTTAATTAGAAAGAGATTTCAATTAATCAACCTAGGGTTAGACGTTATTCGCCTTGAGAGAGGGTTTAATATAAATTAGGGAGTCTTACGGATCAAGTCAAGTGAATAAACCATCTGGTTCAGTGTTAGATAACATATGAAGTCTAGGTGGATTCTTCCTAAGGGTATCGTCTTAATCAACTGAGTTTTTCCCAAGTATTTCCCCAATTCATCTTTCTGTCTTTGCGTCTTTAGCTTAGTAATTAGTTAATTTAGATTAATAAACAACTTCACTTATTTTAGGCTAAATAATAGAAAGAAAGTTAGTATTAGTACTTTTAGTTCCTTTGGGTTCGACAATCCGGTCTTGCCTAAGCTATACTACTGTTCGATAGGTGCACTTGCCTCAATCGTTGTTATAGTTAGTTCCAGGATCGATCATTATAAATTTAAAACTCTAAAATACAACGATCAAGTTTTTGGTGCCGTTGCCGGGGAACTAAAATATTAAGAAATCTCAAATTTTATTACTTTAGCCATTATTATTTTTATTTTTATTTTTATTTTTATTTTTATTTTTCTTTACTTTGCTAAATTTTCTTTTATTTGATTTTGGTAGATAGAGGGGATTGCACTGAATAACTATCAGTGGCAAGTTATGAGGACAAAGCCAATGAAAGCAGCCGATATCTACAACCTCGACCCAACAACCAGGCTATCAAACCAGTTAGAGATGTTCAATAAAAAGTTTGATGATTTGTGTTCTTCGTAGATACATCCAGTTATGCAGTACGAAACAAGCAGAGGCATGGCAAATCTTGAGTACCCACCCTACGGATATGGCATGGAAAGCAAACAAGTCAACTATATGGGTAACTATGCTAGACCTCAAAATAATTTTTATGATAACACTTATAATGCAGGTTGAAGGTACCATCCCAATTTCTCGTGGGATGATCAAAGTAGCCAAAGACCGAAACTTCCTCCAAATTTTCAACAACCACCTCACCAACAGGAAGAGGAGTCGAACCTTGAGGAGATGCTGACAAAATTCATGGCAGCTATAGATAACCGTCTCCAAGACACTGAGACCACCCTTAAGAATCAACGACAGCATCAATCAAAGGGATCGAGAGCCAAGTTGGGGAACTTACTAAGACAGTTGGACAACTTACTAACACAGTTGGACAACTTGCAAAGATAATCTCAGAACAACTACAAGAAAGCTTGCCAAGCAACACTGAAACTAACCCAAAAGAGCAAATTCAAGCCGTAACAGCTCATGACAGTGAAAGGTTAGTGGAATCTAACCCAAGGCAAGAGCCTGTGATAAGTGAAGGTAAGGTTGAGGTAAGCCATGATTTACCAAACCCAGTAATTACAGAGTACCAAGCTCATATGCCATACCCCAATGCGATAAAGAAAGACCACACAGAGGAACAATTCGGTAAATTTCTTAAACCTTTAAAGAAGTTTCTTATTAACTTGCCGTTTCTTGAAGCTCTTTCGCAGATGCCAGATCCTAGACCTCGTGTCGATAAAGAAGAAATTCATGAGGAACGAAAGCTTCGGATCGATGAACTAGACGAGTGGAAGATACACTTCAAAGAGAAACTAAAAATACACGAAGCAAAAATGAGGCAACTCCACGAGAAACTTAACGATGGGACGACCCAGCTTAAGATAGGAGATCAGGTACTCAAAATATTCCCAAATGGAATAATCGAGGTAACCAAATCCTAAATTCAAGATTTTTAAGGTAAACACTACTCGACTTAAACTATTTATCAAAAACTGAATTGATCGCATGAGGAAGGATTTTCACCTCCTCAAACCACCATGACCATACGAATGAGAGGTAAAGTCTAGCTTAAGATTATAAACGAGCGCTTCTCGGGAGGCAACCCGAGCACTAACTCTACTAATTAGTTTCGTTTTATTTATTTTTGTATTTAGGCGTAGATTTCCACACCCACACGGCCTTGCACACGGCCGTGGCCGTGGCTGTGTGGACACCACGGGTAGGCACATGGGCGTGGACCGTATCTCTATTTAATTTTATTCCTATTTTTATTTTTATTTTTATTTTTATTTTTATTTTTATTTTTATTTTTACTTCCTTTATTATTTTTATTTTTCTCAATGGCATTTAGATTTAGCTTAGGATACAATAAAATCAGACCGGCTACTTTGAGGATTCAAGTTCAAACGATTCGAGGCGCTTCCCCACGTTCACATCCAATTCAAGGATTTCATCCATAATTCAGGAAGTTTCACTTCTCTCCATATCTTTTGAATTTCTACTTAATTGTCTATATATATAACTTTGTACATTGAGGGCAATGTACATCTTAAGTGTGGGGGGGCTGAAAACATAAGGATTCCAAACTTTTTTTCATTATTCTCAAAATCCTGAATTATGTCTTGTTTTTAAGTAAATTCCTCATATTACTAATTAAGAAGAAATTTCTAATGATTTATGATTTTTATTGATATGTTTTAGATTAAGTCATTGATAATTGTGCATCGATAATTAAATTTTAAGATACTAAAGAATCAAGCATGATAAGTCCATTTTTTTCAATTAAAATTTGCTAGGTTGTTGAACTGAATTTAAATATTACTTTGAAGTTTGAAATTTACGAGGTTGATGTCAAAAATACCCATAATTTTTGTGAGTTTTTGAGCCTTATAGAGCATATATTCTTTTTCATGCTCACTTTATTGATTATGAGTATGTTAACATTGATTTGTTATTCTAGAACTTGCCTCGTTTATACATATCGAGACCACACCTATGATTTGATATACAGAGATGATTAAGGCACCTAGGTTTTAACCCACTAACTCCATTAAAAGCCTACCTTCACAATTAACCTCTAGTGAACCCCTTTTAATCCTAACAACTCTTTTTATTGACATAACCACTAATATTAACCCAAAACCCTTTGTATTTGTTATCACCATTCTTTTTCGACTTCCCTTATATCGAGATTTGATTTGATTAAGCTACTTAATTATTTCATCTTAGCATATGAATAGATGTATTATATATATAAAAATATATATATTCAGTATTAGTACGATGAAAGGCGAAGAAGAAGCTCGTATTATTAGTTTAAAGTTTCAATCCATTATGTAATTATTCAGTTTATTGTTTCTAGTTAGGTAATTTATCAATTCAATCTCAATTCTAACCTTCTAATTCAGCCTCTATCCACACCTTAACCCTAGCCCCAAGCATAAACCCTAATTAAAGACCTTTTGATTTGTGCATCATCTCATATTACAGTGGTGGAGACTTGATTTTCAGGCAAGCCTATGGGATTAACTTTTCATGTTTGACTTTTGAGGGCCTAAATTTTGAACTTTAAACACTTTGAGTGATTTGAGTGAATCTTTTGTGAGGATGTCAATCCTTGTCGGTTTTGAATTAAAGGTAATTATTTAGATAAGGGGAGACGCCTATATTTTCGAGCTACAAATCTATGACTTAGATTGTTTGAATCCTTAGGACTCTTTGAATTGAATTATCCATGTATAAATTATCTATGAATTATGATGAAACATTGTTGATAGGAATTATGAATTATAGAAAGTTTGTTTTAATTGTAAGTTGAGAATTTTGCTTGAGGACAAGCAAAAGCTTAAGTGTGGGGGTATTTGATAAACCGAAATAGTAACATATTTTAATCCCACATTTAGCATACTTTTGGATGAGTTAGCCCTTGATTTATGTAAAAAGGTGCTCTTAATCCTTTCTTTTCATGTCTTATACTAGGGAAAGCACCCAATAATAAAAAGAACGAGAAACGGGCTCAAAAAAGACCAAAATGGGCCAAAGAAGAAATCGACACGGCCTGGACTAAATCCCACACGGCTGTGCCTCCTCAAATATACTAGAACACGGCCCGAAGTTGATCTACACTACCGCATTCTCATTAACTGAGTCCAACACGGCTGGCCACCACGATTCACACGGCGTGTGCCATGGTCGTGCCCTGCCGTGGAGGAGAGTAATTTCACTCGAGAAAAGGATACTTAGGGGCAAAGAAACCTATTTCAAAAGCCTATATAAAGACCCTAGGTATAACCTAAAAGAGGGCGGTTAGCTAGGCCAATGAGTCGAGCCGAAAAGGTCAGATTTGTGGGAAACTCTCAAGGCATAGCCAATTGATCCATCTCCAGAAGCCGGAATACTACTCAAGACGGAGGATCTCTCCTTCAATTCCTTCAGGGAGTTTTAGGGATTTCTTATGTTTTGTTTTATCTTTTCTTCTGAGATGTTTTTCTTTATTATTATGAACTAAACCCTTGATATACGAAGGGGATGAAACCTAGATGAATCTTGTTATTGTTTTCTGAACTATATGATAAATACTTGATTTGTTCTTAATTATGTGTGCTTAATTCTTGTGTTGATATTTCACGGATATTAATTCAAGTTGAATGTGCTTAGGTGGTGGAGCAAAAGTCCCCGCTAAGAGTAGATCTAGCATAATTAAGCGGAGTTGATCGTGTGCCTAGAGATAGGGTGACGAGATTTTGCCTGATTAGGTGAAACCTAATATGGGAGTCCATAGATCGATTCTATCGCTATTCTAGGGGTTTTAATTAGAAAGAGATTTCAATTAATCAACCTAGGGTTAGACGTTATTCAGCCTCGAGAGAGGTTTAATATAAATTAGGAGTCCTACGGATCAAGTCAAGTGAATAAATCGTGCAGTTCAAAGGTCGGATAATAAGTGAAGTCTAGGTGGATTCTTCCTAAGGGTATCGTCTTAATCAATTGAGTTTTTCCCAAGTATTTCCCCAATTCATTCTTTTTGTCTTTGCGTCTTTAGCTTAGTAATTAGTTAATTTAGATTAATAAACAACTTCACTTATTTTAGGCTAAATAGTGGAAAGAAAGTTAGTATTAGTACTTTTAGTTCCTTTGGGTTCGACAATCCGGTCTTGCCTAAGCTATACTACTATTCGATAGGTGCACTTGCCTCAATCGTTGTTATAGTTAGTTCCAGGATCGATCATTATAATTTTAAAACTCTGAAATACAACGATCAGTAGGTACATCCAGTAATGCAGTGCGACACAAGTGGAACTGTGGCGAATCCTGAGTACCCACCCTACCAACCGGGCACAGAAAGTGAACAGATGAACTATATAGGTAATAATTTCAGATCTAATAATAACTCTTATAGTAATACTTATAATCCAGGTTGGAGGAACCACCCAAATTTTTCTTGGGGAGGTCAAGGAAATCAAGGAATTCAAAGACAACAACCTCCTCAAAATTTCCAAAATCAGCCTTATCCGCAGGAAAAGAGGCCGAACCTTGAAGAGATGCTGACAAAATTCATGGCAGCCACAGGTAACCATCTCCAAGACACTGAAACCACCCTTAAGAATCAACAGGCATCAATTAAGGGGATCGAGAGTCAAGTTGGGGAACTTACTAAGTCAGTTGGACAACTTACTAAGATGATTTCTGAAATTCGATCAGAGATTCTTTCTAAAGGAACAGAACAGGCAAAGGCGGTTACACTGAGAAGTGGAAAGGAGTTAGTCGAACCAAAGAAAAAAATACCACATGAAGATGACAAAGCAAAGTATGAGGGAGTTGAGGATGTAACTCCAGTGCGCAAAGAAAGTAAACCACAAATCCCATATCCGGCAAAGTTGAAGAAAGACCGGTTAGATGCCCAATACGATAAATTTCTTGAACTTTTTAAACAAATACATATTAACCTACTCTTTGTTAAAGCCATTTCACAGATGCCAACGTACGCCAAATTCTTAAAAGAACTCCTGACGAATAAAAGGAAGCTCGAAGAAATATCAACAGTGGAGCTTAATGAAAAATGTTCAGCCATCCTCCAAAACAAGTTACCAACCAAATTAAAAGACCCAGGAAGTTTTACTATTCCCTGTTTAATTGGTAGTTTAAATATTAAGAAAGCATTAGCTGATCTAGGTGCCAGTATTAATTTAATGCCTTATAAAATGTTTAAACAACTAGATTTGGGGGAACCAAAACCCACTAGGATGAGTATTCAGTTAGCTAATAGATCTATTAAATATCCTAGAGGAGTTATTGAAGATGTTTTGGTAAAAATTGATAAATTTATTTTCCCTGTTGATTTTGTTGTGCTTGACATGGATGAGGACATTGAGGTTCCCTTAATTTTAGGGCGTCCTTTTTAGCTACTTTGCTAGAAATTTATTATCGATGTAGGTGACGGTAAACTTTTATTAAGGATAGGCGATGAGGAAATTATTTTTCAAATTTATGATACCATGCGATATTCTAGAGAACAAGACGATTCCTGTTATTTTGTTGATACCACTGATCATATCATTCAAAACTCATTACAGGAAATTATACATGATGACACGATGGAACTGTGCCTGACTCAAGAAGAGGGGGAAGAAGATAAAGTTGACGAGCTGAATTTGAATACATCTTCATCTAGACATACGAAAGAAGAGAGCATTAAAGTCAATGATGAACTAAAACAAAAACCCTCCATTGATGAGCCGCCCAAATTAGAATTAAAACAATTCTTGAAACACTTAGAATATGCATTTCTGGGGACAATTCTACGCTACCTGTAATTATCTCTTCGAAATTAGAACCCAAGGAAAAAGAGGAGTTGATACAGGACTAAGAAAACATAAAAGAGCCATAGCTTGGAAAATCTCTTGACATTAAGGGAATAAGCCCATCGTTTTGCACCCACAAAATTTTAATGGAAGAGGAATACAAGCCATGTGTGCAACCTCAAAGATGATTGAATCCCAACGTAAAAGAAGTTGTGAAAGCCGAGGTAATTAAACTTCTAGATCTTTGAATAATTTATCCTATTTCTCGACAAAGAATTGGGTAAGTCCTGTGTAGGTTGTTCCAAAGAAAGGAGGCATGACGGTGGTAGCCAACGAAAAGAATGAACTAATTCCCACCAGAACAGTCACAGGATGGAGAGTTTGCATTGATTATAGGAAGCTGAACGACGCCACTAGAAAAGATCACTTCCCTCTGCCCTTCATTGATCAAATGTTAGAAAGGTTATCTGGGCATATGTACTATTGCTTCCTAGATTGACTTTCCGGTTATTTCCAAATCCCAATAGCACCTGAAGATCAAGAGAAAACGACATTCACATGCCCATACGGTACGTTTGCTTATCGTAGAATGCCTTTTGGATTATGTAATGCTCCTGCTACTTTTCAGCATTGCATGTTGGCAATCTTTGACGAACTTGTGGAAGACATTATGGAGGTATTCATGGACGATTTTTCGGTATTCGGTAATTCTTTCCATCTTTGCCTTAAAATTTTCAAAACGAGTTTTAATGAGATGTGAAGAAACAAACCTTGTTTTAATTTGGGAAAAATGTCACTTTATGGTACAAGAGGGAATTGTATTGGGACATAAAATTTCTAGTAAGGGAATCGAGGTAGATAAAGCAAAGGTCGAAACCATAGAAAAATTACCTCCTCCTAGTTCAGTTAAGGCTATTAGAAGCTTTTTAAGACATGCAGGATTTTATAGAAGATTTATTAAAGATTTTTCTAAAATAGCTAAGCCTCTAACGAAATTGCTAGAAAAAGATGTACCTTTTAATTTTAATCAGGAATGTTTAGATGCATTTAATATACTTAAAGAGAAGTTAATAAATGCCCCAATTATAATTGCCCCCAATTGGAATCTTCCTTTTAAACTAATGTGTGATGCAAGTGATTTTGCAATGAGGTGCGATTTTAGGACAAATGAAGAGACAAGCACTTCCAAATTGATCTATTACGCCAGCAAGACATTAACAGTCGCGCAAGAAAATTATACCGCCACTGAAAAAGAATTACTAGCTGTGGTCTTTGCATTTGATAAATTTAGACAATATTTAGTAATATCTAAAGTTGTCGTTTACACTAACCACTCCGCTCTTCGTTATCTTTTAACTAAACCTGATGCAAAACCTCGACTCATAAAATGGATTTTACTTTTACAGGAATTTGATTTGGAAATACAGGATAAGAAGGAGTGAAAACCTTGCGTGAGATCACCTCTCTAGGCTTGAGAACCCACATATCGAAGAGCTCGACGAAAGAGAGATAAACGACTCGTTCCCTAAAGAACAACTCTTTTATATAACCAATTTCGAGGTACCATGGTTTACAGATATTGCGAATTATTTAGCGGCTAACATCTTACCTAAAAGATTAACACATCATCAAAAGAAACGATTCTTTGCTGATGCAAAAAACTATTTTTGGGAAGATCCTTTTCTTTCCGCATATGTGCGGATCAAGTATTTCGAGATGCGTTATAAGGGCGGAAGCAAGCAAAATCTGGAACATTGCCATTCAGACCTTCGAGGACACTACAATGGCATTAAGACAAAGCACATAAAATACTCGAATCGGTTTTTTATTGGCCCACTCTATTCAAAGATGCCAATAGGTATGTCACTTCGTGTGATAAATGCTAAAGAACAGGTAATGCTTCTAAATGTGATGAAATACCTCAAACATATATGCTATCATGTGAAATATTTGATGTATGGGGTATTGATTTTATGGGTCCATTCCCTAGTTCATTTGGAAATAAATACATCCTAGTGGCGCTTGATTACATGTCAAAATGGGTGGAAGTCAAGCTTTACCTACCAATGATGCTAGAGTAGTAGTTAAGTTTCTCAAGAAACTGTTCTCTCGATTTGGAACACCTAGAGCTATCATTAGTGATAGGGGCACTCATTTCTATAATAATCAATTTGACAAAGTCTTAAAAAAATATAAAGTACACCAAAGGATAGCTACCCCATATCACCCTCAAACCAGTGGGCAAGTTGATGTAGCAAACCGAGAACTTAAACGCATCCTAGAAAAAACGGTTGAATTAAATAGAAAAGATTGGGCAATAAAAGTAGATGACGCTTTATGGGCCTATAGAACAGCCTTTAAAACCCCTTTAGGAACATCCCCATACAAACTTGTCTACGGGAAAAGCTGTCATCTACCATTCAAGTTAGAACACAAAGCTTTTTGGGCTATAAAATTTTTAAATTACGATCTTAGGACTGCAGGAAAGAAAAGAATGATGCAGATGAACGAGCTAAACGAACGGAGAGCTGATGCCTACGAGAACTCGAAGCTATACAATGAGGCAACAAAGTGACGCCATGATGCTCGTCTAAAGAAATCGAAACAATTTGAAGTAGGGGACTTGGTCCTGCTATACAACTCAAGGCTTAAATTGTTTCCTGGGAAACTGAAATCAAGATGGTCAGGCCCATTCATGATTAAAACAATCTTTCCCTATGGCACAATAGAGGTAACTCATGCCACTCAAGGCACATTCAAGGTAAATGGTCACCGACTCAAAATCTATAATGGTGAAGATTTTAGGGATATGAGAGAGGAGCTTCAGCTCTGTGAACTTTCTTCTAGAAATGAAAATAGGGTAAGTCTAGCTTAAGACTTTAAACAAGCGCTTCTCGGGAGGCAACCCGAGCACTAACCTCACTAACATTAGATTCTTAATTTTTAGCATTTAATCCCATACTAATTAATCCAATAAAGCGCAGGTTTTAGACCACACAGCCTTGCACACGAGCGTGCCCGTGGCCGTGTGGAAGCCAGGGGACAAACTATGGGCGTGCTAGTAGCCGTGCACGACAAAGAAGAATTTTTTTCCCAACACGGGCTTCGATAATAGTCCACGCCCGTGCCGACTTTTCGTGGACTATACTGACTTACCAAACACGAGCAAGACACGCCCGTGCTGAGCAACCATGGACTATACTGACTTGTCGAACACGGGCTAAACACGCCTGTTCTAAACAATCGTGTGAAGAAGAACACGGGCGTGGCACCTTGACCACGTCCGTGGCCAAACACCCTGAACGTGCCCAAAATTCAAAATCACGAAAAACACGAGCTGATTAAAATCGAACACGGGCGTGGCCCCTACCCGTGCTCCTACCCCTATTTAAGGAACATACACTCTCATCTTCCCCAAACCCCAACCCTAACCGATTCTCTCAACTCTCTCCCTCCTTAATCCGGCCACCACAAAGAAATCACCACCATTTTGACCCCCATAACTCCTCCACCTTCCCTCCTCTCAAATACCTATACAAAAATGTAGCCACGCCCGTGTCAAACAGGAGCCCACGCCCTCGCCACCGCTGTGCGTATTCAGAAATTTTACAGCACACGACCGTGCACCACCATACACGCCTGTGCTCCGCCGTTCACGTCGCCACACACCCCAAAAACACTGCTGGTCACTCTTCACTATTTCATTTTCATCTATTCTAACTATTGTTTGATTAAAATTACATGTTATTTAGTTTCTTTTTACTTTTAGTATTATTTAGAATAATTTCTTGAATTTTAGAACTAATTTGATTGCTAATTAGTCAATTTTGTCAATATAATTTCTCATGGTTGAAATGTTTTATTTAGCATTCAAATATTGCTGGGTACCGATCAAAATACTTGATATTATTTGGTAGACAATTATTTGAATATAAACTATTTTCAGGTACAATGTCATCGTCACGAGCAAAACGAACAGCAGCTGCCACTTCTAAGAAACGGAAGGGACCCGGCTCATCCTCCGCTAGCGCATCCTCCGAAGTGCGCCACCTGTTCCTCCAATTTACTCAAGAGGCCCAAGAGGAACGGTATAAGATACTACGGGTGCGACCCCTCGGCATCGGTAGGTGCATTGATTGGGCCGCTTTAGAGCAGGTCAATCTCGTAGATGATATTCGAGCCCTGCTTACAACCGATCCATGGGATAAATTTTTCACCATCATCGAGCCCACATACTTGGAACTTACCTTAGAATTCTGCTCCACTTTTCAACTCCGGACGGTGATGGCACAATATGATGATCCAGGTACGATACAATTCCATTTAGGAGGCACTGTACGATGACTGAATGTGCCACAATTCGGGGCCGCACTCGGACTTTACACAGATGACTTCGTAGCAGAACATGACCTCTCCAAGCTACACCGCCACATCCACCGTACCCCCGTCAACTGTTGGTACGACTTAGCCTCCCACAAGGCCAACTACGACCCCAGTCGCTCCAAGGCGACGGCCCTGGTCCCGTCTCTGAGGTACGTACACGCAATTTTGGCTTAGACTCTTATAGGACGACGCGAGAGCACCGGTGTCGTGAATACTCACGACGTCTACTACCTGTGGTGCATGTCAAACGGGCACATTTTTTATCTTGCATATTTCATAGCCCGTGCGATTCAGCACCAGACGGAGCCACACAGGAGGGGGATTCTATCGATGGGTCCATACATCACACGGTTGGCTCGATACTTTGGCCTCCTCAACACCAACCCCCAGAGTTCCTCTCTCACACTGATTGGGCAGATGGCACCCCAGGGCATCCAGACGATGCTGCACATGAGGATGATCAAATATCATTGTGGGACCGATCCTCCTTAATACCGATTAGCCCTTCCCACTGACGAGGAGGAGCCCGAGGACATTACTGATGATGTCCCACCACCACAGGAGGCACCACTCCCGAGCCAGCAGCCCTCCCATGCAGCAGCTTCACTTTCAGACATTTTTGCACGCTTTACTCGGGCCGAGCAAGATCGCAGACTCGATAATTCACCGACACACCATGACGCTTTGACGGCATCGAGGCCACCCTCCAGCAGATTTGTCATGACTTCCACATTTCTTCACCGACACCACCGCAGGACCCAGCTGATGATGAGGACCTCTGAGTCCTTTTATTTTCCTTATTTTTAGTTTTCTTTTCTTTATTTTTAGTTATTTCGTTTTAATTTTTATTTGTCTTAATTTAAACTCTTTTGCCTTTTATGTTTCATACCTTTATTTTATTCATGTTATCATTGGCTATCTAACCTTAGAGTATTACTAGCAAACACTTGTTTAATTCTGCCCCCGAGACATCTAACTGATGACTTCGCAGTTTTAATTGTACACTCAAAAACAACGAACAAATCACTAGGAGTAACTCACTGCTACATAAGTCATTTGTCACCTCCGACTCAAGGAATCCATCCAAAATTTAGGAAGTGTCACTTCTCCTCTCTTTTGGTTTAAGTATTACATGCTTATTTATCTATCTTTGTACATTGAGGGCAATGTACATCTTAAGTGTGGGGGGTGAAAAACCTAAAAAGGAACCTAACTTTTTTCATTATTCTTAAATCCCTGAAATTAGGTGCCAAACTTTTTGCATTGTTCTCAAATCTCTGAATTATGCCTTGTCTTAAAGTAAATTTCTCATATTATCATTAGAAAGAAATTTCCATGACTATGATTTTTATTGATATGTTTTAGATTAAGTCATTGATAATGGTGCATTGATAATTAAATTCTAAGATACTAGAGAATCAAGCAGGATAAGTCTATTTTTCGGTATTAAAAATTTTTCTAGGTTGTCTACCTGAATTTGAATATTACTTTGAAATTTGAAATTTACGAGGTTGATATCAAAATACCCATAATTTTTGTGAGATTTTGAGCCTTATAGAGCATATATTCTTTTTCTTGCTCACTTTTTGATTATGAGTGTGTCAACATTGATTAGTTATTCTAGAACTTGCCTCGATTATACATGTTGAGACCACATCTTTGATTTGATATACAGAAATGATAAAGGCGCCTAGGATTTAACCCACTTACTCCATAAAAAGCCTACCCTCATAATTAACCCCTAGTGAACCCCTTTGATCCTAACAACCCTTTTTATTGACTCACCCACTAATATTAACCCAAAACCCTTTGTATTTGTTATCACCATTCTTTTTGACTACCCTTTTTGTCGAGATTTGATTTTGAGCAGTTGCCTAACTATGTTCTATATTTTAGTTGTTAAAGTACTCCCTTATTATTGTAAATATTTGATGATTTGCTCTTAAAAAAAATCAAAGTATATTCAGTATTAGTATGATGAAAAGCGAGCTTATACAGTTAAAGTCTATTTATTGAAGAAGGAGCTCGTATTATTAGTTTCAAAGTTTCAATTCATGTAATTATTTATTTTTCAGTTCGTTGTTTCTAGTTAGGTAATTTTTCAGGTCGATCTCGATTCTAACCCTCTAATTCAGCCTTTATCCACACCTTAACCCAAGCCCCGGTACAACCCTTTCAAAGACCTTTTGATTTGTGCATCATTTCATATTACAGTGGTGGAGATTTGATTTTCATGCAAGCCTATGGGATTAACTTTTCAGGTTTGACATTTGAGTGCTTAATTCTGAACCTTAAACACTTCAAGTGATTTGAGTGAATCTTTTGTGAGGATGTCAATCCTTGTAGGTTTTGGATCAGAGGTAATTATTTAGATGAGGGGAAACACCTATGTTTTGTGCTACAAATGTATGACTTATATTGTTTGAATCTTTAGGACTCTTTGAGTTAAAATTATCCATGTATAAATTATCTATGAATTGTGATGAGACATTGTTGATAGGAATATTGAATCATGGAAAGTTCGTTTTAATTGTAAGTTGAGAATTTTGCTTGAGGACAAGCAAAAGCTTAAGTGTGGGGGTATATGATAAACCGTAAAAGTAACATATTTTAATCCCACATTTAGCATACTTTTGGATGATTTATCCCTTGATTTATGTAAAAAGGTACTCTTAATCCTTTCTTTTCATGTTTTATACTCAGGAAAGCACCGGAGGATGGAAAGAATGAGAAACGGGCTCAAAACGGACCAAATTAGGACAAAGTGAAAATTGACACGGCCTGGACTTGAGCCAACACAGCCGTGTCTCCTTGATAGACTAGAACACGGCCTGATCACGATTTACACGGGTGTGTCACCTCATTAAAAGTCTGAACACGGCCTAAAGACGATTCACACGGGCGTGTGCCATGGCCGTGTCCCTGTCATAGAGAAGAGTAATTTCACTCGAAAAAGGATACTTAGGGGCAAAGAAACCTATTTCAAAAGCCTATATAAACACCCTAAGTATAACCTAGAAGGGGGCGGTGAGCTAGGACAACGAGCCGAGCCGAAAAGGTCAGATTTGTGGGAAACACTCGAAGATAGCCAGTTGATCCATCTCAAGAAGCCGAAATTTTTCTCAAGACGGTAGATCTCTCCTTCAATTCCTTCAGGGGGTTTTAGGGATTTCTTATATTTTGTTTTATCTTTAATTTTGAGATGTCTTCTTTTATTATTATGAACTAAACCCTTCAGATACCTGAAGGGGATGAAACTTAGATGAATCTTGTTATCGGTTGCTAAACTATATGATAAATACTTAATTTGTTCTTAATTATGTGTTCTTAATTCTTGTGTTAATATTTTCGGGATATTGATTCAAGTTTGATGTGCTTAGGTGGAGGAGCAAAAGTCCCTGCTTAAGAGTAGATCTAGCATAATTAAGCGGAGTTGATCGCGCGCCAAGAGATAGGGTGACGAGATTTTACCGGATTAGGGTGAAACCTAATATGGGAGTCCATAAATCGAGTTAATGCAATTCTAGGGGTTTTAATTAGAAAGAGATTCCAATTAATCAACCTAGGGTTAGACGTTATTCGCTTCGAGAGAGGGTTTAATATACATTAGGGAGTCTTACGGATCAAGTCAAGTGAATAAATCGTCTGGTTCAGAGTTAGATAACAAGTGAAGTCTAGGTGGATTCTTCCTAAGGGTATCGTCTTAATCAACTAAGTTTTTCCAACAGTATTTCCCCAATTCATTCTTTTTGTCTTTGCGTCTTTAGCTTAATAGTTAGTTAAATATTAGATTAAATAACAACTTCACTTATTTTAGGCTAGATAATAAAAAGAAAGTTAGTATTAGTACTTTTGGTTCCTTTGGGTTCGACAATCCGGTCTTGCCTAAGCTATACTACTGTTTGATAGGTGCACTTGCCTCAATCGTTGTTATAGTCAGTTCCAAGTTAGATCATTATAAATTTAAAACTCTGAAATCATAGCGATTAAGTAGTCAGTGTTCACCACGGGTGGAGAGCACGGGCGTGTCCCCTAGCCGTGGGACTTTGGCAGAATGCTTGAGTTTTGTGCAAGGTTTGCGGACATGGGCGTGTGTGACTACACACGGGTGTGTATCATCTTACACGGGCGTGTGGCCCTGTTGGGATGGAAAAATTTTAAATTCGTAAGAGTTTCTGATATGGTCTCGAGAGCCCTCGTGTGTATGAATGAGGCCTCGTAAGTCGAGAATAAGGTTGTTGTGGTGACTTAAGGAGAGTAGTCACGTTGCGCCTAAGTGGAGATCAAGTGGTTTTACTCCGGTAATGCCTCAGACGCGGTTCCGGCATAGAATACGGGTGAGGAGTGTTACATTTAGTGGTATCAGAGCTATGGTTTAGTCAGTTCTAGGACTACCATAGCGGGTGTAAGGGTCTAGCTATACATGCCATAAGTGTACAATGATAGTGTGGTGGTTTCTGATGATTTTAAACTTTGTTTTATATTGTATATGGATCCTGATCAATTGACTACTGATGAAGCAGCTAGTAATGTGTCGACTCCTGCGCAAGGAACCACACCTGTTGAGAGTGGACCCGAGGTTAGGGGTCAAGGGAAAGAGGCTCGGAAAGCCTTTCTCCAGATGATGAGTAATTGGTACTCGAATTATGTTCGAGCGAACCCTAACGCTCAACCTCCTCCACCTCTTCCTATACCTCAGCCAATTCTAGTGGCTCCTCAAGGTATTGATGTAGTGAGGATATCGAAACCCCCAGTGGATAAGATTAGGAAACACGGGGTTGAGGAGTTTAGAGCTAAGGTAGATGATGACCCCAAGAGGGCAGAGTTCTGGCTAGAGAACTCAATGAGAGTCTTCGATGAACTCTCTTGTACACCTGAAGAGAACCTGAAGTGTGTCGTATCTTTACTGAGGGACTCAGCATACCATTGGTGGAAGACGTTGAAGTCGGTAGTCCCGAAAGAGCGGGTGATGTGGGACTTGTTTTTGGAAGAGTTCTGGAAGAAGTATATAAGTCAGCGGTTTACTGACCAGAAATGGAAGGAATTCCTTGAGTTGAAGCAAGGAAGAATGTTAGTAGAAGAATATGAGCGCGAATTTGTTAAGCTTAGCAAGTACGCGTAAGAATGTGTGTCGACGGAGACCGTTTTGTGTAAAAGGTTTGAAGACGGACTGAATGAGGATATCAAACTCCTAGTTGGTATTTTGGAGTTGAAAGAGTTTGTTGTGTTGGTTGAAAGGGCAAGTAAGGCCGAGGAATGGAGTAAGGAAAAGAGAAGGGCTATGAGTGAAGCCCGAGATGCGAGAAAATGGCCGATGGGCAAATTATGTCAAGCCCAGTCGAAAAGATCTGAGGAAGTGAATCCTCGGATGACAGCACCAGTAGGATATTCAAATCGAGACTTGGACAACACTCGTTCGGGTTCGAGAGTCCAAGCCACCTCGATGGAAAGTGCGGGCAATCCGAAGAACAAACCGGAGTGTCCAAGTTGTGGTAGATATCACACCGGTGAGTGTTGGGGAAATAGCCGAAACTGTTATAAGTGTGGTTCCCCCGACCATTTTATCCGAAATTGCCCCGAGAGGGATGACAAGGAAGAGAAGCAAGAGACAAGACCTAGCGATGTGTCTGCAAGGGGTAGACCACCAAGGAACCCGAGAGGTGGGACTAGTGGTAGAGGTGCATCCAAAGACTCTGCTGCGAGACCGGAGGGTCGGGCACCTGCGAGGACATATGCCATTCGCGCTCGCGAAGAGGCATCCTCCCCAGGTGTAATAACGGGTACTTTTTCTCTCTTTGACACCTTTGTTATTGCTTTAATAGATCCAGGGTCTACTCATTCTTATATTTGCATGAGATTGGCATCTAGTTTGAGTATGACCGTTGAGTCTACGGAAATTGTGGTTAAGGTGTCAAACCCGTTAGGAAAACATGTGTTAGTGGACAAGGTGTGTAAGAATTGTCCTTTGATGATTAAGAGTCATTGCTTTCCGGCAAACCTTATGTTGTTGTCGTTTGATGAGTTTGACTTAATCCTTGGCATGGATTGGTTGACTACCCATAGTGTCTTAAAGAACTGTGGTAGTAAATTTATTGAATTGAAGTGTGAGAGCGGAGATGTTATTCGGGTTGAATCAGGTGGATTGGATAGTCTACCAGTGATGATTTCTTCCCTAGTGGCAGAGAAATGTTTGAGAAAAGGGTGTGCGTCCTATCTCGCTTTTGTATTGAATACTCAAGAGGTTGGAGTAAAGTTTGATATAGTACCAGTGGTATGTGAGTATCCGGATGTATTCCCGAAAGAGTTACCCGGATTACCTCCAGTGAGAGAGGTCGAGTTTGGGATTGAGTTAGTTCCGGGAACGGCACCTATTTCAATTGCTCTGTATAGGATGTCACCTTTAGAGTTGAAAGAACTGAAGATTCAGTTGCAAGAGTTGTCAGATAAGGGTTTTGCAAGACCGAGCTACTCACCGTGGGGTGCTCCGGTACTATTTGTGAAAAAGAAAGATGGGTTTATGAGGTTGCGTATAGACTATAGGCAACTTAATAAAGTGACAGTGAAGAATAAGTATCCTTTACCAAGGATTGATGATTTTTTTGATCAACTGAAAGGAGCTACAGTGTTCTCCAAGATCGACCTGAGGTCTGGTTATTACCAGTTGAGAGTGAAGGAGCAAGATGTGTTGAAAACTGCATTTCGAACAAGGTATGGCCATTATGAGTTTTTAGTTATGCCGTTTGGTTTAACGAATGCACCTGTGATTTTTATGGATTTGATGAACCGTGTCTTTCGACCGTATGTGGATAAGTTTGTAGTTGTCTTCATTGACGACATATTGATCTTTTCTCGAGATGAGAACGATCATAAGGAGCATTTGAGAATTGTCTTGCAAACTTTAAGGGATAAGAAGTTATATGCTAAGTTTAGCAAGAGTGAGTTTTGGCTCCGAGAGGTCAGATTCCTAAGACACATTGTGTCGGGTGATGGTGTCAGATTTGACCCGAGTAAGATATCGACTGTTGTGGACTGGAAATCGCCGAGGAACGTGTTAGAAGTCAGAAGCTTCTTGGGATTGGTAGGATATTACAGACGTTTCATAAAGGGGTTCTCTATAATTGCTACCCCGATGACAAAATTGTTGCATAAGGATGTCAAGTTTGATTGGACTGAGACATGTCAACAGAGTTTTGTGAGATTGAAAACATTATTGACTGAGACGCCGGTTTTGGTTCAACCAAAATCGGGGAAAAAGTTCATGGTTTTCAGTGACGCGTCATTTAATGGTCTCGGTTGCGTGTTGATGCAAGAGGGTAAGGTAATCGCTTACGCCTTGAGGTAGTTAAAACCGCATGAGAAGAATTATCTGACTCATGATTTGGAGTTGGCTGCGATTGTTTTTGCGTTAAAGATTTGCGACATTATTTATATGGTGAGAAGTGTCGAATCTTTACGGATCACAAGAGTTTGAAGCATTTGATGGATCAAAAGGATTTGAATTTGCGACAGAGGCGGTGGCTCGAGTTATTGAAAGACTATGAGTTAGTCATTGATTACCACCCGAGAAAAGTGAATGTGGCTGCAGATGCCTTGAGTAGGAAATCCTTGTATGCTCTAAGAGTTTTGAGCATGAATTTAGCATTGTCTGATGATGGTTCTATTTTGGCAGAGTTGAGAGCTAAGCCACTATTTGTTCAACAGATATGTGAGGCTTAGAGAAATGACAGTAAGATACAAGCTAAGAGAGCTAAGAATGGATCAGAAAGTGAATCTGATTTTCGAATGGGCTCAAATGGTTGTTTGATGTACCGTGACAGAATTTGTGTACCTAGAAATGAAGAGTTGATCCGAAAGGTTTTGCATGAGGCACATAGTGGTTATTTGTCAGTACACCCGGGCAGTACGAAAATGTACAACGACTTGAGGAAGTTTTGTTAGTGGCCGGGTATGAAAAGAGACATCTCTGAGTATGTGGCAAGGTGTTTGATTTGTCAACAAGTGAAAGCTAAGCATCAAGTGCCTTCGGGATTTCTTTAGCCAGTGATGGTTCCCGAATGGAAATGGGATCGGATTACCATGGATTTTGTGACGAGGTTGCCTATGACTCCGAAAAAGAGAGATGCTGTGTGGGTTGTTGTGGATAGATTGACAAAGTCGTCTCATTTTATTTCGGTGCATGTTGATTATTCACTGGCCAAGTTAGCCGAATTGTATGTTGCAGAGATAGTGAGGTTACATGGTGTGCCTGTGTCTATAATATCAGATAGAGATTCAAGGTCTACTTCAAGGTTTTGGAAGAAGTTGCAAGAGGCTTTGGGTACAAAGTTGAACTTTAGTACCGCATTCCATCCACAAACAGATGGTCAGTCTGAAAGAGTGATTCAAGTTCTTGAAGATATGCTTCGATGTTGTGTGTTAGAATTCGAAGGTAGTTGGGAGAGGTATCTACCTTTGGTCGAGTTTGCCTACAACAATAATTATCAGTCGAGTATACAGATGGCACCGTATGAAGCTTTGTATGGTCGTAAGTGTCGGACTCCTCTGTATTGGACTGAGCTTAGTGAGAAGCGGATCCATGGGGTCGATCTAGTAAAAGAGACTGAGGAGAAAGTGAAAGTAATCCATAATAGTCTGAAAGTTGCTTTGAACCGACAGAAGTCATACGCGGATCTGAAAAGAAAAGAAATTGAGTTTGAAGTGGGTGTAAAAGTGTTTTTGAAAGTGTCCCCGTGGAAGAAAATCATGAGATTCGGACAAAAGGGGAAATTGAGTCCGAGATTCATAGGGCCGTATGAGATTACAGATAGAGTTGGGCCAGTAGCATACCGGTTGGCTTTGCCAATAGAATTGAACAAGATCCATAATGTGTTCCATGTGTCGATGTTGCGACAGTATCGCTCCGATCCTTCACACGTGATTCCTTCAACAGAAATCGAGATAAGACTGGATATGTCATATGAAGAGGAGCCGATTAAGATCTTGGCTCGAGAAGTGAAACAGTTGAGAAATAAGAACGTAGCCTTAGTGAAAGTGCTATAGCAGAAACACGATGTGGAAGAGGCTACGTGGGAACCGGAAGAAGCTATGAGAGAGCAACATCCAAACCTCTTTACTGGTAAGATTTTTGAGGGCAAAAATCTCTAAAGGGGGAGAGTTGTAACATCCTAATTTAGGGCTTAGTCAAAATAGTGGTGAGAGACCATAAATCCGAGGTATATGTATGAGTTTTGAGGTTTATGCTATGCTTGCATGTTAGTGTGGAAGTTTCATGAAGCAATTTTGTTAAATTGCAGTTGAATTGTCCAAAATGACTAAATTGCAAAAGTTGCAAAATGTGAGATTTTAGAAGCTAATTGTATGAAATAGCTTTGGATTATCAATTAGAGGTCCTTAAATAGTAATTTTCCCAAATTCTATTTTTTGGACAAAAATGGGCATGAGTGGATGATATTGGAAAGTTTAGTGAGAAGGGGCATTTTAGTCATTTAACAATTAAATGATTAAAAAGGGGAAAAGATGACAAAATTTCATTCATCTTCTTCTCCAAGCAGCCGAAAATTTCAAGAAGCCATTATTAGGGCTCTTCAATTTTTCAAGCTTGCTAGTAAGTGCATCCAAGCCCCGTTTTTGATCTTCTTCGTATTTTTGAAGTCCTAGTAACATGAGTAAGCTATTTTTAGCTATATGTTGAGCTAGGATTGATGTTCAAAAATGTACCCATGTATGTCATGCATGTATTTTGATGTTTTATGGAAGAATATGAAAGCTTGATGTAGTAGAAACATCTTTTGCTAAGTGAATTCCATGAAATATGCATGTAGGGACTAGTTTGTGAAAGTCTTGAGATTGGTCATACATGAGTGATTTAGTGAGAATTGATGATTGCTTTAGTTGAGTAAATGATTCGGCTAAGCATGAAAGGCTAGAAAGTTGAATGAAAATCACTTTACGAGCCTTGGGACAAAAGTGTAAATATGAGAAAGTTTAGGGGCAAAATGGTAATTTTGCTAAAGTATGAGATAAGGGTCAATTTAGTCAATGTGTGTATTGAACGGGTTGATTTATCATTATAGATCAAGAAAGGCGAAGCCCGGAAAGAAACTGAGGCAAGAGCAAAGTAGTGGACTAAATTGCACACCTCCATACTTTTGAGTATCGAGGTAAGTTTACGTATAAACGATGCATTTATGCATATACATTGTTAATGCTAGCTAATGTGTAGCATGATTGAGAACCTATTCGGTTCTAGTGGAATGAATGAGATAGTAGTTGTGAATGGATGAATGTATTACAAAGTAGACATGTGAATGTGTAGTGATAATGCTTGATGGTGGGCTAAGTGCGATACCACCTTGATACTTAACAATGATGGGTTGTGTGCGACACTATTGTTAAGCATATTATTTAGTGAGCTATGTGCGGAATCACTATAATTATCCTTTGTGGTAGGCTATGTGTGATACTACCTCATGATCTAATTGTGGTGGGCTAAGTGCGAAACCACCGAGTAATTTAGTTGTATGGATGTATTATTGAGAAATAATGATGTGTTGTATTTTGAGTAAATGTGATATTGAGTGCAGGGGTGCATGTCAATGATTATGAGTATGTGACTCATGATGTGTTGAAGATGTGGTAAGGGATAGAAAGAGTAAGCATAGTGGTGGATGTGAATTACATATGTTAGTATAATGCTAATTGTTGTTTAGCTTATACTAGAATGCTTAAATTGTTTATGTGTAAACTTACTAAGCTCAAAGCTTACTCCTTTCTTTTCCCTTGTCTTATAGAGAAAAAGGATTGAATCATGATACGCGGATTAATTGGAAGATCGCCCATACTATCAGCACACTCTGGTACATTGGACTTAATGTTTTGTATATGGCATGTATAGAGGCTAGACAAGTTAGTGAGTTTTGTTGTAATGGCTAAGATGTGTTGGCCTTTAGATGGATAATCTATTTTGTATAATGCCATGGTTGATGGCTAACTTATTATATGAAAAGATGTAGTTATCCATGTAAGATTATGTTACAATATGAGTTGATTGTGGATGAGTAGAATGTATACATGTTGTATGAGTTAGAAGGGTGAGAAGAGCTTAGCAAATAGCTTTGTTCTTGTCCATGTGGATAGACACACGGGCATGTGTCTAGGCCATGTGTGACACACGGCCAGCCCACGGGTGTGTGACTTGGCCGTGTCACTTTGGCAGATTCGAGTGTTATAGGCCACGGGCTAGCCACACGGGCGTGTGTCTAGGCTTTAGGTCGTGTAAAGTAGTCAGTGTTCACCACGGGTGGAGAGCACGGGCTTGTGCCCTAGCCGTGGGACTTTGGCAGAATGCTTGAGTTTTGTGCAAGGTTTGGTGACATGGGCGTGTGTGACTACACACGAGCGTGTATCATCTTACACGGGCGTGTGGCCCTATTGGGATGGAAAAATTTTAAATTCGTAAGAGTTTTCGATATGGTCTCGAGAGCCCTCGTATGTATGAATGAGGCCTCGTATGTCGAGAATAAGATTGTTGTGGTGACTTAAAGAGAGTAGTCAGATTGAGCCTAAGTGTCGATCAAGTGGTTTTACTCCTGTAATGCCTCGGACCCGGTTCTGGCGTAGAATACGGGTAAGGGGTCTTACATGAAAAGTGTTGGATGTTCACCGGCCATAAAAGCCTAAAATATTTGATGACTCAAAAGGAATTGAATTTGAGACAACGAAGGTGGTTAAAGCTGATTAAGGATTATGAGTTAGTGATTGACTACCATCCGGGAAAGGCGAACGTAGTCGCCGATGCTTTGAGCAGAAAATCATTGTTTGCGCTGAGAGCCATGAATACTCAGATGGCTTTGTTGGATGATGAATCTATTCTAGCCGAGCTAAGGGCTAGACCATTATTTCTTCAAGAGATTTGTGAAGCTCAGAAAGAGGACAGCAGCTTACAAGCCAAAAGAGTTCTATGTGAGTCAAATGTTGAGTCAAACTTTCGGGTAAGTCCTGATGGATGTTTAACGTTTCGAGATAGGGTCTGTGTACCTAGAAATGAAGAACTTATTCGTAAGATTTTGCATGAAGCACATAGTGGATGTTTAACTGTGCACCCGGGCAGCACGAAGATGTACAATGATTTGAAGAAGTGGTATTGGTGGCCTAGTATGAAGAAGGACATTTCTGAGTTTGTATTGAGATGTCTGATTTGTCAACAAGTAAAAGCTAAACACCAAGTACCTTCAGGTCTACTTCAGCCCATTATGATCCATGAGTGGAAGTGGGACTGTATTACCAGGGATTTCGTGACAGGTTTACCGTTAACACCGAAAAAGAAAGATGTTGTATGGGTTGTAGTCGATAGACTTACGAAGTCAGCCCATTTCATACCAGTACGAGTTGATTTTTCTCTTGATAAATTGTCAGATTTGTACTTGTCAGAGATAGTAAGACTTCATGGTGTACCATTGTCGATCATTTCGGATAGAGATCCGAGATTCACGTCACGGTTTTGGAAAAAGCTGCAAGAGGCTTTTAAGCACAAAATTGAGTTTCAGTACCACTTTTCATCCACAGACCGACGGTCAGTCGGAAAGGGTAATTTAGATACTCGAAGACATGCTTCGATGTTGTGTTTTGGAATTCCAAGGCAATTGGGAAAAATACTTA
The DNA here is from genome assembly GCA_025698515.1 of Gossypium sturtianum. Taxonomy (NCBI): domain Eukaryota; kingdom Viridiplantae; phylum Streptophyta; class Magnoliopsida; order Malvales; family Malvaceae; genus Gossypium; species Gossypium sturtianum. Next base: position 64,762,886 of record CM046952.1, read on the forward strand.
CCGTTGGTGGAATTCACCTACAACAACAGTTTTTAGTCAAGTTTGAAAATGGCGCCTTATGAGGCACTATATGGGCGTAAGTGCCGAACGCCCTTGTATTGGTCAGAACTCAGAGAGAAATAGATACACGGGGTCGATTTGATCAGGGAAACTGAAAAGAAAGTAAAAATGATATGTGAGTGTCTGAAAGCGGCCTCAGATAGACAAAAGTCCTATTCGAATTTAAAACGAAAAGAGATTGAGTTCCAAGTAGGTGATAAAGTATTTCTGAAAGTATCACCATGGAGAAAAGTCCTCAGATTTGGCGGGAAAGGCAAATTGAGTCCGCGTTTTATCAGACCTTATGAAGTCACCGAGAGGATAGGACTGGTAGCTTATCATTTGGCCTTGCCACCTGAGCTAGAAAAGATTCATGATGTCTTTCACGTATCCATGTTGCGCCGATACCATTAAGACCTTTCACATGTCATAGTACCAACAGAGGTAGAAATTCAACCGGATTTGACTTTCGGTGAAGAGCCGGTTAGAATTTTAGCTCGGGAGGTTAAACAGCTGAGAAATAAAAGTATAGCTCTTGTTAAAGTGCTATGGCAGAGACATGGAATAGAAGAGGCTACATGGGAGCCCGAAGAGTCTATGAGAAACCAATATCCTAACCTTTTCGCCGGTAAGATTTTCAGGGACGAAAATCCTTAAAGGGGGAGAATTGTAACAGCCCGATTTAGGGGCTAGTCAGAATAGTTTTTTGGAACCACTAATCCGAGGTTAGAGAAAATTACTTTTATGATATTTTATGAGCTAGAGCATGATTATATGTGTACATGAAAATTTTGGTGCCTTAATTTTAGCGATTTCTTGCTTAATCGCGAAAAAGGACTAAATCGCATAAAGTGCGAAAGTTCTATTTTATAAGCTAAAGGTACCTAATAGCCATAGAATATTAATTTGAAGTCTTTAAAGGGCAATTAGCCCCTTTGTAAATGGTTGGCCGGCCATAGGGGATAATAGGAGACAAATTAGTCAAAGTTGATGTGTTAGGTGGATTAAATTGATGATATAGAATAAAATAAAGAAAAGAGTGATATCATCTTTTCTTCATCATTTTTCACCACCAAAAATACCAGCTTAGAGAGGGTTTTGAAAGCTCAAAATGTCGGCAAACTCCTCTCCAATCAAGTAAGTGATTTTAATGGTTTTTCTTGAAGATAGTTATACTTTTGGAACCCTTAAAGCTTAAGTTTTCTAATGAGGGGACTATCTTGCAATATGGTGAAAAGTTTAGAGTTTTTCCATGAGATCTTGTATGTGATTTGCTGCATTTTTATGGAAGAAAATGAGTCTTAGTTGTTAGATGAACAACTTTTGTGAAAGGTGTTACCATGAAAACACCTAAATGAACCTTTTTGTAAAGGTTGTAAAATTGGTAGTAAATGTGCGAAATGTTGGGTTTTGATGATAGCCATAAGAGAAATAAATGTTCACCTAGGCTCATTAAAGGTAGAAATTTGATTAGAATTGATTTCCGAGCCTAGGGGTAAAATGGTCATTTTGCCAAAGTCTAAGGGCAAAATAGTAATTTTGCCAAAGCATGATTATTGAAATGCTTTTATTAATATGATGATTAAAATTAGCTAATTTGCTATTATAGAGCAAGAAGAACCAAGAATCAACCTGTAACACCCCTTACCCTTATTCAACGCCGGAACCGGGCACGAGGCGTTACCGTATTAAAAACCTCAAGATCGCCACTTAGGCACAACATGACCACTCTCTTTGGCCATCACAACAACCTCAATCCCGACTTACGAGGCCCCTCTCAAACACACGAGGGATCTCGAGACCACATCGAAAACTCTTACGATCTAAAAATTTTCCATCTATACAGGGCTCACACGCCCGTGTAAGATTTGGCACGCCCGTGGATGTCACACACGCCCATGGTCACTACCCGTGCAAGAAAACTCAAGCATTCTGCCAATGCCCCACGGTTAGGGCACACGCCCGTGCCCTCCACCCGTGGTGCACACCGACTACTATAACACGGCCTGGAAGTCTAGACACACGCCCGTGTGGCTAGCCCGTGGCCAACACTGATTAACACACACGTTCTAGGCACACGCCCGTGTGACTAGTCCGTGGTCTATTATGACTTAAAATACTAACATGCAGGGGATGCACGGCCAAGTCACACGCCCATGGGCTGACCATGTGTCACACATGGCCTAGACACACGCCCGTGCGTCTACCCACATGTACAAGAACAAAGCTATTTGCCAAGTTCTTTTCACCCTTCTAACATACACAATCATGCACCCATTCAACACATCCATAATCAACTCAAAATATTACAATCTCACTTAGATAACTACAACTTTTCATATAATAAAGTGCCAACAACTATGGCATTATAAAAAAATAGATTATCCATCTAAAGGCCAACACATCATAGCCATATACAATAAAATTCACTAACTTGTCTAGCCCCTATACATGCCATATACAAAACATTGAGTCTCATGTACCAGAGTGTGCTGATAGTGTGGGCGATCTTCCAATGGATCCTCGTATCTCAATTCAACACTTTTGCTCTATAAGACAAGGGAAAAGAAAGGGAGTAAGCTTTGAGCTTAGTAAGTTTACACATAAACAATTAAGCAACATAGTATAAGCTAAACAACAATTAGCATTATACTAACATATAATGTACAACTATGCTTACTCTTTCTATCCCTTACCACATTTCCAACACATCATGGGTCACTTACTCATAACCATTGACATGCACCCCTGCATTCAATATCACATTTACACAATATACAACACATCATGATTTCTCGATAATACATCCACACAGCTAATCCACACAGCTAATCCGCACAGCTAATCCACACAGCTAATCCACACAGCTAATGTCTCGGTGGTTTCGCACTTAGCCCACCACAATTAATTAATAAGGTAGTATCGCACTTAGCCTACCATAAGGGTAATCGTAGTGGTTTCGCACATAGCCCACTAGACAATATACCTAACGATAGCATCGCACATAGCCAGCTCATCGTCATTATATATTAGAATGGTATCGCACTTAGCCCATCTTTTAGCATTATCACTACACATTCACATATCTATTTACATTCATTCCACTTAAAACACATAGGTTCTCAATCATTCTCAACCATGCTATACACTAGTTAGCATTGACAAATTGTAAGTACGATTGCATTGTTTGTGCATGGACTTACCTCCATACTCAAAAGTATAGAAACGTGCAATTTAGTCCACCACTTTGCTCTTGCCTCGGTTTCGAACCGGGCTTTGTCTTTCTTGATCTATAATGAATAAGTCAGCTTATTCAATACACATATTGACCAAATTTACCCACATCTCATACTTTGGCAAAATTACTCTTTTACCCCAAATCTTTCTCATAATTACACTATCGCCCCAAGGCTCGTAAAGTGGTTTTTATTCAACTTCCTAGCCTTTCATGCTTAGCCGAATCACTTACTCAACTAAAGCAATCATCAATTCTCATTACATCACACATGTATGACCAAACTCAAGATTTTTACAAACTAGTCCCTGCATGCATTTTCTATGGAAACTCACTTAGCAAAAGATGTTTCTACTACATCAAGCTTTCATAATCTTCCTTAAAACATCAAAATACATGCATGTCATACATGGCCACATTTTTGAACATCCATCATAGCTCATCAAATAGCTAAAAATAGCTTACTCATGCAACAAGGACTTTAAAAATACAAAGAATATCAAAAACAAGGCTAGATGCACTTACTAGCAAGCTTGAAATTTTTGAAGAACACTAACAATGGCTCTCTCAAATTTTTGGCAGCCTTGGAGAAGAAGATGAATGAATTTTATCATCTTTTCTCCTATTTTAATCACTTAATTGTTAAATGACCAAAATGCCCTTTTTGATAAACTTTCTATTTTAACTGATCAATGCCCAATTTTGTCTAAAAATTAGAAATTGGGAAATTACTATTTAAGGACCTCTAATTAATATTCTAAAGCTATTTCACACAAATAGCTTCCAGAATCTCACATTTTGCAACTTTTGCAATTTAGTCCTTTTGGACAATTTAACCGCAATTTCATGAAATTGCTTCATGAAACTTTCACACTAGCATGCATACATAGCATAAACCTCAAAAACCCATTCATAAACCTCGGATTTGTGGTCTCGCACCACTATTCCGACTAGGCCCTAAATCGAGATGTTACAACTCTCCCCCCTTTAGATATTTTCGCCCCCGAAAATCTTACCAGTAAAGAGGTTTGGATGTTGCTCTCTCATAGCTTCTTCCGTTTCCCACGTAGCCTCTTCCACACCGTGTTTCTGCCATAACACTTTCACTAGTGCTATGCTATTATTTCTCAACTATTTCACTTCCCGAGCCAAGATCTTAATCGGCTTATCATCATAAGACATATCCGGTCTTATCTCAATTTCCATCGAAGGAATCACATCTGAAGGATTGGAGCGATACCATCGCAACATCGACACATGGAACACATTATGAATCTTTTCCAACTCTACCGGCAAAGCCAACCGGTATGCTACTGGCCCAACTCTATCTGTAATCTCATACGGCCCTATGAATCCTGGACTCAATTTTCCTTTTCGTACAAATCTCATAATCTTCTTCCATTGGGACACTTTCAAAAACACTTTGTCGCCCACTTCAAACTCAATTTCTTTTCTTTTCAGATCCACGCATTTACTTTTGCTCGGTCCAAGCAACTTTCGATCATTACGGATTATTTTCACCTTTTCCTCGGTATCTTTTACTATATCGACCCCATGGATCCGCTTCTCACTAAACTCGGTCCAATACAAAGGAGTCCGACACTTACGAACATACAAGGCCTCATACGGAGCCATCCGTATACTTGATTGATAATTGTTGTTGTAAGCAAATTCGACTAAAGGTAGATATCTCTCCCAACTATCCTCGAATTCTAACACACAGCATCGAAGCATATCTTCGAGAACTTGAATCACTCATTTAGACTGACCATCGGTTTGCGGATGGAACGCAGTACTGAAATTTAACTTTGTTCCCAAAGCCTCTTGCAACCTCTTCCAAAACCTCGAAGTGAACCTCGGGTCCCTATCCGATATTATAAACACAGGTACACCATGTAACCTTACTATCTCTGCAACATACAACTCAGCTAACTTGTCCAATGAATAATCAACACGTACTGGAATAAAGTGAGCCGACTTCGTTAGTCTATCCACAACAACCCACACAGCATCTCTCTTTTTCGGAGTCATCGGCAACTCCGTCACAAAATCCATGGTAACCCGATCCCACTTCCATTCGGGTACCATCACTGGCTGAAGCAATCCCGAAGGCACTTGATGCTCAGCTTTCACTTGTTGACAAATCAGACACTTTTTCACGAACTCTGAAATATCTCTTTTCATACTCAGCCACCAATAAGACTTCTTCAAGTCATTATACATTTTCGTACTGCCCGGATGTACTGACAAACATCCACTGTGGGCCTCATGCAAAACCTTTCGGATTAACTCCTCATCTCTAGGTACACAAATTCTGTCACGGTACAGCAAACAACCATTTGAGCCCACTCGAAAATCAGAACCACTTTCTAATTCACGCTTATCTCTCTTAGCTGACATCTCATCGTCATTTCTCTGAGCCTCACATATCTGTGGAACAAATAGTGGCTTAGCTCTCAACTTTGCCAGAATAGCACCATATCAGACAATGCCAAACTCGTCCTCATAACTCTTAGAGCATACAAGGATTTCCTACTCAGGGCATCCGCAACCACATTCGCTTTTCCCGGGTGGTAATCAATGACTAACTCATAGTCTTTCAAAAACTCAAGCCACCGTCTCTGTCGCAAATTCAGATCCTTCTGATCCATCAAATATCTCAAACTCTTGTGATCTGTAAAGGTTCGGCACTTCTCACCATACAAGTAATGTTGCCAAATCTTTAACGCGAAAATAATCGCAGCCAACTCCAAATCATGAGTCGGATAATTCTTCTCGTGCAGTTTCAACTGCCTCGAGGCGTAAGTGACTACCTTACCCTCTTGCATCAACACGCAATAGAGACCATTAAACAATGCATCACTGTAAACCACGAACTCTTTCCCCGATTCTGGTTGAACCAAAACCGACGCCTCAGTCAATAATGTCTTCAGTCTCTCGAAACTCTGTTGACATGTCTCAGTCCATTCAAACTTGACATCCTTGTGCAATAGTTTTGTCATCGGGGTAGCAATCAGAGAGAACCCTTCTACAAAACGTCTGTAATATCCTACTAATCCCAAGAAACTTTTGACTTCCAACACGTTCCTCGGTGGTTTCTAATCCACAACAGCCGATATCTTACTCGGGTCAACTCTAACACCATCACCCGACACATTGTGTCCTAGGAATCCGACCTCACGGAGCCAAAACTCACTCTTGCTAAACTTAGCGTACAACTGCTTATCTCTTAAAGTTTGCAAGACAATTCTCAAATGTTCTTCATGATCGTTCTCATCCCGAGAATAGATCAATATGTCATCAATGAAAACAACTACAAACTTGTCCATATATGGTCTGAAAACACGGTTCATCAGATCCATAAAAATCGCCGGTGCATTCGTCAAACCAAACGGCATAACCAAAAACTCATAATGGCCATACCTTGTTCGAAATGCAGTTTTCAACACATCCTGCTCCTTCACTCTCAACTGATAATAACCAGACCTCGTGTCTATCTTGGAGAACATCGTAGCTCCTTGGTTGATCAAAAGATCATCAATCCTTGGTAAAGGATACTTATTCTTAATCACACTTTGTTAAGCTGTCTATAGTCTATACACAACCTCATAGACCCATCTTTCTTCTTCACAAACAATACCGGAGCACCCCACGGTGAGTAGATCAGTCTTGCAAAACCTTTATCTGTCAACTCTTGCAACTGAACCTTCAGCTCTTTCAACTCTAAAGGTGCCATCCTATACGGAGCAATCGAGATAGGTGCCGATCCCGAAACTAACTCAATCCCAAACTCAATCTCTCTCACTGGGGGTAATCCGGGTAACTCTTCCGGGAATACATCCGGATACTCACATACCACTGGCACTGTTTCAAACTTTACTCCAACATCTTGAGTATTCAACACAAAAGCAAGATAGGACTCACACCATTTTCTCAAGCATTTATCAGCCACTAAGGAAGAAATCATCACTGGTAGACTATCCGATCCACCTGATTCAACCCGAACCACATCGTCACTCTCACATTTCAATTCAATAAACTTACTACCACAGTTCACTAAGACACTATGGGTAGTCAACCAATCCATGCCTAGGATTAAATCAAACTCATCAAACGGCAACAACACTAGGTTTACCGGAAAGCAATGACTCTCAATCATAAAAGGACAATTCTTACACACCTTGTCCACTAACACATGCTTACCTAACGGGTTCGACACCTTAACCACAAAGTCCGTAGACTCAACAGTCATACTCAAACTAGATGCCAATCTCATGCAAATATAAGAATGAGTAGACTCTGGATCTATTAAAGCAATAACAAGTGTGTCAAAGAGAGAAAAAGTACCAGTTATTACATCAGGAGAGGATGCCTCTTTGCGAGCGCGAATGGCATACGTCTTCGCAGGTGCCCGACCCTCCGGTCTCACAGCAGAGTCTCTAGATGCACCTCTTCCACTATTCTCGTCTCTCGGGTTCCTTGATGGTCTACCCCTTGCAGACACATCATTGGATCTCATCTCTAGCTTCTCTTCCTTATCATCCCTCTCGGGGCAATTTCGGATAAAATGGTCGGGGGAACCAAACTTATAACAGTTTTGACTGTTACCCCAACACTCTCCGATGTAATATCTACCACAACTTGGACACTCCAGTTTGTTCTTTTGATTGCCCACACTTTTCATCGAAGTAGTTTGAACTCTCGAACCCGAACGAGTATTGCACAAGTCTCGATGCGAATAACTCACTGGTGCTGTCATCCTAGGACTCACTTCCTTGGACTTTTTCGACTGGGCTTGATACGACTTGCCCATCGGCCTCTTTCTAGCATCTCGGGCTTCAACCACAGCCCTTTTCTTTTATGTACTCAACTCTTCGGCCTTACTTGCCCTTTCGACCAACACCATAAATTCTTTCAACTCCAAAATACCCACTAGGAGTTTGATGTCCTCATTCAGTCCGTCTTCGAACCTCTTACACAATATGGTCTCTGTCGACATACATTCTTGAGCGTATTTGCTAAGCCTAACAAACTCACGCTCATATTTCGCTACTGACATTCTTCCTTGCTTCAACTCAAGGAATTTCTTCCTTTTCTGATCAGTAAATCGTTGGCTTATATACTTCTTCTGGAACTCTTCCAGAAAGAAGTCCCACGTTATCCGCTCCCTCGGGATGACTGACGTCAACGTCTTCCACCAATGGTATGCCGAGTCCCTCAGCAAGGATACGACACACTTTAAGCTCTCTTCAGGAGTACAAGAGAGTTCCTCAAACACTCTCATCGAGTTCTCTAACCAGAACTCTGCCCTCTCAGGGTCATCATCAACCTTAGCTCTACACTCCTCAGCCCCGTGATTTCTAATTTTATCTACCGGGGGTTTCGATATCCTTACTACATCAATACCTTGAGGAGCCACAGGAATTGGCTGAAGTATAGGAGGAGGAGGTGGAGGAGGTTGAGCATTAGGGTTCGCTCGAACATAATCTGAGTACCAATTACTCAATATCTAGAGAAAGGCTTCCCGAGCCCCTTCCCCTTGACCTCTAGCCTCGGGTCCACTACGAACAGGCACGGTTCCTTACGCAGGAGCCGGCGCATTACTAGCTGCTTCATCAGCAGTCAATGGATCGGAATCTATATTCTATGTAAAATAAGATTTAAAATCATTAGAAGCCACCACACTATCATTGTACACTTATCGCATGTATAGCTAGACTCTTACACCCGCTACGGTAGTCCTATAACCGACTAAACCATAGCTCTGATACCACTAAATATAACACTCCTTACTCGTATTCAATGCCAGAATCGGGCATGAGGCGTTACCGTATTAAAAACCTCAAGATCGCCACTTAGGCACAACATGACCACTCTCTTTGGCCATCACAACAACCTCAATCCTGACTTACGAGGCCCCTCTCAAACACACGAGGGCTCTCGAGACCACATCGAAAACTCTTACGATCTAAAAATTTTCCATCTATACAGGGCTCACACGCCCGTGTAAGATTTGGCACGCCCGTGGATGTCACACACGCCCATGGTCACTACCCGTGCATGAAAACTCAAGCATTCTACCAATGCCCCACGGTTAGGGTACACGCCCGTGCCCTCCACCCGTGGTGCACACTGACTACCTTAACACGGCCTAGAGTCTAGACACACGCCCATATGGCTAGCCCGTGGCCAGTACCGATTAACACACACGTTCTAGGCATACGCCCGTGTGACTAGTCCGTGGTCTATTCTGACTTAAAATACTAACATGCAAGGGACGTACGACCAAGTCACAAGCCCATGGGCTGACCGTGTGTCATACATGGCCTAGACACATGCCCGTGCGTCTACCCACATGGACAAGAACAAAGCTATTTTCCAAGTTCTTTTCACCCTTCTAGCATACACAATCATGCACCCATTCAACATATCCATAATCAACTCAAAATCTTACAATCTCACTTGGATAACTATATCTTTTCATATAATAAAGTGCCAACAACTATGGCATTATACAAAATAGATTATCCATCTAAAGGCCAACACATCATAGCCATATACAACAAAATTCACTAACTTGCCTAGCCCCTATACATGCCATATACAAAACATTGAGTCTCATGTACCAGAGTGTGCTGATAGTGTGGGCGATCTTCCAATGGATCCTCGTATCTCGATTCAACACTTTTGCTCTATAAGACAAGGGAAAAGAAAGGGAGTAAGCTTTGAGCTTAGTAAGTTTACACATAAACAATTAAGCAACATAGTATAAGCTAAAAAACAATTAGCATTATACTAACATATAATGTATAACTATGCTTACTCTTTCTATCCCTTACCACATTTCCAACACATCATGAGTCACTTACTCATAACCATTTACATGTACCCCTGCACTCAATATCACATTTACACAATATACAACACATCATCATTTCTCGATAATACATCCAGACAGCTAATCCACACAGCTAATGTCTCGATGGTTTCGCACTTAGCCCACCACAATCAATTAATAAGGTAGTATCGCACTTAGCATACCATAAGGGTAATCGTAGTGGTTTCGCACATAGCCCACTAGACAATATACCTAACGATAGCATCGCACATAGCCAGCTCATCGTCATTATATATTAGAATGGTATCGCACTTAGCCCATCTTTTAGCATTATCACTACACATTCACATATCTATTTACATTCATTCCACTTAAAACACATAGGTTCCCAATCATTCTCAACCATGCTATACACTAGTTAGCATTGACAAATTGTAAGTACGAATGCATTGTTTGTGCATGGACTTACCTCCATACTCAAAAGTATAGAAACGTGCAATTTAGTCCACCACTTTGCTCTTGCCTCGATTTCGAATTGGGCTTTGTCTTTCTTGATCTATCATGAATAAGTCAGCTTATTCAATACACACATTGACCAAATTGACCCACATCTCATACTTTGGCAAAATTACTCTCTTGCCCTAAATCTTTCTCAAAATTACACTATTGCCCCAAGGCTCGTAAAGTGGTTTTTATTCAACTTCTTAGCCTTTCATGCTTAGCCGAATCACTTACTCAACTAAAGCAATCATCAATTCTCATTACATCACACATGTATGACCAAACTCAAGATTTTTACAAACTAGTCCCTACATGCATTTTCTTTGGAAACTCATTTAGCAAAAGAAATTTCTACTACATCAAGCTTTCATAATCTTCCATAAAACTTCAAAATACATGCATGTCATACATGGCCACATTTTTAAACATCCATCATAGCACATCAAATAGCTAAAAATAGCTTACTCATGCAACAAGGACTTCAAAAATACAAAGAATATCAAAAACGAGGCTAGATGCACTTACTAGCAAGCTTAAAATTTTTGAAAAACCCTAACAATGGCTCTCTTAAATTTTCGGCAGCCTTGGAGAAGAAGATGAATGAATTTTATCATCTTTTCTCCTATTTTAATCACTTAATTGTTAAATGACCAAAATGCCCTTTTTTATAAACTTTCTATTTTAATTCTGTAACATCCCGATTTAGGGACTAGTCAGAATAGTGGTTTGAGACCATAAATCCGAGGGTCATGAATGAGTTTTTGAGGTTTATATTATGTATTCATGCAAGTGTGAAAGTTTCATGAAACAATTTTGTGAAATTATGGTTGAATTATCCAAAAATGACTAAATTGCAAAAGTTGCAAAATATGTGTTTCTAGAAGCTATTTGTGTGAAATAGCTTTAGATTATTAATTAGAGGTCCTTAAATAGAAATTTACCCAAATTCTAATTTTTGGACGAAAATGGGCATGGGTGAGTCAAAATTTGAAGTTTATCAAAAAGGGCATTTTGGTCATTTATCAAATAAGTGATTAAATAGGTGAAAAGATGATAAAAATTCACTCATCTTCTCCCCAAGTCACTTAAAAATTAGAGAAGCCATTGTTAGGGCTCTTTCAATTTTTCAAGCTTGCTAGTAAGTGCTCTTAAGCCCAGTTTTTGATATTCTTCGTATTTTTGAAGTCCTAGTAGCATGAGTAAGCTATTTTTAGCTATTTGGTGAGCTATTATGGATGTTAAAAAATGTACATATGTATGACATACATGTATTTTGATGTTTTATGGAAGAATATGAAAGCTTGATGCAGTAGAAACATCTTTTGCTAAGTGATTTTCCATGAAAATGCATGTAGGGACTTAGTTGTAAAAATCTTAAATTTGGTCATACATGGGTGATTTAGTGAGAATTGTTGAATGCTTTAGTTGAGTAAGTGGTTCGGCTAAGCATGAAAGGCTAGAAAGTTGAATAAAAATCACTTTACGAGCCTTTAGGGCTAAAGTGTAAATATGAGAAAGTTTAGGGGCAAAATAGTAATTTTGCTAAAGTATGAGATGTGGGTCAATTTAGTCAATGTGTGTATTGAATAAGCTGATTTATTCATTATAGATCAAGAAAGACAAAGCCCGGATCGAAACCGAGGCAAAAGCAAGGTGGTGGACTAAATTGCACATTTCAATACTTTTGAGTATCGAGGTAAGTCTATGCATAATTAATGCATTCATACTTACAATTTGTTAATGCTAGCTAGGGTGTAGCATGAATGAGAATGAATGAGAATGATTGGGAACCTATGTGGTTCAAGTAGAATGAATGTAATATAGATGTGAATGGATGAATAATTGGGCAAATAGACTTGTGCATGTGTTGTGATAATGCTAGATGGTGGGCTAAGTGCGATACCATCCAAATGTATATTGACGATGAGCTGGCTATGTGTGATGCTATCGTTAGGTATATCATTTAGTGGCTATGTGTGAGATCACGATGATTACCTTTGTGGTAGGCTAAGTGCGATACCACCTTATAAATTGATTGTGGTGTGCTAAGTGCGAAATCACCGAGATATTGGCTGTGTGGATTAATTGTGTATATTAGCTGTGTGTAATAGCTGTGTGGATAAGATATGTGGATTAGCTGTGTGGATTAGCTATGTGAGTTAACTATGTGGGTGTATTATTGAGCAATAATGATGTGTTGTATATTGTGTAAATGTGATATTGAATGTAGGGGTGCATTTCAATAGTTATGAGCATGTGACTCATGATGTGTTGGTAATATGGTAAGGGATAGAAAGAGTAAGCATAGTTGTATATTATATGTTAGTATAATGCTAATTGTGGTTGGGCTTATACTATGATGCTTAATTGTTTATGTGTAAACTTACTAAGCTCAAAGCTTACTCCCTTTCTTTTCCCTTGTCTTATAGATTAAAAGTGGTGAATCGAGATACGAGGATCATTGGAAGATAGCCCACATATCAGCACACTTTGGTACATGAAACTTAATGTTTTGTATATGGCATGTACAAGGGCTAGACAAGTTAGTCAAATTTGTTGTAAATGGATAAGATGTATTAGCCTTTTTATGGGAAGTGTATTTTGTATAATGCCATAGTTGTTGGCTATTACATTATATGAAAAAGATATAGTTTTCTATGTGAAATTGTATTTAATTTGAGTTGATTATGATTGTGTTGGATGAGTATTTGTTGTGTATGCTAGAAGGGTGAAAAGAACTTGGCACTTAGCTTTGTCCTTGACCATGTGGTTAGACACACGGCGTGGGTCTAGACCCATATGTGACACACGATCGACCCATGGGCGTGTCTTTGCTGCGCGTCGTCCCTGCATGTTAATATTTTAAAATAGAATAGACCACGGACTAGTCACACGGGCGTGTGCCTAGGCGTGTGGGATTAATCGGTGTTGGCCACGGGCTAGCCACACGGGCGTGTGTCTAGACTCTAGGCCGTCTGCGAGAAAGTCGATGTTCACCACGGTTGGGAGCACGGGCATGCCATGGCCGTGGGGCAATTGGCAGAATGCTCGAGTTTTTAGCACGGCTAGGGAACATGGGCGTGTGTGTCCATACACGGGCGTGTTACATAGTACACAGGCGTGTGAGCCCTGTATAAAAGAAGAAAATTTTTAAGGATCGTAAAAGTTCCAGATTAGTCTCGAGAGCCCTCGTGTGTATGAGTGAGGCCTCGTAAGTCGAGAATGAGGTTATAGAGAGTAATGACGTTGAGCCTACGTGGCGATTAAGTGGGTTGAGTTTGGTAACGCCTCGGGTCCGGTTCCCGACGTAGAACCCGGGTAGGGGGTGTTACATTTAGTGGTATCAGAGCTATAATTTAGTCAGTTCTAGGACTACCGTAGCGGGTGTAAGAGTCTAGCTATACATGCTATAAGTGTACGATGATAGTGTGGTGGTTTCTGATGATTTTAAATCTTGTTTTATATAGAATATAGATTCTGATCCATTAACTGCTGATGAAGCAACTAGTAATGCGCCGGCTCCTGCGCAAGGAACCGTACCGGTGCAAAGTGGACCTGAGGCGAGGGGTTAAGGGGAAGAGGCACGAGAAGCTTTTCTCCATATGATGAGTGATTGGTACTCGGACTACGTTCGAGCGAACCCTAACGCTCAACCTCCTCCACCTCTCCTCATACCTCACCAAATCTAGTGGCTCCACAAGGTATGGATGTAGTGAGGATATCGAAACCCCCGGTGGATAAGATTAGGAAACACGGGGCTGAGGAGTTTAGAGCTAAAGTAGATGACGACCCTGAGAGGGCGGAGTTCTGGTTAGAGAACTCGATGAGGGTGTTCGATGAGCTCTCATGTACACCTGAGGAGAGTTTGAAGTGTGTCGTATCTTTGCTGAGAGACTCCGCATACCATTGGTGGAAGACGCTGACATTAGTGGTCTCGAGAGAGTGGGTAACGTGGGACTTCTTTCTGGAAGAGTTCTGGAAGAAGTATATATGCCAAAGATTTACTGATCGGAAGAGGAAAGAATTCCTTGAGTTGAAGCAAGGAAGAATGTCAGTAGTAGAATATGAGCATGAGTTTGTTAGGCTTAGCAAATACGCTCAAGAATATGTGTCGACAGAGACCATCTTGTGCAAGAGGTTCGAAGATGGGCTGAATGAGGATATCAAACTCCTAGTTGGAATTTTAGAGTTGAAAGAATTCGTGGTATTAGTTAAGAGGGCAAGTAAGGCTGAAGAGTTGAGTTCAGATAAGAGGAGGGCTGTGAGTGAAGCCCGAGAAGCGAGAAAGAGACCGATGGGCAAGTCGTATTAAGCCCAGTTGAAAAGATCCAAAGAAGTGAATCCCCAGACGTCAGCCTCAGTAGGATATTCGCATCGAGACTTGGACAATACTCGTCAGGGTTCGAGAGTTCGAGCCCCCTCGATGGAAAGTGTGGGCAATACAAAGAGTAAACCGGAGTGTCCAAGTTGTGGTAGGTATCACACCGGAGAGTGTTGGGGAAACAATCGAAATGTTACAAATGTGGTTCCCCGACCACTTTATCCGTAATCGTCTCCGGACGAGGATGATAAGGAAGAGAGGCAAGAAGTGAGACCTAGTGATGTGTCTACGAGGATAGACCACCAAGGAACCCAAGAGGTGGGGCTAGTGGTAGAGGTGCGTCCCAGGGGACTCTGTGTGAGACCAGAGGGTCGGGCACTGCGAGGGCGTATGCCATTCGCGCGCTGAAGAGGCATCCTCCCGATGTGATAGCGGGTACTTTTTCTCTCTTTGACACCTCTGTTATTGCTTTAATAGATCCGAGGTCTACTCACTCTTATATTTGCATGAGATTAGCATCTAGTTTGAGTATGACCGTTGAGTTTACTGGACATAGTAGTTAAGGTGTCAAACCCAAGTAGGAAAGCATGTGTTAGTGGACAAAGTGTGTAAAATTATCCTTTGTTGATTGAGAATCATTGTTTTCCTAAACCTTATGTTGTTGCCATTTGATGAGTTCGATTTAATCCTAGGAGTGGATTGGTTGACTGCCCATAGTGTTTTAGTGAACTGTGGTAGTAAGTACATTGAATTGAAATGTGAGAGTGGAGATGTGGTTCAGGTTGAATCAGGTGGATCGGATAGTCTACCAGTGATGATTTCTTCCCTAGTGGCTGAGAAATGTTTGAGAAAATGATGTGAGTCCTATCTTGCGTTCGTGTTGAACACTCGAGAGGTTGGGGTGGAGTTTAAAATAGTGCCAGTGGTACGTGAGTATCCAGATGTATTCCCGGATGAGTTACCCGGATTACCTCCAGTGAGAGAGGTCGAGTTTGGAATTGAGGTGGTTTCGGGAACGGCACCTATTTCGATTGCCCCGTACAGAATGGCACCTGTAGAGTTGAAAGAACTGAAGGTTCAGTTACAAGAGTTGACAGATAAGGGATTTGCAAGACCGAGCTACTCGCCTTGGGGAGCTCCGGTATTGTTTGTGAATAAGAAAGATGGGTCTATGAGGCTGTGTATAGACTATAGACAGCTTAACAAAGTGACGGTTAAGAATAAGTATCCTTTACCAAGGATTGATGATCTTTTCGATCAACTGAAGGGAGCTACAGTGTTCTCCAAGATAGACTTGAGGTCCAGTTATTATCACTTCAGTGAAAGAGCAAGATGTGTTGAAAACGCATTTTGGACAAGGTATGGCCATTATGAGTTTTTGGTTATGCCGTTTGGGTTAACGAATGCACCTGCGATTTTTATGGATCTGATGAACCGTGTTTTCAGACCATATGTGGACAAGTTTGTGGTTGTCTTCATTGACG
The DNA here is from genome assembly GCA_025698515.1 of Gossypium sturtianum. Taxonomy (NCBI): domain Eukaryota; kingdom Viridiplantae; phylum Streptophyta; class Magnoliopsida; order Malvales; family Malvaceae; genus Gossypium; species Gossypium sturtianum. The sequence goes on from CM046952.1 coordinate 64,779,304, forward strand.
ACATATTGATCTATTCTCGGGATAAGAACGATCATGAAGAGCACTTGAGAATTGTCTTGCAAGCTTTGAGAGATAAGCAGTTGTATGCTAAGTTTAGCAAGAGTGAGTTTTGGCTCCGAGAGGTCGGATTCCTAGGACACATGGTGTCAGGTGATGGTGTCAGAGTTGACCCGAGTAAGATATCGGCTGTTATAGATTGGAAACCATCGAGGAACGTGTCAGAAATTAGAAGTTTCTTGGGATTAGCGGGATATTACAGATGTTTCGTAAAGGGGTTCTCTATGATTGCTACCCCGATGACGAAGCTATTGCATAAGGATGTCAAGTTTGAATGGACTGAGACATGTCAACAGAGCTTCGAGAGACTGAAAACAATGTTGACTGAGGCGCCGGTTTTGGTTCAACCAGAATCAGAGAAGGAGTTTGTGGTTTATAGTGATGCATCGTTTAATGGTCTCGGTTGCGTGTTGATGCAAGAGGGTAAGGTAATCGCTTACGCCTCGAGCGATTAAAACCGTCATTTGAGAAGAATTATCGACTCACGATTTGGAGTTAGCCGTGATTGTTTTTGCGTTAAAGATTTGGCGACATTATTTGTATGGCGAAAAGTGCGAATCTTTACGGATCACAAGAGTTTAAAGTATTTGATGGATCGAAGGATCTGAATCGAGACAGAGACGGTGGCTTGAGTTGTTGAAAGACTATGAGTTAGTCATTGATTACCACCCGAAAAGCGAATGTGGTTGCGGATGCCTTAAGTAGGAAATCCCTGTATGCTCTAAGAGTTATGAGAGCGAGTTTAGCATTGTCTAATGATGGTGCTATTTTGGCAGAGTTGAGAGCTAGGCCACTATTTGTTCAACAAATATGTGAAGCTCAGAGAAATGATAGCGAGATGCAAGCTAAGATAGCTAAGTGCAGGTCGAAATGTGATTCTGATTTTTGAGTGAATTTGAATGGTTGTCTGATGTATCGCGACAGAATTTGTGTTCCTAAAAATGAAGAGTTGATTCGAAAGGTTTTGCATGAAGCCCATAGTGGGTGCTTGTTAGTACATCCGGGCAGTACGAAAATGTACAATGACTTGAGGAAGCTGTATTGGTGGCCGGGTATGAAAAGAGATATTTCAGAGTTTGTGACTAAGTGTCTAATTTGCCAACAAGTGAAAGCTGAGCATCAAATGGCTTCGGGATTGCTTCAGCCAGTGATGGTTCCCTAATGGAAGTGGGATCGGGTTACCATGGATTTTGTAACGGGGTTGCCGACGACTCCGAGAAAGAGAGATCTGTGTGGGTTGTTGTGGATAGATTGACGAAGTCAGCTCACTTTATTCCAGTACGTGTTGATTATTCACTGGATAAGTTAGCTGAGTTGTACGTGGTAGAGATAGTGAGATTGCATGGTGTACCTGTGTCTATTATATCGGATAGAGATCCAAGGTTTACTTCGAGATTTTGGAAGAAGTTGCTAAAGGCCATGGGTACGAGATTGAATTTCAGTACTGCGTTCCATCCGCAATTCGATGGTCAGTCTCAAAGAGTGATTCAAGTTCTTGAAGATATGCTTCGATGCTGTGTGTTAGAATTCGAAGGTAGTTAGGAGAGATATCTACCTTTGGTCGAATTCGCTTATAACAATAGTTATCAGTTGAGTATACAGATGGCACCGTATGAGGCTTTGTATGGCCGTAAGTGTCGGACTCTTTTGTATTGGACCGAGCTTAACGAGAAGCGGATCCATGGGGTCGATCTAGTAAAAGAGACCGAAGAGAAAGTGAAAGTAATCCGTAATAGTCTGAAAGCTGCTTCGGACCGACAGAAGTCGTATGCAGATTTGAAAAGAAAAGAAATTGAGTTTGAAGTAGGCGACAAAGCATTTTTGAAAGTATCAGCGTGGAAGAAGATTATGAGATTTGGACGAAAAGGGAAATTGAGTCCAAGGTTCATAGGGCCGTATGAGATTACAGATAGAATTGGGCCTGTAGCTTACCGGTTGGCTTTGCCAGTAGAGTTGGAAAAGATTCATAACGTGTTCCATGTGTCGATGTCGCAACAGAAATTGAGATAAGACCGGATATGTCTTATGAAGAGGAGTCGATTAAGATCTTGGCTCGAGAAGTGAAACAATTGAGAAATAAGAGCATAGTACTAGTGAAAGTGTTATGGAAGAAACATGGCGTGGAAGAGGCTACGTGGGAAACGGAAGAAGCTATGAGAGAGCAACATCCAAACCTCTTTTCTAGTAAAATTTTCGGGGGCGAAAATCTCTAAAGGGGGGAGAGTTGTAACATCCCGGTTTAGGGCCTAGTCAGAATAGTGGTTCAAGACCACAAATCCGAGGGTCATGAATGAGTTTTTGAGGTTTATATTATGTATGCATGCTAGTGTGAAAGTTTCATGAAACAATTTTGCTAAATTGTGGTTGAATTGTCCAAAAAGGACTAAATTGCAAAAGTTGCAAAATGTGTGTTTCTAGAAGTTATTTGTGTGAAATAGCTTTAGATTATTAATTAGAGGTCCTTAAATAGCAATTTACCCAAATTCTAATTTTTGGACAAAAATGGGCATGGATGAGTCAAAATTTGAAGTTTATCAAAAAGGGCATTTTGGTCATTTATCAAATAAGTGATTAAATAGGTGAAAAGATGATAAAAATTCACCGATCTTCTCCCCAAGTCTGCGAAAATTAGAGAAGCCATTGTTAGGGCTCTTTCAATTTTTCAAGCTTACTAGTAAGTGCTCTTAAGCCCAATTTTGATATTCTTCAGTATTTTTGAAGTCCTAGTAGCATAAGTAAGCTATTTTTAGCTATTTGGTGAGCTATTATGGATGTTCAAAATGTACATGTGTATGACATGCATGTATTTTGATGTTTTATGGAAGAATATGAAAGCTTGATGTAGTAGAAACATCTTTTGCTAAGTGATTTTCCATGAAAATGCATGTAGGGACTTAGTTGTGAAAATCTTAAGTTTGGTCATACATGGGTGATTTAGTGAGAATTGTTGAATGCTTTAGTTGAGTAAGTGGTTCGGCTAAGCATGAAAGGCTAGAAAGTTGAATAAAAATCACTTTCACGAGCCTTTAGGGCTAAAGTGTAAATATGAGAAAGTTTAGGGGCAAAATAGTAATTTTGCTAAAGTATGAGATGTAGGTCAATTTAGTCAATGTGTGTATTGAATAAGCTGATTTATTCATTATAGATCAAGAAAGACAAAGCCCGGATCGAAACCGAGGCAAAAGCAAGGTGGTGGACTAAATTGCACATTTCAATACTTTTGAGTATCGAGGTAAGTCTATGCATAATTAATGCATTCATACTTACAATTTGTTAATGCTAGCTAGGTGTAGCATGAATGAGAATGAATGAGAATGATTGGGAACCTATGTGGTTCAAGTAGAATGAATGTAATATAGATGTGAATGGATGAATAATTGGGCAAATAGACTTGTGCATGTGTTGTGATAATGCTAGATGGTGGGCTAAGTGCGATACCATCCAAATGTATATTGACGATGAGCTGGCTATGTGTGATGCTATCGTTAGGTATATCATTTAGTGGCTATGTAAAGAGATCACGATGATTACCTTTGTGGTAGGCTAAGTGCGATACCACCTTATAAATTGATTGTGGTGTGCTAAGTGCGAAACCACCGAGATATTGGCTGTGTGGATTAATTGTGTATATTAGCTGTGTGTAATAGCTGTATGGATAAGATATGTGGATTAGCTGTGTGGATTAGCTATGTGAGTTAACTATGTGGATGTATTATTGAGCAATAATGATGTGTTGTATACCGTGTAAATGTGATATTGAATGCATGGGTGCATTTCAATAGTTATGAGCATGTGACTCATGATGTGTTGATAATATGGTAAGGGATAGAAAGAGTAAGCATAGTTGTATATTATATGTTGGTATAATGCTAATTGTGGTTAGGCTTATACTATGATGCTTAATTGTTTATGTGTAAACTTACTAAGATCAAAGCTTACTCCATTTCTTTTCCCTTGTCTTATAGATTAAAAGTGGTGAATCGAGATACGAGGATCATTGGAAGATAGCCCACATATTAGCACACTTTGGTACATGAAACTTAATGTTTTGTATATGGCATGTATAGGGGCTAGACAAGTTAGTCAAATTTGTTGTAAATAGATAAGATGTGTTAGCCTTTTTATGGGAAGTGTATTTCTTATAATGCCATAGTTGTTGGCTATTACATTATATGAAAAAGATATAGTTTTCTATGTAAGATTGTATTTAATTTGAGTTGATTATGATTGTGTTGGATGAGTATTTGTTGTGTATGCCAGAAGGGTGAAAAGAACTTGGCACTTAGCTTTGTCCTTGACCATGTGGTTAGACACATGTGACACACGGTCAGCCCACGGGCGTGTGCTGTGGCCGTGTGTCCCCTGCATGTTAATATTTTAAAATAGAATAGACCACGGACTAGTCACACGGGCGTGTGCCTAGGCGCGTGGGGGATTAATCGATGTTGGCCACGGGCTAGCCACACAGCGCGTGTGTCTAGACTCTAGGCCGTCTTGAGGAAGTCGATGTTCACCACGGTTGGGGAGCACGGGCGTGCCATGGCCGTGGGGCAATTGGCAGAATGCTCAATTTTTTAGCACGGCTAGGGAACATGGGCGTGTGTGTCCATACACGGGCGTGTTACATAGTACACGAGCGTGTGAGCCCTGTATAAAAGAAGAAAATTTTTAAGGATCGTAAAAGTTCTGGATTAGTCTCGAGAGCCCTCGTGTGTATGAGTGAGGCCTCGTAAGTCGAGAATGAGGTTATAGAGAGTAATGATGTTGAGCCTACGTGACGATTAAGTGGGTTGAGTTCGGTAACGCCTCGGGCCCGGTTCCCGACGTAGAACCCGGGTAAGGGGTGTTACAAACTCATCCATGCCCAATTTTGTCCAAAAATTAAAAATTGGGAAAATTGCTATTTAAGGACCTCTAATTAATATTCTAAAGCTATTTCACACAAATAGCTTCCAGAATCTCTCATTTTGCAACTTTTGCAATTTAGTCCTTTTGGACAATTTAACCGCAATTTCACAAAATTGCTTCATGAAACTTTCACACTAGCATGCATACATAGCATAAACCTCAAAAACCCATTCATAAACCTCGGATTTATGGTCTCGCACCACTATTCTGACTAGGCCCTAAATCGGGATGTTACACAACCTCGATCGGGGAACGAATAAAGTCTCGGACTAGATTGACGATCTAGCTTATTTTGAAATCGAGGTAAGTTTGTATGTGATAAATTCAACATTTATGCTCGTATTGTTTGGGAATGTTTGATATTATATTGATGTACGATATTCTAAGAAATTGAAATGTTGAAGTCCCGGTTGGACTATAATGAATGTGAGTATAATATTATCGAGACATGAGATAGATACAGTCCCGTGTAAGACCATGTCAGGGACATGGCCTCGGCACCAAATTGAGATTCCTTATAAGACCATATCGGGGGTATGGCTTTGGTATTGAATATGAGAATCGTATAAGACCGTATCCGGGGTATGGCATCGATACTTAAGGTGAGATTCCGTATAAGACCATATCCGGGATATGGCATCGGAAATCAAAGGTAATCCCATGTAAGATCGCATCCGGGATGTGGCATTGGCTTCGGGTTCATGTTAAGTGATAATGAATATGCATCTTGAGTATCCCTAGTGATTTATTGGGATAAATAAACCAGCAGAGATATATAATTGAGATTTGTATTAAAGTTATGTGATTGAGTGAACACAGGTACCCGTAAGTAATTCACGAGGAACATTTCCGATATGTGGCATGATATGTGCTAGATAAGGGCAAGTATGCGTAAGTTATAGCAAAGAGCCTGTGACATTGTGTGTGGTTATCTAACGCCATGGAGGGATATCTTTATAAGTTCATTGTTGCTATTTATTTCCATGCAAACTTACTAAGCTTAATGCTTACCCCTCTCATTTCCCTTTTCCTTGTAGTATTGCCAAGATAACTCGAGAAATTGGGGACGTCGGAGTTTGGAGATCACACTATCGACCACTTTTTGGTATAGCCAAATTAGATTTATTTTGAGTATGGCATGTATAGGACTTGGTCTTTTTGTTATGTCATTTGGCAAGCCAAATGTGTTGGCTACTATAGTTGCTCAATTTATTTTTGTATATGGTCATTGAAGTTGGCCAATACTTGATAAGTTTATATATATTCATTGATGATGAATTATGAAGTTTATGCTTGTGTGGATGTTTGATTTGAGTTGGTATAAGTATGGTGGCTATGTAGGGTGGCATTTGGCTTGGAATATAGCCTTTTTAATGTCCACACGGGTAGACACACGGGCGTGTGTCTAGGCCGTGTATGACACACGATTAGCCCATGACACATGGCCAACCCCATGGGCATGTTAATTGGCCGTGTGTCCCCATGCATGCTAGGTTTACAAGTCAGTATGCTCAGTAGTAAACACATGGGCAGAGACACGGCCGTGTGTCTCAGCCGTGTGGAAGACACGGCCATGGACATGGGCGTGTGCCCAGGCCGTGTGAAGTCTACACCTAGAATTTAGAATTTAATTCGACACACGACCTAAGGACATGGGCGTGTGCCTTGGCCGTGTGACCTTAGTGAGGTGATGACATCACAAACAGAATGCTAAGGTTTTGGCACACGGGCTAAGACACGGGCGTGTCGAGGCCGTGTAAGGGACACGGGCGTGTGTCCGGCCGTGTGTATTAAGTCAGTTTCGACCACGGGTGAGGAGCACGGGCATGTCTCAAGGGCACACGGGCGTGTCCCTTGAACAACACGGGCGTGTGGCCCCTGTTTAGGCAAAATTTTTCTAAGTGTGTAAAAGTTTCCGATTAATTCCCGAAACCTTCCGGAAGTATGTTTAAGGCCTCGTGGGTCTAGGATGAGTATGTTATGGGTTTGAATGGAAAGTTTTTATGGCGAAACTAAATTTTATAGCCCGAAACGTCATGTTTAAGCAAGTTGAGTTAGGTAATGCCTCGTATCCGATTTCGACTTCGAACACGGGTAAGGGGTGTTACAATATAAATACTTAGTATTATACAATAAATGTTGTATTGGTAGATAGAACTTAGGGTTTGAAGCATGATGCTAGCATTGATGAAGTTGCAACCTTATTCATTCATGCTTATGTATTGTCGATGCAATATTCTTTCATCTGAATGTGATTCATTCATTGGGAATTTAGAGGATTCAAGTTGCTAGAATGATCATTTGCCTTAGTAAAATTTTTGTAGCCTTGCTAGTTTCTGTTTTACTTGAGGACAAGTAAAAACTCAAGTTTGGGGGTGTGATAGCACTAGAAAGAACATAGGTTTTCCTCCTTACTTTTTGGTTAATTTTTTCCCATTTAGTTATCCTTAGCATATATTTTAGCTTTTTCAGTTTAGTAAATTGCATTTTATAACTCAGTGAATCCTAGACTATTTTATCCTTAATTTTGCTATCTTTTTGCATTAATGTCGCTGCATGAGTTAATTCCAGATTGCGTCCAGAATTGTCGGCGCACTTGACAGCTGTCCGTATAAGAACTAAAAATGCGTGAGTCATCCAAATAGTATAACCAACTCCGCACGCATAAGGACGAATAATTCGAGGAAAGGACACCAGATCTCGTTGGAGGAGGACATAAAAGGTTGACGTGAGAAGAAAAATAGAGGAAGAGAGCTTTTTCTTAACCATCATCTTCTTCATCCTACATTGAAGCTTGCGGCTATGGTAGCTTAAGCCTTTCATGAGTGAGCCAACGTGAAAATTGATGCAGATTTGCTTCTGACGAGGAGATCTAAGTGCGAGACAAGAGGGAATAGAGAGATCCAGTCAAGTTGTCTAGGAATAGTATTCTCCACTCGATTCTTTCTTATTTCTTTCTAAATGCTGGTGATTACTCTCTATTTTCTGTTTGTATGGAAGTACACATGAAGTCTTGGTTAAATGTTATTTTATTCAATCTTGTTTTTATTGTTTAATCTTGGGGTTTGAATGTTTCTTAACACGAAAGTGTTATTATAGTCACTGACACTGGAAAGTGCAGTGACAGTTCGAGCCAACAAGCATTACAATGGAAGTTGAGTGAGGATTAGAGGAATTTAGTCCACTTATTCTTAATAGTGCCATATTGCCATCATCGGAAGGTGGGGTTAATATGCATGTTTAAGTCTCAGATTAAATAGATGAGTGACACTTGGTAAGATATACATTGAAATTTATTGCCTCGAAAATCACCTATCCTTTTATACCTTGTGAGCACTTAGTATTTTGCTGAAGATTCATGTTGGGGATCCCAGTTTATCATTATCATATTTTATTTTATTATTTTCAAGTTGTTGCTCCGACAACTATCTTCACAATTTATTTCGTTTCTATTTAGTTATTGCAATCGGCATTAATAGACAAAGACAACCATCCCCGTGGGATCGATATCCGATAGACTCAATCATCTGCCTACTATACTTACATCGACAATGTACGCTTGCATATTATTGTTGTGACGTTAAACGACCAATCAACCTTGAACGAAGAAGATATAAAAGAGCTAATATGGAAGGAGTCTTTAAACTTCAATCAAAATAAGATGCCAAAATGAAGTCAGTAAAAAAGTATCCGACTTCCTTCATATTGTTTTGCTCCTTTAAAGTCCTGGTTCAAAGGTTGAATTTCATGAAGAAGATTGGCTTTTACAAAGGCTTCTTCTTTATTTCTTTCTCCTTTTATTCGAATTCTTAATCATCCAACGCAAATGCTCGTTTTCCTAAGGACCCCTTTAGATAGACAGTGCGTTTACCTACGGTTAGTGTAAAAATAGTGGTGGCGGTGAGGTTAGATACCGTAACAGTATTATAGCGTGAGATAAAAAGAAAGCTAAACGCACTACACTGAAGATAAAACACCTATCCAAATGGGCCCTAAGTCTACCACTTTCTATGCGATTAGCATGGGTGAGAAAATTTATTTCTACCCATTAAAGATGTGGTTGTGGTGGTAGATGAATATAAGTTTTTGTATGCCATAGAAGGTTGTCACTTTGTGTATGTATAAATGAATGTGGTGGTAAATTAATATAACTTTTTGTATGTAATTGTAGATTGCCACTTTTTATATGTGTAAATGAGTGTGGTGGTAGGGTAGTATAACTTTTTGTATATAATTGATATATTGACATGGAAGTATGTCATACTAATATTATCACTTTTTATTTAATATAATTTAATATAAAAATAAAAATCCTTTTAATATAATTTAATATAAAGTCTTTTAAATGTTAAAATAAAATATATTAAAGATTTTGATTATAATTTATTATAAAAATAAAAATGATTTAATATAAAATATTATTTTTATATTTAAATATTATTCTTTTGATAAATATTATTTTTTAATATTAAATTGATATAAAAATATATTAAAGAATATATTCACAATCCTATTGAATATCTATTTCTTTCAATCAAATACCTGTTATATTGAAGCTTTTTCTTAACCATCATCTTCTTCATCCTACATTGAAGCTTGCGGCTATGGCAGCTTAAGCCTTTCATGAGTGAGCCAACGTGAAAATTGATGCATTTGCTTCCGATTTAGAGAGATCTAAGTGCGAGACAAGAGGGAATAGAGAGATCCAAATCAAGTTGTCTAGGAATAGTATTCTCCACTCGATTCTTTCTTATTTCTTTCTAAATGCCGGTGATTACTCTCTATTTTCTCTGTTTGTATGGAAGTACACATGAAGTCTTGGTTAAATGTTATTTTATTCAATCTTGTTTTTATTGTTTAATCTTGGGGTTTGAATGTTTCTTAACACGAAAGTGTTATTATAGTCACCGACAATCGGAAAGTGCAAAGTGATTCTGAGCCAACAAGCATTACAATGGAAGTTGAGTGAGGATTAGAGGAATTTAGTCCACTTATTCTTAATAGTGCCATATTGCCATCATCGGAAGGTGGGGTTAATATGCATGTTTAAGTCTCAGATTAAATAGATGAGTGACACTTGGTAAGATATACATTGAAATTTATTGCCTCGAAAATCACCTATCCTTTTATACCTTGTGAGCACTTAGTATTTTGCTGAAGATTCATGTTGGGGATCCCAGTTTATCATTATCATATTTTATTTTATTATTTTCAAGTTGTTGCTCCGACAACTATCTTCACAATTTATTTCGTTTCTATTTAGTTATTGCACTGGCATTAATAGACAAAAGACAACCATCCCCGTGGGATCGATATCTGATAGACTCGCATCTGTCTACTATACTTACATCGACAATGTACGCTTGCATATTATTGTTGTGACGTTAAACAGCCAATCAACCTTGAACGAAGAAGATATAAAAGAGCTAATATGGAAGGAGTCTTTAAACTTCAATCAAAATAAGATGCCAAAATGAAGTCAGTAAAAAAGTATCCGACTTCCTTCATATTGTTTTGCTCCTTTAAAGTCCTGGTTCAAAGGTTGAATTTCATGAAGAAGATTGGCTTTTACAAAGGCTTCTTCTTTATTTCTTTCTCCTTTTATTCGAATTCTTAATCATCCAACGCAAATGCTCGCTTTCCTAAGGACCCTTTAGATGAGCAAAGGCGCCTACTACTAGTGTAAAAATAGTGGTGGCGGTGAGGTTAGATACCAGTAATAAATTATATAAGCGTGAGATAAAAAGAAAGCTAAACGCACTACACTGAAGATAAAACACCTATCCAAATGGGCCCTAAGTCTACCACTTTCTATGCGATTAGCATGGGTGAGAAAATTTATTTCTACCCATTAAAGATGTGGTTGTGGTGGTAGATGAATATAAGTTTTTGTATGCCATAGAAGGTTGTCACTTTGTGTATGTATAAATGAATGTGGTGGTAAATTAATATAACTTTTTGTATGTAATTGTAGATTGCCACTTTTTATATGTGTAAATGAGTGTGGTGGTAGGGTAGTATAACTTTTTGTATATAATTGATATATTGACATGGAAGTATGTCATACTAATATTATCACTTTTTTATTTAATATAATTTAATATAAAAATAAAAAATCCTTTTAATATAATTTAATATAAAGTCTTTTAAATGTTAAAATAAAATATATTAAAGATTTTGATTATAATTTATTATAAAAATAAAAATGATTTAATATAAAATATTATTTTTTATATTTAAATATTATTCTTTTGATAAATATTATTTTTTAATATTAAATTGATATAAAAAATATATTAAAGAATATATTCGTCAATCCTATTGAATATCTATTTCTTTCAATCAAATACCTGTTATATTCTAATATAGCCCTAATCCATTCCAGTTAACCAATCATGTTGTAAACCAAGAAAACTAAGAGGGAAAAGGGAACAAGGGTTTAAGGAGTTCCTCTCCCTCATCAGAAGGAAAAACAAGCCAGGTCCTTCAAGAAAGAATCTAACACAGGTTCAGGTCATGCTCCCTCGTTCTAATTCCAGTGGAAGTGGAAAGCTTTTTCCATTTATCTTTAACAAGCTTAAAGGTTCTCTCTGTCTCTTTCTCTCTTTCTCACTCTCTTAATTGATTTAAATGTTTTATTTATTCATTCACTTATGTCTCTGAAGTTACCCCAAATGAGCCATTTGCTCCATCATTTCAAGCTCTCTTCTCCACCCGCATTGTTGGAGAAAAACCCATTCTTGTAAGTCATTTTAACTTCTTTCCACTTTTAATTCTTGGGTTTTCCCTTTTCTTTCTCTTTTTTTTTTTATATTTTGTTAATATCATTGCATTATTCTGGCTACATTCATTTTTTTGTCTGTTTTTCTTTTCATTGTTTATTGGATTATTTATTGTGATTTTCTTTACTTGGTTGCTTTGCGCTGGTTTAGATTTGAAGGCTTGTTCATTTGATATGCATCCTTGTAATTTCATGCAATTTTGATTGATGGTTTGGATTTTTTTTTTATTCCAGGTTAGGGATTTCATACATTCGGCTTTATATGATCCTAACCATGGGTACTTCTCTCAGAGGTCAGGTGCTGTTGGTGTGCTCGAGAGGAGCATAAAGTTCAACCAACTTGAAGGTATTGTTAGAAGTTTTTGGATTTTGTTATCTGTAAGCTCTGTAATGTGTTTGTACTTTTTCATGTGGATTGGTGATAGATTTTGAATAAAAAAATAATGAGGATGGTTAACTTACCAGTACCAAACACATACACACACAGATATATATATATATATATATAAGCTATGCGTCAAAGAAGTTGATATTTAGGTAGCTTCAAAACCTTCAATATTGATCACTTACTAGCTTGATTTAGTTGCGTTTCTTTTGTGTGTCCTCGAATCTATGCTCATAGAATCTGTGTTGTGCTGTTATGTTTAAAAGTATTTGTTATTTGAAATGCAAGAACTGCAATAGACAAATTTAAGTATAAATTTAGTAGATGTGGCCCTTAAAAGCTTCATTTATGGGTGCTGGATGGTCTTCTATTGTAGACTATATTGCTAAGGCTGGCACCAATCTTTTGGCATGTTTTAGGAAGGAAAGCATACATGAAACACTTGGATAAGATTTATAAGCAGAGTGGCATTGCATGGTTCACCCCTGTGGAGCTTTTTAAGGTAATGCTCTAGCAGACTTCACAACCATAACATTACTGGCACTTGAGCAAAGATCTATTTATTCAATTTTTTTAAAAAGAAGTTTATTGTTCACAGTATCATAGCATGTATTTTGGTGTGACATTGCTCATGCCACTCTTCCTGTTAATGCAGCAAGTACGGTTTTTATGGTTATTTATGTACTTTTTAACTTTGTTTTTTTGTGTTGTTTTAAATTATTGAGATTAAAAATACTTGAAGGCTATGATATCTTTTTGTTGTGCCTTTAAAGTTCACTAACTGATGTTATTAAGAATGGCTGTTTTAGGATAAGATTTAGGAAACTGATTTTCTCTCTATTCCTTACTCCAAGAAGACCTGTCCTCTGGTTATGTAATTGATTTCTATTGCTCCCCCTTTCCCTTTGGTTTCTTTGTTTCATTTTCTGATTTAGGGTTTTCCCTTTTGTCCTTTTTTTTACTCCAACTATGTTATGGAAGAGTTACATAGGTTTCTGCTTCAGGCTTGTCATGTTATTAACCATTTGGCTTATGTTATGGAAGAGTTACATAGGTTTCTGCTTCAGGCTTTCATGTTATTAACCATTTGGCTTACACCTGCGAGGGCCATTTACTGTGCCTTCATATTATGAGATGGTTTTGCAGCTAGACATTTCATTTTTCTTTCTTTTGTTTAAGGTGGCCGTAGTAGTATGAGCAGGAAAAACGTTGATATATGTTTTATTTGTTTTTCTCTGCACCTTGCAAGGTGGTTATAGCTGATTATTCTCTCTTTGTATAAATACGCACACATATATATGTGCATGTAATCATGCTTCTGTGTTGGTGGGGACTGTTGTTGAATGTCTGAATTTGTATAACCTTGTGTGTTCTTGATCTCTTATTCCTTTACATGGCCATTAAACTATTGAACCGAGCTTCATATATAGCAAAACAGTTTAACTCCTTTTCCTTTAAGTGAGCTTTATTGACGTGATTTCTATGAGCTTTACCTTCCTTGTAGCCATGGTATGCCCAGGGAATTGCTGAAGCCATATTGCGTACAGCTAACCTTTCAGTTCCACTAAAAGTAAGTTCCCACATTCTCTTTATATTAAAAATCATACAAGCTGTCAACTTATAATTTTCTAGCTTCTATATTTTTAAAATCAATTTGACCTTTTCAATCTCTCTTTTTCTAGAAAAACTGCTCTACTTTTTAGGGGAATATGGTTTTGATAATTTTCTCACTCCAGCTAGAACTTATGAGAAAACTTAATAGTTCTTAGGCATTGTAATGATTCTTCATAGTACAATTTGTTACAATGTTTAATTCCGTGCTACTAGCATGGATATTCTGTGTTGGAAAGTAAAATTTCTAAATTTGCGGTGCAAATGTTAGAATGTATGCTTTGGAACTCTTGGTTCGCTTCTATTTTCCTTTTGAATCCTCTTGAGTTAATAATTAGATGCAAAACAGTGACTTGCCCTCCTTCATACTTTCATTTGGCAATAGCCAGAAGATGCCTATCTTGTGGGAACCAATTCATCGTTCAAGATCCTAATATGCAAACATAATCATATGTTCTTCCTTTTGTGTATTTTATAGACTATAGAATCCAAACTGCTTGTGTTTTTTAAGCACAATGGTCATCTTTAGAGTCTTGGAAGTAATACTTTCACTTAATTTAACTAAGACACAACTACGCTAGGATTACAATAATAGGTGAATACAAATTGTTCCACTGTTGGAGACTTGGAGGTGTAGGATCACAGGTATATAAGGGAAAATTCTATATTTGGAAATTGAAAGATGAATTTTTGTCACTTTTATATCTGTTGTTCAGCTGATCAGTGGTTATCTGGTATTGGAGGGTTAAACTATGTTCGAAACGATTCTGTATAGTTATTTATGTTTTTATCTCATTGTACTTTGAGACATGCTTTTCAAGACAAGTATCCTCTATGTTTGTTTACATAACTGCTGCCTCGTTTCAGTTTAAACTCTACAAAATGTAGACATAGAGTGTTAGATTGTCTTTTTTTACATTGATAGTCATCTTTATCCCAAACCATCATGAATGGTGGTAAATCTTGGGATCATTGTATGGATATAAACCTAATATTTGAATTAATTCTGCTTGTGCTGTGTGCTCAGATATATGAAATTGGCGGTGGATCTGGTACATGTGCAAAGGGCATACTGGATTACATAATGTTGAATGCGCCTCCAAGAATTTACAACAATATGACATACATGTATGTATGTTAGCTAATCCTTTATTTAGGATGAAATAATGTGCTACATATCCCGTCGTCCTATTTTGCATTACTTATGAATATATGTATTCTGTAAGGACACAATAAACATGTCAAGACACTGCACCTTTAAAAAATTCCATCGCTAAAGCAATTTTACATTGTTTCAAAATTTGAGAGAAAATGGTCCATGTTCTGTCTAGAAGCAAATAAATAAAATTCCCAGTTTAGCCGAGATAATAACTTCATAAAAGGTATCAGTCAAACAAAGGTATGTGGCATGGGAATGAAACTGATTCATGATTGAAGGTATCATTCAAATAAAGTTATGTAGTGTGGGAAAGAAACTGGTTTTCGATGTTATCTTCAATGTCCTCAAGGTCTTTTCTGCAGATAGTAGCATGCTTTTACATAGCTTTAATACTCAAAATTTGCAGTTGAGACTGCCAGTATTTCAAATTTCACTATTTAGCTTACACCAATTAAAAGTACCTAAGATTGCATTTGGTAATTAGAATTTCAAGTTTAGGATAAATTGTGTGATAAAGCTCATTTAAACATGACCATCATGATTATTTTCAAATTTTGGTGGATGCCTATTTAGTAGTGAATTTGAAATTCATCTATTTGTGCCCTTTTAAATATATAGGTGTATAATAAATCTTAACTAATTTTTGCTCAGTGTGTGCGCATTTCATTCTCATAATTTATATAGCCAACTAAATCCAAACCCACTCTCTTGAATTCATCTTCACAAGCATAACGTAAGAGAATTTTCTTGTTGTTGAGGCATATCTTACTGACTTTAACTGCCGTTGATTGGCATCTCTGAAAATGAAAAGGCCTGTTTGGAATCCAATTTGTACACCGTACAGTCTTGTACCTGAAAGTTCTCTATTTTGTGCAGCTCAGTGGAAATCAGTCCTACATTGGCTGAGATACAAAAACAAACTGTAGGAGAAGTTCGTAGTCACCTTTCAAAATTTAAAGTAGAACACCGGGATGCCATGGACAGGAGTGGATGGGGTAGGCCTTCTTCAATATTGAACTTTTTTGAGTTTTATTTTCTTAATTTCTACTTGAACTATATATACACGATATTCAAGGATGGTATTCCATGTTTTATTGTTATGCTATTCTACCAAGATTCTGAGTGATGTTAATTTCTAGTGTTTCTTTTCTTCTTTCTAGCCTCTGAACTTGTAGAAATGAATGATCATATTGATCTTCATGTATGTGAATATATAAGTACAGTTTTCTGGGCAAAACAGATAGGCAGAAAAAGCATTGTGTTCTCTCTCTCTCTCTCTCTCATGGCTGGTACATTTTCACTGTTCTGTAGTTCGCATGCTTTATTAGCAAAAGAAAGAGAATCAAGTTTGTGGCATCTATGTTTGTTTCTTATCCTTGTTACCTTAAATTATTCTTAGGTGATATGTGTATCTTATTAGCTTGGTCTTGTCTTGAATTAGCAATCATGAAGAAAGAAATTAAACTAGTTCTTGTTTTTAACAGGAGATGTGGAGCAACAGCCGTGTTGGGTAATAATGCTTGAGGTGTGCTTTACCTCAACTTTATCCTTTGTCATCCATGTAACCAGTTTTTGCTACTTGAGTAATGGTTAGATAATTTAAAATTGTTCAGTTTGCACATTTATTGCAACACATCAAAGCAAATAAACAAATAGGTCAAGTGTAAAAAGATCAAACAAATAATTGGGAATGAGCTTCTTTAAATTTATTCTTCCCAAAAGGTGATCAATATAAATATATGAATGTAGGTTTTGGTTAGAGTGATGGAGATGGGAATTGCTTTATGTAACTGGCAGTTGATATGATGATTCTCTTTCAGAGCTGATGGTAAGACCAGCTGATGATAAATTGATGGGAACAAATTTTTGCTGTGCCATGTGAAAAGACTCTAGATTCTAACCCTGTCAGCTATATTCATGAATAATAAAAATATTTTTACCTTCTAAATAAAAGTAGTCTCTGGGCAAGCTTCTTTTAGGTTCTAGCAGGTCATTTTAGGTCCTGTGTACCAAACCAAATTTACGTGATTGATTTTTCACAGGTGCTTGATAATCTTCCACATGATCTTATCTATTCTGAAAGTCAAGTTTCCCCATGGATGGAAGTATGGGTTGAAAAACAGCTGGACGGGTATTCACCACTATGCTATATTTACAGCTTTTATGTATTATGTATTACATCATAGCTTTTAAAGCTTTCCCTTCACATTTTGGCCTATTGTAAAAAACCTAATACAGACTGATCTACCATGTGGACAACTACAGAATAACAAGCAACAAAATTGCAAAAGGGAAACCAAATTGAGTTCTAATACCTTGTTCACTACCAACTGAAAACTGTGTTAAGCATCCAACTTAGAAAAATTGGCAATAGGTGGAGATGGCCTACCTATATAAAGGCACACGTACTTCAGACTGAGCCAATGTGAGATACACACAACTTAACAATGATATTATGTTCGTAAATAAGTCATCAAGGTTCCATTATTTTTTATTAATTTTCTATCCAGAAAATAGCGATGAGACTTCATTGAATTTTGTCACTAATGCATTGTGGTGAAATAGACATTTAGTCTTTATTGTTATCTACTTCTGCTCATGGGCAGAATGTTCACCTTAAAGGTGTTGGTAAAATATCTCCTGATCTCTAGCAAATGATTGTCGAAGTTATAACTTCCATACTCTGCTCGTTTTTTAGATTCTAAAGTTGAAACAGAAACATCCTACTCTACTCAAAGAACTCCTTTATGCCTACTTATTTTTAGTTCTATAGTGAAGGGACGTATCTTTAGAGTTTTAGCAAAGCTACTCACATTGCAAAGAATTAATATCTTTAGTACATTGTTAGATGTGTGATCATTTCAATGATCTTCTGCCAACACCCTCATTTTCCTTCTTTTGCAGGGAAGGACTATCAGAACTATATAAACCTTTACAAGACTCATTAATTAAACGTTGTGTCGAAATTCTGGAACTAGATAAAAACGATACCAAGCGAAGCAGCATTGTGTCTAAAGCTTGGTCTAAATTGTTTCCAAAACCACAAAGATGTTGGCTTCCAACTGGTTGCATGGTTAGAGAACTTTTTAAAAGGTTTGTTTTTGGTTCAAAGTGCAAACTACTCTTTGCTATAATATTTCTTTTGATGTATGCAGAAACTTCTTGAAGTTTTACATGCAGCATTACCAAAAATGTCTTTGATTGCTTCAGACTTCAGTTTCCTACCTGATGTGAAGTTACCTGGTGAAAGAGCTCCACTAGTTTCAACCAAGGTAGTTTCTTTGTCTTTTCTTTATTTCTTTATTTATTTTAGTTGAAGTTGTTAGGGTTTGATCCCTGAATGAGCCTTTGGTAGTGAAGAGCAAAGCCAGGGTTTCTTTACTTTTTACTCTCAGATATAGATATAGGTATAATTTTAAGAATGATTTCCTTAAACTAGTGCCTAAAGCTGTCCAAGAGAGGAGTTCTTCACCAATGAAGATGAATTTTGTTGCTGCTAGTTCTGACTAAATTATTCATTTAACTATTATAGAGAATGAATAAAAATTCGCAATGTCTGTTATGAAGATCTTCATTATTATGATTAGAGCAAATTGTGATTTTAACTATGCTGATATTTCTTCAGTACTGCATTGACATTGCTTCAAAATAAATAAAATTCCAAAAGGAAGTTGTCCTAAATTCATCAAATTTGAATCTTATTCTCAACATTGCTTATTCTGCTGCTCTGATTGTATCATAGCTGTGACATTTTCTAAAACTACAAATTTGTCAAGGTGCATGTAAACTATGTTTCTCCGGCTCTTCATTTTTGTTGAAGTACCTGTGTCCAATACTTGTGTTCGACTCATTGATATGGGGATTTCACATCCAAGAATCTCCCAAATACATGAAAACCTTACAAAAATGTGACTGTTCTCGTGTCTGATGCTCACACCTGTGTCCAAGTAACATAGCATAAAGCTTACTGTGGATGACGGTTGTTCAGAAGAGCCGGTATATCCAACCGGCAAATAGCCATAATCCATCTAATGCTTTATTAGTATTATTTTGTGGTTTATAGTTGCCTGAGATACGTTGTGTAATTACTCTAATATCAGGGTCTTCACTTTCCCATATGAATGAGAGTGCTTAGAAGCATGGTTAGATATTTGTATGGTTTTCTAGGTCTTATACTTTATTTGTTTCCTGGAAACCACAGAAAGAAAGCGTCCCGATGAAGATTTTACGTTTGACACTGGTTCAGCAATCTTGTCTAACCTGTGCACCTTTTTTATTTCCTGCAGAAAGATGGCCATAGCTCAGATTACAGCAATTATCTTGATGCAAAGGTGCTTTTTTTTGTTTTGTTTTCTTTCATTTGGTAATGCTAAATTTAAATGAAATTTATGTAAATGACATTGTACATACTGTTTATAGTAGTGTTAGCTTTCTCTGGCTGGATAAAGCTCAACAACTAGGAAAAGTAGTACTAGGTTATCAATGGACTATAAAATTATTTAACTAATTATATCTCCAAAGCTGAAGACTGAGATTTTGTGGAAAATTCTTGGCCAAGCTCTTCAGCTTTAACGAAGAGTCCACAACCTTTCCCATATTCCAAGTGACGAACTCTACAAACTGAGATATGAGGGCTAGTTTACATCTTTCCTTATCTATGAGCCTCAAGCATCATTATGTAAATAAAATCATAATGCAAGTTGATAGCATCTGGCAGTATGGTTTTCTTTTCTTTAATTTTGAGGTTTCGAGTATAGTTTTCTTTTCTTTAATTTTGAGGTTTCGAAGTTGAACCTATCTAAAATGTCAAGATCTGTTTTTGTGGTACTTTCTTCGACAGGGAGATGCTGACATCTTCTTCCCTACTGACTTTTGGCTTTTGGAACGCATTGATCATTACTGTTCTGGATGGCTGAAACTGCAAAAGGATAAATCATCCCCGCAGGGGAAAAAGAGGCGAACTATCACAGTAAGTTCACTTCTTTTATGATGTGGGATTTCTATTTCTAATAAAAAGAGTAATTTAGGAGAAAACTATATAAAATGTTGGCCGGCTGTCTTTCTTGGTTATTGTGAAATTTCAAAACCATGGAAGGGTATATTTCCAAAACAGTATCATGGCATGAGACCAATCTTACCAGCAATTCTCTGGGGAACCAAATATAAATATAGCAAGTCTGGTTTGTTAAAACGTGTTAATCTTATAACCTTAAGAGCCTCTGCAATATAAGAGGCAAAAAATGCATTCGGACAATTTTTGGGACAATTTTCCAATTTGCACCGATGAAAATATATTGATAGCAATGTGTTAGTCTAACTGCTTTTATGAATATGGAGTGTAATAACTCAACCGATTATAAAAATCAGTGCAGCTAGACCTTTGCTGACAGCATTGTTATCGTTTAAATCTGTCATTCGTATCCCAGAAGAGGGTTTTAGACCTTGGATTTCAAAAATCTCCAAGGAATCCCTAATATTGTTGACAGCACACTATATTCTACTAGTAAAAGTAGTTACTTTTCAGCAAATTCACTGTCACTAACCATTTTCTCTTTCCTATATTTGTAGCTCGATACATCTTCATTTATGGAAGAGTTTGGCTTGCCATCCAAGACAAGAACAAAAGACGGATACAACCCTCTTCTGGATGACTTCAAGAACACTAAATTCTACCTCAGCGTTCCCACACATAATATCAAGTAAGTTATCAACAGTGAAAATGCGGAAATGCCGGCCCCTTTGACTTTCAGAAGTAACAGGTTTATAATACCTCAAGGTCATTGTTGATGGAATCTGAGTAGTTTGCTGGTCAGGTTTATAATACCTCAAGGTCATTGTTGATGGAATCTGAGTAGTTTGCTGGCCTGACATGCATTTACGAAGTTACAGAGTCAACTTTTTCTTTCCCTTATTTATTTCAGCTGTAGAAATATTACTTTTTTTTCCCATAGAGAAAGGAGGATAATAAATTACTTGGACAAATTCTTTTTTTTTTTTTTTTTTTTTGGGGGGGGGGGGATTAATGAAGAATCGAGCTTGTCTGATATGCTTACTCAAAAGTCAAAACCCAACGCATTTTGCTTCCTGTTAAGATGCCAGTGTATCATTTGCAGTTTTGCTACAAAACTGAAATACTTTCGCTGGCAATTTTTTATTACGGTAATAAAAGGTTACGAGAAAATTTATAAAAGCATGCCCTACAAAAGTTGAAAATAATAATGAACTAGAATGTTTACTAATTGTCAAAGTTGATATAACCCTTTCAATATAAAGTAGCGTAGAGATTGGTATCGGTTCTCGTGAAGTGTAGATGGAGGAGGCGAGTTGGGAGAGGAGCCTGGAGGAAGAAGGATGAAGGGTGAATTTGGAGTCTAAAGCGCACTTTGTACGGGGACAGAGTGGGACATAAATATGGATCGCTTTCCATTGCCTCTTGATAGGTCGATGTTCCTTGTTAGGTTGGTGACGTGGTATTAGATAATCAGGTTGCAAGGTATATAGTTGATAAGTGACGAGTGTCTTGATGAAATGACTTATTCATTCAAAGATTGTTGGTTTGCGAGTGATTTAACAAAATAATCATCTTTGACAAATGAGACATGCTTGGTAGAGCCAAGTGATTATAATGTTTCGATGCTCTTGATGTAACATATATGTGTTAACACTATGGAAGAAATTTGTCTTAAATTTTCTCCCAAAGTTTGATTGCATTGCTGTCGACCGAACAACACAATATAAAACTTGGAAACCTCATAGAATAGTTTGTCCTGAGGCTTCATCTCCATATGGTTGTTACTCTCGTTCTCGCTCACGGGATTGATAGTGTGTTCAAATTCATCTCAAACATACTCTCTTTTAGGCTCCAAAGTCATCCCTTTATAGTCTCTTCCAGACTCTTCTCTCTTCTCAACTTAATTCCTCCATTCACACCTTATAGCTCTTCGCTTAATTAAGGTGAATCATGTAACAGCCCGTTTTCAGTGAAATCGGAATAGTAGTTTCGAGATCACAAATCCGACGTCAAAATATATATATTTTTATTATTTTATGTCTACAGCATGATAGTAGTACCGTATAAAAATATTGTTAAGAAATTTTACCATTTGCATACTTAATTCGATAAAAAAGACTAAATTGTAATAAGTGCAAAACTTGAGTTCTATAAGTTAAAGGGATCTAATGGTTATGCTATTAAATGGTTAGAGGGTTTATGTTGTAATTAAACTATTGGTATCATGAGTGGACAATTATTGACATTTTATATGTGTTTTTAAAGGTTTTTAATTAAGGTTAATTTGGTAATTTAATAAATGCATAATAGTAAAATGGCTAAAAACAAAGCCATCATCTTGTTATACTCATCCTTTCATTTGAAAATTAGGGTAGAAAACTCCATTAAAGGAGCCTGAACTTTCGGCTACTCAAGTCTCTTGCATGTAAGTGTATTTCATCCCATTTTTAATTATTTCTATGTTTTTGGAGTCATTGTAGCTTAATCTAGCTAACCCAAGGACTAATTTGCAAAATTGTTAAATGTCTAGGGTTTTACCATGAATGCATTTTAGTTGTTGGTGATGTTTAATGGAAGAAAATGAATCCTTGTTGTTAGATAAATAACTTTTGTTAAGTGATTTTTGATAAATTTGTTAATTAGGGGTTAAATTAAAAATTGTGAAATATTCATGGTGTAATCTGTGAATTAATAAAATATGTGGGTTGCTATAAGCTTGTATAATATTCGGCTAGGCTTGGGTAGGGGTGAAATTGCATGAATTTCATTTTACGAGCCTAAGGACTAATTATAAAGAAATGAAAAGTATAGGGGCAAAATTTTATTTTTCTAAAATGTGAAATTGAGTTAAATTGAATAGAATGATTATTGAATTGAGCTGAATTTATTCATTTAGATCAAGATAAACCATGTACGGCTCTAAATTGAGGCAAAGAAAAAGTTTCGGATTAGTCGACTTCATTTTTCTACGTTTATCGTCGAGGTAAGTTCGTACGTTTAAGTTTCATTTTTATTTTATGAATTGAATGCTATTATTATATAATATTAAACTGAGTGTTGACGGAAAAATCCAACGGCATTGTCGAAACCATTTTTTTGAAAACGGGAATCGACTTTGGTTTAAAAACGAAAATAAAAAAGGGAAGTCGCCACCGATCTGTATTTGGTGTGATCGGATCACCTTTGTTTTAATAAAACGTTTTGGTTTACTAAAACAGTGTTTTTGGTCTGCGAAATTTGAGAAAGCGGGTTCGGGAGTCGGTTACGTGCGAGGAAGGATTAGCACCATCGTCACGCCCAAAATTGGTACCAAATTGATTAATTAGTGTCTTAATGTCGAAAGTGGAAAATTCTTAAAGAATTTTAAAAATACAATCTCTTTAAAAAATATTTGAATTTTCTCAAATTGGATATTAAGATTCTCTCGCTTCTGAAGGAATAAAATATCACATCCAGTACGTTAGGACACGACAATTTAAATCCTCGAATCCGAGATCATCTCATAATTTTCGAGACTCATGCATTGAAGATATCAAAAGGATATTCGAGTACTTGGCCAAACGAAAAAATGAAACCCAGCACGTTAGGGCACGATTTCTCGGATTTCCAAACACAGAATATTGCCTTATTTTGAAAGCTTTTGTTTTTTAGATAAAATTAATAAAATATTTAAAATGATATACGTTTGGTAGTTTAGGTTTTAAAGAAACATTATTTAGAGCGTGAATGGGATTGTACTCAACGAATAATGGAAATGTGACACGAATTTGGTGTAATGATAACATAATACACATAATACATAACATTGGTATCGTTGATCTAAAATATTAACATGCATGAATAATAATAACGATAATGGAACAATAATATAAACAATAATAACGATGATGATAATATCAATGATATGGAAATACGAACAAACAAATAATAATACATATAAGAATGATAATCACATAACTTGCATTATTTAAACACCGATATTAACAACCAAAGAAAACGAAACAAAAATATATATGAAACAATATACAGTAAATAAGAGTTTAAAATGAATAAGTTATAAAAGCAATCCAAAATAAACAATAAAAAATTTCAAATCAACAATATACAAGAAGCTTAAAACAAATAATAATAAATCAGACTAAAATAAATAATAATAAAATGACATATAAAACCCCCTTTTTTAAAGAAAAAATAAAAAATAAAAAAATGCATATGTATATATATACATACATATAAGATTTAAATGACAATATATGAGAATTTAAAATAGTATAAGAAGAAATTAAATAAATATGTAAAACGATTTAAAACTAGTGATATATAAAGAAAGAAAACTTAAAATAAATAATAAAAGATTTTTTTTAAAAAAATGAATAAGTTAAAATGGATTAAGGGCGAGATTTAAAATCAAACTAAAATTCGGGGGTTTACATTGTAAATAAATAAAAGGGTTTATTAGGGACCAAAATAGAACGCACTTTAAAGAAAGAGGGACCGATTGGGAAAATATCCCAGCCCTTATGCGCATTCATGGGGCGAGGACCTGATTGAAAGCTGAATAAAGCTATTAGGTAAAATCTATGAAGACTAAGACAATGAAAAGGGGCCGATTGAAAGTCAAAACAGAAACAGGGGACTAGAATCGCAAATAGCCCGTTTGGGCTTTAAAACACGCGGATCCCTCTAAATCTGGTCGGGTCGGGTTGCACCAAAGGCTTAATACGGTGCCGTTTCCTATTTTTATTTAAAATCAAATTTTTTGTTTTGAAACCATTTTTTTAATGCTTCAGAAAAAAAAAATTCAAAGGCCTCCCCTTATTTTCTCTCAACTCTTTTTCTCGTCGACCGATTAGTCTTCTTCCGGCATTCCGTCGCACCACCACCACCTCCGGTGGCTGACGACGACGCACGAGATAGGCCTCTATGCCTCGCTTGAAGCCCCGCCTCGCGTCTAAAAATGAGAGAAGAAAGCCCTCCTCCGCTTTGGTTCGGTTCTCGACGGACGAGGGGACTCGACGTCGCGACCCCGGGGTCCGGTGAGTTCTTTTTCTCCCCTTTTTATTATTTAGTGTTTTAGTTCGTAGAGGTTTTCTTTGAAGAAAAAATAAATAAAAATGACAGTGTTAAAAATAACAGAAAATGAACAAAAGGACTAAAATCAATCTTTAAGCTTTTTCTTTTTGATTGCTGATAGTTTGTAAAAAAGGAAGAAGAAGAAATAGGGGAGAGTTCTGGCTTTTATAGCCGAACGAATGTCTTTCTATTTCTATTTTTTTTTGTCGTTTCTGCTTGTTTCTTTTGCTGCCTTTATCGTTTTGTTTTTTGTTCTGTTGCTTGGCTTGCTTGTTGCTGTGTGTTTCTCTTACTTTTTGCAAAGTTATGGCTGAGGCGCAGGCGGTTGGTGATGGGACGGTGGTCGGTCAAAAGCCCTAGGTGCGCGCACCTAGGGTTTGAAATTTCTAATTTTTTTGTTAGGGGCTTTAGGGTTTTTTAATTTTTTCTGTTCTGTTTAATTTTGGCATTGGGCTTGTATTGGGTTATGGGTCTATTTGGGTTGGTTTAATGGACATTTACAATGGACTGATTTATTTTTGGACTTGTTTTGTTTTGGATGTTTATTTGCCTTGGGCCAAAACTGGCCTATTACAGCTGCCCCTCTTTGCTTGTTGTCGTGTAACGAGAATGGAGCAAAGACTTTAAAAGGGCCAATTTTGCCTAGTTTCACCGAGTCTTTGACTTCTTTGGTGCTTCTGTTCTTTAAGTAGCTTCATTCTAGTCCACTGCATCTTGTTGCTTTGATCCACTCCACCGCTACTTCCGAGAGACAGGACCTGTACCTTCAATTTGCTCCTGCTGCGACTTCGAAGGGATGAGATTTGTTTATTTTTAACTTGCTCCATTGTAACTTCAGGATAAGAATTCAGGGAGAAGAGATTCACAACCTCAATCTTCTTTACTGAAACTCAAAGAAATAAGGACTGATCCTCAATGTAAACTCAGGGAGAAGAGATTTGTAGCCTCAACCTACTCCACTGGAACTTCGAGGAGATGAGAATTCATGGAGAAGATATTCGTAACCTCAATCTTCTCTGCTGAATCTTCAAAGAAATAAGGACTGATCCTCAATGTAAACTCAGGGAGAAGGGATTTGTAGCCTCAACGTACTCCACTGGAACTTCGAGGAGATGAGAATTCAGGGAGAAGAGATTCGTAACCTCAATCTTCTCTGCTGAATCTTCAAAGAAATAAGGACTGATCCTCAATGTAAACTCAAGGAGAAGGGATTTGTAGCCTCAACCTACTCCACTGGAACTTCGAGGAGATGAGAATTCAGAGAGAAGAGATTCGTAACCTCAATCTTCTTTGCTAAATCTTCAAAGAAATAAGGACTGATCCTCAATGGAAACTCAGGGAGAAGGGATTTGTAGCCTCAACCTACTCCACTGGAACTTCGAGGAGATGAGAATTCAGGTAGAAGAGATTCGTAACCTCAATCTTCTCTGCTGAATCTTCAAACAAATAAGGACTGATCCTCAATGTAAACTCAGGGAGAAGGGATTTGTAGCCTCAACCTACTCCACTGGAACTTCGAGGAGATGAAAATTCATGGAGAAGAGATTCGTAACCTCAATCTTCTTTGCTGAATCTTCAAAGAAATAAGGACTGATCGTCAATGTAAACTCAGGGAGAAGGGATTTGTAGCCTCAACCTTACTCCACTGGAACTTTGAGGAGATGAGAATTCATGGAGAAGAGATTCGTAACCTCAATCTTCTCTGCTGAATCTTCAAAGAAATAAGGACTGAACCTCAATGTAAACTCAGGGAGAAGGGATTTGTAGCCTCAACCTTACTCCACTGGAACTTCGAGGATATAAGAATTGTGGCTTTCAATCTATTTCACTATTGCTTAATGAGATAAGACCTGCAATCTTTAACTGATCTACTCCACTAATGTTTAGGGAGACAAGATCTGCGATCTTCAGACTACTCCACTACTACTCAGGGAGATAGAACTGGCCATCCTTGATTTGTTCCACTACTGTTATCTCGAGGGAACAAAATCTGAAATATGCGATATTGCTACGCCGTTCTCTGGGAAACCTGTCCTATAGAATTAATGTTATGTGCTTATGCTTATGCAAATGATGAGGATGCTATGACCGGAATGACTCAAAGCCTCCTAACTACATGTTTTATGGACGACATTTGCATGAATGCAGAATGTCATGAGAATGGTCTTTTTACAATGATTAGGATACAATGATTAGAATGAATTGAATGCTCCTAACTAAATGACTATGGATGACATTTGCATGAATGCAGAATGTCATGAGAATGATCCTCTGTTAAATGTTTAAGGTGTCATTGTTATTCATCAAGGCTTTATCTCTGACGTACTATGCTGCCTTCTTGCTTGGCTGGTATTCTTGACGGAGAACCCAAAGAAATAATCATATTCTACTCAACAAGTTTGCCCCGCTGTAATTTCAAAGTTTGTACCTCCTACCGCGACTCCAGGAGAATAACATTTGGTTTCTTTCATCCATCCTGTTGTAACTCTGAGGTATAGGATTTGTATCATCTTCAATCAATTTAATCTGTTACACCATTTTCTGGGTATAATGACCAGATGTATATGCCTGATGAATGTAGAGTGTCATTTTTCTTTTCCCGAGAGTAACCCCCTTGTTCACTTAGGCTGACATTGCTCGTTGTTTGTCGAGGTTGTACCACCGACGCCATATCCTACCTTTTTATGCAACTGATACTTTTGACAAAAAATCTTAACAGGTAGTCTTAAATTAGACTCCTTTCCAACCCTTAGTTCTGGTGAGTTTTGAATAATAGACCTGTGTCAGGCTCTCATATCATTTAGGAACTTCCAAAGTAATATGCGAAACTCCTTTTATGAAAGTGTTCTTAGTCCACTAATCATTATTTCAATGCAAACTGCTTGAAAAAGATCATAATGATGGACGAAACGAGAATTTATTGAGAGCAAAGCTCGAAATGAATAAATTAATCAAGATATCAAATTTTGAAAAAGCACAAAATGAGAATGAATTAATCAAGATAACAAATGAAATTTATTGGGAGCGTATCTTGAAAAGAATAAAGTAATCAAAGATAGTATATTCAATCTGGGTAAGATGAAAACTAGGTGCCCTAGATATCGCAGCATGAGCTTCTCTGCTCAAACTTCTTGAGGACCATTTTGAGCACAATATGTGTTTAGGGGATCCGGAGTACTTTGTCGATGCCCCAAGACGCAACATACTTCTTTATTGTTAGTTCAGGTATAGCAAGACTGTTGTATGCCCCACTTTTGATCAAAATTTGAGCCGCCCTTCTTAGGTTTTCAACTAAAATCCCCTTTTGTCTCAAAGCGCCCTTTGTGGGTTTTCGCCTTAGCCTATCCTTTTTCTTCCCCCCCTTTTTTTATCTTCTTCTGAAATATTTCTTGATTTGAACTCAGAGGATTAGGCAAGTCATTGTTATCCCTCTCGACCAAAATCAACACTTTTCTAGAGGTCTTCTTTATCACATAAGGTCCTTCCCAGTTTGGCATCCACTTTTCTTAGAAGTCCTTCTGTATGGGAAAGATTCTTTTCAAAGCTAGGTCTCCTTCCTGAAATTCTTTAGGGCGAACATTTTCGTCATAATCTCAGATAACTTTCCACCTCTTTTCTTCAATCAGGTTTACTTGATCATATCGGAATTAGATCCAACTTCATCCCTGACAAGACTCGAAGAGAAGGAACCTCAACTTCGATGAGAAAGGCGTTGCCCCGGTGGGGGTCTTAGCAAATGTTTAACAAGTATAGATGCCAATCTTCATGAGCCTCAATCATTTTTCTCGCAATCTTTTTTATTTATTTTGAATTGAGAATGGGATTTGATGACTGTCGACATTGTAAGTTTGGCATATGAAGCGACTTTCACCATCTTAGTGAAGTAACCAGCATCCGCGAAGATGAATCGATGTTGGCCGAAAGCTTTTGATAAGACTAACTTGATAACATCCATGCCCCACATATAGGAAAAATGGAGGAGGCACATAAGTCTTGTCTTCCTCAATTTGGCATTTACGGCGTAACTGATGCAGTTTCCCTCTCTTGGTAAACCAGTATCCCGAACCTCTTGATTAGGCTGGCCATTGTAGAACCATTAACGTGGGTTCTTAACAGCATACCCACGTTTCAGTGGCCTAGTGTGCCTTGATATGATTGTGCGAAAACATCTTTGAATTATTGAAAACAACTCAATGATGTCTCGCCTTATTTCTTTGATGAGCTAAGCTTCCATCTTCATCTTCGTCGTTAGTTCGTAGTGTCCGCTGGCACTTCGTAAGGTAGTATCTACCATTCTTAACAAATTAGGAAATAAGTTGTAATCTTTGTCATCTTCAAAATCCTCAGATCCCTCTAGACACATATCTCACTAAAAGGAGAATCAGTAACAGCGTCGCTCATGTCATTGATATCAGGGGACCTGTTGTAGATTCAAAAGAATATTCAAAGGAAAAATGAATTTAAGAATAATTATTTATGTGGTATGAATGAAATAAAGGAATAAAAGAATATTTTCTCAAAATGAGATGCAAAAATGCATTTTCATTGAAAATATAGATATTGAACATAAGCCTATTTCACAAAAAGATTCTTATTGCTCCTAGGCTTAGAGAAATAACCGTGTTTTGGACATTACTCTGAATTAGCTCTAAAAATACAGGGATCTCTTCCGCAGTCCCATTGTTCAAAACGCTCCCAGGTTCATATTTCCCTATTTGGCGCGTCATCTAACTTCACAATACCCATGCTGATGAATTTTTCCACAAATTTCTTGAAAGCAAGGCAGTTTTCTATCGAATGCCCTATGACTCCCGCGTGGTACTCACACCGAGCATTTGGGTCATACCATTTTAGGTATGGAGGTTGCATCGGTTTCGGGTTGTGGGGGGACACAATGTGCGCATCAAATAAACTTTGATACAACTCCTTGTACATTATTGGGATCGGCGTAAATTGGAGTTTTTCTGTGTTTTACCTTGTGCCCGATTTTTTTCTTGATGAACCACGATACCCAAAGAGTCATCAAGTTACGGGTCAGTTAACGATGTCGATTTTGAGTACCCCCTGCTTGTATTATTCACCTCGTCATCCTTTTTTCTAGGAGCAGACCTTCTAGCGGTTTCCCCTACTTCAATCTTGCCGCATCTGATTGCATTTTCTATCATTTCTCCGATCATCACGACATCTGAAAACTTTTAATAGCGCTCCCCAGCATGTGATTAATGAAAGGAGCCTTCAAAGTATTGATTAAAAGTATGGTTGTTTCCTTCTCCAAGAGAGGTGGTTGGAGTTGCGTCGCCACTTCCCTCCATCGTTGGGCATACTGCCTAAAGCTCTCACTCGATTTTTTTCCATATTCTGTAGCATGATTTTGTCGGGTGCCACGTCCATTATGTGGCCATATTGTTTCATGAAAGCTTGAGCCAAGTCCTTCCATGAACCAATTTGGGCACGACTCAACTGGTTATACCACTTAGCCGCAGATTTGATCAGGCTGTCTTGAAAACAGTGGATTAAAAGCTGGTCATTGTTGACGTATCCTGTCATCCTCCAACAAAACATCGTAATATGAGCTTCAGGGCAGCTAGTCCCATTATACTTCTCGAACTCTGGAGTTTTAAACTTTGGCAGGAGTACCAAGTCAGGGACCAAACTTAGGTCTTTAGCATCAATTCCGCAAGGGTAGTCAGCAGTCTCTATTGCTTTGAACTTTTATTCTAACCACTTGCAACAATCCTCGAGTTTCCTTGGCAGGTCCACTTTTGCCTAGTCCATTTCTGCCATTTCGTCGAGATCGGGGACCACAGGGTTAGCTGGACTATCTCCTGGGATGGAACCCGAGCCTGCTTGAAAGTTCATGGGCGGTCTAGTATCAGCTTGCCCTTGTTGAGGACTAATCATGACAGACGGCCTTTGTATTCTTCAGGCTGTACTGGCATATGTGTTGGGGTAAAACTCGAAGGAATGCCTTCGCTCTCTTATCCTGTAATTGCCATGGGACCTTTTCCTTTGTCCATTACCCCACTCAGCATTTGGGCCATTTGAGCCATCATGTTCTTTTGAGCCTCCAACATCTGGTCCCTCATCTCTTGTTGGAGTTTTGTCATTTTCTCTTGCATCTGGTCTTGCATGTCTTTCTAGAATTGTTCATATCTTTGATCCATTTTCTTTGTCTTGGCACGTGTACCGTAACGGTGTTCAGCTTCTAGATTTTCCTTTTCTCTTTCTCCCTTTCTCTATTTTTTGAAATAGCTTTAACTAATTAGGGTCTTTCTACAAATTTTAATGCATGTGATATGATATAATGCAAATGCATGAAATGCAATTCAAATGTATGGAATGAATGCAAAAAGAAAGAGAGGCGCTGATTATGAATTCAATTCCATTAGAAGAACTTTTTTAGAAAATAAATTTCTTTACATAAAACGGATTGCATATACGACTTTGTCATCATAGTTCAGGTGAGAACACCAATCCTTTTCTTTGTATCCGGATATTATGGTCGTGCCCTGTGAACTTTCTCAATAGATGCCTCTTCTAGCTCCTTGTTGCTTGGTCCAGGCCGTACCTCTTCGCTCACTTATCCTTCGCGATGTTCATAAGCTTCTTTTAGAAAATTGAGACATGATGACTCTCGAATAACCCTTGTCGGCTTGAATCCTCGGACAAAGTCTTCTATTCTTCTGCGGACTATCAGCCCTCTCCCGTTGTTTACCTGGACTATGTTCGAACGACCGTATTATAATCCACTTTATCAAGTAACCCATTTCCTTATGACAAACGCTTCTATTTAGCAATCGAATATGAATCAACACCTCATTTCTAAGATGATGCGATGCAATGCAACAAAAGAAACACGTTAGCATAATAGAAATAACTAAAATAGAGTACCTATCCGGGTGACCACTAGGGGTTGGCGTGGCTTTACCTAAGGTTAGCTCTTAGGGTTCACTATATGTGGTTTGGTTCTAACGAGAGGGTACCTGAACCAGCAGATTCCTCAATCCTCACCCATTATAGGCTCATATGGATCGAGTTCGGTTCAGGGGAATACATTTCCCTATGGCCATGCGGAGATAAAAATCTCACGAAGACATAGGTACGGATGTATCCCGGAAGTAATCCACTAGCCCATGCGGAGGTGAAAACCTCACGAAGGCGTATTTTCTTACTCCCACTTAAGAGGGTAAAAATCGAACGATTATGCAATATGATGCGCGAAAGTGAACTAAGTGTGATGAAAATGCCATTCAAGTAAAACAAAACAAGTCAGCATTTCACACGCAGCTTAAAGCAAGCAAGAAATAAAGCACCTACTCGAGTATCCACTAGGGTTTAGCATGGCTCTACCTAAGGTGGGCTCTTAAGGCTTGCTATATGAGGTTCAGTTCTAAAGAGAGGTACCCGAACCAGCAGATTCCTCGATCCTCACCCATTATAGGCTCATACAGACTGAAGTTCATTCGAGGAATACATTTCCCTATGGTCGCACTGAGATAAAAATCTCACGAAGACATAGGTACGGATGTATCCAAAGCGATTCACTATCCTACACGGAGGTGAAAACCTCACGAAGGAGTAGCTTCTCACTCCCACTTAAAAGGGTGTGACCCGACGGTCATGCAATATGATGCAAAAGTATTCTACAAGACTCGAACCATAACAATCAAATGAGATGATGCAAGCGAATGCAATAAAAGAATCGTAATTTTTCAGATCAAATTTTCAATTTTCGACAAAAAGACAAAAATTAATCAATCTATGGCTTGACTCTCAACCGTCCCCAGTGGAGTCACCAAGCTGTCGAAACCATTTTTTTGAAAACGGGAATCGATTTTGGTTTAAAAACGAAAATAAAAAAGGGAAGTCGCCACCGATCTGTATTTGGTGTGATCGGATCACCTTTGTTTTAATAAAACGTTTTGGTTTACTAAAACAGTGTTTTTGGTCTGCGAAATTTGAGAAAGCGGGTTCGGGAGTCGGTTACGTGCGAGGAAGGATTAGCACCCTCGTCACGCCCAAAATTGGTACCAAATTGATTAATTAGTGTCTTAATGTCGAAAGTGGAAAATCCGTAAAGAATTTTAAAAATACAATCTCTTTAAAAAATATTTGAATTTTCTCGAATTGGATATTAAGATTCTCTCGCTTCTGAAGGAATAAAATATCATATCCAGCACGTTAGGACACGACAATTTAAATCCTCGAATCCGAGATCATCTCATAATTCCCGAGACTCATGCATTGAAGATATCAAAAGGATATTCGAGTATTTGGCCAAACGAAAAAATGAAACCCGGCACGTTAGGGCACGATTTCTCGGATTTCCAAACACAGAATATTGCCTTATTTTGAAAGCTTTTGTTTTTGGGATAAAATTAACAAAATATTTAAAATGATATGTAACATCCCGGTTTAGGGCCTAGTCGGAATAGTGGTTTGAGACCACAAATTCGAGGGTCATGAATGAGTTTTTGAGGCTTATATTATGTATGCATGCTAGTGTGAAAGTTTCATGAAGCAATTTTGTGAAATTGTGGTTGAATTGTCCAAAAGGACTAAATTGCAAAAGTTGCAAAATGTGTGTTTCTAGAAGCTATATGTGTGAAAAAGCTTTAGATTATTAATTAGAGGTCCTTAACTAGCAATTTATCCAAATTCTAATTTTTGGACAAAAATGGGCATGGATGAGTTAAAATTGAAAGTTTATCAAAAAGGGCATTTTGGTCATTTATCAATTAAGTGATTAAAATAGGTGAAAAGATGATAGAAATTCATTCATCTTCTTCCCATAGCTGTCGAAAATTTGAGAAGCCATTGTTAGGGTTCTTTCAATTTTTCAAGCTTGCTAGTAAGTGCTCCTAAGCCCGGTTTTTGATATTCTTCGTATTTTTTAAGTCCTAGTAGCATGAGTAAGCTATTTATAGCTATTTGGTGAGCTATTATGGATGTTCAAAAATGTACATATGTATGAAATGCATGTATTTTGATGTTTTATGGAAGAATATGAAAGCTTGATGTAGTAGAAACATCTTTTGCTAAGTGATCTTCCATGAAAATGCATGTAGGGACTTAGTTGTGAAAATATTAAGTTTGGTCATACATGGGTGATTTAGTGAGAATTTTTGAATGCTTTAGTTGAGTAAGTGGTTCGGCTAAGCATGAAAGGCTACAAAGTTGAATAAAAATCACTTTACGAGCCTTTGGGACTAAAGTGTAAATATGAGAAAGTTTAGGGGAAAAATAGTAATTTTGATAAAGTATGAGATGTGGGTCAATTTAGTTAATGTGTGTATTGAATAAGCTGATTTATTCATTATAGATCAAGAAAGACAAAGCCCGGATCGAAACCGAGGCAAAAGCAAGATGGTGGACTAAATTACACATTTCAATACTTTTAAGTATCGAGGTAAGTCTATGCATAAACATTGCATTCATACTTACAATTTGTAAATGCTAGCTATGGTGTAGCATGAATGAGAATGAATGAGAATGATTGGGAACCTATGTGGTTCAAGTAGAATGAATGTAATATAGATATGAATGGTTGAATAATTGGGTAAATAGACTTGTGCATGTGTTGTGATAATGCTAGATGGTGGGCTAAGTGCGATACCATCCAAATGCATATTGACGATGAGCTGGCTATGTGCGATGCTATCATTAGGTATATCATTTAGTGGCTATGTGCGAGATCACGATGATTATCTTTGTGGTAGGCTAAGTGCGATACCACCTTATAAAGTGATTGTGGTGTGCTAAGTGCGAAGCCACTGAGATATTGGCTGTGTGGATTAATTGTGTATATTAGCTGTGTGTAATAGCTGTGTGGATAAGATATGTGGATTAGCTGTGTGGATTAGCTATGTGAGTTAGCTATGTGGATGCATTATTGAGCAATAATGACGTGTTGTATATTGTGTAAATGTGATATTGAATGCGAGGGTGCATTTCAATAATTATGAGCATGTGACTCATGATGTGTTGGTAATATGGTAAGGGATAGAAAGAGTAAGCATAGTTGTATATTATATGTTGGTATAATGCTAATTGTGGTTGGGCTTATACTATGATGCTTAATTGTTTATGTGTAAACTTACTAAGCTCAAAGCTTACTCTCTTTCTTTTCCTTGTCTTATAGATTAAAAGCGTTGAATCGAGATACGAGGATCATCGGAAGATAGCCCACATATCAAGACACTTTGGTACATGAAACTTAATGTTTTGTATATGGCATGTATAGGGGCTAGATAAGTTAGTAAATTTTGTTATGAATGGCTAAGATGTGTTGGCCTATAGATGGATAGCTTATTTTGTATAATGCCATGGTTGTTGGCTATTACATTATATGAAAGAAAGATGTAGTTTTCTATGTGAGAATGCACTTCAATTTGAGTTGATTATGATGGTGTTAGATGAGTATATGTTGTGTATGTTAGAAGGGTGAAAAGAACTTGACACTTAGTCTTGTTCTTGACCATGTGGGTAGACACACGGGCGTGTGTCTAGGCCATGTGTGACACACGGTCAGCCCACGGGCGTGTGCTGTGGCCGTGCATCCCCTGCATGTTAATATTTGAAAACAGAATAGACCACGGACTAGTCAAACGGGCGTGTGCCTAGGGCGTGTGGGATTCATCAGTGTTGGCCAGGGGCTAGCCACACGGGCGTGTGTCTAGACTCTAGGCCGTGCGAGGGAAGTCAGTGTTCACCACGGTTGGGGAGCACGGGCGTGCCATGGCCGTGGGGCATTTGGCAGAATGCTTGGGTTTTTAGGCACGGTCTGCGGACATGGGTGTGTGTGCTCATGCACGGGCGTGTCTAATCTTGCACGGGCGTGCGAGACCTGTATAAAAGAGAAAAATTTTAAGGATCGTAAAAATTTTGGATTAGTCTCGAGAGCCCTCGTGTGTTTGAGTGAGGCCTCGTAAGTCGAGAATGAGGTTATAGCGAGTAATGATGTTGAGCCTAAGTGGCGATTAAGCGGTTTGAGTTCGGTAACGCCTCAGGCCCGGTTCCCGGCGTATAACCCGGGTAAGGGGTGTTACATGATATACGTTTGGTAGTTTAGGTTTTAAAGAAACATTATTTAGAGCGTGAATGGGATTGTACTCGACGAATAATGGAAATGTGACACCAATTTGGTGTAATGATAACATAATACACATAATACATAACATTGGTATCGTTGATCTAAAATATTAACATGCATGAATAATAATAACGATAATGGAACAATAATATAAACAATAATAACGATGATGATAATATCAATGATATGGAAATACGAACAAACAAATAATAATACATATAAGAATGATAATCACATAACTTGCATTATTTAAACACCGATATGAACAACCAAAGAAAACGAAACAAAAACATATATGAAACAATATACAGTAAATAAGAGTTTAAAATGAATAAGTTATAAAAGCAATCAAAAATAAACAATAAAAAATTTCAAATCAACAATTTACAAGAAGCTTAAAATAAATAATAATAAATCAGACTAAAATAAATAATAATAAAATGACATATAAAACCCCCTTTTTTAAAGAAAAAAAAAGTGCATATGTATATATATACATACATATAAGATTTAAATGACAATATATGAGAATTTAAAATAGTATAAGAAGAAATTAAATAAATATGTAAAACGATTTAAAACTAGTGATATATAAAGAAAGAAAACTTAAAATAAATAATAAAAGATTTTTTTTTAAAAAATGAATAAGTTAAATGGATTAAGGGCGAGATTTAAAATCAAACTAAAATTCGGGGGTTTACATTGTAAATAAATAAAAGGGTTTATTAGGGACCAAAATCGAACGCACTTTAAAGAAAGAGGGACCGATTGGGAAAATATCCCACCCTTATGCGCATTCATGGGTCGAGGACCCGATTGAAAGTCAATAAAGCTATTAGGTAAAATCTATGAAGACTAAGACAATGAAAAGGGGCCGATTGAAAGTCAAAACAGAAAACAGGGGACTAGAAGCGCAAATAGCCCGTTTGGGCTTTAAAACACGCGATCCTCTAAATCGGGTCGAGTCGGTCGCACTAAAGGCTTAATACTGTGCCGTTTCCTATTTTTATTTAAAATCAATTTTTTTGTTTTGAAACCATTTTTTTAATGCTTCGTAAAAAAATTCAAAGGCCTCCCTTATTTTCTCATCAACTCTTTCTTCTGGCCGACCGATTAGTCTTCTTCCTAGATTCCGTCGCACCACCACCACCTCCGGTGGCCGACGCGACGCACTTGAGAGATAGGCCTCTATGCCTCGTTTGAAGCCCCGCCCTCGGCGTCTAAAAAAACGAGAGAAGAAAGCCCTCTCTCCGTTTGGGTTCGGTTCGACGACGGAGAGGGGACTCGACGTCGCGACCGAAGTCCGGTGAGTTCTTTTCTCCCCTTTTTATTATTTAGTGTTTTAGTTCGTAGAGATTTTCTTTGAAGAAAAAAATAAATAAAAATGACAATGTTAAAAATAACGAGAAAATGAACAAAAGGACTAAAATCAATCTTTAAGCTTTTTCTTTTGATTGCTTTGATAGTTTGTAAAAAGAAGAAGAAGAAATAGGGAGAGTTACGCTTTTATAGCCGAACGAATGTCTTTCTATTTCTTTTTTTTTCGTTCGCTTGTTTCTTTTATCGCCTTTATCGCTTTCTTTTTTTGTTCATTTGCACGCTTGCTTGTTGCTTTGTGTTTCTCTTACATTTTGCAAGGTTATGGGCGGTGCAGAGGCGCTTGGGTCGATGGAACAGTGGTGGTCAAAAGCCGCACCTAGGGTTTGAAATTTCTAATTTTTTTTGTTAGGGGCTTTAGGGTTTTTTATTTTTTTTTGTTCTGTTTAATTTTGGCATTGGGCTTGTATTTATGGGTCTATTTGGGTTGGTTTAATGGACATTTACAATGGACTGATTTATTTTTGGACTTGTTTTGTTTTGGATGTTTATTTGCCTTGGGCCAAAATTAGCCTATTACAGCTGCCCCTCTTTGCTTGTTGTCGTGTAACGAGAATGGAGCAAAGACTTTAAAAGGGCCAATTTTGCCTAGTCTCACTGAGTCTTTGACTTCTTTGGTGTTTCTGTTCTTTAAGTAGCTTCATTCTAGTCTACTGCATCTTGTTGCTTTGATCCACTCCACCGCTACTTCCGAGAGACTGGACCTGTAGCTTCAATTTGCTCCTGCTGCGACTTCGAAGGGATGAGATTTGTTTATTTTTAACTTGCTCCATTGTAACTTCAGGATAAGAATTCAGGGAGAAGAGATTCACAACCTCAATCTTCTTTGCTGAACTCAAAGAAATAAGGACTGATCCTCAATGTAAACTCAGGGAGAAGGGATTTGTAGCCTCAACCTACTCCACTGGAACTTCGAGGAGATGAGAATTCAGGTAGAAGAGATTCGTAACCTCAATCTTCTCTGCTGAATCTTCAAACAAATAAGGACTGATCCTCAATGTAAACTCAGGGTGAAGGGATTTGTAGCCTCAACCTACTCCACTGGAACTTTGAGGAGATGAGAATTCATGGAGAAGAGATTCGTAACCTCAATCTTCTCTGCTGAATCTTCAAAGAAATAAGGACTGATCCTCAATGTAAACTCAGGGAGAAGGGATTTTTAGCCTCAACCTTACTGCACTGGAACTTCGAGGAGATGAGAATTCATGGAGAAGAGATTCGTAACCTCAATCTTCTCTGCTGAATCTTCAAAGAAATAAGGACTGATCCTCAATGTAAACTCAGGGAGAAGGGATTTGTAGCCTCAACCTTACTCCACTGGAACTTCGAGGATATAAGAATTGTGGCTTTCAATCTATTTCACTATTGCTTAGTGAGATAAGACCTGCAATCTTTAACTGATCTGCTCCACTAATGTTTAGGGAGACAAGACCTACGATCTTCAGACTACTCAACTACTGCTCAGGGAGATAGAACTGGTCATCCTTGATTTGCTCCACTACTGTTATCTCAAGGGAACAAAATCTGAAATATGTGATATTGCTACGTGATAAACCGAAATAGTAACACATTTTAGGCCCACATTTAATATGCTTTTGGATGATTTAAGCCCCAATTTATGTAAAAAGGTGCTCTTAATCCTTTCTTTTCATGTCTTATACTCAGGAAAGCACCCGATGACGAAAACAACGAGAAACGGGCTTAAAACGGACCAAATTGGGCCAAGCCACGAAATCAGCATGGCTTAGACTTCAAGCCACACGGTCGTGCCACCATTCCTACTAGAACACGGTCTTACCATGACTTACAAGGCCGTGCCTCATTCAACAGTGTCGAACACGGCCTGAAGACGATTCACATAGGCGTATGCCATTGCCGTGTCCCTACCGCAGGAAAGAGGAATTTTACTCGAATTTGGATGCTTGGAGGTAAAGAAACACATTCCTAAGTCTACTTAAACTCCCAAATAGGAATTGCACTCAAATTAGGATACTCGGAGGCCAAGTAACACATCTCAAAGCCTATATAAACACCCCAGGTAGTAAATTAGAAGGAGTTCGGCAGAAGCCTTCTGCCAGGGCTTTTGTCAAGGCGGAGAGCTAGGCCAAGAAGCCAAGCCGAAAAGGTCAGATTTGTGGGAATCACTCGAAGATAGTCAGTTGATCCATCTCAAGAAGCCGGAATTCTACTCAAGACGGAGGATCTCCTCTTCAATTCCTTCAAGGGGTTTTAGGGATTTTTTATGTTTTGTTTTATCTTTTCTCTTGAGATGTTTTCCTTTATTGTTATGAACTAAACCTTCGGATACCCGAAGGGGATGAAACCTATGATGAATCTTGTTATTTGATTATTTGAATTATATGATAATAACTTAGTTTGTTCTTAATTGTGTGAACTTAATCCAAATCTAATGTGCTTAGGTGGAGGAGGAATAGACCACGCCAAGAGTAGATCCAACATAATTAAGCGGAGTTGATCGCACGCCTAGAGATAGGGTGACGAGATTTTTCCGGATTAGGGTGAAACCTAATATGGGAGTCCACAGATCGATTTACTGCTATTCTAGGGGGTTATTATAAGCGAACGAGAGTTCCACTAATTAACCTAGGGTTAGACGTTATTCGCCTCGAGAGAGGGTTTAATATACGTTAAGGAGTCTCACGGATCAAACTAAGTAAATAAATCATATGGTTCAAAGTTAAATAACAAGTGAAGTCTAGGTGAATTTTTCCTAAGGGTATCGTTTGAGTCAACTGAGTTTTCCCAAAAGTTATTTCCCAAATTCATTCTTTTTTGTCTTTGCGTCTTAGCTTAGTTAGTAGATTATTTTTTAGTTTAAACAATCATCACTTTATATTAAGGATAAATAATAAAAAGACGGTGAGTATTAGTACTTTTAGTTCCTTTAGGTTCGACAATCCGGTCTTGCCTAAACTATACTACTGTTCGATAGGTGCACTTGCTTTTAATCGTTGTCAGAGTTAGTTTCCAGGTTCGATCATTCTTTTATAAATTTCAAAACTTTGATTTACAGCGATCACTACGCCATTCTCTGGGAAACCTGTCCTGTAGAATTAATGTTATGTGCTTATGCTTATGCAAATGATGAGGATGTTATGACGGAATGACTCAAAGCCTCCTAACTACATGTGTTATGGGCGACATTTGCATGAATGGAGAATGTCATGAGAATGGTCTTTTTACGATGATTAGGATGCAATGATCAGAATGAATTGAATGCTCCTAAATAAATGACTATGGATGACATTTGCAAGAATGCAGAATGTCATGAGAATGATCCTTTGTTAAATGTTTAAGGTGTCATTGTTATTCATCAAGGCTTTATCTCTGACGTACTATGCTGCCTTCTTGCTTGGCTGGTATTCTTGACGGAGAACCCAAAGAAACAATCATATTCTGCTCAACAAGTTTGCCCCACTGTAATTTCAAAGTTTGTACCTCCTACCGCGACTCTAGGAGAATAACATTTGGTTTCTTTCATCCATCCTGTTGCAACTCCGAGGTATAGGATTTGTATCATCTTCAATCAATTTAATCTGTTACACCATTTTCTGGGTATAATGACCAGATGTATATGCCTGATGAATGTAGAGTGTCATTTTTATTTTCCCGAGAGTGACCCCCTTGTTCACTTAGGTTGACATTGCTCGTTGTTTGTCGAGGTTGTACCACCGACGCCATATCCTACCTTTTTATGCAACTGATACTTTTGACAAAAAATCTTAACAGGTAGTCTCAAATTAGACTCCTTTCCAACCCTTAGTTCTGGTGAGTTTTGAACAATAGACCTGTTTCAGGCTCTCATATCATTTAGGAACTTCCAAAGTAATATGCGAAACTCCTTTTATGAAAGTGTTCTTAGTCCACTAATCATTATTTCAATGCAAAATGCTTGAAAAAGATCATAATGATGGACGAAACGGGAATTTATTGAGAGCAAAGCTCGAAATGAATAAATTAATCAAGATATCAAATTTTGAAAAAGCACAAAATAAGAATGAATTAATCAAGATAACAAATGAAATTTATTGGGTGCGTATCTTGAAAAGAATAAAGTAATCAAAGATAGTATATTCAATCTGGGTAAGATGAAAACTAGGTGCCCCAGATATCGCAGCATGAGCTTCTCTGCTCAAACTTCTTGAGGCCCATTTTGAGCTCAATATGTGTTTAGGGAATCCGAAGTACTTTGTCGATGCCCCAAGACGCAACATACTTCTTCATTGTTAGTTCAGGTATAGCAAGACTGCTGTATGCCCCACTTTTGATCAAAATTTGAGCCGCCCTTCTTAGGTTTTCAACTCAAATCCCCTTTTGTCTCAAAGCGCCCTTTGCGGGTTGTCGCCTTGGCCTCTCCTTTTTCTTCCCCCTTTTTTTTTATCTTCTTCTGAAATATTTCCTGATTTGAACTTAGAGGATTAGGCAAGTCATTGTTATCCCTCTCGATCAAAATCAACACTTTTCTAGAGGTCTTCTTTATCACATAAGGTCCTTCCCAGTTTGGCATCCACTTTTCTCAGAAGTCATTCTGTATGGGAAAGATTCTTTTCAAAGCTAGGTCTCCTTCCTGAAATTCTTTAGGGCGAACATTTTTGTCATAATCTCGGATAACTTTCCACCTCTTTTCTTCAATCAGGTTTACTTGATCATATCGGAATTAGATCCAACTTCATCCCTGACAAGACTCGAAGAGAAGGAACCTCAACTTCGATGAGAAAGGCGTTGCCCCGGTGGGGGTCTTAGCAAACATTTAACAAGTATAGATGCCAATCTTCATGAGCCTCAATCATTTTTCCTGCAATCTTTTTTTTTTATTTTGAATTGAGAATGGGATTTGATTACTGTCGACATTGTAAGTTTGGCATATGAAGCGACTTTCACTGTCTTAGTGAAGTAACTGACATCCGCGAAAATGAATCGATGTTGGCCAGAAGCTTTTGATAAGACTGACTTGATAACATCCATGCCCTACATATAGGAAAAATGGAGGAGGCACATAAGTCTTGTCTTCCTCAATTTGGCATTTACGGCGTAACTGATGCAGTTTCCCTCTCTTGGTAAACCAGTATCCCGAACCTCTTGATTAGGCTGGTCGTTGTAGAACCATTAACGTGGGTTCTTAACAGCATACCCACGTTTCAGTGGCCTAGTGTGCCTTGATATGATTGTGTGAAAACATCTTTGAATTATTGAAAACAACTCAATGATGTCTCGCCTTATTTCTGTGATGAGCTAAGCTTCCATCTTCATCTTCGTCGTTAGTTCGTAGTGTCCGCTGACACTTCGTAAGGTAGGATCTACCATTCTTAACAAATTAGGAAATAAGTTGTAATCTTTGTCATCGTCAAAATCCTCAGATCCCTCTAGACACATATCTCACTAAAAGGAGAGTCAGTAACAGCGTCGCTCATGTCATTAATATCTGGGGACCTGTTGTAGATTCGAAAGAATATTCAAAGGACAAATAAATTTAAGAATAATTATTTATGTGGTATGAATGAAATAAAGGAATAAAAGAATATTTGCTCAAAATGAGATACAAAAATGCAATTTCATTGAAAATATAGATATTGAACATAAGCCTATTTCACAAAAAGATTCTTATTGCTCCTAGGCTTAGAGCAATAAGCGTGTTTTGGACATTACTCTGAATTAGCTCTAAAAATACAGGGATCTCTTCCACAGTCCCATTGTTCAAAACGCTCCCAGGTTCATATTTCCCTATTTGGCACGTCATCTAACTTCACAATACCCATGCTGATGAATTTTTCCACCAATTTCTTGAAAGCAAGGCAGTTTTCTATCGAATGCCCTGTGACTCCCGCGTGGTACTCACACCGGGCATTTGGGTCATACCATTTTGGGTATAGAGGTTGCATCGGTTTTGGGTAGTGGGGGGACACAACGTGCGCATCAAATAAACTTTGATACAACTCCTTGTACGTTATTGGGATCAGCGTAAATTGGAGTTTTTCTGTGTTTTGCCTTGTGCCTGATTCTTTTCTTGATGAACCACGATACCCGTGAGTCACCAAGCTTTACGGCAAGTTAACTGTGAATCGATTTTGAGTACCCCCTGCTTGTATTATTCACCTCATCATCCTTTTTTCTAGGAGCAGACCTTCTAGCGGTTTCCCCTACTTCAATCTTGCCGCATCTGATTGCATTTTCTATCATTTCTCTGGTCATCACGACATCTGAAAAACTTTTAGTAGCGCTCCCCAGCATGTGATTAATGAAAGGAGCCTTCAAAGTATTGATTAAAAGTATGGTTGTTTCCTTCTCCAAGAGAGGTGGTTGGACTTGCGTCGCCACTTCCCTCCATCGTTGGGCATACTGCCTAAAGCTCTCACTCTATTTTTTTCCATATTCTGTAGCATGATTTTGTCGGGTGCCACGTCCGTTACGTGGCCATATTGTTTCATGAAAGCTTGAGCCAAGTCCTTCCATGAACCAATTTGGGCACGACTCAACTGGTTATACCACTTAGCCGCAGATTCGATCAGGCTGTCTTGAAAACAGTAGATTAACAGCTGGTCATTGTTGACGTATCCTGTCATCCTCCGACAGAACATCGTAATATGAGCTTCAGGGCAGCTAGTCCCATTATACTTCTCGAACTCTGGAGTTTTAAACTTTGGTGGGAGTACCAAGTCAGGGACCAAACTTAGGTCTTTAGCATCAATTCTGCAAGGGTAGTCAGCAGTCTCTATTGCTTTGAACTTTTCTTCTAACCACTTGCAACGGTCCTCAAGTTGCCTTGGCAGGTCCACTTTTGCCTAGTCCATTTCTGCCATTTCATCGAGATCGGGGACCACAGGGTTAGCTGGACTATCTCCTGGGTTGGAACCCGAGCCTGCTTGGAAGTTCATGGGCGGTCTAGTATCAGCTTGCCCCTGTTGAGGCCTAATCATGACAGACGGCCTTTGTGGCTATTCTTCAGGCTGTACTGGCGCATGTGGTGGGGTAAAACCCGAAGGAATGCGTTCGCTCTCTTCTCCTATAATTGCCATGGGACCTTTTCCTTTGTTCATTGCCCCACTCAGCATTTGGGCCATTTGAGCCATCATGTTCTTTTGAGCCTCCAACATCTGGT
The DNA here is from genome assembly GCA_025698515.1 of Gossypium sturtianum. Classification (NCBI taxonomy): domain Eukaryota; kingdom Viridiplantae; phylum Streptophyta; class Magnoliopsida; order Malvales; family Malvaceae; genus Gossypium; species Gossypium sturtianum. The sequence goes on from CM046952.1 coordinate 64,823,875, forward strand.
CCCTCATCTCTTGTTAGAGTTTTGTCATTTTCTCTTGCATCTGGTCTTGCATGTCTTTCTAGAATTATTCATATCTTTGGTCCATTTTCTTTGTCTTGGCACGTGTACCGTAACGGTGTTCAGCTTCTAGATTTTCCTTTTCTCTTTCTCTCTTTCTCTCTTTTTCTGAAATAGCTTCAACTAATTAGGGTCTTTCTACAAATTTTAATGCATGTGATATGATATAATGCAAATGCATGAAATGCAATGCAAATGTATGGAATGAATGCAAAAAGAAAGAGAGGCGTTAATTATGAATTCAATTCCATTAAAAGAACTTTTCTAGAAAATAAATTTCTTTACATAAAACGGATTGCATATACGGCTTTGTCCTCATATTCCAGGTGAAAACACCAATCCTTTTCTTTGTATCCGGATATTATGGTCATGTCCCGTGAACTTTCTCAATAGATGCCTCTTCTAGCTCCTTGTTGCTTGGTCCAGGCCGTACCTCTTCGCTCACTTATCCTCCGCGATGTTCATAAGCTTCTTTTAGAAAATTGAGACATGATGACTCTCGAATAACCCTTGTCAGCTTGAATCCTCAGACAAAGTCTTCTATTCTTCTGCGAACTATCAGCCCTCTCCCGTTGTTTACCTGGACTATGTTCGAACGACCGTATTATAATCTACTTTATCGAGTAACCCATTTCCTTATGACAAATTCTTCGATTTAGCAATCGAATATGAATTAACACCTCCTTTCTAAGATGATACGATGCAATGCAACAAAAAAAACACGTTAGCACAAGAGAAATTACTAAAATAGAGTACCTATCCGGGTGACCACTAGGGGTTGGCGTGGCTTTACCTAAGGTTAGCTCTTAGGGTTCACTATATGTGGTTTGGTTCTAACGAGAGGTACACCAACCAAAGTGATTCCTCAATCCTCACCCATTGTAGGATCATATGGATTGAGTTCGGTTCAGGGGAATACATTTCCCTATGGCCATGCGGAGATGAAAATCTCACGAAGACATAGGTACGGATGTATCCCGGAAGTAATCCACTAGCCCATGCGGAGGTGAAAACCTCACGAAGGCGTAGTTTCTTACTCCCACTTAAGAGGGTAAAAATCGAACGATTATGCAATATGATGCGCGAAAGTGAACTAAGTGTGATGAAAATGCCATTCAAGTAAAACAAAACAAGTCAGCATTTCACACGCAGCTTAAAGCAAGCAAGAAATAAAGCACCTACTCGAGTATCCACTAGGGTTTAGCATGGCTCTACCTAAGATGGGCTCTTAAGGCTTACTATATGAGGTTCGGTTTTAAAGAGAGGTACCCGAACCAGTAGATTCCTCGATCCTCACCCATTATAGGCTCATACAGACCGAGTTCAGTTCAGGGGAATACATTTCCCTATGGCTGCATGGAGATGAAAATCTCACGAAGACATAGGAACGGATGTATCCCGAAAGTGATTCACTATCCTGCACGGAGGTGAAAACCTCACGAAGGAGTAGCTTCTCACTCCCACTTAAAAGGGTGTGACCCGACGGTCATGCAATATGATGCAAAAGTATTCTACAAGAATCGAACCATAACAATCAAATGAGATGATGCAAGCGAATGCAATAAAAGAATCGTAATTTTTCAGATCAAATTTTCAATTTTCGACAAAAGGACAAAAATTAATCAATCTATGGCTTGACTCTCAACCGCCCCCGATTGAGTCGCCAAGTCAGTTTAAAACCATTTTTTTGAAAACGGGAATCGACTTTGGTTTAAAAACGAAAATAAAAAAGGGAAGTCGCCACCGATCTGTATTTGGTGTGATTGGATCACCTTTGTTTTAATAAAACGTTTTGGTTTACTAAAACAATGTTTTTGGTCTGCGAAATTTGAGAAAGCGGGTTCGGGAGTCGGTTACGTGCGAGGAAGGATTAGCACCCTCGTCACGCCCAAAATTGGTATCAAATTGATTAGTTAGTGTCATAATGTCGAAAGTGGAAAATCTGTAAAGAATTTTAAAAATACAATCTCTTTAAAAAATATTTGAATTTTCTCGAATTGGATATTAAGATTCTCTCGCTTCTGAAGGAATAAAATATCACATCCAGCACGTTAGGACACGACAATTTAAATCCTCGAATCCGAGATCATCTCATAATTCCCGAGACTCATGCATTGAAGATATCAAAAGGATATTCGAGCATTTGGCCAAACGAAAAAATGAAACCCAGCACGTTAGGGCACGATTTCTCGAATTTCCAAACACAGAATATTGCCTTATTTTGAAAGCTTTTGTTTTTTGGATAAAATTAATAAAATATTTAAAATGATATACGTTTGGTAGTTTAGGTTTTAAAGAAACATTATTTAGAGCGTGAATGGGATTGTACTCGACGAATAATGAAAATGTGACACGAATTTGGTGTAATGATAACATAATACACATAATACATAACATTGGTATCGTTGATCTAAAATATTAACATGCATGAATAATAATAACGATAATGGAACAATAATATAAACAATAATAACGATGATGATAATATCAATGATATGGAAATACGAACAAACAAATAATAATACATATAAGAATGATAATCACATAACTTACATTATTTAAACACCGATATTAACAACCAAAGAAAATGAAATAAAAACCTATATGAAACAATATACAGTAAATAAGAGTTTAAAATGAATAAGTTATAAAAGCAATCCAAAATAAACAATAAAAAATTTTAAATCAACAATATACAAGAAGCTTAAAACAAATAATAATAAATCAGACTAAAATAAATAATAATAAAATGACATATAAAACCCCCTTTTTTAAAGAAAAAATAAAAAATAAAAAATACATATGTATATATATATACATACATATAAGATTTAAATGATAATATATGAGAACTTAAAATAGTATAAGAAGAAATTAAATAAATATGTAAAACGATTTAAAAATAGTGATATATAAAGAAAGAAAACTTAAAATAAATAATAAAAGATTTTTTTTTAAAAAATGAATAAGTTAAATGGATTAAGGGCGAGATTTAAAATCGAACTAAAATTCGGGGGTTTACATTGTAAATAAATAAAAGGGTTTATTAGGGACCAAAATAGAACGCACTTTAAAGAAAGAGGGACCGATTGGGAATATATCCCAGCCCTTATGCGCATTCATGGGTCGAGGACCTGATTGAAAGCTGAATAAAGCTATTAGGTAAAATCTATGAAGACTAAGACAATGAAAAGGGGTCGATTGAAAGTCAAAACAGAAACAGGGGACTAGAAACGCAAATAGCCCGTTTGGGCTTTAAAACACGCGGATCCCTCTAAATCTGGTCGGGTCGGGTCGCACCAAAGGCTTAATACGGCGCCGTTTCCTATTTTTATTTAAAATCAAATTTTTGTTTTGAAACCATTTCTTTAATGCTTCAGAAAAAAAAATTTCAAAGGCCTCCCCCTATTTTCTCTCAACTCTTTCTTCTGTCGACCGATTGGTCTTCTTTCGGCATTCCGTCGCACCACCACCACCTCCGGTGGCCGACGACGCACGGAGATAGGCCTCTATGCCTCGTTTGAAGCCCCGCCCTCGGCGTCTAAAAAAAGAGAGAAGAAAGCCCCTCCTCTGTTTCGGGTTCGGTTCTGATGACGGAGAGGGGACTCCGACGTCGCGACCCCGGGGGTCCGGTGAGTTCTTTTTCTCCCCTTTTTATTATTTAGTGTTTTAGTTCGTAGAGATTTTCTTTGAAGAAAAAAATAAATAAAAATGACAGTGTTAAAAATAACAGAAAATGAACAAAAGGACTAAAATCAACCTTTAAGCTTTTTCTTTCTGATTGCTGATAGTTTGTAAAAAAGGAAGAAGAAGAAATATGGGAGAGTTCTGGATTTTATAGCCGAACGAATGTCTTTCTATTTCTATTTTTTTTTGTCGTTTCTGCTTGTTTCTTTTGCTGCCTTTATCGTTTTCTTTTTTGTTCTGTTGCCTGGCTTGCTTTTTGTTGTGTGTTTCTCTTCTGTTTTGCAGGTTATGGGCGGTGCAGAGTGCAGTTGGCTGATGGGACGGTGGCTGGTCAAAAGCCCCTAGGTGCGGCGCACCTAGGGTTTGAAATTTCTAATTTTTTTTGTTAGGGGCTTTAGGGTTTTTTATTTTTTTCTGTTCTATTTAATTTTGGCATTGGGCTTGTATTGGGTTATGGGTCTATTTGGGTTGGTTTAATGGACATTTACAATGGACTGATTTATTTTTGGACTTGTTTTGTTTTTGGATGTTTATTTGCCTTGGGCAAAAATTGGCCTATTACAGGCGTAATATTGATCATGAACAAATGAAAAGGGATAGCTTCGGCTATCGAATACGAAAAGGGATAGCTTCGGCTATCGACTATGAAAAGGGATGGTGACGGCAATCAACAATGAAAAGGAATTGTGACGAACATTGAACTATGAAAAGGGATGGCTTCGGCTATCGATCTATGAAAAGGGATAGCTTCGGCTATCAAATTATGAAAAGGGATGGTAACGACCATCGAACAATGAAAAGGGATGGTGACGACTATCAAATAATGAAAAGGGATAGCTTCAGCTGTCGAACTATTGAAAGGGATAACTTTAGTTATCGAATTACGAAAAGGGATGTGTCAACCATCGTATTATTACCTCGTGTGAGCTTCAGTAAGAGTTTTCAATGTAAATTACATTAATATGATGAAAGGTAGGTAATGTGTACCTTTGTGGAAATTAAAATTAAGAATGTATATATATATATGAGTGTTCGAATCAGTTGTACTCATGTTGAATTGAGATATACATGCTTTGTGGTTGTTTAATGTTGACAGATTTAGACTATATTTGCTACGAACTTACTAAGCATGACATGCTTACTTCGTGTTATTTTTCTGTGTTTGTAGTTGTCGGAAGCTCGTTCAGGTTGGAAAGTCATTGGAGATCTTTCACACTATCTATCAACTCTTTCAGTACTTTTGGATGTTTAATTTTGTTTATAATGGCATGTATAGGTATTATGGCTAATGTTGGCCATATGTTTTGGTTGTTGGAATAGTCATTTGGTTTTGCTTGTGACTTAGCATTTTGATGTTGATATGAGCTTAGTTTATGGTATGTAAAAATTAACCTTATTATGGTTGATGTTTGGCTTAATATTTTTGAATTGTGATAGATGAATATGCATATTGTATAAGTCTTGTAACTTGTTGTTGTTTGGTATCTTGATAAGAAAGGTATATATATGTCTATTAATATTAGTGGATGAATGGCATATTTTGTACCACGTGATAGGCTATGGTAAGTTAATTCAATGGTTTGAGTTAATGCAAGTTTAGTTTAAAGTTAGCTAGTCATTTTGGCCAAATTGAACACATAGTTGAACATGTTTATATTTTGTCATTTGAGGTGCCTAAGGGCATATTGGTTGTATGATGTTATACCATATGTATATGATTTGTTTATACTTGATTTTGGTGCCTTATAAAGGCTTGTGCATATGTGCATTTTGGTTATAGGTACATGCTAGTTTGGGTGAGAAAAATGGCTTGTAAAATGGCCTATTTTCGTCCACACTGGAGTGTGTCTCAGCCGTGTGTGACACACGGTCAGGTGACATGGTCGTGTGTCTCCTGTAGCTTTCGAAGGGTTGTAAGTCAGGCTGTTACATGGCCTAGCACACGGTTTGGCACACTGGTGTATGGGGTTATTTCGAAGGGAACACGGCCTGGCACACGGGCATGTGGCTTGGCCATGTGACCCAAGTCAGTGAGTTACACGGGCACGAACACGGGCTGGGACACGGCCGTGTGTCCCTCCTTAGAATGCCCACACGACCTGGCCATACGGCCGTGTGTCCCTACTTAGAATGCCCACACGACCTGGCCATACGGCCGTGTGACCCCTGCAGTTTTGAAAATTTTCACTACTTTCTGAAAAATTCTTTAGGTTTTCGATTTAGTCCCGATTTGTTTCTAATGCGTAATTTGGGCCTCAATGGCTCATATAAGAGACAATATGTATGTTTTGAATTGGTTTTAAAATGTTTTTTGATATGATCTGAATAGTTGCAAATTTATGTCTGTTTGATTTGAAAACTTCGGTAATGCTCCGTAACCTTGTTCTGGCGACGGATACGGGTTAGGAGTGTTACAAATCAACTCTAATCTCTACGCTACTTTCTAGTATAACAATTGTTGTGGTGAGTGTGGAACATGGCTCACTTTGCCTTAGGTGTTCCATCAAATAAAGAAGAACTAGAATCAGATCACAAGCCTAGACACAGCCTCGGATGATTCAAAATTAGTTCCAAATTAACATGAGCCAACAATATCCTTAGCAACAATCACAACACAACTTGTATGGCCCCATTATCTATTTCATATAAGTTACACACACTACACCTACCTAGGTATTATCCTCGATACCCGAACCAACAAACCAACCCACCACCCTCTTAGGGCAATCCCAACGCCTCCATGGTGACGAAACTTCACTAAATCTAGACTCTGATTCACAACAATTTACACTTATGCAAGAAAATATGAAAATGTTAGCACAACTTTTTATGAACAATGGATCTACTAGCAACAATAGGAGCCAACATGTGGCAAGGGAAGTCAATCCATATTTACGTCTCACTCATCCTTGAGCCAAGGGATCTTTAAACACAAACTCTCTTTTAGGCTCCAAACTTACCCCTTCATCCTCTCTTCCAGGCTCTTTCTTCTCAACTTATCTTCTTTGTCCACACCTTGTAGCTTTCTGCCTAAATAGGATGAATTGACTTCAATCTCTATGCCACTTTTTAATATCAACATATATATAGGGAGAGTGAGGGGTAAACAAATGTATTTATGGGTGAAATTGATTTTATATCATTCATATTTACTCAAGACTTGGAATAAAATGTAGACTTCAAAATTTGTTCAAATTCATTCATATTTGTAAAAAAATAATATCATGAATAACTATATTTGAATATTTAATATAGTACATGTGACATTAACACCCTTAAATATGAAATGGAGTGACACTTATTACATCTTGAAGAACTTTTTTCTTTTTCTTTTTTAATTTTAATATTAGAATTGACATGAGGCAATATACAATGATGCTATGTGAAAAAAAAAATGAAAAACAATTAATAATGGTAAAAATATGAGTTTGAATTAATTTTAAAATATGAGGGGTTAAAATATTTTTTAAATATAGAAAAAATATAACATCATTAATATCTAATTTTTGAAATGTTAAAAATATCTAAATTATTAAATTAAAATTGTTTAGTGTATAAAAAATATTTTTAAAAAAATTAATAACATTTTAAAGTACTTAAAATTGTGAAAAAATATTCTTTACAAAAATTTTAAAAAAAATCAGATTCGGAATAACTATTTAAACATTTTGAAACAATTATTTAAAATTTTCAAAGTTTTGAAAAGAAAAGAAAACATTTCGCCTACATAAGAAAATTTTAGAAAGAAGAAAAAAATAAAAAGAAATTTCATTTTGCCAAAAAAAATTATATTTATATTATTTTAAAATGTGACATCTCAATTCTCACCAATCAATTTGCATGTTTTTAAAAAATAAAAATGATAAATTTTTGATACGCATAAATCATTACATATTGTTGTGTGGCGTCATATGTTACATTTTACTGTTAATATTTAGAAAATATATCATGTTTCAAATTTTTTCATTAAAAGAAAACTTTTTTTTCTAATACATGCAATCGTCATGTAGTGGCACATAGCAAGGGTGAATTATGCAGCATCATTTCATATTTAATTGTAAATTGCAAGGCCGTTTTATAATATTATCGATTAATTCAATCTTATTTAATCTGGCCATATGATTCTTTTTTACTTTTTAAATTTATTGATTTTATATATTTCTTTTCTTAAAATTTTAGCTTAACATATTTTTTTCTACTATTTAAATTATAATATTATATTTATTTTTATATGATATAAATACATAATATATAAATAAAATTAGAAAATAAATAAAGTCGAATATAAGTATTAAATATTGAATCCCCATTCGCAAATTAATCATTTTATGAACATACTGTGCTTAAGCTCCATAGTTTCAATTGCTCTAATATATATACATTTCATTTGATTTTTAGCTTTTCTTTTTAATTCTTAAACTTCTGTTTTTTTATTAAATCATGAATGAAAAATTAACTTTTTTTTTTTTAAAATTTTGCTTCACATACATATGAATAACATGTTAATATTTAATTAATGTTTAAATTTTAAAATTTTAAAAAATTATAAAAATATTTTTATTACTTCAAAAAATTTTAAAAATTAATTAAATACTTACATATGACGTGATAATCCATGGGTATATCACATCAATAAAGTTAAAAAAAATTAAATTTTCATTCATTTTGAAATGATTTGACAAAAAATACAAATTCAAACACAAATGTTAGAATATGCCTATAAATTTTAGGTTTGAAATACTTATAATATTGGTCAAATATAATATAATAATTTATGTGATGAGACACATCGGATACAAAGTAAGCCATATAATCCAAGAGTGAAGGAAAATGATTCTGAAGCAAATATTGGGAGGACAAAAAAACCTGAGTACCATACAAAATGTATATAAGCATAAGGGACAATAAGATACAAGGGACAATAAGATTATGAGCCACTCAAAAAAAGACACTATCAAAATGCATTGAACTTAACCAGATTGTTTCAACACTCCTTGGTCTATGAATCAATATTTGATGGGAGCAATAACTTCCAACTGCGCACCAAGCTTCTCCTCCGCCACCTTCTCAGCTTTAACCCTAAGCTTAACGAGTTGCTTCCGTCTCTCATATGCCACTTGAGCTCTCTCTTTCCTCTTCCTCTCGAGCTCCTGGAGGGAAGAAACAAGGAATCAGGAAATCAACAGATGTTATCAACTCCCAAGGTTTAGATAGTTGTATGTATAACAAAAAGATGAACTGTACAATATCAAATACCAAAATAAGAGTATTTCATCCAAGTAAATAACACTTGATAAAAGAATTGAGCAGTCAGCAATACATGGTAAAAAATGTTGGGAAAAGTCGAGCATGCATGCTCAAATCAGATCCCAACCTTCAAACCAGAGACTGAGCAACATAGGCTGAGAGTACAAAACAAAAAGTGACGTTCTCTTGCTTGCATGTAAGATCTCTTTCTATGAAAACCTTCTTGGAGTTTTTTACTAGGATTAAAGCGTTCAGCAAAAAAGCTTTTAGGTTATAACAATGTAATAAACAATGTTCTATGTTGATGAAATTTAAACGAAAACAAGCCAAATATCACTCTTCACCTTGATAGTGTCATAGTGATTCCATCCAACCTCAGATGAGAGCTTGCCCAACAAGCAGTACTTGTGTCCTTTCTGAAGCCTCAAAACCCTAATTTAAAAACCAAAAAGAATTTTAAATCATTGTACATAACTAGTCTTGATCAATGCAAGTGAAGGAAATCTAATTTGCGGATAAGAAATTGACCACCAAAAACTCACTTGAGAGCATCAGGAATAACCATCCTCTTCATCTTATCATAAGGTGCAGGAATCCCCTCATAAGTCTTCAAGCGAGCAAGAGCTGCTGCTCCACGTTTAGTCTTGTGAGGAATCATACTGCAATAAAAAATAAATATAAATAATGATAAGCAACGTAGTTAAGGTGTGCACCTTCATATTTAATTTATTTCATTCACTATACTTTTACTAGTAAGAAAAGGAATAAATGAACTATCTACTTCTCAATATTCGAGTATTCAACAATATATGTGAACCATAAAGAAATCATGTATATTGACCACAAAGGAAAAAGAAAACTCTGCAAGCATTGTAGGATAAACTAAACTACTCTTCGGAGTTTATTATCAGAATTGTATATACACAAACATTCAATGAGCTCCTTTCAGTCAAGCAAGCACTTTTTAGCACCTTGCACGATATAAAGGTTCTAACACCTAAATATGGCTAATGTACCATTTTTTTTGTTCGGAACCAGAGTATCCACCACTAACAGTAGTGACTAATCCCCTCATCACAAATGCTCTCTAAAGAGGTAAACAGCTGACCATGAAATGTGCTTGATTTCCATAGGCAAGAATTGAACTCAACCACATGATTAAGGGACGAAATGAGCAACCATCACACCATACCTCATGCACCATTCACAACACTTAACATAAGCAAAACTACATCACAACTGAAAATGCAGTGAGTGTAAACTTCATATATAATGAATCAAAACACCCTTTGCACCATAAGATCCATAGATCTTCACAGCTGTATTCTCTTAACTCACAGATAATAACCTCAAGCACATTCGTAGTACACTTTCCATTTCTTAAATGAATAATGAGGAATCAGAAAATCCATCTAAACTTTCTATTATCAAACATAAACAGCACGCAAATTCCTCTTCATTCTTTACAAGATTTTCCAGCAAGATATACAAAAAACTTGAAATCAATAAACCAAATATCCATCATAAAATGAAAACAGAAACATACCCACGAATGGTACGCCAGAGGATCTTAGCAGGAGCACGAAAGTGGATGGGACCATGAGAAGGCTTAGTGTTCATACGCTTCCTCAAGAACCTCATGTACTTCATCTTCTGCCTCACCAATCCACCCGAAATGCAAATTTCCTCACATCTCACCACCACTACTTTCTGCCCATTCAATAACTCCTTGGCCAATATCGATGCCAGCCTTCCTAGCATGTGATGCCTAGCATCCACCACCACCCTCTTCGCGCAGATCCCTGAGCCTGAAACCATCTCTTCCTCTTCTTCTTCTTTGCTTGATAGCTTAGCCCAGCTGCTGCTGCTGCTGCTGCCGCTGCCGCCCTTCCAACAAAATTATGTTGGTTGGAGCCTCTAGGGTTTTTAACAGGCTCTTTTTTAGGGTTGGTTTTTGGGAATGGACTTTGGTTAACTCAGGCCCAACTACTCTGACCTAAATTTACAACCCTTTGCATATTCAATAGCAAAATAATCTGAATCCCACGAGATTTGAAGAGTTTCAATCAATTAAATTTGGTTTCCTAGAAAATTACCAAAATACTCCTCTTTAAATTTATAACTAATCATGTATTTTTAAACTTCAATTAGATTTTGATTATTTTTATATTTTTAATTACATATTTTAATTTGTATGATATATATTTTTATTTAATCTCGTAATAATTAATATAATATTAAAAATTATGTAATATATCAAAATCGGTATTAAATTTCTATATACAAAAAATTTAATGGTAAAATTTTAATTTTGATCTCTTTATTTGTTAGGTCATATAAAAAGAGTCAAATTATAAATTTAGCCTCAATACTACGTTTAAATTTGAGATTTAAGGCTAATTTAGCATTATTTTTAAAAAGTGTTGTGAAAAAGTACTTTTAAAAAGTTTGATTTAATATTTAAGTATTTAGTATTGCTGTCAAAAAATATTTTTAAGAAATAAAATATCCATTTTAAATATGGTATTATAAAGTAACAAATATATATTTAAATAATGTTAAAATTAGTTAATATTATGATATTTTGAGAAATATTTTTTTAATTAATGATTTTATTTTAAAATGTAATTTGAATATATAATCATATTGGATATTAACATAACATAGATAACATAAACCTAACAAATTAAAATATTATATGTATTTAGATTAAAGTTTCAAAAAGGGGCAATATTTATATACCAAATATAAATATTAAAAATCTTACATTAGGTAATATTTATATACCAAATATAAAATTAAAAATCTTACATTAGCATTTGTTATTTAAAGTGAATTCATTAAACTAAAAGCTATAGCATTTCTTGTTAATTCTATTTCAAAACTACTTGAATTGTTTGATTCACCATCATCATCATTATCATCACTTTTACCATCATGCACATCTTATGAATCAATAATATTCTCATATGCCCTGTTAATATTTTCGTATTCTATAAAATCTGCATTATTTCGATCAACATGTTTTCTACACACTTTAAAAACACAAACGATGATATTATAAATATTACATAATTTGATCAAAATAAATGAACTGTAATATTGTAAATATGAAAAAAAAAACACAAATTTTAAAAGTTATAAAGATAAAAAAACATAGAAATTTGAAGGTTTCTAAATATAATAAAGAGGGGCAAAGTTCGAGACTATTCACTTCTAAATGCCGCAACCAGAACATACAATATGAGAAATGCAAGGATTGATGAATCATAAACAATATGTTAATGATTTAAGCATAGATAATACACAACTTGTGCCCATCTCCAAATTAATCTAAAAAATTTGGAATTCCTAAGTTCAAAAGAACAAGATATCGAATTTTAATCTTGCAGCCCATGTTTCAGCAACTGAACAGAGCATAAAGCAAATACTTCAATTCATAATTCTAACTTCAAGGTACTGCAACCCCTAACCATTAATGTTCTTTAGGCTAAATGATGCTCATGGAATCCAAATTAGACTTTAAGGATCTACTTCTTTACAACTAGAACATTACTGTAACCCTCTCATCTCACATCAAAATAATCATATTAGCCATAATATCATGAGGGGAAATGGCATCAGATTCCCACATCATTTCCCTCTTATATTAAACCAACATAATTGAATAAAATAAAGCAAATCCTTTCAACATTATTGAAATTCCCCCCATGAATACAACAATTCTAATTTCCATTATGTAATAATAATTATAAAGCTTTGGAAAATCAACACAAGTTTGAACGAAATGGAGTACAACAAAGGAGAAAAAATCAGCAAAAGCATCAAAGTTAAATGAAAAAAACAGCAACCAAATAGAAAACCTAAGAAAATCAAAGGTGAAATGAAAAAGTTAACTTGAAAATGGAAAGCAACCAAACTCAGCAGCAACCAAAAAGAGCTTAACTTGAAATGGGGGAAAAACGAAAAAATTAAATGGGTAGTTGAAATGAGAAGATGAGATTAGGGGAGTAGAAAGGAGAAAGAGAGTAATAAAAACCTTGAAGAAAATGGAAAAAGCAAAGAACATAGAAAAGAAGGGAGAACCAGAGAACTTCAGCTTTGAAAGAGAAAAAGAAAAAGAAAATGGAAGTATTGTGTGTTTTGGGGAGAAAAAAATGAAGAGATGAAAAAGTAAATTAGTTTCCAAAAGTGTTTTTGGCTCAAGAAAAGTTAAAATTTTTAACTTCTTCATTTGAGTAAAAGTATCTTTCAAAAGCCAAAATTTTCAAGTAAAAGGTGTTTGTTTAGCATAGCTTTAAAGCTAAAAGTACTTTTCAAAAACACAACTAAACGAACCCTTAATCTTTACACTTTAATTTTTAACATAATTTACTACCCTAATATTTGTAATATGATTAGTTAATCTAAATACTTTATTCTAATTAAAATACTAACGTGACTTCTAATAATTATTTACACCATTAAAATTTTATATTAAATTTAGATCCATTACAATGATATTTTTATCGCACGATTGCCAAGAGAGTTTCTTTTAAAAAAATATCACACCTTAAAAAAATATTTTGCTCTATCTATTATCTCTACCAATATAAGAATGCCATTTAGGTCTTTTCCTATTATTATTATTTTAATTTTTCATTATTTTACTTTTATATTTTAAATTTAATTTTAACATTATTTTAGTTTTAAATGATGTATTCTTAAATTGTTTTATATTTATTTTTGGGTAGATTTTTAAAATATGTATATGATCTATTTGAGATGTTATTTTATATGATATATTTTTAAAAAGTAAAACTACCTCGTTAATCCCTTTAAATAGGGTTATTCCAATTTTGGTCACCCTAATTTTTTTTTGTTAATTTTGTCACTATCGTTAAAAAAATTGATCAAACTAGTCACTCCACTGTTAAATAGTAACGAAATGATGACATGGAATTTTCACTTCTTTATTTTTCAATTTTCTTCAGTTTTTATTTTTTTAGAAATTTTCTTTTTTTTAAAAAAAAATTTCATTATTTTTTCTTCTCCCTTTCTTTTCTTTCTTCTTCTTTTCCCACAAACCCTAGTAGCTGCTTATTGTTGCTATTGCTAGATTTCCGTAGCCTAATTCCCTAGCCAATACTATTGTTTATCCTTTTTTCTCACTATTGTCTTTCTCTTTTGTTTTTTTTTTCCTTCCTTTTTAAAACCCCTTAGTCGCCACTCATTTTTTCTTATTGCTACAATTTCTTCATTCGTTGTTTTTTTTTCCATTTGACATCTTCAATTGCTTCTTCATATGTTATTGGATCACATTCTGTCATTAAATAGAATAAGGAATAATCAAGTGTTGTTTCTATAGGTTCTTTGATATCATAAATATCGTGTAAACTACACATTTTTACAAGTGTTTCCTATGACCAACTGCTAATGCTGCTGTTTAGTGATGACGTTGTTGTAGGAGTTTTTGCAACATGACTTGGTGGAGGGCTTTGATGATCATTTTGTTCATCTTGATTGATGAAGTCATCATCTTTATCATCACTGAAAAGTAATCCTTCAATTTTCTTTTTACCTTCACCCCATCTCCAGTAATCAACTTCATTGAATCCAACTTCTCTTGAAATAATAACTTTTTTTTTTGTGAGAGGGTTGTATAGTCTATATTCCTTGCTTATTTTATCATAACTAATGAAAATGCATTTCACTATATTGCTATCGAGCTTCTTTCTTGTATATTCAGGAACATGAGCATATGCGAGGCATCCAAAAATCTTGAGGTGTCCATCTCCTGGCTTTTGACTGCTCTAGGCTTCATTTGGTGTCTTGTACTTCACACTTTTTATTGGACACTGGTTCAACAAATATACAACACATTGAACAACTTTAGGCTAGAAAGTTCTTGGTAAATGCTTAACTTTAACCATACTTCTTATCATATCAAGAAAAATGCAGTTCTTTCTTTTAGCAACTCCATTTTGTTGTGGCGTGTATGCAACTGTCAACTAGTGAATGATTTTGTGCTGTTTGTAGAAACTTTCAAATAGCTTCGAGGTATACTCACCTCCTCTATCATATCTGGGTGTCTTAATATAATGTCCACTCTATTTTTCTACTACAGCTTTGAACTTGATAAACTTTTCAAGTGCTTTTGATTTTGTTTTAAGAAGATATATCCAACTTTTTTCTACTAAAATCATCAATAAAAGTAAGATAGTACCTATTTTTGCCAAGTGATGGTATATCAAAAGGATCTACTATGTCAGAGTGCACAATCTCTAATGGTCTCTTGGCTCGTCGAGATTTTCCAACTTTAAAACTTTGTCTGTGTTGTTTTCCTTTAGTGCAAGCTTCACACAGTTGATTAGAAGGATTAATTTCTGGCAACCCATTCACTACCTTTGCTTTTGACAATAGCTTTAGGCCAGAAAATCCAAGATGTCCGAACCTTAAATTCCACAACCATGAATCATCTTTGATCACATTCTTCATACACTCCACTTCTTCATATTCAATGTCAATAGTGAACAGATGATTACGTGTCATATCAACTTGGGAAATTAATTCACCACTATTATTTTTTAGGGTAAGCGTGCGATCCTTCATATGTAATTCATATCCTTTTTCTAGAAGCTGTCTGAGGCTGATGATGTTGCTTTTCAAAGCTGGTACATAATAAACATCTGATATGTACTTCTTCTCTTCATTCTTTTATATAATTGTAACTTTGCTTTACCTCTGATCATGGCATGCAATTCATCTCCAAACATTACCTGTCTATGAATGTTCTAGTCCAACTCTGAAAACAAGTCTTTTCGGCCAGACATGTGATTGTTGGCATAATTATTAAGATATCAAATATTTTTATTTGATTTTTCACTTTCTTTTGTAAGAAAGGAATACACTAGATTCCACATTTTCTTCTTTACCTACTGCTACATGATTTCTCTCCTCTAACCTTGGGAGTTGATCTACACTCATAGCTAAAATAACCATATTTATTGCAATTATTGTAACACCCCATACTCGATTCGTTGTCGAACCCTAGCTATGGAATGCCACATTAACCACCTAAGTGACTCTGCATTAACACCCAATCTAACATCCAACACACCACAAGTCAAAACATAAAAATATGTAAATATAAGGAAGCATAAGTTTGCAAACTCGCCTTGCATGATTCATGATATGCAGCGAAAATATTTTGGGAACCTACTTCGCTTGAAAATACTAAGATTTCTCTTTACCTAAAGTAATAAATATTTGAAGAAAGGAATTAAGAACATACAAACCCTAAATTTTTCAAATCAAAGTACCTCACGGAGCACAACAGTTCTGACATAAGGATTCGCACCCCTACTAGCTCGCACAATTTAAGACCTTCATGGAGTAAGTTTTTATGACAGAGCAAGTCTCGCGAACTGCCCACAGTAAAGGAATTAAGAACATATGAACCCTAAATTTTTCAAATCAAAGTACCTCGCGAAGCACAACAATTCTGACATAAGGATTCGCACCTCTACTAGCTCGCACAATTTAAGACCTTCATGGAGTAAGTTTTTATGACAGAGCAAGTCTCGCGAACTGCCCACAGTTCGTAGAGTTTCTCGTGTTTTAAAAGTTATTAGGGGTTTGCAAATACCAATTCACTAAATGCAAGGTTCGCACTTAGTACAGTTCGCAACCCTATTACTTCTTATCAATTTTGGCGTACTCTGTATAGTTTATAAGTTTGAATACTTTATGTTATTGCTTGTGGCGAACACTATGTTATAAATTAATACATAAGAGTGTACTTGTATGTGTAAGAGAACATCAAACAAACTTTGGACTATATTTAAAATTCAGATGTGATTATAAAACATTATCGGTTCGCAATTATAAACATAAAGACAAACATAAGAAAGCATAGAAATAACTAAGTCCTAAACATTCGACGAAGTCAATAGAATTATGTCACTAAGCCCAAGTAGAATTCCTACATTTCCTTCAATCCAGAGTTCACTTGTACTATTTTTACAACATGTATACTTCATCTGGATCACTCACCTTGCCACTGCGCACGTTGTAATCTAGCTATCTGCAGTGAATGGAAGGGAGTGGGTGAGTTCATGCGAACTCATTGAATATACAAGATAGAATAACCACATAACAAAAACATAAGTTAAACAAAAGCTTTGGCAAAGTTACAGAACTGGCTAACACAGTTTGCCATACTTACGCAAAGTCTAGTTTGCAAAACCTACTATCAGATAGCTTAAAAATAGTAAAACACGTTATTTTAGAAAACATAAACTTATTTTCTTATTGGATAAGCGAATCTCCTTATAATGCCTCAGAATGAATCATTGAGTCTCAACATGTCCTATAAGTGTAGCATGAAGCTAAACACTCTCCAGCACACCAACATGTCCTAATGAATGGAGTTTAGCTCGACATTTCCTTATCTCTCTGTAACACCCCTCACCCGTATTCAATACCAGAATAGGGTTACAGAGCATTACCGAACATATCACACATTTAAACATACATTTCTAATACATTTTCAAATTTTATATAATCATCAACCAACAACATTCATATTTTCCCTAATACGAGCCTACGAGGCCCAAAACATGCATTCGAAGTGGTTCGGGACTAAACGGATAACTTTTGAAACTTTTAGAATCACTTAGAAAAATTTCCCAAAAACAGGGGACACACGCCCGGTGGCCCGACCGTGTGTTTCACACGGCCAAAGACACGCTCGTGTCGCAGGCCGTGTGGACATTCGAAATAGGAGCACATGGCCGTGTCCCAGCCCGTGTTCGACCCCGTGTAACTCTCTGACTTGGGTCACACAGCCAACACACATGCCCGTGTGACTAGCCCGTATACCCTAAAAATGGCCAAACACGCCCCTGTACCAGGCCGTGTGCTAGGCCGTGCCAAACCTGTAGGGTATACTGACTTATGCCACACGACCAAGTCACACGCCCGTTTGTGAGGCCGTGTGGAGCAAACTAACTTGGTTTCTATTTCAACACCAGGGGACATACGGCCGTGTAACATAATCATGTGTCACACACGGCTAAGACACACGCCCGTGTCTCTGCCCGTGTGGACAAAATTAGGCTATTTACCGAGCCATTTTGTCACCCTAGTTGCACAAACCTACACCAAACCAAATTGCACAATTCATGGCATAAAAATAGGCATACAAACCAACTAAATCAAGCCTAAATAATGCCAACTCAATTCCATTATCCACAATAAACACAAGTCACAAAATAGGCCAATCCATCTGTACCAAATTCACATATACACTTCAACTAAGTAAAGATTTCCAAACATGTATCATTATGCTCAAATTCACAAGCATATATCTTCTCTAATTTTAACCATTTGACAACCACAATACCTACTATCAATAAGCATCACAAAACCAACCTCAATCATATAATATAAGCCATATGCGCTCCTATATATACACAACCAAACCAAGCAAATTAAGCCAACTTTCATGGCTATATATACAAACCAAACCATAGACATTTACAAGCCAATTCAAATGGCTAATTTTATCATCAACTTATATACCAAAATGACCCCAGTTCCTATACATGCCATATATTCTAAAAACATAGATTCAAAAGTACCAAAACAATAGCTTGATAGTGTGATGAAGTCTCCAACGATCCCCGAATCCAAGCTAGCTTTGAAATCACTATAAAGCACGGTAAAATAAACAAAGTAAGCTTTATAGCTTAGTACGCTCATATGAAATAAACTCAATGTAATCATAAATACACAATTCAACAAATTGAATATATCAATATGTAGTTCATATTAACTAACAAACCTTTCAAATCCTTAAATCATAAGATTATATGCTGTAGCAGCTCGATTTAGACCCTAATCGGAACAGTGGTTTTGGGACAACAAATCTGAGTCAAAAAAATATTTTAATATTATTTTTGATGTTTATGGCATGTGATAAAGTATGTGTGAAAGTTCTGTGTGAAAATTTTATTGTTTGTGTGCCGATTTGTGAAAAAAGACCTAATCGCGAAAAATGCAAAAGCTGTGTGCTAGTAGTTAAAAGTGCCTAATTGCTATGTCTCTTTAAATGTGAGGTCCTTGTGTTGTGAATGGACCATTGGTTTAATGAATGGACAAATGTGGTCATGAATTAGTGGGATTTTAATGACATTAATAAGGTTAATTTAATAATAAGCTAAATAAGTGTAGATTAAATAAAAAAAAGGCCAAATTCATGCATTCATCTTTGTTCTTACCGAAAATTGAAAGAAAAAGAAAAGAAAAAGAGCTAGCTAGGGTTCGACAAGCTCAAGCTTCAATTAGGTATGTGTTTTCGATCTGTTTTGATGATTTTTATGTTTTTGTGATTGTTGTTAAGTACTCTAGCAAGCCCATGCCTAAATTTCTAAATTTGATAATGATTTTGAAATGTGCCATTGATGAATATGTGAGCTTTGTGTTGATAGTTGGTGAAATATGAAAGCTTGATGAATGATAAATATGTTTTGTATTGGGATTTTTGATGAAATTGATTATTATGGGCTAATTTGTGAAAATGAAACTTTGAAGGGTTAAAATGTGAAATAAATGAAAGATATGGGCTGCTAGGGACTAGTATAAAATTCGGCCAAGCTTGGGTGTGAGTAAATTATGTGTATTTTGTGTAATTGTGAAATAGGGATTAAAATGTCAAAATGTGGAATTATGAGGGCTAAAGTGCAAAATGCCCTAACTATGTGTTTGTGGATTATTTTGGATGAAGATGAGATTGAATGAGTTGAATTTGATATTATATATATCAAGAAAAGAGAAATTCGGACCTAGATCGAGGCAAGAACAAAGTGCTCGATTGATCGACTAGTATCGTTGTTTCTACGTCTGAGGTAAGTTCGTGTATAATACGTATTGTTTAAATAATGTTCATATGCATTGAAATGAATGGAAATGTAATTGTGGAGTATGGTAATGTGAAATGTGAGTTTGAAGACATGTGGCACTAAGTGTGCGTAAATAGAATTGTTACAGTGATGAATGGCACTAAGTGTGGGAGGTAAAGAAAGCATCAGCTGTATTATTTGGCACTACGTGTGCGATACCGAGACAAATTCAGTTTTATGTGATGGCACTAAGTGTGCGATATTATTATAGCTTCGGCTAATTAATTGACACTAAGTGTGTGAGTTCATTAAACGTTTAAAGAAGATCGAATGAATTATGGCATCGAACATTGAAGTGGTAAATTTGATAGATAAATACGTAATGGTACATGTATGTACAGAACCTATGTGGTTGATGATATTGTGTATGAGATAGATGGAAGATTATGTGAATGAATAATAAAAAGAGTTGGATTGAGTAGCATTATGAATGCTTGTATATGAACCTATAGATATGGTATGAAAGTGAGTAAAAGCCATGGATGAGATTGAGTAGTGATGTGAATATTGTATATTTAATTTGAATTGTTGAGCTAAATGTGTTATATTACGAACTTACTAAGCTTTAAAGCTTCCTGTGTGAAGTCTTTCTTTGTTTTACAGTGATATTTAAAGCTAGCTCGGATTCGGGGATCATCGGCGACTCAATCACACTATCGGACATCTATTTTGGTACCTTTTGAAAGTTGTATATATAGTATATGGCATGTATAGGCTAGTGAGGTTGTGGAATGTTTTGAAATGTATAAATATTTCCATGTGATATGGCTTGATAATGGATGAGACTTTGGATTGATTTTGGTATATGTTTTGCTATGTGAAAATGGGGTATGTGATATGTATATATGGTCTTGTGTGAATGGCCATTATGGTATGCTTTGGTGATATAGAAATGGTATGTTTCATACTTGATTTGGTAGTTAAAAAGGTGAATGATTTATATGTTATTTGATGTTGGAATTGATCATGTAGGGATGACCCATAATGGGTGGAAATTTTGGCCTTGTAAATGGCCTATAATTTTCCACACGGGTGAGCACACGGGCGTGTGTCTCGACCGTGTCTTTCAATGTCCCAATTCGAAGCAAGTCAGACTTGCACATAGGCCAGACACACGGGCGTGTGATAGGCCGTGTGACCCAAGTCAGTGTTGCACACGGGGTAAGACATGGTCTAAGGCATGACCGTGTGAGGCACACGGCCTAGCCACACGGGCGTGTGCCTTGTTTTAAAAGAAAATTTTTTTAAGTTCCGCAAAGTTTCCGTATGAGATCGGTTTAGCCCCGAACCTTCTCTAAAGCATGTTTAAGGTCTCGTAAACCTTCTAAAGGGACTTTGTGTTATTGATTAACTATGATATGCTGATGTGTGAGCAATGGTTGTTTAAATGTTATGATTCGACCGGTAATACCTCGTAACCCTAGTCTGGTGATGGATACGGGTCAGGGGTGTTACATTTTATTGGTATCAGAGCTACGGTTTATTCGATTCTAGGACTAACATAGTGTGTGAGGGTCTAGCTATACATGCCATATATATATCTGCGATAGTATGATGATTCCTGACAATTAAAAATGTGTTTTCGTATAGCAAATGGATCCCGATCGAGCTGTAGCTGATGATGTTGAGAGTAATGCGCCTGCTCCTGCTCAAGGGACAATGCCGACTGAATCTAGGCCGATAACTAGTAGTCACGAGGGAGAGGCAAAGAAAGCCTTCTTCCAAATGATGAACGAGTGGTTCACGGAGTTCGTTCGAACGAATCCGACTACTCAACAAGCTCCACCCCCGCAAGTTCCTGTAGCTCCACAAGTTATAGACCCAATTCGATTGAGTAAACCTCTAGTTGATAAGGTTCGTAAGTATGGGGCCGAAGAGTTCAGGGCCACAGTTGATGATGATGCTGAGCGAGCTGAATTCTGGCTTGAGAATACCATTAGAGTGTTTGATGAATTATCATGGACTCCTGATGAATGTCTTAAGTGTGATGTTTCACTGTTGAGAGATACGGCGTATCATTGGTGGAAAACATTGATATATGTGGTTCCGAGAGAACGAATCACCTGGGATTTCTTACAAACTGAATTTCGAAAGAAATATATCAGTCAACGGTTTATATATCAGAAACGTAAAGAGTTCTTTGAGCTGAAATAGGGCCATATGTCTGTTACGAAATACGAGCGAGAATTTGTGAGATTGAGCCAGTATGCACGAGAATGTGTTTCGACAGAAACTACTATGTGCAAACAATTCATTGAAGGGTTGAATGAAGATATTAAACTTCTGGTCGGAATTCTTAACTTGACTGAATTTGTGGTATTGGTTGAAAGAGCTTGTAAAGCCGATGAGCTTAGTAAAGAGAAGAAGAAAGCAGACTCAGAAGCTGGAGACAAGAGAAAAAGGTGAATGAGTAAGCTGTGTCACTCTTTGTCAAAGAGATTCAGAGATGCAACCAGTCGCTCAAATATTTCGATTGGACATTCGAGTAGAGATCGTGTGAAACAATATATTAGTCCTAAAGCTCAAATTCCAATGGAATCAAGTGTTGGCAGTGTTAGAAACAATAAGCCTGAGTGTAGACAGTGTGGGAGACGTCATATTGGTGAATGTTGGGGCAAGTATAATAATAGAGTTTGTTATAAATGTGGATCACGAGATCATTTTATTCGGGATTACCCAGAGTTAGCTGAGAAAGATAATACTTAGAGTGCGAGGCCGAGTAACACAACAGCTAGGGGTAGACCACCTAGAAACACATGAATTGTGAGTGGTAGTCAGAGAGGAACAACGGACACAGCTGTGAGATTCGAGGCGAGAGCACTGCGCCAGAGCCTCACGATATTCGCTTGCGAAAGCGTCCATCTCCGCACGCCATTCGGGTACTTTCACTCTTTATGATATTGATGTGATTGCATTGATAGATCCAGGATCTACTCATTCATATGTATGTGTGAATTTAGTATCTAGTAAGACTCTGCCTGTTAAGTCTACTAAATTTGTAATTAGAGTATCGAACCCCTTAGGCAAGTGTGTTCTGGTTGACAAAGTGTGCAAGAATTATCCGTTGATGTTTCGAGATATTTGTTTTTCGTCTAATCTGATGTTACTACCCTTTGATGAATTTGATATAATCCTGGGTATGGATTGACTAACTTTGCATAATGCTATTGTGAACTACAAACAGAAGACTATTGATTTGAGAAGTCAGAATAACGAGATAGTCCGAATTGAATCCAGTGATTTGAATGGGTTATCGGCCGTAATATCTTCGATGAAAGCTCTGAATTATGTGAAAAAGGGATGTGAAGCTTATCTTGCGTATGTGATTGATACGAAAGTGACAAAAAAGAAAGTTGAATCTGTGTCTGTGGTTTGTGAGTTCCCTGATGTGTTTCCTGAAGAATTACCGAGATTACCTCCGATACGAGAAGTTGAGTTTGGCATTGAGTTAGTACTAGGGACGACCCCTATCTCAATAGCTCCGTATAGAATGGCTCCGACAGAGCTAAAAGAATTGATGTCTCAGTTGCAAGAATTGAAAGACAGAGGTTTCAGATGCACCGAGCGAGCTTTTCTCCTTGGGGTGCTCTCGCCTGCTTGTGAAAAAAGAAAGACGCGATGCGATGAGAATGTGCATTGATTACCGTCAGTTAAACAAAGTGACGATAAAGAACAAGTACCCTCTACCGCTAATTGATGATTTGTTTGATCAGTTGAAAGGGGCTACAGTGTTTTCGAAAATAGACTTGAGATCTGGATACTATCAGTTGCGAGTCAAAGAATCAGATGTGCCAAAAACTGCTTTTTGAACAAGGTACGGACATTATGAATTTTTAGTTATGCCTTTTGGATTAACAAATGCCCCTGCAGTATTTATGGACTTGATGAACCAGATATTCAGGCCGTATTTGGATCGATTTATTGTTGTGTTTATTGACGATATTTTAATTTATTCTTGTGATGAGACGGAACATGCCGAGCACCTGAGAATTGTGTTACAGACTCTGCGTGATAAGCAATTGTATGCAAATTTCAGTAAATGTGAGTTTTGGTTGCGCGAGGTTGATTTTCTGGGACATATAGTGTCAGCTGCGGGGATACGAGTTGATCCGAGTAAGGTTTCAGCAATTTTAGATTGGAAACCTCCGAGAAATGTGTCTAAAGTCCGCAGTTTTCTAGGACTAGCGGGATATTACAGACGGTTTGTGAAAGGCTTCTCGATGATTGCAACTCCGTTGACGAAACTACTACAGAAAAATGTTAAATTTGAGTGGTCAGAAAAGTGTTAGCAGAGTTTTGAACAGTTGAAAGCCCTATTGACTGAAGCTCTAGTGCTAGTACAACCAGAATCCGGTAAAGAATTTATGATATATAGTGATGCTTCGTTGAATGGTCTGGGATGTGTCTTGATGCAAAAAGGCAAAGTTGTAGCTTATGCCTCGAGAAAATTGAAACCGCATGAAAAGAATTATTCGACGCACGACCTTGAGTTAGCTGCGACCGTGTTTGTTCTAAAAATTTGGTGCCACTATCTTTTTGGTGAGAAATATCATGTGTTTTCAGATCATAAAAGCCTAAAATATCTGATGACTCAGAAAGATTTGAATCTACGACAGAGAAGATGGTTAGAACTGTTAAAAGACTACAAGCTTGTGATTGATTATCATCTGGGAAAAGCAAATGTTGTTGCTGATGCTTTGAGTCGAAAATCACTGTTTGCGCTACGTGCGATGAATGCTCATTTAGTTCTATTTGATGATGGTTCGGTTTTAGCTGAATTGAAAGTGAGACCGTTGTTCTTCAGCAGATTTGTGATGCCCAAAAAGTTGACAATGAAATGCTAGCGAAACGAGCTCAGTGCGATTTGAACTCTGATTCAGAATTTCAAGTTGATGATGATGATTGTCTGAGATTTTGAGATCGGATTTGTGTTCCGAGAAATCCAGAGTTGATTCAGTTGATTTTGAAAGAAGCTCATAATAGTCGTTTATCGGTTCACTCGGGAAGTACGAAAATGTACAATGATCTGAAACAGTTTTCCTCGTGGCCTAGAATGAAAAGAGATATCTCTGATTTTGTTTTGAAATGTTTAATCTGTCAGCAAGTTAAAGCAGAACATTAGGTGCCATCCGGTTTGTTACAACCGATCATGATTCCTGAGTGGAAATGGGAGAGAATCACGATGGACTTTGTGTCGGGATTGCCCTTGTCTCTGAGAAAGAAAGATGCAATCTGGGTGATAGTTGACAGATTAACGAAATCAGCTCATTTTATTCCGGTAAGAACGGACTATTCGCTTGATAAGTTAGCTGAATTGTATGTTTCTAATATTGTGAGATTGCACGGGGGGCCACTATCTATTGTGTCTGACAGAGATCCGAGGTTTACTTCGCGGTTTTGGAAGAAACTGCAAGAGGCTTTAGGTACGAAGTTACACTTTAGTACTGCTTTTCATCCGCAAACGGATGGTCAATCCGAACGGATCATTCAGATTCTCGAGGATATGTTGAGATGTTGTATTCTTGAGTTTGAAGGTACGTCGGAAAAGTACCTGCCATTGATTGAATTTGCGTATAATAATAGCTTTCAATCAAGCATTAAAATGGCACCATATGAGGCTCTTTACGATCGTAAATGTAGAACACTATTGTACTGGACTGAGCTTAGTGAGAATAAGATTCACGGGGTAGATTTGATCAGAGAGACTGAGCAAAAAGTGAAAGTGATTCGAAACAGTTTGAAAGCGGCATCCGATCGTCAGAATTCTTATGCAGATTTGAAACGAGAAGATATTGAATTTAAGATCGGTGATAGAGTGTTTCTGAAAGTATCTCCGTGGAAGAAAGTACTCTGATTCGACAGAAAAGGCAAGTTGAGTCCGAGATTCATCAGGCCGTATGAGATTTCTGAGCATATTGGTCCGGTTGCTTATAGATTATTGTTACCACCTGAGCTAGAGAAGATTCATAATGTGTTTCACGTATCGATGCTTCAAAGATACAGATCTGATCCATCACATGTGATTGCCCCTACTGAAGTTGAGATTCAGTCTGATCTATCGTATAGCAAAGAACCGATTCGAATTTTGGCTCGTGAAATCAAAGAGTTGAGAAATAAGAAAATCGCTTTAGTGAAAGTGTTGTGGCACAGACACGGGGTTGAAGAGGCTATGTGGGAGCCTGAGGATGCTATGAGAGAGCAATACCCGAATCTATTCACTGGTAAGATTTTCGGGGACGAGAATCTCTAAGGGGGGAGAGTTGTAACAGCCCGATTTAGACCCTAATCAGAACAGTGGTTTCGAGACAAAAAATACGGGTCAAAAAAATATTTTAATATTATTTTTGACGTTTATGGCATGTGATAAAGTATGTGTGAAAGTTCTGTGTGAAAATTTTATTGTTTGTGTGCCGATTTGTGAAAAAGGAACTAATCGCGAAAAATGAAAAAACTGTGTGCTAGTAGTTAAAAGTGTCTAATTGCTATGTCTCTTTAAATGTGAGGTCCTTATGTTGTGAATGGACCATTGGTTTAATGAATGGACAAATGTGGTCATGAATTAGTGGGATTTTAATGACATTAATAAGGTTAATTTAGTAATAAGCTAAATAAGTGTAGATGAAATAAAACAAAGGCCAAATTCATGCATTCATCTTTGTTCTTACCGAAAATTGAAAGAAAAAGAAAAGAAAAAGAGCTAGCTAGGGTTCGACAAGCTCAAGCTTCAATTAGGTATGTGTTTTTGATCCGTTTTTGATGATTTTTATGTTTTTGTGATTGTTGTTAAGTACTCTAGCAAGCCCATGCCTAAATTTCTAAATTTGATAATGATTTTGAGATGTGCCATTGATGAATATGTGAGCTTTGTGTTGATAGTTGGTGAAATATGAAAGCTTGATGAATGATAAATATGTTTTGTATTGGGATTTTTGATGAAATTGATTATTATGGGCTAATTTGTGAAAATGAAACTTTGAAGGGTTAAAATGTGAAATAAATGAAAGATATGGGCTGTTAGGGACTAGTATGAAATTCGGCCAAGCTTGGGTGTGAGTAAATTATGTGTATTTTGTGTAATTGTGAAATAGGGATTAAAATGTTAAAATGTGGAATTATGAGGGCTAAAGTGCAAAATGCCCTAACTATGTGTTTGTGGATTGTTTTGGATGAAGATGAGATTAAATGAGTTGAATTTGATATTATATATATCAAGAAAAGAGAAATTCGGACCTAGATCGAGGCAAGAACAAAGTACTCGATTGATCGACTAGTACCGTTGTTTCTACGTCCGAGGTAAGTTCGTGTATAATACGTATTGTTTAAATAATGTTCATATGTATTGAAATGAATGGAAATTTGATTGTGGAGTTTGATAATGTGAAATGTGAGTTCGAAGACATGTGGCACTAAGTGTGCGTAAATAGAATTGTTACAGTGATGAATGGCACTAAGTGTGGGAGGTAAAGAAAGCATCAACTGTATTATTTGGCACTACGTGTGCGATACCGAGACAAATTCGGTTTTATGTGATGGCACTAAGTGTGCGATATATTATAGCTTCGATTAATTAATTGACACTAAGTGTGTGAGTTCATTGAACGTTTAAAGAGGATCGAATGAATTATGGCATCGAACATTGAAGTGGTAAATGTGATAGATAAATACGTGATGGTACAGGTATGTACAGAACCTATGTGGTTGATGATATTGTGTATGAGATAGATGGAAGATCATGTGAATGAATGATGAAAAGATTTGGATTGAGTAGCATTATGAATGCTTGTTTATGAACCTATAGATATGGTATGAAAGTGAGTAAAAGCCATGGATGAGATTGAGTAGTGATGTGAATTGAACTAAGTGTTAGTTAATTTTGTATATTGAATTTGAATTGTTGAGCTAAATGTGTTATATTACGAACTTACTAAGCTTTAAAGCTTCCTGTGTGAAGTCTGCTTACTGTTTGAAGTCTTTCTCTATTTTACAGTGATATTTAAAGCTAGCTCGAATCCGGGGATCATCAGTGACTCAATCACACTATCGGACATCTATTTTGGTACCTTTTGAAAGTTGTATATATAGTATATGGCATGTATAGGCTAGTGAGGTTGTGGAATGTTTTGAGATGTATAAATCTTGCCATGTGATATGGCTTGATAATGGATGAGACTTTGGATTGATTTTGGTATATGTTTTGCTATGTGAAAATGGGGTATGTGATGTGTATATATGGTCTTGTGTGAATGGTCATTATGGTATGCTTTGGTGAAATAGGAATGGTATGTTTCATACATGATTTGGTAGTTAAAAAGGTGAATGATTTATAGGTTATTTGATGTTGGAATTGATCATGTAGGGATGACCCATAATGGGTGGAAATTTTGGCAATTTTGGCCTTGTAAATGGCCTATAATTGCCCACACGGATGAGCACACGGGTGTGTGTCTCGACCGTGTCTTTCAATGTCCCAATTCAAAGCTAGTCAGACTTGCACACGGGCCAGACACACGTGCGTGTGACAGGCCGTGTGACCCAAGTCAGTGTTGCACACGGGGTAAGACATGGTCTAAGGCATGGCCGTGTGAGGCACATGGCCTAGCCACACGGGCGTGTGCCCTGTTTTAAAAGAAAATTTTTCTAAGTTCCGCAAAGTTTCCGTATAAGATCGGTTTAGTCCCGAACCTTCTCTAAAGCATGTTTAAGATCACGTAGACCTTCTAAAGGGACTTTGTGTTATTGATTAACTATGATATGCTGATGTGTGAGCAATGGTTGTTTAAATGTTATGATTCGACCGGTAATACTTTCTAACCCTAGTCTGGTGATGGATACGGGTTAGGGGTGTTACATATGCAAACTTCACAATTTCTTCAATTTAAAGCATATACGGTTCATGTACATACCTGTACCATCTCGTATCAATCTCATACTCAACCACGTCTTTCATTTACTCGTTGAACCATTGGGAATACTATCGGATACTCGGGAAACTCGCACCGAAGTGCCACATACATAGCCAATGCTATCTCAATCTCATATCACATATATGCTCACTCTCGAGCTATCAACGGGCCTGCTCACACAAGCTGTTAGTCAAGACGTAACTACACGGTGCTACTCACACAAGCTGTCAAGTAACCGCGACACATGTCAGTATACTTAGCCACCGGTAGGACGTACTGGACCAGCACCTAGATCACATAAACACAATAACCCCTAATGACATGTCATTCGTATCCTAATCTATTCCTAAGGTTTAACTGGGATTTCTAATGCCGAATCATCGTCGAATCATTGTCGAATATGTCTGTAGTCTCGTATTCACAGTTTATGCAATATCAAAGCATTTAAAATACATTTATAACGAAACTTATTACATACGAACTTACCTCATACGCAAAAACGGCGAAATAGGTCGATTAGTCGAGTACTTTGTTTTTCCCCCGATCTAGATTCGAATTTTGCTTTTCTTGATCTATATGTAATAAAATTTAGCTCATTTAATCATCTCTCTATTCAATTTAGTCCAAAATTTACATTAAGACACTTTTACACATTTGCCCCTAATGTTTCACATTTTTACAATTTAGTCCTTATTTCATAAAATCACTAATTCATGCAATTTAATACCAACCCATGCTAGCCGAATTTTCCTAGTACACATACCAACCCATATTTTCTATTTATTTCTCATTTTAACCACAAAGTTTTGACATTTCACAATTTAATCCCTAATTTGCATTTTCACTAAAAATCACTTAACTAAACTTGTATAACTATAATCAAACATTCGTAATCTATTATCAATCATCAAAATACATGCCTATTCATCAATGTCAACATCCTCAATCTTTAACAGTTTTGCAAAGTAGTCCCTGGGCTAGCTAGACTAAGCTGCAACGATCTCAAAAATATAGAAATCATTAAAAACGGGATGAAAAATCATACCAATGCAAGGTAAATAACTTGGCCGAATGTAAAAGCTCAACAATGGCTTCCAAAGACCTAATTTTCGGTTGAATATGGAGAATAAAAGATGACACTTGGCTTTGTTTTATTTAATTAACCTTTATTTACCAAATTACAAAATTAACATTGGTTATAAAACAATAAAATCAATTAATGCTTGTCCATAATTGTCCACTCATGCTAATAATGGTATCATTACCACATAAGGACTTCCACTATTTAATTTCATAGCCATTTAATACTTTTAGCTATTACAACTCAAATTTTACACCTTACGTGATTTAGTCCTTTTTATCAAATTGAGCACTCAAACAATAAAATTTCTTAACGAAATTTTCACACAATCATACAATTATGCTGTAGACATTAATATAATATTAAAATAATTATTTTGACTTCAGATTTGTGGTCCAAAAACCACTGTTTCGATTTGACTAAAAATAGGCTGTTACAACTCTCCCCCCTTAGGGATTTTCGTTCCCGAAAATCTTACCAGCAAAAATGTTAGGGTATTGTTTTCTCATAGCTTCCTCGGGCTCCCACATAGCCTCTTCGACTCTGTGATGTTGATATAACACTTTCACCAAAGCTATGTTTTTATTTCTCAACTGTTTAACCTCTCGAGCTAAAACTTTGATCGGTTCTTCGTTTATGTCATGTCGGGTTGAATTTCAACCTCTGTCGGAGAAATTACATGCAATGGATCTGATCGATACCGTCGTAACATTGACACATGAAATACATTGTTGATCTTTTCTAACTCTGACTGTAAAGCTAGCCGATATGCCACTGACCCTATTCGTTCAATAATTTCATACGATCCGATGAATCGCGGACTCAATTTGCCTTTGCAACCAAAACAAAGTATTTTCTTCCATGGAGATACTTTTAGGAATACTCTGTCACCGATCTAAAATTCAATTTCTTTACGTTTCAAATCTGCGTACGATTTCTGTCGATCTGAAGCTTCTTTCAAACTGTCACAAATTATTTTCACTTTTTCTTCAGTCTCTCAAATCAAATCAACCCCGTGAATCTTTTTCTCACTAAGCTCGATCCAATACAATGGAGTTCGGTATTTGCGACCATACAAAGCTTCATACGGTGCCATCTTTATACTCGATTGAAAACTGTTGTTATACGCAAATTCAACCAATGGCAAATATTTTTTCCCAGTTGCCTTCAAATTCTAAAACACAACAACAAAACATATCTTCGAGAATTTGTATCACTCTCTCAGGCTAACCGTCAGTTTATGGATAAATTGTTGTACTAAAATTCAACCTCGTACCCAGAGCTTCTCGCAATTTCTACCAAAATTGCGATGTAAACCTCGGATCTCTATCCGAAATAATCAAAACTGGCACCCCGTGCAATCTAAGGATCTCAGAAATGTACAATTCAGCCAATTTATCAAGCAAATAATCAGTACGTACCGGAATGAAATGTGCAGATTTCGTCAGTCGATCAACGACAACCCAAATAGCTTCTTTCTTCTTCGGAGATAGAGGTATCCCATTTCCACTCTGGTATCATCACAGGTTGTAGTAATCCCGAAGGCACCTGATGTTCGGCTTTAATTTGTTGACAAACCAAACATCTCGATACAAATTTTAAACTCTCTCGTTTCATACCCGACCACCAATACGACCGTCTCAAATCATTATACATTTTAGTACTCCCCGGGTGAACAGATAAACAACCACTGTGTGCTTCGTGAAGAATTTTCTGAATAAGATCAGAATTCTTTGGTACGCAAATCCTATCTCTGAACATTAAACAATCATCTGATCCGATCTGATAGTCTGAATCTCTAGTCGACTCACATTGCATTCTTTTGGCTTGTAAATCATTATCACACTTCTGAGCTTCATAAATTTGCTGAAGAAAAACCGGTTTAGCTTTCAACTCTACTACAATCGAACCATCATCAGACAAGCTTAGTTGAGTATTCATTGCTCGCAGAGCAAATAATGATTTTCTACTAAGCGCATCTGTGACTACGTTCGCTTTACCTGGATGATAATCAATCACTAATTCATAATATTTTAGCAACTCAAGCTACCTTCGTTGTTGCAAATTCAAATCTTTCTGAGTCATTATATATTTCAAGCACTTGTGATCGGTAAAGATGTGACACTTTTCACCGTCCAAATGATGTCGCTAAATTTTCAATGCGAAAACGATAGTGGCCAATTCTAAATCATGCGTCGGATAATTCTTTTCATGAAACTTTAACTGTTTGGAGGCATAAGCTATCACTTTTCCTTCTTGCATCAAAACACAACCCAAACCGTTCATTGACGCGTTGCTGAAAATCACAAATTCTTTACCCGATTTAGGTTGAACCAACACTGGTGCCTCAATTAACAATGTTTTCAACTGATCAAAACTCTGTTGACATTTCTCTGACCACTCGAACTTCACATCTTTCTGTAGCAATCTAGTCATCGGTGTAGCAATCATCAAGAATCCTTTAACAAAAAGTCGATAGTAACCAGCTAACCCTAAAAAGCTTCTGACTTTGGATACATATCTCGGTGGTTAACAATCAACAACTGTTGAAATCTTGCTCGGATCAACACCGATTTCCCATAAAAGAGGAGTACAAGCCAGTCCAACAGAAACTTCGAAGAATGAGACCAGACGTTCTGCTGAAAATAAAAGAAGAGGTCAAGAAGCAATTTGACGCGGGTTTCTTGCAAGTGGTTAAATACTCGAAATGGGTAGCTAATGTCGTCCCCGTCCCTAAAAAAGATGAGAAAGTATGAATGTGTGTAGACTACAGGGATCTGAACAAGGCTAGCCCGAAAAATAACTTCCCGTTGCCTCACATCGACACCTTAATGGATAATACGGCGGGTTATTCGCTATTCTCCTTCATGGATGGCTTCTCAAGATACAACCAGATAAAGATGCATCCTGAAGACATGGATAAGACCACATTTGTAACCATGTGGGGAACGTTTTGTTATAAGGTGATGCCATTCAGACTAAAAAATACGGGAGCGACATATCAGAGGGCCATGGTAACCCTATTCCATGATATGATGCACCAAGAAATTGAAGTCTATGTCGACGATATGATCGCCAAATCCCGAACTGAAAAGGAGCATGTGCAAGTCTTGAGGAAATTATTATTGAGCTTGAGGAAATTCCAGCTAAAGCTTAACCCAGCAAAGTGCACCTTCGGAGCCAGGTCAGAGAAACTGCTAGGATTCATAGTCAGTGAAAAGGGGATTGAGATTGACCCAGACAAAGTCAAAGCTATACAAGAATTGCCTCAGCCACGTACTCAAAAAGAAGTTTGAGGTTTCCTAGGAAGATTTAATTACATTGCCCGGTTCATTTCACAACTAACTGAGAAATGTGACCCCATCTTCTGTCTTCTTAAGAAACACAATCCAGGTGTGTGGGATGACGAATGCCAGAAGACCTTTGACAAAGTGAAGCAATACCTGTCCAATGCCCCAGTGTTGACACCACCTGATCCAGATAAGCCATTAATCCTATATTTGACAGTACTTGACAATTCAATGAGATGTGTGCTCGGCCAACACGATGAGTCAGGAAAGAAAGAAAAGGCCATATACTACCTTAGTAAAAAGTTCACTGAATGTGAGACAAGGTATTCACCAATTGAGAAACTGTGTTGTGCCTTGATCTGGACGACTCAGAGATTGAGGTAGTATATGTTGTATCATACAACTTGGCTCATCTCGAAGCTAGACCCTCTAAAGTATATGATGGAGTTGACTGCTTTGAATGGAAGGATGGCCAGATGGCAAATTTTGCTTTCTGAATTTGACATAGTTTATGTGAACCAGAAGGCAGTAAAAGGGAGTGCAATAACAGATTTTCTGGCCAGTAGAGCCCTAGAGGATTACGAGCCTTTGGACTTCGATTTCCCTAACGAAGACCTAATGTATGTGGCAACCACCGAGGAAGATACCCTAGGAGATCGTCCTTGGAATCTAAACTTCGACGGGGCATCAAATGCTGTGGGCAATGGAATTGAGGCAGTTCTGGTATCCCCAAATGGAGATCATTTTCCATTTACTTCTAAATTGGATTTTGATTGTACAAATAATATGGTAGAATACGAAGCTTGTATCATGGGTATTCGCGTCGCTATGGAACGCAACATTAGGGTATTGGAGGTATATAGAGATTCTGCACTGGTAATTTATCAACTCAAAGGGGAATGGGAGACAAGGGACCCCATGCTAATCGACTACAAAAGATTGGTCCAAGGATTGATCAAGGAGTTCGATGACATCACTTTTAGTTACCTGCCAAGAGACGAAAACCAAATGGCTAATGCTTTGGCTACTTTGGCTTCCATGATTAAAGCAAACAAGCAAGAGGATGTCAAACCCATTCAAATGAGTATCTACGAGACCCCCGCTCATTGTTATAATGTAGGGGAAGAAGAAAAAGATGATCACCCCTGGTACCAAGACATATTGCGATATGTGAGGAGTCGTGAATATCCTGAACAAGTGACCGAGAATGACAAGAAGACTTTGAGAAGACTAGCCTGTGACTATGTCTTAGACGGGGAGATCTTGTATGAAAGAAGAAGGGATCAAGTACTACTGAGGTGTGTAGACGCCCCCGAGGCTAAGCAGATCCTAGAAGAAGTCCATGAAGGTGTCTGTGGAACACATGCCAATGGTTTCACAATGGCTAGGCAAATCATGCGATTTGGGTATTATTGGTCTACCATGGAAGGAGAATGCATTTATTATGCCAAGAAATGTCATACGTGCCAAATTTATGGGGATAAGATTCATGTACCACCTTCACCTCCACATGTTATGACCTCCCCATGACCTTTCTCTATGTGGGGCATGGACGTCATTGGACCAATCTCGCCAAAAGCTTCCAATGGACATCGGTTCATCTTCGTGGTAATCAACTACTTCACTAAGTGGGTAGAGGCCGCTTCATATGCTAATGTGATGAAATCAGCAGTCAGCAAGTTCTTAAAAAAGGAAATCATATGTCGATATGGAATGCCTGAGAGGATCATATCCGATAATGCGTTAAACTTGAACAACAGCATGATCGCAGAGGTCTGCAGTCAATTCAAGATTAGACACCACAATTCGTCACCATATCGTCCAAAAATGAACGGTGTAGTGGAAGCAGCTAATAAGAACATCAAGAAGATAGTGGGGAAAATGACTGAGACTTACAGAGATTGGCATAAGAAGTTACCATTTGCCCTTTTTGCCTATCGAACATCGGTCAGAACCTCCACCAGGACAACTCCTTTCTCACTGGTTTACGGAATGGAGGCAGTTTTACCCATCGAAGTTGAAATTCCGTCCCTTCGAGTCTTGTCCGAACTGAAGTTGGATAAAGCAGAATGGATCCAGGCTCGATATGATCAGCTAAATTTAATTGAAGAAAAAAAGGCTGAAAGCTATCCGTCATGGTCAAATGTACCAAAAGCGAATGATGCGAGCGTACAACAAAAAAGTGCGCCCAAGAGAATTCCATGAGGGAGACTTAGTTTTGAAAAAGATCCTCCTCATACAAAAATATTTCAGAGAGAAATGGATGCCAAATTGGGAAGGACCTTATGTGGTGAAAAAGGCTTTCTCTGGAGGAGCACTGATCTTGGCCGAGATGGATGGAAAAAACTTATCCAATCCTGTAAATTTGGATTCAGTCAAGAAGTATTATGCTTGAAGAGGAAAAGGCTAAAGCGAAAACCCACAAAGGGCACTTTAAGACCTAAAAAAAATGAAGAGACCAAAGCGAAAACCCGCAAAGGGCGCTTTGAGACCAAATGGGTTTTGAGTCGAAAACCCGAAAAGGGCGGCTTAAATTCTGACAAAAGAAATGGGTATGTGACGATTTTGTCCTCTCAGAATTAGCAAAAAAGGAGGAATGTTACACCTCAGGACATCTACAAAGCACTGCATATCTCCCAACATCTATTCAGCTCAAAATGATCTTCAGAAAGATTGGATAGTGAAGCTCAGACTGCGATATTTGGGGCACCTACTTTTTCTTTTTACCCATTTTTGTATTCCAATAAATGTTCACTTTTGTGGATTAATTCAATTCTATTCTTCATAAATTCCAGTGTTATCCATCATTTAAATCCTTTAAGCAATTTGCAAGTGAAATAACGGTCGATGGACCCATAACGCTTCCATAAAAGGGAATTCTGCCTATTACTCTGGAAGTCTTTAAACAGCGCAGGAACCTGAAACGAGACTGTTGTCTAGAATCACCATGCCTAGGGGTTGGAAACATTCGAGAAAGAGGAGTTTAAAATCATGACTATCTCCCCAGGTTCTCTGATATCAGTTACATGAGAAGACAAGTTATTACGTCCGTGACGCAACCTTGATGAACAAGAAATTACAACCCTAAGTTTTTAAAAATGGAATCATTCTCATGACATTCCACATTCATGCAAATGTCATCCATAATATCATTTAGTTAGGAGCGTTTAATTCATTCTGATCATAGCATCCTAATCATTATACGAGGAATCATTCTCATGGCATTCTGTATTCATGCAAATGGTGCCCATAATACATTTAGTTAGGAGCGTTAGATTCATTCCGATCATAGCATCCTAATCATTTGGCATAAACATAAGCATATGAAACCGATTCTACAGGACAGGTTCCCTAGAGGATAATGTAGTAACATCGGCGAATCCATCCTATTACCCTGACCAATAGTGGAATAGGTTGAAGATTGTAGATCTTGTTGCCCTAAATAGTAGTGGGGCAAGATCGATGGCAAATCTTGGCTCCCTAAATAGTAGGGAACATGATTTAAGCCACTAGTCCTATTTCCCTGACCAGCAGTGGAATAGGTCGAAGATTGTAGATCTTGTCGCCCTAAACAGTAGTGGGGCAAGATCGAAGGAAAATATTGGCTCCCTAAACCGTGGGGAACACGATTTAAGCCACCGTCCTATTTCCCTAACCAGCAGTGGAATAGGTTGAAGATTGTAGATCTTGTTGCCCTAAACAGTAGTGGGGCAAGATCGAAGGCAAATCTTGGCTCCCTAAACCGTGGGGAACACGATTTAAGCCAACGTCCTATTGCCCTAACCAGCAGTAGAATAGGCCGAAGATTGTAGATCTTATCGCCCTAAACAGTAGTGGGGCAAGATCGAAGGCAAATCTTGGCTCCCTAAACCGTGGGGAACACGATTTAAGCCACCGTCCTATTTCCTTAACCAGCTGTGGAATAGGTTGAAGATTGTAGATCTTGTTGCCCTAAACAGTAGTGGGGCAAGATCGAAGGCAAATCTTGGCTCCCTAAACAGTAGGGAACACAATTTAAGCCACCGTCCTATTGCCCTAACCAGCAGTGGAATAGGTCGAAGATTGTAGATCTTGTCACCCTAAACCATAGTGGGGCAAGATCGAAGACAAATCTTGGCTCCCTAAACAGTAGGGAACACGATTTAAGCCACCGTCCTGTTGCCCTGACCAGCAGTGGAATAGGTTGAAGATTCTAGATCTTGTCGCCCTAAACAGTAGTGGGGCAAGATCGAAGGCAAATCTTAGCTTCCTAAACAGTAGGGAACATGATTTAAGCCACCAGTCCTATTTCCCTGACCAGCAGTGGAATAGGTCGAAAATTGTAGATCTTGTCGCCCTAAACAGTAGTGGGACAAGATCGAAGGCAAATCTTGGCTCCCTAAATAGTAGGGAACATGATTTAAGCCACCAGTCTTATTTCCCTAACCAGCAGTGGAATAGGTTGAAGATTGTAGATCTTGTCGCCCTAAATAGTAGTGGGGCAAGATCGAAGGCAAATCTTGTCTCTCTAAATAGAATGGAAACATGATTTAAGCCACCATCCTATTTCCCTGACCAGCAATGGAATAGGTTGGAAATTGTAGATCTTATCTCTCTGAAGTTGCAGTAGAGCAGATCACGACAAACCTTATCTCCCTGAAGCTGCAGTGGAGCAGGTTGAAATTACCAATTCCTGTCTCTTTGAAGTTCCAGTAGAGTAGATCGAAGCTACAAATCTCTTCTCTTTGAAATTACATTCAAGAAAACTGAAGCTGCAAGTCCTGGCTTTCCGAAGTGGCAATGGAGTAGATCAAAGCAGCAAGATGCAGTAGGCTAGAACGAGGCTACCTGAAGAAAAGAGCACCAAAGAAGTCAAAGACTCAGCGAGACCGGGCAAAATTGGTCTTTCTTGAAAGTCTTTGCTCCATTCCCGTTGCACGACAATGAGCAAAGAGGGGCAGCTGTACAAGCCCAATTTCCATGCCCAGGGCCCAATTACAAAATTAACCCAACTGAATTAAAACCCTAGCCCAAAAAAATAAAAAAAAAGGGACAGCAAAGAAACCCTAGGTGCGCCGCACCTAGGTCTGGCTTCTGACCCCTGACATTCTGACGCCACCGGCCACCGCCACTAGCACCTGCAAGGCATTAAAAGAGACAAGACAAAAAGCAAATAAGATTGTAAAAGTTCAGGCTATAAAAGTCGATTAAAACTTCTTTGTAAAGGATCCCCTTTTTTAGCAATATAGCAGAGAGATTCAAACATTCGAAAAAAAACACAAAAAATCATCACCAAAAACAGAGATTAAACAAGGAAGAGTAAACAGCATATCAAAAAAACAAAAAAATGAAGCCGAAAGAGGTGACTTTTACATTTTCGTTTTATTATTCTTGTCCTATTTTGAATGTTTGTTTAAACATATGTGTAAAGAGTAAAAATGGGTAACAAAAAAAGAATTTACCGTTTAAAACACAAAAAAGGGGCGTCGGTTCGACTTTCAGTCGCTGTGTACGGCGGCACCGGCGACGGCGCGTGGCGGTCCGGTGGCCGGAGCGGTGCCGGAATTCTAGACCTGCAGAGAAAAAGAAAGAAAGGTTGAAGTTTTTTTTTAAAAAACAGGTGACAAATGAAATTTTTTCAGAATTTTAGGCCTTAAATAGCCTCCCAAAACGACGTCATTTTGGGCAAGCCTTTCAAGCGCCAAAACGACATCGTTTTGGCCCCAAGATCCGCGTGTCGACCCGACCCGCCCAGAGGATCCGCGTGTTTTTGCTTATGGGCTAATTGCCCATTAGGTCCTTCCACATTTTTCACCTTTTTAATCAAGTTTTTTATTTTCAAATTTGACCCCACAATTTATTCTGGTTCGCAATTTGGTCCCTTTCTTCACAAGGTTTTTAGCGAGGAGGGGTTTATTACCTCTTTGGTCCCTCCGCTTCTTTCGCGCATACAAATAAGTCCTTTCCTTTTATTTTTTATTGCATATTTTGCCCCAAACTTTCGTTTAAAATTCGATTTAGCCCCCCCAAATCCCTTTTAGTTATTATTATTATTATTATTATTATTATTATTATTATTATATTTGCTATTAGTATTGCTTTACTACCACTTGTATTTTATTATTATTTTGTGTTATTTATTCTTTTATACTTTCTATTATTGTTATTATTATTTTTCTTATTAATATGTTATTATTTTCTATTTAAGTTATTATTATCATTATTAATATTCATATTTACATATTATTATTATTATTATTATTTTCATTATTATAATTATTTTATTTTTATTACTATTATTATTATTATTATTATTATTGTCATTACTTTATTTTCATTATTATTTTATTATTGTTATTATTTTTATTATTTTATTATTATTATTTTATTATTGCTACACTATACTATTATCATTAGTATTACTACTCTTATTTTATTATTATCACCATTATTTTATTTTATTTTATTATTTAATTATTATCACTACTATTATTTTATTTTATTTTCATTATTATTGTTATTACTATTATTATATCATTACTTTTATATATGTCCATATATTTTTTATTATTACTATCGTTTCTATTATTACTTTGTAACCATACTATTGTTATTATTACTATTATTTGATATTATTATTATTATTATTATTATTAGTTTTATTATATTTACTATATTTACATCTAAATTTATTGTCTTATTTTAATACTATATTATTAAATAAAAATACATTTTGTAAAATTACTATATCTCATCTAAAGGAGTTTTAAACAAGGCAATGTTTCGTGTTTGGAGGTTCGAGGAATCGTGCCCAATCGTGCTGGGTTTCGATTTTCGTTCGTCCAAATGACTAAATAACCTTTTAAGATTTTGACCGTAAGGCAATATATCACATGAGACAAGAAAGCCCGTATAAGACCAAGCCAAGGCAAGACATCGGCAATCAAGCAAGTTGTCATGTAAGTCCAAGACAAGTCTTGGCATTGAAAAGCTATCATGAGATAGAGATCCCATGTAAGTCCAAGTCAAGGCATGGCATTGGTGAGTAACAAGGAAGATTTCATGTAAGTCCAAACCAAGGCCCGACATTGACCAGTTCATGAGTAAAGATACCAAGTAAGACCATGTCAAGACATGGCAATGGTAAGTTCCCAAGGGAACACACAAGGAAGACTTCGTGTAAGTCCATGTCAAGACATAGCATCGATACCAAGTTGAGAGATCCCATGTAAGACCATATCTAGGATATGGCTTTGGCATCGAGATATATGTGAGATGAGATTTAGTATCCTCGGTTATTCATAGTAATTCATCGGGCAAAAGAGTAAAGAATAAATGAGAAAGCAAGAAAGTCAAGCAAGTAAAGCTATCATCAAAATATGCTAGTTAAAGTTAACTAGAAGTATTATTCATGTTATGAATGATGAAGTTAAGATTATGCTTACCATAGCAAACTATGCTAATCTATGTGATTAAGTGATACAGGTACCTTGTTTACCTTACAAACATGAGACTAGTAAGTACCATGAGATATGTAAGAATTATTAAGAGTAAGTGAGCTCAAGCATATGAGTTCGGCAATGCCTTTATTTATGATGAATGAGTTATGTTAAGCAAATATGTTGCTATATGCACTACATGCAAACTTACTAAGCTAAATGCTTACGTCTTTAATTCTTTCTTTCCATGTAGTCCCCGCTAAGCTAACTCAGTAGATCATTGACGTCGAGCTCTGAGCACACTATCAATCGCTATTTTGGTATAGCCAAGTTGTTTATATTAA
Source organism: Gossypium sturtianum (assembly GCA_025698515.1). Classification (NCBI taxonomy): domain Eukaryota; kingdom Viridiplantae; phylum Streptophyta; class Magnoliopsida; order Malvales; family Malvaceae; genus Gossypium; species Gossypium sturtianum. Next base: position 64,864,845 of record CM046952.1, read on the forward strand.
GTATGGCATGTATAGGAAGCATTTCATTTTGAGTTATGTTTTAAGAAGAGCCAAAGTGTTGACTATCAAGTTTAGTATTCTTTTGTATATGGCTAAAGAAATTGGCCAATATTTTCCAAGTTTATTTATACTAATGTTGATGATTATGCATCATTGTTCACGTTTTCATGTAGTACTTGAGTTGTTGAATAGGGTATTAAATTGATCTTGATTTCAGAGTGGAAAAAGGCTTGCTACATAGCCTTCTAATCTCCCACAGGAGTAGAGACACGGGCGTGTGTCTAGACTGTATGGGAGGCACGGCTAGAACATGGGCATGTGCCCAGGCCGTGTGAAGTCTGCACCTTGCACTTGGAATTTGAATCACCACATCGGCTGAAAGCACACTGCAGGCGTGTGTATGGACCGTGTGGATAAGTCGAAATGCCAGGTTTGGCACACAGGCCGGGGCCACGCGCGTGTCAAGGCCGTGTGTGAAATTAGTCGTGTCGACCACGGGTGGAAGACACGGGCATGTCTTAGGACACACACGGCGTGTCCCAAGTCACACGGCGCGTGTGACCTCTGCTTTGAGGAAAAGTTTACAAAGTGAGTAAAAGTTTCCGCTGAACTCAAAGTTTCCGGACGTGAATTTAAGGCCTCATAGGCCCATGAAATGTATGATTTAACTAAGAAAGAAAAGTTCTAATTCGAAACAAAAATTTACAGCCTGAAAGTATATGTTTTAGTAAGTTCAAGTATAGTAATGTCTCGTATCCAGTCTCAGTTACGGACTCGGGTATCGGGTCGTTACATTTAGTGGTATCAGAGCTACGGTTTAGTCGGTTCTAGGACTAACATAGCATGAGCACGAGTCTAGCTATACATGCCATACGTAAGAATGTTTTTATAATGATAGTGTGACGACTCCTGACGACTTAAATTATGTTTATACATATAGTAAATGGATCCTGAAAGAGCTATTGCGGATGACGTAGAAAGTAACGTGCCGGCTCCCGCTGAAGAGACGGTGCCGAACGAGAATGAGAATAGACCCAGTACGGTGAGTCAAGGAGGAGGAGAAGAGGCTAGAGAAGCCTTCCTCCACATGATGAACACATGGTATACGGAGTTCGTTCGTACGAACCCCAATGCACAACCCCCTCCACCCCCGCCTATTCCTCAACCTATCCCAGTAGCCCTTCAAGTAGTAGAGGTGGTAAGAGGAGACAAACCTCTGGTTGATAGGATCAAGAAACATGGGGCAGAAGAATTTCGGGCTAGAAAGGATGATGATCCAGAAAAGGCTGAGTTCTGGTTAGAAAATACCATCAGGGTATTTAATGAGTTGTCATGCACTTCTGAGGAATGCATGAAGTGTGTAGTTTCTCTTTTAAGAGATTCTGCCTATCAATGGTGGAACACCTTGGTGTCGGTAGTACCAAGAGAAAAGATCACATGGGAATTCTTTCAAGAAGAGTTCGAGAAGAAGTACATCACCAAAGATTTATCGATCGTAAAAGAAAGGAATTCCTAAAACTGAAGCAAGGCAAGATGTCTATGACTGATTATGAGCGCAAGTTTGTACGACTCAGTAAATACGCTCGAGAGTGTGTATCCACCGAGGCCATCATGAGTAAGAGATTCGAAGATGGACTAAATGAGGACATTAAGTTGTTTGTTGTTGTCCTAGAATTAAAAGAATTTGTTGTGTTAGTGGAGCGGGCTTGTAAAGCCGAAGAGCTAGTAAAAGAGAAGAAAAAATCTAAAATGGAGTCTCGTGACTCGAGAAAAGACAGTGGAATAAGTCATTCCAACCCTCTTCCAAGAAGTCAAGAGATTTCTCCACCCGATCGGCTTCATCCACAGGGTTTTCAAGTAGAAACAAGGGTAAACAGTATTCGGGAAATAAGGCACAGACTACTTCAGTTGCTAGTGTGAGGAACATTCGATCTGATAGATCGGAATGGCCAAAGTGCGGTAGACGTCATCTTGGTGAGTGTCGAGCGCATGAAAATGCTTGTTTCAGATGTGGTTCTCAGGATCACTTTATAAAATATTATCCTGAGATGATGAAAGAAGGGAGAACTCAGAACCCGAGATCCGGGAGTATGGTCAGAGGAAGACCGCAGAAGAACCTGGGTAGTAGAGTAAGTGGTAGAGGTAACCCTAGAGAGCAAGTTACGAGACCCGAGGGTAGGGCACCTGCAAGGACGTATGCCATTCGCGCTCGCGAAGAGGCATATTCTCCTGATATTATTACGGGTACCTTTTCTCTTCATGATATTAAAGTTATTGCTTTAATAGATCCCGGATCCACACACTCTTACATTTGCATGAAACTAGTATCCAAAGATGAGTATGCCTATAGAGTCTCTCTGCATTTGTGATTAAAGTGTCTAATCCATTAGGCGAAAGTGTGCTGGTTGATAAAGTATGTAATGATTGCCCATTGATGATTAGAGGTCATTATTTTAAAGCAAACCTTATGTTGTTACCATTTGATGAGTTTGACATCATTCTTGGTATGGACTGGTTGACCACTCATGATGTAATAGTAAATTATGGGAAGAAATATATTGAGATGAGATGTGAGAATGGGGACACTCTTCATGTAGAATCAGATGAACAAGATAAATCGCCGGTAATAATTTCTCATATGATGGCATAGAGATATATAAGAAAAGGGTATGAGGCATATCTTGCCTTTGTGATGAATGTTAGAGGAACAGAGCTAAAGATTAAGTCAGTGCCGATAGTATGTGAGTACTTGGACATTTTTCCTGAGGAATTACCAGGACTGCATTCGGTAAGAGAGGTTGAGTTCAACATTGAGCTAGCTCCCGGTACTTTACCAATATCTATTACTCCTTACAGAATGGCTCCAACGATGTTGAGAGAGCTAAAGTCATAGTTGCAAGAGTTGACAGATAAAGGCTTTGCAAGATCAAGTTGTTCTCCATGGGGTGCTCCAGTTTTATTTGTGAAAAAGAAAGATGGCACCATGATATTGTGCATAGATTACCGTCAGCTTAATAAAGTGACAGTGAATAACAAGTATCCATTGCCAAGGATCGATGATTTGTTCGATCAATTGAAGGGAGCCTGGAAACACAGAAATTTATATACTTTTTCATGCCCTTTTTGACCCAAATTCATGCGGTTTCGAGTAAATTCTTGTCGGAAAATAATTAAATATTATAAAATAATTAAATTGTGCTAAAAATATGAACATGATGAATTTTAATTAATTTTATAGTTAATTTTGATTTATTTTGACTATTTTACAGAGATTCGCACAAAGGGCAAAAATTGGCTCGGCAGACACCGCTCGAAGAATAAACCCGAGAAGCAGTTTGAAGTATCGAGGCGAATTTATTTCCAGCCCAAAACTGTCCAATTATGAATATTTAATCATAAAATAATTAATTTTAATTTATTCCCAATTTAATTTGGGTTAAATAAATTAATCTTAATTAATTATGAAAAAGGCCCAGTTGAACCGCATCAGTTGAACCAAACCGGTTTAACCGAACCAGCCACTAATTGGGCAGCCCAAACCGTCCACATTGCTGGCCCAAATCAGCTTATTAGCTGATTAACTAAGCTTGCAAAGAAGCCTTTGAAGACCTTTCAAAATTGCATTCAAACCCCTCCAAAAATTATGGCTTTGTAAATTTGCCCCATGCTATTTTTAGCAAAGTTGAATCCATCAACTTTTCCACATAGGTGGCCGGCCAAGGGAGGCCTCTTTTGCTACTGCTATTTGCTATTTTTATCAGCCTTGATCAGCTATAAATACACCCCCTTGCTGCTCATTCAAAACACATCTCAAGCATCCAACATTCTCTTCTCTCACTTTCTCTCAATTTCCATTTTTTCCATTTTCCCTTTGTGTGTTCTTGTGCCGATTTCTCCTCTTGGAAAAGAGGTATTTTCCAGCCATTTGGAGCAGCAATTGGAGTGTTCATAAGCCACCTTGATAGCCGAGGCCAACGAAGAACGAAGAATGGAGCAATCAGTCAAGCCACGGAGAAACACCGTATTTGCTTCTTGTTCCCTATCTCTTTTAATTTTCGTTGTTGTTTTGACAAACATGTTTATGAATATTTATGCTTTTGTAATGATTAATTTAATCAATTTAGCTTGAATTTAATTCGTGTTGGGTTGATTGCATTTCGTCCTATTAAATTATTAAAATTATGTTTATACTGTTAAAAGGCCTCGGTAAAATGCTTGATTAAGTAAAATCATGTTTAAGTTATCTAGCATTCTAATTGTTTAGATAGCTAATGAATTAATTATTTAAACGCATTGGAATTGTAATTAATGGACACAATACTTAATCTGCATGTTTGTTTAATTCTTCTAAGGTAGTCAAGATTAAATTAGCATTGTATTTGGAGATACATATGCCTTGCATAACTTGCGTGATTTTTGTGATTAAGTGTTTCAAGGTAAAAATACTTTGTTAACTCGCATGATCTTTTATATGCTTATTAGGTTGAATTAATCAGTTGAATCACATAGGAAAATGTGAGAGATTGTTTAATTTAATAAGCATGTATGTGCAATAACATGTTTACTTTTAGAAGTCTGTTTAATCGATCGAATTTGCATAGAAATATGTACAAGAGATGAATGGATTTTTATTTGTAAGTATGTTCATAAGTTACAAAATTACCGAGTTGCCATGTTTTAACAAGTATAAACACGATTTTAATAATTCTAAGGTAAGAAATGTGATTAATCCAACACAATTATATCATCTTGATTAAAACCAGCTTTTGAAATCGTGCACTAGAACTTTGTTTTGTTTTATTTTACTTTGTTTCTTTTTAGTTTTTAAATTTTTATTAAATCCAAATATTTTCCCTTCACCAAAGTGTTTAAAATCATTTTCATAAATAATTATTTTACAGTCCCTGTGGGTACGATAACTCGACATTTACTTGTCACTTTATTACTTGTTACGATTGTGTGCACTTGCACATTTCCACCGTTCCAAGTTTTTGGCGCCGTTGCCAGGGACTGTTTTTCAAAGCCATTATTTGTGAATTTGTTTTACATTTTGGTATTTATTTTCCGTATTGAAATTTTTACTTACTCAATTTTTCTGTGATTATTTCAGGTGTTTATGAGTATTGACCAGATTATTGACTTACTCCTGTGGACCTTGAAATAGAAACGAACCTTTCGACAACGAAGAAGACAAGCAAACCTGGAGAGAAGGACCAAGAGATGAACTTCGAGAATATGAACCAAGGAAACGGAGCAAACCCCGCTCGTAATCCTATCCTTATTGCTGATGATAGGGTAGAGCCTTAAGACAATATGCCGTGCAAGTGCGGTTTAACGATCTTAATCCGGGTATTAGGAGACCGAAATTGAAATTGAGGCACAATTGGTGAAGCCGGCTACCATGTTCCGATGCTTGATACGGTGGGCCAATTCAGTGGAATGCCTACTGAAGATCCTCATCTTCACTTAAGACTATTTATGGAAGTGAGTGATTCTTTCAAGTTAGCCGGAGTTTCCGAAGATACCTTACGATTGAAGTTATTCCCGTATTCGTTAAGGGACAGAGCTCGTGCCTGGTTGAATTCACTGCCACCGAACTCCATTTCTACATGGCAAGAGTTAGCCGAGAGATTCCTCATGAAGTATTTTCCGCCAAGCAAGAATGCTAAGCTGAGGAACGAGATCACTGCTTTCCACCAAATGGATGACGAGTCCTTGTATGAGGCATGTGAAAGATTTAAAGAGTTATTACGAAAATGCCCTCATCATGGAATCCCTCATTGCATTCAACTTGAGACATTCTATAATGGTCTCAACGCCCACACAAGGATGGTAGTGGATGCCTCTACTAATGGTGCTCTCTTTTCTAAGTCTTATAATGAGGCTTATGAAATTATTGAGAGGATTGCCAGCAACAATTATCAATGGCCAACCAGTCGGGCAGTGTCAGGAAGACGAGTCGCTGGAATTCATGAAGTAGACGCTCTTACTTCACTCGAATCTCAGGTATCATCGATATCCTCAATGCTTAAAAATCTTACTACTAATGGGTCTAATAGTTTTGCAAAGACAACCGCCTAATCAATTTGAAAATATAGCCCGTGTTTATCGTGGGGAGGGACATTTGTTCGAAGAATGTCCGTCGAACCTGAATCTGTATACTACATGGGTAATCGTAACCAAAATCGAGGAAGGCAAGGGCTGCAATCAAATTTTTATAACCCATCATGGAGGAACCACCCATATTTCTCCCGAGTAACCAAGGGGTGGGAACCAGTACCACTTACACTCAACCTGCACCAACCCAGCCGCCTAAATTTTCTCGCAACAAGTTCGTAAACCGGTTCAAGCCGAGGCATCCAATAGCCTGGAGAGTTTACTAAAGACATACATTGCAAAGAATGATGCCTTGATCCGAGCCAAGCAGCTACATTGAAGAATTTGGAGAATCAAGTGGGCCACTTTGCAATCCGAACTTAGAAACCGACCACAGGGTACCTTACCCAGTGATACGGAAAATCTGAGAAATCTGGGAAAGGATTATTGCAAATCGTTGACATTGAGGAGCGGAAAGATAGTAGAGCCTAACACCGCCGGTTGAAAAGGAGCAAGCTGATGCTCAAGAAGAAGTTCAACCAAGTGTTAAAACCCCACTTTCACCAGAACCGAAATTTACAAAACCATGCAAAGTAACCTTAGGACCACCAATTCGATCAACCAACAACTTCATTAGATGCGAAATTACAACCAAAGGCGAATCAACCGAATCGGTTCAATGAATGAAACCACCACCACCCTACCCTCAAAGACTTGAAGCCGGCGTAGGAGATTCAATTCAAGAAGTTCCTTGACGTACTCAAGCAACTTCACATCAACATTTCGTTGGTTGAAGCACTTGAGCAAATGCCGAAATACGTCAAGTTCATGAAAGATATCTTGTCTAAGAAACGAAGGCTTGGAGAATTTGAGAAGGTAGCTCTGATGAAGGAATGTAATGCATACCTTCAGAACAAACTACCCCCAAAACTGAAGGATCCTGGATGTTTCACCATACCATGCAATATTGGTTCAACATATTGTGGTAAAGCATTATGTGACTTAGGCGCAAGTATCAACTTGCTACCTATGTCAATATTTAGGAAGTTGGGGATAGGAGAAGTGAGATCAACTACGGTTACACTTCAACTAGCAGATCGATCCTTAGCGCATCTAGAAGGAAAAATCGAGGACGTATTGGTACGTGTAGATAAATTTATCTTCCCTACTGACTTTGTAATTCTAGACTTTGAAGCAGACAAAGAAGTGCCAATTATCCTAGGAAGACCATTCTTAGCAACTGGAAGGACCCTTATTGATGTGCAAAAGGGCGAGCTGACTATGCGTGTTCAGGATGATCAGGTAACATTTAATGTTTTTAAGTCAATGCGATTTCCTGACACAATGGATGATTATTCTGCAGTAGCCGATTTAGAGGAATTAATAGTAGAGAAGGAACTTAACTGTGTTGAGGAACCACTGGAAAGAATTTTGACATCAGATCCCCCAAATGATGAAGAGGAGGATGAATACTTAGCTTTGCTAGAAGCTAATCAAAAGGGATTTAATCCGCAATCCCGTTTTGAATCTTTGGAATTAGAGAAAAGAGATTACATGCAGCCAAAAGCATCAATCGATGAGCCACCTAAGTTAGAACTCAAGGCTATCGGATGGACCATAGTCGATATTCGCGGTATTAGCCCATCTGTATGCATGCACAAGATCATATTAGAAGATGGCAAGAGAGGAACGATTGATGGACAACGGAGACTGAACCTCATCATGAAAGATGTAGTGAAAAAAAATTATCAAGTGGTTGGATGCGGGTATAATTTACCCCATCTAAGACAGTTCATGGGTGAGTCCAGTCCAGTGCGTGTCGAAGAAAGGAGGTATCACGGTCGTGGAGAACGAGAACAATGAGTTGATACCAATGAGGACAGTTACGGGATGGAGAATCTGTATCGATTACTTGAAGCTGAACAAGGCGACTAGGAAAGATCACTTTCCTCTACCGTTCTTGGACCAGATACTGGATAGACTCGCAGGACGAGATTACTACTGTTTTCTCGAAGGATACTCAGGGTATAATCAGATTACAGTAGCACTGAAAAATCAGCACAAAACGACATTCACCTGCTCGTACGGTACATTTGCATTTAGACGCATGCCATTTGGTTTATGTAATGCACCTGCTACATTTCAAAGATGTATAATGTCTATTTTTACTGACATGGTTGAGAAGTATTTGGAAGTTTCCATGGATGATTTATCAGTATTCGGAGATACTTACGATGATTGCTTAGCCAATCTAGCTAAGGTACTGAGGTGATATGAAGAAACGAATCTCGTACTCAACTGGGAAAAGTTCCATTTTATGGTACGAGAAGAAATTATTCTAGGCCATCGGATAACGAGACATGGGATCGAGGTGGACAAAGCAAAAGTAGACGTTATCGAGAAACTCCCACCTCCAACATCTGTAAAAGGTGTTAGGAGCTTTTTGGGCCACGCCGGTTTCTATCGAAGATTTATCAAGGACTTCTCCAAAGTGGCTAAATCCTTATGCAAGCTACTGGAGAAAGCCTCGGTATTTAAGTTTGATGAGGAATGTTTAAAAGCCTGCAACGATCTGAAGAGTCGTTTAGTCACCGCACCCATTATCGTTACACCAGACTGGGATTCGCCATTCATATTGATGTGTGATGCAAGTGACTTCACCATTGAAGCTGTCATGGGCCAGCGAAGGAACAAAGTTTTTCATCCCATCTACTACGCAAGTAGAACTCTAACCGGAGCTCAACTGAACTATACGGTAATAGAAAAAGAGTTACTTGCTATTATGTTTGCCTTCGACAAGTTTCGATCTTATCTTGAAGGTACCAAAGTGATTGTCTATACGGACCACTCCGCAATTAAGTACTTATTAGCCAAGAAAGATGTTAAATCGAGATTGATCCGGTGGGTGCTTCTACTTCAAGAGTTCGATCTAGAAATTCAAGATTGAAGGGGAGTAGAAAGCCAAGTAGCAGATCACTTATCCAGATTAGAGCCGCAAGAGGGAAATTCTCCACTTTTACCGATCCAAGAAACATTTCCAGGATGAACACATACTGAAGGTAAATCATGTCCATAATATTCGTGGTTTCTTTGATTTTGCTAACTATTTAGCTTGTGGTTTGATGCCGATTGATAAAATGTATCAGCAAAGGAAAAAGTTTCTTCACGATGTGAAGTACTATTTCTGGGAAGAGTCATATTTGTTTAAAAAGTATGCAGATCAGATGATTAGGAGATGTGTGACAGAAGATGAAATACCGAAGATTTTATACCACTGTCATTCAGCTCCAAGTGGGGGACACTTCGGAGGTACTCGTACAACGGCCAAAGTATTGCAAGCCGGACTCTTTTGGCCAACACTATTCAAGGATGCATACGCTTACGTAAAGAGCTGTAATCGATGTCAGAGGGTTGGAAATGTCACCAACAGAAATGAGATGCCTCGAACAAATATCATTGAGGTAGAATTGTTCGATGTTTGGGGTATTGACTTTCTTGGTCCTTTCCCTCCGTCTTTTGGTCACAAATACATATTGGTAGCAGTAGATTATGTGTCCAAGTAGGTAGAGGCTGAAGCTTATCTGACGAACGATGCCAAGGTTGTGATGAAATTCTTGCAGAAATATGTGTTCACAAGGTTCGGAACCCCAAGAGATATTATCAGCAATGAAGGGACCCATTTTGTGAACAAATGGTTAAAATAGTTGCTAGATAAACATGGAGTGAAACACAAGGTTGCTACAACTTACTATCCGCAGACAAATGGGCAAGCTGAGCTAGCAAATAAGGAGATCAAAGGCATACTTGAGAAGGTAGTTTGCCCGAACCGACGAGATTGGTCCAAGAGACTAGATGATGCTTTATGGGCTTACAGAAAAGCATACAAGACACCCTTAGGAATGTCACCCTACAGGTTGGTCTTTGGGAAAGCATGTCATCTACCTCTAGAGTTAGAGCACAGAGCTTATTGGGCTCTTCGACAACTCAATTTGGATCTCAAGCTTGCTAAAGAGAAATGAATGCTCCAACTCAACGAGCTAGAGGAATTTCGAATGTTCTCATATGAAAATGCCAAATTACTCAAAGAAAGAACAAGAAATGGCATGACAAGCATATCCGAGTTCGAGAGTTTGAAGCAGGTCAGCAAGTCTTGTTATTTAATTCCAGATTGAAGTTCTTTCCAGGCAAGTTAAAATCACGTTGGTCCGGTCCATTTACGATTCATCGCGTCTATCCATACGGAGTTGTTGAACTCAAGGTAAGGAGAGTAATTTTCGAGTCAATGCTCAAAGGCTTGAAACACTACTACGGAGAAAAAACTCAACGGGATAAAATCTCGCTCGATTTATCTCGATCCTTAGATTTTCTTGCTTTCAATAAATTATTTAAGGTATATTTTTGGGTTTATTATGTTCAAATAAATTCTGTCTAGGAGATTGGAACTTAAGCGGGACCGCTTGTGACCCCTCCAATCTTTCCTGGGAATTGATTTTTACAAGAAATTAGCCCCTAAATGAAAAAATAAATTTTTGGTTGTTCAAATAAAAAGGTCAATTTTGACCCAAGTCTTAAATTGCAACTCAATTTCAAATTTTCATTAAGTCTAGGGACTTAATTGAAATATTTTCAAATTTTGGTTGCTATTTTTGTAAATAATAAAAACTAGGTGCCTCTCTTTGTAAATATTTTTAAAAGGGCATCTAGAATAAATATTTTTATTTAATATCATACTTATAAATTATTGATAAACTTTAATATATAATTATATTCATTATAATTTATATATTAACTTTTATCAACTTAGCTTAGGATTAGAATTAATTTTATTTTATATTTATCTTGGCAATTTAATAGCAATTGATAATTTTATACATGTATATTTAATTATTAATTGTTGTTAATCTTGAGTAAATTTAGAATTGGACTCTTATTTTTAATTCTTTAATTGTTCTAAGAGTTCTACTCTAATTCATACTTTTCCCTCTATAAATTGCACCCTTGTTCTCCCCATTTACTCATCATTCAAATCCCCTATCACCAAAACACCAAAGTGCTGCAAGTCCCTAGCCACAAAGAACCATTCACCAAAGAATTTGCCTCAAAGACACGCCGCGACGCCGCGCCAGAATTGCCCGCCCGTGTCGTGGCCTTCACGTCTCGCTGCCTTCACCCCGTGGTGCTTATCACTGCAAAGATCGCCCCACACACCCGACCAGCCCGTGGCCTACCTGCCGCAAGGCCTTGCGCGCCACCTACTCGCAGCCCCTCGCACCTTGCTGCCTTGTGCGCCTATGCGCACACTCCTCCTTCACCCAACCTAAGCCAAAAGCCTTCTTTAATTTCCCATCTTTTGTTCATTAGTTATTTTATTTTAAGAGTTCTTAAATTTTACGAGGTAGGTGGTAAGAAATTTTTTTCCTTAAAGTTTAATTTTTTTTATTATTTAATTTTTCACTTTATTGAAATATTAATAATTTGTATTAATTAAATTTTTAAGAAACTATTTTTTTTCTTCTTTCCATCTTATGTTCAGGTTAATCATGACTCGCAAAAGAACTCGTGCCTCCGCTCAAATTGACAAAGCACAAAGCAAATTTCACTGTGAAGAAGCCAAAGTAAGATACGAAAGTATTTTCAAAAATCAACAGATGCATCCAGAGAAAGGCTTCACATTGAAGGAAAGCAACTACATAGACTTTATAGAACGAATTCGTCAAGTTACTGAAGCCCTCAATTGGGAATTGTTTTGTGAAAAGAGACCAAGTGTGGATGAGGAATTAGTTCGTGAATTCTACGCAAACTTAACTTCAAGTGAATTGACTGAAGTTCCAGTCCGCGGAATCAAGGTACCAATAAATTCTAATGCTATTAATGAGTTCTTTGAATTACCTGATTTCGACAACGACGAATATTCCTCTCTGTTGAGCAACATTAAGCCTGAAAATATGCAAAAAATCCTCGAAGAACTCACAGTCCTAGGTTCTAAGTGGACTGTGTCAAAGCAAGGAATCCACACATGTCGAAGAGAGTATTTGACACCACTTGCGAAGGTATGGTTCTATTTCATTCGTTTCAGCCTTATGCCTAGTTCGCATGGGACTACAATCTCATTAGAGCGAATGGTCTTAATATATTCGATTCTAACTGGAAAGACCATTGATGTGGGCAAAATCATTCTGAGAGAAATGCGAAATTGTGCCGTTAGACGCTCTGGCCCAGCCTATTTCCCTTTACGATCACAATTTTGTGCTTAAAAGCAAAACTCCTTGCGGACGTAAAGAAAACAGAGTATAGTCAAGGCACAATCACCGATTGGGACCTTTACCGAGTAGCCAGAGATTCTGTTCTTCAGCAACGAATTAAAAAGAGTGAGGATCCCGAAGAGGCAGAAGATGATCCTATAGAAATCCAAACCCGAGCAATCAATCAAGTCCCTAATGAGGCGTAAGCAATGAAACCGTGAGTGAACTTGATATCGAACCCTCAATGTTTGGAGCTCAACCGCCTAGCCCAGATCTTCGTGATGAGTTGTTAAAGCTGATGGACTTAATGCAACACATGCAATGGCAACAAAAAGCCTACTGGAGATATGCAAAAATAAGAGATGACTCGATGAGGAGCGCCCTAAAGAAAATTTATAATGACCCATTTATTTTTGTGCCTGAGTTTCCAGATTTCATATTTGAACCATGGGTGTCATCATCAAAGAGGGAGCAAGGCGATTCATGCAAAGATAATACTAATGGAGCAAAAGATGAGTCAAATTCGGAAGGATCGGCGAACAAATAAAAAAGGGGAGGACTTCAACTTTTGTTTATTTCTTTCTTAAGTATTTTAGGATTAGGTTAATTAAGAATTTTTATTTTTACACAATAAAATAAGAGATAGGAATCATGAATAAAATCTGAACAAGCCACAAAGGCTAAAGTGTGGCAATAGATATATACATGTCTAGGATTGGATTTTAGAAAGAGCCTGGTACTTAAGCGATCGACTTTGACTCACCTCCTCTTTTCTAATTATCCTACACGTGTATAGTATCTATTCACTTTAAACAATGAGGACATTGTTCACTTTAAGTAGGGGGACCGAAAATTTGAATTGATTCCACTCAGAATAAAATTTTCTTTTAATTATGATTAGGATATACTTTGTTCAATAATTTGAAATTTTGTTAAGTATGCTGAACTTCAGTATTAATAAATTTCTATTATTTCAATAATTTATTATGTTAGCTTAATAAAGATATGAATGTATTTTTAATAAAGCATGTAAATTCGTACCATAAAATTTTTAATTCCCTACGAAAAAATTAGGCATGCATGAAAGTTTAAGTCTTTAGAATTGACTTAGTAATTTCTTGAGGCGAAATCCTAGGAAGCATGGAATGTTGAAAATGATTTAGGCAACTGTTGTTTGGACCGTTTGAGCCTTTCAAGCCAACCCTGATAAAATTATCCTTTGGAACCCAACTTTGATACTATATGGCCTAATTTTATTTGGACCTATGCAATATTTAGCCATCAATTTTCTCTTCATTACTTCTAAAATTGTCCCAAACACTAGACTCAGTACTATTCAGAAGATCGTTTGAAAATAAGTTTGGGGGAGTTGAAAAGGAGTATCAATTGCTCAAAAAAATTGTAGTACATGAAGCAAGTGCTCGAATGTGAGCTTGAAAAATCGAATTTAGAAAAAAAAAACATGTACTCGAAATAAATGGTCGAAAGAGCAAAAGTTTGTGTATCAAGGGTGAGAATTCCGAAGGTTCAATTTTAAGCTGAGTCTAGGGTTTTTAAGCCAAAAATTTGTCTATCTTGTACCTACCCTTAAGCCCAGCCACGTTACAACCTTATTAAAGACCTGTTGATTCAAAATTCCAATGTTACCTACATTAGTGGAGAGAAATTGCTCTGTTCAACATATGAAGACATTAGTTAAGCTTAATGATTGCAGTTTACTTTTTGAATAAAGAATTAAAATCAAATTGGTAGTGAGGAACATGTCTTTATTAAAGAAACATTTAAGTCTAGTTTTGCTAGTATAATAATTGTTGGAGGTAATTTGAACGATATGAATGCTTAAGTAGCATAACTATCAAATTTCTTATTTTCGAGCATAAGTATATCAAATTCATAATTTTGAGAAAAAAGTTGTTCTGAAGGAGTTTTTCAAAAGTGTTTCCGAGAAAATTCTTTTCAAATTTGTGCATTACTCGGAACTAGAAATGAATTAAGTTTGGGGGTGTGGAAACACAGAAATTTATATACATTTTCATGCCCTTTTTGACCCAAATTCATGCAGTTTCGAGTAAATTCTTGTCGGAAAATAATTAAATATTATAAAATAATTAAATTGTGCTAAAAATATGAACATGATGAATTTTAATTAATTTTATAGTTAATTTTGATTTATTTTGACTATTTTAGACAGATTCGCACAAAGGGCGAAAATTGGCTCGGCAGACACCGCTCGAAGAATAAACCCGAGAAGCAATTTGAAGTATCGAGGCAAATTTATCTCCAGCCCAAAACGGTCCAATTATGAATATTTAATCATAACATAATTAATTTTAATTTATTCCCAATTTAATTTGGGTTAAATAAATTAATCTTAATTAATTATGAAAAAGGCCCAGTTGAACCGCATCAGTTGAACCAAACCGGTTGAACCGAACCAGCCACTAATTGGGCAGCCCAAACCGTCCACATTGCTGGCCCAAATCAGCTTATTAGCTGATTAACTAATATTGCAAAGAATCCCTTGAAGACCTTTCAAAATTGCATTCAAACCCCTCCAAAAATTATGGCTTTGTAGATTTGCCCCATGCTATTTTTAGCAAAGTTGAATCCATCAACTTTGCCACATAGGTGGCCGGCCAAGGGAGGCCTCTTTTGCTGCTGCTATTTGCTATTTTTAGCAGCCTTGATCAGCTATAAATACACTTCCTTGCTGCTCATTCAAAACACATCTCAAGCATCCAACATTCTCTTCTCTCACTTTCTCTCAATTTCCATTTTTTCCATTTTCCCTTTGTGTGTTCTTGTGCCGATTTCTCCTCTTGGAAAAGAGGTATTTTCCAGCCATTTGGAGCAGCAATTGGAGTGTTCATAAGCCACCTTGATAGCCGAGGCCAACGAAGAACGAAGAGCGGAGCAATCAGTCAAGCCACAGAGAAACACTGGATTTGCTTCTTGTTCCCTATCTCTTTTAATTTTCGTTTTTATTTTGACAAACATGTTTATGAATATTTATTCTTTTGGAATGATTAATTTAATCAATTTAGCTTGAATTTAATTCGTGTTGGGTTGATTGCATTCTGTCCTATTAAATTATTAAAATTGTGTTTATACTGTTAAAAGGCCTCGGTAAAATGCTTGATTAAGTAAAATCATGTTTAAGTTATCTAGCATTCTAATTATTTAGATAGCTAATGAATTAATTATTTAAACGCATTGGAATTGTAATTAATGGACACAATACTTAATCTGTGCATGTTTAATTCTTCTAAGGTAGCTGAAGATTAAATTAGCATTGTATTTGGAGATACATATGCCTTGCATAACTTGCAGGATTTTTGTGATTAAGTGTTTCAAGGTAAAAATACTTTGTTAACTCGAATGATCTTTTATATGCTTATTAGGTTGAATTAATCAGTTGAATCACATAGGAATATGTGAGAGATTGTTTAATTTAATAAGCATGTATGTGCAATAACATGTTTACTTTTAGAAGTTTGTTTAATCGATCGAATTTGCATAGAAATATGTACAAGAGATGAATGGATTTTTATTTGTAAGTATGTTCATAAGTTAACAAATTACCGAGTTGCCATGTTTTAACAAGTATAAACACAAGTTTAATAATTCTAAGGTAAGAAATGTGATTAATCCAACACAATTATATCATCTTGATTAAAACTAGCTTTTGAAATCGTGCACTAGAACTTTGTTTTGTTTTATTTTACTTTGTTTCTTTTTAGTTTTTAAATTTTTATTAAATCCAAATATTTTCCCTTCACCAAAGTGTTTAAAATCATTTTCATAAATAATTCTTTTACAGTCCCTGTGGGTACGATAACTCGACATTTACTTGTCACTTTATTACTTGTTACGATTGTGTACACTTGCACATTTCCACCATTCCAAAGCCCCTGTGTTCTCCAAAATAGACTTGAGATCGGGATACTACCAGTTGAGAGTAAGGGACTCAGATGTGTCGAAGACCGCTTTTCGAACGAGGTATGAGCATTATGAATTTTTAGTCATGCCCTTTGGTTTGACCAATGCTCCTGCGCTATTCATGGATTTAATGAACCGAATTTTTAGGCCATACCTCGATAAGTTTGTAGTCGTTTTTATTGACGACATATTGATTTATTCCTATGATGAGCCTGAGCTTGCTGAGCACCTACGGACAGTTTTACAGATTCTACGAGAAAACCAGTTGTATGCCAAGTTCAGTAAAAGTGAATTTTGGCGTAAAGAAATAGGATTTCTGGGACATATTGTCTCGGGAGATGGAGTACGAGTGGACCCAAGTAAAATTTCGGCTATTATTGACTGGAAACCACCGAGAAATATCTTTGAGATTAGAAGTTTTCTAGGCCTAGCTGGCTATTATAGACGATTCGTCAAGGGGTTTTCCATGATTGCAACTCCGATGACGAAATTGTTACAGAAAAATGTGAAGTTTGAGTGGACAGAAAGATGCCAACAAAGTTTCGAGAAACTGAAGGCATTGTTGACAGAAGCTCCAGTTTTAGTACAACCCGAGTCGGGGAAAGAGTTCATGATATACAGCGATGCATCCTTAAACGTATTAGGCTGTGTACTTATGTAAGAAGGTAAAGTGATTGCTTATGCCTCAAGACAGCTAAAGCCCCATGAGAAGAATTATCCGACGCACGATTTAGAGTTGGCTGCCATAGTCTTCGCATTGAAGATTTGGAGACACCATTTATATGGTGAAAGATGTCAGATTTTCACCGATCACAAAAGTTTGAAGTACTTGATGACGCAGAAAGAGTTGAACTTAAGGCAACGGAGATGGTTAGAGTTGATAAAAGACTATGAGTTGGTCATTGACTACCATCCCGGAAAGGCGAATGTGGTCGCTGATGCTTTGAGTAGAAAGTCCCTATTTGCATTAAGGGCAATGAATTCGTGGATGACCTTATCCGACGATGGTTCTATTCTAGCTGAGTTGAGAGCTAGACCAATGTTACTCTAAGAGATCTTTGAGGCTCAGAAAGAGGATAGTGAATTGCAAGCAAAGAGAGCTCAGTGCGAGTCAGATGTTGAGTCTGATTTCCGGATTAGTTCCAATGGAAGTCTGATGTTCAAAGATAGAGTTTGTGTACCGAAAAAAGAAGAGCTTATTCAGAAAATGTTGCATGAGGCACATAATGGATGTCTATCTATACATTCGGGTAGTACCAAGATGTATAATGATTTGAAGCAACGGTATTGGTGGCCGAGAATGAAGAAAGATATTTCAAAGTTCGTTTCAAGATGCTTGATTTGTCAGCAAGTAAAGGCTGAGCACCAAGTACCTTCAGGTTTGCTTCAACCAATTATGGTTCCCGAGTGGAAATGGGACCGTATCACTATGGACTTTGTAACGGGTTTACCATTGTCATCGAGCAAGAAAGATGCTTTATGGGTGGTAGTCGATAGACTCACGAAGTCAGCCCATTTCATACTTGTACGAGTGGATTACTCACTCGACAAGTTGGCAAACTTGTATGTTTCAGAAATAGTAAGGCTTCATGGAGTTCCTTTTCCAATCATATCGGATAGAGATCCGAGATTCACCTCCAGATTTTGGAAGAAGTTGTAAGAGGCCTTGGGTACAAAATTAAGCTTTAGTACAACTTTTCATCCTCAAACTGACGGTTAGTCAGAGAGGTTAATTCAAGTACTCGTGGATATGCTTCGGTGTTGTATTCTTGAATTCCAAGGTAGTTGGGAAAAGTTCCTCCCATTAGTAGATTTTTTCTACAATAATAGTTTTCAGTCGAGCTTGAAGATGGCGCCTTATGAGGCTTTATATGGGCATAAGTGTCGAATGCCTTTATATTGGACTGAACTCAAGGAAAACCAGATTCACGGGGTTGATTTGGTTAGAGAAACCGAACAGAAGGTGAAAGTAATTCAAGAAAGTTTAAAGTTTAAAGTAGTCGATGATGACAAAAATCCTACTCGAATTTAAAAAGAAAAGAGATAGAGTATCAAGTCGGGGATAAAGTTTTCTTGAAAGTGTCACCATGGAGAAAGGTTCTTAGATTTGACCAGAAAGGCAAGTTGAGTCCACCTTTTATTGGACCATATGAGATTACTGAGAGAGTTGGGCAGGTAGCCTATCGATTGGCTTTGCCGTCTGAGTTAGAAAAGATACATGATGTGTTTCACGTGTCTATGTTGCGACGCTACCGATCAGACCCTTCGCATGTAATTACTCCATCAGATGTAGAGATTCAACCCGACATGACTTATGGTGAAGAACCAATTAAGATTTTAGCTCGAAAAGTCAAATAGCTGAGGAATAAGAATATCTCCCTTGTTAAAGTTTTATGGCAAAGACATGGGATAGAGGAAGCTACATGGGAACCAGAAGAAACCATGAGAAACCAGTACCCAAACCTATTTGCTGGTAAGATTTTCGAGGACAAAAATCCCTAAGGGAGGAGAATTGTAACATCCTGATTTAGGGCCTAGTCGGAACAGTGGTGCGAGACCACAAATCTGAAGTAGTAAAATGAGTTTTGAGGTTTAAGATATGTTTGCATGATAGTATGAAAGTTTCATGTAGAAATTTTATGAAATTGTCATTGAATGGTCCATTAGGACTAAATTGCAAAAGTTGCAAAATATGAAATGCTAGAAGCTTTTAGTATGAAATAGCTTTGGAATATTAATTAGAAATCCTTAAATAGCAATTTGCCCAAATTATAATTTTTGGACAAAAATGGACATGAGTTAGAAATTGTTGAAAGTTTAGTGAGAAGGGCATTTTGGTCATTTATCAATTAAATGATTAAAAAGGGAAAAAGATGACAAAAATCTTATTCATCTTCTTCCCCTTGTGCCGAAAATTAGAGAGACTCCATAGCTAGGGTTCTTCAATTTTTGAAGCTTGCTAGTAAGTGCATCCTAGCCCCGTTTTTAATATTCTTCGTATTTTTAGAGTCTTCGTAGCATGAATTAGCTATTTTTAGCTATAAGTTGAGCTAGAATTCATGTCCATAAATATACCCATGTATGACATGCATGTAAAATGATGTTTTATGGAAGATTATGAGAGCTTGATGTTAGATAAACATCTTTTCCTAAGTGAATTTCATGAAAAATGTTAGTATGGACTAACTTGTAATAGTTATGAAATTGGTCATACATAATAGAAATAGTGGGAATTGATTGTTGCTATAGTTGAGAGAATGAATCAGCTAAGCATGAAGTTCATGAAAGTTGAATAAAAATCACTTTACGAGCCTAGGGGCAAAAGTGTAATTATGAGAAAGTTTAGAGGCAAAATGGTAATTTTGCCAAAGTATGAGTTATGAGTCAATTTAGTCAATATGAGTATTAAATGAGCTAAATTATTATTATAGATCAAGAAAAACAAAGCCCGGATAGAAACCGAGGCAAGAACAAAGTCGAGGACTAAATTGCATATCTACATACATTTTGTATATTGAGGTAAGTTTGTATGATTTCTAAGATTTATGATTAATATCATTGAATTGCTTAGTATGATGTTGAATATATCTTAATTCCATGAGATTTTTTTTATGCTATGTTAAACAAAGAAATCAATGAGATTAAGCATGAGAAAGTCCCGATTGAAGTTGAATTACTTAGGATACTCGATCTATCACATGAGACAAGAAAGCCCGTATAAGACCAAGCCAAGGCAAGGCATCGGCAATCAAGCAAGTTGTCATGTAAGTCCAAGACAAGTCTTGGCATTGAAAAGCTATCATGAGATAGAGATCCCATGTAAGTCCAAGCCAAGGCATGGCATTGGTGAGTAGCAAGGAAGATTTCATGTAAGTCCAAGCCAAGGCCCGACATTGACCAGTTCATGAGTAAAGATACCAAGTAAGACCATGTCAAGACATGGCAATGGTAAGTTCCCAAGGGAACACACAAGGAAGACTTTGTGTAAGTCAATGTCAAGACATGGCATCGATACCAAGTTGAGAGATCCCATGTAAGACCATATCTAGGATATGGCTTTGGCATCGAGATATATGTGAGATGAGATTCAGTATCCTCGGTTATTCATAGTAATTCATCGGGCAAAAGAGTAAAGAATAAATGAGAAAGCAAGAAAGTTAAGCAAGTAAAGCTATCATCAAAATATGCTAGTTAAAGTTAACTAGAAGTATTATTCATGTTATGAATGATGAAGTTAAGATTATGCTTACCATAGCAAAGTATGCTAATCTATGTGATTAAGTGATACAGGTACCTTGTTTACCTTACAAGCATGAGACTAGTAAGTACCATGAGATATGTAGGAATTATTAAGAGTAAGTGAGCTCAAGCATATGAGTTCGACAATGCCTTTATTTATGATGAATGAGTTATGTTAAGCAAATATGTTGCTATATGCACTACATGCAAACTTACTAAGCTAAATGCTTACGTCTTTAATTCTTTCTTTCCATGTAGTCCCGCCAAGCTAACTCGTGGATCATTGACGTCGGAGCTCGGAGCATACTATCAATCGCTATTTTGGTATAGCCAAGTTGTTTATATTAAGTATGGCATGTATAGGAAGCATTTCATTTTGAGTTATGTTTTAAGAAGAGCCAAAGTGTTGACTATCAAGTTTAGTATTCTTTTGTATATGGCTAAAGAAATTGGCCAATATTTGCCCAGTTTATTTATACCAATGTTAATGATTATGCATCATTGTTCATGTTTTCATGTAGTACTTGAGTTGTTGAACATGGTATTAAATTGATCTTGATTTCAGAGTGGAAAAAGGCTTGGTAGATAGCATTCTAATCTCCCACAGGAGTAGAGACACGGGCGTGTGTCTAGATCGTGTGGGAGGCACGGCTAGAACATGGGCGTGTGCCCAGGCCGTGTGAAGTCTGCACCTTGCACTTGGAATTTGAATCGCCACACGGCTGAAGCACACGGGCGTGTGTATGGACTGTGTGGATAAGTCAGAATGCCAAGGTTTGGCACACGGTCCAGGGCCACGGGCGTGTCAAGTCCGTGTGGAATTAGTCAGTGTCGACCACGGGTGGAAGACACGGGCATGTCTTAGGGACACACGGGCGTGTCCCAAGTCACACGGGCGTGTGACCCCTGTTTTGAGGAAAAGTTTACAAAGTGAGTAAAAGTTTCCGGTTGAACTCTGAAAGTTTCCGAACGTGAGTTTAAGGCCTCGTAGGCCCATGAAATGTATGATTTGACTAAGAAAGAGAAGTTCTAATTCGAAACGAAATTTTACAGCCCGAAAGTACATGTTTTAGTAAGTTCAAGTATAGCAATGTCTCGTATCTAGTCTCAGTTACGGACTCGGGTATTGGGTCGTTACATTGAGTTCTTAAAACTTGATAACAGAATAGTCGATGATGAATTTAAAAGAGTTTTGATGCTTAACAAAATATGAAATTTTAACGGAGAGGGCTTAATTTATAGGCACTGAGTGTTCTAATGCTCTTAGAATACCCTAGTTGTAGTAGAAGTAGGAAAGAAGTTACGTGCATGAATGATGTTGTAAAATAAGTTGACTTCCTAATTTTGGTATAATTATCTTTCAACTACTTCTAGTTTTGACTCTCAGCCCAAAATAACTATCACAGTTTGCCAAGCCCACTGGCGACCCCAGTTCGCCAGGCCTACTGGCGATTTTTGCTTCGCCAAGCCTACTAGAGAACACCAACTCACCAGACTAACTATCGAACACTAGCTCGCCAGTCCTACTGGTGTACACCATTGCGCTAGTCTTGTTGGTGTATACCATCTCGCTAGACCTACTGGCGTATACTAGCTCGCCAAGCCTTCTGGCGAACTCCAGCTAACCAAGCCTATTGGCGATCACAGTTCACCAAATCTACTTGCGAACCCTGCTTCTCCAAAGCAGCTAGCGACTTCTGTTCACCAGGCTCAAACTTCTAGGCCCTATTTTGGGATGTTACAACTATAACATTGTATCTGAGATTTATTTCCTTGTTGAAATCTATCTCTACCTCGGCCTCGAACTCCTCGTCCATGACTTGATGTTTGATACTCTTCACTTGTTTGGCCTCTACCATATGATTGATTGCCTTGTCCACGTGTTCCTCATCCACCTCTATTTCTGCCTATGTATCTTTCACAGTATCCTACATGATTGCTTCTACCATGTCCAAAACTATTACTAGCTCAACTTTTGTTCAAGGACAACTTGCTTTGCAAGACTTGCTCCAAATTTCTAGTATCATCATTTTGCTTCATTTTATGCTCATGGGCTTGGAGATAACCCACAAGTTCGTCGATAGATATTTGTGATAGACCTTTTGATTCTTCGATGGCAACAAGTACATACTCAATTTTGTGTGTTAATGATTGTAAATTTTTTTCCATTACTTTTACGTCATCAGGAGTTTTTCCATTCCTTTTCATTTCATTTACTACTGCTTTCACTCGAGTGACATAATCATCAATACTTTTTGAAACTTTCATTTTCAACGTCTCAAATTCGACTCTAAACGCTTGTAAGCGTACTTTTTTGGCTTTTCAACTCATTAAAGGGATTTTTGCAAAATTCCCCATGTTTCCTTTGATGTCTTCGCATCTGAAATTTTTTCAAAGGTTGATCCATTAACTCCTTGGAAAATAAAAAACAACGCCCTTTTATCTTTTTTACGAACTTTTTTTAATGCTCTTTTCTCCTTGTTTGTCAAAGTCGCTTCTACAACTATGTTTTCAAGCTCGACATAGCCTTCTTCAACAATATCCCAACAATCTTGAAAGTCGAGCAAAGCTTTCATTTGAATGCTCAATTGCCATATTTTGTCTTTGTTAATTTCAAGATATGCGGTTGAATCATGTTTGTTATTATGATGTCAACAGGAACCTAGATTTGATACCACTTGTTGGAAGCGTGTGGACAATTAATACTTGAAAATAATTTTATCATAAACAAATATTACACAATACAAATAAATTTTCTTTCTCTCTATATAAATTGTTGCTCGTTTTCTATTACACACACGCTTGTTACTTTCTTTTACTCTCAACACACACACTTTAATATTTCTTCACTTATATATATTTCACTAACCTAAGGCCTTTTAACTTGAACTTGACAAATAGGTCCACTTTGGTACTAGTACTTTTTTATCCACTTTGGTCCTTGAACTTTACAATTAAATTCATTTTAGTCCTTAAACTTGGGTTCTATCAAGATTTGATGATGTGATTAGTGTTACTGAAACAAGACTAGATCGGATGAATTGAGAATTTATCGATATAACGGTTTGAACAAAATGATGTAACTAGTGTTACTGGAACAAAACCAAATCAGACAGACCGAAAATTAATCGATATAATAATTTGAATGAAGGGATTGAACCGGTTGACTCAAGAACTACTTGAATTTGATAAAAATAAAAAATTGGGACAAAAATAGACAGTTGAACAAGTTGAACCAGTATAATAAATTTTTATGAATTTTTAATTATTTAATTAATTCTTGTTGGTTCGACGGTCTGACCTGTTTAACCAATGGTCCAGTTATTAAACCATTAAAATTTCAAGTGATAATGTGGCATAATCTCAGAGTGTCACATCACCGAAATTTTATATTTTTCAATTTTTGGGATCAAAATGAACCTAATTGTCAAGTTCAAGTGACAAAGTGAATAAAAAATTATATAGGTATTAAAGTGAATCTAGTTGCCAAATTCGAGGGTCAAAATTTATATCATCCCTATCATTAAATATATACTAGTACAACATTACAAAAATATCACATTTAGGATTTAAATATTCCACAATCAGGTTAATAAATTAATACATTGATCCCTCCCCAATCCAACCATTGAATTCATCAATTATTTGTTATGCATGTAAATTTTCGAATCGATATGATTTTTTATCACATCGATTTGAAATATTGTCTTTGTTAATTTATATATAAACCAAATATTTAAGAAATTATAATTTTACTCGAAACTTGAGATGTATAAATTGATCAATGTGTATGACAATCTGATTGGTAAAATATTAATTTTACAAAAAGTTACACAAATGTGTAAAAGATGAATTTACTTACACTAGTATAAAATTAAAGTAAATTTACACAATTCAATAATTTGTCATACAATTAATTTTAACAATCTAATCATTAAACTGATCAACATAATTATATATGATAATTTTTTAATTGCTTAATATAAAATTACTCCCTAAACTATACTTGTTTTCTATTTTGGTATATAAAATTTTTAGTCAAAAGAGATATAATTTTTTTTCCGAGATTGGTACTTTGGTCAATCAACTATTAGTGAACTATAGTCAATAATATTGTGGCCCATTCACCAAGTGACACATGGTAAAAAATAACGATGCCACATCATTATTTATATAGAATAATTTCAAAAAATTAAATTAAAAAAAATTAGAAGAAACATATAAAATTCAAATAAAATAAATTTATTGAATTTTTTATTATATAATGTATAATTAGAAAATGAAAATAATTATTTTTATTTTTTTCTTTCCTTCCATTTTTTCTATTTCTTTTTTTTATTACCCTTTCATTTTTTTCACGTTGTCCTCCCCCCCCCCTTTTTTCTTTCTTTCTTTCCCTCTTCTCTCTTTCCCGTCTTTCTCTCTTTATCTTTTCTTTTTCTTTCTTCTTCTATCAAAAACCCCATCGCCGCCGCTGCTGCTGTTGACATGAGCCGCCACTCTCGTTGTTCTCAAACTTTCATCCATATCAGGAGAGCGGATCAATTGGAGAAATTTTGAAAGTTAGAGAGAGAGGACAGAACTGTACAAGGAGACTTTCTAACATTATTTTGGGGGGCTTTTCCCTTCTTCCTTTCTTGGACTAACGATGGAGGAATGGGAATATGGTGGTGAAATCATGGGGCTGAGCATCAGTGTGGAATGGATTTGGGATAGTTCCTAAAATTTTGCAGATTTAACTAAGTGCTCATAAAGAAATTTTCTGATTTTGGGGTTCTGATTGAATATTAAGAAAGTTTAATTTTGATGTTCTGGGTTGTTTGGATAAATGATGGTGAAGAAGCGTTTGGATGAATAAATTTCAAAAGAAGATGGTAATGAGACAAAAGTTTTAAGGTGCACTAGAGGAATATGAATTCCTTAATCCTTACCCAACGCTCAACATAAGATGCTATAGGTTTCATTTTCTTAGATAAATCTTAAAATTATATTTAGTATATAATTATATACATAAATTTTAATTTGATGTAATTATACACATGAAGTTTTAGTTATGGTTCAAATGTATATTTAAAACTTTAATTTTAATTTAATCATATAAATTTTAAAAAATAAATATATCAATTTATTTTTATATTAAATAATATAATTATTTATGTATGTAATATATAAATATAAAATAATGTTATATCAATAATTATATTAATAATTTACAAGAATCGAATTAATCAAAATTTCATGTATAAAATTACACAAAATCAAAATTTGTGTATATAATTATACATTAAATTATAATTCATGTATAGTTATTAGATTTATCCATTTTCTTTAAGAGTTGAAAATAAATATATATGATGATGATATTAAAACAGAAATAAATAGAAAAAATAAAGGAAAGAAAAAAATAGTTTTCTTATTTTCTAATTATATATTATATTATAAAATTTTCATAAATTATTTTTTTCTATTTTTTCTTATTTTTGGAATTATTTCATATGAACAATGATTTGATATTGTTTATGTGATTTTTTATTATGTGTCACTTGATGATTGGATCATATCATCATTGATTATAGTTAATTAGCGGTTGATTAACGGATGTATCAATTTGAAAAAGAAAATTAATTTAATATCACTTTTAATAAAAAAAGTATATACTAAAATAAAAATATAATATAATTTAATGGCAAATACTATATAAAAAAAATGAGGCAGAAGCTCCCTAAAAAAACCCTTACAATTAATTATTGAGATTAAACAATGACTTCCATAAAACTAATAATTACTTGAACAATTGCTAAAAAACTCATGATGGATTGTTTGTCTCAAGTATAATTATATATATGAGAAATAAGATTGAGGAATCACATTATTTACCAACAACATAACTTGTACTAATATTATGGTAAAAAATATCACAATCATACCATAAATTAAGCAATATATGTGTGTTTAAAGAAGTTTGTCTTTTGGGAAGCGTTTGTCTGTGGAGTCACGTTGACCTTCAATTACCAACTCTCAAGCTACTCATTTGAGAGACACAGAGATTTGAGGACTTTATTTAGCAAAACCCCACATGCCTAGTCTCATAATAAATTAACTAGCTAGTACAAATTATAAAAATTAAAATTTAAAAAACAAAAATGCATGGCCAAATTTAACCTAAAGATTGTGGTTCATACAATCAGTATTGGGATTTTCAACTACTGATATCATTTTTAAATTTCTCCAAATTTCAATTATAATTTTTTTAACATTCTTTTAGGGAGGGGTAAATACACTCTGAGCCTCCTTATATTCGCCTCTATTCATTTTTAATATATAAGATGTGTTTTGTGAATAAAATTGTAAGGTTTAATAGAGGTAGAAAATACCTTACAAAATGATATTGATTGTGATATTTAATATCATAAATGGATTTTTATTGGTAACCCAAAATTTTATTAAAAATTAGAGGGATTAATGCTAGAAGGTAGCAATACAAGAAAAATGGGTTAGTAGCCAAATTTTACAAAGATATTTCATTTGTTGTGTAATACAATAATATTAATGATAGGTTTGGTTATTGGAATTGAATGAAATTGAATAGAACTGTAATTGTATTTTTGTGTTTGGTTGAATGAAATAGATGTTGTAATAGTATAAGGAAAAAACTAAAATGACCAAGTATGCTGTAGAATTTTTGTAAGTAGATGATTATTGTTATTGTTATTAAATTTTAATAGGATTACTATTATAATAATTTAATAATAAATAATAAATAATTTAATCATATTTATATATAATTATTATTAAATATAATTTAATAAAAATAATAAAATATAATTTAATAAAAATTTTAATATAATTATTTTTATTTTAAATATTTTGTTTTTATATTTTCTAAGTGTAACAGTCCGTTTTAGTCAAATCGAAACAGTGGTTTCGGGACCACAAATCCGAGGTCAAAATAATTATTTCATTATTATTTTAATATTTACAGCATGATAATATGTTTGTGTGAAAATTTCGTTAAAAAATTTTATCGTTTGAATGCTCAATTCGATAAAAAGAACTAAATCGCGTAAAGTGCAAAAGTGACGTTCTAATAGCTAAAGGTATTTAATAGCTATGCAATATTAAATTAGAGGTCCTTATGTTGTAATTAGACCACTAATAGCATGGGTGGACAATTATGGTCATTAATGGATGATATTAATTTAGTAATTAATCAAATAACTTAAAATTAAATTAAGTAAAATATAGTATCATCTTCTAAAATGCTTCACACCACCGAAATTAAGGTTGAGAAGCCATTAAAATACCTTGAAGCTTTCGGCAACCCTAGTCTCTTAAAATAGGTATGTGTTTTGTCTCGTTTTTTTAATGATTTTTGTGTTTTTGAGATCGTTGCAGCTTAGTCTAGCTAGCCCAGGGACTATTTTGCAAAACTGTTAAAGATTTAGGATGTTGCCATTGATGAATCTATGAGTGTTTTGATATTTAATGATAGATTATGAATGTTTGATGATAGTTATACAAGTTTTGTAAAGTGATTTTTGAGAAAAAATGTCAAATAAGGATTTAATTGTGAAATGTGGAAACTTTGAAGTTAAAATGTGAAATAAATGAAAAATACGGGCTGCTAGGGACCTAATTGAAATTTGCCTAACATGGGTTGTGGCTAAATTGCATGAATTTGTGATTTTATGAAATAAGGACTAAATTGTTAAAGTTATGAAATATTAGGGGCAAAAGTGTAAATATGCTTTAATGAATGTTTTAGATTAAATTGAATCGAGAGGTAATTAAATAAGCTAAATTTGGTTACATATAGATCAAGAAAAGCGAAATCTGGTTCTAGATCGAGGGAAAAACAAAGTACTCGACTAATCGACCTATTTCACCGTCTTTGTATTCGAGGTAAGTTCGTATGTAATAAGCATTGCTATATTTGTGTTTTAAATGCTTTGATATTGCATAAATTGTGAGTTACGAACTTGCGGATACATTCGACGAAGATTCGGTATTGGAAATCTCGGTTGAACCTTAGGAATAGATTAGGATACGAATGACATGTCATTAGGGGATACATTGATTTGGCTTCGGGCCATGATATTAGCACTTAGGGTGCGAGACTCCCGAGTATCCGACTTTTATTCCGAATGGTTCAACGGGTATATTGAAGATGTGAAATGGTGAGAAATAGTTACGTATCAGTACAGGTATGTACGAAAAATTATACGAGCAATGAGTCTAAGGAAGTTGTAAGTTGGTGATCAAGTATGTGGTTAAATTCATGTTAACTTGATATTAATGTATTGTTGTATATTATGTCATTTAATTTGAATGGTAAATGAATGGTGAGACTTGCTTATTATTTTCATACGAGCTTACTAAGCTTTATAGCTTACATTGTTTATTTTTCAGTGTTATATAGTGATATCAAAGCTAGCTCGGATTCGGGAATTGTCGGAGACTTCATCACACTATCCAACTATCATCTTGGTACTTTTGAAATTAAGTTTTGGTCATATGGCATATATAGGAGTTGGTCATTTTGATGTATAGTTTGGTAATGAATTTAGCCATTTGGTTTGGTTTGTATATGGTAAGTATTTTGCTTGGTGTATATCCATGAGAGATAGCTTATTTTGGTTTCGTTTTGGCAAATATGATGTTGTATATATATGTGCTAATGTTCCTTTGTGATGTGGTTTATAATTGCTTGTGAATGGCTTGTTGAAGTTTAGAGTTTAAGGTAGCTAATGGTGAAGAATTTGATATTGATATGTTTGTGGTTTTAAGCAAAGAAATGCTTAGATGAAATTGTTCATATAAATGCTTTGTGAATGTGAAATTGGTATTATTGAATGAGTAAAACATGATATTATAATCATTTTAGTTGTTGGAATTGAAATGGCATGTTTTAGTCTTGGTTGTGATTGTATTGGATGCCTATTTATGCTATGATTTGAGCCATTTGGGTTGTGTAGGTGTGAGCAAGTTTGGGTGGCAAAATGGCTTGGTAAATAGTCTATTTTTGTCCACACGGGCAGAGTCACGGGCGTGTGTCTCTGCCGTGTGCGACGCACGGTCAGGTAACACGGCCGTGTGTCCCCTGGTGTTGAATTAGAAATTAAGTCAGTATGCTCCACACGGCCTCACACACGGGTGTGTGACTTGGCTGTGTGGCATAAGTTAGTATACCCTACAGGTTTGGCACGGCCTAGCACACGGCCTGGCACACGGGCGTGTGTGTTGGCCGTGTGACCCAAGTCAGAGAGTTACACGGGGTCAGACACGGGCTGGGACACAGCCATGTGATCTCATTTCAAATGTCCACACGGCCGGGCCACACGGGCGTGTGTCCCCTATTTTTGGCAAAAATTTTCTAAGTGTTATTAAAGTTTTCAAAGCTATCGGTTTAGTCCCAAACCACCCCGAATGCATGTTTTGGGCCTCGTAGGCTCGTATTAGGGACGATATGAATGTGTTGATTGATAATTGCATGAAAATTGAAAATGTATGAGTAATTGTATATGTAATTTTTTTATAAGTCCGGTAATGCTTCGTAACTCTATTCCGGCATTGAATACGGGTGAGGGGTGTTACACTAAGTCAAAGTTTTAAAGGACTAATCCGAAAATTAATTTTGTTTTGTTATTTATGGTTGCATAGAATAGTTATTTTTTGGTGATACCAAAAAATAACTATTACGGGAAGACAAGTAATAAGGAAGTAATGGTCATTCCATTGAATGTGTATTACATTCAGCTAAACAAATGAATGGTTTGCCATTCAATAAGGGGCGAATGCTATTCCATTCCCCCAACCAAACATGGTGTAAATGTTATTGTGTAAAAGTGGATTTGCAATGGTTTTGTTGTTGTTAAATTTATTTTTTAAGATTCTAATCATAACAATTAGGTTTGTTACTGTGAATTTTTAATTTTATACGTAATGATAAAATAAACTATTACTAAATATTATAATATTAGTGACCACTTTAAAATGTCGTTACATAATTTAATTTTTTGTCTATTAATTGTAATAACACAATTTGTCGTCGTTGCAAAGTTTTAATAAAATGTGTAACGGCCAAATAAATTGTTGCTAAACGTTAAAATATCAGCAACAACCTTATAATATTGTTACGTAATTTAGTTTTATGCTTATTCATCGGCACGTTTTGTTAGTGCAAATTCTTAATAAAATTTGTAACAATAAAGCAAGTTGTTGTTAAACCCGAAAATATTAACAACCTTAAAATGTCACTACATAATTTATTTTTATACATATTAATAGGTATGACGCGATTTATCGTTGTGAATTATTAATAAAATTTATAACCAAAAAAATGAGTTTTTGTTAAACATTAAAATATTATCAACAACCCTAAAATGTCGTTATATATTTTAATTTTCTACTTATTGATCACAACAACACAAGTATTCATTGTGAATTCTTAATAAAGTTTGTAACGATAAAACAAGTTGTTAAAAAATAAAATATTAACAACATTAAATTTACCAATAACAAGCTTGTAAGGGAATACCCAATTATCATTGGATGATACGATTGTAATCAAAATATTGCAAAGGCCTGACATTGTTGGAGACACAGTTCATTCTGAAGTAGCAGAAGAGATACATGTACCGATGAATGTATCAAATATTGATGAGGAACATGATAAAGAAATGTGACACCCTCTACCTGATCCGATCACCAGGTTTGAGCTACGGAGTATCACATTTGTTGCCGGAGCAACTACGATCAACTATATACAAATTTCATATTCAACATTCAAATATGAGCATTTCATGCATAAAACACGATATACAATCATTCCTGGGTAAAATACGAGCTAATGAAAGCTTAATAATATTTAGGGATCGAATACGGACTAAACTGTAAAGTTTTTAAAATATCTCATATGGGTGTCGCAACTTTAAAGGCAGTCGCCAAGCTTGCCAACCTGAGGATCAATGTATAAAGTTTTCATAACATAATAGAGCCGACTCACGACCTCAAACAGGGGGACACCTTGACGTGATAACTTGATGTTGCAATATTTAAGGTGTGAAGTCACAACTCCACAAATAGTCCACTAAGTTCCCATTTCCCTTTACATCAACTTAGCATGAAACAACAATGTTTGGCCTTAAGGCCCCAATCACCCATTCAACATTAATAAACATGATCGATATACAATTGTCAAACCATTGAAATCATTTCCATGCATTACCAAATCCATTTTCATATATTCACAACTTATTTACACAAACTTGACCATTTGCAACATATAACAAGGTAATCCCAGGTACATGCCATTTGATCAAAATGGAAAGAGTTTTACAAACTTAGTTGAGTTGAAAACGACGGCCGGATGTTGACTTCATTTCCCGGTGCTTCGAGGATCACCTATACCAGAGCACGGAGTAAACAAATCGTAGGTTGAGTGTCATATCATGCACATTAGTTATATGACATTATAACTAATGAATACAACATTAGTTATATGACATTATATACATATTCTCAATATCTACCAATACACATCTCATAATGCAACTTAATTCATCATATTATATATATTTGAACCTACTTATAAATATGTCAATTCAAACTACTCAATATGGCATCATATTTAACCAATTCAATTCTTTTGCCCATTAGTTTATCATTAAGCTATTTGGTATTTATTATCAACCATGAATACAACATTTGTACATACTTATCATTGATATTACATCATCCAAATTCCATGATCAAACCATATAATTCTCCTTTTTACTTACACCATTCAATCTTTTTTCTGGAGTCTATTGACTCATTCGCACTCGTTTCGGCCCCCAAAGCTCATTTTTAATTGATTTGCACAATAGATTATATGTTTTCTCTATCTCAATTCACATATGCACACAAATGAGTCCATATCATTAAACCATTTCATTCTGATACCATTTACCAACTTTACCATTTATAATCCCTATTAACATGACTTGGATTCATACGTATACATGGATCATCTAACCAACACACCAATTGGCACCAAAGTGCATCATCGGATAAATCAAAGTAAGGGAAACTAGCACATATAGTGCATATTGGCACATGAAGCGCATCCTGACACACAAAGCGCATACTGGCACACAAAATGCATCCTAGAGCATGAAGTGCATCCTAGCACATGAGATCCATCCTGGCGCATAAGTGACTTACTTGTAAATGATGGCTAGGGACTTACTTGTAAATGATGGTCGATTGTATAAGGGTTTTCAAAGCTTTTCTCTTTAGCTCTTCAATGGTGGACGATATGAATTTGTAGAAGATGATATCTTCTCCACTAACCATTGGCTTATACAGTATGGCTTATACAGTATGGTTTAGTTGTAGTTAAACATAATTTATTAGTTTAATCTTAATTAATTAAGCACTAATCTTTAATTAACTTAAACTAATGGCATTCACCATCAAATCCCACTATTATTTATTTAAAATTGATTTATTAACCATTTTAGTCATTTGAAAAATTGCTATCTAAGTCCTAAATCCTCTTCCTAACTAAAAATTTATAGCGATTAAACTTTTACAATTTAGTCCCTAGGCCTTAATTAACCACATTTTTTACTAAATTACTTAACCAAATTTTGGTATATTAATATAATAAATCCGTAAATATCCCTAGTTAATATTTACGGGCTCGGTTATAGAAATGGGGTTTCAAAATCGCATTTTCTGACACCGCTAAAAATTAGGTCATTACAATTCCCCCTTAAGAAATTTCGTCCTCGAAATTTACCTAGAAAGAGGTGGGGATATCGGGATTCCATTGCTCCTTTCAGTTCCCAAGTCGCCTCTTCAGTGCTATGACTACGCCATAGGACTTTCACCAATGGCACGCGCTTATTTCTCAACTTTTTCACCTCTCGAGCTAAGACGTCAACTAGTTTTTCTTCATATGACATATCAGACTCAACTTTCCCTTGCAACCAAAGCCTAGGATCTTTTTCCATGGAGAAACCTTCAGGAATACCTTATCACCTATAACATATTCTATATCCTTCTGTTTCAGATTGACATAAGATTTCTGTTTATCTGAGGCCGCCTTCAATCTGTCTCTGATCAACTTAACCACATCTTCTACTTCCTGAATCAATTTCGACCCAATGTTAATTTTCTCACTCAATTCAGACCAAGATAAGGGCGTTCTACACCATCAACCATATAATGCTTCATATGAAGCCATTTGAATGCTCGATTGGAAACTATCATTATACACAAATTCAACTAATGGTAAATAACGTTCCTAGCCAGATACAAATTCAATAACACAGACTCATAGCATATCTTCTAACACTTGAATTACTCGTTTTGATTGGCCATCAGACTGAGGATAGATTGAAGAGAGAATTCACACAAAGATCCTTGAAAATGTTGAAGCAAATCGAGTAGAACATGAAGAATGTATTCAGAGGGAAATCAAACAATAAGTAACAGAAGAAATATGGCAAATGTTGATGCATTCCCATATGAGTTTTCCTATATTTCATTCAACAAAGTCACAATCTTCAGTAATATTATTTTTAGTGTTATTTACAAGTTCATAATAAAAATTTAAAAATATAATATTTTATTATAAAAATAATATAATATTTATCAAAATTCTAATCTTTATTGTATAATTTTCCAATTATAGGATAAAGTTTAACTAATGAAAAAACTAATTGCATGTGCATTGGTTCAAATTTCAAACTTTGTTACTGTTTAGCTGATGTAAACCTTTATTTTTCTTGCCATCAATTTTTATTAATACGTTGTTTGGTAATGATTTTAGTAACGATTTATATAAACTCTAGTTATGTTTTTATTATGATACTATATATATATAAGTAAACAATTTTTTGACTTTAAATTTTATGGGTTATTTCAATTTTAGTTGTGGAATTATTTTTATTACAATATTTCTTATAAATTTATTTAATTTATGTAAATTTTAATTTAATTTAATTAAAATTAAATAATATTATTTCTAAATAAATTAAGATTGTCGTTACAAATTAATATTTCATAGTTATATAAATATCATTACGTAAAAGTATTAATAACTATATTATTATTGCGTAAATTATTTGACAACCATGTTTTATGGTTGTTAAAATAATTTTTTTGCAATTGTTGGAAAAATTGCATTTTGTGGTAACTTTGAATCATATTCTCAATAGGTAAAGGTGGAGAGCTGAATCATAATTTTATGGTTTCATATTCTACTCCATGAGAGCTTTACAGCGGTATATCATATGCTCAAAATGGTTGAGTGATGAATGAGAAATTGATACTCAAAGTAAGCTACTTGGAAATATTTTTGAGGAAAATAAAAGGCTTAGATCCCACATTGGTTAAATACCAAGTGTAGGATGTGTTTATATATGTGAACTCTCTTGAAAAATAATTGAATGACTAAGCTTGTAATTTTGCCTTATGAGCAAGGGGGTGCAGGTCCAAACTCAATAGGGTTGGGGTGCACCTGCACGACGTGGGCGACGTGAAATATTTGAGCCCAAAATGGGCTTGTGGTTTTAGTCCAACACGAATTTATATCCTCAGCTTATTTAATGGTAGATTTTGGGGATATTTTTCCATAATTACAATTCTCTCGCCGAAATTCTGTTGTTCTAAAAAATCTCCTTTTTACATCTTTCGTGTTTTCTAAATATTCTGGTGATAGAAAAAGACATTGTTCATTCGATTGATTGTGGTAGAGGTGCTACTACTTCGATCACTGGTGTTGTTGTATCCTAGGAGACTTTCGACCAACGTTGCTCCAAGTACCTTAGGAGCGGCCGAATCTGTCTTAAGGAAACTGTGTTTCACGGGCCTCAACGTTTTGTAAAATCTCAATTCTCCTTTATTTCAATTTTTTATTATGGTTTTATTTTATTTTCATATTTGATAAATTAACTATAAATAATTTTGTTAATATTTTATTTTATATGTGTTTATATTTATTTAATTATTTTGTTCGCTAACATGTTTTGTCCAACAATGATATATAGTCATTTCGTAATGTAATACACAACCAATTAAAATATCGTTACAGAATACTATTTGACAACCAATAGTACTGTTGTTACGTAAACAATTTGGCAACCATATCTTATGATTGTTAAAACATTTTTTTTGGAAATGACATTTAGTCGTAATGTAATACACAACCAACTAAAATGTCGTCACAAAGTAATATTTGGCAACCATTATATTATACTTACGTAAAGATTTAACATCTAAATTTACATTGTTATAAACTCTATTTTGCAACCAATATATTTACGAACTCTATTTTGCAACCAATATATTGTTGTTTAATTTTGGTAACTGAATATTGTCGTTAATTTATAAATATCGTAATTAATTTTATTGTAACTAAAATATTTTTATACAAATAAATTAAGTCATGACTAAAAAAAATATATTTAAAAATAAAAAAAAAATCATTGCAATATATATAATTAAAAACAACTTTTTAATTTTCAAAGTTATTACATATACTTTAAATAATAGAGAGAACTTCACTACGACTTTTTATCGGTACAATAAAATTTTAGCAGCAGTACTATAATATTTAGTAACAACTTTTAGCATTGATAATACCCATTTTTGTTCTAGTGTAACAAAAGAAAACTAGCAAGAAAACAAGGCACACCGGACTATATGTCATTGAAAGTTACGAGTTATCCCTAAATGAAAGAAGATGTTATCACCTTAAAGAAAAAACATGAATCTCACATTAATCCCATATAAAGTACTAAATTTATGCGCAAAATTATAAGTTTGAAGTCAGTTTAAAAAGGTAAAAAGAAAAACAAAATTTAAGAAGAAAAAACCAAAAGAAAAAAGGGATGGAATAGGTGAAATGAAC
Source organism: Gossypium sturtianum (assembly GCA_025698515.1). Classification (NCBI taxonomy): domain Eukaryota; kingdom Viridiplantae; phylum Streptophyta; class Magnoliopsida; order Malvales; family Malvaceae; genus Gossypium; species Gossypium sturtianum. The sequence continues at coordinate 64,901,262 of CM046952.1, forward strand.
CTTTCCGAAAACCAGATAGATAAAAAAAAAAAAAAATAGAAAGGTGAGGGACCCTAGAAGGGAATGGCAATATGTGATGAATGTAATCAGTCCAATAATACAACAAAATCTTTATTTCTGACAAGTCAACCCAGTAAGTACTAGAATACAACAAAGGTAGGGGACCCCTCGTTGACCTTCTCACCTCTTAATCATCCTTCATATACACATTATATGTACACATCAACCATTGCCAAACATTTTAATTTCAACTCAGAATCTGTCTCACTTTTCCTCTATCTTCTTTCCCTTTCCACAACAACAGCTCCATGCATCCCTACATATATCACATGCCTTCATCAAAATCATAACCATAATCCATAATGCTTCCAATGCTCATCATTACCAATACCCAAACTTCTTTCTTAGTAAATTTCAAGTCTTCTATTATTGAAAACCAACTAATATTTTTTAGATGATTATTATTGCTTTCTTTTCTTTTTCATTCGTCCCTTGTCTTTTAGATTTGTTATGCTTTATACCATACTATTAGATTTTTGCTACTAAACTAATGATTTAACCGTTAATTTTTATATTTTTTGTCAATTTAATTTTTATTTTTATTTTGCTAAATTTTGTTTCTTAACCTTTTAAAAAGAGTTTAATTTGACTATCAATCTTTTAAAGAGAATCAAATTTTTGTTTTAAATTGAAATACGGACTAAAACATTAAATTTTTACACATGGTTGCCCACATGACAATTCATGTTTACTCCATGCTATTAAAAAAAAAAACAATTATGAAATTTTTATATTTTTTGAAAATTGAATTGAATTGAATTTATTTTCATATTTTTATAAATTTTAAATTATTTGTTGACGTGTCATATAAAACAAATATTATCATGTCAACATAAAGTACATGTGGACTACCATGCATGTTGCCATGCCAACATTATTAAAAAAAATAATGTTTTAGTCAATATTTCCATTAAAAAAATTACCATTTAACTTTTTTTGAAAAATTAATAGCCAAATTTATCTAAAAAAAAAAGGTAAGAGCTAAATTGACAAAAAAATAAAATAAAAATTATTATGCATTTAAATTTTAAAAAATCCGAAATGAATACGTAATGATATAAAAAAAATTTGAAAATAAGCAAATCTTCAAATAAAAGACTTGTTAATTATAAAAGTTAATTTTTACTTTTACAAGGGAAATTGAATATCAAAAGTAGTAAATTATGCTGAAAGTTTGCTGACAACTATTTTACATGTTTCTATTACAAATCAAATATATAAATCCATTGAAAAAAAGGGTTATTGAAATTTGAAAAGATCCAACAGAGAACTCATTTCCCTTCAACTTATCTTCCTGGATTTCATTACATTACATGCTGCTATTTGCATGAATGAAACTGAATATTTGTTGAACTGAGCTCGCAATGTCTTCAGCGCTGAACCCAGATTCACTCGTAACCTGCATATCCACATAATTCTCTTTATTCTCTCTCCTCTTTTTTTTTTGATAAAAATTAAGAAAGATAAAGATATGATCAATTGTATACCTTAACGTTGAAGGAATATAGAACTGTTTGTTCAATGGTGGTGATGTTGGTATGAAGGATATTGAGCTGCAAATCTTCGAGAGCTGCTATGGTTTTAACCAGTTGGCCTGGTCTTCTCCTACACAAGATCTTGATCATTGCATCAAACCCTAAAAGCTTCACTTCAACATCCGCCAAGCATGATTTGTTTTCGGCTGTTTCTTCGCGGAGTCCTGTTTCGTACTCCATTACCTTCATTTGATCGTTCGGGAGAGTAGACATAGGAGGAAACACCGGCTGTTGTTGTTGTTGTTGTTGTTGCTGCTGCTGCTGCTGAATAGCCGCCATTGATGTGTCTCCCATCTGCCGTGAAGCTTCTCCATACAATCTTCTTCTTTTCTGAGATTCTAGACATTGTAGGAGTTGCTCTAATTCTCTCACAAACTCTATGGCTCCACCAATAATGGAGGCTTGATCTCCCTGAATTAATATTTTACCTCAACATCAATGGAAGAAAAGTACTAGAGATTGATTGATATGAAATAAAGGATTTTGAGTTTGAGATTACCCTTTGAACGTAAGAGCCAGGCATGAGGGATCTCAACACTCGAAGATGCTCGTTCATTTGCTTCCTTCGATTCCTTTCAACAGCTATGTGAGTCATCCTCTGGCTTTCAACTTCTTCACTGGTTTTGATCGTTCTTGGCCTCTTTCTCTTGTTCTTAGCAGCATCTGTAGGTACTATGGGGTTTTTGTTATGACCATCATCTTCTCCAAAGAAACGAAGTTGCACCGCAGCATTATCAGAAACCCTAGCTTCATCTTCTCCATGCTTATCTTCCACCAATTCCTCAACGTTTTCAATCCCAGATGGAGGAACCATTAAAGACTCATCCTCTAACTTGTCGTTTAAAACAGGAAACCTTAGGAAATAACCAGAAGGATCGATCCCAGTCTCGTCTTCAGGGATCCTTGTTTGGTTTAAAGCTAATTTAGGACCGAAATCTGCAAACTGCATCACATCAGCAAAGCTCAGTTTATCGAAAGATGTTGGAGTAGTGTAAAACCCTGATGAAGATGAAATATGCTGGTGTTGTTGAGGATTATTCAACATATAATCAACCATCCCATTGTTGTTATCACCACAAGATTCACCAATCCGAGGCTGCTGATGTTGATGATGATGCTGATGATGGTCTAAAGAATAATCTAGCCCCACAAAATTTGCCTGAAGGAAATCAAGTTTGTAGCAGAATAACATGGCGATTGGTAATAAATGTAAAGGTTTTGAAAAAAAAAAGAAAAAAGAAGATAAGAGTATATGTGCTGTTGGTACCGCGTAGTTTTCTTCTTTCTCCATTATTACTGCATATATATAGCGATAACCCTAAGTGAGGTCAATTCGTGTAAAGACAAACTCGACCCTAGTCAATATATCATTGAACCTGAAACACAGAGACAAAACCTTGTCAAGTTACGGCCAGTAAACACAATCATTTTGCATTTATGCATAAATAAAACAAGGAAACCGCCATTGAAACATGTAATTAACATAAAAATTAATACCATAATAACGACATAAAACTTGCATCTATCTATCTTAACATGTAGTCCTTGGAAATGATAAAGCTGATGATGATGGGATGGATTTTGAATTCAGAGAGAAACAAAAAGGTAATAAGACAAAGAGTGAAACTTTTGGATGAGAGGTGGGGTAAGCATGGAAAAAGAGATGGATCGAGTGGTGTAAATGGGGCCAGCGGCAGGGAGCAGGGTTTGGCCTCTTAAGAGCTGGCTTTTGACTTGTGAATCGGTGGTGGCTAAGGAAGGGAGAGGATGAAGAAGGAGCCTGTGGGGATTTTTATACATATATATATATATATATATATATATATATAATGTAAAGCTCATCACACAGTTGCACCTCCTTGATATTTATGGATTTCACAGGCTAACCCCAACGCTCTTCCCCTTGCTTTTTTTACCACCTCTTTTCATGACTCTAATTAAGTACGCTCTCAAACCCTTTCAAGTTTCGTCTTTTGAACTTTCAACTTTTTTTAAATATATTTTTATGTAGTTTTCTTTTAAATCTTATTAAATCATTTTGAAGCAATTTATATATAAGTTAAAAATTCACTAATAATAAAAAAAAACCCAACTCTTCTTAGAGATGTTAATTTCATACTTAAATTCGAATATGCACGTACTAGCACAAATATGTGCGCTATTGGTAGATTTTAGTAGCTTATGGATTTACAAGAGTTTAGATGCGTAATATTAGGTTAAGTTAATATCAATGAAATGGATAAGACTCAATTAACTAATTGCATCGTTAAGATATTTTCCCGAACTATTTAATTACTAATATTATTTTGGTTAAAATTTATTGTTATTCTCTATACTTTGACAAAATTTGAGGTTTAGTTCCTATACTTTTATTTTTAGACATTTAGTCCTTTTACTTTACAGATTTCAAAATTCATATCCAACTGTTAATACTGTTAATTTTTTGTTAAATTTATTGTATGGAATTTTGAAATAAAAAAAAATACTCACTTGGTAGCTATGTAATTAAAAAATGACATTATAATTAACTTGAATTTAACAAAAAAAATTTAACAGTGTTAACAGTTGAATCTGAATTTTGAAATTTAAAAATTGGAGTGATTAAATTTCTGGAAATAAAATTATAGGGACTAAATATCAAATTTTGTGAAAGTACAAAGATTAGTAACAGATCTTAACCTACTATTTTGGGTTTGTATTTGATTTTTTTTTTTTTTTTTGCTCAGCCAGCATAAATGCATTAAAAAAGGAAAACTATTGGGAAAGAGAACCAATAGCTACCACAAGTTCTATTCCAATAGCAAGGAACAAAATAGAAGAGCCATTTAACACTTGACCAATACAAGAGAGAGATGAATGGAAGTAGCAAAGATAGAATGTTCAAACAAATATAATGTTGGTAAATGTGCTCATATTGTAGTAAACATGTAATTATTTTTTATTTATTTGAATGATGAATAAATAAATAAATAAAATTAATTTCACATTTCACTATTATGTCTTTTGTATGTTTTGTCTTTCATATTTTGCATGTGTAGTGAAATTGTGACAAACAAATATTAGCTCATTGATTGTCTAAGTTCAAGCTGAAGATAAGTGGTATTGTAAGAACGCTTACATTGCGAGAAAGACAACTTACTTCAGTAGATAATCTAAATGAGTCTGTAATCCCGTAAAAGAATCAAAGTGAACATTTGATTCAAATATTGAAAATGATTATTTGTCGTCTACAATTCCAATTGGGGAGATGACTAGTCTTGGCTATCGGAGCAATTGATTCTACGGGTAGAGACATAGATGTATTCATTGGTAGAATGATACATTGGACTAGACCCAAGATGAATTAATTCTAAATCCGTTTGTGAATTAATTCACTTGTGACGTTCATGGTGTGATTTACCTAAATCCTGAGTTAGTCACTGATCATGCATACACAACTCATGTGCTTTGATATAAGTGGAGGTTTATGTTCTAAAGGTGATCAAGTCCATAGCCGGTATGTTGGGTACATGACTTGTGTATGGCATGAATTTACTAGCAATTAATGATATCCTCTCATTGGCATTGTGTGGATTGATAAATATGGAACCTGATCACAGGTTGCTTGTTCTCGAACGAGCAATTTATCACATTCATTTGTTGACAGTGATCATATTAATCATTAAGAAGACACAATGGTGACAATGAGATAAAACAAGATTGTATTGAGTGAACGAATTTAACTCAAAGGAATTAAGGATATCATATGAGGGTAGCACACATATGACGAGGCCATTGGACAAAACAGTTGGATGAATTGTTTTCCTAAAGAGTATACAATAAGGAGTTTTCAGTCATGGTACTTCTTGTGGACTGACTCCATGATTAAGTAATTGCGAATTATCGGAATGATACTTTTGGAATTAATTGCAATTACTAGAGCCTAATTGTATATGTTCGATTGGTCCCTCTGCTAGCTCAACAAAAGCTCGATCGGACTGCATTTGAATAAGAAGAAAGTTCTATGACTTTGGAAATAATTTAATTAAGTCGATTTATTCGATGTGGAATTAAATTAGGTGGTCGTGAGAATTTTTCAACTAGAGAATTTTCTTTGAAAATTAATTTGGAAAATCTAAGTGATTTTTTGTAAAAATTAATTTTGATCAAATAAAATTAAATCAATCAAATTAATTAAAATTAATATGATATTTTTGGAAATTAATTTTCAAGTCAGACAGTTGGCCCAATGGGTAATTGAACTTGAAAATTGGACTTGAGATCGTAAATTGGGTCCAGAAGCCCAAAACCGAGACCAAGACCCAAAAACTGGTCGAATTGGACTCGATATGTGAAACCAGCCTGATGGTCCAACCCGTGGCTAGACCAAACCGATCGGGTCGTCATCGACCGGATCGAACCGCAACGATCGAATCGGCTCGAAGTGCGTAAGGGGTGTTGCACTGCATGATCGCACACACAGCGGTGTCGATGGGCTTTGCGACGATGGCGTTCGATGGCCGGCGATAGTTGGTCTTTGGTGGTTGAGCAGTGGAAGAGTTACATTCTTACTGGGACTCTACTAGAGAATTTGATTTCAGATTAACTATTTCAAAAATAATATTATTTTAATAGTTTAATATTAAATTTAATTTAATACTTACCTTAATAGTATTTTATTAATTTAATATTAAAGTGATTAAGTTTAATCATAGTTGAACTCTCTAAACTCTCCTTATATAAAGAGAGCCTTGGGTCATTATTTCACACACACTTGAATTCAAGAGAAAGTTGTAGAGAGAAAATTCTCTAAAGAGATTATTTCAAAAAATTTCTAGAGATATTTTTTTGATTTACAAATTGACCTAAAAGTTTAGGGAAATTGCGAAATTAGCCCACTGGTAATTTTTGTGAATTTTTTTTGTTTCGAAGCGAGCCCACACTCGGCAGACGTGAGCTGGAGGATAGTGGAGAAGACTACTCGGTCGAAGCGCTCATCCTAGATGAATCGAAAAGGTACAATTTTGATTAAGTGTTTATTACTTTAGATATCACAACCAAGATCTTGTTTTGGAAATATTTTTAAAACTATGTTTTCCTAAATTTATTTTCCGCTGCGTTTTCCAAATCTGATTTTCCAATAGATAACACTAGGAAGAATGCACCAAAGAACGCAAAAAAAATATGTAAGAGATAAAAAAAGCTTTGCTTCAAATTGAAACCTGTCACTATCATGCTTGGAATCTATACACATTATATTTGATGTACTTTTTACTTATACTGTTGAACAACTTTGCTTTTGGTCTAGATAAACATGGTGGTTAGAGGGTGTATCAGTGGTGGTTTAAGTGAGGGTTCATGGACAAGATTCAGGGGACTCTAAGTTCTTCTCGGTAGAGTTTGATGATGAAGAGACGAGATGTGTAATGGAATCTAATGGATGTAAATGGTTGTCACAATGGATAAATGAGTATTCATCACAACCATCATATTCCAAGGCTGAAGATAGGGTGGTTGAATTCAATGTGTAAGGATTTCATTCTCTTTATGAAAATTACTTTTAGGGGAGTAGCTTCGTTATAGTGTACCATGGTATCTTTGGGTTGCAAAATTGAAGACTCTTTAGTGTCCATAATAGTTAATTTTCCATTGTCACTAGTAGGTGGAAAGAATTGATGAGATGATTGAATTGAAGTGTGTACAATTGATGGTCTTGATTAGGGTCTTTGAAAGTTTTAATCTAGTAATTATAGAAAGCTAGGTGAGATAGAAGTCAAAATGTTTACCTTCAGAGGAAGATGGTAAACTATTATCACCTTCTAGTAGTGTAGCATCAAAAAAGATAAGAAATCAAGCCAAGAAGAAGCTTACAGGACTAGATCAAGTGAAGCTGCTAAGGAAATTAGGTGTATAAATGAGATTGATATGTGTACGATTGATATTGGTTGAGGGGTAGATATGTCAAATTGGGTTTTATTGGACCATAGAAGAAATGAAAATGTTTGATTGTAGAAAGGTTTGTCAGGAAAAAGAAGCTATATGAAATACCTAAAGAAATTATGACAATGATGATACAATCGGTGAAGAGAGTATCGTTTTGGAGAGTGTTGATGGGAATATATGGTTTGAGTTTATGCTTGGGTTGGCATCCTAAAATGGTTAAGGGGACAAATTTGGGTGAGGATAAGGTTGCAAATGGGTTGGATTTTGTTGGAACTATCGAGTCTCATGAGCTTAATGAAAATAGATAAGTTGAGACACTAAATGATAATGCGGGTGGTTTGGCATTGGGAAATTGTAACATTAATGAAATGATGAGTGTTGAAAAAAGAAAAAAAAAGAGTGTTAAGTCAATTTCTAAAATTGAAAAACAATGCTAGGAGAAACTTGAGCAAAATTAAAAGAGTGGTATTAAAGGGAGAAAGTGGAGACAAACAAAGAGTTTTAAGCCAAACACTCGTTAGGGGGTAAAGATAATGGATAGGCTCCGAATGGCTCACTATCAACGATGGCTTTTAAAATAGAAGATTGGTTGATTTAGATAATTAGAGACCCATGAACTCTTATTGAGGTGAGTTCATCTTTTCTTAATTTTTCATTGGTAGTTTTTTGGAGTATAGCGGTAAATATTTTGTCTTGAAAATTAGAAGGCTTGGTTTGGATGTGAAAAAAAGGCTTGGTAAGGAGATTAGTTAGCCAATTTCATTTATATATGATATACTCATTCAAAAGACAAAAATGGAGAGTTTATATGATAAAGTGATGTTCTCAATTCAGTATGGTAAAAATTATGAAAGAGAATGGGTTACCTTAGTGTGTAAGTTGGGCGACTTGTTGATTATGTGGAATATTGATTGCTTTAATCTATTAGGGTGTAAGGTGTATCAAAACTTTTTAGTAGTTGAGCGTTGTTGGGAGAAACATGAATTTAGCGTGGTGATTTGTAATGTATATGCACCATGTGAGGCTAATAAGAGTAATGAAATCTGGAGTGACATTTTGATATCATGGCTAGTGTTAAGTCAAATTGGTGCATAGTTCGAGGATTTTAACACTATAAAATATAACACTAGAAGGAGAGGTTGTTGTGGATCAAGGACTGGTGCAAGAGATTTTAACGAGTTCGATAATGAAGGTTACTTGTTGATCTTCCTTTATAGGGTAAAAATTTTAATGATTTTAGAGAAAGGAGTAAGAGGAGTTGCCCAGACTAATTTTAATCTTAGAAGAGTGGATTATGAAGTTCAGAAATTTTGAGTAGATCAGGTATTGGATATAATGTTTTAGATCATACATCGATTCTTCTAGTGGTAAGAGTTGTTAATTGGCTAAAACATAGGAATTTAATAAGGGATATTAGAGAGCAGTGGTGATGCTAGCATGGAAGGGTTAAATGTATCAAATTATTTTCACCAAAGCTAATGCTTTTCAAGTTTGGAACATCAATCAACTTGCAACACATTTTTGGATGGGATCTAGATATTTTTGGGTTGAGTTGTCATCATATAGATCAAAGAGTTGTCTCTTAGTTTCACAACGCACTTTGAAATGTCTTATTTCAAGTTCGAGAGGTCAAGTTATGGTCATTTTAGTGTAGACTATGCAAACAAAAATTTTGAACATGATTAAAATGAGAATTGCGAGTTATGGACTTTTAATTAGTGCTTAAATCATATTGTGTTCAATTTTAAAGCTTAATTTTTATTATTTATAAGCTCAATAATGTATTTAATAAGTTAAATTTTAAGGATTTATTTATTACAAATTTTAGAGTATTTTTTTAGATTACTTCTTTTACATGAATAGGCTTTATACAATCCATTCTTTTTAGGACTTTTATTCAACTTAGAAATTTCAAAGTTTATGCCTATTTAAAGATGCCATATTCACCATTAGGAGGTAAAAGGTACTTTGATTTCATTGGTTAATAAAATAACTCTAATGAAGTTTTCTTTATATTCAAAAGTAGTTTTCCTGATGGGTTTTTAATAGTAATTTCTTCTTCAAATCTTCAAAAGTTGTTTGAGAGAGTTCATCACACTTTAACTTGACTAGTTTTCTTAAAGTAGGAGGGTTAATTAAAATTCTTTAGAGTTCTTTGTTGAGGTCCCATGATCATCACATTAAAGGAGACTTCGCTCCAACTTAATTTGGCATCCATCTTCCATATTCATGAAGTTAGTTTCATCAATCCATTTTTACCATTTTTTATTTTATTTAATTCTGGATTTTTGTTCCAAATGTAATCATATTCTTATTGAAATTCCAACTTTTTTTCAAGATTGCTTGGTTATATCATAACTTGCTTAGAGTTCAAAAAATAAGGATTTTTTTTGGGTTACTTTGAGTTGATTGTTCAGGCTTGAAAATTCAATCATAGGCTTCCCTTATCATTTGGTATTAGATTCAAGCATTCTTCGGTGTTCTAATCCCGTACTTAATTCATATATTGCTCATATGTTCAATGTTGATAGCCTTATAAGCTTGTTTTATCGAAATTGAATTAGTTTGCTTTCCATTCAAGAGAATTTTGAAATTTCTTCTTTCCCAAGTTTGTTTGTTGACTTTTCTTAATTAGTATTTAAGTTTATATCGTATTAAATACCGAAAAAATCCAAAAAAAATAAAAAAAATAAAAAAGCAGTTCCTTGAATTTCTTGCTCAAACTTTCTAGATCTTATTCTTTATATTTACGGAGCAAATCTACAATTTTTATTTTTATTTTTATCAAATCTAGAACACTTAGAATTAATGTTTCAAGGTTAGTAGACAAATTTTCTTCGATTTGTCAAAGTTGCCTATTTCTTTGATTCTAGAGTTAGGGTGTCTTTTGATTTAGCTTTTTTTATTCCATATGCGTTCTAACACATTCTCTTTTTTTTTTTGTATTATTAGGTTCGAAGAAGTTGCATTTTCCTTCCTACGTGCGACTTAATTCATTGAGTTTGTGCTTCCTTGGCCTCTTATAGCTTTAGTTGCTTTTGTTTGTGAACAAACACCACATAATTTTAATTAAATTGAGGTAGAATATACTTTGAACTTTAACAAGTTACAGATTCTCAATTTATTTCTTTGATCCTTGGAGTGCTTATTTCTTTTTTAGAGTGTTAATGGTGAGAATTTCTTAACTTTCCTTTGCTATTTGAGTGTTATGAATTTCAAGTTCTTAAATGGGGATATCTATATGTTTCTTTTGCCCTAAACTAACTCTCAAGTAGTTTTTATGATGTCAATCAATTTTTTATTGCTTTATAGATTGCCAAAAGATATATTGTAAAGCTGAGTATAAGATCAAGTTCCTGTAACACCCTTTACTTGGTCTAGAGGCTCAATCAGACAAGAAGCATAACATTGGCTGCTGAAGCGACAATGTTCAATCTATATTTTAAAAAATCCATATATAAACATTAATTTTAATCATAAAACATCATTCCAACCATCCATAAATCAATACAAATGAAAACTAGGTAAAAACAGTTAAAAACATCATTTGAAGGCCTTTTAGGCAAACAACCCAAGCATCAACCCAAGATGACATCTATAGAGGATTATGAGAAGCACCAACAAGAAAAAAAACAAATTTCTAGTGATGGATCAAGTGACCATGCTCAGGCAAGAGGCGAAACAAGTTAAGGAGTGACCATTCCCTCATGCCCTATTTTGGCATTAAAAGCTGGCGAGTCTCAAGAACAACCTAAAATCATTCTTGCTAATGTTCTGGTCCATCCAAATTTCAAGAGAATCATGTACCCCTAGAATCTACAATCCAAGAATCATCTCAAAATTCTCCCTCTATAAGTGGCCTAAAATCCTTTCTCTAAAACCCTTTACTAAAAATTTGTCCCCTTCTCCAAATCTTGATTCTGTCTAAAAACGAAGGATTGGCTCTCTTATCCAAGCCCTAACCAATTAGAATGAAGAAGTCACCTCTCAAAATCCCACATTAGTTCCTTATGACACTTTTAAACCCTCATTCGATTCAACCGACTCAGGAAACTTGATAATTTCACCACTAACATCCTTGAACCAGCACTAGAAGAAGAAAAGATGTCTGAACAAGAGAAAGGTGTGCATGAAGAATAAGCTACCGAAGTTCTTGATGATAATACCTTGTTTGATGTGGTTATGGTGACAAGAGAAGTGCTCACTCCCCCTAACACTATCTAATCCAGAAGGGTTAAAACAATGTCCATCATGACCAAAGAAATCGAATCTTTTACACAGTCTAGAAAAGACAAAGGCAGAGCTCCTATGTTTGAGATGCCAAGCAGAAAAAAAAAGATCTTAGTGATTAGTTCAACAGAGTTGGAGTCTCATTCAAGTAACAATTTCTCTTTCTTTAGGAATGTAGCACTATATACAATGCTATAGCCAAGGACGAAGTGACCCAATGTTCCAGACTCAACTGTAAAATGAAATAAAAGACTAAAGAATGTAGGACTCTTCAAGTTGTTATTTGAGGCTACTAAATAATTGAAAAAACAAGAAGAGAGAATTGATGCTCAAAGAAAGAAAATGTTCTTGAATCTTGGTCATTCTAAGAGATACTACAAGTTTATCTTAAAAGGTTTCATTCCTGATCAAAATATTGATGATGTTTCTTTTGCTGATAATGGAAATGATGAAGTTTTAAAGAATATCAGAGTTGTTGATTCAATATGTTATGTGCAACCTTTTGTAAAAGGGGTAATTTATGAATTTTATTCCAATCTCAATCGAGGCATCACTGTTGAAACCATAAAGTACTACCACAAGGTGTTTGAACGTGGTAGATGGTTTAAATTTGGACTTGAGCATATCTATAAGTTGTTGGTTGTCTCACCACCAACAATTTCGAGCTAGATGAGTCTATAGGTGTTACTACTGCTACTTTGACCAATCATCTACATCTAACATGGCCAAAAAAAGGTAGTCTTCGATCATCTTCTTTAAATCTAATGTATGCTACTCTTTTTTGCTATTATTACTAGGAACTGGGTTCCAAACAACCAAAGAGATTTAGTAACTAAGAAAGTGGTTATGCGTTTGAGAAAAATAGTTGATATGGTGGAATTCGATTTAGGGCAATTCATTTTTAATGAAATTTCTAAATTTTCTAAAGTTGACTATAAGAATTATCTGTTGCCCTATTTGTTCCTTTTCTTTCGAGTTCTCTTCTCCTAAGACTCAGAACTTGTTAGGTTTAAGGAGACCTACGAGAATACTATTTTTTTAATTAAAATTTTCTTGTAAATGGCTGGAGGGCAAACATGTTAACAATGAAATATAAAAATTTCAATCCTCTAGGACGAGATTGCTGAAGAAGAAGCAGGTGGTCTAGAAATGCCCTCTCCTGTAGGCACCATTCCTTTCACAAAAGGAATGGAGACTAGAGCTGTTGTAGACCTTCAAGTCTCAGTTGACTTTCTTCAAAAACATTGTGGTAAGCTCGTGGCATAAGCCAAATTTGTGAAAACATAATCGATAGATAAAAGGCTTTGATTGCGTATCTTCAAGCTTTTGATGATGCAATTTAGTTTGAAAATATTGTGGAAAAAAAAGAGGGAGAGAGGATGTTGATGATGTTGCTATTGTAGTTTTTGTCTGCTTAACCGTTGGATTATTCTCGTGTGGCATATCACATGCCCGTGTTCCACACCCGTGTGGAATTATTTTTTAATCCAAACCTTTAGGGGTTTTCACACGGCCGGACACATGCCCGTGTCCATGGCCCGTGTCCCTCACACGGCCTCGACACGCCCGTGTCTTAGCCCGTGTGCAAAAACCTTGACATTCTATTTCTAACGTCATCATCCCATAAATGTCACACGGCCTAGGCACACGCCCGTGTCCTTCGATCGTGTGGCGAATTAAATTCCTAATTTCAGGTGTAGACTTCACACGGCCTGGGCACACGCTTATGAAGTTGACCGTGTGTCACACACGGCCTAAACACACGCCCGTGTGTCTACCCGTGTGGACAAGAACAAGGATATTTTCCAAGCTCTTTTTATCATCCCAACTCATACAAACATAATTCACATCAAACCTTCAACCCATTCATGCATATTTAAACTAAGCAAACCAATCATGCATCTTGCACATTCATGAATAACCTCATCTATTCATAGATTCATAAAAATGAGCCATCAACTATGGCCTTATACAAAAGATTTCATCTTTGAATGAGCCAACACATTTGGCCAAAACAATATGACATTCAACTAAGTCTAGTCCCTATACATGCCATACACAAAATGCTAAGACTAACTATACCAAGATGAGCTGATAGTGTGGGTGATCCTCTGATTATCTTCGTATCTCGATCTGGCTCTTTGACACTATAAAATAAGGGAAAAGAGAAGGGAGTAAGCTTTAAGCTTAGTAAGTCTATATGTAAACAATAAGCATCATACCATATGCTAATCAATCAAAAACTTTACATACTATGTAAGAACAATTCATATTCTCATAATCATGCTTACTCATCTCAACTCTTACCACATCTCAACCACATATCACATATATTGCTCACATACTTGTACTTATACCCTGTACTTATCACCACAAAGCCACATGAAATAATTACTTAAACAAGTTTCTCGATGAACCCTTCGGAATGCTACAAGATACCCGGTGGTTTCGCACACAGCCCACCATTCATCAATAATAGGGTGGTATCGCACACAGCCCACCAACAATGATAATAACGGTGGTATCGCACATAGCCCACCAAATGATAATATATATATATACGATGGTATCGCACACAGCCCACCAAATTTACATATTTAAGGATAATTATCCGTACTCACATTTCTATTACGAGGTTCAATCGAGATTTACCCATTTTCTACCATTTTCAATCAATTTCACCACTAAGCATTTACATCCATACAATGCATCAATAGGTAAAAACATATGTATTAAGGATGTATCGTTTACATATAAACTTACCTCGGTGCAAAATATGTTAATTTGTGGTTTAGTCCGAAACATTGCCTTTTCCCCGGTCAAGGTTGTTTCCGCATTCTTCTTGATCTATAATAATAAAATTTACTCATTTAATCACTACATAATTCAAGACACTTCAAAACTTTTACTTTGGCAAAAATGACCGTTTTGCCCTTATATTTTGGCAAAATTACAATTTTGCCCCTAGGCTCGTAAATCATTTTTTCATCAAATTTCCTCATTAAACAAGCCTAGCTGAACATTTATTTCTCTTATAAAAATTCACAATTCCAATCATTTCATGCATTTACTACTCAAATTACAACCATTATAAATAGGCACTTTTTGGTGTTTTCATGGAAACACCTTTCACAAAAGTTGTTTATTTAACAACCACCATTAATTTTCTTCCCTAAAAACTCAGCAAACAATACAAGCACTCACATGGAAAATCCCTAAACTTTCAACCAATTTGCAAAATAGTCCCCTCATTAGCTAGCTTAAGCTTTAGGGGTTCCAAAAGAGCAAAAATTATCAAGAAAGACCTCTAAAATCACTTACTTGCAAGAGAATAGCTTGGCTGAAAGTTTGAGCTTCAAAACCCCTGTTTCTTGCTGAAAATTTTGGTGGAAGGAGAAGAGAAATGAAAAAGATGATAGTATTTTCTTTATTTAATCTTATTTTATTCAATTAAGTCACCAACTCACCTAACCATTGACCAAGCCTCTAATTTGTCCCCTATGGCCGGCCATCACCTCCCCAATGGCCTAATTGCACTTTAAAGACCTCCAATTTAATATTCTATAGCTATTAGACACCTCTAGCTTGTAAAATGAAACTTTCGCACTTTATGCGATTTAGTCTTTTTTCGCCATTGAGCATACAATCGCTAAAATTAAGGCACCAAAATTTTCATGCACCCATATAATCTTGATATAACACACATAAAATTATTAAAAAATAATTTTCTTTAACCTCGAATTAGTGGTCCCGAAACCACTGTTTCGACTAGCCCTAAAATCGGGCTGTTACACTCGGCCACAGTAGGGGCGACTCTAGTGACACCCCTAAACAGCTCAGCACCATTGGACTGGAATCGTTCAGTTACTGACCCACGACCTCCAGATCCAGAATGGGGTCCAGCGACCCTCTCCAATATCCTCAACATGGTCTGGGACAGTGCGTCATCCCTAGCCGAGCGGCTTTGAGACCCAGTCTCTGTAGCAGGTGAAACCGGTGTCTCACTTGTATCTAAGTTTGGCATACTGCCCAGAGAGGAAGACTTAGCTCGAGCCCCCTTACGGTCTCTACTACGGCCACAAATACCATGTCTGCGTGTTCCACGAGTGCTTATTATAAATTTCAAATTTTATCTACATTATAAAATCTTATGCGTCAGTTCCAGTATTTATTAATAGATATTTTATGCATAAATTATCAGAAGTTCAGAAATGTTTTCAGAGGTTTCAGTCTCTAACTAACTCAGTACAGTTTCAAGAGTACTAACTACAGTGTTTTTAGAAAATTCTATCTAAATTCAGAAATACTTACAGGATCGGCACCAGAGACTCGGTGTACCACATACTTTCTTAATTTATCCAAATTATATGAAAATTAGTTCTTTTTGAAACAAAATTTTGAAACTCAAAAATTCACAGCCCGGGTTTTGCAACCTGGCTCTGATACCACTAAATGTAACACCCCAAACCCAGCTTAGACGTTATGGCCGAATTTGGAGATATCAAAAGGTAGGGTTTTGAAAATTGAGTTGTTTCGAAAAACCATTCAACTTTAATAACTCGTATTCTTTCATAGTTATTACTGAGAATGTCATTTAATTAGTTCATTTGCCAAAACATAATTTACAGCGGAAGTCTTAAAATCATTATGTTTTAAAAACGCAGTTCGTGTTTTTAGAAAACCTTTGTTTTTCGTAAAAATCGTGATTTCAAGCAAGCATTTTATCGTAGCATGTAAATTATCAAATGAACCAAAAATCAACAGTTAAAAACCATACAGTCCAGAGAGTCCCAGAAATTACAAACTCTCAGATGAATTCAGAATTTTAAATAAACCAACATTACTAAGTTTAAACAGTTTACGGTCGAGTGGTCACTGCTAAGTCTCCGCTGCACCGATCCGCCTAAGTCTATGGATTACCTGACAGAACAGACAAACAGATGTGAGTTTTCGTAAACTCAATGTGTAACCCAACAGAAATAGACATACAATTTGTACAAAAATCACATATACATTCAGATTCAGATCGAACCTAAGTCATTTACAGAAACAGATAACAGAATCAGATAAGCAGAATCCTACCCCTATCCTCTACACACCATCTCTGACCATCCCAACACACCATGTGGGGTTGAAAACACCCACCCATCCCTACACACCACATTGTGTCATTACCACACGTATCAGATAATATGCAGCCCAGCTTCCAGAATATAGGCGAGGGACGCCTTTCAGAACACTTCCTCCATATATACAATCCCACCCCCCAAAAAATACAAACATCAGATACAGAAATTACAGATTAGACATGCTCAACATGCTTATATACAGATAACAAACATACATATAGCAGAATAGTCAGACATGCATAATAGTGTCCTACTTAGAGCATACTATCAGAATACCAGGTCACATAGTCTAGGGTTTGGTTAGCCCTTATCGACCCTACGGTAGGCCCATAGTCGATCGGAATGACTCGTGCGACCCAAGGGAAAATTTCAGAAATATGCGCCTACATGCTCATGTGGGCCCATACGCCCAGATTGGCCTTGCCCGTGTGGTCCACACGGCCTGGCCAAAGACCTACACGCCTGTGTGGCATGCCCGTGTGGCCCACACGACCACCCTCACACCACCACACGACCGTGTCTTGTGCACGGCCATGCCTTCGTCGACCACACGGCCGTGTCTCGCACACGGCCAACCACACGGTCAGGCACACATTTGAACTATGCACTATTTGATTGCAATGGAAGCTAATTGGTGGGAGAGACTAGGGAAAGAAATTTTATTATAAATTAATAAATAATTTTAAAGATAATTAAATATAGATATAATTATTACATTTTTATGAGTGACTTTTTGTGGGATTTAATGTGTGATTTTTTTGAAAGATAATATATAAATTTAGGGAGGAATTTATTTACATTGATGTAGAACTTAAGTGGTTTTACACCATTTTATAATTTTTTGTACGTTTAATATTTTAACAATCCAACTATCATATTTTATGTTTCAATTATGTAGATCATGTGTGTCAAGTTTAGCATAAATTAAAAAAAAATTAACTATTCATTTTATGTAAAAGCTTTCAACTGTTAAATATATATTAGCGTAGACAATATTTTAGACCGGCATGATAGAAATATTAGATAAATTCAAAAATTTACATGCATGACAAGTACAAATATTTTGATAAATTTAACGGTTGAATTGTTAAAATATTTAACGTATAAAAAATTAAGAAAAAGTGTAAAACCATTTAAATTTTACACCAATATAAATAATTTCTCTATTTATATAGTGAGCAACAAGATGGTGCCATTATTTATTTATATAATTTTTTTTGAGAATATATAACATATTTATAAGCTGAATGTTTTAACTTTGTAATAATTTATAGATATTAAAGAAAAAGAGGTAGAACTCAAACTTATGAAAATCAACCAGATTATCTTTATTATTGGTCAGTTCCAATAAAAAAACTAATTTGCCCAATGAAACAATAATTATGTCCTTCAATAATTTTGTTAAGGTAAATTCATATCGATGACATGTAGTTTTAAAATTTTACATTTTTTTTTTAATTCTATTTAATTAGCTTTGATTCTTGACCATGTTTTCTGTTTATATTTGCAACGGTAAATATCTGTTAAACAACAATTTTAACTTTTGTTTTTGTTGAATAGAGGAAAGCTAACTACATAGCATATGTAATTCTAGAATTAGTGTCTAACAAATCAACGAGTTCAGCTGGTGGAGATGTATGAACCGGAAAAAACTACAAAGAAAAAAATCGTACTTCAATAAATAATAGTGAATATTTTGTGTAGATATATTTTTTTAATTTCATAAGCAATTTTAAAAACTTAATATGTATATTTTTTTAATATTTTATTATATTCTATAAGACATTTGTAATCCTCTGATTTTTTTGTGAAGTCTAAAATTCTAATAACAGTGTATTAAATAATTTTTCAATAAATAATGTTAGGACTAAATTACTTGTTTGGTTTAATCATTTAATTTTAAGCTATTATTATAAAAAAATTATAAGTTTGAGATTAAGTTGGTTATAATAATGAAAAATTAATTAATTTGGATTGAGAATTGAGTTTTAATTCAAAGTTTGAAAATTAAAGGTAAGGAATTCACATGATACAAGTGATCCCTTTTAACTCACAACCGTAGGAGCTTATCAAACTTGTATTCTATTTTATATCCCTATACCAAAAGAGGAAGACCAAGTAATGAGCATTACGTAAATAGTTTGATTTATCGAGTTTTTTAAAATTATATTACAGGTGTTTTATTTGTTTTATCATTTAAATATAGTCCTATTTGAATTGAAGGTGATATTTAAATAAATTCTTTTTAATAATGTCGACTTTAAACTTAAATTTGGTTTAAATATTTTTTTTTAAATCTTACTAATAAGAGTTATGTCTAGTTTAGCTCTAAAATTATTAGCTAAAATATTCTTTTATATAAAAAAATTAATTTTATTAAAACAATTCAAATTTTTTATATATAAAAAATTATTAAAATTTTAATTTAATATTTTTAATGACTGAACTCCTTATATTATTAAACTACTTAAAGATCTATTTCATACTCTAAGACTATTAAAAGTGATTGACTAAAATATCCTTTTAAACAAAATAATAATTTTATTAAAATATTCAAACTTTTTTATATAAAAATTCTCTATTAAAATTTTCATGATTGAACTCCTTATATTATTAAACTATTTAAAATAATCTATTTTCTATCCAATAGCGATCCAAAAATATGACTTAGGGGGTAGGGGCGAAGTTAAATTTTTTTTGGGGGGGTCAGAATTAAATTATATATTTTTATGATTCTAAAAATATAATTTTACCATTTTAATAGCCTATATCTTTATAATTTTTAGAGAATTAAATCAAATTTTTATTATTTTTGAGAGCTAAAGTGTAATTTTATTATTATTAATTTAAAATTTTATAAATTATAAAAGTCCTGAATAGAAAATTTTCTATTTTAAGGGATTGAACCTCTCATCCCCTAGATCCACCTCTTTTCCTATCTTTTCCATTGATATATAAAAAATATATTTTTTTTTAAAAAAAATAATTTTAATAAATATTTTAAAATTTTGATATACAAAAAAGTTCTCTATTAAAAATTTAATTTAATATAATATTTTAATTATTGAAACCCTTATGTTGTTAAACCACTTAAAATAATTTATTTCCTATCTATCAACCAACTCTTCCATTACGTTTTCTTTGCTTTTTTTTTTTTAAAATTAATAAAATATTTTAAAACCTGATATAAACAAATTTCTCTATTAAAATTTAAAAATTCAAATTAAAAATTGAAAAACTTAATAACTAATTCATCATAAAGTAGTAAATTATGGTAGATAACACAATAATTATAAATTTCATTATTAAAATTTTAAAATTTGATTATTAATATGAAATATTAGAATGTGAGATATTGAGAAAATACATTTCTATCTTACTTACAATTACAATATGATCTTCAACACTTATACACAATAAATGGATCACTAACAAAATAGACAACTATCATGAACTACTTAACTAACAATGAACTGCTCATAACTATTTTACATCACTTAGTTACTTCCAATATTCCCCCTGCAGACTCGCTTTGAAAAATATTAGCAGCAAGGACATTCATCCTATCACGACAAGACAAAAAAACACCTATGGTTAACGGTTTAGTAAGCACATCAAAAACTTGATTAGTTCCAGGAATGTAATTAACCTGTAGTTGACCATTAAGCACCTTGTCACGCACAAAATGTAAATCTAGCTCAATGTGCTTAACTCGAGCATGTAGCACTGGATTTGTTGCCAAAGATACCGTGCTAGAGTTATCACACCAAATCGCTGGTGTACCCTTAACCTTCACACCTATTTCGTCCATAAGAGACTAAAACCATGTTACTTCAGATGTTGCATCAGCTAAACTTCGATACTTAGCTTTTGAAGTGGACCGAGATACGACACTTTGCTTCTTAGAGGTCCATCCATTGAGGTTGTTGCCAAGATACACACAAAACCCCGATGTTGACTTATGATCCTCAAGAGAACTAGCCTAATCATTATCGAAAAAAAATTGTTAAGGAGACACTTGAAGGCTGAAACACCAGATCATGAGTCAGTGTACCACGAATATACCGTAGGATTCGTTTTACAGCTATCCAATGAACATCATGTGGGTGATGCATATACTGACTAACTTTGTTAACAACAAACGCTATGTCAGGTCGAGTCAGACACAAATACTGCAAACTACCAACAACCTGCCGATATTCGGTGCCATCGTCAAGTTGTGAACCAGTTAATAAGGTGAGTGTAGGGGATTTGACCATGGGTGTATGTACTGGTTTAGCATTAGCCATATAAGCATGCTCCAAAATTTCTCGAGTATACTTCTGCTGAGACACATGCAAACAATCACCATTTCTATTCACTTCAAGACCAAGAAAGTAATTCAACTCTCCTAAATCCTTTAAGGAGAATGTCTGATTCAAACACTGAATCACTTTATCTAGGTCAGAGCATATATCATTTGTCACTATTATATCACCAACATAAACAAGAAGAAAAATAAAACCATATATAGTTTGTTTGAAAAATAATGAGGAACCGGCTCGTGAAACCTGAAAATTCAGCTGTTGAACTAAAAATTCCCTTAATTTTTCAAACCATGCTCTCAGAGCCTGCTTAAGACCATAGAGAGCTTTGTTTAGGCGACAAGCTAAAGGCTTCCCATTGACATCCATGACCTCAAAACCAGGTGGTTGTCTCATGTATATATCTTCAGTCAAATCCCCATTTGGAAAAGCATTATTGACATCAACTTCTTGTAGTTTCCACTTTCTCGACACAGCTAGCGCCAGAATCGTTCGAATCGTGTTTGCTTTGACCATTGGACTGAATCTCTCATGATAATCCAAACCTGCAGCTTGAGAAAAACCTTGAGCAACCAAACGAACTTTATTTCGAGCCACACTACCATCTGGATTCTTTTTTACCTTAAATAACCATTTGAAACCCATAAGACATCGATCAGCTGGTGCTGGCACTAAATACCAAGTATTATTTTTGACAAGAGCTTGTAGTTCATCATGAATCGCATCTTTCCATTCTGGAATGGCCATAGCTTCATGAATATCAACTGGCTTAACAGGGCTAAGAGTAGCAGTGTAAACTCTTGGCTTGTAAATCCTAGCTTTACTCCGAGTAACCATAGGATGAATATTGCTTTAAGTGGAACCTGATAGCTCTGCATTGACAGGAGGAATTATACTTTGAGTACGCTGATTGTCATCTAATAGTTACGGACAAGCCTGAAGCAATAGAGAACTGTGGAGGAGACGTTATATAACACTCAGAAGACAGTAATAGAAAACCCACAAGATGAGGACTCACATAAGAGGTCCTTATAGGTGAAGGAACCATAACTACTGGAAGCGTAGTAATAGTAGAGGGACTATTAGAAGTTGCAGCAGGCTTCGAGCTCAAGCCATTGGTAAATGGGAAAACCCCTTCATCGAATTGAACATGACGAGAAATATACAGTCGACCAGTCTTATCCAAATACTTATAACCTTTGAGATTTGGTGCATAGCCCAGGAATGTGCAAGGCATGGACCTATATTGTAACTTGTGACGATTGTATGGTCTCAGCAAAGGATAGCATAAACACCCAAACACACGAAGCACCTTATACTCAGGCTTCTGACCAAGAAGTTTTTCCATTAGAGAAATTCCACCTAACACCTTTGTAGGAAGCAAATTCGTGAGATACACAGTAGAATAAAAATCATCAGACCAATAAGACAAAGGTAATGATGCTTGAGCAAGCAGAACCAAACCAGTTTCCACAATTTGCCGATGACACCTTTCCACCATCCCATTTTGCTCAAACGTGTGCAAACACGTGAGTCGATAAGCTATACCGCACCCATTAATATATGAATCAAAGGTGCGAAACTCACCTCCCCCATCTGTCTGAAGTTGTTTGATCTTGACACCAAGTTGAAGTTCAACATGAGTTTTGAAGGTCAAAAACATTTGTAGTGCATTAAATTTCTTGCGAAGAAAATATATCAATGTGTGCCATGAAAAGGCATATACAAACGAAATGTAATATTGATAACCAGAAGAGTAGTAAGGTGCAAGACCCCATAAATCAACAACAACGAGTTCAAGAGGAGCAGAATATACTGAATTAGTAGCCACAAATGGCAGGTTATGACTTTTACCAAGAACACAAGCATTACATAAAGAAAGTGACTTACTTGTAGGAATTGAAACATTACAAGACACCAACACTTCTTTTACAACAGCAAGAGATGGATGACCAAGTCGTTGATGCCATCGAGTGAGCCTGTAATATGGACTAGAATTCTGACACACCTCATCAGCAGCCGTGTTTTCAATAGTCAATGCATGTATGGAAGTGTTAATTATGACTCCTATTTTAGTCAAATTTGAGAAGTAATCTTCTAGTTAAACTCTGTTTATTTGTTTCAATCAAACACTGATTAGTTAGATTGTTTTATTATTATTTGACCTATTAATTTAACCTATAAATAGGCTCTTTTACAACCTTAGAAAATACACCCATTAGATATTAGAACTCATAACACATTAATTAGAGAATTTTGTGTTTACATTTTGAGGGTTCTTTGTTTTCGGGTTTTCGGGGTTTAGTTTTTATCTCCATCTTTTGTACTCTTCGTTCTGTTGCCATTATAGTAAAATTATCTTTGCCCGTGGTTTTTTTATCCTCTTTGGAGGGGTTTTTCCACGTTAAATTTGTGTGTCTAATTTCTCAATTTATTCTGCTATTATTACTTGTTCGTTGCTTAATCGGGTCGATCCTAACAAGTGGTATCAAAGCTAGCTAGTTCAATTTTCATAGATCAGCCCATTCAGATATGGCAGCAACAAGGTTTGAAATTGAGAAGTTCAATGGTGAGACAAATTTCAATCTGTGGCAAGTTCGGATGATGGCAATTCTAGTTCAATTCGGTTTGAAAAAGGTTGTTACCGGGAAAAAGCCTGGGAATCTAAATAAAACAGAATGGGAAGAGTTTGATGAAAAGGCTTTTTCTATGATCCAGTTGTGCCTCGCGAATACAGTATTGCAGGAGGTATTGATGGAGAAAACCTCATCCGCCTTATGGAAAAGGTTAGAAACTCTTTATGCGACTAAGTCTCTCAAGCTAACTGCTTAGTGTTGAAACAACGTCTATTTACGTTTTGCATGAACGAAGGTGAGCTTCTTAGAGATCACATCAGTCAATTCATTACTCTTTTAAATGATTTAAAGAATGTTGAGGTTCATATTGACGATGAAGATCAGGCTATGCTATTATTGTGCTCTTTACCCCCTTCATACAAGTCTTTCAGGGAGACCACGATTTATGGCGAGACACAAACTCGTTCGAAGATGTGAAGGGTCATTTTTTGAGTAGAGACAAACTCAAAAATGAGCTTCATTTGGATAGCAAGGCAGATAGGCAAGCTTCCGTTTTGATAGCATCAAAAAAACGAGACAAAAGGTGTCGCTATTGTAAAAAGTTAGGTCATGTCAAAGCAGATTATTATAAACTGCGAAAGAAAAGAGCCGCTGAGAGTAACGAGGAAGATGTAGCTGGTGCTAATTTGGTCGATTAAAGCGGTGATGATTTCTTGTTAGTGTCAACGAGCGATAACTCCAAGCTCAAGTCCGAGTGGGTCTTAGATTCGGGATGTTCTTTCCACATGTGTCCCAATAGAGAATGGTTCTCCACATACAGTTCGGTTGAAGGTGGAGTTGTGTGCATGGGAAACGATTCATCTAGTAAGGTAATTGGTATTGGTATTGTTAAAATTAGGATACACGATGGGACAATTAGGACACTCTCAGATGTCAGGTATGTACCTGATTTACGAAAGAATCTCATCTCCTTGAGTATTTTAGACTTGAAAAGATGCAGAATCAACATCGAGTCGAGCAACATTAAAGTATCTCGTGGAGCTCTCGTTTTGTTAAAAGGTAAAAGAACCGATCTCTTTATATTCGGAAGGTTCTACGATGGACCGGTGAAATCGGACGTCCTCGTCCGCTTCAGAGTCGAAGTCAACTCATTCAGAGCGGGGCAACTTGGTCATAGGAGGGAAAAAGGTATGACCGCTTTCGTTGAAGAGAGGTTCTCTTTTGAATGCAGGTTTTGAAAAGTTAGGCATCAGTGTTCGTGAAAATCAAACCCGGTTAGTTTTGATTTGGCGGTGTACAAGTCGAAGGCTAGAAGTCTTCCAGCTTTCTAAGCACGATTCGACTCGCTTAATTCCTGCATGGCTCAAGATAGGCTCGTGGCGGGTTTTGGCAAAGATGGCATTGTGGAAATATGAGTCAAGGTGGAGATTTGTTAATTATGACTCCTATTTCAGTCAAATTTGAGAAGTAATCTTCTAGTTAAACTCTGTTTATTTGTTTCAATCAAACACTGATTAGTTAGATTATTTTATTATTATTTGACCTATGAATTTAGCCTATAAATAGGCTCTTTTAGAACCTTAGAAAATACACCTATTAGATATTAGAACTCATAACACATTTAGAGAATTTTGTGTTTACGTTTTGAGGGTTCTTTGTTTTTGAGTTTTCGGGGTTTCGTTTTTATCTCCATCTTTTGTACTCTTCGTTCTGTTGCCATTATAGTAAAATTATCTTTGCCCGTGGTTTTTTTGTCCTCTTTGGAGGGGTTTTTCCACGTTAAATTTGTGTGTCCAATTTCTCAATTTATTCCGCTATTATTACTTGTTCGTTGCTTAATCGGGTCGATCCTAACAGAAAGAAACAGATGAAAACTAATACAATCCATTTTCCTCAGTGCCGCGAAGTGGTATCCGGTGTGTTTCTATATCCTTGATAAAGCAAGAATTTGGATAAAATTCAAAAAACACACTGTATCCTTAATAAACTTCGAAATAGAAAGATTTTTTTGGATTTCTAGAACATATAATAAATCTTTAAGAAGCAACAGATCAGAGCCATGAGATAAATCACTCACCAATGCAAGAAATAGGAATAGATTGACCATTACTGACAACAACTTTACCTGACCCATTGTACAATTGACAGTCATTGAACTTGGTAGGGTCATTTGTCATGTGTGTGGTAGCTCCACTGTCAGGATACCACGTTGGGTCAGAGACAACAGAAGGAGTAGTTGCTGCTGGAGAAATAGAAGCAACAGCTGCGGGGGGACACCTATGATGCACCTAAAAATCTAAAAGAGGTATCAATGGGCCAGAATAACCAGGACTAGAACAGGCTGAACCTGAACCCAACCCAGGATATCGAACAGGAGGACCAGACTTGGGACCACAAGATAATCCATCATCACAATGCAAAATAGGCCCAGAAGTATGACATTCATAAGACCCATTATCAGCCCAACACATGTAAGCTGAAATAGGTCCACGATTTTCTTGAGATATTGGCCCACTATATGACGAGCCCAATCTTCTAAAACTAGAGGAGTCCGATTGCCCAGACCTAACATTAGGGTTTGGGACATCATTATCATACGCCGAATCATATCTGTGATAATAGTGCCGGGTGACATGACCAACCTTGCCACAGATTTGACATTGAAGGCGCGTTCCACCACTGGATTGTCCACGCCCTCGACCGCGAAACTCAGTTGCTCGATTGGACCGAAACGCTTGAGGTGGTGGTTGTCCAACGTAAGTAGGCATAGCCATAGCAGACTGAGAACCCGACGATAATGATTTGTTCTCTATCGCAAGATATGCAAAAAACGTGACTGAAGATGGATGCACTTATTGGTGAGCTTCAACATCTAACAGCGCCATCGTAATGCCTTGTAAATCAAAAGGAACTCGACTCGTCACTATTATAGAAACGAGATGATCATATTCCGAAGGAAGACCATTAAGAATGGCTGATTGATACTCCGGAATATGATCATATTAAAAATCATATCGTTTTTATAATAACAGCAAAATTTTCAAAAGAGAAACCATCGACCCCAACAATTTCTTTTAGTGGTATACGAACCGTTCCATCAATAAAGGACTACAACCTATGAGTTTTGTTGACCAGTAAAACAAATTACTCTGGTACCATATTAGAATGTGAGAAATTGAGAAAATACATTTTTATCTTACTTATAATTACAATATGATCTTCAACACTTATACACTAGCAATGGATCACTAACAGAATAGACAACTATCCTGAACTACTTAACTAACAATGAATTGCTCATAACTAATTTATATCACTTAGTTACTGCTAATATGAATTTTTTTTTTTTATACATTTATAAATATCATCACTATTGTAATCTTAAGATTTTAGATTATATCAAAATTTCAAGTTACTCAAAGTGATATCTAAATTAGACTAAATTAGTAGGTTGAATTGGTAGTTTAACCAATTCCACCAGTGACATTGGGATAATAAATCGACAGTTGAACCAGTTTATTAAATTTTTAATATTTTACTAATATTTTATAAATTTTAATTGTGCAATTATTGTTGAACCGATGGTCGAACCGGTTGAATCGAAAATGGATGATTTGATTGGTTCGACCATCAATCCAATTTTTAAAACATTTGTTACACATAAATATAAGTATAGATAATTTAACCGCATGTTTCTAAAATTACAAACCTTTTGAAAATAAAATTATTACTTCAATATTTTATAATTAACAATTAATAGGAAAAAAACGACTATTCATAGTAACTTTCATCATATAAAGATTAGTAATTATAAAATAATAATGCATAACGAATAATAATAGTAGCAAATAGTGATATATGAAAATTTCTCAGTTAAAAATTAAAGTTTAAAATTAAAAAAAATGAAAAACGTAATAGTTAATTCATAACAAAATAATAATTTATGATAGATAAACAATAATTATAAAATTCATCATTAAAATTTTAAAATTTGCATAAACAATTAATATAAATAAAAGTTTTTTTACATTTACAAATATTAACATTATTATAACATAAAATTTATATTTTAAATTATATCAAAATTTCAAGTTACTCAAAGTGATATCTAAACTAAACCAAATTGACAAGTTGAGTCAGTGGTTTAATCGATTCCATAACTAACATTGGGATAAAAAATCGACATTTGAACTGGTTTATAAATTTTTAATTGTGTATTCAATTTTTATTGAATTGGGGTCAAATTAGTTAAATCAAAAATGAATAATCTAATTGATTCGACTACTGATCCAATTTTCAAAACATTGATTATTGATAAGTGTACAGGCTCAATTTAGCCCAAGCCCACTACTAATCAGAAACACACAAAAAAAAGTCCAAATAACAATCCATTAAGAGTCCAATTACAACAAATAACAAAGCCCAAATCAAACCCTAGCCCAAACCACAAATTAACCCAACAACAAAAAAAATTTTAGAATTTTCAAACCCTAGGTGCGCCACACCTAGGGCCTTCTGACATCCGCCGCAGCCATCAGCGCAAAAGGCGCACCACTGCCCATGTGCCTCTGTCACCACCATGACCTGCAAACAGAGAAAAAGAAGCAGACAACAGAAGCAAAAGCAATATTGTATTGTTTTTTCCATTCGGCTATATAAGCCTAACCAAAAACACTTGTAAGGAGGGGGGATTTTGGAAATAAAAAAGAAAAGACAATTTTGAAATAAAAAAGGGAAACTTCGAATACAAACAGATTCAAAAAATCAGATTCGTAAGATTTGATTCTTTTATTTTTTATTTCATTCATTTTATTTTCTTCTTTTCTTTCATTTTCACACTTCGAATATACATACATATTTACATTTTCTCCATTTTTCTTTTAAAAAAATAGTACGTATATATATAGAAAATCAAAAAAATAATTTTTTACCTTTTTGACTTTTAGCCGCCAGATATCTATCTGGCTGGCAGTAATGGCGATGCTTGACAAGGAGGCACGGCGGTGACTAGCCGAAATCCCACCGGCTATCGGGCCTTGCAGAGAGAAAAAAATAAAGGGGGGAAAGGGTTTTTTTTAAGCAAGTTAAAATGATTTTTTTAAAGAAATTTTGGGCTTAAATAGCACCAAAAAAAACGACGTCGTTTTGAATTAAAACCCCAGACGATTAACGGCGTCGTTTTGGGGTAAAACAGGCCGACTCGACCCGCTTAGCCAAGGTCCGTGTGTTTTTTTAGCAGAAGGGCTAATTGCACTTTCAGCCCTTCCGCTTTTTTATGGCTTTGCGATTAAATTTATTTTATTTTTCAATTTTGCCAAATAATGTTTTCAGTTTTCAATCCGATCCCCCCTGATGCTGTGCGTTTTGGAGGAGAAGGAAAAATTTCCCTTTTAGTCCCTCCTTGTTATTCGCGCGTTCAATGGGGTCCTTTTCTTTTTATT
This sequence comes from Gossypium sturtianum, assembly GCA_025698515.1. Taxonomy (NCBI): domain Eukaryota; kingdom Viridiplantae; phylum Streptophyta; class Magnoliopsida; order Malvales; family Malvaceae; genus Gossypium; species Gossypium sturtianum. The sequence continues at coordinate 64,930,459 of CM046952.1, forward strand.
TATTTTCAAATTTGCCCTGAACTTCTGATTTAAATTCAATTTAGCCCCCTTCTTAATTATTTTGCTATCTTATTATTAAAATTAATTAATTTATTATTGCAATTATTATTATTATTATTATTACTATTAATGTTATTATTATTATTATTATTATTATTTAACATTATTGTTATTATTATTATTACTATTACTAGTATTTTTATTTATTTATTTATTTCATTTATATTTGTTACTATTTTCACTATTATTATTATTATTATTATTATTATTATTATTATTATCACTATTATTTATTTAAATTTTTGTTACTATTATTATTTTTTACCATTATTATTACTATTATTATTAGTATTTATTTTTATTACTATTATCATTTTTATTATTTAAAAACATTTACTTACTCATTTTTTTCATAATTAATTTGCTCTTTATTCGTTTTTATTTTTATCTTATTTTTATTTTTACCTTTATTATTTTTTATTTCAATTTACTTTATTTTAAATTTTTACACTTATTATTGTCATTTCATTATTTATTTATTTATGTATTTATATTTTGTTACATATATTAGCACTAAAATTCATTTTACATCTTGCCATAAGATCGTATTCCATGTTATCCGGTCCATTAAAATTTTTGTTTTAAAACAAGCGAATACTCTGCGTTCTAAGGTTCGAAAGAAATCGTGCCCTAACTTACTGGGTTTCGATTTTTCTCATCGAGTCTAAAGAACCTATTATTTTCTTTTTAAAATCAAAGCATAAAAGTTAAATAAAAAACTTATTCTCGAGAATTCAAAATTGTCGTGTTCTAACTCACTGGATGTGACGTTTTGTTATCTCGGGATAAGGATTTCTAAAAAAGGCAAAGGCAATATTCTGTATTTGGAATTTCGAGAAAATCGTGCCCTAACTTACTGGGTTCTGTTTTTTCATTTGACCCAAATAACCGAATATCCTCCCCAAGCTTAAAATACGAGTTTTAAAAGTCGAAAGACAAGCTCAGTTTCGGGAACTCGAAATGTCGTACTTAAACTTATCAAGGCGTGACATTGTACTTCTTCGAAATAAGAGGGTCTTAGCATCCATTTTAATTTATTCAAGTTTTCTTTTAAATAAAGAGGATCGTATTTTAAAATCTTATCAAATTTTCGACATAAAGACATCAAATAATCAATTAGGTACCAATTTTGGGCGTCACGAGGGTGCTAATCCTTCCTCGCACGTAACCGACTCCCCAACCCGTTTTCTGGATTTCGTAGACCAAAAATCGTCGTTTTAGTAAATTAAAAATTTTATTAAAATGATAAAATTAGAAGGTGACCCGATCACACCTCATCAAAAAGGATTGGTGGCGACTCCGTTTTTTTGTTCATTTCCAAAATACAAAGTCGATCCCCTTTTACAAAAAAAAATGGTTACGACAGCTTGGCGGCTCCACTGGGGACATGAGAGAGTCGAGCCGTAAAATTTATTGTTTTCTATCTTGTTGTCGAAAATTAAAAATCTGATTTGAAAAATTACGATCCTATTATTGCATTTGTTCGTATGTTATTTCATAATTACTGTAGTTTGAGTCTCGCATCATATTGCATAGGGACCATTTTGGTCTTACCCCTTTAAGTGGGAGTGAGAAGCTACTCCTTCGTGAGGTTTTCACCTCCGTGCAGGATAGTGGATCGCTTTCGGGATACATCCGTACCTATGTCTTCGTGAGATTTTCATCTCCGTGCAGCCATAGGGAAATGTATTCCCCTGAACTGAACTCGGTCCGTATGAGCCTATAATGGGTGAGGATTGAGGAATCTGCTGGTTCGGGTACCTCTCTTTAGAACCAAACCACATATAGTAAGCCCTAAGAGCCTACCCTAGGTAGAATTGTACCAAACCCTAGTGGTCACCCAGATAGGTGTTCTATTTTGTTGATTATTTCTTCTGTACTGACGTATTTTGTTTTGTTTTATTTATGATTGCCTTGCATTTTCATCATAGAAAGGAGGTGTTGATTCATATTCGATTGCTAAATAGAAGAGCTTGTCATAAGAAAACGGATTTCTCGATAAAATGGATTATAACACGGTCATCTGAATATGGTCCAAGTAAACACAACGAGAAAAGGCTGATAGTTCACGGAAGAATACAAAATTTTGCCCGAGGATTCAAGCCGGCAAAGATTATTCGAGAGTCGTCATGTCTAGAATTTATTAAAGGAGCTAACAAGCATCGTGAGGATACGTGAGCAATGAGTCGTGGCCCGGATCAAGCAAAAAGGAGCTAGTAGAGACATCTTTGGGAAAATTCGCAAGATTTGACCATAGTATCCGGATATAAAGAAAAAGATTAGTGTTTTCACCTGGACTATGAAGGTAATACCGTATATGTAATCCGTTTTATGTAAAGAAATTTGTTTTTTAGAAAAGTTGTTCTAATAGAATTGAATTCAAAATTAATACCTCTCTTTCTTTTGCATCCATTTCATGCATTTGCATTACATTACATCATTTGCATTAGATTTTCAAAAGGCCCTAATTAAGTAAAATTATTTTAGTTAACCTGGAAACCGGTAAAAGTTTATCGACCAAGCATCGTTACGGTACTCGCATAAAAGCCATGGAATAAAGGTTGGAGAGAATAGAGCAAAAGCAAATACAGATGCAAGAGCAATTGACCAGAATTCAACAATAGATGCGGAATCAAATGTTAGAATTCCAAAGGGATGTGATGGACCAATTAACACAGTTATTAGCCGAATGGCTTGAAAAAAGGAAAGGCCCAGTGATCAACAATGAGGATAATAAGGAATACCTCGTTTTTACACTAATAAGCGTTCAGACTCAACCAGACGCGCATCCGCAAGGGGTACCCATTACTATCAGCCCCCAACAACATCAGGACGGTATATCGGCACCAACGAACTACTCGATAGGCTCAGGTTCCAATCTGGGGGGCAATCTAACCCATCCCATTGTCATTGATCTGGATGGTCTAGTAGAAACAAAGAAGGCAAGAGTGGAGCTCCCGAAAAAATGTGAAGATCATCACAAACGGAAAAGGCGAGAGTGGAGCTCCCAAATTAATACTTTAAGGGCCCCAAAGAAGAAAGAAAATGAGGCGAATAATACGAGTATGTGTAACAAGGGCTATTCAAAGCCGGTTACCGAAGGCCAACCAAGGACGGCAACTACTAGCCATCAGGTCTCCCCAAAACAAGAACCCAATCCAAAATCAAACTCAGAAAAACCCCAGTTCGCGCCCATCCCAATCACGTATAGGGAGTTGTACCAAATTTTGTTTGACGCACATGTTGTGTCTCCTTTTTACGTAGAACCAATACAGCCCCCATACCCTAAATGGTACGATGTAAATGCCCAATGCGAATACCATGTTGGAATCACAGGGCATTCGATCGAGAACTGCACCGCTTTTAAAAAGATAATTGAAAGACTCATCAAAATGGTTATTGTAAAATTCGATAATACCTTTGGTGCAGAAAATCTGTTACCCAACCATTCAAGTGAGGGGGTAAATATTGTGAATTCCATGATGGAGAGGGGCATGAGATCCAAGAATGCATCGGGTTCAAGGCTCAGTGCAAGACCTGATATTGAGGAATCTGAACATTAATGACATACCCGAAGAGAGAACTGGGGAATAAAAGTTTCTAAGCGTCTGCCTTTACATACTTGGGAGTGTTTTGAACAATGGGACTGTGGAAGAGATCCCTGTATTTTTTAGAGCCAAATTCAGAGTAATGTCCAAAACGCTTATTGCTCTAAGCCTAGGAGCAATAAGAATCTTTTTTTAAAATAGGATTATGTTCAACATCTATATTTTCAATGAAAATGCATTTTTGTGTCTCACTTTGAGCAAATATTCTTTTATTCATTTATTTCATTCATGTTCATACCACATAAATAATTATTCTTAGATTCATTTATTCTTTGAATATTCTTTCGTACCTACAACAGGTCCCTAGATATCAACGACATGAGCGACGCTGCTACTGACTCAGAGTCTACTTTTGAGTAAGATATGTGTCTAGAGGGATCTCAAGACTTTGGAGATGACAGAGATTGTAACCTATCTTCCTGATTTGTTAAAAATGGTAGAATAAGATGAAACAGATCCTACCTTACAAAGAATCAGTGGAAATTTTGAGCCTAGGAGAAGAGAAAGAGGTGAAGATCGGAGCCTGTATCACCACAGAGACAAAGCGAGACGTCATTGAGTTATTCCAAGAATTCAAAGATGTTTTCGCATGATCTTATTAAGATATGCCCTGGCTGCCGAGACATGTGGATGTTGTTAAGGCTAAGGAAATCTTAGAGGAGGAACACATGCTAATGGTCTTACAATGGCCAGGCAAATCATGAGGTTCAGGTCCACCATGGAAGGGGATCGCATCAGTTATACCAAGAAATACCATAAGTGCCAAATTTATGGAGATAAGATTTCTCTTCCTCCTTCATCTCTTCATGTATAACATCTCCATGGGCTTTCTCTATGTGGGGCATGGATGTCAGTGGGCCGATCATGCCGAAAGCTTCTACGAGTATCGATTCATCTTTGTGGTCGTTGATTACTTCACCAAGTGGGCAAAAGCTACTTCATATGCCAATATCACAAAGTCGACAGTCAGCAAATTCTATGTCGGTATAGAATCCTAAAAAAGGATCATATCTGACGATGCATTAAATTTGAACAACAATGTGACATCAAAGGTTCGCAGTTTGTTCAAGATTAAATACCGTATCGACCCAAAATGAATGGTAAAAAAAAGGGATCACCGGGAAAAAGATCGAGACTCATGAAGATTGGCATTTGTGCTTGTCGAACAGGACCCCCCACCGGGGCAACGCTTTTCTCATTAGTTTATAGATGGAGGCGGTTTTGGCCATTGAAGTCGAATGAAGCAGAATGGCTCCAATCCCAATATGATTAGCTGAACTTGATCAGAGAAGAGAGGCTAAGGGCTATCCTCATGGTCAATTGTACCGAAAGCAAATGATGCGGGCCTATAACAAGAAGGTTCGTCCTAGAGAATTCCATGAAGGAGACTTAGTTTGAAAAGAATCCTTCCCATACAAAAGGACTTCTGAGGAAAGTAGATGCCAAACTGGGAAAGATCGTATGTGATAAAGAAGGCCTTCTCTAGAAAAACGTTGATTTTGACCGAGAGGGATAACCAGGACTTGCCTAATCCTATGAGTTAAAATCAAGAAATATTTCAGTAAAAAAAAGGGAAAAAGAAAAGGAAAAATAAGAAGATAAAGATAAAGAGAAAATAAAAATAAAAAAGAAAATGAAAAAGGAGAGGCCAAGGCGAAGACCCGCAAAGGGTGTCTTGAGACCAAAGAGATTTTGAATTGAAAACCCGTAAAGGGCAATTCAATTTTTAATAAAAATGGGGCATGTAGTAGTCTCGCTTCCTCCGAATTAACAAGAAGGAGAGATGTTACGCCTTGAGACCAAAGGGGTTTTGAATTGAAAACCCGTAAAAGGCAATTCAAATTTTGATTAAAGGAGGGCATGCGGTAGTCTTGCGATGCCTGAATTAACAAAGAAGAAGTACGCTACATCTTGGGGCATCAACAGAGTACTCTAGATCCCCTAAACGCATATTAAGCTCAAAATAGTCCTCAAGAAGTTCGTGCATAGAAGCTCATGCTGCGATATCTGGGGCACTTACTTTCCTCTCAATTATTTTGTATTTCAGCAATGTTTGCTTTCTTTGATTAATCCATTCTTTTCAGATTCTGTTCCTGATAAATTTCAGTTTTGTCCATCATTATGATATTTTTCAAGTATTTTGCATTGAAATAACAATTAATAGACTAATAATACTTTCACAAAAGAAGTTCTGCATATCACTCTGGAAGCTTCTAAATAGTACAAGAACTTGAAATAAGATTATTGTTTAGAACTCACCAAAACTAAGGGTTTGAAAGGAGTCTAATTTGAGACTACCTGTTAAGATTTTTTGTCAAAAGTATCAGTTGAATAAAAAGAAAAGATATTGCGTCGGTGATACAGCCTCGACAAATAATGAGTAACCCAAGCATTAAAATGGGATTATTCTCAAAGAAATTCGACATTCATATACATCTGGTCATGACACCCAGGGAATGGAAGGTGTAGCAGACCAAATTGATTGAACAAGTTACAGATCCTATACCCTTGAGTTGCAGTGGGATGGGTTGAAGTTGATACAGATCCTATAGCCATAAGTCGCAGTGGGATGGTTTAAAGATGGTACAAACCTTATGTCCCCAAGGTACAGCGGAAAGGACGCTGAAGTTACAGTGGGGCAAACCGGTTGAGAAAAATACGATTGTTTCTTCGGGTTTTCGGTCAGAATACCACCCAAGCAAGAAGACAGGATATTACGTCAAGTGATACAACCTGGAAGAACAACGAGCAATGACAACCCTAAGCTTTTAAAAAGGAATCATTTTCATGAAATTCTGCACTCATGCAAAACACATTTAGTTAGGAGCATTTGAGTCATTCCGATCATTGCATCCTAATCATTATACATTTTAAAAAGATCATTCTCATGACATTCTGCATTTATACAAATGTCACCCATAATATCATTTAGTTAGGAGCATTTGATTCATTCCGATCATTGCATCCTAATCATTGTACATTTAAAAAAGAAAAAGAAAAAAAGAAGATCATTATCATGACATTCTGCATTCATGCAAATGTCATCCATAATATCATTTAGTTAGGAGCATTTGATTCATTTCGATCATTGCATCCTAATCATTATACGAGGGATCATTCTCATGACATTCTGCATTCATGCAAATGTCGTCCATAATACATTTAGTTAGGAGCATTAGATTCATTCTGATCATAGCATCCTAATTATTTGGCATAAAAATAAACATATAAAATCGAGTCTACAGGACATGTCCCCCAGAGACGGTGTAGCAACATCGGTGAAATTACATATCTTATCTCCCTAAATAGTAGTGGAGCAGATGGAAGACGACGAATCTTATCTCCATGAAGCAGTGGAGTAGATTTAAGCCATCAGCCTTATCTCCCTGAAGCGGTAGTGGAGTAGACTGAAGATTACAGATCTTGTCTCCCTAAGCAGTAGTGGAGCAGATCGAAGACGGTGAATCTTATCTCCATGAAGCAGCGGAGTAGATTTAAGTCATCAGCCTTATCTCCCTGAAGCTGTAGTGGAGTAGACTGAAGATTACAAATCTTGTCTCCCTAAGCAGTAGTGGAGCAGATCGAAGACGGCAAATCTTATCTCCATGAAGCAGCGGAGTAGATTTAAGCCATCAGCCTTATCTCCCTGAAGCGGCAGTGGAGTAGACTGAGATTATAGATCTTGTCTCCCTAAGCAGTAGTGGAGCAGATCGAAGACGGCGAATCTTATCTCCATGAAGCAGCGGAGTAGATTTAAGCCATCAGCTTTATCTCTATGAAATGGCAGTGGAGTAGACTGAAGATTACAGATCTTGTCTCCCTAAGCAGTAGTGGAGCAGATCGAAGATGGCGAATCTTATCTCCATGAAGTAGCGGAGTAGATTTAAGCCATCAGCCTTATCTTCCTGAAGCGGCAGTGGAGTAGACTAAAATTACAGATCTTGTCTCCCTAAGCAGTAGTGGAGCAGATCGAAGACAACAAATCTTATCTCCATGAAGCAGCAGAGTAGATTTAAGCCATCAGACTTATCTCCCACAGCGGCAAGTGGAGTAGATCAAGATTACGAGATCTTGTCTCCCTAGCGAGAGTGGAGCGGATCGAAGACGACGAATCTTATCTCCATGAAGCAGCGGAGTAGATTTAAGCCATCAGCCTTATCTCCCTGAAGCGGCAATGGAGTAGACTGAGATTACAGATCTTGTCTCCCTAAGTAGTAGTGGAGCAGATCGAAGGCGACGAATCTTATCTCCATGAAGCAGCGGAGTAGATTTAAGCCATCAGCCTTATCTCCCTGAAACGACAGTGGAGTAGACTGAAGATTACAGATCTTGTCTCCCTAAGCAATAGTGGAGCAGATCGAAGACGGCAAATCTTATCTCCATGAAGCATCGAAGTAGATTTAAGCCATCAGCCTTATCTCTTTGAAGCGGCAGTGGAGTAGACTGAAGATTACAGATCTTGTCTCCCTAAGCAATAGTGGAGTAGATCGAAAACGACGAATCTTATCTCCATAAAGCAGCAGAGTAGATTTAAGTCACCAACCTCGTCTCCTTGAAGATACAGCGGAGCAGTGGAGTAGGTCGAAGCTACAAATCCCTTCTTTCTTAAATTACATTGAGGATCAATTCTCATCTCCTTGAAGTTCCAGCGGAGTAGGTCGAAGCTACAAATCCCTTCCCCCTGAGATTACATTGGAGCCACAATTCTTACTTCTTTGAAGTTCCAGCGGAGTAGATCGAAGCTACAAATCTCTTCTCAATGAAATTACATTGGAGTGAATAAAGCCACAAACCTTATCTCCTTGAAGTTGCAGTAGAGCAGGTTGAAGTTAAAGTCTTATCTCCTTGAAGTTGCAGTGGAGCAGACTGAAGATAGCGAATCTTATTTCCCTGAAGTTGCAGTGGAATAGATTGAAGCTATAAATTATAGATCTTATCTCTCTAAAGTTGCAGTAGAGTAGATCATAGCAAACTTTATCTCCCTGAAGTTGCAGTGGAGCAGGTTAAAAATTAACAAGTCTTATCTCCCTGAAGTTGCAGTGGAGCAAATTGAAGATAGAAAATCTTATTTCCCTGAAGTTGCAGTGGAACAGATTGAAGCTATAAATAAACAGATCTTAACTCTCTGAAGTTGCAGTAGAGCAGATCATAACAAACCTTATCTCCCTGAAGTTGCAGTGGAGCAGGCTGAAATTACCAAATCTTATCTCGTTGAAGTTCCAGTGGAGTTGATCAAAGCCACAAATCTCTTCTCCCTGAAATTACATTCGAGTGGATCGAAGCACCAATTCCTAACTTCTGAAGTTGCAGTAGGTTAGAGCGAGGCTACTTGAAGAAGAAGAGAAGCGCCGAGACTCAGCAAGACCGGGCGAAATTGGTCCTTTTGAAGTCTTTGCTCCATTCTCGTTACACGACAATGAGCAAAGAGGGGCAGCTGTACAGGCCCAATTTAGCACGGGCCCACTACTAATCAAAAACACACAAAAAAAGTCCAAATAACAGTCCATTAAGAGTCCAATTACAAAAAATAACATAGCCCAAATTAAACCCTAGCCCAAACCACAAATTAACCCAACAACAAAAAAATTTTCAGAATTTTCAAACCATAGGTGCGCCGCACCTAGGGCCTTCTGACGTCCGCCGCAGCCATCAGCGCAAAAGGCGCACCTACCCTCTTCTCTGCCACTGCCCATGTGCCTCTGCCACCACCATGACCTGCAAACAGAGAAAAAGAAGCAGACAACAGAAGCAAAAGCAATATTGTATTGTTTTTTCCATTCGGCTATATAAGCCTAACCAAACACACTTGTAGGGAGGGGGGATTTTGGAAATAAAAAAGAAAAGACGATTTTGAAATAAAAAAGGGAAACTTCGAATACAAACAGATTCAAAAAATCGGATTCGTAAGATTTGATTCTTTTATTTTTTCTTTCATTCATTTTATTTTATTCTTTTCTTTCATTTTCACACTTCGAATATACATACATATTTACATTTTCTCCATTTTTCTTTTAAAATAATAGTACGTATATATATAGCAAATAAAAAAATAAATTTTTTACCTTTTTGACTTTCCGGCCGCCGTATACGGCGGCACCGGCGGTGGTGCCGACCGCGGTGGCGCGGCGGTGACTGGCCAAAATCCCACCGGCTATCGGGCCCTTCAGAGAGAAAAAAATAAATGGGGGAAAGGGGTTTTTTTTTTAAGCAAGTTTAAATGATTTTTTTAAAGAAATTTTGGGCTTAAATAGCACCAAAAAAACGACGTCGTTTTGAATTAAAACCCCAGACGCTAAACGGCGTCGTTTTGGAGTAAAACAGGTCGACCCGACCCGCTTAGCCAAGGTCCGCGTGTTTTTTTAGCAGAAGGGCTAATTGCACTTTCAGCCCTTCCGCTTTTTTATGACTTTGCGATTAAGTTTATTTTACTTTTCAATTTTGCCCAATAATGTTTTCGGTTTTCAATCCGATCCCCCCTGATGCTGTGCGTTTTGGAGGAGAAGGAAAAATTTCCCTTTTAGTCCCTCCTTGTTATTCGCGCGTTCAATGGGGTCCTTTTCTTTTTATTTATTTTCAAATTTGCCCTGAACTTCTGATTTAAATTCAATTTAGTCCCTTTCTTAATTATTTGACTATCTTATTATTAAAATTAATTAATTTATTATTGCAATTCTTATTATTCTTATTATTCTTATTATTTTTATTACTATTAATGTTATTATTATTATTTAACATTATTGTTATTATTATTATTACTATTACTAGTATTTTTATTTATTTATTTATTTCCTTTATATTTGTTACTAGTTTCACTATTATTATTATTATTATCACTATTATTTATTTAAATTTTTGTTACTATTATTATTTTCTTTACCATTATTATTACTATTACTATTACTATTTTATTTTTATTACTATTATCATTATTATTTTTTAAAAACATTTACTTACTCATTTTTTTATAATTAATTTGCTCTTTATTCGTTTTTGTTTTTATCTTATTTTTATTTTTACCCTTATTATTTTTTATTTCAATTTACTTTATTTTAAATTTTTACACTTATTATTGCCATTTCATTATTTATTTATTTATGTATTTATATTTTGTTACATATATTAGCACTAAAATTCATTTTACATCTTGCCATAAGATCGTATTCCATGTTATCCGATCCATTAAAATTTTTATTTTAAAACAAGCGAATACTCTGCATTCTAAGGTTCGAAAGAAATCGTGCCCTAATTTACTGGGTTTCGATTTTTCTCATCGAGTCTAAAGAACCTATTATTTTCTTTTTAAAATCAAAGAATAAAAGTTAAATAAAAAACTTATTCTCGAGAATTCAAAATTGTCATGTCCTAACTCACTGGATGTGACGTTTTGTTATCTCGGGATAAGGATTTCTAAAAAATGCAAAGGCAATATTCTGTATTTAGAATTTTGAGAAAATCGTGCCCTAACTTACTGGGTTCTGTTTTTTCATTTGACCCAAATAACCGAATATCCTCCTCAAGCTTAAAATACGAGTTTTAAAAGTTGAAAGACAAGCTCAGTTTCAGGAACTCGAAATGTTGTACCCTAACTTACTGGGCGTGACATTGTACTTCTTCGAAATAAGAGGGTCTTAGCATCCATTTTAATTTATTCAAGTTTTCTTTTAAATAAAGAGGAACGTATTTTAAAATCTTTTCAAATTTTTGACATAAAGACATCAAATAATCAATTAGGTACCAATTTTGGGCATCACGAGGGTGCTAATCCTTCCTCGCACGTAACCTACTCCCGAACCCGTTTTCTGGATTTCGTAGACCAAAAATTGTCGTTTTAGTAAATTAAAAATTTTATTAAAATGACAAAATTACAAGGTGACCCGATCACACCTCATCAAAAAGGATTGGTGGCGACTCCGTTTTTCCTGTTCATTTTCAAAATACAAAATCGATCCCCTTTTACAAAAAAATGGTTACGACAATAAGTATAGATCATTAAATTACATGTTTCTAAAATTACAAACCTTTCGAAAACAAAATTATTACTTCTGTTTTGATAATTAACAGTTAATAGAAAAATGATTATTCATAGTAATTTTCATAATAAAAAGATTAATAATTGTAAATTAATAATGCATAATGAGTAATAGTAGCAAATCATTTATTAAATAGTTATATATAATTGATAAAAAAGATAAAATATAAATATGATCACCCCATTTTTTAAAATGATTTATTTCACTATCCAACTTAAAAAACAATAAAAAAAATTTACTTTCGATTACTCAATTTTTTGAAAATTGTATTTAGTTAACTTCATAAATTATAGATTAGAAACTTATATTTGAAAAATGATGAATATTTTATCTTTACACTATGGAAATCTTTATATTCCATTTATAATTTCTTGATTAACTTTAATATATATTATATAAATTTGGTCTTAATTTGTTAAATTTATTTCTCAAGAATTTAAATTTAAATGTTATAATGTTTAAAAAACTTGAGTCTGCTTTGATAGCACGTTATCGTTTGCTCAATTGGCAAGTCCAAATTTTTGTTTCTTAAGGTTTGCTTTAGCTGACAAGAACTTTTCTATATTCAAGAAAATATGGAGACTACAAGTCGATAATAGAAAAGATTGTGATTTTGTCTGTTCTACAACCAAGTCGGTGAAAAGACTGAAGTTGGCGTGCGAAGGAGTTTCGTCAATGGAGAAAGATATGGCAGATTTATGCCTCGACGATGAGGAAGAAGAAGTCGTGAATTTTGGGGTGGAGCCTAATCTGCAAAAATTAGGCTATGATCTTTGTTTGGTAGGGTGTTGTCTTACAACAAGCGTGGTCCACTTGCTTACCATGAAAAATACTATGGCTAATTTGTGGCATCCATTGGGAGGAATTCTGATATCTGATTTAGGAGAAAAACACTATTTGTTTCGTTTCTTCCACGAAGTTGATGTGGAATGTGTTATGTTCCTCTAGTGTTCACGGACTTTTGGGTACAAGTTCATGATCTTCCGCCAGGTTTTTTCTCAGATAATGTGGCAAAACAACTTGAGAATTTTGTGGGTTAATTCTTGGAGTATGATACAAGAAAATAAAATCAGAGTTATAAAAATTTTATACGTATTACGATTTAATTGGATGTATGAAAATCGCTAAAAAGGAGGGAAAAGTTATGGCATCACAATCAAATTTTGTTTACGTTAAATTTAGATACGAATTTTTTTCTCTATTTTGTTTCCTATGTGGTTGTTTAGGGCATGGGGATAGATTATGTCGAAAAAGAATAAATATTGGGATGAGGGAAGTAGAGTGTGGGTGGACTTGTCTCTGAAGGCACAACCAAGAAGAGCGACGATTACACCGAGTGTTTGGCTGAGGGAGGATAATAACAGGGATAATTTTGGGGAATCTATCGGCAAACAAAACGAAGGAATGAGTGAAAGGTCGGTAGGAAATTTTGACCTACGACAAAACCACAACCTCATGAGATCTATTTTAGGTTTCAATTTGGAAGGAGTAGGGACTCAAGATAAAGGGAAAGGAATCAAAAATTCTGAAAGGATGGGGAGAGCAGATATGGAGGATGATAGGGAAGAGCTTCCACTAGTGAATAGCGAGGGAAAGATAAGGCCTAGGTCAGATAAACAAATTCTAGAGAGATCTTTTTTTACACTCATGGCTGAAGGGAGTGAGAGATGTGAGGAAATTTGCAAAAAATAGATATCAGCGCCTGCCAATAGGCAAGCCAACCTGATGTAATGAAAATCTTAACCTGGAACATGCGTGGATTGGGGAGTCTATAGGGAATTAGGAGGCTTTAGCACTCGCTGAAGCAACACAATCCCCTTGTCTTCCTTATGGAGACAAATTTGGACATTAAGAGAATGGAGAGAGTGCAACGACGATGTGGGTTCCATAATGGTATTGATGTGTTAGATTTGGGTACGAGAGGCGGGTTGAGCCTAGGGTTGAAGGGGGAGTTATCTGTAAGCTTAAGAATTTATTCTATCAACCATATTGATGTTGATATCGAAGAAGATGAAGGTGGGGCAAAGTGGCGGTTGACTAGTTTCTATGGGGCCCTAGAAGCCCGAGGAAGGAATGGAGCATGGGACCTTTTAAGAAGGTTAGGAAGAGAGCAGATTAATCCATGGCTGGTTTGTGGGGATTTTAATGAGATTCGTTACCCTTTTGAAAAAGAAGGAGGTCTGCCAAGGGAAGAAGGACGCATGGAGGAATTTAGGGCAATTCTAGAACACTATCATCTTGAAGACATAGGGTATACAGGGCGTTGGTTTACGTGGGAAAGGGGAAACCTTCCGGAGATGAATACCAAAGAACATATTGACAGAGGGGTGGTGAATTTGGGATGAATTAATTTATTTCCTGAATACACAATTAGACACTTGTCACATTGTTTTTCTGATCATTGCCCTCTACTATTTAAAACCAAATTTGAAAAGGCAATCATGAAAAGGTCTGACTTTAGATTTGAAGCATGGTGGGCTATGAAAAATTCTTGTGAAGAGGAGGTGAAATGACTATAGGAGCAAATTAGGGGGAGTGTGGTGGCGTGATTAACAGTTTGGGGGAAAGGTTTACAAATATGGGCAATGGGAATTAAAAAAAATTAAGAAAGGAGTTATCAAGGAGATTGCTCACGAAATTAGAAGAACTTGATGGGTTGGAAAGAACAAATGAAAATTTAGCAGATTTAATTTACATAAATATACAATTAAATTTGGAAATTGAAAAAGAAGATGGGATGATACATGCATGGATTTGGTGAAATTTATTAAATTCCATTCACCGAAGCTGCCAATTTTAAAGTTTGGTAAATTAGAAGACTTGCGATGAAATTTTGGATGGGACATTTTTGGGTTGAGATGTCTCATGGCGTTCGAAGATCTATCTCTTAGCTTTGAAACTCACTTTGAATCACTCAATTTTGAGTTTAGGAGCTCAAGTTATCATCGTTTTAGTGAAGACTGTGCAAGCAGAATTTCTGGAGAGGATTATGACGGGAATTACGAGTTTCGGGCTTTTAATTCAAGTTTAAATCATATTGGATTCGGTTTTTGGGCTAAATTTTATTATATATGAGCACAATATTATATTTATCAGCTCTTATTATTTTATTATTCCGAATTTTTAATAATTATTAAGTAGTTTAAGTTATTTAAGAGTTTTATGTCAACAAGAAAATTTAGTTTAAAACTACTTGTTTGGATTAATTAGTATTTTAGTATACTTAAAGAGTTTTATTTAGATTTCTTTAGCTATTCTATATATAGGCCTTTACATTGTACACAAATCAATCAATTCATTATTATTCAACTTCTCTTTTAAGTCAATAAATTCTCTTTGAGTTTTCTTTTCAAGATTTTCTCTTTAGTTTCTTTTAGAGTTTTCTTTTCAAGATTTTCTCTTTAGTTTCTTGTAGAAGAGTTTTAACAATCTTTTTATATTGTGGGGATCATGGAGGGAAATGAACTTTATTGAATTAATGCAATCATTCTAACTTGTCAAGGTTTCTATCATGGAGGGAAAATTAGAGCCGCTTGAAGGAGGTTGTGGATTCTTCGTGTTTCCAAGGCTTTTTAGGATTTTTACATATCACGGTCTATCTTTGTAATACCCCTTACCCGTATTCGACGTCGGAACGGGGTACGAGGCATTACCGAACTTAAACATAAACAAACATACATTACTGAGTCATAAATTTTTGTCCAAATTAAAACCATTTTGAAATTAATCATAAAGTCCCTAATACGAGCCTACGAGGCCCAAAACATACTTTGGAAGTGGTTCGGGACTAAACCGAGAACTTTAGAAATTTTTTTACAAAGTTTAGAAAATTTTCCACTAAATAGGGGTCACACGCCCGTGTGGTCAGGCCGTGTGGTCATACACGCCCGTGTCCCGACCCCATGTAACTCTCTGACTTGTAACTTATGAAAAAATTGATGTCACACGGCCAAGACACACACCCTTGTGCTAGGCCGTGTGGCACACACGGCTGAGACGCACGCCCGTATCTCTACCCGTGTACTTAATTCTGGACATTTTGATTCTCAAAATTAAGGTGCAGGGGACACACGGCCTGAACACATGCCCGTAGGGCAGACCGTGTGTCACACATGGCCTAGACACACGCCCGTGTGCCTACCCGTGTGGACAACATAAAGGCTATTTTCCAAGCCATTTGCCACCCTTATTCACACAAACACTTACACAAATTCAAAGGCACAAAACATAATATACTTGGGCAACCAAACATCCACAATTATGACTATCACATGCAAATACAATGTCAACATCTATCATATTCACAACATCTATTAAGCGACAATTGACTATTTGCAAAATACTTATTTGTACTCCACTTTATCATTTCATCAATAGACCACATTTCCAAACTTCTCACATTCATGTCATAAATAACATTTCTAACATTCACCAAGCATACCATGACCATATCACCAAAGTCATTAGCACACACATATATATATTTAGGCTTACAACCATGATAGCCCAAATAAACCAATTTACATAGCCAAATATCAAAACAAGCCTTTGACAATCACAAGCCAACACATTGGCTACAATCATGATGACACACATAACAAATTGACTAAGTCCCTATACATGACATAGACTTAAAATACTTGAATTCATTTATACCCAAAAATGACAGCTTGATAGTGTGATAGGATCTCCGGTGAACTCCAATTCGAGCTAGCTTAATAACCCTATAAGATATGGGAAAATAAAGGGGTAAGCTATACAGCTTAGTAAGTCCGTACGAAAATAATAAGCAACTCTTACCAATCTTTTATCAAGCCTAACAATTTAAACACGAGATAATACAAATTACTATAAATCTCACGGTTATAATTCTTATTCAATCATGATATTTACTCCATCAACTTATAAGCATAATTTAACATATCTTGGCATTAGCCTAACAACCATAATCTCTCCTTTGTAATATATTACAGCAAATAACAAATCATTTCAAACCTCATAATAAACATGCACATTAATTGTGAGTATTTACATTTCAAGCATATACTTTAACATCTTTCAATTGCCTAAACTCTTTTCTTCCCATACTTCCATAACCATTTCAACAAGCAATTATGCCAATCTTCCCTTTTTCTCATATCCAACAAATCACAATTTGTGTGAATAAACATACCACATCATAACTCAATTTGGCTCGAAAGCCAATCACATAATCGTCAATCGAATTTACCATGTATTTCACACATCACAAATATA
Source organism: Gossypium sturtianum (assembly GCA_025698515.1). Classification (NCBI taxonomy): domain Eukaryota; kingdom Viridiplantae; phylum Streptophyta; class Magnoliopsida; order Malvales; family Malvaceae; genus Gossypium; species Gossypium sturtianum. Next base: position 64,947,413 of record CM046952.1, read on the forward strand.
GACCAAAAATCACAAGGTTTTCACAAAAACATTCTTATGGAAATCATGAACTCACAATTTCATGAAGTCAATGCTTATAAACTTTACGTACATACCTGTACCAACTTGTAACATAATCACATACTTTCTCGTCTTTGACATACCCGTTGAATTTCTCATTGAACCATTTAGAATACTAAAGGATACTCGGGTACACACAGTACCGTACCAATGCCATATCCCAGATATGGTCTTACATGTAATCTCGTATCGATGCCAATAGCCCAGCTATGGTCTTACACGAAGTCTCATATCGATGCCATATCCCAGATATGGTCTTACACATAATCTCAGTAACCCTAATGTCATGACCTTTATATCCTATCTATTCCTAAGGTTCAACAGGGACTTTCGCTGTATCGAATCTCTGTCGGTCATTTCTGTAGCATCGTACTCAATAACATTCACATTTCGTTTCAATAATATAAAATTTACCATAATTATATCAATTAAGCATTTATACACATATAATTTAATGCTTATTAAACATACGAACTTACCTCGACATAAAAATGGTGAAAAGGACTAACTTGTTTTCCCCCGTTCTAGGTCCGAACCTCAATTTTCTTGATCTATAATATCACATTTAACTTATTTAATCAATATATTATTCATTTCAGTCCAAAATCACATTATGGCAAAAATTACATTTTTGTCCCTAAAGTTTGACATATTTACATTTTTGTCCCTAGGCTCGTAAAATGAAATGTACTCAATTTCTTCAATACCCATGCTTAGCTGAACCTTATACATGCTTATAAAATCCCACAATTTTCATTTATTTACATTTTTATACCATATTTTATAACTTTTACAAATAAGTCATTTTAGGCATTTTCACCGAAAATCACTTAGCAAAAGTCGTTTATCATACACCAAACATGCATTTTCCACCATCAAACATCAAAATACATACATGTTCAACATGGGTAAAATTTTAGACTTTGACATCTCTTCAAATTGGTGGTAGAAATAGATAGATCATGTTACAAGGATTTCAAAAACATAAAAATCATTAAAAACGGGGCTAGAACGGACTTACAATCGAGCTTGAAAGTGGCCAAAACCCTAGCCATGTCTTCTACATGTAAAATTCGGCCAAGGGGAACAAGATGGACAAAAATTGGCTTTTAATTTGGCTTTTTAATTCATTTAATTGCCAAATTACCAAAATACCCTGAATGAAAAACTTTGAAAACATACCAAACCATGTCCATTTTTGTCCACCAACTTAACCAATGGTCTAATTACCATTTAAGGACCTCTAATTTAAAATCTCATAGCAATTGGACACCTCTAACATATAGAGTTCAAGTTTTGCACTTTTTTGCAATTTAGTCCTTTTGATTAAATTGGGTGCCCAAACGTCAAAAATTTCGAACGAAATTTTCACGAAATTGTTCCATAAAACTGTAGACCTTAAAAATACAATAAAAATTAATTTTTCTTTGTCAGATTTGTGGTCCCGAAACTACTATTTCGACTTGAACCAAAATCAGGCTGTTACAATCTTTTCCATCTATCTTCTTTATTTTCATCTTTATTGTTCCAATATTTGATTTATTGTTCTAATTATTTATCCTATTTATTTATTTATTTAAATTGGATTTTATTGTGTTTTAGGTTGTGAAAAAATCCAAGTTTCTTTCTGAACATTGTAACACGTGGTTTGTGTAAGTGTACACAGTCGTTTCAAGTAATAAGTAAAAGAGTTATCGTCTCCATAGGGACTGTGTATGTTAATCAATTAATTGTAAAATTAATACTAACAATTTGGTAAGAAAACACAATGTTTTGGAGGTGGTTGATTGTTAAATTAAATTGAATAATGTAAATGCAAAGTGATCCCTAATGCAAATTAACCTAAATGCAATGTATGTAATAAAATGAATGAGATGAACTTAGCACCAAATTCACAAACTTCAACAATCAATAACATGAATAGGCTAGAATAATTACCTCTATCAACTCAATTCATTTTTATCATGCTTAATAATGCTCTAGAAAATATTCCATGGCAACCCAATCTTTCGTAAGCTTGAAACCAATATTAAGTCATTTACTGATCATATTTAGCTAAGGGTTTCTTAGAATTCATGTGAAGTAACAGGGACGGGCTAGGTATGAAACAATTTAATCCCATAAACCTAATAGCTATGAAAGATAATAGAGCTCTCTCGAGTTATTATGAACCTTTAATTTAGTCGGGTTAGGATCTAAATTAAGCATACACTTTTCAATTATTGCGTCCATTAGTCATTGTCTGGCTAGGATTGCTCAACTAATTCTAATGCATTCAATCACATATGAATGAAATACATGCTTGAGTTTAATTGAAAACATGAACGATTGAGGCACAAAACATCATAAGCACAATTTAAATGAACTTTATTGAATTAATGCAATCATTCTAGCTAAAAAAATTTAAGTTACCATTGTTGATGAAAAGATAACAAAAAAAGTTGCAAACATGATTAAAATCAAAATAACAAAGATAAGGGAGAATAAACTTTGATTAATTTGACAGTCTTGCGGAATCTGATCAAAATGGCTTCCTCTAATCCTTGTGTTTTCTCCTTCGCAAGTTGCTTCTCAAGGTGGCTGGCCAAGAGAGTACCTACTCAAGGATTTTTTTTGCTAACGGAAAGGGAAAATATGGATGCTTATGCGTGGAAAGAAAGAAAGCAAATGGGAGAATGAAATGAGAGTGAGAGACGAATGCTGTTTGAGAAATGAGGGATGATGGATATGAGGAATGAGAGTGGGTATTTATAGTGAAGGTTGGAAGGAAGTGGTATGTTGGTTGCTTGATTCAAGCATGATTTCATGCTTGAATCAAGCTAGAGTGTGGACGGTTTCAATGGAGTATCTTGTAGGCTATTTTCTAATTTATTTGCACGTGTAGGGACCTCTAGTAAATCCCCCAAAACTAATTTTTGGGCTGCTCATAAATGCTTTGCTGAATTGGACTTGTTCTCCCTTGTTTAGACGGTTTGGTAACCCAACTATTTACCAGACTTGTCCATCAATTGATCCATCTTCAATTGGGTCAAATCAACTTCTTCATGACCCATTTTGCATGCGTTTTCCATCCATATAAAGTGAATTTGGGCATGTCCATGTAACTTTATTTTATAAACAAATCATGCATAGTTTCTTTGGTCTAGCTGCATTAAATAATATCAAGATTAATATGTAGCATAAAATAATGAAATTATGCATAAATTTAATAAAAAATAGAATAAAATTACATTCTTCACTAAATCATGCATATTATTGAAATATAAACAAAATTAACCCAATTAGTGATCAATTTCTCGGAATTAATATTGTTTTCAAGTAAAAAGGTGCCAAAAATAACTATAAAAACTCTATATAAATTAGAGTTTTCACACCCCTAAACTTAATCCATTACTTGTCCCGAGTAATGCAAAGCAAAAATTTAGAGAAGACAATCTTGCAATGAGTTTAAATTGAATCATTAAGTAGAATCAACTTTTGCTCATAAACATGCATCAACAAGGTCATGCTCACAAACTCTTTTTGCTGACAAGTTGCTCACATGGAAACATTATTTCAAAATTTTATTCCAAGTATGGGAAAACGCTAACATGAGTCATAGAGTGCATAATTTTCAAGGTCATTCATAACATTCACCATTCAATCAAAGTTTCCTCATCAATTAAACAAAACAATTACAAGGTTTAATTAAAGGTCCTCATATGTTGAACTTAGCAATTCCTCTCCACTAATGTAGTCGGCATAATTATCAAAATCAATAGGTCTTTTATAGGGTTGTAATGGGGCTAGGCTCAAGGTAGGGATAAAGATAAGTGAATTTTTAGGTTCAATAATCTTAACCTTAACTTTGCCTTGGATCTTTTCGAGGTACACCCTTCCTACTAATGAGTTTTACCACCCCTAAAATTAATTTGAAGCTTTATGCTAAACAATACTTCTCAATATTTTGAGTATTTATTTTGCTCATTTTTCTTTGATATTTGAACAAATATATTTTTGAAAATACATGGAAAACATGTATATCTTTTTGAATTTTTCATCGATCTCACAAAGACAAGTATAGTTAAGATAGGTGCAAAAATAGGACAAAACTTAAAAAGATAGTCATGTGGATTATGATGTATGTGAATACAATAAAATAGACTTGAAGGCTCAAAATAAAGTTTCAAGGGTTAAATTCATACGGTAGGCTTGAAAGGCTCAAATGATCCAAAGAAAATTGTGCGTAAATCATGTTTAGATTCTTATGCCTCCTAGGATTTCACCTCAAGAAAGTTGCTAAGTCAATTCTAAAGACTTAAACCTTCATGCATGCCTACTTCTAAGGAAATTAAAATTTCATGGTAAAAACTACATAAGACCTAAGAACATACAAAAATTCCATAGCTCAAGTTAGCATAAAAACTCGGATAAAATCAGAAATCATACTTGCATTTGAGCTTAACTTATGAACAAAAAAATTCTATGAATATCATTTTATTTCAACATACTTATGTGTAAACATTGAATCATACTTAAGAAAAAATTTAAAATTCATGCAAATATTGCCTTACCCCCTTTAAAAAGAAGCAATGTCCTCATTGGGGAAACAAAGTAATATATAAAAACTGAACACCAGGTAGGATAATAAGAAATGAGAGGTAAGTTATAAAGACTGCTTAAGTATCAAGTCCCGTCCTTAAAAAGAAGCAATGTCCTCATTGTGTAAACAAAGTAATGAATGAGAACTGAACACCAGGTAGGATAGCAAGAAAAGAAAGGTGAGTCATGAAGACTGCTTAAGTACCAAGTCTTTCTTAACAATCCAATCCTCGACATGTTCATTAACATTACCACACTACTTCGCTTTTTATAAAAAAGAGGCATTGAGTTTAATTTATTCATGTTTTCAATTTCCTATTTATTATGCAAAATCCAAATACTAAGAAAAGAAGCGTAAATGCCTAAAAATAACTACTTAAGAAAAAGAAATTTCCCCCTTTTAAATCATGTCATCCTCTATGTCTTTTTCCTTTTCCATTCTTTGTCACACTTGATCCCATAATATCCTCTTGCCATGTCTCAATGATATGATCTGTAAATTCAGGAACAAAACAATTAGAGATATTCTTAAAAGTATTTCGTATGGTATCATCTTTAACTTTTGCTTATCTCCAGTAATCTTGTTATTGGTTATGCATGAATTTCCACATATCCATCATAGTTGAAAATTTTGAATTCTTCATAGTGTTTTAATCACATCTTTCCCTTACTTCCTCATCTTGAATCACAATTGGATTTTTGACAGTAGTTTTGGAAGATCTAGTTCTTTTGAGAGACATGATTTTTCTCGAAAAATAGGTCGAATTTTGGCAAAAGAGGAAGAAAAGGAATCGGCAACGTGTGGTGGAAAAAGTGTTGCGACAGTGATGGAATTATGACAACGACGATGTTGAGACAGTGTCGGGTTTTGCAGTTGCAACAAAGTTGCTCCGGCGGAAGCTTTACGGTGGCGATAGGGAAGTTCTGTGACAAAGGGAAAATTTGGGGAGAGTTTTTGGGATTTGAGGCCGACGGCTAAGAGGAAAGAAATAGGTGGCTAGGGTTGAAGCTAATTGCTTGAATGGTGTCAAAAATATGATGGTAAAGAGGGGTTTATATAGTAGTAGATTAGTGTAAATTTTTAGCAAAAATTTATCTACAAATGGATGTTTGGGAGGCAAGGTAAGGAGAGAATGGAAAAGATGGCGACAATTTTAGGGTTTGGGGAACCCTTTGGATGGAAATGATGGGTAATTTTGTCCTCTTACTGTTCTGGGCCTCGAGCCCAAACTGTACTTAAAAATTAAACTACTCTAAATAAAATAAACTAATTAGTACTTGGGCCAATTTTGATCCCTTTATTAAACATAAACAACTAAAAACAATTAAAATGAAAGCAAAAAATAATTTTAGGCTATTTAGAAAATTTCTTCTTGAAAGATTACATCAACTTAAATTCCCAGGAAAGGTTGGAGGGGTCACAAATGGTCCCGTTTAAGTTCCAATCTCCTTAGACAGAATTAATTCTGTAATAGTCCATTTTTTTTGTGGTGTCAGAGACAGTGGTTTTGGGACCATGATTCCGATGAGTGAGTAAATATTTTAATGTTTATTTAATGTTTATAGGGTTAATTTAAGGTAGTATTAAATTTTCATTAAGAAATTTTAAAGTTTAACTGGTTAATTAGGGAAAAAAGGACTAAATTGTAAAAGTTGCAAAAGTAAGTTTCTATTAGTAAAAGGTGTTAATTTAATAAGGAAACAATATTTAATGACCTTATTGGGTAATTATACCCTTGGTGGTGTTAGTGGATGGTTTTGGCTTAAAGAATTAAGGGTTTTAAAGGTTTTGACAAAAGGGTATTTTAGTAAATTGATAATTAAGCATAAAAGTAATAAGCCAAATATCATCATCTTCCACATTTTACCAAATTTTGACCGAAAAAACCATGGGAGAATAGATAACAATCAACCAACCTTTGTTTCAAGTGCATGGTATGTAAATTTGATCTGTTTTTTGTAATTTTTATGTTTTTGAGCTCGTTTTTGTTTAATCTAGCTAGCCCGAGAGTCAAATTGAAAAACAGTTAAATGTTATATATTGTGCCATGGATTTTTTTGATATGATTTTGAAGTTTTATGATAGATTGTTAAGATTGGTTGTTAAATAGAAGTATTTTGTTAAGTGATTTTTAGTAATTTTAATGTTAAATGATTAAATTGTTAAAAAGTAATTTTTATTGGTTTTAATGTGAAATTTTGGTAATTATGGGCTATTCAAGACCCCTAGTAAAATCAGCTACCATGTTTTAGTTAGAAAAATGGTGAAATTGCAAGTTAAGAATTTAGGGACTAAATTGTAAGAAAGTTAAAGTATTGGGGATAAATTTGTAAATTTATGATGGAAGGGTTTAATTGTATAAAACTACTTCTTAGAATGTTGGAATTATAATAATTAAGTTGAATTATTATTTAGATCAAGAAAAGAATCTATCAGACTTGAATCGGGGAAAGACAAAAGTCTTGAATTAACTTTTAACTTAGCTGTAACAACTGTGGTGATTGAGGTAAGTTCGTATAGTGGATTAAATTGTATCATTGGTATATTTTAAGTTGGTATTTTAGAAATGTATAGTTCATGAAGCATGTGTGGAATGGTACAATATAATGATATTAAAGGATTCAGATATATGCAAAGGTCCCGTTTGAACCTTAAGAATTCTTAGGATACAAATGACACGTCATTAGGGATTTCATGTTTCGGGTGCTGGTCCTGAATGTCCTACCGATAGCTGAGGTCCTGTATTTATTGTGGATTATCCATAGCTCGTGTGAGCAGCATCGTGTAGCTAACATTTTGACCCACAGCTCGTGTGAGCAGGTCCATTTCACAGCTCGTGTGAGCACTATTGAAAAGGAAAGGTTACGGTTATATGGAAAGGCATACTATGTGTGAGCATTCCCGAGTATCTAATAAAATTCTATATGGTTCAATGGGTAAGAAAAAAGAATTTAAGAGAGCTTGAATGCAATGTCATAGATATTTATGTTCATAAGATAAGAAAGTTAATATGTACCATGGATGAAAAGACTATTGAATATTCATATGAACAAGGTAAATGGATGCAATTCAATTCATGGTATTTGTTGTGTCTTATGATGTTATCTGGTTAAATTTTCTACTAATGGTGTAGATTATTTTGAATAGGAATATCAAGTATTTATATGAACTACTAACCATGATTGAATGTTTAAATGTGGCGAAATGGTAAGTTTACGTTTCTTTTTTACGAGCTTACTAAGCACAAGTTGCTTATGTAGTTATTTTTCCTCTGTTTCATAGATTGTCAGAAGCTCGATCGGTTGGAAGCTTGTCGGAGTTCTATCACACTATCCATAATTCACTTTGGTAGTTTTGGTTATTTTTGAATTATGGTTATAAATGGCATGTACAAGGTTTGTTGTCAATGAAGCCCTTTGATGTGTTTTGGTTTATCTTGTAAATGATTATATGAATATATGGTTAGTTTGGCTTGTATATGCTAAAACTCTTATGACTATGGTCACTTGGGTAGGCCTATCTAAAATGATATGTTATGAGGGTAATGGTTGACAATAAGTAGCTCTTTTATAACTATGTTATGTTATTGAAATATGGCATCATAGTTTTGTGATAGAATGATTTTGACTTGACTTGAATTGGAGGTGCCTTTAAATGGCATATTGGTTAGAATTATTAGGTTGATTGAATTGGTATGTTTATGTGTGTTTGACAAATGAAGTAGATTGTTGGGCAAAATTTGGTCTTAAAATGGCTTGTTTTAGGGGCTAAATATGGAGCACACGGCCTAAGACACGGGCTGTCACACGGCCGTGTGACTCACACAGCCTAGTTACGCAGTCGTGTGTCACTATTGTTTTAGGTGCAAGTATCACACAGTCTAAGACACGACCGTGTGTATCTAGTCAGTAAGTTAGATGGTCTAGTACACAGCCTACGACACGACCGTGTGACCCTAGTTAATGAGTTACACGGTTTAAGAAATGGGTTGGGACACGACCGTGTGTCCCATTGTTCAAATACCACATGGTCTGGGCTATGTCACACGGCTTGGCCACACGGTCATGTGACCCCTATTTCAAAATTTTCTACTTTTTTCCATATTTTCTAAATTGTTTTAAATTAGTCCCGGATTGATCCTGAACTATCTTTAGGGCCTCGAATGCTCGATTTAAGGCCCAAATGTATATTTTTTCTTGGTTTGTAATGAGATTTAGGTAATTAATATTAAATGATGTTATTGATCTATTTTGAAGTCAATTGTTTTGATTTGTATGGTAAAGCTCTGTAACCCTAATCTAACGGCAGAGATGGGATAAGGGTGTTACATTTAGTGTTTAAGACGTTGACCATTAACTTTAAACATACCTCCCTTGTTGTCGTGTAATTCTACTACTCCATATGGATAAACTTTGTGAATGGTATAAGGTCCTTTCCATCGAGATTTGAGCTTTCTTAGAAATAACCTTAGCCTTGAATTAAACAAAAACACTTTTTTACCTTTTTTGAATTCATGAGGTTGTATACGACTTTCATGCCTTCTATTAATCTTTTCTTTACACATCTTAGCATACTCGTATGAAAATAACCTCAACTCCTCTAACTCGTCAAGTTGTAACATTCTTCTCTCACCAGCTTTGTAACTCCCCTAGCCCGTATCCATCACCAGATTAGGGCTACAGAGAATTACCAGAAGTTAACATCATACAACAACATTTATTCAACATATACAAAACATAGCAATATTATTCAAAATCAAGCATATAGTCCCTTATACGAGCCCTCGAGGCCCTAAAAACACATTAGAAACGAGTCAGGACTAAATCGAAAACATATGGGATTTTATGAAAAAATGCAAAATTTGAAACTGCAGGGGTCAGACGACCGTGTGGCCAGGCCGTGTGGGCATTGAAGTAGGGTTACACAGTTGTGTACTAGCCCGTGTCCGTGCCCGTGATGGAATAGCCTATTTTCAGTGAAATTGGAACAGTGGTTTCGGGACCACAAATCTGAGCCAGAAAGAAATTTTATTTTAGTATTATTGCATGATCTGCATTTTGATAGGAGTGTCATATGAAAATTCTGATAAGAAAATTTTAGCGATTATGTGTTTAATTAGGGAAAGGACCCAATTGAATAAAATGCAAAAAAGTTGAATTCTAGTAGCTATAAGTATCAAATAGTTATGGAATTTAAAACTTGAGGTCCTTATATGGTAATTAGACCATTAAAGAAAAGTTAATAGATATTTTTGGTGAATCATCCATGGAAAATTAGAAAAAGGCAAGGACTAAATTGGAAAGTGGAAAAATTAATGGATGATAAATAATTAAATGAAAATATTAACATTTTATATCATCTTCATCCCCAAAAATTCCAAGGAAACCCTAGGAGAGAGAAAGGAAACTAATCAAGCTTAATTAGGTATGTTTTCTTGTCCTGTTTTTAGTAATTTTTATATTTTTTGAGATCGGGATGGTTTAATCTATCTATTTTGGGGATTAATTTGAAAATTTATCAAAGTATAGAAGTTTTTCCATGGATGAATATGCTGAAATTTTGAAATTTATGGTAGAAAACGAAAGGTTGTTAATAGATAAACAACTTTTACAAAGTGAATTTTGATGAAAATATGATTTAGGGATTAAATTGTAAAGATGTAAAAGTTATGAAAAAGATTCTGAATTATGTGAAATACATGTGCTGTAAATGTTATATGAAATTTTTGGTTAGGCTTGGAATAAGGATTAAATTGCATGAATTTCATTTTCCGAGCCTAGGTACGAAATTGGAATTTATGAAAAGTTTAGGGGCAAAATGGTAATTTTACCTAGGATGTAAATTGAATCCAATTGAGTATGAAATGGATTAAATTGATGATTAAATTCATTTATATAGATCCGGATAACTCAAATTCGAAGCTAGATCGAGGAAAAGAAAAAGTCTCGGATTAGTAGATTTCGTATACAAACAAGTGTCGAGGTAAGTTCGTGTAACTAAATTGTGTACATTTATATGTTTGAATTAAATGTTATATATGTGAAATGTATAATTGTCATGTATGTGAAATTGATTGAATATCCTATAATGTCTGATAAATGTCAAATCCCGTTTGAATAAATGAAAGTCGGTGGATACAGAATTTCCCGTATTGGTAGTAGTCCAGCATATGTTACGGACACACCATAGCTCGAAAGAGCATCCCGTTATTAGTCCTCTTGAACTTCCTGTTATATGGTTCAGCGAGTGGAACGGTGGAAATGTGCAAGTGTACACAATCGTAACAAGTAATAAAGTGACAAGTAAATGTCGAGTTATCGTACCCACAGGGACTGTAAAAGAATTATTTATGAAAATGATTTCAAACACTTTGGTGAAGGGAAAATATTTGGATTTAAGAAATATTTAAAAACTAAAAAAAACAAAGTAAAATAAAATAAAATAAAGTTCTAATGCACGATTTCAAAAGCTAATTTTAATCAAGATGATATAATTGTGTTGGATTAATTACATTTCTTACCTTAGAATTATTAAATTTATGCTTATACTTGTTACGAATAAATCACGACAACTCGGTAATTTGCTAACTTATGAACATATTTACAAATAAAAAATCCATTCATCTCTTGTACATATTCCTATGTCAATTCGACCGATAAAACAGATTATTAAAAGTAAACATGTTATTGCACATACATACTTATTAAATTAAACAATCTCTCGTATATTCCTATGTCGATTCAAACGATTAATTCAACTTAATAAGCATATAAAAGACTATGTGAGGTAACAAAGTATCCTTACCTTGAAATAGTTTAATCACAAAAATCTTGCAAGTTATGCAAGGCATATGTATCGCCAAATACAATGCTAATCTAATCTTCAGCTACCTTAGAAGAATTAAACATGCACTGATTAAGTACTGTGTCCATTAATTACAATTTCAATGCGTTTAAATAATTAATTCTTTAGTTATCTAAACAATTATAATGCCAGAATAACTTAGGCATGATTTTACTTAATCAAGCATTTTACCGAGGCCTATAACAACATAAACACAATTTTAATAATTTAAAAGGACGGCATGCAATCAACCCAACACAAATTAAATTCAAGATAAGCTGAATAAATTAACCATTCCAATAGCATAAATATTCATAAACATGTTTGTCAAAACAACAACGAAATTTAAAGAGATAGGGAACAAGAAGCAAATCCGGTGTTTCTCCGTGGCTTGACTGATTGCTCCGTTCTTCGTCCTCCGTTGTCCTCGGCTATCAAGGTGGCTTATGAACACTCTAATTGCTGCTCAATGATGGCTGAAGAAGACCCCTTTCCCAAGAGGAGAAATCGGCACAAGAGCAAGGAAATAAAAAGTTGAGAGAAAGTGAGAGAGGAGAAGAGAGAATGAGATGTGAATGAGGGATGAGGGATGAGGGATGCTTTGTATGATCAGCAAGGGGTGGCTTTTATAGCTGATTGTGGCTGCTAAAAATAGAAAATTCCATCAGCCAAAGAGACCCCCCTTGGCCGGCCACCTATGTGGCAAAGTTGATGGCTTCAACTTTGCTAAATATGGCTTGGGGCAAATCTACAAAGCCACTAATTGTGGAGGGGGTTGAATGCAACTTTGAAAAGTCTTCAAGGGCCTCTTTGCAAGCTCAATTAATCAGCTAATAAGCTTATTTGGATCAGCATATGGACGGTTCTGGGCAGCCCAATTGGTGGCTGGTTCGGTTCACTAAATTTGATTCAACCAGTGCGGTTTAACTAGACCATTTTTTTCCATAATTAATTAATAATAATTTATTTAGCCCAAATTAAATTGGGAATAAATTAAAATTAATTATATTATGATTTAATATTCATACTCGGACCATCTTGGGCTGGAAATGAATTTTCCTCGATACTTCAAATTGCTTCTCGGTTTTATTCTTCGACTAGTGTCTGCCGAGCCAATTTTCGCCCTTTGTGCGAATCTGTCGAAAACAGTCAAATTTAATCAAAATTAACTATAAAATTAATTAAAATTCATCATGTTCATATTTTTAACACAATTTAATTATTTTATAATATTTAATTATTTTTCGACAAGAATTTAACCGAAATAGCACGATTTTAAGTGAAAAATGGCATGTAAAAACACGTAAATTTGTGTGTTTCCAGCGAGCTTCCCGTTATAGCTTTTCGGAGCTTTCTGATAGGATGTGATCCTACATTTTTTATGGACACACCTTAGCTCTTATGAGCATCCCGATTAAAGGTTCTTTGTGAACTTCCTGTTAAATTGGCTCTTAGTGAGCTTCCCGACAGTGCTCGCTTGAAATTCCCGATATTTGCTATCTGGAGCTTCTCGATATGGTTCTTTGTGAACTTCCCGATTATGGCTCTTATGAGCTTTTCCCGTTATATACCCTGGATAAGCTTCCCGATAGGTTCTTTATGAGCTTCCCGAAATGGCTCTGTGTGAGCTTCCTGTTACAAGGCTCGAGAGTGTGCTTCCCGATTATGTGCCTTAATTGGGTACTTCTAGATATGAATTGACGAATTATAGTAGTGTACACTAAAGTGTACTTCATGAGTGTATCCATCGATATTTCAAATAAATTCAACGGGTAAAGTTCTGATATGATTAAATTAAACTTGAAATGATTTGTTATCAAAATGCACATGTAATATAGAATATGAATATGGAAGTTACTAAATGATGAGCTCATCCATGTTATTGTTATCATGTGAATTACTTGACTAACATACTTGTTTGGGTGTATGTGATTAGGCAAATTTGTCAATTTGTTGGGAATCATGTTATTGTATGCTTATTTGAATGAATGTAATTGGTAAGTTTAATTCTTGTTATACGAACTTACTAAGCATTAAATGCTTACTGGGTCTTCTTTTCTCTATTTTATAGTGCTCGGAAGCTCGTAAAGGTTGGAGATCGGTCGAAGTATCAACACAGTATCCTCCTGCTTGTTTTGGTTTAAGTAGAAAACTTACTTTGACATAATGGCATGTATAAGCTAATTTTACCAATGATGATATGTAAATGTGTAACATCCTAGATTAGGGGTTATGCGTTTGGAGCATAACCCAAGTGCTAGTGGGTTTTAAGGGTATTTGGAGATGTTTTAAGAGTTTTTAAAATTCTAGGATGAAAGGGAAAGCTTTGGAAAATAATTGGATTTTTGGGTTTAAAAGAGGAATTGGGCCAGGGAAGCCTTAAGGAAAAATTGTGGGCGCTCTTGGCATAAAGCAGGCCTTGGTAAAGTGGCTACAAGGCGCTACATAAGGCCTGGAAATAACGCCATAACAGGTCTGGAGTTCGAGTCTTGGGCGCGGCATAAGCGTGTTTTAATTTTTGGGTTTTGGCGTTAAAAGGGAAGGAGGGCTTAAAAGGAAATATGGCGTGTTTATGACACAAAATAACGCTTTGGCCGAGTGGCCTGGGGCGTTGGAAGAGAGGGCTGCGGCAGTGAGGTTCCAGGTTCGAACCATGGAAGCTGCAGTTGGGGTTTTATTTTTATTTCAAGCTGGCGTGAAGAGGTGGGATGAATTGGCCTGCACATGGGCACTTGAAAGATAAGATTAAGTTGATTTTTTTTTGTTAATCCTTTTTGAATTCGGCTGGAAGGTAAGTGATAAGGGCTACTTTATTTTAATTATTTTAGATAGTGGTAGGATAATTGTTGAAATATATTTATTTAGTTTAAATTAGTAAACAGGAGATAATTGTTGTTGTTGGTTTATTTTTGAATTTGATAAGGAGATAAAATAAGAGATAAAATAGGAGGGGAATTTGGGATATGATTAAAAAGGAAATAGTGGCCGGCCAAGGGTCTTTTGGTGGTGTTTAATTTCGGTCATTTAGGGGGATAAGTGCTGAATTTTATTTGTTTTTTTAATGCTTCTTGCCGAATTTGTAATCAAGAAAAATCCTCTCTTTTCCTCACTTATTTTTGCTAAGGCCGAAACTCTACCATTCTTTCACCATTGCCGATTTCATACAACCCTCTTCCATACTCTTTTTCTTTCTCTCAAACGTCAACTCTACATTATTGTTTGGAGGCCGAATATCCCAACTTCAATTGTTAAGCCATAGCCAGAATAACAAGGTGCTCTATTCTCTGTTCTTTTGTCGCAAGTTTTAGAGACCAAGTATCATAAGTGGTAAGTATTTAAGTAGTCGGTTTATTTCTTTTTATTTGTGTGGCGGAATCAAATGTCTAGGCCTCGATCTAAGGATGGCCGAATGTCCATTAAGCTATTTTATGTGTCTTTTGTGTAGCCGATATTAAGGAGCAATGAAGGAGTTCTTCGGGATTCAAAAGCATCAAGGTAAGTGGTATATAGTTTCGCCATAGGCCATTTTATAAGTTTAGGTATGACCGATTGTGTATTATGATTTTTAGGGGCTAATCGACAAGTAAGCGAGTATCGGGATTCTAGATCGTGTTAGATTTGAGTAGTTCGAATTTCGCTAGAAAGTCGTGTGTGTGATTAACCCACCGCTTTCCGGTTTTGCTATATTTGCATGTGTGATTTATGTGCTAACCAAAGGCAATGACAAGCTATGTGGTGATTACCACGAAAAGGGGTATAACGATAATCGTGTTAGTATTATCTGTTGATAAGAATGTGAAAGTGCCGATGTGAATGTGATAATGCCTATAAAAATGTGATTGTCTCATTTAATAACATGTGCATGCATTTATTATTATTATGCCACTATTACATGCTGCATGTGCATGGGTGGGATATGGATATGAAGGAAGGAAAGGGTGTACATTATGTACGTGGTCTGATGTTAGCCTTGTGCTACATTGGCGCTTGATGTTAGCTATGTGCTTCATCAAGGGAGGTGTTGGCTAGGTGCCCATCTCGGCGGTTGATAGTGTGTGCATCACCGTGGTGAAGATATGTGGATCACTATGTGATCGGTGGATTAGCCACGGCCTTGAGCAAAGTCCGCCAAGGTAAGATATGTGGTTCACTATGTGAACGGTGGATTAGACACGGCCTTGGGCAGGGAGTCTGCTAAGGTAGGAGTAACGGATGGACCCTAGGTTGGGTTGGGCTTCATAATTGCATAACTTTGCATATTATTTTGATTTTTGGATTAATGTGAAAATGGGCTAGGCCCAGTTGATATGTGGATTATTAAGAAAAGGGCCAAGCCCAAAGATATGAATGTGGATCGGTGTGGAAATGGGCTAAGCCCGGTATGTGGAAATTTTGTGGTTAACTACCCTATTATATGAATGTGATATGAATATGGGCCAAGCCTGAATGTGGTAATATGTGAATATGATATTTGTTATCCGATATATGGGATAATATGTGGTTAACATGTGGGTGGAATTCAAATGGTTTAATTACACACCGAGTCCGTATGACTCACCCAATTTTTACCAACATTTCAGGTGATGCTTGGACCGGGTTTGGAGTGGATACAAGGTGGCCCATGCAGAAAGATATTTTAATTAATTAAGTATTTATATTTTCAGTATTTTGATTAAGTGTTTATTGTAATAAGGCCCATTAAAGTATTTAAGTATTTTTATTAAGTATCTTTATTATTATGTTTTATTATAGATTGACAATTGAGGTATCTATCGCCAATGGTTTTATTTTCTTAAATCTGTACATAATAAAGTTTTGAATTCGGTATTTTATAACAATTAAATTTTTACTTAGAATATTTTAAGTCACAAAAAAATGTTTTATTAAAGGCAACAAATTTTTAACGGTTTTTACTCTTAAGTAAGAATATTTTCGAACGTGTTTCGCAGTGGCATTTCAAATTCGGTCGTAGTGAATGGGCCGGGTTTGGGGTGTTACAAATTGGTATCAGAGCCCGGTTCGAAACTCGGCCTTGAGGGTTTTGGGTCCAAAAATAATTTTTTTCAAAGATGGGCTTTTCAAAAATATGGGTTTTTATGAAATATTTTTCAGGTTATTCTAGCATGGCACCAGATCTCTCCGACCAAGTCCACTGTAAGTACTTGGACTTCAAGTGATTTGAATATATGAATTGTATGGGCTTATATGGGAACGTAGATTAGTGGACTAGGATCTGTGAAACCCTGGACTAGTCTACTCAAACACATGCATAAGACTTAAGGATTATTAAACAAATCAGTGAAGTAAGTCACCGAGTTAAGGTGTGGCAACCATCAGACGCATGTCTAGGATTGGTATTCAGTAAGAGCTTGGTACTTAAGCGGTCCTAGCGACTCACCTCCTCTTTACTCGAATCCTACTGGTGCGTAGCTACGCTCACCTTAACCAAGAGGACTTGTTCATAGGCTAAACCCGATAATTAAAACCCGAAAGGGACTAGCCATGCAGCTTTTATAAAATTCCTAGTTTGAAAATCCCTAAATTACCCTTTAAATTGTTGTGAAATTTTTTTCCCCAAAATATCTCCGATTTGCAAAATTACGAAAATACCCTCGTGTTGAAAATTTCTAAAATGCCCCGACTTTCAAAATTTCCGGTTTAACCCCAATTTTAATAAAATTTCCTACTTTGCAAAAGAATTCAAAACTCTATTTTATAAAATTCAAGATACCTGATTTGAAAAATTTACAAAATTACCTCGATGAACAAAATTACCAAAATAACCTTGGTTTCTAAATTTTCATAATTCCTCGATTCTTTTACCAAAATGTTCTTACATTACGGAAATATCAAAAACTTCTAGTTACAAGTATCAAGCTATCCTGATTTGGAGAATTTACGAAAATGCCATGGATTCCAAAAATTACGAAAATAACCCTGAATTCTGAAATTTTTGCAACACATCTGGTTTGAAAAACAAAATTTTCAAGATGACCCCTGGAATTGTGTAAACTTTGAAATATCTTTAATTTGAAAACTATTTTCAAATTGACCCTGAGTTATTACCGAAATACCCCTATAAGAAAATGACGAAATTACCCCTGGGTTGGGAATGCTCAAGGAAGTGACATGGATGAATGAATGTGACTCTTGAACTAGAACAGAGAACTTGAGATGAAACTTTGATTGCTCGAGAGAACAACTTCTAGAAATTCTTTTCATAAAATTGTTCGCGGTTAAACAGTGGAACAAATACTAATGCATAAAACTTTTTAATCAGATTAAATCGCAACGTTAGAAATGAGTTCTAGGGGATGTGTTAGATTTGTTAAGATCAGAGTGTGCAGCATAAGCGTAGTGCGGTGAGTTAGGATGTACGATTATTCGTTAGTAAGTAATTTCGAGGACGAAATTATTTTTAAGGAGGGTAGAACTCAGAACATCCTAGATTAGGGTTATGCGTTTGGAGCATAACCCAAGTGCTAGTGGGTTTTAAGGGTATTTGGAGATGTTTTAAGAGTTTTTAAAATTTTAGGATGAAAAGGAAAGCTTTGGAAAATAATTGGATTTTGGGTTTAAAAGAGGAATTGGGCCAGTAAGCCTTAAGGAAAAATTGTGGGCGCTCTTGGCATAAAGCGAGCCTTGGTAAAGTGGCTACAAGGCGCTACATAAGGCTCGGAAATAACGCCATAACAGTGTCCGGAGTTCAAGTCTTGGGCGCGGCATAAGCGTGTTTTAATTTTTGGGTTTTGGCGTTAAAAGGAAGGAGGGCTTAAAAGGAAATATGGCGTGTTTATGACACAAAATAACGCTTTTGGCCGAGTGGCACAGGCGTTGGAAGAGAGGGTCACGGCAAGTGAGGTTCCGAGTTCGAACCATGGAAGTCAGTGCGGTTGGGGTTTTATTTTTATTTCAAGTCATGAAGAGGTGGGATGAATTGGCTGCACATGGGCACTTGAAAGATAAGATTAAGTTGATTTTTTTTTGTTAATCCTTTTTGAATTCGGCTGGAAGGTAAGTGATAAGGGCTACTTTATTTTAATTATTTTAGATAGTGGTAGGATAATTGTTGAAATATATTTATTTAGTTTAAATTAGTAAACAGGAGATAATTGTTGTTGTTGGTTTATTTTTGAATTTGATAAGGAGATAAAATAAGAGATAAAATAGGAGGGGAATTTGGGATATGATTAAAAAGGAAATAGTGGCCGGCCAAGGGTCTTTTGGTGGTGTTTAATTTCGGTCATTTAGGGGGATAAGTGCTGAATTTTATTTGTTTTTTTTAATGCTTCTTGCCGAATTTGTAATCAAGAAAAATCCTCTCTTTTCCTCACTTATTTTTGCTAAGGCCGAAACTCTACCATTCTTTCACCATTGCCGATTTCATACAACCCTCTTCCATACTCTTTTTCTTTCTCTCAAACGTCAACTCTACATTATTGTTTGGAGGCCGAATATCCCAACTTCAATTGTTAAGCCATAGCCGAATAACAAGGTGCTCTATTCTCTGTTCTTTTGTCGCAAGTTTTAGAGACCGAAGTATCATAAGTGGTAAGTATTTAAGTAGTCGGTTTATTTCTTTTTATTTGTGTGGCGGAATCAAATGTCTAGGCCACGATCTAAGGATGGCCAATGTCCATTAAGCTATTTTATGTGTCTTTTGTGTAGCCGATATTAAGGAGCGATAAGGAGTTCTTCTGATTCAAAAGCATCAAGGTAAGTGGTATATAGTTTCGACCATAGGCCATTTTATAAGTTTAGGTATGACCGATTGTGTATTATGATTTTTAGGGGCTAATCGACAAGTAAGCGCAGTATCGGGATTCTAGATCGTGTTAGATTCGAGTAGTTCGAATTTCGCTAGAAAGTCGGTGTGTGATTAACCCACCGTTTTTCGGTTTTGCTATATTTGCATGTGTGATTTATGTGCTAACCATTGCAATGACAAGGTTATGTGGTGATTACCCCGAAAGGGGTATAACGATAATCGAGTTAGTATTATCTGTTGATAAGAATGTGAAAGTGCCGATGTGAATGTGATAATGCCTATAAAAATGTGATTGTGCGCTTTAATAACATGTGCATGCATTTATTATTATTATGCCACTATTACATGCTGCATGTGCATGGGTGGGATATGGATATGAAGGAAGGAAAGGGTGTACATTATTTACGTGGTCCGATGTTAGCCTTGTGCTACATTGGCGCTTGATGTTAGCTATGTGCTTCATCGAGGAGGTGTTGGCTAGGTGCCCATCTCGGCGGTTGATAGCCGTGTGCATCACCGTGGATCGAAGATATGTGGATCACTATGTGATCGGTGGATTAGCCACGCCTTGAGCGAGCAAAGTCCGCCAAGGTAAGATATGTGGTTCACTATGTGAGCGGTGGATTAGCCACGGCCTTGGGCGAGAGTCCGCTAAGGTAGGAGTAACGGATGGACCCTAGGTTGGGTTGGGCTTCATAATTGCATAACTTTGCATATTATTTTGATTTGTGGATTAATGTGAAAATGGGCTAGGCCCGCTTGATATGTGGATTATTAAGAAAAGGGCCAAGCCCAAAGATATGAATGTGGATCGGTTGTAGAAATGGGCTAAGCCCAGTATGTGGAAATTTTGTGGTTAACTACCCTATTATATGAATGTGATATGAATATGGGCCAAGCCTGAATGTGGTAATATGTGAATATGATATTTGTTATCCGATATATGGGATAATATGTGGTTAACATGTGGGTGGAATTCAGTGGTTTAATTACACACTTGAGTGCAGTATGACTCACCCAATTTTTACCAACATTTGTGTGATGCTTGGACCTGGGTTTGAGTGGATACAAGGTGGCCCATGCGAAAAGATATTTTAATTAATTAAGTATTTATATTTTCAGTATTTTGATTAAGTGTTTATTGTAATAAGGCCCATTAAAGTATTTAAGTATTTTTATTAAGTATCTTTATTATTATGTTTTATTATAGATTGACAATTGAGGTATCTATCGCCAATGGTTTTATTTTCTTAAATCTGTACATAATAAAGTTTTGAATCCGGTATTTTATAACAATTAAATTTTTACTTAGAATATTTTAAGTCACAAAAAAATGTTTTATTAAAGGCAACAAATTTTTAACGGTTTTTACTCTTAAGTAAGAATATTTTCGAACGTGTTCCGCAGTGGCATTTCAAATTCGGTCGTAGTGAATGGGCCGGGTTTGGGGTGTTGCAAAATGGATGTTTGTAATCTAGCCATTGGAATAGGTAGTAATGGTATATTTTGGTAAGATAATATAAAGTTATATCATGTTTAATACATACATATACGAGGTTTAGTTAAATTGAATTAGTGTAAAATATAAATCATCACAAGAAGGTAAGCTTAATCAAATGAATATGTGATACTATTTCATATATATATATTAATGATGTTTGCTTGAATTAAATGACTTGAATTGGTTGGCAAATATATGGAAATGTGGTTGTAGGTTGAAGGTTAAATTTGGGTGAGAAATAGGGCTAGAAAATGGCCTTATTTTGTCCACACGGGTAGACACACGGGCGTGTGTCTTGACCGTGTGTGACACACGGCCTGGCACATGGGCATGTGGTTTGGCTGTGTGTCCCCTGAATCTTAAAATTGAGAAACAAAATGCTCAGAATTGGGCACACGGGCAGAGACACGGGCGTGTGTCTCAGCCATGTGTGCTACACAGCCTAGAACATGGGTGTGTGTCTTGGCCATGTGAAACCTGCACCTAATTTATGAAAATTAAATTGACCAAACGGCCAAGCACACGGGCGTGTAGCTGGCCGTGTGGCATAAGTCAGAGAGTTACACGAGGTTGGACACGGCCTGTAGCACGGGCGTGTCCTATGGTCACACGGGCATGTCCCTTGACCACACGGGCGTGTGAGCCCTGCATCTAGGAAAAATTTTAAAATTTCGCGAAAAATTTTCTGAGTCCCAATTTGATTCAAATGTTTAAATTGGGCATCAATGGTCCATATAAGGGACAATATGATTAGTTTTAGAAATGAACAGTAAATGACATGAATTACATGTAATTATTCTATAAAATCTAGTAATACTCTGTAACCCTGTTTCGGCGACGGATACGGGTTAGGGGTGTTACATTTATTTGTATCAGAGCTACGATTTAGTCGATTCTCGGACTAACGTAGCCAGTATGAGTTTAGCTATACATGCCATTATATAATTTGGGATAGTGTGATATCTCCTGGTAACACCCCTTACCCTATTCAACGCCGGAACCGGGTACGAGGCATTACCGGACTTAACATACTTAATCATGCAAAATTGGGCCATAATTTTTCATTCCAACTTAAAAATTTTCATTCATTTTCATGACGTCCCTATTATGGGCCTACGAGACCCAAAACATACATATAGAGTGGTTCGGGACTGAACCAGAAGCTTACGAACACTTAGAAAATTTTTGCTCAACATAGGGCCACACGCCCGTGTCTATAGCCCCGTGTCCCTCACACGGCCATGACACGCCCGTGTGTGAAAACCTTGACATTTTTTTTATGATGTCATCATCAAAAGAGGTCACACGGCCAAGTCACACGCCCGTGTGCTTAGGCCGTGTCCTCCACACGACTGAGACACACGCCCGTGTCTCTGCCTGCAGTCTTTTCTGACATTCTGCTTTTTCCTAAATTAAGGTGCAGGGGACACACGGCCGGAACACACGCCCATGGGGCTGACCGTGTGTCACACACGGCCTAGACACACGCCCGTGTGTCTACCCGTATGGACAATTACAAGGCTATTTTCCAAGCCATTTTGCCACCCTCACTTGCACATACTCACACAACATCACATGGCATAATCTTAAGCATATAAATGCATTTAGACCAACCAAACACAAACAATAACATATCGTGTCAATATCATCATATACATACTCTTAACATCATGCTTTATCGAATCCAAACATACCAATTCACATTCAATAATAAGACTATTGGGCCACATTCAACCATTAGGTCTTTAGGCCATAAACTGCAATCCATCACATGTACCAAATAAGTACCCACCACATCACAGGACATTGGCATATGCATATGAATAAAGATGTAGGCTTATAACCAATTAGCCAATATAAGCCGATTCACATGGCTACACATTACATTAAACCTTTAACCATTACAAGCCAATACCTTTGGCTAAATTACAATGACACAATCACAAAGTGACTTATTCCCTATACATGCCATAAACTTAAGAGGTCTATATTCACTTTTACCCCCATGATGATAGCTTGATAGTGTGATAGCATCTCCAGCGATCTCCAACTCGAGTTAGCATAAAACCCTATAAGATATGAGAAAGGAAGGGGAGTAAGCTACAATGCTTAAGTTTGTATGCAAATAATAAGCAACTTATTAACATGTTTTTCACCAATTCTCACAATATGTTCTCAAGGTAATACCATCATAACTACACAAAATTTCACTATTTATTTATGTTCATCTTGAGCTGTCTACTCGAGTTACAGTCACTAAATTATTTTTATCCAGAGCTAGGGAACTAAAAATTAAGATCCGCCAATTTTTCCTGAAACTAGACTCACATATCTTCTTACCATAAAATTTCCAGAATTTTTGATTTAGCCAATCAGTATAGTTTATTCTTTAAAGTCTTCCATGTTTCGCTGTCTGATGGTTCTGACCCCTCTTCACTAAAAAAATATTTTCTTGTTTTACAGAACTCAAAAGATGTTCCCGTTTGTTTCTCTTGAAAATAGACTCGTTAATAGATTCAATAATATAAATTTTATTCCTTTATTATTTTTGTACAATTTTTAATGAATTTACCAAGTCAGAATAGGGGATTTCGAAATCACTCTGACCCTATCTTATAAAAATTCAAATATCTCATAATATGAAATTCTTTTGCTTACACCGTTTCTTTTATGCGAAAATAGACTCAATAATATTTAATTTCATATCTTATTTAACTTATAATTCAATTTACACCATTTTTGGTGAATTTTCAAAGTGATACAACTGCTGCTGCCCAAACTGTTTTATTGCTAATTTTACTCTATCATGTTTTCTTTGTATTAATTCTCATTTACACACATATAACACTAAAGTATATCCATAGTTAGCCATGCCAATAGCTAGTCATCATCAAATATTTACAAGCCATTCATTGGCCAATTTAACCTATACATCAACAACAAAGACTTGAACATTTCATTTCTCAATTTAATTTGGCTTAAAAGCCTCACACATGAACATCAATCACATTTCCCACATATTCTTACATCATAAGCATGGACTTATAATCACAAGGTCATTCTCATAGGTATAACTTACTCGTTTACTTTCTTACCAAGATTCGATCACATCC
Source organism: Gossypium sturtianum (assembly GCA_025698515.1). Lineage (NCBI taxonomy): Eukaryota > Viridiplantae > Streptophyta > Magnoliopsida > Malvales > Malvaceae > Gossypium > Gossypium sturtianum. The sequence continues at coordinate 64,971,280 of CM046952.1, forward strand.
CGAGCACATTGCTCATGAGTGTATACATACATATCCCTGCACTTAATCGTCACATATTCATATTTATTGACACTTTAGTCATTTTTCCGTCTTTAACATAAATTTTAATTCTTTATCCTGTTGAACCACTTGGAATATCGAATGATACTCGGAAATTGTCATACGTAGTAAGATGCCAATGCCATATCCCAGATATGGTCTTACATGGGATCGCATGCCAATGCCGATGCCATATCCCAGATATGGTCTTATATGGGATCTCATATCGATGTCGACGCCATATCCCAGATATGGTCTTACACGAGATCGCATGTCGATGCCGACGCCATATCCCAGATATGGTCTTATACGGGATCTCATATCAATGTCGACGCCATATCCCAGATATGGTCTTACACGAGATCGCATGTTGATGCCATGTCCCAGACATGGTCTTACACGATTTCATACCGAAGCCAGGTCCCAGACGTGGTCTTACACAGAATCACTATTCGATGGCGATGCCATATCCCAGATATGGTCTTACACGAGATCTCAATTTGGTGCCGAGGCCATATCCCATATATGGTCTTACACGGGACCCTATTAATCTAATGTCGTGACAAGGTATCCTTTCCATTCCTAAGGTTCAACCGGGATTCTCATTCTTCGATTCTTCGCCAAATCATCATCAATCGAATTCGTAAGAAACATATATATATACAATTCATGCAATATCAAAATATTAAATACATAATATAATGTTGTATTGTTTATACACGAACTTACCTCGATACCAAAATGGCAAAAAGGGACTTAACCGTCAGTTACTCGTTTTTCCCCCATTCTAAGTTCGAACCTCGTTTTCTTTGATCTATAACATCACATTTAGCTTACTTATTAGTCACATTATTCATTGTGATCCAGAAATCATACTATGGAAAAATTACGTTTTTGCCCCTAAACTTTGTCATATTTACACTTTTGCCCCTAGGCTCGTAAAATGATTTTTTATTCAATTTCCTTGTATTCTAGGCCTAGCCAAACCATTTTCATAACTATAGCAGTCCACAATTTGTATTCATTCACACATTTTCATACATTTTCCAATTTTTTTACAAATTAGTCCTTTTATGCGATTTCATCGAAAATCACTTAGTAAAAGTCGTTTACTACACACCGAGCATTCATATTCTACTATTATACATCAAAGAACTTGCATGTCATCCATGGGTAAATTTTTAAACACAAACCCTAGCTTAAAATAATGGTAGAAATAGCTAAACCGAGTTACGGGGATATCAATAATGTAAAGAACATTAAAAACGGGGCTTGGATGCACTTACTATTGAGCTTGAAAGCTTTAAAACCCTATCCATGGCTTCCCCCATGCTAAATTCGGCCAAGCAAGAAGATGGACAAGGGCTTTTGGCTTTTATTTTGTCTTTTAGTCCATTTAATTACCAAAATACCAAAATGCCCCTAACTTAAAAATATCCTATTTCACTTATCTCATGTCCATTTTTGTCCAACAATTTAACCAATGGTATAATTACCATTTAAGGACCTCAAATTTAAAATTTCATAGAAATTGGACATTTCTAACATGTGGAACTCAACTTTTGCACTATTTACAATTTAGTCCTTTTGACTAAATTGAGTGCCTAAACGTCAAAATTTTTGAACGAAATTTTCACGAAATCTTTCTGTGAAATCGTAGACCATAAAAATATAATAAAAATAAGATTTTTCCTTGTCGGATTTGTGGCCCCAAAACTACTGTTCCGACTAGGCCCAAAATCGGGCTGTTACACTCCTGGCCATTTGAAACGTGTTTTTCAATTAGTAATGTCATTCAACCAAGCTAGGATGAATCCGAGGAAGCTAAGAGCAATGCTCCAGCTTTAGTTCAAAGAGCTGCATCTAGTAGTAGAAGGCCCGAATCTGAGGGCCGAGGTGAGGAGGTGAGAGAAGCCTTCTTCCAAATGATGAATGAGTGGTTTACAAAATTCATAAGATCAAATCCTGCTGTACAATAACCTGCCCCTCCTGCTCCTTAACCGGTTCCAGAGATGTCACAGGGTGCTGAACTTGTTAGAACTGGTAAGCCTCCGGTAGATAAAATCCGTAAATATGGGGTAGAAGAATTTAAGGCTACAGCTGAAGATGATCTTGAGAGGGCTGAGTTTTGGTTGGAAAATACCATCAGGGTTCTAGATGAATTATCATGTATACCGGCTGAATGTTTGAAATGTGCAGTATCTTTACTAAAAGACACAACCTATCATTGGTGGAATACCATAACTTCTGTTGTACCGAGAGAAAATGTTACTTCGGAATTCTTTCAGACAGAATTTAGAAAGAAGTACATTAGTCAAAGATTTCTATATCAGAAAAAGAAAGAATTTTTAGAGCTCAAATAGGGAAACATGACTGTATTTGAATATAAGCGAGAATTTGTTCGATTGAGCAAATATGCCAGAGAATGGGTTTCGACTGAGGCTGACATGTGTAGAAGTTTTGAAGAAGGATTAAATGAACATATCAAGCTGTTGATTGGAATTCTTGAATTGAGGGAGTTTGTGGAGTTAGCCGATCAAGCACACAAAGCTGAAGAATTAAGTAAAGAAAAGAAACAAGAAGAGAAAGAAGCCCGGATTTCTGGTAAGAGATTTATGGGCAAGTCACAATCATCTACATCAAAGAAACCAAAGAAGTACCATGATCATTTTACTGCATCTGTGGGGTATTCTGGAAAAGAACGAGGCTCCCAACGCTCTAATCCGAGATCTCCGTCTCTATCCATTACAAGTGTAGGGAGTGTTGGAAGTCCTAAACCAAGATGTAAACATTGCAATAAATTGCATTTCGGTGAATACCGCTGTAACACCCCTAACCCGTATCCGTCGCCGAAACAGGGTTACGGAGCATTACCAGAACTTTCAAAACATTTACAAATAATTCACGTTAATTACTATTCATAACGTCCCTTAAATAGACCCTCGAGGCCCAAAACGAGTATTAGAACCGAGTCGGGACTTGATCAGAAACTCCAAGAATTTTTCGCAAAATTTTTAAAATTTTCATAGGTGTAGGGCTCACACGCCCGTGTGGTCTAGGGACACGCCCGTGTGACACTAAGACACGCCTGTGCTGCAGGCCGTGTTCGACCCCGTGTAACTCTCTGACTTGTGCCACATGGCCAGCCACACGTCCGTGTGAGTAGACCGTGTGATCAATTTAATTTTCAAAGATTAGGTACAGGGTTCAAACGGCCAAGACACATGCCTGTGTTCTAGGCCGTGTAGCACACACGGCTGAGACACACACCCATGTCTCTGCCTGTGTGCTCAATTCTGAGTATTCTGTTTCTCAAATTTAAGATGTAGGGGACACACGGCCTAACCACACGCCCATGTACTAGGCCGTGTGCCACACACGGTCTAGACACATGCTCGTGTGTCTACCCGTGTGGACAAAATAAAGCCATTTCTAGCTTCAATTCTCACCCAAAATTTTACCAATATCCTGCACCAAAACTTATATCCAAATACCAACCAATCCAAGCATTATAACAAGGCCAATTCAAGCATCTAACATAGTATATCATTACATGCATACCAATTTTTGATCTTATCTTTAATAGTTATATTCATTTAGCATAGCTCAATCAAACCATAATATATGTAACCTTAATAGATATCCCAAAACATAATCATTACTAGTCATTTCAAATGGCTAGATTACAAACAACATTTATATGCCAACATTTGGCCAAGTTACCTATAGATGCCATTATACCAAAATGAGGTTACTATTTATACCAAAACAAGCTAACGGATAGTGTGACGATGCTCCAATCGTTCACCAATCTTCGCGAGCTTCCGAGCACTATAAAACAGAGAAAAGTAAACCTAGTAAGCATATTATGCTTAGTAAGTTCGTATAACTAGAATTAAACTTGCCAATCTCTTTTATTAAAATTAAGCATATAATAACATGTTACCATCAACTTGGAAAAATTGCCTAAACACATGCATTCAATCAAACATGTTAGTCATAAAATTCTCATATACATCAAATAAACATAGATGAGCTCATCATGCTATATGCTTTCAAGACATTTTTCATTTCATCTCATAATTCTCATATCATGTTAAGTATTTTGTCCGTTGAATCATTGAAATTCCGATGGATACTCACATAGTACACTCAAGGTGTACAATTCAATAACCCGTCAATTCATATTCAGGAGTACTCTTTAAGGTACTTAATCAGAAAGCACACTCTTGAGCCACATATCATATAATAGGATTACTTGTCCAAGCTAAATCCTGTTTCCAACATATGCTCATAAGAGCTTAATCAGGACTACCCGTCCGGGCTAAATCCTTTTTGTAATGAGGTCAATAGGATTACTCGTCCGAGCTAAATCCCGTCAGCAACAAATGCAGGACCTTATTCAATAGGAGAAATCGCATTTGTCCATCGAAATCCAATATTCAAACGGAACGTAACTCTTTTCAAAAAATATCAAGCATGTATTCAATTCTTATATTATAATATCCAAATTAATTTACATAAATATAAATCACATTCTATACAAATACAATATTCAATTCAACATATTTACATGGTCAATTAAGTTACACGAGCTTACCTCGACACTTGTTCACGTATATAGATCTACTAATTCAAAACTTTCTCCTTTCCTCGATCTAACCTTTGAATTTGAGTTATTCTGATCTATATAAATGAATGCAATCATCAATTTATCACATTTCATATTCAATTGGACTCAATTTACATCCTAGGCAAAATTACCATTTTCCCCTAAACTTTCCATAAATTCCAATTTTGTCCCTAGGCTCGGAAAATGAAATTCATGCAATTTACTCCTTACTAACCAAAATTTCAATATGCAATTTACAGCACATGTATTCCATAAATTTCAAATTTTTTCTTCAATTTTCACAACTTTATAAATTAGTCCTTAAATCATGTTTCCATGAAAAATCACTTTGTAAAAGATGTTTATCTATCAACAACCTTTCATTTTCCACTATAAATTTTAAATTTTCAGCCTATTCATCCATGGCACAATTTCTATACTTTGATAACTTTTCAAATTAATCCCCTAAATAGATAGAGTAAACTATCCCGGTTTCAAAAATATAAAAATTACTACAAACGGGACTTGAATACTTACCCAATTAAGCCAAGAAAGCTTGTTTTCTCTTTCCTAGGGTTTCCATGGAATATTTGGGGAAGAATATATAAAATTATTTTATTTCTTATTAATTATTTATCATCTTTTAACTATTTTGATTTCCAATTTAGTCATTGCCCTTTTTCTAAATTTCCATGGATGAATAATAAAAAATATCTACTAACTTTTGATTAATGGTCTAATTACCATATAAGGACCTCAAGTTTTGAATTCCATAGCTATTTGATCCTTCTAGCTTTTAGAATTCAACTTTTGCATTTTATGCAATTTGGTCCATTCCATAATTAAGCACTAAATCGATAAAATTTCCTTATCAGAATTTTCACAGGATATTCCTATCTAAATACAAATCATGCAAAAAATATTAAAATATTTTTTCTTTCCGGCTCGGATTTCTGGTCTCGAAACCACTGTTCCGATTTCACTGAAAGTGGGTTGTTACAGCCGCATAAGAAGTGGAGCTTGTTTTAGATGTGGTTCTTTTGACCACTATCTTAGAGACTGCCCAGAAAATCCTGTAAAAGATACAATTCAGTTGTAACACCCCAAATAATATATTTATGTCTCTGTAAATATCTGACACAACTGTGTATCTGCTTCAGTGGTTAAGTGTTCTGAGTGTATGTGAGAGGTCTTGGGTTCAAGCCTTACCTTTAGCAATTTTGTTTATTTTTGGAATTAAGCCTTATCCTTGTTCAGTGGGCTTATATTTAATTGTCTGTAAAACCATATCATAATGAGCCTGCTGGTTCGAGTGGTAAGGGAGTTAGTGTGTTGGAGGTCCTGTGTTCAAATCTCTGCGTAAGCGTTAATGCTAATCTTTTTTGCTCGGTTCCTGATAGAGTCTTGATGGTGTTGGATTCTGAGAAGTTGGGTGTTAAGGGGTTAGTGGGGAGTAAAATAGGGGATTATATTATCTTTTATTTTTATTTTTTATTTTTTATTTTTTCTTTCTCTCTCTTCTAGAAGAAAATTCCCCAAATTTCTTGACGTCAATTCTTTTTCTCTCTGACGTTTTTCTTCCCTCATTCTTTGTTGTCACTTTCAATTTTTGATTTCTTCTGCTTGTTACTGCTATTTTTCTGATCTATTGTTGCTTTTATGTTTTGGATTCTTCAATTGGGTTGGTAAGTTGGTTTTGGTTTTTGTTAAGGTTAGTTTTGAGTTTTTTGCTTTGTGTGGATAATCAATGTTGGGGGTAATCGTTGAATTCTGTGGCTCAGGAGAAGGTGGTGAAGCATCGTTATTCACTTCAGCGGCTTGATGAGGTTGTGCTCATTTCTTATTCGTGGTAAGGGGTAAGTCAGTTTCTGTAAATTGGGGTTAACCGCGTTAGGCTCGTGTTAGGGTACTAAGAGCTGTTGGTTACTCTATTTATAGGTTTTGGAAGGCTCAGGTGTGGTTTCACATTGAATCGTTACCAGGTGTGTACCCGAAACGCAGAAAAACGATGGTCAGCAAAAGCCGAAAAACCTTGCTGTCGATGCCACACGGGAGTGTGGTCACCCGTGTGGTAGGCCGTGTGCGAGAACACGGCCTTGTGGTCGACGAAGGCATGGTCGTGCACAGCATACGGCCGTGTGGTGGTTCGAGTGTGGCTGTATGGGCCACACGGGCATGTCACACGAGCGTGTGAATTCTGGGCCAGGCCGTGTGGGCCACATGGGCAAGGCCAATCTGGGTGTGTGGGCCCATTTATCTGAATTTTTCCCTAGGGTTGTACGGGCCGTCCCAAACGATTGTGGGCCTACTGTAGGGTCGGTAAGGGCTAAGTAAACCCTAAACTTGATGATCTGATTGTTTGATATACTGATCTGATTAGGATACTGATGCACGTCTACTTGCACTATTATCTGCAGATCTATTATCTATGTATGCTTATCTGTAAGCATGTGAGCATGTTAGACTGTTTATCTGTATTTTTTTATTTCTGTATCTGATATTGGGGATGAGATGATGTATATTGGAGGAAGTGTTCTGAAAGGCAATTTACGCCTACAATCTGGCAGCATGGCTGCATTATATCTGTTATGTGCCGCATCGATACAACATGGTGTGTAGGGTTGGATGGGTGTTTTAAACCCCACTTGGTGTGTAGAGATGGTCAGAGATGGTGTGTAGAGGATGGGGGTAGGATATCTTATTTCTGATTCTGATTTGCACATCTGTATCTGTATCTGTAATGGGCTTAAGCCTAAATCCGTATCTGATTGATTCTGATTTTCTGGTTGTGTGCATGCCTAATTCTGTGGGGTTACACATTGAGTTTATGTAAACTCACTCTTTTCTGTTTATTCTATACAGGTAATCCACAGTCTTAGGTGGATTGGTGCTGCGGAGCCCCTCGGTGACCCCCTGTTCAAACTAATTATGGTTACGATATAATTTTTATATTCTGGTTTATTTCAATTTTTATGTAAATCCGACTTTACGGACTGTTTTCTTTTAATTTGGGTTAGACTGTGATTTTATGATTTTATAACTGTAAAATGCGATATAACTCGGATTTTACCAAAAGCAAGGATTTTTCTAAAATCTTGAATGATTTTCTAAACACAACAATTTTTAGAGCTTCCGCTACAAATACGTCTTACCTCTAAGCGATTAAATGAATGAGAGCTTTGAAATTGATAATAGCGATAAGGGCTAATGAACTGGTATGGTTTTAACTTAACAACAAGGTTTTTCAACCCCATTTCATGTAACACTTCTGGATTCGTCCATAACGTCTAGGACGGGTTTAAGGTGTTACATCAGACCTCTAGACCGAGCAATCCTATTTCGAGAGGCAGACCACCTCGACACCCCGGCAATGTTAGTGGTAGCCAAGGTGTGACAAAAGATTCAACAGAAAAATCTGAAGCTAGAGCATCGGTAAGGACATATGCTTTACGTGCAAGATAGGATGCTTCTGCACCTGATGTTATTACTGGTACATTTTCTCTTCTTGACACTAATATTACTACTTTGATTGATCCTGGTTCAACACATTCATACATATGTACGAATTTAGTATTTGTTAAAAATTTACCCATTGAATTCACTAAATTTGTGGTTAAAGTTTCGAATCCCCTGGGCTAGTATGTTATAGTGGATAAAATTTGTAAAAATTGCCCGTTGATGGTAAAGGGTTATTGTTTTTCGGCTGATCTAATGTTGTTGCCTTTTAATGATTTGATGTAATTCTGGGGATGGATTGGCTAACTTAGCATGATGCAGTGGTAAATTGTAAACAGAAGTACATTGTGTTGAAATGTCAGAATGGTGAGTTACTTCACGTTGAATCTGATAAATTGGATGGGTTATCTACTGTGATTTTAGCTATATCGGTACAGAAATATATAAAAAATGGATATGATGCTTATCTTGCATATGTGTTAGATACTAAAGCATCTGATTCAAAAATTCAGTCAGCGCCAGTTGTTTGTGAATTTCCTGATATATTTCCAGAGGAATTACCTGGTTTACCACCGGTTAGAGAAGTGGAGTTCTTTATAGATCTTGTTCCGGGAACAACACCGATATCCATAGCACCCTACAGAATTAAAAGAGTTGAAAGCATAGTTGCAAGAATTGATTGATAGAGGCTTTGCTCGACCCAGTTTTTCATCTTGGGGTGCACCGGTTCTGTTTGTAAAGAAGAAAGATGGATCATTGAGATTCTGTATAGATTACAGACAACTTAACAAAGTCACAATAAAGAACAAGTATCCATTGCCTCGAATTGATGGTCTATTTGACCAGTTGAAAGGTGCCACTGTATTTTCAAAGATTGACCTTCGTTCCGGTTATTATCAGCTACGGGTAAAAGATTCAGATGTGCCAAAGACAGCTTTCAGAACTAGGTACGGGCACTATGAGTTTCTTGTAATGCCTTTTGGTTTGACAAATGCACCTACGGTATTTATGGATCTGATGAACAGAATCTTCAGACCGTATTTAGACAGGTTTGTGGTGGTATTTATTGATGATATCCTGGTATATTCTCAAGATGAAAATGAGCATGCCGAACATTTGAGAATAGTGTTGCAAACTCTGCGTGAAAAGCAATTAAATGCCAAATTTAGTAAATGTAAATTTTGGCTACGAGAAGTTGGTTTCCTTGGACATATAGTATCTGCAGAAGGTATACGAGTGGATCCGAACAAAATTTCAACCATTGTTAATTGGAAGCCACCGAAAAATGTGTCTGAAGTTAGAAGTTTTTTGGGATTGGCTGGATATTATCAGAGATTTGTTAAAGGATTCTCAATGATAACTTCTTCGATGACTCGTCTATTGCAAAAAAATGTGAAATTCGAGTGGTCTGATAAATGTCAGCAGAGTTTTGACAGATTCAAAACTTTGTTGATAGAAGCACCTGTGCTAATTCAACCTAAATCAGGTAAAGAATTTGTAATTTACAGTGATGCATCATTGAATGGTTTAGGCTGTGTATTAATGCAAGAAGGCAAAGTAATAGCCTATGCTTCTAGACAGTTAAAACCACATGAGAAGAACTACCCGATACATGATCTAGAATTGGCAGCCATTGTCTTTGCACTAAAAATTTGGCGGCATTATCTGTTTGGTGAAAAATGTCATATTTTTACTGATCACAAGAGCTTGAAATATTTGATGTCACAGAAAGGCTTGAACTTAAGATAGCACATGTGGCTTGAATTATTGAAATATTATGATCTTGTCATTGACTACCATCCAAGAAAAGCCAATGTAGTTGCAGATGCTTTGAGCAAAAAATCCCTATTTGCTTTGCAAGCAATGAACACTCGGTTGTCTTTATTTGATGATGGTTCTATTATAGTTGAGTTAAAAGCTAAATCGACATTTCTTCAATAGATCTGTGAAGCTCAGAAAGATGATAGGGAGTTACAAGCAAAACAAAGACAGTGTGAATCGACTTCTGATTCAGAATTTCAAGTTGGGTCTGATGGTTGTTTGCTATTTAGAAGCAGAGTATGTGTACTAAAGAATTCAGAACTGATATAGAAGATTCTATTTGAAGCTCATAATGGTAATATGTCTATTCATCCTGGTAGTAATAAAATGTATAATGATTTGAAAAAGATGTATTGGTGGCTGGGAATAAAATGGGATATTTCTGAATATGTATCTAAATGTTTGATATGTCAGCAAGTAATAGCTGAACACCAGGTGCCTTCAAGATTGTTATATCCAATTACGATCTCAGAATGGAAATGGGAAAGAATTACTATGGACTTTGTATCAGGATTACCCCTGTCTCCGAAGAAGAAAGATGCTATTTGGGTAATTGTCGACCGACTGACAAAGTCTGCACACTTTATTCCTGTACGTATGGATTTTTCCTTGGAGAAATTGGCTGAATTATATGTTTCTGAGATTGTCAGATTGCATGGAGTGCCGGTCTCTATTATTTCAGACAGATATCCTTGATTTACATCTCGATTCTGGAATAAGTTGCAAGAAGCTTTGGGTACACAGTTACATTTTAGTACCGCATTCCATCCTCAGACTGATGGACAATCCGAACGTGTAATCCAAATTTTAGAAGATATGCTTTGGTGTTGTATTTTGGAATTTGAAGGTAACTGGGAAAAGTATCTACCTTTAGTTGAATTTGCCTATAATAACAGTTATCAGTCCAGTATTAAAATGGCACTGTATGAGGCTTTGTATGGTCGTAAATGTAGAACTCCATTGTATTGGACAGAGCTCAGTGAGAAAAAGATACACGGAGTTGACTTAGTTCGTGAAACTGAAGAAAAGGTGAAAGTAATTAAAGATAGTTTGAAAGCAGCCTCAGATTGTCAAAAGTCTTATGCCAATCTTAAACGAAAAGAAATAGAATTTCAGGTCGGTAAAAATGTATTCTTGAAAGTATCACCTTGGAAGAAAGTTCTCCGGTTTGGCCGTAAAGGAAAATTGAGTCCACGATTCATCGAGCCATATGAAATCACAGAAAGAATCGGACCTGTTGCGTATCAGTTAGCATTACCACTAGAACTCGACAGAATTCATAATGTTTTTCATGTGTCTATGTTGCGACGGTATCGATCAGATCCTTCACATGTTATTTCTCCAAAAGAAGTTGAGATACAACCTGATATGACTTACAGTGAGGACCCAAATAAAATCTTGGCACGTGAAACAAAAGAGTTAAGAAATAAAAAGGTAGCATTAGTGAAAGTTCTTTGGCAACGGCGTGGGATTGAAGAAGCTACCTGGGAACTGGAGGATACCATGTGAAAGAAATACCCGAATCTTTTTACTAGTAAGATTTTTGAGGACGAAAATTCTTAAGGGGGAGAGTTATAACAGCCCATTTTCAGTGAAATCAGAACAGTGGTTTCAGGACCACATTATTTTTTCCCCGATCTAAGTCCGTATTTCTACTTTCTTGATCTAAATATATTCAAAATTGACTTATTTAATCATCTATTTATTCAATTCAATCCAAAATATACATTTGAGCTAATTTACACATTAGCCCCTAAACTTTCACATTTTTACAATTTAGTCCTTTTTACACAAAATCAAAAATTAATGCAGTTTAATCCATCCACATGCTAGCCAAATTTCCCTAATACACATATCAGCTCACATTTTTCATTTATTCACACATTTAACCACACATTTTCACATTTTCATAAATAAATCCCTATTTTGCATTTTTACTCAAATTCACTTCACAGAATATGTAAATCTAACAACAAGATTTCATATTTCATCATCAAACATCAAAACTCATACATATTCATCAATGGCAACTTTTAAAATCTTTAACAGTTTTGCAAAATAGTCCCTGGGCTAGCTAGTACTAGTTGAACGATCACAAAAACATACAAATTATTAAAAACGGGACAAAAATCGTACCTAATTGAGCATATAAAGCAATGGCCGAATGAAACCTAAAAACTTTGGCTTTTCTTCTTGCAATAATTGGCTAAGGAAGATGATTATAATATAAAATGGTTTTGTTTTATTTATTTTACATTAATTAACCAAATTACCTTTTTAACCTTAATAATAATTCAATATTTCAATTATGCCAAGCCATTATCATCCACTATCTAATTAATGGTCTAATTACCATATAAGGACCTTAAATTTAAGGTTCTATGGCCATTAAACACCTTTAGCTATTAAAACTCAAGTTTTACACTTTACGCGATTTAGTCCTTTTTATCAAATTGACCAACCAAACAATAAAATTTCTTAACGGATCTTTCACACAATCATTCAATCATACTGTAAACATTAAAATATTAATAAAATAAATATTTTGAACTCAAATTTGTGGTCTCGAAACCACTATTTCGATTTGACTAAAAACGGGCTGTTACACTTAAGGTCCGGCCATCAAGAGTTCTTGCATATCAAGACTTGGATCAAAAAGACAATAATCGAGGAAAAGGGAAACTAGTGAATTATTCCCTGCGTGTTGGTCGGAATTAAATAGTAGGTAAGTCCATAGTATTGTCCATAGTATTTCAATAGGTAAATAAAATTCTATTTGTAATCTTATATTATTGTTCTTTAGCTAATATGTTTATAGATAATTATTGTCTGAAAGCACATATGTGCCCCTGTTTGTACTTCAGTACCCCTGAATACATATATGTGCCCCTGTTTATACTTCGGTACCCCTGAATGCACCTACGTACCCCTGTTTCTACTTCGGTACCCTTGAATGCACATGCGTGCCCCTGTTTGTGCTTCGGTACCCCTGAATGCACATACGTGCCCCTGTTTATACTTCGGTACCCCTGAGTGCACATACGTGCCCCTGTTTGTACTTTGGTAACCCTGAATCAAATAATATGTGAACTGCGTCTAATTGTATTTTATACTATGTCCTTACTGAGCTATGTAAGCTTACAGGTTTTTGTGGATTATTTTGTAGATAACCGTTGCTGACATTTTGGAAGGATCAATCAACTGGCTCACACTATCCATCTAAGTTGGTAGTTTTTGCATCTCTTGGGGTAGTGGCATGTATATATAGATAAATATGTGGTTTTGAAATGTTGATAGGTGTAGTTTATGAATGAGATGTGTGTTTTGCTTAGGGTATGTTTTGTATTGATGAAACAAGTATACTTATATTTTACATAGATGAACACCTTGATGTTTAATTGTTGAATGAAGTGGTTTTAATCATGGTGCAATGCTTATTTGCTCAATATCTTATAAAGGGGGTCTTTTGATCATTTTTTTTTACTAAATGTTTAGTATATATGTGTGGTTCCTTTGAATGGTATATTGGTTGGATGAAATAGATTGATTGATTTGGTATATTTAGATGTGTTGGAGTAGTGCCTAGGTTTATTAAATGTGTGCATAATTTGGGTCAAATTTTGTGTACACAGCCTGAGACACGGGTTGTCCGTGTGTCATTTTAGAGTTTCTTAGTATTTCAAGTCAGTGAGTTACACGGCCTAGCACATGGCCTAGCATACACGACACACACGCATGGCGTGTAGGGCGGCTCGATGAGTTACACGGTGAGGACCGATCAGAAATCGAGTTTTAAAATTTATAAAAGAATGATCGAACCTAGAAACTAACTCTGACAATGATTAAAGGCAAGTGCACCTATCGAACAGTAGTATAGTTTAGGCAAGACCAGATTATCGAACCCAAAGGAACTAAAAGTACTAATACTAACTTTTTTTTTATTATTTAGCCTAAAATAAGTGAAGTTGTTTATGAATCTAAATTAATTAACTACGAAACTAAAGACTCTAAGACAAAGAAGAATGAATTTGGAAAATAACTTGGGAGAAACTCAATTGATTTAAACGATACCCTAGGAAGAATCCACCTAGACTTCACTTGTTATCTAACCTTGAACCATATGATTTTATTTACTTAGTTTAATCCGTAAGACTCCCTAAAGTATATTAAACCCTCTCTCGAGGCGAATAACGTCTAACCCTAGGTTAATTAGTGGAACTCTCATTCTCTTATAATAACCCCCTAGAATAGCAGTAAATTGATCTATGGATTCCCATATTAGGTTTCACCCTAATCCGGCAAAATCTCGTCACCCTATCTCTAGGCGTGCGATCAACTCTGCTTAATTATGTTGGATCTACCTTTAATTTGAAATTGAAAAGGATTGACATCCCCACAAAAGATCCACTCAAATCATTCAAAGTGTTTAAGGTTCAAAATTTAGGCACTCAAAAGTCGAACATGAAGAGTTAATCCCATAGGCTTGCATGAAAATCAAATCTCCACCACTGAAATATGAGATGAAACACAAATCAAAAGGTCTTTGTTAGGGTTGTAACGGGGTTAGGGTTAAGGTGTGGAACAAGGCTAAATTAGAAGGTTAGAATCGAGATTGAATTGACAAATTACCTAACTAAGAACTAATGAACTAATAATAATAATTACATCAATTGAAAACTAATAATGCTAATAATACGAGCTTCTTTTTTTGATATTTTAGAATTTAAGCGTATAAGCTCATTTAATCACAACTAATGATGAATAATGAATATACTTTTGATTTTTTTTAAGAACAATCATAAATACATAATAGAAGATAAATTACTGAAATAAAACATCGTTAGGCTATTAATCAAATCAAATCTGGATATAAGGGTAGTCAAAAGGAATGGTGATAACAAAAACAAAGGGGTTCTGGGTTAATATTAGCGGTTATGTCGATAAAAATGGTTGTTAGGGTTAAAAGGGGTTCACTAGGGGTTAATTGTGAAGGTAGGCTTTTTAATAGAGTTAGTGGGTTAAATCCTAGGTGCCTTTATCATCTCTGTGTATCAAATCAAAAAGTGTGGTCTCGACATATATAATCGATGCAAGTTCTAAAATAACAAATCAGTGTTGACATACTCATAATCAATAAAGTGAGCAAGAAAAAGAATTTATGCTCTATAAGGCACAAAAAATCACAAAAATTATTGGTATTTTGATGTCAACCTCGTAAAATTAAAACTTCAAAGTAGTATTTAAACTCAGCTTGACAACCTAGAAAATTTTTAATTTCTGAAAAATAGACTTATCATGCTTGATTCTCTAGTATTCTTAGAATTTAATTATCAATGCACAATTATCAGTGACTTAATCTAAAACATATCAATAAAAATCATAAATCATCAGAAATTTCATCCTAATTAGTAATATGAGTAATTTACTTTCGAACAAGACTAAATTCAGGGATTTGAGTTAGGTGTCTTTTTAGGTTGTTCACCCCCCACACTTGAGATGTACATTGCCCTCAATGTACGAAGATAGATGATGACAGTAAATATTCAAAATCAAAAGAGAAGGGAGAAAGTGACATTCCTTGAATTAATGGATGATTTCCTTAGAGGATGGTAGAGTTCGTGTTGTCTGATGACTTGTGTAGTAGTGAATTGCTCCTAGTGATGTCCTTGAAACTGCTAAGTCATCAGTTAGAAATCTTTTGGGGGCGTAATTAAATAAATGTTAGGAATACTCGAAGGTTAGATGTTGATGAAAATGGTGATAAAAGTTGTCAATGAATGATGAAAATGTTCAAACTTAAGACAAATTGAAATTGAAATAACGAGAAAATAAAACTTAAAAATAAGAAAAAGAAAGTCTAGATAAAAGGACTCAAAGGTCCTCATCATCCACGGGTCTGTGGTGGTCTTTGGTGATGAGATATGGAGGTGCTTTGGCATATCTGTTAGAGGGTGGCCTCTATCCCATCAAAACGCCGAGTGTTGTCAACGAAATCTCGCTCGAATCGGTCGAGGCATGCGAAATGTCTCGCCAATGAGGTTGCTGCATGGGATGGCCATCGCTCGGAATCGGTGCCTCTGTGTGATAGTGGTGGGGCATCATCGCACGTCTCTCGGGCTCCCCTCGTGCGTGGCGGTCACTAATCGGGTATTGAGAGGGGGAGTCCCTCGTCGGTGTTTAATCATCCTCATGTGTAGCACTGTCTGGATGCCTTGAGGTACCATGTTGCCGATCAGTGTGAGGGAGGTGATCTGAGCCTCAGTGTCGAGGAGGTTGAAGTACCGAGCCAACCTCGTAATGTATGGCCCCATTGACAAAATCCCCTTCCTATGTTGCTCTGTCTGATGTTGAATCGTGCATGCGATAAAATATGCCAAGTCGAAAACATGTCCTTCAGACATGCATGATAGGAAGTAAACGTCTTGCTTGTTTACGACGCCGGTGCTTTCTCTGCAACCTGTGATGGTGTGCGCGAGAATGGCGTGAATATACCTTAGGGCTGGGGGAAGTGTCGTCGCCTTAGAGCGACTAGGATCGTAGATGCTTGTAGTGGGCGTAGGTTTCGCCAGCATTCGATCGGAGTGCAGTGGAGCTCACGGTTTAAATTGTCAAGTGGGTTTTCTTCTATGAATTTCGTGTGTAAAGTCCTAGAGCTGTGCCGAATTATGGTATGCTCAATCGTCGTACTATGCCTCCTAACCAGAATTAGATAGCACCTGGGTCGTCGAACTGAGTCGTCACTATTTGCAATGTGAAGGTGGTGTAGAATTCTAATGTGAGCTCCAAATATGTGGGCTCGTCGATTGAGAAGAGTTTCTCCCATGGGTCGATTGAGAGGAGTGCTTGAATATCGGTGGTGAGCCCAACTTGCCGCACTGCGCTCCAGTCGATGCGCCTACCAGTGCCTAGGGGTCTACCCCGGATTGCTTTGTATCGTTCTTCCTGAGTTGCTTGAGGGAATCTGAGGAATGGGTGTCGAAGCTCGATAGAGGCACTTGCGGAGGATGAATCGGGCCCCTTTCTTTTCTTGCTTGGGGCTGATCGTTTGGTACGTGATGTTGACATGGTACCTGAAATTTGTAATCAAATATAAAGCAGTTTCAAGCTTCATCAATAGCACAGCCATCATATGCCACACTAAGTCAAAAATTTTAGGAATTTATAATTATGAGCATGTTAATTCGCAGGAGAAAAATTTTCTCGGACAATAGTGGGCAGAGCAATGTATCAATTTCGTGAGTTTACAATTCAAGAATAAAATGAGTATAAAATCTAACAACCAATAAATATTATGGGGACTAAAACAAATTTCCTAAGTAAAAATCATGCTTTTTAAAATTGAATCTAAACAAAATCTGGAAATAAACAAGAATGCTATAAGATTAAGTCAAGAAAAGGGAACCAGGGATGATGTGATATGATCGACACGGGCAGAGCACGGCGGTGGTGTGGGTTCTACTGTACGAACACGGCGGTGGCGTGGGCGTGTGGATGGTTTTTGGGTGGTTTTTAGAGAAAAACGGCGAGAGGAGGTGGTTTTAGGTGGAGGGGAATGGTTGTGCTACCGAATTTGGGGAAAAGAGGGGTTAAAACTGATTTTAGGGTTAGGTTTTGGGTGGGAAAGACGGTTAGATTTTATATATAGGGGAGGTGGCACGGTCCATTGCCACGCCCGTGTTCATTTGAAAATGCCCGTGCTTTTCGCGATTTCCAAAATTTGGGCATGTTTCAGGGTTCTTGGCACGGCTGTGGGTAAATTAGCACGCCCGTGTTTTAATAGTCAGTATATTGGCACGGTGAGATCGCACGGGCGTGTGTTACCCGTGTTTGATAAGTCAGTAGCTTCACACGGTTTGGTGGCATGGGTGTGGACTTGTATCGCAGCCCGTGTTGGGAAAAGAAATTCTTCTCTGTTTGTGCACGGCTACTGGCACGCCCATGGTTTGTCCCCTGTTTTCCACACGGCCACGGGCACGCCCGTGTGCAAGGCCGTGTGGTCTAAAACCTACGCTTTTATTAGACTAATTTAGTAGGGGGTTAGACGCTAAAAAATAAAATTAAAAATAAAAATAAAAACAATGATAAGAATAAAATTTGTTAGTGAATTAGTGCTCGGGTTGCCTCCCGAGAAGCGCTCGTTTATAGTCTTAAGCTAGACTTACCCTGTTTTCATTTCTAAAAGAAGGCTTACGGAGCTGAAACTCCTCTTTCATATCTCTAAAATCTTCACCATTATAGATTTTGAGTCGGTGACCATTTACCTTGAATGTGCCCTTAATGGGGTGAGTTACCTCGAATGTGCCATATGGAAAAATTGTTTTGATCATGAATGGGCCGGACCACCTTAATTTCAGTTTCCCTAGAAATAATTTAAGCCTTGAGTTGTATAACAGGACCAAGTCCCCCACTTCGAATTGTTTCGATTTCTTTAGACGGGCATCATGGCGTCGCTTTGTTGCCTCCTTGTATAGCTTTGAGTTCTCGTAGGCTTCAGTTCTCCACTCGTCTAGCTCGTTCATCTGCATCATTCTTTTCCTTCCTACAACTTTAAGATCATAGTTTAAAAATTTTATAGCCCAAAAAGCTTTATGTTCTAGCTCGAGTGGTAGATGACAGCTTTTCCCGTATACAAGTTTGTATGGGGATGTCCCTAAGGGTGTTTTGAATGCTGTTCTATAGGCCCATAAGGCATCATCTACTTTTAATGCCCAATCCTTTCTATTTGATCCAACCGTCTTTTCTAGGATGCGCTTAAGTTCTCGGTTTGCTACTTCAGCTTGCCCACTAGTTTGAGGGTGATAAGGGGTAGCTGTCCTGTGGTGTACTCCATATTTTTTTAGAACTTTTTCAAATTGAGTATTGTATAAATGAGTACCCCTATCACTAATGATGGCTCTAGGTGTCCCAAATCGAGAAAATAGTTTCTTGAGAAATTTCACTACTACCCTAGCGTCATTGGTAGGTAAGGCTTCTGCTTCTACCCATTTTGACATGTAATCAATCACTACTAGGATGTATTTATTTCCAAATAAACTAGGAATGGTCCCATAAAATCAATACCCCATACATCAAATATTTCGCATGATAGCATATATGTTTGGGGCATTTCATCATGTTTAGAAATATTACCTATTCTCTGGCATTTATCACACGAGGTAACGTACCTGTTGGCATCCTTAAATAGAGTGGGCCAGTAAAAACCTAATTCGAGTATTTTATGTGCTGTCTTGATGCCACTTAGTGTCCTCCTGATGGTCCTGAATGACAATGTTCCATGATTTTGCTTGCTTCTGTTCTTGTAACACATCGTCGAATTACCTGATCTGCACATATTCGGAAAAGAAAGGGGTTTTCCCAAAAATAGTTTTTTGCATCAGCAAAGAATCGCTTCTTTTGGTGATGTGTTAGCCTTTTTGGTAAGGTGTTGGCGGCTAAATAATTTGCAATATCTGCAAACCATGGTACCTCAGAATGAGTTATCGAAAAGAGTTGTTCTTCTGGGAATGAATCATTTATCTCATCTTCATTTAACTCTTCAATATGGGGGTTTTCAAGCCTAGAGAGGTGATCCGCCGCAAGGTTCTCGCTCCTTTCTTATCCTGTATTTCCAAATCAAATTCTGTAAAAGTAAAATCCATCTTATGAGTCGTGGTTTTGCATCGGGTTTAGTTAGTAGATAACAAAGGGTGAATGATCGATAAACGACAACTTTAGATAATAATAAATATTGTCTAAATTTGTCAAAGGCAAAGACTACAACTAGCGATTCTTTCTCTGTGGTGGTGTAATTTTCTTGTCTGCGGTGTCAAAGTTACGCTAGCATAATAGATTGGCTGAAAATGCTTGCCTCTTCATTGTCCCGTAATCGCACCTCTATCACGAAATCACTTGCATCACACATTAGTTCAAATGGTAAATTCCAATCAGTGCAATCATAATCGAGCATTTATTAGTTTATCCTTAAGGATATTAAATGCATCTAAACATTCCCGATCAAAATTAAAAGGAACATCTTTTTCTAGTAATTTTGTTAAAGGTTTGGCTATTTTAGAAAAATATTTAATGAACCTTCTATAGAATCCTGCATGCCCTAAAAAGCTTCTAATAGCCTTAATCAACTAGGGGAGTAATTTGTCGATAGCTTCAATCTTTGCTTTATCTACCTCGATCCCCTTACTAGAAATTTTATGACCTAGTACAATCCCTTCCTGTACCATAAAGTGACATTTTTCCCAATTTAAAACAAGGTTCGTTTCCTCACATCTCATTAAGACTCGTTTTAAATTTTTAAGGCAAAGATGGAAAGAATTACCGTATACGGAGAAATCATCCATAAATACCTCCATAATATCTTCAACGAGTTCATCGAAGATTGCTAGCATGCATCGCTGAAAAGTAGCAGGAGCGTTACATAATCTGAAAGGTATTCTACGATAGGCAAACATACCGTATGGGCATGTGAACGTTGTCTTCTCTTGATCTTCAGGTGCTATCGGTATTTGGAAATAGCCAGAGAGTCCGTCTAGGAAGCAGTAGTACATATGCCCTGATAGTCTTTCTAACATTTGATCAATGAAAGGCAAAGGAAAGTGATCTTTTCTAGTGGCGTCATTCATCTTTCTATAGTCGATGCAAACTCTCCAACCTGTGACTGTCCTGGTGGGAATTAGTTCATTCCTTTCGTTAGCCACCACTGTCATGCCCCCTTTCTTCGGAACAACCCGCACACAGACTTACCCACTTGCTTTATCGAAATAGGATAGATTATTCCAAAGATCTAGAAGTTTAATTACCTCGGCTTTCATGACTTCTTTTACATTGGGATTTAGTCATCTTTGTGGTTGCACACATGGCTTGTATTCATCTTCCATTAAAATTTTGTGGGTACAAAATGTTGGGCTTATTCCCTTAATGTCAGAGATTTTCCAAGCTATGGCTTTTTTATGCTCTCTCAAGACTGTATCAACTCTTCTTTTTCCTTGGGTTCTAATTCAAGAGATAATTCTGCTGTAACGTAGAATTTTCCCAAGGAATGCATACTCTAGGTGCTTTGGCAGTTGTTTTAATTCTAAATTTGGTGGTTCATCAACAGAGGGTTTTTGTTTGAAATCGTCATCAAATTTGATGCTTTCTTTTTTCATTTGTTTTTATGATAATTTTAGCTTGGAAGCTTCATCTTCTTCCCCCTCTTCTTGGGTGAGACACGCCCATCGTGTCATCATGCAGATTTCTGTAATGAGTTTTGAATGAGATGGTCATTGGTATCAACAAAATAACATGAATCATCTTGTTCTCTAGAATATTTCATGGCATCATAAATTTGAAAAATAATTTCCTCATCGCCTATCCTTAATGCAAGTTTACCATCACCTACATCAATAACAGCCCTAGCAGTAGCTAAAAAAGGGCGCCCTAGAATTAAGGGGACCTCAATGTCTTTATCCATGTCAAGCACAACAAAATCAACGGGAAAAATAAATTTATCAATTTTTACCAAGACTTCTTCGATAACTCCTCTAGGATATTTAATAGATCTATCAGCTAACTGAATACTCATCCTAGTTGGTTTTGGCTCCCCGAGATCTAGTCGTTTAAACATCTTATAAGGCATTAAATTAATACTGGCACCTAGATCAGCTAATGCTTTCTTAACATTTAAATTTCCAATTAAACAAGGAATAGTAAAACTTCCTGGGTCTTTTAATTTGGTTGGTAACTTGTTTTGGAGGATGGCCGAACATTTTTCATTAAGCTCCACCATTGATATTTCTTCAAGCTTCCTTTTATTCGTCAGGATTTCTTTCAAGAATTTCGCGTACGTCGGCATCTGTGAAATGGCTTCGACAAAAGGTAAGTTAATATGTATTTGTTTAAAAAGCTCGAGAAACTTACCATATTGGGAGTCTAATCGTTCTTTCTTCAACCTTGCTGGATATGGGATCGATGGTTTACTTTCTTTATGTACTGGAATTACATCCTCAATTCTCATATCCTTTGCTTTGTCATCTACGGGTGGCATTCTTTTCTCTGGTTCGACTAGCTCCTTTCCACTTCTTAGTGTAATCGCCTTTACTCGTTTCTCGCTTTCTTTAGAAAACCGCGATCGAATTTTGGAAACCATCTCAGTAAGTTGTTCAATTGACTTAATAAGTTCCCCAACTTGACTCTCGATCATTTTGATCGATGTTTGTTGATTATCTAATATTATCTCAGTCTTTTGAAAGCGAGCCTTTGCTGATGCTATGAATTTGTTCAGCGTCTCTTCAAGATTCGGCTTCTTCTCTTGCGAATAGGGCTGATTTTGGAAATTTTTAAGAGGTTGTTGCCTTTGGTTTCCCTGATTTCCTTGTCCTCCCCACGAAAAATTTGGGTGGTTCCTCCAACCTAGATTATACGTATTACTATATGGGTTATTATTAGATCTGAAATTGTTACCTATATAGTTCATCTGCTCGCTCTCAGGCCTCGGTTGGTAGGGTGGGTACTCGGGATTCGCCACAGCTTCCACTTGCGCCGCATCGCATGACCGGATGTACTGCGAAGAACACAAACTATCAATCTTCTTATTCATCAACTCTACCTGATTTGATAGCATGGTTATCACTGCGTCGAGGTTGTAAACTCCTACTGCTTTTTGTTGGCCTTGTTCTTGTAACTTGCCACCGATAGTTATTCAAATGACATCTCTTCTATAAATTCGTAGGGTCGCCTCGGGAGTTCTGTTGTTCAAAGTTCCACCATGGCTGAATCAATTAATTACCTCGTTGAAGGATTCACACCGTTATAAAAGTTTGGACTTGGAGCCACAAAGGTAAAAACCATGGTGCGGACACCTTCTCAAGAGATCCTTATATCTCTCCCATGCATCGTATAATGTCTCTAAATCCATCTCGCACAAAAGAAGAGATATCATTACGTAATTTAGCCGTTTTGGCGGTGGGAAATACTTTAATAAAAAATTTCTGGTCATTTGTTCCCATGTAGTGATTGACCGTGGTAACGAAGTTTAACCAACTGCTTTAGCTTTATTCTTTAATGAAAAGGGAAATAACCAAGAAGGCGTATGGCATCATCGAAACGCCATTTATTTTGAAGGTATCACGTAACTCTAAAAATTAGCTATATGAGCGTTTGGATCTTCGCCCCGCAAACCATCAAATTGAACAAATTGTTGAATCATTTGTATAGTGTTAGGCTTTAATTCAAAATTATTAGCGCTATAGCGAGCCTAACAATACTAGATTCGGCTCTCGTTAAATGCGGTTTAGCATAATCAAACATAGTACGAGGAGCATTATTCTCTTCCACATCTTGTGGTGGAAGATTATTTTCGTCCATCCCTTCAGTAGGATTGGATCTGTCTTCTCGCTCTCCTTGGTAAATTAGGGCTCGCCTAATTTCTCTGCGATTTCTTCGAGCGGTAGCTTCACTATCATTGTCGTATTCTAAAGGTCCTCTCGGGTTCCTTCTAGTCATAAACTAGAGGTACCTGCTAGGAAAAGAAAGAAAGAAAATTTAGCAAATTTAAAATTAAAACTAAAAATAAAAATAAATTTCGAAAAATAAAAATAATGGCTAAAGTAATAAAAATAGAGTTTTCTTAATATTTTAGTTCCCTAAGAACGGCACCAAAAAAACTTGATCATTTGTAAATCGAGTTTTAAAATTTATAAAAGAATGATCGAACTTGAAACTAACTCTGACAATGATTAAAGGCAAGTGCACCTATCGAACAGTAGTATAGTTTAGGCAAGACCGGATTATCGAACCCAAAGGAACTAAAAGTACTAATACTAACTTTCTTTTTATTATTTAGCCTAAAATAAGTGAAGTTGTTTATTAATCTAAATTAATTAACTACTAAACTAAAGACTCTAAGACAAAGAAGAATGAATTTGGAAAATAACTTGGGAGAAACTCAGTTGATTTAAACGATACCCTAGGAAGAATCCACCTAGACTTCACTTGTTATCTAACCTTGAACCATATGATTTTATTTACTTAATTTAATCCGTAAGACTCCCTAACGTATATTAAACCCTCTCTCGAGGCGAATAACGTCTAACCCTAGGTTAATTAGTGGAACTCTCATTCTCTTATAATAACCCCCTAGAATAGCAGTAAATCGATCTATGGATTCTCATATTAGGTTTCACCCTAATCCGACAAAATCTCGTCACCCTATCTCTAGGCGTGCGATCAACTCCGCTTAATTATGTTGGATCTACTCTTAGGCAGGGTCTATTCCTCCTCCACCTAAGCACATTAAATTTGGATTAAGCTCACATAATTAAGAACAAACTAAGTATTTATCATATAATTCAATTAATCAAATAACAAGATTCATCATAGGTTTCATCCTTCTGCATCCGAAGGGTTTAGTTCATAACAATAAAGGAAAACATCTCAAGAGAAAAGATAAAACAAAACATAAGAAATCCCTAAAACCCCAATGAAGGAATTGAAGAGGAGATCCTCCGTATTGAGTAGAATTCCGACTTCTCGAGATGAATCAACTGGCTATCCCTGAGTGAATCCCCACAAATCTGCCTTCTCTGGCCTAGCACGACGCCCCTAAACGATGGCTTTGGGCTCCTCCTTTTCAGGTCATACTTAGGGTGTATTTATAGGCTTTTGAAATACGTTTCTTTCTCCCTAAGTATCCTTTCCCGAATGAAATTGCTCTTCTCCACGGCAGAGGCACGGCCATGGCACACGCCCGTGTAAATCGTGGACAGGCCGTGTTCGGATTTCTTTAATGAGACACGGCCGTATGAGTCGGGGTTGGACCGTGTTCTAGATGATCAGTGAGGCACGGCCGTGTTATCTTTGGTCCAGGCCGTGTCGATTTCATGTTTTGGCTCATTTGTCCCGTTTTAAGCCCGTTTTGCGTTCTTTTCATCCTCTGGTGCTTTCCTGAGTATATATCATGAAAAGAAATGATTAAGAGCACCAAATTACATAAAATAAGGGATAATTCATCCAAAAGCGTACTAAATCTGGGCCTAAAATATGTTACTATTTCGGTTTATTAAGGACAGGGGTTAGGACACGGCCGTGTGTCCCTAGTTCGAATGTTACACGGCATAGGGTGTTTTCACACGGCCATGTTACCCCTGTTTTTCAATTTTTACAACTTTTTCTTAAAATCTATGTTTTGTTTCAAATTAATCCCGAATTACCTCAAAGCTATTTTTAAGGCCTCGAAGGTTTGATTTAGGGACGAAATGCTTATGATTTATATGTTTTGAATGTCATTTATTTATTTAATGTTATATTGATAAATGTTTCCTGATTGTATGGTAATACTCTGTAACCCTAATCTGGCGACGAAGACGAGTTAGGAGTGTTACAATGGAGACAAGATAGGACACAACCTTCAATATGTTCAAGGCACGAGGCCTTTCTTGTAATGCCTCAAACCCAATTCTATGAACCAAATTCGAATCTAGGGTGTTACTACTCAAGTACATATGTAGCTCACTCAATTATACAAATTTACATTCAATTACAACTATTTAATTATAAATTTCTCTGATAAATACATAAGTGTGAATAATACAAGAACTCAATTGGTATACATAAAGAATTTATTTACAACTATGATTGAATTGATGTCCTGGTCTATTATAATTATTCGGTGTAAAAGACTTCTATGAAACAACTCGGACTCGAACACGCCAACAAACTTGTTTTGTATGCAGACTAGCTCGATCGCTGCTCTTTTGGCGTAGCTATGGCATTATCCCTCCTGGTGTAGACCCAAATCAATCTACATGTAATATAACATACAAGGGTAAGTTCATGACAACTTAGTAAGATAAACACCAGTTACCTGAATTGTTTTTACATGTCGTATCTAGAAATTCAATTAACCATCTCATTGTTCTTTGTTCTTCAACTCATCTGTGGTGAATACCTTCCTAGAATTTCATTCTTCATACCATAGATGTCACAACTTATTCTAGAATCATGAATTACCCTCCAAATCTTCAATACATAACTCACTTTCTTCACTCCTCACTTTTGTGATTCCTTAACCATTCCCATTCCAGAGGCACATACAGACAAAATACTATTAATCTTACATTCATATTCTAAGCCATCGTTTCTTCAAAATCTATGAATGATTTTGTACATAGGTAGAAGATACATTCTTTAATTATACTGTTTGATCCTTACTGGAGGACACTCATTTTTCCTCTAATAATTACAGACAGATAACCTTCTTCAATTTACCAGACATAACCTTTACTCAGATTTGTTCTTCAAGTCTAACTCGCCCATGCTTTGAATTCACCACATGCTTTGGCGCATTCCAGATTCTCGGTTCTTATCTTAAGACCATGCATGATCGGCCCCAATAACTCATATGGAGCTCATCATAAGGAAAAATCATTACATTATCTTATCGAAAGTGTAACATGATACGCCACAAGGGCTTTTCATTCAGATTTCATTATAACTTCTGTTCCTTCAGAGTTTGTCGAGAATATCATTCTTTCTTTCAAGGTCTGCCACAGAAGTGTTTTCTTCAGATGGTTGCCACAATGGCCATTCTTTTGTATGCGCCACGAAGGCGTCCCTTTCACCATTTACCACATGGAATTTCCTTTCCTTAGATTGCCACAAAGGCTTCCATTTCACAGATTGCCACAAAGGCATCCATTTTCTGGCGTGTTCATGATAGGGATTCGCCTAAACTCACATTTCGTGAGGTTTTCCCCTCATCGTCCTAGGTCACGCAGAAAAACCCGTTAGGTAATAACCTTCATTTAGTTCTTTCCATATGATGTCATAGCCCGCCACCTAAGGTCTTACACGATATGGTGCCATGGCCATGGGCTTTCCTTACAAAGATCGTGTTTGAAGTCCCAACGGACCCCTTTAGAATCCACCGTGGTGTACAGGCACAAACACTTAACATATCTTTCATACATTAGCACCAAACTTAACATACATCTCATCTTACACATTCCAGACATGTTCTTACAATCATATCTTTTACTCTAGATTTCTTATCACATACTCTACACTTGTCAGATTCTTACAAACTAGACATGCAAATCTTATCCAACATTCATATATCAGCATACTCATCATATCATCCTTTTCTAATCTCAGTTCATGGTTCATACAATTCTTCACAAGAGTATCTAGAATAAACAACATACAACTTACAGGAGTCGACCTAGGGACTCACTTGACAACTTCGGATAGCAACTTGGACTCTAGATCCAGCACTCAATCAGGGACTGTAGCAACCACTACCTTATAAAATAAAAGGTCACCCTTAAACCCATACAAATAACATTTACAATCATTTCAAACCTAGATAACCCCCATACAAGGCCTTACTTCTCTATTCACTCATACAAATCTACTTAGAGCCATAAAACTTACCTTGGCATGGAAATATTACTGATAAAATCTAGGGTTTTTGATCCAGCTTAAAGGGATACTTCTGACTCCTTTAACCTTAGATTTCATTATTTTGGAAAAAGAAGAAAATGACTCCCTTTAATCAAACTTGAAGGCCTATTAAAATAGTCCAAGTCTTTATTGAAACTTGACAAATGTCACATCACTATTAAATTATCTTATCGAAGTCCATAACCTAATTGAGTATTTCCCCTTATCTTTAACTATCCTAGTTCACATTCGGTTAACTCCTAACCAACTTACCTTGTAACTTAACTTGCACAGTTCCACTAAAAAAGGGCGCACCATACCTTTGACATGGACTCAACCCTCAATATCGATTCACTTTATCACATCTTTATTCCAACAAACCATACCAACATGGCGTGGAGCCCTCATAATCTTAAACACATAAATGTATCCGCCCACTCTATACGCCAGAAATGGGCACTCGAGCGAATACCACTCCGCCAATCATACTGCTAAACGACTACGCCAGACCTTGTGCCCGCCAGAGTCAAAGCGTTACATCCCTTATCCCCAATATATAAGCCCAATCGCAACGCTTGAGAGATCATTGAACACACACACTAAGAACACTTAGAACCTTCTTCCCCAACCAAATAAACCTTCCAAGCCATCACCATTCCCACTGAAGACAATGGCTCTCCACCTCAATCCAAGGTGACCCATCTTCATCACTGTCATACACTCCTCTTTGTTGATTCTACTTGTCAACAAAACAACTAAAGTAGTTTTGCACCCTTCCTTATCTTTTTGCACGATTAATATTTTAATAATTTCACCGTTATATTTCATATTCCATTCATATAGATCATGCATGTCAACGGTTTGATCGTTAAAATATTGTAGTTTTACACACTTTCGTCTATTTTTGTACGATTAATATTTGAATTAAATTTTCAATTATAAAAATAAATGAGTACAATTATTTTTAATTCATATATAATTTTGATACTCTAGAAACTTTATATATACAATATGGTTACATTTTACATATTTTTGAAAAGGGATGATATATTTTTTTCCCCTTGAACTTAACAATTAGATCCACTTTGATATTTGTACTTTCTTTTTTGTTTACTTTGGCACTTGAACTTGGCAAAATCAATTTTGGTACCTAAACATGGGTTCTATTAAAATTTGATGAATTGACCAGTGTTACTGAAATAGGACCGGATCAAATAGACTGAGAACTGATCGATATAACGGTTCAAATAAAAGGGCTGAATCGATTGACTCATAAACTACTAGAAATTGGTAAAAATCAAAAATTGAGACAAAAATTGACAGTGAACATGTTGAACCGGTTTAATAATTTTATCTTTATTTTTTAAATTTTTTACAATTATTTATTTATTTATTTATTTTTGGTCTAGCGATTGAACTAGTCGAATTTTGAATTGAGTATCGATGGTCTGACTTGTTCAACTACCGGTTGGGTTATTAAAACACTGAATGTGATCATGTGTCACAATCTTAGAGTGTCATATCATCAAACTTTTATATCTTTGAGTAAACTACACCACATGTCACCCAACTATGGGCCTATTTCCTTTTTGGACACCAACTATAAAGTTTTTTTTAAAAAAAAAAAAAATTAGTCCCTCAACTAATGAAGATTTTTCTTTGTCCATTTTCATCAAGTGTTGTTAAGTGTCTAACGAGAGGGTAATGTGGTAATAAAAAAATGATATAATAACAAATTTAACTCTCAATTTTTAAATATTATATCGATTTAGTTATAATTTTAAAAAAGTTAACCCTCAAAATTTACAAATAATCTCAATTTTATCCTAACTCTAAAAAATAAAATATATATAATACATAAATATTTTCAAAAAATATAAAAAACCAAACAAAATTCATAACCCAGATCTGCAAAGGTTTCAAGTAGCTGCAGAGGTGACAGTTTAGTAGTAGATCCAGTAGTAGATGAAATGGTGGCTGGGGAGGGAAACTTAGTTCCAGACGCATGTTGTGGTTTCATTTTGGCAGATGGGAGATTTTTAAGAGGCCTACATAGTAATTTTTTCATTTTGGGTTCAAGATCCTTACTTGCTCTCTTTAGATTCATCTTTGGTGGAGGCAACGATGGTAGTGGGGTGGAAGAAACGGAGGAAGAAGGTGAATGTTTAATATTTTTATATATTTTAAAATATACGTGTATTTTATATATTTTAAATTTTTTAAATATTGTTCTTTTTTTCAAAAACCTTTTCTTAAAATTTTTGTATATTCTTTAAATTTATTATATTTTAAAAAAATTATTTATGTATTTTTATATATTTTTCTGACTTTTTTAGAATTAGGATCAAATTGAAACCATTTGTAAATTTTGAGAATTAATTTTATTTAAAATTATGACTAAATTGATATAATAAGTAAAAGTTGAAGATTGAATTTATTATTATACCAACTTTTTAACTGCCATGTCACCTTTTGTCACACTTAACGGCACGTAATGAAATGGACAAAAAATTCTTGATTAATTGGATAACCAATTTAAAAATTTCATAGTAGGATGAATAAAAAAGAAACTGACTCATAGTTGAGTGACTTGTGATGTAATTTGCCCTATATCTTTCAAGTTCAAAATTCAAAATCTACCTAACTACTAAGTTTAAGCAGCAAAATGGATAAAAAAAATGTAAGTATTAAAGCAAAATTAATTACTAAGTTCAGAGACAAAATTATATTATCGTTTATATTTTTTTTTATTTTTCTTTTTATTTTTAACATTTCTAATAGCTTTTAAAAAACCATAAACTTTTGGCATAATTTTAATAGTATTTAGAAGTATTGATTTTTTTTTTTACTGAACTCTTACATAATTTTGATGTGAATTTACTTGGTATTTCGGAGATGTATTTTTCTTATTTCACAAATATCTTTAAAAAATTAATAAATATTATGTATTTTTCTTATTTCACAAATATCTTTAAAAATTAATAAATATTTTTCTAATATTTATTTTTAAAATATTTTACTATATCCTTATAAGACATTATCAACCCCTAACTCTACTTATTTAGTCTAAAAATTTCACTAACAATGTATCAAATAATTTTTAAATTTTAATATCCCTCCATATAATTTTGGTAAACCTTATAAGATAACCTTTTGTATAACTTTGCAAACCTTAAATTTTTTTCACATAGTTTTATTAAACGTTTATATAACTTTAGTACCATGCCTTAAAAGTTAATAACTTTTAATATATAATTTTATACCAAATAAAAATAATCTGAATATATAGATAGACCAACAGGTAAATAATGTATTAAATATATGAAATTAAATGATAGTTGCATTTGTCATCCACGGGTAAAACACGAAATAACAAAAAGGCAATTAATAAATAGAAATTCTATAAAAAAAAATTAATAAATAGATAGGGTTAATTTGAATTATCGAAAGGGTACAAACAGCAAATACTAAAAACAGAAAAGAAAGAAATGCAAGGGATTATGGATAATAATGTAATCCACAATTTATAATAATGCCTTAAGCTGATGTCCCTCTGTGTGCATAAAGTGCCAAAGCCAACCCATTTTGTCTATCATTTAACACAATATTTTCATTTCTCAAATTAAGTCACACTTTGACAGATTTTATTCTTGGATAATAAGTAAACTCTATCGCCTAAATAAATGTACATATTAAAATGTCCCAAAACCTCTTCTATATCAGAGCAATCCCCAAGCCACAACAAAAATTACCTGTGTGTTTCTGATGTTTGAACAAATTCAGAATATATAGCGCTCCCACAATGCAACACTGCAAACCCGCCATTGATGAGTTATGAAAAACTAACAATCCACCTTATTAAAACCTTGTGAAAGAAATTAGCACAAAGTAAATCAACTGAAAATATCGAACGAAAGGAAATGGAAGAGTTGCTAATGGAAGATTGGATCCACCTAAAAGCTGGCTGACACAGTTATTTCCATATTTTGACAGATTTGTCGTAACTGGCCGAGGCAACCATCCCTGTAACTTGAGACTGTGTCAGGGCTGATATAACACAGTCATGGGCCGGAATTGTCATACACTTATTCTCAGCTGTGTTCCAAAGCTCCAGTGACTGCAAAAGATAGAAGCTTAGGAGAGAGTCATAGAACAATCAAGGTAAGAAATACCGTATCCAAAATAATACAGACAGCTATCCATGAAATGGAAATAGAGCCATCAATCATCAACTGCAAGGAGTCGAAGAGTGGGTGAAACAAATGGCAAATGATAACTTAAGAATACGAAACGGCACCTGATAACCACCAACAACCAAGAGAGCAGGAAAGCTAGGATGAAAAACACAAGAATGAAACTTGTTCCCACTAGAATTGAGCTCATGAATGCACTCTCCCGAAGCCAGCGACCACACTCTAACAGAATCCTGACTGACAGATGCTAAAAAGTCTCCATTTGTGTCCCAACAAATAGAGTGAACCTCTGTATTGTGCCCCTGAGAGTAAATAAAATTCTCCAGATGAAACCATACTGTGTCGAAATTGGTTTCACTATAAATGAGGTAATATACTCTTCCTTTAAAAAATTTACATATTTAATAATATTTCTACCTGCAATAACTGTGTTCTTCTGTCAGTCTCAACATCCACAACAGACACAACAGTCTCCGCTGCCGCAGCTAGAAATTGTCCTATTCTTGGTTGAAATCTGACATTACTGCAGCCTCCCTGCTTCAATCAGTGGAAGTAACTTAGATGAAAAACATCGGATCCAAAAGAACCTGCTGCACTACTAAAATATAACAAAGCTTAAGGATCTAGAAGGCTAGCCTTGGAGATACGAGTGCAAGAATACTGATTGATGTTCCAAAAGCGAATCTCACTGTTACCATCACAAGAGCAGAAAAGATCATTCTTCTTAGGGTGAAAATCAAGGGACATAACTTGTGCCGTATGCCCTGTATATTTCCACATGCAATAACTTGGCTGCAAAAATAACAGAAAACAAGCATCCCTGATATGAAAACCATAAAATTCACCAGCATTGAACAAATTAGAATTGGTAAGTCTTTTCTGTGACTATAACAACTTTGTGTTTTGTCTTCAATCAAACAATGTCAGAACTAATGGTGTAAGCACTAATTCAGCATAGACAATAGCAGAATGTGTAGTAGTCTAAAATCTAAATGTAAAAGCGGAAGGAAGACTACCACAAAAGAAACGGGCGAAAGGGGCCATAAGAGAGAATTACACACAAATGCAAAAAGGAAGGAGCTAGAGGATATACTTGTGCAGCATCCCAAACTCGCACTGTTGTATCAAAAGAAGATGTTGCCAGCTGAGTGGAATTTGGTCTGAAGCGAATATCAGTTATAATATGAGTGTGTTCCTCAGGTGTGCATTCAGTTTCCAGAGTTTCCGTGTTCCAAAGAACAGCCTACTGACAGGAAATTGACAAGCATGAACATCATTATTCCACACTTCCATTTAAGTTTTTAGTTTTTTTTTTTTTTTTTTTTTTTTTTTGTTTCCGATTAATCATAAATATTCCCATAAATATTCTGCAAGGATCCAAAAAGTTTAGCATCACATGGCTACATCATTTATGGAAATAAAACAGTCAATGACAAAATAATTGATAATCCTAACTTATGCTGCATGCTACATATGAAACTTCGTTCCTTATATGCTACAATGCTTTATACCTTCTTGTCATGCCCAGCACTGGCCAATAGCTTTCCATCAGAAGAGAAATGACAACAGGTGACTTTGCCATTGCTTTTACGTATTGAACCAACTTCATTGAAGCCAAAACCTGAAATGTATAAAACAAGTCATTACTGTGGTCAATTTGAAGAATAAAGAGTGCTGAAAGCATGAACTCATATGTTACCCTTTGAAGTCTCAGTAGCATGTTCAGAAGGATTTCGTTTTAGGGTGCCAAACAAATTTCCCCCATCTCCATCATCATGTGAGAGAAAAGACTCCACATTGTCGTCCAAGGAGCCAACATCTCCAAAATGTTCCATGTCCTCCTGCAATTGCAAATTACATCATAAGCAGGCTTTTGAAATGACTTGTTCAAGGCTAGGTTTGAAATCTGTACTTACATAACAAAGGATTAGGAAACAAAACCCTAATGAAAACATGCTAAGAACAAAGTTTCATGTAGATATGTTCAATCTTGCCACATTCTTCAAAGAGAGTGTATCAAGATCTCTCAATAGCCTCAAAAGTCAAAACCATTAAGAAATCAAAATATTCACTTAGGAACAAAATATAGCCATCTGTTAAGCCATAACCAGAGTCCAACCGAAAGGATAGAGAAACCCTGATATTTTCTATACTACAGCATGAGCAGCTCCAGAATGAACTCTGGCATGAATAACATAAAAATGCTGTACTACAATAACAATATTCATCCTTAGTCATGTAAATAAAAACAAAAAATTAAGAGAACTAAAAAGAAGAAAGTTATGCAAGATTCTGAACAAGTTCCGTATTGCTAAAGGATGATGTGTCTCCAATGTCACAGCTATGGCATCAATATTTTAGCCAAGTAACATAAGGAATACTTAAACATTGAAAGCAAAATAAACCACATCGGTCTCAAGATATTCACAAAACTTAATGGTGACCAACATTACAGGCAAAACTTTTCAGTTGTAGGGCCCTTAATGCAATGAAAGGGCATCAAAGATCCAAGTTTCGGATATTGGAACCAGAAATGTATTCCAGCTTATATTATCCAAACCACAAACTGTTAAGAAGTTTTTTATCACTTATTTGTTATTTTTGGAAAAGTGGGTACTGAGCAATTTGTTTGGTGGTTATTTAACTTCGACAAAAAGAAGTAGATGAGAACGGTGATGCCTGGTACATTGACAAGAACGCACATAATCATGGTCATAAGATGGGAACTATCAAATTTAGAACTTCGTGACTATTCAAGGCCAAATGACAATTTGCCAACATGCTACAACAACACCGAATACTCCATACCAATTTAGCATTCAAAAGTTCTCAGCAAGCTACATGAATGTTGGAATGCTTTGTGGTTTGTACTATTGCAGGTTCAAAACATTTACTACAAACCCTTAGGTTGGAAATAAATTAGGATTACATACCAGCTGGTTGGTTGATGATGCAATACCACCTGTTCCATCAGATCCATACATCAT
Source organism: Gossypium sturtianum (assembly GCA_025698515.1). Classification (NCBI taxonomy): domain Eukaryota; kingdom Viridiplantae; phylum Streptophyta; class Magnoliopsida; order Malvales; family Malvaceae; genus Gossypium; species Gossypium sturtianum. The sequence goes on from CM046952.1 coordinate 65,005,800, forward strand.
CAAATTTTTGGACATGCTACTACCGTGCTGCATATTGCTAACTGCAGCTAGTGCATCACCAGGTGTATGGGTTGATGGGGTTGATGGCTGAGAGTTAGAAGGACCCACAGTGTTTCCAGTACCGGTGCTATTAGCAGCACCAGAAGATGAAGCCCCTTTTCTTTTCCGGTTATTCTAACACACCATACAAGTAATAGTTGTCAATTTAAGCGACAAGAAAAAATAGAGGATAGTGTTGAGAAATGTTCCCATTACAAATTCATGAAATTCATATGACTACCAGCTTGCAGCCTACTGTATGTCTTTAACGACAAAGATTGTGATAACCAAGAAACAAGACAGAAGCAATCTCAACCTGTTGCACATGTTGTGACTGCAATGGGTCTTGTTGAGAGGAAGTTTGTCTTATTGGTGGCATGTTCATCTGCTGAAAGGCCACAAAGAGGTTCAGATGAGATTAAGCAAAAAGTTGACCACTTTTAATCAATTTTATAATAATTAGAACTTGTTAAGAACTACTGAACTAGTACAACCACCATTACCAAATAATAATGTTAGCCGTAAATTTAACGAGAAAAGTATAAGATATGCACTTAAGAACAAAGGGATATAGAGACAATCAATGGTTGCAAATTATCTTGGTTATATAAAGCAGATGGTATGACAACTGTCACAAGTATATATAGAGAAAATTTAGTTATTTATTTCTCTTAAACAAGAATTTGAAAGACAAATGAAAACTATAAAGGTATATTTGACAATAGGGAATAATACAACAGTTATAACTAATTCTGGAAGGGAAACCTTACTTTTGATGAAGTTGATTGCATTGGAGAACCTATAGATCCATCATTGACAATTGGCTGGCCTTCTTTTGCATTTAAGGTGCCTTGAGATAGTCCTGAAAATCTTTGAGGATCCATATCTCCATACATAGGGGAACTACCCATATTTCCTTGTGTCTGGACTTGTGCTAAGACCTGTTGTTGTTGCTGCTGTGGCAGAAGCTGAAACTGGTTTGCATTCTGTATGAATGGCTTTTGCACTTGAGCACCTAAATTTGGCCGAATTTGATCGATGCCCTGTGAAATAGGACAGAGTCGGTTAAGGACAATAACCCAGATATGGAAAATAAAAATTAAGGACACAAGTTTAGTTTAAAGCTTACGGTTAATGGCCAACCCTTCAACGGAAGGCTACCAACTCCAGGGTTCAAACCTTAAAGAAGAAAAAGTAAGCATGGGAGTATAAGAATATATACAGGAATGCCTCGATTTAATAAACTACAGAACCAAAAGTTATTATATATGGTGCCTTCATTTCAAAAGAGAAATGAACCAGACAAAATAGAAACAGCAACTTCATGCAGTATTTTTTTAGAGTAGCTAGATTTAGCAAACGACAGTGCCAAACTAGAGAATCACCCAATTATCTTAAGTTACAGCGCACTAAGCATATTTTGCAGTAGCCCACAAGCAAACACCTAACCTACTAGCTTTCCTTTTGAAACTTTTGGGATCATATTGGCCAAATTTAGAAGCACGTGAGTTGAATAAGGTAGGAAAGATAAGATGGACTGTGATAAAACCAAATATAAATTTTTTTGTAGGGGCTGAATGGAAATGACAGAATGTTATAGTAAATCAATAAATCCATGACAAGATAATTAGAAGTTAGGTTATGGAAATGAAACTCATTAGTATGCAGCAAGGTGAATGGTACAAAGTGAATATAACACCAGTAGTTACAAAGAGTACCTGTATTTCCTATTCCAGGTTTTGACTGCATGATTCCCTGTCCATAAATTGAGGGATCCATGGGCATGGCTCTCTGTGGACCGCCCAAATTCACGTCACCTTTAATGTCCTGCAAGGATATATATATATATATATATATTAGTTCAAGAAAACAGAAAGAGATTGATTGCAAAATGTTGCAGCAAATACAGAAAGAACTTTTTCCAAGTAGCAAAAAAAAATTAGTAGAATCAATGCCTGAATTTGTTGCAATGCTGCAGTTACACTTCCTTGATTTCCTTGAACCAACTGACTGCATCAGAGACAATTTTGATTTGTCATTAACCAGAAAAATGTTAATCGCAATAGACAAAATACCTTACCTAAAATGTACAAGTATATTTACCCAGGATGATTTGTAGCTGATTTTAAGAGGGCCATCCTAGCATCAAGAAGTGGCTGGGATGTCTCTGAATTCATTGCATTTGGGTGTTTCATGCGCTCTTCATACATTTTTGCTGCCAATGCACTTGCATTTGACTGCCCTAACATTCCTTCAGAGCCAGTTGCATTTACAGGACCACCTAAAGAAGGATGATTAGGATCCCTGCGTTGCATCTGAGCTTGACGCATCAGTTGCAACTGCTGCATCTGCAACTGTTGTTGCTCCTTTGCCTTGATTTGTTGTGCCTGTAAGTAAATCCATAATGGTTCACATTCGGTATAAATTGAAGAAATGACAAGATACTTACAATAATACTTGCTAAAGTTGTAAGAAGTCACCTCTATGTATGCTGCAGCAGCCTCTGAATGCTTGTCATTTGTTCTCGATATAAATATGTCCCAAAAGACAGACCACCACTCAAAAAGAAACCCACCGGGAGCATCAATCGCTGGGTAAACAAGCAAGTCCTCAATAAATCACTTGTAAAACCAGATTCCCTCAACCAACAATATGCTACACAATTACAACATAACCAAGCAAAGTGTAACCTTTAATTCCAAAGAAAAATTACCCCCTCCATTACGACCATTAATTTGGCATTTCTTACATCAATGTTAAGAATCTAAATGGCATGCCCATTTAAATTTAAAATGCCCAAGAAAAGTAAGACAAGGTACTTTTAGGTAAAGTCAAAAGTCAATGTAACTTAGGTAACAGATTCATATAAGAACTCCATTTCTGCATAAAATCTTCAGTCACACAATGTCATGAGTTAACTAACAGAAATTGCACATAGTCAAACCCAATTCTTACCTACTGGATCCGGGGCGACTTTCCCTTCTGTCATGAAGGACTTTGCAGTGACATGCAGTTTTTTCTTTACCAAATAATCATATATATAAACATCAAGCCTGCCAACCAAAAATTAAATAGAAGTAAAGGAATCAAATTAAACTAAAAATAATATTCATTTTCTGAAATATCATATAGATACATCTTATCTGCTTCCCAATTACTCTGCGCCATCGTTTCAGCTCAAAAACAAATTAATTAACTGTTCAAAACAAAGCAAAGCAAAATTGATGTAGAGTTAAATTAAAAATTCGATTTACCAAAAAAGTTTACAAATTTAGTACAAGATATTATAATTGTAAAACATGAAACAACGTTGATCAAAACTAACATTAAAGGGAGCAATTCAAGAGATCAAGTCAATGGATGAAAGCCTGCATTACCACTCTTGACCTCGTGAAGAAGCGATCTAATATTGGTTTCTGCATTCAATAAGAAACAATTTAAAAAAAAAATCATAAATTTCCATAAAGCATCTTAATAAAAGATGAGATTAAATTAAAGTAAAAGGAAAAAGGTAAGACCTTATGAATTCAGAAAAGGAAGCTATAAATGGAAAGAATGACTGAATTAGGGTTTTCCTTTTAATAAGTTGATTTGATATATATGAAGCTTCGAAGCTCAGGTTTATTTATGAAGTTAACATAAGTGAAAACGGCCAAAGGGAGAGTTTGAATAAGATCCAAACCAGAGAGATTCGGGTACTCGGGATCTGACTCAACAAACCTCAGGTTTGGAGTCCTTGAAGTTCAGAATAGTTGGTTCGGACTTTCTCAGTTCTCACACACCACGTCAGCTAAAGGACCCACCACATGCTTTTATATATACTTCTAAGTTTTTTCTTTACTTTTTCTTTTTTTTATATAAATAGGTAATTTAATATGAAAAAGAATTCCTAATCTCACTACACTTCCCTAATTTCTTAGACTGCATTTCGATCAAAATTTTAAATTTTGGAATATTTTTTTTAAATGTTTGTATTTGTGATTATTATGAATGAATAAATTTTAAAAGAAAATTTAGATAAATGAATTTTAATAAATTAAAAATAATTATAAAAAATTAATGATATAAAAAATAAATAAGATAAACCTTAAAAAATTAACTAATATAAAAATATGCACGAATTTGATTCGATTTATAAAAATATATAAATATTTATTATATCAATAATCTTCAAATTTTATTTAAAATTATATTTCGATCACCTAACTTTTAAAAGTTACATAATATTTACTAATATTATCAATTTATTATATTTTTATCACTCTGATTGCTAACTTTTGTTAAAAAAAAGGTAATGTTGCACATTAATTCAAAAAGTTAATAGTTAATTTGGTTTCTCAGTTATAGTTAAAAAAATAAATTTAATATTTTTAAAATTTTCTTAACAATAATTGTAACAAATTTTAAAAAAAAAATATTAGACTAAAAATTATTATAAAATAGTTAAAAATCATAATTTTTAAAAAATAAAAAAATATTTTAAAATATGTATAAATCTAAAAATTTCTTAAAATTAAAACTAAAAAAAATAAACTAATAATTCTTCTAAATTTTTATTTTATAAAAAATCTTAAAATTTTCAAACTAAAATTCATTTGTTTTTCATACTTGATGAATACCTTCAATCACATCAACAACTTCATGTTATTTTATCCAAAATTTTGTTTGCAAATTTTATTTTGGTTTTTTGAAATTTTAAGAACCATTTTTTGTTATTGTGACTAATTTTTTTTAGGGTACTTTCTGAATAAATAAATGACTAATCATAAAATGTACTTAATTTTTATGAGCGGAGATCAAACCCTTATCATTATAATTAAGAAAAAAAGTGAAGAAATTACTACACCATACCTCATAATTTAAAATTTTTAAATCTCGCTAAAAATAAAAATTTTCTTCCAAATCTCTCATCTAAACACATTTTACGGTATTATGCATGTTCATTTTACGGTTTATGTTTGGGGTTTTTAATTGTCCCTTTCAATAATGTTATTTTCAAAATTCGAACTTAATTTCTCCTTTTAAAAATATAATATGACTTATCATTACACTCAATCTCTTTCTAATTTTTTATACCGTAATAAAATCAAAGGAAAATCAACTGACGACAGAAAACGTATCAACATGGAAACTAAATACAAAACCTTACACTGACATTTTCAATGACAGTTCAAATTAAAGAAAAAATAGGAACTACGGTATATTTAATACATTAGATAATAAATTCCATGTATTATAATCATCCTCAGTCTATAAATTTCAATCCGGGACATAACCTCAAATCAAAACTCAAGAATTTCATCGGTAAGAGATTATTGAAAGTATGAGTTGAATGTCAATTTCTTTTTATTTGTAAAATACTACCTTTTTAAATTTTTTAACATCTATTCTAAATACACTAAAAATGTTGCTGCTACTTTTAAGTTTTTATATGAAAAATTAGATAGACTCCCATACATAACTGTAACACCCTTCACTTATTTTGGTCGTTGGATTCGAGCTATAGGATACTACAATAATTAACGGATCAAATCACATAAAATTCTAGGTTTAGACAATCAATTAAACAATAAAAACATTTCATAATCAATGCATAATATGATTTACAAACAAATCCGAGTCTCAATCGAGCTTACGAAAGCTCTTAAGTTGACCTGAGAACAAATAAGGATCATATTTAAAACTTTTCAAAAGATACAGAAAATCTTCAAAATAGGGGTCACATAGCCGTGTGCCCAAGCCGTGTTACAAATGGTGACCGTGCGGATTTGGAGTCACACGGCCATGTAACTCATTGAAGCCATGTGGACCTAAATGCATAAATTCATAAAAAGTCACACAGCCGTGTGGTTGGGCCGTGTAACAAACTGAAACTGTGTGAAAAACTAAATGACCAAATCTACAGTACTCACATGGGCGTGTGGCCAGCCCGTGTGGCAATCGGGAACCATGTGATACCTATACTTCCTAATTTTTAAAAAACACACGATCGTGTCACTAGCCTGTGTGTAACACACAACCTTGTGTTGCAAAAATAGGTAATTATATGCATAGCACAAACCAACCATTAAAGGGGACCCAAAATGCACATTTTAGCCAACATATACATGTTCAAAACATGCACATTTCATGCCAAAATGCAACTTATAACATCTCCCTAAACATTTAACCAATATGTCACATATGGCACCACATTACAACAAAATTAATTGAAGCCATTCACTTTCAATCATGCCACAACATCAATTACATATACATTCACTATTCCAATGCCATTTCAAGGTGTTATAACTTAGCAATTAAAGCATGCTAAATTATCAAAGGCATACATGCATCTTCATGATTCAAATAACCAAAACAACATCAATACTTATATACATTACACATATATTCACATCAAGAGTAACCAATTCAAGTTTCAATCTCACATATACATATGACCATTTACACCTATTTACATGTCACTTATAATCGGGCCAAAATGTTCAAAAGTCTACCAAATTAATAGGTGGATAGTGTGAGCTCTAATTTGATCCAACCGATAGCACGATTCCTGACAATCTACAAGGAAGAAAATGGAACAAAGGTGAGCATACGTAATGCTTAGTAAGTTCGTAAGAAAATTAACACAACTTATCTGACATTTCATAACTCAGTAATTGAATATAAATATACAAAACATGGTATTCATTGACACCTTACACAATTCATGCCATAACCAAATTGGTTAGTACATTATCACATAATAGGCATAACATGTATATAAGTAACATAATAAACATAATAACCATACTCAATTCATGAATAACATCTATACACATATGAGCTTTCCTTCCGATTCATTTTCATAACGTAATTTCGCCGGGAGAACTATAGCAAATTAACCTTGGATACTCGGGATAGAATTGCTCACACGAGCTGTGGAGAATCCACAGAAAATCCAGGATCTTAGCCATCGGTAAGGTATCCAACACCGGTACAAGGTACTTGATACTTTTTATACACCGGTACAAAGTACTTGCTATTTTTTAAACCCTAATGACATGTCATTTGTATCCTAGTCATTCACTAAGTTCACATGGGTCTCAATTTCATATTCGTTCTATTTCAATTCTTTAATATCTTTATATACATATAATACAACCATTTGCATTCACCTATTTACTTGCATTTATCAATTAAACCTAATTTTACAATTCAGTCCTTCAATATCAAACTCATTATTTTATATAACTCAATCACAAATAACACATACATATACAAGACACACATATCAAATACTAATCGAAATAAATATCATACGAACTTACCTAATCAAAACAATAAGTACGACATTGAAGACTCTTTTGCAATTTTCTCTTTTCCTCGATTATATTCAACTTGTTTCAAATCTTGATCTATATGATAATTAATTTCAAATTATCAATTCCAAATACCTTATAGTGTCTAAGTATATGCATATATTTTACAAAATTTCATAAACTTTTACATTTTATTCAGTTTAGTTCCTAAAATCAAAAAATCATATATTTTATGTTTAAGCCCCATTTTTCAATCCAATTTCAATTCTATCCTTTTATAACACTCTAGAATCGAAAATTCTAGAAACTTCATGTCAAATTTGACATAATCACAATTTGGTCCTTAAACTCAAAACTAACAAAATCCACTTTACAAATTAGTTCTACTTAACATCTAAGCTTAACTTGCAACCATTTATCACTAAAAACTTCAAAAATCATCAATGAAAACATTTCAAAACTTTAACAGTTTCGTGAAATAGTCCCTTGGCTAGCTAAATCAAGCTCTTGGGATTCCAAAAAATAAAAATTACAAGAAACGAGTAAAAATCGACTTACCAATTGAAGGACCAAGCTTGGACGTGAGCTTGGCATACTGTGTACCTCTATTCTTAGCAATCTTCTACTGAAACAAAGAAAAATTGCTTACAATTCTTGTAAACTTTTTTTAGCAAATGAAGTGCAGAAAATGATTCCTAAAAGTAAATGTTTCTAAATATTTCAGCAATTAAAACTACAGCAGATTTCTTCTGAATATACCTAGGTTATCTCTCTCCTAAACTCAATTTTTATTTTATTTTATTTTTTTAGACATTTATTCAATTTCCAACACAAAATTTTTCTAGGGAATTCATATTGCCATATGATTTTATACTTGACAACCTCAATGGAGCATACACTAGATTGCCATATATTATATCATGTCACAATTTGAACATAAATCACTCATGAAGCAAAAGCTTTTAACTAAAAAGATGGATGGAGCAAACAACTACCTTCTTAGAATTTAGCCCCAAGATTCAGTGGAGTGTCCCTAAAGTATATACAGACAAATACTCATATATGAACTCATTTTTCTGATCAACAATATAATGGAGTAAACAAAATATTACTGACCTACTCAACAGATTCAAACATTGGAGTGTTATTATCATTTTACCATGACATGAATTATTCACTATTACTGTTCTTAGGTCAAGAATTCCTAAATTTATACAAAGAATGCTACTATAGCCTATTTGCATTTATATTTCAATTATTCTATGTTTAGAAATCTCGTTTCAACAAATGTCCTAAGCTAAACATGCTCAAACAACCATCACAATGTTTTCTAAGTTTACAAAGAAGAGTTATTATCCTTATTGAACATCATTAATAACCATATACTCACATTGTAACACCCCTAACACGTCTTTATCATCGGATTAGGGTTACAGAGTATTACTATCAAATTCCAAACAATTAATATCAAAATATATATCAATAATGTCATTCAATAGTAATTAACAAAAACTCATTAAAAACCTATCAAAAATATGCATTTGGGCCTTAAATTGGGCCTTCTGAGGCCCTAAAAATAGTTTAGAAATGATCTAGGACTAAATCGAAACAAATTAGAAAATGTGGGAAAAAGTTGAAAATTTTAAAAACAATGGTCATACGGCCGTGTGGCCAGGTCGTGTGACCTAGCCCAGGCCATGTAACAATCGAACAAAGTGACACACAACTATGTCCCAGCTCGTGTCTCCACCCATGTAACTCATTGAGTTGGGTCACACGGCCGTATTGCAGGCCGTGTAACACATTAACTTGGTACACACGGCCGTGTCTTAGGCCGTGTGAAATTTACACCAAAATAACATGCGACACACGACCGTGTAGCCAGGCCGTTTGTGTCACACGGCCGTGTGACAACCTGTGTCCCAAGCCATATGCTCCAAATTTTAACCCTAAAATCAAGCCATTTTAAGACCAAAACATACCTATTCAACCACTCTATTTATGCACACATTCAATAGACCTAAGCATCATTCCAACACATCCAGACATACTAATTCAACCAACCTATTTCATCTAACCAATATGCCATTAAAAGGCACCACATATATACCAAACATTTAGTCTAAAAAACAATCAAAAGATCTCCTTTATATGTCATTATGCAATAATGCATTACACTATGACTATAACCACTTCATTCAACAACTACACATCAATGTGTCCATCTATGCATTATATATGTATACTTGTTTCATCAATACAAAACATACTCTATGCAAAACACAAATCTCACTTAAGAACTACATATATCAATATTTATAAACCACATATTTATCTATGTATACATGCCACTACCCAAATAGATACAAGAACTACCAACTTAGATGGATAGTGTGAGTTGGTTGGTTGATCCTTCCAAAATGTCAGCAACGATTATCTACAAAACAACCCACAAAAACCCGTAAGCTTACATAGCTTAGTAATGGCATAGTATAACATTTAATCTAAATATAATTAGACACGATTCACATATTATTTTATTACTAAAAGTTTCAAGAACATAAATGATAAAATGCTGAGACGATATAATGTTCTTAGAGGTACCATAGTACAATCAAGAGCATGTATATGCATTCAGGGTTACCGAAGTAAAAACAGGGGCACGTATGTGCATTCAGAGGTATCGAAGTACAATCAGGCGTACGTTTGTGCATTTAGGGGTACCGAAGTACAACCAGGGGCACGTTTGTGCATTCAGGGGTACCGAAGTACAATTAGGGGCACATTTGGGCATTCAGGGGTACCGAAGTACAATCAGGGGCACGTTTGTGCATTCAGGGGTACTGAAGTACAATCAGGGGCACATATGTGCATTCAGGGGTACCAAAGTACAAACAGGGGCACGTATATGCATTCAGGGGTGCCACAGTACAAACAGGGGCAAGTATGGGCATTCACACAATAATTATATATAAATATATTAACTAAAGAACAATAATATAAAGTTACAATTAAAATTTCATTTACGTATTGAAATACTATGAACTTACCTATAAAGCACTTTCGATTTAAGCACAGGGACTACTCCGTAAATTTTCCTTTTCCTCGACTATTATCTTTTTCAATCAAATCTTGATCTATACATAAATTAAATACAATCTATTAATTTCACATTCAATTCAATACATATGACCCTTAACTTTTCATTAATTACTCATTCTCCTTAAACTTTTACATTTTTCACAATTTAGTCCCTAACTTAAAATATCAATTTTTAGCAAAATTTGCCATTCAATCATGCTATCTTAATATCTATCCCTTTGTTTCTAGCCCCAATATATTCTAAATTCAACACATTTACCCATGAATTCTAGCATTTACCCAATTCAACCCTTTAATCAAAACTAACAAAAATCATTTTACAAAACAATCCAAAATCACAAGCAAGACTTCAAACTCTTCATTATCATCAAGGATAATTAATATTCACAAATGGCATCATTCAAAATTTTTAACAGTTTCAAAAACAAAGGTTCGGATTAGCTGGACCTAGATGCAACAATTCAAAAACATAAAAATTACAAGAAACGGACTTACATGCAAGGTAAGCAATGGCCGAACCATTCAAGCTCCAAAAATGGAAAATCCCCTTCTGATTTTTCGATGGAACTCCTCCAAGATGATGATACATAATTTTGTTATATTTTCATTAGTTTTGTTTTTATTATTTTACCAATTTACCCTTTATTATAACTTAAAATTTTTCACTAATAATAGGCCATAACCGTCCACTCAATTTTATTGTGGACTAATTACATTATAAATCCTCTTTCATCTAAAAGTTAGACTATCAAGTCAATACAATTCAATAATCACTCAATTTTGCATCTTTCACAGTTAAGTCCTTTTTATTTAATTAACCAACTAAATGTTAAAATTTCTTCACCAAAACTTAATACGACCTTAATGTAACTCCATAAACATTGACTAAACCATAAAACACGACTTTATAAATCAGAATTTGTGGTCCCAAATGTAACAACCCAATTTCGGTGAAATCAGAACAGTGGTCTCTGGACCACAAATTCGAGCCGGAAAATAAAATTTATTTTTATTTTATTATATGATCCATATTATACTAGAAATATCGTGTGAAAATTTTGAAAAGAAAATTTTACCGATTATGTGCTTAATTACGAGAAGGACCAAATCGCATAAAATGCAAAAGTTGGATTCTAGTAGCTAGAAGGATCAAATAGCTATGGAATTCAAAACTAGAGGTCCTTATATGGTATTATACCATTAATAAAAGTATGTATATTTTTCTTGGTGACTCATCCATGGAAATATAGAAAAAGGTCAAGGACTAAATTGAAAATAGCAAAATACTTATTAATTAAAAAGATGATAAAAGATATCATCTTATTTTATGTCATCTTCTTCCCCAAAAATAAACATGGAAACCCTAGGAGAGAGAGAAGAGACTTCCATGGCCAAATTGGGTAAGTTTCTTGGTCTCGTTTTTAGTAATTTTGATATTTTTGGAATCGGGATAGCTTAATCTCTCTATTTTGGGGATTAATTTGAAAAGTTATCAAATTATAAAAATTGGGTCAAGGATGTATATGCTGAAAATTTGAAATTGATGGTAGAAAATGAAAGATTGATGATAGATAAACAACTTTTACAAAGTGATTTTTCATGAAAACTTGATTTAGGGACTAAAATAAAAATTGGTGAAAATCCATGTAAAATGATGAAATTTGTGAAATGTATGTGCTGTAAAAGTTGTATGTATATTTCTTCTAGGCTTGGGTAGAGGGTCGGGTTTCATGAATTTCATTTTCCGAGCCTAGGGACAAAATGGTAATTTATGGAAAAGTTAGGGGCAAAATGGTAATTTTTCCTAGGATAAAAATTGAGTCCAAATAAGTGTAAAATGTGATAAATTGACATTAAATTTACTCGTATAGATCCGGACAGACCAAATTCAGAGTTAGAACAAGGAAAATGTCGGATTAGTGGATTTATGTACACGAACATTTGTCGAGGTAAGTTCGTGTAACTAAATTGTATATGTTTTTCTGCTTGATTTAAATGTCGTGTTTGTGAATTTTATCGATATCATAAATATGTGAAATGATCACCTACTCGATATAGTCCGGTAAATGAAAATGCCCGATAAAATGGTAAATGAATAAAATGTTACTTGTATGCTTGACATGAATGTAGAATGTGTGTTACTCGAATTACATAAATGTTACGGAGGTATGAAATAATCAAATGCCGATAAGGTATGAAAAGTGTTTAAATCCTGGTTGAATAAATGAAAAATTGATGGATATGTGATTTCCCGAAACAAAAGAGGTCCTGCATTTGTTGCGGATAGGATTTAGCTCGGATGAGTAATCCTTCGACCTCAATTCTGATAGGATTTAGCCCGGATGGGTAATCCAGATCAAGCTCTTTAGAGCATATAACATGAAAAGGATTTAGCCTAGACTGGTAATCCTGTTGTATACATGTGTAGCTCGAGAGTGTACTCTCTGAAAATTGTACCTTAAGGGTACTATTGGACGTGAATTGACAGATTCTGATTTGTACACCTTAGGTGTACTACCTGTGTATCCATCGATATTTCGAATAAATTCAACTGGTAAAATTCTAACAAGAGCAAAGATGAATTAAAAACAAATTGACATGGAATGATGCATATGATATGGGAAAATGACATGAAAGAATATTACATGAAATGCAAGAAAATGATGATACATGATGAGTGATATATGAAATATGAGATGATGATATTTGTACATGGAAACTATTTGATGAGAATGTTCATTCTTGATTATAGACTTGTACACCTAGAGTGTATTAATCGTGACTTTGATATTCTGAGTAATATGTGTAAAGTTCTGATGCGAAATGATCTGAACTCGAAATGAACTATTATGAAATTATACTCGAAATAATGAGATGAATTATGTATGTTGAATGAATACATGATTTGGAAAGCATATGTGCTTGGAAACTTGATTATTGTTGAGCCCATACATGTCTTGATATTACTATGGAATATATGAATAACAAGGGCAATGAGGATGTGTGTAGGGCTTGAGATCAAAGTGGTTGATTATACCTTACTTAGTTACCTCAGATAGGATGAATGGTAAGTTAAGTACCATGTTATACGAACTTACTAAGCATTTTATGCTTACCCTATTTTATTTTCCCCTATTTTAGAGTAAATCAGAAGCTCGTTGGATTAGAAGCTCGGCGGAGATCACTCACACTATCCATCGGCCCATGTCGGTATAGTATGGTAATTCAATTGCGGTGTAATGGCATGTATAGGATATGTTGGCCATATTGACATGTAAATGTAAATGATGCTTGTAATCTAGCCATTGGAATGGCTAGTGATGATTATGTTTTGGTACATACATATATGTATTTAAGTTCATGCTATGGTGATAACATAGGTACTATATATTGTTTGATTAAGAAAGGGGAAACAAGTATGCTTATTAAAGAGTAAGATTATAAACATGAATGCTTGTGATGATATATCATGTTGAATGATAGAGTTTGCTCATCTTGAATGCTTAAAATGGTTGGTATTTGTATGTGTGATTCAAGTGCAGGTCATGGGTGAAATTTTGGGTGAGAAATAAAGCTAGAAATGGCTTAATTTTGTCCACATGGGAAGACACACGGGCGTGTGTCTAGACCGTGTGTGACACACGACCTGGTAACACGGGCATGTGGTTAGGCCGTGTGTCCTCTGCACCTTAAATTTTAGAAATAGAATGCTCAGAATTGAGCACACAAAAAGAGACACGGGCGTGTGTCTCAACTGTATGGGTGACACGGCCTTGAACACGGGCGTGTGTCTTGGCCGTGTGAAACCTGCACCTAATTCAAATTGAATTAATTAACCACACAGCTTAGCACACGGGCGTGTGGCATGGCGGTGTGGCACAAGTCAGAGAGCTACCTAGTTTTGAACACGGCCTGCAGCACGGACGTGTCCCAGGGTCACACGAGCGTGTCCCTTGGACCACACGGGCGTGTGAGGCTTGCATCTTGGAAAATTTTAGAATTTCGCGAAAAATTCCTTGAGTTCCCGATTTAGTCCCGACTTGATTCTAATGCTCGTATTGGGCCTCGAGGGTCCATTTAAGGGACATTATGAATGACCTCGGTGAATGAATAGTAACTTGCCTGAATTAATCGATAAATGTTCTGAATGTTCCGGTAATGCTCCGAAACCTTGTTCCGGCGACGGATACGTGTTAGGAGTGTTACACTAAAACCACTGTTCCGTTACCACTAAAAAAAAGATATTATAGCTCTTCCCCTTTAAAGGAATTTTCGTCCCCGAAAATCTTACCAGAGAAAATATTTGGATATTGAGACTTCATATTTTCTTTCGTTTCCCACGTCGCCTCTTCAAGCCCATGACGTTGCCATAATACTTTAACTAACGGTACGGACTTATTTCTCAGCTCTTTTGTTTCCTGAGCTAAGATTTTTACAGGTTCTTCATTGTAAGTTAAATCTGTTTGTACATCAATTTCTTCTGTAGATAAAATATGCGACGGATCAAATCGATATTGTCGAAACATAGAAACATGAAAAACATTGTGAATTCTGTCAAGTTATGGTGGTAAAGCCAAAAAATATGCTACCGATCCTATTCTTTCAAGAACTTCATACGGCCCGATGAATCTAGGACTGAGCTTCCCTTTTCTGCCAAATCGTAACATTTTCTTCCAGGGCAAGACTTTCAAAAATACTTTTTCGCCAACAGAAAACTCGATATTTCTCCTCTTTAGATCAACATAAGACTTCTGACGGTTGGATGCAGCTTTCAAGTTATCTCGAATAATTCTAACTTTTTCTTCGATTTCTCGAAGTAAATCAACCCTAGTTAACTTCTCCTCATTCAATTCAGACCAATACAATGGACTTCTACATTTATGTCCGTACAAAACTTCGTAGGGAGCCATCTTTATGCTTGCTTGATAACTATTATTATACGCAGATTCAACTAATGGCAAATACTTTTCCCAGCTACCTTTAAATTCAATGATACAACACCGCAACATATCTTCTAAAACCTGAATGACTCGCTCCGACTGACCATCTGTTTATGGATTGAAAGCGGTACTAAAATTTAACTTCAAGCCTAAAGCTTCGTGCAACTTACCCCAAAATCTAAAAGTAAATCTTGGATCATGATTTGATATAATCTGAAACATATAATTCTGCTAATTTTTCAAGTGAATAATCAGTCCAAATGGGTAGAAAATGAGCTAATTTTGTTAATCTATCAACAACGACCCAAATAGAATCTTTTCTTTTCAGAGTTAAAGATAATCCCGAAACAAAATCCATGGTGACTCGTTCCCACATTCACTCAGGAATCATCACTGGTTGCAACAAACCCGATGGTACTTGATGTTTGGCTTTCACCTGTTGGCAAACTAAGCATCGCGACACAAATTCTGCTATTTCTCGCTTCATACTAGGCCACAAATAACTTTGTTTCATGTCATTATATATTTTCGTACTCCCAGGATGAATTGAATAAACGCTATTGTGAGCTTCATTCAAAAACTCTCGTTTTAATCCAGAATCATTCGGTACACATAGTCGATTTTGTAAATACAAAAAATCGTCAATGTAGATACTAAAACCAGTTTTTTGACCATTTTTTACTACTTCAAGTCTCGACAACAAATTTGAATCATCTTTTTGAAGTTCTTGAATTTTTAATAAAAATACCGGCTTTACTAAAAACTCAGCCAAAATAGAACCATCACGCTCTAATGTCAAATTTACATTCATAGCTCTTAAAGTAAATAAGGACTTCCGACTTAAAGCATCTGCAACAATATTAGCTTTCTTAGGATGATAGTCAATTACCAAATCATAATCTTTTAATAATTCGAGCCACCTACGTTAATGCAAATTCAATTCTTTCTGAGTCATTAAGTATTTCAAAATTTTATGATCAGTAAAAATATGACATTTCTCCCCATACAAATAATGTCGCCAGATCTTCAAAGCGAAGACAACTGCAACTAACTCCAAATCGTGCGTCGGGTAATTTCGTTCATGAGGCTTCAACTGCCTAAAAGTGTAGGCAATTACTTTTCCATTTTGCATCAAAACACATCCTAAACCACAAAGAGATGCATCTCTATAAACAATAAATTCTTTCCCTTTTTCAGGCTGAATCAAAACAGGAGCTTTAGTTAACATATTCTTCAACTGCTCGAAACTTTTCTGGCATTTTTCAATCCAAACATAACTAACATCTTTCTGCAGCAGTTTATTCATCGGAGATGCTATAATGGAGAAATTTTTAACAAAGCGTCGATAGTATCTGGCTAATCCCAAGAAACTTCAAACTTCAGAAACATTCTTCTAAATTTTCCAATCAACAATCGCAGATACTTTATTTGGGTCAACCCATAATTCCACCAGCAGATATAACGTGTCCCAGAAAACCAACTTCCCATAGCCAAATTCGCCAAAAATTTCTTCACCAACTAAATTTTAAAATTTATTTTTATTTAATTAACCAACTAAATGTTAAAATTTATTCACCAAAACTTAATACGACCCTAATGTAACTCCATAAACATTGACTAAACCATAAAACACGACTTTACAAATTAAAATTTGTGGTCTCGAAACCACTATTCTGTTACCACTAAAAATGGGATATTATACACATAATCAGGTAGTTGAATGGAAACGTTATGGCAGAAGGATTGCATGAAAAATTAACAATGCAGTATATATGCCCAACACACCCCTAGACTTAAGGGATGCATTGTCCTTAATGCATGAGCATGACAAGATAAAATGAATAAAAGCTACATGAATGTATGTAACAGATAAAAATCAAAATGAATGATCATGAAAATATAAAAATCAAAGCTTGGAGGGGAAGGAAATTACTTCACTTGGGTTGTGTGGATTTCCTTGCAGCTCTCTTGTAACGTTGTGGCTTGTCCTGGTCATCACTATTAGCTTGAATGGTTTTACCAGCGGCCTTCTTGAATCTTTTTCTCTTAAGATGGTTGATGGGCACCTCTTCCTCATCATCATCAGTATCTGGCTTTGTGAGTTCATCAATCAGTTGATGAACTGCATGTTCCTGGGCAGTCCTAGAGGCCTTAGATTGTAATGTAGGTGTAGTAGTCTGAGTGGTATCCATTCCTTCATCATCAGATTTAATATGGACAAATTCTATCCTGGCTTCATATCCTTCTGGTTCTTGGTTATGCGTTGGAACAGTAGTAGCTTCTTCATCTTATGCATCAGGATTCAATAATAGTTCCTTAGGAAAAACAAAAAATGGTGGCATTGGGCATGAGAAGTTATTTTGCAAGGATTTACGAATAGCAACATCACGTTGGCGGACATATCCCCAAAAGATGGCCATCTCCTCTTAAGCTTTGCCAAAGTTAGTGAAATACATTTTCTGATGCTTTTCCAACACACCCAATTGTTGTGTCAAACCCTCTACAGCTTCAATCATTCGTCACTTAAACTCAATGTGAGAAGTCAATAGGGAGAAGATAAAGGTGTGCCAGTTTGCCTTGGCTTTTCCTCGCCAGCCAGTTTCTGTGCAATGAGCTTAGCAATAGCCCCTTTTTTCAGAAAGTGGTTTTCATTTGATGATAGGGGAACCTTGACTCTTTGGCATAATGCAGTAATCAGTGAGGGGAAATTTAAAGTGCCAGCATTCTTTCGGGCACAACAATGAATCTCACGAAAGATAATTTTTCCAACATTAATCTTTCGACCCACCATTATGGAGTGGAGAAGCAATAATCAATCCTTAGAGATTGTAGCATTATGTGTAGAACGAATGAGACGAGTTTTCAAGAAATGGTACCAAATCTTGCATTGAGGCTTCAATAAGACTCTATCGATGGTGTAATGATCATTTCTTGAGATTGACCATTGTGTACCTTTCACATGAACATTAGTGAGAACCTGGGCTAATCACTCTGGGGACATTGTCTTCACAAAGTTAGCATGCCTGTTAGAACCTTCAAACAGTCTATATTGGGCATTGATGGAGTCTTCATCAAATAGAACTGATGCGCCACACACATATATAAATACATTGTCAGGAGAAGTAATGTGGGCATAAAACTCTTACACTACCTTTGAGAAGACATCATCAGGATAGAGACAGAAGATGCGCCACCCATGCTTTTCGACAACTTCTGATATGGCCTCTGTATACCCCATGAAGGGAGCATCCTGAAAAAGATATCCTTTTTCCATATAGAATGGTCGTTTGGTAATATTTTTGTGGTATTTTTATTCAGCAAGTTTACTGAAAAAGGTGCGTGGAAAGAGAGGTCAAAGCAGAAACTATTTGGGAAGCCCTTGAAGAGAAAATAGAAAGCTGGAAAATGAAAAAGGCTAGATTTTATTACGCTTATGAATGAAACAGAGAGTAAAAGAAGAAAACGAAGTGGGATGAAAATGTGGGAAGAAACAGAATCGGCTAGGTTAAAACGTGAGAGAGAAGCAATTGTGATGTGTGTGATAAGACTGACCTCAATCATGTGCTGACAAGGCAAAACAATTGACATTTAGCAGGAAAAGAAAAATGGAATTAGCGCAAATTTGTGAGAATTAAAAGAATTTGGGCTAATGGCTTTCATTTGTATGTATTCTGGCCTAAGGGAAAACTTGTAACAAGAGAAAATAAATAGTTAAATAAATTTCTTAGGTAACAAATAAGAAAAAAATTAAAACAAAGAATTTTTTTTTGCAAAAGAACAATTATTAAGTGTTTGGAAGAGAAATAAATTTTTTGTCGTACATTATAGGAGCTCCAAAATAATGTTTCAGGCGTTGACCATTGACTTTGAAAGTGGATCCTATTTTTCCATCTTTAACATTGATAGCTCCATGATGGTATATACGTTCGACTTCAAATGGTCCAGACCATCTCGAGTTTAATTTGCCAGGAAATAGTTTAAGTCTAGATTTGAAGAGTGAGACTTGTTGTCCAGGTACAAATTGTCGTGGCAAAACTTTCTTGTCATGCCAACGCTTTGTCTTTTCTTTGTATAGTCTCGCATTCTCAAAAGCTTGAGCTCGAAATTCAACCATCTTATTAAGTTCCAGTAAGCGATGATTGACAGTGGCACCCCAGTCCATGTTTATTTTCTTGATTGCCCAAAATGCTTTGTGTTCTAGCTCAATTGGCAAATGACATGGATTACCATAGACAAGCTTGAAAGGTGACATTCCCAATGGTGTCTTGAAAGCTATGCGATAAGCCCACAAAGCTTAATCCAACCTTACTGACCAATCCTTGCTGTTGGGATTGACAACTTTCTCCAAAATTTGCTTGATTTCTCTATTAGAAATTTTAGCTTGTCCATTTGTCTTTGGGTGGTACGACGTGGCAATTTTATGTTTAACCCTATATTTGTTCAAAGCGTTGGCAGCTAATCTGAAGTCAAAATGTGCACCTTCATCACTCATTAAGGCACGAGGGGTACCAAACTTGGTAAAAATATTTGTATGTAGGAATCTCAAGATTGATTTGGCATCATTTGTAGGTAAAGTCACAACTTCAACCCATTTAGAGACATAATCCACAGCGACAAGAATGTATATTTTTCCTCAGGATGGTAGAAATGGACTCATGAAATCAATTCCCCATACATCAAATAATTCCACCTCAAAAATATTTTGCAACGGCATTTCGTGTCTCATTGATAAGTTACCAGTTCTTTGATAGCGATCACATCTTTAACAGAACTCATGAGCATCTTTAAACATGGTGGGCCAATAAAAACTAGATTGTAGAACCTTTGGAGCAGTTCGCATGCTTCCAAAATGTCCACCATAAGGTGCAGAATGACAATGATGCAGGATACTTTGAAATTCATCATCTGGAATACATCTCTGAATTACTTGATCTACACACTACTTGAATAGAAATGGCTCATTCCAATAATATTGCTTGACATTGTGAAGGAATTTCCTTTGTCCTTGATTATTGAGCATAGGTGGCAGCAACCCACTGACTAAAAAGTTAACAATATCAGCATACCATGGCTATGCCATAGCTAACAATAATTTCTTATCAAGGAATTCGTTTTTAACCATTTGACTATCACCATAATTATTCCCTGCTTCCAGTCATGACAAGTGATCAGCCACTTGATTTTCAATGCCTTTCCTAGCTTTGATTTCCAAATCAAATTCCTGCAGCAACAATATCCATCTAATGAGTCTGGGTTTGGCCTCTTTTTTCGTCACCAAGTATTTGATGGCAGAATGGTCTGTATAAACTGTAACTTTGGTGCCCACTAAATAAGCTCTGAATTTTTCAAAGGAAAACACCACTTCTAACAATTCTTTCTTCGTGGTGGTGTAATTGAGTTGTGAATCTGTCAATGTGCGACTAGCATAAAATATAGCGTGAAACATCTTGGCTTTTCTTTGCCCCAGCACTACTCCGATAGCAAAGTCACTTACATCACACATTAGTTTGAATGATAGAGTCCAGTCTGGTGCAGTGACTATAGGTGCTGTTATTAATCGCTCCTTTAACTCATCGAATGCCTTTGAGCATAACTCATCAAAATGAAATGGTCTATTTTGCTCCAACAATTAACATAGAGGCTTTGGTATCTTAGAAAAGTCTTTGATGAAGCGAGGTAAAATCTAGCATGACCTAGGAAGCTTCTGATTCCTTTCACTGAAGTGGGTGGTGGCAACTTTTTAATGACTTCTATTTTTTCTTTGTCAACGACAATTCTTTGCTGTGAAATCTTGTGGCCCAAAACAATGCCTTCACAAACCATGAAGTGGCATTTTTCCCAATTCAGCACCAAATTTGTTTCTTGACATCAGAAAAGTACTAACTCCAAATTTTTTAAGCAATCTTCAAAAGTGTCGCCAAACATCGAAAAATCATCCATGAATACTTCAAGGAACTTCTCCACCATATCAGAAAATATGGTAATTTGATTGTACCCTGAGTAGCCATCTAAAAAATATTAGAAGACTTTCCCTGTTGATTTTCTAGCATCTGATCTATAAAAGGCAGAGGGAAATGGTCCTTCTTCATTGCTTTCTTGAGTTTTTGATAATCCATACAAACTCTCTAACCTGTGACGGTACGTGTGGGAATGAGTTTGTTGTTATCATTGCTGACTACTGTGACTCCTCCTTTCTTGGACTGAACTGGGCTTACCTAAGAACTATCAGAAATCGGGTATATAATTCTAGCATCCAACCATTTGATAATCTCCTTCTTAACTACTTCCTTCATGATCGGATTCAGTCTCCTTTGTTGTTCAATAGATTTGCCATGGCAATCTTCAAGTATTAATTTGTGCATCCAAATTGCTGGGCTAATTCCTTTAATATCTGGAATTGACCATCCTAAAGCTTTCTTGGATTTTTTTAAGACTTCCAATAATTGCATCTCTTGGTCTGTTGTAAGCTTGGCAGAGATAAATACAGGCAGTGTATCGTTATCTCCCAAATAAGTGTACTTCAAATGTACTAGTAATGGCTTCAACTCCAGCATAGGTGGATCTTCTATTGACGAACGTAGAGGGTTGAACGATCGACTTGATAAGTCTAATGATTCAAAGCTCCTCTTGAATCCATTTCCAAATTGCTAAATGTCCATCAGTTCTCCAGATTTTTCAATCAATTATGTTTCATTTAATTCAACAGAGTTTGCATCAGAATTGTTGTGCATATGACCTACAAATTCTTCTTGTACTACAATGTCAACAAATTCAACATCATGGCATTCTTCATCTAGTTCTGCACACTTTAAAGCATCAAACACATTAAATGTCAACTACTGATCATTAATTCTCATGGTTAATTCACCTTTCTATACATCAATCAATGTTTTACCAGTTGATAAGAAATGTTGTCCAAGTATTATAGGTACCTCTTTATCTGCTTCACATTCTAGAATAATAAAATCTACTGGAAAGATGAACTTTTCAACTCTTACCAGTACATCTTCAATTTTACCTTCTGGATGGACATATGATCTATCAGCTAGTTGTAGTGTGATTGTAGTAGGTCTTGCCTTTCCTATCCCAAGTTACTTGAAAACAAACGTAGGCATTAGATTGATACTTTCACCTAAATCACGTAATGCTTTACCTACATAATGGTTTCCAATCAAGCAGGGTATAATGAAACTCCCTGGATCTTTTAATTTTGGTGGCAGTGTTCTTTAGCATTGTTGTGCACCCTTCAGTAAATGCAACGGTTTCGAACTCCCCTAACCTTCTCTTATTGGATAGGATATATTCATGAATTTCACATTGTTAGGCATTTATTATAATGCTTCCACCAAAGGTATGTTGATGTGTAATTGTTTCAAGACCTCCATAAATTTCTTAAATTGAACATATTGTTTCGACTTTTAGAAACGCTAGGGAAAAGGTGGCAGTGGCCTTCCTTCCATTTGTTGAGGTTGCTTTGCCATGGCATTTGTAGCTTTTCAAGATGAATTTGCTTCTGTATGCTTTCGTATACTCCCATCTTTTTTTGTTTGTTCCACTATTGACTCGAAATTTGTGCTGTCGGGAACTTTTAAACTTTCCTCCTTAGAAAGGTATCATTCACAACTCCTGGTAGTTGAGTGCCACTCCGGAGTGTTATGGCCTTACATTGTTCCATTCCTTGAGATCAAGAACTTTCTGTGTGACTAGGCAATTCTCCTTGTTGTTTAGAACTTAATGCAGTGGTAATTTCTCCCACTTGATTTTCCAGAGCTCTTAAGGAAGTTGTGTAGCTCTGAACAATTAGATCATTCTTAGCCATATACTCTTTTAATAGAGCTTCCATAGTTAGTGTTGAAGACAACGAAATTTGTTGCACATTTTGCCGCAGTATTGGTTGACTGTATCCGGGTGGTACAGTAGCCACATTCTGTCGATTAACATTGCTGGCATTTCCCATTCCCTGATTACTCTAGCTGAAATTTGGATGTTGTTTCGAATTGTAGGTGTGGGAGTAGGGATTGTTTTTGTTACGATTAAAATTCCCTATGTAATATGCAGAGGCTGGATTGGATGGGCATTCATAAAAAACATGATCTTCTCCACATTATACGCATGATAGTTCTACAACATTCATCTACTACACTACAGAGGGTCTTTTAAGAGTTTTAATCATATTTGTTAAAGATGATACCTGAGCTGTTAACGATGTAATCGCATCAAGTTCCATTGCTCCTGCAACTCTTCTACCAGTACCAATTCTGGTAGTGGGGTATTGATAATCATTATTTTCTATTCTTTCTAGAATTTTGTATGCTTCATTATAGGATTTGTCAAGCAACGTCCCATTAGCATATGCATCCAGTACCATTCACGTATAAGTATTTAATCCATTGTAGAACATTTCCATCGTGTCCAATGCTGAAAACCATGCATCGAGCATTTTCTAATTAGTTCCTTGAAATGCTCCCATTCTTCATATAATGTCTCATCTTCAGATTGCCTGAACGATGTAATGTCATTCCTAAGCTTGGCATTCATGTTAGGAGGATTGTACCTAAGTAGAAATCTCTAACACAGTTCATTCCAAGATGCCACCGTACCTGATGGTAACACATTCAATCATGATCTAGTACAATCTCGCAATGAATAAGGGAATAATTTTAATCTAAGGGCATATTCAGGAACACCCTATTGCCTGAATGAGTCACAGACTTCAACTCAAGTGCAATCTTGAATCTTCAGTAGGTAGACCACTAAACTGCCCTACCGCCTGCAGCATCTAAAACATTACTGGTTTTAATTCAAAGTGTTGAGTGTGAATATGTGGCCTAACAATTCCTGGATTTAGATCATCCAAAATAGGCACTATATGTTCTCTGATGGGTCTGTCTCTGTCATCTATAATTCGAGGAATATCAGCATTCCTTTCATTCTGGAGTACTTGATCTTCTCTGATTGGATCCTTTATAGTCCTCTTCATTTCTCTTAACTTTTTTCTTCTTCGCCTTAATGTCTTTTCAATTTTAGGATCAAAATAATATTATGTATCCTCTTGAATACTTCTTCTCATGCACTAATACAAACTTGAAAAATCAAATAAAATACAAATCAACTTTTCACCAATGCTGCCAATCCCCGACAATGGCGCCAAAAACTTGTTGCGTGTAAAATAACTAATGCAATTGTGCAAGTGTACACGTCATTCAAGTAATAAAGTGATAAGTAAGTATCCTCTCCACATGGATAAAAAATTGGTAAGAAATTGAGTATTTTTTTATAATAATGTTAATTATACCAAAATATCAAGAAATAATCTTAGAGTGAATAAGAAACTAGAATAATGGAGTACTGAAATTAAATGATAAAGAACAAAGAATTGATATGGCAAATAAAATGACGTGGAAATTCACAGAGAATATCAAGAGTATTTCTGTTGTTGAATGAATAGGGTTGGAATTATTCAGGAGAAATGTTCATATCAAGATGATGCCATGGCAAAATATTGTCTAACCTACTACCCAGAGATTCACTATTGTGACCTGCCTCTTTCGATAGCTAGATCTTAAGCTAAAAATCTAAGTTCAAGTACGTCTATAGAACTTGGGATTGATAGCTGCAATGAACGTCCTCTCTGTACAACTTGCAACATCCATGTCTAGAGTGCTACGAATATTAAATCAAGTATTCACTTGCAACAAACAATTCTAGATCCAATATTCTTAACCTTTTTAGAATTAAAAACACCTAAGAACACAACATACATTCAAGTATGTCTAGAGCTTGCATGCATGTATTTAAAATAAGCATGAATAGAATGTAACAGTGATATAAACAACCTCAAATCCTAGGCATTAAAGATGATAAAACATTCACCCAAACAACTCCAACCTAGAAAAGATTTAGTTCATGGGTGGAAAAGTAAACACCAAAATAGAATCATTCATTAACATTTCTCAATTAATTTTGAATCACAGAAAATTCAATATAGAAAAATAAAGGCAGAACTGTAGGAAGTTAATTCCACACTCCAGCTTCTCTTTTATCTTCTGATTGTACGTAAATCTAGGATAGATTTCTTTTCCCCTTCCTCATGTCTACATTCTGCTCTCTTCTAAGCTGCTACCCTTTCTTTCTCTGAAATTCTCCAATGGAATTCTCTTTTGTGCCGAGAGAGAGAATTGATGTTACCAGTCTCTTTTTCATGCTGATTCTTCTCTTCTCTTCTCTTTTTTCTTCTTCTCTCTCTTTCTTTTATTGGCTAGATCCGTCACACCTCAGCACACATTTTTCATTCCTCTTTTTAGGTTGGTTTTTTTGGTACATGTTCAGCTAGTTGAGAGTGACGTGGATAGAGTGTTGAGTCATATTCTCAGAATTGCCATGGCAATTCCATTGGCAATCGATCTTACCAATTGCCATGACAATGTTTCACTTCCCTTATTTTCTTTCTATATCATCTTCATCATTTTCTTCTACCTGCACCTGTGTTCACACAGAACCACACTTTTCCTTCCTAAGTGATAAAAGTAAGAAATAGTGGCCAACGTAGCGCAATCCAAGTTTTGTTATGCAATGTTCTAAAATTATCCTAGAAATGTATATGTATTTACTTAATTTCAAACAATTAATTCCATCTAGAGGACTAAAATATAACTCTTTACAGGAGTTATCACAGGTGCAGGAGCAGGGTTAGCACCAACAATCCTCTAAAATGCTCCAATCATAGCTTCCATTAAAGGGCCAACACCTTTATCAGGTATGTTCACTCTATGAGACAACACAAGAGGTATAGAGGATGTACCATCATCTTGAACATTCACATCCACATCCATACATCGATGAGGCACAACAAATCTAATAATCTAACATGCACAAATGAATAAGATGTGTGAGTGGCAGGAAAATGATCCAAGTCACATTCTTGGAAGAAAACTTTAGACTAAAGGCAATGTGTTCCCGTTTTTACCCTAATTTCAAATGAATTCATGCACTTCAATCAAAGATATCTCAAACAATTCAAGTATTCAGAGAAATTTGGACACTTGGGTTTTGTAACTCCTGTTCGTACATCAACAACTTAGGTCTGATTATTAGATAACCTAAACTCTAATACCACCAAATGTAACACCCTAAATCTAACCCGGTCACCAAGCCTGAGTAACAGGATGCTACACCACCGTCACAACATTACACACTACATAACATCTTATTAGCATGTAGACATCATCAAAATTTGAACATTCATAGAGATTCCATGTCAAGAATACCCTAGGCGACATTAAATTATGCTAAACATAAGTTATACAAACATGTGATAGGATATAAGCATGCTTTTAAACCACTAAACAAAAATTGTAACATCTCAAAATTTGAGTTTTTATTTCTAAGTCGTATCGATGAATGTGTTTGCTTCTGTGGTTGTGTGTTATGATTGCTCACTTGATATCGGAGGTTTGAATCGCTTAAATTCTGGAATTTTGTTAAGTTTCTTACTTGAACCTTTAGATTAGGATTCCTTGTTTAAGTTTAATTATGTGCATCTTGTGTCAATAATGAGTTTGCTAGTTTACTGGTCAAGTATCTGTCTACTTTCTGGTTTTGGGTTCGAGTTACTGCGTTTGCAACAAGGATTTTTATTTTTGGCATTTTCAGTAAAAACTAATTTGAAAGTTAAATGTCCTTCCTTCTTTTGGTTGACGTTCTTCTTCATTTTTTCCCAATTTTTCTTTTTTTTTTCTTTCTTTTCCGTTCACATTTTCTTAATTCTTTTCTTTTGTTGTCTGTTACTCTGTATAAATTGCTTCGTTAGATCGCGTCATTGCTTGTTCCGGTGTGTTTCAAGGTAAGTTGAGTTGAATGTTTCGTAAAGTGTCTTGTTGTGCGATTTGGGGTCCTTCAATAGTCTTGAGGTCTGATAATTTGTTATGCGTTGTTTCGACACGTTAGGGGAGGATTTAGGAGACACCTAACGCCTATCGTTCACTTAGGAATTGAACGAGCACCGAGAATCCGTGATAAGTAATATTTCACCCATTCCGTGTTATGAGTCGAAAGTTTCGACGAAGTTGATTGTTGTTGCTTGCGTATGTAACACCCCTTACCTGTATTCAACGTCGGAACAGGGCTCGAGGCATTATCGAACTTATAACACAAGAATTCACACAATTCCGAGTCATAAATTTGCGTCCAAATTAAAACCATTCATATTCAATCATAAAGTCCCTTATACGAGCCTACGAGGCCCAAAACATACATTGGAAGTAGTTTGGGACTAAATCGAGAACTTTAGAAAATTTTACAAAACTTAGAAAATTTTTCATGTTACAGGGCTCACACGCCCGTGTGGTCAAAGGGACACGCCCGTGCTACAAGCCGTGTTCAAATTAGGGTGCTCTCTGACTTGTGCAACACGGCCGTGCCACACGCCCGTGTGCTAGGCCGTGTAGCACACACGGCTGAGACACACGCCCGTGTCTCTGCCCGTGTACTCAATTCTGTACATTCCGTTTTGCAACAATTAAGGTGTAGGGGACACACGGCCGGAACACATGTTCGTGGGGCAGACCGTGTGTCACACATAGCCTAGACACACGCCCGTGTGTCTACTCATGTGGACAAAAACAAGGCTATTCACCAAGCCATTTTTCCACCCACACTTGCACACATCTACACAACATCTCATGGCACAAATTCAAGCATGTAAATACAACCAAACAACCACAAACAAGATAATAACATGACATTCTTATACCATCATTTATCATGCTTAAAACATCATACTTAGCCCATTAAAAACATACTAATTTCACATTCAAAAGAGGGCATTAACATATGAATAAACTTATAATCAACATAAGCCATCATTCATGGCTATATATATTAAGATGAAGCATTAGCAATTACAAGCTAACACATATGGCCAAATTAACCATGACACATATAACAAGTTGACCTAGTCCCTATACATGCCATAGACTTAAAATACTTGATTTCATCCCTACCCAAAGTGATAGCTTGATAGTGTGATAGGATCTCCGACGATCTCCAACCTAAGCTAGCTTATTAACCCTATAAGACATGGGAAAGGAAAAGGGGTAAGCTATATATATAGCTTAGTAAGTCCGTATGAAAATAATAAGCAACTCTTACAAATATTTTATCAAGTTCAACAATTTAAACACAAGATAATACAAATTGCTATAAAGCTCACAGTTATAATCCTTATTCAATCATAATATTTGCTCTATCAACTTATAAGCATAACTTAACATATCTTGGCATTAGCCTAACAACCATAATATCTCCTTTGTAACATATTACAGCAAATAACAATCATTTCAAACCTTATAGTAAACATACACATTAATTATGAGTATTTACATTTCAAGCATATACTTTAACATCATTCAATTGCCTAAGTTCTTATCTTCCCATGTAAGACCCCTTACCCGTATTCAACGCCGAACAAGACACGGCGTTCTAGAATTAAAAACCTCAAGTTCGCCACTTAGGCACAACATGACCACTCTCTTTAGCCATCACAACAACCTCAATCCCGACTTATGAGGCCTCTCTCAAACACACGAGGGCTCTCGAGACCATATCGAAAACTCTTACGATCTTAAAATTTTTCCATCTATACAGGGCTCACACGCCCGTGTAAGATTTGGCACGCCCGTGGATGTCACACACGCCCATGGTCACTACCCGTGCATGAAAACTCAAGCATTCTACCAATGCCCCACGGTTAGGGCACACGCTCGTGCCTTCCACCCGTGGTGCACACTGACTACCTTAACACGGCCTAGAGTCTAGACACACGCCCGTGTGGCTGGCCGTGGCCAACACCGATTAACACACACGTTCTAGGCACACGCGCGCAGTGTGACTAGTGCGTGGTCTATTCTCGACTTAAAATACTAACATGCGGGGACACACGGCCAAGTCACACGCCCATGGGCTGACCAGGTGTCACACATGGCCTAGACACACGCCTTGTGTGTCTACCCACATGGACAAGAACAAAGCTCTTTGCCAAGTTCTTTTCACCCTCCTAGCATACACAATCATGCACTCATTGAATACATCCATAATCAACTCAAAATCTTACAATCTCAATTAGACAACTACACCTTTTCATATAATAAAGTGCCAACAACTATGGCATTATACAAAATAGATTATCCATCTAAAGGCCAACACATCATAGCCATATACAACAAAATTCACTAACTTGTCTAGCCCCTATACATGCCATATACAAAACATTGAGTCTCATGTACCAGAGTGTCTTGCGGATGCGATGTGGGGATCTTCCAATTGATCCTCGTATCTCGATTCAACACTTTTGCTCTATAAGACAAGGGAAAAGAAAAGGAGTAAGCTCTGAGCTTAGTAAGCTTACACATAAACAATTAAGCAACATAGTATAAGCTAAACAACAATTAGCATTATACTAACATATAATGTACAACTATGCTTACTCTTTCTATCCCTTACCACATTTCCAACACATCATGAGTCACTTACTCATAACCATTGACATGCACCCCTGCATTCAATATCACATTTACACAATATACAACACATCATTATTTCTCAATAATACATCCACACAGCTATGCTACTCACTATCACATCCACACAGCAAATCTCTCGGTGGTTCCGCACTAAGCCCACCACAATCAATTGATAAGGTAGTATCGCACTTAGCCTACCAACAAGGTATTCATAGTGGTTTCGCACATAGCCCACTAGAGAATATACCTAACGATAGCATCGCACATAGCCAGCTCATCGTCAATATGCATTAGGATGGTATCGCACTTAGCCCGCCATTTAGCATTATCACAACACATTCACAAATCTACTTATTTAATCATTCATCCATCCATTTCACTTGAGCCACATAGGTTCTCAATCATTCTCAACCATGCTATGCACTATCTAGCATTAACAAATTGTAAGTATGAATGCGTTATTTATGCATAGACTTACCTCGATACTCAAAAGTATAGAAACGTGCAATTTAGTCCACCACTTTGCTCTTCCTCGGTTTCGATCCGGGCTTTGTCTTTCTTGATCTATAATGAATAAATCAGCTTATTCAATACACACATTGACCAAATTGACCCACATCTCATACTTTGGCAAAGTTACTCTTTTGCCCCAAATCTTTCTCATAATTACACTATTGCCCCAAGGCTCGTAAAGTGATTTTTATTCAACTTTCTAGCCTTTCATGCTTAGCCGAATCACTTACTCAACTAAAGCAATCATCAATCCTCACTACATCACACATGTATGACCAAACTCAAGATTTTTACAAACTAGTCCCTACATGCATTTTCTATGGAAACTCATTTAGCAAAAGATGTTTCTACTACATCAAGCTTTCATAATCTTCCATAAAACATCAAAATACATGCATGTCATACATGGCCACATTTTTTAACATCCATCATAGCTCATTAAATAGCTAAAAATAGCTTACTCATGCAATAAGGACTTCAAAAATACAAAGAATATCAAAAACGAGGCTAGATGCACTTACTAGCAAGCTTGAAATTTTTGAAGAACCCTAACAATGACTCTCTCAAATTTTAGTGACCTTGGAGAAGAAGATGAATGAATTTTGTCATCTTTTCTCCTATTTTAATCACTTAATTGTTAAATGACCAAAATGCCCTTTTTGATAAACTTTCTATTTTAACTCATTCATGCCCAAATTTGTCCAAAAATTATAAATTGGGAAATTTCTATTTAAGGACCTCTAATTAATAATCTAAAGCTATTTCACACAAATAGCTTCTAGAATCTCACATTTTGCAACTTTTGTAATTTAGTCCTTTTGGACAATTCAACCGCAATTTCACAAAATTGCTTCATGAAACTTTCACACTAGCATGCATTCATAGCATAAACCTCAAAAACTCAATCATATACCTCGAATTTGGGGTCTCGCACCACTATTCCAACTAGGCCCTAAATCGGGATGTTAAATCCCATGTTTCCTTAATCATTTTTAATAGGCAATTTTACCAATCTTTCTTTTATCTCATATCCTTAATCATTTTTAATAGGCAATTTTGCTATATCTTAACTCAATTTGGCCCGAAAGCCAATCACATAATCCTCAATCAAATTTATCATGAATTTCATACATCACAAGTATAGACCAATAATCACAAGGTTTTCACAAAATCATTCTCATGGAAATCATGAACTCACAACCTCATGAAATCAATGCTTATAAACTTTACGTACATACCTGTACCAATTCGTAATACTTACGTACTCTTTCTCTTCTTTAACATACTCATTGAATTTCCCGTTGAACCATTTGGAATACTAAAGGATACTCGGGGATCTCGTACACATAGTACTGTACCAATGCCATATCCCAGATATGGTCTTACATGTAATCTCGTATCGATGCCAATAGCCCAGCTATGGTCTTACACAAAGTCTCATATCGATGCCATATCCCACATATGGTCTTACACGAATGTCTCATATTGATGCCATATCCCAGATATGGTCTTACACATAATCTCAGTAACCCTAATGTCATGACATTTATACCCTATCTGTTCCTAAGGTTCAACTGGGACTTTCGCTGTACCGAATCTCTCTCGGTCATTTCCATAGTATCGTACTCAATAACATTCACATTTCGTTTCAATAATATAACATTTACCATAATTATATCAATTAAGCATTTATACACATATAATTTAATGCTTATTAAACATACGAACATACATCGGCATAGAAATGGCAAAAAGGACTTAATCGTCAATTACTCGTTTTTCCCCGTTCTAATTTCAAACCTCATTTTTCTTGATCTATAATACCAAATTTAACTCATTTAATCATTATACTATTCAAAATAGCCCAAAATAACATTATGGCAAAAATTACATTTTTGCCCCTAAACTTTTGCCATTTTATAATTTAGTCCCTAGGCTCATAAAATGAAATATAGTCAATTTCTTCAAAACCCAAGCCTAGCCGAACCATATACATGCTTATAACAGCCCACATTTTTCATTAAATAACACTTTTACTACATATTTTATAACTTTTAATAAGTCCTTTTAGGCATTTTTACCGAAAATCAGTTAGTAAAAATCGTTTAACAAACAACAAACATGCATTTTCTACTATCAAACATCAAAATACATACATCTTCAACATGGGTACAATTTTAGACTTTGACATCTCTTCAAATTGGTGGTAGAAATAGATAGATCATGTTACGAGGATTTCAAAAACGTAAAGAGCATTAAAAACGGGGCTAGAATGGACTTATAATCAAGCTTGGAAGTGGCCAAACCCTAGCTATGGCTTCCCCCTTGTGAATTTCGGCCATGAGGAAGAAGATGGACAAAAATTGGCTTTTAATTTGGCTTTTTAATTCATTTAATTACCAAATTACCAAAACGCCCTTAATGAAAAACTTTGAAAACATACCAAACCATGTCCATTTTTGTCCACCAACTTAACCAATGGTATAATTACCATTTAATGACCTCTAATTTAAAATCTCATAGCAATTGGACACCTTTAACATATAGAATTCAAGTTTTGCACTTTTTGCAATTTAGTCATTTTAACTAAATTGAGTGCCCAAACGTCAAAATTTTCGAACGAAATTTTCACGAAATCGTTCCATAAAATTTTGGACCATAAAAATATAATAAAAATGAATTTTTATTCATCGAATTTTTGGTCCCGAAACCACTGTTCCGACTAGACCCAAAATCGGGCTGTTACAGCGTATGTTGCGAAAGTGTTGTTGAATTGAATGTTTGAAACTTGTTTTAGGCTTGGAATTCGTAATTGGGTGCCTCTATAGTGTCGGGTAACATGTGGGTATCAAAACCCTTACATTTACTGCATTTTTCTCCATTAGAAATGGGGCTATCAACGGGCATGTGTGTAGGCCGTGTGTGTCATACGGCCAAGTGAGAGTCGTGTGGTGAACCGTGTAACTCCCTGAGTTTGAATTTGGGGTCACACGGGTAATGTTCACGGGCGTGTGCCAGACTGTGTATGCGAAGCAAGGTGCAGGGGCCACACGGGCAAGACACATAGGCCTGTGTCCAGGCCATGTAACTCCCTGAGTTAGGATTTGGAGTCATACGGGCAAGACACACAGGCGTGTGTTAGGCCGTGTGCAGCCACAAGGGCATGTGAGCCTAGACTACGGAATTTTGTAGTGTTAAAATTGACTGGAGAGGCAGAAGTAAGCCATCCCTAGGATGTTTATAAATTGAACTGAATGATGTGGGCTAGTTATCATGATTACTAGCAGATTTTGGATTTTGGTACGAGTTAGATACTAATGATATTGACATCTTGTTATATTAGAAATGTGTGAACATATTTGTAACTACATTACATACATATATACATGTTGTTATCTGTCTACTTCGACATAGGGTGGAAGTTGTGATTTGGGGGGAGTATTCTGTAGTGAACTGGTGGTCAAACCACTTATGGTATTATCTGATCTGGCAGTGAGATTGTAAACACTGCAACATGTCATACTGACACAATGAGGTGTGTAGGGATGGATGAGTATTATATACCTATTGGTGTGTAGGGTGGTTGGAGATGGTGTGTAGCGGATGGAATAGGGAAGTGCATCTGTACTAATCTGCTACTGTATGACACATGCATCTGACCGTATTTGTGTTACACATGCATTTGTACTAATCTACTATGTATTGGGACTGTTTTGTATCTGAATCTGTTTAAGGTTGTTAATCTGATTGAAAAGACTGAATTGAGATCTGGATAATTTAATAATATTCAAGTTTTTTTTTATACATAGACTAGTCTGTTATGTTAAACCCTACGATGCAACTAATAAACTACTTGGATGAATTTCAGGGAACTCACAGGAATAAGCGGTCGACAGATGTGGGACTCGATCAACTATCATACTTACTAATATATGTGTGTGAACCTATGTTTTAATTTCGTAATCTAAACTTCTAGGATTTGTTTATGTTTTGGATAATATATGTTTTCACAACTTAAAAATGATGAAAGGCTTGCTTTAACTATGATTGTTTTCTAGTAGGATAAGTAACGTTCTAGACTTGGTCTTCCAGTCTAGGCCGGGTTTAGGTGTTACAAAAATTACCAAAAGGTCACGAAGGTATCGGTACTAATTCAATGATATCGATAATTCTCAAAGATGGTATCAAAATCGACCAGAAAATCGGTACCAAATCAATATTCTATTATCCTGCAAAATTAAAACCCACGAATTATCGATACAAATAAAAAACTTATCAATATTTTTACCCCGAGTATTCATAATTGTAAACTTTAATTTATATAGAGTTTTTATAGTTGTCTTTGGCACCTTTTTACTTAAAAAATAATGTTAATCCTGAATATTTGATAGTTAATTGGG
Source organism: Gossypium sturtianum (assembly GCA_025698515.1). Classification (NCBI taxonomy): domain Eukaryota; kingdom Viridiplantae; phylum Streptophyta; class Magnoliopsida; order Malvales; family Malvaceae; genus Gossypium; species Gossypium sturtianum. The sequence continues at coordinate 65,040,614 of CM046952.1, forward strand.
TGAATTTTGTTCATAGTATGATAATGGGCATGATTTAATAAAACATGCAATTTTATGGTTTTTTGTATTAATTTTGGGCATAATTTAATTAATTCATACTACATATTAATTTCTTCTATTTTTGTTGCAGTGGGACCGTGAAGTTGATCATGCATGAAGCTCATTTTAATTCTTGCATGGACATGAGACAATTTCTACCCTAATTGGACGAAAAAAGCATGCAATTTGGGTCATGAAGATTTCACCTTGATCCACTTAAAAATTGTTTACATGATGGACAAATCTGACAACTAATTGGGGCATAAAACCGTCCAAACAAGGGGGAGAGAAGCCTAATTCAACAAGGGATCGAGTAATTCCCTCACTCAACATTCATTCTTCATTCTTTTTTCTCACTACATTTTCTTCTTCCTTTTCACACATAGCCATCCTCATTTTCCCTTTCCTTTAGCTAGTAATTCCCTAAGAAAAAAAACATTTTCTTGGTCAGCCACCTTGAGGAGCAATTTGCGAAGGAGCAAACATAAGGATTGGAGGAAGCCTCTATGATTGATTCCCAGAGAACTGTCAAATCAATTAGAGTTTATTCTTCCTTATCTTTGTTTTATTTTGATATTAATCATGTTCACAATTTTTTTTTTTTTTTCCATCAACAATGATAGCTTAATTTTGTTCAGCTAGAATGATTACATTAATTTGATGAAGCTCATTTGATTTATGTTCATAATGTTCTGTGCTTTAATCGACCATGCTTTCAATTAAAATCATGCATGTATTTCATTCATTAAAATATGATTGAATACATTAGAATTAGTTGAGCGATCCTAGCCAGACGACGATTAACAGACGCAATAATTGAAAGGTGCATGCTTAATTTAGATCCTAGCCCAATTAAATTAAAGGTTCGTAATAACTCGAGAGAGCTTTATTACCTTGCATAGCTTTTAGATTTGTGTGATTAAATTGTTTCAAACCTAATCTGTCCCTGTTACTTCACATGAATTCTTAGAAACCCTTAGTTAAATATGATCAAGGTAGTTTGCATGTTTTTCTAAGTAAAAGATTCCTAAAGGACTTAATATTGATTTCAAAAAAGTTCATGAAAGATCGAGTTGCCATGGAATATTTTTCGGAACATTATGAGCATTATAAAAATGAATTAAGTCAATTGATGTGATTATTCTAGCCTATTCATGTTATTGTTGTTGAAATCTTGTGAATTCTGCTGCTAAATCCATCTCATTCATTTTATTGTATACATTGCATTTAGGTTAATTTTCATTAGGGATCACTTTGCATCTAGATTATTTAATTTAATCATCAATCACCACAAGAATATTGTGTTTCTGTTACCAAATTCTTAATATTAATTTTGCAAAATATTGATTAACATATACAGTCCCTGTGAAGACGATAACTCTTTTACTTACTTATTACTTGATAACGGTTGTATACACTTGCACAAACCCCATGTTACAATACTCGGGAAATGGTATCGATACCAAATTGAGCTACTAACTTCTTGCACATCCAAAATATCATGGAGATCTCGATACTATTACCTGATTATTGATACCTCTACATCAGACAGTAAAAATTACACCGAAACAGGGCATTTAACACAACCATACATATTCCAAAACATTGTGCAATTATAACTTCTAACTTTTAACATCAAAAGTATCAGAATTTGCAGTTCCATGCAACATCAATAATTTAAGCTAAAAAACCCAATGAAATATTAGCAAACATCCATAATTTCTACAAACAATAATACCAACCAAACATCTGAAACATCATGGAAATAAACAACCAAAAATTCTACCATATTGCCTTATTCCCATAGTGTAAAATAACAGCTACAAATCACCTACTCAAATGCTAACGCTATTGGGATCACTCCCTTGGAAATTTTCCGCACCGCTCACACCACAACCCTAACAGTCTGCAAAGGTTTAAAAAGGAGTGAGTGAGCTTAAACAAGCTCAGTGAATGATTAGAATATCCACCAAATAGACATGCATTCATACATTAACCGAAAATGATTAAAGCTCAACTACGTACGCACTATGTTAAGGGAACATATTAACATATTCAAATGTTAACAAACAACACATTTAGCTTATTTTCCACATGTTCATGCATACATCACATATCATAATATCACATTTTATGAAATCATATTTAATGATAGTTTGACGCTTGAGGCTATGAAACATAAAAGTGGGATCTATCACCACTCATCGGAGACACGGATCTCCAACACACCAAATGACTCGTAGAGTCGAAAATATCTCAAAAGCGTAGCATATAGCTAGCACTCTCCAACACACCAAACATGTCCCAATGAATGGAGCGTAGCTCACATTTCCTTATCTATCCAAAACTGTCCCGGGCCTTAACGCCCCCAAAACAAAACATATGGGTGTGTAACACCCCTTACCCGTATTCTACACCGGAATCCAGGTTCGAGGCATTACCTGAGTAAAACCACTTGATCGCCACTTAGGCTCAACGTGACTACTCTCCTTAAGTCACCACAACAACCTTATTCTCGACTTACGAGGCCTCATTCATACACACGAGGGCTCTCGAGACCATATCGGAAACTCTTACGAATTTAAAATTTTTCCATCCCAACAGGGCCACACGCCCGTGTAAGATGATACACGCCCGTGTGTAGTCACACACGCCCATGTCCACGAACCGTGCACAAAACTCAAGCATTCTGCCAAAGTCCCACGACTAGGGCACACGCCCGTGCTCTCCACCCGTGGTGAACACTGACTACTTTACATAGCCTAAAGCCTAGACACACGCCCGTGTGGCTAGCCCGTGGCCTATAACACTCGAATCTGCCAAAGTGACACGGCCAAGTCACACGCCCGTGGGCTAGCCGTGTGTCACACATGGCCTAGACACATGCCCGTGTGTCTATCCACATGGACAAGAACAAAGCTATTTGCTAAGCTCTTCTCACCCTTCTAACTCATACAAAATGTATACATTCAACTCATCCACAATCAACTTATATTGTAACATAATCTTACATGGACAACTACATCTTTTCATATAATAAGTTAGCCATCAACTATGGCATTATACAAAATAGATTATCCATCTAAAGGCCAACACATCTTAGCCATTACAAAAAAACTCACTAACTTGTCTAGCCTCTATACATGCCATATACAAAACATTAAGTCCAATGTACCAGAGTGTGCTGATAGTGTGGGCGATCTTCCGATTAATCCGCGTATCACGATTCAATCCTTTTTCTCTATAAGACAAGGGAAAAGAAAGGAGTAAGCTTTGAGCTTAGTAAGTTTACACATAAACAATTTAAGCATTCTAGTATAAGCTAAACAACAATTAGCATTATACTAACATATGTAATTCACATCCACTACTATGCTTACTCTTTCTATCCCTTACCACATCTCCAACACATCATGAGTCACGTACTCATAATCATTGACATGCACCCCTGCACTCAATATCTCATTTACTCAAAATACAACACATCATTATTTCTCAATAATACATCCACACAGCTAAATTACTCGGTGGTTTCGCACTTAGCCCACCACAATCAGATCATAAGGTAGTATCGCACATAGCCTACCACAAAGGAGAATTATAGTGATTCCGCACATAGCTCACTAAATATTATGCTTAACAATAGTATCGCACACAGCCCATCATTGTTAAGTATCAAGGTGGTATCGCACTTAGCCCACCCTCAAGCATTATCACTACACATTCACATGTCTACTTTGTAATACATTCATCCATTCACAACTACTATCTCATTCATTCCACTAGAATCGAATAGGTTCTCAATCATGCTACACACTAGCTAGCATTAACAATGTATACGCATAAATGCATCATTTATACGTAAACTTACCTCGGTACTCAAAAAGTATGGAGATGTGCAATTTAGTCCACGACCTTGCCCTTACCTCGATTATGATCCGGGCTTTGTCTTTCTTGATCTATAATGATAAATCAACCCGTTCAATACACACATTGACTAAATTGACCCTTATCTCATACTTTAGCAAAATTACCATTTTGCCCCTAAACTTTCTCATATTTACACTTTTGTCCTAAGGCTCGTAAAGTGATTTTCATTCAACTTTCTAGCCTTTCATGCTTAGCCGAATCATTTACTCAACTAAAGCAATCATCAATTCTCACTAAATCACTCATGTATGACCAATCTCAAGACTTTCACAAACTAGTCCCTACATGCATTTTTCATGGAATTCACTTAGCAAAAGATGTTTCTACTACATCAAGCTTTCATATTCTTCCATAAAACATCAAAATACATGCATGTCATACATGGGTACATTTTTGAACATCAATCCTAGCTCAACATATAGCTAAAAATAGCTTACTCATGTTACCAGGACTTCAAAAATACGAAGAATATCAAAAACGGGGCTTGGATGAACTTACTAGCAAGCTTGAAAAATTGAAGAGCCCTAACAATGGCTTCTTGAAATTTTCGGCAGCATGAGAAGAAGATGAATGAAATTTTGTCATATTTTCCCCTTTTTAATCATTTAATTGTTAAATGACCAAAATACCCCTTCTCACTAAACTTTCCAACATCATCCACTCATGCCCATTTTTGTCCAAAAATTAGAATTTAGGAAAATTACTATTTAAGGACCTGTAATTGATAATCCAAAGCTATTTCATACAATTAGCTTCTAGAATCTCACATTTTGCAACTTTTGCAATTTAGTCCTTTTGGACAATTCAACCGCAATTTAACAAAATTGTTTCATGAAACTTCCACACTAACATGCAAACATAGCATAAACCTCAAAACTCATACATATACCTCAGATTTGTGGTCTCGTACCACTATTCCAACTAGGCCCTAAATCGGGATGTTACAGGGTGAGTACTCGTAATCCTATGGCATGCCAACTCTATCCAACGGTCTCATAAAGTCACAAGGCCAAAGTATCCATAATAAACCACATAATTACTTACCGTTTTCTGCACATTTTCTCTGCATATTCACATAAGCACAACATAATCACTGTCATTCGACATGTACAACATGCTCACAATTAACACTTTCACAACAACCATTACAAGCTTATTTCACATATCAGAATATCACATCTTAATTCACAATACATAATCACATGTTTCACAAATTAAATAAGGGTATGAGAAAGCTTACACTCGGAACTTAGAGTAGGGGTTTAGGCTACTCCTAAGTTCCCAATTAACATTATGACACATATCTACAAGTAGCAATTCCAAAAACCCACCGATCACGCTTTTGCCTTGTTGCCGAAAGCTTAAACTAGTTTTTTTCTTGTCTTTCACTTTACTCGTAAAAGGTCCTAACGATTCCGAAACTTCACCAAAGTAAATCACACAATACACACAATTATCATTCAGCTAAAGACTCACCAAAATCAACTAAAAGCACAAGCCTAAGCCAAACCCTCATGAAATTGAAATTTTGATAAGCTTAGTCGAAACATAAAAATCTCAACACTTACTCGTTCCTGTCGCATAAATCTAATTCCAATCGAATAATTAAACATCCAAATACAATTCCTAATCTTCAAACTACTCAAAACTATATAGATTCATGGTTCCAAAATTTCAACATATTATGGCAATTTTCACGAAAATTCAATAAAATGTTAGAATTCTTTAACGAAAATTTAAGGAATATTCAGAAACCTTTTGATCACATCAAAAAAAGTTGAAAAACACTTTGAAACATCGGTTTTATACAAAATTTTGAATTTCACCATTAACAACTCAAATTTTGACATTTATTCTAAACATTCGATTCAATAGATAAAAACTCTATTTAAAAGACTAGATAACATAAAAATAATAATAGGAAAACGAATTGTTACATTTGATGGGAGAAAATGAATGTTTGGTTGAAAATCCAAAAAATCCTCAAGTTTGAACAATGGTGAAATCAATGGTGTTTTTTTATGGTTTTTGTGGAATTCTAAAGAGGTTTAATGCTAGAATGATTGTAGAAATAAAATGAATTGGAGTTCGAGAATTAAAATTGGATGAATGAGACTTGGGTAAGCAAGGGATGACTTGTAACACCCCTAACCCGTAACCGTCGCAGTAATAGGGTTAAGAGGCATTACCGAACAATCGGAACATTTACAATCATTTCTCAACATAAAGTATAACACCATTCAAACATATCAATATATATACATATAGTCCCTTAATGAGGTCTACGCGACCTTAAACACGTGTTAGAAAGGGGTCGGGACTAAACCGAACACATACGAAATTTTCCAAAAATTAAACATTTTCCAAGCTACAGGGGTCACACGCCCGTGTGGGTAGGCCGTGTGCCTTACACGGCATCAGACACGCCCATGTGTCCAAGCCGTGGCAAAACAGGGCATACATACTGACTTGTCCACACGGCCTGAGACACGCCCGTGTGCCTCACCCATGGTCGACACTGACTTGCACCACACGGCCAGTCACACGCCCGTGTGTCTAGCCCGTGTGCGAGCCTGACTTGTTTCAATTTGCAAATTTGAATGACACGGTCGAGCCACACGCCCGTGTGCTCAACCGTGTGGGCAAATATAGGCCATTTGCAAGGCCAATTTGCCACCCACCCTAAGGGTCTCACCTACAAGCACAAACCAATTCAATTTCATACCTCAAATAGCATTCAAACATACCAAAACATACTCAATTTAATCTCTTAACATCATCATTCCTCTTCCTATTCAATCCATCTCAAGTTACCATCACAAAGTAACAATTACACTTACAAAGACATGTAATTTATGCATCATCTAATCCCTACCAAAACCATCATAAAACATACCATTTCCATTCTACTAATTTATACCAAAATGATTACTCACATAGATCACATATGCACATCTTTAACCATCTTTTTACTCATCCAAGGCAAATACCAAAATCATCAAACTACCAAGCCAAATTACATGGCAAGGCTTTTACACTTCAAAACATGCCATAATCACTAGCCTATACATGCCATATACCAAATATATACAACTTCCAAAAGTACCAAAATAGATAGCCAATTGTGTGATTTAGTCGCTGACGATCCCAGATCCGAGCTAGCTTTAAAGACACTGTAAAACAGAGAAACACTTCACACAGTAAGCTTTAAAGCTTAGTAAGTTCGTAATATAATACATTTAATTCTATGATTCAAAATCAATATACAAAATAAACCATCACATAGATTATATTACAAGAATACATAACCTCAACTTTAGCCATATGCTTACACAACTAACCATTTTTCCATAAATGATATCAACAACCACATAGGTTTTAAACATACCTTTGCCAACACTTAGTTAACATTCATTCTTGCTACTAAATATTCGATATCACCTTTCAATAAATCATCATTATTCCTTCAATTCAATCGCACACTTAGTGCCCATTTCATGGCCGAAGCTTAGATATCATCGCACACTTAGTGCCTTAACAATAAACCGAATTTATCTCGGTATCACACACACAGTGCCAATCAATAAAGCTGAGGCTTCCATTACTTCGCACACACAGTGCTATTCACCTCTGTCTCTATTCCAACTACGCACACTTAGTGCAACATTTCTCAATTCCACATATAGCAATTCTAATTCAATAACCACATATTTATTCATTTCATAACACATAGATATGAATTTAACAATTCGTATTATACCCGAACTTACCTCGGACGTCGAAGTAACAAAACGAGTTGATTAATCGAGTACTTTATTTTTACCTCGATCTCGATCCAAATCCCTCTTTTCTTGATCTATACATATTCAAATTTAGCTCATTCAATCACCAAATCATTCAATTTAGTCCAAACACACATATTTAGGGCATTTTACAAAATAGCCTCACATTTTCACATTTCAACACTTTAGTCCTTATTTCATAAAATCACAAAATACACAAAACTTCCATTTACACATGCTTAACCGAATTTTCCCTAGCTCATACAAGCCCACATATTTTATTTATTTCACATTTTAGTCCCTCAAAATATTATTTTCATAATTTAGTCCAAAATACTCAAATTCACTAAAAATCCAAAGACAAAACATGTTAATCTAACACATATATTTCATATTTCATCAACTAACATCACAAAGCTCCAACACTCATCAATGGCACATCTCAAAATCATCATCAATTTCCAAAATTAAGGCATGGGTTTTGTAGTACTCGAAGCAACGATCACAAAAACATAGAAATTATCAAAAATCGAACAAAAACTAACCTTGAATCAACCTAGATGTTAGCCGAATATTCAAGGGCTTCAAACCCCCTTTTTCTTTTCTATTTTCGGTGAAGAACATTAAAGATGAGCATTATTTCATCCATTTGTTTTATTTAATATTAACATTATTGACATTTTACCATTTTACCCTTAATAAATATTAATATTTACACCAAAACCATGCCATTATCATCCACTTACTATCAATTGGTTTAATAACAACATAAGGACCTTTCATTTAAAATCCATGCCAAATAAGTACTTCAACAATCAGCACACAGCTTTTACATTTTATGCGATTAAGTCCTTTTTGCAAATTAAGCACACAAACGTTAAAATTTTCATACTGAACTTTCACACATGCTCAATCACATATTGTAAACACCAAAAATAATTTTTAAAATATTTTTCTGACCTCGAATTTGTGGTCTCAAAACTACTGTTTCAACTAGGGTCTAAACCAGGCTGTTACACGACTAAACACACATAAAAGGGAAGGATTTCGTGAGTTCCCGTAAGTGGGGGAAAATATTAGGTTGATTTTAAATTTTTGGGTTACTTACCCTTTTAGTACTCCTAGTTTTAACTCCCTTTTCAAAATAGTCCTTATTTCAAAATTAAAGATCTTTTGAACATCATTTTCAAAAATTGATTTGATTTTCTAAAAGTCATATACAAAGACATTTCCGGTTTACCATGCTACGAAATTTTCAAGCACACTAAAGCTAAAATTCCTAAATTACCCTCAAAACTACTAGGCCTAGTTTTGAGGTGTGACAAAACTTAACAAACCATAAACCAGGATTTGTCACGTTGAATCATCAAAAATAAATCAAGAACAAGATTAAATGCGGAAGCGTACCTGAATCCTTTGATTTCTTGAAATCTTCGAATCTTATGGTTTTGATCTTTCAAATTAGCACACAATAATTCAGAGAAGGTGACTCTCTCTTTTCTAAAGATGGGATATTAGAAAAGTTACGTATATGTAATTTGGGGACCATAACCCTAATATATATAACTTTTGTACATTAACCTTAATTTCAAATCAGCCCATCATTAATTAGAAATTAGTTACTAGAATATCTACACATATTTGGCTCATATTTTATTTAATAATTAAAACTTATTAAACCTTAACCAAATTAGATTACTTTTTAATTTGGATTAATCTTTTATAATAATAAATAATAACATATAATTATGCTTACTATATATGTTATTTCCATATTTTTTCCAACAAGAGATTCTATGTATGCGCAACTTCAAACCAAAATTACCCAAATAGAATGGAGAGCATTCACAAGAGAAAAATGCTGAAGCCCACACTACTGTGCTTAAAAAGGATAATGCTAGTGAGATGGTACTGATTCTATTACGAGGAACCAATGGGAGACTCTAGTCTACTGGCTACTATAAGGAGTTAATATTAATGGTTTCAATTTCAACTATTTTGAGCTTGGCATTGCAAATGTTCATAATACTTTTTAGGAATCTGGCTGGTGTACCTTATTCTTGAATTATGACTACTTTGTGCTAAAACATTCAAACCATGGAAAAGAGTCGCTCATTCTTTACTTGGTGTATGTGATGGGCGTCGAAACCACCAAAAATAATTCCTACTAAAATAACTCTAAATAGTAGTAAAGAGTGGTAGTAGGGTCGAGTCCACAAGGATTGGATGTCGTAATCAACTTCTGTGTTCACTTATGAACAGAATATTCGTCGTGACAAGGGTTGTGGCAAGAGTCGTGCCCACGACTCCAAACGTACCTGCAACAAAAATAAATAAGTAAATCGGGGGGTTTGAGAATGTTTAAGAAAGTAAATAATATAATCAACTTAAATAAACAATTGATGAAAATTGAAAATAAATGTAAATTGGAAATAAATTCAGAATTTTACAAACAAAAATAATAAGCCTTAGCCTTAGACTCGGTAAATTCTGTATCAAGAATCGATCATCGAAAATTAATATTCTCCTCCAAACGATAAGCTAGTTATAGCAGTTAAGAACGTCCTAACCACCAATTCTTCCTCTCGTAGCTAGTTCTGGTACAACCTACAAACCAACCCTTACCGATTATCTAACCGAGACACACGCGTTCCCGATTCAAGATTCTGGCAGCCTTGCGTTCTGAAGAACCCAACTTGAATCAATAGCCTCAACCGCGTGGGTCGTTTAAACTCGATCACTTCTTCCTTAATTTGTTCTCGGAGATCCGAATACAGCACGGTCGACTCATTTCTCCAACTGTCAACAAACACGACTCCAACCCAACATGCACTTTGACTTGAAATCGAGTTTAACCTTAAGGGATGATTGGTCTATCCCGATACTTAGGAAAAAAATGAATACCGATTGGATGGATTTTTAGCACGAATTCATACATCACGATTCCCGATCGGAAAGGACACCGGCCTAAGGCTAAGATGAAATTTAGTGAAGCATGGATTTAATCATGCTTTGTATGTTTTGAAAGGTAGGTTGATGATAATGGAGGAAATTGAGGAATGAAGGGTCTTGGAAGGCTATTAGCCCAATTTGATAAAAGCTAGCAGATGCAAATGAAAATGGCAGTAGCTTACGCCAATTGGAAAGAAAAGAGAAATTAATTCTATTCCAAATTTAAGTAGGAATACAAAATTAAAGGAGGATTTTCCAAAGAACACTAAAGCCCTATTTATATACACAAAATTTACTATTTTTGGCCTTAGCTAATTTAACATAAAATCAAAATCAAAATAAAATAAAATAAGATTTTCTATTTTTGGCTTTTTACAAAGTCAAAAATTCTAATGAGTCCTTGGCTTTCTCCATATGTTTGATTCGGCCACATTTTGTTGATTTTATTTCAATTTGGTCCTTTTCTGCTCGTTTTTGTCTCTTAGCATCCCAATTGCATCCTTGACAAGATTAAAACATAAAAGTACTAATTAGCAGGGATCAAATTCAGAAATAAACGAAATTTAAACACAAAATAACATGCAAATTAATATGTTATCAAATCCCCCTACTTAGCTCATGCTTGTCCTCAAGCATATTGTTCCTTCAAACACTAAAAATTATTCTACAATTTATTACAAATCGAGCCTCTTTTCCACATCCATAATCAACGGAAACAACATAGGCAAAAATAAACAAATGCTCAATATATATAGTTTAATCAACAAGTGTCATAAAATTGAAATATGTGAACTAAATAATTTCACTAAATTGAGTTTGAATCCAAAATTTGCAAGGCATTATTAATTAAAAATAATTTTTTTTAGACATGGTCAAACCTTTTTACGTGAACTAGGATGACAACCCAAGCACCCTATCCCGGTTACTCAGTTCAAACTGTCTAATTTTTTTTTTTGGAAGGCTCGGTTAGTGGAATGTTTGCAAGTTATCGGCTTGTCACTCGAACCTTTTTACGCGAGATAAAATGACAACCCAAGCACCCTATCCCGGTTACTCAATTCGGTCACATTTTTGACACTTTCACTCATAACTTGAGCCTTTATTTATTTATTCATTTTATTTATTTATTTATGTACAAGCAAATTATTTATGTACAAGCAAACATTTTTTTTCAAACAATCAATTTATATGAAAAGTCTAGTCACATATATCAACCTTAAAACACAAATGTCGACTAATCTAGATACTTTGAACACTTTAATTCAAAATTTGCCCAATTGTCCAAATTGACTATGTAATGAGATTAGAGGCTCAATGTCGGGATAAACTATCGAATAATTCTAGTATAAGATTGAACATATGCAAAAGAGAGACATGCAACAAAAAAATCATGCATATTCATCATCAATTTCAACCCCCTACTTAAACTTTGCTTGTCCTCAAGCATGTGTCATATGAGATAAAAAGCAGCAGCTCAAATAACAGGTAAAAAGAAAAGTTCAGAATACTCCCCAGGTGTCTTTTAACGATTTTGTCGGTGCTGGGGCTAACGACTTTGCAAGATGTCAAGAATTGTGGAGACTTGATTTTCCATTGTTCCAAGTCGAGCTTCGATCCGGCTTAAACGTGCCTCCACAGAAAAAGGTTGTTCCTCTTGCACTCTAGTATTGATGTGTGGACGTTGGCGAAAAACCATATTTCCGCGAGTAGTCCGTGTTCCTGGAGGAACAAAATAACACGAAGTAGGGGTGCCGACAAGCAGTCCCATAGAATCCAAACAATATTTATCTAAACTGTCCATACTATATGCACATGTTAAGGACGAGAAATCAATTTCAGAGGGAAAAAGTCGAGAGGTTAAATTCGTAATATATGGCCCAAGTATTAGAGGACGATTACATCGCAAAACGGCATGAAAATTTCGTGCAAACCAATATCCTAAATAAACTTTAAAACCAGAATGCATACACCACAAAAAGAACAGTTCAGTCTTAGTTAGAACAGATGATGAGTCATTTCTACCTGAAAAACTAAAGGCTAAAAATCGGTGAATATATCTTAAAGCAGGTTCATGCACCAATAAGTCTTTTGTGGTCTTCAGGTTATAAAGCTGATTAGAATGAGTTAAAACACAATAAACATGTTGAGCATCAAAGTTACTTGGAATATCTAACAGAGCAGTATGATAGGAATCGAATTGAATATTATCAGGGTCGACGAATGTAACACCCCTAACCCGAGACCGTCGCCAGAACAGGGTTAAGAGGTATTACCTATCAATCAAAACATTTAACATCTAGAATTTACGACACAAAGTCAATCATTTTCAATCTCGTTCAATTACAATCATGGTGTCCCTTATCGAGGTCTATGAGACCTAATTCACATGCTAAAGAGGGGTCGGGACTAGATTGAACACACACAGAAGTTCTCGAACACTTAAAATTTTTTTATAAAATTCAGGGGAGACACGCCCGTGGGAGGAGGCCGTGTGCCCTCCACGGCTACTAGACACCCCCGTGTGTCCATTCGTGTCTATATACTGTCTATTTCAACACGGTCACTAGGCACGCCCATGTGCCCATTCGTGTCTATATACTGGCTATTTTAACACAAATACTAGGCACGCCCGTGTGTGCCATGGCCGTGTATAACTAAGCTACATACGCCAATTCACCCACGGTCTTAGGCACACCAAAGCCTCAACCGTGTGACATTATAGGCCATTTTGCAAGGCCAACATGCCACCCACTTAGGTCAAACCTACAAGCAACACATACCAAAACATATCATGCACATAAGGCAACACCACTTCATGCTTCTAATTGCATTCAAACATACCATTTCATACACCAATTAGTCATCCACAATATCATCTACTTCTATACATATTGGCCTCACAAATGAGTCCATCCAAGTATCAATTATACATCTCAAAAACTTTATAACTCAAACATCATATAATCCATACCAAAACTTATCTTCTAATCACCTCTTTCATCAACCATAAAGTCATGAAACATACCACATTCATAGCTCATTCACAAACTCAATATTATCACACTTCCAAGCCAACTCACATGGCAAGGATTAAACATCACAAATCATACCATAACCTCTAGCCTATACATGCCATATTTAATCTATAAACATATTTCCAGAAGTACCAAAATAAATTGCCGATAGTGTGATTGATATGCTGACGATCCCCGGATCCGAGCTAGTTTTACTGACACTGCAAAGCAGAAAAACAAATCACACAGTAAGCTTTCCAAGGCTTAGTAAGTCCCTAATATATTACATGTAATTCAATAATTCAAATTAATATACAAGAATAAGCCATCACTTGGATTAATTTATCAATGTTACACCAACTCAACTATACTCAATATTCACATAGTACTCCATCCATATACTTTCAAAATCCACCAACACATAGATATCATACAACCTTAGCTAATACGTAGTTATCATACATACCTTTGTCAACACGTGGTTACTCACCAACCAAGCTACTCAATTGCTCAACTTTACATTTCAATAAATCTTTACTATATTTTTGTCTTATTCGCACACTTAGTGCCAATTCGTAATCAAAACTTATTTATCATCGCACACTTAGTGCGATTCGTTAACGAGAACTTGTATCGATATCGCACACACAGTGCCAATTCGGTAAGCTGAAATTTGATTAACATTGCACACACAGTGCATCTATATCAATTCGATCTTAAATTGATATCGCACACACAGTGCCAATCGTCTCGATCATATTTCTGAATACGCACACTTAGTGCCACATGACTCAACTCTCACATAGCATCCACATTTCAATATCATTATAACATTCATTTCATAGCAATTAACATAATTAAGTATTCGTATTATGTCCGAACTTACATCAATATCGCACACACGATTGCTAATCACAAAGCCAAGTTTATATTATTTCGCGCACACACGATTGCTAATCATATCGGTCACATTTCCGAATACGCACATTTAGTACCACATAACTCAAGCTCTCACATATCATTTACAATTTGATATATCATACCATTCATTTCGTAACATTAAGCATAGTTAATTAAGCACATTATGTTTGGACTTACCTCGGACGTCGAAATACCTAAACGGTCGATTAACCGAGTACTTTGACTTTGCCTCGATCTCGATCCGAACCTCTCCTTTCTTGGTCTATACACATTTAAATTCAATCCATTCAATCATCATTTCATTCAATTTAGCCCACATACACACATTTAGGGCATTTTGCATAATAGCCCTCATATTTTCACATTTCGACACTTTAGTCATTAATTCATCAAATCATCAAATATACATAATTTGCTTGTGCTCAAGCCTAGCCGAATTCTCACTATGCTCATACAAGACCACACATTTCATTCATTTCACATTTTAGTCCTTCAAATTACTAATTTCTCAATTTAGCCCTAATTAGCTAAATTCACCAAAAATCCAAGAACAAAACATGTTCATTAAACACATATCTTCCATTATACACCAACATTCATCACAAAGCTCACCATTTCATCAATGGCACATTTCATAAACATCATCAATTTAGAAAATTTAAGCATGGGTTTTGAAGAGCACAAAGCAACGATCACAAAAACGTAGAAATTATCAAAAACCGAAACCAAATCATACCTTAATTTGCATCAAAAGCTAGTCGAAACCTAGCTTTGTTTTCTTTCCTTTCTTTTCTTCAAAATTCGGCACTTACAAAGATGATAACCTTCATCTTTTCTTTCATTTGTTTTATTATAATAATTACATCAATTACCTTATTACCCATTTTATTATTAATCCATTTCCACTATCCACTGGTATTTTTGTCCATCCAACATCCACTAACTTGAAAATGGACTAATTACCTCATAAGGCCTCCACCTTAAAAGCCATCAACACATAGGTACTTATAAATCAACACACGACTTTTACAAATTTATACAATTAAGTCCTTTTCGCAAATTCGACACACAAACAATCAAATTATCACACAAAATTTTCACACAGACTAAGTCACATAATATTCACACAGAAAATATCATTAAAATATTTATACGAGCTCAGATTTGTGGTCTCGAACCACCGTTCCGACTAGGGTCTAAACCGGGATGTTACAACTCTCCCCCCTTAGGGATTTTCGTCCCCGAAAATCTTACCAGTGAATAGGTGTGGATATTGCTCTCTCATAATGTTCTCAGACTCCCACGTAGCCTCTTCAACTCCGCGTTTGTGCCATAAAACTTTCACTAAGGAAATTCTTTTGTTTCTCAATTCTTTAGTCTCTCGTGCCAAAATTCAGATCGGTTCCTCACTATACTACAAGTCTGACTGAATCTCAACCTCAGTAAGAGCAATCATATGAGACGGGTCAGATCTATACTATCGAAGCATAGACACATGAAACACGTTATGAATCTTTTCCAACTCAGATGGCAACATCAATCTATAAGTAACCGGCCCAACTCGTTAAACGATCTCATACGACTCGATTCGAAGTATTTCCTTCCACAGAGATAAAGGCAATCCCGACACAAAGTCTATCGTGATTCTTCTCTTTCCACTCAGGATTCATAATTTGTTGTAACAAACCGGACGAAACCTGAGGTTAAGCCTTAACTTGCTGACAACTAAACACTTCAACACAAAGTTAGAGATGTCCTGTTTCATGCCAGGCCACCAATTCAAAATCAGCTGAATCAACTCTGAATTTTTCGGAACACAAATCTGATCTCTGAATCTCAAACAATCATCACTATCAACTCGAAGTTCTGAATCAGAATTCAAATCAAATTGAGCTCGTTTTGCTATCATCTCATCATCCATTTTCTGGGCCTTACAAATCTGATGTACGAACATCGGTCTCATCTTCAACTCATCCAAAGCTGAACCATCATCACACAGATCTATCTGAGAATTCATAACTCACAAAGCACATAAAGACTTCTGACTTAAGGCATCAACAACAACATTATCTTTGCCTGAATGATATTCAATCACAAATTCATAACATAATACGTTCAACTCACTGAATCAAATCAATATACAAAGTAAACCATCACATAGATAGTTTCACCAAAACACTCAAACTTAACTATATTTGATATTCACATAACCATCCATTCATCTATTTTTAAATTCATCAACCACGTAGGTTCCATATATATCTTTTCCAACACTTAGATAACGATCTTACATGCTATTCCATGCTCGATACTACACATCAATTGCTCTTTGTTATCTATTCAAATTAATCGCACACTTAGTGCCACATTTCTCAATTCCACATACAGCATTTCTAGTCAATAATCACATATTCATTCATAACTTTTAGATATGAATTTAACAACTCGTATTTCTCGCAGCTGATACAATATGCCCAGAAATCCAACCTCACGCAACCAAAACTAACATTTGCTAAACTTAGCATACAATTGTTTCTCGCGCAAAGTCTATAACACAACTCTCAAGCGCTCATCAACTTGCATCTCATTACATAAATGAATCAGAATGTCATCAATAATCACCACAATAAAACGATCCACATATGGTCTGAATATACGATTCATCAAATCCATAAATACTGTAAGAGCATTCGTTAGTCCGAAAGGCATAACTAATGATTCATAAATCACAAGCATAGATTCAACTTTCTTATCAGTCACTTTTATATCAATCACCTATGTCAAATAAGCTTCGCAACCTCTTTCCTACATAGTTCAAAGCTTTTATCGCAGATACATCAACTGGTACCCCTTTCATATTACTAGATTCAATTCAAACTATCTCACCGTTTTGACTTCTCAATTCTATACTCTTTCGTTTACAATTCACGATGGCATTATGCAGAGTAAGCCAATCCATACTCAGAATTATGTCAAACTCATTGAATGGTAGTATCATCAAATTAGCCGAAAAGCATATATCCCGAAACATCAATGAACAATTCTTGCACACTTTATCCACCAAGACACACTTATCTAAGGGTTCAATACTCTAATTACCAATTCAGTAGACTCAACAGGTAAAGTCTTACTTGATACTAAATTCACACACACATAAGAATGAGTAGATCCTGGATCTATCAATGCAATCACATCAGTATCAAATAGAGTAAAACTACCAGCGATGATGTCTGGAGATGAAGCTTCCTCTCGTGCGCGTACTTTGCATAAGCTCGGGCAGGTGCTCTCGCCTCGATCTCACAAGGGATCAGATAATCCCTCTTTGACTTCCACTTACATTTCTGACATTTCTGGGTGATCTATCCCTAGCCGTCACATTACTCGGATTCACACTCTGAACATTTTCTTCCTCAGCTAACATTGGGCAATCTCGAATGAAATGTTCTCGTGATCCACATTTATAGCAAACTCTATTGTTGTATTTGTCCCAAAGATTCTCCCACATGTCTTCTTCCACACCGTATACACTCGTGTTTGTTGCTTTTAGCACTTTCGACACTTGATTCATTCGGAGCTTGAATTTTCAGACCAACACTTAGTCTTGCGTGGTCTTTATACGGATGTTCAAAGGAAGTATTTAATCGGTTACTTGCATCTCTAAATCTCTTTGTCGAAGGTTGAGACAATTTACTCATCGATCTTTTTCTTTCATCTCGAGCTTCAGAATCGGCTTTCTTCTTTTCTTTACTTAGCTCCTCGGCTTTGCAAGCTCTTTCAACTAACACAACAAATTCGTTGATATCAAGTATCCCAACCAATAGCTTAATGTCCTCATTCAACCATTCTATAAAGTGTTTACACATTGTAACTTCGGTCGAAACACATTCTCGTGCATACTGGCTCAATCTCACAAATTCTCGCTCATACTCAGTAACTGACAACCGGCCCTGTTTCAATTCTAGAAACTCTTTACGTTTCTGATCAACGAAATGTTGACTGATATACTTCTTTCTGAACTCAGCTTGAAAGAAATCCCAGGTGATTCTCTCTCTCGGAACCACAAATATCAACGTTTTCCACCAGTTGTAAGCCGTGTCTCTCAACAAAGAAACTGCACACTTAATGCACTCATCAGGATTCAACGACATCTCATCGAATACTCTGATTGTATTCTCAAGCCAAAACTCGGCTCGCTCAGTATCATCATCAGATGTGGCCCTAAATTCCTCAGCCCCGTATTTCCGAATCTTATCTACAGGTGGTTTATTCAATCTGTTCGGATCTACAACTTGAGGCACAAGAGGTACTTGCGGGGGTGGAGGTTGTGGAGTAGTCAGATTCGTTCGAACGAACTCCGTAAACAACTCACTCATCATACGGAAGAAGGCTTGCTTAGCCTCTCCTCCCTCACTACCTTTACTCGGCCTAGATGTGGCCGGCGCTGTCCCTTGAGCAGGAGCAGGCGCATTACTCTCTACGTCGTCAGCAATTGCTCGACCGAGATCCATTACTATAAGAAAACACATTTTCAACTGTCAGCATTCATCACACTATCGGAACTTCATATATGGCATGTATAGCTAGACCCGCATGCGCTACATTAGTCCAAGAATTGACTAAACCGTAGCTCTGATACCAATAAAATGTAACACCCCTAACCCGAGACTATCGCCGGAACAGGGTTAAGAGGTATTACCTATCAATCAGAAAATTTAACATCTAGAATTTACGACACAAAGTCAATCATTTTCAATCTCGTTCAATTACAATAATGGTTTCCCTTATCGAGGTCTACAAGACCTAATTCACATGCTAAAGAGAGGTCGGGACTAAATTGAACACACACAGAAATTCTCGAACACTTAAATTTTTTTTTCTAAAATTCAAGGGAGACACGCCCGTGGGAGGAGGCCGTGTGCCCTCCACGGCTACTAGACACCCCCGTGTGTCCATCCGTGTCTATATACTGTCTATTTCAACATGGTCACTAGGCACGCCCGTGTGCCCATTCGTGTCTATATACTGGCTATTTTAACACGGTCACTAGGCACGCCCGTGTGCCATGGCCGTGTATAACTAAGCTACATACTGCCAATTCACCCACGGTCTTAGGAACGCCCGTGTGCCTCAACCGTGTGACATTATAGGCCATTTTGCAAGACCAACATGCCACCCACTTAGGTCAAACCTACAAGCAACACATACCAAACATATCATGCACATAAGGCAACACCACTTCATGCTTCTAATTGCATTCAAACATACCATTTCATACACCAATTAGTCATCCACAATATCATCTACTTCTATACATATTGGCCTCACAAATGAGTCCATCCAAGTATCAATTATACATCTCAAAACATTTATAACTCAAACATCATATAATCCATACCAAAACTCATCTTCTAATCACCTCTTTCATCAACCATAAAGTCATGAAACATACCACATTCATAGCTCATTCATAAACTCAATATTATCACACTTCCAAGCCAACTCACATGGCAAGGATTAAACATCACAAATCATACCATAACCTCTAGCCTATACATGCCATATTTAATCTATAAACATCTTTCCAGAAGTACCAAAATAAATTGCCGATAGTGTGATTGATATGCTAACGATCCCCGGATCCGAGCTAGTTTTACTGACACTGCAAAGCAGAAAAACAAATCACACAGTAAGCTTTCCAAGGCTTAGTAAGTCCGTAATATATTACATGTAATTCAATAATTCAAATTAATATACAAGAATAAGCCATCACTTGGATTAATTTATCAATGCTACACCAACTTAACTATACTCAATATTCACATAGTACTCCATCCATATACTTTCAAAATCCACCAACACATAGATATCATACAACCTTAGCTAATACGTAGTTATCATACATACCTTTGACAACACATAGTTACTCACCAACCAAGCTACTCAATTGCTCAACTTTACATTTCGATCAATCTTTACTATATTTTTGTCTTATTTGCACACTTAGTGCCAATTCGTAATCAAAACTTATTTATCATCGCACATTTAGTGCCAGCTCGTTAAACCAAACTTGTATCGGTATCGCACACACAGTGCCAATTCGGTAAGCTGAAATTTGATTAACATTGCACACACAGTGCATCTATATCAATTCGATCTTAAATTGATATCGCACACGCAGTGCCAACCACAAAGTCTAAGCTTATATCAATTTGCACACACAGTGCCAATCGTCTCGATCATATTTCCGCATACGCACACTTAGTGCCACATGACTCAACTCTCACATAGTATCCACATTTCAATATCATTATAACATTCATTTCATAGAAATTAACATAATTAAGTATTCGTATTATGTCCGAACTTACATCAATATCGCACACACAGTGCTAATCACAAAGCCGAAGTTTATATTATTTCGCACACACAGTGCTAATCATATCGGTCACATTTCTGAATACGCACATTTAGTACCACATAACTCAAGCTCTCACATATCATTTACAATTTGATATATCATACCATTCATTTCGTAACATTAAGCATAGTTAATTACGCACATTATGTTTGGACTTACCTCGGACGTCAAAATACCGAAACGGTCGATTAATCGAGTACTTTGTCTTTGCCTCGATCTCGATCCGAACCTCTCCTTTCTTGGTCTATACACATTTAAATTCAATCCATTCAATCATCATTTCATTCAATTTAGCCCACATACACACATTTAGGGCATTTTGCATAATAGCCCTGATATTTTTGCATTTCGACACTTTAGTCCTTAATTCATCAAATCACCAAATATACATAATTTGCTTGTGCTCAAGCCTAGCCGAATTCTCACTATGCTCATACAAGACCAAACATTTCATTCATTTCACATTTTAGTCCTTCAAATTACTAATTTCTCAATTTAGCCCTAATTAGCTAAATTCACCAAAAATACAAGAACAAAACATGTTCATTAAACACATATCTTCCATTATACACCAACATTCATCACAAAGCTCACCATTTCATCAATGGCACATTTCATAAACATCATCAATTTAGAAAATTTAAGCATGGGTTTTGAAGAGCACAAAGCAACGATCACAAAAACGTAGAAATTATCAAAAACCGAAACCAAATCATACCTTAATTTGCATCAAAAGCTAGCCAAAACCTAGCTTTGTTTTCTTTCCTTTCTTTTCTTCAAAATTCGGCACTTACAAAGATGATAACCTTCATCTTTTCTTTCATTTGTTTTATTATAATAATTACATCAATTACCTTATTACCCATTTTATTATTAATCCATTTCCACTATCCATTGGTATTTTTGTCCATCCAACATCCACTAACTTGAAAATGGACTAATTACCTCATAAGGCCTTCACCTTAAAAAGCCATCAACACATAGGTACTTATAAATCAGCACACAGCTTTTACACCTTATACAATTAAGTCCTTTCCGCAAATTCGACACACAAACAATCAAATTATCACACAGAATTTTCACACAGACTAAGTCACATAATATTCACACAGAAAATATCATTAAAATATTTATACGACCTCAGATTTATGGTCTCAAACCACCGTTCTGACTAGGGTCTAAACCGGGATGTTACAACGATACTCATGGCAATGTTAAATTAAAAATTTGACATTCAAAAGTCCTTACCAAGTAAACGAAAACATATGATGCTTTGTGTTTCAACAGTGTGTAATGCAGTAATATTAAAGCTAAATGTAGTGTAGAATTCATAAATTAACTCATAATATGCATTACAGGAAATATTAGCAAATGAATTCCAACCAATAGCATCAAAGTAGCCAATCAAAGCATCGCGAATATTTAACATATCAAGAATAGAGAGATCGATTTGCTTACAGATAGGGAGCAGACGTTGTTGGATGTCGTCATATCTTGCGCGATGCTCCGAGGTCGAAAAGTCTAAAAATCCTCGTAATCGACCTTCGGTTGGAATAGTGTTTTCATGACCTCATCTGTTGGGTTGACCGTCTTATGATGGTTGAACATATTCGTTAGGCGAGTCGGGTGGACTTGAATTTCAAGCAGCGTCAGTACTGCTGTTTGGAGGTGTTGCTGACTCGTTAGTCGGTCGTCGACGGGCTCGAGTGGTAGATGATTGTGTTCGGCATTGTGAGACCCGCTCGTTTGCATTAGAGGGACCTTCGACATTGTCGTTAGAAGTCCCGACTTCTTCTGAGTAACCTGCATTATACGTTAGTAAAGGTAAATCAGGCTAAGAATTAAGAATCGACCTTTCGGGGGTAGTGGGGCTACTGTTCGAGTGTTCTGTTTTGACCGGAGTCAGACTTCACCGGTGACGAGTTCTCGTTGGGGCGACTGTTCGGATTGGAGGAGGTGGAAAAGGCTCAGAGTCGTTGTCGGCTATATCGACAACTGGAGGCGCTAAAAATCGATTTTGATTTCAATTGAGTGAAGCCAGGATATTGTCTGTAACGCCCCAAAAATGTGGGGTTGGTAATTTTGCTGAATTTGCTTAAATTCCATGATGTGCTTGAATGACTAGTTATTTGAGTGTATTTAGGGGTTTTTAGGAAGCCGGGGTCCGAGTCTGGGCTTTGGAAAATTTTTAATTTTTGCCCTTAAGTGGAACTGGTTGTTAGCAGTAGGACTTATGTATAAGTGTGTGCGTTTATGTGTCGCAAAGAGAGATTGTGACTTAGTGGTTGTGGCGTTACTGAGATGGCAAGGGGAGTGGGGTTCGAATCCCATGACAAGAAAATAGGGGATTTTATTTTATGGTTTGATGGTGCAAGAGGTAGAGTTTGGATCAAACTCTGTAGAGGAGGTTGAAAACTTGGTCAACAAATTCGAATGGGAGGCTGTGAGCAATTCAAGGAGGATTTGGTGGAGAGTTTGAGGAAGTTGGGGAGTGTAGGAGTCTTAGCCAAATTTGGGAAGAGATGAGTAAGGGAATTTCGACTAGGGGGTTCTCAATTGTGCAATTTCGGTAATTTGGGTGAGTGAGGAAGTCGAATATTCTTTTTGTTTTTTAAGTTTTTCTTTTGTTGCATTTCGGGATTTATTCCTTTTGGGTGGTGTCTCGTGTAAACTTTTACCATTCGGGTCGTATCATTCTCTCTTCTTTTCATCATTATTTCTCTGTTGCTGCCTACTTTCTACCGAATTACCTTTTTCTTCTTCGGTTTCTCCTTTGGCCGAACACAACTCTTCTTTTCCCTCTTGTCATTCTTTTCTTTTCTCTGCAAGATAGCCGAACACTTTCTTTCTTCTTGTGTCAGCCGAATCTACTAAGGCCTAAGTATCTTCTTCTCTTTGTTTCTAACTAATTTTGAACATCTTCGATTGGATTGGTATGTGGTGACTATAGCCGAATCTAGGTTGGCTTTTTCTCCTTATTCAATTTTGTTCTCTTGGGACGAAAGGCTTTTTCCCCTTATTGCCATGGACATATGTATTGCTAACACTTTCTTTCTTGTTGAATGTTGCTAGGGACTCGTTTTCCTTAGCCAAGGGGTTAGGCCGATTACCCTTCTACTTCAAGGGATCTTTTGTTTCGTGGTAAGTGAAGTTAATTTAATTAAAGCGTTTCAATATTATGGATTAACAAGGGTTGTGACTAATTAATGGGACAGTTGTTATCATAGGTATCTTGGAAGCGCTTCTAACTACAACCCATAACAAGTGTGTAATCGCTCGCCCAATACCGTACTGTTTAAACACTGGATAAAGGTGTTCTCATACTCTTGTGCTACTGTGAATCGGCAAAAGTCGAAAAGCTAAGACTTCGGCATCTGAGGGCTCTTGAGTGTGCGAACGCTCGTAGGGGAAAATCGAGCCACAATCGTTGGTGATAGACCGTTGAGGCTGCCACGAACATTCTCGTGGGCTTAGGTCATAATGGGCCTCGTTGGGTTGAGATGGGCCATGTGGGCCTATTGGGCCCATAGTCTCCACATGGGTAAAATTCACGATAGTGACATATAATGGATTGGGCTGTGAAGTCCGCATAGCCATGGTCGAAATTGGGCTGAATGGGCCACATGAGCCTGTGGGCCCACTTGGGTCGAAAATTGGGCTTTGGGCCCAATTACACCGTTTCGACCAAAAAGGGTATCTGTATCACTTGAGGCGACTGTAGGCCTTCGGGAAGGTTGTTATAGGACTAAAATTACTAAAATACCCTCGATGGGTAAAATTACCAAAATACCCCTGAGGGGTGAAATTACAGTTTTACCCCTAATTGACAAAATGACCGTTATACCCCTAGTGGTAGTTTAAGTGATGTGTGTACGATGTTTATATGACTGATTATGGTTGTGAAATACTGCATACATGAATTATTTATGACACGGCATTATGCATTGGGGTTGGGTTTCTAATCTGGAGGAAGTACTGTACTAGTGGCTCTGCCACATTTTTATCGTTTTAGTGGCTTCGCCACTTATACTGATTTTAGTGGCTTGGCCACGTTAATCGTGTTAGCGACTTTGTCGCGTTATTATATTAGCGACTATCTTTGCGATATTGAGTGTCTTGTCTGGGGTGGGTCGACTTGGTCCCCACATGGTGTGTTGGTTGGTACGGGTGGTGTGTTGGCTGGACTGGGTTGGGTTGCATCTCTGTTCTGCATTGTTATGATTTTGGGCTTAGACCCACTCTGTTACTGTATAAGGCTAAAGCCCAGACTGATCTGTTACTGAATAGGGCTTGGGCCCAGACTGTTACTGTGCTAGGAGATTACACACTGAGTTCTCGTAACTCACCCTTTTCTTTTAACTGTATATGTAATCCCCAGCCTTAGAGGATTTGGATCAGCGAGGGACTCGGAGGTGACCACATGTTCGCAAGTATTTTAATTTATAGCTAGCCTTTTAAATAATTTATTTCAGGGTTGATATTTCTATAATAAGGCCATTCGAAATTTTAACTTTTATTTGGCATTTTCTTTTAATTTCTACCTGCTAGACTAGGAAACACGGGTTTTTAAAACAATAACGGTTCCTAAAGAAAGTTACGATTTTCAAACCTTAAGGTTGACAACTAGAACAAGCTTCCGCGATATTTAATCCTGATTAATAAATGATATGACCATTAAGTGAATAACATGTTTTGTTTTTACAACCCTAACGTTTTCCAAAAGGATTTAACATTCAGTAATGAGCTATTATCGACAAGCCTGATTTTTAAACGACACTTTGATGTGACACGTCAGATTCAGCCGTAACATCTAGGCCAGGTTTGGGGTGTTACATTTAGTGGTATTAGAGCCAGGTTGCAAAACTCGGCTGTGGAATGGGTTTTTGAAAATTTTCTAAATCTGTCTAAATTTTGGTTTGGAAATGAATGTTGTTACTGAAAGTGTGGCACACCGAGTCTCCGATACCAAATCTGTAAGTTCTCTGACACTGTTTTCTATTATATACTGAAATGATTATACTGAGAAACTACCATGGATAGTAGTAGTGCACTGAAACTCTTTAGCTAGAGTAAACTGAAAACTGTAGTGAGGTTTCGATATGCGAAAACAACTCTAATTACTATTTATCATAAAATATCTGTTAATAATTATTGGAATTATAAGCTGATGCATAAAACTCTTAAAACAGATAAATACGCTACATCTATATGAGCACAAGAGGTCGCAAAAAGGGTACACGTGGCCGTGGTAGAGGCCGAGGTGCTAGGGCTGGGTCTTCAGCATCGGGACACATGCCGGCTAGGGAGGCGCCAGCCTCACCAGTAACTGAGACAGGGTCTCATAGCCAAGCGGTTGGGGATGATGCTCTATCCCAAGCGATGCTGCGTCTTCTTGAAAGGGTTGTTGGAGCAAGTACTGGGTCAGTGGGCCAAGGGTCAATTTCTGAGTGACTCCGGTCTAATGGAGCAAAAATCTTAGGGGTGTTTCTGGTGTAGCCCCGAATGTGGCAGAATATTGGTTGAAGGCTACCGAGCGAATAATGGAGGACCTCGACTGTACTGTGGAACAAAAATTGAAGGGAGCAGTGTCTTTACTGCGAGACGAGGCATACCAATGGTGGCTCACTGTGAGGGAAGGCACGCAGGTTGACCGCTTGACATGGGACTTCTTTAAGGCGGCCTTTCAAGGAAAATATGTTGGGGCAGGTTACGTGGATGCCCGGAGGAAGGAATTTCTGAGTCTGGCCCAGGGGAATAGGTCTGTATCAGAGTATGAGGCAGAGTTCTTACGGTTGAGCCGGTATGCTCGGGACATAGTCGTAACTGAGTATAAACGCTGTGTGCGGTTCGAGGATGGCCTCCGAGATGAGTTGCGGGTGCTGATAGCTCCGCAGAGGGAAAGAGACTTTGCTGCCCTTGTTGAGAAGGCAAAAATTGCTGAGGATGTGAAGCGCTCAGAGCGCCAGAACCGTGAGAAGGATAGAGGCAAAAATAAGAGGGATTTTGGGCCCTCAAGTTCTTTTGGTGGGCCTAAGAAGAAGCCTAGATTTGATGGGCCAGTCCGAGCTGGGGTTCCTATTGTTGCTGCTAGACCGCAGCCTTGCGCTGATTGTGGGAGATCTCACTAGGGTGAGTGCTGGAAAAGAACTGGGGCGTGCTTCAGATATGGGTCCATGGATCATCAGGTTAAAAACTGTACTCAGAGGCTTGTTCAGATGCAAGCCACAGGTCAGGGCTATGTTCAGCCAGGGAGAGGTGGTTAGCAGCCACCGAGAGGCCGTGGTCAGGCCAGAAGGGGAAATAGTTTGGGTAGAGGTCGTGGAGCACTGGGCAGAGGTGCTGGTAACATTGAGGCAAGACAGCCAACATTGGTCTATGCTGCTCGAAGCCGAGAGGATGGCGACGCCCCGGACATCATAACTGGTACGTTCCTAATTTATAATGTACCATACACTACTTTAATTGATATTGGGTCTACACACTCGTATGTTGCATGTACTGTGTCTGGGACGTTGGGTATTCAGTTCGAAGTTACTGGTAGTGAAATGACGGTATTAAGTCCACTGGGACAGTCTATTAGAGTGAATAAGCTGTTTAGAGACGTACCCCTAGAGGTCCAAGAGGTTGTCTTTTCGGCGGATTTGATGGAACTGCTGTTTGGTGAATTTGATCGTATTTTGGGCATGGATTGGCTAGTGAAACACCGTGCAAATTTGGATTTCTGCTAAGCGTATGTATTAAAGTCTTCTGAGGATGAGGAGGTGGTTGTGATAGGGGAGGAGCGAAGGGATTATCTGTCTAATGTAATCTCAGCATTAAGGGCCGAGAAACTGGTTCGCAAGGGTTGCGAGACGTTTTTAGCTTATGTCAGCATGTCTAATTCTAAAGGTCCTTCTGTTGGGGATGTCAGAACTGTGAAGGAGTTTCCGGATGTATTTCCCGAAGAGCTTCCTGGGTTGCCTCCAAACCGTGAGGTTGAATTCGGCATTGAGCTCTTACCTTGAACGACTTCGGTGTCCATCGCCCCTTATAGGATGGCGCCAAAGGAGCTGGTAGAGTTAAAGGCTCAAATTCAAGAGCTACTGGACCGAGGATTCATTCGGCCGAGTGTGTTTTTATGGGGAGCACCAGTGTTATTCGTTAAGAAGAAGGATGGGTCCATGCGCATGTGCATCGATTATCGTCAACTGAACAAACTGACGATTAAGAACAAGTACCCTTTACCAAGGATAGACGATCTGTTCGACCAGCTGCGAGGAGCGTCAGTTTTCTCCAAGATAGATCTTCGATCTGGGTACCATCAGCTAAGGGTTAAGGAGGCGGATGTGTATAAGACTGCGTTCAGGACTTGTTATGGGCATTACGAGTTTCTAGTCATGCCGTTTGGGTTAACGAATGCACCAGCTGATTTTATGGATATGATGAACCGGGTATTCCAGCCCTATTTGGACCATTTCGTAGTGGTATTTATAGATGACATCCTGGTGTATTCAAGAACTGAAGAGGATCATGATTCGTATCTTCGGATTGTATTACAAATACTGAGGGAAAAGCAGCTTTGTGCAAAGTTTAGCAAGTGTGAGTTCTGGTTGCGGGAAGTGACATTTCTGGGTCACGTGGTGTCTGCCGAGGGGATTAGGGTTGATCCTCGGAGAATTGAAGTCGTGTTGGGTTGGAAACCACCGAAGACTGTATCTGAGATTTGATGTTTTCTGGGTCTGGCTGGGTATTACAAACATTTTGTTGAGGGGTTCTCATTGATTGCTACACCTCTGACTAAGTTACTACGTAAAAGGGGTACCTTTCAACTGGACTGATAAGCAGCAGGAGAGTTTTGAGAAACTGAAGAAGGTTCTGACTGAAGCCCCGGTGTTAATACAGCCAGAGTCTGGGAAGGAATTCATTGTCTACTGTGATGCGTCGCACACTAGATTGGGATGTGTGTTAATGCAAGTGGGTAAGGTGGTTGCTTACGCGTCTCGCCAGCTTAAGCCGCACGAGGTGAATTACCCCACTCACGACTTGGAGTTAGCTGTGGTGGTATTCGCACTGAAGATGTGGAGAAATTATTTATATGGTGAGAAGTCTATTATTTACACCAACCATAAAAGCCTCAAGTACCTCCTTACTCAGAAGGAGTTGAATCTTAGGCAACGAAGATGGATAGAGTTGCTTAAGGATTATGATTGCTCGATTTAATACCATCTAGGAAAAGCTAACGTAGTAGCGGATGCACTGAGCTGTAAGGTTGTATCTGATCTGAGAGCAATGTTCGCTCGTCTCAGCCTGTTTGAGGATGGTAGTCTGTTGGCTGAACTCCAAGTGAGACCGACCTGGATCGATCAAATTAAGGAGAAGCAGTTGCTGGATGAATCATTGGTTCCTCGTTTCCGACTGGTTGAGAAGGGGGAGACTGCAAATTTTGGACTGAATAGTGAGGGAGTACTATGCTTTCGTGGGAGAATCTGTGTACCGAGGGATTCTGAGTTAAGGCAGTCTATACTGCGAGAGGTGCATAGTAGTCCATACACTATGCATCCTGGCGGAAACAAGTTATACCGAGATCTGCATGAACTGTACTGGTGGCCAGGGCTTAAGCGCGAGGTTACAGATTTCGTGAGTAAGTGTCTGACATGCCAGCAAGTTAAGGCTGAGCATCAACTACCTTCTGGATTACTGCAACCCGTTAAAATTCCGCATTAGAAGTGGGAGAGGGTAACCATGGACTTTGTTAGTGGGCTACCCTTAACGCCTACTAAAAAGGATTCGGTATGGGTTATTGTTGACCGACTGACTAAATCTGTCCACTTCATACCGGTCCGCACTGATTATTCGCTACCGAAGTTGGCTAAGTTATACGTGGCTGAGATTGTACGACTGCAAGGGGTACCAGTGTCTATCATTTCGGACAGAGACCCTAGATTCACATCACGATTCTGGAAAGTGTTACACGAGGCTTTGGGTACAAAGTTGGATTTCAGCACGGCGTTTCACCCTCGCATGCATTTGGTCGATCGGAGAGGTGATTCAGATATTGGAGGACATGCTAAGAAATTGTGTAATTGATTTTAAAGGCAGTTGGGAAGACTACTTGCCGTTAGCAGAGTTTGTATATAACAACAGCTACCAAGCCAGTATTTAGATGGCACCGTACCAGGCGTTATATGGTCGTAGGTGTCGCACCCCTACCTATTGGACAGAACTTGGTGAGCAGCGAGTTTTGGGGCCAAAGTTAGTTTCTGAAACCAAAGAAAAGGTAAAGTTGATCCGAGATCGGTTAAAGGAAGCAACAGATAGGCAGAAGTTATATGAGGATTTAAAGCGTAAAGAGATAGAGTACTCTGTGGGAGATTATGTCTTCTTGAAGGTCTCACCGTGGAAGAAGATTCTGAGATTTGGATGGAAAGGCAAACTGAGCCCTAGATTCATCAGACCTTACCGGATATTAAAGCGTGTGGGACGGGTCGCCTATCAACTGGAGCTGCCTCCAGAGTTAAACCGGATACATGATGTTTTACACGTCTCCATGTTGAGGCGATACCGCTCTGATCCCACACATATAGTGCCAGTGAAGGAGATCGAGGTTAGACCTGATCTGACCTTTGAGGAAGAACCGGTGCGGATACTGGATCGTGACGTTAAAGTATTAAGGAGAAAATCTGTTCCGTTGGTCAAGGTGCTTTGGCATAATCACGGTTCAGAGGAAGCCACGTGGGAGCCTGAGGAGGCGATGCGGTAGCAATAACCTCACCTCTTCTGACCAGGTAAATTTCGAGGCTGAAATTTCTTTTAGGGGGGTAGAGTTGTAACGCCACAAAAATGTGGGGTTGGTAATTTTGCTGAATTTGCTTAAATTCCATGATGTGCTTGAATGGCTAGTTATTTGAGTGTATTTGGGGGTTTTTAGGAAGCTGGGGTCCGAGTCTGGGCTTTGGAAAATTTTTAATTTTTGCCCTTAAGTGGAACTGGCTGTTAGCAGTAGGACTTATGTATAAGTGTGTGCGTTTATGTGTCACAAAGAGAGCTTGTGACTTAGTGGCTGTGGCATCACTGAGATGGCAAGGGGAGTGGGGTTTGAATCCCATGACAAGCAAATAGGGGATTTTATTTTATGGTTTGATGGTGCAAGAGGTAGAGTTTGGATCAAACTCTGCAGAGGAGGTTAAAGACTTGGTCAACAAATTCGAATGGGAGGCTGTGAGCAATTCAAGGAGGATTTGGTGGAGAGTTTGAGGGAGTTGGGGAGTGTAGGAGTCTTAGCCGAATTTGGGAAGAGATGAGTAAGGGAATTTCGGTTGGGGGTTCTCAATTGTGCAATTTCGGCAATTTGGGTGAGTTAGGAAGCCGAATATTCTCTTTGTTTTTTAAGTTTTTCTTTTGTTGCGTTTCGAGATTTATTCCTTTTGGGTGGCATCTCGTGCAAACTTTTACCATTCGGGTCGTATCGTTCTCTCTTCTTTTCATCGTTATTTCTCTGTTGCTGCCTACTTTCTACCGAATTACCTTTTTCTTCTTCGGTTTCTGCTTTGGCCGAACACAACTATTCTTTTCCCTCTTGTCATTCTTTTCTTTTCTCTGCAAGATAGCCGAACACTTTCTTTCTTCTTCTGTCAGCCGAATCTACTAGGGCCTAAGTATATTCTTCTCTTCGTTTCTAACTATTTTCGAACCTCTTCGATTGGATTGGTAAGTGGTGACTATAGCCGAATCTAGGTTGGCTTTTTCTCCTTATTCGATTTTGTTCTCTTAGGCCGAAAGGCTTTTTCCCCTTGTTGCCGTGGAAATATGTATTGTTAACACTTTCTTTCTCGTCGAATGTTTCTAGGGACTCGTTTTCTTTAGCCAAGGGGGTAGGCCGATTACCCTTCCACTGCAAGGGATCTTTTGTTTCGTGGTAAGTGAAGTTAATTTGATTAAAGCGTTTCAATATTATGGATTAACAAGGGTTGTGACTATTTAATGGGACGGTTGTTATCATAGGTATCTTGGAAGCGCTTCTAACTACAACCCATAACAGGTGTGTAATCGTTCGCCCAATACCGTACTGTTTAAACGCTAGATAAAGGTGTTCTCAAACTCTTGTGCTACTGTGAATCAACAAAAGCCGAAAAGCCGAGACTTCAGCATCTGAGGGCTCTTGAGTGTGCGAACGCTCGTAGGGGCAAACCGAGCCATAATCATTGGTGATAGACCGTTGAGGCTGCCACGAACATTCTCGTGGGCTTAGGTCGTAATGGGCCTCGTTGGGCCGAGATGGGCCATGTGGGCCCATTGGGCCAATTGGCCCCACATGGAGTAAAATTCACGATAGTGACAGATAATGGATTGGGCTGCGAAGTTCGCATAGCCATGACCGAAATTAGGCTGAATGGGCCACACGAGCGTGTGGGCCCACTTGGGCCGAAAATTGGGCTTCGGGCCCAATTACACCGTTTCGACCAAAAAGGGTATTTGTGTCGCTTGAAGCAACTGTAGGCCTTCAAAAAGGTCGTTATAGGACTAAAATTACCAAAATACCCTCGATGGGTAAAATTACTGAAATACCCTCGATGGGTAAAATTACTGAAATACCCTCGATGGGTAAAGTTACCGAATTACCCTCGATGGGTAAAGTTATCGAAATACCCCTGAGGGGTGAAATTACCGTTTTACCCCTAACCGACAAAATGACCGTTATACCCCTAGTGGTAGTTTAAGTGATGTGTGTACGATATTTATATGACTGATTATGGTTGTGACATACTGCATACACGAATTATTTATGACACGACATTCTGCATTGGGGTTGAGTTTACGATCCGGAGGAAATCTTCGTACTAGTGGCTCGCCACGCGTTTTATCGTTTAGTGGCTTCGCCACGATATCGATTTTAGTGGCTTGGCCACGTTAATCGATGATTAGCGCTTTGCTGCGTTATATTAGCGGCTATCTTGCGCGATATTGAGTGTCTTTGGCTAGGTGGGTCGACTTGGTCCCCACATAGTGTGTTGGTTGGTACGCAGTGGTGTGTTGGTCGGACTGGGTTGGGTTGCATCTGCTCGCATTGTTATGATTTTGGGCTTAGACCCACTCTGTTACTGTATAGGGCTAAAGCCCAGACTGATCTGTTACTGAATAGGGCTTGGGCCCAAACTTTTACTGTGCTAGGGGATTACACACTGAGTTCTCGTAACTCACCCTTTTCTTTTAACTGCATGTAATCCCACTTTAGGATTTGGAGCTGCGAGGGACTCGGAGGTGACCACATGTTCGCAAGTATTTTAATTTATAGCTAGCCTTTTAAATAATTTATTTTGGGGTTGATATTTCTGTAATAAGGCCATTTGGGATTTTAACTTTTATTTGGTGTTTTCTTTTAATTTCTACCTGCTAGACTAGGAAACACGGGTTTTTAAAACAATAACGGTTCCTAAAGAAAGTTACGATTTTCAAACCTTAAGGTTGACAACTAGAACAAGATTCTACGATATTTAATCCTGATTAATAAATGATATGACCATTAAGTGAATAACAAGTTTTGTTTTTACAACCCCAATATTTTCCAAAAGGATTTAACATCCAGTAATGAGCTATTATCGACAAGCCCGGTTTTCAAACGACAATTTGATGTGACACGTCAGATCCCATCGTAACGTCTAGGCCGGGTTTGGGGTGTTACATTGTCTGCCATTTGGTTCCGATTTTGAACCATTGTTTTTGTGTAGACGTCACGAATAATTGGCTCTGCTGGCTACAGTGGCAGCGACAGCGACGGTGGTGGCAAAAAGTGACGGCATGGTTTTGGCTGATTTTTTTGAAGGGTGACAGTGGGGGTTTCAGTTTTGGCGTCGGTTAAGGTGGTGGGAGGTTGGTTTGGGTGTTTGGTGATGGAGAAAAAGAAAATAAATAGAGGAGATGGTGCTTGGGGAGGGGAGAAGCGGCAGCGCACGGGTGAGGGCTTCGATGGGTAATGGCGATGCGACGTGGTGGTAAGGGCGTCGTTCGGCAGTGACGCGATGGTAGAGAAGGCCGGCGAATGGTGGTTGTGGGTGGAGGGGAAAAAGAAAAAGAAAAAGAAAAGAAAATAGAGGGGTAGGGGTTTGGGCTCGTCGACGGCAGCGTGGGGAGGAGTGGCGATGGTGGGCGTGATGGCGTGAGGTCGGTGATAGGTGCGACGGCAGCGTGGGCTGGGTTTAGAGAGTTAGGGTTGCTTTTTCTTTTAGAGAAGATGAAGAAGAAGAGGTTTGGGAAATTTTTGGGATTTTGGGTGTTTGTTTTTCTTTTATTTTCCTTCTTTTTTTCTTTTTTTGTGGCCAGTTGGGCCTGTTCGGCCCAACTTCTTTCTCTCCCTTTTTTTTTGGTTGGGCTTGTTTGGGTATTGGGCCTATTTTGGTTTTGGATCATAGCATTAGGTATTGGGTTTATTTTGTGGGTAATTTGGGTTTTGGTAGGTTAATTGGGTTGGTGGTGGGTATTTGATTTGGCTTTTGGGGTTTTATGAAGGTTAGGGATATTGGGTTTTTTTTTATTTAGAGGTAAATATTTGTCACCAATTAGCATGTCGTGCCAACGCCCCATCATTATTCAACTTTTTTAAAAAAAAATCATAACCTCCATTACGTTCTTGAAAAAAAAAATCAAATTAACTGAATTAAATAAAAGTTTATTTATTTACAACCTAAATTTTACTAAAACTCAAAATTAAATAAATGAAAATAAATTTGGTTTGCCTCCCAAAAAACGCTTTTGTTTGATGTCGTTAGCTCGACGACCTGGAAATTTATTTAACTGGTTCTTCGAGGACCAATTCCTCAACCATGTAGACTTGAAAATTCTCGTAAAAAGGCTTTAATCGTTGTCCGTTGACCTTAATTTTTTTTTCGGATTCTTCACTTTTAATCTCGACTGCACCATGTGGAAATACGTGAGTAACAACAAAAGGCCCTAACCACTTAGTCCGAAGCTTACCTGCAAAAATTCTTAATTTAGAGTCATAAAGTAATACTTTCTGTCCTACCATAAATTGTTTACGGGTTATCTTTTGGTCATGATATGCTTTGACCTTATCCTTATAAATTTGGGCACTTTCATACGCTTCTCGTCGAATTTCCTCAAGTTCCTGAATATGTAACTTACGATGCTTACCTGCAGCTTCCAACTCCATGTTGCATTGCTTGACTGCCCAAAATGCTTTATGTTCTAGCTTAACAGGAAGATGACACGGTTTACTAAAAAATAGTCGATAAGGAGACATAGCTATGGGTCCTTTATAAGCCTTACGGTACGCCCACAGTACATCGTTTAGTCGCAAACTCAAATCTTTTCTACTCGGCTTGACGGTCTTATCCAAAATCAACTTGATTTCTCGATTTGACACTTTCGCTTGACCATTTGATTGAGGGTGATAAGCCGTAGCGACTCGTTGCACTACCCCATATTTTTTCAAAAGTGTTTCGATTACCTTATTACAAAAAAGCATTCCCCGATCGCTGATCAATGCTCGCGGTGTGCCAAATCTGGAGAAAATATAGCTCTTTAGAAAATCGACTAACGTTTTGGCATCAGCATGACGAGTGGCTTTTGCTTCCACCCACTTTGACACATAGTCCACTGCAAGTAAAATATAGATGTTACCGTATGAAGAGACAAAAGGTCCCATAAAATCTATGCCCCATATATCAAATATTTCACAAACATGTACAGGGGTTAGAGGCATTTCATTTTTCCGACTCAAGTTTCCTACCCTTTGACACTTTTCGCATGTTTTAAGAACAAATATGCATCTCGAAAAATATGTGGCCAATATAGTCCACAATCAAGTACTTTATGCGCAGTTCGTTTAGGACCAAAATGTCCACCACATGCATAAGAATGACAAAAATATAAAATCGAGTTTACCTCAGTTTCTACAACGCATCGTCGAATTACCTGATCGGAATAGTATTTCCAAAGGTAGGGGTCATCCCAAATATAGTATCGTGTTTCACGTTTGATCTTATCTTTTTTAGAATGGGATAAGTTAGAAGAGACTATACCTGTGGCAAGGTAATTCACCATGTCTGCGTACCAAGGAAAAATTGTCTGAGTAGCAAGCAGACTTTCGTCCAGAAAATTGTCCTTAAGTGGTGTGACATCCTTTGATGGAGGTATTCGGCTTAGATGGTCAGCTACCAAATTTTTTGCGTCCTTTTTTTATCTTTTATTTCGAGATTGAACTCCTGCAAAAGTAATATCCACCTTATCAGCCTTGGTTTTGCTTCCTTTTTCCCGATCAGATATTTAAGAGCTGCATGATCAGAGAAAACGACAATCTTAGTTCCTAATAAATACGAACAAAATTTTTCCAAAGCAAAAACTATAGCTAGAAACTCCTTTTCAGTAGTTGATTAATTGCTTTGGGCAGCATCCAAAGTCTTAGACGCATAGGAGATAACGTGCGGTTCTTTCTCGATTCTTTTCCCAAGGACTGCTCCCACGCTATGGTCACTTGCGTTGCACATTATCTCAAAAGGATAATTCCAATTTGGTGGTTGAACGATAGGTGCCGAAAGGAGCTTATGTTTGAGCGTGTCAAACGCATCTCTGCATGATTGGTCAAACTTGAACTCCTTGTCCTTCTGTAGGAGATTGCAGAGCGGTTGCGCAATTTTTGAAAAGTCTTTAATGAACCTCCTATAAAAACCTGCATGACCAAGGAAAGAAAAGATCTCCCTCATAGTTGTGGGGTATGACAGTGAGTTAATGATGTCGATTTTTGCTTTATCGACAGAGATTCCCTCAGCAGAGATGATATGACCTAGAACTAATCCTTTATCTACCATAAAATGGCATTTCTTATAATTTAGAACAAGATTAAATTCTAAGCATCTTTCCAAGATTTTTGCAAGATTTAATAAACATACCATAAAAGACTCACCATACACAGTAAAGTCGTCCATGGACACCTCAATTATTATCTCGACGTAGTCAGAAAATATATTTACCATACATCTCTGAAACGTGGCTGGTGTAACAGCCCAAATTTAGGTCTAGCCGGAACAGTGGTTTCGAGACCACAAGTCCAATGAGGAAAATTATATTTTTATGGTTTACAATTTTACAGAAAGATTTCGTAAAAATTTCGTTCAAAAATTTCGACGCTTGGGCACTCAATTTAGTCAAAAGGACTAAATTGTAAAAAGTGTAAAAGTTGAGTTCTACATGTTAGAGGTGTCCAATTGTTATGAAATTTAAATTGAAGGTCCTTAAATGATAATTAGACTATTGGTTAAGTTGGTGGACAAAAAATGGACATGGATGGGTATGTTTCAAAAGATTTTTTAGGGGCATTTTGGTAATTTAGTGAATTAAATGAATTAAAAACAAAATTTAAATGCCAAATTTGTCCATCTTCAAGCTTAGGCCGAATTTAACATGGGGGAAGCCATGGATAGGGTTTTCAAGCTTTCCAAGCTTCATGGTAAGTCTATTTTAGCCCCGCTTTTCATGTTCTTTACGTTTTGGAGTCCCTAGAACTTGATTTAGCTTATTCTAGCAATAATTTAACCTAGGATTCATATTTGGAAAAATACCCATAGGTGAAATGTGTTTATTTTGATGTTTTATGGCAGAATATGAAGCTTAGAATTATGTTAAACAACTTTTACTAAGCGATTTTAAGTGAAAACGAGTAAAATGACAAAATTGGCAAAAATACCTAATGTACATAAGTGCATGTTAGAGCAAGAATTTGATGTTTCCATAGAAAAGAAAAATGTTCAGCATGTAATTAAACATACGAAAAATGAATAAAAATTATTTTACGAGTTTAGGGGTAAAAGTGTAATTTTTGAAAAGTTAGGGGCAAAATTGTAAATTTGCCAAAATTTGATATGTGAATTGAATTGATTAGTGTGTTGATAAAATGTATTAAATGAGTGTTAATTTGACATGTTAGATCAAGAAAACATGAAATTTGGACTAAGATTGAGGAAGAACGATGTTGTGAGCTAAGTCGGGAAAATTAGTCGTTTCGGCATTTGAGGTAAGTCCGTGTGATTAAATGAGCATGATATTGATGTCATTGTTATTATACTATAGAATCTATCTTGCCATGATTGTATTAAAGTTTATGTTGATGATATTGTATATGAGAAAGTGATGTCAAGCGTAAATAACATTTATGTGTAAATAATGCACTATTATGTTTAAATAAATTTATGTATTGTTAAATTGTTATACACGTGATATTATGATTGTCATTACGAATATTTGATAGTTGCAAAAATTAGTATGTGAAATGTGTATTGATTTGAGAAATGTAATTGTATGTATAAGTGATACTGAACAAATAAGTGAAATCCCGGTTGAACCTTAGGAATACTTTAGTGATAAGTGGTAGCTTCGGCTACATATCAGTGGTAGCTTCGGCTACATTTCAGTGGTAGTTCCGGCTACATATCAGTGGCAGCTTCGGCTACATTTTAGTGGTAGTTTCGGCTACATATCAGTGGTAGCTTCGGCTACATATCAGTGGTAGCTTCGGCTACATTTCAGTGGTAGCTTCGGCTACATAAAAGTGGTAGCCGGCTACATATCGATTAATGGAGCTTATGTGCAAGATTTCTGTGTATCCTTTAGTATTCCAAATGGTTCAACGGGTAAATTGATGATACATAAGATGAGAAAGCATGTAATTGTATATATAAGTAATGTGCAGGTATGCATGTAAGCATGAAATTATATGTACAAATGGTACAGGTATGTACGTAAATTTTATAAGTGTTGGTCTTATGATATTATGAGTTATTATGATTATAAAAGTGACCTTAAGTGAATCTTAGGAATAAGTAATTATGTTGATGATATATGCATTTGGTTGAGAATCATGTATTAGGCTTTTGAGCCATATCAAATTAAGAGATAAGATGTTTAGTATATTTGTTTTATGATGCTTTGGATATTTGTGAAAACATAAAATGTTAGTGATACTCATGAAATCATTGTTATGCTAATTACAAGCTTAATTCTTTGGTGTTATGTATGTTTAAATAGAAGTGAATGCAAAGAAAACATGAAAGAGTGAAATTAGCATTAAAACAGTTTAGACTGCGACCGTTATGTGAATTTGAAAAATCACAAAAAATAGGAGTAATGGAATTAAAAATTGAATAAGATATAAATCTTATTGTGTCTATTTTCATATGAAAGAAACAGTGTAAGAAAAGGAATTTTATATTCTGAAATATTTGAATTTTAGTGAGACAATGTCAGAATGAGTTTCGGAATCCCCTGTTTCAAATTTGGAAAATCATTAAAAATTATAAAAAACTAATTATGAGATATAATTTATATTCTTTAAATATTAAATGAGTCTATTTTCATTAGAAACAAGTGGGAATGGCATATAAAAACTGTACAATGAGATAATTTATTTTTAGTGAAGAGAGGCCAGAACCGTTGGACAGTGTAACAGGGGATAATTTAATGAATAAACTGTACTAATTAGACAAACCAAAAATTCTAAAAAAATTATGGTAAGAAGATATATAAGTCTAGTTTCAAGTAAAATTAGCGGAACTTAATTTGGAGTTCCGTAGCTCCAGATATAAATAATTTAGTGACTGTGACTCGAGAAAACAGCTTGACTGGAATATGAGTAAAGATGCAAATTGGGTTGTATTACCATGAGAAACAAGGGGATAAATTGTTTCTTTTATTTTCATATGGTCTTACTAAGCTATAAAGCTTACTCCCTCCCTTCCTTTCCTTTAGTGTTTTCAGGTTAGCTCGGGGTTGGAGATCGTCGGAGGCAGCATCACACTATTAAGTCGCTACCTTTGGTATAATGAAGCATATATTAGAAATTTCAAGTGAGTGGCATGTATAGGGATTTAGTTGATTGACATGCATTATTTTGCTTTGGCCAAATGTGTAGGCTTATATTAAGTTATATGCATATGGCCATGAGATGTGGCTTATATTGATTATGGCTTGTAAGCCGAGTTATTCATGTCATGTCTTAATCTTTATAATGTGATTTATGTTTTTTTGCCATGCATGGTTAGTAAGAGTGCTTGATGGATAAGTTGGTAACCATATTATAATGGTAAAAGTGGTCATCAAAATAACAAGTCTTATGAGGGTGAAATATGAAATCTAGACGTGGTATTGCATGAATGTGTATGTTATAGTGCAGTAATGCCTCGCACTGCTCTTTTGATGTCGGATGTGGGTAAGGGGTGTTACATTTAGTGGTATCAGAGCCATGGTTTAGTCGGTTCTCAGACTAACATAGCAAGTGTGAGAGTCTAGTTATACATGCCACCAATATGTGATAGTGTGATGTTTTCCGACGCGATTGACGACCATCTTGTTTAAACAAAAGTACTCTCCAACCGAGCTATATCCGACCACTTGATAGTGCTACTGAAGTATTTGAATAAAGTGTAGTTATGATGAGTTAAACTCGGAAAGGTATGAATAAGAATTCGTAATGTGCATATGTGATAATGTGTGAAATGAAAGTTTATATAGTGATATGCTTATTCATATTTGTTTGGCCTTCATATGCTGTTGCATGCTAACTAAAACTGATTAGTGAATGGGATAAGTAAAGTTATTTAAATTTCATAGAATGTATGAATGAATGCACTTGTTTGAACGAGATGATTGGAAATTTTGTGTGAGACAAATATGAATGATAAATTGCTTGAAGTGGATAGTATAATTATAATGACATATGTTGATAATGAAAGATGTGTTATATGTATAAATATGTGAGAATCGAGTTAGAGGCTGTACGACCTCACCCCCTTACCGATAAGGTGTTTATAACGGAAATTCATGAGAATCATGTTGATTAAGTTCCAAGTGTGGAATCAAAGAGTTCAGTGATAGAATAACTATAGATATGATCAGAGACTGAAAATGGTTGACAAGTGAAGGACAGAGTTAGAAAGTTATTAGATTGACCCAAGAATTATTCGGTTTATACAATATCATAATTAGTAAAGAAGTTAACTTTGATAAATTGATTTATTCGGATACGATATCGAAAGGATGT
Organism: Gossypium sturtianum; assembly: GCA_025698515.1. Lineage (NCBI taxonomy): Eukaryota > Viridiplantae > Streptophyta > Magnoliopsida > Malvales > Malvaceae > Gossypium > Gossypium sturtianum. The sequence goes on from CM046952.1 coordinate 65,081,693, forward strand.
ATTAATTAAAATTTTTCTGAATTGATTTTCTTTAGTGAAAGGAATAATGTGGAAATTAGTGAGGGCAGAATTAGACAGAAGAATGATGTTGAAATGTGAAGATGTTTAAGTATGACAGTCACAGTTGAGCAATTTACGACTATCTCTTCTGGGTATTGTATCTGTTCATATATTCGTAGAGACAATTATGATTGTTTGTTTTATGATGAAAGTATAGTTAGTCTGATTGATAAATGATCAACATTCCACTATCTTCTATTGGAATTCAATTCCGTTAAGACTGAGATAAAAGTTGATAGTGAGTTTACATGAAATTGATCTTCTGTTTCTTCTGGCTATTATTCTGTTTATATGTGTATGGAATATATCTTATTTATGATACAATCGATTTCAGGACATATGAACCGTGTTTCTTTCTCTTCTGGTTTTCTTTACAGAATCGTCAGGATTTCTATTATTTCGTATGAATGGTGTTCTCAGACATTCAGTATGGTCTTGTATCTTGGATTTCATTATCTTGGTTTTCCTTTCCATCCTTATTGTTTAACTTATCAAGTGTGATTTATCATTGAATCGAGATCGACAAAAGTGTGAATTGTGACAGTCAAATTCAAATGATATAATGATTTTGTTTTCTCGGGTAATTATGATATTTTTCAATGAGCTCAAGTAAGATGTTACGTTTAAATCGAGTTAATACCTATTGGATTTATCTTAAATAGGTGATGTTATTCTGAATTAAAGTTGTTCTGTTGATAAAGTTATTCCAATTGTGAAAGTTTGAACAATTTGGGCATGCTAGCAAAGTTGAACCAGTTGAAGGTATGATTAACTGAAGCTTTAGTTCTGAGTTTAGTTTGAATTGAGCAATGGAATTATGATTTCTCAGTGACGCACTAGTGAATAGACTAGAATGTGTTTATCTGCTAGAAAGTAAAGTAATGGTACATGTTTTCAGATGGATCGTATTAAATGATATTTTAATTTTAGTTAAGTAAAAAGCTAAAGTGATATATACTTGCAAATTTGAGAAATTCAGGATGTGTTAGTGGGTGATCAGCTAAATAAGTACAGTGAGGATCAACTTTTTATTCTAAACTTTAAGTTGGACTTGATTATTATTATTATTATTATTATTATTATTATTATTATTCTGAGGTGGACTTCATGTACTGTGGAACTCCGGATTTATGCAGAGAATTCTGTTTAGAATTTATAGTAGTAATATTTGGTTTATCCATTCAAGGAGTAATAAATAAGTACAGTGATTTGAAGCAAATGTTTTGAGCATACGAATATGAACCTGGTACTTCTAACTCTGTATTCAGATGTTGATTTGTCGACAGGATTAAGTTGAATGTTAAGTGTATTCAAGATTAGTAATGTAGTGATAATATTAAAATGATAATGAGACAAGACTATTGTGAAATTCGAATCGGATTTTCCTCAATCTTCAGATCAAGAGAAATGCTAGTAGATTATTTCCGAGCGTCTAACGGAATTAGCATAATTATTTCAGTATGTATCGATTCTTTATTTGACAGAATTGACTGAGTTATATTGGGATTTAGATCGATGACAGAGTGTTTCTGAAAGTATAGTCTTGAAAAGGGTTATTTAGTGATGTTGGAAATCGTGAGAAAGATATTAAACTTCATTCCGGTAAGATTTTCGGGGACGAAAATCCTAAAGGGGGGAGAGTTGTAACAGCCCAAATTTGGGTCTAGTTAGAACAGTGGTTTCGAGACCACAAATCCGATGAGAAAAATTCTATTTTTATTATATTTTTATGGTTTACAATTTTACGGAAAGATTTCGTAAAAATTTCGTTCAAAAATTTCGACGCTTGAGCACTCAATTTAGTCAAAAGGACTAAATTGTAAAAAGTGTAAAAGTTGAGTTCTACATGTTATAGGTATCCAATTGTTATGAAATTTTAAATTGAAGGTCCTTAAATGATAATTAGACCATTGTTTAATTTGGTGGACAAAAAGGGACATGGATGGGTATGTTTCAAAAGATTTTTTTAGGGGCATTTTGGTAATTTAGTGAATTAAAAACAAAATTTAAATGCCAAATTTGTCCATCTTCAAGCTTAGGCCGAATTTAACTTGGGGGAAGCCATGGATAGGGTTTTCAAGCTTTCCAAGCTTCATGATAAGTCCATTTTAGCCCCGTTTTTCATGTTCTTTACGTTTTTGGAGTCCCGGTAACTTGATTTAGCTTATTCTAGCAATAATTTAACCTAGGGTTCATATTTGGAAAAATACCCATAGGTGAAATGTGTTTATTTTGATGTTTTATGGCAGAATATGAAGCTTAGAATTATGTTAAACAACTTTTACAAAGCGATTTTAAGTGAAAACGAGTAAAACGACATAATTGGCAAAAATACCTAATGTACATAAGTGCATGTTAGAGCAAGAATTTTATGTTGACATAGAAGAGAAAAATGTTCAGCATGTAATGAAACAAAAGAAAATTGAATAAAAATTATTTTACGAGTTTAGGGGTAAAAGTGTATTGAAAAGTTAGGGGGCAAAATTGTAAATTTGCCAAAATTTGATATGTGAATTGAATTGATTAGTGTGTTGATAAAATGTATTAAATGAGTGTTAATTTGACATGTTAGATCAAGAAAACATGAAATTTTGACTAAGATTGAGGAAGAACGAAGTTGTGAGCTAAGTCGGGAAAATTAGTCGTTTCGGCATTTGAGGTAAGTCCGTGTGATTAAATGAGCATGATATTGATGTCATTGTTATTATACTTGAGAATCTATCTTGCCATGATTGTATTAAAGTTTATGTTGATGATATTGTATATGAGAAAGTGATGTCAAGCGTAAATAACATTTATGTGTAAATAATGCACTATTATGTTTAAATAAATTTATGTATTGTTAAATTGTTATACATGTGATATTATGATTGTCATTACGAATATTTGATAGTTGCAAAAATTAGTATATGAAATGTGTATTGATTTGAGAAATGTAATTGTATGTATAAGTGATACTGAACAAATAAGTGAAATCCCGGTTGAACCTTAGGAATACTTTAATGATAAGTGGTAGCTTCGGCTACATATCAGTGGTAGCTTCGGCTACATATCAGTGGTAGCTTCGGCTACATTTCAGTGGTAGTTTCGGCTACATATCAGTGGTAGCTTCGGCTACATTTCAGTGGTAGTTTCGGCTACATATCAGTGGTAGCTTCGGCTACATTTCAGTGGTAGTTTCGGCTACATATCAGTGGTAGCTTCGGCTACATATCAGTGGTAGCTTCGGCTACATTTCAGTGGTAGCTTCGGCTATATAAAAGTGGTAGCTTCGGCTACATATCTGTAACACCCCAAACCCGACCCACAAGGCCTGACCGGATCTGGCATGTCACTGCGGAAAACGTTTGAAAATATTTTTGATGTTAGAATAACCCGTGAAAATTTGTTAACTTTTGAATACTATGTCCATTTAAAAATTATTAATAATATAAGCTCGATATAAAATATCCGAATTAAAACTTTATTACATGTTTTAAGATGAAGTTTGCCGAAAATAAACTGATTTCAAAATAACCATTTAATCGCCCTTTTTCGTTAGCACAATATAAATACTCAAATAATTTAATTGGGCCTTATTACAACAAAACTTATTCAAATACTTAGAGTACTGAAAATGATAAATACTATTAAATAAAGAAAAACAACTTCTGCATAAAAATCTACTTCTGCATGGCCACCTTTGTATCCACTCCAACCCGGTCCATTAATCACGAATCACCTGCGATGGTTAAAAAGTTGGGTGAGTCACACAGACTCAGTGTGTAATTAACCACTGAATTCCACCCACATGCTAACCCCATAACAACCCATGCATATATCATATTCAGATCATATCACATTCTGGGCTTGGCCCAAACTCATAACACTTATCAGCTAGATGGGTAATTATCCACATACTCTCCACACACTGGGCTTATCCCATTTATTCAAGTCCACAATCACACATATATTCACATACCATAATTTATGCAATAATGAATCCCGACCCAAGCCTAAGGTCCATCCCCTACACACCCCCTTATCCAGCCTACCACACACCAGGGGATTATTAAATCACCCTCTCCTCTTTACTCCACAAGGCATTCAGTGCCAACCACGTGCAATTAAGCACAAAATCCACAACGCGACCTCAGTCAGCGCCAATCCACGATGTAGCCGTAGCTAACACCAAAATCACGATGGGACACATAGTCACTCATCAATCCACGATATGGCACATAGCCGATATCAATCACGATGAGGCACACAGCCACTCATCAACCACATACTCGAAGTACACCCGTACCTTCTTTCATAGCCCACCCATGCACATGCAACATAAAATACAGTCATGATAACGCATGCACATGATACTCATAACCATAAGCATACTCGCACATACAAATCAATGATCATATTCCAACAGGTTTGATACTAACCTGATCATCGTCATACCCTTGAAGGGTATCAATATCACGATTATCACTGCACTTGTTAGTAAACACATTACACATGCAAATATAAATCCGGAAACGATGGGCTAGCTACACACCTTATTACTTGGAGTTCTAGACTCGATCCCGACGCTATCGCTAAGCGAGACTACGACTATCTGCCTATAGCTTTGCTGCTTTGGCCCACACCCGGTGGCCAATCCCGAACCACGAGAGGCAGCTCTTTTCTTAAACTTCGGGATAGGTACTTTCCCTTGTCCTCCTTGGCTGGTATTGGCCTCCATCAAAACGCTTAATCAGATAAATTGGTTAAACCTCCAAATCATAAATCCAAGTATTTAATCTTTACCAACTAACTTACTTACAGAAACAAACTTGAGTCCCGGTTGCTCCTACCACTGTCGAAATCTGGAAAAATACCTCATTAATTTCGCCCTTGTACCGATAAGTATTAGAAAGTGCCTTTAGCCGAATACTACCCTTACCTTATGCAACTGAAACTTAAAAGATCCCTAACGCTTCTTTCCTCTGGCTACACATGAAAGAATAATAAGGTCAAGGCCCTAAGTATATTCGGCCAACAAAGAGATTAGAACCAAGGCCATTCGGCTAAATAACCAAACCAAAGGGTTAACGCTTGAATCCTTACCTTTGATAACTACTCCCTCTTGTCCTAACAAAGAATCGGCCACCACAAGACTTAAGGTTTGGCTTCCGGAACTTGCAAACAAAGTAGAGAGAATGAGAGACTGAGTGATTCGGCACTGACTCCCAGATGGGGTTGGAATATTCGGCAATGGCAAGCAAAGTGTGAAGGAAGGGAGGGAAAATAAATACACAAAAGGCTATGCCCACCTTCGGTTTTGAAAGAAAAAGAAAGGGAGAAGGGAGAGTAGAAGATTCGGCCACCTAGCAAATTTGAGAGCAAAAAGGAAGAGAAGGTGCTTGGAGAAAACGGTTTCGGCTACCAAAGTGGTTGAGAGAAAACACTTGCAAATTCGGCAAAGAGAACAAATGGTAAAAGGGTGGCCAAAGGTGAGCATCCCCTATTTATAGAATTCGCACTCCTCTCCCTTGAAGACTCCAAAATTCGGCCACCCCTACTAATTCAAACTAATTTGAATTAGTCCATTCCCTAATTTACTCCTCTCAATCCATTCAAAATAGTTTGAATGGTTTCAACAATTATCTTCACTTAATCCAAATAATAATAATCCTATACTTAAAATAACTAAGTAGATAAATAAATAAATAAATAAAACTTTATCCAATATCACCTCTTCAATTTAAAAAAAAACAAAATAAAATACTAAAGGACCACCCTTCCAAATTAAATTTAAACACCACCAAAATTAACTTAATCTTTATCCCAATTGAAGGTCCCATGTGCCGTCCAACACCTTACCAACTCTGCTTGCAAAATAAGAATAAAAATAAAACTTCAATTGCAACTCCCTTGGTTCGAACCTAGAACCTCACTGCTGCAGCCCTCTCTTCCAACGCCCCAGGCCACTTTTCCCATTTGACTTTCTTGTCCACCAATGCCCACAACATCCTTTAAACCCTCTTTAACTCAGCCCCCTCATTTTAACGCCAACACCCAAAAATAAAAACGCCTTGCTGCCACCTAGATTCGAACCCAAGCCCTTGATGGCGCTATAATTAGCCCCTTAAGTGGCGCATGGAAGCCACCTTACCAAGGCATTTCTTATGCCCAAAAATGCCTAAAATTAATCCTAAGGCCTCTCTAGCCAAACTCCCCTTTTTCACCTAAAAACCAAAAATTTTCCTAAGGCATTCTCCTATATCTTAAAGTTCTCAAGGCCCTTAAAATTCATCCAATCACACACTGAAGCATGCTAACACTCGAATTATGCATAAACGCATAACCCCTAATCTAGGATGTTACAGTTCTACCCTCCTTAAAAATAATTTCGTCCTCGAAATTACTTACTACCATAACTCGCTACCCTACGCCTCTGCTGCGCACTCTGATCTTAGTAAATCTATCCTGCCTTCTAGAAACAGTCTTAAGGTTCACATCCAAAGTTCCTACATTTCACTAGCCATACAAGAATGAGCTAACTTCACATCAACCAGACAATAAATAGTGTCCCAGACAAAGGACGTACCTGATATCAAGTCCTTGGCTGTCTTGCATCTGATCCTTTAGCACCTCTATCGGTCCCATTTCCTCTGTGGTTCGAACCTCGACCCCTCGTTGCCTGGGAACAATTCTTAACCAAGTGAGCTTTCGACCCACACCGGAAACATTCCTTACTATTTCCCCAACATTCTCCTACATGAGCTCTCCCACACTTAACACATGAACGATTTCGATTCACATCAACTGGTGCACGTACAGAATTCTCGATCCTTGGTCTTTTCTGGACATTACCAAATGATGCTAACGGTCCAAAACTTCTCTTATTCTCGTTCCTATTCTTTTCTCGGTTTTCTCTTATAGTCTTCTTAAGCTCTTCAGCGATTTGAGCTTTCTCCACCAGAATGGCGAAATCCCTTTCTCTCTGCGGAGCGATCAACTCCCGCAACTTATCTCGCAGCCCATCTTCGAATCGAACACACCTTTCATAATCAGTAGCCACGATTCCTTTGGCATACTGACTTAGTCACACAAATTCAGCTTCATACTCCGCTACCGACTTATTCCCTTGTACTAGATTTAGAAACACTTTCCTTTGCGAGTCCAAATAACTGGCTCCTACGTACTTTCCTTCAAACTTGGCCTTAAAGTAATCCCAATTCAATCGATCTACCGGTACACCTTGTTTGACAGTGAGCCACCATCGATAAGCTTCGTCTCGGAGCAACGAAATAGCACCCTTCAGCTTTTCCTCATCGGTACAGTCCAAATCGTCCATAATCCTTTCGACTGCTTCCAACCAATACTCCGCTACATTCGAGCTACTCGATACTCCTCTAAAAACTTGACCCGCTCGACTGAGTCTTTCCGACATCGACTTTCGAGCTCCGCTTCCTACACTAGCTCCTGCTACTCGCTCGAGCACTCGCAACATGGCCCGCGATACTGCGTCATCTTCACCTATCTGATCTTGCTCCTCCGCGCCCACTGCTGGTGGCGGCACTTCACTTTCTGACCCATGGCGAGACCCTACCGGTTCCGATCTGTCGCCATTCTACCTCTACCGCGTCCCCTAGAACTCATCTCTATCGTTATGATTTATCCGATTAAAGAGTTTTATGCATCGGACTTTTGTTCCACTTATTAACCATGAACAATTTTATGAAATGAAGATATTTAGAAGTAGTCCTTTCGATCACACAAAGGTTCAATTCAAGTTCACTATTCTACTTCAGAATATCACATTCATTTCTCAATAAAGGCACATTCATTCATCAACATATTCATCCAGTGGTATCCACCACACACATTCACTGGACATTTCTACCCGTTTCTATCCCAGGGGCATTTTCGTCATTTTTCCTATAAGGGTATTTTAGTAATTTACAATACAGGGGCATTTTTGTAATTTTTGTAAATCGGAGATATTTTGGACAAATTTTCACAATAATCTTTTACTACAATTAAAAGGGTAATTTAGGGATTTTAAAACTAGGGTTTTTATAAAATACGGCTAGTTCCCTTTCGAGTTTTAGTTAGGGTTTAGCCTATGACTGAGTCCTCTTGGTTAGGGTGAACCGAGGCTACGCACTGCAGTAGGATTCGAGTAAAGAGGAGGTGAGTCGCTAGGACCGCTAAGTACCAAGCTCTTCATCGAATACCAATCCTAGACATGCGTACAATGGTTGCCACACCTTAACTCTCGGCGACTTAGTTCACGTGTTTGTTTAATAGTCCTTAAGTCTTATGCATGTGTTTGAGTGCACTAGCCCTAGGGTTCAATAGCCCTAATATTCTAATCTACGAGCCCAAATAAGCCCATAACATTTCACGAATCACTTCAATAATTAGAAGTACTTACAGTGGACTTGGTAGGAGATACAAAGCCATGCCGAATAACTCAATAAAAGCCCATATTTTGAAAAGCCCATTTTCGAAAACATTTTTGGACCCAAAAACCTCAAAGCCGAAGTTTTGAACCGGCTCGATACCAAATCAGAACACCCCAAACCCAAAATTCCACAAGGCACATGATCGGATCTACCATGTCAACTGCGGAAAACGTTTGAAAATATTTTTGATGTTAGAATAACCCGTAAAAATTTGTTAACTTTTGAATACTATGTCCATTTAAAAATTATTAATAATATAAGCTCGATATAAAATATCCGAATTAAAACTTTATTACATGTTTTAAGATGAAGTTTGCCGAAAATAAACTGATTTCAAAATAACCATTTAATCGTCCTTTTTCTTTAGCACAATATAAATACTCAAATAATTTAATTGGGCCTTATTACAACAAAACTTATTCAAATACTTAGAGTACTGAAAATGATAAATACTATTAAATAAAGAAAAACAACTTCTGTATAAAAATCTGCTTATGCATGGCCACCTTTGTATCCACTCCAACCCGGTCCATTAATCACGAATCACCTGCGATGGTTAAAAAGTTGGGTGAGTCACACAGACTCAGTGTGTAATTAACCACTGAATTCCACCCACATGCTAACCCCATAACAACCCATGCATATATCATATTCAGATCATATCACATTCTGGGCTTGGCCCAAACTCATAACACTTATCAGCTAGATGGGTAATTATCCACATACTCTCCACACACTGGGCTTATCCCATTTATTCAAGTCCACAATCACACATATATTCACATACCACAATTTATGCAATAATGAATCCCGACCCAAGCCTAAGGTCCATCCCCTACACACCCCCTTATCCAAATTTACCACACACTAGGGGATTATTAAATCACCCTCTCCTTTTTACTCCACAAGGCATTCACCAACCACGTGCAATTAAGCACAAAATCCACAACGCGACCTCGGTCAGCGCCAATCCATGATGTAGCCGTAGCTAACACCAAAATCACGATGGGACACATAGTCACTCATCAATCCACGATGTGGTACATAGCCGATATCAATCACGATGAGGCACACACCACTCATCAACCACGTGCTCGAGTACACCCGCACCTTCTTTCATAGCCCACCCATGCACATGCAACATAAAATATACAATCATGATAACGCATGCACATGATACTCATAACCATAAGCATACTCGCACATACAAATAAATGATCATATTCCAACAGCTTTGATACTAACCTGATCATCGTCATACCCTTGAAGGGTATCAATATCACGATTATCACTGCACTTGTTAGTAAACACATTACACATGCAAATATAAATCCCGGAAACAGTAGGCTAGCTACACACCTTATTACTTGGAGTTCTAGACTCTCGATCCCCGACGCTATCGCTAAGCGAGACTACGGCTATCTGCCTATAGCTTTCTGCTGCTGGCCCACACCCCGGTGGCCAATCCCGAACCGCTGAGACAGCTCTTTTCTTAAACTTCGGGATAGGGACTTTCCCTTGTCCTCCTTGACTGGTATTGGCCTCCATCAAAACGCTTAATCAGATAAACTGGTTAAACCTCCAAATCATAAATCCAAGTATTTAATCTTTACCAACTAACTTACTTACCGAAACAAACTTGAGTCCCGGTTGCTCCTACCACCTGTCGAAATCCTGGAAAAATACCTCATTAATTTCGGCCCTTGTACCAATAAGTATTAGAAAGTGCCTTTAGCCGAATACTACCCTTACCTTATGCAACCGAAACTTAAAAGATCCCTAACGCTTCTTTCCTCTGGCTACACATGAAAGAATAATAAGGTCAAGGCCCTAAGTATATTCGGCCAACAAAGAGATTAGCACCAAGGCCATTCGGCTAAATAACCAAACCAAAGGGTTAACGCTTGAATCCTTACCTTTGATAACTACTCCCTCTTGTCCTAACAAAGAATCGACCACCACAAGACTTAAGGTTTGGCTTCCGGAACTTGCAAACAAAGTAGAGAGAATGAGAGACTGAGTGATTCGGCACTGACTCCCAGATGGGGTTGGAATATTCGGTAATGGCAAGCAAAGTGTGAAGGAAGGGAGGGAAAATAAATACACAAAATGCTATGCCCACCTTCGGTTTTGAAAGAAAAAGAAAGGGAGAAGGGAGAGTAGAAGATTCGGCCACCTAGCAAATTTGAGAGCAAAAGGAAGAGAAGGTGCTTGGAGAAAAGGTTTCGGCTACCAAAGTGGTTGAGAGAAAACACTTGCAAATTCGACAAAGAGAATAAATGGTAAAAGGGTGGCCAAAGGTGAGCATCCCCTATTTATAGAATTCGCACTCCTCCCTTGAAGACTCCAAAATTGGCCACCACTTACTAATTCAAACTAATTTGAATTAGTCCAATTCCCTAATTTACTCCTCTCAATCCATTCAAAATAGTTTGAATGGTTTCAACAATTATCTTCACTTAATCCAAATAATAATAATCCTATACTTAAAATAACTAAGTAGATAAATAAATAAATAAATAAAACTTTATCCAATATCACCTCTTCAATTTAAAAAAAAAAAAATAAAATACTAAAAGACCACCCTTCCAGTTAATTTAAACACCACCAAAATTAACTTAATCTTTATCCCAATTGAAGGTCCCATGTGCCGTCCAACACCTTACCAACCTGCTGCAAAATAAGAATAAAAATAAAACTTCAATTGCAACTCCCTTGGTTCGAACCTAGAACCTCACCTGCTTTGCACCCTCTCTTCCAACGCCTGTGCCACTTTTCCCAATTGACTTTCTTGTCCACCAATGCCCACAACATCCTTTAAACCCTCTTTAACTCAGCCCCCTCATTTTAACGCCAACACCCAAAAATAAAAACGCCTTGCTGCCACCTAGATTCGAACCCAAGCCCTTGATGGCGCTATAATCAGCCCCTTAAGTGGCACATGGAAGCCACCTTACCAAGGCATTTCTTATGCCCAAAAATGCCTAAAATTAATCCTAAGGCCTCTCTAGCCAAACTCCCCTTTTTAACCTAAAAACCAAAAATTTTCCTAAGGCATTCTCCTATATCTTAAAGTTCTCAAGGCCCTTAAAATTCATCCAATCACACACTGAAGCATGCTAACACTCGAATTATGCATAAACGCACAACCCCTAATCTAGGATGTTACAATATCAGTGTGGCACTTATGTGCAAGATTTCTGTGTATCCTTTAGTATTCCAAATGGTTCATCGGGTAAATTGATGATACATAATATGAGAAAGCATGTAATTGTATATATAAGTAATGTGCAGGTATGCATGTAAGCATGAAATTTTATGTACAAATGGTAAAGGTATGTACGTAAATTTTATAAGTGTTGGTCTTATGATATTATGAGTGATTATCATTATAAAAGTGACCTTAAGTGAATCTTAGGAATAAGTAATTATGTTGATGATATATGCATTTGGTTGAGAATCATGTATTAGGCTTTTGAGCCATATCAAATTGAGAGATAAGATGTTTAGTATATTTGTTTTATGATGCTTTGGATATTTGTGAAAACATAAAATGTTAGTGATACTCATGAAATCATTGTTATGCTAATTACAAGCTTAATTCTTTGGTGTTATGTATGTTTAAATAGAAGTGAATGCAAAGAAAACATGAAAGAGTGAAATTAGCATTAAAACAGTTTTTAGATAAAGGATGCTTATGTGAATTTGAAAAATCACCAAAAATAGGAGAAATGGAATTAGAAAGTTAATAAGATATAAATCTTATTGTGTCTATTTTCATATGAAAGAAACAGTGTAAGAAAAGGAATTTTATATTCTGAAATATTTGAATTTTAGTGAGACAATGTCAGAATGAGTTTCAGAATCCCCTGTTTCAAATTTGGAAAATCATTAAAAATTGTAAAAGACTAATTATGAGATATAATTTATATGCTTGACATATTAAATGAGTCTATTTTCATTAGAAACAAGTGGGAACGGCATATAAAAACTGTACAATGAGATTATTGATTTTTAGTGAAGAGTGGCCAGAACCGTTAGACAGTGTAACAGGGGAGAATTTAATGAATAAACTGTACTAATTAGACAAACCAAAAATTCTGAAAATTTTATGGTAAGAAGATATATAAGTCTAGTTTCAAGGAAAATTAGCGGAACTTAATTTGGAGTTCCGTAGCTCCAGATATAAATAATTTAGTGACTGTGACTCGAGAAAATAGCTTGACTGGAATATGAGTAAAGATGCAAATTGGGTTGTATTACCATGAGAAACAAGGGGATAAATTGTTTCTTTTATTTTCATACGGTCTTACTAAGCTATAAAGCTTACTCCCTCCCTTCCTTTCCTTTAGTGTTTTCAGGTTAGCTCGGGGTTGGAGATCGTCGGAGGCAGCATCACACTATCAAGTCGCTACCTTTGGTATAATGAAGCATATATTAGAAATTTCAAGTGAGTGGCATGTATAGGGATTTAGTTGATTGACATGCATTATTTTGCTTTGGCCAAATGTGTAGGCTTATATTAAGTTATAGGCATATGGCCATGAGATGTGGCTTATATTGATTATGGCTTGTAAGTCGAGTTATTCATGTCATATCTTAATGTTTTTAATGTGATTTATGTTTGTTTGCCATGCATGGTTAGTAATATGACATGAGTGCTTGATGGATAAGTTGGTAACCATATTATAATTGTAAAAGTGGTCATCAAAATAACAAGTCTTATGAGGGTGAAATATGAAATCTAGACGTGGTATTGCATGAATGTGTATGTTATAGTCTGGTAATGCCTCGTACACTGTTTCGGTGTCGGATGTGGGTAAGGGGTGTTACAGCTGGTGCATTGCAAAGTCTGAATCGATGCAAACTCTCCACCCATTTTGGACCCGAGTGGGAACCATCTCACCTGTCAAATTCTCAATTACGGTTACGCTGATCTTTTTCGGTACTACATGGACTGGGCTAACCCAATTACTGTCAGATATGGGATAGATCATCCCAACATCAAGTAAATTTTGGACTTCTTTTGTAACACCCCTTACCCGTATTCGACGCCGGAATAGGGTACGAGGCATTACCGGAACACATACACTTGTAAACATATTAAATCGAGTCATAAAATTTCATCCAAATTAAAACTTTTCAAATTTTTATCTTTGAGTCCCTAAATAGGTCCTACGAGGCCCAATACATACCTTGGAAGTGGTCCGGGACTAAATCGAGAACTTTTGAAAACATTAGAAAATTTCTTGAAAAATGGGGGCACACGCCTGTGTCCAAGGCCATGTCCTTCACACAGTCGAGATACACGCCCGTGTGTTAGGCCGTGTGGCATTCCAAATTTCCGAAAATCAAGTGCAGGCTTCATACACCCTGGGCACATGGCCGTGTGGCTGCTCGTGTGGCCACAAGTAAGGCTATTTACCAAGCCCTTTGCCACCCCAAAACACTAATACATTTATACAAATTTAACATCACACAACATGGTATTATTAAGCATTCAAACATCCACACTAAGACATCCACATACCATTTACAAACCACATTCATCATGCATAATCACACACACACACTTAACCATTCACATGCAAGCATACACATCCTTGAAAAGCATCATCATAGACTTATAACAAAACAAATATTGGCCACATTAAATGGCCTTATACAACAATAACCATCAAATAGCATAAGCCAACATTCTAGGCCAACTCATAATAACATATACACATAATCAAGTCCCTATACACGCCATAGACTTAAAAATACTTGAAGATCGTTGATACAATACCAATCAATAACTTGTTAGTGTGATAGAATCTCCGACGACCTCCAACTCGAGCTAGAATCTGTGACACTATAGGAAAAAGGAAAGGAAGGGGGGTAAGCATTATAGCTTAGTAAGTAGGTATGTAAATAATAAGTGATTTATTAATAGGCTTTTATAAATCTTCACAATATGTTCTCAAGATAATACAATCATAATTGCACATAGTTCCACTATTTATTCATATTCATCTCAAGTTGTCTACTCGAGTCATAGTCACTAAATTATTTATATCTTGAACTATGGAACTTAAAATTAAGATCCGATAATTTTCCCTGAAACTAGACTCACATATCTTCTTACCATAAAACTTTCAGAATTTTTGGTTTAGCCAATAAGCACAGTTTATTCTTTAAAGTTCCCCCTGTTTGTTTCTGATAGTTTCGACCTTTCTGCACTAAAATTTCACAAAATCATTCCGTGAAATTGTAGACCATAAAAATATAATAAAAATAATTTTTTCCTCGTCGAATTTGTGGTCTCAAAACCACTGTTTCGACTAGGCCCAAGTTCAGGCTGTTACATCTTTCTTTACCACTTCCATCATGGGCGGATTAAGACGCCTTTGAGCCTCTTTTTTGGGAATAGCATTATCCACCACTTGAATTTTGTGCATGCAAGTTGAAGGGCTCAACCCCTTAATATCAGCTATCGTCCATCCAATTACCTCTTTATAGTCTCTAAGAACTCGTACCAAATTTTCCTCTTCTACTTTCGAGAGTTTACTCGAGATTATTACCGGTAAGGTATTTCCTTCACCGAGAAAAGCGTACTTCAAATGGTCTGGAAGGGGTTTGAGTTCCAACTCTGGAGCCTACAAAACAGATGGTACAAGTTTAGTTTGTGAAGGTGATAATTCAAGATATTTACCTAGATTTCTCCATAATTGCGGTGCCTCCAAATAAGCCACTGTTTCATGAACAGACTCTTCAAAAGTTATCCACTCTTCTTGTTTCTCTATGGCATCAAAGTCTAGGCTTCTGCACAGAACAGTTCGTAATGCATCCTCGTCATGATATTCTAAATGTAATTCAATTAAAGGATCAATTATATCAATGTTAGAAACATTAGAAATCAAGCTAGGGCGTTCATGGCCTCATAGACATTGAATTTTACCACTTCCCCATCGAACTCTATAGTGAGTATCCCACTTCGTATGTAACAACCCGATTTTGGGGCTAGTCAGAACAGTGGTCTCGGGATCATTAATCCGAGGTTGAAGAAAATTATTTGGTATTATTTTATGTGTTATAACATGTTTATAATAATGCATGGGAATTTTGGTGCTTTAATTTTAACGATTGAATGCTTAATTGTGAAAAAGAACTAAATCGCATAAAGTGCGAAAGTTCTATTTTTCAAGGTAGAGGTGTCTAATAGCCATGGAATATTAAATTGAAAGTCCTTAAAGTGCAATTAGGCCATATATAGTGTGTTGGCCGGCCATAGGAAGCAAGTGGACAAGAGCATTAATTTTAGTTAAAATTTGGTGACATTAGGTGATAAAAAATGAATAAAATAAGATGAATAAGAGAGTTGTCATCTTTTACTATTCACACTTCTTCTCCATCAAAAATTGAAGAGAGAATAGGGGTTTTTGAAGTTTAAATTTTCAGCTACATCTCATCCTTGCAAATCAAGAAGAGCGTGGAATCAACCTTGACCGAGGAATAGGTAAGGTTACGGAATAGACCGTTGATTAACACATTTTGCACCGAGGTAAGTTTATGTGTAAACGTTGCATCTTAAATACATATGTTGTTGCTCATTGGTGCATTGTATGGTTGAGAATATTTACAATTCTAAATGGATTGAATTTGGTCGATAATGAATTAGAGTTGAAAATGTGGAATATTATCCGTAGTAATTAATGGTGGGCTGTGTGCGACACCACCTTAATTATTCTTGTTGGTGGGATATGTGCGATACCACCTTATTACTTATTCACGATGGGCTGCGTACGATACCATCGTTTGTATGAACATTTGGTGGGCTATGTGCAATACCACCGTACTTATTCTTGTTGGTGGGCTATGTGCGATACCACCTTGTTAAAGATTAATGGTGGGCTAAGTGCGAAACCACCAAGTGCTTAGTATTTCTAAGAATTGCTTATTGTGAAATTGTGATGTGTTGTTCATGTGATCATGTGGTGATAAGTGTAGGGATGTATGTTAAATAATACGAACATTTGGCTTGTGATATGGTTGGAATGTGGTAAGAGATGAAACGAGTAAGCATGATCTTGGAATGTGGAATGTTCTTATTTATTATGAAATGCTATTTATTGATTGGCACATATTATGATGTTTATTGTTTACATGTAAACTTACTAAGCTTAAAGCTTACTCTCTTTCGTTTCCCTTGTCTTATAGTGTCAAAGAGTTGGGTCGGGATACGAAGATGATTGGAAGATCATCCATACTATCAGCTCAATCTCGGTATATCTAGACTTAGTATAATGAGTATGGCATGTATAGGGGCTAGACTAGGTGAATTTGTTTTGTTGTTTTGGCCAAGTATGTATTGGCTCCTTTAAAGATGAACTCTTTTGTATATTGCCATAGTTGATGGCTCATTATTACTAATTTATGAAAAGAATAAGTTATTCATAGAAGTGTATGTTACAAATTTGGGTTATCTAGTGATTTGTTGAATGGGACTATGTTGTTTAAGCTAGGGTGATAAAAAGAGCTTGGCAAATAGCCTTGTTCTTATCCATACGGGTAGGCACACGGGCGTGTGTCTAAGCCGTGTGTGACACACGGTCAATTGCATGGGTGTGTGATCAGGCCATGTGTCCCATTGCATGTTAGAATTGCAAGTTAGTAAGCTCAGTAGTAAACACACGGGTAGAGACACGGCCGTGTGTCTCAGCCGTGTGGGAGGCACGACCACAGACATGGGCGTGTGCCCAGGCCGTGTAAAGTTTGCACCTTGAAGTTGGAATTTAGTTCGACACATGGTTTAAGGACACGAGCGTGTGCCTTGGCCTTGTGACCATAGTGAGATAATGACGTCATAAACAGAATGCCAAGGTTTTGGCACACGGGCTAAGGCACGGGTGTGTCGAGGCCGTGTGAGGGACACGGGCTAAGGACACTGGCGTGTGTCCGGCTGTGTGAAATAAGTCAGTGTCGACCACGGGTGGAGAACACGGGCATGTCTTAGGGGTACACGGGCGTGTCCCTTGAGTA
Organism: Gossypium sturtianum; assembly: GCA_025698515.1. Classification (NCBI taxonomy): domain Eukaryota; kingdom Viridiplantae; phylum Streptophyta; class Magnoliopsida; order Malvales; family Malvaceae; genus Gossypium; species Gossypium sturtianum. The sequence continues at coordinate 65,099,206 of CM046952.1, forward strand.
GCATGGGTGTGTGACCCCTGTTCATGCAAATTTTTTCTAAGTGAGTAAAAGTTCCTGGATTGATTTATAAAGCTTCCGAAAGTATGTTTAAGGCCTCGTAGGCCCATTATAAGGATGTTAGATATGTGAATGGAAAAGTTTTAATTTGGAATGAAATTTGATAACCTAAAGTTGTTTGACCATGTGAGTTAAGTACGGTAACGCCTCGTACTCGGTTCCGGCGTAGAATACGGGTAAGGGATGTTACATTTAGTGGTATCAGAGCTATGGTTTAGTCGGTTCTGGAACTACCATAGCATGTGTGAGAGTCTAGCTATACATGCCATAAGTGTATATTGATAGTGTGGTGGCTTCTGACAATTCTAAACTTTATTTTTATATAGTAAATGGATCTTGATCGAGCGGCTGCTGATGTCGCAGCTTGTAACGCACTGGCTCCCGCGCAAGAGACCACTCCTGTAGAGAGTGGACCCGAGACTAGGGGTCAAGGAGAAGAGCCCTGGAAAGCCTTTCTCCTAATGATGCGTAATTGGTACACGAAGTATGTACGAGCAAACCCTAATGCTCAACCTCCTCCACCCCCTCCAATACCTCAGCCAGTTCCAGTGGCTCCTCAAGGTATAAATTTAGTGGGAATAACTAAGCCCCCGGTAGATAAGATTTGGAAGCAAAGGGCCGAAGAATTCAGAGCTAATATAGATGATGACCCTGAGAGGGCGGAGTTCTGGCTTGAGAACTCAATGAGGGTATTTGATGAACTCTCCTGCACACCTGAAGAGAGTTTAAAATGCACTGTGTCTTTGCTGAGGGACTCGGCATACCATTGGTGGAAAACGTTGACATCGGTGGTTTTAAGGGAGAGAGTGACGTGGGACTTCTTTTTGAAAGAGTTCCAAAAGAAGTATATAAGCCAAAGATTTGTGGACCAGAAACGAAAAGAATTCCTTGAATTGAAGCAAGGAAAAAAGTCTGTGGAGGAATATGAGCGCGAGTTTGTTAGGCTCAGCAAGTATGCACAAGAGTGTGTGTCTACAGAAGCTATCTTGTGCAAGAGGTTTGAAGATGGGTTGAATGAGGATATCAAGCTTCTAGTTGGGATTTTGGAGTTAAAAGAGTTTGTAGTGTTGGTTGATAGGGCATGTAAGGCCGAAGAACTAAATAAGGAGAAGAGGAAAGCCGTGAGTGAGGCTAGAGATGCAAGAAAAAGGCCAATGAGCAAATCATACCAAGTTCAATCGAAGAGGTCCAAGGAATTGAACCCTCGGATGACTGCATCAGTTGGGTATTCATGTCGAGATCGAGGTAATACATACTCGGGCTCAAGAGTTCAAGCCACTTCGATGGCAAGTGTGGGCAATCCGAAGTCCAAACCGGAGTGTCCAAATTGTGGTAGGCAGCACACTGCGGAGTGTTGGGGAAACAACCGAAATTGTTATAAATGTGGTTCCCCCGACCATTTATCCGGAATTCTCCAGAGAGGGAGGAGAAGGAAAGAAAGTAAGAAGTGAGATTAAACAATGTATCTTCAAGGGGCAGATCACAAAAGAACCTGGGAGGTGGGACCAGTAGTAGAAGTACGCCTCGAGACTCTATTGTGAGACCGGAGGGTCGGGCACCTGCAAGAACCTATGCCATTCACGCTCGCGAAGAGGCATCATCTCCGGATGTGATAACGAGTACTTTTTCTCTTCATGACACCTCTGTTATTTCTTTGATTGATCCGGGATCTACCCATTCTTACATTTGCATGAAACTAGCATCTAGTATGAGCATGATTGTTGAGTCTACGGAATTTGTAGTAAAAGTGTCAAACCCGTTAGGCAAACATGTGCTAGTTGACAAGGTGAGTAGGAATTGTCGTTTGATAATTAGAGGTCATTGTTTTCCGGCAAACCTTATGTTGTTTCCGTTTGATGAATTTGACTTGATTCTTGGTATGGATTGGTTGAATGCCCATAATGTTTTAGTGAACTGTTGTAGCAAGTTTATTGAATTGAAATGTGAAAATGGAGATGTCATTCGGGTTGAATCAGGTAAATCGGATAGTTTGCCTGTGACAATTTCAACTATAGTAGCTGAAAAATACTTGAGGAATGGATACGAGTCCTATCTCGCCTTTGTGCCGAATACTCAAGAGTCAGAGGTAAAGATTGAATCAGTGCCGGTGGTATGCGAGTATCTAGATGTGTTCCCGGAGGAGTTACCCGGATTGCCTCCAGCTAGAGAGGTCGAATTTGGAATTGAGTTAATTCCGGGTACGGCACCTATTTCGGTTGCTCCGTATAGGATGGCACCATTGGAATTGAAAGAACTGAAGGTTCAGTTGCAAGAGTTAACAGACAAGGGTTTCGCGAGACCGAGCTATTCACCGTGGGGTGCTCCAGTACTTTTTGTGAAGAAGAAAGACGGGTCGATGAGATTGTGTATAGACTACAGATAGCTCAATAAGGTGATAGTGAAGAATAAGTATCCTTTACCAAGGATAGATGATCTATTCGACCAACTGAAGGGAGCTACGATGTTCTCTAAGATATACTTAAGGTCTGGCTATTACCAGTTGAGAGTTAAGGAGCAAGATGTGCCGAAAACTGCATTTCGGACGAGGTATGGCCACTATGAGTTTCTTGTCATGCCATTTGGCCTAATGAATGCTCCTGCGATTTTTATGGATTTAATGAACTGTGTCTTCCGATCGTATTTAGATAAATTTATGGTTATTTTTATTGATGACATATTGATTTATTCTCGGAATGAGAGTGATCATGCAGAGCACCTGAGAATCATTTTGCAGACTTTAAGAGACAAACAGTTGTATGCTAAATTTAGCAAAAGTGAGTTTTGGCTCCGAGAGGTTGGATTTTTAGGACACATTGTGTCCGGTGATGGTATTAGAGTTGATCCGAGTAAGATCTCGGCTATTGTGAAGTGGAAACCGCCAAGGAATGTGTCGGAAGTCAGAAGCTTTTTGGGTTTAGCGGGGTACTACAGACGATTTGTAAAAGGGTTTTCCATGATTGCTACTCCGATGACGAAACTGTTGCATAAAGATGTTAAGTTCGAATGGACTGAGAAATGTCAATAGAGTTTCGAGAGATTTAAAGCATTGTTGACTGAGGCACCGGTTTTAGTACAACCTGAGTCAGGGAAGGAGTTTGTAGTATTCAGTGATGCGTCATTTAATGGTCTTGGCTGTGTGTTAATGCAAGAAGGTAAGGTAGTCGCTTATGCCTCGAGACAGCTAAAACCGTATGAGAAGAATTATCCAACTCATGATTTGGAGTTGGCTGCGATTATTTTCGCATTAAAGATTTGGCGACATTATTTATATGGTGAAAAGTGTCGAATCTTCACCGATCATAAGAGTTTGAAGTACTTGATGGATCAAAAGGATTTGAATTTGGGACAACGACGGTGGCTCGAATTATTGAAGGATTATGAGCTAGTAATTGATTACCATCCGGGGAAGGCGGCTGTGGTTGCAGATGCCTTAAGTAGGAAATCCCTGTATGCTTTAAGAGCTATGAGTACTAGCTTAGCATTATCTGAGGATGGTGCTATATTAGCCGAGTTGAAGGCTTGACCATTATTTATTCAACAGATATGTGAGGCTCAAAAGAATGATAATGAGATGCAAGCTAAGAGAGCTAAGTGTGAATAGAAAATTGATTCTAAATTCTGAGTGAGTTCAGATGGTTGTTTGATGTTTCGTGACAGGATTTGGGTACCTAAGGATGATGAGTTGATCCAGAAAATATTAAATGAAGAACATAGTGGTTACTTATCAGTACATCCCGATAGCACGAAAATGTATAATGATTTGAAGAAATTTTATTGGTGGCCGGGTATGAAAAGAGACATCTCTGAGTTTATGACCAGATGTTTGATCTGTCAACAAGTGAAAGCCGAGCATCAAGTCCCTTCGAGATTACTTCAGCCGGTGATGGTTCCCGAGTGGAAGTAGGACCGGATCACCATGGATTTTGTAACGGGGTTGCCTATGACTCCGAGAAAGAAAGATGCTGTGTGGGTTGTTGTTGATAGACTAACGAAATCGGCTCACTTTATACCAGTGCAAATAGGTTATTCGCTTGATAAGCTGGCTGAGCTGTATATTGCTGAGGTAGTGAGACTTCATGGGGTGCCTATATCTATTATCTCAGATAGAGATCTGAGATTTACCTCGAGATTTTGGAAGAAGTTACAGAAATCCTTAGGTACAAGGTTGAATTTTAGTACTGCGTTCCATCCTCAAACTGACGGCAATCTGAAAGAGTAATTCAAGTTCTTGAGGATATGCTCCGATGCTATGTGTTAGAGTTCGAAGGTAGTTGGGAAAGATATCTACCTTTGTTTGAGTTTGCTTATAACAATAGTTATCAATCGAGTATACAGATGGCACCGTACGAAGCTTTATATGGTCGCAAGTGCCGGACTCCTTTGTATTGGACCGAGCTTGGTGAGAAGCAAATTCATGGGGTCGATCTAGTTAAAGAGACCGAGGAGAAAGTGAAAGTGATTTGTGATAGTCTGAAAGCTGCTTCGGACCGACAAAAGTCGTACGCGGATTTGAAAAGAAAAGAAATTGAGTTTCAAGTGGGCGATAAAGTATTTTTGAAAGTATCCCCGTGGAAGAAAATATTGAGATTTGGTCGGAAGGGCAAATTGAGTCCACGATTCATAGGGCTGTATGAGGTTACCGAAAGGATTGGGCCAGTGGCATATCGGTTGGCTTTGCCAGTAGAGTTAGAGTAAATACATAACATATTTCATGTGTCAATGTTGCGACGATATCGTTTCGACCCTTCGCATGTGATTCCCCAAACAAAAATTGAGATACGATCGGACATGATGTATGAAGAGGATCCAATTAAGATTATGGCTCGAGAAGTGAAACAGTTGAGGAATAAGAGCATAGCTTTAGTAAAGGTGTTATGGCAAAAACACGGTGTAGAAGAAGCTACGTGGGAACCGGAGAAAGCCATGAGAGATCAATATCCAAACCTTTTTCCCGGTAAGATTTTCAGGGACGAAAATCTCTAAAGGAGGGGAGAGTTGTAACAGCCCGATTTTGGGGCTAGTCAGAACAGTGGTCTCGGGATCACTAATCCGAGGTTGAGGAAAATTATTTTGGTATTATTTTATGTGTTATAACATGTTTATAATAATGAATGGGAATTTTGGTGCTTTAATTTTAGCGATTGAATGCTTAATTGTGAAAAAGAACTAAATCGCATAAAGTGCGAAAGTTCTATTTTTCAAGGTAGAGGTGTCTAATAGCCATGGAATATTAAATTGAAAGTCCTTAAAGTGTAATTAGGCCATACAGAGTGTGTTGGCCGGCCATAGGAACCAAGGGGACAAGAGCATTAATTTTAGTCAAAATTTGGTGACATTAGGTGATAAAAAATGAATAAAATAAGATGAATAAGAGAGTTGTCATCTTTTACTATTCACACTTCTTCTCCACCGAAAATTGAAGAGAGAATAGGGGTTTTTGAAGTTCAAATTTTCAGCTACATCTCATCCTTGCAAATCAAGAAGAGCGTGGAATCAACCTTGACCGAGGAAAAGGCAAGGTTACGGAATAGACCGTTGATTAACACATTTTGCACCGAGGTAAGTTTATGTGTAGATGATGCATCTTAAATACATATGTTGTTGCTCATTGGTGCATTGTATGATTGAGAATATTTACGATTCTAAATGGATTGAATTTGGTCGATAATGAATTAGAGTTGAAAAAATGGAATATTATCCGTAGTAATTAATGGTGGGCTGTGTGCGACACCACCTTAATTATTCTTGTTGGTGGGCTATGTGCGATACCACCTTATTACTTATTCACGATGGGCTGTGTGTGATACCATCGTTTGTATGAACATTTGGTGGGCTATGTGCGATACCACCGTACTTATTCTTGTTGGTGGGCTATGTGCGATACCACCTTGTTAAAGATTAATGGTGGGCTAAGTGTGAAACCACCGAGTGCTTAGTATTACTAAGAATGGCTTATTGTGAAATTGTGATGTGTTGTTCATGTGATCATGTGGTGATAAGTGTAGGGATGTATGTTAAATAATACGAACATTTGGCTTGTGATATGGTTGGAATGTGGTAAGAGATGAAACGAGTAAGCATGATCTTGGAATGTGGAATGTTCTTATTTATTATGAAATGCTATTTATTGATTGGCACATATTATGATGTTTATTGTTTACATGTAAACTTACTAAGCTGAAAGCTTATTCCCTTTCTTTTCCCTTGTCTTATAGTGTCAAAGAGCTGGGTCGGGATACGAAGATAATTGAAAGATCATCCACACTATCAGCTCAATCTCGGTATATCTAGACTTAGTATAATGAGTATGGCATGTATAGGGGCTAGACTAGGTGAATTATTTTGTTGTTTTGGCCAAGTATGTATTGGCTCCTTTAAAGATGAACTCTTTTGTATATTGCCATAGTTGATGGCTCATTATTACTAATTTATGAAAAGAATAAGTTATTCATAGAAGTGTATGCTGCAAATTTGGGTTATCTAGTGATTTGTTGAATGGGACTATGTTGTGTGAGCTAGGGTGATAAAAAGAGCTTGGCAAATAGCCTTGTTCTTGTCTACACGGGTAGGTACACGGGCGTGTGTCTAGGCCGTGTGTGACACACGGTCAATTGCATGGGTGTGTGATCAGGCCGTGTGTCCCATTGCATGTTAGAATTGCAAGTTAGTAAGCTCAATAGTAAACACACGGGCAGAGACACGGTCGTGTGTCTCAGTCGTGTGGGAGGCACGGCCACGGACATGGGCGTGTGCCCAGGCTGTGTGAAGTCTGCACCTTGAAGTTGGAATTTAATTCGACACACGGTCTAAGGACACGGACGTGTGCCTTGGCCGTGTGACCATAGTGAGATAATGACGTCATAAACAGAATGCCAAGGTTTTGGCACACGGGCTAAGACACGGGCATGTCGAGGCCGTGTGAGGGACACGGGCTAAGGACACGGGCGTGTGTCCAGCCGTGTGAAATAAGTCAGTGTCGACCACGGGTGGAGAACACGGGCATGTCTTAGGGGTACACGGGCGTGTCCCTTGAGTAGCACGGGCGTATGACCCCTGTTCAGGCAAAATTTTTCTAAGTGAGTAAAAGTTCCCGGATTGATTTAGAAACCTTCTGAAAGTATGTTTAAGGCCTCGTAGGCCCATTATAAGGATGTTAGATATGTGAATGGAAAAGTTTTAATTTGGAATGAAATTTGATAACCTAAAGTTGTTTGACCATGTGAGTTAAGTACGATAACGCCTCGTACCCGGTTCCGACATAGAATACAGGTAAGGGGTGTTAAATCGTACGTCAATTTTCGTTTGTGCGGTACTCAAAAAGGCCTCCCGAGAAGTATGTCAGACGAATTAGCTGAATTGTCATCCTCCATGTCGATAATGTATAAGTCTACAGGAAATATTAGCTCGTTTACCTTTACAAGAACGTCCTCCAACACTCCCTCCAGGTGCACCATAGATCGATCTGCAAGCTGAATAATTACACCTGTTTCTTTTAAATGACCCGCGTTAAGTAGTTTATAAATTGACAATGGCATAACATTAATTGATGCGCCTAAGTCACACACTGCTTTTTTATTATTCCGACACTACCTATTTTACAAGATATGAAAAACATACCTTGGTCCTTACATTTGGGTGGTATTTTCCTTTGCAGAACGGCGGAGACATTTTCTCCGACATTTACCTTTTCATTGCCCAGGAGTTTCCTTCTACTCGTGCATAATTCTTTTAAGAATTTTGCGTATCTTGGAATCTACTTAATCGTGTCAAGAAGAGGTATGTTGATTTCTACCTTTCGAAAGGTGTCGAGGATCTCCTTCTCTTCTCGCTCCTTCTTACATTGGACAAGTCTTTCAGGAATCAGAGGTGGTACTGCAAATGATTTTTGTGGTGCTGATTCTACTGGAGCCTCCGTGTCAAGTTTCTCCTTATCTTGACTAGTGTTGTGGGCGCGACTCGTGTCAGGTACGGGCTCCAAAACCTTCCCACTCCTCAATGTCATAGCGCTTGCATTGTATCAAGGGTTTGGCTCAATTTGGGATGGCAGCTTACCTTGGGACTCCAAATGGCTAACAGTGAGCGCGAGTTTGCTCACTTCCTTATCCAACTCCTGCAAACGCATGTCAGTTTTTTGTTGAAATTTCTCAATACTATTGGCTAGCCTTTCCACTATGGCTTCCAAAGACAACTTCAGGGGTGGTAACTGTTGATTCGGAGGTGGCCTTTGTTGGTACGGTTGATTGAACCGCGGATTCGACCCATAACTAAGATTTGGGTGATCTTTCCACCCCACATTATACGAGTTCGAGTATGGGTCATATCGCCTCTGGGGCAATCCTGAAAAGTTCCCGACAACATTCGCTTGTTCTATCGAATCCTCATGTAAAATCAGACAGGATTCCGTCGGATGATCTGGCTTAGCGTAAATTCCGCACAACCGTGCTGGGCCCGTTCTATCTGTAAGCAAAGTTTGAACAACGTTAGTCAGCTTATCAATTTTATCTTCTAGAGATAGGGAACTTAACCCATGAACCCGTCTCATGGGTTCTGTGGCCGGTCGGAATTGTTGAGAGTTAGCAGCCATGGTTGAAATCAACTCTCTCGCTCTTTGAGGCGTCATATTAACTAGTGTCCCCCACTTGCAGCATCTATCATTTTCATTTCCATCGGGAGCAATCCCTCATAAAAATACTGCAAGAGTGACTGTTCAGTCAGTCCATGTTGTGGGCAACTTTCACACAACTTTTTGTATCGCTCCCATTAATCGTAGAGCGATTCAGTCTCCTTCTGACAGATTCCCACAATGTCTCTCCTTAGTTCGGCCGCTCGAGCTGTAGGGAAGAACCTGTCAAAAAACAAACGAGACATGTCAGACCATGTGTTGACAGACCTCGGAGGCAAATAAAATAGCCACTCTCTAGCAGAGTCGGCTAATGAGAAAGGAAAAGCACGAAGTTTGATTTGGTCTTCTATTACTCCCTGAGGCTTCATGCTTGTGCATACCATATGGAACTCTTTAAGGTGGGTGTGCGGATTTTCGTTCTGTAATCCACGAAAAATGGGTAGTAAATGAATCAAACCTGACTTTAACTCGAACAGCGTTCCTCCTGCCGGATAGGTTATACATAAGGGTTGTTGTTCATCCGGTGCCGTAGCGAGTTGGCGTATCGTCTGCTTGGCCATCTCGTTTGGTTCGTTGAACGAGAAAATATCCTCGGTGTATGATATGGTTTCAAATCCAAGATTTGGCCGTTTACCACGTCGTATGGCTTCTCTTCGCAGTTGTCGGGCCAATTTCTCAATTTCTGGTTCAAACTCTAGAGTTCCCAGTTCTGAACTAGTCATAAGGTAAACAAACAAAAATTAGAAAAATATCTCCAATCCCCGGCAACGGTGCCAAAATTTGATGGGCGTCGAAACCACCAAAAATAATTCCTACTAAAATAACTCTAAATAGTAGTAAAGAGTGGTAGTAGGGTCGAGTCCACAGGGATTGGATGTCGTAATCAACTTCTGTGTTCACTTATGAACAGAATATTCGTCGCAACAAGGGTCGTGGCAAGAGTCGTGCCCACGACTCCAAACGTACTTGCAACAAAAATAAATAAGTAAATCGGGGGGGTTTGAGAATGTTTAAGAAAGTAAATTATCTAATCAGCTTAAATAAACAATTGATGAATATTGAAAATAAATGTAAATTGGAAATAAATTCAGAATTTTGCAAACAAAAATAATAAGCCTTAGCCTTTGACTCGGTAAATTCTGTATCAAGAATTGATCCTCGAAAATTAATATTCTCCTCCAAACGATAAGCTGGTTATAGCAATTAAGAACGTCCTAACCACCAATTCTTTCTATCGTAGCTGGTTCTGGTATGACCTGCAAACCAACCCTTACCGATTATCTAACTGAGATACACGCGTTCCCGATTCAAGATTCCGGCAGCCTTGCGTTCTGAAGAACCCAACTCGAATCAACGGCCTCAACTGCGTGGGTCGTTTAAACCCGATCACTTCTTCCTTGATTTGTTCTCGGAGATCCGAATACAGCACGGCCGACTTGTTTCTCCAACTGTCAGCAAACACGACTCCAACCCAACGTGCACTTTGACTTGAAATCGATTTTAACCTTAAGGGATGATTGGTATATCCCGATACTTAGGAAAAAAATGAATACCGATTGGACGAATTTTTAGCACGAATTTGTATCTCACGATTCCCGATCGGAAAGACCACCGGCCTAAGGCTAAGATGAAATTTAGTGAAGCATGGATTTAATCATGCTTTGTATGTTTTGAAAGGTAGGTTGATGATAATGGAGGAAATTGGGGAATGAAGGGTCTTGGAAGGAATTAGCCCAATTTTATAAAAACTAGCAAATGCAAATGAAAATGGCAGTAGCTTACGCCAATTGGAAAGAAAAGAGAAATTAATTCTATTCCAAATTGAAGTAGGAATACAAAATTAAGGGATTATTTTTCAAAGAACACTAAGGCCCTATTTATATACATAAAATTTACTATTTTTGGCCTTAGCTAATTTAACATAAAATCAAAATCAAAATAAAAAAATAAAAAATAAAATAAATAAAAATAAAATAAGATTTTCTATTTTTTGGCTTTTTACAAAGTCAAAAATTCTAATGAGTCTTTGGCTTTCTTCATATGTTTGATTCGACCTCATTTTGTTGATTTCGTTTCAATTTGGTCCTTTTCTGCTCGTTTTTGTCTATTAGTGTCCCAATTGCATCCTTGACAAGATTAAAACATAAAAGTACTAATTAGCAGGGATCAAATTCAGAAATAAACCGAATTTAAACACAAAATAACATGCAAATTAATATGTTATCAGTATGCTTTTTGCACTTTTATCCGTGATATCTACAAACAAGCAACCATAACATGGTGGCCATGATAATTGGTGAACTTAAACTAGGCGAAGTCAAAAAATTGTTTAAGGATTGAGATAAGATTATAAAATTTGGAGGCTTAAAGTTAAAAATTTTGTGTTAAAAATTTTGTTTTAAAAATGCTTATATTAAATTATTAATTTTTCAAAAGGATTAAAATTATGATTTTTCCATTTAATAAAAGGTGAAAAAGGACTAAATTGAATCTTTTAATTTTGAAGAGAGGCTGTAAATGGAATTATCCCATTGAACAAGCCAGCTGCCTCTTTTGCCACTCCCTGAACTTAAGCATCCATAATTTCTAAAGGTTTTTTAAGCAGTTGCCAAAAGAGCCTTGCTTTACAATATTTAAGTGAAATGATGATTTTAACTTATTAATATTATTATGGCATATTTGGAAGTAGAGGTGGTCATGAGTTGAGTTGAGTTGAGTCGAATCGGGTTGGATTTGGGATGAGTCTAAATATGATATTAACATATTTTATGTTTATTCAAGTCTAACCCAGTCCAAAATATGAGCTTAAAATTTTGTCCAAGCTCGCTCATATATGCAAAAGATTAACCCAAACTTATTGTAAGTCTGCCCATATTATTTTTTAAATATTTATATTATTTTAATTTAATATTTAATAATTTTATATATTTTTCTATTTATTGAAATTTTTTATATAACCAATCTTAATATTATTTTAATGTTACATTAGAGTAGTATTATATATTTAGTATAGATTTATTTTTTTAATGTGTTATAAGTTACATTGTCGAAACCATTTTTTAAGGTTTTATGAAAAATGGGGGTCGACCTTAAAAACGAAAATGGAGTCGCCACCAATCTTTTTTGTTTAGGTGTGATCGGATCACCTTTTAAAACATTTTATCTCAAAAACAGTGATTTTGGCCTACGAAATTTAAGAAAACGGGTTCGGGAGTCGGTTACGTACGAGGAAGGATTAGCACCCTCGTAACGCCCAAAATTGGTACCGGATTGATTAGTTATTGTCCTAATGTCGAAAATTCGAAAAAATTTGAAAACATGATTTCTTTAAAAATTTGAACAATTTGAGTTAAAATTTGAGATTTCTTTGTTCCGAAAGAATACAAACATCACATCTAGCACGTTAGGACATGATATTTTAAACCCTCATAACCAAAATCATCTCATGATTTACAAAATTTATTAAAAGGATATTTAGTTATTTAGTCAAACGGAAAATCGAAACCCAGCACGTTAGGGCACTATTTCCCGAATTTCTAAACACAAAAACATTGTCTTATTTAAAAAAAACTTTTGGATAAAAATATAGTAATTTTGCAAAATGTATTTTTATTTTAAACGATGATCCAAATAAGAATATCACATTGATACATCATAAAACATAAATACCAAAAGCAATAAAATTACATGATATACTAACATTTTATATTAATATAGACAATTAAAAGGAAAGCAACATAACATAGCAAGTGACATATATAATAAAAGGACTATGCTAAAGCAATAATAAGCAAATAAAATAGTATGAATAAACAAATACAGGATATAAAATTATCAACAGCAATTAAAAATCTATGTGAAAAATAAAGATTTAAGAAATGAACATTAAACCCTACAAACAAAATCAAATATAAAAGTAAATAAATGGATGATATATTTAAACACTGAATGAATGTTATAACAAAATAAAAATAAAGAGAATATGACAATTTCTAAAAAGATTTAATATGTATATAAACAATATTTTAAATAAATGACATAAAAAACTAGAATATATAAAAAAATAAGGATACTTATAATAAAGATATAATTTAATAATTTAGAACATATATAAATATAAACAATAATCCGTGAGAGAAATAGTTTTAAATAAATAACATATATAATTTTGAATAAAAATATATTTATAATATAATACTTATAAAAACTACAAAAAAATTTATATAATATAAAAGATAAAATAATTTAAATTACATATAATATAATATATAATATACAAAATTTTAAAAATGTATAATATAATAACTAATATACAAATTATAAAATAAAATGTAATATATATAAATAATATTAAACTAGATAAAATATCCTAATATAAATAATAAGTAGTAATAATTTAATATATATATATAATATTAAATAATTAAAAATAAGAATGAAAATAAAAAGAAAAAAAATCAAAGGATTAAATCAGAGAAAAAAATCCAGGGTAAAAAAAAATGTAAAAGGACCAGATTAGAACGCGTGTCACATTTTAGGGACCTATTAGGCAATTATGCCTTATCTCCTAAACGACACTGCTCCTCTTCTCGCTTTAAAAGGGCCCTAAGGACCAAATTGAAACAAAGGCCAAAATTCTGGGCCAATTTAAAAATAAAGAAAAATATGAATCGGACTTAATTATAAAATTGAAAAAATGCGGAGGGGCCTATAGAGCAATTTAACCCTTTAGTAAAAACGCGCGGATCCTCTCCGGGTCGGGTCAACGCGCGGATCCTCAACCTTAAAACGACGTCGTTTTGGCCTTTAAAGGTAACCCCCAAAACGACGCCGTTACAGTAGCCTTTATAAACCAAAAATCAGCAAAAAAAACATTTTAGTCAGCTTTTAAAAAAAAACAGCAGAGTTCTCAGAGGAATACTCTGCCTTCCTAGGTCGTTCGACCTCGCAGCCCTCGCACGCGCCGTCGCTCACGGCGGTCCTTCGATGAGAAATTTCATTTTTCGGAAGGTACGCTCACCTTCTTCGTTGCTAGCAGTATTTGCATGGAAATATTCGCATGAATCGAAAAGCAAAAAAAAAAAAACTTAATGAAATAAAAAAAAATCACCTTTTGTTCTGTGAGATTTTTTTTTGTATATTAATCTCTGTGTATTATTTGTCTGTATTTGTTTTTCGTGTCATGTTTACAGATTATGCTAGGGTTTTTATAACCCAAAAACGAATCAAAAAAATAAATACAGGGCTCCTATTTCGCTGTTTTCTGTCGTTTTCTTTCCTTGTTTTGCAGGTGAATGGTGAAGATCTCGGCGGTGGAGCGTCGTCCGTGCGTGGATTGCGGCGCGACCGAAGGCCTGTGTTGGGGCTGCGCTGGGTGCTTGCGGCGCGAGGGAAACCTAGGGTTTCAGAAACCCTTGGTTTCTGATTTAGTGTTGGGCCTTTTGGGCCCTGTAGGTCAGTTGGGTTAGGCTGGGATTGGGTCTGAGGGGTAATGGTTTTGGGCCACTAGGTCATCTGTTTGTAAATGGACTGTAATAAAATTTGGACTTTGGTTTATTATTTATTATTTTTGTGTTTTTATTCTGGTTGGTTTTATTTGCATGGGCCCGGGCAAAATGGGCTTATTACAGCTGCCCCTCTTTGCTCATTGTCGTGTAACGAGAATAGAGCAAAGACTATAAAAGGACCAATTTTGCCCGGTCTTTGCCGAGCCTTGACTTCTTGGTCCTCGTCTTCTTCAAATGGCTTCCAACTCCACTGCAACTTCAATGGTATTGGAACTTCATCTTGATTTTAATAAGTCTGATGGCTTCAATCTGCTTCACTGCAACTTCAGGAAGGCAATATCCGTTATTTTTAATCTGCTCTACTGCAACTTCAGGGAGGTCAGACTAGTATCTTCGATCCGCTTAACTGCAAACTCAGGAAGACAAGATCTGTTGTCTTTTAGCCTACTCTACTACAAACTCAGAGAGGCAAGGCTAATCTCTTTGATCTTCTTCTTGCAACTTCAGGAAGGTAAGATCTGTTGTCTTTAATTTGCTCCGCTGCAACTTCAGGGAGACAAGACTAATGTCTTCGATTTGCTTGACTGCAACTTCAGGAATGCCAGATCTGCTTTCGTCAGTTAGCTCCACTGCAACTTCAGGGAGACAATGACTGATGTCTTTGATTTTCTTCCTGCAACTTCAGGAAGATTAAGATCTGTTGTCTTTAATCTGCTCCGCTGCAACTTCAGGGAGATAAGACTAATGTCTTCGATCTGCTTCACTGCAACTTCAGGAATGCCAGATCTACTTTCTTCAGTTTGCTCCACTGCAACTTTAGGGAGATAAAGCTGATGTCTTTGATCTTCTTCCTGCAATTTCAGGAAGGTAAGACCTGTTGTCTTCAGTCTACTCCGCTGCAACTTCAGGGAGACAAGGCTGAAAATGACCATTTACCCTATTACATCGTCCTATGACCTGTAGAATGGGTATATACTTATGCCGGATGATTAGGATGTCGTGATCAAAATGAGTCCAATGCTCTTATTTAGACATGCTATGATATGTATATGAGTATGATTCCTACTCAAGGTGTTATCACTCATTTATCCGTCAAGGTTTCATCTTCGTTCCCTTTGAAGTATCATTTTCTTGCTCAAATAATTTGCCCCATGGAAATTTTAGGGCTTATTCCTCTTGAACGGGGCATATATCACCTTCAAATGTCCCACTAGGAATCGAAACTTTTCCAAATTGTCCCCACTGCAATCTAAGGATACAAGATTTGTTTCAACTCCAATTCATTCTACCATCGTTCAGAGTTTTGAATTTTCCCCATCAACTTGGTCTGTCATGCCATTCTCCGAATGACCAGCCGACATTGCTTCCTTTTGTCATAACAACTCATTATTCTGTCTAATTACCAATTGGACAAAGAATTCAGAGAAATAGTCTCTATCAAGACTCTTATTTCTCAAATATTTCCAATCTATGTACATGGAAATTCTAAACAATTGTCCTGTTTTGGTTTCTTGTTTTATCTAGAAATTTCCAAAGTAATATGTGGAACTTCTTTTGTGAAATTATTAGTTCATCAATCATTATTTCAATGCAACATGCTTATGAATAATGGGTAACAAATAAATTGATTTCAAAGAGAGTTAAATGAACTATCAAAAATACAAAGGAAATTAACTGGGAACATATCTTTGAGAAGAAAAAGAATCCAAAGATAGTAAAATGAATAAGACAAAGATCAGATGCCCTAGAGATCGCAGATTGGGCTTCTATATACAAACTTCATGAAGACTGCTTTGAGTTTAACATGTGTTTAGAAGACCCAAAGTACTTTGTTGATGCCCTGATATGCAACATACTTCATTTCTTGTTGATTCAAGTATAGCAAGATCACTGCATGCCTATTCAAAATTTGAGTCACCTTTTTCGGGTTTTTAACTCAAAACCCCTTTGGTCTCAAGGCGCCCTTTGCGGGTTTTCACCTTGGCCTCTCCTCCTTTTAAGCAAAATATTGAATTCACAGGATTGGGTAAACTTTTCCCATCCATTTCGGTCAAAATCAGTGCACCTCCACAGAAAGCTTTCTTCACCACATATGGTCCTTCCCAATTCGGCATCCATTTTCCTCTGAAGTCCTTTTGTATGGGAAGGATCTTTTTCAGTACAAGGTCCCCCTCGTGAAACTCCCTCGGGCGGACTTTTTTATCATAGGCTCGCATCATTCGTTTTTGGTACATCTGGCTGTGACGAATAGCCTTTAGCCTCTTTTCTTCAATCAAATTCAACTGATCATATCGAGCCTGGATCCATTCAGCTTCATCCAACTTTATTTCTAACAAAAATCGAAGGGAAGGTATTTCCACTTCAATAGGTAGAACTGCCTCCATCCCATAGACCAATGAGAAAGGAGTTGCCCCAGTAGAGGTTCTGACGGACGTCCGATAAGCATAGAGTGCAAATGGTAATTTCTCATGCCAATCCTTATAAGTCTCAGTCATTTTCCCTACTATCTTCTTTATATTTTTATTGGCCGCTTCCACTGCCCCATTCATTTTTGGACGATACGGAGACGAGTTGTGGTGTTTGATGTTGAATTGACTACAAACCTCTACTATCGTACTGTTGTTCAAATTTAGTGCGTTGTCTGATATGATCCTCTCAGGCATTCCATATCGACAAATGATCTCCTTCTTCAGGAACCGACTAACTACTGACTTAGTAACGCTAGCGTATGAAGCAGCCTCCACCCATTTCATGAAGTAGTCAATAACCACAAAGATGAAACGATGCCCATTCGAAGCTTTCGGTGAGATCGACCCAATGACATCCATGCCCCACATGGAAAAAGGCCATGGAGAAGTCATAACATACAAAGGTGAAGGTGGTACGTGAATTTTGTCTCCGTAGATCTGACATTTATGGCATCTTTTGGCATATTTGATACAATCTCCTTCCATAGTGGACCAATAATATCCAAATCTCATTATCTGTCTAGCCATTGTGAATCCATTAGCATGTGTTCCACAAACGCCCTCATGACCTTCCTCCAAGATTTTTCTAGCTTCAACAGCATCAATGCATCTCAATAATACTTGATCTTTTCTCCTTTTGTACAAGATATCCCCATCTAAGACATAGTCAGAGGCCAATATTCTTAATGTCATTTTATCATTCTCAGTTGCATGCTCCGGGTATTCACAATTTTTTACGTATCGCAATACATCATGATACCAAGGGTGGTCATCTCTTTCCTCCTCTTCCATGTTATAACAATGAGCTGGAACTTCGAAAATACTCATCTGAATAGGTCTCATATCCTTTGGTCTATTTACTTTGATCATAGAAGCCAAGGTTACCAAAGCATCCGCCATCTGGTTTTCATCACGTGGGAGATAATTAAAAGTAATGTCGTCAAACTCCTCAATTAATCCCAAAACTATCTTTCGATAATCGATCAGTTTGGGATCTCTCATCTCCCATTCACCTTTAAGCTGGTAAATCACTAGTGCTGAATCTCCATATACTTCTAGCACTCTAATTTTACGCTCTATAGCTGCTCGAATGCCCATGATGCACGCTTCATACTCTGCCATGTTGTTTGTGCAATCAAAATCCAATTTGCATGTGAATGGATAATGATCACCACCAGGGGATACCAAGATTGCCCCAATTCCATTTCCCACAGCATTTGACGCCCCATCAAAATTTAGCTTCTACGGACATTCTTTAGTAGTTGCCACTTATTCATTTGGGAAATCAAAACTCAATGGTTCATAATCCTCTAAAGCCTTGCTAGCCAGAAATTTTGCTATTGCGCTCCCTTTTATAGCCTTTTGGTTCACATAGACTATATCAAATTCAGAAAGCAAAATCTGCCATCGTGCCATCCTTCCATTCAAAGTCGTTGACTCCATCATATACTTTAACAGATCAAGCTTCGAAATTAACCAGGTTGTGTGATATAGCATATATTGCCTCAATCTCCGAGTTGTCCGAATCAAGGCGCAACACAATTTCTCAATCGACGAATATCTCATTTCACATTCAGTGAACTTTTTACTGAGATAGTTTATCGCCTTTTTTTTTTCCTGACTCATCATGTTGACCAAGCACACATCCCATGGAGTTGCTGAACACTGTCAAGTACAGTATTAATGGTCTATTTGGATTAGGCGGAGATAGTATTGGGGCATTTGACAGATATTGTTTGACTTTGTCAAAAGCTTTCTGGCACTCATCGTCCCATACGCCTTGATTGTGTTTCTTAAGAAGCCGAAATATGGGATCACATTCTCGGTTAATTATGAAATAAACTGAGCAATGTAATTTAACCTTCCAAGAAAAGGCAATTCTTGTATAGCTTTGACCTTATCTGAATCAATCTCAATTCCTCTCCCACTGACTACAAAACCCAGTAATTTCCCTGACCGAGCTGCAAAAGTACATTTTGTCGGGTTGAGCTTCAATTGAAATTTTCTCAACCTCAAAAACAATTTCTTCAAAACCTCAACTTGTTCCTTTTCTGTTCAAGATTTGGCGATCATATCATCAACATATACTTCAATTTCTTTGTGCATCATGTCATGGAACAAGGTTACCATGGCCTTTGATATGTGGCTCCGGCATTCTTTAGTCCAAATGGTATTACCTTATAACAAAAGGTACCCCACAATGTTATGAAAGTAATTTTCTCCATATCCTCAGGGTGCATTTTGATCTGATTGTATCCCAAAAAACCATCCATGAAAGAAAACAATGAGTATCCCGCCGTATTATCCACCAATGTGTCAATATGCGGCAAAGGGAAATTATCCTTTGGGCTAGCTTTATTTAAGTCCCTATAGTCTACACACATCAGGACCTTTCCATCTTTCTTAGGGACAGGAAAAATGTTGGCAACCCACTCTAAATATTTGACCACTTGTAGAAAACTAGCATCAAACTGTTTCTTGACTTCCTCCTTTATTTTCAACATCACATCAGGCCTCATCCTTCATAACTTTTGCTGAACTGGCTTGCACTCTTCTCTTATGGGAAGGAGATGTACTACAATATCAGTACTTAGCCCAGGCATATCTTGGTGTGACCATGCAAAGACGTCCTTGAATTCCTGTAGTAACTCAACAAGGTCTTGTTTCGTCTCCTTGGCTATGCACATTCTAATTTTCACCACCTTTCCTTCCTCTAAGGCTATATTCTCTACCTCCTCTTCATGGGGTAAAATTTGTTTCTCCTCTTGCTTTACCATTCTTAACAAATCTGGAGACAAGTCACAATCTCTGTCACCTTCAAAATCCTGAGATTCCTCTAAACACATGTCTTGCTTAAAATAGACCTCTGAATCTGTGGTATCGTTGCTCATGTCATTGATATCTAGGGACCTGTGGTGGGCACCAAAGAATGTACAAAGAACAAATGAATTCGCGAACAACTATTTACATGGTATGAATGAGAATAAAAAAAATTTAGAATGAAATTAGAAGATCAAAAGAATAAAAGAATATTTGCCAAAATTGATCATTAAAGATGTATTTTATTGAAACGAAAGATGTCTGAACATGAGCCTATTTCACAAAAGAAATCTTATTGTTCCTAGGCTTAAAAACAACAAGTGCATTCTGAATATTACTCTGTATAATCTCTAAAAACTACAGGAAGTTCCTCTGCAGTCCAATTGTTCAAAACGCTTCCAGGTTCATAAGGACGAATGCCCAACAAGTTTCTTTGCCCAGTTTCTTCCTCGTGTATGGCATTGATGTGAAGTTTTTCGTTTTCCAATGATCCTCTCTCCGGGTGAATTATCCCTCCTGATATAAAGGTCTGGGATATGTGAGGGAATATCATCGATTCCCACTTGACTTCTTCCCTATTCAACCGTGCCCTTCTTCTCTCTTGCTTCTTCTCTATTTCCTTTCTCCTCTGTCTAGCATCTGGCCTGAAACCCAAGCCAAAACGATCTCTCTTCTCTTTCAGCATTGGAACTTGAATCTCTCCTTGAAGGTGTCTGCCCAGTCCTTTTCCCGGTAAGGCTCCTCTCCCCATCATCATTTGCAGGCCCATTCTCGTGGTCTTGGATATCTTAGGTACCGGAACCTCATTTCCTTCCAATATGAAAGTTGTATTTACGAACTCTAAAGACCGAAAAGAACACTCAGTGGCCTCCTCATTTGCTTCTAAGTATGGCGCGTCGTTGGTAACAGTCGCTATGATGTCTTCCTCCGCATTTATAGTAACCAGCCGACCCTCTGTCACCAGTTTCAACTTTTGGTACAGTGATGAGGGCACTACCCCTGCTGAATGAATCCAGGGCCTTCCCAACAAGCAAGTGTAGGATGACTTGATATCCATCACTAAAAAATCCACTTCATATGTGTTTGGCCAAATCAGCAACGGTATGTCAATCCTTCCTATGACTCTTCTCTCAGTGCCATCAAATGCTCTCATTATATTCTGGCACGTCTTCGTGTGAGAACTATCTATAGGCAATCTTTTCAGCATAGACAATGGTAAGACATTCAAAGCCGATCCGTTATCGATTAACACGCTTGGTAGAGTATATCCTTTGCAACGAGTAGTGATGTGCAAAGCCTTTGTCGATCCCATACCCCCAGGTGGTATTTCATTATCACTGAAGTAAATAAAGTTGTCGACACTTATATTACTAACCAGACGGTCAAGTTTGTTGACAGATATGTCTTTAGTAACATAGGTCTTATTCAACACTTTCATCAATGCCTCACGATGTACTTCTGAACTTAAAAGAAAGGCTAGCACTGATATGTGAGCCGGTTGTTTGCGCAGCTGTTCTACCACGCTATATTAATTGTGCTTCAAGAATTTTAAAAATTCTTTAGCCTCTTCCTCCTTCACAGGTTCATTGATAAGTGCCTCAGCCTCTTTCTCCTGCTCAACTACCAAAGTCTTTACTTTCACAGGTACATTTCTGACATTTCCTGAGTCGTAACGCCTTCCACTACGTGTGTAAGATCCTTCATTTTGGACCTCCTTGGAAGTGCTAGCTGAGTTTTCCACTCCTGGTATTGTCACATTGCAGTCGTAATTCCAAGGTACCATTTTGTTATCATTGTAAGGAAAGGAAACAGGTTTCTGGATTACGACTTTAGGCGCGATTTGTGCTCCACCTTTCGTGTTTCTTGGTCGAGAAATAATGATCCTAGGATAACTGACTTTTTGATTTGCCAACTCTCCTTTTGTCACGTATATGTTTCCTCCCTCTGAGCCTCCTTCATAAAATTCCAATTCCTTATTGTCCATAAGGCTTTGCACCAAGACCCTAAACTCAACACATTCATGGATCTTATGCCCCTCTACTTTGTGAAACTCACAGTAGTCCCTTATTCCTTCACATTCTTCCATAGAATATGATTCTACCAATCCTCTTCTTATCATTTCTCTCCAAACCATTCTCAACGGGGTTTTTGTCTCTGCAATATCCTTCTTGATCCTTCTCACGACATTTTCTCCAATCGCGCTTATCCCTTTATCCCCATGGTTAGGTAATGGGTTCTCCACACTAGGTGTATCATCGAACTTCACAATCCCCATTTTGATGAGTCTTTCTACTACCTTTTTGAAGGCAGTGCAATTTTCTATTGAATGCCCTGATATTCCTACATGGTAGTCACATTGAGCGTTTGAATCATACCATTTGGGATATGGGGGCTGTAGCAGTTTCAGATAAAATGGGGACACCACGTGCGCGTCAAATAAACTTTGATATAGCTCCTTATACGTCATTGGAATTGGCGTAAATTGGAGCTTTTTTGAATTTTGCCTTGCGGCTGATTCTTATCTTGTCGACCTTTGTTGCCCAGCCGTAATTACCTTTGGCTGGCTAACAGTGATTTCCTTCGAGTACCCTTTGTTGTATGTATTCGTATTGTTCACTTCGTTATCCTTTTTCCTAGGAGCAGACCTTTTAGTGGTTTCCCCTGCTTCAATCTTGCCACCCCTTATGCATTTTCTATCATTTCTCCTGCCATCACTATATCCGCGAAGCTCTTGGTAGTACTTCCTATCATGTGGGTGATGAATGGAGCCTTAAAGGTGTTAATAAAAAGCATTGTAGTTTCCTTTTCTAAGAGCGGTGGCTGAACTTGCATAGCAACCTCCCTCCATCTTTGCGCATACTGTCTGAAGCTTTCATTTGGCTTCTTCTCCATGTTTTGCAAGGTAATTCTATCAGGCGTCATGTCTGTGACATGATTGTATTGCTTTATGAAGGCTTGGGCCAGATCTCTCCAAGAGCTAATCCTAGCACGACTGAGTTGATTGTACCACCTGGACACCGCCCCCACTAAACTGTCTTAGAAACAATGAATCAAGAGCTGATCATTGTTAACGAGCCAGTCATCCGTCTACAGAACATAGTGATATGGGCTTCAGGGCAGCTGGTTCCATTGTACTTCTCAAATTCTGGCATTTTGAACTTATGAGGAAGCACCAAATCTGGAACCCAGCTCAAGTCTTTAGCATCAACTCCGTGGTGATTATCAGCATTTTCTAAAGCCTTGAACTTTTCTTCCAACCATTTGCAACGATCTTCCAACTGCCTTGAAAATTCAGTTCTTATCCCCTCCCTCTTTCCTATATCTAAGTCAGGGATAACAGGATTAGCAGGGTTATCTCCCGGGTTGGATCCTGTGCCAACTTGGAAATTCATGGGCACTCCAGCGTCATTTTGCCCTTGTTGAGGCCTTATCGTGACAGATGGCCTTCAGGGATATTCCTCAGGTTGTGTTTGCACATGCGGTGGGGTAAAACCTCGAGGAAAGTCCTCATTATCTTCAGCATTAATTATGGGACCCTTTCTTTTGTCCATAGCCCCGTTCAGCATCTGGGCCATTTGAGCCATCATGTTCCTTTGAGCTTCCAACATTTGGTCTCTCATTTCTTGTTGGAGCTTTGCCAATTGCTCTTGCATCTGGTCTTGCATGTCTCTCTGAAATTGTTTAAGTCTTTGATCCATTTTCTTTGTCTTGGCACGTGTACCGTAATTGTGTTCAGTTCTAGATTTTTTTTCTCTCTCTCTCTTCTTCTTCTATGATAACTTCAACTAATTGGGGTCTTTAAATGCATATGATATGATGTAATGCAAATGCATGAATGCAAAAAGAAAGCATCGATTCAGATTCAACTTCATTTAGAAAACTTTATTAGAAAACAAAATATTTTACATAAAACTGACTACAAATATGTTTTCGCCATAAGGCCCAAAGTTTTGATTTTCCCAAATAACAAGGCTAACTCTTGACCACGATCTGATTGTAGCTCATACTTCATGCTCAATGTATCAGCCTGTACTTTCAAAGTCTGTAGATGATTAGCTACCTCTCGAATCTAAACTATTGCTTCACCCATGAGATAATCCCGACTTCTAACTTGATCATAAGAATGGTGGAGCTCTTCTTTCCAATGTCTTTCTCTTGATTCAAGAAGCTCGATCCGGAGTTCACAATTTTGCAACGCTGATTCCAATTTCTCGATCTTGCCCTTCATTTCCTCGATCTTGTTCAGACTTGACTTCAGCTTGATTGCAGAATTACGGCTTCGATGGTGGTGAAGAGACCGTTCTAGTTCAGTCACTTTAGCCTTCAATCCACATTTCTCCTTTTGGCTTTCTGCCAAACTCCTTTCTGAGACTTTATTTTGCATCTGCATCTCTTGGAACTTCCTCTCCCAATGGTCAGCTTTGGCCTTTTCCTCTCGAATCTCCTGTTGCCACTGTTCTGAAGTCTTCTCCAATCTGGTATTTTTCATCGATAGACGAAGCTTCTTATATTCCATCTTTAAACTATCTCGACCGTCCTCAATCTTCCTCTTCTCCTTTTTTAATTTTTCAGTCTCCAGCTTCTGAACATCCACGTCTAAGCTCAGGTGCATTTTTTCCTCTTCCAATTTCTCTATCTTCTTTCCGAGCTCTAAATTCTTCCTTTCAAAATCTTGCTTTATAATCTCTAACTCTGATGGGACCGCTCGTAAGTACTCCTCCAACGATCGAGCACCCTCTAAACTCGGCCCAGGGATGTTATCATTGATCCTTTTGCTCAACCACCCCTTGTATTCTAGGGTTGTCATCGGACCTGCAGTCAAAATTTTCATACAGCGAGTCCGCCTCCAAGCCTCAGAAATCTCTCGAATCTTCTTCTTATAATTATCCCCCTTATATGAGAATTCACTTTGAGCTAACCCATATGTTGCCGGTATGAACTGTCTTGCTTTGTATTGCCTTAGTACGAGCAACGGTGCATATCCAACAGCTCCCTAGATTCCAGGCAGAGGTACCCAATCAAAATTTCCACACCGATAGAGGACTTCGTCGGGAACCATCCAAGGGGCTTTCCATTCAACATCTTCCTCTCGGAGGTTTTGAAGAATTTTCATCCACCTTTCCTCTGATATATCGTCCCTCCTTATCGTAGTTGCGGCCTCCTTTAAAGGGGAATAACTTTCAAAGAACACTCGGTAAGGAACCTTGTCAACCCTCTAAAAATGACTGTGGAACCAAACAAACAATAACTGTGCGCATCCAATGAATCTACCTTCACCAGCCCTCCAACATGCGTTCAAAGATCTGAGCGTCTCGGCTAAGATTGCAGGTACAGGCGTGACCCCTTTGTCAAGTCAATCGAATAGATCAGTAACTGCTTCATCTATATGTCTTAGAGCTTTAGGGAAAATTACCAAACCATAAATACACAAGGCAAAGACGTCGATCTTCTTCCTTACATCTGGATGTGCTAGGATCAGGTCCCTCAAACTCACCCAAGGTATACATTTACCCTCACCTTTCTCTTGGATTCTGGCTGTAACCCACTGTTCACTCATCCCCGTGATATTCATTAACTTTCTCACAAAAGTTGGGACATTGGCAGCCCTAAAATAAGCTTTGTCGAATTGGATCTTTGAACAGCGAAGCAAGGTTGTATATTCCTCCACCGTGGGTACTAAATCTACTTTTCCGAAAGTGAAACAGCTATAAGCAGAGTTCCAAAACTGAGTCATAGCTCGGAACAGATGCTTATCTACCTTGATGTCAGCAAGTAGGGTAAATCGCCATAATTACGATAAAACAGCTGCTTTTCCTCATCATCCCACTGGGTCCATATTTCTTTCAACTCTTGGAACTCATTTTGCGTGATACTAATACGAGTAAAATCCCATAGTTCAGACATATACCCGTCGGCTAAGCTATTCCCTTTCTCTAATTGCGTTTGCTCTGACCATATGCGGACGGCTGCATTGTCTTCCACTTTATCAAGGAACTCGTTCTCCATAACTAGCTTTCTAACTTAGAAACTGACCGTGAATCGATACCTCTTTAAAATATGAAATGACATGCACCAGAAAAATAAATCATAACAAGCTAGTACCCTGAAATAAAGCATAACACAAATAAAATAAGCAAATACCTATCTGGGTGACCACTAAGGTTTAGTATAGTTCTACATAGGGTGAGTCCTTATGTTTTCTACATGTGGTTTAGCTCTAAAGTTGAGGTACCTGAACCAACAGATTCCTCGATCCTCACCCATTATAGGCTCATACGGACCGAGTTCGGTTCAGGGGAATACATTTCCCTATGGCCATGCGAAAGTGAAAACTTCACGAAGACATAGGTATAGATGTATCCCGGAAGCAATCCACTAGCCCATGCGGAGGTGAAAACCTCACGAAGGCATAGCTTCTCGCTCCCACTTAAAGGTGCGACCATAACGGTCACGCAATGCCATGCAGAGATATTTTATAAAATTAGAACCACATGCAATAAAGAGGATCATATATTTCAAATCAGATTTTTAAATTTGGACAAAAGGACAGGAAATAATCAATTTTACGGCTTGACTCTTTTATTGGTCCCCAGTGGAGTCGCCAAGCTGTCGAAACCATTTTTTAAGGTTTTATGAAAAACGGGGGTCGACTTTAAAAACGAAAATGGAGTCGCCACCAATCTTTTTTACTTAGGTGTGATCGGATCACCTTTTAAAACATTTTATCTCAAAAACAGTGATTTTGGCCTATGAAATTTAAGAAAATGGGTTCGGGAGTCGGTTACGTACGAGGAAAGATTAGCACCCTCGTAACGCCCAAAATTGGTACCGGGTTGATTAGTTATTGTCCTAATGTTGAAAATTCGAAAAAAAATTGAAAACATGATTTCTTTAAAAATTTGAACAATTTGAGTTAAAATTTGAGATTTCTTTGTTCCGAAAAATACAAACATCACATCCAGCACGTTAGGACATGATATTTTAAACCCTCATAACCAAAATCATCTCATGATTTACAAAATTTATTAAAAGGATATTTAGTTATTTAGTCAAACGAAAAATCGAAACACAGCACGTTAGGGCACTATTTCCCGAATTTCTAAACACAAAAACATTGTCTTATTTAAAAAAAACTTTTGGATAAAAATATAGTAATTTTGCAAAATGTATTTTTATTTTAAACGATGATCCAAATAAGAATATCACATTGATACATCATAAAACATAAATACCAAAAGCAATAAAATTACATGATATACTAACATTTTATATTAATATAGACAATTAAAAGGAAAGCAACATAACATAGCAAGTGACACATATAATAAAAGGACTATGCTAAAGCAATAATAAGCAAATAAAATAGTATGAATAAACAAATACAGGATATAAAATTATCAACAGCAATTAAAAATCTATGTGAAAAATAAAGATTTAAGAAATGAACATTAAACCCTACAAACAAAATCAAATATAAAAGTAAATAAATGGATGATATATTTAAACACTGAATGAATGTTATAACAAAACAAAAATAAAGAGAATATGACAATTTCTAAAAAGATTTAATATGTATATAAACAATATTTTAAATAAATGACATAAAAAACTAGAATATATAAAAAAATAAGGATACTTATAATAAAGATATAATTTAATAATTTAGAGCATATATAAATATAAACAATAATCCGTGAGAGAAACAGTTTTAAATAAATAACATATATAACTTTAAATAAAAATATATTTATAATATAATACTTATAAAAACTACAAAAAAATTTATATAATATAAAGGATAAAATAATTTAAATTACATATAATATAATATATAATATACAAAATTTTAAAAATGTATAATATAATAACTAATATACAAATTATAAAATAAAATGTAATATATATAAATAATATTAAACTAGATAAAATATCCTAATATAAATAATAAGTAGTAATAATTTAATATATATAATATTAAATAATTAAAAAATAAGAATGAAAATAAAAAGAAAAAAAATCAAAGGATTAAATCAGAGAAAAAAAAATCCAGGGTAAGAAAAATGTAAAAGGACCAGATTAGAACGTGTGTCACATTTTAGGGACCTATTAGGCAATTATGCCTTATCTCCTAAACGACACCATTCCCCTTTCTGCCTTAAAAGGGCCCTAAGGACCAAATTGAAACAAAGGCCAAAATTCTAGGCCAATTTAAAAATAAAGAAAAATATGAATCAGACTTAATTATAAAATTGAAATAATGCGGAGGGGCCTATAGAGCAATTTGACCCTTTAGTAAAAACGCGCAGATCCTCCCCGGGTCGGGTCAACGCGCTGATCCTCAACCTTAAAACGACGTCGTTTTGGCCTTTAAAGGTAACCCCCAAAACGACGCCATTACAATAGCCTTTATAAACCAAAAATCAGCAAAAAAAAAAAAAAAAACATTTTAGTCGGTTTTTTTTTTTTTAAAAAAAACAACAGAGTTCTCAGAGGAATGCTCTGCCTTCCTAGGTCGTTCGACCTCCGGCAGCCCTCGCACGCGCTTCACGCGTCTCACGCGCCGTCGCTCACGGCGGTCCTTCGGTGAGAAATTTCATTTTTCGGAAGGTACGCTCACCTTCTTCGTTGCTAGCAGTATTTGCATGGAAAAATTTGCATGAATCGAAAAGCAAAAAAAAAAAAAAAAAAACTTAACGAAATAAATAAAAAAAAATCACCTTCTGTTCTGTGAGAATTTTTTTGTATATTAATCTCTGTGTATTATTTGTCTGTATCTATTTTTCGTGTCTTGTTTACAGATTATGCTAGGGTTTTTATAACCCAAAAACGAATCAAAAAAATAAATACAGGGCTCCTATTTTGCTGTTTTCTGTCGTTTTCTTTCCTTGTTTTGCAGGTGAATGGCGAAGATCTCGGCGGTGGAGCGTCGTCCATGCGTAGATTGCTGTGCGACCGAAGGCCTGTGTTGGGGTTGCGCTGGGTGCTTGCGTCGCGAAGGAAACCTAGGGTTTCAGAAACCCTTGATTTCTGATTTAGTGTTGGGCCTTTTGGGCCCCGTAGGTCAGTTGGGTTAGGCTGGGATTGGGTCTGAGGGGTAATGGTTTTGGGCCACTGGGTCATTTGTTTGTAAACGGACTGTAATAAAATTTGGACTTTGGTTTATTATTTTTTATTTTTGTGTTTTTATTCTGGTTGGTTTTATTTGCATTGGCCCGGGCAAAATGGGCTTATTACATACATAATATATAAAAATAACATAATATAAAATATTATAAACTTAAAAATGGGATTAACCGGGCTGGGCTCAAGTCTTTATTGTTCAAACTAAAGTCCAGCCCATATTTTAAACGGGTCTAATTTTGTTGTTCAAGTCCATTTTTCGAGCCTAATATCTTTACTTAAACCTTCTCCAATTTCAGCCAGACTTTCGAGACTAGACAAATAGTTCAATCCATTTACAATTGTATTTTGAAGTTTCGTAGCTTGATTCTATTACTTGAAATTTTTATCAAAGCTTCTCTATTTTAGATATTCTACTATTTAAAAAAATTTGTGATTGTTTAATTCAAACCAGGAACAATTCATTTTTTTTTTTTTATATAATCTGTTCTAAAAACTTCTCTAAACAATCTATTACTGCAGACAATATGACAATTATTGTAGCAGCTTGGCAATATGACAATATGGCAACTAATGTGGAGCAAACCTCTTACTCAGCTTGGCAATCTCCTTGGAGTTCAATCCAAAGGCCTTCTCCAGAAGATTTGCTTCGATCCCGGAACCGAAAACTGCATTCGGAATTCTGACCAAACCTGGATTTTGGCTGTCGAAACTTCCCAAGATTGTTGCAGGCATATCCCCAACATTCATTTGAAAGTGCAATAGCCCCTTTGGAAACACCATGACTTCACCCTTCTCAATCACTTTAGCGAAGATTCGGTTTTCGGTATCGACGAATCCTGAGTAGATTTTCCCTTCAAAAACAAATGCTATTTCGGTTGCTCTCGGATGGAAATGCGGCATGTTGATGCCGCCGACTTCGAAATCAGCTCGAACGAACGACATGCCTAGTGTATTCAATCCCGGAAAGATGTTGACATTCACTGACGTAGCTGCTAAACCTGTTTCACTGAATTTCCCCGGAAACTTTATGCCGGAAAACACGAAATCTTCGACCGTGGCAGCCGACGAATTCTTGCATGCTGCAATCCCTGTGCTGGGGATACAAAAGTCTTGGACAGGATCAGGGTCAGATCCCAAGCTTGTAATGGCATAATAGAGGAAAAACACCAGCAAAAGTGGTAGCTTTGGACACATTGTTGTCAACTTGAAAATGGTGCTCTCCAATCTTTACATATATGAATAATTAATGAAGAACAAGTCTGACTCTAAGGCAAGTGAAACCCACAGTGGGAAGACATTAATATTTCTAAAATTATACCTGTTGCCATATATATATCCAGTGGGGAAGGCAGTTGATAAAGCTTTAAAAATATGGCAGCTTCTTCTGCAATTTCTGGTAAACTTATTTTGAGTGTATAGTGGAATATTAGGTAGAGCAAAGATTAGCTGTATTTTATGGTTTTGATTATTGAAATAAGCGTATATTTTAAGATAATCGAATCACTACACAAATCTTAAAGTTGACTCTAGATTCCAACTACTTAGAAACAGACGAAGTGCAAATGAAGATAAGCATAAAGCAATCCATGTGCTTTTATTTCTTTATATACTAGTAAGAATCATGTGCTTCGCATCACGCATCCTAAATATTTGTAAGATGTAAACGGTAAATATTTAGAGAAGTATATAATATATATTATATAATTATTTCCGAATAAAATTATTATTAAATTATTATGTTAATTATTAGGGTAAACTACACAAATGGTCACTAAACTTTTATAAATTTCTATTTTAGGCATTCAAAAAAAATTTGTAATTTAAGCATTCATGTTATATAGTTTGATCACTTTAATCACCCTGTAACACTAATTTTAAAATTTTGGTTTTCCATATAATTTAAGTAAAATAAAAAATTATCATTTTAATTCCCAATCTTTTAATATAAATGAGGTTTAACCCTAATAATTGGGGACATGAAGCCCCTTTTTTCTAGTCTAAGAGTAACCCATAAGTTAAGAGAAGAAATTGGGAAGGGAAACGAAGGAAAGCAAGAAGGAAATGGAAGATCAATGTGGTTCTTCAATTACAATCATCTTGTTACTCATTGTTAGCAAATCAAAGCGGAAAGCATTGATTCCCTCTCTTCCCAAAGCAATGGCAAGAGTCATGGCTATTCATTCCTACAAATGAAAAAAAACCCATAGTTGTTTTTTGGATTGAGGTGTGCATCAGCTACCTATTGTGTTGTTTTCTTAACATTACCTATTTAATTTCTTTATTAAAAAATCATCTCCTTTAAGCTTCATTACTAATTTCCCTTAGCAAACAAAAGAAACACACACACAGAAAAAGCATGTTGGATTGGCAACCTCTAAAACAGAGTTAGCAAACCGAAGATTAATAGAGAAATATGACATCTTACTTTGTTGATTTGTACAAACACATTAAATTAACAATAACTTGAATGGAATACCAAATCTTAAAAATCCAAGGCAACGACATATCATGACTTAAGCTCTTTCTCCTCTAATCCTTCTAGCAAGTTGAATATCTTTGGGTATAATCGTAACCAGTTTTTGGGATGAATAGCAGAGAGATTAGTATCCTTGAAAAGCCCCACTAGATACGCCTTTGCTGCTTCCTGGAGGGCAGCCACGGCGTTGCTTTGGAATCTCAACTCGGCCTTGAAATCCTTAGCGATTTCCCTCACTAACCTCTTAAATGGAAGCTTTTGGATCAGCAGCTCCGTGCTCTTCCGATACTTTCTGATTTCTTAAACCAGAGAAATGGAGCTCAGCAGTGCAAATGTCCCCAATTTTATGGTTAAACCTCATTTATATTAAAAGATTAGGGACTAAACTGATATTTTTTTAGGCTTAAGGATGTAAAAAGTCCTCAAATTTAAAAAAAAAAAAGCAATTAAGCTCATGTTTTTTTTACACTCGTTTGGGTACTTAAACTTTTAAAATGTATCAAAAAAGCCCTCAAATATTAAAAAAAATTAAAAAATTAGAAAAAAAATATAAAAAATTAAAATAAATAAAAGCTATAAATATTATTAAATTTTAATAAAAAATTAAAATATTAAAAATTAGAAAAAAAATATAAAAATCGTAAAAGAAAATATAAAAAATTGTAAAATTTTATCAAAATCTTAAAAAACTATAAAATATATAGAAATATAAAAAAAGTTATAAAATTTTATAAAGTCGTAAGAAGATTATACAAAATGTAAAGAAATATAAATTTCGTAAAAAAAAATTATAAAAATTATCGTACCAAAAGAAGCATTTTATAATTTTTCTATAACTTTTATTGATTTTTACTTTTTATCATTTTCACCACATGCCACGCTGTGTTGCAACACGTGGTGACTTTAATTGAAAAAAAAGCTAGGGATCATTAATATTTTTATGATTTTTATAAAATTTTACAATTTTTTATTTTTTTACCATATTTATAAAAAAATTCTAATTTTTTATATTTTTATTAAAATTTAATAATTTTTCTAAAATTTATTATTTATTATAATTTTAATTCTAATTTTTAATAAGAGCAGGGGCTAAATTGCTTTTTTTTGAAAAATTTTGAGGGTCTTTTCGATACATTTTGAAAGTTCAAGTACTCAATTGAGTGAAAAAAGAAAAATGGCTCAATTGCTTTTTTCGAAGAAGTTTTGAGAGCCTTTTTTATGTATTTTGAAAATTCAAGTGCTTAATTGAGTGCAAAAAAAAAAAAGAAAAGAAAAGGAGGGGCTTAATTACTTTTTTTAAAAAAAATTGAAGGCTTTTTACACTCTTAAGCCTTTTTTTTTTACTTAAATTATATGAACAAATAAAATTTTAGATATAACCCCACCTTAGATTTCCCTTCACAATTTTAATAGGAGTAATCAAAATTATTCAACTATATAACATGTATACATAAATTGTAAACTTTTAAAAATAAGGTGACCATCTGTGTAGTTTACCCTAATTATTATAAGGGTAACATATTCACCCATACTTAGATTGAGTTGGTACGATAAGTTAACCGAATACCAACTTAGTTGAAAAAATAAAAAATACCTCACTTTACGAACTAAATTGAAAATCTTAAAAAAATAATTACACACATAATAGAATTTGAACACATGCCTTTTTAGTTTTCTATATTTATAATTTTTTTTTCAACTAAAGCCTTATTTGTTATTTATATAATTTTTTTATAAATATATTTGTCTATACTTATTACAAAGTCCCTGAATGAGTTTGTGTCATAAGTTCACTGAATACCAAATCGGTTGATAAAAATAAAAATGTAACACCCCTTACTCGAGATCGTTGCCGGAATCGAGCACGAAACATTACTAGACTTAACTACTAATTCGGGGCATTGAAACTGTCCATCTGCGTCATGTTAACTAAATTGACTATAACTCGAGTTACAAAACTCAAAATTTAGATCTGTAAATTTTTATTAAAACTAGACTCATATATCTTCTTACTATAATTTTTCCAGAATTTTTCGTATAGCCGATTAATACAGTTTAATCATTAAATTTTCTCCTGATTCACTGACCAACGGTTCTGACCTCTCTTAACCTAAATTAAAATATCTCATTGTACAGTTTTTATATGTTGTTCTCACTTGTTTCTAGTGAAAATAGACTCACTAAGGAATCTAGAAATATAAATTTTAACTCATAATTCATTTTGTACAATTTTAAATGATTTTTCTAAGTCAACACAGAGAACTTCGAATACCATCTTGACCCTGTCTCACTAAAATTCAAATATCACGGATTATAAAACTCCTTTGCCTACTCTGTTTCTTTCATATAAAAATAGACATAATAAGATTTAATTCTATATCTTAATCACTTTCTAATTCCATTTCTCCTATTTTTGGTGATTTTTCAAAATCACGTCACTGCTGCTAACCAAAAACTATTTCATTGCAAAATATGATTAACTAGCTTATAACATCTTTACTGCCTTTCATTTAAACTCTATACATTAACCATACTTATATAAAACAAAACCAAATCAACCAAAACCACATCAAAACGTAATCATCAAGCCAAAATATAAATTTCAAGATTAACAAGGTGGACAAGCCATTTTCGCATGGCTTATACCAATATAGACAACTTCATAGCCAGCAATATCAAAACTAGTCTATACATGCCACGTAACCAAATCTCCAATCATTTATTACCGAAGCGAAAATTGGATAGTGTGATGAGATCTCCTTCGACTTCCAACCCGAGCAAGTCTTCAAAACTCTATAAACATAGGAAAATTACACAAAGTAAGCTTTGAAAGCTTAGTAAGCCATAAGCAAATAATTCACTATAGAAACATATATAATTCAATTCAAATAGGCCAAAACTTAGTTAATCACATACACATATACAATCACTTCTCTCATATAATCCATGTTCCTCGTTAAGTAAATTCACTTACCTTATTTTTCATTTAACAAATAAACCTCATACGTACCTGACTATTAAGCTACCTTGCAACGCATACTCATGTATCGTTTCACATTATTCTCCTTTTAACAGTTTATGTCTCCAAAGTCTCTGTAACTCCGCACACACAGTGCAAATTTCGTAACGTATCGCACACATAGTGTCGTTACTTGAGAAAGAGTACACATAGTACCATTCAACAATAATGTATCGCACACATAGTGCCATTACTATTTAATCCGCACACATAGTGCCTTTTTGCAGTAATGTATCACACACATAATGCCATTACTATTTAATCCGCACACATAGTGCCTTTTTGCAGTAATGTATCGCACACATAGTGCCATTACTATTTAATCCGCACACATAGTGCCTTTTTGCAGTAATGTATCGTACACATAGTGCCATTACTATTTAATCCGCACACATAGTGCCATTTAACCGATTTCGCACACACAGTGCTCGGTACTTTAGTTCGCACACTTAGTGCCTTTTAAGAGACCTTTTCTTTGATCTTCAATACACTTGAAATTCCATTACCATTCATACATACTCAATTTATCTCATTCAAGTACTAATACATTCGGCATACTCA
Source organism: Gossypium sturtianum (assembly GCA_025698515.1). Classification (NCBI taxonomy): domain Eukaryota; kingdom Viridiplantae; phylum Streptophyta; class Magnoliopsida; order Malvales; family Malvaceae; genus Gossypium; species Gossypium sturtianum. Next base: position 65,133,860 of record CM046952.1, read on the forward strand.
ATTTACATATTTCTATTCATAACATACATATATCTATCAACAACTCAATTGCCTCTTCCATTACCATTACATTCGGCAAATTCAAACATTTACATTCACAAATATCCAACTCTTCAATTACCATCACTTCTCATTTTCCATTTCTATTTATATACATATCTATTCCTTAACACAAACACCTATATTTAGCCAATTCATATATTCGATAGTTTCACATATTTACTCATATGTACCAACTTATATTCGGATATTATATACACATCCCATTTATTTCATGATACATTCGGCAATAAGGAAATTAAAATGATTACATTTTATATTCATATGTACATTAGTATACAATTGAATACATTTCATCCAACTACTTAAAAACTTACTTATTAGATCAAATACACTTGATTCATTATTCCATCACATATGACCGATTATACTAGTTTAATGCATTATCTTATAGATAACCGAACATCCAATGTTAATTAAATTATCACATGTACTCATATATTCGAATTTAATATAATGTCACATATAACCACTTATATACAAATTCAATTCATCATCACATATACACATACATTTGTGGCCGAACATATAAGGTTAATTAAATCAACTCACTTGTTCAATTTCCATATCCATATACCATCCCTCACATTTGGCAATAACAAATATAATTATAAACATTTCAATTCAACATGAATAATTTATATTTAATTAAAATTAAGAACAATCATTTGCTTATAGACTTACCTCGGATATCGGCGAACGTAAAATCAACTATTCGGCTATTTTTTGTCTTTCCCTGATTCAAATCCGACTTTCTCTTTTCTTGATCTAATTTGATATAAATTAAACTTATTTAATCAATATTCAACTAAATTCACTCAAAAACACATGAATAAGTAATTTTCACTTTTACCCCATACATTTTACATTTTTAGCTATTTAGTCCTTATTGCACAAAACACAAAATACACCAAATTTGAAAATACTCCTTTAGGGCCGAATGTTACCCATGCCCATACAAATCCATACAATCCATTTATTTTACATTTTATGAAACACCCCACACCCGGCCCACGAGCCTGAACCGGATCTGGTATGTTCCTTAAATAAATCGGTTTTCAATGTTCTAAATGACTTAGAGAAAATTTGTGTAATTTAAAAAAAATTGTTTTGGGTTGGGCTTAATTTGAAACCTATTTAATAAATTCTGAAATCCAACTTAAATAAGGTGACAAAATAATTTTTGGGTTTATTATTTTAAAAGAAATAAATTTACTTATCTTTAATCAAACATAAATTGTATCATATTCAAATAAAAATAAACAGAAATAAAGAAAATCCAATTGGGCCTTATGGCCTTATTACATCACTCAAACCCAAAATAAAGTTTAAAGTACTAAAATTTCATAAAGTCCAAATTCCAAATAATTTCTTCAAGCGATGCATGGCCACCTTTAGCTCCTGCCGACCCGGTCCATTACTGCTCATCACCTGAAAAATAATTCCCCAACGGGGTGAGTCAACAGACTCAATGTGTACATAGTACTAATTTCCAACAAATCAGGCATACAAGTCATATCAATATCATGTTCATACAAAATAAAGGATGATGCAACCCAAACCCAAACCTATTTGTCCATCCGCTACACACCACCCGTACCAACTTTGTACAATCGTGGGGACTACTAAGTCGACCCTCCATCCGCTACACACCATCGAAGGCAGTCGCTGCAGTCGACGTGCTCATCGCCCACTTATGTTGTGTCATTAGACACTGTATTCACTAGATGTAACCGAAGTTACCACTTTTCACTTTATGTGACCGTAGTCACCACTTTACGTTGGTGAGACCGTAGTCATCACCTTCACTTTCTTCCTCCACAAATATCCCGAATGCCCCAATTATTTCATAACATATTTCACATACTAAATTTTCATTCATGTTACTAATCACATGTTCAAAATATATCACATTCACAATCCTATCAAAAGTAGGAAACGTACCTGGGTACTCCTTACCACATTTGTGGTGCTTAGCCACATTCACATACTGTTACATATTTACATATCTAATGATTGCCATGCAATTTATTGAAAGTTAGTAAGAGTACACACCTTTTCGCTTAATAGTTTCCGTGAATTCCCGTAGAGCGATCTACCGATCTAGATCTTTCACTCCTATATTCGGCCATTAATTAAAACATATAAATAAACCTATTTGGTCTTAAAACCAAATCCTACTAGAAGTAGAATTACTTACCTAGTTGCCGAATTGATTTAATCAAGTCCCAACAGTTGCTAGAATTCCTCTTCCTTGAAATCGGCTAATACTAGGTATGTAACCATGTCAGTTTTCGGTTTTGAAATAATGGAAAACACTTAAACAAATTATGCCTTGGCCGAATATCCCTTACCTTATGATGGGATTCCAAATCAAGAGGATTCCTTTATAAGCCTGTTGAAATCCTATAACTTCGTGTTAGATTAGATCTAACTTTGAAAACGTGAATCATAATCTTTAACCACATATTTATATTTATAATCCTTACCTTAGATCCTTAGATTTCCCGAAAAATCCCTTTTGATGTTGTGGATGATTGCCCTCTTTCTTAGAATCCACAAAGTTTCAAACTTAACATGAGAACGGAGAAGAAAATAGAAGAAAAAGAGAGGGATTTTTGCTTAATGAAAATTCGCAGAGAGAGGGTTTTGCCTAGGGAGAATTTCTGGCAGAGAGGAAGAGGGAGCAAATGTTGATGAGTAGCCCTCCTGTCCTCCTTTTTATAGCCAAAGTTATCAGCCTAGGAGTCCTTTACTTGGCCACCACTCCTCTTTTGATAATATTATCTCTTTTATTTAAAAGATAAAAGCCTTTAATCCATCAATTATCTCCTCAATTATCTCATTAGAAAATAATCCTTTATTTATCTCTTATTATTCACATATTTATGTGAATAAAACTCCTTTATTTCTCTCTTATTATTCACATATTTATGTGAATAAAACTCCTTTATTTCTCTCTTATTATTCACATATTTATGTGAATAAAACTCCTTTATTTCTCTCTTATTATTCACATATTTATGTGAATAAAACTCCTTTATTTATCTCTTATTATTCACATATTTATGTGAATAAAACTCCTTTATTTATCTCTTATTATTCACATATTTATGCAAATAAAACACTCCTTTCTAGAATGCTTGTGCCGTCCACCTTGGTGTGTCTAGAAGCAAAAATAAAACTTATTTATTTGCTTCTCAAGTGACTCGAACTCTGGCCCAACACCTTGCATGTGGCGCCATTTCCATAGGCATCTTCAGGCCATTTTTTCCAAGCCTGTTTGTGTGTCAAATTTTACCAACTTTTTCTTTTAAGGCCCTCTAGCCCTTATTTCCTATTTTGAACTTTAAAATTTGACATTTCGGCATCATTTCTAAGTTTCCTAAAATTTTCGATCGGCTCTGTTTGCTGACCATTTTCTTACATTTCCAAGTTTCCAGAAATGTTTACTTTCCTCTTTTGAATCATTTCCACATCATTTCCTTACATCCCCTAGTTTACAAAAATGTTCACTTTCCTCTTTTAAACCTAACGTTTCCAAAGCATTTCTTTACATTTCCATACATTGCCTTACATTTCCATACATTTCCATGCACCTTAGGGTTCCTAGAACTCCTCAGAACACATCCAACACACCCACTGAGCCCACTATCTCATGAATTACACACGAACGCATAACCCCTAATCTAGGATGTTACATTTTAGTCCCTAAAATATTTATTTTTGCAATCTAGTCCAACATACTCAATTTCATCAAAAATTCAAAGACAAAACTTGTTAATCTAACACATATTTATCATAATTCATCCTCAAACAACATAAACAACAATCTATCATCAATAGCTCAACTCAAAATATTCATCAAACTCAAAAATTAAAGCATGGGTCTTGTACATTTCATAGCAACGATCTCAAAAACGTAAAAATTATCAAAAACCGAACAAACAACATACTCAGAATTAGGCTTCCTAATTGCCGAAACTTAAAGCTTCAAGAATGGTGTTTTTTTCCTTCTCACATTCGGCCAAGAAAAGTGATAATGCATGTGTTCTCTTTATTTTATGCTTTTATTTATTATAAGTTTATAATATAATATTTATTATATATATATTATAACTTTAACTTATAAAATAGCTTATAAATGCATTATAAACCCACATGTTGCCGTCCACTATCTTATAGAATGGATAATTTACAACATAAGTCCTCTCCTATATAAAGACACATCAATTTAACCACTCAATCAAGAAAAATGCTACTTTTACCACTTATGCAATTTAGTCCTTTTTCTTAAATTAAACACACAAACAGACAAATTAAATTACGAAATTTTAACACATGCTCAATCATATATAATTAACACGAAAAATAATATTAAAATATTTTTTTGACTCGGATTCGTGGTCCCGAAACCACTGTTCCAATTAAGGTCAAAATCGGACTGTTACAAAAAATACCTTCACATTACAAACTAAATTATCATTTTATACCGAAAGCACACACACATAATAGAATATGAATCCATACCAAATTTTCTACATTTATATGTTATCCTTTAATGAAAGCTTTATTTATTATTTATATCAATTTTTTTTTTATAAATATATTTGTCTACACTTAATATAAAATCATTGACTAAGTTGATGTTATAGATGAAAGGAGAAAAGCTAAAATACCTTTACTTTACAATAAAATTGTATTATTTTAGGGTATTATTGTTATTTTCTATATTTTATATAGAAAATATAAAATTATACATATAATAATATTTCAACTCATACTTTTTTAGTATTCTACGTTTGTACTTTACACATGCATATAAAATCATTTATACTTTATAATAGGATTTTAGGGGTATTATTGTTCTTTACAATAATTTTTTATAAATATATTTATTAGATAAGTTTGTTTTTGCTCACATCGTGGATGTATATTAAATAAGAGGTTGATGCTTCGATAAGTCCTTAAAACAAAAATATAAGTTTTGAATGGTGTCATTGAAATTGACGAATTGTTGGAACAAAGTCAAACTTTCATTGAATCGAAAAGGTGTCGAAAGATTATGACTTTTGGGAAGGTATATGTGGGCAACCAAATTACAGTTGGAATGAATCAATCCATTTTAACCAATTTTGAGTGAAAACTTTCTAATTTATTAAAACAATTTAAGACATTGTATCTTAATAATAACATTTCCGAATTATTTTTCACAACGAAAGAAAATAAATTATTTTTAAGATAATTTCTCTGAAGCACCATACCCTTATTATTTTTGCAATTTTGGGATACAACAAATTCTGATGCAACAGAAACACCTTCTATCAAGATTGTGAAGGAAGATGTTGATGGAAGTTTTACGTGAGTGTCTGATATATTTGTTGCAAGACTAGACAGAATAATGCAAGGAAGAGGATAGATTTAATAAATAAAATAAAACTATAGTTAAATTTCCAAATCATAATAGTTGATGTACATGACTAGAAAAAGCAGTGGAATATAATGTTTAAGTTTTTGCATCATATAACGATACCAATTATTCATATGTCATCCAGAAAAAGGTAAAACTCCACTTTCAAAAAAGTCCATACGCACGAATATAAACTAGTTTCTTAAATAAAATGAAAATTCCCTTGTGCGGTTTTTTAATCCAATAATATCGTTAATTTAATACATCTTTTTATTATTATTTACTAAACTAGTACATTTTTCAAGTGGAAAGAGAAATCGATTTATGGTAAATCTATTTTGCCTTAAGTCAACATCATATTGAAATTTCCAATGTTTTTTCTACGATTACAAGTAAAAAGCTAAAAGAATATTCAAATTCCAAGGTTTTCTTTTCCATGGTTTCAAGAATATATATATATATATATATATCATTTTGTTATATTTTTCTTCAAAATAACTAACTGATGGATGTGATCTGACTAAAGAAACTTTATTTTAATCACAGAATTTTCTTTTTGGAAATTGGTTTTTTTATAAAGAGAAAATAATATTTAGTTACTAAAACGATTATTTTGAGCAAAAATATCATTTATTTTATCAAAACAAATTATTACTAGAACCTCCCTTAACAGATCAACAAAAACTTGCAACTCTTCCCTCCAATTAGAAGTCATTCTAGTTAGGTAATCGATAATTTAATTCTTTTTCCAAAGAATATGTCTTATAAATTACTAACTTTCATGTTTTAAGAACTGTTTAGTTCGCCTAAACAAAGCAGAATTTAAAGCCTCCAATGATCTATTTTAAATAACTTTAACTATTTTAAAACTATCAAATTAAATTATCACCCTTCTATATTCTAGTTCATGAAGAAGAGAAAAGTCATGTCTCATACCTAAACTAATTTTCTTTCTTTTTCATTTTTAATTCAATTATAATTGACTGATTAATGGATGACGTGAGGGTTAAAGAAATCAATTTAGCGTAAATTGATTTTGAAAATTGGTCAAGACAATCCAATTTTTAGGAAATCAGTTCATGTTAGATTGATTGCCAAAGAATTTCTGTCAGATTCTCTCATATTCCAAAAAATGGAAAAGAAAAATCCCTCACCTAACTCTCCACTATAAAAGGAACCAAACTCTAATAAAGAAAATCATTCCTAACTCATTTCAAACTAAAAAAAAAATTGATACTCTTAAAAAAATTGAAGGATTCTTGGCAATCAAAACTTTTTTTTTTATCAAAGTCACGTTTTCTTATCTCAATAAAACAAAATATTAAATATTTCCAATCTAATACTCATTTTCTATTAATTATCAAACTAATACAAGCTTTTCAAATGAAGATAAAAAATAATCAATTTTTCTTAAGTCAATTTTCATATTTTCATATGTTAATTAAGATCATTTCTCTTTCCAAAGAGAGTTTCTCAATTAAAGCATAAAAATAAAATTATTATTATGTAATTATCATGGTCAACATAGATTAGTTAGTGATTTGATTTGACATATGAAATTTTTTATTTTATTTTTAATTTTATAAAAAATGGTAAAATTATAAGAATATGCTAAAAAAATTAAGAAATTATGCTGTTTTTTTTAATTTATCAATCTACGCTATCTTTTGAGAGAGAAAGGAAAACACATCTTATAGGGAGTGCTTTCACTGATGTCAAAGTGAAAACGCGTCCTATAGTGCGTTTTCACTTTGCTAAAAATTTTATTTTTTTTTCTTGTGGTTGGAAATTAAAAATTTGTAGATTTATCTTTGTTCGTGTTTGAGATAGACATGGTTATAGTTTTAAGGAATACTTGAATTTACGGTGGTGTCGTGGAGTTGGGTGACCTACAAATTTCATTTGCCATGTGAGTATGGAGCCCTCACCTGGGAAGTCGGATCACGTTGAAAATCAAGGCCCCGGTTGATGGTGATTATAAAGTTTGGGGTTCAAGTGTAACTAGGGCTTTAAGTTTACAAAGGTTATGCGGGCATGGCAACGAGTTTCTCATTGGAAAAAGATGTTTTATAAAACTCATACACAAGTACAAGAAAGAAAAACACAGTGACGTTTTAGTATAATCAAGTAATTTTTTTTACCTATCTCCACCAAAGATGGTGACCCCGTTACTATAACCTATGACAGAATTGGGGTGAAATAGGGTCACTGCCTTTGGTGGAAATGGATAAAACGAATTACTTGATTATACTAGAAGACCCTTGTGGTTTTCTTCCTTGAACTTGTGTATGGGTTTTATAAAGCATGCTCATCTGACGAGAAAAACTTGTTGTCGTGCTCGCATAACCACCATAAACTACTACCATGGTTATGCTCCATCCTGTGACAACATAACCTTTGTAAACTTGAAGCCTTAATTACACTTCAAACCGAGACGGTATTGTCGTAACCATTTTTTTTGGAAACAACGGGGATCGACTTTGGTTTTTGAAAACGAAATTAAAAATGGGAGTCGCCGCCGATCTTTATTAGGTGTGATCGGATCACCTTTATTTTAATAAAACATTTTGGTTTACTAAAACAGTGCTTTAGGTCTACGAAATTTGAGAAAACGGGTTCGGGAGTCGGTTACGTGCGAGGAAGGATTAGCACCCTCGTCACGCCCAAAATTGGTACCAAATTGATTAATCATGTCCTAATGTTGAAAATTTGAAAAGATTTGAAAATACGATCATCTTTTATTTTTTTTAAAGCTTAAACAAATCGAGATGGATGATAAGACCTTCTCATTTCGAAGAGATGAAGTATCATACCCAGTAAGTTAGGGTGTGACACTTTGGGCTCCCGAAATTGAGCTTGCCTTTTGATTTTAAAACCCGATTTTAAAGTTTGAGAAGGATATTCCGTTATTTGCCAAACGAGTAACCGGAACCCAGTAAGTTAGGGCTCGATTTCTCGAAATTCCAAATACGAAATATTGCCTCTATTTTAAAGAAACTTATCTCGGAGTATCTAGATGTCGTGTCCAGTAAGTTAGGGCACAACATTTCGAATTTTTGAGAACAAGTATTTTATTTAAAACTTGTATTGCGATTTTAAAAGGGATATTCCGTTATCCAGATTAAATGAGAAAAACTGGAACCCAGTAAGTTAGGGCTTGGTTTCCTCTAATCTTTAATACGAAATATTGGTTATTTTAAAAACCTGATGCATCGAGAAAAAATAGTGTGACAAATGATAATATGAAAATACGATGTTACGTGTGAAAAGAATAATAATAATAATAATGAAATAACAAAATGAAATCCGAATAATATGCTAATACGAGTGATACTAAAATATTAACAATAATGATAAAGTAAAAATAATAATATAGGTAGTGACAAAATGAAAGTATTACGATAATAGTCGATATTAACAGATAGTAGAAAATAACGATAAAATAATAATGATGATAAAAACAATGGTAATAATGATAGCAATTAATAAACGAAATAATATATATAAAAATAAATAAATAAAAATATATACATATAATAATATAATAATAGTAATAATAATGATAATATAATAATGAAAATAAATAATAATAATGAAAATAACAAATAATAATAATAATAATAAATAAAATAATAATAATTGCAAAAAATAAATAAAATAAAAATATGATAGTAATAATAATAATAGCAAATGAATAATAATAGTAAAATACCTAAATAAATATTAGTGACAAAAAGAAATGATACTCATTAATAATAAAATAATAGTAATAGTAATAACAATAATATTGATAATAAATAGAATAGCAGATAATATTAATCATAATAATATCAATATTGAATTAATGATAAAAATAGCAAAACTAACGAAAGAAAAAAAAAGGGACTAAATTAAGATAAAAGTAAAATTAAAGGTTCAAATTTAAAAGAAAAAAATGAATCGGGACCCACATATAACGCGCTAAAATGAGGAGGGACCAGATGGGAAATAATCCCATCCCACTAAACGCAGCGTCTTTGTCACGGGCTAAAATGGAACCAGAGAAAAAATCTATAGGGGCGATTTGCAAATAAAAAGAACCGAATTAAAAGGTCAAAAAATGCGGAAGGGCTATCCGCGCAAATAGCCCTTTTAATAAAAACACGCGGATCCTTCATGCTCGGGTTCGGTCGCCATGAAGTTAGAAAGCGATGCGGCGTCGTTTTAGCCTATGGATCAAGGCCTAAAACGGCGCCGCTTTTGCTTGCTTATAAAAGGCATTTTTTTAAAAATTTTTCATTTCTGCAGATTTGATTTTAAAAAAGAGAGGGGGTTTCTTTGTTTTCTCTGGACAAAGTCCAGATTCTCGCCAAAGGGCCAGTAGCTTTGTTTGTCGCCGCCGCGCCGCCACCGCAGTGCCGCATGGCGAACCCCTCCAAAAGTGAGTTTTTATTCTTTTTTTATATTCTTTCATATAAAAATAAAAAAGAAATAAAAGGAAAATACAAAATGATTTAAAAGCCAAAACACAAGATAATCACCTCGACCTTACAACTTCCTCTTTTCTATGTTCTGCTTAGATTATCTGCTTTTACTCTTTTGATTTGGTATCCAAAGAATGGCTCTCTACTTTTGGTTTCTATTTTTCGAATCTTTGCTTGGATCTATGTTATTTTGGTATTCAAAATCTCTTTTTTTTGTATTCCAAAACTCCCCACAGACAATGTATTTTGTTTGGCTTTTTATAGCCATTTTACACGATTTATTTGACTATTTTTATGTCAGTCTTTTCTTGCTTTTGCAGTGTTAGTGGAGCAAGTGGCCAAGTGGTGATGGGCGGTGGCCAAGCGGTCTTTGCAGTGGTTAGAAGTCGGGGTCAAAAGAGGGGCGCAGCTAGGCTAATTTAGGGTTTTAGAAACCCTAAATTTTTTTGAAAATTTTAATGTTTTTGGGCCTGATAATGGGTTTGCAATTTGGGTTTTAGTGTTTGGGTTTAGTTTAGGCTGGATGGGCCTCGGGCAATTTGGGCCTTCTACAGGTATAATCAGCATCAACATAGACCTTGAGTTACAAAATGATCTCGACTTCTCAGGTAATGGCTCCATACTCACACGAAAAGTGAAATTTGTAATTTACCAAGCTCCACGAAATCATAGTGAACTCAAACACAACTTAAAACAATGACTATGTGTCCCTCAAAGCGAGAGAGAAATAAATCTTTAAACCTGGAAATTTCAGCACACAAGAAAAAGAAAAAAACAATTTAAAGGAGATTGAGATATGGGTGACTAAGGGATGGGAACATGCATTTATATAAGGGATGAGGTGGGTTAAAAGGGGATTTTTTTTTATTTTTATCCCGGGAATCCCAGGTTGCAATGTATGAAATTTATCTCGAGAATCCCGGGTTGTAGAGGCTCAGAGGTAGAAGAAATCAAGTGGCATGGGGGTTAAAATGACCATAGAGAAAATGCCCATTGCAGGAAGCATTTTCACCTGACATGGAAGTGAAAACACTTCCTGCAAGACGCATTTTCTATTGACATGTGGCTAGAAAACGGATCTTGCAGGAGGCATTTTCATTGCCATGTCAGATGAAAATGCTTCCTGCAGGGGGCGTTTTCTATATGGCCATTTCAACCCCTAAGCAAACTTGATTGCTTCTCCCTTTGAACCCCTACAACCCAGGATTTTCGGGATAAATTTCTCTACCATGTTTGGGTGCTGAAAAATGCCGTTGTGGGAGAGCGTTCCCCCCCCTAGAAATTCCAAATTTAAGTTTGTTCCATAAAAAACTTGTGATGCCCAGGGCATGTGTTGTTTGTGGAATCATTTCATGTGTGTCGGGGTAAGATATCTATAAATTAAACTTAATATAATCCATTGATTTTCCATACCGACCTTTGAAGCAAATTGTTGATCTTAAGGATACTTGGCATTAGGAGTTATCGACATTATGCTGAAAAACCACAAATTCCGTTCCTATGTTTTCGTTAAAGCAAAGGTAATTCGTTAAATTACGTGTAGGTTTAGGGATTTGGGTGATGAGAACTATATTTTTTACTATTTACTCAATTTTAAATATGTGGAACATGATATTTGGTTCAAGATGAATAGACGAGTCATAGTTGTTATCCATTACAACGGTCAAATTTGTGAGATCAAAATTGGGCCCATTTTTGTATCAGCCTAATCTGAAGATCTGATATTCAACCAAAGCATAACATTAAAAGAGTTTTGGACAAGGATTAGGCACAAAGTGGGGACCCGGAGAAGAATTTTGAGCCTGGAATGTAGATATCAAATGTCATTTAACCTCGTTAGTGATCTATTGTAATTTGATACGTTAAATTAGGCTCTCTAGTACACTTGAGGAGCTTATTCTCAAGCAATTGAAATGTATTTTATATGTTTTTATCGATTTTTAGTTTTGTTGTTAATAAATTGTTTTTTTATTAATTTTAAGCCATTTTTTAGACCTAAATTGGCCAATCGTGCCATGGGGACCCTAACAATATGATCGAGTGGTGTAGGGAGTCGATAATGGCCTGAACGTGAAGAAAACATGATCAAGAAGGGGGTATCATGATATCGAAGCATGAAAGTTGTGGTACCCCTAACAATGCTCAAATGAAGAGAATCGAGGTCATTTACAGTGGTATCGCGATAGTAAGACTCACAATCTCAAGACTATTGTGGGTATCGCGATACCCAAGCCTGACGAGTGAAAAAAACTGCAAGGGCAATTTTGTGTCCAAACAAGGTTGTCTTCTTTTTACTTAACGGCAAAATGATCAACATTAGGTTAAATATTAGTAGAATATAAATACTACTTTTTGAGCCTTTGAACTCATAGTTTGCGGCTAAATAGTTTCTTTAGGGTTTATAGTTTTTAGGTTAGGTTTTCTTTCTCTTTTCCTTTCCTTTCCTTTTCTTTTTTTCTTTTCATTTTTAGTTTAGGTTTTCTCTTTTCTTTTTAGGTTACATTTTAGTTTTGTTGTTTACTTTCTTCCTTCTTGTTAAAGATTTTGTAAACAAGGACGGAAAAACTCTTGAGCTTCAATGGAACTTCATCAATTGAATAAACATTTTCTTAAACCCTTTGCTTTCATTTTATGCTTACAATATGTTTGATAAAATGCTTGCTTGGAATTTGAGTTTGAAATATGCTAAATTTGTTGGATGGTTGATTGTTTGGTTGTTTGTGAACTTAAGTTGATATCTATTCTTAATTGATTGGTTGTTCTATTATATCAAAATGCCTGATACACTAGAATTGATGCCTCTAACGAAAAACCTAGATAAACGAGACTATGACGATTGTGTCGAGTAGTGAGATCGAGAGGTAATCTATATGCCTAGGTGAGACCGAGAGGTAATCTTAGGTGATATTTTTTAGTCAAAGATGAGACTGAGAGGAGATTTCTAACTAAGAGTGGCAACCATTATAATCGGTATATGTTCATTAGTTTAATTAGCACTAAACTAATCAACTGACCATCATTTAATCATTTACATTATCATATCTCAAAAATCGGGTTAATAGAAATGGGCATTAGATTGTAGGCTCGAGAGAAAAAATTTGGGTTTTGTGTCTTAGAAGCTGAAATATGATAAAATAAATAATTAGTTAATAATAGTAAAAATAATAATTAAATTAAATAACAATGGTATTAATAATTGGGGCATTAGTAAAAATAAATAGAGACTAATTTGGAATAGTGGTTAAAATAGAGGTTAAATGTGTAAATTAAGACTAGTTGTTAAAAAGGGAGTCAATAGAATAAGGGAGAAATAGGAGAGGACTTAGAGGGCAAACAGTCCAATTTAAAAAAATAGTTGGCTATAAAAACCACTTGCTTTCCCAATTTCTCTCGAAGCTTTTTCATTTAAAAATTTTGTTAGATCTAGATTGGAAAACTTTCTCTCAAAAATTTCTGCATCTCTTATTTTTTTCTTGGCATCCAAACACTCTTTATTCTTTCAATTTTGCAAGAAAATCACTCTTTTTTCTCTAATTTCTCACCTAAACTTTGCTCGTTTTTGCTCAATTGGTACAAATTCATGGAGATTTTTGAACTAAAGTTAAATATATTGTTTTCTTATGATTAATTTTTATTAGGTATTTTTAATTTGAATTTTCATACATCTAAGAAAGAAAATTAAAGATCCATGATTTTTACTGCTATCTTTTGCATAAAAATGGTGAATCTCATAATAAAGAGCTAAAAGATGTTTTTAAAAATAATTTTCAATATATATTGACGATATTAAGAGGTTTACAAATCCAATTTATCAAAATCTTTAAGTAATTGCATGAATTAAATGGTTTTCTTTTGAGAATGAAGATGAACAATGTTTTTTCAAAAAAAAAATATTAATTAAAGAAATTGAGCAAAGTTAGAGATCTAGATATGTAATTTAACTTTAATTAGGGGGTTAGAAGGTAGAAATTAAGGATTTAATTAAGTTAAAAATAAGAAATTAAGCGAAATAGATTGTACGAAATAAGTCGAATAAGTATGTGTGAGTGGAGAGCCATTGTATGAACAGAAAGAGAGTAAGCTAGATTGTTTCTGAATGCTTAGTAATATGTATATTTTTTTGTGAAGCTAAAAACATTGGTAGAGCCTCAACAAACCGAGATAAACACAAGCATAAAGTTGTCTAGTTCGGCAAGCTGTGGTCAGTTATAGATGAGTGGATTTGTATGTTGTGTTTTAGTATGAATTGCGAGATCTAGAGAGTTGAAGTGAGGCTTGCGAACCCCCACTTATTGTATACGAATCTTGACCTTTTCTTGGTGCAAATTGTTGCAAATTTTTTTGAATTGTTGAGCATCCATGTTGTGCAAATTTAAAAGGTATGTGTATATATATAATACATACGTATAGGGATTTCGTTATTTATATATAATATATGGGTTTTGGTGTTATGGATATATATATATATTTGGGTGCATGGGTTTTGTATGTATAATATATTTTCGTGGGTCTATTATACACATAGTACATATATATGTGTGGTTTTGCTATACATAATATATATATGTGTGGGTTTTATTATATATAATATATATGTGGTTATAGGTTTTGTATTATCTAATATATATAAATATATATGGGACTTTTAATGTATGCTAAAAATTTGACTTGACAAAGGTCACTAAATAGGTATGTATATATATATGTAATATATATTTGTATATGGTTATGTAGTACTTGCGAATGGACATAAAAATAAATAATATAATACAGACTTTTATAACATACGAATTCTATTGATAGTGCACATTTATGCATGCATGAACTCGTAAGTGAATTATGAGTTTTATGATATTGCAAGTTCTGATTAGTGTAAAATTATATTTTTGTGAAATGCTAAGTGCAATCTCAATAGTAGTTAACACCCCTAACCCGTATTCGTCGCTGGATTAGGGTTAAAGGCGTTACCGGACAGATAAAAAACTTTCACAGACATTTCATATTACAATTGTACAATCATAATCAAAGTGTCCCTTTTATAGGTCAACGAGACCTTAATCATGCTTTAGAATAGGGTCAGGACTAAACCGAACACATACTAAAGTTTCATGAAATTTAAAACTTTACTAAGACACAGAGGTCACACGCCCGTGTGGGCTGGTCGTGTGCCTCCCACGGCTACTAGACTGTAACACCCCAAACCCGGTCAAAACGTTACGACCAAATTTGAGTTGTTACAGGGAGAAAAATTTAAAAAAAAAACTTTTGGCAATATCAGAGTTGAGAAAAACATTTGGATTAGAGAGTTCAAGTCAGGGCATACTATCTTCTCTTTGAGTTAATTAGGTGTTGAAAATGAGTTTATTTTACCAAAATCGAACTCAGAAATTTTTGAAAGGTGATCATCAATGTAAAAGTTGAGGTACGTAATCATTGGAAATAATATTTTTTTCTGAAATTGTTAAGGAAAATCCCAAGTTTTAGTTATTTTAGCTTACCGTTCCTTTGTTGAAATTTTAGAAAACCTCTATTACGTTTTTAAGAAAACCCCGTTCCTTGATAATTCATAACGTGCATAAAATCAGTATATAAACAAAATCCCCAAAACAGAAATAAATTTAAAGCGGCCTTATTACAGATTAAAATCCCAAAATAGAAGAAGTAGGTTTAAAGTAAAGTTCGAGTTTACTAAAAAAAAGGTAGCAACGCATGGCCACCTCGAGTCTGTCTCGGCTCCAAATCCGCTATCTATTGATTACCTGCAGAATTCGCAAAAAGGGGTACGTCGTTGAGACTCAGTGTGTGTAAATCCCCGTATAACACAGACTGGGCCTTAGCCCTCTCAATATAGCATATGTCACATGCATGCAATGCAGCCCAATCCCAGTTTAACTCTCCATCCAAACACCCGTGGCATCATGCCACTGTGGTTCATGACCATCGTGGTTCTAGACCACTCGTGACAATAGTCACTCGTGACAATAGTCACTTAATATAATCGTGGGGCCAACCCACTGTGGTCTTAGACCACCGTGACGATCTCTGAATAGTTTATGTTTATGTGGGGCCAACCCACTGTGGTCTTAGACCACCGAGACAAGCCACTGTTATAAGCAATCATGGTATTAACCACCGTGGTACTCAGACCACTCGTGACAATAGTCACTTAATCAATACTTCCCCCTCCTTTCAATTCCTGAGCCCATGCTCTTTACATCGTGCACAATGTGTATGCAATCGTCATCACAATGCATAACAGATACTATTTCATACATGAATAACAATAAACATACATACAGGCATATAATCAAGAATATCAACCATGAAGAACTTACCCGGTGTCTCCAACCTTACCCATAAGGGTATTTTTCCTATCACATCAATCCTTTCGGCTTTTGGCCATTACAGTTAATAACATAACTACAGATAAGTGTGTGAATAGTACACATCTGATAACGCGTAATACCAAGATATCTACGTCAACGCTTCCGCTAACAGGAACGACAGCTATCTGCCTATCCCAGGCAGACGTCGGCTCTCTACCACAGCCCGGCAGAAAATCTCGAACCGCCGATACCACTCGAAGTTTAAAGTTTGGAATGGATACTATGGGTACACTCCCCTCCTCGGCTTGATCGTTTCTTGTATCCATGAAAGGTTCTTGATCAGGAAACAGGGTTAAGACATTGAAAGAGAATAGAGGGAATAAGAACTCAAATCGATGAAGTTCCTCACCTTGATCAACAGAAGCCGAACGTTAACAGACTTGGCTAAAGAAACCGTTTGTGCCCCTCCTATTCGGCCAACGACTACTTGCCAAAACCCCTTTTGAAAACAGGCCACACGAAAAAGAGATGACGGAACACACCGCTCTACGATCGATCGAGTGCCTGTGAAGTGAGTCGAACCTTCTGGTTAACCATTGCAACGAGGATTAAGAAAAAGAATGAGATGAAAAGAGAGAAGAGCTTTTAACACCACAAGAATATGCCGAATGAAGAGTCTATGTTTGGCTTCTATCAAGAATCGATGGAAGGGTGCCGATTCGGTTTTGAAGAAGAAACAAGAGAAGATGAACTAGGGAGATTCGACTATGAAGAACAAGAAGAAAAGAAATGGAGCAAGAAGGTGTTTCTTCGGCTTTGGAGAAAAAGTAGAGAAGAAAAGGAATTTTGGCTTGACAAGAGAGGGATGAGGTTGATTTGGATTCTGTTATGGTGCTTAAGAGAAGAGCAAAGAAGATGGCAAAAAGTAATATGGAGGGTGTATGGTAAGGAAATAGTCGGCGGAGAGGTGGTTTGATAGCTTTCAAGAACAAGGTGCACGAATGAGAGGTTTGCGATTCAGAGAAAAATATGAGAAAAGAGTTGAAAGTCACCAAAAGAAAAAGGAGAGAAACCCTTAGGTGATCTTAGGCAATTTTGGCACACAATGCTAGACATCCCAAAATGAAACAAAGGCTCACAAATTCGCACACCTTCACTAGGAGCTCTCGGTTAGTAAACCTACA
This sequence comes from Gossypium sturtianum, assembly GCA_025698515.1. Taxonomy (NCBI): domain Eukaryota; kingdom Viridiplantae; phylum Streptophyta; class Magnoliopsida; order Malvales; family Malvaceae; genus Gossypium; species Gossypium sturtianum. The sequence goes on from CM046952.1 coordinate 65,151,303, forward strand.
CTCAATACCGAAAATCCCCCAACCACAACATCACATAGCCGTCACTCTCCTCCCCTCCCAAACTCTAACTTTCGGCCAACACTCAAACACCAACCCTCTCCTTGATTTCCTCCACCGAATGCTCCCCATCACTCATTCGAATAGTTTGAACAATTCAAACTCCCCAAATCCCTCATGGCCATTCATTCAAATGGTTTGACTCTTTCAACACCCATCCTTGAAGAGCCCTAGCCGAATCCACCACTCTAGCTCCCTAGGCGCAAAAATAAAACTCCACAAAGAGGCTTGTGGGATTCGAACCTTCTCCTCGCTACTACTCCTTGTGACGCCACTTCCATGCACTCTTAAGTGGCGCCCCCTTGCCACCTTACCACCTCTCTTCTTGTGTCATAAAACCCAAATATGTATTCTTAAGACCTACCTCTGCTAGCTTTCCCCCTAAAGTGCCTAAAACAGAATTTTCACCAAGGCTCAAGCCTAACCCCGAGCCTCCCCGGGATCCTCCAAACACATAAAAAGAACAAACAAAACATGCCAACACACAGCAACACAAATAATGCCAAGCCCCTAAATCCAGGATGTTACAGTTCTACCCCCCTTAAAGAAATTTCAGCCCCGAAATTTACCTGGTCAAAAGAGGTGAGGGTATTGCTGTCGCATCACATCCTCTGGCTCCCACGTGGCTTCTTCAAGACCGTGATTCCGCCACAACACTTTAACCAACGGAACCGTCTTCCTCCGCAACACTTTAACATCTCGGTCTAGGATCTGAACTGGTTCCTCCTCAAAAGATAAGTCAGGCCTTACTTCGATTTCTTCCACTGGCACTATATGAGATGGATCCGAACGGTAGCGCCTTAACATCGAGACATGGAATACATCATGAATCTGCCTCAATTCCAAAGGTAGCTTGAGCTGATAAGCTACTGGTCCCACACGCTTCAACACACGATAAGGCCCGATGAACCTGGGGCTCAGTTTGCCCTTCTGTCTGAACCTTAAGACTTTCTTCCACGGTGAAACCTTTAAGAAAACTTGATCACCCACAGAGAACTCTATATCTTTACGTTTCAGATCCGCGTAAGATTTCTACCTGTCAGAAGCTTCCTTTAACCGAGTCCGAATCAACTTAACCTTCTCCTCTGTTTCAGAAACTATTTCTGGACCCAACACTTGTCGCTCACCCAACTCAGTCCAACAAGTAGGAGTGCGACACTTCCGACCATATAACGCTTCATAGGGTGCCATCTGAATACTGGATTGGTAGCTATTGTTGTATGCGAATTCAGCCAACGGTAGAAAATCCTCTCAACTACCTCCGAAGTCAATAACACAACTTCTTAACATGTCTTCCAAGACCTGAATTACCCTCTCCGATTGACCATCAGTCTGTGGATGAAACGTTGTACTGAAATCCAGTTTTGTACCCAACACTTGATGCAACGCCTTCCAGAACCTCGACGTAAACCTGGGGTCTCTGTCTGATATGATAGACACGGGTACCCCATGCAACCTCACAACCTTCGCCACATACAACTTGGCTAACTTCTGTAATGAATAATCAACTCAAACCGGTATAAAATGAGCAGACTTCGTCAATCGATCCACAACTACCTACACTGAATCTTTCTTCGTGGGCGTAAGGGGTAGCCCACTCACAAAGTCCATCGTTATCCTTTCCCACTTCCAAAGTGGAATCTTTATTGGCTGTAGCAACCCCGAAGGTAATTGGTGTTCCGCCTTCACCTGTTGACACGTCAAACATTTATCCACCATTTCAGTCACTTCTTGCTTCAGACCCAGCCACCAAAACTGTTCTCGCAGATCCCTATACATCTTACTCCCACCAGGATGCATAGCGTATGGGCTACTATGCGTTTCCCGTAAAATCTTTTGCCTCAATTCAAAATCCTTCGGCATACAAGCCTTTCCCCAAAAGCACAAAACCCCATCACTGTTCACACTAAAATCTGCTATCTCACCACCTGCTACTAGCCGAAATTTTGCACTTAGCGATTTATCAGACAACTGCTTCTCTTTTATCTAACTGACCCAAGAAGGCTTCACTTGAAGTTCAGCTAGCACACTTCCATCATCATACAAGCTAAGATGGGCGAACATTGCTCTCAAGTCTGATATCACTTTACGACTTAATGCATCTGCCACCACGTTAGCTTTACCCGGGTGGTACTCGATTGAGCAATCATAATCCTTTAATAATTCGATCCACCTCCGCTGCCTTAAATTCAGCTCCTTCTAGGTAAGGAGATATTTTAGGCTCTTGTGGTCTGTATAAATGATGGATTTCTCCCTATACAGATAATGTCTCCAGATTTTTAGAGCAAACACTACTGCAGCTAATTCCAGATCATGCGTGGGATAATTCACTTCATGCGATCTCAACTGCCGAGACGCATACGCTACCACCTTCCCTTCCTGCATCAACACACATCCTAAACCCGTGTGCGACGCATCACAAGAAACGACAAACTCCTTTCCAAACCTCAGTCAAATCAAGATCTTGGAGCCTCAGTTAGAATTCTCTTCAACTTCTCAAAACTTTCTTGTTGCTTATCTGACCAGACAAATGGTACCCCTTTCCGTAACAACTTGGTTAACGGTGCGGCTATTAACGAGAACCCCTCAACAAACCTCCCCAGTAGTACCCAAATAAACCGAGAAGCTCCGAATTTCGCCACGCACTTAGGCGCCTCAATCCAACACAACTTCAATTTTCTGGGGATCTACCCTATTCCCCTCAGCAGACACAATATGTCCTAAAAAGGTAACTTCCCTCAGCCAGAATTCACACTTACTGAATTTGGCGTACAGCTGTTTCTCTCTCAAAATTTACAGCACCACCCAAAGATACGAATCATGTTCCTCCTCCAAACTTGAATAGACCAAAATATCGTCTATAAACACCACGATAAACTGATCCAGATAGGGTTGGAATACCCGGTTCATCATGTCCATAAACGCAGCTGGTGCATTTGTTAATCCAAACGGCATCACCAAGAACTCGTAGTGACCATAACGAGTTTGAAAAGCTGTCTTATGAATATCTGCCTCATTGACCTTAAGCTGGTGATAACCTGACCTCAAGTCTATCTTTGAAAAGACCGAAACGCCTCGTAACTGGTCAAATAGATCGTCTATCCTAGGTAGCGGGTACTTGTTCTTAATCGTCAACTTGTTCAACTGCCTATAGTCAATGCACATCCGCATTGACCCGTCCTTCTTCTTAACAAATAACACCGCGCTCCCACGGTGACACACTTGGTCGGATAAAACCCCACCCAATAGTTCCCGAATTTGGGCTTTCGGCCCACCAACTCTTTCGGCGCCATTCTATATGGGGCAATAGACACCGGCGCCGTCCCCCTAAGGAGGTCAATACCGAATTCCACCTCACGATCCGCAGGTATTCCCGAAGCTCTTCTCGAAAAACATCGAAAAATTCCTTCACCGCTCGACATCCCCTACGATCGAATCCTTGGCCTCCAAAGCACACACGAAAGTTAAGAAAGCCTCGCATCCTTTTCTCACCATTCTTTCAGCCTTTAATGCCGATACTACATTAGACAAGTAGTTCCTCCTCTCACCTATCACCACCGCCTCATTACCCTCAGGAGTCCTTAACACCGTGCGCTTAGCAACACAATCCAAGTTAGCTCGATATCTCACTAGCCAGTCCACACCTAAGATTAAATCGAACTCCCCGAACGACAGTTCCATCAGATCAGCCGGAAAAACCATCCCTTGAACTTCTAGAGGCACACCCCTAAAGAGTTTGTTCACCACTACAGATTGTCCTAAAGGGCTAAGTACAGTCATCTCCCTAGAAGCAATCTCAGAGTCTATCTTCGAGTTCCGCACACGACTACTAGCAACATAGGAATGTGTTGATCCAATATCAATCGCTGAGAAAAAGCAATCCATAAATAAGGAACGTACCGGTTATGACGTCCGGTGTATCGCCCTCCTCTCGGCGTCTAGCTGCATAGACCAACCCAGGCTGTCTTGCATCAGTGTTCCCAGCACCTCTGCCCGGTGCTCCACGCCCACGACCAAAACCATTTCCTCCTCTGGTCGGACCACGGCCTCTCTGAGGTTGCTGACTATTCCTACCAGGCTGTACGTGATTCTGACCTACTGGCTGTACTCTGATTGGTTCTTACGGACAATCCTTTACCCGATGATCCACTAATCCACATCTGAAACATCCATTACTTCTTGCCCAGCATTCTCCTAAATGAAACTTCCCACACGTAGCACATTGCTACGGCCGACCAGTAACAACGGGCCTCAAGGCTCGACCCGACCCATCCAACCTAGGCCTCTTCTAAAAATTTCCAGTAGATCTTGACGATCCAAAATTCCTTTTATTCCTACCCTTGTCCCTATCTTGGTTCTACCTTTTAGACCCCTTTGCCTCTTCGGCTATCTTAGCCTTTTCCACCAAAACAGTGAACTCTCTTTCCCGTTGCGGAGCTATCAGTACTCACAAATCATCCCTCAGGCCATCCTCAAATTAGACACAACGCTCGTGATCCGTTGACACAATGCCTCGGGCATATTGGCTAAGACCCAAGAACTCCGCTTCATACTCAGCCACTGACTTACTCCCCTGAACCAAGTTAAGGAATGCCTTCCGCTGAGCGTCTACATAACTCGACCCAATGTATTTCCCCTGGAACGCAGACTTAAAGAAGTCCCAGGTAGTACGGTCTATTATTATACCATCTCTGACCGTGAGCCACCACTGGTAAGCCTCATCTCGGAGAAGAGACACAACTCCTTTCAGTTTTTCTTCCGCGGTGCAGTCAAGATCATCCATAATCCGTTCCACTGCCTCTAACCAGTACGCGGCTACATTAGGAGCCATACTAGAAATGCCCCTAAACATTTCAACCCCATTCGCCCGAAGTCGCTCCTACACAGATTTCTAAGCCGCTGATCCCGTGCTCGCTCCAGCCACCCTCTCCAGAACGCGTAACATAGCCTAAGACACAACATCGTCTCCACCAGTTTGGTCCTGAAACTCTGCTTCCGCAACTAGCGATGTGGGCACTTCACCTTCCGGCCCATGCCCAGATTCCGAAGGCTCAGACCCAAAATCTCGGCCTCTTCCATGGCCTCGCATACCGTGTCCACGTCCTCTAGTACTTATTACTACTAATGCGATTTAATCTGATTAAGAGTTTTATGAGTTAGTGTTTTCTTCCACTGTTTATTACAGAGCAGTTTTATGAAATTATCATTATGAGTAATTTTCGCCAATTCATACACACCTAAGGTTTCAGTCTCTAGAGTTGCATTTCCCAGTACAAGTGATCATAGCATCTTACACCTAGTCCATGTAAAACAACCAAAAGTCAGAAGACTTACCGTACGGGTTTGGTGCCTTAGACTCGAGTGCCATGCTTCCAGAGAACATATATTTCTAAACCGTCTTTTAAAACATTTTTGAACCTCATACCCATGGCCGAGTTTTTGAAACCTAGGCTCTGATACCATAATTGTAACACCCCAAACCCGGTCAAAATGTTACGACCAAATTTGAGTTGTTACAGGGAGAAAAATTTTAAAAAAACTTTTGGCAATATCGGAGTTGAGAAAAACATTTGGATTAGAGAGTTCAAGTCAGGGCATACTATCTTCTCTTTGAGTTAATTAGGTGTTGAAAACGAGTTTATTTTACCAAAATCGAACTCAGAAATTTTTGAAAGGTGATCATCAATGTAAAAGTTGAGGTACGTAATCATTGGAAATAATATTTTTTTCTGAAATTGTTAAGGAAAATCCCAAGTTTTAGTTATTTGTAGCTTACCGTTCATTTGTTGAAATTTTAGAAAACCTCTATTACGTTTTTCAGAAAACCCTGTTCCTTGATAATTCATAACGTGCATAAAATCAGTATATAAACAAAATCCCCAAAACAGAAATAAACTTAAAGCGGCTTCATTACAGATTAAAATCCTGAAATAGAAGAAGTAGGTTTAAAGTAAAGTTCGAGTTTACTAAAAAAAAGTAGCAACGCATGGCCACCCCGAGTCTGTCTCGGATCCAAATTCACTATCTACTGATTACCTGTAGAATTCGCAAAAAGGGGTGAGTTGTCGAGACTCAGTGTGTGTAAATCCCCGTATAACACAGACTGGGCCTTAGCCCTCTCAATATAGCATATGTCACATGCATGCAATGCAACCCAATCCCAGTTTAACTCTCCATCCAAACACCTGTGGCATCATGCCACTGTGGTTCATGACCACCGTGGTTCTAGACCACTCGTGACAATAGTCACTCGTGACAATAGTCACTTAATATAATATTGGGGCCAACCCACTGTGGTCTTAGACCACCGTGACGATCTCTGAATAGTTTATGTTTACGTGGGGCCAACCCACTGTGGTCTTAGACCACCGAGACAAGTCACTGTTATAAGCAATCGTGGTATTAACCACCGTGGTACTCAGACCACTCGTGACAATAGTCACTTAATCAATACTTCCCCCTCATTTCAATTCCCGAGCCCATGCTCTTTACATCGTGCACAATGTGTATGCAATCGTCATCACAATGCATAACATATACTATTTCATACATGAATAACAATAAACATACATACAGGCATATAATCAAGAATATCAACCATGAAGAACTTACCCGGTGTCTTCAACCTTACCCATAAGGGTATTTTGCCTATCACATCAATCCTTTCGGCTTTTGGCCATTACAGTTAATAACATAACTACAGATAAGTGTGTGAATAGTACACACTTGATAACGCGTAATACCAAGCTATCTACGTCAACGCTTCCGCTAACAGGAACGACAGCTATCTGCCTATCCCAGGCAGACGTCGGCTCTCTACCACAGCCCGATAGAAAATCTCGAACCGTCGATACCGCTCGACATTTAGAGTTTGGAATGGATACTATAGGTACACTCCCCTCCTCGGCTTGACCGTTTCTTGTATCCATGAAAGGTTATTGATCAGGAAACAGGGTTAAGGCATTGAAAGAGAATAGATGGAATAATAACTCAAATTGATGAAGTTCCTTACCTTGATCAACAGAAGCCGAACGTTAACAGACTTGGCTTAAGAAGCTGTTTGAGCCCCTCCTATTCGGCCAACGACTACTTGCCAAAACCCCTTTTGAAAACAGGCCACACGAAAAAGAGATGACGGAACACACCCTTCTACAACCGGTCAGGGCCCAGGAAGTGAGTCAAAACCTTCGGTTAACCATTGCAACGAGGATTAAGAAAAAGAATGAGATGAAAAGAGAGAAGAGCTTCTTAACACCATAAGAATATGCCGAATGGAGAGTCTATGTTCGGCTTCTATCAAGAATCGATGGAAGGGTGCCGATTCGGTTTTGAAGAAGAAACAAGAGAAGATGAGCTAGGGAGATTCGACTATGAAGAACAAGAAGAAAAGAAATGGAGCAAGAAGGTGTTTCGGCTTTGGAGAAAAAGTAGAGAAGAAAAGGAATTTTGGCTTGACAAGAGAGCGGATGAGGGTTGATTTGGATTCGGTTATGGTGCTTAAGAAAAGAGCAAAGAAGATGGCAAAAAGTAATATGGAGGGTGTATGGTAAGGAAATAGTCGGCCAAAGGTGGTTTGATAGCTTTCAAGAACAAGGTGCACAAATGAGAGGTTTGCAGTTCAGAGAAAAAGATTAGAAAAGAGTTGAAAGTCACCAAAAGAAAAAGGAAAGAAACCCTTAGGTGATCTTAGGCAATTTCGGCACACAATGCTAGACATCCCAAAACGAAACAAAGGCTTACAAATTCGCACACCTTCACTAGGAGCTCTCGGTTAGTAAACCCACACTCAATGCCGAAAATCCCCCACCCACAACATCACATAGCCGTCACTCTCCTTCCCCCCCAAACTCTAACTTTCGGCCAACACTCAAACACCAACCCTCTCCTTGATTTCCTCCACCGAATGCTCCCCATCACTCATTCGAATAGTTTGACCAATTCAAACTCCCCAAATCCCTCATGGCCATTCATTCAAACGGTTTGACTCTTTCAACACCTATCCTTGAAGAGCCCTAGCCGAATCCACCACTCTAGCTCCCTAGGCGCAAAAATAAAACTCCACAGTGAGGCTTGTGGGATTCGAACCTTCTCCCTACTGCTACTCCCTTGTGACGCCACTTCCATGCACTCTTAAATGGCGCCCCCTTGCCACCTTACCACCTTTCTTCTTGTGTCATCAAACCCAAATATTTATTCTTAAGACCTGCCTCTGATAGCTTTCCCCCTAAAGTGCCTAAAATAGAATTTTCACCAAGGCTCAAGCTTAACCCCGAGCCTCCCCAGGATCCCCCAAACACATAAAAAGAACAAATAAAACATGCCAACACATAGCAACACAAATAATGCCAAGCCCCTAAATCCAGGATGTTACATAGACATAACCATGTGTCCTGGCCGTGCCAAAACAGGGCATGCATACTGACTTATCCACACGGCCGGCAGACACGCCCGTGTGCCATGGCCGTGGACTCTTAGGCTATATACTGACTTATTCACACAGCTATCAGGCACGTCCGTGTACCATGGCCGTGTACACTTGGGCTAGCTACTGACTAAATCCCAGGGCCACTAGGCACGCCCGTGTGCCTGAACCGTGTAGGCAAAACAAGCCACTAGCATGGCCAAAATACCACCCACAATAGGGTCAAACCTACAAGCCATCCACCAATTCATTTTATGCACAATTGACATCCAAAAACATATCAAACTAATCAACAAAGTTTTGCATCCAATCTCATTTTCAAACATGCCAATTTGCACAACTAAAACACTTATACCACCAATCATGATTCATCCACATTTACCTCTCATATAACCATTTCTTTTCTCAAACATTTAAACTCAAAATTTCATCCATATGCTTACCATAAACTTGTCTATTTCATAGCCATGAGATCATGCCAAAACCAACATCATATAACATATTCACAATTGCATAATACTAACACATAACTAGCCACATCACATGGCTAAGTTCATATCTCAAACTTATACCAAATAACTAGCCTATACATGCCATACTTAGTATATACATTTTCAAAAGATACCAAAATGAGTTTGAGTAGTGTGATGACGATCCTTGACGGTCCCTGAGCCTTCATTAGCTTTGACGATATGTAACAGAGTAAACACATACATAGAGTAAGCTTTCCAAAAGCTTAGTAAGCCATATACAAATAAACTTAACATTTAAGCATTCAAGACATATAATCAATATGAATTCACTAAAAGCTCAATTGGATAGCCATAATTCTTCTTGGCACATTTACTTAGCCATTAATCTCTCAATCTTGTATATCATCATATACTTGTTAGCCCATAGCTTTTCCATTCATGTATCACATTTACATTCTCATATTCAAATACACAATTCATCTAGGTAAGTTTATCAATATATTTACCTTCCTATACACACAAAGTGTAATTATTAGACGTACCTGAAACAGATATGCAAACCATATAGTCATTCGTATCTCGGACTTGCCCGTTGAACCGTTCAAAATCTAATAGGATACCCAGAGTGAACGGAATAGTCGTACAATGCCAACGTCCCAGACGTGGTCTTACATATAACCAGATATCGATGCCACTGTCCCAGACAGGGTCTTACACGAATCAATACGATGCCAATGTCCCAGACATGGTCTTACACGTAAATCTCATATCGATGCCAACGTCCCAGACGTGGTCTTACACGAAGTCACGAATCAATGCCAACGACCCAGACGTGGTCTTACATGATATCACATAACAGATACCTATGTCATGAGATATACTATCCTATCTATTCCTAGGTTCAAACGGGACTTCTTGGACGTTGACACTATGCCGATTCTATCTCGGAATTAATGTATACATCATCTCATATGTATTCATCTTTATCAATAGTCATATGAACATATATAATTCAATACAGATACATTTATTTGTATATCGACTTACCTCGAATTTGGATATTCGTTCGGACTCAGTTATTCGACTACTTTTGCTTTCCCGCGATCAAAGTCTGTTTTCTTCGGTTCTTGATCTATACATATTCAAATTTCACCCTTTTATTCACTAACTCATTCATTTCAATCAAAGAACACATATTTAGGGAAATTTACAAATTAGCCCTCACATTTGACATTTGGACAATTTAGTCCCTAATTCACAAAATCACAAAATACTTCAAATTAACTTGTACCCATGTCTAACCGAATTTCACTCACACTTATATGAGTCCATACATTTCATTTCTTTCACAAATTAGTCCCTCAAAACATTATTCTTTCAATTGAGTCGGAAATACTCAAATTTAACAAAACTTCAAATACAAACTATGATAATCAACCACATACCTTTCATTTTTCACCAACAAACATCATAAAACACATGAGTTCATCAAAGGCTTATTTCAAAAACATCATCAATTCTCAAAATTAAGACATGGGTTTTGTAGAGAACAAAGCAACGATTACAAAAACGTAAAAATTATCAAAAACTGAAGTCAAACATACCTTGAATTGAACTTAGTAATGGCCGAATGCCCTAGCTTCTTATTTCTTTTTCTTTTCTTTTTTTTTCGGTGGAAGAACACATAAAAGTATCCACCATCTATTGCTTTTTTTTTTATTATCAAAGCATTATTAATCAATTTACATTTTTAACTATTTAATATTAACATATAAAACATATACATTTAATGACCTTGCCATCCACCAACTTATAAATTAGGTTAATTGCCTTTTAAGGGCTTCACATTATAAAGACATTAACAATATGATACTTTCACATTTAACCATTAAACTTACATTTTATGCGATTAAGCCCTTTTCTCAAATTAAGCACATAGACGGACAATTTAACTTACGGAACTTTAACACATGCTTAATCACATATCAAAGGCACAAAAAATAATATTAAAATATTTTACTGACTCGGATTTGTGGTCCCGAAACCACTGTTCCGACTAGGGTCTAAATCGAACTGTTACAAGTAGTGCGAGCCAATAATATTGTATAATAAAATGTGATTAATTAAATACGTTGGCAATGTGAACACTTGAAATCGTTGGATATTATTGGCATGCCATAGGATTGTGAGTACTCACCCTTTTATTATGTATTGGGCATTGTGGCCCGGAGATAGTGTTAGAAAGATAAGGGAACATCGAGTATAGCTCCATTCATCGTAGATAGCGTGGTGTTTTTGGAGAGTGTGAGCATACGTGTTACACTTAGATGGAGATAGCGTATGACTCTATGAGTCATGTGTGTTTTGGATATTTGTTTATCTAATGAGTATATAATTTGACTATGTTTCATATTCACAAATTGCCAATATATCATTGTGTTGAGTGTAATTTTTGTTATATGTGTATTTTTAAAGTATTGTTAAATCCTAACATGTTTGGTGTGTATATTTATGTTGTATGCATGTGTACTGATAAACCATAATTTATACATATTTTAACCCCATTCTTAGCTTATTTTTGGATAAGTTTTCATTAGAATTGATGAATTTGATGCTCCTAATCTCTTAATTTCATGTTTTACACTCAGGAGAGCTTAGGGAGTTGAAAAGAATGAAAAACGGGCTGAAAAGGGACAAAATGAGCCTACCTAGGAATTCACCACGGCCTGGGCTATTGGACACGACCGTGTGTTACGAGCAGGATCAACCACGGCCTGGACTATCTTCCACGGGTAGACCACACGGCCGTGTGTGGTGAGCAGGAGCGAGCACGGCCTAAAGCTATCGAGCACGGATGTGTTACACGAAAGTGTCCCTGCCGTATCAAAGACTAATTCTATCCGAAAAAGGTTACTTGTGGGCAAAGAAAGACGTTCCAAAGTCTATATAAACACCCTAGGGGATGACCTAAAAGGGGGACACTGAATAGAACACAGGAAATACTCGAAGACAGCCGTCGGAAGTAGCTCGGAGGAAGGGTCTCCATCAAGACTGAGGATCTCCCATCAAGTTCTTTAGAAGTTTTTGGGTTTTCTTATGTTTTGTAGTTTTCCTTATTTTGAGATGTTTCCTTCTATTAGTATAAACTAAATCCCTTAGATACCTAAGGGGATGAAACCTAAGACAGATCTTATTACTATTTGATTTATAAGATAAATACTTGTTCTTATTCTTAATTGTGAGTTCTTATTCTTGTTTTGATAATTTAGGTTATTGATTCAAGTCGAATGTGCTTATTCAGTGGAGCAAAAGTCCCTGTTTAAGAGTAGATCAACACAATTAAGCGGAGTTGATTGCAACCCTAGAGATAGAGGCGAAAATCTGCGGATTAGAGTCAAATCTAATTAGGGAATCCATAGATCGAGTTAATGCGATAATAGGGGTTTTAATTAGAAAGAGATTTCAATTAATCAACCTAGAGTCAGTTGTTTTTAGTCTCGAGAGGGATATTAACATAAATCAGGGATTTTTACGGCTTAACACAAGTGAATAAATTGTATGAATCAAAAGTAATAAGTGAAGTCTAGGTGGATTCTTCCTTAGGTATTGCCTATCACATAAGTTGTCTAAAAGTATTTTCCCAATTCTTTCGTTGTCGTGTTTCTAATTAATTAAGTTTTAGTTTAAAAAGAAATCACTCCTATACTTAGGCTAAATAATAAAAAGATAGTAATTACTAGTACTCTTGGTCCTTGAGGATACGATATTACCGGTCTTACCATAACTATACTATTATTTTTATTGCAATTTAATTTCTTTTCTACTTTTCTAATTTTTCTTTCTTTGCTTCTGGCAGGAACTTTTAGTTTATGACTAGAAGGAACCCGTCAGGACCATTACTTTTTGACAGTGATATGGAAGGTACAGCTCGCAGAAACTGAAGAGAAATAAGGTGAAGTCTACAATACATAGAAGAAGAGCAAGAATATGAAACTAATACTACAAAAGAGATGGCTGATAATAATCTGCTACCTCCTGTGGTTGCCGCAAACCCGGTGAATCAAAATCCTGCTCCTCGTACTATGTATTATTATGCTAAACCTAATTTAACAGGAACCGGGTCGAGTATTGTTAGACCTGCTATTGCTGCAAATAATTTTGAACTGAAACCTAACACTATTCAGATGATTCAGTAGTTTGTTCAGTTTGATCGTTTGCAGGATGAGGATCCAAACAATCACTTGGCAAACTTTCTGGAATTCTGCGACACTTTCAAAATTAATTGCGTTTCTGATGATGCCATTCGCCTTTGGTTGTTTCCCTTTTCTTTAAGGAACAAAGCTAAACAGTGGTTGAACTCATTACTACGAGGATCAATCACTACATGGGACCAAATGACCGAGAAATTTTTACTTAAAAATTTTTCACATGCTAAAATGACTAAGTTGAGGAATGATATCTCTTCTTTTGTGCAGATGGATTTAGAGACACTTTACGATGCATGGGAGAGATACAAGGATTTACTAAGAAGGTGCCCTCACCATGGGTTACCTTTGTGGCTTCAGGTTCAAACCTTTTACAATGGTGTGAACCCCTCAACTAGGCAGTTGATCGATTCAGCCACAGGTGGAACCCTAAATAACAAGACCCCTAAAGTGGCTTATGACTTTATAGAGGAGATGGCACTGAATAACTATCAGTGGCAAGTTATGAGGACAAAGCCAACAAAAGCCGCCAGTGTCTTCAACCTCGACGCAGTGACCATGCTATCAAACCAGGTAGAACTATTAAATAAAAAGATTGATGGTTTGTGTGGTTCTTCGCAGGTACATCCAGTTATGTAGTGCGATACGAATGGAGGAGGAATGAGTAACACAGAATATCCATCCTACAACCCTGGCATAGAAAGCGAACAGATGAACTATATGGGTAATAATTCTAGACCTTAAAATAACCCTTATAGTAACACTTACAATCTAGGTTGGAGGAACCACCCAAACTTTTCATGGGGTGGTCAAGGAAATCAGAGACAGCAACCCCTCCAGGCTTTCAACAGCAACCCTACCCATAAGAGAAGAAGCTGAACCTTGAGAAAATGCTAACAAAATTCATCGCGGTGTCAGAAACCTGTTTCTAAAACACTGAAACAGCACTCAAAAATCAGCAAGCATCAATTCAAGGGCTCGAGAACCAATTAGGACAACTTGCTAAGCTCATATCTGAACGACCACAAGGCAGCTTGCCAAGCAACACTAAAACTAACCCAAAGGAGCAAATTCATGCCATTACTGCTCACGATAGTGAAGGGTTAGATGAACCAAAATTAAGGCAAGAGAATGTTGCAGAAGAAGGTAAGGTTGAGATAAGCCATGAAAAGCCAAAACTGGTAAGTACAAAATACCAACCTCGTGTGCCATATCCCAATGCGACAAAAAAAGACCGCACAGATGAACAGTTCGGTAAATTTCTTAAACTTTTAAAAAAATTACATATTAACTTACTGTTTATTGAAGCTCTTTCGCAGAGGCCCAATTCAAAAAAAATTTAAAAGAGCTTTTGACAAACAAACGAAAGTTAGACGAGGCGTCGCATGTGGAGCTAAATGCAGTATGCTCAGCAATCTTACAAAATAGACTACCACAAAAGTTAAAAGATCCAGGGAGTTTTACGATTCCTTGCCTAATTGGTGGTTTATCTGTTAGTAATACTTTAGCAGATTTAGGGGTAAGCATCATTGTTATGCCTTATAAAATGTTTAAACAGCTAGGTCTTGGGAAACACAAACAAACTAGGATGAGCATTCAATTGGCTGATAAAACTATAAGAGTTCCTAGGGGTATAATCGAAGATGTACTAGTAAAAATTGATAAATTTATATTCCGAGTAGACTTTGTTGTTTTAGACATGGATGAGGACAATAATGTTCCTTTAATTTTAGGAAGACCCTTTTTAGCAACTGCTAAAACTAGAATATATGTTGGTACATGTGAACTCACACTTCGTGTAGGTGACAAAACGATCACTCTTCAGGCTCTTGATTCGGCTAGGACATCGAGTAATAAAGGTGAGAACATAAATTTTATTAATGACCATTTGGTTCAACCTTCTTTTCAGGAAGCACCATGAAATTACACAACTGAGCCATATCTTAAACCTCGTACCAACAAAGAAATAACTCATGAGGAGCGAAGACTTCAGATCGATGAATTAGACGAGTGGAAGACACATGTTAAGGAGAAACCAAGAACACACGAAACAAAACTTAGGCAACTCCATAACGAACTTAAAGATGAAACAAACTACTTCAAGGTTGGAGACCAAGTTCTAATGGATAATACAGATCCTCGTGTTGCCACTTCTGAACCTAATGGAATAACTCCTTTCACGGTACTTAATACTTTCCATACGGTACAGTCGAGGTAACTTATTCTCAATTCGGCACCTTCAAGGTAAATCATACTCGTCTAAAACCTTATTTTAATACAATTGATAGCAAGAATGAGGAGTTTTAACTCTTCAAACCACCATGATTATGCGACTAAGAGGTAAGTTTAGCTTAAGACTTTAAACGAGCGCTTCTTGGGAGGCAACCCGAGCACTAACCCCTTGAAGTTTCATATTTTTTATTTTTAACACCTAACTAAAAAAAAAACTAACCAAATTAATAAAGCGCAGGTTTCCCTACCACATGGCCTTGCACACGGGCGTGGCCGTGGCTGTGTGGACACCACAAATACTTACATCGGCGTCGCAGAGACCGTACGAACCAAGGACAATAATTTTCCCAAAACACGGGCTGCGACAAAATGCCACGACCGTGCGATACGACCGTGGTCGACACTGAGAAAGTAACACGGGTGTGCGACACGCCCGTATCCCCAGGCCGTGGTCGACACTGATTAATCAAACACGGGTGTGGAAACCTCTACACAGGCGTGGGAGAAACGAATGAGGTAGCACACGCCCAGGGCACACGGGCGTGGGAAGATGATTTCTATTTAGACCTCTTTTTCCTGTTCACTTTCTTCCCCAAATCCCCTTTTTCCCAACCCTAGCCACCATAGCTTTTCTCCCTTTTCACCACTAGCCACTGCCTCCTCACTCCCCTTACTCCAATTTTCCACCTCTTCTTCAGCCCAAAAACCCCTCTTTTCCCACTATCTTCTTCCTTCATTTCCCTTTCCACCTTCTCTTATTTTTTTCTTCACACCACTACCACACCAACCACCATCCTTGCCACCATTCTAGAAGCAAGATCAAAGCCACCATCTCCATGTCGAAGAAGCGAAAGGACTCTGGCACGGTATCCCCGTGCACGACCACTCTACATAAGTTCATGCCGACCGCTTCATCGACTCAAGAAGTCAAGGACCTTTGAGTCCATTTATTTTTTCTTTTTCATTTATTTTCATTATCAAATTATTTCCGTTTACCTTTCTTGTCCTTAATTTATATTATTACATTTTGATTTCTTTAATTTAGGCTCAAAGGGCTATTATGGAGTGGCCACACCACCACCGGAGTATCTACCACTCCTGCCCACCTTTCCACCGTTTCTTTTTTTTGACTCTATCCAAAATTCAAAAAGTTTCACTTCTTTCCCTGTCTTATGATTTTCTTACTACTTTTTCGTTAGTTATCTTTGTACATTGAGGACAATGTACATCTTAAGTGTGGGGAGGTGTCAACAATACTGAATTATGCATTGTTCTTAAGTAATTTTCTCATATTACTATTAGAATGAAACTTCTATTGATTTATGATTTTCATTGATATATTTTGGATTAAGTCATATGTAATTGTGCTTCGATGGTTTAAACTTTAAGATATTAGAGGATCAAGCATGATAAGTCTATTTTCATAATAAAAAAAATGGTAATAGGTTGTTTTCCTAAATTTAAATATTGCTTTGAAGTTTGAAATCTGCAAGATTGACATTAAAAACAATGATTTTTGTGAGATCTTGAGCCTTTTAGAGGATATTCTTTTCTTTCTCACTTGATTGGTTATGAGTGTGTCAACATTGAATTCTTATTCTAAAACTTGCTTCGATTATACATGTCGAGATCACACTTTTGATTTGATATACTGAGATGATAAAGGCACCTAGGTTTTAACCCACATATTCCACTAAAAAGCCTACCCTCACAATTAACCTCTAGTGAACCCTTTTTAGCCTAATAAACCGTTTTCTTGACTCACCCATTAATATTAACCCAAAACCAAATTTTTACTTCTCCTACTTTGACCCCCCTTATGTCAAGATTTGATTTGATCAGTTGCCTAACTATTTTCTTTATTATTATTGTATGTACTTATTCTTAAAAAAAAGAAAAAAAAATTAGAAATCTATTCATTATTAGTTCTTTGTTATTTGAGCTTAAGCAGTTAATTTCACATTTTGAGAAGAAGCTCGTGTCATTAGTATTAAGGTTTCAATTGATGTAATTATTCAGTATTATTCCAATTTTTCTAGTTAGGTAATTTATCAATTCAATCTCGATTCTAACCCTCTAATTCAGCCTTTATCCACACCTTTAACCCAAGCCCCATTACAACCCTCTAAAAGACCTTTTGATTTGTGTATCATCTCATTTTATAGTGGTGGAGATTTGATTTTCATACAAGCCTATGGGATTAACTTTTCATGTTTGACTTTTGAGTGCTTAATTTTTGAACCTTAAACACTTTGAGTGATTTGAGTGAATCTTTAGTGAGGATGTCAACACTTGTCGGTTTTGAATCAAGGGTAATTATTTAGGTAAGGGGAAACACCTATGTTTTCATGCTATAAAAATCTATGACTTAGATTGTTTGAATCTCTAGGCTCTTCTAGTTAAATTATCAATGTATGAATTATCTATGAATTATGATGAGACATTATGAATGAGAATTATGAATTGAGGAAGTTAATTTTAATTGTGAGTTGAGGATTTTGCTTGAGGACAAGCAAAGGCTTAAGTGTGGGGATATTTGATAAACCATAATTTATACATATTTTAACCCCATGCTTAGCTTATTTTTGGATGGGTTTTCATTAGAATTGATGAATTTGATGCTCCTAATCTCTTAATTTCATGTTTTACACTCAGGAGAGCTTAGGGAGTCAAAAAGAATGAGAAACGGGCCGAAAAGGGACAAAATGGGCCTACCTAGGAATTCACCACGTCCTGGGCCATTGGACACGGCCGTGTGTTACGAGCAGGATCAACCACGGCCTGGACTATCTTCCACGGGCAGACCACACGACCGTGTGTGGTGAGCAGGAGCGAGCACGGCCTAAGGCTATCGAGCACGGGCGTGTCACACAGGCGTGTCCCTGGCGTATCAAAGACTAATTCTATCCGGAAAAGGTTACTTGTGGGCAAAGAAAGACGTTCCAAAGTCTATATAAACACCCTAGGGGATGACCTAAAAGGGGGACGCTGAATAGAACACAGGAAATACTCAAGACAAATAGTCGTCGGCAAATTTC
Source organism: Gossypium sturtianum (assembly GCA_025698515.1). NCBI lineage: Eukaryota > Viridiplantae > Streptophyta > Magnoliopsida > Malvales > Malvaceae > Gossypium > Gossypium sturtianum. Next base: position 65,169,730 of record CM046952.1, read on the forward strand.
GGAGGAAGGGTCTCCAGCAAGACTGAGGATCTCCCATCAAGTTCTTTAGAAGTTTTTGAGTTTTCTTATGTTTTGTAGTTTTCCTTATTTTGAGATGTTTTCTTCTATCATTATGAACTAAATCCCTTAGATACCTAAGGGGATGAAACCTAAGACGGATCTTATTACTATTTGATTTGTAAGATAAATACTTGTTCTTATTCTTAATTGTGAGTTCTTATTCTTGTTTTGATAATTCAGGTTATTGATTCAAGTCGAATGTGCTTATTCAAAGAGAGAAAAGTCTCTGCTTAAGAGTAGATCAACACAATTAAGCGGAGTTGATTGCAACCCCAGAGATAGGCTGCGAAAATCTGCTTGGATTAGAGTCAAATCTAATAAGGGAATCCATAGATCGAGTTAATGCGATAATAGGGGTTTTAATTAGAAAGAGATTTCAATTAATCAACCTAGAGTAAATTGTTTTTAGTCTCGATAGAGATATTAACATAAATCAGGGATTTCTACGGATTAAGACAAGTGAATAAATCGTATGAATCAAAAGTAATAAGTGAAGTCTAGATGGATTCTTCCTTAGGTATTGCCTATCACATAAGTTGTCTAAAAGTATTTTCCCAATTCTTTCGTTGTCGTGTTTCTAATTAATTAATTTTTAGTTTAAAAAGAAATCACTCCTATACTTAGGCTAAATAATAAAAAGATAGTAATTACTAGTACTCTTGGTCCTTGAGGATACGATATTATCGGTCTTACCATAACTATACTATTAAACGATAGGTGCGCTTGCCTTTATTGTTGTCATAGTTAGTTTTAGACACATCATGTACTCACTGAGCTTCTCCAAGCTCACACTTCTTACTTTACCTTGTAGATAAATAGTTCACGACTTAGCAAGGATAATTAAATGAACTAACAAATTTTTGTAGCTAAATGAGACCGCTGAGTATTAAGGTACGCCCTATACCTTCTGATTGTATGAAATAAATGATTACTTTATAAAAGCATGAACTTAGGTCTAATTTCCTATATGAATATTCTACAAATGTGTGGTGTGTATGGTTCGTTGGTGTGGTTCATAAAGTTTTAAATGGAGAGTCACCTTGGTGGCTAATATGATGTTAGAAATTTGGGTCGGACCGTCCCGATTAGTTTTGGGGCATCACATTTAGTGGTATCAAAACCATGTTTACAAAAACCCGGGTGGAGCCACAAGTTTCGATAGATTAGCATTTTTGAAAATATAAATACATTGATTTTAAAATTAAAATAAAAATGGAAATGTTTAAACCTTTTTTTACAAAAATAACCTTGTATGAAAGTTTGTTGTAAATGGGGTAGGAATAGGAACATATCGCCTTCCTTGAAAGTGTTTTCTTGAAAATTACCTTGGATCACTTGCCACTTGCCACTTCTCACTATCCTATTTTATTTTAATTTATGTAAAAAGTAGATAGAATGCCTTCTAGACGCGGGCGTCCGGCTACTAATGCACCAATGGAACCAACTCTAGGGCAAGCTACACTTGGAGCTGGGTTTGAGCCCTTAGTTCAAGCAATGATTAGGGCATTTCAGAGGATAGCTGGTGGGAACCCTGCCCCAGCTGCCAGAGTGTTTCCGTTCAAATGACTCTGAGCTTTGGGTGGTAAATAATTTAGGGAGCTATAGGAGCTAATCTGACCACTACTAAATATTGGTTGGAGAGTGTTGAAAGGATCCTTGAGCAGATGAGGTGCTTAGATGATGAGAAGTTGGGCTGCACCGTATCCTTACTAAATGATGAAGCTCATCGTTGGTGGAATATGGTAAAGAGAGGGACCACTGCTGATCACCTGACTTGGGAGTTATTTTTGGAGTCCTTCCGAAAGAAGTACTTAGGAGAGTAGTATCTGGATGGTAAATTAGGGAGTTTTTGGATCTGGTCCAAGGTAGTATGTTTGTGGCTGAGTACAATTTTGAGTTTTTTTTTGCTTAGCTAGTATGCTCCGGATATGGTGTTCTTTGAGAATGATAGGTGTGAGAGGTTTTGATTTGGGATAAATTAGTAAATTAGTACATTCGGGTATATCTAGTAGCACAAAGCACTAAGGCCTTTGATAATTTGGTGAAAAAGGTTAAGGCAGTAGAGGAGACGCTGGTCGAGCCACCGAGTCCGGTAGTATCTAAGTACGGGAAGAGGGGCTTTGATCGGTCAGGGTCGTCTGGAAGGAAAAGGTTGAAAAGCTGTTGAGTAAAGGTTGCGAAGCTTACCTAGCCTATGTACTCAATTCAGGATGTAAAGATTTGAGGGTTCAGGATATCTGCACTGTGAGATATTTTCCTGATGTGTTTCTAGAGGAGCTGCTCAGTTTCTCGCCAGATCGGGAAGTTGAGTTTGATATTGAGGTTTATCCTGGTACCGCATCGGGGTCCATTGCACCTTATCACATGGCACCGAAAGAACTCAAAGAGCTAAAGATCCAGTTACAAGAGTTGTTGGATCGAGAGTTTATTTGACCGAGCGTATCGCCTTGGGGTGCGCCGGTGTTGTTTGTAAAGAAGAAAGATGGTACCTTAAGGTTGTGTATCGATTATCAATAGTTGAACAAGTTAACTATTGATCTAACGCAATTTGGTGTAGCAGAATAAACTAGTTTTCACATTTAAGGAGCTTGAATACAAGTATTTTCATTATGTTTTAATCGAGTTTCTTTAGTTTTACTTACATTAAATAAAATGTGCAAATCAGGTCTTTTATGGACTTTAAGGGTCGAATGAGGCCTAAAGGAGAGTTAACGTACTTCATGAGTGTGTAGGAGACCATTAGAAGGCAATTTGGGCCAATCCTAGAAGCTATGTTGCAACATGGGAGATCCGATGTTGCAACATAGAGAGCAGAATTGAAAAACATTTAGGGTTATGGAGCATTATCAATCAATCGAAAAACATTTAACATCATAACATTAAATAAATTGATATCATTCAAAAACATATTAAACACATACATTCGGTCCTTAAATCGAGCCTTTGAGGCCCTAAAAATAGCTTAGAAGCAATTCAGGACCAATTTAAAACAAAACAGAAGTTTTAAAAAAATAGAAAACATGGGTCATACAGTCGTGTAACAATCGAAAAAGGGACACACGACCGTGTCCCAACTCGTGTCCTCAACCGTGTAACTCAATGAGTAAGGTCACACGGTCGTTTCGCAAGCTATGTTCTAGGCCGTGTAACTCTCTGAGTTGCCACACATGGCCATGTGCTAGGCCGTGTAACTCACTAACTTAAAAGACTAGGATTTTACAAATGACATACGGTCGTGTGGCCCAGTCGTGTGTGTCACACGGCCATGTCTCAGGTCGTGTAATCCCTAAATTGACCCTAAAAACTTGTCATTTCAAGGCCAAAGAAAATCTAACCAACCATACAATTTGGGCACACATTCAGGGGATTAAAACATCATTCAAGCACACCTAAACATACCATTTTAAACATCCTAATACATCTAACCAATATGCCATTCAAAGGCACCACAATTGTATCAAAACATCATGGATCAAACCAAAGCAACATAGCTACTTTTCAAGCATATAACATAGTTCAATTATCTACCAAATCATATCACAAATGGCCATTTCCAAGCCATCACAACATACCAAAAGGCTTTGCATTTCAATTACCTAAAAGTGGCCAAAATGACCTAGCTTAACAAAGCATTACAATCCATCAAACCAAACATAGCTTCCAAAAGCATAAACATGCCAAAAAAAAATTCATTACACATACAAGAAATACCATTACAAAGATCCTATACATGCCATTGTTAACTTTCGCCAAAAATACTCAAAAACTACCGAAATGACTGTTGGATAGTGTGATAGGTCTCCGATGAGCTTCCAACTGATCGAGCTTCCAATAATCTATAAAACAAAGGAAAGTAACTACGTAAGCAACTAGTGCTTAATAAGCTCGTATAAACTTAAACAAAACTTACCATTTCATTAGCACAACTTATAGAAAGAGCATAATGTCATTACCAAGACCATAAGCTTAGTAAAAGCCTATTAGTAGGCTTATCCATGATACAAATGAATTCAATCATATAGTTAGTAAGTTTCATATAAACATCATTTGATTCATCAACTTTTTTCATATGATCATGAACCGTTTCATTTGAATACTTACCATGTCATTTCCTTTTCTTACCCGTTGAACCATCCAAAATTACGTCGGATACTCGGGAATCTCACACACATAGTGTGCCTTTCCATATAACCGTAACCTTTCCTTTTCAATAATGCTCACACGAGCTGTGATATGGGCTTGCTCACACGAGCTGTGGGTCAGAATGTTAGCTCACAATGCTGCTCACATGAGCTATGGAGAATCCACAATAAATGCAGGACATCAGCCATCGGTAGGACATTCAAGACCAACACCCGAAACATGAAATCCCTAATGACATATCATTCTTATCCTAAAAATTCTTAAGGTTCAAACGGGATCATTATCCGTCAATTATTCATAGCATTGATACATATATATTCAAATTCATTTACAACTAACACAATATAGTAGATAGTCAATTTAACTAACATTAATACGATTATAATTCATACGAACTTACCTCGATAACTAGGGTCGTAGAAGTAGAACCCAAAACTAATTCAAAGATTTAGCCTTTCCTCGATTTAGGTTCGATTATGGTTTATCTTAATATAAATAAATAATTTCATTCAATTAAGTACTTCTAGTATTCAATTTAATCCATAATTCATATTTATGCAAAATTACAAAATTAACCCTAACATTTTAACTTTTTACAATTTGGTCCTTAAGCTCATAATTTGAAATTTAACTATTTTAATCCTCCATACTAGCTAGCCAAATTTCTTAGGGACTTATACCAACCCACTTAAATCATTATTTCATAATTTTACCATGAAATGTTACTATTTCCACAAATAAATCCCTAAATGAAATTTTATCAAAAATCACTTAACAAAACATGTTTATTTTACAACCAAGATTAATAATCTATCAAAGAACTTCAAACCTATTCAAAAACAACCATGGCAAGTCACTCAACCTTTAACAATTTTACAAATTAACCCCAGGGCTAGCTAGATTAAGCTAAAACGAACTCAAAAACATAAAAATCACTAAAAACTAACCTTAAAACACCAACATGCATGGACTATGTTTGACCGAACCTTCCAAATTCTCCCATGGAGTTTTTCAATTCTTCATATCATTAAATAAAAGATTATCACTTTGTTTTACTATTAGTTTATGTTATTAATTTACCAAATTACCAATTTGTCCTTTAAAAATTATCCAAATTTCATTAATTTAATCACCCAAAACCATCCGTTATAAAACCAAATGGTACATTTACCATTTAAGTCCACTATTTTAAAATTTCATAGCCACTTGACCCTTTTAACTAATAGAATTCAACTTTCACACCTTTTATGATTTAGTCCTTTTCACCTAATTAACCATTTGAGCTTTAAAATTTCTTAACGAAACTCTAATACGACCTTAAAATAATCCCGTAGAAATTAAATAAATATTAGAATAATAACTCACTTGTAACAACCTTCACCCGTATTCAACGTCGAAATAGGGTTACGCAGCATTACCGAACTTATTTCGCAAATAACCATACATTTCACATACATTTTCAAATTCCAAATAAATATAATTCAAAATCATTCACATTGTCCCTAATACGAGCCTACGAGGCCCTAAACATGCATTCAGGGTGGTTCGGGACTAAACCGATAACTTATGAAATTTCTGGAAAACTTAGAAAATTTTACAAAATACAATGGACACACGCCCGTGTCACAGGCCGTGTGGACATTCGAAATGGGATCACATGGCTGTGTCCCAGCTCGTGTTTGACCCCGTGTAAATCTCTGACTTGGGTCACACGACCAACCACACGCCCGTGTGAGCAGCCCGTATGCCCTTTGAAATGGACACACACACTCGTGTGCCAAGCCGTGTGCTAGGCCGTGCCAAACCTGTAGGGTATACTGACTTATGCCACACGGCCAAGTCACACGCCCGTGTGCTAGGCCGTGTGAGCATACTGACTTGATTTCTAATTAAACACCAGGAGACACACGACCGTGTCACCTGACCGTGTGCACACAAAGCTGGGACACACGTCCGTGTCTCTGCCCGTGTGGACAAAAATAGGTTATTTTCCAAGCCATGTTTTTCACCCATTATGCATTCACCTACATCAACAAATTTTTGCATATAATCATAGTTCCAAATGGCATTTGAACTTATCTAAACCAAGTTCAATTCATGCTAAATTCTTATCATCAACCATATGACATACAAATACCATAATATGCTATTCAATTCATATCACATTCACATTCACAAATCACTTAACTAAATACTTCGCATATGCACTTTCTTACCTAAAATTTCATGCATACCAAATCTCCAAATATCAACTATTTGATACTTAATTTACCAATTCAAAAACAACCATTCACCACAAGCATTTACCTAGCATTTACCATTTTCATAACAAAGGCCATTTACACACACATATATATACAACCAAATCAACAAAAATAAGCCAAATCACTTGGCTATATATACATAACATGTAACACCCCGATTTAGGGGCTAGTCAGAATAGTGGTCTTGGGATCACTCATCCGAGATTCGAGAAATTTATTTTCATGTTATATTATGAGTTAGAACATGATAGCATATGTACATGAAAATTTTGATGCTTTAATTTTAGCGATTTCATGTTTAATCGCGAAAAAGGACTAAATCGCATAAAGTGCGAAAGTTCCATTCTATAAGCTAAAAGTGCCAAAAGGTGATAGATTGTAAATTGGAGGTCTTTAAGAGGCAATTAGACCCCCAAATTTATCATGGCCGGCCATAGGAGACAAAGATGGACAATGTTGGTCAAAGTTGGTGATAGTTGGTGACTTATTTGACTATTATTAATAAAATAAGGAGAGAAAAAGATATCATATTTTCTCCTTTCATCTTCCCCAAAAAATTAGCAGCAAATAGGGGTTTTGAATGCTCAAAATTTCAGCAAGCTCTCATCCATTCAAGTAAGTGTTCTAGAGAACTTTTCTTGAAAATAATTGTACTTTTGAAACCCCTAAGGCTTAAGCTTTCAAATGAGGGAACTACGGTGCAATATGGTAAAGAGTTTAAGGTTTTGCCATGAGAGCTATTTTAGTTATTGCTGCATTTTTTTGGAGGAAATTGAGTCTTAGTTGTCATATGAACAACTTTTGTGAAAGGTGTTAGCATGAAAACACTAATAAGGACCTTGATGAAAAGGTTACAAATTTTGTAGTAAGTATGTGAAATATTGATTTTTGATGATAGCTTTAAGAGCATCAAATGTTTATCTAAGCTTGTTGAAGGTAGAAATGTGATTAGAATTTATTTCCGAGCCTAGGGGCAAAATGGTCATTTTACCAAAGTCTAGGGGAAAAATGATAATTTTGCTTAAGCATGATTATCGAAGTGCTTATATTAATGTAGTGATTAAAATGAGCTAATTTGCTATTATAGAGTAAGATGAGACGAGAATCTGCCTCGATCGGGGAAAGAATAAAGTCGTGGACTGAACCGAAGAACTAACTCATTTTGAAAACGAGGTAAGTTGTATGTGACTTAAATAATATGCACATTAGCATGTTGAGAAATGCTTGGCATTATATTAAAGCATAATGCTTTACTAAATTGAGTAGTTAATGTGAATGAGATGTTGGAGTCCTAATTGGGCCATGTTGATTATAGAAATGCTAACATTGAAATATGAAATAAATAAGGTCCCGTATAAGACCATGTTCGGGACATGGCCTCGGCACCAAGTTGAGATCCCGTATAAGACCATATCCGGGATATGGCTTCGGTGACAAACATGGAAATCGTATAAGACCATATCCGGGATATGGCATCGTTACACCTAGAGGTAATCCCTTATACGACCATATCCGGGATATGGCATTGGCACCTAGAGGTAATTCCATGTAAGACCATGTCTGGGATATGGCATTGGTATCCAGAGAAGACTCCATGTAAGACCACCTCGGGGACGTGCGATTGGTTTTATGTTTATAGTAATGGCTGTAAACACGTGCCTTTGACTATCCCTTGTGAGTGGTGGGATAAGTAGATGAATTTAGAAGTAGAGGTGCGAATGATATTTAAGTCAAGTGAATGAGTGAATACAGGTACTCGTGACTGGGTCACGAAGAAACAATTACGATGTGTGGCATGGTATGTGCTAAATAAGGGCAATTGTAAGTAAGCATGGCAAGAAGCCTTGAATTGTGTATGGTTAGATAATACCGTGGATGGATTATTTTTATGAGTATTATGATTGTTATTTATTTCCATGCAACTTACTAAGCTTTATGCTTACCCCTTTTTCATTGCCCTTCTCCCTTGTAGTATTGCCAAGGTAACTCGAGGATCGTGACTGCAGGAGTTCGAAAATCACACTATCGACAGCAGTTTGGTATAACAATCTTACACTTGTTTTGAGTATGGCATGTATAGGACTTGAGTATTTTGTCAAGATGTGATTGTTAGTTAAAGTGTTGGCTATGTAAGTCATTTTTTAAATGGCCCTATGAGTTAGGCAAATACTTGGCAAACTCTTTTTTTAATGAAGATGAAATTCATGAATTGTATGTTCATTTCAATATTGTGTATGTTGGATGAGTTCTTATACTTGCAAAAAGGGCTAGGAGTTGTATTTTTCTGAGTAGAGTTATGTTTGTGTGCACCCTTAGGTGGCAATGGCTTGGTATATAGCCTACTAATTGCCCACTTAGTTAGATACACGGGCGTGGGTCTAAATCGTGTGGGAGGCACGGCTAGCCCATGGGCGTGTACCCAGCCCGTGTGAAGTCTGCACCTTACTCATGAAATTATAAATTCCCCACGGCCATGATACACGGGCGTGTGTATAGGCCGTGTGGTTAAGTCAGAATGTTAAGGTTTTACACACGGGCTAGGGCCACGGGTGTGCCATGGTCGTGTGATTTTAGTTAGTGTCGACCACGGGTGGAAGGCACGGGCGTGCTATAGCCGTGTGATTTTAGTCAGTGTCGACCACGGGCACAAGGCACGGACATGCCTTGAGAGAGCACAGGCGTGACCCAAGATCTACACTTCGCAGCGTGTGAGCCCCGCAGCTTAGCAATTTTTTTAAGTTTTGTAAAAATTTCTAAAGTTCTCGTTTAGTCCCGAACCACTTCCAATGCACGTTTTGGGCCTCGTAGGCCCGTATTAGGGACTTTATGATTGAATACAAATGTTTTTAAATTGGATGCAAATTTATGACTCGGATTTGTATGAATGCTTGTGTTGTAAGTTCGGTAATGCCTCGTACCTGCTCGTGTTGAATAATCGGGTAAGGGTGTTACATTTATTGGTATCGAGCTACGGTTTAGTCAATTTTAGGACTAACGTAGCGTAAGTACGAGTCTAGCTATACATGCCATATGTAAGAGTGTCTGAGTAATGATAGTGTGACTGCTCTTGACGTATAAATTGTGTTTTATGCAGTAGATGGATTTTGATCCAGACCGAATCTGCAATATGATGATCTTGCGAGTAATGCACCGCTCTGCTCAAGGGACCGCGCCACTAATAGTAGACACGAGACTTTGAGTCAGGGGGAAGAGGCTCGAGAAGCCTTTCTCCATATGATGAGCAACTGGTATACTGAGTATATCCGAGCAAATCCTAACACTCAACCCCCTCCGCCCCTACCAATTCCTCAACTCGCTCTAGTAGCCCCTCAAGTAGTTGAGGTGGTGAGAAGAGAAAGGCCTCCGGTGGATAAGATCCGAAAGCAAGGAGCCGTGGAATTTTGGGCAAATAAAGATGATGACCCGGAGAAAGTAGAATTCTGGCTTGAGAATACCATTCGGGTATTCGATGAGTTATCCTGCACGCCTATGGAGTGCTTAAAGTGTGCGGTGTCTCTCCTGAGAGATTCAGCCTACCGATGGTGGAACACCCTGGTGTCGGTAGTACCAATGAAGAGAGTTAGTTGGGAATTTTTCCAAGAGGAATATCGGAAGAAGTATATCAGCCAGCGGTTCATCGACCACAAGAGAAAGGAGTTCTTGGAATTAAAGTAAGGCCGTATGTCAGTGATCGACTACGAATGGGAGTTCATAAGGCTTAGAAAGTATACACGAGAGTGCGTGTCTACGGAAGCCATCATGTGCAAGAGATTCGAGGACGGACTGAATGAAGATATCTGCCTATACGTGGGAGTTCTCGAATTAAATGAGTTTGTAGTGTTGGTGGATAGGGCCTGTAAAGCCGAAGAGTTGGCTAAAGGGAAGAGAAAAGCCGAGTACGAGTCTCGAGACTCAAGGAAGAGACAACTAAACAAGTCTCACCAATCTTCATCTAAGAAATCGAAGGATTTCACTACTCGATCAGTAACTTTAGAGGGGTTTTTAACCCGAAATAAAGGCAAGTGACTCTCGGGATCGAAAGGGCACACTATATCAGTTGCTAGTGTGGGCCACGTTCGACCAAATAGACTTGAATGCCCTCAGTGTGGCAGGCACCATTCTAGTGAGTGTAGAGCTAATGAGAAAGCTTGTTTTAGATGTGGGTCCTTAGACCATTTTATCAAAAACTGTCCCGAGGTGGACGAGAAAGGAAAGCCTCAGAATGCGAGATCGGGAAGTACCACAAGGGGAAGACCATTGAGAAACCCAGGGATTGAGATGGGAAGCAAAAATCTACCTAGAGAGCAAGCTACTAAAGTTGAGGGTAGAGCACCGGCGAGGACATATGCCATTCGTGCTCGTGAAGAGGCATCTTCCCCCGACGTGATCACGTGTATCTTTTCTCTCCATAATACTCGTGATATAGCTTTAATTGACCCAGGATCTACTCACTCATACATATGCATGAAATTAGTCTCTAGCATGAGCATGCCTATAGAGTATACCGAATTCATTATAAGAGTTTCTAATCCCCTAGGCAAGTGTGTGTTGGTTGATAGAGTTTGTAAAGGGTGCCCTTTGATGATTAAGGGTCATTGTTTCCCGGTCGATCTTATGTTATTATCGTTTGACGAATTTGATGTCATTCTCGGGATGGATTGGTTAGTTACCCATAGTGTAATTGTGAATTGTGGGAAGAAGCATATCGAGTTGAGAAATGAAAATGGTAATTTTATTTGTGTTGAATCAGATAAGCCGGATAGGTCACCAATAGTGGTATCGACCCTGTCAGCTCAGAGGTACCTAAGGAAGGGGTATGAGGCTTATGTTGCCTTTGTGTTGAACACTAAAGAGACTGAGTTGAAAATTGAGTCAGTACCCATAGTATGCGAGTACCTAGATGTTTTCCCAGAAGAGTTGCCAGGGCTACCACCAGATAGAGAGATTGAATTTGGGATTGAATTGGCTCCGGGTACTGCCCCTATTTTTGTCACTCCCTATAGAATGGCCCCAACCGAACTGAAAGAGTTGAAAGCGCAGTTGCAATAATTAATGGATAAAGGTTTCACGAGGCCGAGTTTTTCTCCTTGGGGTGCTCCCGTCCTATTCATGAAGAAGAAGGATGGTTCCATGAGACTATGTATAGACTATCGGCAACTCAACAAGGTGGCAGTGAAGAATAAATACCCGTTGCCGAGGATCGACGATTTATTTGACCAATTGAAGGGAGCTATAGTATTTTCCAAGATAGATCTGAGGTCAGGGTACTATCAGTTGAGAGTCAAGGACTCGGATGTGCCGAAAACCGCATTTAGAACTAGGTACGGCCGCTATGAATTTTTGGTCATGCCTTTTGGTCTAACAAATGCCCCCGCTATCTTCATGGATTTGATGAATCGCATTTTTCGACCTTACTTGGATAGGTTTGTTGTGGTCTTTATTGATGACATACTGATCTACTCTCGAGATGAGAACGATCATGCAGAGCATTTGAGTATGGTTCTACAAGTTTTGAGAAAAAAATAATTGTATGCCAAATTCAGTAAGAGTGGATTTTGGCTCAAGGAAGTGGGATTTTTGGGGCATATTGTCTCTGGAGAAGGGATTAGAGTCGACCCAAGTAAGATTTCGGCAATTGTCGAATGGAAATCGCTGAGGAGTTTAACTGAAGTGAGGTGTTTTCTAGGCATAGCAGGTTATTATAGGCATTTTGTCAAGGGGTTTTCTATGATAGCTACCCCGATGATGAGACTTTTACAGAAAGATGTAAAGTTCGACTGGATAGAAAAGTGTCAACAGAGTTTTGAGAAATCAAGACATCTTTGTTGATCGAGGCTCCTATTTTGGTGCAACCAGAACCGGGAAAAGAATTTGTGATTTATAGTGATGCGTCCTTGAACGGGTTGGGTTGTGTACTTATGTAAGAGGGTAAAGTGATTGCATACTCCTCTAGACAGTTGAAGCCGCACGAGAAGAACTACCCGACTCATGATTTAGAATTGGCCGCAATTGTGTTTGCGTTGAAAATTTGGAGACATCATTTATATGGTGAAAGGTGTCGGATTTTCACTGACCACAAGAGCCTAAAATATTTGATGACTCAAAAGGAATTGAATTTGAGGCAACAAAGATGGCTAAAGCTGATTAAAGATTATGAGTTGGTAATAGACTACCATCCGGGAAAGGCCAATGTAGCCGCTGACGCTTTGAGCAGAAAATCTTTGTTTGCACTAAAAGCCATGAATACTCAGATGACCTTGTTAGGTGATGGTTCTGTTGTAGCCGAGTTGAGGGCTAAACCATTATTTCTCCAGGAGATTTGTGAAGCTCAAAATAATGATAACAGTTTGCAAGCCAAGAGAGCTTTATGTGAGTCGAGCATTGAGACAGACTTTTGAGTAAATCTTGATGGATGTCTAACATTTCGAGATCGAGTCTGTGTACCCAGGAATGAAGAACTTATCCGTAAAATTTTGCATGAAGCACATAACGGATGTTTGAATGTACACCCAGGTAGTACAAAGATGTACCATGATTTGAGGAATTGGTACTGGTGGCTTGGTATGAAGAAAGATATTTTCGAGTTTGTATCGAAATGCCTAATTTGTCAACAAGTTAAGGCTGAACACCAAGTACCTTCGGGTTTACTTCAGCCCATTATGGTTCCTGAACGGAAATGGGACCATATTGCTATGGACTTCGTATGGGTTTACCGTTGACTCTAAAGAAGAAAGATGCAGTATGGGTAGTGGTTGATAGACTCACTAAGTCAGCCCACTTTATACCAGTGCGAGTCGACTATTCGCTCGAAAAATTGGCAGATTTGTATATGTCTGAGATAGTAAGACTTCATGGTGTACCATTGTCGATCATTTCAGATAGAGATCTGAGATTCACGTCACGGTTTTGGAAAAAGCTACAAGAAGCATTAGGCACGAAATTGAGTTTCAGTACATCTTTTCATCCACAAACTGATGGACAGTCAGAGAGGGTAATTCAGATACTAGAAGACATGCTTCAGTGTTGTGTTTTGGAATTCCATGGTAATTGGGAGAAATACTTACCATTGGTGGAATTTGCCTACAACAACAGCTTTCAATCAAGTTTGAAGATGGCACCTTATGAGGCATTGTATGGGCGTAGATGTCGAACGCCCTTATATTGGTCAGAACTTAGAGAGAAATAGATACACGGGGTTGACTTGGTTAAGGAAACTGAAGATAAATTAAAAGTGATACGTGACTGTTTGAAAGTCACCTCGGATAGACGTAAGTCCTATTCGGATTTAAAAAGGAAAGAAATAGAATTCAAAGTCGGTGATAAAGTGTTCTTGAAAGAATCACCTTGGAGGAAAGTCCTCAGATTTGGCCGGAAGGGCAAATTGAGTCCGCACTTTATCGGACCTTATGAAGTTACCGAAAGGATAGGACCGGTAGCTTATCGGTTAGCCTTGCCACCTGAGCTGGAAAGGATCCACGACTTTTTTCATGTGTCTATGTTACGTCGATACCGTTCAGACCCTTCACATGTTATAGAGCCATCATAGGTAGAGATACAACCGGATTTAACGTATGGAGAGGAACCAGTTAGAATTTTGGCTCGTGAAGTAAACAGTTAAGGAACAAAAGCATAGCCATAGTAAAAGTCTTATGGAAAAGGCACGGTATAGAAGAGGCTACATGGGAGTCCGAGGAAATGATGAGAAACCAATACCCCAATCTCTTCACCGGTAAGATTTTTGAGGACGAAAATCCTTAAGGGGGAGAATTGTAACAGCCCGATTTAGGGGCTAGTCGGAATAGTGGTCTCGAGATCACTCATTCGAGATTCGAGAAATTTATTTTCATGTTATATTATGAGTTATAACATAATAGCATATGTACATGAAAATTTTGATGCTTTAATTTTAGCGATTTCGTGTTTAATCGCGAAAAAGGACTAAATCGTATAAAGTACAAAAGTTCCATTCTATAAGCTAAAAGTGCCAAAAGGCCATAGATTGTAAATTGGAGGTCTTTAAGAGGCAATTAGACCCCCAAATTTAGCATGGCCGGCCATAGGAGACAAAGATGGACAATGTTGGTCAAAGTTGGTGATAGTTGGTGACTTATTTGACTATTATTAATAAAATAAGGAGAGAAAAAGATATCATATTTTCTCCTTTCATATTCCACCGAAAATTAGCAGCAAATAGGGGTTTTGAATGCTCAAAATTTCAGCAAGCTCTCATCCATTCAAGTAAGTGTTCTAGAGAACTTTTCTTGAAAATAATTGTACTTTTGAAACCCCTAAAGCTTAAGCTTTCAAATGAGGGGACTATTGTGCAATATGGTAAAGAGTTTAAGGTTTTGCCATGAGAGCTATTTTAGTTATTGCTGCATTTTTTTTTGGAGGAAATTGAGTCTTAGTTGTCATATGAACAACTTTTGTGAAAGGTGTTAGCATGAAAACACCAATAAGGACATTGATGAAAAGGTTACAAATTTTGTAGTAAGTATGTGAAATATTGATTTTTGATGATAGATTTAAGAGCATCAAATGTTTATCTAAGCTTGTTGAAGGTAGAAATGTGATTAGAATTTATTTTCGAGCCTAGGGGCAAAATGGTCATTTTACCAAAGTCTAGGGGCAAAATGGTAATTTTGCTTAACCATGATTATCGAAGTGCTTATATTAATGTAGTGATTAAAATGAGCTAATTTGCTATTATAGAGCAAGAGGAGACGAGAATCCGCCTCGATCG
This sequence comes from Gossypium sturtianum, assembly GCA_025698515.1. Taxonomy (NCBI): domain Eukaryota; kingdom Viridiplantae; phylum Streptophyta; class Magnoliopsida; order Malvales; family Malvaceae; genus Gossypium; species Gossypium sturtianum. The sequence goes on from CM046952.1 coordinate 65,184,940, forward strand.
GGGAAGGAATAAAGTCGTGGACTGAACCGAAGAACTAACTCATTTTGAAAACGAGGTAAGTTGTATGTGACTTAAATAATATGCACATTAGCATGTTGAGAAATGCTTGGAATTATATTAAATCGTAATGCTTTACTAAATTGAGTAGTTAATGTGAATGAGATGTTGGAGTCCTAATTGGGCCATGTTGATTATAGAAATGCTAACATTGAAATATGAAATAAATAAGGTTCCGTATAAGACCATGTCTAGGACATGGCCTCGGCACCAAGTTGAGATCCCGTATAAGACCATATCCGGGATATGGCTTCGGTGACGAACATGGAAATTGTATAAGACCATATCCGAGATATGGCATCGTTACACCTAGAGGTAATCCTTTATAAGACCATATCCGGGATATGGCATTGGCACCTAGAGGTAATTCCATGTAAGACCATGTCTGGGATATGGCATTGGTATCCAGAGAAGACTCCATGTAAGACCACCTCGGGGACGTGGTGATTGGTTTTATGTTTATAGTAATGGCTATAAACACGTGCCTTTGACTATCCCTTGTGAGTGGTGGGATAAGTAGATGAATTTAGAAGTAGAGGTGCGAATGATATTTAAGTCATGTGAATGAATGAATACAGGTACTCGTGACTGGGTCACGAAGAAACGATTGCAATGTGTGGCATGGTATGTGCTAAATAAAGGCAATTGTAAGTAAGCATGGCAAGAAGCCTTGATTTGTGTATGGTTAGATAATACCGTGGATGGATTATTTTTATGTGTATTATGATTGTTATTTATTTCCATGCAACTTACTAAGCTTTATGCTTACCCCTTTTTCATTGCCCTTCTCCCTTGTAGTATTGCCAAGGTAACTCGAGGATCGTGACTGCAGGAGTTCGGAAATCACACTATCGACAACACTTTGGTATAAAAATCTTAGACTTGTTTTGAGTATGACATGTATAGGACTTGAGTATTTTGTCAAGATGTGACTGTTAGTTAAAGTGTTGGCTATGTAAGTCATTTTGTAAATGGCCCTATGAGTTAGAAAAATACTTGGCAAACTCTTTTGTTTAATGAAGATGAAATTCATGAATTGTATGTTCATTTCAATAATGTGTATGTTGGATGAGTTCTTATACTTGCAAAAAGGGCTAGGAGTTGTATTGTTCTGAGTAGAGTTATGTTTGTGTGCACCCTTAGGTGGCAATGGCTTGGTATATAGCCTACTAATTGCCCACTTAGTTAGACACACGGGCGTGGGTCTAAACCGTATGGGAGGCACGGCTAGCCCATGGGCGTGTACCCAGGCCGTGTGAAGTCTGTACCTTACTCATGAAATTATAAATTCCCCACGGCCATGATACACGGGCGTGTGTATAGGTCGTGTGGTTAAGTCAGAATGTTAAGGTTTTACACACGGGCTAGGCCACGGGCGTGCCATGGCCGTGTGATTTTAGTCAGTGTTGACCACGGGTGGAAGGCACGGGCGTGCTATAGCCGTGTGATTTTAGTCAGTGTCGACCACGGGCACAAGGCACGGGCATGCCTTGAGAGAGCACGGGCGTGACCCAAGATCTACACGGGCGTGTGAGCCCTGCAGTTAGCAAATTTTTTTTAAGTTTTGTAAAAATTTCTAAAGTTCTCGGTTTAGTCCCAAACCACTTCCAATGCACGTTTTGGGCATCGTAGGCCCGTATTAGGGACTTTATGATTGAATACAAATGTTTTTAAATTGGAGGCAAATTTATGACTCGGATTTGTGTGAATGCTTGTGTTGTAAGTTCGGTAATGCCTCGTACCCTGTTCCAGTGTTGAATACTGGTAAGGGGTGTTACATAACAAACCACTTAACATTTACAAGCCAACTCAAATGGCTAAATTCATTATCAACATATACCAAAATGACCATAATTCCTATTCTAACACCCCTCACCCGTATTCAATGCTGGAATAGGGTTAAGGAGCATTACCGGACTTATAACACATTTAAAACATTTATTCCACATACATTTTCAAATTTCAAGTAATCAAAATTCAATATCATTCACATTGTCCCTATTACGAGGCTACAAGAGCCAAAACATGTATTCGGAAAGGTTCGGGACTAAACCGACAACTCAGGAAATTTTTACGAAACTTAGAAAATTTTTCAAACTACAGGGGACACACGCCCATGTGGCCCGATTGTGTGCCTCACACGACCAAAGACACGCTCGTGTCACAGATCGTGTGGACATTCGAAAAGGGAGCACATGGCCGTGTCCCAGCCCGTGTTCGACCCCGTGTAACTCTTTGACTTGGGTCGCACGGCCAACACACATGCCCGTGTGACTAAGCTGTGTGCCCTAGAAATGGCCACACACGCCCGTGTGCCAGGCATTGTGCTAGGCCGTGCCAAACCTGTAGGGTATATTGACTTATGCCACACGACCAAGTCACACGCCCGTGTGCTAGGCCGTGTGGAGCATACCAACTTGATCTTTAATTCAACACCAGGGGAAACACGGCTGTGTAACATAACCGTGTGTCACACACGGCTGAGACACACGCACGTGTTTCTACCCGTGTGGACAAAAATAGGCTATTTACCAAGCCATTTTGCCACCCAAATTGGTATATGTAACACCCCTCACCCGTATTCAACGCCGAAATAGAGTTACGGAGTGTTACCGAACATATCACACATTTAAACATACATTTCTCTTAAATTTTCAAATTTTGTATAATCATCAATCAACAATCAACAACATTCATATTGTCCCTAATACGTGCATACGAGTCCCAAAACATGCATTCGGGGTAGTTCAGGACTAAACCAATAACTTTAGAAACTTTTAGATCACTTAGAAAATTTTCCCAAAAATAGGAGACACACACCCGTGTGGCCCGGCTGTGTGTCTCAAACGGCCAAAGACACGCCCGTGTCGCAGGCCGTGTGGACATTTGAAATAGAAGCACATGGCCGTGTCCCAGTCCGTGTCTGACCCCTGTAACACTCTAACTTGGGTCACACGGCCAACACACACGCCCGTGTGACTAGCCCGTGTGCCCTACAAATGACCATACATGTCCGTGTACCAGGCCGTGTGCTAGGCCGTGCCAAACCTGTAGGGTATATTGACTTATGCCATACAACCAAGTTACACACCCGTGTGTGAGGCCGTGTGGAGCATATTGACTTGGTTTCTAATTCAACACCAGGGAACACATGGCCGTGTGTCACACACGGCTGAGACACACTCCCGTGTCTCTACCCGTGTGGACAAAAATAGGCTATTTACCAAGCCATTTTGCCACCCAAACTTATGCACAACTACATCAACCCAATTGGCACCAAAACATAGCATAATTTGTCATTTAAACCAACAAATTCAAGCCTAATTCATGCATATTCTATACCACCTTTCTCAATACACACAAGTCACAAAATAGACCATAGCATTTATACCAAAATCACATATACAATTCAACTAATTATACACTTCCAAACATGCATCAATGTGCTCAATTTCACAAACATATATGTTCTCTAATTTCAACCATTTAGCATCTACCATATCTATATCCACAAGCTTCATAATATAAGCCATGCACACATATATATATATACATGATTCAAACATACCAAATAAGCCAACTCCTAAGGCAATATACAAAACTAAACATTTAACATTTACAAGCCATTTCAAATGATCAAAATCATTATCAACTCATAACCAAAATAACCTTAATCCTATACATGCCATATAATCCAAAACATAAACTCAAAAGTACCCAAGTGATAGTAGGATAGTGTGACGAAGTCTCCGACGATCCCCGAATCCGAGCTAGCTTTGAAATCACTAAAAAACACGGTAAAATAAACAAAGTAAGCTTTATAGCTTAGTAAGCTCGTATGAAATAAACTTAATCTATTAACAAATGCACAATTCAACAAATTGATTATATCAACATGTAACTCATATTAACTAACAAACCTTTCACATATTCAATCATAAGATTAAACGTGTCTTTCACAAGTTTCTTCGATTTAAAGCTTATACGGTTCATGTACATACCTGTACCATCTTGTATTAATCTCATATTCAACCACATCTTTCATTTTCCCGTTGAACCATTTGGAATACTATCGGATACTCGGGAAACTCGCATCGAAGTGCCACATACATAGCCAATGCTATCTCAATCTCATATCACATATATGCTCACTCTCGAGCTATCAACGGGCCTGCTCACACAAGTTGTTAGTCAAGACGTAGCTACACGGTGTTGCTCACACAAGCTGTCAAGTAACCGCAACACATACCGGTATACTCAGCCACTAGTAGGATGTACAGGACCAGCACCCGGATTACATAATCATAATAACCCCTAATGACATGTCATTCGTATCCTAATCTATTCCTAAGGTTCAACCGGGATTTCCAATGCCAAATCATTGTCGAATCATTTTCAAGCATGTCCGTAGTCCCGTATTCACAGTTTATGCAATATCAAAGCATTTAAAATACATTTATAATGAAACTTATTACATACGAACTTACCTCAGACGCAAAAATGACAAAATAGGTCGATTAGTCGAGTACTTTGTTTTTCCCCCAATCTAGATCTGAATTTCACTTTTCTTGATCTATATGTAATTAAATTTAGCTTATTTAATTACCTCTCTATTCAATTTAATCCAAAACACTCATTAAAGCACATTTACACTTTTGCCCCTAATATTTCACAACTTTTACAATTTAGTCCTTATTTCATAAAAACACAAATTAATGCAATTTGATACCAACCCATGCTAGCCGAATTTTCCTAGTACACATATCAGCCCATATTTTTCATTTATTTCACATTTTAACCACAAAGTTTCCACATTTCACAATTTAATCCCTAATTTGCATTTTCACTAAAAAACACTTAACAAAACTTGTATAACTAGCATTAAACATTCATAATCTATCATCAATAATCAAAATACATGCTTATTCATCAATGGAAACATCCTGAATCTTTAACATTTTTGCAAAATAGTCCCTGGGCTAGCTAGACTAAGCTGTAACGATATTAAAAACATAGAAATCATTAAAAACGAGACAAAAATGAACTTACAATTGAGCTAGAAAGTGACCGAATTCTTCAACCCCTAAAATTGTGTTCTTTTTTATTTAATTTCGGCAAATGAAGAAGATTGAAGCATTAAAATTTTGTTTGTTTTATTTAATTAACATATATTTACCAATTACCAAATTAACCTTAATAATAAACCATTAATTCACCTAATTAATGGCCATACTTGTCCACTCATAAAAACAATGGGTTAATTACCACATAAGGACCTCCACTTTTTAATTTCATAGCTATTTAATACCTTTAGCTAATAGAACATAAGTTTTACACTTTACGCGATTTAGTCCTTTTTATCGAATTGAACACTTAAACAATAAAATTTCTTAACGAAAATTTCACACAAACATATTATCATGCTGTAGACCTTAATTTAATAATAAAATAAATATTTTAACTTTAAATTTGTGGTCTCGAAACCACTGTTTTGATTTGACTAAAAACGGCTGTTACAACTCTCCCCCTTTAGGGATTTTGTCCCCAAAAAGCTTACCAGCAAAAAGGTTATGGTACTATTTTCTCATAGCTTCCTCGGGTTCCCATGTGGCTTCTTCGACACCGTGCCATTGCCACAAAACTTTCACCAAAGCTATGCCTTTATTTCTCAATTCTTTAACTTCTCGAGCTAAAATTCTGATCGGTTCTTCATTATACATCACATCAGGTTGAGTCTCAATATCTGTCGAAGAAATTACGTGTGATGGATCTGATCTATATCGGCGCAACATCGACACATAAAACACGTTATGGAATTTCTCTAACTCAGATGGTAAAACTAGACGATATGTGTAAATTGAAAAATATATAGGATTTTTCCTATGTAATTTATCACCTTTTTACTTAAATTCATTGTTAAAACTAAGTAATTGTTTAATAATTTAATAAAATATGTGAAAATATTAAATTAGGACATAGAAATTATTAAAATATGATTTTATGCTTTATTATATAGTTTTCATGCATAAAATGGCTTATTTTATATTGATTTGAACATATTATATTTTTAAGATATAAGATGGGCCATGCATGATTAAATTAAATAATAAAATATAAAATTATATTTAATAATTCATTTTTAAATATTTCATTAATAATTTGGGTTGTAATTAATTATTTAAATTGGATAAATTTTATTCTTTGGTCCTCTAACTTATTAATTTATTTTGGACAGGTCTGATAGCTTTGTTGGATTACAAAAACCGTCCAAATTGAAGACCAAGTCAACCCAAATTCGGCTACACATGGCTGTCCTCTTAAACCACTTTTTGGTTTAATTACACGAGGTCCTTGCATTGTTGAAGAAATTAGAGATTTGCCCGAAGATTTACATTTGACCGACCACTCATGGAAGAAGTTTGAAGAGACTAAACCCAGCTATTTTTAGCAAACTACCCACCTCTCTTCACCTATAAATATGACCCCTTCATTCCCTCATTCATCATCCCTCATCCTTCATCATGCTCTCTTTTCTCTCAATTCTCCTAAGCATTTTCCATTCCCCATGCCTAGCATAATCTCTTCATAGAGATTTTAGCAATTAAGCCTCTTAAAAAGCCCTTGGTCGGCCACCTTGGAGAGTCATCAGCAAAGGAGCAATGCAAAGGAGCGAAGGAGCCTAGTCAGTCAGAGTCTTGGGTGACAGCCACTTCGATTTGGGTTTAATCTTTCTTTTCTTTAATTTAATCTAAAAATGCTTGCTATGTGTTCTTTTTTCTTGTTTACAACAATGTTAGCTTAATTTTATTTAAGCTAGGATGATTGCTTTGATTAAATAATATTTATTTGATTCATGCTTACAATATTTGTGCCTCAATCGATCATGTTTTCAATTAAAATCAAGTCTGTATTTCGTTCATACGTGATTGAAATGCACCTGAATTAGCTGAGCGATCCTAACCAGACGACGACTAGTGGACACATAATTGAAATGTGCATGCTCAATTTAGATCCTAACCCGATTAAACTGCAAGTTACATAACAACTCTAACCAAGCTCTGTTATCTGCATAGTTTTTAAATTTGTGTGATTAGACTATTTCAAACCTAACACGTCCCTGTTACCTCACACGAATGCTAAGAAACCCTTAGTAAATAAGGATCAGTAAAATGCGTACCTAATGTGGTTTCCAAACTCATGAAAGATCGAGTTGCCATGGAATGTTTTTCCGAATGTTATTAAGCATGTTGATAATAAATTGAGTTTAATTAAAGTAATTGTCCTAGTTTATTTATGTTATAATTGTTGCAAATTGTGTTTAATTTGGCTAAAATCTATTTCATTCATATAGTTTGCATATTTAGGATAATTTGCATTAGGGATCATTGCATTTAGTTTAATATATTTAATTTTAATCATCACTTCTCAATCATATTGTGTTTTTATTTACCAAGTTGTTTATATAATTTTACAATTAAGTGATTTGACACAAATACAATCCCTGTGGAGATGATAACTCGATACTTACTTATTACCTGATAACGACTGTGTACACTTGCACAAATCTACGCGTTACAAGTTTTTGGCGCCGTTGTCGGGGACTGTTAACTGTTGCCATAGTCATTTTTTTGTGAAATTATTTACTTCCAATTTGGTTTATTTCTAACATTACTAACTTATTCTTTTTAATTTTGTGATTTTCTTTTGAGGTGTTTATGAGCATAGATCGTATTATCGATTTACTCCCTGTAGACCCTGAAATTGAGAGAACTTTTAGACAAAGAATATGTGAATGAACAACTCAAAGACAAGTCGGGATGGACCTTGGAAATCAGAATCAAGACCAAGGTAATGAAGCCGATCGTATACGAATTCCCATCCACATTGCTGATGATAGGGATTGATGTATCAGACAATATGCTGTGCCACTTTTTAGTGAATTAAATCCAGGAATTAGAAGGCTAGATATTGAGGCAGCCCAATTTGAATCGAAACCAGTGATGTTTGAAATTCTCCAAACGGTGGGCCAATTTAGTGGTATGCCCACAGAAGATCCACATCTCCACCTTCGATTGTTTATGGAGGTGAGTGATTCATTCAAGATAGCCGGTGTGACTAAAGACGCACTGAGGTTGAAGTTGTTCCCGTACTCATTGCGAGATCGAGCACGAGCATGGCTCAATTCATTGTCACCAAGTTTCATATCTACATGGCAAGAATTAGCAGAGAGATTTTTGGTTAAGTATTTCCTGCCTAGCAAAAATGCTAAGTTGAGGAACGAGATCACAACTTTCCAACAATTGGATGATGAGTCTTTGTATGAGGCTTGGGAGCGATTCAAGGAGTTACTTCGTAAGTGTCCTCATCATGGAATTCCTCATTGTATCCAGTTGGAGACATTCTATAATGGTCTCAATGCACATACAAGATTGATGGTAGATGCTTCTGCGAATGGTGCAATTTTGTCTAAGTCTTATAATGAGGCTTATGAGATCATTGAGAGGATCGCAAGTAATAACCATCAATGGCCAACAAATCGAACAGCTTCAGGAAGACGTGTAGCCGGAGTTCATGAAGTTAACGCTCTCACTTCATTATCAGCTCAGGTATCGTCTATTTCCTCTATGTTAAAACAGTTTACCGCTAATAGTGCTAATTTTATAGCTCAGCCACCAAGTCCGTTTGAAGTAGTTTCCTGTGTATATTGTGGGGACGGTCTGTAACAGCTCGATTTTGAGTCTAGTCGAAATAGTGGTTTCGGGACCACAAATTTGACGTAGTAAAATTCATTTTTATTATATTTTTATATTCTACAGTTTTATGGAATGATTTCGTGAAAATTTTGTTCGAAAGTTTTGACGTTTGGGCACTCAATTTAGTTAAAGGGACTAAATTGTAAAAAGTGCAAAACTTGAATTCTATATGTTAAAAGTGTCCAATTGCTATAAGATTTTAAATTGGAGGTCCTTAGATTGTAATTAGACCATTGGTTATGTAACACCCCTAACCCGTATCCGTCGCCAGAACAGGGTCACATAGTATTACCGGGGTTTACAGAACATTCTCATGCAATTTCTATTAAACATACTATTCATACTCCAAATTTTTCTTATTCTCCCTTGAATGGGCCCTCGAGCTCCATTACGAGTATTAGAATCGAATCAGGACTTAATCGAAACCTCTAAGAATTTTTCGCCAGATTACAACATTTTTGTAAGGTATAGAGCTCACACGCCCGTGTGACCCTGGGACACGCCTGTGTTACAGGCTGTGTCTGATTTAGGGTGCTCTCTGACTTGCGCCACACGACCATGCCACATGCCCGTGTGCTAGGCCATATGGTAAATTAATTTAATTCGAATTAGGTGCAGGTTTCACACGGCCAAGACACACGCCCGTGTTCTAGGCCGTGTCTCCCACACGGCTGAGACATACGCCCGTGTCTCTACCCGTGTGCTCAATTTTGAGCATTCTATTTTCTCGAATTTAAGGTGCATGGGAAACACGGCCTTGCTACATGCCCATGTACTCGGCCGTGTGTCACACACGGCCTAGACACACGCCCGTGTGTCTACCCGTGTGGACAAAATGAAGCCATTTCTTAGCTTCATTTTCTCACCCTATTTTTCCAACAACCTACATCAATACTCGCATGAATATACCAGCCAAATCAAGCATTAAAACCAAGCCTAAATTAACATCTACCATGGTATAATATCACATGCAATTCATGTCTATAAGCATACTTTTAATGCATATACAAGAAAAAAAAAACACTCCATTCATCCACACTTAACACATAAGCATTGAACATAGAATAACTTTTAGACATGCCAAATAAATCCTTACTAGCCATTCCAATGGCTAGATTACAAAACATCATTTACAAGTTATCATTTGACCAAATAAGCCTATACATGCCATTATACCAAAATGAGATTTCTAAGTATACCAAAAAGGAGATAGTGGATAGTGTGGTTATGCTCCGACCGATCCTCCAACCTTCGCGAGCTTACGAGCACTATAAAATAAGGGAAAGTTAAACGGGGTAAGCATTTTCATGCTTAGTAAGTTCGTATAACGGGAAATAAACTTACCGATTATATTTATTAATACAAGCATACATAAAACACAAATCCATCAATTTTGGGTAAGTTACCTAAACACACAATCACTTATTCAAACAATTTAGTCACATAATCTCATATGAATTTCAAGTAAAACATAGATGAGCTCATTACATACCACTTCCATTAATTCTACCTTTCCATATTTCAAGAGTCTTTTCCATTGAACTGATGAGATTTCGATGGATGTTCGAGTAGTATTTTCATTTGCAATAGAACCCATTAAGGCACATAATAAGAAGCACACTCTTGAGCCATATTTTTCACAACCGGATTGCCAGTCCAGGCTGAATCCTATCCGTAGCACATGCCCTAGGGGGCTTAATTTGGATTACCCGGTCGGGCTAAATCCAATTTATAATATATACTCAAGAGGCTTACATTAGGATTACCCGTCCAGGCTAAATCTTTTATACAACATGTGTAATGTTATTCTCGTCCAAGAATATCACCTTATTCCATCGAACTCTCAACATTCACCCGGAACATGACAAATTTGTCCACATTTCACACTTATGATTATTTCACTATGGATATCATCTCATACATACCAACACAATCACACCATTCAATTCAAACATTTAATACACATATTTAAGTTACACGAACTTACATTGACAATTGTTCGGGTTTGAATTCCAACTAATCCAAAACTTTTTGTTTCCCTCGATCTAATTCTGTAGTTGATCTTTTCGGGTATATATATGCAAATTTAATTATTAATTCATCACATTTTACATACATTTGCATTTTACTACATCATAGGCAAAATTACTATTTTGCCCCTACTCTTTTCAAAAATTTTAATTTCGTCCCTAGGCTGAAATTCATGCAATCTAGGCCTCTTTCCAAGCCTAACCAAAATTTAATAACAATTTTTACAGCAGACACATTTCACAAATTTTAGAATTTTCCATGGGTTTTACCACCATTTCATTTTAGTCCCTAAATCAAGCTTCCATGAAAAATTGCTTTGTAAAAGTTGTTTATCTATCAACTATCTTTCATTTTCTACCATAAATTTCAAATTTCCAGCATTTACATCCATGGCAAAGTTTCTACACTTTGTTATCTTTTCAAATAAATCCCATAAATAGAAAGATTAGGCTATCCCGATTCTAAAAATATAAAAATCATTAAAAACGAGACTTAATTTCATACCTTTCTAAGCTTGAAAAGTTCTCTTCCTCTCTCCTAGGGTTTCCATAAAAAAAATGGGGAAGAAGATGAATAGAAAAAATGATAATTCTTTTTATTTTTCTATCATCTTTTAATTTTGTTAATTTCCAATTTAGTCCCTAGTCATTTCTAATTTTTCCATGGGTGGGTCACCAAGAAAAATCTACATACTTTTCTTAATGGTCTAATTACCATATAAATACCTCTAGTTTTGAATTCCATAGCAATTTAATCCTTATGGCTTCTAGAATTCAACTTTCGCATTTTATGCAATTTAGTCCTTTACCTAATTAACCACACAATCGATAAAATTTCCGTATCAAAATTTTCACGTGACCTTCCTATCATAATACCAACCATAAAATAAAATAAAATAAAATTTTATTTTTGGGCTCGAATTTGTGGTCACGAAACCACTGTTCCGATCTCACCGAAAATGGGATGTTACAGGTTAAGTTGGTGGGCAAAAATGGACATGATTTAGGTGAAATTTTTGTGTTTTAAAGAAAGGGCATTTTGTTCATTTGGTAATTAAATGAATTAATAAGCAAAATAAAGCCAAAATCTTGTCCATCTTCTTCTCCCATGGTTGAAATTCACTAATGAAGACATAGCTAGGGTTTGTTCATCTTTCAAGCTCGATTATAAGTTCGTTCTTGCACCGTTTTTAATGCTCTTTACATTTTTGAAGTCGTTGTAACCCGATCTATCTATTTCTACCACTAATTTAAGATATGATCAAGGTCTAGGGTTTGAACCATGTTACACATGAGTGGATTTTGATGTTTAATGGTAGATTATACAAATTTGATGTTGGATAAACAACTTTTACTAAGTGATTTTTGATGAAAATGCCTAAAAGGACCTATTTGTAAAAGTTGAAAAATATGTAGTAGAAGTGTGATTTAATGAAAAATATGGGCTGTTATAAGTATGAAAATGGTTCAGCTAGGCTTGAGTTTTGAAGAAATTGTCAATATTTCATTTTACGAGCCTAGGGACTAAAGTGTAAAAAGTTGAAAAGGTAGTGGCAAAAATGTAATTTTTCCATAATGTGATTTTTGGATTGAATTTAATATTGCGAGTATTAAATGAGTTAAATTTGCTATTATAGATAAAGAAAAATGAGGTTCGGACCTAGATCGGGGAAAAATAAAGTGTTTGACGGTTAAGTCCACTTTCACTATTTTTGTACCGAGGTAAGTTTGTATGTAAATAATGCAACATTATAATTGTATTTATAATGTTTTGTTATTGCATGAACTGTATGATTGACTCTATGGATGAAATTGATGAATTTTCAACAAGCGAGTAAACCCCGGTTGAACCTTAGGAATAGATTAGGATACAAGTGACATGTCACTAGGAACCCATGTAATTATGTGATTTATGTGTCCCGGGTGCTGGTACTGTATGTCCTACCAGTGGCTGGGTATACCGGCATATGTTGCGGATACTTGACAGCTTATGTGAGCATCACCGCATAGCTACGTCTCGACTGACAGCTTGTGTGAGTAGGCCCGAGGATAGCTCGAGAGTGAGCTTATATGTGTTATGAGATTTGTGGTAGCATTGGCTACATAAGTGGCATTTATGTGCAAAGATTTCCGTGTATGATAGTATTCCAAGTGGTTCAACGGGTATGTCAAAGATGAGAAAGTATGTGATTACGTTATGAGATAGTGCAAGTATGTATGAAAAACTCAACGGAAATAGATTCGGTATATGATGAACTATTGGTAAGAATATGATTGAGTATGTTATGTTCATGAATTTTTAATGACAGTTATGTTGATTCGTGTTATGTTATGCATATGATAAATGTATAATTAATATTGTTTATTATTTGCATATGAACTTACTAAGCTGTTTAGCTTACTCCCCTTTCTTTCCCTTATCTTATAGTGTCACCAAGCTAGCTCGGGATTAGAGATCCTCTGAGATCCATTCACACTATCAACCATTATTTTTGGTACCACTGAAATGTCAATATTTTGATTTATGGCATGTATAGGGGACTTGGTCATTTTGTTATGTGTCATAATTGATTTGGCCAAATATGTTGGCTTATATTGGTTGAAAGTTTATTTTGTATTAGGCCATTTGAAATTGGCTAATATTGGTATAAGTATATTCATACGATGATGCCTTTCATGGATGTGGAAGCTTGCATCATTTGAGTTTATAAGTATGCGATGTTTATGTATGATAGATGTAGCATGTGAATGATATGTGGATGTCTTGGTTGTGGATGTTTTGGTTGCCTAAGTATGCCATGAATTGTGCCACTGAATTGGTGTAAGTGTAGGTGTAAATGAGGGTGGTAAATGGCTTGGTATATAGCCTTATTTTTGTCCACACGGGTAGACACACGGGCATGTGTCTAGGCCGTGTGTGACACACGGTCTGCCCCACGGGCATGTGTTTTAGCCATGTGTCCCCTGCACCTTAATTGTTGCAAAATAGAATGTCCAGAATTGAGCACACGGGTAGAGACACGAGCGTGTGTCTCAGCCTTGTGTGCTACACGGGCATGTGCCCTGGCCGTGTGAAGTCTGCACCTATTTTATGAACAATTATTAAAATTAATTTGACCACACGGCCTAGCACCCGGGCGTGTGGTACGGTCGTGTGGCACAAGTCAGAGAGCACCCTAAATTGAACAAGGCCTGTAGCACGAGTGTGTCCCTTGAACCACATGGGCGTGTGACCCCTGTAACATGAAAAATTCTCTAAGTTTTGTAAAAAAATTTTGAGTTCTCGGTTTAGTCCTGAACCACTTCTAAAGTATATTTTAGGCCTCGTAGGCTCGTATTAGGGACTTTATGATTGAGTATGAATGGTTTTAATTTGGACGCAAATTTATGACTCGAAATTGTATGTTTACTTGCGATATAAGTCCAATAATGCCTCGAGCCCTATTTCAACGTTGAATACGGGTAAGGGGTATTACATTTAGTGGTATCAGAGCTACGGTTTAGTTGATTCTCAAACTAACGTAGCGTGTGTAAGTGTCTAGCTATACATGCCATAAATAAACCGTGATAGTGTAATGACTCCTGACAATTTTAAATTGTGTTTTCATATAGTAAATGGATCCCAATAAAGCCGAAGCTGATGACGTAGAAAGTAATGCTCCGGCTCCCGCTCAAGGGACCGCACCATCTGAAAGTAGACCAGTGACAATTTTTCAAGGAGAAGGGGCTAGGAAAGCCTTCCTCCACATGATGAACGGTTTGTTCGAACAAATCCGAATGCTCAACCCCCTCCACCCCACCTATTCCTCAGCCGGTTCCCGTAGCTCCACAAGGTATGGAATTTATGAGATTGAGTAAGCCTCTGGTTGATAAGATCTGAAAGCATGGGGCTGAAGATTTTAGAGCAAATGTTGATAATGATCTTGAAAGAGCAGAATTTTTGCTTGAAAACTCCATCAGGGTATTTGATGAACTGTCTTGCACACCGGATGAATGTCTGAAATGTGCTGTGTCGCTTCTGAGAGACTCAGCATACCGGTGGTGGAAAACTCTTGTGTCAGTAGTATCGAGAGAGAGGGTTAACTGGAAATTCTTCCAAGATGAGTTTAAGAAGAAATATATCAGCCAACGGTTTATTGATCAGAAATGTAAGGAGTTCTTAGAGTTGAAACAGGGCCGAATGTCGGTAACCGAGTACGAGTGAGAGTTTGTTAGGCTCAGTAAGTACGCTCAGGAGTGTGTGTCCACCGAGGCTATCATGTGCAAAAGGTTCGAAGACGGGTTGAATGAGGATATCCGATTGTTAGTAGGAGTCCTTGAGCTGAAAGAATTTGTGCTGCTATTCGACGGAACTTGTAAAGCTGAAGAATTAAGCAAAGAGAAGAGGAAAGCTGAGTCTGAGGCTAGAGGTACAAGAAAAAGGCCGATGAGTAATTCATTTCAATCTCAGTCTAGGAGATCGTGGGAAACAATATTCGGGTTCTAAAGCACAAACTACTTCGATAGCGAGTGTTGGTAATGTTAGATCCAATTGACCTGAATGTCAACACTGTGATAGGCGACATCCCGGTGAATGTAGAATGAATGACCGGGCTTGCTTTAAGTGTGGCTCACAAGACCACTTTATTCGGGACCGCCCCGAGATGGTGAGAAAGACAAGATTCGAATGCAAGATCGGGCACACCGCTTGCTACTAGAGGGAGACCCCCGAGGAATACGGGGAATGCGACCAGTAGTAAAGGTGTAACTAAAGATTCAACTGTAAGATCCGAGGCTAGAGCACCTGCTAGAGCCTATGTTATCCGTGCTCACGAAGAAGCGACATCTCTCGATGTTATCACTGGTACTTTTTCTCTCTATAATACTAATGTAGTTGCATTGATTGATCCTGGATCAACTCATTCTAATGTTTGCATGAAATTGGTAGCTAGTAAGAGCTTACCTGTTGAGTTTACTGAGTTTGTGATTAAAGTGTCAAACCCTTTAGGCAAGCATGAATTAGTTGATAGAGTTTGCAAGAATTGTCCCTTGATGATTCGAGGTCACTATTTTCTGGTTGACTTAATGTTGTTGCCATTTGATGAGTTTGACGTTATTTTGGGTATGGATTGGTTGACACTGTATGATGCGATAGTGAATTGTAGACGGAAAATTATTGAATTGAAATGTGAAAATGGTGAAATTCTTCGGATTGATTCAGATGAGTCGGGTGAGTTACCCGTTGTGATCTCTTTGAAATCTGCTTAGAGGTATGTAAGAAAAGGGTGTGAAGCTTATCTAGCTTATATGTTGAATACAAAAGTGTCTGAATTGAAAATTGAATCAGTGTCGGTAGTTTGTGAATATCCGGATGTTTTTCCAGAAGAGTTGCCTAGGTTGCCACCGATTAGAGAAGTTGAATTTGGTATTGATTTAGTGCCAGAGACTTCACCGATATCGATTGCTCCGTATAGAATGGCTCTGATCAAATTGAAAGAATTGAAGTCTCAGTTACAAGAGTTGACAGATAAGGGTTTTGCGAGACCGAGTTTTTCTCCCTGGGGTGTACCAGTGTTATTTGTAAAGAAGAAAGACGGATCTGTGAGACTTTGTATCGATTATCGATAGCTCAACAATGTGACTATAAAGAACAAGTATCCTTTTCCGAGGATTGATGACTTGTTTGATCAGTTGAAAGGAGCAACGGTATTCTTGAAGATTGATTTGAGATCTGGCTACTATCAGTTGAGAGTTAAAGAGTCGGATGTGCCAAAAACTGCTTTCAGAACAAGGTACGGGCATTATGAATTTCTTTTCATGCCTTTCGGACTAACTAATGCTCCTGCTATTTTTATGGACTTGATGAACCGAATCTTCCGACCATATTTAGACAAATTCGTGGTTGTGTTTATTGATGATATCCTGATTTATTCTCGAGATGAGACTGAATATGCCGAGCACTTAAGAACTGTATTGCAGACTTTGAGAGATAAGAAATTATTTGCTAAATTCAGTAAAAGTGAGTTTTGGCTCCGAGAAGTCAGATTTTTGGGACATATTGTTTCAGGTGATGGTATTCGGGTTGATCCAAGTAAGATTTCAGCAATTGTTGATTGGAAACCGCCAAGGAATGTATCTGAAGTTAGAAGCTTTTTGGGCTTAGCTGGTTATTATCGGTGATTTCTTAAGGGTTTTTCGATGATTGCTACCCCTATGGCTAAGTTGTTGCAAAAAGATGTTAAGTTTGAATGGTCCGAAAAATGTCAACAAAGTTTTGAGAAGTTGAAAACATTGTTGACTGAGGCGCATGTTTTAGTGCAACCTGAACCGGGAAAAGAATTTGTAATTTATAGCGATGCATTACTAAACGATCTTGGATGTGTATTGATGCAAGAAGGCAAAGTGATAGCCTATGCCTCGAGACAGTTAAAACCACATGAGAAGAATTATCCGACGCACGATCTAGAATTGGCTGCCATAGTGTTTGCTTTGAAGATTTGGAGACATCATTTGTATTGTGAGAAATGTCATGTCTTTTCGGATCATAAAAGTTTAAAGTACTTGATGACTCAAAAGGATTTGAATTTGCGACAATGGAGATGGCTCGAGTTGCTAAAAGATTATGAGTTGGTAATTGACTACCATCCTGGAAAGGCGAATGTAGTCGCAGACGCTTTGAGCAGAAAGTCATTGTTTGCCTTGAGAGCTATGACTACGAGGTTGACTTTATCTGAGAATGGTTCAATTCTAGCTGAGTTGAGAGCTAGACCGGTGTTTCTTCAGCAAATTTGTGAAGCTCAGAGAAGTGATAGTGAATTGCAAGCCAAAAGATCTCAGTGTGAATCGGGTAGTGATTAAAACTTTCGGATCTATTCTGATGATTGCTTAATGTTCCGAGATAGAGTATGTGTATCGAAAAATGATGAAATTATTTAGAAGATTCTTTATGAGGCACATAATGGTTGTTTATCTGTTCATCCGGGAAGTACGAAGATGTATAATGATTTGAAGAAACTGTATTGGTGGTCAGGTATGAAATGAGATATCTTTGAATTTGTATCAAAATGTTTGATTTGTCAACAAGTAAAAGCCGAACACCAAGTACCTTCGGGTTTACTTCAACCAGTAATGGTACCTGAGTGGAAATGGGATAGAATTACGATGGATTTCGTAACGGGTTTGCCTCTGACTCCGAAGAAGAAAGATGCTGTTTGGGTCGTTGTTGATAGATTGACGAAATCAGCTCATTTTATTCCGGTACGTACTAATTACTCACTTGATAAGCTAGCTGAAATGTACATTGCTGAAATTGTGAGATTGCACGGGGTGCCTATTTCTATTATTTCGGATAGAGATCCGAGGTTTACGTCAAGATTTTGGAAGAAGTTGCAAGAAGCTTTGGGTACAAAGTTAAACTTTAGTACCATATTTCATCCGCAAACCGACGGTCAATCTGAAAGAATGATTCAGATTCTCGAAGATATGCTCTGATGTTGTGTTTTAGAATTTGAAGGTAGTTGGGAAACATATCTACCTTTAGCCGAATTTGCGTATAAGCATTGTATGGCTGCAAGTTTCGAACTTCGTTGTACTGGATCGAGCTCAGTAAGAGACATATTCACGGGGTTGATTTGGTTAGAGAGACCGAAGAGATAGTGAAAGCAATCTGTGACTGTTTGAAAGCAGCTTCGGATAGATAGAAATCATACGCTGATTTGAAAACAAAAGAAATTGAGTTTCAAGTTGGTGATAAAGTATTTCTGAAAGTGTCTCCATGGAAGGAAATTCTGAGATTTGGTCGCAAAGGCAAAATGAGTCCACGTTTTATTGGGCCGTATGAGGTTATTGAAAGAATAGGGCCAGTGGCATATCGGTTAGCTTTGCCGACAGAGTTGGAAAGGATACACAATGTATTTCATGTCTCGATGTTTCGATGTTATCGATCAGACCCTTCGCATGTGATTTCTCCGACAGAGGTTGAGATTCGACCAGACATGACTTATGGTGAGGAACCAAGAAAGATTTTGGCTCGGGAAGTCAAACAGTTGAGAAATAAAAGTATAGCTCTAGTGAAAGTTTTATGGCAACGACACGGGGTCGAAGAGGCTACGTGGGAACCTTAGAAAGCTATGAGAAAACAGTACCCAAACCTCTTTTCTGGTAAGATTTTCGGGGACGAAAATTCCTAAACGGGGGAGAGTTGTAACAGCCCAGTTTTGGGTCTAGTCAGAACAGTGGTTTCGGGACCACAAATCCAACGCAGTAAAATTCATTTTTATTATATTTTTATGGTCTACAGTTTTATGGAACGATTTCGTAAAAATTTCATTCGAAAATTTTGACGTTTGGGCACTCAATTTAGTTAAAGGGACTAAATTACGAAAAGTGCAAAACTTGAATTCTATATGTTAAAAGTGTCCAATTGCTATGAGATTTTAAATTGGAGGTCCTTAGATGGTAATTAGACCATTGTTTAAGTTGGTGGACAAAAATGGACATGATTTAGGTGAAATTTGGGTGTTTTAAAGAAAGGGCATTTTGGTCATTTGGTAATTAAATGAATTAATAAGCAAAATAAAGCCAAAATCTAGTCCATCTTCTTCTCCCATGGTCGAAATTCACTAAGGAAGACATAGCTAGGGTTTGTTCATCTTTCAAACTCGATTATATGTCCGTTCTTGCCCCGTTTTTAATGCTCTTTACATTTTTGAAGTCATTGTAACCCGATCTATCTATTTCTACCACTAATTTAAGATATGATCAAGGTCTAGGGTTTGACCCATGTTATACATGAGTGTATTTTGATGTTTAATGGTAGATTATACAAATTTGATGTTGGATAAACAACTTTTACTAAGTGATTTTTTATGAAAATGCCTAAAAGGACCTATTTGTAAAAGTTGAAAAATATGTAGTAGAAGTGTGATTTAATGAAAAATGTGGTCTGTTATAAGTATGAAAATGGTTCGGCTAGGTTTGAGTTTTGAAGAAATTGACTATATTTCATTTTACGAGCCTATGGACTAAAGTGTAAAAAGTTGAAAAGTTAGGGGCAAAAATGTAATTTTTCATAATGTGATTTTTGGAATAAATTGAACAATGTGAGTATTAAATGGGTTAAATTTTCTATTATAGTTCAAGAAAAATGAGGTTTGGACCTAGATCGGGGGAAAAACAAAGTGTTTGACGATTAGGTCCATTTTCACTATTTTTGTACCGAGGTAAGTTTGTATGTAAATAATGCAACGTTATAATTGTTTTTATAATGTTTTGTTATTGCATGAATTGTATGATTGACTCTATGGATGAAATTGACAAAGTTTCGACAAGCGAGTAAATCCCGGTTGAACCTTAGGAATAGATTAGGATACAAGTGACATGTCACTAGGAACCCATGTAATTATGTGATTTACGTGTCCCGGGTGCTGGTCCTCTACGTCCTATCAGTGGCTGGGTATACCGGCATATGTTGCGGATACCTGACAGCTTGTGTGAACAGTACCGCATAGCTACGTCTCGACTGACAGCTTGTGTGAGCATGCCCGAGGATAGCTCGAGAGCAAGCTTATATATGTTATGAGAGTTGTGGTGGCATTGGTTACATAAGTGGCACTTATGTGCAAAGATTTCCGTGTATCCGATAGTATTCCAAGTGGTTCAACGGGTATGTCAAAGATGAGAAAGTATGTGATTACGTTATGAGATAGTGTAGGTATGTACGAAAAACTCAATGGGAATAGATTCGGTATATGATGATCTATTGGTAAGAATATGATTGAGTATGTTATGTTCATGAAGTTTTAATGACACTTATGTTGATTCGTGTTATGTTATGCATATGATAAATGTATAATTAATGTTGTTTATTATTTGCATATGAACTTACTAAGCTGTTTAGCTTACTCCCTTTTCTTTCCCTTATCTTATAGTGTCATCAAGCTAGCTCGAGATTGGAGATTGTCGGAGATCCATTCACACTATCTGTAACACCCCTTACCCGTATTCAACACTTGAACCAGGTATGAGGCAATATCCTACTTAACTTGCTCAATCATGCAACATCGATTCGTGGCTCTCAGCGCAAACAAGTATTTCCTACTCAAGGCATCGGCGACTACGTTCGCCTTTCCTGAATGGTAGTCAATTACTAACTCGTAATCTTTTATCAACTCTAACCATCTCCGTTGCCTAAAGTTCAACTCTTTTTGAGTCATCAAGTACTTTAGGCTCTTATGATCAGTGAACACCCAACATCTCTCACCATACAAATGGTGTCTCCAAATCTTTAGTGCAAAAACAATTGCGGCTAACTCTAAATCGTGAGTCGGGTAATTCTTCTCGTGCGGTTTTAATTGTCTAAAGGCATATGATATCACCATACCCTCTTGTATGGGTACACAACCTAATCCATTCAGGGATGCATCGCTGTAAACCACAAATTCTTTTCCCGGCTCCGATTGCACTAAAATAGGAGCTTCAGTCAACAATGCCTTTAGTTTCTCAAAACTCTGTTGGCACCTTTCTGTCCATTCAAACTTTACATCTTTTTGTAGCAAACTCGTCATCGGAGTAGCTAACATGGAAAATCCCTTGACAAAACGTCTATAGTAGCCAGCTAGGCCCAGAAAACTCCTAACTTCAGTTATATTCCTTAGTGGCTTCCAATCCACAATTGCTGAGATCTTATTCGGGTCGACTCTAATTCCATCTCTCGATACAATGTGCCCCAAAAATCCAACTTCCTTAAGCCAAAATTCACTTTTACTAAACTTGGCATATAACTGTTTATCTTTCAAAATTTGCAGAACCATTCTCAAATGTTCAGGATGCTTGTTGTCATCCCGAGAGTAGATAAATATATCATTGATAAAGACTACCACAAATTTATCCAAATACGGTCGAAAGATACGATTCATCAAATCCATGAAAGCTGCAGGGGCATTTATTAAACCAAAAGGCATAACCAAAAATTCATAGTGGCCATACCTTGTCCGAAATGTAGTTTTTGGTACATCCGAGTCCTTGACTCTCAACTGATAATATCCAGACCATAAGTCTATCTTGGAAAACACCGTGGCTCCCTTCAATTGGTCAAATAAATCATTGATTCTTGGCAACAGGTATTTTTTCTTCACAGTTACCTTATTGAGTTACCGATAATCTATACATAACCTCATGGAACCATCTTTCTTCTTAACAAATAATACAGGAGCACCCCATGGAGAATAACTCGGTCTTGCGAAGCCTTTATCCGTTAACTCTTGCAACTATGCCTTCAGTTCTTTTAGCTTGGTTGGAGCCATTCTGTAGGGAGCAATAGAAATGGGGGTAGTACCAGGAGCTAACTCAATACCAAATTCAATCTCTCTAATCGGAGGTAGCCCTGGAAATTCCTTTGGGAAAACATCCGGATACTCACATACTATGGGCACTGATTCAATTCTTAACTCAGTCTCTCTAGCATTCATTACAAAGGCAAGGTAAGCTTCGTACCCCTTTCTTAGATATTTCTGAGTCAACAAGGAAGATATCACTACTGGCAATCTGTCTCGCTCATCTGATTTAACACGAATAAAATCTCCACTTTCACATTTTAACTCAATAAACTTCCTTCCACAGTTCACTATCACATCATGAATAGTTAACCAATCCATCCTAAGGATGACATCAAATTCATCAAACGACAATAGCATGAGATTAGCAGGAAAACAATGACCCCTAATCATCAAAAGGCAACCTTTGCATACTCTATCGACCAACACACATTTGCCTAGAGGATTTGACACTCTTATCACAAATTCAGAAGACTCTACAGGCATACTCATGCTAGAGACTAATTTCATACAAATATACGAGTGGGTAGACCCCGGATCAATTAAAGCTACAACATGAGTATCATAGAGAGAAAATGTACCCGTGATCACATCGGGGGAGGATGCCTCTTCACGAGCACGAATGGCATATGTTCTCGCCGGAGCTCTACCCTTAGCTCTTGCAGTCTGCTCTCTAGATATGTTCTTACTACTCATTTTGTTTCCCGGGTTTCTCTACGGTCTTCCTCTAGCAGTACTTCCTGGTCTTGCATTTTAAGGTCTCTCTTTCTCACCCACCTCGGGGAAATCTCTGATAAAATGGTCTAGAGATCCACACTTGAAACAAGCTTTCTCGTTTGCTCGACACTCCCCGAGATGACGTTTTCCGCACCGCAGACATTTCGGTCTACTCGGTCGAGCGTTACCAACACTAGCAGCCGAAGTAGTCTGAGCTTTAGACCCCGGGTACTGTCTACCCTTACTTCTACTTGAAAACCCAGCTAAGGTGACCGATCGAATAGTGAAATCTCTTGACTTCTTGGATGAGGATTGGGATGACTTGCCTAATAGTCTCTTCTTCAGGTAGTGAGACTCGTTTTCAGCCTTCCTTTTCTCTTTAACCAGTTCCTCGGCCTTACAGGCTCTATCTACCAGCACCACAAATTCTTTTAGTTCGAGGACACCAACAAACAAACAGACATCCTCATTTAACCCATCATCGAACCTTTTACACATAATAGCCTCAGTGGACACACACTCACGGCCATATTTACTAAGCCTTACGAACTCACGTTCGTATTCAGTCACCTTCATTCGACATTGCTTTAGCTCTAAGAACTCTTTTCTTTTCTGGTCAATGAACCTTTGACTAATGTACTTCTTCCAGAATTCCTCTTGGAAGAATTCCCAGTTAACTCTCTCCTTTGGTACCACCGACACAAGGGTGTTCCACCACTGGTAGGCCGAATCTCTCAAGAGAGATATCACACACTTTATGCACTCTTCAGGCGTGCATGACAACTCATCGAATACCCTGATGGTATTCTCAAGACAGAATTCCGCCCTCTCCGAATTATCATCCTTACTAGCCTGAAATTCCTTGGCTCCTTGTTTTCGCATCTTATCGACTGGAGGCCTTTCTCTTCTTACTACCTCTACCAACTGAGGAGCTACAGGAGTGGGCTGAGGAATAGGTAGGGGTGGAGGGGGTTGAGCATTAGGATTTGCTCGAATATACTCAATATACCAGTTGCTCATCATATGGAAAAAGGCTTCTCGAGCCTCTTCTCCCTGACGCAAAGTCTCGGGTCTACTTTCTACTGGCGCGGTCCTTTGCGCGGGAGCTGGCGCATTACTTGCAGCATCATCGGCTACAGTTCAGTCGGGATCCATTTACTATATAAAAACATAATTCAAATCGTCAGGAGTCGTCACACTATCACTATGGAAATATTCATACATATGGCATGTATAGCTAGACTCATACTTACGCTATGTTAGTCTGAGAATCGACTAAACCGTAGCTCTGATACGACTAAATGTAACACCCCTTACCCGTATTCAACACCTGAACTAGGTACGAGGCATTACCCTACTTAACTTGCTCAATCATGCAACATCAATTCGTGAAAATTTCATTTCAACTTAAAACTTTTCATTCAAGACCCTAATGTCCTTATTATAGGTCTACAAGACCCTAAACTTGTACCAGGAATAATTTGGGACTAAACCGAAAACTTTTGAACCCTTAGACAAATTTGACATAAAACAGGGCCATACGTCCGTGTGAATGATGGAACACGCCCGTGTGGCAAATCACATGCCCGTGTTCTACACCCGTGTGGATTTATTTTTCAATTTGATCCTACAGGGGTTTTCACACTGCCGGATACACGCCTGTGTCCCTGGCCCATGTCCCTCACACGGCCTCGACATGGCCGTGTCTTAGCCCGTGTGCCAAAACCTTGGCATTCTATTTATAACGTCATCACCTCACTAAGGTCACACGGCCAAGGCACACGCTCGTGTCCTTAGACCGTGTGTCGAATTAAATTCTTAATTTCAGGCGCAGACTTCACACGGCCTGGGCACACGCCAATGCCCATGGCCGTGCCTCTCACACGGCTGAGACACACGGCCGTGTCTCTGCCCGTGTGTTTAATACTGAGCATACTGACTTGGAAACCTAGCATGCAAGGGGACACACGGCCAATCAACATGCCCATGGGGCTGACCGTGTGTCACACACCGCCAATCAACACGCCCATGGGGCTGACCATTGTCACACACGGGCTAGACACACGCCCGTGTGTCTACCCGTGTGGACATTTGAAAGGCTATCTACCAAGTTAAATGCCACCCTACATAGCAACCATACTTACACCAATTTAATCCAACATGTATCGAAACTATAAAGCACTTCTAAAGACTCAAAATCAAGGCATCCATACAAGCATACACCTAATGAATTCCATCATCATTGAATATATATAAACTTGTTAAGTATTGGCCCAATTCCAAATGACCACTTACAAAATGAATTTGATAACATAAATAGCCAACATTTTGGCTAACAAATATGACATAACGAAATGACCAAGTCCTATACATGCCATACTCAAAATGAATCTAACTTGGCTATACCAAAAAGTAGTCGATAGTGTGATTTCCAAACTCTGGCATTCCATGAATTCTCGAGCTAACTTGGCAATGCTACAAGGAAAAGGGAAATGAGAGGGGTAAGCATAAAGCTTAGTAAGTTTGCATGAAATAAATAGCAACATAAAGCTCGTAATGTCATCCATCCATTGCATTGAATAAAAACACAAGTCTTAAGCTCATTTCCATAACTTACTTATACTTACTCTTACCGATTACATATCATGCCACATATCGTAAACCATTCTCGTGAATTACTCACATATACCTGTATCACTTCATCACATAGTCTTAGCATTAATCTCATCTCTATCATAAGCTTAACTATTTACCCCAATGAATCACTTGGGATATTCAAGGATACATGATCATCCTCATTCACATAATTACAAAGCCAATGCCACACCCCAGATGTGGTCTTACATGGGGTCACTTCTAGATGCCGATGCCATATCCCAGATATGGTCTTATACGAAATCTCCTATCGATTGTTGATGCCATATCCCAGATATGGTCTTATACGTTTCTCATATTCAATACCGATGACATATCCTAGATATGGTCTTATACGGGATTTCAATTTGGTGCCGAGGCCATGTCCCAGACATGGTCTTATACGGGACCTTACCCATCTCAAGTCTTGATGATATTGTTCTCTCATTTATTTAAGTCCAACCGGGACTTCAACATCGCAATTCTCATCATTTTCTCACACAACACCATTATTCAAATTCATAGACATATCATACATCTTCACAAATATCAAATATTTAAAGTCATACTAACATGGCGTTGAACTTATTACACACAAACTTACCTCGATTTCAAAATAGGCTAGATTATCGATCTAGTCCGATACTTTACCCTTTCCTCGGTCGAGGTTAATTCTTCGCTATTCTTGATCTATAATAACAATTTAGCTCATTTAATCACCACATTAATATATACATTTCAGTAATCATAATTTTGGCAAAATTACCATTTTGCCCTTAAGCTATCACAAAATGACCATTTTACCCCTAGGCTCGGAAATCAATTCTAATCAAATTTATTTCTTTAATGAGCCTAGGTGAACATTTATTACTCTTATGGAAGCCCTCAATACTCATTATTTCACACATTTACCACATATTTTACAACCTTTACAAAAAGGTCCTTTTAGGTGTTTTCATGGTAACACCTTTCACAAAAGTTGTTTATTTAACAACTATGATTCATTTTCTTCCATAAAAATGAAGCAAACAACTTAAAAGCTCACACGACAAAACTCTAAACTTTCAACCATTTTGCAAGATAGTCCCCTCTTTAGCTAGCTTAAGCTTTAGGGGTTCCAAAAGTACAAATATTATCAAGAAATGATCACTAAAACATTTACTTGTAAGGAGAAGAGTTTGCTAAAATTTTTGAGCTTTCAAACCCCTATTTGCTGCTAATTTTCGGTGGAGGAGTGAAGGAGAAAATATGATATCTTTTCTTTCTTTATTCTAAAATATCTAGTCAATTAAGTCACCTAATTTCCACCCACTTGACCAAATTTCTAATTCTTTGTCCCTATGGCCGGCCACCACCCTATACAAGGCCTAATTGTACATTAGCGACCTCCAATTAATATTCTATAGCTATTAGACACCTTTAGCTTGTAAAATAGAACTTTCGCACTTTATGGGATTTAGTCCTTTTTCGCAATTAAGCATGAAATCGCTAGAATTAAAGCATCAAAATTTTCATGCACCAATATAATCATGCTCTAACTCATAAAATAACACAAAAATAATTTTCTTCATCTTCAGATTAGTGGTTCCGAAACCACTGTTCTGACTAGCCCCTAAATCAGGCTGTTAGACTATCAACTATTATTTTGGGTACCATTGAAATGTCAATATTTTGATTTATGGCATGTATAGGGGACTTGGTCATTTTGTTATGTGTCATAATTAATTTGGCCAAATATGTTGCTTATATTGGTTGAAAGTTCACTTTGTATTAGGCCATTTGAAATTGGCTAATATTGGTATAAGTATATTCATATGATGATGCCTTTCATGGATGTGGAAGCTTGCATGATTTGAGTTGATAAGTATGCGATGTTTATGTATGATAGATGTAGCATGTGAATGATATGTGGATGTCTTGGTTGTGGATGTTTTGGTTGCCTAAGTATGCCATGAATTGTGCCATTGAATTGGTGTAAGTGTAGGTGTAAATGAGGGTGGAAAATGGCTTGGTAAATAGCCTTATTTTTGTCCACAAGGGTAGACACACGGGCGTGTGTCTAGGCCGTATGTGACACACGGTCTCTCTACAGGCATGTGTTTCTGCCATGTGTCCCCTGTACCTTAATTGTTTCAAAACAAAATGTCCAAAATTGAGCACACGGGCAAGGACACCGGCGTCTGTCTTGGCCGTGTGTGCTACACGGCCTTGAACACAGGCATGTGCCCCGACCGTGTGAAGTCTGCACCTATTTTATGAAAAATTATGAAAATTAATTTGACCACATGGCCTAGCACACTGGCGTGTAGCACGACCGTGTGGCACAAGTCAGAGAGCACCGTAAATTGAACATGGCCTGTAGCACGAGCGTGTCTCAGGGTCACACTGGCGTGTCCCTTGAACCACACGGGCGTGTGACCCCTGTAACATGAAAAAATTTCTAAGTTTTGGAAAAATTTCATGAGTTCTCGGTTTAGTCCCGAACCACTTCTAAAGTATATTGTAACAATCCAAAAATCTAAGTATTTATCTTTACATGTTTTTAGCACAACTACTTGTTTGTTTTAGTGGCTAAGTGATTTGGGTGTGTTTGGGAGTGTCTGAGAAGTCCTGGGTTCAAGCCTGGGCTTGTGCAAAAAAAATTTTTTTTAGGGAATAAAACCCTTGCCTATAGTTAGTAGGCTTTTAAATTATTGTGGGTAAAGCATGACATAAAAAGCCTACTGGTCTAGGGGGATAGGGGCGTGTTATCTATGCCAGAGGCTTGGTGTTCGAATCTTGGAGGGACCAGTAGAGTATATATTTTGCTGCTGTGCTGTGGGAGGTGTTGTGGTTTGACTGAAACACTAGAGCGGTTGAAAGGAATTCAAATTGAGTGGTTGAGAGGAGGAGTGATCAGATTGAGAGCTTTGAGGAAGGATGTTAGGAGAAAATCAAGGGATGAGGGGAGAGGGAGTGTTGTGCCGAATGTGGACTCTGGGCACTCAAGAATTCGGCCAAGAGTGGTGTGCCTCATTTTGTTTTTCCCTTTGGTGTTTTTCTCTTTTTGCTTCAGAGGCCGAATGTGGTAAGGAATTTTGGCATATTCTTCTGTCTCACATTTTTACTATTTTGACAACCTTCTTTGGCCGAATATTGCCTCCCTCAAGTGCCTATTCTTGTTTCCTTTATCAAGTAGTTCTTCTAGTGGCCAAATATACCTTCTTTCCTTTTTCATTTTTTTATTTTCCCTCTGCCAAAATCTCTTCTCCTCTAAATCGATTCTCTTCTTTCTCTCCCTCAAGTGTCGTGCTACCGATTTCTAGTTCTGATCACTGTCGAAACCATTCTTTCCCCCTTTGTAGATTGACTTTGCTCCTTTCTCTTTGGTAAGTGAGTTTGGCATTTGAAGTTTCAGCTTTTGAGATTACTAAAGTTGGGTTTGTTTAACTATTTTTGGACAGCTTTAAATCGAGGGTGAAGGGTTGTGCTAGTGCCGAATCATTTCACTATTTGGTTCCCTTGCTCTGTTTTGATAAGTACTATAAACGAATCATTATTCCCTTTCTTCTTCTTCCTTAAGTGATAACTGATAGCAAGTGTATGGCAGTTAAGGAAGGATTCAGGGAACTCCTAATCAATCGCTAGAGACTAAGATTCGTGGGAATCACAGTGGTTCGATTGAAGGTAATGCTACGCTATGATTGGATTGTTGATTTTGGGATTCTTGTTAACCGTAAAGTAGGACTGATGGTGGTGTTTGATTGACCAAATGTAGGTTGGTGAGTGCTTGAGCGACTGCTCGTGACGAATCGAAACCAGGTGTGTAAACACTGCCCAAATCTTAAACCGACAAAAGCCGGAAAAAGTATGACAATTGACGCTACACGAGCGTGCATTCGCTTGTGTGGTAAACCGAGCACATAAACCGTGGACGTTAGACTATTGAGGCCACCATGAGCAATTTTATGGTCTTAGGCCGTTTTGGGCCATATTGGGCCGAAATGGTTCGTGTGGGCCCAACAGGCTTGTGGGCCCCACACGAGTAAACCACACGAATATATGGAGAAAATTGGGCCAAACGTGTAATTATCATGACCGAGGCCAATTCTGGGCTATGTGGGCCACACGGGCATGTGAGCCCACATGGGCCCGCATTATGGGCCTTAGGCCCATTTCCACTGTTTTACTGTAAAGGTTGCACGGGTCGCCCGAGACGACTGTGGACCTACTGATGGGTCGGTAAGTATACCTAGACCCCAAACTGATAGAAAATGAATGTTATACCCTTATGTTGTAAAATGACTGTATGCTATGTTATGTATGACTTATATGAGCATGCCACGATATATATGTTGCATACATGTATGATATGTTGCATGGAGATGGGATAATTATGATTGGAGGAAGTGTACTGTACTGGCAGCTCTGCTGCAAATACTGTTTAGTGCCGCAATCGGTGTTAATTTTTGGAGTGTAGGGATGGGTTGGTGATTTTATCCCCACATGGAGTGTTGGGGTGGACGGAGTGGAGTGTAGAGGCTGGATGGGTAGGATTTCTGATTGCATGCCTAATTTATTACTGTCACTGTTATGGGTTAAGGCCCACACTAAAATCGATCATCAGAATGGGCTAAGGCCCAATCGAATCGTGACCAACTATTATTGATTTGGGCTTAGGCCCAGACTGTACTTGCCTATGGCATGATTGGCATTTTGCTTATATGGGGTTACACACTGAGTTTTCGTAAACTCACCCCTCTTTTTATCTGTAAAGGTAATCCACAGTCTTAGACGGATCGATGCTGCGAGGGATTCGGAGGTGGCCACACAACTGCACCTATTTTTATATTTGAGTTTTATTTCCAATAATTTTAATTTGGGTATTTGTTTGTAATAAGGCCTCTTTAAATTTTAACTTTTAATTTGGGGGATTTTATTTATTTCAATTCACATCTGAGTAGTAGTAGGACGCGGTTTTTTTCAAAAAATAATTGTTTTCCAAAACACCACGTTTCGTAACATAGTATAAAAGCTTTCGCATCAAACATGGTTTTAAAGTTTAGTAACAAATTGATATGATCAATGTTTTGCTAAAAACAACTTGAGCTTTAAAAGAAAAAGATTCCCTATATTTCTGTTAAGGTTCATAAACGAGATTTAATAATAGAATGGATTTTCCAAAGAAACTATGTTTTCGAAAAACACATTAATGTGATACCGCCAGATTTGGCCATAACGTCTAGGCCGGGTTTGGGGTTTTACATTTAGTGGTATCAGAGCCAGGTTACGAAACTCGACTGTGGGTTTTGGGTTTTTCTA
Organism: Gossypium sturtianum; assembly: GCA_025698515.1. Classification (NCBI taxonomy): domain Eukaryota; kingdom Viridiplantae; phylum Streptophyta; class Magnoliopsida; order Malvales; family Malvaceae; genus Gossypium; species Gossypium sturtianum. The sequence continues at coordinate 65,215,744 of CM046952.1, forward strand.
AAACTTGGAATTTTTAAAAAGAACTGTTCCAAACGATTTGGAAGTATTTTGAAATATTTTACTGAATGTGTGGTACACCGAGTCTCCGACGCCGATCATGTAAGTCTTCAGAAACTGTTGTTTGTTTTAAACTAAAATGCTATAAATAGAAAATACTGAGACTACTGTAGGTAGAAGACAATATTGAAACACTCTAGTTAGTGTGAACTGAAGACTGTAGAAAGACTGCGATCTACGAAAACGAACTCTGAATTACTGAGAATGATTTGCATAAAACTTTGCTAATAAATAACTAAAACTGTAAACTGATCTGCATAAAACTATTAATTCAGATAATACACAAATAGATAATGAGCACCAGAGGTACTCGTGGAAGGGGTACAAGAGGACGTGGCGGAGGCTGTAGAGGTGCTCGGGCTGGATCTTCGTCATCGGGCCACATGCCTAACGCTGAAGCTAGTGAGGCACCGGCTTCACTTGTGACTGAGACTGGGTCCCACGATTGAGCGGCTGGGGACGACGCATTATCCCAAGCTATGTTACGAATTCTGGAGAGGGTCGCTGGGCCCAATACTGGTACTATGGGCTGTGGGTCGGTCACAAAACGACTCCGGTCTAATGGGGCTGAGATTTTTAGGGGTATTGTTGGAGTTGCCCTTAATGTGGCTGAATATTGGATTGAGGCCACAGAGAGGATCATCGATGACCTCGACTGCACCCCTGAACAGAAACTAAAAGGTGCAGTGTCATTGCTGCGAGATGAAGCCTATCAGTGGTGGCTTACAGTTAAAGAGGGTACTCAGGTTGACCGATTGACATGGGAATTCTTCAAGACTGCTTTCCAAGGGAAGTGTGTGGGCACTAGTTATGTGGATGCCCGGAGGAGAGAGTTTCTAAATTTGACTCAGGGGGATAAATCAGTGGCTGAATATGAAGCTGAATTTTTACGATTAAGCCGCTACGCACGTGAGATGGTGGCAACTGACTATGAGCGGTGTGTTCGTTTCGAGGACGGCCTCAGGGATAGTCTGAGAGTTTTGATAGCTCCAAAGAGGGAGCGAGATTTTGCCACACTGGTGGATAATCGAAGATCGCCGAGGAGGTGAAGCGTACTGAGCGTCAGAATAGAGAAAAGTGTAGGAATAAGAGGGATTCGGAGCCCTCAAGTTCTGTTCAGAGGCCGAAGCAAAAGGCCAGAGTGGATAGGCCGCTCAGAGTTGGGGCCCCTAATGCAGCTACTAGACCACAGCCATGTGTTGACTGTGGTAGACGCCATCAGGGCGAGTTCTGGAAAAGGATTGGGGCATTTTTGAGATGCGGATCATTAGAGCACCGTATCAGAGATTGTCCATGGAGGCCTGAACAGATGCAAGTTGCTGGCTGGGGTACTGTTCAGCCACAAAGAGGTGTTCAGCATCCATGAAAGGCTGTGGTCAGTCCAAAAATGGAAATTGTATGGGCCATGGTCGTGGAGCACCGGGCAGAGGTGCTAGTCATACTGAGGCGAGCAGCCAGCTCTGGTCTATGCTGCACGTTGCCAAGAGGACGGAGATGCCCCAGATGTTATTGCTGGTACGTTCTTTATCTATAATGTACCTTATACTGCATTGATTGATGTTGGGTCTACGCATTTGTATATAGCATGCTCGGTGTCTGAGACTTTAGGTTTAATGGTTGAAACCACTATGAGTGAGGTTACTATGTTGAGTCCTTTAGGGCAGTTAGTTAAGGTAAACAAATTTTTCAAAGATATACCTTTGGAGGTTCAAGGAACCATCTTTTTGGCAGATTTAATGGAATTTCCATTTGGAGAATTTGACTTAATGCTGGGCATGGATTGGCTGGTTAAGCATCAAGTGAATTTGGATTGTGATACTAAACGGGTGGTACTAAAAACTGTGGAGGGTGATGAGGTGGTAGTAATAGGGGAGCGTCGAAATTATTTGTTAAATGTAATTTCTGCCTTGAAGGCCGAGAAGTTGGTTCGTAAGGGTTGTGAGGCGTATATAGCCTACATTGATGTTTTTGATTCTGAGGTTTCGTCTGTTAAAGACATCAGGACAATCAAAGATTTTCTGGATCTTTTCCGATGAACTACCTGGACTATCTCCAAACTGTGAAGTTGAATTTGGGATTAAGCTCTTACTGGGTATAGCTCTTGTGTCCATCGCTCCCTATAGAATGGCACCGAAGGAGCTAGAGGAGCTTAAGACTCAGATCTGTTTTGATCAGGTAAATTTCGAGCTCGAAATTTTCTCTTAGGGGGCATAGAGTTGTAACGCCCTAAAAATCTAAGTATTTATCTTTACTTATTTTTAGCACAACTACTTGTTTGCTTTAGTGGCTAAGTGATTTGGGTGTGTTTGGGAGTGTCTGAGAAGTCCTGGGTTCAAGCCTGTGCTTGTGCAAAAAAAATTGTTTTTAGGGAATAAAACCCTTTCCTATAGTTAGTAGGCTTTTAAATTATTGTGGGTAAAGCATGACATAAAAAGCCTACTGGTCTAGGGGGATAGGGGCGTGTTATCTATGCCAGAGGCCTGGTGTTCGAATCTTGGTGGGAGCAGTGGAGTATATATTTTGCTGCTGTGCTGTGGGAGGTGTTGTGGTTTGACTAAAACACTGGAGCGATTGAGAGGAATTCAAATTGAGTGGTTGAGGGGAGGTGTGATCAGATTGAGAGGTTTGAGGAGGGATGTTAAGAGAAAATCAAGGGATGAGGGGAGAGGGAATGTTGTGCCGAATGTGGACTCTGGGCACTCAAGAATTCAGCCAAGAGTGGTGTGCCTCATTTTGTTTTTCCCTTTGGTGTTTTTCTCTTTTTGCTTCAGAGGCCGAATGTGGTAAGGAATTTTGGCATATTCTTCTGTCTCACATTTTTGCTATTTTGACAACCTTTTTTGGCAGAATATTGCCTCCCTCAAGTGCCTATTCTTGTTTCCTTTCTCAAGTAGTTCTTCTAGTGGCCGAATATACCTTCTTTCCTTTTTCATTTTTTCTTTTCCCTCTATCGAAATCTCTTCTCCCCTAAATCGATTCTCTTCTTTCTCTCCCTCAAGTGTTGTGCTACCGATTTCCAGTTTTGATCACTGTCAAAACCATTCTTTCCCCCTTTGCAGATTGACTTTGCTCCTCTTTTTTCGGTAAGTGAGTTTGGCATTTGAAGTTTCATCTTTTGAGATTTCTAAAGTGGGGTTTGTTTGACTATTTTTGGACAGCTTTAAATCGAGGGTGAAGGGCTATGCTAGTGCCGAATCTTTTCACTATTCGGTTCTCTTACTCTCTTTCGGTAAGTACTATAAACGAATCATTATTCCCTTTCTTCTTTTGCCTTAAGTGATAACTGATAGCAAGTGTATGACAGTTAAGGAAGGATTCAGGGAACTCCTAATCAATCGCTAGAGACTAAGATTCGTGGGAATCACAGTGGTTCGATTGAAGGTAACGCTACGCTATGATTGGATTGTTGATTTCAGGATTCTAGTTAACCGTAAAGTAGGACTGATGGTGGTGTTTGATTAACCAAATGTAGGTTGGTGAGTGCTTGAGCGACTGCTGGTGACGAATCGAAACCAGGTGTGTAAACACTGCCCAAATCATAAACCGGTAAAAGCCAGAAAAAGTATGACAATTGACGCTACACGAGCGTGCGTTTGCTCGTGTGGTAAACCGAGCGCATAAACCGTAGGCGTTAGACTGTTGAGGCCACCATGAGTAATTTCGTGGTCTTAGGCCGTTGTGGGCCATGTTGGGCCGAAATGGGTCGTGTAGGCCCAACGGGCTTATGTGCCCTACACGAGTAAACCACACGAACGTGTGGAGAAAATTTGGCCAAACTCTGTAATTTTCATGACCGAGGCCAATTCTGGGCTATGTGGGCCATACGGGCGTGTGGGCCCACATGGGCTCGCATTATGGGCCTTGGACCCATTTCCACTATTTTATCAGAAGGTTGCACGGTCACGGAGACGCATCGTGGACCTACTAATGGGTCGGTAAGTATACCTAGACCCTAAACTGATAGAAAATGACTGTTATACCCCTATGTTGTAAAATGACTGTATGCTATGTTATGTATTACTTATATGAGCATGCCACGATATATATGTTGCATACTTGTATGATATGTTGCATGGAGATGGGATAATTATGATTGGAGGAAGTGTACTATACTAGCAGATCTACTGCAAATATTGTTTAGTGCCGCAACCGGTGCTAATTTTTGGAGTGTAGGGATGGGTGGGTGATTTTATCCCCACATGGAGTTTTGGGCTGGACGGAGTGGAGTGTAGAGGCTGGATGGGTAGGATTTCTGATTGCATGCCTAATCATTATCACATCCTTTGTTATGGGCTAAGGCCCACACCGAAATCGAGCATCATTGTTATGGGCTAAGGCCCAATCGAATCGAACTAAACCGAATCGTTATTGATTTGGGCTTTAGGCCCAGACTGTACTTACCTATGGCATGATTGGCATTTTGCTTATATGGGGTTACACACTGAGTTTTCATAAACTCACCCTTCTGTTTATCTGTACAGGTAATTCCCAGTCTTAGGCGGATCGATGCTGCGAGGGATTCAGAGGTGGCCACTCAACCGCACCTGTTTTTATATTTGAGTTTTATTTCCAATAATTTTAATTTGGGTATTTGTTTTTTAATAAGGCCTCTTTAAATTTTAACTTTTAATATGGGGGATTTTATTTATTTCAATTCACATCTGAGTAGTAGTAGGACGCGGGTTTTTTTCAAAAGATAATTGTTTTCCAAAACACCACGTTTCGTAACATACTATAAAAGCTTCCACATCAAACATGGTTTTAAAGTTTAGTAACAAACTGACATGATCAATGTTTTGCTAAAAACAACTTAAGCTTTAAAAGAACAAGATTCCCTAGATTTATGTTAAGATTCATAAACGAGATTTAATAATAGAATGGATTTTCCAAAGAAACTATGTTTTCGAAAAACACTTCAATGTGATACCGCCAGATTCGGCTATAATGTCTAGGCCGGGTTTGGGGTGTTACATATATTTTGGGCCTCGTAGGCTTGTATTAGGGACTTTATGATTGAGTATGAATGGTTTTAATTTGGACGCAAATTTATGACTCGGAATTGTATGTTTACTTGCGATATAAGTTCGGTAATGCCTCGAGCCCTATTCCGGCGTTGAATACGGGTAAGGGGTGTTACACAGTCATTCTTTTGAGAATTGTCCATCAAATCCCGAGTCAGTGTACTATGTGGGGAACAAACATCAAAATATGAGTGGACAAGGACCCCAATCCAACTTCTACAATTTTTCATGGCGTAATAATCCTAACTTTTCTTAGAGCAACTAAGGAAATGGACCGAACAACAACTTATTGCAGCATAGACCCAACCAATTTCAAGGATTTAATCAGCAAGCTCCAAAACCACCTCAAGCTGAGGCATCAAATAGTTTGGAGAACTTGTTGAAAGCGTACATGGCAAAGAATGATGCTTTGATCCAAAGCCAAGCAGCAACATTGAAAAATTTGGAAAACCAAAAAGGGTCAGTTAGCTACGGAGATTTGTAATAGACCGCAAGGAACCTTGGCGAGCGATACTGAGATTCCAAGAAATTTGGGTAAAGAACATATCAAGTAGTGGCATTGCAAAGTGGTAAAATTCTGGAACCCAGATTGATTAATGTCGAAGATAAGCCCGTTGAGAAGAATCAACCAACTGTTGAAAGTCCTACACCAAAAGAGTCAGAATCTGCAAACACTGACAAGGTAAATCCTAACTTAGTGATTTCAGATACTTTAACATCTTCTTTTGATGCAAATTTACCTACTCAGAAGAGTTATCCGGTTCAACCGAATGTTCCATCACCTCCATATCTGCAAAGATTGTAGCAACACAAGTAAAAGAAGTAGGTGAATCTCAAGAAGTTTCTGGATGTTCTGAAGTAGTTACACATCAACATTTCGTTGGTGGAGGCTTTAGAAAAAATGCCAAATTATGTGAAGTTTATGAAGGATATACTGTCCAAGAAGAAACGACTGAGTGAATATGAGACTGTTGCCTTGACAAAAGAGTGCAGTGCGTTCCTGCAAAACAAACTGCCACCGAAATTGAAAGACCCAGGAAGCTTTACTATACCCTGTAACATTAGTGAATCTTATTGTGGTAAAGCTTTGTGTGATTTTGGAGCGAGTATCAACTTGATGCCTAAGTCTATTTTCAAGATGCTAGGGATAGGTGAAGTAAGACCCACAACTGTGATGCTTCAGCTAGCGGATTGATCTTTAGCATATCCCGAGGGAAAGATCGAGGATGTTTTGGTAAGAGTCGATAAATTTATTTTTCCTGTTGATTTCATTGTCTTAGATTTTGAAGCAGATAGGGAAGTGCCGATCATCCTTGGGAGACATTTCTTAGCCACGGGTAGAACGTTAATTGATGTGCAGAAAGGTGAACTCACCATACGAGTTTAAGATGATCAGGTAACCTTTAACATTCTTAAAGCGATGAAATTTCCTATTCGATAGAAGAGTGTTTAGTTATGGAAGAGATGGAAACCTTGGTTTCTATGGAAAGTAATTTTGAAGATCCATTGGAGAAAGCCTTAGATCTTGACCCTTTGGAGGATGAAGAAGGTGAAGAAAACATGGCTTTGATGGAAGCCAATCCGAGAAATTTTATTCAATCCACACGATTTGAACCGTTGGAGTTAGAAGTCAGAGAATTTGTGCAACCCAAGTTGTCAGTTGAAGAACCACCTAAACTCGAACTAAAGGTACTTCCTTCCCATTTGAAATAAGTTTATTTAGGTGACTGTTCTACTTTGCCTGTGATTATTTTAGCAAAACTGACGAAAGATCAAGAGGAGCAACTAATTACTGTTCTAAAGAAATTTAAGAAAGCAATTGGTTGGACCATAGCTAATGTTCGAGGTATGAGCCCCTCTTCTCGCATGCATAAAATTATTTTAGGAGAAGGTGAAAGAGCTCGAATTGATGGGAAAACGAGGCTCAATCCTATTATGAAAGAAGTTGTGAGAAAAGAAGTGATCAAATGGTTAGATGCATGAATCATCTATCCTATTTCAGATAGTTTGTGGGTAAGTCTGGTGCAGTGTGCGCCGAAGAAAGGTGGAATCAAAATTGTTGAAAATGAGCGTAACGAGTTGATTCCAACGAGAACTATTACTGGTTGGAGAATTTGTATTGATTACAGGAAGTTGAATAAAGCCACTCAGAAGGACCATTTTCTGTTGCCTTTTATGGATCAGATGTTAGATCGACTGGCAGGTAATGAATTCTATTATATTTTAGATGGCTATTCGGGATAAACCAAATAGTTGTAGCTTCGGAGGACCAACATAAATGTAACACCCTAAACCCGGCCTAGACGTTATGACCGGATCTAGCATGTCACATAGAAGGGTTGTTTAAAAGTTTTGCGACCGTTACAAAGTTCGTATTCTTTTGAAACTCTGAGTTTCGATGTTTGTTTGAAAAATGCGATTTGCTTAATGACTGTTTGTAAAAGTTGTTAATATTTTAAGTGACTGAAACTCTAGGTTGAGTAATTGTGGAAACGCGATATTTTGGAAAACCGTTTATTAACTTTTTAAGAAAACTTCATATTAATCCTTTAGCAATAAATCATAGCGGAGATGAAAGTTTAAAAGAAAATTTAAGTTTAAAGGCCTTATTACAAAATATTAAACCCAAATTAAAATATTCCTAAAATAAAGTAAAAACCAGATTTACTAAGTCTCGAGAGTAAAACTCCGATGTATGGCCACCACAGAGTCCTCCGCAGCTCCAAATCCTCTAACGCTGGGGATCACCTACAAGGTTAAAGCAGAGGGGTGAGTTACGAGAACTCAGTGTGTAATCCCCTAATCGGTCATTAACTAGGCCCGAGCCCATAGGGAAGCAGTCTGGGCCGAGGCCCTATTCGGTGATAATCTGGGCCTTAGCCCTATAAACATGATAATGCAAGCAGAGAATGCAGCCCACCCCAATCCAACCAAACACACCTCCGTACCAACCCTACACACCTGTTGGGACCAAGTCAACCCACCCAGCCCTACACACCAAGAATGCAACCGAGCTGCCAGATTATAAGCGGCTTAGGGCTGTCGGTAGGTCCACAGTCGTCTCGGGTGACCCGTGCGACCCTAACAATCAAATCGGTGGGTCCACAGTCATCTCGGGTGACCCGTGCAACCCTAACAATCAAATCGGTGGGTCCACAGTTGTCTCGGGCGACTCGTGCGACCCTAACAGATCAATCACTTCCTCCAATGACAATATCCCATCCCAATGCAATATGTAGTGACATATTAATTCAGTGCATGCAGTAATGTACCATCATAACAGTTAAACAGAACACACAAAATCATACCAAAACAACCCTTAAGGGTATAACAGAAATTTTCTTCCCACTGAGGGTATTTCAGTAATTTTCCCTCCAAGGGTATTTCGGTAAATTACCTTCTAGGGGTATTTCGGTAATTTACCCTCTAGGGGTATTTCGATAATTTACCCTCCAGGGGTATTTCGATAATTTACCCTCCAGGGGTACTTCGGTAATTTAGTCATATAGTGGCCTAATGTCGCCTTGAGCGACTCGGGACCCCTTTTTGGGTCTCTACAATACATTTGGGCCTAAAATCCATTCCAGGCCCAAATGGGCCCACACGCTCGTGTGGCCCATTACACATGGTTTCTGTCTCAGATTTGCAGATTTTGCACTCGCACCTATCATTTGACAATTTTCCATCAATTCTGCCCATGTAGGCCGGATAGCCCATTGGGCCCATTTGGCCCGTTTCGGCTCGGTCAGGCCCATTACAGCCTAAACTCCGTGAGAGTGCTCACAACACTCTCAACGGCTTACCGTCATTATTCGCATTTTGATTTACCACTACGAGTGCTCGCACGCTCGAGTGGTCACACATGCCGATTTTCCAGCTTTTCGGCTTTCGACCGAGTCACAGAATATTGCAAGCATTCATCTAGAGGGGTGTGAGATTACACACCTGATTTAGATGGCTGAAAGAACCACTCCTCGTTGCCCCTAGAATAATACCGATCAAAAGATCGCCTCAACTTCTCAAAAGATTTCATAAGTCCAAAAGCATTATCTCACTAGAATCACTTACCCCAAACGTGATCTTCCCTACAGAGTTCTAAAATCCGGCCTTGCTTCCTGGCTACCACCACAAATACGTAAAAGAACCCATTGATACACCAAAGAGGTTAGCATCCAAGCAATATTCGGTTCTCCTATAAGAAAGGAAGAAACCGATGCCAACTTCACAAAATAGGATCACATGGATGAAACTAGTATCGAATTAAAAGGTGTTAGAATAACTACGCCTTACCGAAACCAAGATTAAAGAGCTACACCCGATGGTTGCTAACGAATTTGGCCTACCCCCAACAAGAGTGTTTCAGCTTATGCTAAAATTGGCCAAAAGAGAGGAGGTGTGGTTACCAGCTTAAAGAAAAGAGAGGAGAGATTGAAGAGAAAATACACGAGTGGTCACTCCCATAGGTTCGGCCAAGACTCAACTGAGAAAAGAAAGAAGGAGAAAATGTGGAAATTCAACTTTGGAAAGAAGAATTTGGCAAGTATGGTAGGAGAAAAGAAGGAGAGATGTGTTGGTTTGGTTTAGGAGTAGAAGTAATTGTTTAGAAGAACAAAAACTAAAGAGGGTAGTCTTACTAAAATGGTACCTAGCAGAAACGAAGAAGAACCCGAAATGCTCAAGGGAAGAAAAATGCTCAAAATGCCACAAAAGCCGAAAATGCAAGATACTCAAAAGAGAATTTTGGCTACACTCTACCCAAAATGCTCAACTCTTTCCCCTAGCTAAAATTGCCTATTTTGAGTCCCCACTCACGGCACAACTCCTCCACACTCCCCACTCTTTGATTCACTCCATGATATTCTCCTTGCATTTCTCCCCATCACCCATTCAAACAATTTGACTGAGTCTCCTTTCCCCCTTGCAGAGTTCTGACTGAACTCTACTTCTTCCATCCAGCTAACGCAAAAATAAAACCTTTGACTTGACACAAGTGGGATTCGAACCCCTTCCCTTCAAGCTCCCATGTTGACGCCACTACAACTCCACCATGTGGCCACTTGTGTTAGCAAAACACCAACAAATTTCCTTAAGTCTTGCTTCCAATAGCCCTCTCCACTAAAGAGCCTAAAAACCAAAATTTTACCAGGGCTCAAACTCGACCCTAGGCCTCCCTAGAGCCCCTAAATACCCTCAAATAACCCACAGAGCAAGCCCAACATACAATTGTACAAAAATCACAACCCCTAATTTTTGGGATGTTACAATTCTACCCCCTTAAAGAAATTTTGGCCTCGAAATTCCAACTACCTAATAATCACACAACACAGGTTACACCATTACGCTTCTGCTGCGCACTCTGATTCCGATTTCAAATTAGGTAAATAGTACACTATGGGTAATGTACGTACCAGTATTCACATCTGGAGCATCCCCATATTCTTGACGACATTCTGTATAAACCAAAGTTAGCTGCCTCGCCTCCGTATGACCAGCACCTCTGCCTAGAACTCCACGAACCAAACCGTTTTGCCCTCTGGCCTGGCCGTGGCCTCCCACTGGCTGCTGACCACCCCTCAGCAACTGCACATTACCTCTACCCATAGTTTGCATCCGATACAGCCTTCTAGGACATTCTCTAACATCGTGCTCCATCGATCCGCAACTCAAACAGGCTCCTATCCTTCTCCAGCATTTGCCCACATGGCGTCTTCCACAATCAGCGTAAGGTCGTAGCCCAAAAGTGCCGAAAAGGAGCCCAGCTCTGACTGGCCCATCAACTCTGGCCCTTAGCCTGGGCCTCTGCTCAGAACCGGCGGGCCCTGCATCCCTTTTGTTCTTCTCTTTGTCTTTCTCGCGATTCTGGCACTCTGCGTGCTTTACCTCCTCAGCAATCTTAGCTTTCTCTACTAACGTAGCAAAGTCCTTCTCCCTCTGTGGAACTATCAACACTCGAAGACTATCTCTGAGGCCATCCTCAAACCGCACACAGCGCTCGTATTCAGTCGCAACTATGCCCTGAGCGTACCGACTCAAGTGTAAGAACTCTGCCTCATATTTCGCAACGGACTTATTCCCCTGAACCAGATTCAAGAATTCCTTTCTTCGGGCGTCCATATAACTAGCCCCGACATATTTTCCCTGGAAAGTTGTTTTAAAGAAGTCCCGGGTTATACGATCTGCTTGTGTACCTTCCCTCACAGTGAGCCACCACTGGTATGCCTCATCTCGTAGTAGAGACACTGCTCTTTTCAATTTCTATTCCACTGTGCAGTCCAGGTCATCCATAATTCGCTTCACAGCCTCTAACCAGTATTCTGCCACATTCGGGGCTACACCAGAGATGCCCCTAAAAACTTCAGCCCCGTTCGACCGGAGTCGTTCAGAAATAGACCCCGAGTCACGACCCAAAGATTTGCTCCAAAGAACCCATTCTAAGACCCGCAACATTGCTTGGGATAGAGCATCGTCCCTCCAGTCCGGTCATGAGACCCCGTTTCTGCCACTAGCGATGCTGGCACCTCGCCTTCAGGCATATTCCCCGATTCTGAGGATCTAGCCCTAGCACATTGGCCTCTACCACGGCCGCGTGTACCTCGTCCATGTCCTCTTATACTCATACTGCTAAATCGAGTTAATCTGATTAAGAATATTATGAATCAGTCTATAATTCCAATGTTTATTAACAAGTGTTTTATGGAGAACAGGTATAAGAGTTGTTTTCGCGGATCGAACTTCCTGCTGTTTCAGTCTCTATAGTCTTAATTCCTATAGCTAAAAGTTCCAGTGTACTACCACTAACTCTAGTAGTTTTCTCTCTACAGTTATCTCATCATATCATCAGATAAAGTAAGAGGACTTACGGATTTAGTGCCGAAGACTCGGGGTACCATACTTCCAATAAAGATATATATCTTCTAAATTATATTTTAAACAAATTTTGAAAAATGTTTTCGAACCAATTCCATAGCCGAGTTTTGCAATTGGGCTCTGATACCATAAAATGTAACACCCCAAACCCGGCCTAGATGTTATGATCGGATCTAGCATGTCACATAGAAGGGTTGTTTAAAAGTTTTGCGACCGTTACAAAGTTCGTATTCTTTTGAAACTCCGAGTTTCGATGATTGTTTGAAAAATACGATTTGCCTAATGACTGTTTGTAAAAGTTGTTAATATTTTAAGTGACTGAAACTCTAGGTTGAGTAATTGCGGAAACGCGATATTTTGGAAAACTGTTTATTAACTTTTTAAGAAAACTTCATATTAATCCTTTAACAATAAATCATAGCGGAGATGAAAGTTTAAAAGAAAATTTAAGTTTAAAGGCCTTATTACAAAATATTAAACCCAAATTAAAATAATCCTAAAATAAAGTAAAAACCAGATTTACTAAGTCTCGAGAGTAAAACTCCGATGTATGGCCACCACAGAGTCCTCCGCAGCTCCAAATCCTCTAACGCTGGGGATCACCTGCAAGGTTAAAGCAGAGGGGTGAGTTACGAGAACTTAGTGTGTAATCCCCTAATCGGTCATTAACTGGGCCTAAGCCCATACGGAAGCAGTCTGGGCCGAGGCCCTATTCGGTGACAATCTGGGCCTTAGTCCTATAAACATGATAATGCAAGCAGAGAACGCAGCCCACCACAATCCAACCAAACACACCCCCGTACCAACCCTACACACCTGTGGGGACCAAGTCAACCCACCCAGCCCTACACACCAAGAATGCAACCGAGCTGCCAGATTATAAGCGGCTTAGAGTCGTCGGTAGGTCCACTGTCGTCTTGAGCGACCCGTGCGACCCTAACAATCAAATCGGTGGGTCCATAGTCATCTCAGGTGACCCGTGCAACCCTAACAATTAAATCGGTGGGTCCAGAGTTGTCTCGGGCGACCCGTGCGACCCTAACAGATCAATCACTTCCTCCAATTACAATATCCCATCCCAATGCAATATGTAGTGACATATTAATTCAGTGCATGCAGTAATGTACCATCATAACAGTTAAACAGAACACACAAAATCATACCAAAACAACCCCTAAGGGTATAATAGAAATTTTCTTCCCACTGAGGGTATTTCAGTAATTTTCCCTACAGGGGTATTTCGGTAAATTACCCTCCAGGGGTATTTCTGTAATTTACCCTCTAGGGGTACTTCGATAATTTAGTCATATAGTGGCCTTTCCGGAGGCCTAATGTCGCCTTGAGCGACTCGGGACCCCTTTTTGGGTCTCTACAATACATTTGGGCTTAAAATCCATTCCAGGCCCAAACGGGCCCACACGCTCATGTGGCCCATTACACATGGTTTCGGTCTCAGATTTGCAGATTTTGCACTCGCACCTATCATTTGACAGTTTTCCATCAATTTCGGCCATGTGGGCCAGATAGCCCATTCGGCCCATTTGGCCCATTTCGGCTCGGTTAGGCCCATTACAGCCTCAATTCCGTGAGAGTGCTCGTGACACTCTCAATAGCTTACTGTCATTAATCGCATTTCGATTTACCACTACGAGCACTTCACGCTCGAGTGGTCACACATGCCGGTTTTCTGGCTTTTCGACTTTCGACCGAGTCACAGAATATTGCAAGCATTCATCCAGAGGGGTGTGAGATTACACACCTGATTTAGATGGCCGAAAGAACCACTCCTCGTTGCCCCTAGAATAATACCGATCAAAAGTTAGCCTCAACTTCTCAAAAGATTTCATAAGTCCAAAAGCATTACCTCACTAGAATCACTTGCCCCAAACGTGATCTTCCCTACAGAGTTCTAAAATCCGGCCTTGCTTCCTGGCTACCACCACAAATACCTAAAAGAACCCATTGATGCACCAAAGAGGTTAGCATCCAAGCAATATTCGGTTCTCCTATAAGAAAGGAAGAAACCGACGCCAACTTCTCAAAATAGGATCACATGGATGAAACTAGCATCGAATTAAAAGGTGTTAGAATAACTACGCCTTACCGAAACCAAGATTAACGAGCTACACCCGATGGTTGCTAACGAATTCGGCCTACCCCCAACAAGAGTGTTTCGGCTTATGCTAAAATCGGCCAAAAGAGAGGAGGTGTGGTTACCAGCTTAAAGAAAAGAGATGAGAGATTAAAGAGAAAATACACGAGTGGTCACTCCCACAGGTTCGACTAAGACTCAACTGAGAAAAGAAAGAAGGAGAAAATGTGGAAATTCAACTTTGGAAAGAAGAATTCGGCAAGTATGGTAGGAGAAAAGAAGGAGAGATGTGTTGGTTTGGTTTAGGAGTAGAAGTAATTATTTAGAAGAACAGAAACTAAAGAGGGTAGTCTTACTAAAATGATACCTAGCAGAAACGAAGAAGAACCCGAAATACTCAAGGGAAGAAAAATGCTCAAAATGCCACAAAAGCCGAAAATGCAAAATACTCAAAAGAGAATTTCAGCTACACTCTACCCAAAATGCTCAACTCTTCCCCCTAGCCGAAATTGCCTATTTTGAGTCGCTACTCACGGCACAACTCCTCCACACTCCCCACTCCTTGATTCACTCCATGATATTCTCCTTGCATTTCTCCCCATCACCCATTCAAACGATTTGACTAAGTCTCCTTTCCCCCTTGCGAGTTCTTCGATCGAACTCTACTTCTTCCATCCAAATAACGCAAAAATAAAACCTTTGACTTGACACAAGTGGGATTCGAACCCCTTCCCTTCAAGCTCCCATGTTGACGCCACCACCACTCCACCATGTGGCCACTTGTGTTAGCAAAACACCAACAAATTTCCTTAAGTCTTGCTTCCAACAGCCCTCTCTACTAAAGAGCCCAAAAACCAAAATTTTACCATGGCTCAAACTCGACCCTAAGCCTCCCTAGAGCCCCTAAATACCCTCAAATAACCCGCAGAGCAAGCCCAACATACAATTGTACAAAAATCACAACCCCTAATTTTTGGGATGTTACAATAAAATAACCTTTACTTGTCCATATGGTACGTTTGCTTTTAGGCGAATGCCTTTTGGTTTATGTAATGCATCTGCAACATTTCAACGTTGCATGATGGAAATATTCACTGATATGATTGAAAATTTTGTTGAGGTTTTCATGGATGATTTTTCTATTTTTGGTAACACTTATGATATTGATTTGAGTAATTTGGCTATGGTACTGAAGAGATGCGAAGAGACAAATCTTCTCAACTAGGAAAAATGCCATTTTATGGTTAAGGAAGGGATTGTCTTAGGGCATAAAATCTCAATGAGAGGAATTGAAGTCGATAAAGCAAAGGTAGATGTAATTTTAAGATTACCGGCCCCAATTAATGTGAAAGGAGTCAAAAGTTTCTTAGGTCATTCTGGTTTTTACCGAAGGTTTATCAAAGATTTCTCAAAAATTTCTAAATCGTTGTGCTTGCTGTTAGAGAAAGATACAATGTTTGATTTCAACAAAGCATGTTTGAAAGCTTTTGAAGATCTAAAAAAATGGTTAATATCAGCCCCAATAATCGTTACACCTGATTGGAACTCACCTTTTGAGTTGATGTGCGATGCAAGTGATTACGTCGTTGGAGCTGTGATGGGTCAAAGAAGAAACAAAGTGTTTCAACCTATTTACTATGCAAGTAAAACTTTGACGGGAACCCAACTCAATTATACGGTAACTGAAAAGGAACTCTTTGCTATAGTTTTTACTTTTGACAAATTCCGCTCATATTTTATAGGTACCAAAGTTCCATTATTTACTGACCATGCGGCCATTAAATACTTGTTTATGAAGAAAGATGCGAAATTGAGGCTAATTCGTTGGATACTTTTACTCCAAGAAATTAACCTTGAGATCCAAGACAGAAAAGGTGTCGAAAATCAAATAGATGATCATCTGTCGAGGTTGGAGCAAGATGAGGTAACTCAATCATGTGTGCCTGTCAATGAGAATTTCCCGGATGAACACTTATTTGAGGTAAGTCGAATTCATGAAACACATTGGTTTGCTAATTTTGGCAATTATCTTGCATGTGGAATAATTCCTCGAGAAATGACATACCAACAAAGAAAAAAATTCCTTCATGATAGTCGGTATTATTTTTGGGAGGATATGTTTTTGTTTAAACAGTGTGCAAATAATATGTAACAGCCCGATTTTGTGCCTAGTCGGAACAGTAGTTTGGGACCATAAATCTGACGCAGAAAAGTTCATTTTTATTATATTTTTATGGTCTACAGTTTCACGGAATGATTTCGTGAAAATTTCGTTCGAAAATTTTGATGTTTGGGCACTCAATTTAGTCAAAAGGACTAAATTGTAAAAAGTGCAAAAGTTGAGTTCTACATGATAGAGGTGTCTAATTTCTATGAAATTTTAAATTGAAGGTCCTTACATGGTAATTAGACCATTGGTTAAGTTAGTGGACAAAAATAGACATGGAGTAGGAGAATTTTCATGTTTTAAGTTATAGGCATTTTGGTCATTTGGCTAATTAAATGAATTAATAATCAAATTAGAAGCCAATTTTAGCTCATCTTCAACCCCTTGGACGAAATTTACAAGAGGGAGACATAGCTAGGGTTTTTCAAGCTTCCAAGCTCGATTGTAAGTCCGTTCTAGCACCGTTTTTAATGATTTTCATGTTTTTGAGATCCTTGTAACTTGATCTATCTATTTCTACCATTAATTTAAGGAATAATCAAGGTATAGGGTTTGACCCATGTTGGATATTTGTGTATTTTGATGCCTAATGGTGGATTACGCATGTTTGATGTGTGATAAACAACTTTTGCTAAGTGGTTTTTGATGAAAATGCCAAAATGACCTATTTGTAAAAAGATTATAAAATGTGTGTAAAAGTGTGATTAAATGAAAAATGTGGACTACTATAAGTATAACAGAGGATCGACTAGGCTTGGGAATCGAAGAAATTGAATTGATTTCATTTTTCGAGCCTAGGGGCAAAAATGTAAATATGTCAAAGTTTAGGGGCAATAATGTAATTTTGCCTTAATGTGATTTTTGAACTGAATTGAATAATTTGAATAATAAATTAGTTAAATTTGCTATTATAGATCAAGAGAAATGAGGTTCGGACCTAAATCGGGGGAAAAACAAAGTAATTGACGATTAGGTCCCATTCCTACTATTTTTTTTACCGAGGTAAGTTTGTATGTAAATAACGCATTGTTCTATTTATGTTTTTAATGCTTTAATATTGTATGAATTATGATCGACTCCTTGAACGTAATCGACAAAGTTCGACAAGCGAGAAAATCTCGGTTGAACCTTAGGAATAGATAGGATACAAATGTCATGTCATTAGGGTTATTGAGATTTCGTGTAATACCATATCTGGGATATGGCATCGATATGAGACTTCGTGTAAGACCATAGCTGGGCTATTGGCATCAATATGAGATCCCATGTAAGACCATATCTGGGATATGGCATTGGTATGGTACCGTGAATGCGAAATGTCCCGAGTATCCTTTAGTATTCCAAGTGGTTCAACTGGTAGTTCGACAGAAATGTTAAAGTTGTGAAAGACTTTGGTATGTTGCACTTGGGTACAGGTATGTACATAAGACTCATGCTTAATGAGCTCGATATGTGATGAACCCTCGGTAAGTTTGTGATTGAGTAAGTTTGACTATGAGATTTATAATGACATTTATGTTAATTTACATCATGTTAATTATATGTTAAATGTGTGTTATAATGCCTATTATTTGCATACGAACTTACTACGCTTTAAAGCTTACTACCCTTTCTTTTCCCTTGGCTTATAGTGTCACCAAGCTGGCTTGAGGATTGGAGACTGTCAGGGATTCACTCACACTATCAACATATCATTTTGGGTACCGATGAATTTAACATTTTGAGTTATGGCATGTATAGGGACTTGGTCATTTTGTTATGTGTCATAATTGATTTGGCCAAATGTGTTGGCTTATGATGGTTGATAATTCATTTTGTAAATGGCCATTGAAATTGGCTAATATTGTTTAAATATATTTATATATGATGATGCTTATCATGGATTTGGGAATTTGCATGCTTGAGTTGATAAGTATATGATGGTTGTATGTGATAGATGGTAGTATATGAATGAGTGTTGCTGCCTTAGTTGTGGCTAATTTGGTTAAATGTATATGCTTGGATTGGTGTTATGTTTTGTTGTGTAGGTATGTGTATGGAAGGGTGACAAAATGGCTTGGTAAATAGCCTTGTTTTTGTCCACACGGGTAGACACACGGGTGTGTGTCTAGTCCGTGTGTGATACACGGCTTGCCCCATGGGCGTGTGTTCTAGTCGTGTGTCCCCTGCAGCTTAATTGTTACAAAATAGATTGCTCAGTAATGAGCACACGGGCAGAGAGACAGGCGTGTGTCTCAGACGTGTGGACGGCACGGCCTCAAACACGGGTGTGTGCCCTGGCCGTGTGAAGTCTGCACCTATTTTATGAAAAATTATGAAAATTTAATCGATCACACGGCCTAAGCACACGGGCATGTGACTTGGCCATGTGACCTCAATTTGATGATGATGTCATAAATAGAAAGCTCCTTAATTTGAACACGGCCTGAAGCACGGGCGTGTCTTAGGGTCACACGGGCGTGTCCCAAACCCACACGGGCGTGTGACCCCTTTTACATGAAAATTTTTCTAAGTTTCCCAAAAGTTTCTAAAGTTCTCGGTTTAGTCCCAAACCACTTTCGATGCATGTTTTGGGCCTCGTAGGCTCGTGATAGGGACGATATGAATGTATGTGAAAGTTTTTAAACTTGGATGGAAATTTATGTCTCGGTTTTATATGTTTGCTTGTGTTTATGTCTGGTAATGCCTCGTACCCTATTTCAGTGTTAAATACGGGTAAGGGGTGTTACATAAAATAATCCGAAAGTGTGTAGCTGAAAGTGAGATTGTTGAGATCTTGTATCATTGCCATTCATCTCCAAGTGGGGGACACTTTGGTGGTTCACGTACTGCAGCAAAGATTTTGTAAGCAGGCTTCTTTTGGCCTACACTACTTAAAGATGCTTATGCTTATGTGAAGAACTGTGATAAATGCCAAAGGATCGAAAATATATCAATGAGGAATGAGATGCCCTTGACAAACATTTTGGAGATTGAATTATTCGACATATGGGGCGTTGACTTCTTAGGCCCGTTTCCTTCTTCGTATGGGAACAAATACATATTAGTTGCTGTGGACTATGTATCCAAGTGGGTTGAAGCTAAAGCTTACCCTACAAATGATGCTAAGGCAGTCATGCGATTCCTACATAAGCATGTGTTTACATGATTTGGGACACCAAGAGCTTTTATTAGTGATGAAGGTTCTCACTTTGTGAACAAATGGCTTAAGTGGTTGCTTGACAAATATGATGTGAAGCATAAGATTGCTACTGCCTATCACCCCCAATCTAATGGGCAAGTTGAAAGAGTGAACCGTGAAATCAAAGGTATCCTTGAAAAGATAGTACGCCCTAGCAGAAAAGATTGGTCTCGAAGGCTCGATGATGCATTATGAGCCTATCAAACAGCATTTAAGACTCCGTTAGGAATGACTTCTTATCGATTCGTCTTTGGAAAGGCATGTCATTTTCCATTAGAGTTGGAAAATAGAGCTCACTGGGCTTTGAAGTAGTTGAACTTTGATCTTAAGCAAGCCGGTGAGAGAAGTGATGCGACCCAACCCGAAGCAACCCAAGATGCCTATCTCGATCCTATTGAGCTCCTCGAAGGCCAAACAATTTTGAGCCAAATTTCAGTTCAATCAAACTTTAATCAATGCGGTTCAGCTCACTCGAGCTCAAGTCAGCTCACACAATCTCAATTCAGCTCATTGAGCTCGTTCTTAGCTCTTTTAGCTCACTAAATTTACTTGCTGGAATAAATTAATTATTTAAAATAAATTAGAAAGTATTATTACAGCTCATTAATATGTTCATAACTATTACAAGTTTTTATTATGTCTTGGTCAATGCCGAATTTAATTTGTCTTGTTAAGATAATATTAAATTTGTCATAAGTTAATTATTATGTTAATTAGTGTGTCTAAATTATATTGTAATTATGTGCAGTTGATTTGGCTTGAATTAACGTTGATTCATGTGTTTATTGTAGGTGAGCTGAATTTGGAGAAGCATTTAAGCAAGGTACATGAATGGTTCAATGCACCGAATTTTGCACATGCATGTATGGCTGAATACATGAATGAAGGCTGATTGTTTGGGTCTCCAAGTAACCATCCAACCAAGAAGTAGCTACCAAATTAAAGACACATTCATGAAGGAGCTAAATGCATGAACAACAAGTTACAATGAATGGCAGAATGCATGCATGACCAGTTACATGAATATTGCTGATCCTTTGAATTTCCCAAGTGACCATTTGGCCAAGAGGCATCTATTGGGAGTATTTTTCAAGCTATGGACGAATTTGGACAAGGCCATTCACCTTCCTACAGCCAAATTCATCCAGCGACACATTCATGAAGGAGCTAAATGCATGAACAGCAAGTTACAATGAATGGCCGAATGCATGCATGTCCAATTACATGAATATTGCTGATCCATTGAATCTCCCAAGTGACCATTCAGCCAAGAGGCATCTATTGGGAGTATTTTTCAAGCTATGGAAGAATTTGGACACATCTAAAGCGACTCGTGTCATTCGTGAACCTGAGGGCGCATCAAGAAGGATGTTACAACTTGATGAGTTGGAAGAGCTGAGGTTGTTTTCCTATGAGAATGCCAAAATGTGTAAAGAAATATCAAAGAGATGGCATGATAGTCATATACAACCTCGCGAGCTTAAATAAGGTCAGAAGGTTTTGTTGTTTAATTCAAGGTTGAAGTTATTTCCTGGGAAGCTTAAATCCCGATGGAAAAGACCCTATACCATCTACCGAGTTTATCCTTATGGAGCTATTGAATTATACAAAAATTACGGAGGTACGTTTAAAGTTAATGGT
The DNA here is from genome assembly GCA_025698515.1 of Gossypium sturtianum. Taxonomy (NCBI): domain Eukaryota; kingdom Viridiplantae; phylum Streptophyta; class Magnoliopsida; order Malvales; family Malvaceae; genus Gossypium; species Gossypium sturtianum. The sequence continues at coordinate 65,236,770 of CM046952.1, forward strand.
CAACGTCTCAAACACTACTGGGATGGTGAAGTTGAGCGAGTTGAATCCTCGTTCAAATTAACATACCCTTGATTTTTCACGAACTCGTTTTGTAAATAAATAAATAATTAGAACTTATTTTCTTAACTTATTACATTTAATTAATTCTGTCTAAGGAGATTGGAACTTAAGTAGGACCACTTTGACCCCTTCAACCTTTCCTGGGAATTAATTTAATGTAATTTGTTAAGAAGAAAATTTCTAATTAAGATTTAAACTTTTAAGTTTCATTTGTTTTGTTTAAATTTTAAATTTTTATGCTAATAAAAGGGGTCAAATTTGGCCCAAGTACTAATCAGTTTCTTTTCTTGAGTAAGTTTATAAATATAGTCTGAGTTTAAGGCCCAAGACAACAAAAAGGAGGGAAAAATCCATACTCTACCGCCACTCCCGTTACTTGCCGCCCAAGTAACCCTAATGTAGCTAAATTTTCGCTATATGTTGCCCTAATTCTTCCCTATATAAACTCATCTTCATTCTACTATTTTTCATATCCTTCAAAGCAATTTGCTTAAACCCTAAAAAAATCCCTAAATCTCCCTTTTGTGCCGTCAACCTTAAATCCTGAAAGAAACCCTAGTTCTCTTCCCTTTTTGTCGAAAACATCTACTGCCACTACAAGCAGATTGTCGAAGCGTCGTTGTTGCTACCGTAGATCGCCGTTGTCGTTGCCGCACACTGCCGTTGCTATCACATGCTGTCATTGTCGTCGTACCATCCTTGCCGTCGCAAGATTTTTTTCGTAGCAAGTCTTTACCACTTTGCCGATTCCTTTTTTCCCCTTGTGCGAAAACTTTGCCAATTCTCAAGAAAAGATACCATATCTCGCAAAAGAACTAGATCTTCAAAGGCTACTCCTGAAAACCCGATTTTGATCGATGAAGAAGTGAAAGAGAGATTTGATTCAATCTTCAAGCATCAACCTATGATGCCGGAAAAAGGTTTTGACTTGAAGAGTAATGATTTGATGGTTGTTCCTATACTGATTAGAAAGAAAATCAATGCTCTCAAGTGGGAATGATTTTGCAATGCTCGTTCACTTCCTGATGATGAACTAGTTCGAGAATTCTATGCTAGTTTGACTATGCAAGGTGTTACTGAGGTCATCGTTCGAAAGAAAAAGGTACCTTTTACTTCTAAGTCCATCAATGATTTGTTAAACTTACCTGATGTTGAAGAAGATGAGTACTACCCTATGATGAACAATATCAATTGGGATATTCTTTAACAAGTGCTTGATGTTGTAACAAATTCGGGATCCCAATGGATTATAAGAAAGTATGGGAGCCATTCTTGCTGAAGGGAATACCTAAAACCAGTAGCAAATGTATGGTTTTATTTCATTCGCTATAGTTTTATGCCTATCTCACATAGTTCCACCATCTTGATGGAACGGATGCTCTTATTATATACAATCTTGACAGAAAAGTCCATTAATGTTGGGAAAATTATTCTCAAGGAGATTCATGATTGTGCTAAAAAGAAGACAGGAAGTGCTTATTTCCCATCATTAATCACTTCACTTTGCTTAAGGGCCCATGTTAAAACACAAGCAAATCTGAAGGGGCGATATGTTCAAGGGTGCATTACAAATCATGATCTTGAAAGGTTAGTAGAGAAGGTGCATGAGCTGAATCAAGGTGAGCAAGAAGAGCCAAATGAGCCAGATACCGATGAGTCAACAAAGGAAACTGAAACTGGAGCTAATTTAGTTTCAGACACTGAAAAAGAAGAATCTGATAAGGAATGAACAGTCTTAAACCAGTTGAAGAATCTGCAAACTCTGAACCAAAGATTGAGCCAGAAGAAGAAACAGTCAAGCTAAGTATTGAACCTGAATCCACAACTCCTATGCCGACTTTTGCAAGTGCTTCAAGGAAATCAGAGTTGTCAATTATGATGGATATGTGCAAGTTCATGAACAACCGACAACAAACTTACTGGAAATATGCAAAAATTAGAGATGACTCAATTCGAAATACTTTTAAGAATATATCTAATATTTTTGTTCCTGAGTTCCCACATGCTATCTATGAGAAATGGGCGGAAGATACTGACTATGCAAGCAGAGATGGAGCTAAAGAAGACAAGGGGAATGAGTTAGAAAAATAAAAGGGGGGATTCTTGTCTTTTATTTAATTATTTTTAGGTCCTTAGGAATTTATTTCTTTCGTAATTAGGATTTAATTTCTGTAGAATAAAACATAGCAAGCATGAATAAACTTAACACTTCTTTAGAAAGAAAAAGGACTAAGTGATGTGGCAATGGGAATGAAAATGTCTAGGATTCGGTTATTAGGAAAGACTTGGTATTTAAGCAGTCTTAATGACTCACCTCTCTTTCTTTACAACCCTACCTGGTGTTCATTTTTCATTCATTACTTTGTTCTTGCAATGAGAACATTGCTTCTTTTTAAAGGGGGGTAAGGCAAATAAATTGCTAAATTTTTTATATTTTTCAAGTATGTTTCAATCATTTCTTTCATAAGTATGTTTTAATAAATGAATGTTTAGAGACATTTTTTGTTAATGAGATAGTTTGTATGCAAGTATGAATGATGATTATATCTAAGTGAAAGTATGTTATCATGAAGAATGGAATGCTTGTATGATCTTAGTCTTAGTAATGTTTGCCATGAAAACTTAGTTTCTCTTGAGATTAGACATGCGTGAAGGTTTATATCTTTAGACTTGACTTAGTAACTTTCTTGAGGCGAAATCCTAGGAGACATAAAAATCTAAAATGATATATGCACTATTTCTTTGGATCGTTTGAGCCTTTTCGAGCCAACCTTATGATATTAGACCCTTGAAACTATAATTTTGAGCTTAAAGGCCTGTTTATTGCAATGAACCTATATTATAAGCCACATTACCATCTTTTTAAGTTATCCTAATTTTGTGCACCCATCTTAACTTAAGTTGTCTTGGTAATCAAAATTTGAGGAAATTTTTAAAAAGATGTATGTGCTCATGCTTAAAAAAAAAAAGAGCGAAGAAAAGTTTGCTCAGTCTCCAAAAATAAAAATGTATGAGCTTGAGTTCAAAATAAGTTTGGGGGTGTTCCAAAGGTTCACTTAAAGAAAAAGGCTGTATTTTGAGAAATCCAAGACAAAGTTAAAAGTTAAGATTTTGAAACCAAAATGTCTCATCGCTTAAAATCCCTACCTTTAACTGAGCCCCATTACAACCTTATAAAAGACCTATTGATTTGATGATTATGTCACCTACATTAGTGGAGAGGAAGTACTAAGTTCAACATATGAAGATCATAAATAAGCCTTATGATTGTTTGCTTGATTGATAAGAAATTATGTTGAATGAAGAATGTTATCTGTGGCTGTGACATACATACAAACTATGATTCATGTTGACATATTTTGAAACTTAGTTTAAAACTTTAAAAAATTTTGCATATGAATTACTTGTTAATAAAGAAGATCTATGAACATGAAGTTATTAATGGATGATTATGGGATGAAGGTTGATGCTGCTTACGCAGTTAGCAATTTTGCCTTAGCAAGACCTTTTGCTGTGCATAAACATTACTCGGGACAAGCAATGATTTAAGTTTGGGGTGTGTAAACTGAAAAATATATAGGATTTTTTCTATGTAATTTATCACCTTTTTACTTAAATTCATTGTTAAAACTAAGTAATTGTTTAATAAATTAATGAAATGTGTGAAAATATGAAATTAGGACATAGAAATTATTAAAATATGATTTTATGCTTTATTATATAGTTTTCATGCATAAAATGGCTTATTTTATATTGATTTGAACATATTATATTTTTAAGACATAAGATGGGCCATTCATGATTAAATTAAATAATAAAATATAAAATTATATTTAATAATTCATTTTTAAATATTTCATTAATAATTTGGGTTGTAATTAATTATTTAAATTGGATAAATTTTATTCTTTGGTCCTCTAACTTATTAATTTATTTTGGACAGGTCTGATAGCTTTGTTGGATTACAAAAACCGTCTAAATTGAAGACCAAGTCAACCCAAATTCGGCTACACATGGCTGTCCTCTTAAACCACTTTTTGGTTTAATTACACAAGGTCCTTGCATTGTTGAAGAAATTAGAGATTTGCCCGAAGATTTACGTTTGACCGAGTCTCAGTCCTGAGTTATTATGGCATTTAATTTGCTTAAAAATCAAGAAAAAATCAGCTCAAATTCCACTAATTGTGGCTGGCCACTCATGGAAGAAGTTTAAAGATAATAAACCCAGCTATTTTGTAACAGCTTGATTTTGGGGCTAGCCGGAACAGTGATTTTGAAACCACTAATCCGAGGCTGGAGAAATTATTTTTAATATTATTTTATGTGTTATATCATGATTATATGAGTGGATGAAAATTTTGGTGAATTAATTGTAATGATTACATGCTTAATTTCGTAAAAGGACTAAATCGCATAAAAGGCAAAATTTGTGTTCTACTAATTTGAAGTCTCATATAGCTAGAGAGCCTTAAATTAGAGGTCCTTAATATGCAAATAGGCCTTATTTAGGGTGATGGCCGGCCATAGGGACAAAGGAATGAAATTGGTCAATGGTTAGGTGTAGTATTTAGTGACTTAATTGATAAAGAAAATAAAATAAAGAAAAGATATCATCTTTTCCATCTTCTTCTTCCTCCACCAAAAATATCAACGGACAGTCAGAAAGGTTAATACAAGTACTTGAGGATATGCTTCGGTGCTGTATTCTTGAATTTCGAGGCAGTTGGGAAAAGTATCTACCGTTGGTAGAGTTTGCTTATAATAATAGTTTACAGTCAAGTTTAAAAATGGCACCTTATGAGGCTTTATATGGGCGTAAGTGCCGAATGCCTTTATACTGGACTAAGCTTAAGGAAAACCAGATTCACGGGGTTGACTTGGCTAGAGAAACTGAAGAAAAAGTAAAGGTGATTCGAGACTGTTTAAAGGTCGCTTTCGATGCATGTAAATCTTACTCGGATTTAAAAAGGAAAGAGATTGAGTATCAAGTCAGGGATAGAGTATTCTTAAAAGTGTCGCCATGGAAGAAAGTTCTTAGATTTGGCCGGAAAGGCAAATTGAGTCCGCGTTTCATTGGACCATATGAGATCACTGAGAGGATTAGGCCGGTAGCCTATCGGTTGGCTTTGCCGACTGAGTTAGAAAAGATTCATGATGTGTTTCACGTGTCGATGTTGCGACGCTACCGATCAAACCCATCACATGTAATCACACCGACTGAGGTTGAGATTCAACCCGACATGACATATGGTGAGGAACCAGTTAAGATTCTAGCACGGGAAGTCAAACAGTTGAGAAATAAAAGTGTAGCTCTAGTGAAAGTCCTATGGAAGAGACATGGGGTAGAAGAGACTACATGGGACCCCGATGAGGCTATAAGGAACCAGTACACAAACCTTTTCACTGGTAAGATTTTCGAGGACAAAAATCCCTAAGGGGGAGAATTGTAACAGCCCAACTTAGGGGCTAGTCAAAATAATGGTGCGAGACCACAAATCCGAAGTAAAAATATATGTTTAAATGATTTTACAAGGCTTATGAGGTATTTGCATGATTGTGGTAAAATCTCATGAAGAAATTTTATTAATTAGTGAATAAATTGTCCATTAGGACTAAATTGCAAAGAATAGAAAATGTGAGATTCTAGAAGGTTCAAGTATGAAATAGAATTATAAAAATTCCTAGAGGTCCTTATTTAGCAGTTAGACCATTATATTTGATGATGGACAAAAATGGAAATCGGAAGGAAAAATCTCAAGAAAGGGTCATTAAGGGCATTTTAGTGATTTAGTAAATAAAAGAAATAAAAAGGGAAAACAAGGCCAAAAACATGTCCATCTTCCTCCCTTGGCCGAAATTTGCAAGGAGCACCATAGCTAGGGTTTGTTTAACTTTCAAGCTTGATAGTAAGTGCATCCTAGCCCCGTTTTTAATGTTTTTCGTATTTTTGAAACCCTTGTAGCTCGGTTTAGCTATTTCTAGCTATATCTTGAGCTAGGGTTTATGTTCAAAAATTTACCCATGTATAACATGCATGTATTTTGATGTTTTATGGGAGAATATGAAAGTTTGATGTAGGATAAACATCTTTTTCTAAGTGATTTTCATGAAAAATGCATGTAAGGACCAAATTGTAAAAGTTATGAAAATGGTCATACATGAGTGAAATAATAGGAATTGAAAGATGCTATAGTTGAGAATATGATTCGGCTAGGCTTGAAGTATAAGAAAGTTGAATGAAAATCATTTTACGAGCCTAGGGGCAAAAGTATAATTATGTAAAAGTTTAGGGGCAAAATCATAATTTTTCCAAAATATGAATTATGAGTCGATTTAGTCAATGCATGTGTTTATCAAGAGAAATTCATTATTATAGATCAAGAAACACGAAGCCCAGATCGAAACCGAGGCAAGAACAAAATTGAGGACTAAATCGAGCTTTGAGGCACATTTTGAGAATTTAGGTAAGTTTGTATGGAATTAGTGTGTCATAATGTTTGATATTTGAAATCTTTCAATATTATGATAATATGTGTTATTGCTATTAAAATCGAGTGATGAAGTCTCGGTAAGAGACTGGTGAGAATAAGTTAAGTTTAAGTCCCGGAATAATTTTTAAGGTAAAGATGATATTATGTATTCATATGAGACAAGAAAGGTCCCGTATAAGACCATGTCAGGGACATGGCTTTGGCACCAAAGAATGATCTCGTGTAAGACCATATTTGGGATATGGCATCGACATCTATGTACGATCTCGTATAAGACCAGATCTGGGACATGGCATCGACATCGAGTTATGAGATCCCGTATAAGACCATATCTGGGATATGGAATCGGCATCAAAGAATAATCCCATTTAAGACCATATCCGGGATATGGCATTGGCATCAAAACTTATGCATGATAAGTTTGAATAATTCATGATGATCCAATTTATTCATAAGCAAAAGACTTAAGTATGTGAGTTGGCCTAGATCCAAATTTGTTTATGGATGGCCTTGAGTAATGTTCACGATATGAATGATAAATATGTGAGTTTATGGTTATGTTAGCATATGTGCTAAACCACGTGATACAGTGATACAGGTAACACGAGTAAGTAAAAGTTACTAGATCATATTGACATGAGATGGGTAAGAATAAGTAAGAATAAGAGTGAATAAGTACGAGTAAGTACTTTTATTCATTTGAGACTATGTTGCCATTGTTTCATGATATGAATGATTATAGTTTGAGTAAATATGTTATCCTAGAGTTTCATGCAAACTTACTAAGCTATATGCTTACCCCTCTCTTTTCCCTTTTCCTTGTAGTTACGCCAAGTTAGCTCGGGAATCATAGAACATCGGAGTTCGGAATCACACTATCAACCGCCCTTTTTGGTATAGTAAAGTTAATTCATTTTGAGTATGGCATGTATAGGAAATTGGGTATTCTATGTTATAACATGTTTAAGGGCCAAAGTGTTGGCTATCAATGGTTTACACTTATTATGTAAAGGGTCATTATGAGGTAGCCAAAATTGTCAAGTTTAAGCTATAATAATTATGAGTATGATGAAGTGAATGTTCATGCAAGATATTGAGTATGATTGTGGTTGGAACGAATGTTAGTTTAAGGATTGTTAATAGCTTAACATTGCAATGTCATGTGCTAATTGTGGCTATATGAATGAGTCTTCGTTTTAGGGTGGCAAAAAGGCTTGGAAAATAGCCTATAGTTGTCCACACGGGTAGACACACGGGCATGTGTCTAGGCCGTGTGTGACACACGATCAACCCATATGGGTGTGTTGATAGGCCGTGTGTCCCCTGCACTTAATTTCGAGAATGTGATTCGTCACACGAGCCAGCACATGGGCGTGTGCCTTGGGCGTGTGCTAATTAAGATTTGGTGACGTCATAGTCAGAGAGCTCCACGGGCAGGAGACACGGGCATGCCCTAGGGCACACGGGCGTGTCCCTTGGACAACACGGGCGTGTGGCCCCTGTCTAGGTAAAAATTTTCAAAGAGCATTTAAGTTTCTGATTGAACCCTGAAACCTTCCGGGTGTATGTTTAAGGCCTCGTAGGCCCATAATACGAAGGTTATGATCAAGGAAGAAAGGGTTTTAGGTCAAAAAAATTTTATATCCCTTAATTACATGTTCAAGTGAGATTAAGTATGGTAATACCTCGTATCTGTTTCCGGCGTTGGACTCGGGTAAGGGGTGAACAATAGCCGAAAAATGTGTCTGAGGTTAGAAGTTTTCTGGGCCTAGCTGGTTATTATCGATGGTTCATTAAAGGATTCTCCATGATAGCTACACCGATGACGAGATTATTACAGAAAAATGTAAAGTTTGAGTGGACGGAAAAGTGCCAACACAGTTTTGAGAGAATAAAGGCAATGTTGACAGAGGCTCCAGTTCTAGTGCAACCTGAGCCGGGAAAGGAATTTGTTATCTACAGCGATGCATCTTTAAACGGATTGGGCTGTGTACTTATGCAAGAAGGCAAGGTGATAGCCTATGCCTCCAGACAGTTAAAGCCACACGAGAAGAATTACCCTACGCATGATTTAGAATTGGCTGCCATCGTGTTTGCATTAAAGATATGGAGACACCATTTATATGGTGAGAAATGTCGGATATTCACCAATCACAAAAGTCTAAAGTATTTGATGACTCAGAAAGAATTGAATTTAAGGCAACGAAGGTGGTTGGAGTTGATAAAAGATTATGAGCTAGTCATTGACTACCACCCGGGGAAGGAGAATGTTCATGCAAGTTATCGAGTATGATTGTGGTTGGAACGAATGTTAGTTTAAGGATTGTTAATAGCTTAACATTGCTATGTCATGTGCTAATTGTGGCTATATGAATGAGTCTTCATTTCAGGGTGGCAAAAAGGCTTGGAAAATAGCCTATAGTTGTCCACACGGGTAGACACACGGGCGTGTGTCTAGGCCGTGTGTGACACACGATCAACCCATATGGGTGTGTTGATAGGCCGTGTGTCCCCTGCACTTAATTACGAGAATGTGATTCGTCACACAAGCCAGCACATGGGCGTGTGCCTTGGTCATGTGCTAATTAAGATTTGGTGACGTCATAGTCAGAGAGCTCCACGGGCAGGAGACACGGGCATGCCCTAGGGCACACGAGCGTGTGGCCCCTGTCTAGGTAAAAATTTTCAAAGAGCGTTTAAGTTTCCGATTGAACCCTAAAACCTTCTGGGTGTATGTTTAAGGCCTCGTAGGCCCATAATACGAAGGTTATGATCAAGGAAGAACGGGTTTTAGGTCGAAAAAAATTTTATATCCCTTAATTACATGTTCAAGTGAGATTAAGTATGGTAATACCTCGTATCCATTTCCGGCGTTGGACTCGGGTAAGGGGTGAACAATAGCCGAAAAATGTGTCTGAGGTTAGAAGTTTTCTTGGCCTAGCTGGCTATTATCGACGGTTCGTTAAAGGATTCTCCATGATAGCTACACCGATGACGAGATTATTACAGAAAAATGTAAAGTTTGAGTGGACGGAAAAGTGCCAACACAGTTTTGAGAGATTAAAGGCAATGTTGACAGAGGCTCCAGTTCTAGTGCAACCTGAGCCGGGAAAGGAATTTGTGATCTACAGTGATGCATCTTTAAACGGATTGGGCTGTGTACTTATGCAAGAAGGCAAGGTGATAGCCTATGCCTCCAGACAGTTAAAGCCACACGAGAAGAATTACCCTACGCACAATTTAGAATTGGCTGCCATCGTGTTTGCATTAAAGATATGGAGACACCATTTATATGGTGAGAAATGTCGGATATTCACCGATCACAAAGGTCTAAAGTATTTGATGACTCAGAAAGAATTGAATTTAAGGCAACGAAGGTGGTTGGAGTTGATAAAAGATTATGAGCTAGTCATTGACTACCACCCGGGGAAGGCGAATGTAGTCGCCGATGCTTTAAGCTGAAAATCCTTATTTGCCTTAAGGTCTATGAATACACGGATGAGTTTATCAGATGATGGTTCTATTCTAGCGGAGTTGAGGGCTAGACCAATGTTTCTTCAAGAAATCTGTGAGGCTCAGAAAGATGACAGCGACCTACAAGCTAGAAAAACTCAATGCGAGTCAGGTGTTGAGTCCAATTTTTGGATTAATCCAGACGGATGTTTAATGTTCAGGGGCCGAGTATGTGTACCGAGGAACGATGAGCTTATTCGTAAAGTTTTGCATGAGGCACATATCGGATGTTTATCTGTACATCCGGGTAGTACCAAGATGTATAATGATCTGAAGAAATGGTACTGGTGGCCGAGTATGAACAAAGATATTTCCGAATTTGTCTCAAGATGCTTGATTTGTTAGCAGGTAAAGGCCGAATATCAAGTACCCTCGGGTTTACTTCAAACTATTATGGTGCCCGAGTGGAAGTTGGACCGAGTTACTATGGACTTTGTAACAGGTTTACCGTTGACACCGAGCAAGAAAGATGCTGTATGGGTCGTAGTCGATAGACTTATGAAGTCAACCCATTTCATACCAGTGCGTGTTGATTATTCACTGGATAAGTTGGCAAAATTGTACATTTCTGAGATTGTGAGACTTCACGGAGTGCCCTTATCGATTATATCGGATAGAGATCAGAGATTCACCTCCGGGATTTAGAAAAAGTTGCAAGAGGCCTTGGGCACCAAGTTGAGTTTTAGCACAGCCTTTCACCCCCAAACCGACAGATAGTTAATACAAGTACTTGAGGAGATGCTTCGGTGCTGTATTCTTGAATTTCGAGGCAGTTGGGAAAAGTATCTACCGTTGGTAGAGTTTGCTTATAATAATAGTTTTCAGTCAAGTTTAAAAATGGCACTTTATGAGGCTTTATAAGTGCGTAAGTGCCGAACTCCTTTATACTGGACTGAGCATAAGGAAAACCAGATTCACAGGGTTGACTTGGTTAGAGAAACCGAAGAAAAAGTAAAAGTGATTCGAGACTATTTAAAGGCTGCTTCTAACAGACATAAATCTTACTCGAATTTAAAAAGGAAAGAGATTGAGTATCAAGTCGGCGATAGAGTATTCTTAAAAGTGTCGCCATGGAGGAAAGTTCTTAGATTTGGCTGGAAAGGCAAATTGAGTCCGCATTTTATCGGACCATATGAGATCACCAAGAGGATTGGGCTGGTAACCTATCGCTTCCTTTGCCGACTGAGTTAGAAAAGATTCATGATGTGTTTCACGTGTCAATGTTGCGATGCTAACAATCAGACCCATCACATGTAATCACACCGACTGAGGTTGAGATTCAACCCAACATGACATATGGTGAGGAACCAGTTAAGATTCTAGCACGGGAAGTCAAACAGTTAAGAAATAAAAGTGTAGCTCTAGTGAAAGTCCTATGGTAGAGACATGGGGTAGAAGAGGCTACATGGGAGCCCGAGGAGGCTATGAGGAACCAGTACCCAAACCTTTTCACTGGTAAAATTTTCGGGGACGAAAATCCCTAAGGGGGGAGAATTGTAACAGCCCGACTTAGGGGCTAGTCAGAATAGTGGTGCGAGACCACAAGTATGAAGTAAAAATATATGTTTAAATGATTTTACAAGGCTTATGAGGTATTTGCATGATTGTGTGAAAATCTCATGAAGAAATTTTATTAATTAGTGAATAAATTGTCCATTAGGACTAAATTGCAAAGAATAGAAAATGTGAGATTCTAGAAGGTTCAAGTATGAAACAGAATTATAAAAATTCCTAGAGGTCCTTATTTAGCAATTAGACCATTATATTTGATGATGGACAAAAATGGACATGGGAAGGAAAAATCTCAAGAAAGGGTCATTAAGGGCATTTTAGTGATTTAGTAAATAAAAGAATTAAAAAGGGAAAACAAGGCCAAAAACATGTCCATCTTCCTCCCTTGGCCGAAATTTGCAAGGAGCACCATAGCTAGGGTTTGTTTAACTTTTAAGCTTGATAGTAAGTGCATCCTAGCCCCATTTTTAATGTTTTTCGTATTTTTGAAACCCTCGTAGCTCGGTTTAGCTATTTCTAGCTATATCTTGAGCTAGGGTTTATGCTCAAAAATTTACCAGTGTATGACATGCATGTATTTTGATGTTTTATGGAGAATATGAAAGTTTGATGTAGGATAAACATCTTTTTCTAAGTGATTTTCATGAAAAATGCATGTAAGGACCAAATTGTAAAAGTTATGAAAATGGTCATACATGAGTGAAATAATAGGAATTGAAAGATGCTATAGTTGAGAATATGATTCGGCTAGGCTTGAAGTATAAGAAAGTTGAATGAAAATCATTTTACGAGCCTAGGGGCAAAAGTATAATTATGTAAAAGTTTAGGGGCAAAATCATAATTTTTCCAAAATATGAATTATGAGTCGATTTAGTCAATGCATGTGTTTAATAAGAGAAATTCATTATTATAGATCAAGAAACATGAAGCCCGAATCAAAACCGAGGTAAGAATAAAATCGAGGACTAAATCGAGCTTTGAGGCACATTTTGAGAATCGAGGTAAGTTTGTATGAAATTAGTGTTTCATAATGTTCGATATTTGAAATCGTTCAATATTATGATAATATGTGTTATTGCTATTAAAATCGAGCGATGAAGTCTCGGTAAGAGAATGGTGAGAATAAGTTACGTTTAAGTCCCGGAATAATTTTTAAGGTAAAGATGATATTATGTATTCATATGAGATAAGAAAGGTCCCGTATAAGACCATGTTAGGGACATGGCTTCGGCACCAAAGAATGATCTCGTGTAAGACCATATCTGGGATATGGCATCGACATCTATGTACGATCCTGTATAAGACCATGTCTGGGACATGGCATCGACATCGAGTTATGAGATCCCGTATAAGACCATATCTAGGATATGGCATCGGCATCAAAGAATGATCCCATTTAAGACCATATCCGGGATATGGCGTTGGAATAAAATCTTATGCATGATAAGTTTGAATAATTCATGATGATCCAATTTATTCATAAGCAAAAGAGTTAAGTGTGTGAGTTGTCCTAGATCCAAATCTGTTTATGGATGGCCTTGAGTAATGTTCATGATATGAATGATAAAGATGTGAGTTTATGGTTATGTTAGCATATGTGCTAAACCACGTGATGCAATGATACAGGTAACACGAGTAAGTAAAAGTTACTAGATCATATTGACATGAGATGGGTAAGAATAAGTAAGAATAAGAGTGAATAAGTACGAGTAAGTACTTTTATTCATTTGAGACTATGTTGCCATTGTTTCATGATATGAATGATTATAGTTTGAGTAAATATGTTATCATGGAGTTTCATGCAAACTTACTATGCTATATGCTTACCCCTCTCTTTTCCCTTTTCCTTGTAGTTACGCCAAGTTAGCTTGGGAATCACAGAACGTCGGAGTTCGGAATCACACTATCAACCGCCCTTTTTTGTATAGTAAAGTTAATTCATTTTGAGTATGGCATGTATAGAAAATTGGGTATTCTATGTTATAACATGTTTAAGGGCCAAAATGTTGGCTATCAATGGTTTACACTTATTTTGTAAAGGGTCATTATGAGGTGGCCAAAATTGTCAAGTTTAAGCTATAAGAATTATGAGTATGATGAAGTGAATGTTCATGCAAGTTATCGAGTATGATTGTGGTTGGAATGAATGTTAGTTTAAGGATTGTTAATAGCTTAACATTGCTATGTCATGTGCTAATTGTGGCTATATGAATGAGTCTTTGTTTCAGGGTGGCAAAAAGGCTTGGAAAATAGCCTATAGTTGTCCACACGAGTAGACACACAGGTATGTGTCTAGGCCGTGTGTGACACACGGTCAACCCATATGGGTGTGTTGATAGGCCGTGTGTCCCCTACACTTAATTACGATAATGTGATTCATCACACGGACCAGCACACGGGTGTGTGCCTTGGTCGTGTGCTAATTAAGATTTGGTGACGTCATAGTGAGAGAGCTCCACGGGCAAGAGACACGGGCATGTCCTAGGGCACACGGGCGTGTCCCTTGGACAACAAGGGCGTGTGGGCCCTATCTAGGTAAAAAATTTTAAAGAGCGTTTAAGTTTTTGATTGAACCCCGAAACCTTCCGGGTGTATGTTTAAGGCCTCGTAGGCCCATAATACGAAGGTTATGATCAAGGAAGAAAGGGTTTTAGGTCGAAACGAAATTTTATATCCCGTAATTACATGTTCAAGTGAGATTAAGTATGGTAATACCTCGTATCCGTTTCCAGTTTGGACTCGGGTAAGAGGTGTTACACACGGTCTGCTCTAGGGGCGTGTGGTTTGGCCGTGTGTCCTCCTACATCCTATGTTGGCAAAATAGAATGCCCAGTAGTAACCACACGGGCTGAGGCACGGCCGTGTGTCTCAAGCGTGTGGAAGACACGGCCATAGGACATGGGCATGTGCCCAGGCCGTGTACAGTCTGCACTTGATTTTAGGAATTTAATTCACCATACGGCATAAGGACACGGGTGTGTGTCTTGGCCGTGTGACCTTATTTGGGTTATGACGTCATAAATAGAATGTCCCCTATTTTTGACACGGCCTGAAACACGGGCATGTGATATGCCACACGGGCATGTCACTTCTCCCACACAGGCGTGTGGACCATTTTGATGAAAATTTTCTAAGTTTTTCCAAAAGTTTTTAAAATTATCGATTTAGTCCCGAACCACTCCTTATTTATGTTTTGGGCCTCGTATGATCGTTCAAGGGGTGATATGAATGTTTATGAAAAGTTTTAAATTTTTGTGGAAAGTCATGTCTCGGTTTTGTTTGATTGCTTGCATATAATTTGGGTAACGCCTCGTACCCTATTCCGGCGTCGAATACGGGTAAGGGGTGTTACATTTAGTGGTACCAGAGCTATGGTTTAGTCAGTTTTTAGTGGTATAAGAGCTATGTTTTAGTCAGTTCTCGGACTTGCATAGCGTGTGTTAGAGTCAAGCTATACATGCAATAAATATATTATGATAGTGTGGTGACTCCTGACAACTTTAAACTGTGTTTTCATATAGTAAATGGATCCCGACCGAGCTGCTACTGATGATGCTGCAAGTAATGCGTCGGCTCCCGCGCAAGGGACCGCCTTGATGAAAAGTAGACTGAGACCTTGGGTCAAGGAGAGGAGACTCGGGAAGCCTTTCTCCATATGATGAGTAATTGGTATACTGAATTTGTTCGAGGAAATCCTAATGCTCAACCTCCTCCACCCCCTCCTATACCTCAGTCGGTTCCCGTAGCTCCTCAAGGTATTGATTTGGTAAGACTGACTAAACCCCCAGTTGACAAGATTCGAATGCAAGGGGCCGAGGAATTTAGAGCCAACATAGATGATGATCCCGAGAAAGCGAGTTACGGCGAGAATTCTATGCAGGTATTTGATGAACTTTCTTGCACGCCCGAAGAATGCTTAAAATGTGCTGTATCATTACTGAAGAACTCGGCATACCGCTAGTGGAAAATGCTGACATCTGTAGTTCTGAAGGAGAGAGTGACATGGGATTTCTTCTTAGAGGAGTTCTGAAAGAAATACATAAGTCAACGGTTCATCGATCAGAAACGAAAAGAGTTCCTCGAATTGAAGCAAGGCAAAATGTCTGTGGCAGAGTATGAACGTGAATTTGTTAGACTCAGCAAGTATGCTCAAGAGTGTGTGTCTACCGAAGCTATTATGTGTAAGAGATTCGAAGATCGGCTGAACGAGGATATTAGATTGTTAGTCGGGATCTTAGAGTTGAAAGAATTCATGGTATTGGTCGATAGAGCTTGCAAGGATGAAGAGCTAAATAAGGAAAAGAGAAAAGCTATGATTGAGGCCCGAGATGCAAGGAAGAGACCGATGAGTAAGTCGTTCCAATCCCAATCAAAGAGGTCTAAAAAAACGAACCCTCAGATGACCGTTTCAGCTGGGTATTCACACCGAGATCGTGGTAAAACATATTCGGGCTCTAGAGTTCAAGCCACCTCGATGGCAAGTGTGGGTAATACGAAGTCTAATAAACCTGAGTGTCAGAATTGTGGTAGACAACATATTGGAGAGTTTTGGGGAAACAATCGAGCTTGCTACAAGTGTGGTTCTCGAAAACATTTTATCAGAGACTGTCCTGAGAATGTTGAAGGAGAGAAACTTCAGAGTGTTAGACTGAGTAACACTACAAGCAGAGGTAGACCACCACGAAATACCGGAAGTGGAGCTAGTAGTAAAAGTATAATAAAGGATTTAGTTTCTAGGTCAGAAATGAGAGCACCTGCTAGAGCTTATGCCATACGAGCTCGTGAGGATGCATCATCACCCGATGTGATTACGGGTATATCTCTTTTTATGATACTAATGTTGTTGCATTAATTGACCCCGGATCTACTCATTCTTATGTTTTCATTCTTATGTTTGTGTGAATTTGGTAAATAGTAAGAAATTATCTGTTGAATTGACTGAATTTGTAATTAAGGTGTCAAACCCTTTAGGCAAGTATGTGTTAGTAGATAAGGTTTGCAAGAATTGTCCTTTGACGATTGAAGGTCACTGTTTTCTGGCTAATTTGATGTTGTTGTCATTTAATGATTTTGATGTTATTTTGGGCATGGATTGGTTGACATTACATGATGCTAAGGTAAATTGTAGACAGAAAACCCTTGAGTTGAAATGTGAAAATGGTGAGATTCTTTGGGTTGAAATAGATGACTCAAATAAGATGCCTGTGGTGATTTCGTACATGTTTGCTTAGAAGTGTATGAGAAAAGGATGTGAAGCATACCTTGCATATGTGTTGAATACTGAGATGTCTGAGTTGAAGCTTGAATCTGTGCCAGTAATTTGTAAATTTCTGGATGTATTTCTGGAAGAATTACTTGGGTTGCCTCCGGTTAGAGAAATTGAGTTTGCTATCGATTTGATACCTGGGACTGCACCAATTTCCATTGCTCCGTATAGAATGGCTCCGACCGAATTGAAAGAGTTAAAGGCTCAGCTGCAAGAGTTGACCGATAAGGGATTTGTTAGACCGAGTTTTTCTCCCTGGGGTGCTCCCGTATTATTTGTAAAGAATAAAGACAGAATAATGAGACTTTGCATTGATTACCGTCAACTTAACAAAGTAACTATAAAGAACAAGTATCCATTGTCGAGAATTGATGATTTGTTCGATCAACTGAAGGGAGCAACCGTGTTCTCGAAAATAGATTTAAGATCCGACTACTATCAGTTGAGAGTCAAAGAATCTGATATGTTGAAAACTGCTTTTAGAACGAGGTATGGACATTATGAATTTCTTGTGATGCCTTTCGGTTTAACTAATACACCAGCTATGTTTATGGATTTAATGAACCGAATTTTTCGGTTATATTTTGATAAGTTTGTGGTAGTGTTCATAGATGATATATTGATTTATTCCCGAGATGAGTCCAAGCATACCGAACACTTAAGAACGGTATTGCAGATTCTACGAGAGGAGAAATTGTTTGCTAAGTTCAGTAAAAGTGAATTTTGGCTTCGTGAAGTCAGATTTCTGGGACATATAGTTTCAGGTGATGGTATTCGGGTTTATCCGAGCAAAATTTCAGCGATTGTTGATTGGAAACCGCCAAAGAATATATCCGAGGTTAGAAGCTTTTTGGGCTTAGTTGGGTATTATCGATGTTTTGTTGAGGGATTTTCAATGATTGGTTCTCCTATGACTAAGTTGTTGCAAAAGAATGTTAAGTTTTGAATGGACCGATAGGTGTCAACAAAGTTTCGAGAAGTTGAAGGCACGATTAACTGAAGTACCAATTTTGGTACAACCTGAGTCAGGAAAGGAGTTTGTGATCTATAGTGATGCATCAACGAATGGTCTTGGTTGTGTGTTGATTCAAGAGGGCAAAGTAGTAGCTTATGCCTCGAGACAGCTAAAACCACATGAAAAGAATTGTCCGATGCACGATTTGGAATTGGTCGCCATCTTCTTTGCTTTAAAGATTTGGCGTCATTATTTGTATGGTAAGAAATACCAAATCTTTACCGATCACAAAAGTTTGAAGTACTTGATGAACCAAAAGGATTTGAATTTACGACAACGGAGGTGGCTCGAATTATTGAAAGATTATGAGCTAGTGATTGATTATCATCCGGGGAAAGCGGATGTAGTTGCAGATGCCTTGAGCAGAAAATCCTTGTATGCTTTGAGAGCTATGAGTACGAGATTTAGCTTTGTCTGACGACGGTTTGATTTTGGCTGAGTTAATGGCTAGATTATTATTTCATCAGCAATTTTGTGAAGCTCAAAAGAAAGACAAGGAATTGCAAGTTAAAAGAGTTCAGTGTGAATCGGGTAGTGATTTAGATTTTCGAATCGGACCAAATGATTGCTTGATGTTCCATGATAGGGTATGTGTACCGAAGAATGATGAGTTAATTCAGAAAATTTTACAAGAGGCACACAATGGTTGTGTAACATCCCAAAATTGGGCCTAGTAGGATTGGGCCTAATGGGCTTTGAGCGTAGTAGCATTTAAATTTTTTTTAAAGAACAAGAGAATGGCTTTAGTGCAAGTTGTACTTATTAGGTGAGTGATTTTGGAAGGTTAGAGGGCTTCTATGAAGTCCCGGGATCAAACTTTGACTTTAGGGAATTTTTGGTTTTAGGTGAAAAAAACCCTGGGAGTTGGTAGGTAGGCTTTAAGAATAAAATGTGGAGAAAAATGACACAAGTGGAGGTGTGGTGTAGTGGCAAAGTGACGCCACTTAGGAGGCAAGGGAGTGACGCCACAGGGAAGGAAGGAGGTCCAAGGTTCAAGTCTTGGCTCTTGCATTTTGGTTTTCTTTTTAAATGGACTATAGAATTTGGCATTAGATTTATATTTAGTTGCGCATGGCTTTAGACACAAGAAGAGCTTGTGGCCTAGTGGTAAGTGGCGTGTTGAGCTATTAAAGGGAGCAAGGGTTCGAATCTCATGACAAGCAAAGGAGTATTTATTTTGCAGATTGGACGGGAAGAGTTTGAGTTGGATTTAAACTCTGTTGACGGAAGGATCCCACATCAGAAAGATACAAAGAAGGAAGGTGAGAAGCTAGCTATATATATAGCATTCTAGGAGGAGGATGGATACACCTTGGAGGGCGTTTGGGCACAGGAGTGGTCGAAGCGCGGATTAGCACAAGATTCCTATCAGGTGTGTAACTCTCTCTACTCTAGTTGTAGAGCGGCAAATGCCGAAGTGCCGGTCACGGCAATAGTAGCCACACGAGCGTGCGAGCGCACGTGTGGGGCTTCTTCACGCGATAGTTGAGGCCATCGATGAGTATTCTTGTGGGTTGAGGCTGCTTGGGCCGCGATGGGCCGAAATGGGCCCAATGGGCCCATGGGCCCAATTGAATAAAATTGTATGATGGTGTAGTATATAGTGAACTAGACTAGGTGAATCTCATATACGTGGCTAGATTTGTGTTAGGTGGGCCACACGGCGTGTGGGGCGAATGGGCCAAATCGGGTTTTAGGCCCAATAGTCCCAATCTGACCAGTAAATGGTAGCCGAGTCGCTCGGGGTGACATTAGGCCTTGGAAAGGCCATTCCAGTGTGTAACTTACACACTTCATAATCTTTGTAAACTTTTTAATAACCTAAACTATGTTAAAAGCCGAAACTGTGTAGATTTCGATATGATACCTTTATGGGTATGAGCAAGGATTTCGGGTAAGTCCGTTTTGTTGAGATTACGGTACATGATTTCTGATGATATTATCTATGTATGTTCGATATATGTCTAATGATTAAGCATGATGGCATGAATTGTATGTGCATTGCATTATTGTGGGTGATATGAGAGGAGGGGGAAGATTGATATCTCTGACTTTGGGTCACCAGTGGTTTGGCACCACCAGTGGTTTGGTAGCGCAGTTGATTTCGTGACTTTGTGTCACCAGAGGTTTGGCACCTCATAGTGACTCGTCCCAGTGGCTTAGTACCACAGTGGGTTGGCCCCACATATGGATTATTCGTGACTTTGGGTCACTAGTGGTTTGGCACCACATTATTATTGATATCAGTGACTTTGGGTCACCAGTGGTTTGGCACCACCAGTGGTTTGGTACCACACGGGGTAGAAAACGGAGTTGTGGATGGCTAGGTTTGGGTGCATGATGTGTTTGCTTGATTATGATTTGTGTAAGCATGTTGCAATAATCGGGAGGGGGATTATGCACTGAGTCTTGGTGACTCACCTTCTCCCTTATCTTTTCAGGTGATTCGTAGATCGCGGATGAGAAGCCGGGTGGACTCGAGGTGACCATGCGATAATTGCTTCGATTTTACATGGACATTTGATTTGGGTATTTTACTTTAAATTCTGGTTTCTATTTGGGTTTGTAACAAGGCCTTTAAATTATGTTTTGGATTATTTTATCTGCTTGGGATTTGGTTTTAAATACGACTAAGTAATTACTTGATTTGCTTTAATAACGTGATAATCAAAGTTTTCAAACTAAGCTACGCGACGAGTTTTCTAAACTCTACCATCGGGTAATACAATTCACTTGATTTCAAAGCAACTTAACGTTTTCCACTATACATACATCGATTTTCCCCAAACACAAGCAATCGAAGAGTTTTCACCGAAAATAAACTGGTAACCTATTTTCTTCGAATCGTTTTCACTCTGTGACATGCCAGATTCGGTCGTGGTGTGTTGACCGGGTTTGGGGTGTTACAGGTTGTTTGTCAGTACATCCAGGCAGTACTAAAATGTATAATGATTTGAAGAAGTTGTATTGGTGGCCGGGTATGAAAAGAGACATCTCTGAGTTTGTGACAAAGTGTTTGATCTATCAACAAGTGAAAGCCGAGCATTAGGTACCTTCAGGTTTACTTCAGCCAGCAATGGTTCCCGAGTGGAAATGGGGCTGAATCATGATGGATTTTGTAACAGGGTTACCCATGACTCCGAAAAAGAAAGATGTCGTGTGGGTTATCGTTGATAGATTAACGAAATCGGCTCACTTTATACCTATACGTACTGATTACTCACTTGACAAGTTGGCTGAGTTGTATATTACCGAAATTGTGAGATTACATGGGGTGCCTATGTCCATTATTTCGGATAGAGATCCGAGGTTTACTTCGAGGTTTTGGAAAAAGTTGCAAGAAGCCTTAGGTACAAAATTGAATTTTATTATCGCGTTCCATCCGCAAACTGATGGTCAATCCGAAAGAGTGATTCAAGTTCTCGAAGACATGCTCCGATGCTGTGTTTTAGAGTTCGAAGCTAGTTGGGAAAAATATCTACCTTTGGTCGAATTTGCCTACAACAACAGTTATCAATCGAGTATGCAGATGGCACCGTACGAAGCATTATATGGTCGCAAATGTCAAACTCCTTTGTATTGGACCGAGCTTAGTGAGAAGCAAATTCATGGGGTTGATTTAGTTAGAGAAATCAAAGAGAAAGTGAAAGTGATCCGTGATAGTCTGAAAGCTGCTTTAGACCAACAAAAGTCATACGCGGATTTGAAAAGGAAGGAAATTGAGTTTCAGGTGGGTGATAAAGTGTTTCTGAAAGTATCCCCGTGGAAGAAAATATTGCGATTTGGTAGAAAGGGCAAATTGAGTTCGCGTTTCATTGGGCCATATGAGATTATTGAAAAGATTGGACCAGTAGCTTACCGGTTAGCTTTGTCGGCGGAGTTGGAGAGAATACACAATGTGTTCCATGTGTCGATATTGCGACGATATCGTTCCGATCCTTCACATGTAATTTCTCCTACAGAAATTGAGATACGACCGGATATAACCTATGATGAGGAACCAATTAAGATTTTGGCTCGAGAGGTTAAACAGTTGAGGAATAAAAGTATAACATTAGTGAAAGTGTTGTGGCAAAAACATGGTGTAGAAGAGGCTACGTGGGAACCGAAGGAAGCCATGAGAAAGCAGTACCCAAACCTCTTTATCGGTAAGATTTTCGGGGACGAAAATCCCTAAAGGGGGAGAGTTGTAACAGCTCGATTTTGGGGCTAGTCGGAACAGTGATTTCAGAACCATTAATCTGAGGCAGGAGAAATTATTTTTAATATTATTTTTTGTGTTATATCATGATTATATGAGTGCATGAAAATTTTGGTGAATTAATTGTAATGATTACTTGCTTAATTTTAAAAAAGGACTAAATCGCATAAAATGTGAAATTTGTGTTCTACTAATTTGAAGTGTCATATAGCTAGAGAACCTTAAATTAGAGGTCTTTAATGTGCAAATAGGCTTTATTTAGGGTGATGGCCGGCCATAGGGACAAAGAAATGAATTTTGTCAATGGTTAGGTGTAGTATTTGGTGACTTAATTGATAAATAAAATAAAATAAAGAAAAGCTATCATCTTTTCCATCTTCTTCTTCCTCCACCGAAAATATCAACAAGAATAGGGGTTTGGAAACTTGAAATTTTCAGCAACTTACACTCCTTGCAAGTAAGTGATTTTGGTGATCATTCTTGATAATTTTTGTACTTTTGGGACCCTTGTAGCATAATCTAGCTAATGAGGGGATTATTTTGCAAAGTGGTTGAGAGCCTAGGGTTTTTCCATGTGAGTATTCATGTGTTTGCCGAAATTTTATGGAAGAAAATGAATCTTGGTTGTTTAATGAACAACTTTTGTGAAAGGATTTTTGCATGAAAACACCTAATAGGACTATTTTGTAAAAGTTATAAAATGGATAGTAAATGTGTGAAATAATTGGAATTGTGAGTTGCTATAAGAGAGAATATGAATCAGCTAGGCTTGGGTGTGAAAAAAATGAACACATTTCATTTTACGAGCCTAGGGGCAAAACGCTAATTTTGCCAAAATAGGAATTTTTGGAGTGATTTGATTAATGTTGTTATTTAATAAGCTAAATATGTCATTATAGATCAAGAAGAATGTGGAATCAACCTTGACCGAGAAAAAGGCAAGGTTTCGGACTAAACTTCAAATTGACATATTTTGTATCGAGGTAAGTTTATAAGTAAATGATACATCCTTTTTACTTATGTTTTTACATATTAATGTATTATGTGAAATGTGAATGAATATTATTGATACCTATTAAAATGATAGAAAGTGAAGAAATTCCCGGATGAACCTTCGGAATAGGAAAACGATACGGATAAAAACCGTGAATAAGTTATTGTTAGTGGGCTGTGTGCGATACCACCGTATTTATTATTATTGGTGGGCTGTGTGCGGTACCACCATTGATATGTGATTATTGGTGGGCTGTGTGTGATACCGCCGTGTTATTTATTAATGGTGGGCTGTGTGCGAAACCACCGTGTATCCTGTATTACTCTGAAGTGTTCATCGAGAAACTTTAACTAAGTAAAATTTCGTGTGGCTATGTGGTGACAAGTGTAGGGTATAAGTGCATGTAAATGTGAGCAATGTTTATGATATGTATTTGGAATGTGGTAAGATTTGAAATGAGTAAGTACAACTACGAGGATCTGACTTGTTCTTGATTAGTATGTAATGTTCTTGATTGATAAGTATGTGGTATGATGTTCATTGTTTACATATAGACTTACTAAGCTTAAAGCTTACTGCCTTCTCTTTTCCCTTGTTTTATAGTGTCAAGAAGCCAGCTCGAGATACGGAGACCGTAGGAGGATCACCCACACTATCCACACATTTTGGTATATTGAGATTTACATTGAATTATGGCATGTATAGGGTCTTGATCTTTTTGGTTATATATTGGATTAGCCAAATGTGTTGGCTTAGGATGATATTTGATTCATTTTGTATAAGGCCATGAGATGTGGCTCATAATGATTATTTGGATGTAAATCTATTCATATATGCATGTATGTGTCATTGCCATTATGATATGGCATATGATTATTGATGGTTGAGTGATGATATGTTGCATGTGATTATAGATGTTTGATGATGGTGAAGCACTTAGTTATGCTATATTAAGTGCCTTGAATTTATATGTATATATTTGGATTAGTGTGGTTTTGATGTTGTGTAGGTTGGTGCAAGTATGGGTGGCAAAAAGGCTTGGTAAATAGCCTTATTTTGTCCACACAAGTAGACACACGAGCGTGTGTCTAGGCTGTGTGTGACACACGGTCTGCCCCAGGGGCATGTGGTTTGGCCGTGTGTTCCCCTGCATCCTAAGTTGGCAAAACAGAATGCCCAGTAGTAACCACACGGGCTGAGGCACAGTTGTGTGTCTCAACCGTGTGGAAGACACGGCCATAGGACATGGGCATGTGCCCAGGCCGTGTGAAGTCTGCACTTGATTTTAGGAATTTAATTCGCCACACGGCCTGAGGACACGGGCATGTGTCTTGGCCGTGTGACCTTATTTGGGTGATGACGTCATAAACAGAATGTCTCTTATTTTTGACACGACCTGAAGCACGGGCATGTGATATGCCACAAGGGCGTGTCCCTTCTCCCGCACGGGCGTGTGGACTGTTTTGATGAAAAATTTCTAAGTTTTTCCAGAAGTTTCTAAAATTCTCGGTTTAGTCCCGAACCACTCTTTTTGTATGTTTTAGGCCTCGTAGGCTCGTTCAAGGGTTGATATGAATGTTTATGAAAAGTTTTAAATTTGAGTGGAAAGTCATGTCTCGGTTTTGTTTGATTGCTTGCATATAAGTTCGGTAACGCCTCGTACCCTATTCTGACGTTGAATACGGGTAAGGGGTGTTACATATTTTTAGCAAACTACCCACCTCTCTTCACCTATAAATATGACCCCTTCATTCCCTCATTCATCATTCCTCATCCTTCATCATTCTCTCTTTTCTCTCAATTCTCCTAAGCATTTTCCATTCCCCATGCCTACCATCATCTCTTCTTAGAGATTTTAGAAATTAAGCCTCTTAAAAAGCCCTTGCTCGGCCACTTTGGAGAGCCATCAGCAAAGGAGCAAAGAAAAGGAGCGAATGAGCCTAGTCAGTCAGAGTCTTGGGTGACAGCCACTTTGATTTGGGTTTAATCTTTCTTTTCTTTAATTTAATCTAAAAATGTTTGCTATGTGTTCTTTGTTCTTGTCAAAATGTTAGCTTAATTTTATTTAAGCTAGGATGATTGCTTTGATTAAATAATATTTATTTGATTCATTCTTATAATGTTTGTGCCTCAATCGATCATGTTTTTAATTAAAATCAAGTCAGTATTTCGTTCATATGTGATTGAAATGCACCTGAATTAGCTGAGCGATCCTAACCAGACGACGGCTAGTGGACACATAATTGAAATGTGGCATGCTCAATTTAGATCCTAACCCGATTAAATTGTAGGTTACATAACAACTCTAACCAAGCTCTGCTATCTGCATATTTTTTAGATTTGTGTGATTAAACTATTTCAAACCTAACACGTCCTTGTTACCTCACACAAATGCTAAGAAACCCTTAGTAAATAAGGATCAGTAAAATGCGTATTTATTAAGTAAAGGATTCCGAAAGGACCTAATGTGGTTTCCAGACTCATGAAAGATTGAGCTGCCATGGAATGTTTTTCCAAATGTTATTAATCATGTTAATAATAAATTGAGTTTAATTAAAGTAATTGTCCTAGTTTATTTATGTTATAGTTGTTGCAAATTGTGTTTAATTTGGCTAAAATCTATTTCATTCATATAGTTTGCATATTTAGGATAATTTGCATTAGGGATCATTGCATTTAGTTTAATATATTTAATTTTAATCATCACTTCTCAATCATATTGTGTTTTTATTTACCAAGTTGTTAAAATAAATTTATAATTAAGTGATTTGACACAAATACAATCCCTGTGGAGACGATAACTCGATACTTACTTATTACTTGATAATGACTGTGTACACTTGCACAAACCTACACGTTACAATATGCTACTGGCCCTATTCTATCAATAATCTCATAAGCTCCAATGAAACGCGGACTCAATTTGCCTTTGCGACCAAATCGAAGAATTTTCTTCCACGGAGATACTTTCAGAAATGCTTTGTCGCCGATATGAAATTCAATGTCTTTTCATTTCAAATCTACGTACGACTTCTATCGATCTGAAGCTGCTTTCAAACTATCGTGAATTACTTTCACTTTATCTTCAGTTTTTCGGATCAGATCAACCCCGTGAATCTTTTTCTCACTCAACTCACTCAACCCCGTGAATCTTTAGCTTCATACGGTGCCATCTTTATGCTCGATTGAAAACTGTTGTTATACGCGAATTCAATCAATGGCAAATATTTCTCCCAGTTGCCCTCAAATTCTAAAACACAACAATGAAGCATATCTTCGAGAATTTGTACTACTCTCTCAGACTGGCCGTCGATTTGCGGATGAAATGCGGTACTAAAGTTCAAGCTTGTACCCAGAGCTTCTTGCAATTTCTTCCAAAATTGCGATGTAAACCTCGGATCTCTATCTGAAATAATCAAAAATGGCACCCCGTGCAATCTAACGATCTCAGAAATGTACAATTCAGCCAATTTATCAAGCGAATAATTAGTACGTACCAGAATGAAATGTGTAGATTTCGTCAGTCGATCAATGACAACCCAAATAGCATCTTTCTTTTATGGAGACAGGGGTAATCTCGATAAGAAATCCATCGTAACTCTATCCCATTTCCATTCTGGTATCATCATAGGCTGTAGTAATCCCGAAGGCACCTGATGTTCGGCTTTAACTTGCTGACAAACCAAATATCTCGATACAAATTCTGAAATGTCTCGTTTCATACCCGACCACCAATACAACTGTATCAAATCATTGTACATTTTAGTACATCCCGGGTGAACAGATAGACAACCACTGTGTGCTTCATTCAGAATCTTCTGTATAAGCTCTGGATCTCTCGGTATGCAAACTCTACCTCGGAACAATAAACAATCATCGGATCTGATCTGATAGTCTGAATCACTAGTCGACTCACATTGCATTCATTTGGCTTGGAATTCATTATCATATTTCTGAGCTTCACAAATTTGCTGAAGGAATACCGGTTTACCTTTCAACTCTGCTAGAATCGAACCATCATCAGATAAGGTTAACTGAGTCTTCATCGCTCTCAAAGAAAATAATGATTTTCTACTCAGAGCATCCGCGACTACATTTTCTTTCCCCGGATGATAATCAATCACTAACTCATAGTCTTTTAGCAACTCTAGCCATCTTCGTTGACGCAAATTCAAATCTTTCTGAGTCATTATATACTTTAAACTTTTGTGATCTATAAAGATGTGACATTTTCACCGTACAAATGATGTCGCCAAATTTTCAATGCGAAAACAATAGCGGCCAACTCTAAATTATGCGTGAGATAATTCTTTTCATGCGGCTTTAACTGTCTGGAGGCATAAGCTATTACTTTTCCTTCTTGCATCGAAACACAACCCAAACCGTTCAATGACGTGTCAATGTAAATCACAAACTCTTTACCCGACTCATGTTGAACCAAAACTGGTGCCTCAGTTAACAATGCTTTCAACTGACCAAAACTCTATTGACATTTCTCTAACCACTCAAGTTTTTCATCTTTTTGTAGCAATCTAATCATCGGTGTAGCAATCATCGAGAATCCTTTAACAAAACTTCGATAATAACCAGCTAATCCTAAAAAGCTTTTAACTTCTGATAATTTCATGGTGGTTTCCAATCAACAACTACTGAAATCTTGCTCGAATCAAACGCGTATACCTTCCGCTGAAATAATGTGTCCCAAAAATCCAACCTCTCGGAGCCAAAACTCGTATTTACTGAATTTAGCAAACAATTGCATATCTCTCAAGGTTTGTAGCACAATCCTCAAATGCTCGGCATGCTCAGACTCATCTCGAGAATAGATCAGAATGTCTTCAATGAATACAACAATGAATCTGTCTAAATACGGTCTAAAAATTCGATTCATCAAATCCATAAAAACGGCAGGAGTGTTAGTTAATCCGAAAGGCATAACAAGAAATTCATAATGTCCGTACCTCGTTCTGAACGTAGTTTTCGACACATCTGAATCTTTAACTCGCAACTGATAATAGCCTAATCTCAAATCAATCTTCGAGAATATTGTTGCCCCTTTCAACTGATTAAACAAGTCAGCTATTCTCGGCAAAGGATACTTGTTCTTTATTGTAACCTTGTTTAGTTGTCGATAATCAATACACATTCTCATCGATCTGTCTTTCTTCTTTACAAACAACACTGGTGCACCCCAGGGTGAAAAAATAGGTTGTACAAAACCTCTATCCGTTAACTCTTGCAACTGAGCTTTCAACTCTTTCAACCCTTTCGGAGCCATTCTATACGAAGCTATAGATATTGGTGATGTTCCCGGTACCAATTCAATAGCAAACTCAACCTCTCTGATCGGTGGCAACCCGGTAACTCTTCTGGAAACACATTCAAATACTCGCAAACTACTGGTACTGATTCAATTTTCGATTCAGACACTTTTGTATCTAAAACATAAGCAAGATAAGCTTTGCACCCTTTTCTCACACATTTCTGAGCTGACATAGACGAAATCACAACAAGAAATTCACTCGATTCATTTGATTCAATTCGAATGATTTCACTATTCTGACATTTCGATTCAATACTCTTTCGTTTACAATTCACAACAGCATCATCAATCCATACCTAGGATTACATCAAATTCATCAAACAGTAGTAGCATCAAATTAGCCGGAAAATAGTAGCCCTGAATGATTAAAGGACAGTTCTTGCAAACTTTATCAACTAGAACATACTTGCCTAAGGGGTTCGATACTTTAATCACAAACTCAGTAGACTCAACAGGAAAACTCTTAATAGACACCAAATTCATACATATATACAAATGAGTCGATCTAGGATCAATCAAAGCAATCACATTAGTGTCATAAAGAGAGAATGTATCGCTAATAACATCGGGTGACGACGCATCTTCGCGAGCGCGAATAGCATAAGCTCTAGCAAGTGCTTTGGCCTCGGATCTCATAGCAGAGTCCCTTATCGCTCCTTTACTACCTGTCACATTTCTCGTGTTTCTAGGTGGTCTTCCTCTAGTAGTTGTCTTGCTTGATCTTGCACTCTGATATTTGTCTTTCTCGGATAGCTCTGGACAATCCCGAATAAAATGATCTGGCGAACCACATTTGAAACAAGCTCGGTCATTCATTCTACATTCACCAGGATGTCGTCTTCCACATCATTGACATTCAGGTCTATAGTTTCTCACACTGGCAACACTCGATACTGAGGTAGCTTGAGCTTTAGGACTTGAGTATTGTTTTCCACGATCTATGTTTGAATATCCCACTGAAGCATTTGTACGACTATATAAATCTCGTGATTTCTTTGACAAATATTGATACAGTTTACTCATCAATCTTTTCCTCGAATCTCTAGCTTTGAAATCTGCCTTTCTCTTTTCTTTGCCAAGTTTTTCGGCTTTATAGGCTCTGTCAACCAACACAACAAATTCCTTCAACTCTAGAATCCCGACCAACAATCTGATATCCTCATTTAACCCATCTTCGAATCTTTTACACATAATTCCTTCAGTTGAAACATATTCCCAAGCATATTTACTGAGTCTTACGAACTATCGCTCGTACTCGGTTCCAGACATACGGCCCTGTTTCAACTCTAGAAACTCTTTATGTTTCTGATCAATAAACCGTTGACTGATGTATTTCTTTCTAAACTCAGCTTGAAAGAATTCCCATTTAACTCTTTCTCTCGAAACCACAGACACCAAAGTATTCTACCATTGATACGCAGTGTCCCTCAGAACTGATATAGCACATTTTAAACACTTTACCAGCATGCACGAAAGTTCATCAAACACCCGAATTGTATTTTCAAGCCAAAACTCAGCTCTCTCAGGATCGTCGTCAACATTAGCTCTAAACTCTTCTACTCCGTGTTTTTGAAACTTATCAACTGGCAGTTTATTCAATCGTAGAAATTCCACACCTTGAGGAACTATGGCAACCGGTTGAGAATTAGGTGGGGGTGGAGGTTGTTGAGCAGCCGAATTTGTTCAAACAAACTCCGTAAACCACTCATTCATCATCTGGAAGAAGGCTTCTTTAGCCACTCCTCCCTGGCTACCCGATATGGGTCTAGACTCAGATTACGCTACCCCGTGAACGGAGGCAGGCGCATTACTTTCAACATCGTCAGCTACAGCTCGATTGGGATCCATTTATTATATAAAAACACGGCTTAAAACTGTCAGGAATCATCACACTATCATAGGTTATATCTGGCATGTATAGCTAGACTCTCACACACACTACGTTAGTCCGACAATCAACTAAATTGTAGCTCTGATACCAATAAATGTAACACCCCTCACCCGTATTCAACGCCAGAATAGAGTTACAGAGCGTTACCAATCATATCACACATTTAAACATACATTTCTCATACATTTTCAAATTTTATATAATCATCAATCAACAACATTCATATTGTCCCTAATACGAGCCTACGAGGCCCAAAACATGCATTCGGGGTGGTCCGGGACTAAACCGATAACTTTAGAAACTTTTAGATCACTTAGAAAATTTTCCCAAAAATAGGGGACACACGCCCGTGTGGCCCGACCGTGTGTCTCACACGGCCAAAGACAAGCCCATGTCGCAGGCCGTGTGGACATTCAAAATAGAAGCACATAGTCGTGTCCCAGCCCGTGTCTGACCCCATGTAACTCTCTAACTTGGGTCACACGGCCAACACGCACGCCCGTGTGACTAGCCCGTGTGCCCTACAAATGACCATACACGTCCGTGTACCAGGCCGTGTGCTAGGCCATGCAAAACCTATAGGGTATACTGACTTATGCAACACGACCATGTCACACACACGTGTGTAAGGCAGTGTGGAGCATACTGACTTGGTTTCTAATTCAACACCAGGGAACATACGGCTGTGTACATGACCGTGTGTTACACACGCCCGTGTCTCTGCCCGTATGGACAAAAATAGGCTATTTACCAAGCCATTTTGCCACCGAAACTTGTACACACCTACATCAACCCAATTGGCACCAAAAGATAGCATAATTTGGCATTTAAACCAACCAATTCAAGCCTAATTCATGCATATTCTATACCACCTGTCTCAATACACACAAGTCACAAAATAGACCATACCATTTATACCAAAATCACATATACAATTCAACTAAGTATACACTTCCAAATATGCATCAATGTGCTCAATTTCACAAAAATATATGTTCTCTAATTTCAACCATTTAGCATCCACCATATCTATATCCACAAGCTTCATAATATAAGTCATTCACACACACATATATATATACATGATTCAAACATACCAAATAAGCCAACTCCTATGGCAATATACAAAACTAAACATTTAACATTTACAAGCCATTTCAAATGACCAAAATCATTATCAACTCATAACCAAAATAACCTTAATCCTATACATGCCATATAATCCAAAACATAAACTCAAAAGTACCCAAGTGATAGTAGGTTAGTGTGACGAAGTCTCCGACGATCCCCGAATCCGAGCTAGCTTTGAAATCACTAAAAAACACGGTAAAATAAACAAAGTAAGCTTTATAGCTTAGTAAGCTCGTATGAAATAAACTCAATCTATTCACAAATGTACAATTCAACAAATTGATTATATCAACATGTAACTCATATTAACTAACAAACCTTTCACATATTCAATCATAAGATTAAACGTGTCTTTCACAAGTTTCTTTGATTTAAAGCTTATACGGTTCATGTACATACATGTACCATCTTCTATCAATCCATATTCAACCACATCTTTCATTTACCCATTAAACCAATTGGAATACTATCGGATACTCGGGAAACTCACACCGAAGTGACACATACATAGCCAATGCTATCTCAATCTCATATCACATATATGCTCACTCTCGAGCTATCAACGGGCTTTCTCACACAAGCTGTCAGTCAAGACGTAGCTACACGGTGCTGCTCACACAAGCTGTCAAGTAACCGCAACACATGCCGGTATACTTAGCCACTGGTAGGACGTACAGGACCAGCACCTGGATCACATAATCACAATAACCCCTAATGACATGTCATTCGTATCCTAACCTATTCCTAAGGTTCAACTGGGATTTCCAATGCCAAATCATCGTCAAATCATTTTTGAACATGTCCGTAGTCTCGTATTCACAGTTTATGCAATATCAAAGCATTTAAAATACATTTATAACAAAACGTATTACATACGAACTTACCTCGGATGCAAAAACGACGAAATAGGTCGATTAGTCGAGTACTTTGTTTTTCCCCCGATCTAGATCCGAATTTCACTTTTCTTGATCTATATGTAATCAAATTTAGCTTATTTAATTACCTCTCTATTCAATTTAATCCAAAACACTCATTAAAGCACATTTACACTTTTGCCCCTAGTATTTCATAACTTTTACAATTTAGTCCTTATTTCATAAAAATACAAATTAATGCAATTTGATACCAACCCATGCTAGCCGAATTTTCCTAGTACACATATTAGCCCATATTTTTCATTTATTTCACATTTTAACCACAAAGTTTCCACATTTCACAAGTTAATCCCTAATTTGCATTTTCACTAAAAATCACTTAACAAAACTTGTATAACTATCATTAAACATTCATAATCTATCATCAATCATCAAAATACATGCTTGTTCATCAATGGAAACATCCTAAATCTTTAACAATTTTGCAAAATAGTCCCTGGGCTAGCTAGACTAAGCTGCAACGATCTCAAAAACATAGAAATCATTAAAAACTGGACAAAAATGAACTTACAATTGAGCTAGCAAGTGATCGAATGCTTCAAGCCCTAAAATGGTGTTCTTTGTTCCTAAATTTCAGCAAATGAAGAAGATGGAAGCATTAAAATTTTGTTTGTTTTATTTAATTAACATATATTTACCAATTACCAAATTAACCTTAATAATAAACCATTAATTCACCTAATTAATGGCCATACTTGTCCACTCATAAAAAAATGGGTTAATTACCACATAAAGACCTCTACTATTTAATTTCATAGCCATTTAATACCTTTAGCTAATAGAACATAAGTTTTACACTTTACGCGATTTAGTCTTTTTTATCGAATTGAACACTTAAACAATAAAATTTCTTAACGAAAATTTCACACAAACATATTATCATGCTGTAGACCTTAATTTAATAATAAAATAAATATTTTGACTTCGGATTTGTGGTCCCAAAACCACTGTTCCGATTTGACTAAAAATAGTTGTTACAATATACACCTACACCAAACCAAATGGCACCAAAACAAGACATAAAAAGGCATTCAATTAACCTCATCCAAGCATAATTTATACCATTTCAGTACCAATTAATAACAAGCATATCAATACCACAATATTCCATTCAAGTTATACCAAAAACTCATAATCTCAAATTAACAATACAACCACTTTCAACCATGCATCATTTAGCCTAATCTCACAAACATACCAAATTCAATTCACAACCATTTAGTACCCTAATTACCAAATATCATCAAGAATTACATATCCATCAATAAATACATAACCAAAACCATATGCACATATGAAAACACAACCAAACCAACCAAATTAAGCCAACTCTCATGGCTGTATACAAAACCAAAACATTAACATTTACAAGCCATTTCAAATGACAAAATTCATTACCAAATTATATAACAAAATGACCATAACCCTATACATGCCATATACCCAAAATACTTAAGTTCAAAACTACCAAAGTGATAGTTGGATAGTGTGATGAAGTCTCCGACGGTCCCAGAATCCAAGCTAGCTTTGATTTCACTATAAAACAAGAAAAATAAACAAAGTAAGCTATAAAGCTTAGTAAGTTCGTATAGGATAAAAATCAACTTACCATATATGCACAACTTAAGCAAATAATACATAACATAACATAATTCATATTGAATCATCAACCTACCACATATTCATTCACAAAATTATATATAACTTTCATAATTTCCACATTTCAATACTTGTATAGTTCATGTACATACCTGTACCACCTCGTATCAACTTATACACAACCACCTCTCTAATATACCCGTTGAACCATTCGGAACACTATCGGATACTCAGGAATCTTGCACCCTAAGTGCCACAAATATAGCCGAAGCTATCTCAATCTTGCATCACATATAATGCTCACACTAGACTATCAACGGGTCTGCTCACACAAGCTGACGGTCATGACGAAGCTACACGGTGCTACTCACACAAGCTGACGAGTATCTGCAACACACGCCAACTCACATGCCCATGTGACTAGCCCGTGTGCCCTAAAAATGGCCACACAGGCCCGTGTGCTAGGCCATGTGCTAGGCCTTGCCAAACCTGTACGGTATACTAACTTATGCCACACGGCCAAGTCACATGCCCATTTGTGAGGCCATGTGGAGCATACTGACTTGATTTTAATTTCAACACCAGAGGACACACTACCGTGTAATCTGATCGTGTGTCACACACGACTGAGACACACGCCCGTGTCTCTGCCTGTATGGAGAAAAATAGGCTATTTACCAAGCCATTTTGCCACCCAATTTGCACTCACCTACATCAATCCAAATGAAACCAATACATAGCATATATAGGTATTCAAACCAACTAAATTAAGCCTAATTCATGCTAACTCAATTCCATTATCCACAATATACATAAGTCACAAAATAGGCCAATCTCCACCAGATAACATAAATCATATGCACACATATACATATAACACAACCAACCAACCAAATTAAACCAACTTCCATGGCTATATATACAAACCAAACCATAGACATTTACAAGCCAATTCATATGGCTAAATTCATACTAACATAAATAAAAATAACCCAAAGTCCCTATACATGCCATATACTCAAAATACTTAAATTCAAAAATACCAAAATGATAATAGGATTGTGTGAGGAAATCTCCGACGGTCCCCGAATCCGAGCTAGCTTTGAAATCACTATAAGACACGGAAAATGAATAAAGTAAGCTATAAAGCTTAGTAAGCTCATATGAAATTAATAAGCAACACTCACCATTTAGTTTTCATTCAAAATATGTATAAAATTACCACAAAGTATATGTATAATAATGTTAACTTATACATAATCATCTATTTATACATACTCAAACCTTTCATATGTTCATTGCACAATCAACTTTCGTACTTACCTGTACCGATACGTATCTATTCTCACCAATTCATATCTTCAATATTCCCATTGAACCATTTGGAATTTAAGTCGGATACTCGAGAGTTTCGCACCTTAAGTGCCAATATCATGGCCCGAAGCCAACTCAATAAAATCATGCACCCGAAGTGCAAATATCATGGCCCGTAGCCAACTCAATATATATATCTCGCACTCGAAGTGCCAATATCATGGCTCGAAGCCAACTCAATATATCCCAAATGACATGTCATTTGTATCCTACTCTATTCCTAAGGTTCAACCGGGATTTCCAATGTCGAATCTTCGTCGAATGTGTCCGCAAGGTCGTAATTCACAATTTAGGCAATATTAAGGTATTTAAAATACAATTAAAACAAGGATTATTACATACGAACTTGCCTCGGATACAAAAATGGCAAAACGAGTCGTTCAATCCAAAACCTTGTTCTTTCCTCGATCTAAGTCCGTATTTCGCTACTCTTGATCTATATAATATCAAATTTAACTTATTTAATAATCTCTCTTTTCAATTTAGTCCTAAATACACTTTAAAGCCACTTTACACATTTGGCCCTAATATTTTACATTTTTACAATTTAGTCCTTATTTCATAAAATCACAAATTCATGCAATTTAACCACAACCCATGCTAGCCGAATTTCAATTAGGTCCCTAGCAACCCATATTTTTCATTTATTTTACATTTTAACCACAAAGTTTCAACATTTCACAAATTAATCCCTAATTGGACATTTTACTAAAAATCACTTAAAAAATGTTGTTTATCTAACAACCATGCATTTTCTACCATTAAACATCAAAACACACCAACATTCATCAATGGAAAAACCCTGAACCTTTAAAAATTTTGCAAAATAGTCCCTGGGCTAGCTAGACCTAGTTGCAACGATCACAAAAACATAAAAATCATTAAAAATGGATCAAAAACACATACCTAATTGATGGAAATAAGAGTGCCGAACCCTATCCCTACTTTTCTCAAGAAAATCTGTTGGTTTTTGTCTTTTGAAGAAGATGAACACAATTAAAACATTTTGTTTTATTTAACTTTCATTTATTTACTAAATTACTTAATTAACCTTATTATAAATTCAAAATTTCAATAAAACCAAGCCATTATCATCCACTATCTACTTAATGGCATAATTACCATTTAAGGACCTTTACTTTAATATTTCATAGCTATTAGACACCTTTAACTATTAGAACATAACTTTTACACTTTACGCGATTTAGTCCTTTTTATCAAATTAAGCATTCAAATGATAAAATTTATTAACAAAACTTTCACACAAACATACGATCATGCTGTAGACCTTAAAATAATAATAAAATAATTATTTCAACTTCGAATTTGTGGTCCCAAAACCACTGTTCCGATTTGACCAAAAATGGGTTGTTACATAAATAGCTTAGTAGAATGCCCTAGCAAGCTTCCATGGGTTTCTCCTTTAAAATTCGGTGAAAGAGATGATAAAAGATGATAAAAATGGTTTTGTTTTAATTTAATTAACTATATTTACTAAATACCAAAATTAACCTTATTACTAATTCAAAATTTCAATAACACCAAGCTATTAACATCCACTATCTAATTAATGGGCTATTTACCACTTAAGGACCTCCATTTTAAAGTTCTATAGCTATTAGCCACCTTTAGCTAATAGAACTCAAGTTTTACACTTTACGCGATTTAGTCCTTTTTATCAAATTAAGCATTCAAACAACAAAATTTCTTAATGAAATTTTCACACATTCATACTATCATACTGTAGACATTAAAATAATAATAAAATAATTATTTCGACTTCGAATTTGTGGTCCCAAAACCACTGTTCCAATTTGAGTAAAAACATGTTGTTACACCTATACATCCTATATAACCAAAACATAAACTCAAAAGTACCAAAGTGATAGCTTGATAGTGTGATGAAGTCTCTGACGATTCCCAAATCCGAGCTAGCTTCGATATCTCTATAATAATGGAAAAATAAATAGAGTAAGCTATAAAGCTTAGTAAGCTCGTATAATAATAAACTCATCTTACCATACATACACAATTTAAGTAATTTAACATATCATGATATAATTCATATTGATACACAAACCTATCACATAATTCATTCACAAGGTTAGATATGAATTTTCACAATTGCTTCGATTCAATGCTAGTACGATTTATGTACATACCTGCACCATCTCGTATCAATCTCATACTCATCCATATCTCTAATATACCCGTTGAACCATTTGGAATACTATCGGATACTCGAGAATCTCGTACCCTAAGTGCCAAATACATAGCCGAAGCTATCTCAATCTCATATCACATATAATGCTCACTCTTGAGCTATCAACGAGTCTGCTTACACAAGCTAACGGTCATGACGAAGCTACACAGTGCTGCTCACACAAGCTAACGAGAATCCGCAACACATGCCGGATAACTCAGCCATCGGTAGGAGTACGGACCAGCACCAATCACATAACCCCTAAGGACATGTCATTCGTATCCTAATCTATTCCTAAGGTTCAATCGGGATTTCACTTTTGTCGAATCGTCGTCGAATATGTCCGGAAGGTCGTATTCACAATTTATTCAATATTAAAGCATTTAAAACACAATTATAATAATGTTTATTACATACGAACTCACCTCGAATGTAAAAATAGCGAAATGATCGATTAGTCCGACACTTTGTTTTTCCCCGATCTAAATCTGAATTTTGCTTTTCTTGATCTATATAATATCAAATTTAACCCATTTAATCATCAATCTATTCAATTTAATCCAAATATCACATTATGGAAACTTTACACTTTTGCCCCTAATATTTCAATTTCTTTACAATTTAGTCCTTATCTCATACAAATACAAATTCATGTAATTAAGTGTAACACCCCTCACCCTTATTCAACGCCAGAATAGGGTTACGAAGTATTATCGGACTCATAAAACAATTAAACATTCAACTCTGCATAAATTTTGACATCACAAGCAATCATCAATCAATTTCAATCACATGGTCCCTATTAAGAGCCTACGAGGCCCTAAACATGCTTTGGGAGTGGTTCGAGACTAAACCGATAACTCAAGTAACTTTTACAAAACTTTGAATTTTTTTCTCAAAACAGGGGACGCACGTCCGTGTGTCTCACACAGCCACCAGACACGCTCGTGTCACAGGCCGTGTGGACATTCGAAATGGAAACACATGGCATTGTCTCAGCCCGTGTCCTACCCCGTGTCTAAACAAGTGAGCTTACTGCCTTGGGTCACACGGCCAACCACACGCCCGTGTGTCTAGCCCGTGTGCCATTCAAAGTGGCCACACACACCCGTGTGCCAGGCTGTGTCAAACCTGTAGGGTATACTGACTTATGCAACACGGCCAAGTCACACGCCCGTGTGCTAGCCCGTGTGCCAATTAAGGGATATGCCTACTTGTACCACACGACCGATCACACGCCCGTGTGTGAGACTGTGTGGAGCATATTGACTTCACTTCAATTTCAACAACAGGGGACACACGGCCATGTAACATGACCGTGTGTCACACACGGCTGAGACACACACTCGTGTCTCTGCCCGTGTGGACAAAAATAGGCTATTTTCCAAGCCAATTTGCCACCCAAAATATCATGTACCTAAACAACTAAAATGGCACCAATTCATAGCACAATTGAACATCTATTCTAGCCACATTCAAGACAATTTCATACCATTTCAAATACTAATAACTAACATGCTTATAACTTATGTTTTTCTCAATCAAAACATACTAAAATATATACACCAATCAACTAGTTAAACCTTTACCAATCATACATCATTTTGTACCATTTCACAAGCATGTTACCAATTCCACAAACCTCATAATATAAGCCATTCACATATTCATCCATGAACTCAAAATATTAACCATATATGCACATAGCCAAATCCACCAAATCAAGTCAACACTTATGGCCATATTTACAAACCAAAACATATGTCATTACAAGCCATTACTAATAACCAAAATCACTATCAACCCATAATCAAAATGACTCAAAATACCTATACATGCCATATACTTAAAATACCAAAGTTCAAAGGTACCAAGTGATAGGTGGTAGTGTGAAACGATCTCCGACGATCCTCGAATCCGAGCTAGCATCGATATCACAATAAAACACGGAAAAGTACACAAAGTAAGCTATAAAGCTTAGTAAGCTCATATGAAATATACTTAATACAATCACATAAATATGATTCAATAATTTTAATACAACACATGTAGCTTATATTAGTAGCAAACCTTTCAAATATTCATTCACAAAATTGTATACTTTCATCATCATTTCTCGATTCAATGCTAAAATAGTTTATTCACAAAATTGTATACTTTCATCATCATTTACCCGTTGAACCATTTGGAATAGAAGTCGGATACTCAAGGGTCTCACACGATAAGTACCTATACCATGGCTCGTAGCCAAATCAAGGTAACTTATCTCCGAAGTTCTGATATCATGGCCTGAAGCCAAAATCAGCCGATATGCATGGCCCAAAGCCAAATCGGTATATCTCGCACCCGAAGTGCTAATATCATGGCCCGAAGCCAACTCAAAATATACCTAATGACATGTCACTAGCATCCTAAACTATTCCTAAGGTTCAACCGGGATTTTGAATGTCGAATTATCATCAAATCAATTCCAAACTCGTCCGTAATCATATAATCACAATCATGATGTATCAAAGCATATGAAATACATTCGAAACGAAATTATAACATACGAACTTACATCGGATGCTAAAATGACGAATCGAGTCGATTAGTCGATAACTTTATCTTTTCCCCGTTCCAAGTCCGTATTTCTCTTATCTTGATCTAAATATAATCAAAATTAACTTATTTAATCATCCATTCATTCAATTTAGTCCAAATCACACTTTAAAACATGTTTACACTTTTTTCCCTAAACTTTCACATTTTTTACAATTTAGTCCTTATTTCATAAAATCAAAAATTAATGAAATTCCAATTATACTCATGCTAGCCGAATTACTATAATGCTCCTAGTAGCCCATATTTTTCATTTATTTCACATTTTAACCACCAACTTTACACATTTCTCAATTTAATCCCTATTTTGCATTTTCACTAAAAATCTCTTTACAAAACTTGTTTAACTATCAACAAGCATTCAAAATCTATCATTAATCATCAAAACTCATACATATTCATCAATGGAATCTTTCAAAATCTTTAATAGTTTTGCAAAATAGTCCCTGGGCTAGCTAGTACTAGTTGCAACGATCACAAAAACACAGAAATCATTAAAAATTGGGTTAAAAACACTTACCAATTTGACTATGCAATTGCTGAAACCCTAGCAAGCTCTCATGAACACATTTTTCTTCTATTTTTGGTGGAGATGATAACAAAATAAAGATGACATTATGTTTGTTTTATTTATTTTATCATTAATACATAATTTACTAAATTAACCTTGGTTTAAAACATTAAAATTCACTTGTTTTATGTCCATAAATGTCCATTACCTATAATAATGGTTTAATAACAACATAAGGACTTTCACTTATATGTTCCATAGCTAATAGACACATTTAACTAATAAAACATGCATTTTACATTTTACGCAATTTAGTCCTTTTTATCAAATTAACCATTCAAACAATAAAATTTCTCAACGAAATTTCCACACAATCACTCAATCATGCTGTAAACATTAAAATAATAATAAAATAAAAATTTTGACCTCAGATTTGTGGTCCCGAAACCACTGTTTTGATTTGACCAAAAACGGGCTGTTACATTAAGTCTCTACCCATGCTAGCCGAATATCTCTTATTACCATAGCAGCCCATATTTTTCATTTATTTCACAATTTAACCACAAAATTTCAACATTTCTCAATTTAATCTTTAAATGACAATTTGTCAAAAATCACTTTACAAATGTTGTTTATCTAACAACAAGCATACATTTTCTATCATCAAACATCAAAATACACATATATCCATCAATGGTAAAACCCTAAACCATTAACAGTTTTGCAAAATAGTCCCTGGGCTAGCTAGATTAAGTTACAACGACTCCAAAAACATAGAAATCATTGAAAATCGAGTCAAAATCACTTACATGCAAGCTAGGGAAGGTGCCAAATGATTCAAGCTATTTTAATGGCTTTTTCAACCCTAATTTTTTGCTAGGGAGATGATGAATGAAATAAATGGCCTTTTATTTTATTAATTTATCATTTAATTATCTAATTACTTAATTAACCTTATACATTAACCTCTAAAACCATTAAAAATATGTCCATCTTTGTCCACTCATATTAAAAATGGTCTAATTACATCATAAGGACCTCCATTTTAAGGTTCCATAGCTATTAGACACCTTTAACTAATAGAATTCAAGTTTTACACTTTACGCGATTTAGTCCTTTTTATCAAATTAAGCATTCAAACGATAAAATTTCTTAACAAAATTTTCACACAATCATACTATCATGCTGTAGACCTCAAAATAATAATAAAATAATTATTTTAACCTCAAATTTGTGCTCTCAAAACCACAATTTCAATATGACTAAAAACAGGCTGTTACAACTCTCCCCCTTAGGAATTTTCGTCCCCGAAAATCTTACCAGAAAAGAGGTTAGGGTATTGTTTTCTCATAGCTTCCTCGGGTTCCCATGTAGCTTTTTTGACACTGGGACGTTGCCAGAGAACCTTAACTAAAGCTATGCTTTTATTTCTCAATCGAGCCAAAATTCTAATTGGTTCTTTTTTATACGTCATATCAGGCTGAATTTCAATCTCTGTCAGAGAAATTACGTGTGGCGGATCTGATCTATATCGACGCAACATCGAAACATGAAACACATTGTGGATCTTTTCTAACTCTGATGGTAAAGTTAGCCGATATGCCACTGGTCCTATTCTTTCGATAATCTCATATGGCCTAATAAATCATGGACTCAATTTGCCTTTGCGACCAAATCGAAGAATCTTCTTCCACGGAGATACTTTCAAAAATACTTTGTCGCCGACTTGAAATTCAATGTCTTTACGTTTCAAATCCGCGTAATATTTCTGTCGATCTGAAGCTGCTTTCAAACTGTCGCGAATTACTTTCACTTGATCTTCGGTCTCTCTAACCAAATCAACCCCGTGAATCTTTTGCTCACTAAGCTCGGTCTAGTATAACGGAGTTCGGCACTTGCGACCATACAATGCTTCATATGGTGCCATGTTTATGCGTACCCAGAGCTTCTTGCAATTTCTTCCAAAACCGCGATGTGAACCGCGGATCTTTATCTGAAATAATTGAAACTGGCACCCGTGCAATCTAACGATCTCAGCAATATACAACTATTCTATTATGTCTCAAAGCTATTTAATGATCATTCACATAACTTACCAAGGAACTCATCAATTCCATAGTTTCAATACTCAATTCATTACCGTACATACCTGTACCATCTCGTACCAATCTCAATCTCGACCACATTCTTCATTTACCCGTTGAACCATTTGGAATAAAAGTCGGATACTCAAGGTCTCAATCGATAAGTACCTATACCATGGCCCGAAGCCAAATCAAGGTAACTTATCCGAAATTCTAATATCATGGCCTGAAGCCAAATCAGCCGATATGCATGGCCTGAATCCAAATCGGTATATCTCGCACCAGAAGTGCTAAATCATGGCCAAAAGTCAACTCAAAGTATAGCTAATGACATGTCACTAGCATCCTAAACTATTCCTAAGGTTCAACCGGGATTCCAACTGTCGAATCTTCATTGAATCATTTCCGAACACGTTTGTAATCACATAATCTCAATTCATTCTATATCAAAGCATATAAAATACATTTGAAATGAAATTATAACATACAAACTTACCTCGGATGATAAAACGGCGAATCGAGTCAATTAGTTAATCACTTTATCTTTTCCCCGATCCAAGTTTGTATTTCACTTTTCTTGATCTAAATATATTCAAAATTGACTTATTCAATCATCTATTTATTCAATTTAGTCCAAAACCAATCCATACCAAGAATCACATCGAATTCATCAAACGGTAAAAGAATCAAACTTGCCATAAAACAGTAACCCAGAGTCATCAAAGGACAGTTCTTGCAAACTTTATCAACTAGGACATACTTGCCTAAGGGGTTCGATACTTTAATCACAAATTTGATAGACTCAACAGGCAAACTCTTACTAGACACTAAATTCATACCGATATATGAATGAGTCGATCCAGGATCAATCAAGGCAATTGCATTAGTGTCATAGAGAGAAAATGTACCGGTGATAACATCTGGTGATGACGCATCTTTGCGAGTACGAATAGCGTAAGCTCTAGCTGGTGCTCGAGCCTCAGATCTTACAGCCAAATCCTTTGTCGCACCTTTGCTACTAGTTACATTTCCCGTATTTCTAGGTGGTCTCCCTCTAGCAGCTGTGTTGCTTGGTCTTTCATTCTGAAATTTATCTTTCTCGGCTAACTCAGGGCAATCTTGAATAAAGTGATCTAATGAACCACATTTGAAACAAGCTTTATTATTCATCCAGCAGTCTCCAAAATGTCGTCGTCCATACTGTTAACACTCAAGTTTATTATTTCTCACACTACCAACACTTGACACCAAAGTAGCTTGAGCTTTAGGACTCGAGTATTGCTTCCCACGATCTCTATTTGGATACCCGATTGAAGCATTCGAACGAGTATACGAATCTCGTGATTTCTTTGATGAAGATTGATATGGTTTACTCATCAACCTCTTTCTCGAATCTCTAGCCTCGAAATAAGCTTTTCTCTTTTCTTTGCCAAGTTCCTCGGCTTTGCAAGCTTGGCCAACTAGCACCACAAACTCTTTCAATTCCAAAATCCCGACTAGCAGTCTGATGTCTTCGTTCAACCCGTCTTCGAATATTTTACACATAATTTCCTCAGTGGAGACACATTCTCGAGCATACTTACTAAGTCTTACAAACTCTCTTTCATACTCGGTCACACACATTTGACCCTGTTTTAGCTCCAGAAACTCTTTGCGGTTTTGGTCGATAAACTGCTGGCTGATGTATTTCTTTTTTAACTCGTTTGAAAGAATTCCCATGTGACCCGTTCTCTCAGCACCACAGATACCAGAGTATTCCACCACTGATACGCAGTGTCTCTCAACAGTGATACGGCACATTTAATATATTCAGCAGGTGTGCAA
Organism: Gossypium sturtianum; assembly: GCA_025698515.1. Classification (NCBI taxonomy): domain Eukaryota; kingdom Viridiplantae; phylum Streptophyta; class Magnoliopsida; order Malvales; family Malvaceae; genus Gossypium; species Gossypium sturtianum. Next base: position 65,281,298 of record CM046952.1, read on the forward strand.
GATAGTTCATCAAATACTTTGATCGTATTCTCAAGCCAAAACTCAGCTCTCTCAGGATCGCCATCAACAGTAGCTCTGAATTCTTCAGCCCCGTATTTTCAAATTTTATCAACTGACGACTTACTCAATCGCAAAGGTGCCAAACCTTGATGAGCTACGGGAACCGGTTGGGGAATAGGTGGGGGTGGAGGATGCTGAGCAGCCGGATTTGTTCGGACAAACTCAATGAACCACTCATTCATCATTTGGAAGAAGGCTTCCTTAGCCTTTCCTCCCCGACTACCTGATACAGGTCTCGACTTCAATTGTGCTACTCCGTGAACGGAGGCTGGCACATTACTTTCAACATTATCAGCTACAACTCGATTGGGATCTATTTACTATAAGAAAACACATTTTAAACTGTCAAGAGATATCACACTACCACAGGTTATATATGGCATTTATAGCTAGACTCTCACACACGCTACGTTACTCCAAGAATCGACTAAATCGTAGCTCTGGTACCAATAAATGTAACTCCCCTCACCCGTATTCAACGCCGAAATAGGGTTACGGAGCATTACCGAACTTATTTCGCAAATAACCATACATTTCATATACATTTTCAAATTCCAAATAAACATCATTCAAAATCATTCACATTGTCCCTAATATGAGCCTACGAGGCCCTAAACATGCATTCGGGGTGGTTCGGGACTAAACTGATAACTTATGAAATTTTTGGAAAACTTAGAAAATTTTACAAAATAGAGGGGACACACGCCCGTGTCACAGGCCGTGTGGACATTCGAAATGGGATCATATGGCCGTGTCCCAGCCTGTGTCCGACCCCGTAACTCTCTGACTTGGGTCACACGGCCAACCATACGCCCGTGTGACCAGCCCGTGTGCCCTTTGAAATGGCCACACACGCCCGTGTGCCAGGCCGTGTGCTAGGCCGTGCCAAACCTGTAGGGTATACTGACTTATGCCACACGGCCAAGTCACACGCCTGTGTGCTAGGCCGTGTAAGCATACTAACTTGATTTCTAATGAAACACCAAGGGACAAATGGCCGTGTCACCTGACCGTGTGTCATACACGGCTGAGACACACGCCTGTGTCTCTGCCCGTGAGGACAAAAATAGGTTATTTTCCAAGCCATGTTTCTCACCCATTATGCATTCACCTACATCAACCAATTTTTGCATATAATCATAGTTCCAAATGGCATTTAAACTCATCTAAACCAATTTCAATCATGCTAAATTCATATCATCAACCATATGACATACAAGTACCATAATATGTTATTCAATTCATATCACATTCACATTCACAAATCACTTAACTAAATACTTCATATATGCACTTTCTTACCTAAAATTTCATGCATACCAAATTTCCAAATATCAACTATTTGATACTTAATTTACCAATTCACAAACAACCGTTCACCACAAGCATTTACCTAGCATTTACCATATGCATAACAAAGGTCATTTACACATATATATATATACAACCAAATCAACCAAAATAAGCCGAATCACTTGGCTATATATACATAACCAACCACTTAACATTTACAAGCCAACTCAAATGGATAAATTCATTATCAACATATACCAAAATGACCATAATTCCTAGACATGCCATATAACCAAAACATAAACTCAAAAGTATCAAAGTGATAGCTTGATAGTGTGATGAAGTCTCCGACAATTCCCAAATTTTAGCTAGCTTCGATATCTCTATAAAACATAGAAAAATAAACAGAGTAAGCTATAAAGCTTAGTAAGCTCATATAATAATAAACTCATCTTACCATACATACACAATTTAAGCAATTTAATTCATATTGATACACAAACCTATCACATAATTCATTCACAAGCTTAGATATGAATTTTCACAATTTCTTCGATTCAATGCTAGTACGGTTCATGTACATACCTGTACAGCTGTACCATCTCGTATCAATCTCATACTCATCCATATCTCTAATATACTCGTTGAACCATTTAGAATACTATCAGATACTCGGGAATCTCACACCCTAAGTGCCAAATACATAGTCGAAGCTATCTCAATCTCATATCACATATAATGCTCACTCTCGAGCTATCAATAGGTCTACTCACACAAGCTGACGGTCATGACGAAGCTACACGGTGCTGCTCACACAAGCTGACTAGAATCCGCGACACATGCTAAATAACTCAGCCACCGGTAGGACGTACGGACCAGCACCCAATCACATAACCCCTATTGACATGTCATTTGTATCCTAATCTATTCCTAAGGTTCAACCGGGATTTCACTTTTGCCGAATCATCTTCGAATATGTCCGTAAGGTCATATTCACAATTTATTCAGTATTCAAGCATTTAAAACACAACTACAATAATGCTTATTACATACAAACTTACCTCAAATGTAAAAATGACGAAATGATTGATTAGTCCAACACTTTGTATTTCCTCTGATCTAAATCCGAAGTTCACTTTTCATGATCTATATAATATCAAATTTAACCCATTTAATTATCAATCTATTCAATTTAATCCAAATATCACATTATGGCAACTTTACACTTTTGCCCCTAATATTTCAATTTCTTTACAATTTAGTCTTTATCTCATAAAAATACAAATTCATGCAACTAAGTCCCTACCCATGCTAGCCAAATTTTTCTTATTACCATAGCAGCCCATATTTTTCATTTATTTCACAATTTAACCACAAATTTTCAACATTTCTCAATTTAATCCCTAAACAACAATTTTGTCAAAAATACTTTACAAATGTTGTTTATCTAACAACAAGCATACATTTTCTATCATCAAAAATCAAAATACACATAGATTAATCAATGGCAAAACCTTAAACCTTTAAAATTTCTACAAAATAGTCCCTGTGCTAGCTAGATTAAGTTACAATGACTCCGAAAATATAGAAATCATTAAAAATCGAGTCAAAATCACTTACATGCAAGCTAGGGATGGTGTCGAATGCGTCAAGCTATTTTAATGGCTTTTTCAACCCTAATTTTTGGCTATGGAGATGATGAATGAAATAAATGGCCTTTTTTATTAATTTATCATTTAATTATCTAATTACTTAATTAACCTTATACATTAACCTTTAAAACCATTAAAAATATGTCCATCTATGTCCACTCATATTAAAAATGGTCTAATTACAACATAAGGACCTCCACTTTAAGTTTCCATAGCTATTAGACACCTTTAACTAACAGAATTCAAGTTTTACACTTTACGCGATTTAGTCCTTTTTATCAAATGAAGCATTCAAACGATAACATTTCTTAATGAAATTTTCACAAAATCATACTATCATTCCTTAGACCTCAAAATAATAATAAAATAATTATTTCAACCTCAGATTTGTGGTCCCAAAACCACTTGTAACAGCCTGATTTTGGATCTAGTCAGAACAGTGGTTTCGAGACCACAAATCTGACGTAGTTTAATTTATTTTTATTACATTTCTATGGTCTAAAGTTTTACGAGATGATTTTATGAAAATTTCGTTCAAAAATTTTGACGTTTGGGCACTCAATTTAGTTAAAAGGACTAAATTGTAAAAAGTGCAAAAGTGAGTTCTACATGCTAGAGGTGTCTAATTGCTATGAAATTTTAAATTGAAGGTCCTTAGATGGTAATTAGACCATTTTTTAAGATAGTGGACAAAAATGGACATGGTGAGATAAAATTTCAAAGTTTTAAGTGAAGGGCATTTTGGTCATTTGGCAAATAAAAGAATAAAAAGGGAAAATCAAGCCAAAATCTTGTCCATCTTCTCCCCCTTGCACCGAAAATTAGAAGGAAGACATAGCTTGGGTTTGGCAAACTTTCAAGCTCGATTGTAAGTCCGTTCTTGCCCCGTTTTTAATGCTCTTTACATTTTTGAAGTCGTTATCATCCGATCTATCTATTTCTACCATTAATTTAAGGAATAATCAAGGTCTAGGGTTTGAAACATGTTAGAATTTTTTTTATTTTGATGTCTGATGGTAGAAAATGAATGTTTGATGTTAGATAAACAACTTTTACTAAGTGATTTTTTTATAAAAATTCTTAAAAGGACCTATTTGTAAAAGTTATAAAATATGTAGTAAAAGTGTGTTTTAATGGAAATTGGGGGTTGTAATAGTTATAAAGATGGTTTGGCTAGGCTTGTACATTAAATAAATTGAATATATTTCATTTTACGAGCTTAGGGACCAATTTGTAAAAATGTGAAACTTTAGGGGCAAAAAGGTAATTTTGCAAAATGTGATGTTTGGACTGATTTGAGTAATGTGAATATTAACTAAGCTAAATTTGCTATTATAGATCAAGAAAAACGAAGTTCAGACCTTGACTGGGGAAAGAATAAGGTGTTTGACGATTAAATCCTTTTCTACTATTTTGTACCGAGGTAAGTTCGTGTGTAAATAAAGGCAATGTTATAATTGTATTTTTATATATTTTATTATAAATGAATTGTATTAATGAAAATATGGATACGTTCGATGATGAAATGACAAGTGAGAAATCCCGTTTGAACCTTAGGAATAGATTAGGATACGAGTGACATGTCACTAGGAAACCATGTGTTATATGTGATTTATGTGATCCGGGTGCTGGTCTCATACGTCTACCAGTGGCTGGGTAGTATGGCATGTGTTGCGGATACCTGACAGCTAGTGTGAGCAGCACTACGTAGTTACGTCTTGACTGACAGCTTGTGTGAGCAGGCCCGTGATTAGCTCGAGAGCGAGCCACTATGTGTTATGAGATATGAGGTAGCATTAGCTACGTATGTGGCACTTATGTGCAAGACTTTTCGTGTATCCGATTGTATTCCAAGTGTTCAACGGGTATGTCAAAGACGAGAAAGAGTATGATATGTTACGAGTTGGTATAGGTACATGTATGTATGAAAAACTCATAAGAATGAGCTCGGTATTTGATGAACACTTGGTAAGACTAAGAATGATTAAGTTATGTTTATGAACCTATGATGACAAATATGTAACTTGTGTTATACTAAGTGTATGATATTCATGTTAAATGTTGTTTAATGTTGCTTATTATTTGCATGTGAACTTACTAAGCTATAAAGCTTACTCCCTTCCTTTCCTTTATCTTATAGTGTAACCAAGCCAGCTCGGGATTGGAGATTTGTCAGAGATCCATACACACTATCTACAACAACTATTTTGGTACCAATAAATTCAAGTATTTTGAGCTATGGCATGTATAGGGACTTGGTCATTTTGTTATGTGTTATAAATGATTTGGCGTAAATGTGTTGGCATTGTAATGGTTAATGATTCATTTTGTATATGCCCATTGGAAGTTGGCTAATATTAATTTTATTGGTCATTGGTATGTTTATGTGATGTTTATGCATGATATATGTTAGTATGTGTAAATGATGTATTGATATCTTTGTTGTGGCTGATTTGGTTGTATGTATATGCTTGGATTGGTATTGCTGGTTGTTGTGTAAGTTGGTGCAAGTAAGGGTTACAAAATGGCTTGGTAAATAGCCTTGTTTTTTTCCACACGGGTAGACACACGGGCGTGTGTCTAGGCTGTGTGTGACACACCGCTTGCCCCATGGGCTTGTGTTCTGGCCGTGTGTCCCCTGCACCTTAATTGTTGCAAAATAGAATGTCCAGAATTGAGCACACGGGCAGAGACACGGGTGTGTGCCTCGGTCGTGTGAAGTCTGCACCTATTTTATGAAAATTTATGAAAATTAAATCGACCACACGGCCTAGCACACGGGCGTGTGGCACGACCATGTAGCACAAGTCAAAGAGCTCCCTAATTTGAACACAGTCTGAAGCACGAGCGTGTCCAAGGGTCACACTGGCGTGTCCCTTGGACCACACGGGCGTGTAGCCCTGTTTGCATGAAAAATTTTCTAAGTGTTGTATGATTTTCTAAAGTTCTTGGTTTAGTCCCGAACTACTTCCACGGTATGTTTTGGGCGTCGTAGGCTCGTTTTAGGGACGATATGAATGTGTATGAAAAGTTTTAAATTTTGGATGGAAATTACGTCTCAGTTTTGTATGTTTGCTTGTGTTTAAGTCTGGTAATGCCTCGTACCCTGTTCCGGCGTCAAATACAGGTAAAGGGTGTTACATTTAGTGGTATCAGAGCTACGGTTTAGTTGATTCTCGGACTAACGTAGCGTAAAGCGTCTAGCTATACATGCCATAAATGAACTGTGATAGTGTGATGACTCTTGACAATTTTAAACTATGTTTTCATATAGTAAATGGATCCCGACCGAGCTGTAGCTGATGAAGTAGAAAGCAATGCGCCGGCTCCCGCTCAAGGGCAGTGCCATCTGAAAGTAGACGTCCCACGATTAGTCAGGGAGGAGGAGAAGGGGCTAGGGAAGCCTTCCTCTACATGATGAACCAGTGGTACTCGGAGTTTGTTCGAACAAATCCGAATGCCCAACCTCCTCCACCCCCACCTATTCCTCAGCCGGTTCCCGTAGCTCCACAAGGTATGGAATTCATGAGATTGAGTAAGCCACTAGTTGATAAGATCCGAAATCATGGGGTTGAAGATTTTAGAGCTAATGTGGATGATGATCCCGAGAGAGCCGAGTTTTAGCTCGAAAACTCCATCAGGGTATTTGATGAGTTGTCATGCACGCCGAATGAATGTCTGAAATGTGCTGTGTCACTTCTGAAAGATTCAGCATACTGGTGGTGGAAAACCCTTGTGTCAGTAGTACCGGGGGAGAGGGTTAATTGGGACTTCTTCCAAGATGAGTTTAGGAAGAAATATATCAGCCAACGGTTTATTGATCAAAATGCAATGAGTTTTTAGAGCTGAAACAGGGCCGAATATCGGTAACCGAGTACGAGCGAGAGTTTGTTAGGCTCAGTAAGTACGCTCAGGAATGTGTTTTCACCGAGGCCATCATGTGCAAAAGGTTTGAAGATGGGTTGAATGAGGACATCCGATTGTTAGTTGGATTCCTTGAGCTGAAAGAATTTGTGCTGCTATTCGACCGAGCTTGTAAAGTAGAAGAATTAAGCAAGGAGAAGAGAAAAGCCGAGTCTGAGGCTAGATATGCAAGAAAAAGGCCAATGAGTAAGTCATTTCAATCTCAGTCTAAGAAATTGAGGGATTTGTATGTTCGATCGAGTGCTTCAGCTGAGTATCCCAATAGAGATCGTAGGAAACAATACTCAGGTTTTAAAGCCCAAACTACATCAGTAGCGAGCGTTGGTAATGCTAAGTCTGGTAGGGCTGAATGTCAGCACTGCGGCAGACGACACCCCGGCAAATGTAGAATGTATGACCGGGCCTGTTTTAAGTGTGGCTCTCACGATCACTTTATTAAAGATTGCCCAGAGATGGTTGAAAATAATAAGTTTCAGACTGCAAGATCGGGCAACACTGCCTCTAAAGGGAGACCACCAAGGAACACGGAAAATGGAGCTAGCAGTAAAAGTGTGACAAAAGATACAACTGTAAGATCTGAGGCTAGGGCACCTTCTAGAGCTTATGCCATCCGTGCTTTCAAAGAAGCGACATCTCCCGATGTTATCATTGGTACTTTTTCTCTCTATGATACTAATGTTATTACACTGATCGATCCTGGATCGACTCATTCTTATGTTTGCATGAAATTGGTAGCTAGTAAGAACTTGCCTGTTGAGTTTAATGAATTTGTGATTAAAGTGTCAAACCCCTTAGGAAAATATGTGCTAGTTGATAAAGTTTGTAAGAATTTTCCATTGATGATTCAAGGTCACTATTTTTTGACTGATCTAATGTTGTTGCCATTTGATGAGTTTGATGTCATTTTGGGTATGGATTGGTTGACACTACATGATGTTGTAGTGAATTGTAGACGGGAAATTATTGAATTGAAATGTGAGAATGGTGAAATTCTTCGAATTGATTCAGATGAGTCGGGTGAGTTACCTGTTGTGATTTCTTCAATGACTTCCCAAAAATATGTGAGAAAGGGTTGTGAAGCTTATCTAGCTTATGTGTTGAATACAAGAGTGTCTGAAATAAAGATTGAATCAGTACCGGTAGTTTGTGAATATCCGGATGTGTTTCCAGAGGAGTTACCTGGGTTACCTCCGATCAAAGAGGTTGAGTTTGGTATTGATGTAGTACCAGGGACTTCACCGATATCAATCGCTCCACATAGGATGGTTCCGACTGAATTGAAAGAATTGAAAGCTCGGTTGCAAGAGTTGACAGATAAGGGTTTTACGAGATCGAGGGTGTTATTTGTTAAGAAGAAAGATGGATCCATGAGACTTTGTATTGATTATCGACAGCTCAACAAGGTGACTATAAAGAACAAGTATCCTTTGCCAAGAATAGATGACTTGTTTGATCAGTTGAAAGGGGCAATAGTATTTTCGAAGATTGATTTAAGGTCTGGCTACTACCAGTTGACAGTTAAAGAGTCAGACGTGCCGAAAATCACTTTCAGAATAAGGTACGGGCACTATGAATTTCTTGTCATGCCTTTCGGACTAACTAATGCTCCTGCTATTTTTATGGACTTGATGAATCGAATTTTCCGATCGTACTTAGATAAGTTTGTGGTTGTGTTTATCGATGACATTTTAAATTATTCTCGGGATGAGTCTGAGCATGCTGAACATTTAAGAATTGTGTTGCAGACCTTGAGAGATAAGAAATTGCTTGCTAATTCAGTAAAAGGGAGTTTTGGCTTCGAGAAGTCAGATTTTTGGGACATATCGTTTCAAGTGATGGTATTCGGGTTGATCCCAGTAAGATTTTGGCAATTGTTGATTGGAAACCACCAAGAAATGTGTCCGAAGTCAGAATCTTTTTGGGCTTAGCCGGTTATTACCGAAGTTTTGTCAAAGGATTTTCATTGACTGCTACTCCTATGACAAAGTTATTGCAAAAAGATGTTAAATTTGAATTGACAGAAAAATGTCAGCAAAGCTTTGAGAAGTTGAAAACATTATTGGCTGAGGCGCCAATTTTAGTGCAACCTGAACCGGGAAAAGAGTTTGTAATTTATAGTGACGTGTCACTGAATAGATTAGGATGTGTGTTGATGCAAGAGGGAAAAGTGATAGCTTATGCCTTGAGCGCAGTTGAAACCGCACGAGAAAAAGTATCCGACGTATGATTTGGGATTGGCCGCCATTGTTTTTCCTTTGAAAATTTGGCGTTATCATTTGTATGGTGAGAGGTGCCACATCTATACCGACCACAAGAGTTTGAATTATTTGATGACTCAAAAGGATTTGAACTTGCGACAACGGAGATGGCTCGAGTTATTGAAGGATTATGAGCTAGTGATTGACTATCACCCGGGTAAGGCAAATGTAGTCGCAGATGCGTTGAGTAGAAAGACTTTGTTTGCTTTGAGAGCGATGAATACACGGTTGACTTTGTCCGATAATGGTTCGATCCTAGCCGAGTTGAGAGCTAGGTCATTATTCCTTCAACAATTTTGCGAAGCTCAGAAATGTGACAGTGATTAGCAAACCAAAAGAATTCAATGCGAATCGACTAGTGATTCAGATTTTCAAATTAGGGATGATGATTTCTTGATGTTTCGAGGTAGGATTTGTGTATTAAAAAATGATGAACTTATTCAGAAGATTTTACACGAGGCACACAGTGGTTGCTTATCAGTTCATCCGGGTAGTACAAAAATGTATAATGATTTGAAGAAATGGTATTAGTGGTCAGGTATGAAACGAGATATTTTGAAGTTTGTTTTGAAATGTTTAGTTTGTCAACAAGTAAAGGCCAAACGCCAAGTACCTTCGGGCTTACTTCAGCCAATGATGGTACCCGAGTGGAAATGGGATAGAATTACGATGGACTTTGTAACGAGTTTTCCTTTGACTCTGAAAAAGAAAGATTTTGTTTGGGTCATTGTTGATAGATTGACGAAATCGGCACATTTTATTCCGGTACGTACCGATTACTCACTTGACAAGCTAGCTAAATTGTACATTGTTGAAATTGTGAGATTGCACGGAGTGCCTATTTCTATTATCTCGGATAGAGATTTGAGGTTTACTTCACATTTTTGGAAAAAGTTGCAAGAAGCTTTGGGTACAAAGTTGAATTTTAGTACCGCATTTCATCCTCAAACTGACGGTCAATCAGAGAGAACAATTCAGGTTCTCGGAGATATGCTTCATTGTTGTGTTTTAGAATTCGAGGGTAGTTGGGAAAAATATCTACCTTTAGTCGAATTTTCTTATAACAATAGTTTTCAGTCGAGTATAAAAATGGCATTGTATGAGGCATTGTATGGCCGCAAGTGTCGAACTCTGTTGTATTGGACAGAGCTTAGTAAGAAATAGATTCACGAGGTTGACTTGGTTAGAGAAACCGAAGAAAAAGTAAAGGTAATTCGTGATTGCTTGAAAGCCGCTTCAGATCGACAAAAGTCATACGCAGATTTGAAAAGAAAAGAGATCGAATTTTAGATTGGTCATAAAGTATTCTTGAAAGTATCCCCGTGGAAGAAGATTATGAGATTTGGCCGTAAAGGCAAGTTAAGTCCACGTTTCATTGGGCCGTATGAGGTTATTGAAAGAATAGGGCCAGTGGCATATCGCTTAGCTTTACCGACAGAGTTGGAAAGGATCCACAACGTGTTTCACGTGTCTATGTTACGCCGTTACAGATCAGACCCTTCACATGTGATTTCTCCGACAGAGGTCGAGATTCGACTTGATATGACTTATGGTGAAGAACCGATCAAGATTTTGGTTCGGGAAGTCAAACAGTTGAGAAATAAGAGTATAGCCCTAGTGAAAGTTTTATGGTAATGACACGGAATCGAAGAGGCTACGTGGGATTTGAGGAAGCTATGCGAAAATAGTATCCAAACCTATTTTCTGGTAAGATTTTTGGGGATGAAAACCCCTAAGGGGAAGAGTTGTAACAACCCGATTTTGGGTCTAGTCGGAACAGTAGTTTTGGGACCACAAAACCGACGTATTAAAATTTATTTTTATTACATTTCTATGGTCTACAGTTTTACGAAATGATTTCATGAAAATTTCGTTCGAAAATTTTGACATTTGGGCACTCAATTTAGTTAAAAGGATTAAATTGTAAAAAGTGCAAAAGTGAGTTGTACATGCTAGAGGTGTCTAATTGCTATGAAATTTTAACTTGAAGGTCCTTAGATGGTAATTAGACCATTTTTTAAGATAGTGGACAAAAATGGACATGGTGAGATAAAATTTCAAAGTTTTAAGTGAAGGACATTTTGGTCATTTGGTAAATAAAAGAATAAAAAGGGAAAAATCAAGCCAAAATCTTGTCCATCTTCTCCCCCTTGTGCTAAAAATTAAAAGGAAGACATAGCTTGGGTTTTCCCAACTTTCAAGCTCGATTGTAAGTCTGTTCTTGCCCCGTTTTTAATGCTCTTTATAATTTTGAAGTCGTTATCATCCGATCTATCTATTTCTACCATTAATTTAAGGAATAATCAAGGTCTAGGGTTTGACCCATGTTAGACATTTGTTTATTTTGATTTCTAATGGTAGAAAATGAATGTTTGGTGTTAGATAAACAACTTTTACTAAGTATTTTTTTTGATGAAAATGCTTTAAAGGACCTATTTGTAAAAGTTATAAAATATATAGTAAAAGTGTGTTTTAATGGAAATTGGGGGCTGTTATAGCTATAAAAATTGTTTGGATAGGCTTGTACATTAAAGAAATCGAATAGATTTCATTTTACGAGCCTAGGTACCAATTTGTAAAAATGTGAAACTTTAGGGGCAAAAAGGTAATTTTGCCATAATGTGATGTTTGGACTGATTTGAGTAATGTGAATATTAAATAAGCTAAATTTGCTATTATAGATCAAGAAAAACAAAGTTCGGACCTTGACCGGGGAAAGAATAAGGTGTTTGACGATTAAATCATTTTCTACTATTTTGTACTGAGGTAAGTTCGTGTGTAAATAAAGGCAATGTTATAATTTTATTTTCATATATTTTATTATAAATGAATTTTATTAATGACAATATGGATACATTCGACGACAATGACAAGTGAGAAATCCCGTTTGAACCTTAGGAATAGATTAGGATACGAGTGACATGTCACTAGGAAACCATGTGTTATATGTGATTTATGTGATCCAGGTGTCGGTCTCGTACGTCTACCAGTGGCTGGGTAGTCTGGCATGTGTTGCGAATACCTGACAGCTTGTGTGAGCAGCACTGCGTAGTTACGTCTTGACTGACAGCTTGTGTGAGCAGGCCCGTGATTAGCTCGAGAGCGAGCCCCTATGTGTTATGAGATATGAGGTAGCATTAGCTACGTATGTGGCACTTCTGTGCAAGACTTTTCTTGTATCCGATAGTATTCCAAGTGTTCAACGGGTATGTCAAAGACGAGAAAGAGTATGATATGTTACGAGTTGGTATAGGTACAGATATGTACGAAAAACTCATAAGAATGAGCTCGGTATGTGATGAACACTTGGTAAGATTAAGAATGATTAAGTTATATTTATGAAACTATGATTACAAATATGTAACTTGTGTTATACTAAGTGTATGATATTCATGTTAAATTTTGTTTAATGTTGCTTATTATTTGCATGTGAACTTACTAAGCTATAAATCTTACTCCCTTCATTTCCTTTATCTTATAATGTAACCAAGCCAGCTCGGGATTGGAGATTTGTCGGAGATCCATACACACTATCTACAACAACTATTTTGGTACCAATGAATTCAAGTATTTTGAGCTATGGCTTGTATAGGGACTTGGTCATTTTGTTATGTGTCATAAATGATTTGGCCTAAATGTGTCGGCATTGTAATGGTTAATGATTCATTTTGTATATGGCTATTGGAAGTTGGCTAATATTAATTTTATTGGTCATTGGTATGTTTATGTGATGTTTATGCGTGATAGATGTTAGTATGTGTAAATGATGTATTGATATCTTGGTTGTGTCTGATTTGGTTGTATGTATATGCTTGGATTGGTATTGCTGGCTGTTGTGTAAGTTGGTGCAAGTAAGGGTGACAAAATGGCTTGGTAAATAGCCTTATTTTTGTCCACACGGGTAGACATACGGGCGTGTGTCTAGGCTGTGTGTGACACACCGCTTGCCCTATGGGCGTGTGTCCTGGCCGTGTGTCCCCTGCACCTTAATCATTGCAAAACAGAATATCCAGAATTGAGCACACGGGCAGAGACACGGGCGTGTGTCTCGGCCGTGTGTTCTACACAGCCTTGGACACGGTCATGTGTCTCGGCCGTGTGAAGTCTGCACCTATTTTATGAAAAGTTATGAAAATTAAATTGACCACACGACCTAGCACTTGGGCGTGTGGCACAGCCGTGTGGCACAAGTCAGAAAGCTCCCTAATTTGAACACGGACTGTAGCACGGGCGTGTCCAAGGGTTACACGGGCATGTCCCTTAGACCACACGGGCGTGTGGCCCTATTTCCATGGAAAAATTTCTAAGTGTTGTATGATTTTTTGAAGTTCTTGATTTAGTCCCGAACTACTTCCACGGTATGTTTTGGGCCTCATGGGCTCGTTTTAGGGATGATACGAATGTGTATGAAAAGTTTTAAATTTTGGATGGAAATTACGTCTCGATTTTGTATGTCTGCTTATGTTTAAGTCTGGTAATGCCTTGTACCCTGTTCCGACGTCGAATACGGGTAAAGGGTGTTACACCACTGTTCCGATATGACTAAAAATGGGTTGTTTCATCACTCGTTGGAATTGTGATCCCGAAATTACTGTTTTTGACACAACTGAAAACGGGTTGTTACATAGTTGGTAGAAAATATTTTAATAAAAAATTCTCAGTCTTTTGAGCCCAAGTCGTGATAAAATCTCGTGGAAATGAATTTAACCACTATTTTCCCTTGGTCCTCAAAGAGAATGGTAACAACCGTAAACGTATGGGCTCATCAGTAACACCATTAATCTTGAAAGTGTCGCAAATCTCTAGAATGTTAGCCAAATGAGCATTCAGATCTTCATCTTGCAACCCATCAAACTGAACATATTGTTGTACCATCTGAATTGTGTTCGACTTTAGCTCAAAATTGTTTACAGAAATAGTTGGTCTGATGATACTCGATTCAGCCCCAATCATAGTAGGCTTAGCATAATCATACATTGTACAAGGAGCAGTAGGTGCAGGAGGTAGCTGATTATTTTGATTATCACTCATCTCTAAAGTAATATCATTTTCCTCTTCATCATCTATTATATTCTATTGATTTTGCCTTGCTTCTCTAACCTCTCTACGATTTCTGCGAGCAGTCTTTTAAACTTCACTATAAAAAATTAACGGTTCTGACAGGTTTCCTCTAGTGATAAACCAAAAGAACCAGTCAGAATCAAACAAACGAAAGAAATTAGAATGTAAAAATTAAATTAAAAAATATTAAAATAAAAATAAAATATGACTAAATTAATAAAAATAATGTTTTCCTAATATTTTAGTCCCCGGTAACGGTGCCAAAAACTTTATGCAGACGTAAACCAACTAAAAATCTGACTAAGGTAAGTGCACCTATCAATTAATAGTATAGCTACAGTCAGCAAAGATACCGTTCCCACGATGACTAAAAGTAATAGTAATTACCATCTTTCTATTATTTAACCGACAAATTGAAGTGATTGATTAAAACTAAAATTAACTAAATGAATTAACTAAAGAACACGAAAAAAAACAAATTAGGAAAATAATTGAATAAAAACCAAGAAACGAAACAATACCCAGGAAAGAATTCACCTAGATTTCATCTGTCATTATCAATCTAAATTATGCAATTTCTTCACTTAGTATCTTGATCCGTAGAAATCCCTAAATTATGCTAATATCTCTCTTCAAGAATGAGAGCAATTGAGTCTAGGTTGATTAATTGAAATTTCTTTCTAATTAAAACCCCTATTACCTCATTAACTCAATCTATGGATTCCCCTATTAGATTTGAATCTAATCTGGTAGATTTATGTCATCCTATTTATAGGATTGCATGCAACTCCACTTAATTACACTAGATCTACTCTTAAACAGGGTTTATTCCTCCTCTAATTTAAGCACATCAAACATGAATCAATAGTCTAGAAATATTAAACCAAGAATTAAGCACAAATAATTGAGAACAAGATCTATGTATTTATTGCGTAAACTAGAAATCGACCGACGTAATCCATCCTAGGGTTCGTCTCCCTAGGTATTTAGAAAATTAGTTTATGATAGCAACTAAAAACATCCCAAAGGCAATATAACCATAAGAAACAAATAAACTCATAATAAACTTCAAAGAAATTAAAAGGAGATCTTCAATCCTAATGGAAATCTTCTTTAGAATCTGCTTCAATTGTGCTTTTTGAGTTGTTTTCTATGTATTTGAATGATGAATAAATAAAGAAAGTTAATTTCACATTTCACTATTATGTCTTTTGTGTTTCTATCTTTCATGTTTTACATGCATAGCGAAATTGTGATAAGAAAATATTAGCTCATTGATTATCTAATTTTAAACCAATGATAAGTGGCATTGTAAGAACGTTTACATTGCGAGAAAGACAACTTACTTCAGCAGATAATCTAAACAAGTCCATAATCTCGTAAAAGAATCAGAGTGAGCAGTTTATTCAAATGCTTAGAAGGATTATTATGTCGTCTACAATTCTAATTGAGGAGTCGTGCTTATCAGAGCAGTTGACCCTACAGGTAGAGACATAGATGTATTCATCGAAAGAATGATATATTGGACTGGACCCAAGTTGAATTAATTCTGAATCCGTTTGTAAATTAATTCACTTATGATGTTCATAATGTGATTTACGTAAATCTTGAGTTAGTCACTGACCATGCGTATGTCACTCATGTGCTTTGATATAAGTAGAGGCTTATACTCTAAAGATGATTGAGCCCATAGTTGGTATGTTGGGTACATTTCTTGTATATGTCATGGTTTTACTAGTCACAATGGAATCTGTAGCTCGATTAAATAGTTAACTATATCCTCTCATTGGCATTATGTGGATTGATAAATATGAAACGTGGCCACGAGTTGCTTGTGCTCGAACGATCAATTTATCATAGTCAATTCTTGACAATGATCATATTAATCATTACGAAGACACAATGGTGACAATGAGATAAAATAGGATTGTATTAAGTGAGAGGATTTAACTCAAAGAAATCAATTATATCATATGAGT
The DNA here is from genome assembly GCA_025698515.1 of Gossypium sturtianum. NCBI lineage: Eukaryota > Viridiplantae > Streptophyta > Magnoliopsida > Malvales > Malvaceae > Gossypium > Gossypium sturtianum. The sequence goes on from CM046952.1 coordinate 65,297,525, forward strand.
GTAAGATACACATGACGAGGTCATTGGACAAAACAGTTGGATGAATTACTTTCGTAAGGAGTTTTCAATAAGGAGTTTTCAGTCATGGTACTTCTTGTGGACTAACTCTATGATTAAGTAAATTGCGAATTATCGAAATGGTGCTTCTAGACATAATTGCAATTGCTAGAGCCTATTTGTATATGTCCAATTGGTCCCTCCGCTAGCTCAACAAAAGCTCGATCGGATTGCATTTAGATCACAAGAAAATTCTATAAGTTAATAAATAATTTAATTGAGTTGATTTATTCGATGTGGAATTAAATTAGGTGGTCATGAGAATTGTTCAACTAGAGAATTTGATTTAAGAAATTTCTTGAAAAAATAATTTGGAAAATCTAAGTAATTTTTGGGAAAATTAATTTTGATCAAGTAAAATTATATTAATTAAATCAATATGATATTTTTGGAAATTAATTTTCAAGTCAAACAATTAGCCCAATAGTTAATTGAATTTGAAAATTGGACCTGAGATTAAAAATTGGGCCAGAAAACCCAAAACCGAGATCGAGACCCAAAAACTGGTCAAATTAGGCTTGGTATGTGAAACTGGGCCGACAGTCCAACCAGTGGCAAGACCGGATCTGTCGAGCCGTCATTGGCCCAGACTGAAACGGTAATAGCCGAATCGGGTCAGGCTGTCATGAGGGTGTCACACCTACGATGGCACTATCGGGCACAGTGGTGCTGGCAGCTACGACAGCGGCATTCGGTGGTTGGCTGATGGTCGGCAGCGGTGGTTCTTAGGTGGATGATGTAACACCCCGGATTTCGGGGTTAGAAGTTTTGAGTTTTTTAGGTAAGGGTAGTGGCTAGATCGGACAATTGTGTTTGTTTTCGCGTTTTAGTGTTAGAATGAGCCTGCTAGTTCAATAGTTATGAGTGTGGTAGGTTACCTCCGGGTCTCGTGTTCGAGTCCTTATGATTTTTTTAGATATTTATGTATTTTTTTTTCTTATTTTATTTATTTATTTATCTTATTTTAGTTATTGAATTAAAAAAAATTAAGCACGTTCTTTTCTCCCTCTCTAGCACGTTTGTTTTTCTTTCTATCTTCTCCTCCTTCTCCCTTTCATTTTTCTTCGTGGTTTTTTTTTTGGGGGAATCGTTGTAGTTTGTTCTTCTTATTTTCTTTCTGATTTCACATATCATTGCCTCACATTTTCGACTAATAGGACTTTGAACCGGGTAAGTGTCGTCTTTTGGTATGTTTTTCTGTGACTTTTAAATTAAATTAGCCAAGTTCTTAGGTTAGTTGTTTGTGGAATTAAGATTTCAATTAGGTAGGTGGTGATGTCCGATCCGTTCGGGGGCTTTGGTTCACGAAACCAGGTGTGTGTTCGGAAACTCTTCGGTTCCTTTATCGAATTGCTGCTTGGGTTCTGCAAAAATTCAACAATTTTTATGTATTTTCAAAATTGACTAATCGAAGTGTTGTTTTGGTTTTGAATTGTTGTTGAATCGTGGGAAATTCTACAATTTCTGTTATGTTTTTCAGTTTAAGCAACCGAGGATCTATTTGGTGGTGAATTACATGTTTTTTAGGCTGTTTCAGTCTGGTTTCGTGGCCACACGAGTGGCCACACGGGCGTGTGCCCCACACGGGCGGTTCATACGACCATGTGAATTTGGGAATTAGGGTTTTTGGGTAATTTTTGTTGCCACACGGCCATGTGGCTACGATTTGGGGATTTTGTCGATTTTCACACGGGCGGGTGCCTTGGCCACACGGCCGTGTCCCCTAGCCACACAGTCGTGTGAGATTTCCACACGGTCATGTCTACTCTGCACTTAATTTTAGCACTTTTGGACAGTGAGTTACACGAGCTGCTCACACGGGCGTGTGTAGCCTTCACATAGGCGTGTAGACCCCCACACGGCCTAGGCACTTCAACATGGTCGTGTGGCCCTGCTTTACAAAACTTCGTTCTGTGTCAGATTTTGACTTATTTTTGTTCTTGTGTGTTCTGACCCTCGGTTAGGCCTTAGTAAGGGTGGTTAGGACTCTGTTTTGGCTCGGACTTATGAGTTATTTGTAATCATTGCACTAATTTAATGCTTTGTTTAAATGTAAAGTGATGTTACCTAGTAATTAAGTATCGTTATAGCTGGTTCTGAATCTGATGGATTGAATAAGTGCACCTCTGATTCTGTTTAACTGATGTATGACGGTTTATAAGTTGTGTACATTGTTTCTGTAAGTCTGTTGGTGGTCTGTTTGCATACATACATTTGCATAAAAATTCTGGGTTTGGTTGCAAAGAGAAGGAAGTCTGATCTCATTTGGCAATTCCAACTGCAATACATCTGTACAGCGGTTTACCGCATTGTACTATGCATATGATAGCTCAGCTGCATATTGTGATTTGAGTGGATCTGTTCCACATATGTGGTGTGTAGGGTGGATGGGCCTTTCGAGGTCCTATGTGGTGTGCATGGTTGGTTGAGCTTGATTAGCTCATATGTGGTGTGCAGGGTGCTCAGAAAGGTGTTCGGTTGTTAGGATGGGTTTTTAACTTGTTGCATTCATACGCATCTGATTATATGTCTTAATGTATGTGCCTAATTGTTCGAGCACTGAGATGTTAGGGATATGGTACTTTGGAATGATGTGTTGGTGATGACACACGTTTTGGTGTGTTTCGGTATCGACTTGTTGATGGGTTTGTTGGTTGAGTTTCCGTGTATGGTTTGTGTTCATATTCTGTTTCCCGACTATTTGTTTTGTTGCTCTGGTTTCTATCATTTGTTGTGTTTCGGACTCACACTGAGCTCGCATAGCTTACCTTATTAGTTTTCCCCTTTCAGGTACTCACGCGTTCTGAAGCTGGGTTTGGCATGCCGGAGGTCTCAGAGTGATATGTTTTCAAAAAGGCGAATAAAGTATTTATTTGATTCTGAGTTTAAATAAATGGTTTTGAACTGTAAGTATTGTTTTGAAAATTGTGGTACGAATTTTTTGTCATATACACGTAAGTGTTAATTTGTACAGAAGTTTGGGAATTGGGGATTTTATTTTCGAACATGTTTTGTTGTATCCTGAGTAACATTTTGATTTCGGCATATTTTGTTAAATGATTGAGCTCAATTAAAGCAACGATTTTTTGACGAAGTCTAAAACAACTCGTTCTGTAAAAAACTATCTACGATCACTCCGGTGGTCAATGTGACCTCCGAGATCCTACAGAAACTTCTAGGTCAGGTTTTGGGGTGTTACAAATGAGTAGTGGAAGAATTACACTCCTACTAGCTCTCTACTAGATAACTTGATTTCAAAATAACAATTTTAAAATAATATTATTTTAATAGTTTTAATATTAAATTTAATTTAATATTTATCTTGTAGATAAGTATTCTATTAATTTAATAGATTTTATATTAAATTTAATCTAATATTTATTTTGGTAAGTATTATATTAATTTAATATTAAAGTAATTAAGTTTAATCATAGTTTAATTCTCTAAACTTTCTCTATATAAAGAGAGTTATGGGTCATTATTTTTCACAAACTTGAATTCAAGATAAAGTTGTAGAGAGAAAATTCTCTAAAGAAATTATTTTACAAAACTTATAAAGATATTTTTCATATTTACAACTTTACCCAAAAGTTTAGAGAAATTATGAAATTACCTAACTGGTAATTGTTTGGAAAATTTTTTGATTCGACGCGAGCCCACAATCGGCAGACGTGAGCATGAGGATAGCTAAAAAGACTACCTGATCGAAGCATTCATTCTAAATGAATCGAAAAGGTACAATTTTGATTAAGTGTTTATTACTTTAGATATCACAACCAAGTTCTTGTTTTTGGAAAAAAAATTATAACTCTGATTTTTCCCTTAAACTTATTTTTTGATACGTTTTCTAAACTTGATTTTCCAACAGAAGGAGCATGCAACCACTGATTTTAACTTTTTCCCTTAAACTTATTTTTCGCTACGTTTTTCCCTTAAACACATCTCTCGATATAATGTCATCATCACGACTAATCCTCAACTAAGTCGTCCCGCTTCTTTCAATTCAGCTAGTAGTAGTAGCCACCTTAAATGTATCAGATTGCAAAATTTATCTGGCATAAGCAAACCCCTGATCAACCTCAAGATGAATGCATGCCTGAATTGTTCTTTTTCAACATCACTCGCAGAAGCCTCGATAGTTTTGAAGTTGTCCTCTAAACACCTCATCTTGATCCAACTACCCCTAAACTTGTTCGACACCTTCCCTAGTAGTTGCTCACATGTTGCACTCCAATCGGCACTAATCACTAGCCCCGTAACGACTTCCCCATTAACCGGTAGATCAATTTGTAAACAAACTTCCTCGAGTGTAATTATACACTCATCGCAGGGAAGATAGAATATGTGTGTCTTCGGTCTCCATCTTTCAATCACAGCACCGATAAATTGGGTATCCAATTTAGTCCCCCAAGCATTCGAGCCATGTATAAAATCATGCATCTCGCTAGTTTCCATAAATGATATTCGATGCACCTTCAATTAAATTGTTTATATACGTCTCCAAAATCCGATCTTCGGGCTGAGTATGTAAACATAAAAAACTAATAATCTAATCAACATAATAATTAACTATTTAAAAATAAATAATTAAATATTTTTTTCTTACCATTTGTAATTGAACGCCAGAGATATGTTTGTCATCCAGATGAATAAGTTGATTTTCCATTTAAAAATTATAACGAATAAAATAAAATCGAAGAGAATAAAATTCAGAAAAAAATTAAAAAATAATGGAGAATTGAGAATTGAGGATTGAGGATTGGGGATTGGGGATTGGGGATTGAGGATTGAGGGTTGAGAATTGAGAATTGAAAATTGAGGAATGAATATTGAGTATTTGGTTGAAAAGAATGAAGTTTGGAAGGGTATATATAGGAAAAAGTATGGCTGTTGGAATCCTTTTAGCCGTAGGAATAATAACCGTTGAAAAGAAAACGCGCCCTAAAGGGGGCGTTTTCACGAATGTGGCAATGAAAGCGCACCCTATAGGACATGTTTTCCTTTCTCTCTCCAAAAACAGTGTAGATCGATATATTTTAAAAAAAAAACGACATACTTTCTCAAATTTTTTCCAGCATATTCTTATAATTCTGCCTAAAAAATTAACTGACGGGTAGATAGGATGTGGCAAAGCAAATTGGTTTTGATAAAAATGCAAAGCTGGAAGAAAGACAAACCCTTGTTCACTGCTAAAAAAAAGGTGGCAATTCCCAACTACACATACGGCACGTTTGGCTCACTGGAATAGAATAGGACTGTAATGGAATAGTCATTCTGTGGGAATGAAATAGGGCTGTAATGGAATTGAATAGGCATAATAGTGGCTTGGTTGGATGGAATGGAATAAGTATTGTAATAGTATTCATGTGTTTGGTTGAGAGGAATAGATATGTAATAGCAAAAAAAAAAAAAACTCGAATGATGAATATGTCTTTTAATAAATTAAATTATGTTTTTATTTTTGTAAAAATATTAAAAAATAAAAAATGTTAAATGTTGAAATGACAAATATACCCTTTAATTAAATTTAGTGATCATTTTTTAATTTTTTTGAAATTGAATGACAAAAATGTAAACTTACTAATGGTTTAATGACTTTGGGTGTAGTTTACCCATAAAACCCACAAAATACCTAAGCCCACTCACCCACCAAAATCCCAAAACCCACCAACAATCATCACTTTCTTCCCCATTTTCAGTTCACGATAATTCTTTTCCTTTCACCCAAATTTCCTATCGACAATTGTTCTTAAAATTGCTTTATTCCAATATTTTCATTTTATCTAAAATGATAAAATCTTTATCCTTCAATTCTTATCTACTTGTTATGCATCTACCAAAATCATATAATATCAAAATCATCCATATGATAGATGAATGGACCCATATTCATTTTAGAATTGTAAGACATTAAATCTCAACTTTAGCTAGTGAGTTTCTAATAAGCAATTTTCATTAAGAACAAACAACAAATGAGAATTATTTAAATTAAAGAATCTTCTGGTTCTTTAATGAATGTCCATATAAATTCTCAATTAATTTCTTCATCATATATAATCCAAGATGGTCTAACTAGTCATGTCAAGTAATAAATGCATTTGTATCAGTAAACTTTTGGTTTACTTTAACATGCATTTCAATTGTACTAATAATGTCAATATAAATTGTGGCAAATTGATACTTTTATTGTCATTCCTTTTACTTTGTATCCACATATAATTACTGTTGTGAGATTTACTACTGGATATGTCTAAATCAATATGAAGTTTATAATGCCACTAAGTCAACAAAATATAATTTCCAAACAATTATGTGCAATATTCACTTCATGGAATATGCCAAAATCTTCAAATATCCAAAAACAAATTATTATAAAATTTATTATATTTATTGCAAACATTCACTTCAAGGAATGTGCAAAAAGTAATTCAGACAATAATATAAGCATATATCATATTTCTTACCAATAAGATTATATAGATATTATCTGCTTTAAGGAATGATAAATTAATATAAATTATTGAACATTCAGTATTAAGAATAAAAATTTGGCAATATTTTGAATCATCCATCTTCCTCTTATCTATTTGTCAATAATGATAATAAATAAATTTTCATAATTGTTATGAATTGCTACATTCACTTCAAGAAATGGAGCAAAACTGATGGAATAAATAACTCGTCATTTTGTTTAGCCATAATGAGATATGGGATCAATTCAAAATACTTTTAAAGCCCTTTTAACAAGAGTTTTGCATAATCAATTAACTACCAAGAATATATGACTATGTCATGTATAGAAAAAAAGTCTAAATTAAATATATCAATGAAAGTCACATCTCAAACATAAAAATATGACATAATAAAAAACTAGCAATTTTTTTTTCTTTCATAACCATCATCATAAACATGCATGAAATTTAATTCAAAATCCAACCATTCATGCTCATAGAACTTTTCATTTACAATTGCTCATGTCATTTCTCTAAATAATTAACACATGGAATAATATAATTTGTATGAACTACTACCTTTAACAATTTTTTGAACTAAATCAAATTCGAATAACCATAAAATTCATTGGTTTATTAACACAAATTTGCATACTAGATATGTTTTAATCAAATATATTATTTAATTATAAAACCTACTATAGCAATATAAATAAATCAGTTAATATTAATTTTCATGAACAAATAAGATGCTTAATACAATATGTAACCCATGTAATCAAAACTTAAAAGAAAACCATCTCAAATATTTAAACCATATATCAAGTTGATTTAATATTTAAAGATATACCATCTTTTTTTTCTTTTTCGTTGAGTCTTGACAATTCTATCAAGAAATAAACAAATTAAACTACAGTAGTAGACTTTGAATCTAATCAAAATCTATTAATATCAAACTTAATTTGAGAGTGGATCTTATTTTCCAGGTGTACAATAGGTATATAACCAATGACTTTTTTTATACATAAGTTTTCTCTCTTGCAAGTTCTCATCAGTAATATTTTTCCATGTAATTTTAATTAAGAATTTATTCTGAATACTGTAGAGATATACTCACAATTTAAAAAAAAAACATGCAACTTCATGTGCATCCAACCATAATGAGTTTTAGATAGAATTATCATATTTTATTGCTCATAAGTAGATCTTTCTCAGTCAAATATTTTGCTTCCAACCCCTTAATGAGGATGATGGCAAAAGAATATCAAGATAGTCACAGTTAATTCAATTTAATAACAAGAGTAAACAATAATTCAATCATCTTTTAATTCATATGAAATATAATTTTTTTCATCATTCACAATCTCAATATGAGATCCATTATGAATATCTTTTAAAACCAAAGGATTAACTATCACAATATATTAATATATTAGCTCTTCTAGAGTTTTCAACTAATTTTGTACTACCAAATACTGGAATAATATTGATTTTTATTTTCTTTTATACTTGTGTTCACTTCAGGGAATGCAATAGATTTATTAGGACAAACTTATAAACGTCCCAATAGATTCTTTATTTCATAATCACCATCGCAAACATGTGTGAATTTCAAATCAAAATTTATCTATTCATGTTATCATAATTAGTCTCAAATTATAATAAACATGATATAATAAATAAATCATAATAAAATATACCTGAAGATCTTTAACATCATCGTCATTACTCACGTAAGGATTATATAAATTTCTTTGGATAATGATTACCCGTAGTGCGCAGGCCTCAATCGAAGACTTAAATTGCAATAGCTCTAGAAGGCAATCAACAACAACTTGAGCAGCAAATTTGGAGTGACCGTATTATAAAATAAAATAGAATCATGCTGATAACGAATTATAAAATAAAAAGAGAGTAAAGAACAAAGAAAATGGGAGAGCAAAAGAGAGAGCGTATTTTATTAATCAATCGGAATGTTTACAATACTTCTCCAAAGTCTCTATTTATAGACATAAGAAATATAAATGTAGTAGAGATCTACTTCTAATCACTATTAGAATTTAAAATACATCAAAACTTATATTAATATTAATAGACATTCACTTAATAATATATTCATAACACAAATTTCATATTTGTCTATTTTTTTTAATTCAATTTTACTTTTTGCTTCCATTTATATTCATGTACAATAAACAAAATATTTTTTTAATATTCTTTCACCCTTCTTCTTCTTCTTTTTTTTTTTTCTTTTCATGTGCAGTTTTTTTTATTAATACATTTTTAAATTATTTGTATTGAAAATTAAATTATTGTCTCGATAATTTACACATAAATTAAAAGTCAAAATATTTTAAATAGATTCAACTTACAAGACATGAGTACAAGGTTGAAAGAGTATTAAAAATATTTTTTTTAAAAATAAGGGGCTTGGTTTGTTGAATCCATTTAAAATATTAGATTTCAGTAGATTGTTTCTTTCCAGGAATATTAGATTTCATTATAAACATAAATAACGCTTTAAACAAAATTCTCATTTAATACGCCTTAATTAACTTGCAAATTTCCTATTTATCTCTTTTTAATCCAATTTAACTTTTTGCTTCCCTTTATGTTCCTGTACAACAAACAAAATATTTTTTAATATTTCTGTTAACTAATAAAATAATCTCACATCATAAGTTAATAATCAGACCACTACACCAGAATAGACTTTTAGCGGCGCTTTTAGCGGCGTTTAAAGTAAAAACGCCACAAATATTATACATTATTAAAACGCCGCAAAAAGTTGGGCAATAGCGGCGTTTTTTTAACAAACGCCGCTAAAAAGGACAAATAGCGGCGTTTTCTGCCAAAACGCCGCTATAGGTCTGAGCATTAGCGGCGCTTTCGCAAAACACCGCTAAAGATCTGAGCATTAGCGGCGCTTTCGTAAAAACGCCGCTAAAGATCTGAGCATTAGCGGCGCTTTCGTAAAAACGCCGCTAAAGATCTGAGCATTAGCGGCGTTTTGAACAAAAGCGCCGCAAAAGGATAGCTTTAGTGGCGTTTTTAATAAAAACGCCGCAAAAAAATTTTATTTTAGGGTTTAATTAGGGTTTAGTATTTAAGATTTAATGTCTATTGTTTGGAGTTTTAGGGTTTATTATATAATGTTTATTACTTTGGGTTAAGGGTTTATGTTTTATAGTTTAAGGTTTAGGGTTTTATAATCTAGGGTTTAGGGTTTGAAAACTGAAAAATATTTGAAATTTACTGAGGTTCATGCCATTTTGTACTACACCCATATTATGTAATAAAAGAATATAAAATATTTTTTGTACTACAGTAACATTGGCCACATGAATTCTCAAAATTTGGTCTCAGAATATTGTTTAAGGTTTGCGGTTTAGAGTTTATGGTTCGGGCTTTAGGATTAAGGGTTTAGGGTCTATAATTTATGATTTGGGGGGTTTTTGAGTTTGGGGTTTAGGGTTTGTTTTTAAGGGTTATGGTATAATATTTAGGGTCAAGTGTTTATGATTTAGGGATTAATCTCTTTTTTTTAAAATATAAATCAAAATAAGATACATATAAATTATTATTTTAAAAATATATATATCAAAATGGGTTAAAACCCAAAAGCATACATGAACAATGGTTTAGTGTATACATATAATTCTGAGATGTTTCGCTATCCAAATTTATGTGTAGACATATAATTAAATGCCATTTATATAAAAATCTAAACAACTAATACGGACTATACTTTAAAATAATATTGATGAAAAAAGAAAGAAAAAAGAAATCATTTCAACAACACTAGACCATGCCATACCCATACCCTAAACCCTAATTAAACCCATACCCTAAACCCTAATTAAACCCATACCCATACCCATACCCTAAACCCATACACATACTCTAAACCCTAAACCCATACCCATACCCTAAACCCATACACTAAACCATAAACACATACCCTAAACCCTAAATCATAAACCCTAAACCCTAAACCCGTACACATATATCAATTTAATTCGTAAAAAGAATTGATCATGGTAATTAAATTATGACTTTCAATATTTATACTTTTTTTATCAGTTTGATTCTTATTTTTTGAACCAAAACCTTCAACTTTTTAAAAAAATTTAAATCGCATTTTTAATAGGAATGTAATTGTAAAATTAATTTTTTTAATAATATTGACGTGAAAACGTACAAGGTAATTCACATGACATGATACTATTTTTTTAAATTTTTAATTTTAGAAATATAAAGATCTTCAAAATAATTTAAATCTTAAAAATTTAAAAACTTAAGTAATAATATTTTAATACATATTTGAGTTAAAAAGTTTAATATTAAAAAAATGAAAAATTTTAAAAAATTAACGGATATGAGTACAAAAATTTTGAAAGAAAAAAATAGAGAAAATATGTTAAAAATGGAAAAATTAAAATTGATCGATGAGTGGCGTTTTTGTAAAAACATACAAAAATTTGAGGTAAATTTTAGCAAAAATGTGTAAAACGGCGACGTTTTTAAATGGTTTTTAGTGGCGTTTTTGGTAAATGCCGCGAATATCTTACACATTTTCTCAAGACGCTGCCGTTTTAACGCGATTTTAGTGGCGTTTTTTTCAAAAACGCCGCAAATATGTAACACAATTTTGGAAAACGCCGCCGCTTTATCATATATTTGTTTTAGTGGCGTTTTACGCGCGCGCCGCAAATATGTTACAGAAGTTTGTGGAACACTGCCGTTTTTATTAGTGGCGCTTTGTATAAACGCCACAAAATTTAAATAAGCTAAACGTCACCGTTTTGTTTAGCCACTGCCTTTCTTTTCTTTCCCTCTTCGGTCGATTCCCCCAAATTCTAATCCCTAACAGCCAAATCCCCAATCCCCTTCTCCACTCCAACACCCACCGGCCAACACCATATCTTCACCAGTCAGCACCATTTAACCCACCGGCATTAGTTGCCGGATTTGTGAAAACCGACAAGGAATTTCTCAATAGAGGCATGGAATTTGTTTTCGAGTTGTTTTATTCTCTAATTGTTTCTTCTTTACATGGCTGATGACAGTGGTGTTCTCCATTCTTTTTTCTACAGGTGAAGCATCGGGTACTACTTGCGCCACCAGTGGTGTTCTCCGCCGTTAAGGAACGCGTTGAGAACAGCTTGCGCCACCAGTTTTCTTCTTTAATCTACCTAGGTATTTATTTCGTGTTTTTTTCTGCCTTTCTTTCTTTGCTTATCTCAGAGCCAAGATGAGCCCAAATTATTCATCATACTTATTTCATTTCAATTTATTAATTTTAATTTTATATATCCATGAAGAAAGCTGAAGATAAGGATTTAAAGCCCCACCTTTTGTTCTTCCTCATATGATGAATAGGCTCTATCACCAAACAACACCTTCGGTTTTTCTCTGATAGTAAGCTTTATCTCTCAAATAGGTATAGTTTTCATCCAAGTGTTTCATCCAAGATAATAACATCAACTACAAATAGAAATAGTTTTCATGTATTATATTAAGCTAGGAAAATTTTGTTCAATCTATTTCTATTTGTAGTTGATGTTATTATCTTTTCTAAAAAATTTAAGATATCAAATTAAATCTTAAAATCAATATCAAAAAAAGACCCTCTCTTACAGTGTATATGTCTGTATCAAATTGTCATTTTCCCAAGTGCAGTAAGCTCTTTATTTTCCTTTTCGTTCATTTTTATTTTTTTCCATTGAATCAAAGAATGAGCATTTAGTACCTGTATTTTATTTTGTTTTTATGTTACTCTGTTTCAATGAGTGTCTGTTTGCAGTTTGTTTACTTTCAGAACACCCCTCATCTAATTTTGGAATGCCCGAAGGTAGACAACAGTCCTTTGATTTCCCCTAGCAATTTTCAGTCTATTATCTTAGGTTGTGCAAATAAATTTTCTTGCAGCTATGGAAGAATAGGCATTTGCTTGCAGGTAATAAATGCTTGGTTATGCTGTAAACATTAAACCTGAATTTTTTTTATTAATCTTTGCTACTAATTTTTTTATATGGTTTTTTTAAATGAAAGAATAAAATAATTTGAGTTTGATGCATGGGTCATGGAAGCCATTGTAAAAGGCGGTGCTTGCATGTTTCTTTTATACAATTGAAGGAAGATATAATTATTTTATCATTGTGTTCATTTTATCTCTTATTTTAGTACCTTTTTTAATGATACACGGTTCGTAGGGTTCCTGTAAAAGATACACGGTGTTCCATCTGCATTGTTTTCAATCAAGACCGATACAAGGCAAGGACATTTAGTTTGTTGAGGTATTATTTGCTTATTGCAAATTAATTTGGAGTTGAAAAAATGTAGATTTATACTTCTTTTTTTAAGTTAAAATATGGAATTTGCCTTCAACCTAAGTTTTTGAATTGTTTTGTTTGTGATTTTTGTTTTCATGGTAAAATATATTATGTCATGAATTGTTTTTGATTAGAATATTATGTTCACATGATTATTTCCAAAAGTGGTCATGGGCAATTGGATCTTCCGATATTGGATTGTTTGTACAAGGTGTGTTACTCCCTTGCTTCTTTCTTTTTTTCACAATGAGTTGAATATCTTCTGATATTGGATTGTTTTGGTTGATCACCTCTTACTGAAATTATTTAAGGTACATATTTATTTTCTATTTTTTTTAAGTATTACTGAGTTAATCTTGTTTGTATTTACATCGCAGACCTCTGCTTTCTTGGTCTGAGTGGAGTAGACCAGCTTATTGAAATAATTAAGGTACGTTTTACTTCATAATTTTGATCAGTAAGATTTATAGCATGATGAATTTGTCCAAATTGATGTTTATTATCCTGCTTGGTTGGTATATGTGCTGTAAATTATATTGCTGTCCACAAAGAAAAATATTGTTTATTATATTGTTTATTATACGCTGTTTATAGCATGATGAGTTTGGAAAAATTGCTGTTTATTATATCGTTTCAACTGGTACTCAAGCAATATATTTACTTAGCTCATCATCCAGTTTGGGTTTATGATGTTAAGCAATATATTATAAAATGTCAAGCAATATATTATAAAATGTGATGTTAACCATTTTAGATAGTTTTCTTACGGTATTTTTTTTAATATAAAAATCGAATTAAGATAACAAACATTGGTTGATAATTTGATACGAAGCATTCGAATATGCTAAAATTAAATTTCTTTTTAGAGATCGGTTTTGTTTCAGTGAAACCCCCAACATAAAATTCTTAAAATGGTTATTTCATAATTTAAATATATTTCCATATAAAAATCAAATTACTAATTTTTTATATTAATAATGTTTGATTTCAATATTTAATATTTTTAAATGTTTCTAAAACTTATAATTTTTTTATCAATATAATAATAATGATCATTATTTAAATATTTTTAATATAAAAATCGAATTCTTTTTTTTAAGTAATTTAAAAACTTCTTAAAATGAAAATTTAAAACTTACATAATTATTATTTAACTAAATAATTATTATTTAAAACTTACATAAGTAATTTAAAACTTATAAATTTTTTTTATCAATATAATAACAATAATGATGATTATTGTTATTACTTACATAATTGACATAACTCACACAACATACATAACTTACATAACTTACATATCTCACATAACTTACATAACTTACATAATACATGTAGTTTAATGTAATAATTAAAATATAATCATTTAGTTTAAAGATCAAATTTCATAACTTAAAAAAAAAAGATTCAAAGTATATAGGCTGGAAACCTGACGGGTTGCCTTATATCTCACTGTTAGATATAATGGATCCTCCCTAGGTGTAACAATGCCACGTATGATGAATCTTAAAGAATACATAACTTACTTAATTTTAAGATCATATCATTACTCAGTTATATATATGATCATATCATTACTTACATAAATTATAAATTAACAATTTAGCTGTGTAATTTATTGTCAACTTTAGACTTCAACAAGTACGAAATGGATAGGACTTGGATGAATTTGTCAAGGGTAAGCAACGGCTATCAAAATGGAGTAGAAACTTTTCTGGATTTCGCATTTCAAAATGCAAGCCAAGAGAATATGATTCTTTGTCCGTGTAAGAAGTGTTGCAATATCAATTGGCATTATCGTGAAGTTGTCTACGAACATCTAGTTGTTGATGGCTTTGTCCGGGGGTACAAAAAATGGATTTTTCATGGAGAGTGTACATCTAATGGAGCATCTTCATCCATGAATCTGGGTTATCCTCATAGTGGTTACAATCAGAATGTTAGAGATGATAACATGGAAGGCATGTTGCGGGATGCTTTTAATATGCGCACTGATGGTTTTGGGTCATTTCCACTTGACTTGGGTGCAACCGAAAATTATAATTTTGGTGGAAATACTTTCACCGAAGGGGGAAGAAGTGTACCTGATGAACAACCAAATGAAGAAGCGGCTTGGTGAAATGAATGAAGAACTGTATGAGGGATCAAAATTTTCCAAACTGTCTTTCTGTATTAGGCTTTTTCACTTGAAATGTTTGGGAGGATGGACCGGAAACTCTTTGACAATGCTGTTAGAGTTTCTGTAAGAAATGTTCCCGTTTGCGAAAATCCCCCAATCTTCGAAAGACATGAAGAAATTGATAAAGGATTTGGGCCTTGGCTACAACAAAATTCATAGTTGCCCAAATGACTACACGTTGTATTGGGGCGACCGGATAAACCAGCAGTGTTGTTATGTATGCGGTCAATCCCGTTGGATTCATAGAAATACAGAGGATGGTAACGAGGATGAACACGATACACAGTCAAGGAAGCAGCCAGTTAAGATTTTGCGGTATTTTTCGCTAATACCAAGGCTTCAACGGCTTTTCATGTCATCGAAGACAGCCGAGTCAATGACGTGGCACCGTGATGGACGAACCGATGATGGACTGTTAAGGCATCCTGCAGATTCTTTAGCTTGGAAATCATTTGACTCAAAATTTCCAAGCTTTGCAAGCGATCCTCGGAGTGTGAGGTCAGGGGCTAGCGGTGATGGATTTAACCCTTACAAAATCATGAGCACCGCTGCGTCTGATTTCTTGGCCGGTGGTGCTTGTTCCTTATAATTTACCTCCATGGGTTTGCATGAAACAATCGTCCTTTATCTTGTCTATGATTATCCCTGGAGAGAAAGGGCTCGGGAATGATATTGACATATATTTACAGCCACTTATTGAAGAGTTAAAATAATTATGGGCTGGTGTTGAGACATACGATGTGCTGAGAAAGGAGAACTTCAATTTACGTGCGGCTTTGATGTGGACTATTAATGACTTCTCGGCGTACGCCAATTTATCTGGTTGGAGTACCAAGGGACGTTATGCTTGTCCTTGTTGTGCTGCGCAAACATGTTCGCAATGGTTATATAATGGGAAGAAGTTCTCTTACATGGGGCATCGTCGGTGGTTACCGGAAAATCATAGATTTAGATTTCAGAATGCTCAATTTGATTATACTGAAGAGTTCGGAGAAGCTCCTTCGCAGACCAGTGGATCCGAAATATTGTTCATGTTGAAATATATGAATTTCATTTATGGGAAGATGAATCAACCGGCCAACACGCAAAGAGATAGAAGATCAAGGGATGGATCTGATGATGAATCTGATGAAGAGGATGATCCTAATGAGGCAGATTTGTGGAAAAAAAGAAGTATTTTTTTTAGTTGCCTTATTGGGAGCATCAAATTTTACGTCATAATCTTGATGTCATGCACATTGAGAAAAATGTCTGCGAGAACATCATTGGGACTATTTTGAATGTCGATGGAAAATCGAAAGACAATATTCAGAGTCGACTTGATTTAGTCCACATGGGAATTCGGCGTGAGCTTCATCCCTAAGCACTTCCGAATATGAAATATCGGTTGCCGCCTGCAATTTATTCAATGTCGAAGACGGAGAAAGAAGTGTTCTGTATGGTGTTGAAGGATATAAAGGTCCCGGATGCGTATGCATTAAATATATCTCGATGTGTGAGTCTTAAAGATCGAAGACTATATGGCTTAAAAACGCATGACCATCACATCTTGATGCAAGACTTACTGCCAGTTGCATTGCGGTTTTGTAACACCCCAAACCCGGTCCAAACATTACGACCGAATTTGGTATGCCACGGAGAAAAGTTTTTGAAAATCCCTTTAAGCCGATTAAAATTTTTGATAAAAGATATTGCCTTGTTTTTAAAACGGTTGAGGTGTATAAAGAAAACATCACTTAGTGTTGTTTAGAAATATATTAAATCAAAGTTGTTACAGTTCAAGTGTACCCGATGGCACAATAAAACATTTTACGTATTAATTTTTATAAAACATGTGTACCCATTTTAATATCATGAAGTAGTTTAAGCAAATTATCAAAACATGTAAAATATTCCAAGTGCAATATTAGGAGGCCTTATTACAACTTAAATAAAATAAACCCATAATAAAATAAAATAGTTCAAAATCCACTTAGTCCATATTTTCATTCATGGCCACCTTGAGTCCATCCTAGGCTCCTTATCCGCAGACTACGAATCACACGAAAAATGTTAAAGGAAAAAGGTGAGTCATCAAGACCCAATGTGTAACCCTTTTTCCCGGTTTAATGCAACGTCATACACAAATCATAATTAATTTAATATGCACAAGTTTAATATGCACCCAACCTAACCATCCAAACACCTTTCTCTACCCGTGTGGTACCAAACCACCGGTGGTGCCAAACCACCGTGACATATAGTCACAAAATCCATCATATTGTGGTGCCAAACCACTTTGGTGACCCGAAGTCACAAATCAAATGATGGGGCCAACCCATCGTGTGATACCAAATCACCGCGTCAATCCCGTATCTCAAAGTGGGGCCAACCCACGGTGATGCTAAACAACGAGGGGCGAGACGCTATGAGGTGCCAAACCTCTGGAGGTACCAAACCTCTGGTGACCGTAGTCACAATGTGTTACCAAAACACCGGTGTCCGCTGACACGAATATCACTTTGCCCTCCACTCATAAAACCCACATTCAATCAATGATATTTAACAACAATCATGCCAACATG
Source organism: Gossypium sturtianum (assembly GCA_025698515.1). NCBI lineage: Eukaryota > Viridiplantae > Streptophyta > Magnoliopsida > Malvales > Malvaceae > Gossypium > Gossypium sturtianum. The sequence goes on from CM046952.1 coordinate 65,315,112, forward strand.
CTCATTTATAAACATACATAGGATGTATCAATAATCATTTATAAGCCACATATATCAAATGTGTCATGCTTCCCAAAAGCATCAAATAACAAATCATATTGTCAAGAACTTACCCAAGCCTTGCTAAACCTTTATGGTATTAAACTCAAATCTACACAAATCCGATTAGCATACACATAATACTTTGCACGTCAATTAATTATAAGTGTGTATGTACACACCTGAAATTAATGAAAGCCTTAAATCCCGAAGAACCAAATCGGCTACCCACAATATCCTTACCCTATATTCGGCCAAACACAAGATTAGTTCCATGGCCTATTCGGCCAAACCAAAAATTAATTGAAAAGGGTTCCTTGTGAACCCGAAACCTTACCCAAATGCCTTTGAATACTAGCCACACACTCCAAGCGCTTTTGCTTCCCTAAATCGGCAATCACATGTTAATAGCCTTCGGCTTAAACAAATACTAAAGAGATTAAACTACTAACACATTCTTACCTCCACTTACCAACCAATCAATCAAAGGTGACGGCTTCACTAGATTGCTTCCAACACTTCGAAGGCCCTACAACAAACCGATTCCAAATCAGTCGATTCACACTTGCAATCCAATACCGAAATCGGCTCTTACCCCCTTTAGAAGTCGACAAGAACAAGAGAACCAAAGAAAAGGCATTCGGCCTTGGACACTCACCTTAGAATCGATTGGAGGAAAAAGTAGAAGAGGCACCCTTGCTAAAATATTCGGTCAAGGTTACACAAAATAGGAGAAGAAATTTCGGCACACCAAGGGAGTATATTCGGCTAATGGAGAAAGAAAATAATGGGACAAGAGGGATAGGAGTTTCGACTAAGGGTTTGAGAAGAGAAAAGAAAGAAATAGATAGAAGATTAAGGTATAGGAGATTCGGCCAAGGTTTTAGAAAAAGAGAAGGATTTTGGTTTTGAGAGAATGAAAAAAAAGAAAAACAAAAAGATGGAGACTAGAAAATGCTAAGAAAAATCGGCTTCCCTCCCTATGCTTGCCGTCCACTCCTCTCAAGGAATTCAAAATTTGGCAACTTCCCAAATTTACTCCAAGCCATTAATTTGAAATATTCCAATTTAATTAGAATAAATCACATCCCTAAATTTCCTCTTTGCCAACTTTTCAAGATTTAATCAAATAAAATCCATTTAAAGCCAAATAATATTCTCATACTTTCCTTATTATCCCAAAGTTTAAAATTGAGAATTTCCCTCCCCTTATTGCCGTCCAAAAAAAATAAAAATAAAAAGGGAAAATTCGTGGCTCGAACATAGGTTCTCAATTGCTCCTTGTGGCGTCAACTCTAGCACCTAAGTGGCCTCCCTTTTGCCACTTTTCCAAGTCATTTTCAATGATAATAATTCCCTCATTTAACCTTGTAACTCCTACTTACTAAGGCTTCCTTTCTTTAAAGCTTCACAAATAAATTTTCTCCTAATCCGAGCCTACCCAAGACCCCTAATTAAGTCTTTATTCCACCATGAATAATGTCACCGCAATTCAACACAAGCAAAATAATTCAATCACAAATAGCCCCTATTTTAGGATGTTCTGAGTTCTACCCCCTTAAAAATAATTTCGGCCTCGAAATTACCCGATCGAAAGAGGTGGGGTATTGCCGCCGCATCACATCCTCGGGTTCCCACGCCGCTTCCTCCGTACCATGGTTTCGCCATAGCACTTTCACCAAGGGTACCGACTTCCTCGCAAAAACCTTGACATCACGATCTAAGATCCGAACCGGCTCCTCCTCGAAAGATAAGTCCGAATTAACCTCAATCTACGCCACGGGCACAACGCGTGCGATGGATCGGACCGATACCGTCTAAGCATCGACACATGGAAGACATCATGAATTTGTCTTAACTCTGCGGCAACTCGAGCTGATAAGCTACCGCCTCACTCGCTTCAACACCGAATATGGCCCAATAAACCTAGGGCTTAGCTTTCCTTTTCTTCCAAATCGCAACACCTTCTTCCAAGGCGACACCTTCGAAAGACTTTATCTCCTACCTCGAATTCCATTTCCTTGCGCTTGAGATCGGCATAAGACTTTTGTCTATCTCGATGCCTCCTTGAGACGAGTCCGAATTATCTTCACTTTATCTTCGGTTTACGCTACCACCTCGGACCCAAGACAAGTCGTTCTTTTAGTTTCGTCCAACACGTAGGAGTGCGGCACTTCCGTCCATACGATTGCCTCGAATGGTGCCATCCCAATGCTCGCTTGATAACTATTGTTATAAGCGAACTCGCATAACGGTAGATACTCTTCCCAACTACCATCAAATCCGTAACGCAACCTCTCAACATATCTTCTAAGATCTGAATCACTCTCTCCGATTGTCCATCGGTTTGCGGGTGAAAAGTCGTGCAAGAAGTCCAATCTTGTCCCCAAAGCTTGATGCAAGGCTCTCCAAAATCTTGACGTAAACCTCGGATCCCTATCCGAGATAATCGATCTTCGCACACCATGCAATCTTACTATCTCCGCCACATACAACTTTGCTAGCCTCAAGGGAATAATCCATTCTTACCGGTATGAAATGCGCGCCGACTTAGTTAGTCGATCCACAATTACCCAAACCGAGTTCTTCTTGCTAGGCGTGAGGGTAATCCACCGACAAAGTCCATAGTGATCCTCTCCCATTTCCACCGAGGAATCTTCACCGGTTGGAGTAACCACGATGGCAACCGATGTTCGACTTTCACTTGCGACACGTCGACACCTTCCCACGAATTCGATTACCTCACGCTTCAACCTGTGCCACGTAATGTTTTGCAAATCTCCATACATCTTGCTACCTCCCTGGATGCATAGCGTATGGGCTGCTATGTGCATCTTGGAGAATTCTTTACCTCAACTCCACATCTTTCGGCATACAAGCTCGCCCTTGAAAACATAACACTCCTCGCTGGACAAAGCGTACCCTTCAAACCACCGTCTTGAATTTGCAACCTCATCGCATTCAAACTGTCATCCTCCAACTGCTTTTCCTTAATCTCCTCGATCCAAGTCGGCTTAACTTGCAGTTCTGCCAAAAGACTTCCATCGTCGTATAGACTGAGGTGAGCAAACATCGCTCTTAAGTCTGTCACGACTTTTCGGCTCAAGGCGTCAGCCACTACGTTAGCCTTACCCGGATGGTATTCAATTGAACAGTCGTAGTCCTTTAACAGTTCAATCCAACGACGCTGCCTCAAATTCAAATCCTTCTGAGTCAATAGATACCTTAAACTTTTGTGATCCGTGTAGACTATCGACTTCTCCCCATACAGGTAATGCCGCCATATTTTCAAAGCGAAAACTACTGCCGCTAACTCCAAGTCGTGCGTTGGATAGTTAACCTCATGCGGTCTTAGCTGACGGGACGCATAGGCCACTACCTTTCCTTCTTGCATCAATACACATCCCAAACCAGTATGGGATGCATCACAGTAAACCGTAAACAACTTTCCTGCCTCAGGCTGTACCAGAACCGGAGCTTCCGTCAGAATCTTCCTTAGCTTGTCAAAACTTTCTTGTTGCTTCTCCGACCATACAAATGGAACTCCCTTTCTTAACAACTTAGTCAACGGCGCTGCGATTAAAGAGAATCCTTCCACAAACCTCCGATAATATCCTGCCAAACCCAAAAAGCTTACAATTTCTCCATCGACCTAGGGGTTTCCAATCCAACACCGCTTCCACCTTGCGAGATCTACTCTAATCCCTTCCACGACACCACATGACCTAAGAAAGCCACCTCTCTAAGCCAAAATTCACATTTACCGAATTTGGCATATAATCGCTTCTCTCTCGATGCTTGTAGAACTATACGCAAATGCATGTCATGCTCCTTCTCCGTCTTTGAGTAAACCAATATGTCGCCTATAAACACCACGACAAATTGATCCAAATCTTCTTTGAAACACTCTATTCATTAAGTCCATGAATGCTGCTTTGGTGCGTTAGTCAACCCAAAAGGCATCACCAAAAACTCGTAATGCCCATACCTTGTACGGAACGCCGTCTTGTGCACATCAACCTCCTTCACCTTAAGTTGATGATATCCCGACCTAAGATCTATCTTCGAGAATACCGATGCACCCTTTAGTTGGTCAAACAAGTCATCAATCCAAGGCAACGGATACCTGTTCTTGATCGTTAACTTGTTCAATTGGTGGTAGTCGATACACATCCGCATTGAACCGTCCTTCTTCTTGACAAACAGCACAGGTGCTCCCCACGGAGATATACTTGGTCGAATAAACCCTCTATCCAAGAGCTCCTGAATTTGAGCCTTCAGCTCCACCAATTCCTTTGGTGCCATTCGGTAAGGTGCTATAGACATAGGTGCCGTTCCGGGTAACAAGTCTATACCGAATTCAACTTCCCGATCTGGAGGCAGACCCGGAAGTTCTTCTGGGAACACATCAGCGAATTCCCCTACAGTTCGGACCTTCTCAACTGTTGACTCCTTAGCCTCTAAGGCACAAATTCGAACTAAAAACGCTTCACAGCCTTTCTTGACCATCTTCTCAGCCTTCAAAGCAGACACTACATTGGATAGGTAATCTCTTCTATTACCTATCATGACCAATTCACCACCTTCAGCTATCTTAAGAACCATGTGCTTAGCAACCGCAATCTAACCTTGCCCGATACTTAACCAACCATCCCATTCCAAGGATCAAATCGAACTCCCAAACGGCGGTTCCATCGGATCGACCACAAACACGACCCCCTTGGAGTTCTAGGGTACATCTCTATATAGCTTGTTAACAACTACAGAGTGACCTAAAGGACTAATTACATCATCTCCCCTAGAAGCGATCTCAAGTCTAAGTTCATAGTCTCTACCACACTACTAGCAACGTATGAATGTGTCGAACCCACATCAATCAAAGCAAAGATATGGAACACCCAAGATTAAGAACGTCACGGTTATAACGTCCGTCGCGCCACCTTCCTCTCGACGCCTCGCGCATAGACTAGACCAGTGCCTTTGCTTCGTGTTGCTGTACCTCCCCCAAAATTCCGCGACCTCGATTAGATTCATTTCCTCCTCTACCATTACCACGACCCTCCGTGGTGGTCCTACATTCTAACTTTGAGCACGATTACGACCTCCGACCGATTTTTGGCTAACTTCCGAGGACAATCCCTTACACGGTGGTCCAAAGACCCACATTCAAAGCAACCCTTCTCACCGGTCCAACAACCTCCCCAATGCGATTTGCCACGCAGCCGATTACGATGAGCTTGTCTGCGGTTAGCGACCATGGGCCTTCCCGCTGATTCGCCCACTCTGCCTCGCCTTTTCTCGAACATTACCACCCGATCCAAACGACCCAAATCCTCTTTTCGCTTGTTCCTATCATAATTACTGTCTCACGGACTCCTTGACCCCTTCGGCTACCTTAGCTTTTTCCACCAGACAAACAAACTCGCGCTCTGGCTGCGAGCAATCAAAGAACCTTAACTCATCCCTAAGTCCGTCTTCAAAGCGGACACAACGATCATGCTCCGTTGACACTATACCCTGAGCATAGCGGCTCAACCTCAAGAATTCTGCTTCATACTCCGACACAGACTTATTTCCTTGTACCAACCCCAGAAAAGCTTTCCTCTGTGCATCAATGTAGCTAGTGCCCACATACTTCTTCTGATAAGCAGCTTTGAAGTATTCCCAAGTAAGATCATCTGCCGTAGCACCATCTCGAATCGTGAGCCACCATCGATATGACTCATCCTTGAGAAGCGACACCGCTCCCTTCAGTTCCTCCTCATTTGTCAGATCTATCTCATCCATGATTCTTTCGGTCGATTCCAGCCAATACTCAGCCGTATTGGGCGCTACACCGGACACACCTCGGAAAAATTCAGCTCTGTTAGCTCGAAGTCTCTCCGGTACCGACTTCCGAGCTCCTCCACCTCCACCCATTCCAGCTACTCTTTCTAGAACCCGCAACATTACTTGTGACACTGTATCATCACCCGTCTGATCCTGCTCCTCAGCTCCGAAGGTTGGGGGTGGTGGTGGTGGTACCTCATTCTCGATTCTCCCGACTGACAGGTTCGACACACTGGTCAACCTACCCCTTCTGGCCCACGACGGCCACATCCTCTAAAGCTCATTCTAACTATCGCGCTTTAACTCCCGATTAGGAAATTTTTATGAATTAGTACATGTTTCACTTGGTTATCCGCGAAGAAATTTTATGAAAAGAATTTAATAGAGATTCTTTCGATCAATCAAAGTTTTAAGTCTTCTGTCCTAATTTACATAGAAAAGTACATCCATTCCCTATACCTTTCATACCTATGCACTCTTCTAGCATTATCATTCGCTTCTATCCTGTGGGTATTTTTCGTAATTTTGCCACTAGGGAAATTTCATATTTTTGGTAAGTTGAAGAATATTTTGAAATTTTCCGAAAGTAAATTTTTGTTGCTATAGAAATGAGTATCATAACGATTTTTAAAACTTAGAGCTTTCACAACACAGGGTTAATCCCTTTTGGGTTTTATTTAACGTGTTTAGCCTATGACCGAGTCCTCTTGGTCGGGGGAACCGAAACTACGCACTGCAGTAGGAATCCCGTGAAGAGGAGGTGAGTCACGAGGATTTGCTTAAATACCAAGCTCTTCCGATCCAATCCTAGACATGCGCACTAAGGTTACCACACCCTAACTCGGCGACTTGGTCACGGGTTGGTTTTAATTAGGCCATTAAAGTCTTATGAGTTTTGTTGGGGTGGACTAGTCCTAAGGTTCAACACCTATCACACCGACTACGTTCCCTTCTTACCCTTCTATAATAATAATCCATACAAAAAGTTAGAGGTACTTACAGGCGGATCGGTCACCTAAACTCGGTGCCATGCTTATTCAAAACCAAAATATTTCAAATAGACCTACTAAAACTTTTTTTGGGCCTTGGGCCTACACAATGAGCTTTGAACTGGGCTCGATACCAATTTGTAACACCCCAAACCCGGTCCAAACATTACGACCGAATTTGGTATGCCACGGAGAAAAGTTTTTGAAAATCCCTTTAAGCCGATTAAAATTTTTGATAAAAGATATTGCCTTGTTTTTAAAACGGTTGAGGTGTATAAAGAAAACATCACTTAGTGTTGTTTAGAAATATATTAAATCAGGTTGTTACGGATTCAAGTGTACCCGATGGCACAATAAAACATTTTACGTATTAATTTTTATAAAACATGTGTACCCATTTTAATATCATGAAGTAGTTTAAGCAAATTATCAAAACATGTAAAATATTCCAAGTGCAATATTAGGAGGCCTTATTACAACTTAAATAAAATAAACCCATAATAAAATAAAATAGTTCAAAATCCACTTAGTCCATATTTTCATTCATGGCCACCTTGAGTCCATCCGGCTCCTTATCCGCAGCTACGAATCACCTGAAAAATGTTAAAGGAAAAAGGTGAGTCATCAAGACCCAATGTGTAACCCTTTTTCCCGGTTTAATGCAACGTCATACACAAATCATAATTAATTTAATATGCACAAGTTTAATATGCACCCAACCTAACCATCCAAACACCTTTCTCTACCCCGTGTGGTACCAAACCACTGGTGGTGCCAAACCACCGTGACATATAGTCACAAAATCCGTCATATTGTGGTGCCAAACCACTTTGACCAAGTCACAAATCAAATGATGGGGCCAACCCATCGTGTGATACCAAATCACCGGCGTCAATCCCGTATCTCAAAGTGGGGCCAACCCACGGTGGTGCTAAACCACGGGGACGAGACGCTATGAGGTGCCAAACCTCTGGAGGTACCAAACCTCCGTGACCGTAGTCACAATGTGTTACCAAAAAAGCGGTGTCCGTCGACACGAATATCACTTTGCCCCTCCACTCATAAAACCCACATTCAATCAATGATATTTAACAACAATCATGCCAACATGCTCATTTATAAACATACATAGGATGTATCAATAATCATTTATAAGCCACATATATCAAATGTGTCATGCTTCCCAAAAGCATCAAATAACAAATCATATTGTCAAGAACTTACCCAAGCCTTGCTAAACCTTTATGGTATTAAACTCAAATCTACACAAATCCGATTAGCATACACATAATACTTTGCACGTTAATTAATTATAAGTGTGTATGTACACACCAAAATTAATGAAAGCCTTAAATCCCAAGAACCAAATCGGCTACCCACAATATCCTTGCCCTATATTCGCCAAACACAAGATTAGTGCCATGGCCTATTCGGCCAAACCAAAAATTAATTGAAAAGGGTTCCTTGTGAACCCGAAACCTTACCCAAATGCCTTTGAATACTAGCCACACACTCCAAGCGCTTTTGCTTCCCTAAATCGGTAATCACATGTTAATAGCCTTCGGCTTAAACAAATACTAAAGAGATTAAACTACTAACACATTCTTACCTCCACTTACCAACCAATCAATCAAAGGTGACGGCTTCACTAGATTGCTTCCAACACTTCGAAGGCCCTACAACAAACCGATTCCAAATCAGTCGATTCACACTTGCAATCCAATACCGAAATCGGCTCTTACCCCCTTTAGAAGTCGACAAGAACAAGAGAACCAAAGAAAAGGCATTCGGCCTTGGACACTCACCTTAGAATCGATTGGAGGAAAAAGTAGAAGAGGCACCCTTGCTAAAATATTCGGTCAAGGTTACACAAAATAGGAGAAGAAATTTCGGCACACCAAGGGAGTATATTCGGCTAATGGAGAAAGAAAATAATGGGACAAGAGGGATAGGAGTTTCACTAAGGGTTTGAGAAGAGAAAAGAAAGAAATAGATAGAAGATTAAGGTATAGGAGATTCGGCCAAGGTTTTAGAAAAGAGAGAGGATTTTGGTTTTGAGAGAATGAAAAAAGAAAAACAAAAAGATGGAGACTAGAAAAATGCTAAGAAAAATCGGCTTCCCTCCCTATGCTTGCCGTCCACTCCTCTCCAAGGAATTCAAAATTTGGCAACTTCCCAAATTTACTCCAAGCCATTAATTTGAAATATTCCAATTTAATTAGAATAAATCACATCCCTAAATTTCCTCTTTGCCAACTTTTCAAGATTTAATCAAATAAAATCCATTTAAAGCCAAATAATATTCTCATACTTTCCTTATTATCCCAAAGTTTAAAATTGAGAATTTCCCTCCCCTTATTGCCGTCCAAAAAAAATAAAAATAAAAAGGGAAAATTCGTGGCTCGAACATAGGTTCTCCATTGCTCCTTGTGGCGTCAACTCTAGCACCTAAGTGGCCTCCCTTTTGCCACTTTTCCAAGTCATTTTCAATGATAATAATTCCCTCATTTAACCTTGTAACTCCTACTTACTAAGGCTTCCTTCCTTTAAAGCTTCACAAATAAATTTTCTCCTAATCCGAGCCTACCCAAGACCCCTAATTAAGTCTTTATTCCACCATGAATAATGTCACCGCAATTCAACACAAGCAAAATAATTCAATCACAAATAGCCCATATTTTAGGATGTTACAGGTGTTGTATGTCGAAAAAGGTGACGTCTTGTGTAATTGAACTGTCCAATATAATGAAAGGCATTTGTGGAAAAGTTTTGGATGTTCAAGAACTTGAGACACTACAAGATCGAGCCGCACTGACTTTATGCAATCTGGAGAAGATCTTCCCGCCTTCCTTCTTCATAATTATGGTGCACTTATTAATTCATCTCCCTCGTGAAGCAATACTTGGTGGACCCATTTTCTATCGATGGATGTATCCCATAGAAAGGTCTTACTTTATTTGCAAATTATTCCTTTATTCACCTAAATGCCTTTGGTTGCAACTTTTGATAATGTTCTATACCGTGTTTAGGTTCCTATCCAAATTGAAGTCTTACTGCCGCAATAAGCGTTATCCGGAAGGATCAATTGCCGAAGGCTACTTGGCAGAGGAATGTATGACTTTCTGTTCAAGGTATTTGGAAGATGTTGAAACAAGAATGAACAGACCAACTAGAAATGCTGGGCTCACAGATCATAACTTGGCCGAAACTTATTTATTTCAAAGTTTCGGAGAACCAATCGGCAAAGTCAAAATTGCAGAATTAGATGATAGATCGTGGGTCCAAGCACATCGATATGTTCTTTTTAATCACGATTTAATGGAACCATTATGTAAGTAAGTTGTAGAATTCGATAAATACTCATCAATTATAATTTGTTTGTCTTCTAACAAAGTAGCCATTTTTTTAACATAGTGAGTACAAACAAATATTAAGAGCTCATTCACGGTCCCGAAGATTACATCAACGAGAAATTAATAAGTTGTTCATGGAATCATTTCATGAATGGTTAAGCCAAACGGTATGCAATTGAAGTTTTCATTGACAAGTCATAATGTTTTCTCGTAACATTTATAGTTACTCAATTTACTTTCGGTTCAATAGGTTTGGAGCCGGAATGAAGTAAATGATGAAGTTAAATGGCTTTCACAAGGTCCAAATAGGATAGTGAAAAGATTTAGTGCCTTCCTCATCAATGGATTCAGATTTCATACAAAGTATCGCGAGAGATTGAGGAGAACACAAAATTGTGGAATTGTTGTTAATTCTTCAATTACGAGTTATGCTAGTGCTAGGGATAATAATCCTGTCGAGGGGAATGTGGAGTATTACGGACTTCTTACCGACATAATTGAATTGGATTATTATGGCAGATGGAAAGTTGTCTTATTTCGAGGAGATTGGGCTGATGTGAATACGGCTCGCGAAATTAAAAACGATCAATATGGTTTTACAATGGTGAAATTTTCTCGATTGATTCACACTGGAGAACAATTGATGGACGAGCCGTATGTATTTTCTTCTCAAGTGAAACAAGTTTTTTACTCAAAAATCCAACTGATGAGGGTTGGTACGTTGTACTCCGGAACACCCCTAGAGACTTGTTCGACATGGGCAATTGAAGTAGAGATGACATAGTCGAAAGATCTGAAACTTTGCCTTTTCCAGAACAAAACTTGGATGAAAATATCCCTAGTAATAGTCAACAATTTCAATGGGTTCGTCACGATGTGGACGAAGATATTTATGAAATATGATGTAGTAAGATTTTACGATTTTTTATTTATATGTAATATTATAATTTTAATATTGGTCATGTTATATAATTTAACTATTTTAAATGTACTATTATTTTATTTGTTACTAAAATTTTGCACTATTTTATGTGTATTGCAGGAAAAATGCCTAGAAGACGATTACGAGATTTAAGTATTGTCCACAATACTCCAATTTCGTAAGAAGCAAATAGTGAACAACAAACATTTGTTGGATCTTCTAGTGTCTTAGGACATAGATGACGAGCTGCAGGTTCGTAGTAATGTTAATTTATTTTACATGCATGTTGAATTTTATTATTGATTCATTTTGCAATTTTAATATACTAATAATATATCATTTTTCAGCTGAAGGTGGTGGGACGCGAAGAGGTCGGGGACGTACACTCCTTAAAGATTTGTACGAGCTAGATCCTGTCGAGCGTGTTAAAGTAAGAAGAAATTGATCATGGCCACCCGTTGGATCTCAAGCTCGATCATTAGCGTGCTATTTGGGCATTCTATCACGTAATGCCAATATGTTGCCCATTAACTACGAATCATGGCATCACATGCCCGCTGCCAACAAAAATCGGGCTCTCGATAATATTAAGGTAAAAACGTGAATGTAATTTATAATACTTTGGTTTAACTTTCATTTATATTTACTTTTTAAACTTGTGTTTTTTCAGAGAGATTTGCTTTAGAGGTCTCCGATGATTATATTAAGAAGACGTTGGGTAAAAATGGAGAGACCATAAAAGCACGTTGAAAAAACAATATTTTAAGATAGACATCAGCCTCGACAAAAAATTAAGAAATGTCCCGCCGGGAATGTTGAGGTACCAATGGGAAGATCAAGTTAGATTCTGGAATTCGAAAAAAGGAGAGGTATTACATACTTCTAAAGTCTTATAATTTTTTTGGTTTACGGTATTTACTATATACATAATTCAAATTTCATTATGTAGGACCGTGAGCGAGTTGGAACAAGCGTGACGAAGAACAAAAATTCACGCACTACCTGTAGTCTAGAAGTTTTGCTTGTGTAGCTGAGGCCGAGGTATTATAATTTATTAATTATGTCAAATATTAATGAATTTATACTATTAATTTATATTCTTTCTACTAAAATGTAGGAAGCCTCGTGCAGTCAAAAGTTGGGCGCCTTCACTTTTTTGACATTACGCATAGGAAGAAGGATGGATCTCCGATGACATCCGGTCAGAGAAAATTATGGTATATATACTTAATAAAATTCTTCAATTACAAGTTATGTTGCATTCCTTCTTATTATATATTTCGTTTCTAACTCTTTCATTGATTTATTAAGATAAAATAAAGGAGAAGAAGGTGGAGTATGAAGCGGTACGCTTGACCGATAGTTCTGTTAATCTTGAGGAGATTGATAAATGCAATTATTACCAAGTTTTGGGTCCCGAAGGTACGATTGCTTCGATCGATAGTTCTGTTAATCTTGAGTATATTTATAATAGAATTGTCACCGATGTTTTTGGTTTTGAAAGGTGTGGTCGGGTGCGATTACAAGGATCCGTGTTACCCTCGACCCAATATTTTGATCCGGCTCCCAAAGAATACATGCCTTCCGGAGTCAATCTCGTGCTAAAGTTCGAGGCTCAAAGACCAGATAACTCAGATGTAAGAGAGCACGGTTGAGCAGAGGCAGCAAATTGCTGATGTTCAACAAAAATATGAAGAACTCCAGCAACGGATTAGAGCGGATGCGAGCGGCAAGAGATGGTGGAGGCAAGCTGGCGGTGGTGCGAGAGGCGGAGGCAACATCGATGCTAGCGAGTAGAGCGAAAAGTACGATGAGCTCGATTACAACTTCAAAGAAATGATGCGAGATGTTTGGCAATCGCAGAGGTCGCCATCTTAGACATGTACTTTCTCGTTGTTTGATTATTTTAAAACATTATTACATTTAACATTATTGTAATAATATTTTCAGTTATAATGCATTTAGTTTATTGAATTTCAAGTTTCATTTATAATCAATGCATTTGGTGTGATTTATATTCTACATTTGCTGTTTTGGGTTGGAATTATATGCTATATTTACTGTTATTGGTTGGTTTTTAGTGCAGGAGGGGTATGATATAAAACAAATTGTACACTGCAAAAGATCATGACCTTTAGCGGCGTTTTTTGGAAAAGCGCCGCTAAATGTCATGACCTTTAGCGGCGTTTGTTGGAGAGGCGCCGCTAAAGATCATGACCTTTAGCGGCGCTTTTCAAAAAAGCGCCGCTAAAAGTCATGACTTTTAGCAGCGTTTTTTTCTCATAAACGCCGCTAAATTTTGCGGCGTTTGATTTAGCGGCGTTTTTTGCGGCGCTTCTTAAAGCGCCGCAAATACTTTTAATGGCGCTTATAAATGCCGCTAAAGGCAAAAAAAAAACGCCGCTAAAAGTTTGTTTTCCTGTAGTGGACTCATTAAAAACACTATTTTAAAGAATCCTATGCGTTGTTCCCTAATTTTGTAATTAAAAAAAACACTATTCCAAATATTTGAAATTACCATAGAAGCAATCATTGAACCCTACCATGGTTATTCCAAATTATGTTTCCCATAGTTCAGAAAATGTTGTCCCGTTGCCCCAACATATAGTTTCAAACAAGCTCACTTTATAAATTTTTCTTCAACTAAAAGGGTAATTGTTATATCTCGATGTCTGGGTATCTTTTATATATATATATATCCCCATACCAATGAAAAATGAGTATCACAACGAGAACACCAAAGACAATCGTTACATAAAATTCAATCTTATTAATATTTTAACTTTTCAAACTCACTAACTTTCAAGGTAATTACATCCGAACTATATCCTAATCTAGGTCTAAATTGGATTCTACCAATAAGATAATCATGGACTAAAAAACCCACTCTAAGGCCTCCTGCATCTATAAATACCTACTCTTTCCCAATAGGAAGGGAATGAACCCATATACTACCTACATTTTGCTCAAATGTGGGCTCAACATCCCTAAACCACTATTCTAGTAGCTCTTTACAGCATATATAATATGAATTATGGTTCTTGGTATCTCAAATGATGTGAACCACCACTGTTTTACTATTCTATATTCAGTATAACTTTAACTATTATAACTATATATATTGGTTAAAACATGAATGTATGATAAAAGTGATGAAACTAAAACATTAAAATGTTGTGGATCCTGTGGATTTTACTCTATATTAAGTAAATGATATCTTTATATAAAATATTGGTGTAACATATTAGACATGTCTCATATGAGACGTGTTAAACTGTATCTCCAAAATTTTCAAAATCCACGCGGAAGATTGAATCAAGCCAACTTGATATCCTATTTCTACTATTAGAAGATATTAAATATGAAAAATATTTTTATAATTAAATTTAAATAATAATACTTTTTATTTTTATCGGATGAAAACTTTTATTAGAAAATCAAGGTTTTTAAGTAGACGAAAGCCAAGGTCTCGTACAGCAAGAAATTATGCAATACAAATAGTTGTTTTTATCAGTAATTAGTAATTCGATAGTCATTATTTTTTTCTATTGCTATTAGTATAACAACATGGAAAGAATTTCATTTAATACGTATAAGTATTTTAACTATCAAAAAGTTAAAATTTGCATATATATATATATATATATATTAACTCGTAAATTTAGTTTCAGTCCCAAAATCTCAAACCATTGGTCTCTTTAGCGCAAAGGCTGCTGCGGCTATCAATCTCTTTTTGTGGTAACTAACCAACACTTGTACATTGATGGAACATCAGCCAGTGACCGGGCTTTATGTACACATATGAGCTGCTGCGACGATGTTGTGGGTTGTATAGTAATGCATAATATGGCGTTAATATTATCCTGATATCTATGACTTGTGCAAATAAAGTTGAAACAATTTGTGAATTTACATTAACAATTAACCTTCTTAAAAGCCATTTATATATAAACCATCATTGAGTTGAGTTCATTCAAGCTTATATGAAGGTTTCGTTTATTATTCTCTTCATTATGACCAAATAAACTCACATCAAAATGGTGATTAACAAAAGAATGGAGAAAAAACAAAAGACAAACACGAAGCATATCATCAAATTGCAACGATCAAGTCTCGCCAGATCAGCTAAACATTGCTGGCGGAGACACATTGTTAGAAACTTTGTCTGCAGATTCATTAATGGCATCAAAAAGAACCCCATTAATGGAATCACAGTTAAAGTTTGAACTTCTAAACCTCTCTGGAATTCCAACTTGCTCTCTTAAAAGTAGCCAAAGTTTAAACAAGTTGAGTTAATCTAGGATAAGAAATTTAAAGAAGTAAAAGAATATGAGCTAAAAGAGAAGTCAAAACTCAAATCCAATGCAAGGGTGAGTGCATTTGTGATTGGTTCGGAAGGGACAGTTGGACGAATAAATTGCTTGTACATTGGCAGATGAGCCTCATTTACTCATCCACGCGTGACAGTTGGGTTTTATTTTTATAATGGCTAACTCTGGCTTACTGCTATATATATATATATACATTGCTCACTTATTGTAGTACTGCGTCGTGTGAGCTGAGTTTTGGTTAAGGTTTTTAGGTAGCAATGGGTGTTTTGAACCGCTTTGTTTTGACTGCTGTGTTGTGCATTCTTGTTGTGGATAGTTTTGGGGTGGCTGATCATGGGGTTAGTGGAGTTGATGATAAAAAGCGTTTGATACATCGTCCATTTTTGTTCAAAGCCAAGGGAGGAGGTCTAGGACGTGGGATATATAAGAAGGGTTTTAGGCATGGCATTGGTGGTGGTCTAGGTGGTGGTTTTGGTGGTGGTGGAGGTATTGGTGGAGGAGGTGGTTTAGGTGGGGGTGCTGGTGGAGGCTTTGGTGGTGGTGGAGGGCTAGGTGGTGGTGGTGGTCTTGGGGTGGTGGAGGCCTAGGTGGTGGTGGGGGAGGAGGATTAGGTGGTGGAGGTGGTCTTGGGGGGTGGGGAGGATTAGGTGGTGGAGGAGGTCTTGGGGGTGGTGGAGGCCTAGGTGGTGGTGCGGGAGGAGGATTAGGTGGTGGAGGTGGTCTTGGTGGAGGTGCTGGTGGTGGAGTTGGTGGAGGCCTGGGTGGTGGTGCGGGAGGAGGATTAGGTGGTGGAGGTGGTGTTGGTGTTGTTGGGGGTGCACGTGGTGGATTGGGTGGTGGTCACAAGCTTGGAGGAGCAGGAGGTGGATTGGGCGGTGGTGGAGGACTCGGCGGTGGCCATGGGCTGGGTGGAGGTGTAGGAGGTGGATTGGGTGGTGGTGGAGGACTTGGCGGTGGCCATGGGTTGGGAGGAGGTGCAGGAGGTGGATTGGGTGGTGGTGGAGGACTTGGCAGTGGCCATGGGCTGGGTGGAGGTGCAGGAGGTGGAGTGGGTGGTGGTGGAGGACTTGGCGGTGGCCATGGGCTGGGTGGGGGTGCAGGAGGTGGATTGGGTGGTGGTGGAGGACTCGGTGGGGGCCATGGGCTTGGTGGAGGTGCAGGAGGTGGACTAGGAGGGGGTGGAGGACTAGGTGGTGGCCATGGGCTGGGAGGTGGAAGCGGATTAGGTGGTGGTGCAGGTGGTGGAGGTGGAGGAGGGCTCGGTGGAGGTGGGGGTGCTGGAGGAGGAGCTGGAGGAGGGCTCGGTGGAGTTGGTGGTGCTGGTGGAGGTTTTGGAGGTGGAGGAGGATTTGGTGGTGGTGGTGGAGTTGGGGGAGGATTTGGAGTTGGTGGTGGATTTGGCAAAGGTGGAGGACTTGGTGGAGGACTTGGGGCTGATGGGGGTGCAGGTGGAGGGGGTGGGGGTGGCTTCGGTGGAGGTGGGGACGGGGGTGCTGGCTTTGGCGGCGGAGCTGGATTTGGTGCTGGTGGTGGAGGTGGACACTAGTAATACACATTGCGTGAATAATATCTCAAAGTACTTAAAAGTCCTAATCATTTCACTCCAAATATCCAGCTTCCTGTTTATGATTTTTGTTTTCCCTTTTTGTTTAATGAAATGTTATATTAAGGATTAATTTGTTTGCTGATTTGCCATCGTAAAGTCGTTTTTCCTTTGTTCAGAAAACTTGTGGTAATGTCATTGTTGAAATATAAATTAGTGTTATCTTATAGTGCATGCATGCGTATCAAAATTAAGCACATTGTAAGATGGATATATTATCTAATGCAAATAAAATTGTACTTTACAATCTGGTTTT
Organism: Gossypium sturtianum; assembly: GCA_025698515.1. Lineage (NCBI taxonomy): Eukaryota > Viridiplantae > Streptophyta > Magnoliopsida > Malvales > Malvaceae > Gossypium > Gossypium sturtianum. The sequence goes on from CM046952.1 coordinate 65,332,434, forward strand.
CTTTGTACGTAAACATTGCTTAAATAATTGTAGACATATATAAAGATGAAAGTCAAAAAGCAGAAACCAACACAGTGGAGTGGAAATTAAATTGTTGCATGGAATTGGCATGGATGCGTATAAATTAATGGCATGAAACCTCACATTTATTTTTTTGTTCAATAATGGACTACACTGCCTCCCCTACCTAGCTACCACATTTACTTTTACAAGTATGGTAGAATCATTGTTCATCTTTGCCTCCATTAAATTAATGTTTGAACAAAAATCCATTCAATAAATGCCCACAGTTGGTTACCTTTTACTGTTAATGGTAGATGTTTTACATAATTTGCCTTTCATCAATATTACCCACATTTGAATTATACATAGAGTGTTTTTTTTTCTTATTGGATACATTTGTATGATGAAATAATCAAAGAACAGTCGTGAGATAAGCAAACAAAGCAGGTTATGAAAGCTAAAAGGGATTTTTGTTTCGCACAAGTTTTATAATGGAGAAAAGGTTGCAAAGATTTTTTTTAATGCAAAGAATCATATAACGTACGGTTGTGGCAATCATCTAACTAAAATAAGATAAGTATTAAAAAGGGTAAGGTGTTTTCCCCAAAAAATGAAAAAAAGGGTAAGGTGTAATTTGTGTAATTTTATTTTTTTCATCATTAAATTTTTTATTTTTAAAAATATTATATAATTATTAATGTTATTCATTAATTGTATTATAGTCACTCAGTCAATAACTTGTATTAATGATTTAATGCTAAGTTGATCTGTTACATTATTTAAATGGAATAAGTTGAGCTGAACATCACGGTGGCAGTTTAAAAGGTTTGTAGTATTTTCCAAAATAGTTTTTTCATTTCTTTTATCTATGCACTCTTTGAAAATTGAATATTTTTAAAAATAAAATTATAGGAATTAAATTTTAAAATTATGAAGGGATTTATAGAATATTTTAATATAATTAGGACATCTATTATTAGCAGTGATTAATTAACTAAATCATTAATGAATAAGGTGGGCAATTAAACTTCCAAATCATTAAAGGATATTGTCAGCCTTTCGTTAATAAATATATATATCCATTTTCCCATGACAAACTATAGGTCGATGTTTAGAAATGTGATCCTTGGCCTTGTCTCTTCCATCTCTACTGTTTTCTTAACCTCAAACCGCAGGTGAAAAACTTAGCTGCCTCCATTACCGTCGTTGACATCACCATTTTCCATCCCAGCTTACTATAAAACCGCTCTTTTCTTCCTTCGGACCTTATTCCTTAGATTTCCTTAAAATGATCCAAAATCCTAAAAAACAAAACCCTAAACCCGCAACCTTTATTAGTCTCGATCTCCTTTTTCGCCCGTTGATGTAGCCTAATTTTTTGGTAAGTTGTTTACTCATTGGTGGCCTCCTTCTCACTATTTCGATTATCCAACCGTTGTCTGGAGCTCGCTGTCGGGACCTTGACCAATGGTAAGATGCTTCCTTTTCGGACTCTTGTGAAAAACTCTCTTGTTTTCTTTTTTTAATATTTGGTCGATTTTGATGCTCTTTTATTTTTCTCTGTTGCAGGTTTTGCTTGTGGGTTTTGGAAGAAGGGAGCTTCTTCTCTTTTGGTTTTTGATAGGGTTTGAGTATGATTGGTGGTTGATTTTTTCGAGTTTAGGGTTTAGATGCAGAGGGAATTGAGGGTTGAGGTTTACAGGTTGTGATTTGTTGGAGATTGGTGGTGGCTTAGGAAGGCGTCTAGGGTCTAGGTTAGGGACCGGACAACATTGGTGTTGTGGTTTAGGCTTGGTCTATGGGTTTGTCGGTGTTTGTGGTGGATGAGAGTCGGTGAAGAAGGTAGTGTTGTTGGAAGGTGCAATGGAGGCTTGGTTGGGTCGTGCAAGGGTGGTAGTTTAGGGTGGCTTCAATGGTGTTTGTAGAGCCCAATTCTTGCCCGGGCCTTAAACACAAAATAAAGCAAAGTATTAACCAAACAAAAACCAAAATTAAAAAACCAATTAATAAAACACCAAAAGTTTAAAGAGTTTATCAGTCCATTAAGCTACAGCAGGCCCAATTGGCCCAGATGCTAAAATAAATCACTACCCAATCTCTAAGCCCAAATACCTAACCCACTTACAACCCAACAGACTAAACCCAATCTTGAAGACAGCCTGAATGGCCCAAATAGTCTCAGCAGACAGAAACCCTAGGGAAGCTTCTAGCCTCGACCAGCGCCGCAGCAGCCTCTCCCGCGCGTACCTCCACGCTCTCCACTGCTCGTGCTCCCGCACGCCCCACTCGCCACCGTACGCCACGTCCGCGCCTTCCGTACCTGCAAATAGGATTACCAATAACAAAGAAACATCAAAATACAGCAAAAAAAGAATTTTGTATTTTTGATGGCAAATTTTTGTAACTTTTTTTTATGCACACAGAGAATACAGAGCAATAGAAACCAAAAACAGAGATTCAAAAGGTTTCTTTTCGATTTCATTTTCTTTATTTTTTTTCGAATCCAGCTCTGTAGCATTCATTTCTTTCTTTCTTTTCTACATGCGAAAATAAAAAAAGGGGAAAGGAGAGGGAAATACCTGATTTCGGGCAGCGTCATCGGGGCTCTGTCTCCTTCGTTGAAAGCGCGCCCAAAGGAAATCGGAGCCTTTTCCAACCGTTTTGATGAGTGCCCATCGAAGCTTTCACCCCCGACCACCGATTGAAATGGTGGATCGTTGGTAGGAAATTGATTTGGGGTTTCGACTGAGGGGGGAAATGAAAAGGGGGCTAGGGTTTCGTCAAAGGAGATTAGCAGAGGGTTTAATTTGGTTTTTAAAGGGTTGGTGGCCATTAAGAAAACGACGTCGTTTAGGCTCATTTTAATAGCCTTAAAACGACGCCATATGGAGTGACCCGGTCCGACCCGATCCAACATCCACAGGATCCGCGTGTTTTTGCGGTGATGGAATATTTGCGCAATCGGTCCCTCTTTTCTGCACCTTTATTTGATTAGATCCTAGGTGTATTTTCTTTGTTTCTTTAATTAGGCCCAGTAATTCATGCGCCCTTTTTAATTTAGTCCGGTCTATACACTGCGTTTTGGTTGTTAAATATTTGCTATTTTAATCCCCGATTATTTGAGCGTTTTTAGTTCAGTCCTAGATTTCGTTAAACAAATTCTTTATAAAACAGCCTTTTAATTTCATTTCTTTTTCAATTAAGTATTTTTTAGTCTTTGTTTAAATTCTTATACCTTTTTTTGTATTAAATTTATTTATTATTCAAATTATTTTAATAAAATTGTTTTGAAATCTATTCTACAACGTTTTAATTTGTTTTATTTTCCATTTATATGTATCTTGTTTATATGTATCGTATAAATTTTTTAATTCCAAAATCATATTATGTATCTCTTTGATGACTCATATAATATTTAATTTAAATACAATTATATGTTATTATTTTATACATACATACATATATAATGATAAGACTGCTTTTTTTTACACATTATTGATTTTTAAATTATTTTATGTATATATTTCCTCTTAAATCTATCTATATGTATATTTAGTTTCTTTTAAAATTACTTATATATGTATATATTTCTATTTTAAATTTAGTATACATAATTTATTACTTTGAAAGATCATATTTTATTGTATATTTTAATTTATTTCAGATATTTTTATATATTATTACTTATATATGTTTTTATATATTTAAAATCATATATTATGTTTTTTTGTTTTGTATAATTTATTTCAATTTTTTTAATACATATTTCATAAATTCATTTACAAAATTATCCTATTTTAAATAATTTCATAAATTATAGATTTCAAACCCCACTTTCTTTATTTTAAAATCCATTCGTTAGCATTCAAAATTTTGTTTTACATTAATTTGCCAATGTAAATTTTGTAGAATTATTGTATCTTGTAGCTTATTGATCTTTGATTGTTAATATGCGTCTTTTAAACCATGCAGTTATCGTTATTGTATATTTGTGCGTTAAATTATTTCTATAATTACGTTCATTTGTATAATGTTGAGTTTGAGTGTTATTTCATGATTAATGCTATGCTTGTGCTTCTTGTTATTGTTTTATGTTTCAAACTCCAATGTATTCAAGCCTCTACTAAATGTTTCATTTTTTTTAAAATGCATTTTGAGCCAATTTTAAAATTGCGTATTTGAAAATTTCTCAAAATAAGGCAATATTTCGTGTTTGGGAATTCGAGAAATCGTGCCCTATCGTGCTGGGCTTCGGTTTTTTGTTTGTCCAAATAATTGAATATCCTTATGAAAATCTCAATGCATGAACTTTGGAAATCATGAGAGGATCTCGGCATCGAGGGTTTGAAACGCCATATCCTATCGTGCTGGATGTGATATTTTATTCCTTCGGAACAAGAGAATCTCAATATCCAATTCGAGTTATTTAAAATTTAAAAAAAAATGGAATTTCAAAATCGTTTCAAACTTTTCGACATTAGGACATCAATTAATCAATTTGGTACCAATTTTGGGCATTGCGAGGGTGCTAATCCTTCCTCGTACGTAACCGACTCCTTAACCCGTTTTCTTCTTGAAATTCGTAGACCAAAATTAATTTCTTTTAAAAATAAAACAAAATGTTTTATAGGTGACTCGATCACACCTAAAAAAAAGGATTGGTGGCGACTCCATGTTTCCTTTTAAAGTCGATCCCCGTTTTTCCACTCTTTAAAAAATGGTTTCTACAGTTTGGCGACTCCACTGGGGAATGGTTGAGAGTCAGGCCATAAATTGATTAATTTTTGTCCTTTTGATTGAAAATTTGGAAAATTGTTTTGAAAAATCATGTTTCTTTTGATGCATTTGTTTGTGCTATGATTGCAATAATGTCGAGTCTTATAAACTACTTTGGCATTGCATTGCATGACCGTTGTGGTCACACCTTTTAAGTGGGAGTGAGAAACTATGCCTTCGTGAGGTTTTCACCTCCGCATGGGCTAGTGGACTGCTTCCGGGATACATCCGTATCTATGTCTTCGTGAGGTTTTCATCTCCGCATGGCCATAGAGAAATGTGTTCCCCTGAACCGAACTCGGTCCATATGAGCCTATAATGGGTGAGGATCGAGGAATCTGCTAGTTCAGGTACCTCAACTTTAGAACCAAACCACATATAGAAAGCCTTAAGAGCCTACCCTAGGTAGAATCATACCCAAACCCTAGTGGTTACCCTTTTAGGTGTTCTATTCTGTTGTTTATTTTTCCTGTGCTAACGTGCTTTATTTATGACTGCATTGCATTGCATCATCATAGAAAGAAGGTGTTGATTTATATTCGATTACTAAATAGAAGAGTTTGTCATAAGAAAATAGATTGCTTGATAAAGTGGGTTATAATACGTACGTCCAAATATAGTCCAAGTAAACACAACAAGAAAAGATTGATAGTATATGACTTTGCCACGTTGCCCGGGGATTCAAGCCAGTAAGGATTACTTGAGAGTCAATACGTCCCAATTTTCTTAAGGAAGCTTATGACCATCGCGGAGGATAAGTGAGTGAAGAGTCACGACCTGGATCAAGCAACAAGGAGCTAGAAGAGGCATCTATTGAGAAAGTTCACGGGACACGACCATAACGTTCAAATACGAAGAAAAAGATTAGTGTCTTCACTTGGACTATGAGGACAAAACCGCATATGTAATCCGTTTTATGTAAAGAAATTTATTTCCTAGAAAAGTTCTTCTAATGGAATTGAATTCAGAATCAACGCCTCTCTTTCTTTTTGCATTCATTCCACACATTTGCATTGCATTTCATGCATTTACATTACATCACATCATATGCATTAAAATTTGTAGAAAGACTCTAATTAGTTAAAAATTATTTCAGTTAACCTAGAAGACATGGAACAAAGGTTGGAGAGATTAGAGCAAAGGCAAATACTGATGCAAGAGCAGTTGGCCAAAATTCAACAGGATATGCGAGATCAAATGAATATGATGTGCCAGTTAACTCAATTACTAGTCGGAGGGCTCAGAAAAATGAAAGGCCCGATGGTCAATAGTGGGGATAATAATGAAGTCTTCATTTATCCTCTAGGTTTTACTCCAATAAGCGTCTCGGCCCAACCAGACGCGTGCCTCGCGCAGAGGCACACCGTCATTATCAAACCCCAATGTCGATTGATACCTCAAAGACGGTTGAATTTCCCGAGGGTTCGTGTTTTGACCCAGATGATGATCAAGTCAATCCTGTTGTTCTTGGCTCAACAGAAATAAAGAAAAGGGGAGAGTGGATTTCAAAGGCCCCGAAGAAGAAGGAAAAGGAAATGAATAATACAAGTAGGTATAACAAGAGCCAATCGAAGCCGTTTATAGTAAACCAGCCAAAGACGACAAATACAAGCTATCAGGTTCCCCCAAAGTAAAAACCCAATCCAAAATCGAATTCAGAAAAACCCCAGTTCACACCTATTCCAACGACATATAGGGAGTTATACCAGAGCTTATTTGATATGCATGCTGTAGCTCCTCATTACCTGAAACCAATGTAACCCCCGTACCCCAAATGGCATGATTCGAAAGCTCAATGTGAGTATCACGTGGGAATAATGGGCCACTCAATCGATAACTGCATTGCATTTAAGAAGTTGGTCGAAAGGTTCATCAACATGGGTATTGTGAAGTTAAATGACGCGCAAATGCGAAAAATATGAACTTGGGAGCGTTTTGGACAATTGGATCATGAAGAAATTCCAGTGAGTATTTAGAGCTTACTCGAGTAATGTACAAAACGCACTTGTTGCTTTAAGCCTAGAAGCAATAAGATTTCTTTTGTGAAGTAGGCTTGTGTCCAGGATTTTTATTTCAATAAAATGCATCTTTCTAAGTAAATATTTTCATTCTTTACATTTTATACTGTACATTTTTTGTTCTTTCATTCTTTATTCATGACTATATCATACAAATAATCATCCTTAGAATCATTTATTCTTTGGATTTTCTGCCTTCGTACCTAGGTACCCAGATATCAATGACATGAGCGACGTTGTTACTGACTCCCTTTTTGAATGAGATATGGGTCTAAGGGATCTAGGGACTTTGAAGATAACAGAGATTGTAGCCTATCTTTTGATTTGTTAAGGATGGTAGAACAAGATAAAGATAGACTCTACTTTGCAAGGGGTCAGTGGAGGTTGCGAGCTTAGGAAAGGGACAAAGATTGAAGCCTAAGTCACCACAGAAATAAGGCGAGACATCACTGAGTTATTTTCAAGAATTCAAGATATTTTCGCATGATCAAGACACGCCAGGCTACTAAAACATGGGTATACTGTTAAGATTGGTGTTTAAAGAACCCATGTTAATGGTTCTACAATGGCCAGGCTAATCAAGAGGTTCGGGCTACTGGTTTACCAAGAAAGGGAAATTGCATCAGTTACGCCATAAATGCCAAATTGAGGAAGACAAGACTTATGTGCCTCCTCCATTTTTTCCTATATGTGGGGCATAGATGTTATGGGGCCGATCTCGTCAAAAGCATCTAGCCGACACTAATTCATCTTTGTGGTTGTCAATTACTTCACTAAAAGGGTGAAGGTCGCTTCATATGCCAAAGTTACAAAGTCAGCAGTCATCAGATTCAAATTTAAATTCAAATCCGAATCCAAATCCAAATCCCAATCCAAATTCAAATTCAAAGTTCAAGTGCAAAATTCAAATTCAAAAAATGGCAATAAAGAATGCCAGAAAGGAACATGTCTAACATAACTGCACAATGTCAAAGATTTACAGTCTGTTCAAAGATCAGACACCATATCAGTACAGTAAAAGCAGCCAAAAACCATTCAAAATTTTTGAAAAATGACTGAGATTTGTAAAGGTTGGCATAGAGAAGTTATCATTTACCCTTCTTGAATGTTAGTCAGCACCTTCACCGGGGCAACATCTTTCTCATTGGTTTATGAAAGGGAAGCAATTGTTGGAAGTTAAGATTCCTTTCCTCCAAGCTCTGATTGAATTGGATGAATCAGAATGTCGCCAGTAAGCTTAATTGAAAGTATTCATCATGGTCGAATGTACCAAAAATGGATTATACAGGCTTGTGACAAAAAGGTTCGCTCAAGAGAATTTCAGGATGGGGACCTGGCATTAAGAAGAATTCTGCTCATACAAAAGGACTTCAGAGGAAAGTAAATGCCAAATTTTGAAAAAACCTTATGGGGTGAAGAAGGCTTGTTCTGGAATATTATTAACTTTGACCAAGATGGATGGCAAGGACATGCTCAAGCCGGTGAATTCAGATTTCATCTTTAAAGGAGAGGCCAGGGTGAAAACCCGTAAAGGGCGCCTTAAGATCATAAAAAAAAAGAAATAAAAATATAAAAATAAAAAAAATTCATCAAAAAAGAAGAAAGAAAAAGGAGAGGCCAAGGCGAAAACCCGTAAAGGGCGCTTTGAGACCAAAGGGGATTTGAGTTGAAAACCCGAAAAGGGCAGCTCAAATTTTGATCGAAAGTGGGGCATACAGTAGTCTTGCTATACTTGAATCAACAGTGAAGAGGTATGCTACGTCTTGGGGCATCGACAAAGTATTCCGAATCCCCTAAACACATATTGAGCTTAAAATGGTCCTCAAGAAGTTTTAACAGAGAAGCTCAAGCTGCGATATCTGGGGCACCTAGTTTCCATCTTACCCATTCTGAATTTGCTATCTTTAATTGTTTTATTCGTTTCAAAATACACTACCAATAAATTTCCTTCTTGATTGTATTTCCTATCTTTGCTTAACTTATTTGTTTCGAGTTATGCTCCTAATTAATTTCCTTCTTGTCCATTGCTATGATCTTGTTCAAGCATCTTGCATGGAAATAACGATTAGTGGACTAATAATACTTTCATAAAAGGATTTTCGCATATTACTCTGGAAGCTTCTAAATAATACAAGAACTTGAAACAGGACTATTGTTTAAAACTCACCAAGTTTAAGGAAAAGTCTAAACTGAGACTATCTCTTCGGATTTTTGTCAAAAATGGTGGTCGAACAAAATGACAAGATATTGCGTCAGTGATACAATCTTGAAGAAAAATGGGCAATGTTAACCCGAGTGAAAAAGGGGAATCATTCTCGAGAAAAAAATGATATTCTGCGTACACATTTGGTTAGGTCACCCGGGGAGTGATCAGTTGATGGAACAAGTTACAGATCATATACTCCTGATTTACAGCAGGTTGGCTTGAAGATGAAACAAATTCTATACCCTTGAGTGGCAGTGGGATGGATTGGAAAAGATTCAGATCCTATGCCCCTAAGTCATAATAAGATGAACCATGAAGTTACAGTGGGGCAAATCTGTTGAGCAATGTATAATTGTTTTCTCGAGTTTTCTGTCGAGAATACCAGTCGAACAAGACGACAGCATAATACGTCAGTGATACAGCCCTGATAAACAATGAGCGATGACACCTTAAGCATTTAAAAAATGGATCATTATCATGAAATTCTGCATTCATGCAAAACACATTTAGTTAGGAGCATTTGATTCATTCCGATCATTGCATCCTAATCATTATACATTTAAAAAAGATCATTCTACATTCATGCAAATATCATCCAGTTAGGAGCATTTGATTCATTTCGATCATTGCATTCCTAATCATTGTTCTCATGACATTCTGCATTCATGCAAATGTCATCCATAATATCATCCAGTTAGGAGCATTTGACTCATTCCGATCATTGCATCCTAATCATTGTACATTTAACAAAGGATCATTCTCATGACATTCTGCATTCATGCAAATGTCATCCATAATATCATTTGGTTAGGAGCATTTGATTCATTCCGATCATTGCATCTTAATCATTGTACTTAAAAAAAAGGGATCATGAAATTTTTGGCATCCATAATACATTTAGTTAGGAGCATTAGACTCGTTCTGATAATTGCATCCTAACCATTTTTGCATAAGCATAAACACATAAAACTGATTTTACAGGATAGGTCCCCCAGAGGACGGTGTCGCAACATCGGTGAATTCACAGATCTTGTCTTCCTGGTTTTGCAGTGAGGTGGATCAAGATACTAGTCCGGCATCCCCGAGTTTACAATGAAGCCAGTTGAAGATAGCCAGATCTTGTCTTCCTGAGTTTGCGGTGAAGTGGATCGAAGATACCGTTCAGCATCCTTGAGTTTGCAGTGGAGCAGATTGAAGATAGCGGATCTTGTTTTCCACGAGTTTGCGATGAAGTGGATCGAAGATACCACCGCATCCACGAGTTTGCGATGAGATCGAGTTGAAGATAGCGGATCTTGTCTTCCCCGAGTTTGCGATAAAGTGGATCGAAGATACGATCGCATCCCCGAGTTTGCGAGTGGAAGCGGTTTGAAGATAGCGAGATCTTGTCTTCCCGAGTTTGCGATGAAGTGGATCGAAGATACCATCGGCATCCCCGAGTTTGCGATGGAAGCGATTGAAGATAGCGAGATCTTGTCTTCCCGAGTTTGCGGTGAAGTGGATCGAAGATACCGATCTAGCATCCCCGAGTTTGCGATGGAGCGATTGAAGATAGCGAGATCTTGTCTTCCCGAGTTTGCGATGAAGTGGGTCGAAGATACCATCGCATCCCCGAGTTTGCGATGGAAGCGGTTTGAAGATAGCAGATCTTATATTCCCGAGTTTGCGATGAAGTGGATCGAAGATACCATCGCATCCACGAGTTTGCAGTGGAGCAGATTGAAGATAACAGATCTTGTCTTCCTAAGTTTGCAGTGAAGTGGATCAAAGATACCACCGCATCATCCACGAGTTTGCGATGGAGTAGACCCGAAGATAGCGAGATCTTGTCTTCCCGAGTTTGCGATGAAGCGGATCGAAAACATTAGTCTTTTCTTCCTGAGGTAGTAAGGGAGCATACTGAAGATTGTATATTTTATCTCCATGAGGTAGCAATGGAGCATATCGAAGACAGTGAATCTTATCTCAATGTATTGGCAATGGAGCAGATTTAAGCCACCAGCCTTATCTCCTGGCTAGCGATGGAGCGAGTTGAAGTTTATAGTCTTATCTTCCTGAGGTAGCAAGGAAGCAGACTGAAAATTGTAGATTTTGTCTCCCTGAGATATCAGTGGAGCAAATCGAAGACGGTGAATCTTCCCGAGGTAGCAAGGGAGTAGATTTAAGCCACCAGCCTTATCTCCCTGAGGTAGCAAGGGAGCAGGTTGAAGTTTGTAGTATTATCTCCCTGAAGTTGCGGCGGAGCAGATTGAAGCTACAAGTTTAATATCCTTGAATTGGATCGAAGTGCTAGTTCTTATACCCCTGAAGATGCAGTGGGATGGAATGAAGCTACTCGAAGAAGAGAAGCACCAAATGAGGCAAGATTCAGCAAGACCGGGCAAAATTGGCCCTTTTAAAGTCTTTGCTCTAGTCTCGTTACACAACAATAAGCAAAGAGGGGCAGCTGTAGAGCCCAATTCTTGCCCGGGCCTTAAACATAAAATAAAGCAAAGTATTAACCAAACAAAAGCCAAAATTAAAAAACCAATTAATAAAACACCAAAAGTTTAAAGAGTTTATCAGTCCATTAAACTACAAAGAGCCCAATTGGCGAGATGCTAAAATAAATCACTACCCAATCTCTAAGCCCAAATACCTAACCCACTTACAACCCAACAGACTAAACCCAATCTTGAAGACGGCCCGAATGGCCCAAATAGTTTCAGCAGACAGAAACCCTAGGGAAGCTTCCAGCCTCGACCAGCGCCGCAGTAGCCTCCCCCGCGCGTGCCTCCACGCTCTCCACTGCTCGTGCTCCCGGACGCCCCACGCGCCTCCGTACGGCACGTCCGCGCCTTCCGTACCTGCAAATAGGATTACCAATAGCACAGAAACATCAAAATACAACAAAAAAAGAATTTTGTATTTTTGATGGCTATAAAAAAGCCATCAAATTTTTGTAACTTTTTTTTACGCACACAGAGAATACAGAGCAATAGAAACCAAAAACAGAGATTCAAAAGGTTTCTTTTCGATTTCATTTTCTTTATTTTTTTTCAAATCCAGTTCTGTAGCATTCATTTCTTTCTTTCTTTTCTACATGCGAAAATAAAAAAAGGGGAAAGGAGAGGGAAATACCTGATTTCGGGCAGCGTCGTCGGGGCTCTGTCTCCTTCATTGAAAGCGCGCCCAAAGGAAATTGGAGCCTTTTCTAGCCGTTTTGATGAGTGCCCGTCGAAGCTTTCACCCCGACCACCACCATTGAAATGGTGGATCGTTGGTAGGAAACCGATTTGGGGTTTCACCGAGGGGAAATGAAAAGGGGGCTAGGGTTTCGTCAAAGGAGATTAGCGAGAGGTTTAATTTGGTTTTTAAAGGGTTGGTGGCCATTAAGAAAACGACGTCGTTTAGGCTCATTTTAATAGCCTTAAAGCGACGCCGTATGGAGTGACCCGGTCCGACCCGATCCAACATCCACGGGATCCGCGTGTTTTTGCGGTGATGGAATATTTGCGCATTCGGTCCCTCTTTTACGCACCTTTATTTGATTAGATCCTAGGTGTATTTTCTTTGTTTCTTTAATTAGGCCCAGATAATTCATGCGCCCTTTTTAATTTAGTCCGGCCTATACACCTGCGTTTTGGTTGTTAAATATTTGCTATTTTAATCCCCGATTATTTGAGCGGTTTTAGTTCATCCTAGGTTTTGTTAAACAAATTCTTTATAAAAACAAACCTTTTAATTTCATTTCTTTTTCAATTAAGTATTTTTAGTCTTTGTTTAAATTCTTATACCTTTTTTTGTATTAAATTTATTTATTATTCAAATTATTTTAATAAAATTGTTTTGAAATCTATTCTACAACGTTTTAATTTGTTTTATTTTCCATTTATATGTATCTTGTTTATATGTATCGTATAAATTTTTTAATTCCAAAATCATATTATGTATCTCTTTGATGTCTCATATAATATTTAATTTAAATACAATTATATGTTATTATTTTATACATACATACATACATATATAATGATAAGACTTTTTTTACACATTATTGATTTTTAAATTATTTTATGTATATATTTCCTCTTAAATCCATCTATATGTATATTTAGTTTCTTTTAAAATTACTTATATATATGTATATATTTCTATTTTAAATTTAGTATACATAATTTATTACTTTGAAAGATCATATTTTATTGTATATTTTAATTTATTTCAGATATTTTTATATATTATTACTTATATATGTTTTTATATATTTAAAATCATATATTATGTTTTTTTGTTTTGTATAATTTATTTCAATTTTTTAATACATATTTCATAAATTCATTTACAAATTATCCTATTTTAAATAATTTCATAAATTATAGATTTCAAACCCCACTTTCTTTATTTTAAAATCCATTCGTTAGCATTCAAAATTTTGTTTTACATTAATTTGCCAATGTAAATTTTGTAGAATTATTGTATCTTGTAGCTTATTGATCTTTGATTGTTAATATGCGTCTTTTAAACCATGCAGTTATCGTTATTGTATATTTGTGCGTTAAATTATTTCTATAATTACATTCATTTGTATAATGTTGAGTTTGCGTGTTATTTCATGATTAATGCTATGCTTGTGCTTCTTGTTATTGTTTTATGTTTCAAACTCCAATGTATTCAAGCCTCTACTAAATGTTTCATTTTTTTAAAATGTATTTTGAGCCAATTTTAAAATTGCGTATTTGAAAATTTCTCAAAATAAGGCAATATTTCGTGTTTGGGAATTCGAGAAATCGTGCGCTATCATGCTGGGCTTCGGTTTTTCGTTTGTCCAAATAATTGAATATCCTTATGAAAATCTCAATGCATGAACTTTGAAAATCATGAGAGGATCTCGGCATCGAGGGTTTGAAACGCTATATCCTATCGTGCTGGATGTGATATTTTATTCCTTCGGAACAGGAGAATCTCAATATCCAATTCGAGTTATTTAAAATTTAAAAAAAAAACGGAATTTCAAATCGTTTCAAACTTTTCGACATTAGGACATCAATTAATCAATTTGGTACCAATTTTGGGCGTTGCGAGGGTGCTAATCCTTTCTCGTACGTAACCGACTCCTGAACCCGTTTTCTTTTTGAAATTCGTAGACCAAAATTAATTTCTTTTAAAAATAAAACAAAATGTTTTATAGGTGACCCGATCACACCTAAACAAAAAGGATTGGTGACGACTCCATGTTTCCTTTTAAAGTCGATCTCCATTTTTCCACTCTTTAAAAAATGGTTTCGACAGTGTTGTCAATATAAATGGTAGTGGAGGTTTCTGGTTCACCCAGAGAGATGAAAAGAAAATGAAGGATTTGTCGTTGTTTTTCTCTCTAATTCAATAGATAGTCCAACATGAATTTTCTTATTTAAAAAAAATTAAAACAATTCATTAAATCTACGTAGTATCTATGTATACAAGAACAGTTGAACATTTTATTATATTTTTAATAGAGTTATCGGATAAACGTGATAAATAGATAATATTAAAAATTATATTTTAAAGTTTTATAACCAAAATATATATTTAATCAAACATAAATGATGAATTTTATAGTTTACTCAAGGGTTTAATAAAAGCATGCATTTGATTGAATGATGGAATGATATCATTTTTAATATATATGTTTAGCAGACTTAATGTCAAAATCTTATACTCTATTTTTTCTTAATAACTTTTTTCACTTAAAAAAAAAATTGTTTCAATATGTCCTTTTACTTTGATAATATTGTTAATACCAACTAAAATAAGATTCAATCAACTAGTTTATATATTTTATTAGTGATAAAAAAAATTAAAACTATATTTTGAAAAGTTTGAGTGTAGTTTTTTTTTTTACAAAATTTAATTAATTTAAATACTTAAAATAATGGACGTCAAATTTTGAAAATTAATTATTACAATTTGATTGGTGACAAAAAGGAGTATAAAATATTATTTAAAAAATATTATAAAAAGCTTAAAACTATTTTTTTTATGGCTTTAAACCTGTTTACAAAATCTTTGATTTTATAATATATATAGTTTCTAAATTCAGTTTCTTATTGGAGCTCAAGAGGGCTTAGGCCTTCACAAAAGTTTAAAATTATATATTTAAATTTATTTATAAAATTTAAATTATTTATTCTTTTAATTATTTAAATTTTAACTTTCTTGTATAAAAAATTTAAAATCTAATCATATATATTGTAATAGGCCAATTTAGCCCGGGCCTATACAAAAAATAATAAACCCAAAATAATAAAACAAAATCCAAGTCCAGTCCAAAATATATCATTTGGCCCGATCGGAATGGCCCATTACTTGAAAAGATTGAAGGTCCATCTACAAGCTTAACGTATATGGGAACACAATCTTCAAGGATATGCAATCTTAGATATGATATACAAATCTTAGATATGATATGCAATCCTAGAAGATATGGTATGTAATCTTAGAAGATATGATATGCAATCTTAGATATGATATGCAAATCTTAGATATGATATGCAATCTTAGAAGATATGGTATGCAATTTTAGAAGATATGATTTTGTAATCTTAGAGATTTAATTTGTAGATACCTTTTAATTTTAGCCGTTGATGTAATTGATCTGTACCATTGGATTTGGGGAGGCTCAACTATAAATAGAGGCATCTCCCTTCATTGTAAAGCACACTTGAGTTTTGGGGGAAGCAATAAGAATTCTTGAGAGCATTCACTCAAATTTCTCTCCTTCTTGCGTTCTTATTTTCTATGGTTTGTTCTTATTTTATTCTTCATTCATCTTCGTTTTTTCAAGCTTTTTTATTTATCCATTTAATTGTTTAATTATTAGTTATACTTTTATTTTATTTGTTTATTTATTATTTTTGTATAGAGATTTATTTTATTTTCACACTTTTGCAAATTTGTATTTTATTTATTTATTCTAATTTTTTACGTGGTATTTATTTCAAACTGTTTTATTTTATTATTTTAGATATTTCTTATTTCAAATAGTTTTATTTTGATTAAGTTTTTTTTATATTATTACTTTAAATTATCTTATATATCATTCATTTTTCTTACTGTTTATATAACGATTATTTTAAAGTGGTTTTATTTTATATCATTTTAAATTATTTTATATTATCTATTTTAAGTTTTCGTATATTGTTTATTTTAAACTTATGTCGAAACCATTTTAAAAGTTTTAGAAAACGGGATCGACTTTTAGAAACAAAAGTGGGAGTCACCACCAATCCTTTTTTTACTTAGGTGTGATTGGATCACCTTGCAAAACATTTTATTTTAAAACATTTAATTTTGGTCTACGAAAAACAAAAAAAAGGGGTTCGGGAGTCGGTTACGTATGAGGAAGGATTAGCACCCTCATAACGCCCAAAAATTGGTACCTAATCGATAAAATCATGTCCAAATGTTTAAAATTTAAAAGTATTTAAAAATATAATTTCTTTAAAGAAACTTTGAGCAATTTAAAAATTTGAGACTTTCTTGTTCCAAAGGAATATAAATATCACATCCAACACGTTAGGACATGATATTTTAAAACCTTCATAATCAAAATCATCTCACGGTTTACAAAACTTGTCAAAAGGATATTTAGTTATTTAGCCAAACGGAAAATCGCACCCAACACGTTAGGGCACTATTTCCCGAATTTCTAAATACCAAAACATTGCCTTATTTTTAAAAACCTTTAAACAAAATATAGTAATTTTATTAAAAAATGTATTTTTATTTTAAACAATAACCATGTGACAATATTACATTTATAAACTATCGAACATAAATATTAAATGCAATTATAATTCACTAACATTTCATATTAATATAGACAATAAAAGAAATAATAACACATATAAAATAAAATAGCACATATGAAATAGTATATATAATATTACAAATAAAAATAATGTATAGACAATAAAAATAGCACCTATATATAATTGAGAAAATAAAATAAGTTTTGACATAAGTAATTAATCAAGAACTAAAAATAAAAACATGTTCATAATATCCAAAAATATAAAAAAAAACTATATATTTAAGAATAAATAATATATTATACAATATAAATAAATTTTAAAAAAATAAAATTTTAACAAAAATAATATATGATAATATAATACTATATAACATAAAATTTTTTGAAGTATGTAACTAATTTATTAATCCTAAAATAATATGTAATAAAAAAACAAATCAAATAAAATAATAAATAATGATTAAGCAATTAAATAAAAAAAACGCATAAGTTCTACCTAACTCCCGCAATATGAAGATTCAACGAAATTCCTTCACCAAAATCTAACTCGAACGGAAGTAACTCAAAAAGAAATGAAGATGAGCGAAGAACAAAATAAGAACAAGCCACAGAAAATAAGAACGCAAAAGGGAGAAATTTAAGTGAATGCTCTCAAGAAATTTTATTACTCCCAATTCCAATGTCATTCAAGTGTGTTTACAATGAAGGGAGAGGCCTCTATTTATAGTTGAGCCTCCCGCATCCAACGGTACATGCATCAATTACATCAACGGCTAAGATTAAAAGGTATCTACAAATTAAATCTCTAAGATTACAAAATCATATCTTTTAATATTACATACCATATCTTCTAAGATTGCATATCATATCTAAGATTTGCATATCATATCTAAGATTGCATATCCTTGAAGATTTTACTTCCATATACGTCAAGCTTGTAGATAGACCTTCAATCTTTTTAAGTAATGGGCCATTCCGATCAGGCCAAATGATATATTTTGATCGGACTTGGACTTTGTTTTATTATTTTGGGTTTATTATTAAGCCCGGGCAAAATGGGCTATTACAATGCCCCTCTTTGCTCATTGTGTCGGTAATAACGAGAATAGAGCAAAGACTATAAAAGGACCAATTTTGCCCGGTCTTGGCCGAGCCTCGACTTCTTGATCCTTGTCTTCTTCAAATGGCTCCAACTCCACTGCAACTTCAATGGTATTGGAACTTCATCTTGATTTCAATAAGTCTCGATAACTTCAATGCGCTTCACTTTGCAACTTCGGAAGGCAATATCCGCTATCTTTGATCTCGCTCCACTTTGCAAACTCGGAGAGATAGGATCTGATGTCTTCAGTCTGCTTCCTTATATCTTCGGGAAGACTTTATTCTTCAGTTTGCTCCACCGCCATATCTATGGAACAAAACATGAAATTTTCAATTTGCTTCCTTACTATTTTCAAGAAGACTTCATTCTTCAGTTTGATCCACTAGGGAACAAAATTTGAAATTTTCAATTCTTCAGTTTGCTCCACTGGGGAGCAAAATCTGAAATTTTCAATTCTTCAGTTTGCTCCACTGGGGAACAAAATCTTAAATTTTTAATTCTTCAGTTTGCTCCAATAGGGAACAAAATCTGAAATTTTCAATTCTTCAGTTTGCTCCACTGTGGGATCAAAATCAAAATTTTCAATTCTTCTATTTGCTCTCTTTGGGAACAAAATCTGAAATTTTCAATTCTTCATTTGCTCCACTGGGAAACAAAATCAAAAATTTCAATTCTTCTGGTTTGCTCCATCGGGAACAAAATTTGAAATTTTCAATTCTTGATTTGCCCCAATGGGAACAAAATCAAAATTTTCAATTCTTCATTTGCTCCAATAGGGAACAAAATCAAAAATTTTCAATTCTTTAGTTTGCTCTACTGGGGAACAAAAACTGAAATTTTCAATTCTTCAGTTTGCTCCACTAGGGAACAAAATCTGAAATTTTCAATTCTTCAGTTAGCTCCACTGGGGAACAAAATCTGAAATTTTCAATTCTTCAGTTTGCTCCACTGGGGAACAAAATCTGAAATTTTTAATTCTCAGTTTGCTCCAATAGGGAACAAAATCTGAAATTTTGAATTTGCTTCCTTACTATCTTCAGGAAGACTTCATTCTTCAGTTTGCTCCACTACCATTTCTAGGGAACGAAATCTGAAATTTTTGGTTTTGCTACACCATCTCTGAGGGACCTGTCCTGTATATTTGAATGTATTATGGATGACTCTTTTGCATGAATGCAGAATGTCATGAGAATGATGATTAGGATGCAAGATCAAAATAAATCTAATGCTTCTAACTAAATGATTTTAAGAATGACATTTGCATGAATGTAGAATGTCATGAGAATTTTTTTTTATGAAAAACTATTAGGACACCATGATCGAAATGAATCAAATGCTCCTAATTGGAAATGTGAGAATGATCCCTTTTGTGTTTGGGTTGTCATCGCTCATGGTTCCTCAAGGTTCCATCTCTGATGCGTTACCATGCTATCTTATTCAAATAGTACCTTTGTGATGTAAACCCAAAGAAACAATCATTTTCTCTTCTCAAAGAGCTTGCCTCGCTGTAATTTCAGAGTTCCTTCCTTTGAACTTTAGGACATAAAAAATTTATACCTCCCACTGCAAGTTCAGGGGAATAACATTTGGTTCCTTGCATCTTTCTGTTACCATTCAGAGGTACAAAACTTGTATCACTTTTACTCAATTTGATTTGTCACCCTATCCCCTGAGTGTAATAATCAATTGTATGAATACAGGGTATCCCGATAATAATCCCCTTTACACTTGGATTGACCCTGTTCGTCATTTGTCGATGTGGTATCACCAACGAAATTGTCTTATCCAATAAAAATCTGAAGAGATAATCATTCTTCAATGTTTCCAACCCTTAGGCTTGGTGAGTTTTGAACAATAGTCTTGTTTCAGATTCCTCATATTATTTAGAAGCTTCTAGAGTAATATGCGAAACTCCTTTTATGAAAGTGTTATTAGTCCATAAATTGTTATTTCAATATAAAATGCTTGAAAAAGGTCACAAAAATGGACGAGAAAGAAATTAGTCAGGAGCATAGCTCCGAGAAATAATTTAATCAAAGATAACCCAGGCAATAAAAGAAAATTGATTTGGGTGTATCTCAAAAAAGAATAAAGCAATCAAAGATAACGAATTTCAAAAATGGGTAAGAATGAAGCTAGATGCCCCAGATATCGTAGCCTGAGCTTCTTTGTTCCAACTTCTTGAGGACCATTTTAAGCTCAATATGTGTTTAGGGGATCCGGAGTATTTTATCGATGCCCCAAGACGTAATATACTTCCTCATTGCTAATTCGGACGTAGCAAGACTATCAGATGCCCCATTTTTAGTCAAAATTTGAGCCGCCCTTTTCGGGTTTTCAACTCAAATCCCCTTTGGTCTCAAAGCGCCCTTTGCGGGTTTTCGCCTTGGCCTCTCCTTTTTCTTTTCTTTTTTTCTTTTTTCTTTTTTTTTTCTTTTTTTTGAGGCGGCCTTTACAGGTTTTCACCTTGATCTTTCCTCTTTTAGGTAAAATATTTCTTGACTGAACTTGAAATCATCGGATTGGGCAAGTCTTCGCCGTCTGTTTCGGTCAATGTTAATGCTCTTCTAGAACAGGCCTTCTTTACAACATAAGGTCCTTCCCAGCTTGGCATCTGCTTTTCTCTAAAATCTTTTTGCAGAAGAAAAATCATTTTCAACATCAGGTTCCTTCACGGAATTCCCTAAGATGAACTTCTCTAAGCTCATATCATCTGGCCGTGACAAATAACTTTTAACCCCTTCTTCAATTAAGTTCAATCGAAAAAAAAAGCTTCAATTCCATAATGGGTAATATGTTGCCCCAGTGAAGGTTCTGGCCGACGTTCAATAAGATAGAGGGTAGTGATAACTTCTTATGCCAATCTTTACAAGTCTTAGCCCCCATTTTTCTTTTCTTTTTTTGGCAACTTTTGCTGCACTGTGATATGCTGCCTGATCTTTGGACCAACTGTAAACTTTGACTTTGTACAGTTATTTAAACGCGATCCTTTGTAGCATTCTGCTAACATCTTGATCTCTTTTTTTTTTTTTTGAAATTTGATGGCTATAGACCTTGTAACATTGACATATGAAGCTACTTCCACTCTCTTAGCAAAGTAAACGATGACTAGGTCGATGAGTCGATATTGGCTAAAAGCTTCTGACGAGATTGGCCCCATCACATCCATGCCCCACATATGGAAACTTTGTGACAATCTGGAGTAGGCATATGAATCTTGTCTACTTAAATTCGGCATAGCTGATACCACCCCTTTCTATATAGATCGACAGTGTCCGATCCTCATGTTTAGCCCGCATCTTAGTATCCCAGGCATGTCCTGATATGATCATGCGAAAATATTTTTGATGTCTCGCATTATTTCTATGGCAAGCTGGGCTTCAATCTTTACCCCTTTCCTAGGCTCGCAATATCCAATGACCCTTTTGTAGAATAAGGTCTGTTTTTCATCTTGTTAAACCATTTTTAACAAGTCAGAAAATATGTCATAATCTCTGTAATCTTCAAAATCTTGAGATCCCTAGACCCATATCTTGTTCAAAAAGGAGTCGATGTAATGTCGTTCATGACGTTGATATCACGGGTACCTAGGTACGAAGGCGAACAAATCCAAAGAATAAATGATTCTAAGGATGATTATTTGGATAGTATGGTCACAAATAAAGAATGAAAGAATATTGATAAAAAAAATTTACAGTATGAAATGTAAAGAATAAAAGAATATGTTTTCAAAAAAAATGCATTTCATTGAAATATAAATTTCGGACACGAGCCTATTTCACAAAAGAATTCTTATTGCCTCTAGGCTTAAGGCGACAAGCATGTTTTGAATATTACTCTAGGTCTGCTTCTAAAAATACAAGAATCTCTTCCTCAGTCCCATTATTCAAAACACTCCCAAGTACACAAGGTTTGGAAACATTATTCCCTGGTTCCTTCTCCGCTTTTGATTTCTTCAAGGAGTCACAACTTTCTTGTCTCCTCCTTCAATAATCACATTTACTGCCTCATCGAAGTGATCTAATTTTGATGAATCGTCGACTTCCACAACTCCCATTTTGATGAGCTTTTCAACCAGCTTTTTAAACGTAGTGCAGTTTTTAATTGAATGACCCTTTATTCCCGCGTGGTACTCGCATTGGGTATTCTTGTTATACCATTTTGGGAACGGAGGTTGCAACGGTTTTGAATAAAATGGGGACACCACGTGTGCGTCAAACAAAATTTGATATAGCTCCTTATATGTCATTGGGATTGGCGTAAATTGGAGCTTTTCAAAGTTTTGCCTTGTGCTCGACTCTTGTCTCGCTGACCCTCGTTGCCCAGCGGTGATCACCTTGGGTTGGTTAACAATAATTGCTTTTGAGTACCCTTTATTGTATGTACCCGTATTATTCACCTCGTCATCCTTTTTCCTAGGAGTAGACCTTCTAGTGGTTTCCCCTGCTTCAATCTTGCCACCCCTTATGGCATTTTCTATCATTTCACCCGCCATGACTATATCCGCAAAGCTTTTAGTGGTGCTTCCTATCATATGGGTGATAAAAGGCGCCTTTAGAGTGTTGATAAACAACATGGTGGTTTCCTTTTCCAAGAGAGGAAGTTGGACTTGCATGGCAATTTCCCTCCATCTTTGTGCGTATTGCCTGAAACTCTCGTTTGATTTCTTTTCCATGTTTTGCAACATGATTCGGTCAGGCGTCATATCTGTGACATGATTATACTGCCTCATGAAGGCTTGAGCTAAGTCTCTCCATAAGCTAATATTAGGGCGGCTCAATTGATTATACCATCTAGAAGCTGCTCCCGTCAAACTATCTTGAAAACAATGGATCAAGAGTTGATCATTGTTCACATAACCAGTCATGCGCCTACAGAACATAGTGATGTGGGCTTCAGGGTAAGTAGTTCCATGGTACTTCTCAAATTCTGACATCTTGAATTTATGAAGAAGTACCAGATCCGGGACCAAACTCAAGTCCTTGGCGTCAATACCGTGATGATGGTCATCATTCTCCAAAGCTTTGAATTTTTCCTCCAACCACCTACAGCGATCTTCCAACTTTCTTGAAGATTCAATTCTTATTCCCTCTATCTCTTCTATGTCCAAATCAGGGACAACGGGGTTGACAGGGTTATCTCCTGGGTTAGATCCCGAGCCTACTTGAAAGTTCATGGGTGGTCTAGGATCAGCTTGACCCTGTTGAGGCCTAATCGTGATAGGTGGCCTTTGGGGATACTCCTCCGGTTGTGTTTACACATGTGGTGGGGTGAATCCACTAGGAAAGTCCTCGTTGTCTTCAGCATTAACTAGGGAACCCTTTCCCTTTTCCATTATCCCACTCATCATCTGGGCCATTTGGGCCATCATATTTCTTTTGGGCTTCCAACATCTGGTCCCTCATCTCTTGTTGAAGCTTTGCCATCTGTTCCTGCATTTGGTCTTGCATATCTCTTTGGAATTGCTCCATTCTCTGGTCCATTTTCCTTGACTTAGCTCGTGTACCGTAAGGGTGTTCCGTTTCCAGATTTTCTCCTATAATTTAAAATAATTAGACTCTCTCTATAAATTTGAATGCATATGATGTTATGTAATGCAAATGCATGAATACAAAGAAAGAGATGCGTTGATTCTGAATTCAGTTACATAAGAAAAACTTTTCTATAAAACAAATTTCTTTACATAAAACGGATCGCATACACGGCCTTGCCCTCATATTCCAAGCAAAAACATTAATACCCTTCCTCGTAAAGGTCAAATCTCGCAAACTTGTAATAAATGCCTTCACTAGCTCCTTTTTGCTTGATCTGGGACGCGACTCCCTGCTCCATAATACTCGTTAGCTTCTTCAAGAAAGTCAAGACGTGATGATTCCCGATTTGTCTTTGTCAGCTTGAATTCTTGGGTAATAAAGTCTTGTATTCCTTCGCCGGCTATCAGTCTTCTCTCGTTGTATTCACTTGGACTATATTCGGACAACCGTATTATAATCCACTTTATCAAAAAATCCATTTTCTTATGACCAACTTTTCTATTTAGTAATCGAATTTGAAATCAACACCTCTTTTCTATGATATGAATGCAATGCAATCAAAACAAAAGAAAACACGTTAGCACATAAAACACCTATTAGGGTGACCACTAAGGTTTGACATAGTTCTACCTAGGGTAAGCCCTTAGGTTTTCTACATATGGTTTAGCTCTAAAGCTGAGGTACTCGAACCAGCAGATTCCTCGATCCTCACCCATTATAGGCTCATATGGATTGAGTTCAGTTCAGGGGAATACATTTCCCTATGGCCATGCGGAAGTGAAAACTTCACGAAGACATAGGTACGGATGTATCCCGGAAGTAGTTCACTAGCCCATGCGGAGGTGAAAACCTCACGAAGATATAGTTTCTCACTCCCACTTAAGGGTGTGACCACAACGGTCATGTAGTGTAATGCAGAGAAATATATTTAAAACCGCATGCATTAAAAGGATCATATTTTTAAAATTAGAATTTTAAATTTGAACAAAAAGACATGAAATTATCAATTTTACGGCCTGACTCTCTTAGTGTCCCCAGCGGAGTCGCCAAGCTGTCGAAACCATTTTAAAAGTTTTAGAAAACGGGATCGACTTTTAGAAACAAAAGTGGGAGTCGCCACCAATCCTTTTTTTACTTAGGTGTGATTGGATCACCTTGCAAAACATTTTATTTAAAAACATTTAATTTTGGTCTACGAAAAACAAAAAAAACTGGTTCGGGAGTCGGTTACATATGAGGAAGGATTAGCACCCTCATAATGCCCAAAAATTGGTACCTAATCGATAAAATCATGTCCAAATGTTTAAAATTTAAAAGTATTTAAAAATATGATTTCTTTAAAGAAACTTTGAGTAATTTAAAAATTTGAGACTTTCTTGTTCCAAAGGAATATAAATATCACATCCAACACGTTAGGACATGATATTTTAAAACCTTCGTAATCAAAATCATCTCACGGTTTACAAAACTTGTCAAAAGGATATTTAGTTATTTAGCCAAACGGAAAATCGCACCCAACACGTTAGGGCACTATTTCCCGAATTTCTAAATACCAAAACATTGCCTTATTTTTAAAAAACCTTTAAACGAAATATAGTAATTTTATAAAAAAATGTATTTTTATTTTAAACAATAACCATGTGACAATATTACATTTATAAACTATCGAACATAAATATTAAATGCAATTATAATTCACTAGCATTTCATATTAATATAGACAATAAAAGAAATAATAACACATATAAAATAAAATAGCACATATGATATATTTTTAAGCTTGTAGATAGACCTTCAATCTTTTTAAGTAATGGGCCATTCCGATCAGGCCAAATGATATATTTTGGACTGGACTTGGACTTTGTTTTATTATTTTGGGTTTATTATTAAGCCCGGGCAAAATGGGCTATTACAACTTATACGTATCTTTTTAGGATTTGTCACATATCATTTTCTTTAAGTCATTTTGTATATTATTTATTTAGATTGATAAATATATTGTTTTATATATTACTTATTTAAACTTACTTCTTATATAATATTTATTTTAAAAAATCATTTATATATTACTATTTCATATATTATTTTTTTTTTGGATTTATTTCAAACTTTTACATATATTATCTACTTAAAAATTTTTATACATGAATTTATTTTTAAGTTGCTTTTTATTGTCGATTTCAAAATCCTTTTCTTTCACATTATTTGTTTTAACATTGTCCATTATTATTTGAAAGCTTGGTACATTTTGTTTTTTATTTGTTTTTTAGATTTGTTATTTTTTTTTTAAAAAAGTCATTAATCTTTATTTATTAATGTGGCCAAATATACCTTCATATTTCAAAATCCATGATTTTTCAAATAAAAAAAATAAGGCAATATTTGATATTTGGGAGTTTTGAGAAAATCGTGCCCTAACTTACTAGGTTTTGATTTTTCTCATTAAGTCCAAATGATTGAGTACCCTTTTTGAAATTAAAACATATGAATTTTTAAATAAAAAACCTATTCTCGGGAATTTAAGATGTTGTGTCCTAACTCACTGGATGCGACGTTTTGTCATCTCGAGGCAAGGATTTCTAAAAAGCAAAGGATATTCAGTGTTTGGAAAATTCGAAAGATCGTGCTCTAACTTACTGAGTTTTGATTTTTCTTTTAAAATCCAAATAATTGAATGTCCATTTAAAATGAAAGGACATAAGTTTTAAAAATCAAAAGGATTGTGTTTTAAAATATATTCAAAATTTTGACATTAGGACATTAATTAATCAATTAGGTACCAATTTTTGGGCGTTACGAGGGTGCTAATCCTTCCTCGTGCGTAATCGACTCCCGAGCCCGTTTTCTCGAATTTTGTAGACCAAAATCATTATTTTAATAAATTAAAATGTTTTATTAAAATGATTAATCTCAAGGTGACCCGATCACACCTCAAAAAAAGATTGGTGGCGACTCCATTTTTGTTTTTAAAGTCGACCCCCGTTGTAGGAGCCCAATTTGCCCGGGCCTTAAATACAATAAAAAAAAAATTAAAACCCATTACATTCAAAACCCAAATTAGCCTAAACCAGCCCAAATCTGTTATTAACCCGAGCCCAATTTACGGTGGCCCAATTGGCCTGGATGACCCAAAACATTTAGGGTTTTGAAAAACCCTAAAAGCTTCCAAAGCCAGCGCCGCAAGCAGCTTTTCCCCTCCCCCACGCGCTCGCCACGTCCGTGCGTACGGCCTCCGTACAGCCACGCATAGCCTCCGTACCTGCAGCCAACAAACAAACGGCAACAGCAAAGGATTCTTTTTGTATTCTTTTTATTTTATTCTGACATTCGGCCTTTAAAAGAAAAGGAAACCATGTAACAATTTTTTTTACGCGCACAGAATACAACAATACAAAAATCAGAAACAAATATTCAAAAAAAGGTTGCTCTTTTTTTCCGATTGCATTTTTTCTTTTATTGTCTATTTCTTTTTTGAATCTATTTCAAGCACTTCTTTTTCTATTTCGATACATTAACAAAAAAGAGAGAGGAGCTACCTTCGTGAGATTCTGTCCGTGCCTCCTCCGTCGCGATCGGAGTTCGGGTATGGGCGTAGACCAAGGGGTGAGGCTTCAAGGCCGGTGCGAAAGGGCCCCCTTTGGACCTTCGTGTACCACCAATCGCCGTTTACAGTGACGCTCTGGTGGTCGGACGAAAGGGTTTTCCTTAGTTGCGGCTGGGGGCTGAGCAGAAAAGGGATTTTAGGGTTTCAATAAAAATGGGGTCTGATAGTTTCAATTTAGTTTAAGGGGATTATAGGCTATTGAGGAAACGCCACCGTTTGGGGCTAATTATAATAGCCTCAATACGACGCCATATGAGGCAAGCTCCGGCCCGACCCGATTGGGTCTCCTAAAGATCTGCGTGCTCCTGCAATGATGGGTTATCTGTGTATTTAGTCCTCCTTTTGCGTGTTGTTTTTCCAATAAAACCTGTTAAATAGTTTCTTTATTTTCCTAATAGATCCCTATAATTTATGTGTTGCGGCGATTTGATCCAACTTGTACACTATTTTTCGGCTATATTCGCACTTTTAGCCCCTGTTCATTTGCATGTATCATGATTAAACCCTGTGTATCTAATATTATCCTGTTTTGCATTAACTAATTTTAACACATTTCAAATTATTTACATACATGTTTGTTATATATATATATTTTCTTGCATAAAAAATGTTTATTTTGAATTCTTTTGCTGATTCAAAATTAATATAATAGAGATACTTTGTCATATACAAATATTTTATCAAAATTATTTTTATTTCACTACCTTATTATCATTTAAATTTGTATGTACATATTTCATCGTATTTCATTTTAAATTATCTTTTGCCTACTTTAAACATTATTTATTCATATAAATGTATATAGGTTTACATTCAAATTTTCCTTTAAAATGTATATATATTTTTTATTATATGTATGCCGTTTTAAATCTATCTATATAAATTCATTTGCTCTTAAAATTGTTTATATATATATGTTTTTATTTCATTTTAAAATTAGCGTATATAATTTATTAATTTGAGAGATCATATTTTATTTATTTCACACAATTTTAATATATGATTATCTATATACTCTGTTGTGTATTTGTGCGTAAATCATTTATATAATTATGTCCATTTGTATAATGTTGAGTTTATATGTTATCTTATGCTTAAATGCTATGCTTGTGTTACTCGTTAGTGTTTTATGTCTCAAATTCAAAATACGATCGAGCCATTACTAAATGTTCCATATTATTACATGTACCAAATAAAATGTATTTTGAACCAATTTTAAAATGATGTATTTAAAAAATTTGCAAGATAAGGCAATATTTGTGTGTTTGGAAATTCGAAAAATTATGCCCTAACGTGCTGGGTGTAAATTTTCCGTTCGACCAAATAACCAAATACCCTTTTATCACATGTTTTGAAGATCAAAGATGATCTCGGCATCAAGGTATAAACGTGTCATATCCTAACGTGTTGGATATGATATTTTTATTCTTTTGAAACGAGTGAATCTCGAGATCCAATTCAAAATTAATTAACATTCTTTAAAAAGAATCATACCTTAAACATTTCCAAGTTTTCAACGCAAGGACATTAGCTAATCAATTTGGTACCAGTTTTGGGCATGCGAGGGTGCTAATCCTTCCTCGTGCGTAATCGACTCCCGAACCTGTTTTTTTATTTCGTAGACCAAAATTATTTTTTTAGGTGATCAAATCCCACCCAAACAAAAGGGTTGGTGGCGACTCCATATTTTTAAAGTCGATCCCCATTTTTTTTCAAACCTAAAACAAAAAAATGGTTTCGACAGCTTGGCGACTCCACTGGGGACGTTGAGAGTCAGGCCATAGATTGATTAAGTTTTGTCCTTTTATTTGAAAACTTGGAAAATTGTTTTGAAAAATCACGTTTCTTTTAATGCATTTATTGATGTTATGATTAAAATCTCGTAGAATACTCTGGCATTGCATTGCATGACCATTGTGGTTACACCTGCAAGTGGGAGTGAGAAACTATGCCTTCGTGAGGTTTTCACCTCCGCACGGGCTAGTGGACTGCTTCCGGGATACATCCGTACCTATGTCTTCGTGAGGTTTTCACCTCCGTATGGGCATAGGGAAATGTATCCCCCTGAATCGAACTTGATCCATATGAGCCTATAATGGGTGAGGATCGAGGAATCTGCTGGTTCAGGTACCCATTCTCTAGAACCAAGCCGCATATAGTAGCCCTAAGAGCCCACCCTAGGTAGAGCTATGCAAAACTTTTAGTGGTTACCCAGATAGGCACTTGATAATATTTTGTTTGTTTTTAATTTTATCATGCGATACTGACTTGTTGTGTTTTGATTTGTTTTCTTGTTACATGTCATTTCATATTAAAGAGGTGTCGATTCCTGTTCAGTTGCTAAGATAGAAAGTTTACCATGGAAAATGAATTTCTTGATAAAGTGGAGGATAATTCGGCTGTTCGCACGTGGTCAGAGGAGTTGCAATTGGAAAAGGGGAATAGTCTAGTTGAAGGATACATGTCAGAGCTGTGGGACTTCACCCGCATTAGTGTGACGCAAAATGAGCTTCAAGAATTGAGGGATATTTGGACTCATTGGGAGTATGAGACTAAACAGATGTTTTACCACAACTATGGTGATATTGCTTATTTACTTGATGTCAAGGTAGATAAACGCTTGTTTAGGGCTATGGTTCAGTTTTGGAATTCTGCATATAGTTGTTTCACTTTTGGAAAGCTAGATTTGGTGCCTACTATAGAGGAATACACTACCTTACTTCGTTGTCCAGGGGTCCAAGTCGATAAAGTTTATATTAGGGCTGCTATGTTCCTCCTTTCGTGAAGAAGTTGATGAAAATTACGAGAATGAGTGAACAGTGGGTTTCATCTCATATTCAGTAAAAGGGCGAAGGAAAATGTATTCCTTGGGTATATTTGAGAGATTTGATCTTGATGCACCCTGATGTAAAGAGGAAAATTGATATCTTTGCTTTAAGTATTTACGGATTAGTCATCTTCCCTAAAGCTCTAAGGCATATAGATGAAGCCGTCACGGATTTATTTGATCGGTTCGATAAGCAAGTTACACCTGTTCTTGCAATTCTCGCTGAGACCTTCAGATCCTTCAATGCATGTCGAAGAGCAGGAGAAGGTAGGTTTGTCGGATGTGCACAATTATTGATGGCTTGGTTTCACGGTCACTTCTGGAAGGTAGATAAAATCTCTTATCGACCTTTTTGTAAGAACTATTCACCTTTAAAAGAAGAAGTAACTACGCCGAGGCGGGAAGATATATTAGCAGAAGGGTGGATGATGATTTTTCAGAACCTTCAAGAAGAGGATATTGAGTGGAGAGCTCCATGGATGGTGCCTGATGAGATACTTTACAAATGTGGAAGCTTTGATTGGGTCCCTTTACCCGGGATTTAGGGAGCCATTGGATACGCTCATTTGCTTGCAACAAGACAAAGATAAGTCCGCATACTTGTGCCTGGTGACGCATGGATTGGCTCAAAGTGAATTCTCTTATAAAGAAGAGAACTATAAGAAAAAGATTCGGGAAATTGCAAATGCTTGGAAGCAAACCCGTCGGATGAAGAAAGTAAGCGTGGGCGAAATGACGACTCCTGAGTATAAAGTGTGGTTAAGAAGAAGGGTTAACGGTAATATTCCGGGACCAAATTTAGATGATGCTCGATCTATGGAAGAATGCTTGCGAGTAGTCCTGACGGAGCTAGAGATTATAAAGCAGGATTTTGAAAAACAGAGTACAGAGTTTGGAAAGAAAATTGAGCAGCTAGAGGAAGAAAAATTGCACCTAAGGTTAGATGTGGAAGTACAAAAATCAGAAGATGAGAAGTTAAGAAAGGGGAAAAATAAAGCTGAAGAGGATGAGGATCTAGATAGTCTAAAGACAGATTACAAGAAGATGCGGCTATCAATGAGATCTGCTGGCCTAAGAAAAACTGCAGATCAATGGCGACAAGAAGTGTAAGAGGAAAAAGTTAAGGCTGAGCAATGGGAAAAGAAATTTTAAGAAATGCAGGCTCAAAACGAGATTTTAGAAAGGCAAATGTTAGAAAGCCAAAATGGAAGAAATGAACTAAAGGCTAGGGTGGCGGAATTGGAAAGGTCTCTTTGTCATCATCAAACTGTAATTCTGCAGTGATTTTACTAAAAGCAAGCTTGAGCAAAATTGAGGAAATGAAAAAGAAAATTGAAGAATTAGAAGTTGCATTACAGAATTGTCAAAACCGTATTGGGTCCCTAGAGGTGAATGAAGAGCGATGGAAAGAAGAGCTTCACTACTCTCAGAATCAAGTTAGAAATAGGGATTACGTCACGGGAGAAGCCATAACCTAAATTCGAGAGGTAGCTGACTACGTGCAGATTTTGGCAGTGCAAGCGGATATGCTGAGTATACAATATGAGTCGCGGTCAGATCATGGACAGGAACTAGCTTCACTACTTAGGAAAATTAAAGCTTTGGGCATTAAAGCCAAGTCATATCTGTAATCTATTTTATGTAAAGAATCTTATTTTCTAATAAAATTTTCTATATGGAATTGAATCAGAACCGACACCTTCTTTGCATTCATGCATTTGCATCCGTTTTCATTTCATTCATATGCATTAAAGGTCATAGAAGGATTCTAATTAATTAAATTATTTCAACATTAACCTAGACACTGGCAAAACTAAACATCCATACGGTACCCGAACCAAAATGAAAGATATGGATCAGAGATTAGAGAAGCTTGAACAACTCCAAAGGGAAATGCAGGATAAACTTCAGCTGCAAATGCAAGAATAGCTTGCTAAGATCCAGTAGGATATGATGGATCGGATGATGGAATCACAAAAACCATGATGTCTCAATTGACTCAATTACTGGCAGGAGGAATAGACAAAGGGAAAAGCCCTATGGATAATATCACAGAAAGTAATCAATATCCTACTGACTTTACTCCAACGCGTGTACATGCACCGCCAGAGATAAGTCCACAAGGGCCACCTGTCTCTATCAGGCTACAATAGATTCCAGCTGGAGCCTCGATACCGATGAATTTCTAGGACGGCTCAGGCTTTAACCCTGGCCGTAGTCCAATCAATCCCAATGTCTCTGATTTGGATGAGATAGCTGAAGGAGAGAGCGCAAAAGTGGAATTACCAAAGCAGCTAGAAGATAGATGTAAATGGTTGGAAGAGAAGTTTAAGGCAATAGAAAATGCTGATAGCTGTTAGAATCGATGCCAAGGATTTAAGCTTGGTCCCAGACTTGGTGCTCCCATACAAATTCAAGATGCCTGAATTCGAGAAATACAATGGGACAAGTTGCCCCGAGACCCATATTACTATGTTTTGTAGAAGGATGACGGGATAGCCAACATCGTGCCTGTCCCTAAGAAAGATGGGAAAGTGCGAATGTGTGTAGATTATAGAGACCTAAATAAGGCTAGCCCAAAGGATAATTTTCCTTTACCTCATATTGATACTCTAGTGGATAACACACAGTGAGGTCGTTTCATTGCTTTTCATTTATGGATGGATTCTCGGGGTACAATCAGATAAAAATGCATCCTGAAGATATGGGAAATACTACCTTCATAACATTGTGGGGTAAGTTCTGTTACGAAGTAATGCCGTTTGGGTTGAAAAATGCGGGGGCTACGTACCAAAGAGCTATGGTGACTTTGTTCCATGACATGATGCACAAAGAGATTGAAGTCTACGTCGATGATATGATTGCAAAATCCCGAACAGAGGTTGAATATATCCAAGTTTTGAGAAAATTGTTCTTGAGACTGAGGAAATTCCAGTTAAAGCTCAATCCCACAAAATGCACTTTTGGAGCTAGATCGGGAAAATTGTTAGGCTTCATAGTCAGTGAAAAGGGAATCGAGATTGACTCAGACAAGGTCCGGGCTATACAGGAATTGCCTCCACCGCGCACTCAAAAAGAAGTTCGAGGTTTCCTTGGAAGGTTAATTTACATTGCTCGGTTTATTTCACAGTTAACCAAAAAATGTGACCCCATATTTCTTCTTCTGAAGAAACATAATCCAGGTGTGTGGGATGATGAATGCCAGAAAGCTTTCGATAGGGTCAAACAGTACTTGTCAAATCCTCCAGTCTTGTCACCCCCTAGCCCAGATAGGCCACTAATCCTGTACTTAACAGTATTTGATCACTCTATGGGGTGTGTACTGGGTCAGCATGATGATTCAGGAAGAAAAGAAAAGGCGATATACTACCTTAGTAAGAAATTCACTGAGTGTGAGATGAGATATTCACCAATTGAAAAATTGTGTTGTGCCTTGATTTGGACAACTCGGAGATTGAGACAATACATGTTGTACCACACCACCTGGTTAATCTCGAAATTAGACCCCCTAAAGTACAAGATGGAGTCAACTTCTTTAAATGGAAGGATGGCCAGATGGTAAGTTTTTCTTTCTGAATTCGACATCATCTATGTGAGTCAAAAAGCTGTGAAAGGGAGCGCAATAGCAGACTTTCTAGCAAGCAGAGCTTTAGAGGATTACGAGTCATTGAATTTTGATTTCCCCAATGAGGATTTAATGTATGTAGAGGCAGTGAAGGAAGACGCCATAAGGAATCATCTTTGGAAGCTAAATTTCGACGGACCATCAAATGCTGTCGGTAATGGAATTGGGGCAGTCTTAGTAGCCCCAAATGGAGATCATTACCCATTCACTTGCAAATTGGATTTCGATTGTACAAATAATATGGCAGAATATGAAGCATGTATCATGGGACTCCGGGCAGCCATTGAGCGCGAAATCAAAGTGCTAGAAGTATATGGAGATTCTACACTAGTGATCTACCAACTAAAAGGCGAATGGGAAACAAGAGACCCCAAATTGATCAATTACCGAAGGATAGTTATGGGGTTAATTGAGGAGTTTGACGATATCACTTTTAGTTATCTCCCACGAGAAGAAAATCACATGGTAGATGCTTTGGCCACTTTGGCCTCCATGATCAAAGTAAGCAAACAAGAGGATGTGAAGCCTATCCAAATGAGTATCTACGAAGCTCCAGCCCATTGCTATAATGTGGATGAAGAGGAAAGAGATAATCACCCTTGGTATCACGATATATTGCGATACGTGAGAAATCGTTAATATCCCGAGCAGGCAACTGAGAATGATAAGAGGACGTTGAAAAGGCTAGCCTGTGGTTATGTCTTAGACGGGGAGGTCTTGTACAAAAGACGAAAGGATCAAGTACTTTTGAGATGTGTGGATGCTATTGAAGCTAAGAAAATTCTGGAAGAAGTCCATGAGGGTGTCTGTGGGACTCATGCCAACGACTTTACAATGGCCAGACAGATTATGAGATTCAGATACTATTGGTCAACCATGGAAGGTGACTGCATCAACTATGCCAAGAGATGTCACAAATGCCAGATTTATGGGGACAAAATTCATGTACCCCCTTCACCCCTGCATGTTATGACTTCTCCATGGCCTTTCTCTATATGGGGCATGGATGTCATTGGACCAATTTTTCTGAAAGCTTTGAATGGGCATCGATTCATTTTTGTAGTAATTGATTACTTCACCAAGTGGGTAGAGGCCGCTTCGTACGCTAGCGTCACTAAATCGGCAGTTAGCAGATTCTTAAAAAAGAAAATTATATGCCGATATGAGATGCCTGAGAAGATCATATCTGATAATGCACTCAACTTGAACAACAATACGATAGCGGAAGTTTGTAGTCAGTTCAAGATCAGACACCACAACTCGTCGCCGTATCGTCCAAAAATGAATGGTGCAGTAGAAGCAGCTAATAAAAACATTAAGAAGATTGTAGGAAAAACGACAGAAACTTATAGAGATTGGCACGAGAAGTTGCCCTTTGCCCTCTATGCCTATCAAACATTTGTCAGAACTTCTACTGGGGCAACACCTTTCTCGTTGGTTTACGGAATGGAGGCAGTGTTACCTATTGAAGTAGAGATACCTTCCCTCCGAGTCCTGTCAGAACTAAAGTTAGATGAAGCAGAATGGATCCAATCTCGGTATGATCAATTGAACTTGATTGAGGAAGAGAGGCTAAGGGCTATCCAAAGATGGGCGGTGTATATCAAAATGAATGATACGAGCTTACGATAAAAAAAAGTCTCGCCCTGAGAGGAATTTCATGAGGGAGACTTGGTATTGAAAAAGATTCTCCCTATACAAAGAGATTTCAGAGGAAAATGGATGCCAAATTGGGAAGGACCTTACGTGGTAAATAAGGCTTTCTCCGGTGGAGCACTAATTTTGGCCGAAATGGATGGGAAAAACTTGCCCAATCCTGTAAATTCGGATTCAGTCAAGAAGTACTACACGTAAAGAAGGAAAAGGCCAAGGTGAAAACCCGCAAAGGGCACTTTGAGACCAAAAAAAAAAAAGAAAAAAAAAAAACGGAGAGGTCAAGGTGAAAACCTGCAAAGGGCGCTTTGAGACCAAAGGGATTTGAGTTGAAAACCCGAAAAGGACGGCTCAAATTATGACATGTGGTGATCCTGCTATACTTCAATTAACAAGGAAGGGGTATGTTGCGTCTTGGTGCATCGACAAAGTACTCAAGATCTCCTAAACACATGTCGAACTCAAAACAGTCTTCCAGACGCTCGGGCAGAAAAGCTCAGGCTGAGATATCTGGAGGGCGCATAGTATTCGTTTTTTATTCACATTGAATGTGCTATCTTTGAATACTTTTTTCTTTTCAAGATGTGCATTTTTGATTAAATTCTTTTGTTAATTTATCTTAAGCTTTACTTCACACCAATGTTATTCTCATTTATTGTTATTTCCTCTATGCAAGCATGTTGCATTGAAATAATGATGGATGAACTAATAATGCTTTCATAAAAAAAGTTCTGCATATTACTCTAGAGGTTTCTGAATAATACAAGAACCTAAAACAGGACTATTGTTTAGAACTTACCAGGTCTAAAGGCTTGATAATATTTGAGAAGGAGGTGTCTAAATAGTGATGATCTCTTTGTTTTAAAATACCATGGCAGAGATGAGGCTTTAACAAACAGACAATAAGAAGGAGACCATTCTTAAAGATGAAATTTTGTGTTCAGGCTTAACACTTAGAGAATGGTGTAACAGATTATTCTGGATCCTATACACTTGAGTCACGGCGAGTGGCAGCATAATAATACAAACCTTGCGCCTTCGAGGTATGATGGAATGGACCTTGAAGTTACAACGGGGGCAAATCAGTTGAGCAAAGTATGATTGTTTCTCTGGGTTTTGGGTCAAAATACCAGCCAAACAAGGACAACATGATGCGAGCAAGGATGCCCTTAAACATTTGAAAAGGATCATTCTCATGAAATTCTTTATTCATGCAAGATACATTCAGTTAGGAGCATTCGATTCATTCTGATCAGTGCATCCTAATCATTGTAAAAAATCACTCTCATGACATTCGACATTTATGTGAATACATTTAGTTAGGAGCATTAGATTCATTCCGATCATTGCATCCTAACCATTTTGCATAAGCATAAACACAAAACCGATTTTACAGGACAGGTCCCCTAGAGGACGGTGTCGCAACATCGGTGAATTCAAAGATCTTGCCTTCCTGAGTGAAGTGGATCGAAGATACCAGTCTGGCATCCCAGAGTTTACAGTGGAGCAGATTGAAGATAGAGGATCTTGCCTTCCTGAGCGAAGCGGATCGAAGATACAAATTTCATCACCTCGAAGTCCCAGTGGAGCAGGTTGAGGCTACAAATCCCTCCTCCCTGAGGTTATTGAGGATCAACCTTTATTTCTGAGAAGTTTCAGTGAGAAGATCGAAACTACAAATCTCTTCTCTCTAGATACTTATCACCTCGAAGTCCCAGTGGAGCAGGTTGAGACTACAAATCCCTTCTCCCTGAAGTTATTGAGGATCAACCTTTATTTCCGAGAAGTCTCAGTGAGAAGATCGAAGCTACAAATCTCTTCTTTCTGTATTCTCATCATCTCGAAGTCCCAGTGGAGTAGGTTGAGACTACAAATCCCTTCTCCCTGAGGTTACAGTTGAGCAGATTGAAGCTACAAGTCTGGAATCGAAGCGCTAGTTCCCGGGCCCCTGAAGATGCAGTGGGATGGAATGAAGCTACTCGAAGAAGGAAAACACCAAAAAGCCGATATTTTACAAGACCAGGCAAATTTGGCCCACTTTTAAGTCTTTGCTTCATTCCCGTTACACGACAATAAGCAAAGAGGGGCAGCTGTAGGAGCCCAATTTGCCCGGGCCTTAAATACAATAAAAACAAAATTAAAACCCATTACATTCAAAACCCAAATTAGCCTAAACCAGCCCAAATCTGTTATTAACCCGAGCCCAATTTACGATGGCCCAATTAGCCTGGATGACCCAAAACATTTAGGGTTTCAGAAAACCCTAAAAGCTTCCAAAGCCAGCGCCGCAAGCAGCTTTTCCCCTCCCCCACGCGCTCACAACGTTCGCGCGTACGGCCTCCGTATAGCCACGCATAGCCTCCGTACCTGCAGCCAACAAATAAACGGCAGCAGCAAAGGATTCTTTTTGTATTCTTTTTATTTTATTCTGACTTTCGGCCTTTAAAAGAAAAGGAAACCATGTAACAACTTTTTTTTACGCGCACAGAATACAACAATACAAAAATCAGAAACAGATATTCAAAAAAAGGTTGCTCTTTTTTTTCGATTGCATTTTTTCTTTTATTGTCTATTTATTTTTTGAATCTATTTCAAGCACTTCTTTTTCTATTTCGATACATTAACAAAAAAGAGAGAGGAGCTACCTTCGTGAGATTCCGTCCGTGCCTCCTCCGTCGTGATCGGAGTTCGGGTATGGGCGTAGACCGAGGGGTGAGGCTTCAAGGCCGGTGCGAAAGGGCCCCCTTTGGACCTTCGTGTACCACCAAGTGCCGTTTACACTGACGCTCTGGTGGTCGGACGAAAGGGTTTTCCTTAGTTGCGGCTGGGGGCTGAGCAGAAAAGGGATTTTAGGGTTTCAATAAAAAATGGGTCTGATAGTTTCAATTTAGTTTAAGGGGATTATAGGCTATTGAGGAAACGGCACCATTTGGGGCTAATTATAATAGCCTCAATACGATGCCGTATGAGGCAAGCTCCGGCCCGACCCGATTGGGTCTCCTAAAGATCCGCGTGCTCCTGCAATGATGGGTTATCTGTGTATTTAGTCCTCCTTTTGCGTGTTGTTTTTCCAATAAAACCTGTTAAATAGTTTCTTTATTTTCCTAATTGATCCCTATAATTTATGCGCTGCGGCGATTTGATCCAACTTGTACACTATTTTTCGGCTATATTTGCACTTTTAGTCCCTGTTCATTTGCATGTATCATGATTAAACCTTGTGTATCTAATATTATCCTGTTTTGCATTAACTAATTTTAACACATTTCAAATTATTTACATACATGTTTGTTATATATATATTTTCTTGCATAAAAAATGTTTATTTTGAATTCTTTTGCTGATTCAAAATTAGTATAATAGAGATACTTTGTCATATACAAATATTTTATCAAAATTATTTTTATTTCACTACCTTATTATCATTTAAATTTGTATGTACATATTTCATCGTATTTCATTTTAAATTATCTTTTGCCTACTTTAAACATTATTTATTCATATAATTGTATATAGGTTTACATTCAAATTTTCCTTTAAAATGTATATATTTTTTATTATATGTATGCCCTTTTAAATCTATCTATATAAATTCATTTGCTCTTAAAATTGTTTATATATATATGTTTTTATTTCATTTTAAAATTAGCGTATATAATTTATTAATTTGAGAGATCATATTTTATTTATTTCACACAATTTTAATATATGATTATCTATATACTTTTGTAACATCCCAAAATTGGGCCTAGTAGGATTGGGCCGATTGGGAATTGGGCTTTAGGAAAATTAGAATATTATTTATTTTTGTGTTGGCTTGGGTATGAATTTTGTGTGATAGCATAGTCTTGTGAAGGCTTGTTTTATTTAGGAAGTTAGAATAATTTTTAGTTTGGGATATTTAATGAAGTAGGATTAAGTGAGCTTGACACTTAAGTTAATTGAGTGTTCATTTAATGCATAAGAGGAGTAAGTGGCAAGTTGGTTAAGGAGCTTGAAAGGTAGCTTGAGGTTAGAGGTTTGAGTGGTATGTTTAGCATTTTGAAGGTTTATTTTTGTGTATTAGCATTGATGGCCGGTCAAACTTATTTATGATAGGTGGACTAATAACTTTTGGTAAGTTGAATTTATGATTAAGGAAAGCTTAATTTAGGGGATAAGAATCTTGAACTTATGGCATGATGAGGGGACAAAGCCATGGAATAGGGAGGATGTTTTGGAAAGTAATCCTAGGCTTTAGTGCATGTATGTGGACGGCATGGGTGTCTAGGTGGGTGGCCGAATTTTGTTAGGTGGTTTAGGGGAAATATTTGGCCAATTCCTCTTTTGTGCATCTTTTGCATTTTGCTTTTCCTCTCCAAAAACTCTTCTTTGGCCGAATGTTTATTGTACATTTTGTGCAAATTTTGCTTTTGTTTTAGCCTTCATTTCATTGAACCAAAAATACTATTTTCTTTCTCTCATCTTTCCACTTGAAACTAAAACTTCATTTTGGCATTTTATGCACTTTTCTTTTTGGTAAACAAAGAGTTGGCCGAATCTTTCAACCCCATCTTCTCTCTTATTCTTTTTCTTTCATTTGGCCGAACCTCTTTCTTCCTCAAATCCTCTTTTCTTTTCTTTCTTCCATTGTTGATTAAACCGAATCCCCATTCACTCATTGTTATTCTCTTTTCTACTTATATTCCCTCACTTTTATTCACATATTTTTCTCCTTTCATTACTATATAGCCAAAATCTTTCCTTCTCCATTAGAGTTACTTTGGTCGAATATCAAGGGAGCACAAGATCCTTTTTGGGATTCTTTTTCAAGCATTAGTAAGAGGGAAGCCATAGCCATTAAGGGAAGCTTTTGGGATTTATTCTCCTAAGGAAAGGTGGTAAGTAACATTCGGCTATAGGCTTTGGTTATGAATAGATGTGCAAGCTAATTATTATCAAGTGTTTTGGTAGGAATCTCGATAGGACAAGTGACAAATACGGAATTCGGTGAATTGGAGGAAACAACGTCTCGAGATTTCGCTAGTATATTCGAGAATTGCTAGAAAATAGGTGTGTAAGATCTCTATACACACTTTATTAATTTACGTGCTATTATTATTTGCCTTAGATCTTTTGGTTGTGATTTGCTTATGGCTAAGCATGGAATTCGAGTAAGTCCCTAATTTGTAATTTTTGATATATGATTTGTATGCCATTACATGATGTTAAATGCTATGACATGAAACATGATAATTGATATATAAGCATGTGATGGTGGGATTGATGAGAGGAGGGGATGAATTATGGATCTGTCGTCGATGGTTTTGACCACAAGATGGGTTGGCCCCATCAGATTATTTGTGACCTATGGTCATCGGTGGTTTTGACCACAACGATTGATTAATTTGCGACTAAGTCCCGGTGGTTTGGTACCACCATGGTTTTGACCACACTTGATTATTGTGACCTATGGTCATCGGTGGTTTTGACCACACGATGGGTTGGCCCCATCATCCGATTTGTGACTCTAAGTCATCGGTGGTTTTGACCACCGGTGGTTTTGACCACACGGGGTAGAAAAGGAGTATGGATGGCTAGTTGGGTTGCATGTGCATGTTTATTAATGACTTGTGTATGAGTTACTTTACCGGGTGGGGATTACACACCGAGTCTTGGTGACTCACCCTTTCCCTTAACATTTTGCGGATGAGTAGATCGCGGAAATGGAGCCTGGATGGACTCGAGGTGGCCATGCAGTGGAGTTTTTAATAAATGAATTTTAGATTTTATCTATCTTTCTTTTGGATTTATGTTGTTTAATTGTAATAAGGCCTCCTAGGATTATTTTATTATTGCTGCATGTTTTGAATGTTTTGTTTAAACTATTCGATGATGTTAAAACGGATGCACATGTTTTCTCAAATTAAACGCAAAATGTTTTAAGGTACCATCGGGTACATTTGAAATTTGTAAACAACTCGACTCAACAAATATTTATTAAGTATGGTTTTTAACAAAGAAATTTAATTTGAAAGGCATTTCACAAATTTTAAAATCAGATCTTAAAAATGGTTTTCAAAATGTTTTCTCTGTAGCAAACCAAATTCGGTCGTAATGTTTGGGCCGAGTTTGGGGTGTTACAAAATTGGTATCAGAGCCCAGTTCAAAGCTCGGCTGTGGGGGCCCAAGGCCTAAAATGTTTTTGTAGGCCTTTGAGAAATATTTTTGGTTTTGAATAGCATGGCACCGAGTCTCCGGCACCTATCCGCCCAGGTAAGTACTCCTAACTTCAGTATGATTTATTTTCTCAGAGAAGGGTAGGAAGCATGGAACGAGATAGTAATAAGTACTTTAAACCTTAGGATTAGTTTACCCCAACAAGGACATAAAACTTTAAAAGCCTAATTAAACAAACCTAGGACCAAGTCGCCGAGTTAGGGTATGGTAACCCTGGTGCGCATGTCTAGGATTGGATCCGGAAGAGCTTGGTACTTAAGCAGTCCTCGTGACTCACCTCCTCTTCGCAGAATCCTACAGTGCGTAGCTTCGGTTCACCCTAACCAAGAGGACTCGGTCATAGGCAAAACCTAAATAAAACCCGAAAGGGACTAGCCATGTTTTAAGGAAAACTTCAGTTTAAAATCACTAAATTATCTCTTTTAGATAGTAGGACAAATTTATCTTCTGAAATTATCAAATATTCCCGGTTTATCAAAATTACCAAAATGCCCTTAGTGGCAAAATTACCAAAATACCCTCCAGGTTTTCAAAATTTTGTCTTTGTACCTTTAAATTGCAAAATTTACAAGGAATACTCCTCGATTTTAGAAGTTACAAAATGTTTTGATTCATTAAAATTTTAAAATTTTCTTGATTTATTAAGAAAATACCCACAGAGGAAAATGACGAAAAATACCCTTGGGATAGAAACCGACGAAACGTCCAAGAGTGAATAGGAATGAAAGGTATTAGGGAATGGATGTTCTTCTCTGTGTGAACTAGGATAGAGGACTTAAAACCTTATGTGATCGAAAGAATCTCTATTAAACTCCCTTCATAAAAATTTCTTCACGAATAACCAAGTGAAACAAAGTACTAATCCATAAGATTTTTCTAATAGATTAAAAGAGCGATAGTTAGAATGAGCTCTAGAGGACGGGGTCGTCGTGGACGCGGAAGGGGAAGGATGACCGTGTCTGAACCCGTTAGGTCGGGTCAAGGTTCGAGAATGAAGTACCATCGCCACCACCACCTCCAACTTTTGGAGCCGAGGAGCGAGATCGGGCCGGAGGTGGTGGCGATGTCGCAAGTCGTGTTGCGAGTCCTTGAGTTGGTGGTCACAGGCTAGTGGAAATTTGGGAGCTCGGAAATCGTTTTCCGAGCGACTCGATCTAACTGAGTGAGGTATTTTGGGGTGTGTCGGGAGTGGCACCCAATCAGGCGCGGTGAGTATTGGTTGGAATCCACCGAAAGGATTATGGGTGATTTGGATTTCACCGCCGAGGAGAAGATGAAGGTATTATCTCCTTGCTTCGGGATGAGTCTTATCGGTGGTGGCTCACCGTAAGGGATGGAACTGTGGCGAGAAAATCTCACGTGGAATTCTTCAGGAAGCTTACCAAAAGAAGTATATTGGAACTAGCTATGTAGACGCCAAACAGTGAAGGCTTTCTTGAACTGGTTCGGAAATAAGTCGATGGCGGAATATGAGGCCGAGTTCCTCCGGTTGAGTAGGTATGCTCGTAGTATGGTGGGTACCGAGCATGAACGTTGTGTTAGATTCGAAGATGGGCCGAGAGATGAGTGAGAATGATGATAGCTCCACAAACAGCGGGAGTTTGTTTGTCCTAGTAGAGAAATCAAAGGTTGTTTGAAGAGGTAAGAGACAATTAGTTAACCGGAACCAACGGAATTGGAATAAGAGGAGCTCGGAACCTTCAAGGTTCTCGGGTAATGAAATGAAGAGGACGAGGTTTGATGGGTCGATCAAGTCGCTAGGCTCTGCTCTTTGCTACTAATCCTCGATGGCCGCCACGGTGTGATAAGTGTGGCAAGTTTCACAAGGGGGAGTGTTGGAATGGTAATCGAGGATGTTTTGAGTGTGGATCGTTTGATCACCGTGTGAGGGATTGTCCCCGGAGTTAGCTAAGAATCACCAGGAGGGTCGAACCGTGCTCGGGTTAGAAATGAAGGACCACCACGGAGAGGTCGTGGTAATGGTGATGGTAACGGGTGTGGCCGAGGTGTCTTTGAAGTACAGAGGCGCGAGGCAACCAAGGTTGGTTTATGCGCTTGGCCGTCGCGAGGAGGAAGATGTGCCGATATGACAACGGGTAAGTTCTTATTTCCTAATACCCTCAATTGTCTTATTTGTGGTTACGTTAGTTTGTTCTTTTGAGTTGGTGAAGTGTGGGAAAAATTTGATTATGAACTTGGAGAATGTGTTTAGAAATATGACAATTCTTTAAGATCGAGTGTATGCAACAAGAACTTAGTGTGGCGAGATAGGATGTCTGACGGTTAGTTAGTTGGAAATTTCGAGGACGAAATTTCTTTAAGGAGGGTAGAATTGTAACATCCCAAAATTGGGCCTAGTAGGATTGGGCGATTGGGAATTGGGCTTTAGGAAAATTAGAATATTATTTATTTTTGTGTTGGCTTGGGTATGAATTTTGTGTGATAGCATAGTCTTGTGAAGGCTTGTTTTATTTAGGAAGTTAGAATAATTTTTAGTTTGGGATATTTAATGAAGTAGGATTAAGTGAGCTTGACACTTAAGTTAATTGAGTGTTCATTTAAAGCATAAGAGGAGTAAGTGGCAAGTTGGTTAAGGAGCTTGAAAGGTAGCTTGAGGTTAGAGGTTTGAGTGGTATGTTTAGCATTTTGAAGGTTTATTTTTGTGTATTAGCATTGATGGTCACAAACTTATTTATGATAGGTGGACTAATAACTTTTGGTAAGTTGAATTTATGATTAAGGAAAGCTTAATTTAGGGGATAAGAATCTTGAACTTATGGCATGATGAGGGGACAAAGCCATGGAATAGGGAGGATGTTTTGGAAAGTAATCCTAGGCTTTAGTGCATGTATGTGGACGGCATGGGTGTCTAGGTGGGTGGCCGAATTTTGTTAGGTGGTTTAGGGGGGAAATATTTGGCCAATTCCTCTTTTGTGCATCTTTTTGCATTTTGCTTTTCCTCTCCAAAAACTCTTCTTTGGCCGAATGTTTATTGTACATTTTGTGCAAATTTTGCTTTTTGTTTTAGCCTTCATTTCATTGAACCAAAAATACTATTTTCTTTCTCTCATCTTTCCACTTGAAACTAAAACTTCATTTTGGCATTTTATGCACTTTTCTTTTTGGTAAACAAAGAGTTGGCCGAATCTTTCAACCCCATCTTCTCTCTTATTCTTTTTCTTTCATTTGGCCGAACCTCTTTCTTCCTCAAATCCTCTTTTCTTTTCTTTCTTCCATTGTTGATTAAACCGAATCCCCATTCACTCATTGTTATTCTCTTTTCTACTTACATTCCCTCACTTTTATTCACATATTTTTCTCCTTTCATTACTATATAGCCAAATCTTTCCTTCTCCATTAGAGTTACTTTGGTCGAATATCAAGGGAGCACAAGATCCTTTTGGGATTCTTTTTCAAGCATTAGTAAGAGGGAAGCCATAGCCATTAAGGGAAGCTTTTGGGATTTATTCTCCTAAGGAAAGGTGGTAAGTAACATTCGGCTATAGGCTTTGGTTATGAATAGATGTGCAAGCTAATTATTATCAAGTGTTTTGGTAGGAATCTCGATAGGACAAGTGACAAATACG
Source organism: Gossypium sturtianum (assembly GCA_025698515.1). Lineage (NCBI taxonomy): Eukaryota > Viridiplantae > Streptophyta > Magnoliopsida > Malvales > Malvaceae > Gossypium > Gossypium sturtianum. Next base: position 65,377,362 of record CM046952.1, read on the forward strand.
GAATTCGGTGAATTGGAGGAAACAACGTCTCGAGATTTCGCTAGTATATTCGAGAATTGCTAGAAAATAGGTGTGTAAGATCTCTATACACACTTTATTAATTTACGTGCTATTATTATTTGCCTTAGATCTTTTGGTTGTGATTTGCTTATGGCTAAGCATGGAATTCGTAAGTCCTCTAATTTGTAATTTTTGATATATGATTTGTATGCCATTACATGATGTTAAATGCTATGACATGAAACATGATAATTGATATATAAGCATGTGATGGTGGGATTGATGAGAGGAGGGGGATGAATTATGGATCTGTCGTCGCTGGTTTTGACCACAAGATGGGTTGGCCCCATCAGATTATTTGTGACCTATGGTCATCGGTGGTTTTGACCACAACGATTGATTAATTTGCGACTAAGTCCCAAAGTGGTTTGGTACCACCAGTGGTTTTGACCACACTTGATTATTGTGACCTATGGTCATCGGTGGTTTTGACCACACGATGGGTTGGCCCCATCATCCGATTTGTGACTCTAAGTCATCAAGGTGGTTTTGACCACCAAAGTGGTTTTGACCACACGGGGTAGAAAAGGAGTATGGATGGCTAGTTGGGTTGCATGTGCATGTTTATTAATGACTTGTGTATGAGTTACTTTACCGGGTGGGGGATTACACACTGAGTCTTGGTGACTCACCCCTTTTCCTTAACATTTTGCAGATGAGTAGATCGCGGAAATGGAGCCGGATGGACTCGAGGTGGCCATGCAGTGGAGTTTTTAATAAATGAATTTTAGATTTTATCTATCTTTCTTTTGGATTTATGTTGTTTAATTGTAATAAGGCCTCCTAGGATTATTTTATTATTGCTGCATGTTTTGAATGTTTTGTTTAAACTATTCGATGATGTTAAAACGGATGCACATGTTTTCTCAAATTAAACGCAAAATGTTTTAAGGTACCATCGGGTACATTTGAAATTTGTAAACAACTCGACTCAACAAATATTTATTAAGTATGGTTTTTAACAAAGAAATTTAATTTGAAAGGCATTTCGACAAATTTTAAAATCAGTCTTAAAAATGGTTTTCAAAATGTTTTCTCTGTAGCAAACCAAATTCGGTCGTAATGTTTGGGCCGAGTTTGGGGTGTTACAACTTTGTTGTGTATTTGTGCGTAAATCATTTATATAATTATGTCCATTTGTATAATGTTGAGTTTATATGTTATCTTATGCTTAAATGCTATGCTTGTGTTACTCGTTACTGTTTTATGTCTCAAATTCAAAATGCGATCGAGCCATTACTAAATGTTCCATATTATTACATGTACCAAATAAAATGTATTTTGAACCAATTTTAAAATGATGTATTTAAAAAATTTGCAAGATAAGGCAATATTTGTGTGTTTAGAAATTTGAAAAATTATGCCCTAACGTGCTGGGTGTAAATTTTCTGTTCGACCAAATAACCAAATACCCTTTTATCACATGTTTTGAAGATCAAAGATGATCTCGGCGTCAAGGTATAAACGTGTCATATCCTAACGTGTTGGATATGATATTTTTATTCTTTTGAAACGAGTGAATCTCGAGATTCAATTCAAAATTAATTAGCATTCTTTAAAAAGAATCGTACCTTAAACATTTTCAAGTTTTCAACGCAAGGACATTAGCTAATCAATTTTGTACCAGTTTTGGGCATGCGAGGGTGTTAATCCTTCCTTGTGTGTAATCGACTCCCGAACCTGTTTTTTTATTTCGTAGACCAAAATTATTTTTTTAGGTGATCCAATCCCACCCAAACAAAAGGGTTGGTGGCGACTCCATATTTTTAAAGTCGATCCCCATTTTTTTTTCAAACCTAAAACAAAAAAATGGTTTCGACACCCGTTTTTAAAATCAACTTTAAAAATGGTTTCGACAGCTTGGCAACTCCACTGGGGACATGTAAGAGAGTCAAGCCGTAAAATTGATTATTTCCTGTCCTTTTGTCTAAATTCGAAAATCTGATTTGAAAAATTGTGACCCTTTTTATTGCATGTGGTTCTATTTTTATAAAATATCTCTGCATTACATTGCATGACCGTTGTGGTCACACCCTTAAGTGGGAGCGAAAAGCTATGCCTTTGTGAGGTTTTCACCTCCTCATGGGCTAGTGGATTGCTTCCGGGATACATCTGTACCTATGTTTTCGTGAAGTTTTCACTTCTGCATGGCCATAGGGAAATGTATTCCCCTGAACTGAACTCGGTCCGTATAAGCCTATAATGGGTGAGGATCGAGGAATCTGCTAGTTCGGGTACCTCAACTTTAGAGCTAAACCACATGTAGAAAACCTAAGGGCTTACCCTAGGTAGAGCTATGCCAAACCATAGTGGTCACCTAGATAGGTGCCCTATTTTGTTATTTATTTCTCTTGTGCTAACGTGTTTTTCTTTTGTTTTGATTGCATTGCATTCACATCATAGAAAAAGAGGTGTTGATTCAAATTCGATTGCTAAATAGAAGAGTTTGTCATAAGAAAATGGATTTCTTGATAAAGTGGATTATAATACAGTCGTCCGAATATGGTCCAAGTAAACACAACGAGAAAAGAATGATAGTCCGTGAAGGAATACAAGACTTTATTGCCCAAGGATTCAAGCTGACAAAGACTATTCGAGAATCACCACATCTCGGCTTTCTTGAAGAGGCTAACGAGCATTATGGAAATAAGTGAGCAGTGAGTCGCGGCCCAGATCAAGCAAAAAGGATCTAGTGGAGGCATCTATTAGAAGTTTGCAAGATTTGGCCTTTGCGAAGAAGGGGATTGATGTTTTTGCTTGGAATATGATGGCAAGGTCGCATATGTAATCCGTTTTATGTAAAGAAATTTGCTTTCTAGAAAAGTTTTTCTAATGGAATTGAATTCAGAATCAACGCCTCTCTTTCTTTTGCATTCATTTCATGCATTTGCATTACATCACATCATATGCATTTAAGTCCATAGAGAGAGCCTAATTAGTTGAAATTATCAGAGAAGAGAGAAAGAGAGAGGGAAAAATCTGGAAACTGAACACTATTACAGTACACGTGCCAAGACAAAGAAAATGGATAGTTTCAAAGAGACATGCAAGACCAGATGCAAGAGCAATTAGCAAAACTCCAACAAGAGATGAGAGACCAAATGCTGGAAGCCCAAAGAAGTATGATGGCTCAAATGGCTTAGATGCTGAACGGGGTGATGGATAAAGGAAAAGGTCCCATAGTTAATGCTGAAGATAATGAGGACTTTCCTCGGGGTTTCACCCCACCGCAACACAACCTGAAGCATATCCTCAAAGGCCATCTGTCACGATTAGACCTCAACAAGAGCTGATGCTGGGGTACCCATGAATTTCCAAGTTGGCTCAGGATCTGACCCATGAGATAACCCTGCTAATCCTGTTATCCCTGATTTAGAAATATAGCAGAGAGGGAACCGAGGAACGAAGTTTCCAAGCCCTTGCATACTTGGGAGTGTTTTGAATAATAGGACTGTGGAAGAGATCTCTGTATTTTTAAGACTAATCTAGAGTAATATTCAAAACATGCTTGTTGCCTTAAGCCTAGAGACAATAAGAATCCTTTTGTGAAATAGGCTTATGTCCAGAATTTTTATTTCAATAAAATGCATCTTTTTAAGCAAATATTTTTTTTATTCTTTACATTTCATACTGTACATTCTTTTGTTTTTTTTTTTTTTTACAATATTCTTTATTCATGACCATACCATACAAATAATCATCCTTAGAATCATTTATTCTTTGGATTTTTTGCCTTCGTACCTAGGTACCCAGATATCAACGACATGAGCGACGTTGTTACTGACTCTCTTTTTGAATGAGATATGGGTTTAGGGGATCTAAGGACTTTGAAGATGACGGAGATTGTAACCTATCTTCTGATTTTGTTAAGAATGGTAGAACAAGATGAAAAATAGATCTCACTCTACAAAGGGTCAGTGGATATCATGAGCCTAGAAAAGAGGTGAAGATTATAGCCTAGCTAATCACAGAACTAAGGCGAGACATTATTGAGTTATTTTCAAGAATTCAAAGATGTTTTCGCATGATCATATCAGGACATGCCTGGGCTAATAAGACGCGGGCTAAACATGAGGATCGGGCACTGTTGGTCTACCATAGAAGGGGATTACATCAGTTATACCGCAAATACCGAATTAAAGAAGACGAGATTTATGTGACTCTTCCACTTTCTTCACAGACTTTTCTATATGGGGGGCATGGATGTTATGGGATCGATCTCGTCAAAAGCTTCTAGTTGACATTGAATTATTTTTGTGGTCATTGGTTACTTCACTAAGAGGGGTAATGTTGCTTCATATGCCAATGTTACAAAGTCGATAGTCATTGAATTCTCAAAAAAAAGGGATCAGGTGCCGGCAAAGAATGCCAAAAAGGAAAATGTCCAAATTTTGTAGTCTGTTCAAAGATCAGATGCCACATCATAGAGCAACAAAGGCAGCCAAAAAGAAAAAACAAAAAACAAAACAAGGATTGTAGGGAAGATGACCGAGACTTGTAAATATTGACATAAAGAAGTTACCATTTACCCTCTGTCTTATCGAACGTCGGCTAGAACCTTCGCTGGGGCAACACCTTTCTCATTGGAATAGAAACAGTTTTGCCAATTGAACCTAATCGAAAAAAAGGTTAAAAGTTATCCATCATGGTAGGTTGGTACAAGCTTATGAAAAAAGGTTTGCCTAAGAGAATTTCATGATGGGGACCTGGCATTAAGAAGGATTCTTCTCATACAAAAGGACTTCAGAGGAAAATAAATGCCAAAATTTGGAAAAACCTTATGTGGTGAAGAAGGCTTGTTCTGGAAGATCATTAACCTTGACCAGGATGTATGACAAAGACATGCTCAGGCTGGTAAATTCAGATTTCATCTAAAAGGAGAGGCCAAGGTGAAAACCCGCAAAGGGCGCCTTGAGACCTTTAAAAAAAAAGGAGAGGCCAAGGCGAAAACCCGCAAAGGGCACTTTGAGACCAAAGGGGATTTGAGTTGAAAACCCGAAAAGGGCGGCTCAAATTTTGATCAAAAGTGGTGCATACAGTAATCTTGCAACGTTTGAATTAACAATGAGGAAGTATGTTACGTCTTGGGGCTTCGGCGAAGTACTCCGAATCCCCTAAATACATATTGAGATTAAAATGGTCCTCAAGAAGTTTGAACAGAGAAGCTCAGGCTGCGATATCTAGGGCACCTAGTTTCCCATCTTACCCATTCTGAATTTGTTATCTTTAATTATTCGTTTCAAAATACACTACCAATAAATTTCCTTCTAGATTGCATTTACTGTCTTTGCTTAACTTATTTGTTCCGAGCTATGCTCCTAATTTCCTTCTTGTCCATTGTTATGATCTTTTTCAAGCATTTTGCATTGAAATAACGATTATTGGACTAATAATACTTAATAAAAGGGGTTTCGCATATTACTCTGGAAACTTCTAAATAATACAAGAGCTTGAAATAGGACTATTGTTTAAAACACACCAAGTTTATGGGATGGAAATATTGGGGGAGGACGAGTCTAAACTGAGACTATCTCTCTAGATTTTTGTCAAAAATGGTGATTGAACAAAATGACAAGATATTGCGGCAGTAATACAATCTTGACGAAAATGGGCAATGTTGACTCAAGTGTAAAAGGGGAATCATTCTCTAAAAGTGATATTCTGCATCCATGCAGATATCATGCATACACATTTGGTTAGGTCACCTTGGGAGTGATCAGTTGATTGAACAAGTTAAAAATCCTATACCCTTGAGTTGCAGTGGGATGGGGTGAATTTGATACAGATCCTATAGCCATAACTCGCAGTAGGATGATTTAAAGATGGTACAAATTTTATGTCCCCAGGGTACAGTGGAAGGGACTCTGAAATTACAGCAGGGTAAGCTTGCTGAGCAGAATATGATCATTTCTTTGGGTTTTCTGTCAAAGATACCAGCTGAACGAGAAAGTAGGGTAACACATCAGTGATAGAACCTTGATGAACTATGAGCAATGATAACCCAAGCATTAAAAAGGGATCATTTGAAACACCCCATGTTATACAAATCATGCAATTATCATGGCTTAGGCCTTATTTCACATTCTTATCAATGTTCACATACATGCCATATTCCACATGTTCATAACATTTATTAACATGATGTTAAGATTATGTACCTGAGTACTTTGATCCATTGCATGGTACCTTAGCCCACTTTTCATATTATTATTAACACATATATTAAAATAATACCGTAAATCAATCAAGATTCAGTGTGGGGTACACACCTGATATACTTATCGTTTCCACTGAGATCCCGAAGAATCCCGATTTACTGTTCTAGATCTTAGTCCCCTACATTCGGCCAACACTTAATATTTTAACAAAGCCTATTCGGCTATAAAACCAAATCCCGAAGAATCAATGCGACCAAAATCTTACCTTGCTGCCGATTTGATCACTAATCAAATCCCGAAACTCCGAGATAATCCCTCTTGCAATCGGCTAGCACTAAATCACTTCACGGATTAATTTTCGGCTTCTAACTAAATAAGAATTAAATCTAAGTCACTAAATAGGCCTTGGCCGAATGTGTATATGCCCTTAGCTTCGATTCCAATTCAAAATTGATCCTTGCTTCTTTAATGATGTCGAGATTCCTATGGCCACATGTTAGATCTAATCTAACATTAAAACATAATAAAATGGCCTTCGGCCTAAGATCTTATTTGCTTACCTTCGATCTAAAAAAATCTCGAATAATCTTCTATTGTAGTCGACAACTACCAAATCCCGAAAAGACCCTTCAAAGTTTCGGCCATAGAGTATTATTGGGATTAGATACCTATGTTTCGGCTAAAAGAAAAGAAATAATAATATGACAACAATTGAATCCTTACCCTTAATGTTGTAGGCGACGGCACCCTTACCAAAACTCACGAGAGATATTCGGCTAGGACTACTTTGAGTATTCGGCTATGGCCTAGAAGGAACTTGCTTTCGGCTTTTGGAAGATTGAGAGAAAAGAAGAGAAGAAAGGTGAAGAAATCGGCTAGACTTTGCTTGAGTTTTCAGCTTTGGCAAAATAAAAGAGAAGAGGAGGTTCACTAGAGAATTCGGCAGAGGAAAAGAGAAAAGAATGAATGAAAAATAGCCACCCTTTTCCCCTTTTTGCCGAAATTAATCTACCTAGAGACCCCTATTCGGCCAACTCTTCCATATTCTCGATAACTTTATTTCTCAATTATCACCTTATTCAAATTAATAAAATTAATCCATCATTTATCTTCCACCTTAGTCAAAATTATTTGAAAGAATAACACCTCATCTTAAACTCCTCCCATAGACTCCCCATGCCGTCCATTACTTCCCTTGTTGCCGCAAAAATAAAAATTCCCTTATTGCTTTCCTTGTGGCTCGAACTCAAGACCTCCTTGCACTTTGCATATGGCATCACTTTCTGGGCTTTAAGTGGCGCCTCAAGCCACTTAGACAAGCCTATTTCTCGTGTCATATTTCCCTTACAAATTTTCTTAAGGCCTTATCAAGCTTAGCTCCTTTTAAACTTAAAAATCCAATAATTTCTAAGGCATTTAACTATACACTAAGGTTCACAAAAATTCATAGAACACATTCGAATATTCATAAGCATGCTACTTCATCTAATTTAGTATTAATGCATAAGCCATAATCCAGGATATTACGCTTCTACCCCCTTAAAATAATTTCGACCTCGAAATTACCTGGCTAAAATAAGTGAGGGTATTGCTGTCGCATTGCTTCTTCTGGCTCCCACGAAGCTTCTTCCGATCCGTGATTACGCTATAACACTTTGACCAAATGAACTGACTTCCTTCGCAACACTTTCACATCTCGTTCCAAGATCTGAATCGGCTCTTCCTCATAGGACAAATCTGGCCTTAATTCCACCTCTTCAACCGGAACTACATGAGATGGATCCGAACGATAACGACGTAGCATGGACACATGGAATACGTCGTGTATCTGCTTCAATTCCGAAGGTAACTCTAACTGGTATGCCACTGGTCCAACTCGCTTCAATACCTGATAAGGTCCTATAAACCTTGGACTTAATTTCCCTTTGCGACCAAATCTCATAACCTTCTTCCAAGGCGATACCTTAAGAAACACTTGATCTCCCACATCAAATTCTATCTCCTTTCGCTTAAGATCTGCATACGACTTCTGTCTGTCAGACGCTTCCTTTAACTGTGCCCGAATTACCTCAACTTTCTCCTCGGATTCTGCCACAATCTCTGGACCCAAAACTCGTCGTTCCCCCAATTCCTTCCAACACGTAGGTGTGCGACACTTCCGTCCATACAACGCTTCATACGGTGCCATTCGAATACTGGCTTGATACCTGTTGTTATATGCAAATTCCGCTAACGGCAAATATTCTTCCCAACTTCCTCTGAAGTCTATCACACAGCCCCTCAACATATCCTCTAGCACTTGGATTACTCATTCGGACTGTCCGTCCGATTGTGGATGAAAAGCCGTAGTGAAATCCAATCTGGTGCCTAAAGCTTGATGTAGTGCTTTCCAGAATCGAGACGTAAACCTTGGATCCCTATCCGAGATTATCGACACTGGCACTCCATGCAACCTCACAATTTCTGCCACGTATAACTTCGCCAACTTCTGTAAAGAATAATCAACTCTTATTGGGATGAAATGCGCGGACTTTGTCAATCGGTCCACTATTACCCATACCGAGTCCTTCTTAGTAGGCGTAAGGGGAAACCCACTAACAAAGTCCATGGTAATTCTCTCCCACTTCCACTGCGGAATCATTATCGGTTGAAGCAATCCCGACGGAACTTGGTGTTCAAATTTTAACTTGCGACACGTTAAGCACTTGCCGACAAATTCTGTAACTTCCTTCTTCGCACTGTGCCACCAAAATCGCTCCTTAGATCCTGTACAATTTAGTACCTCCGGGATGCATAACATAGGGGCTACCATGCGATTCTGAAGAATCCTCCTCGCCTTAACTCCTTGTTCCTCGGCATACTGACTTTACCCTTAAAACACATAACACTCCTTCGTTATTAATACCATAATCTTCCAACTCTCCACTCTGCACTTGCGCAACGCAACTTAGCACTAAGTCCTCATCCACTAACCGACTTTCCTTTACCTCATTCACCATGACGGCTTAACTTGCAACTCTGCGGCAGACTTCCATTGTCATACAAGCTCGGATGTGCAAACATTGCCTCGAGATCCGACACCACTTTCCGACTTAAGGCATCCGCCACTACATTCGCCTTGCCCGGATGATACTCTATGGAACAATCATAATCCTTCATAATTCCACCCACCTTCATTGCCTCAAGTTCAGCTCCTTCGAGTCAACAGATACTTAAGACTCTTGTGGTCCGTGTAGATCACCGACTTTTCTCCATAAAGGTAGTGCCTCCACACCTTAAGAGCAAAGACCACTGCCGCCGCGATTCCAAGTCATGCGTCGGGTAGTTAACCTCATGTGGCCTCGGTTGTCGAGATGCATAAGCTACAACCTTCCCGTCCCCGCATTAGAACACATCCTAATCCTGTGTGAGAAGCATCACAAGACACCACAAAGTCCTTCCTCGCCTCTGGTCAATCAAACCGAGCTTCACCAAAACTCTCATAAGCTTCTCAAAGCTCTCCTGTTGCCTATCTGTCCAAACGAAAGGTACCTCCTTTCTCAACAACTTTGTCAACGGTGCGGCTATTGAAGAAAATCCTTCCACAAACCTTCTGTAGTAGCCCGCCAATCCCAAGAAACTTTGAATCTCAGCCACAGACTTAGGTGGTTTCCAATCTAGTACTGCCTCAATCTTCTTAGGGTCCACCCTTATTCCTTCAGCAGACACCACATGCCCTAAGAATGCAACCTCCTTAAGCCAAAACTCGCACTTGCTGAATTTGGCATATAGCTTCTTCTCCCTTAAGACTTGCAACACTTTTCGGAGATGCTCATCATGTTCTTTCTCAGACTTTGAGTATACTAGGATATCGTCTATGAACACAACGACGAACCTATCCAAGTAAGGTTGAAAAACCCGGTTCATCATATCCATGAACGCGGCTGGGGCGTTCGTCAAACCAAATGGCATCACTACGAACTCATAATGCCCGTATCTTGTCCGAAAAGCCGTCTTATGGATATCCGCTTCCTTCACCTTAAGCTGATGATATCCAGACCTTAGGTCTATCTTTGAGAATACCGCTGCCCCCTTCAGTTGATCGGACAAGTCGTCTATCCTTGGCAAAGGGTACTTGTTCTTGATGGTCAGCTTATTCAACTGACGATAATCTATACACATGCGCATAGTTCCGTCCTTCTTCTTTACGAACAAGACCGGTGCTCCCCATGGAGACACACTGGGTCGAATAAACCCACGATCAAGCAACTCTTGAATTTGAGCCCGAGCTCAACCAATTCCTTCGGTGCCATTCTATACGGAGCGATAGATCTTGGCGCCGTTCTAGGCAAACAAGTCAATTCCAAACTCCACCTCCTCAATCCGGGGTATTCTGTAACTCCTCCGAAAGACATCCACAAACTCCTTTACTTTGTTCTAACTCCACTAACTCCCCTTCTTTGGCATCCAACGCCTAACAAAAGTCGAAATGCCTTGCACCCTTTCCAACCATTTTATCGACCTTTAGAATTCAGCCTCGTACTCATACGGATTTGTTCCCTTGAACCACCCGAAAATGCTTTCCTCTCACAGCATCAATATAATCGGTACCAACATACTTCTTCCGATACGCCACCTTAACATATTCCTAAGTAAGATCCTCACTGTGGCACCATCCCGGATCGTGAGCCACCATTGATACGCTTCGTCGTGAAGTAGTGCCACCATCCCTTTCAGTTTCTCCTCGTGATTCAATCGAGCTCGTCCATAATTCGCTCGGTTGCCTCCAACCAATACTCACCCGTCAGGTGCCACCACCGAGATACACCACGAAACACCTCACCCCATTGGCTCGGTGTCGCTCAGTCTGATTTTCGAGCTCCCATACCTCCACCTGCTCTAGCCACCATCTCAAGAACTCGCAGCATTGCCTGCGATACTGCATCCTCCCCCGTCTGATCTTGCTGCTCAACACCAACAGCTGGTGGTGGTGGTGGTGGTACCTCATTTTCGGACCCTTGTCCAGACCTAACGGGTTCCGATACGGTCATTCTGCCTCTACCACGTCCTCGCACATTACGACCACGTCCCCTAGAACTCATGTCTACGATCGCGCTTTAATCTGATTAAGAAATTTTTATGCATTAGTATTTTGTTCCACTGATTATCCACGAAGAAATTTTATGAAAGAAGTTTAGAAGTAGTTCTTTCGATCGATCAAAGTTTCAAGTCTTCTATCCTAATTTAAAGGAGCACATTCATTGAACACACATTCATCATTCAAACATTTTTGTCCTATTCCTATCCCAGGGGTATTTTCGTCATTTCACCTACAGAGGTATTTTGGTAATAAATTGGGGTTAATTTAAAAATTTGTAAATCAGGGGTAATTTCATAAATTTTCCAATTCAGGGTTCCTTGGTGATTTTATGAAATAAGGGTATTTCGGTAAAAAAAAATTTCCAAAGTAGGGTGGCTGGTCCCTTTCGGGTTTTAATTATATGGTTTACCCCATCAACGAGTCCTCATAACTAGGGTGAATAGTCACCACGCACTAGGTAGGATTCCAGGGAAGAGGAGGTGAGTCGCTAGGACTGCTTAAATACCAAGCTCTCCCTGAATCCACTCCTAGGCATGCGTCTGCCTATTGCCACACCCTAACTCGACTAAGGTGAACAGTCACTACGCACCAGGTAGGATTCCAGCGAAGAGGAGGTGAGTCACTAGGGCTCGCTTAAATACCAAGCTCTTACGGATCCAATCCTGACATGCGTCGACGGTTACCACACCCTAGTCTTGTGGCTTGTTAACGGGTTTGTTTAGTGAAATTAAGTCTTATGAAAGTTTAAGAAGTGGTTTAAACTAAGCCTATAGTCCATCAGAGTCTATTTAAACTAGTCTACGTCCTATAAAGCCCATAAAGCCCACATGTATATCACACAATGGTTTAGGTACTTTACCACAGCGGACTTGGGTCGGAGACGCAGTGCCATACTGAGCTAACAGACCTGTTATCCTTTAAAAAGCCCATTTTTAGAAAATGTTTTGGAGGCCAAAAACCCCAGAGCCAAGTTTTGAACCGGGCTTTGATACCAATTTGAAACACCCCATGTCATACAAATCATGCAATTATCATGGCTTAGGCCTTATTTCACATTCTTATCAATGTTCACATACATGCCATATTCCACATGTTCATAACATTTATTAACATGATGTTAAGATTACGTACCTGAGTACTTTGTACCATTGCATGGTACCTTAGCCCACTTTTCATATTATTATTAACACATATATTAAAATAATACAGTAAATCAATCAAGATTCAAAGTAGGGTACACACGATATACTTATCGTTTCCACTGAGATCCCAAAGAATCTGATTTAATGTTCTAGATCTTAGTCCCCTACATTCGGCCAACACTTAATATTTTAACAAAGCCTATTCGGCTATAAAACTAAATCCCAAGAATCAATGCGACCAAAATCTTACCTTCTTGCTGCCGATTTGATCACTAATCAAATCCCGAAACTCCGAGATAATCCCTCTTGCAATCGGCTAGCACTAAATCACTTCACGGATTAGTTTTGGCTTCTAAGTAAATAAGAATTAAATCTAAGTCACTAAATAGGCCTTGGCCGAATGTGTATATGCCCTTAGCTTGCGATTCCAATCTCAAATTGATCCTTGCTTCTTTAATGATGTCGAGATTCCTATGGCCACATGTTAGATCTAATCTAACATTAAAACATAATAAAATGGCCTTCGGCCTAAGATCTTATTTGCTTACCTTCGTTCTAACAAAATCCCGAATAATCTTCTATTGTAGTCGACAACTACCAAATCCTAAAAAGACCCTTCAAAGTTTCGCCATAGAGTATTATTGGGATTAGATACCTATGTTTCGGCTAAAAGAAAAGAAATAATAATATGACAACAATTGAATCCTTACCCTTAATGTTGTAGGCGGCACACCCCTCTTACCAAAACTCACAGAGATATTCGGCTAGGACTACTTTGAGTATTCAGCTATGGCCTAGAAGGAACTTGCTTTCGGCTTTTGGAAGATTGAGAGAAAAAGAAGAGAAAAAGGTGAAGAAATCGACTAGACTTTGCTTGAGTTTTCAGCTTTGGCAAAATAAAAGAGAAGAGGAGGTTCACTAGAGAATTCGGCAGAGGAAAAGAGAAAAGAAAGAATGAAAAATAGCCACCATTTTCCCTTTTTGCCGAAATTACTCTACCTAGAGACCCCTATTCGGCCAACTCTTCCTATTATTCGATAACTTTATTTCTCAATTATCACCTTATTCAAATTAATAAAATTAATCCATCATTTATCTTCCACCTTAGCTGAAATTATTTGAAAGAATAACACCTCATCTTAAACTCCTCCCATAGACTCCCCATGCCGTCCATTACTTCCCTTGTTGCCGCAAAAATAAAAATTCCCTTATTGCTTTCCTTGTGGCTCGAACTCAAGACCTCCTTGCACTGTATATGGCGTCACTTTCCTGGGCTTTAAGTGGCGCCTCCAAGCCACTTAGACAAGCCCATTTTTGTGTCATATTTCCCTTACAAATTTCCTTAAGGCCTTATCAAGCTTAGCTCCCCTTTTAAACTTAAAAATCCAATAATTTCTAAGGCATTTAACTATATACTAAGGTTCACCAAAATTCATAGAACACATTCAGAATATTAATAAGCATGCTACTTCATCTAATTTAGTATTAATGCATAAGCCATAATCCAGGATATTACATCATTCTCATGCATACACTTCCAATTAGGAGCATTTGATTCATTTCGATCATTGTATCCTAATCGTTGTACATAAATAAAAAAGAAGAAGAAGAAGATCATTCTCATGACATTCTGCATTCATGCAAATGTCATCCCTAATATCATTTAGTTAGGAGAATTAGTTTCATTCCGATCATTGCATCCTAATCAGGAATCATTTTCATGACATGTTGCGTTCATAACATATGTGGCTAGGAGCATTTGATTCATTTTGATCATAGCATCCTGATCATTCGGCATAAACATATGCATATGGAACTGAGTCTACAGGACATGTCCCTCAGAGGACGGTGTAGTAACACCGGTGAATTCATAGATCTTATCTCCCTAAGCAGTAGTGGAGCATATCAAATTTGGCGAATCCTATCTCCATGTATCGGCAATAGAGTAGATTTTAGCCATTGGTCTAATCTCCTTGATGTAGCAAGGGAGCAGACTAAAAAGTTCATATTTTGTTCCCTCGAGATGGTAGTGGAGCAGACTGAAGATTGAAGTCTTCCTGAGATAGTAAGGAAGCAAATTGGAAAGTTTAGATTTTGTTCCCTAGAGATGGTAGTGGAGCAGACTGAAGATTGAAGTCTTCCTGAGATAGTAAGGAAGCAAACTGGAAAGTTCAGAATTTGTTCCCTAGAGATAGTAGTGGAGCAGACTGAAGATTGAAGTTTCCTGAGATAGTAAGGAAGCAAATTAAAAAGTTCAGATTTTGTTCCCTCGGGATGGTAGTGGAGCAAACTAAAGATTGAAGTCTTCCAGAGATAGTAAGGAAGCAAATTGGAAAGTTCAGATTTTGTTCCCTAGAGATGGTAGTGGAGCAGACTGAAGATTGAAGTCTTCCTGAGATAGTAAGGAAGCAAATTAAAAGTTCATTTTTGTTCCTCGAGATGGTAGTGGAGCAGATCAAGATTGAAGTCTTCTTGAGATAGTAAGGAAGCAAATTAAAAAGTTCATATTTTGTTCCCTCGAGATGGTAGTGGAGCAGACTGAAGATTGAAGTCTTCCTGAGTTAATAAGGAAGTAGACTGAAAAGTTCAGATCTTGTCCCCTCGAGATAGTAGTGGGGCAGGCTGAAGATTATAGTCTTATCTTCCTGATGTAGTAAGAGAGCAGACTAAACAAAATTGTAGATCTTGTCTCCTCAAGATAGTAGTGGGGCAGATCGAAGATGGCGAATCTTATCTTCTCGGTGTAGCAAGGGAGCAGATTTTAGCCACTAGCCTCATCTTCCTGATGTAGCAAGGAAGCAAACTAAATATTGTAGATCTTGTCTTCTTGAAATTGCAGTGAAGCAGATCGAAGATACTAATCTGGCATCTCTGAGTTTGCAGTGGAGCATATTAAAAATAGTAGATCTGGCTTTCCTGAGATTGCAGTGAAGTAGATCGAAGACATCAAATCTTGTCTCCCTGAGTTTGCAGTGGAACAGATTGAAGATAGCAGATCTTGTCTCCTTGAAGTTGCAGTTGGGTTAGAGGCTACTTGAAGAAGAGAAGGATCAAGAGGTTAAGGCTCGGCATGACCGGGCAAAATTGGTCATTTTATAGTCTTCGCTCCATTCTCGTTACACGACAATGAGCAAAGAGGGGCAGCTGTAATAGGCCAATTTAGCCCGGGCCGATACAAAATAATAATAAACCCAAAATAATAAAACAAAGTCCAAGTCCAGTCCAAAATATATCATTTGGCCCGATCGGAATGACCCATTACTTGAAAAGATTGAAGGTCCATCTACAAGCTTGACGTATATGGGAACACAATCTTCAAGGATATGCAATCTTAGATATGATATGCAAATCTTAGATATGATATGCAATCCTAGAAGATATGATATGCAATCTTAGAAGATATGATATGCAATCTTAGATATGATATGCAAATCTTAGATATGATATGCAATCTTAGAAGATATGGTATGCAATCTTAGAAGATATGTAATATCCTGATTTTGTGGGTCTGTGCATTTGGTACGTTGCATGGATAAATTAGAAAGTTAAAAGGCTTTGAGGTGTGTATTGGGCTTAGGTTTGGGCCTAAATCTGGGTAAAAATTTATTAAAAATAGTACTCGTAGTATTTTAATTTAAATTATTATGTTTAGTGGCAAGTTGGGCTTGTGGCCCAAATTTTGGAGGTGTTTTAAGTGGGCATTAAGGTGGCGTCACAAGGGGGGAGGAGTTGGGCCTAGTGTGGCCGCTTGGGGCCCAAATTGATGGGTCAAATTTCGGCACTTCAAGGGGGAAGGGGTGGACGGCATAGTGGCTACATTTTAGGAGCTTTAATTCTTTTTATTTAAGTGATAAAAGATGATAAAAGGAAGGGAAGAGTTGGGTTGAAGATGGTCTCTTTTAAAGGTAAGATAAGGGATGTGTTATGAGATGGATGAGATAAGGGATTAAGGCTATCAGGAGAGGGGAGAGTTGGCTGAAACTCCAACTCTGAGGTGTGTGCATGTGTAGCCGAATTTTGAAGCCTAGTGTCCATCTTTTCCATTCGTTTTCTTTTCTTTCTTTCTCACTCACTCTTCTAGCCGAAATTCTCTTCTTCTCCTATTCTCTCAAATTCTTTTCTTTGCCGCAACTCTTCAACACATTCTCATTTTCATTCTTTTCTTCCAAAGTCGAATACCCTGGTCTTCATCTTCCTCTCCCATAGCCGAATCTACAAGGGTGGATTTCTCCCGAAGGTGCACCATAAGCCGAGTACTCCTCTTTAATCTGGTGAGTTTCGGGATTTTGCTTCTCTGTAGTTTCTCTTTTTCTTTTCATTAAGTTCTAATTCGAATCACTTGTTCAAAGGCCCTGTCGATTTCACTCTCTACCCCTAGAAGCCGAATCCTGTCTGCTGTGCCCTGTATGGCCGATTTGTGGAAAGTCAAAGGTGGGTTGGTAGGTTCGGCCGAATGGCCTTTCTTGTTCTTTTGGCTTGGCCGAATGTGTTTTGGTACTCATTTGATTGCGTTTAAGGGATTGGTTTAATACTTTAGTGATGGCCGAATATAAGTGGGAAGGTGACGTTTTCTTAAAGACTTTCGGGATTCGACAGTTTAGGTAAGGGTTTCGTCTAAACACTATGATTATATATTAGATCTCATCGGTTTGATTGGTTTAGTGACCAAGGGGTTATTTTGAACTCGAAGAACAGTCAAGCAGTGGAGGTTGGATCTATAAATCCAACGCTAAAGTACAAGAAACGAATAAGTATCAGGAGTTGGATCGTAGACCGATAGTGGTAGTCTTGAGTGACAGTAGCATAAAAGCAGTAAGAGCGTTAGTACGATAACCAGGTGTGTAACTCTTACACACTTTCTATACTTGATATGTTAATGTTGTGTGTTGTAAAAGCCGGAATGACGGCAAAGGTTACTAAAATACCCTTGTGGGTAAAAGCGAGGATGCCGGGTAAGTTATTATTATTGCACGCCTTGATTGTGATCTATGAGAGCATGATATTCTGTATACATAATTATGTATGTTAAGCATGGTCATAATGATATTGTTAGCATAACTCTATGTTATGGGTGATGAGAGGAGGGGGAAGTATGATCTATCAGACTGTCACCAGTGATTTGGCATCACAACAGTGGGTTGGCCCCACATATTATAAAAATTGTGACTAAGTCTCAGTGGTTTGGCACCACATATGTTATTTTTGTAACTTCGGTTACCAGTGGTTTGGCACCACCAGTGGTTTGGTACCACAAGGGGTAGATTTGGGAGACCCGGATGGATACTTAGGTTGGATGGGTTGCATGACTTGCATATTAATGTATGAATTTGTGTAAGAGCATAATTTCTCTTGGGATGGGGACTTACACACTGAGTCTAGGTGACTCACCCCTTCCTTTACATTTTGCAGATCAGACTTAGATCGTGGATATGGAGCCGGAGTGGACTCGAGGTGGCCATGCACAGCATTTGGTTTATTACAAAGTTTTCTATTGGACTTAGTTATTTTATTTTGGTTTCCAGTTATGTAATAAGGCCGCTGAAGTTTTATTTTGGGTTTCCTTTTATTATTTAATAGATTCTAAAGTTTCTATTTAATAGGTTGATTAAACTTGGAATTGGAGGTTTTCAAAAGCTAAATAAATACTTGTTTTTTTTTATATACCATGACTAAGCAATTAATACGGAGTAACAATATGACAACTAAGTTTTTCTAAACTGAGTTCCAACATGTTTTATACCTTTCCAAAACACATCAACATTTTCGTTAAAATTTTACAACAACATCCTCTTGGAACAAATCAGCAAATCAGTTTTCAAACATTTTCTTTCCGTGGCACGCTAGATCCGGTTGTAGCGCTTTAACCGGGTTTGGGGTGTTACATTCTGGTATCAGAGCCAGGTTCAAAAGCTCGGTTGTGGGTTATGGCCCAAAATATGTTTTAAGAGTTTGTGAAATAATTTTTCTTTCGGAAAGCATGGCACCTGAGTCTTCGGTGCCGATCCACCCAGGTAAGTACTCTAACCTTTGATTTAATGTTTATGTGTGGGCTTTAGGCTTTTTAGATGTAGTTGAGCATGGTAGAACTGATGGACCATAGGGTTAGTTTACACAACTTCTTAATTACATAAGACTTAAGCCGAATCAAACAAACCAGTGAGTAAGTCACCGAGTTAGGGTGTGGCAACAACGAAAGCATGTCTAGGATTGGATTCGGGAAGAGCTTGGTATTTAAGCGATCCTAGTGACTCACCTCCTCTTCACTCGAATTCTACAGTGCGTAGTACTGCTCACTCGACCATGAGGACTTGTTCACAAAGCTAAATCCGATAATTAAAACCCGAAAGGGACCAAACACACTGTTTTGTAAAAACCCTAGTTTTGAAATTAACAAATTACCTCTTGATTTGTGAAAACTACCCTGAATTTGGAAAAAAGACCAAGATACCCCCGAGTTGTAAATTACCAAAATACCCTTAATTTGCAAAATCAACCGAAACTTTGTTTTGGAAAAATTTTGAAAATACTCCTGTAGGTAAAATTACGAAAATACCCCCGGGTAGTGAAGATGACGAAAATACCCCTACACGTTGAATGTGGTCTATGGATGTTGTTTGTGTGATGAATGTACTTAGAACTAGGAGATAAGCCTGAAAATGAAACTATAGATAGATTCGACTTCGAAAGAATCACTTTTAAAACTATTTTCCATAAAAATTGCTCGTGGATAAACAGTGAACAGAATTAATAATACATAAAATTCTTAACCAGATAAACGCGAACGGGAAGAATGAGTACACGAGGTCGTGAACGTCCGCTGTGTGGTCGGGGTAGGGGTAGGATGACCTTGTCAGAGCCAGCAGGGTCTGGCCATGGGTCTGGGAATGTGCTGCCAGATCTGCCGGCGGAGGGAGCTGAGTTCCAAGATCAGACTGGTGATAATGATGTAATATCCCAGGTGATACTGTGAGTTTTGGAGAGAGTTGCCGGGCAGCGCGCAGCAGAGGCCCGAAATCGGTGGAGCGACTCTGAGCTAACGGAGCGGAGGTGTTTAGGGGGGTGTCTGGTGTAGCTCCCAACACTGCTGAGTACTGGTTAGAGGCAACAGAACGTATAATGGATGACTTAGACTTCTCGACTGAGGAGAAGTTGAAGGGGATAGTGTCTCTTCTCCGGGATGAGTCGTATCAGTGGTGGCTCACGGTCAGGGATGGTGCAGTGGCTGATGATGTCACCTGGGATTATTTTAAGGTAGCCTATCAGAGGAAGTATGTGGGAGCTGGTTATACTGATGCGCAACGTAGGGCGTTCTTGAATTTGGTTCAGGGGAGTAAGTCGGTACCTGAGTACGAGGTGAAATTTTTGAGGTTAAGTAGGTATGCTCGGGGTATGGTGGCTATGGAACATGAGCGCTGTGTTAGGTTCGAGGATGGGCTAAGAGATGAGCTGTGGGTGTTGATTGCACCTCAGCGAGAAAGGGAATTCGCCATTCTCGTGGAAAAGGCCAAAATAGCTGAGGAGGTTAAGCGAACCGAGAAGCGGAATTAGGATAGAGGCAGGGATAAAAGGAGTTTTGGGCCATCAGGGTGTGCCGTGGAAGTACTCGGAAAGGGCTAGATTTGATGGACCGGATCGAGCCGCAAAGCCTCTTCTTCTTTCGCTGGCCACCTCGGTCACGTTAGATGTGGGAAGTCTCATTCGGAGAGTGTTTGGTCGGTAATAGAGGGTGCTTTGAGTGTGGGTCAATGGAGCACCGGGTAAGGGATTGTCCGCGAGGTTAGCTAGGACTCAAGCCGAGGGTCAAGGGCGTGGTCAATTCGGAGAGATGGCCGCAACCACCGAGGGTCGAGGTGCGATTAGGGGTGGTAATGGTAATGGTCGAGGCCGTGGAGCACCTGGCCGAGGTGCTGGGTGCTAATGCTAGACAGCCTGGGTTGGTCTATGCAGCCAAACGTCGAGTGGAGGGCGACGCACCGGACGTCATAACTGGTACGTTTTTAATTTCTGGGTTGCCTTATACTGCTTTGATTGACGTTGGATCAACACACTTATATGTAGCTAGTAGCGTAGTGGGAACTCTGAACTTAGCCTATGAGATTTCTGCTAGGAAGATGACAGTAGTTAGCCCTTTAGGACACTCTGTGGTAGTAGAAAAACTGTATAGGGATGTACCCCTAGAACTTCAAGGGGTCGTGTTTCAAGTGGATTTGATAGAACTACCCTTCGGGGAGTTCGATTTAATCTTAGGAATGGATTGGTTGGTAAAGTACCGGGCAGAACTAGACTGTGCGGCTAAGCGCATGGTGCTAAAATTGGCCGAAGGTGAAGAGGTGGTAATGATAGGTGAAAGAAGGAATTACCTATCTAATGTGGTGTCCGCGCTGAAGGCGGAAAAGATGGTAAGGAAAGGATGTGAGGCGTTTGTGGTTTATGTTTGTACCTTGGAAGCTAAGGATTTGGCTGTAGGAGGTGTTCGAACGGTGAAGGACTTTTTCGATGTCTTTTTGGAGGAGCTTCCGGGTTTGTCACCGGATCGGGAGGTGGAGTTCGGTATTGACCTTCTACCGGGAACAACGCCAATGTCTATTGCTCCGTATGGGATGGCGCCAAAGGAATTGGTGGAGTTGAAAGCACAGATTTAGGAGTTATTGGATCGGGGTTTCATTCGGCCAAGTGTATCACCTTGGGGAGCGCCCGTGCTCTTTGTTAAGAAAAAGGACGGGTCGATGCGAATGTGCATAGACTACCGACAGTTGAATAAATTGACAATTAAGAACAAGTATCCGTTGCCTAGGATGGATGACCTGTTCGACCAGCTTAAGGGAGCATCGGTCTTTTCCAAGATAGATTTGAGGTCAGGATATCACCAACTTAAGGTAAAGGAGGCGGATATCCATAAGACGGTGTTTCATACTCGATACGAGCACTATGAATTTCTGGTAATGCCGTTTGGGTTGATGAACGCACCAGCAGCATTTATGGATATGATGAATCGGGTGTTTCAACCGTACTTGGATTGGTTCGTCATAGTATTTATAGATGATATTCTGGTGTACTCGATGTCGGAAGAGGAACACGACGCGCATTTGCGGGTAGTGTTGCAGATTTTAAGGGAAAAGCAATTATACACCAAGTTTAGTAAGTGTGAGTTTTGGTTGAAGGAAGTTACTTTTCTGGGGCATGTGGTATCAGCAGAAGGGATAAGAGTGGATCCTCGGAAGATTGAGGCAGTATTGGATTGGAAACCACCCAAGTCGGTGGCAGAGATTCACAGTTTCTTGGGGTTAGCAGGCTACTATAGGAGATTTGTGGAAGGGTTTTCTTCGATAGTGGCACCTTTGACAAAGTTGTTGAGGAAGGAGGTACCTTTTGTATGGACGGATAAGAAGCAGGAGATTTTTGAGAAGCTGAAGAGGGTTTTGACTGAGGCTCCAGTCTTGATTCAGCTTGTGTCAGGGAAAGATTTTGTGGTGTATTGTGACGCTTCCCATACGGAGTTAGGTTGTGTATTGATGCAGGAGGGGGAAGGTTGTTGCTTATGCGTCTCGGCAGCTTGAGACCGCATGAAGTTAACTATCCGACGCGCATGATCCGAGTTAGTTTGCAGTGGTCTTCGCTTTGAAGGTGTGGAGGCATTATTTGTACCGGGAGAAGTCGATGATCTACACGGACCATAAGAGCTTGAAGTATGTGCTGACTCAGAAGGAGCTAAATTTGAGGCAACGAAGGTGGGTGGAATTGTTAAAGGATTACGACTGTGCGATTGAATATCACCCGGGAAAGGCAAACGTGGTGGCGGATGCGCTAAGTCAGAAAGTGGTGTCAGATTTGAGAGCGATGTTCGCTCATCTTAGTTTGTATAAGGACGGAAGCCTGTTAGCGAAATTGCAGGTGAAGCCATCATGGGTAGATCAGGTTAAGGAGAAACAACTGGTAGATGAAGTCTTAAGTGCTCGATGCTTGCAAGTGCGTAATGGTGGATTGGAGGGTATAGTCCGAGCAATGATGGAGTATTATGTTTTCAAGGGAAGGTGTGTATGCCTAAGGATGTGGAGTTAAGGCAGAAGATTTTGCAAGAGGCACATAGCAGTCCATATGCTATGCATCCGGGAGGTAGTAAGATGTATCAGGATTTGCGGGAGCAGTTTTGGTGGCCGGGTCTTAAGCTTGAGGTAACGAAATTTGTGGGTAAGTGTCTGACATGTCAGCAAGTCAAGGCTGAACATCAGTTACCGTCAGGTTTGTTACAGCCGATTAAGATTCCACAGTGGAAGTGGGAAAGGATCACAATAGATTTTGTGAGTGGGTTACCCCTCACACCCACTAAAAAGGATTCGGTTTGGGTGATTGTGGACCGTCTGACGAAGTCTGCTCATTTCATACCTGTACGTATGGATTTCTCTCTTCAGAAGCTAGCGAGACTATATATAGCGGAGATTGTAAGGTTGCATGGGGTGCCGTGTCGATTATTTGACATGAGACCCTAGATTTACGTCAAGGTTACGGAAGGCTTTGCATCGAGCGTTGGGTACAAGGTTGGATTTCAGTACGGCATTCCATCCCCAATCAGATGGACAGTCGGAAAGGGTGATTCAAGTCTTGGAAGATATGCTAAGGGGTTTTGTCTTGGATTTCAGAGGCAGTTGGGAAGAATTTTTACCGTTGGCGGAGTTCGCGTATAACAATAGTTATCGGTAGTATTAAGATGGCACCATACGAGCGTTATATGGTCGGAAGTGTCGTACCCCTACGTGTTGGGCGGAGTTGGGGAGCGCGCTTATTGGGTCCGAGTTGGTTCTTTGAGACGAAGATAAGGTGGAGGTGATTAGAACTCGGTTGAAAGAAGCTTCGAGACAGGGAGAAGTCTTATGCCGACCTTAAGCGGAAGGATATAGAGTTTGCAGAGGGTGTGAGGTCTTCTTGAAAGTGTCACCATGGAAGAAGGTTCGAGGTTCGGTAGGAAAGGCAAGTTGAGCCCTAGGTTTATTGGCCCTTATCGGGTATTGAAGCGAGTAGGACCGGTGGCTTACCAGCTCGAGTTGCCACCGAGTTGAGTCAAATTCACAATGTATTTCATGTTTCCATGCTTAGACGCTATCGCTCGGATCCGTCTCATGTGTGTGCCGAGGAGAGAGATTGAGGTGAGTCCGGACTGTCTTTTGAGGAGGAACCGATCTGAGATCTGGATCGGGATGTTAAGGTTTTGCGTAGGAAATCGGTCCCTTTGGTAAAGGTATTATGGCGAGAACCATGGATCGGAGGAAGCGACATGGGAGCCGGAGGATATCATGCGACAAAGAATACCTCAACTCTTTTGATCGTGTAAATTTCGAGGTCGAAATTTATTTTAAAGGGGTAGAACTGTAATATCCTCGATTTTGTGGAGTGCAGTGCATTTGGTACGTTGCATGGATAAATTAGAAAGTTAAAAGGCTTTGAGGTGTGTATTGGGCTCGTGTTTGGGCCTAAATGCAGGTAAAAATTTATTAAAAATAGTGCTCGTAGTATTTTAATTTAAATTATTATGTTTAGTGGCAAGTTGGGCTTGTGGCCCAAATTTTGGAGGTGTTTTAAGTGGGCATTAAGGTGGCGTCACAAGGGGGGAGGAGTTGGGCCTAGTGTGGCCGCTTGGGGCCCAAATTGATGGGTCAAATTTCGGCACTTCAAGGGGGAAGGGGTGGACGGCATAGTGGCTACATTTTAGGAGCTTTAATTCTTTTTATTTAAGTGATAAAAGATGATAAAAGGAAGGGAAGAGTTGGGTTGAAGATGGTCTCTTTTAAAGGTAAGATAAGGGATGTGTTATGAGATGGACGAGATAAGGGATTAAGGCTATCAGGAGAGGGGAGAGTTGGCCGAAACTCCAACTCTGAGGTGTGTGCATGTGTAGCCGAATTTTGAAGCCTAGTGTCCATCTTTTCCATTCATTTTCTTTTCTTTCTTTCTCACTCACTCTTCTAGCCGAAAATTCTCTTCTTCTCCTATTCTCTCAAATTCTTTTCTTTGCCACAACTCTTCAACACATTCTCCTTTTCATTCTTTTCTTCCAAAGCCGAATACCCTGGTCTTCATCTTCCTCTCCCATAGCCGAATCTACAAGGGTGGATTTCTCCCGAAGGTGAACCATAAGCCGAGTACTCCTCTTTAATCTGGTGAGTTTCGGGATTTTGCTTCTCTGCGGTTTCTCTTTTTCTTTTCATTAAGTTCTAACTCGAATCACTTGTTCAAAGGCCCCATCGATTTCACTCTCTACCCCTAGAAGCCGAATCTGTCTGCTTGTGTGCCTGTATGGCCGATTTGTGGAAAGCCAGAAGGTGGGTTGGTAGGTTCGGCCGAATGGCCTTTCTTGTTATTTTGGCTTGGCCGAATGTGTTTTGGTACTCATTTGATTGTGTTTAAGGGATTGGTTTAATACTTTAGTGATGGCCGAATATAGGTGGGAAGGTGACGTTTTCTTAAAAACTTTCGAGATTCGACAGTTTAGGTAAGGGTTTCGTCTAAACACTATGATTATATATTAGATCTCATCGGTTTGATTGGTTTAGTGACCAAGGGGTTATTTTGAACTCGAAGAAAAGTCAAGCAGTGGAGGTTGGATCTATAAATCCAACGCTAAAGTACAAGAAACGAATAAGTATCGGGAGTTGGATCGTAGACCGATAGTGGTAGTCTTGAGTGACAGTAGCATAGAAGCAGTAAGAGCGTTAGTACGATAACTAGGTGTGTAACTCTTACACACTTTCTATACTTGATATGTTAATGTTGTGTGTTGTAAAAGCCGGAATGACGGCAAAGGTTACTAAAATACCCTTGTGGGTAAAAGCGAGGATGCCGGTAAGTTGTTATTATTGCACGCCTTGATTGTGATCTATGAGAGCATGATATTCAGATACATAATTATGTATGTTAAGCATGGTCATAATGATATTGTTAGCATAACTCGTGTTATGGGTGATGAGAGGAGGGGAAGTATGATCTATCGGTGTCACCAAAGATTTAGCATCACAACAGTGGGTTGG
This sequence comes from Gossypium sturtianum, assembly GCA_025698515.1. Lineage (NCBI taxonomy): Eukaryota > Viridiplantae > Streptophyta > Magnoliopsida > Malvales > Malvaceae > Gossypium > Gossypium sturtianum. The sequence goes on from CM046952.1 coordinate 65,402,821, forward strand.
CCCCACATATTATAAAAATTGTGACTAAGTCTCGGTGGTTTGGCACCACATATGTTATTTTGTAACCCGGTTACCAGGTGGTTTGGCACCACCAAAGGTTTGGTACCACAAGGGGTAGATTTGGGAGACCCTGGATGGATACTTAGGTTGGATGGGTTGCATGACTTGCATATTAATGTATGAATTTGTGTAGGAGCATAATTTCTCTTGGGATGGGGACTTACACACTGAGTCTAGGTGACTTACCCCTTCCTTTACATTTTGCAGATCAGACTTAGATCGTGGATATGGAGCCGGAGTGGACTCGAGGTGGCCATGCACAGCATTTGGTTTATTACAAAGTTTTCTATTGGGACTTAGTTATTTTATTTCGGTTTCCAGTTATGTAATAAGGCCGCTGAAGTTTTATTTTGGGTTTCCTTTTATTATTTAGTAGATTCTAAAGTTTCTATTTAATAGGTTGATTAAACTTGGAATTGGAGGTTTTCAAAAGCTAAATAAATACTTGTTTTTTTTTTATATACCATGACTAAGCAATTAATACGGAGTAACAATATGACAACTAAGTTTTTCTAAACCGAGCTCCAACATGTTTTACACCTTTCCAAAACACATCAACGTTTTCGTTAAAATTTTACAACAACATCCTCTTGGAACAAATCAGCAAATCAGTTTTCAAACATTTTCTTTCCGTGGCACGCTAGATCCGGTTGTAGCGCTTTAACCGGGTTTGGGGTGTTACAAGATATGATTTTGTAATCTTAGAGATTTAATTTGTAGATACCTTTTAATCTTAGCCGTTGATGTAATTGATCTGTACCGTTGGATTTGGGGAGGCTCAACTATAAATAGAGGCCTCTCCCTTCATTGTAAAGCAAACTTGAGTTTTGGGGGAAGCAATAAGAATTCTTTAGAGCATTCACTTAAATTTCTCTCCTTCTTGCGTTCTTATTTTCTATGGTTTGTTCTTATTTTATTCTTCATTCATCTTTGTTTTTTCAAGCTTTTTTATTTATCCATTTAATTGTTTAATTATTAGTTATTCTTTTATTTTATTCGTTTATTTATTATTTCTGTATAGAGATTTATTTTATTTTCACACTTTTGCAAATTTGTATTTTATTTATTTATTCCAAATTTTTACGTGGTATTTATTTAAAACTGTTTTATTTTATTATTTTAGATATTTCTTATTTCAAATAGTTTTATTTTGATTAAGTTTTTTTATATTATTACTTTAAATTATCTTATATATCATTCATTTTTCTTATTGTTTTATATAACGATTATTTTAAATTGGTTTTATTTTATATCATTTTAATCTGTTTTATATTATCTATTTTAAGTTTTCGTATATTGTTTATTTTAAACTTATACGTATCTTTTTAGGATTTGTCACATATCATTTTCTTTAAGTCATTTTGTATATTATTTATTTAGATTGATAAATATATTGTTTTATATATTACTTATTTAAACTTACTTCTTATATAATATATATTTTAAGAATTCATTTATATATTACTATTTCATATATTATTTATTTATTTTTTTTGGATTTATTTCAAACTTTTACATATATTATCTACTTTAAAATTTTTATACATGAATTTATTTTTAAGTTGCTTTTTATTGTCCATTTCAAAATCCTTTTCTTTCACATTAATTGTTTTAACATTGTCCATTATTATTTGAAAGCTTGGTACATTTTGTTTTTTATTTGTTTTTTAGATTTGTTATTTTTTTTTAAAAAAGTCATTAATCTTTATTTATTAATGTGGCCAAATATACCTTCATATTTCAAAATCCATGATTTTTCAAATAAAAAAAATAAGGCAATATTGAATATTTGGGAGTTTTGAGAAAATCGTGCCCTAACTTACTGGGTTTCGATTTTTCTCATTAAGTCCAAATGATTGAGTACCCTTTTTGAAATTAAAACATATGAATTTTTAAATAAAAAACCTATTCTTGGGAATTTAAGATGTTGTGTCCTAACTCACTGGATGCGACGTTTTGTCATCTCGAGCCAAGGATTTCTAAAAAGCAAAGGATATTCGGTGTTTGGAAAATTCGAAAGATCGTGCTCTAACTTACTGAGTTTTGATTTTTCTTTTAAAATCCAAATAATTGAATGTCCATTTAAAATTAAAGGACATAAGTTTTAAAAATCAAAAGGATCGTGTTTTAAAATATATTCAAATTGTTGACATTAGGACATTAATTAATCAATTAGGTACCAATTTTTGGGCGTTACGAGGGTGCTAATCCTTCCTCGTGCGTAACCGACTCCCGAGCCCGTTTTCTCGAATTTTGTAGACCAAAATCATTATTTTAATAAATCAAAATGTTTTATTAAAATGATTAATCTCAAGGTGACCCGATCACACCTCAAAAAAAGATTGGTGGCGACTCCATTTTCGTTTTTAAAGTCGACCCCCGTTTTTAAAATCAACTTTAAAAATGGTTTCGACATATATAAAGAGTAAGGAATATGAGCATTTTAGGAAACTTTTAGTATTAAAAGTTAGTTTTTGTTAGGTCTTTTGAGTTAAAAAATATTTACTTTTTTTAAAATTATATTTAAAGTGAGCCCTGTATTTAAAATTAAATTTTAAATATGATTTTTTTATAATTTACGATGTGTTATATATTAATTACAAATTTCAAATTATTAAGCATTTTTTTTTTGAGGAAATGAAATTAAGGAAATATGCAAATAGTTATATGTAAAAACCAAAACTATTAACTTCATCCATGTCTAAGATTTCTTGAATCTCTCTAGGAGGAGAATCAAGTATATGCAAGTCTTCCTTTCTTTCAAGAGCCAATTTGGCTATAACGTCCGCAGCCGGATTATTCTTTCGAGGTATATGTTTTACAAGCCACTGACCTTCACGAGTCAATAGGTATTGGATACTCCTTATTAGGCCAGAATTCGAGATGGTCGATACACTATCTTGAATCAATTTAATAGCCTCCAAACTATCTGTTTGGATTATCACCTTATCATGTCATCTTTTTCGGATGAGGCTAATACCATCCAAAATGCCTCATAATTCAGCGTCAAAAGTTGAGCACTTCCCCAAATGGTGATTATATCCGAGAATCCAATCTCTATTTGCATTTCGCACAATACCCCTAGCAGCAGCAAGACCAGATCCTAGTGAAATAGTGCCATCCGTATTTAGGATAATCTAGTTTCCTGTTTTTGGTTGGCCAAAAGCAAAGTCTTGACAACAAGTTAAAACATCTCTGAACACCATAGAATATTGTTTAGCCCAACTCTCTGAAACTTTAACAATCTCATTCGAATCCCAAGTCGTTCCCTGAAAGATAAATATATTACGGTTCTTCCAAATACACCAAGTGAGGAGACCAAATAGACAGGCCTAATTAGTTCCTCCTACATGCATTTTCGAAAGATCCTGCAAATTAGAAATTAGCCAATCAGGTAAATTATTCAAAAAGAAATTCCTCTATTGGTTTACCGATATAACACTTAGCCAAACCATCTTTTGCTACTGAACAATCTCTAAGAACATGCAAGATATCTTACGATCCGTGACCACAGATTGGACATGAAGAATTAGTCGCAATCCCCCTCTTAACTCTTGCCGTGTTCGTGAGAAGTCTTTGTTGCAAAGTAGTCCAAATAAAGAAATGCACTCTTTGAGGTCCTGGGTATTTCCACGCAATTCCATTTATCGTCTCTTGAGTTCCAAGAATTTTCTTTCAGCCTCCTGTACGTACTTTTGATAGAGAAAGCACCTGTAGTCGAGTGACACCAAGAAATCCTAACTGGTCTCCCTAAAGGATTTGGGGATGGAATTCCTACAGTGCATTTTAAGAAATCTTTCGGTAGCCAAACACGAAAAGGTTCAAGATTCCATGCTCTTGCTTTTGTATTCATTTCCTTGAGAGAGCAATTTGAAACTAAATTTGCAGTAGCATAAATGTGATTAATCAGGGGCCCTATACCTGGAAGCCAAGGATCCTTCTAGCACCTAATTTTACTTCCATCACCAACTGACCAGAAAATGTTTTCATGAAGTAAAGACCAGACTTTAGAAAGAGACCTCTAAAGGAAAGAACTCCTACCCTTCACAATGTTCTCAGGTATATTCTCTTTCATCCCATATTTTGAGCGAAGTATACAAACCCATAAAACATCAGTATTTGCCACTATATTATTACCAAGTTTCAAAAGAAAAGTAGTCTTTTGATCATGTAATTGCCTCATTCCAAGCCCTCTACAAGATTTAGGGTGACAGATCAAATTTCATTTCCATTAGAATAACCCCAAATAAAATTCCTCACCATGCATTCAATCCCCTCACATATTTTTGCAGGGACCATCATAGATTGCATGAAATAACTAAGAATAGATAGAAGAACCGATTGGGCCAAAGTAACTCGACCCGCAAAAGACAACTTTTTGGCATCCCAATTTTGCAGTTTGTTATGAACCTTTTCCACCACAAAGTATAATGTGTTATTAGTGACATTGATGAAAAAGTGGAATGCCCAAGTAATGCCCAAGATTTTGCACTCGTTGAAAGCCAAACGAGTCACTAATCATTTCTGTTGTAGCCTCATCCTCTCCACTTGAAAAGAAAACACTAGTTTTTCAAGTATTTATTTTATGACCTGAGAAATCACAGAAGTGGTTCAAAATACCTTTGAGAAGTCTACCTTGCTCCAAATCTGCTTTGTAAAAGATAACCAAATCGTTTGTAACATCCCAAAAATCGGGGGTTAGTAGAAACGGGTTTGTAAATTGAGATAGAGTGGTCATGCCTTGTTTTTAAAATAATTATTGAAAAATTATTTCAAGAATGAGGAAAAAGCCTAATGGTTAAAAGAAATATGAGAAAGCATGGAAATTAAATGAGGTCCCAAGTTCGAATCATTTCCCTTGTGAAATAATTTAATTTTTGGCAAAAATCCCTTGTTTTTAATGTGTGTGCCACCTCTAGGTACAAATGTTAATTTTTCAAAAATAATCAACCTTGAATCCTCCTCCTCATTGTCCTAGCCGTTCATCTCCTCCTCTCCCTCTCTTTGATTTTATTTTTTTTCCTTTCCTCCATTAATATCGCCGCCTACTCCTCCCATTTTACAATCTCTTTCTTTTTCTTTTTGCGTCAAGATTGTGCACCATATTATTTATTATATTTATTCCATTTATCTTCATCTAAATCAGCCCCAAATCTGAAATCTTGAACCCCAAGATCGATCCCGAACATTGCCAAGAAAGTGTCATTGCCGTTTCTCTCAACTAGCTTGGGTAAGATCTCTTTTCTCTTCAATTTCTTGATTAATCTTTTTAATTAAAAACAAAAATTTTCAGATCTTGAATTTTGAGGATTTTAAATTATTTAAAAGGTATTTTTCTAGATTTTAATGAGATCTCAAACCGTTTTAAATTTTAGCCCCAATTTTGGCCACAATGGGTGGTGGTGCGTGCGCCTATGTGCAAGAAAGGGAGCTGTTGTGTTTCTTGGGTCTTGCCAATATTTTTCCATTATTAAATTTTGTTCTTGAACCGTCATAATAAGCCTTTAATCACAGTTTAATTAGGGAGAGACGTTCTTGATCAATTATCCAATCGAATCCCACAAATCGTGAAGCGTAAGTGCAATTAAAGGTAACTAGTTTGTTATTTCGACATAGTTGTTGGGTAAAGGTCATAAATTGATTAAATGAAGGAATTTAATCATTAATTAGCTACTGATTTTCTAGTATATTATTGAATTAGGTGCTGACCCAAACGCTCAAATCATCCGTAAAGGCGAAGAACGATTGTACATACGGTTCGCATCGATACAGTGTAAGGAATCTAACTAGTTTAGATTCATAAAATAGTTATAATTTCAACGATTGGTTTAAACTCATAAGTGAGTGTTTGAGGGCTTGTTTAATGGTAAATTTATTGAATTTATACTGAATTTTGGTTTAGGTTCGTTTAAGGAATTATTAAGGGAAATTGGAAGATTCGCTAGTGTGCTGCGAGGAAGTGAAAAATAAGGTGTGTGTAATAAGCCCATTTTGCCCGGGCCCATGAAAATAAGAAAAATGAAAAAAATAAATAAAAATAAACCAATATCCAGTTACAGTCCATTTACAGTCCAAAATACAAATAGGCCCAAATTCACAAATTTACTTGTAGCCCAAACTAATACTCAAAACCCAATTACAAGCCAATACCTAAAACAGACTACCTAGACCCAAACCCAACGGGGCCCAAAATGGCCCAATGCCCAAAAAGCTCCAGAAGACCTAGGGTTTCTGGAAAATCCTAGGCGCCGCAACACCCAAAATAGATCTTCTTGCGCAGCAGACCAACTTCATTATCGCGGATTCTCGCCGTTGACTCACAAAAAGGAAAGAACACAACAACAAAATGGAAAGAAATGGCGAGAAAACAAGCAAGACAGATTTTGTATTTATTTTTTTCGATTTATTTTGGGCTATAAAAACCCTAACGAAATCAGAAAAGACACATATACAGAGCAAATATACACTAAAAATACAGAGAGAATAACAGGTGATTTTCATGTATTCTATTTCGTTTTTTTCTTTCTTTTCGATTTATGCTATTTTTTTACATATACACATCTTTTGTTAAAAAAACAAATAAAAACTACCTTCGATTCGGCCTCAAAAATAGAGAAATTCGGCACTCCGACCACCGTGCGAGAGGTGGCACGTCGGCGCGCATGCGGTGGCGATCCACCGGAACCAGTGTCGGAGTCGGCCTCGGTCGAGAAGGGAGAGCCTTTCAAGGCTTCTGTTTTTGTTTTTTTTTTTAAAAAAGGTGTTTAAAATGATTTTTTTGACTGATTTTTATCTTATATAGGCCCATGGAACGACGTCGTATTGGTGTGGTCCATTAATGACCAAAACGGCGTCGTTTAAAGGCTATGACCCGCACGTTGACCCGACCCGGGGAGGATCCGCACGTTTTTGTTAAAAGGTCTAATTTTTCAATAGGCCCTGCCGCATTATTTCAATTTTATAATTACATCCAGTTACATTTTTTCTTTATTTACAATTGGGTACAAAATTATGGCTTATGTTTCAATTTGGTCCCTCTGGCTATTTAAAGACTGATATCAAAATGGCACCGTTTAAGAGATAGGGCATAATTGCCCAATAAGTCCTTATATTTTGGCGCGTGTTTCAATATCATCCATTTTTATAATTTTACTTTTGATTTTTATTTATTTTCTGATTTGATCCTTGTTTATTTAATTCTTTTTATTTTCATTCTTTTTTTTAATTATTTCAGTATTATATATGTATTAAATTATTATCTATTATTTTATTATATTAAGTTTAATATTATTCATATATTATATATTATTTTAAAAATGTGTACATTAGTTATTATATTATACTTTTATTTTGTATATTATATATTATTATATTATATTATATATGACATTTAAATCATTTTATCCTCAGTATTGTATAATTTTTTGTATATTGTATAACATATATTATATGTAGTTTGTATGATTATTATATTTTAAATATATTTTTATTTAAAGATATATACTATTTACTTATAACTGTTTATCATGTATTATTATTTATATTTTTATATACTAAATTATTAAATTATACATTTGTTATAAGTTATCCTTGGTATTTTTCATATATACTAAGTTTTTTGTATCATTTATTTAAAATATATTGTTTATTAATCGTTTTAGAAGTTATCATATTTTTAGTTTTTATTTGTTTGTTATAATATTTATTCAGTGTTTAAATACATCACTCATTTAATTATTTCTATATTTGATCTTGTTTGTAGATTTCAATATTCATTTCTTGAATTTTTATATTTCATGTAGATTTTTTAATTGTTGCTGCTTATTTTTATATCTTGTATATGTTTATTTATGTTCTTTTATTTGCTTATTATTGCCTTGGCATAGTCTTTTCATTATGTATATCATTCGCTATGTTATGCTATTCTTGTGTTAATTGTCTACCTTAGTATTATTTGTTGATATGACATGTAATTATAGAGAATTGCTATTTGGTATTTATGTTTTGTAATATCTTACTCAAACCATTTTTTTTAAAACACCTTTTGAATTGACGCATTTTATTCAAATATTTTTTAAAATACAGCGATATATGATATTTGGGACTTCGAGAAAAATTATACTCTAACTTACTGGGTTTTAATTTTTCTCGTGGAACTTAAGGTATCAAGTATCTTTTTTTTAAACCTATAAACTTCAAATAAAAACTTATTCTTGAAAATTCATAATGTTATATCTTAACTTATTAGATATAATATTTTGTATCTCGAGGTAAGGATTTTCTACAAAATAAAAGCAAGCTTAGTTTCGAAGTCTTGAGATTGTCGCATCCTAACTTATTGGGTGTGGCATTTTATTTCTTTGAGATAAGTGAGTTTTAGCTTTCTTTCAAATAAAAGGATCATATTTTAAATTTTTCAAATTTTCAACATTAGGACATGATTTTATCAATTAGGTACCAATTTTTGGGCGTTATGAGGGCGCTAACCTTTCCTCATACGTAACCGACTCCCGAACCTGTTTTCTCGAATTTCGTAGGCCAAAATTAGTGTTTTAAACATAACATGTTTTATAAGGTGATCCAATCACACCTAAGAAAAAAAGGGATTGGTGGCGACTCTTGTTTTTCGTTTTTCAAGGCCGATCCTTGTTTTTTCATAAAAACTTTAAAAATGGTTTCGACAGCTTGGCGACTCCACTGGGGACCAATAAGAGAGTCAAGCCGTAAGATTGATTATTTTCTGTCCGACCTTTGTCAGAAATTTGAAAATTTGATTTGAAAATTTAGGAATTTTGATTTGAACATATGATTATTATTTTATTTTCTTGCACACATTGCATTGCATGACCGTTGTGGTCGCACCTTTAAGTGGGAGTGAGAAACTATGCCTTTGTGAGGTTTTCACCTCCGCATGGGCTAGTGGATTGCTTCCGGGATACATCTGTACCTATGTCTTCGTGAGGTTTTCACTTCCGCATGGACATAGGGAAATGTATTCCCCTGAACTGAACTTGGTCCATATGAGCCTATAATGGGTAAGGATCGAGGAATCTGCTGGTTCAGGTACCTCAACTTTAGAGCTAAACCACACGTAGAAAACATAAGGGCTCACCCTAAGTAGAACTATACTAAGCCTTAGTGGTTACCCAAATAGGTGTTTGTTTATTTTATTTGCTTTATATTTTATTTCATGATACTAACTTGTTGTGCTTTATTTTTGGTGCATGTCATTTCATATTTTAGAGAGAGGTATCAATTCACGGTCAGTTTCTAAGTTAGAAAGCTAGTTATGGAGAATGAATTTCTTGATAAAGTGGAGGACAATGCAGCCGTCCACATGTGGTCAGAGCAGACGCAATTAGAGAAAGGGAATAGCTTAGCTGAGGGGCATGTGTCAGAACTATGGGATTTCACTCATATTAGTATCACGCAAAATGAGTTCCAAGAGTTGAAAGAAATTTGGACCCAGTGGGATGATGAGGCTAAATAGATGTTTTATCGTAATTATGGCGATCTACCCTACTTACTCGACATCAAGGTAGATAAGCATTTGTTCCGGGCTATGACTCAGTTTTGGAACTCTGCTTATAGTTGTTTCACTTTTGGGAAAGTAGATTTAGTGCCCACGGTGGAGGAATATACAACCTTGCTTCGTTGTCCAAGGGTCCAAATCGACAAAGCTTATTCTAGGGCTGCTAATGTCCCAACTTTTGTGAAGAAATTAATGAATATCACAGGGATGAGTGAACAGTGGGTTGCAGCCAGAATTCAGAAGAATGAGGGTAAATGCATTCCTTGGGTGAGCTTGAGGGACCTGATCTTAGCCCATCCAGATGTAAAGAAGAAGGTTGACGTCTTTTCCTTGTGTATCTATGGTTTGGTAATTTTCCCTAAAGCTCTAAGATATGTAGATGAAGCAGTCACTGATTTATTCGATCGACTTGACAAAGGGGTCACGCCTGTACCTGCGATGTTAGTCGAGACGTTCAGATCTTTGAATGCATGTCGGAGAGCAGGAGAAGGTAGGTTCATTGGATGCGTGCAGTTGTTATTAGCTTGGTTTCACAGTCATTTCTGGAAGGTGAAGAAAGTCTCTTATCGGGTTTTCTCTGAGAATTATTCTCCATTACAAGAGATAGTGGCTACACCAAGGAGAGAAGACGTGTCTGAGGAAAATTGGATAGCGCTCCTTCAAAACCTTCAAGAGGAAGACATCGAGTGGAGAGCTCCTTGGATGACTCCAAATGAAATTCTTTATCGGTGTGAGAGTTTCGACTGGGTTCCTTTACTTGGAATTTGGGGAGCCGTTGGGTATGCTCCTTTGCTCGTGCTAAGGCAATATGGATCAAGACAGTTCATACCAGCAACATATGGACTGGCTCAATGTGAGTTCTCATATAGAGGGGATAACTATAAGAAGAAGGTTAAGGAGATTTCTTGTGCTTGGAATCAGATTCGTAGGATGAAGAGATTATCTGCAGGCCCAATGACGACCCCAGAATACAACGAATGGAGGATTAGAAGGGTTAATGATAACATCTCTGAGCTAAATCCAGAAGGCGCCCAATCAAGAGAGGAATACTCGCAAGTGGTCCCATCAGAATTGGAGATTATAAAGCAAGATTTCGAAAGGATGAGCTCAGAGCTCGGAAAGAGGATGGAGAAGTTGGAAGAAGAAAAAATATACCTGAGATTAGACGTGGATGTTCAGAAATCAGAGGCTGAAAAATTAAGAAAAGGGAAGAAAATGGTCGAAGAAGATCTGGATAGTCTAAAGACAGAATATAAGAAGCTACGTCTATCGATGAAAAATGCCGGATTGGGGAAGACTTCGGAACAGTGGAAACAGGAGATTCAAGAGGAAAAGGCCAAAGCTGACCATTGGGAGAGGAAGTTCCAAGAGATGCAAATGCGAAATAAGGCCCTAGAAAGGAGTTTGGCAGAAAGCCAAAAGGAGAAATGTGGATTAAAGGCTAGAGTGGCTGAACTGGGACGGTCTCTTCACCACCATCGAAGCCGTAATTTTGCAATTGAGCTGAAGTCCAGTCTGAACAAGATTGAGGAAATGAAGGGCAAGATCAAAAAATTGGAATCGGCATTGCAAAATTGTGAACCCCGGATCGAGCTTCTTGAAGCAAGAGAATAGCATTGGAAAGAAGAACTCCACCATTCTCATGATCAAGTTAGAAATTAGGATTATCTCATGGGTGAAGCCATAGTTCAGATTCGAGAGGTAGCTGATCATTTACAGACTTTGGCAGTACAGGCTGATATATTGAGCACAAAATATGAGCTACAGTCAGATCGTGGTCGAGAGCTAGCCTTGTTGTTTAGGAAAGTTAAGACTTTGGGCATTAGGGCGAAAGCATATTTGTAATCCGTTTTATGTAAAGAACTTTATTTTCTAATAAAGTTTTCTAAATGGAATTGAATCTGAATCGATGCCCTTTTTGTATTCATGCATTTGCATTACATCACATCATATGCATTTAAGTCCATAGAAAAATCCTAATTAGTTGAAATTATCACAGAGAGAGAGAGAGAGAGAGAGAGAGAGAAAAGGAAAAATCTGGAAACCAAACACTGTTACGGTACATGCGCCAAGACAAAGAATATGGATCAAAGACTTGAACAGTTCCAGAGAGACATACAAGACCAGCTGCAAGAGCAGTTGGCAAAAATCCAGCAAGATATGAGGGAACAAATGATGGAAGCCCAAAGGAATATGGTAGCTCAAATGACTCAGCTACTGAATGGGGTGATGGACAAAGGAAAAGGTCCTGTGACTAATACTGGACAAGATAACGAGGACTTTCCTCCGGGTTTTACCCCACCACATGCACAAACATAACCTAAGGTGTATCCCCAAAGGCCATCTGTCACGATTACGCCTCAACAGGGGCAAACTGGTATTGGAGTGCCCATGAATTTCCAAATTGGCACAGGATCTAACCTAGGAGATAACCTTGCTAATCCTGTTATCCCTGATTAAGATATAGCAGAGGGGGAAAAGACAAGAATTGAATCCTCAAGGTAGTTAGAGGATCGTTGTAGATGGTTGGAGGAAAAGTTTAAAGCCTTGGAAAATGCTGATAATCACCATGGAATTGATGCTAAAGACTTGAGCTTGGTTCCAGATTTGGTGCTCCCTCATAAGTTCAAAATGCCAGAATTTGAGAAGTACAATGGGACCAGCTGCCCTAAAGCCCATATTACCATGTTCTGTAGACGGATGACTGGCTATGTTAATAATGATCAACTCTTGATTCATTGTTTCCAAGACAGTTTGGTGGGGGCAGCGTCCAAATGGTACAATCAACTGAGCCGTGATAGGATTAGCTCTTGGAGAGACCTAGCCCAAGCTTTCATGAAGCAATACAATCATGTCACAGACATGACGCCTGACAGAATTACTTTGCAGAATATAGAGAAGAAGTCAAATGAAAGCTTCAGGCAATATGCGCAAAGGTGGAGGGAGGTTGCCATGCAAGTTCAGCCACCGCTCTTAGAGAAGGAAACTACAATGCTTTTTATGAACACCTTGAAGGCCCCATTCATTACTCACATGATAGGGGTACCACCAAGAGCTTTGCGGATATAGTGATGGAGGGAGAAATGATTGAAAATGCCATAAGGGGTGGCAAGATTAAAGCAGAGGAAACAATTAAAAGGTCTGCTCCAAGGAAAAAAGAGAATGAAGTGAATAATACGAGTACATACAACAAAAGGTACTCAAAGGCAATTACTGTTAGCCAGCCAAAAGTAATTGCTGCTGGGCAACAAGGATCGGAAAGACAAGAATTGGGCACAAGGCAAAACTCTGAAAAACTCCAATTTACGCCAATCCCAATGATGTATAATGAACTATATCAAAGTTTATTTGACGCACATGTGGTGTCCCCATTTTATCTAAAGCCGTTACAGCCCCCATATCCTAAATGGTATGACTCAAATGCTCAATGTGACTACCATGCGGGAATATCGGGGCATTCAATAGAAAACTGCACTACCTTCAAAAAGGTAGTCGAAAGACTCGTTAAGATGGGGATTGAAAATTTTGATGATACACCTAGTGCGGAGAACCCGTTACCTAACCATGGAGATAAAGGGATAAACGCGATTGGTGAAAATACCGTGAGAAGGATCAAGGAGGATATTACGGAGGTAAAAACCTCGTTGAGAACGATCTGGAGAGAAATGGTTGGAAGAGAATTGGTAGAATCGAATTCTGTAGAAAGATGCGAAGGAGTAAGGGACTACTGTGAGTTCCACCAAGCAGAAGGGCACGAAATCCAAGAATGTGTTGAGTTCAGGGACCTGGTGCAGAGCCTTATGGACAATAAGGAATTAGAAGTTTATGAGGAAGGCTCAGAAGGAGGAAGTATATGCATGACAGAAGGAGAATTGGCTAACCAAAAAGTCAGTTATCCGAAGATCATCATCACCCGACCAAGAAACACAGAAGGTGGAACACAAATGGTGCCAAAGGTTGTAATCCAAAAACCGGTTTCCTTTCCTTACAAGGATAACAAAATGGTACCTTGGAATTACGACTGTAATATGACAATACCAGGAGGGGAAATCCTAGCTAGTGATTCCAAAGGGGATCAGAGTGAAGGGTCTTACACACGTAGTGGAAGGCGTTATGATTCGGTAAACGTCAGAACTGTGCCTGTGAAAACAAATACCTTGGTAGTTGAGCAAGAGAAAGAGGCGGAGGCACTTATCAACGAACCTGTAAAGGAGGAAGAGGCTAAAGAATTTCTAAAATTCTTGAAGCACAGTGAATACAGCGTGGTAGAGCAGCTGCTTAAACAACCGGCTTGCATATCAGTGCTAGCCTTGCTTTTAAGTTCAGATGTGCATCGTGAAGCATTGATGAAAGTGTTGAATGAAAATTATGTTACTAAAGATATATCTGTCAACAAACTTGACCGTCTGGTTAGTAATATAAGTGCCGAGAATTTCATTTACTTCAGTGATGATAAAATTCCACCTGGGGGCATAGGATCGACTAAGGCTTTGCACATCACTACTCGTTGCAAGGGATATACTCTGCCAAGTGTGTTAATAGATAATGGATTGGCTTTGAATGTCTTACCATTACCTACGCTGAAAAGATTGCCTATAGACAGTTCTCACATGAAGACATGCCAGAACATAGTGAGAGCATTTGATGGCACTAAGTGAAGAGTTATGGGAAGGATTGACATACCATTGTTGATTGGGCCAAACACATATGAAATGGATTTTTGGGTGATGGATATCAAGCCCTCCTACAATTGCTTGTTGGGAAGACTCTGGATTCATTCGGCAGGGGCAGTGCCCTCATCACTGCACCAAAAATTAAAACCCAGTAATGTATAGGTCGGCTAGTGACCAGAACGCAGAGGAGGACATCATAGCAACTGTTACCAACGACGCGCCATACTTAGAGGCAAATGAGGAGGCCACTGAGTGTTCTTTTCAATCTTTAGAGTTCGTGAATGCAACATTCATTTTGGAAGGGAATGAGGTGCCGGTCCCAGGGATATCCAGGACCACGAGAATGGGTTTGCAAATGATGGTAGGGAAAGGAGCCTTACCGGGAAAAGGAATGGGTAGACATCTTCAAGGAGAGATTCAAGTTCCAATGCTGAAAGAGAAAAGAGTCCGTTTTGGCTTGGGTTTCAGGCCAGATGCTAGACAAAGGAAGAAGGAAACAGAGAAGAAGCAAGAGAGAAGAAGGGCACGGTTGAGTGGGGAAGAGGTCAAGTGGGAATTGATGACTTTCCCTCACATATCCCAAACTTTTGTATCAGGAGGGATAATTCACCCTGAGAGAGGATTGTTGGAAAATGAAAATCTTCACATCAACACTATACATGAGGAAGAAACTGGGCAAAGAAACCTGTTGGGCATTCGCCCTTAAGAACCTGGAAGCGTTTTGAACAATTGGACTGCAGAGGAACTTCTTGTAGTTTTTAGAGATTACACAGAGTAACCTTCAGAACACACTTGTTGTTTTTAAGCCTAGGAACAATAAGATTTCTTTTTTGAAATAGGCTCATGTTCAGACATCTTTTGTTTCAATAAAATACATCTTCATGATTAATTCAGGCAAATATTCTTTCATTTTTTATATTCTTTTAATCTTCTAATTTCATTCCATTTTTTCTATTCTCATTCATACCGTGTAAATAGTTGTTCTTGAATTCATTTGTTCTTTGTACATTCTTTTGTGCCTACCACAGGTCCCTAGACATCAATGACATGAGCAATGATACTACAGATTTAGAGGTCCTTTTTTAGCAAGACATGTGTTTAGAGGAGTCTCAGGATTTTGAGGGTGACAGAGATTGTGACTTGTCTCCAGATTTGTTAAGAATTGTAAAGCAAGAAGAGAAACATATTTTACCCCATGAAGAGGTGGTAGAGAATATAGTCTTAGAGGAAGGAAAGGTTGTGAAAATTGGAACGCGCATAGCTGAGGAGGCGAAACAAGACCTTGTTGAGTTATTACGAGAATTCAAAGACGTCTTTGCATTGTCATACCAGGATATGCCTGGGCTAAGTACTAATATTGTAGTGCATCGCCTTCCCATAAGAGAAGAATGCAAGCCAGTTCAGCAAAAACTACGAAGGATGAGGCCTGATGTGGTGTTAAAAATAAAAGAGGAAGTCAAGAAGTAGTTCGATGCTGGTTTTCTACAAGTGGTCAAATACTTAGAGTGGGTTGCCAATATTGTTCCTGTCCCTAAAAAGGATGGAAAGGTTCGGATGTGTGTAGACTATAGGGACTTAAATAAAGCCAGCCCAAAAGACAATTTCCCTTTGCCTCATATTGACACGTTGGTGGATAATACGGCGGGATACTCATTGTTCTCTTTCATGGATGGTTTTTCGAGATATAATCAGATCAAGATGCACCCTGAGGATATGGAGAAAACCACTTTCATAACATTGTGGGGTACCTTTTGTTATGAGGTGATGCCATTCGGGCTGAAGAATGCATGAGCAACATATCAAAGGGCCATGGTAACCTTATTCCATGATATGATGCACAAAGATATTGAAGTATATGTTGATGACATGATTGCTAAATCTCGAACAGAAAAGGAACACATTGAAGTTTTGAAGAAGTTGTTTTTGAGATTGAGAAAATTTCAATTAAAGCTCAACCCAGCGAAGTGTACTTTTGGAGCTCGGTCAGGGAAATTACTGGGTTTCGTAGTTAGTGGGAGAGGATTCGAGGTTGATTCAGATAAGGTCAAAACTATATAAGAATTACCTCCACCATGTACTCAAAAAGAAATTCGAGGTTTTCTTGGAAGGTTAAATTACATTGCTCGGTTTATTTCACAATTAACTGAGAAATGTGATCCTATATTTCGTCTTCTTAAGAAACACAACCAAGGCGTATGGGATGAGGAGTGCCAGAAAGCTTTTGACAAAGTCAAACAATATTTTTCAAATGCCCCAGTGCTATCTCCGCCTAATCCAGATAGACCACTAATATTGTACTTGACCGTGTTCAATAACTCTATGGGATGTGTGCTTGGTCAACATGATGAGTCAGGAAGAAAAGAAAAGGCGATATACTATCTCAGTAAAAAGTTCACTGAATGTGAAATGAGATATTCGTCAATTGAGAAATTGTGTTGTACCTTGATTTGGAAAACTCGGAGATTAAGGCAGTATATGCTATATCATACAACCTGGTTGATTTCGAAGCTTGATCCATTAAAGTATATGATGGAGTCAACCGCTTTGAATGGAAGAATGGCAAGGGGGCAGATTTTTCTTTCTAAATTTGATATAGTCTATGTAAACCAAAAGGCTATAAAAGGGAGCGTAATAGCAGAATTTTTGGCTAGCAGGGCTTTAGAGGATTATGAACCTTTGAGTTTTGATTTCCCCAATGAAGTGTTAATGTATGTGACAACTATTGAAGAACGTCCGTGGAAGCTAAATTTTGATGGGGCGTCAAATGCTGTGGGAAATGGAATTGGGGCAATCTTGGTATCCCCTAATGGTGATCATTATCCATTCACATGCAAATTGGATTTTGATTGCACAAACAACATGGCGGAGTATGAAGCATGCATCATGGGAATTTGAGCAGCTGTAGAGTGTAAAACCAGAGTGCTAGAAGTATATGGAGATTCTACCTTAGTAATCTACCAGCTTAAAGGAGAATGGGAGACAAGAGATCCCAAACTAATTGATTACCGAAAAATAGTTCTGGGATTAATTGAGGAGTTCGATGACATTACTTTTAATTATCTCCCACGTGATGAAATCCAGATGGCAGATGCTTTGGAAACCCTAGCTTCTATGATCAAAGTAAACAAACCAGAGGATATGAGACCTATTCAGATGAGTATTTTTGAAGTTCCAGCTCATTGTTATAACATGGAAGAGGAGGAAAAAGATGACCACCCTTGGTATCATGATGTATTGCGATATGTAAAAAATCGTGAATACCCGGAGCATGCAACTGAGAATGATAAGAGGACATTAAGAAGATTGGCCTCTGACTATGTTTTAGATTGGGATACCTTGTACAAGAAAAGGAAAGATCAAGTATCATTGAGATGTGTTGACGCTGTCGAAGCTAGGAAGATTTTGGAAGAAGTTCATGAGGGCGTTTGTGTGACACATGCTAATGGTTTTAAAATGGCTAGACAAATTATGAGATTTGGATACTATTGGTCTACTATGGAAGGAGATTGTATCAACTATGCCAAAAGATGCCATAAATGCCAGATTTATGGAGACAAAATTCATGTACCACCGTCACCTTTGCATGTTATGACTTCCACATGGCCTTTTTCCATGTGGGGCATGAATGTTATTGGACCAATCTCACCGAAAGCTTCGAATGGGCATCGATTCATCTTTGTGGTTATTGACTACTTCACGAAATGGGTGGAGGCTACTTCATACGCTAGCGTTACTAAGTCAATAGTTAGTCGGTTCCTGAAGAAGGAAATCATTTGTCGATATGGAATGCCCGAGAGGATCATATCAGACAACGCACTAAACTTGAACAACAACACGATAGCAGAAGTTTGTAGTCAATTCAAGATCAAACACCACAACTCGTCTCCGTATCGTCCAAAACTGAATGGGGCAGTTGAAGTGGCCAATAAAAATATCAAGAAGATAGTAGGAAAAATGGCTGAGACTTATAAGGATTGGCATGAAAAATTACCATTTTCACTCTATGCTTATCGGACGTCCGTCAGAACTTCTACTGAGGCAACTCCTTTCTCATTGGTCTATGGGATGGAGGCAATTCTACCTATTGAAGTGGAAATACCTTCTCTTCGAGTTTTGTCAGAAATGAAGTTGGATGAAGCTGAATGGATCCAGGCTCGATATGATCAGTTGAACTTGATTGAAGAAAAGAGGCTAAGGGCTATTCGTCACGATCAGATGTACCAAAAACGAATGACGCGAGCCTATGATAAAAAAGTCTGCCTGAGGGAGTTTCACGAGGGGGACCTTGTACTGAAAAAGATCCTTCCCATACAAAAAGATTTCAGAGGAAAATGGATGCCAAATTGGGAAGGACCATATGTGGTAAAGAAAGCTTTCTCTGGAGGTGCACTGATTCTGACCGAAATGGATGGAAAAAGCTTACCCAATCCTGTGAACTCGGATTTAGTCAAAAAGTATTTTGCTTAAAGAGGAGAAGAGGCCAAGGTGAAAACCCACAAAGGGCGCTTTGAGACTTCTAAAAAAAAGAAAAGAAAAAAGGATAGGCCTAGGTGAAAACCCGCAAAGGGCGCCTTGAGACCAAATGGGTTTTGAGTTGAAAACTCAAAAAGGGCGGCTCAAATTCTGAATGGGTATGCAGTGATCTTGCTATACCTGAATCAACAAGAAATGAAGTATGTTGTGTAACACCCTGAAAATTTGAGTAATTTATTTTCTATGTGTGCTTTGAGTAATTATTCTAGAAAGTAAAATTTTCTGATTTATTTTCGTGGTTAGTATAGTCCTGAAGAAGGGTTTAAAATTTTTTTTAGAAGGAATAATATTAATTTTGAGAATTTATGGAAATAGACTAAGTGGCATTGACACATAAATTAATTTAAGTGTCAATGTGTAGCATAAGATGAGTAGTTGGACAAGTGGTGTTGGCGCATGAGCTAGTACATGAGGAGAAGGTTTCAATCCCCTAAATAGCATCTAGGTGAATTTTATTTTTGATTTTTACGCCCATGTATAGCAAGTGTCGGCCAAGAGCATATATGGAAGGTGTTGACTTGTTATTTTTGGTTAGTATATCAAAGGAATAAGGAAAATTTGAACTTAAGGAAGGGTATCAAAAGAATAAGGAAAATGTGAAGATTTGAGGCATGAATCAAGGAGTTGTTTAAGGAAACAATATCTTGGCCTAAAGACCAAGCATATGGACGGCATTATGGCTAGGGGAGCCGAATTTTGGTGATAGTTTGGCTAGGAATTTTAGTCTTTGGTTTTGGTCATTTTGTTTAGTTTGTGCAAGTTTTGAAAATTCTCTCAAACTCTCTTTTCCTTGGCCGAAATTGTGCACTTGGTAAGCCTAGTTTCTTTTGTCAAATTGGTCATTTTGTTTTACACTTTGGTGTCAATTTTGTGCCTTTCTCTTTGTGCCGATTTTACCAATACCTAAAGAGACCATTCTTTTCTTTTCTTCTCCCCATTGCCGATTATACATTGCTCTCAAAACTTATCTTTTCTTTCTTTTCTTTTCCATTCTATTTGGAAACCAAACATCATCACCATCTCTCTCCTATTTGATTTCTTTCAATCGAAATTCTCTCCACCTACACTTTCATGGCCGAATGTTAAAGTGCCTATAACCGATTTTATTTTCTCTTTTTCTTTGTTTCTTCATAGCCGAATTCTTCTTAGATCCATATTATTCTCAAATCCTATCTTTTCGACGTGGAAATATGTAAGAATCCTTTTCGTTTCGATTAGTTAATAGTGGTTATGGCGAATATTGATGATGGTTTGAAAGCTTTATTAGATCAAAATAAACGTTCCTTCTTTTAACGTTTATTTTGTTATACTTTAGTGCGATAACGGAAGTTTGGAATCAAGAAGTCGTGGGTGACAAAGCGTTGGAATCAATTTTGTGGTAAGGAAATCATATCTTTAAAACCTTAGGATTATTTTGATATCATTGGATTAACGATCTTTGTCCTTGAAGACATTCAAAATAGGGAAGAAAAGGGCGGTGTTTAGCCTTCTAAGAAGGGAGGTTCTGTTATTCCCCTAAGTACAAGCAAAGGACTATTTCAAAGAATCCGGGATTTCCCACCGGGTTGTGGACGTTCAACCGAGGAAAATCAAGCTGTTCAAGTCGTTCGTACTCCGAACCATTATTTGTTCGTGGATTCGATTCGATTAGCGAACCATCGATCGGAGAAAAATCGCAAGTAGAAGTCTTACGAAAATTCGAGGGTAAATTTCTAGATCGCTATAGTTAGATCGGTTTTATTATAGATTATAGTGTTTTAATTAACACAATACGTATAGGTGTTGAAGAGCGGGAAAGTTTAGTTCTCTCCATAACCAGTGTGTAACTTCACACTCATTTTCGGGTTGGACATCATGTTGTAAGTTACGTGATAAATTCGTAAAATAGTAAAAGCGGGAAAAATACGTAGCAACTCATATTTTTGAGTAAATGCATGAAAACGGTTAAAACCGATAAAATGGGCGATAATACTCTAGTTCGATAAAATGGGCGATAATACTCTAGTTCGATAAAATGGGCGATAAAACTCTAGTTCGATAAAATGGGCGATAATACTCTAGTTCGATTAAATGGGCGAAAATACTCTGTTTTTGATAAATTGGGCTAAAATGGGCCAAAGTCACTAAACTACTAAATGGGCTAGTTGATAAATTGTTTAATTGAGCCTAATGAAGGGTTAATTGATAAGCCCACCGATGATATGGATTAATGAAAATCATTATATGATTGTATTTGTTATATACGCATGATTGCATGGGGTGGGTTATATGAAGAGAAGAATGGCCGATTGCCACAAATTTGGCTCATTGCCTCTAGTTCGGTGGCTCTGCCACAATATGGCTCATTGCCTCTAGTTCGGTGGCTCTGCCACAATATATGGCTCAATGCCTCTAGTTCGGTGGCTCGCCACAAATTCGACTAAATGCCTCTAGTTCGGTGACAATGTCACAATCTAGTTCGATAGTGCACTACAAAATTATTTAAGGGCTTTAAGCCCATGATTGGTGTGTTTGGCGGGGTGGGTTGACTTGATCCCCACAGTGTGTTGGTTGGTGCGGGGTGTTAGCGGATGGATACTAGGTTGGTTTGGGAAATTCATATTTCATGCATTCTTCTCTTTAAATTATGTTACTTTACGATGTATGGTTGAAATCATTAATGGGCTCAAGCCCAAAGCATGATATCTTGACGATTTGACCTAAAAATGGTGGTAAGTGAGTTGCACACTGAGTTCTTTGTAACTCACCCAAATTTTATTAACCATTTCAGGTAATGGAAATTGACGTGGACTTGGGCCGGAGATGACTTGGTGGAGGCCATACTACAAACTTGGGTTTTTAATAAACTATGACTTTATTTAAGTTTTTATTTTAATTGCTATTATTGGGTTGATGTAATAAGGCCTCTTATTATGTTTTATGGTTTTATTGTGTGGATGATTTAAATTTTATTTCTAAACTCTTAATATGGTTTTATCTCAATATGTTAAGTTTTCTTAAGAACATTGGTTTTATAACAAAAAGTTTTGTAGCACTATTTTATCTTAACCCTATGAAAATAAACGAATGTATGATTGGTGTGACAAACCAAATCTTGTCTAAACGCATAGACCGGGTTTGGGGTGTTACATTTAGTGGTATCGAGCCCAGTTCAAAACTCATTTGTGGTTTGGGTTCAATAAAGAAATTTGTTTGAAAATAATTTCTAGAGTTTTGAGTAAAGGTAGTATGGCACCATGAGCATCCCGCGCCAAGTCAAGTAAGTATCTCAGATATCTTGTATGTTTATTATCATTGTGATATGATTATAAGAAACACTCTAGAACTTCTAGTTTTAGGTGTTAAAACCGTAGAGATTGAGACAATAGGATATTGATGCGAAAACACTCTATCTCTTTCATATCATAAGACATCGTTAATAAACAATTGAAATATTATTCGATTCATAAAACTCTTAATCAGATTAAATCGAATTATTCGCCATGAGCACTAGAGGGCGTGGTCGTGGGCGCGGTAGGCGTGGCCGTGGTAGAGGGCGAGGTGTTAGGGGCGCAACCGATGTGCCGGGTTATATGTCGGAAATGGATGCACTGCGTCCACTCGAGAGTGAGACGGGATCGCACGACCATATGGAAGAGGATAATCTTTGTGACACGAGCAATGCTGCGAGTACTTGAAAGGGTCTGGATCCGAGCTGGACCAACCGCTCGTGGGTCGATATCGGGCGATCAAATCCAAATGGAGCCGAGGTTTTCATAGGTGTCTCTCGTGTAGCTCCCAATGTCGCTGAATATTGGCTTGAGGCGATGAGAGCGAATTATGGGCGATCTTGAGTGCAACGTGGAACAAAAGTTAAGAGGAGCGGTATCTTTGTTGAGAGACGAAGCTTACCAATGGTGGCTTACTATCCGAGATGGCACTCGTTCTTTGCTTTAATTAATCGGGAATTTTTCAAGGCTTCCTTTCAAGGGAAATATGTGGGAACAAGCTATGTGGATGCCCGAAGGAAGGAATTCTTGAACTCGGTGCAAGGAAATAAGACGGTGGCGACATATGAGGTGAGTTCTTACGTTTGAGTCGCTATGCTCGAACGATAGTGGCAACGGACCATGAGCGTTGTGTGCGCTTCGAGGGCGGTTTGAAAGACGAGTTGCGGGTTCTGATAGCCCCACAACAAGTTAGAACTTTTGCCGCTCTTGTGGAGAAGGCCAAGATAGCCAAGAGGCTAAGAACTCGGAACGTCAAAATCGGGAGCAAATTCGAGGCAAGAAAGATCTGAAGCATTCGGGTTCTTCGAGAAGATTCTGAAGAGGCCCCTGGAATGAGGAACCAGCTCAAGGAAGAGCACCGATGAGTCGTTAATCGAGTCGGGATTGTGCTTTGAATGTGGGAAAAGACATTCCGAGAATGTTAGAGGAAAACGGTGCTTGCTATAAATGTGGATCGACGGAGCATCAATATAGGAGTTGCCTCGACGTATGGATACAACTCAAGAAGTTCGTACTCTTGATGCACCACCGGCAAGAGGAGTTCAAAGAACCACCGAGAGGTCGGGGACCAGTCGTGGTGGTAATGGGGCCGGACGTGGTCAAGGTGCGCGGTCGAGGTAATGGTCCTAGAGGCAACGCGGATGCAAGACAGCCGGGATTGGTGTATGCGGTCGGGCGTCGTGAGGATGGCAATGCACTGATGTGATAATAAGCACGCGTTCTTCATTTCGATGTACCCGTTATTGCCTTGATAGATATTGGTTCTACTCATTCGTACATTGCTAGCACCATAGCTGGAAACTTGAAATTAGACTCAAATTTCCGATAAAGAGATGAGGTGATTAGTCCCTTAGGTCGATCGGTGGTGGTTAATAAACTGTTTGGAGACGTGCCCTTAGTTATTCAAGGAGAAACATTCTTGGCAAATTTGATGGAATTGCCTTTTGGCGAATTCGATATCATTCTGGGCATGGATTGGTTGGTTAAGCACCGGGCGCAATTGGACTGTCTTTGAAAGCGGATGTTGATAAGAATCTGCGGAGGATAAGGAGATAGTTATGATAGGCGGCGGAGAAATTTCTTGACAAACGTGATTTCTGCGTTAAAGGCGGAGAAGTTGGTACGAAAAGGATATGGAGCATTTTTAGCATTTATTAGTGCTTTAGATGCCAAAGAGTTGTCAGTGGAAGATGTGAGAACGGTGAAGGAATTTTCGGATGTTTTTCCTGAAGAACTTCCTGGTGTACCTCCAGATCGGAAGTGGAATTTGGTATTGAGCTTTTGCCCGTAATCGCTCCGGTGTCCATTGCTCCTTATAGAATGGCACCGAAGGAGTTGTCGAGCTTAAAGCCCAAATTCAAGAACCGCTAGATCGGGGTTTTATTCGACCGAGTGTGTCTCGTGGGGAGCACCGGTTTTGTTTGTTAAGAAGAAGGATGGGTCAATGCGTATGTGTATCGATTATAGGCAATTGAATAAGTCGACGATCAAGAATCGGTACCCTCTGCCGAGGATTGACGACTGTTTGATCAATTGAAGGGAGCTTCGTTTTCTCAAGATTGATTTAAGGTCGGGTTACCACCACCTTAAGGTGAAAGAAGCGGATATTCACAAGACAAATGCGTTCGAACCCGCTACGGACACTATGAGTTTTTAGTGATGCCGTTTGGGTTGACCAATGCACCAAATTGCATTTATGGATATGATGAACCGGGTCTTTCAACCATTCTTAGATCGGTTTGTGGTGGTATTCATAGATGACATTCGGTTTTATTCGAGGAGCGAAGAAGAACATGACTCGCAATTGCGGATTGTATTGCAAGTGCTTGAGATAATCAGTTGTATGCAAAATTCGATAAATGTGAATTTTGGTTAAGAGAAGTGACTTTCTTGGGTCATGTGGTATCACCAAGGAATAAGGTGGATCCTCGGAAGATTGAGGCGGTATTGGATTGGAAACCACCAAGTCGGTAGTGAGATTCGGAGTTTCTTGGGTTTGGTACCGGATATTATAGGCGCTTTGTTGAGGGTTTCTCATTGATTGCTGCACCTCTAACTAAGCTTTTGCGGAAGGGAGTGTTGTTTATATGGACCGATAAGCGGCAAGAAAGTTTCGAGCGATCAAGAAGGTTTTAACGCAGCGCGGTATTGATTCAACTTTGAGGTCAAAGAAGGAGTTTACGATTTATTGTGATGCGTCACATACGGGTTTAGGCTGCGTATTGATGCAAAGTGGGAAAGTTGTAGCTTACGCTTCTCGTCAATTGAGACCGCACGAAGTGAACTACCCTACTCATGATTTGGAGTTAGCGAGTAGTGGTGTTTGCCTTAAAGATTTGGAGGCATTACCTCTATGGTGAAATTGAGGATTTTGGAATAAATTCGTAAGGTGTATTGTGTTTTTCGTGGAAGGGTCAGTATGCCTAAGGATTCAGATCTGAGGCAAATGATTTTGAGGAGGCGCATAGTAGCCCTTATGCTATGCACCCGGAGGAAATAAGATGTATCGGATCTTCGTGAATGTGATTGGTGGCACAGGTTGAAACGTGAGATTTCGTAATTTGTGGAAAAATGCTTAACTTGTCGCCAAGTGAAGGCGGAGCATCAATTGCCGTCAGTCTTTTGCAACCAGCTAAGATTCCTCTTTGGAAATGGGAGCGGATAACAATGGATTTTGTTAGTGGGTTACCTTTAACACCTACTAAGAAAAATTCTGTTTGGGTAATTGTTGATCGTCCGACGAAGACGCCATTTTCTACCAAAGGCGTCACGGACTACTCGTTGCGAAGTTGGCGAAAGTGTATGTATCCGAAATCGTGAGGTTGCATGGGGTACCAGTATCGATTATATCGGATCGGGATCCTAGGTTTACATCTCGATTTTGGAAAGCTTTGCATGAAGCCTTGGGTACAAAGCTTAATTTTAGTACGGCTTTTCATCCTCGATCGATGGTCACTCGGAGAGAGTGATTCGATTCTGGAAGACATGTTAAGGGGATGTGTAATCGACTTCAAAGGTAGTTGGGAGGATTTTCTACCAAGAGCGGAATTTGCGTACAACAACAAATACCGAGTCTAGCATTCGGATGGCACCCTACGAGGCATTGTATGGTCGTGGGTGTCGTTCTCCTATTTGTTGGACCGAGTTGGGTGATCGGCAGTTGTTAGGACTCGAGATGATTTACGAACGGAAAAAAAGTGAAAGTTATTCGCACGCGGTTAAAGGAAGCTTTGATAGACGTAAGTCGATGCGGATCTCGAGCGTAAGGATATCGAGTATGCCGTAGGAGATCGGGTTTTCTGAAGGTCTCACCTTGGAAGAAGATATTCAGATTCGGGAAGAAGGGCAAGTTGAGTCCTAGATACATTGGACCATATCGTGTGGTGAAACGAAGTTGGTCCAAAGTGGCCTATCGATTGAGTTACCTCGGAATTGAGCCAAATTCATAATGTTTTCCACGTGTCCATGTTGAGGCGCTATAGATCGGATCCTTCGCACATAGTACCGGTAGAAGAAGTGGAGTTGAATTTGGATTTGTCTTTTGAGGAGGAACCAGTGGAAATCTTAGACCGAGACGTGAAGGTGCTAAGAAAGAAGACTGTGCCGTTGGTCAAAGTGTTGTGGCGTAACCACGGAGTGGAGGAAGCTACGTGGGAGCTGAGGATGCAATTCGGCAACAATACCCTCACCTTTTTCAGCTGTAAATTTCGAGGACGAAATTTTCTTTTAGGGGGGTAGAGTTGTAACACCCTGAAAATTTGAGTAATTTATTTTCTATGTGTGCTTTGAGTAATTATTCTAGAAAGTAAAATTTTCTGATTTATTTTCGTGGTTAGTATAGTCCTGAAGAAGGGTTTAAAATTTTTTTTAGAAGGAATAATATTAATTTTGAGAATTTATGGAAATAGACTAAGTGGCATTGACACATAAATTAATTTAAGTGTCAATGTGTAGCATAAGATGAGTAGTTGGACAAGTGGTGTTGGCGCATGAGCTAGTACATGAGGGAGAAGGTTCGAATCCCCTAAATAGCATCTAGGTGAATTTTATTTTTGATTTTTCTGCCCATGTATAGCAAGTGTCGGCCAAGAGCATATATGGAAGGTGTTGACTTGTTATTTTTGGTTAGTATATCAAAGGAATAAGGAAAATTTGAACTTAAGGAAGGGCATCAAAAGAATAAGGAAAATGTGAAGATTTGAGGCATGAATCAAGGAGTTGTTTAAGGAAACAATATCTTGGCCTAAAGACCAAGCATATGGACGGCATTATGGCTAGGGGAGCCAATTTTGGTGATAGTTTGGCTAGGAATTTTAGTCTTTGGTTTTGGTCATTTTGTTTAGTTTGTGCAAGTTTTGAAAATTCTCTCAAACTCTCTTTTCCTTGGCCGAAATTGTGCACTTGGTAAGCCTAGTTTCTTTTGTCAAATTGGTCATTTTTGTTTTACACTTTGGTGTCAATTTTGTGCCTTTCTCTTTGTGCCGATTTTACCAATACCTAAAGAGACCATTCTTTTCTTTTCTTCTCCCCATTGCCGATTATACATTGCTCTCAAAACTTATCTTTTTCTTTCTTTTCTTTTCCATTCTATTTGGAAACCAAACATCATCACCATCTCTCTCCTATTTGATTTCTTTCAATCGAAATTCTCTCCACCTACACTTTCATGGCGAATGTTAAAGTGCCTATAACCGATTTTATTTTCTCTTTTTCTTTGTTTCTTCATAGCCGAATTCTTCTTAGATCCATATTATTCTCAAATCCTATCTTTTCGACGTGGAAATATGTAAGAATCCTTTTCGTTTCGATTAGTTAATAGTGGTTATGGCCGAATATTGATGATGGTTTGAAAGCTTTATTAGATCAAAATAAACGTTCCTTCTTTTAACGTTTATTTTGTTATACTTTAGTGCGATAACGGAAGTTTGGAATCAAGAAGTCGTGGGTGACAAAACGTTGGAATCAATTTTGTGGTAAGGAAATCATATCTTTAAAACCTTAGGATTATTTTGATATCATTGGATTAACGATCTTTGTCCTTGAAGACATTCAAAATAGGGAAGAAAAGGGCGGTGTTTAGCCTTCGGAAGAAGGGAGGTTCTGTTATTCCCCCTAAGTACAAGCAAAGGACTATTTCAAAGAATCCGGGATTTCCCACCGGTTGTGGACGTTCAACCGAGGAAAATCAACTGTTCGAAGTCGTTCGTACTCCCGAACCATTATTTGTTCGTGGATTCGATTCAGTTAGCGAACCATCGATCGGAGAAAAATCGCAAGTAGAAGTCTTACGAAAATCCGAGGGTAAATTTCTAGATCGCTATAGTTAGATCGGTTTTATTATAGATTATAGTGTTTTAATTAACACAATACGTATAGGTGTTGAAGAGCGGGAAAGTTTAGTTCTCTCCATAACCAGGTGTGTAACTTCACACTCATTTTCGGGTTGGACATCATGTTGTAAGTTCTGTGATAAATTCGTAAAATAGTAAAAACGGGAAAAATACGTAGCAACTCATATTTTTGAGTAAATGCATGAAAACGGTTAAAACCGATAAAATGGGCCGATAATACTCTAGTTCGATAAAATGGGCCGATAATACTCTAGTTCGATAAAATGGGCCGATAAAACTCTAGTTCGATAAAATGGGCCGATAATACTCTAGTTCGATTAAATGGGCCAAAATACTGCTTTCGATAAATTGGGCTAAAATGGGCCAAAGTCACTAAACTACTAAATGGGCTAGTTGATAAATTGTTTAATTGAGCCTAATGAAGGGTTAATTGATAAGCCCACCGATGATATGGATTAATGAAAATCATTATATGATTGTATTTGTTATATACGCATGATTGCATGGGGTGGGTTATATGAAGAGAAGAATGGCCAGTTGCCACAAATTTGGCTCATTGCCTCTAGTTCGGTGGCTCTGCCACAATATGGCTCATTGCCTCTAGTTCGGTGGCTCTGCCACAATATGGCTCAATGCCTCTAGTTCGGTGGCTCTGCCACAAATTCGCTAAATGCCTCTAGTTCGGTGACAATGTCACAATCTAGTTCGATAGTGCACTACAAAATTATTTAAGGGCTTTAAGCCCATGATTGGTGTGTTTGGCGGGGTGGGTTGACTTGATCCCCACAGGTGTGTTGGTTGGTACGAGGGTGTTAGCGGATGGATACTAGGTTGGTTTGGGAAATTCATATTTCATGCATTCTTCTCTTTAAATTATGTTACTTTACGATGTATGGTTGAAATCATTAATGGGCTCAAGCCCAAAGATGATATCTTGACGATTTGACCTAAAAATGGTGGTAAGTGAGTTGCACACCGAGTTCTTTGTAACTCACCCAAATTTTATTAACCATTTCGTAATGGAAATTGACGTGGACTTGGGCCTGAGATGACTTGGTGGAGGCCATACTACAAACTTGGGTTTTTAATAAACTATGACTTTATTTAAGTTTTTATTTTAATTGCTATTATTGGGTTGATGTAATAAGGCCTCTTATTATGTTTTATGGTTTTATTGTGTGGATGATTTAAATTTTATTTCTAAACTCTTAATATGGTTTTATCTCAATATGTTAAGTTTTCTTAAGAACATTGGTTTTATAACAAAAAGTTTTGTAGCACTATTTTATCTTAACCCTATGAAAATAAACGAATGTATGATTGGTGTGACAAACCAAATCTTGTCTAAACGCATAGACCGGGTTTGGGGTGTTACATGTTGCATATCGGGGCATCAACAAACTACTTTGGGTCTTCTAAACACATGTTAAGCTCAAAGCAGTCTTCATGGAGTTTGTATATAAAAGCCCAATCTGCGATATCTAGGGCACCTGATCTTTTTCCTATTCAATTTACTATATTTGGATTCTTTTTCTTCTCAAAGATATGTTCCCATTTGATTTCCTTTGTATTTTTTAACTCTAATTATCCTTGAGTTCCCAATTGATTTCTTTTGTATTTTTTAACTTTAATTATCCTTGAGATCAATTTATTTGTTACCCATTATTCATAAGCATGTTGCATTGAAATAATGATTGATGAACTAATAATTTCACAAAAGAAGTTCTACATATTACTTAGGAAATTTCTAGATAATACAAGAAACTGAAACATGACAATTGTTTAGAATTTCCAAGTACATGGATTGGAAATATTTGAGAAAGAAGAGTCTAGATGAAGACTATTTCTCTAAATTCTCTGTCCAAATGGTAATTGGACAAAATAATGAGTTGATGGCATAGGTCATAACATTCGGGGAATGGTATGACAAACCAAATTGATGGGAAAATTCAAAACCCTGAATTGTGGAGGAATGAATTAGAGTTGAAACAGATCCTGTATCATTAAATTGTAATAGGGAGACTGAAAAAAGTTTCGATTTCTGGTGGGATGGATTCAAGGTGGTACAAATCTTGTGTTCCCAAATGGAGTGGGCCCCAAAATTACCATGGGGCAAACTATTTGAACAAGAATATGATACTCCAAGAAAAGCAAAGATGAAACCTTGATGAATAAATTAGTGATAACACCTTGAGTAGGAATCATACTCATATCATTTTTGCATTCATATATCATAGCATGTCTAATTAGGAGCATTTGACTCATATCGATCAGGGCATCCTAATCATTCGGCATAAGTATATACCTATTCTACAGGTCATGTCCTCTATAGGACGATGTAGCAGGGTAAATTGACATTTTCATTCTTGTCTCCCTGAAGTTGCAGCGGAGCAGACTGAAGACAATAGATCTTACCTTCCTGAAGTTACATGAAGAAGATCAAAGACGTTAGATTTGGCTCTCTGAGTTTGCAGTAGAGCAAGCTAAAAAAATCAGATCTGGCATTCCTGAAGTTGTAGTGAAGCAGATCGAAGACAACAGATCTTATCTTCCTGAAGTTGCAGGAAGAAGATCGAAGACGTTAGCTTGGTTCTCTCGAGTTTGCGATGAGAGCAAACTAAAGACATCGATCCGCATTCCCGAAGTTGCGATGAAGCGGATCGAAGACAATAGATCTTACCTTCCTGAAGTTGCAGGAAGAAGATCGAAGACGTTAACTTTGGCTCTCTGAGTTTGCAGTAGAGCAAGCTAAAAGACATCAGATCTGGCATTCCTGAAGTCGCAATGAAGCAGATCGAAGACCATAGATCTTATCTTCCTGAATTTGCAGGAAGAAGATCGAAGACATTAGCCTTGGCTCTCTGAGTTTGCAGTAGAGCAAGCTAAAAGACAACAGATCTTGCGTTCTCGAGATTGCAGTGAAGCGGATCGAAGATACTAGTCTGACCTCCCTGAAGTTGCAGTGGAGAAGATTAAAGATAGCAGATATTGCCTTCCTGAAGTTGCAGTGAAGCAGATTGAAGCCATCAGACTTATTTCTAAAATTGAAACTAAGAGGAAGTTCCAATACCGTTGAAGTTGCAGTGGAGTTGGAAGCCATTTGAAGAAGACAAAGACCAAGAAGTCAAGGCTCGGCAAAGACCGGGCAAAATTGGACCTTTTATAGTCTTTGCTTTATTCTCGTTACACGACAATGAGCAAAGAGGGGCAGCTGTAATAAGCCCATTTTGCCCGGGCCCATGAAAATGAGAAAAATGAAAAAAATTAATAAAAATAAACCAATATCCAGTTACAGTCCATTTACAGTCCAAAATACAAATAGGCCCAAATTCACAAATTTACCTGTAGCCCAAACTAATATCCAGAACCCAATTACAAGCCAATACCTAAAACAGACTACCCACACCCAAACCCAACGGGGCCCAAAATGGCCCAATGCCCAAACAGCTCCAGAAGACCTAAGGTTTCTGGAAAACCCTAGGCAGCGCAGCACCCAAAATAGATCTTCTTCACGCCGCAGCCACCAACCTTCATTACCGCCGGATTCCTCGCTGTTGACCTGCAAAAAAGGAAAGAAAACAACAGCAAAATGGAAAGAAATGGCAGAAAACAAGCAAGACAGATTTTGTATTTATTTTTTTCGATTTATTTTTGGGCTATAAAA
Source organism: Gossypium sturtianum (assembly GCA_025698515.1). Classification (NCBI taxonomy): domain Eukaryota; kingdom Viridiplantae; phylum Streptophyta; class Magnoliopsida; order Malvales; family Malvaceae; genus Gossypium; species Gossypium sturtianum. Next base: position 65,434,623 of record CM046952.1, read on the forward strand.
ACCCTAACGAAATCTGTAAAAGACACATATACAGGTAAATATACACTAAAAAATTCAGAGAATAACAGAGGTGACTTTCATGTATTCTATTTCGTTTTTTCTTTCTTTCTTTTCGATTTATGCTATTTTTTTACATATACAAATACTGTTAAAAAATAACAAATAAAAAACTACCTTCGATTCGGCTTCAAAAATAGAGAAATTCGATACTCCGACCACCGTCTGAGGTGGCACGTACGGCGGCGCGTGCGGTGGTCAGTCACCGGAACCCAGGCCGAAGTCTGGCCTCAGGCCGAAGGGAAGAGAGCCTTTCAAGGCTTCTGTTTTTGTTTTTTTTTTTTAAAGGTGTTTAAAATGATTTTTTGGCTGATTTTTAGCTTATATAGGCCCATGGAACGACGTCGTATTGGTGTGGTCCATTAATGACCAAAACAGCGTCATTTAAACGCTATGACCACAAGGTTGACCCGACACGGGAGGATCCGCGCGTTTTGAAAAGGTCTAATTTCTCAATAGGCCCTTCCGCATTAGTTCAATTTTATAATTACATCCAGTTACATTTTTTCTTTATTTACAATTGGGCACAGAATTATGGCTTATGTTTCAATTTGGTCCATCGGGCTATTTAAAGACTGATATCAAAACGGCACCGTTTAAGAGATAGGGCATAATTGCCCAATAAGTCCGTATATTTTGGCGCGTGTTTCAATATCATCCATTTTTATAATTTTACTCCTGATTTTTATTTATTTTCTGATTTGATCCTTGTTTATTTAATTCTTTTTATTTTCATTCTTATTTTTAATTATTTTAGTATTATATATGTATTAAATTATTATCTATTATTTTATTATATTAAGTTTAATATTATTCATATATTATATATTATTTTAAAAATGTGCACAGTAGTTATTATATTATACTTTTTATTTTGTATATTATATATTATTATATTATATTATATATGACATTTAAATCATTTTATCCTCAATATTGTATAATTTTTTGTATATTGTATAACATATATTAAATGTAGTTTGTATGATTATTATATTATAAATATATTTTTATGTAAAGATATATACTATTTACTTATAACTGTTTATCATGTATTATTATTTATATTTTTATATACTAAATTATTAAATTATACATTTGTTATAAGTTATCCTTGGTATTTTTCATATATTCTAAGTTTTTGTATCATTTATTTAAAATATATTGTTTATTAATCGTTTTAGAAGTTATCATATTTTTATTTTTTGTTTGTTTGTTATAATATTTATTCAGTGTTTAAATACATCACTCATTTAATTATTTCTATATTTGATCTTGTTTGTAGAGTTTAATATTCATTTCTTGAATTTTTATATTTCATGTAGATTTTTTAATTGTTGTTGCTTATTTTTATATCTTGTATAAGTTTATTTATGTTCTTTTATTTGCTTATTATTGCCTTGGCATAGTCTTTTCATTATGTATATCATTCGCTATGTTATGCTATTCTTGTGTTAATTGTCTACCTTAGTATTATTTGTTTATATGACATGTAATTATAGAGAATTACTATTTGGTATTTATGTTTTGTAATATCTTACTCAAACCATTTTTTAAAAAAACACCTTTTGAATTGACGCATTTTATTCAAATATTTTTTAAAATACAGCGATATATGATATTTGGGACTTCGAGAAAAATTATACTCTAACTTACTGGGTTTTAATTTTTCTCGTAGAACTTAAGGTATCAAGTAACCTTTTTTTTAACCTATAAACTTCAAATTAAAACTTATTCTTGAAAATTCATAATGTTATATCTTAACTTATTAGATATAATATTTTGTATCTCGAGGTAAGGATTTTCTACAAAATAAAAGCAAGCTTAGTTTCGAAGTCTTGAGATTGTCGCATCCTAACTTATTGGGTATGGCATTTTATTTCTTTATGATAAGTGAGTTTTAGCCTTCTTTCAAATAAAAGGATTATATTTTAAATTTTTCAAATTTTCAACATTAGGACATGATTTTATCAATTAGGTACCAATTTTTGGGCGTTATGAGGCGCTAACCCTTCCTCATACGTGACTCGACTCAACCTGTTTTCTCAAATTTCGTAGGCCAAAATTAGTGTTTTAAACATAACATGTTTTATAAGGTGATCCAATCACACCTAAGCAAAAAGGGATTGGTGGCGACTCCTGTTTTTCGTTTTTCAAGGTCAATCCTCGTTTTTTCATAAAAACTTCAAAAATGGTTTCAACAGTGTGGGTCCTAAACTCATAAAATTGTTTGAAAATGTTAAATATTATGTTATATTTGATAAATTAGTTTGCTGAATGGATTGGCTAAATATCCAAATTATCGATTTTGTGAGTGGTCGAACCAGGTATGTTTCAAGCCTTAAAATATTGACATGTTGGCAAAATTGCTAGTTTGATAGTATGAATGTTTGATTGAGTTTGTAATTGCATATTTGAGTTATGAGACATGAGAATGTTTGATTGAATGATATAATGTGTTGGATATTAAGTTTATGTATGATTTTAACGCATGAGATATTTTTTATATTGTGTACTGAAAAGGGTGCTATTTATGCACAAAGAAAATCCGTAAAGTATGTGAAATTGAACGATATTGATTGATACCAACACAATGGTAATTTAAAAGATTGGAACACTATTTCCATTTATTGAGAGCATGTGATTATTGAGGACATTATGAGCATGTCAAATGAATGTGAAAAGTATTGAGATATGATTATGTATGTGATTGTGTGACATATTGCATATGCACTGGGTTGGGATTTTTTGGTTGACGGAGTTTCGTGGAGTACCGGCGGCATATTAAGCCCGCATTATTCGTAATCAGTGCACTGCACCTGGAGTACCGAAGGGAATGGCGATTTATCGCATTTTTACTGGTAGCTTGTCCGCATTTTTACTAGTAGAATTTTTTGCATATTGTTATAGGTGGTTTTAACCACAACGGGCTTAAGCCCATAATGTTTTGGAGTTCGGATGATGATTTTGGGAACTCGTGGTGTGCAAATAATGGTATGGGTAGGAACCTTTTTGCATTGTATCATGTGCATGACATATTCGAATGTTATTGATTTATGCTACTATTGTATTTTGTTGTATTGAATGGTATCAAAATTAATGATTGTCACTCAAATGAATGATGACTCATGCTCATACACTGTTTGACATCGATATTGATAATGGCTATGTAATGATATGAAGTTTCGGTGATGGTTTTGTATTCTTCTCTTAATGCTAATATGTTTCACTGTATTTGATATGTTTGTCTGTTTAAATAATTGTTCGACTCACACTGAGCTTTTCATAAGCTCACCCCTAATAGTGTTTAACTTTTCAGGTAAACCTCGAAATTAGGACCGGACTTAGCATTCGGAGTATCACCTTGGACCTTGGACTATTCTTAATAAGTATTATTAAGTCTTTATTGGTTTTGGCTTGTAATTTTTAATTATTTCTGGTCTATGGCTTGGTAACTTTTCTTTTGAAGATTTTTGCATGCATGGATTACTTAAGCATAATAACCGGATAATGCATGATATTGGGCTTAAGTAAAATTTGATACTGTTCCCTAGTTTCCGCTGCATTGCAAAGGAACTGTTTCTGAAAAATAGATTGATAAGGCAACTAAGTTTCCAAAATAAATTAAAAATGGTTTTTCCATTGCATTAGTTTAACATCGAGTTTTTTTTCAAGAAGAGCGACAAGCAAATAGTTTTTCTAAAACAACACTATCAACAATAAAATGAATCCTAAGCATACACGACCTATTGAATGAATGGTTTTAAGCTAACTCAAAGTACAACTACGGTTTTCTCTAAAATGAGCTTATTTAAAGTCTTCAAAAGTAACATGAGTTAGCTTAGCCATTTCGTTGGCTAATGTAGCCTTCTCAATCTAGCCATAACGTCTAGGCCAGTTTGGGAGGTTACATCGTCCGCAAAAAAAGATGAGAAAGAGCTAGCCTTGATCCGGATAAACGTATAGGACTCCAAATCCCATCCGAAATAGCTTTATGAATATCGTGCCCAAGCCATTTCATGCACAACACAAAGAGATACGAAGAAAGTGGACATCCTTGTCAAATTCCTCGAACTAGTCAAAATTTATTAGACGAGACTCCATTCCACAAAACCTCGCAAAGTGGAGTTAGTGATAGCGATATATAATAACATTTCTAAAATAACTGGAATACATTTGCACAGTAAATAATTATCAATAAAGTTCCATCTCACACGATCATAAGCTTTCTCAAGATCGATTTTGATCGCCATCCATTTCCTTTTATTTCGACCTTGCATAGAGTGGATTTGTAATGCCCTGAATAATTTATTTACATTTAGTAAATACGACACAACCGTGTATCTACTTGAGTGGTTAAGTGTTCTTGGTGTGTGTATGAGGTCTGAGGTTCAAGTCCCATATTTGCAAATTTTGTTATTTTAGATCTAAGCCTTACCCTTGTTCAGTGAGCTTATTTAAAAATGTTTGTTAATCCATATTAGAATGAGCCTGCTGGTTCGAGTGGTAAGGAGTTAGTGTATTGGGGGTCTCTTGTTCTAGTCCTGGCGTGAGCGTAGATGTTTATTTTTATGTCAGCGTTCATTAAAGTTTCATTGAGCAGAATTCTGAGTGGTTAGTGGGTTAGTGGGGGAGAAAATTAAGGGATATGTTGGCATATTTTTTTATTCTATTTTATTTTTATTTTTTTATCTTTTCTCTCACTTCCAAAATCCCCAAAAGTTCTGACGTCAAATATTTTCCCTCTTCCATCTTCTGACATTTTTCTCTTTTCGGTAAATTTTCTTTCATTTCCTTTGTTTCAGTTTGTGAATCCTGTGTTCAATCATTGTTATTGCGGTTCCTGGTTCTTTATTCGGTGGAAGAAGGTTGTGAGGCAGAAAATCTTACTTCATCGGCTTGATTTAAGGTTGGGATCATTTTCGTTAGCGATTTTAGAGGGCTCGGGTGTGGTTTAGCATCAAAACCCTATCAGGTGTGTACCCAAAATTCAGAAAATCGAGCCTCGACGAAAGCCGAAAAACCACATTGTCGACGCCACACGGGCGTGTGCCTAGCCGTGTGGTTGGCCGTGTGTGAGACACGGTCGTGTGTTTGACGAGGGCATGGCCGTTCGTAAGACACGACCGTGTAGTGGTGTGAGTATGGCCGTGTGGGCCACACAGGCTAGGCCAAGTTGGGTGTGTGGGCCCACACGGGTGGTTTTGGGCCAGGCCTTGTGGGCTACGCGGGCAAGGCTAATCTGGGCGTGTAGGCCCACACGGGCATGTGGGCCCATAATTCTGAGATTTTCCCTAGGGTCGCACGGGTCATTCCGATCGACTATGTGTCTACCGTAGAGTCGGTAAGGGCTAACCAAACCCTAACACTGTGAGATATGATAATTTGATATTCTGCTCTGAGTATGACACTGTTATGCATGTCTGATTATGCTGATGTATATTTATTTGATATCTGTATATGAGCATGTAAGCATGATAATTCTGAATTTACATATCTAATTGGGGTGGGATTTGTATATGTAGAGGAAGTGTTCTGTATGGCGGTCATCCCCTATATTTTGACAGCTTGGCTGTACATTATCTGACATGTGTCGTAATGGCACGATATGGTGTGTAGGGTTGGGTAGGTATTTTTAACCCCAAATGGTGTGATGGGATGGTCAGAGTTGGTGTGTAGAGGATAGAGGTAGGATTCTGTACATCTGTTCTGCATATCTGTTTCTGTTATCTAAATCTGTAAAGGACCTAAGTCCGAATCTGAATCTGAATCTGACTGAGTATGTTATTTCTATATGTGTAGCATGTCTATTTCTATTAGGTTACACATTGAGTTTACGTAAACTCACTTTTGTTTGTCTGTTCTATTCAGGTAATCCACAGACTTAGGCGGATCGGTGCAGCGGAGTCTCGCGGTGACCACTAGTCTATGAACTAACTTTAAATAATGGTTTTATTTATTTAAGGATTATTTTTGAAAGTTTTGTATTAATTGGACTCTCCGGACTGTTTGGTTAAATTTTGAGATTTGGATTTTTCGTTTAAAACTTTATTTACGACGGTTATCTAAAAACATGGTTTTTACTAAAACAAAGGTTTCCAATTTTACGAATGGGATTTTAAGAAAATCACATTTACTATGACTTCCGCTATAAGTTACATTTTGGCAAACAAATCAATTAATTAATGTTTTCGACAATAGATATAAAACGAATTTGAGTTATTAAGATGGAATGATTTATCGAAACAACTCCGTTTGCAAAACCGATCTTTGTGACTTCTCCGAATTCAGTAATAACGTCTAGGTTTTAAAACTCAGAGCCAGGTTTTGCCACTCAGGCTGTGAATTTTGGGTTTCAAAATTGTGTTTTAAAAAAAACTGATTTTCAAATAATTTGGATAATTTGAGAAAGTATGTGGTACAGTGAGTCTCCAGCGCCGATCCTGTAAGTATTACTGAACTTAGATAGAATACTCTGAAAACACTGTAGATAGTACTTTCTAAAATTGTACTAAGTTAGTTAGAGACTGAAACCTCTGAAAACATTTCTGAAATTCTGATAATTTACGCATAAAATATCTGCTAATAAATACTGAAACTGATGCATAAAATTTCATGATGTAGATAAAATTTGAAATACACAATGAGCGCTCGTGGAACTCGCGAACATGGTATTTATGGCCGTGGTAGAGGCCGTAGAGGGGCTCGAGCTGAGTTTTCCTCTCTGGGCAGTATGCCAAATTTAGACACGAGTGAGACACTGGTTTCGCCTGCTATTGAGACTGGGTCTCAAAGCCGTTCGACTGGGGATGACGCACTGTCCCAAGCCATGTTGAGGGTATTGGAGAGGGTTGCTAGACCCCATTCTGGATCTGGGGGCCGTGGGTCGGTAAATGAACGACTCCGGTCTAATGGTGCTGAGCTGTTTAGGGTGTCACTAGAGTCGTCCCTACTGTGGCCGAGTATTGGTTGGAGGCCACTGAGAGGATCATGAACGGCATAGACTGTACTCCTGAGCACAAACTTAAGGATATAGTCTCTTTGCTTCGCGACGAGGCTTATCAGTGGTAGTTATTGGTTGAGGAGGGTACTCAGTCGGATCATCTAAACTGGGACTTCTTTAAGACTGCTTTCCAGGGGAAGTATATGGGGGCAAGCTATGTAGATGCTCATAGGTGTGAGTTCATGAATCTCACGCAAGGTGATAGATCAGTGGCCGAGTATGAGGTCGAGTTTCTGAGGTTGAGCCGCTACGCTCAAAGCATGGTGGCGTCCGAATATGAGAAATGCGTTCGCTTTAAGGATGGTTTGAGGGATAATTTGAGGGTACTGATTGCTCCACAAAAGGATTGAGAGTTCGCGGTTCTGGTAGATAAGGCGAAGATCGCTGAAGAGGTTAAGCGCGTGGAGCGCCAGAATAGGGACCGAGAGAGAGGCAAGAATAAGAGGGATTCAGAGCCATTTAGTTTTGTTCAGAGGCCTAAGAAACGGGCCAGACCTGATGGGCCGGTTAGAGTAGGGGTTCCTGTTGCTCCTACTGGGTTTCATCCATGTAGTGATTTTGGTAGGCGCCATCCAGGCGAGTGTTAGAGGAGGTTAGGGGCTTGTTTGAGGTGTGGATCCTTGGAGCGTCGTATTAGAGAGTGTCCACAACGGGCTGGTTAGATGCAAGCTTCGAGACCAAGTTCTGTACAGTCTCAGAGGGCAGTTCAGTAGCCACTAGGGGTCGTGGACCGGCTAGGGGTAGCAGTGGTATGGGTCGAGGAAGAGAGCATCAGGCAGAGGTGCTAATCAGACTGAGGTGAGGCAGCCTGCACTGGTTTATGCTGCTCAACGCCGAGAGGATAGAGACGCTCCTGATTTTATCACGGGTACATTCTTTAATTTCTATCTGCCTTATACTGCTTTGATAGACATAGGTTCTACACACTCCTATGTAGCTAGTTCTGTTTCTGAAAACCTGGGGATTTTGGTCAAGAGCACTTCTAGTGAGATTACTGTACTGAGTCCATTGGGACAGTCTATTCGGGTTAGTAAACTTTATAGGAATGTTCTGTTAGTGGTGCAAGGGGTTGTATTTCTGGCAAATCTGATGGAACTTCCGTTTGGGGAGTTCGACTTAATTTTGGGACAGACTATTTACTTATAACTGTTTATCATGTATTATTATTTATATTTTTATATACTAAATTATTAAATTATACATTTGTTATAAGTTATCCTTGGTATTTTTCAAATATTCTAAGTTTTTGTATCATTCATTTAAAATATATTATTTATTAATCGTTTTAGAAGTTATCATATTTTTATTTTTTGTTTGTTTGTTATAATATTTATTCAGTCTTTAAATACACCACTCATTTAATTATTTCTATATTTGATCTTGTTTGTAGAGTTTAATATTCATTTCTTGAATTTTTATATTTCATGTAGATTTTTTAATTGTTGTTGCTTATTTTTATATCTTGTATATGTTTATTTATGTTCTTTTATTTGCTTATTATTGCCTTGGCATAGTCTTTTCATTATGTATATCAGTCGCTATGTTATGCTATTCTTGTGTTAATTGTCTACCTTAGTATTATTTGTTTATATGACATGTAATTATAGAGAATTACTATTTGGTATTTATGTTTTGTAATATCTTACTCAAACCATTTTTTTAAAAAACACCTTTTGAATTGACGCATTTTATTTAAATATTTTTTAAAATACAGCGATATATGATATTTGGGACTTCGAGAAAAATTATACTCTAACTTACTGGGTTTTGATTTTTCTCGTGGAACTTAAGGTATCAAGTAACCTTTTTTTTAACCTATAAACTTCAAATTAAAACTTATTCTTGAAAATTCATAATGTTAAATCTTAACTTATTAGATATAATATTTTGTATCTCGAGGTAAGGATTTTCTACAAAATAAAATCAAGCTTAGTTTCGAAGTCTTGAGATTGTCGCATCCTAACTTATTGGGTGTGGCATTTTATTTCTTTATGATAAGTGAGTTTTAGCCTTCTTTCAAATAAAAGGATTATATTTTAAATTTTTCAAATTTTCAACATTAGGACATGATTATATCAATTAGGTACCAATTTTTGGGCGTTATGAGGGCGCTAACCCTTCCTCATACGTAACCGACTCCCGAACCTGTTTTCTCAAATTTCGTAGGCCAAAATTAGTGTTTTAAACATAACATGTTTTATAAGGTGATCCAATCACACCTAAGCAAAAAGGGATTGGTGGCGACTCCTGTTTTTCGTTTTTCAAGGTCAATCCTCGTTTTTTCATAAAAACTTCAAAAATGGTTTCAACAGTGTGGGTCCTAAACTCATAAAATTGTTTGAAAATGTTAAATATTATGTTATATTTGATAAATTAGTTTGCTGAATGGATTGGCTAAATATCCAAATTATCGATTTTGTGAGTGGTCGAACCCGTATGTTTCAAGCCTTAAAATATTGACATGTTGGCAAAATTGCTAGTTTGATAGTATGAATGTTTGATTGAGTTTGTAATTGCATATTTGAGTTATGAGACATGAGAATGTTTGATTGAATGATATAATGTGTTGGATATTAAGTTTATGTATGATTTTAACGCATGAGATATTTTTTATATTGTGTACTGAAAAGGGTGCTATTTATGCACAAAGAAAATCCGTAAAGTATGTGAAATTGAACGATATTGATTGATACCAACACAATGGTAATTTAAAAGATTGGAACACTATTTCCATTTATTGAGAGCATGTGATTATTGAGGACATTATGAGCATGTCAAATGAATGTGAAAAGTATTGAGATATGATTATGTATGTGATTGTGTGACATATTGCATATGCACTGGGTTGGGATTTTTTGGTTGACGGAGTTTCGTGGAGTACCGGCGGCATATTAAGCCCGCATTATTCGTAATCAGTGCACTGCACCTGGAGTACCGAAGGGAATGGCGATTTATCGCATTTTTACTGGTAGCTTGTCTGCATTTTTACTAGTAGAATTGTTTGCATATTGTTATAGGTGGTTTTAACCACAACGGGCTTAAGCCCATAATGTTTTGGAGTTCGGATGACAGATTTTGGGGAACTCGTGGTGTGCAGCGAATGGTATGGGTAGGAACCTTTTTGCATTGTATCATGTGCATGACATATTCGAATGTTATTGATTTATGCTACTATTGTATTTTGTTGTATTGAATGGTATCAAAATTAATGATTGTCACTCAAATGAATGATGACTCATGCTCATACACTGTTTGACATCGATATTGATAATGGCTATGTAATGATATGAAGTTTCGGTGATGGTTTTGTATTCTTCTCTTAATGCTAATATGTTTCACTGTATTTGATATGTTTGTCTGTTTAAATAATTGTTCGACTCACACTGAGCTTTTCATAAGCTCACCCCTAATAGTGTTTAACTTTTCAGGTAAACCTCGAAATTAGGACCGGACTTAGCATTCGGAGTATCACCTTGGACCTTGGACTATTCTTAATAAGTATTATTAAGTCTTTATTGGTTTTGGCTTGTAATTTTTAATTATTTCTGGTCTATGGCTTGGTAACTTTTCTTTTGAAGATTTTTGCATGCATGGATTACTTAAGCATAATAACCGGATAATGCATGATATCGGGCTTAAGTAAAATTTGATACTGTTCCCTAGTTTCCGCTGCATTGCAAAGGAACTGTTTCTGAAAAATAGATTGATAAGGCAACTAAGTTTCCAAAATAAATTAAAAAATGGTTTTTCCGCTGCATTAGTTTAACATCGAGTTTTTTTTTCAAGAAGAGCGACAAGCAAATAGTTTTTCTAAAACAACACTATCAACAATAAAATGAATCCTAAGCATACACGACCTATTGAATGAATGGTTTTAAGCTAACTCAAAGTACAACTACGGTTTTCTCTAAAATGAGCTTATTTAAAGTCTTCAAAAGTAACATGAGTTAGCTTAGCCATTTCGTTGGCTAATGTAGCCTTCTCAATCTAGCCATAACGTCTAGGCCAGGTTTGGGAGGTTACATCGTCTGCAAAAAAAAGATGAGAAAGAGCTAGCCTTGATCTGGATAAACGTATAGGACTCCAAATCCCATCTGAAATAGCTTTATGAATACTGTGCCCAAGCCATTTCATGCACAACACAAAGAGATACGAAGAAAGTGGACATCCTTGTCAAATTCCTCGAACTAGTCAAAATTTATTAGACGAGACTCCATTCCACAAAACCTGCAAAGTGGAGTTAGTGATAGCAGATATAATAACATTTCTAAAATAATCTGGAATACCTGTTGCCTGTAAATAATTATCAATAAAGTTCCATCTCACACGATCATAAGCTTTCTCAAGATCGATTTTGATCGCCATCCATTTCCTTTTATTTCGACCTTGCATAGAGTGGATTTGTAATGCCCTGAATAATTTATTTCTGTTTCTGTAAATACCTGACACAACTGTGTATCTACTTCAGTGGTTAAGTGTTCTTGGTGTGTGTATGAGGTCTGAGGTTCAAGTCCCATATTTGCAAATTTTGTTATTTTAGATCTAAGCCTTACCCTTGTTCAGTGAGCTTATTTAAAAATGTTTGTTAATCCATATTAGAATGAGCCTGCTGGTTCGAGTGGTAAGGAGTTAGTGTATTGGGGGTCTCTTGTTCTAGTCCTGGCGTGAGCGTAGATGTTTATTTTTGTCTGGCGTGTCTGTTAAAGTTTCTGTTGAGCAGGAATTCTGAGTGGTTAGTGGGTTAGTGGGGGAGAAAATTAAGGGATATGTTGGCATATTTTTTTATTCTATTTTATTTTTATTTTTTTATCTTTTCTCTCACTTCCAAAATCCCCAAAAGTTCTGACGTCAAATATTTTCCCTCTTCCATCTTCTGACATTTTTCTCTTTTCGGTAAATTTTCTTTCATTTCCTTTGTTTCAGTTTGTGAATCCTGCGTTCAATCATTGTTATTGCGGTTCCTGGTTCTTTATTCGGTGGAAGAAGGTTGTGAGGCAGAAAATCTTACTTCATCGGCTTGATTTAAGGTTGGGATCGTTTTCGTTAGCGATTTTGGAGGGCTCGGGAGTGGTTTAGCATCAAAACCCTATCAGGTGTGTACCCAAAATTCAGAAAATCGAGCTTCGACGAAAGCCGAAAAACCACATTGTCTATAATAATATTCAATTTCATTTCACATTGGTTCATTCAAAGTACCAAAATTCACATCTCAAACATATAGACCAAACATCATGTAATCCATGCCATAATTCATCTTCAATCCACATCTTTCATCAACCAGATAATCATGAAATATACCATATTCATAGCTCATTCATAAGTTCAATATCATTCAACTTCCAAGCCAAATCACATGGAAAGGATTAAGCATTTCAAAATATGCCATAACTTCTAGCCTATACATGCCATATTTCAACTATATACTTTTTTCCAAAAGTACCCAAATATAGATTGCCGATAGTGTGATAGAGATGCTGACGATCCCCTGGATCGAGCTAGCTTTGATCGCAATCAGAAACAGAGAAACAAAGCACACAGTAAGCTTTCAAAAGCTTAGTAAGTTCGTAATATAATACATATTACTCAATAACACCACATCAATACATAATTAAACCATCACATAGATAAATGCACAATTAGGCTCATCATCAATCTCAACCATATGCTCAAGTATCTATTCATTCAACTTTTAGGGCTATCATCAACCACATAGGTTCAAACGTACCTTGATCAACACATAGTTACTCACCATTCATGCTACTCAATTGCTCGATATTACATCTCGTTCAACTTTTGCTATTCTTTTGATTTATTCGCACACTTAGTGCCAGTTTAATAACCGAAACATAATCGTCATCGCACACTTAGTGCCAGTATGTTAAACCGAGCTTATATCGGTATCGCACACACAGTGCCAATTCGATAAGCCGAAGCTTCTATCTTTTTGCACACACAGTGCTAATCATCTCTGTCCCGTTTCTAATTTCGAACACTTAGTGCCTCTTTACTCGATTCCATATATATAATACATTTCTATTCATTAACTATACATTCAACTAATTCTCATCACATAAATATAAATTTAACAACTGGTATTATATCTGAACTTACCTCGGAAGTCGAAATACCGAAACGGTCGATTAATCAAGCACTTTATCTTTGCCTCGATCTCGATCCGAACTTTTCCTTTCTTGGTCTATACATATTCAAATTCAACTCATTCAATCCCCAATTCATTCAATTTAGTCCACACACACATATTTAGGGCATTTTACAAACTAGCCCTCATATTTTCACATTTCGACACTTTAGTCCTTAATTCATCAAATCACAAAATACACCAAATTTCTATTCACACAAGCTTTGCCGAATTCTTCCCATGCTAATACAAGCCCACACATTTCATTTATTTCACATCTTAGTCCTTCAATTTACACTTTTCTCAATTTAGCCCAAATTACTCAATTTTACTAAAATTTCAAAGACAAAACATGTTCATCCTTCACATATCTTCCATATTTCACTATCAAATAACACAAAGCTCAAGCATTCTTCAATGGCATATCTCAAAATCACCATTAATTTCTAAAATTAAAGCATGGGCTAGCTAGAGCACAAAGCAACGATTACGAAAACGTAGAAATTATCAAAAACCGGGCTCAAACTTATTTTAAATCAAGCTTAACCCTAGCCAAATATTCAAGGCTTTTCTTCTTTCTTTTTCTTTTCTAATTTTGGCACCAAGAAGATGAACATGGTTTCATCTTTCTTTTTGTTTTATCATAAAAGCTTTAATAATTCATTTACCAATATACCCTTATAATATAACATATAAACTTTTATTATACTAAGGTTATTCTAGTCCATTGCCACCCACTATCCCTAATAATGGACTATTTGCATCATAAAACCTCTAATTTATAAAGACAACAACAATTAGGCACTTTAACAATCAGCACACAGCTTTTGCATTCTACGCGATTAAGTTCTTTTTGCTAATTAAGCACTCAAATCACAAAATTTTCACACAGAAATTTCACACAAACTTAATCACATATTATAAACACAGAAAATAATATTAAAAATATTATTCTAACCTCGGATTTGTGGTCTCAAAACCACTGTTTCGGCTAGGGTCTAAACCGAGCTATTACAACTCTCCCCCTTAGGGATTTTCGTCCCCGAAATTCTTACCAGTGAATAGGTTTGGATATTACTCTCTCATAACATCTTCAGGCTCCCACGTAGCCTCTTCTACTCCGTGTTTATGCCACAACACTTTCACTAAAGATATTCTTTTGTTTCTCAACTCTTTGATCTCATGTTCCAGAATTCGAATCGGTTCCTCACTATACGACAAATCTCATTGAATCTCAACTTCAGTAGGAGCAATTACATGCGATGGATCAGATCTATATCGTGGAAGCATCGATACATGGAACACATTATGAATCTTTTCTAATTCAGGTGGCAACAACAATCTATAAGCAACTGGTCCAATTCGTTTGATGATCTCATACGACCCGATGAACTTCAGACTCAACTTGCCTTTTTGGCCAAATCGAAGTATTTTCTTCCACGGAGACACTTTTAAAAACACTTTGTCACTGACGTCGAATTTGATATCCTTCTATTTCAAGTCTGCATAAGGCTTCTGACGATTTGAGGCCGCTTTCAAACTGTTACGAATCACTTTCACTTTCTGCTCAGTCTCTTTTATTAGATCAACCCCGTGAATCTTATTCTCACTCAGCTCAGTCCAATACAATGGAGTTCGGCATTTTCGACCGTAAAGAGCCTCATACGGTGCCATTTTAATGCTACATTGAAAACTGTTGTTGTACGCAAACTCAATCAACGGTAAATGTTTTTCCCACATACTCTCAAATTCAAGAATACAACATCTTAACATATCTTCGAGAACCTGGATGATTCGCTCGAATTGTCCATCCGTTTGAGGATGAAAAGCAGTACTGTAATGCAATTTTGTGCCTAAAGCCTCTTGCACTTTCTTCCAAAACCGCGAGGTAAATCTCGGATCTCTATCAGATACAATAGATAGTGGCACCCCGTGCAATCTCACAATCTCAGAAATATACAATTCAGTCAATCTATCGAGTGAATAATCTGTTCTCACTGGAACGAAATGAGCTGATTTCGTCAATCTGTCAACTATAACCCAAATTGCATCTTTCTTTCTCGGAGATAAAGGCAATCCCGGCACAAAGTCCATCGTAATCCTTTCCCATTTCCACTCAAGAATCATGATCGGTTGTAACAAACCGGATGGAACTTGATGTTAAGCTTTAACTTGCTGACAAACTAAACACTTCGACATAAAGTCAGAGATGTCTCTTTTCATACCATGCCACCAATAAAACTGTTTCAGATCGTTGTACATTTTCGTACTCCCTGGGTGAACAGTCAAACGACTATTGTGAGCTTCATTCAAAATCAGCTGAATCAACTCTGAATTCCTCAGAACACAAATCCGATCTCTGAATCTCAAACAATCATCACTATCAACTCGATATTCTGAATTAGAATTCAAATCACATTGAGCTCGTTTTGCTATCATTTCATCATCACTTTTCTAAGCATTACAAATCTGACATACGAACATCGGCCTTACTTTCAAATCAGCCCAAACTGTACCATCATCATACAGATCTATCTGAGAATTCATAGCTCGCAAAGCACATAAAGACTTCTGACTCAAGGCATCAGCAACAACATTAGCTTTGCCCAGATGATAATCAATTACAAGTTCGTAATCTTTCAACAATTCAAACCATCTTCTCTGACGCAAATTCAATTCTTTCTGAGTTATCAAGTACTTCAAACTCTTATGGTCGGTATAAATATGACATTTCTCACAAAATAGGTAATGGCGCCAAATTTTTAATGCAAATACAATCGCGGCCAATTCAAGGTCGTGCGTCGGATAGTTCTTTTCATGACTTTACCTTCTTACATCAGCACACAGCCCAAACCATTCAACGATGCATCACTATAAACTATGAATTTTTACCCGATTTCGGTTGAACTAATACTGGCGCCTCTGTCAATAATGCTTTCAACTGTTCAAAATTTTGTTGGCACTTTTCTGACCACTCGAATTTAACATCTTTCTGAAGCAACTTCGTCAACGGAGTCGCAATTATCGAGAAGCCTTTCACAAACCTTCTATAATATCCCGCTAGTCCCAGAAAACTACGGACTTCAGACACATTTCTCGGAGGCTTCCATTCTAAAATAGCTGAGATTTTACTCGGATCAACTCGTATTCCCGCAGCTGATACAATATGTCCCAGAAAACCAACCTCACGCAACCAAAACTCACATTTGCTAAACTTTGCATACAATTGCTTCTCAACCAGAGTCTGTAGTACAATTCTCAAATGCTCGACATGTTGTGTCTCATCACAGGAATAAATCAGAATATCATCAATGAACACCACAACAAAATGATCTAAATACGGTCTGAATATTCGATTCATCAAATCCATAAACACTGCAGGAGCATTCGTTAATCCAAATGGTATAACTCAGAATTCATAATGTCCATACTTCGTTCTGAAAGCAGTTTTCGGCACATCTGATTCTTTAACTCTCAGCTGATAATAGCCCGATCTCAAATCTATTTTCGAAAACACTGTAGATCCTTTTAACTGATCAAACAAATCATCAATACGTGGCAGGGATACTTATTCTTTATCGTCACTTTATTCAACTGTCTATAATCGATACACATCCTCATAGTGTCGTCTTTCTTTTTCACAAACAACACAGGAGCACCCCAGGGCGAGAAACTCAGTCGTGCAAATCCTCTATCTGTCAACTCTTGCAATTGAGACTTCAACTCTTTCAATTTCGTCTGTGCCATTCTATACGGAGCTATTGAGATAGGAGTCGTTCCCAGCACCAATTCAATGCTAAATTCAAATTCTCGTATTGGAGTTAATCCCGGTAATTCTTCAGGAAACACATCTAGAAACTCACAAACCACAGGTACCGATTCAACTTTCTTTTCAGTCAGTTTTGTATCAATCACATATGCCAAATAAGCTTCGCAACCCTTTCTCACATAGTTCAAAGCTTTCATCGCAGATATCACAGCTGGTAACCCTTTCATATCACTGGATTCAATTCGAACTATCTCACCATTATGACTTCTCAAATCAATACTCTTTCGTTTACAATTCACAATAGCATTATGCAAAGTGAGCCAATCCATACCCAGAATTATATCAAATTCATCAAATGGTAGCAATATCAAGTTAGCCGGAAAGTAAACATCCCGAAACATCAATGGACAGTTCTTGCACATTTTATCCACCAAGATACACTTGCCTAAAGGGTTCGATACTCTAATTACGAATTCAGTAGACTCAGCGGGTAGAGTCTTAATTGATACTAGATTCACACACACATAGGAATGAGTAGATCCTTGATCTATCAATGCAATCACATCAGTATCAAATAGAGTAAAAGTACCAGTAATGACGTCTGGAGAGGATGCTTCCTCTCGTGCACGTATAGCATAGGCTCGGGCAGGTGCTCTTTCCTCTGATCTCACAGTTGTATCGGTAGTCCCTCTTTGACTTCCACTCACATTCCCGGTGTTTCTGGGTGGTCAACCCCTAGCTTTCACATTACTCGGTTTCACATTCTGAACATTTTCTTCGTCAGCTAACTTTGGGCAATCTTGAATAAAGTGATCTCGTGATCCACATTTATAACAAACTCTATTGTTGTACTTGCCCCATAATTCTCCCACATGTCGTCTTCCACACTGTCTACACTCAGGTTTGTTGCTTTTGGCACTACCAACACTTGATTCCATTGCAGCTTGAGTTCTCGGACCAACACTTAGTCTTGCGCGGTCTCTATTCGGATGTCCAAATGAAGTATTTGAACGATTGATTGCATCTTTAAATCTCTTTGTCGAAGGTTGAGAAAACTTACTCATCGATCTTTTTCTTTCATCACGAGCCTCAGAATTGACTTTATTCTTTTCTTTGCTAAGCTCCTCGGCTTTGCAAGCTCTTTCAACTAACACAAAAAATTCATTTATATCAAGTATCCCAACTAACAACTTAATATCCTCATTCAGCCCTTTTATGAAGCGTTTACACATGGTAGCTTCGGTCGAAACACATTCCTGTGCATACTGACTCAATCTTACAAACTCTCGTTCATACTCAGTAACGGACATGCGGCCTTGTTTCAGCTCTAGAAACTCTTTACGTTTCTGATCTATGAACCGTTGACTAATATACTTCTTTCAAAATTCAGCTTTAAAGAAATCCCAGGTGATTCTCTCTCTCGGAACCACTGAAATCAACGTTTTCCACCAGTTATAAGCCGTATCCCTCAACAAAGAAACTGCACATTTTATACATTCGTTAGGAGTCAACGGCATCTCGTCAAATACTCGAATGGTATTCTAAAGCCAAAACTCAGCTCGTTCAGCATCATCATCAACTGTGGCCCTAAACTCTTCGGCCCTGTACTTACGAATCTTACCCACAGGAGATTTATTCAATCGGATCGGATCTGTAACTTGTGGCACAACCGGTACTTATGGGGATGGAGTTTGTGGAGCAGCCGGATTCATTCGAACGAACTCCGAAAACCACTCACTCATCATTCGAAAGAAGGCTTGCTTAGCCTCTCCTCCCTTACCACTATCATTCGGCCTAGATGTGGCTGGCGCTGTCCCTTGAGTGGGAGCAAGCGCGTTACTCTCCACATCGTCAGCAACTGTTCGATCGGGATCTATTACTATACGAAAATACATTTTCAACTGTCAGGATTCATCACACTATCGCAATTATAAATATGGCATGTATAGCTAGACTCACACGCGCTACGTTAGTCCGAGAATCGACTAAACTGTAGCTCCAATACAAATAAAATATAACACCCCTAACCCGTAACTGTCGTTGGAATAGGGTTAAGAGGCATTACCGGACAATCGAAACATTTCATATCTATTTACAACACAAAGTCAATTATCATTCAATCATATTCAAATATAATCATATAGTCCCTTAATGAGGTCTACGAGACCATAAACATGTGTTAGAAAGGGGTCAGGACTAAACCGAACTCATACGAAAATTCTTGGAAATTTGAACATTTTTCAAATCTGCAAAGGTCACACGCCCGTGCAGTCAAGCCGTGTGCCTCACACGGCTACCAGACAATCCCATGTGTCCAGGCTGTGCCAAAACAGGGCATGTATACTGACTTGTCCACACGGCCGCCAAACACGCCCATGTGCCATGGCCGTGTGAAATTAAGCTAGCTACTGACTTGGTCACACGACCACCAGGCACGCCCGTGTGCCACGACCGTGTAACCTGCCCAGGCACACTTCGAAGTGGCCCTTGAGCCACACGGCAGAGACACACGCCCGTGTCCCTTGGCCGTGTATGCAAAATAGGCCATTTGCAAGGCCAAAATGCCACCCACACTTGGGTCATACCTACAAGCTTCAAAGCAATACCAATTCATGCCTCAAAATGCATCCAAACATACCTTTTCATGCATCAATTAATCACCAATTATACCATCTATACTAATATTAAATTTCATTTCACATTGGTTCAATCAAAGTACCAAAATTCACATCTCAAACATATAGACCAAACATCATGTAATCCATTCCATAATTCATCTTCAATCCACATCTTTCATCAACCACATAATCATGAAATATACCATATTCATAGCTCATTCATAAGTTCCATATCATTCAACTTCCAAGCCAAATCACATGGCAAGGATTAAGCATTTCAAAACATGCCATAACTTCTAGCCTATACATGTCATATTTCAACTATATACATTTTTCCAGAAGTACCCAAAAATAGATTGTCGATAGTGTGATAGAGATGCTAACGATCCCCGGATCCGAGCTAGCTTTACTGGCACTATAAAACAGAGAAACAAATCACACAGTAAGCTTTCAAAAGCTTAGTAAGTTCGTAATATAATACATATTACTCAATAACACCACATCAATACATAATTAAACCATCACATAGATAAATGCACAATTAGGCTCATCATCAATCTCAACCATATGCTCAAGTATCTATTCATTCAACTTTTAGGGCTATCATCAACCACATAGGTTCAAACGTACCTTGATCAACACATTGTTACTCACCATTCATGCTACTCAATTGATCGATATTACATCTCGTTCAACTTTTGCTATTCTTTTGATTTATTCGCACACTTAGTGCCAGGTTCATAACCGAAACATAATCGTCATTGCACACTTAGTGCCAATATGTTAAACCGAGCTTATATCGGTATCGCACACACAGTGCCAATTCGATAAGCCAAAGCTTCTATCTTTTCACACACACAGTGCTAATCATCTCTGTCCCGTTTCTAATTTCGAACACTTAGTGCCTCTTTACTCGATTCCATATATATAATACATTTCTATTCATTAACTATACATTCAACTAATTCTCATCACATATATATAAATTTAACAACTGGTATTATATCCGAACTTACCTCGGACGTCGAAATACCGAAACGATAGATTAATCGAGCACTTTATCTTTGCCTCGATCTCGACCCGAACTTTTCCTATCTTGGTCTATATACATTCAAATTCAACTCATTCAATCACCAATTCATTCAATTTAGTCCACATACATATTTAGGGCATTTTACAAACTAGCCATCATATTTTCACATTTCGACACTTTAGTCCTTAATTCATCAAATCACAAAATACACTAAATTTCTATTCACACAAGCTTAGCCGAATTCTTCCCATGCTAATACAAGCCCACACATTTCATTTATTTCACATCTTAGTCCTTCAATTTATACTTTTCTCAATTTAGCCCAAATTACTCAATTTCACTAAAAATTTAAAGACAAAACATGTTCATCCTTCACATATCTTCCCTATTTCACTATCAACTAACACATAGCTCAAGCATTCTTCAATGGCATATCTCAAAATCACCATTAATTTCTAAAATTAAAGCATGGGCTAGCTAGAGCACAAAGCAACGATTACGAAAACGTAGAAATTATCAAAAATCAGGCTCAAACTTACTTTAAATCAAGCTTAACCCTAGTCGAATATTCAAGGCTTTTCTTCTTTCTTTTTCTTTTCTAATTTCGACACCTAGAAGATGAACATGGTTTCATCTTTCTTTTTGTTTTATCATAAAAGCTTTAATAATTCATTTACCAATATACCCTTATAATATAACATATAAACTTTTATTATACTAAGGTTATTCTAGTCCATTGCCACCCACTATCCCTAATAATGGACTATTTGCATCATAAAACCTCCAATTTATAAAGACAACAATAATTAGGCACTTTAGCAATCAGCACACAGCTTTTGCATTCTACACGATTAAGTCCTTTTTGCTAATTAAGCACTCAAATCACAAAATTTTCACACATAAATTTCACACAGACTTAATCACATATTATAAACACAGAAAATAATATTAAAAATATTATTCTGACCACAAATTTGTGGTCTCGAAACCACTGTTTCGACTAGGGTCTAAACCGGGCTGTTACAGGTAATCTTTTAATTACGTCCACCTTTGCTTTACCGACTCACTACAACAAAACAGACTTTTAGCGGCATTCTTTTAGGCCTTTAGCGGCGCTTACAAGCACCGCTAAAACTATTTGCAGCGTTTTTACAAGCGCCGCAAAAAACGCCACTATAAACGATGCCGCTAAACTTTGCGACGTTTATGTGAAAAAACGCCGTTAAAGAACATGACCTTTAGCGGCGCTTTTCCCAAAAACGCCGCTAAAGGTCATGTTCTTTAGCGGTGCTTTTCCCACAAACGCTGCTAAAGAACATGACCTTTAGCGGCGCTTTCCGAAAAACGTCGCTAAAGAACATGACCTTTACCAGCGCTTTTCAAACATGACTTTTAGCTGCGCTTTTTTCGAAAACGCCGCTAAAGAACATGACCTTTAGTGGCGCTTTTTCCCGAAAACGCCGCTAAAGAAAATGACCTTTAGTGACGCTTTCCCCCCAAAAGCCGCTAAAGGTCATGAAAAATAAAAAAAATAAAATATTATAAAAAGAGCAAATATCAAAGAGAAGCATGCAATAGAATCAGCACTATTATCACAAAGATGCAAACAAGCGCAATTGGATAACGGTTTATATACAAATCCATTCCTATCCTCTACCCGCTTAAGCAAATCCTTTAGCATTACTTTGATAACAGTTCCTATACAAATCCATTTATGTTCCACCGGCACAACTAACTTCCGTTTGATTGTAATAATCAGCCCATTGCTTGTAACGCTACTGATATGAACTCTGCAAATATATGAATGTCACGCAAATCAACTGCAAGTAGTTTGTAGTGATCACTGAGCACTTCTCCATTCTCTGCAAAGATATGAACTCTGTATCATTCTACAAAGAAGCATGTGCCAAAATGCACCAAAAGCAAGATACTATAAAGTACAAGAAGCTAGATCTGTGATTCCTTCAATCAAAAGTTTGTTGATGCACAATGAACTATAATATATAAAATCTGCCATCAAATCCTCAAAACATCTACTAGATGCAATGGACATATGACTTCCCCAAAAAAAAAATTTAACAAACAAATCAAAACTCAACCAAATATGAGCTATTCACAGAACGGTTGAAAGGGACAATTTTCTGTTGCATGGCATCTTTAATGTTAAGTTTATGTACAATGGAAAAATCACTCTTGGTAATAGCACTAAGCATCCACATAAACTAGAAAAAGAAAAATGGGAATTTGATAAATAAAAACAATAATAGCAGCAATTTGTCGTACAATAACCCAGTAGCCAGGGAAACTTACCTCGCGAGATTGATGCCGTTGCACCAATTTTGTCCCTCAACTGACTGTAGGATTCAATAAGGGAAGCCTTTTTGCTGGTTACCTAAAGTAAGAAATCACCGTTTAAAGAACAGTATTGCACAAATCAATTGCAATCATAAATTCAAAAATGCACCTCTTTAAAATCCAGTTCCACGTATAGATACGGTGCTTTTCCCTCATCCTATGAATAAAAGAAAACAAAAAGCACAATTAAACTTGTTAATATTCAGGCTTCCATAAGGTAAATCAAATTTTTCAAGAACTACACAAAATATGCAGCAAAAATACAAGGGAACATGCATTTTCTCTAGATAATTATTGAAAAATAAACAAAGCAGATAACCAATGCCAGCAAATAGAAACATAAAACTTAAGTTACAAGTGTTCAACACAAGTTAAACAGTAAAGGTAGAAATTTCATAAGTCTATATTATGTTATGAGTTTTTCCAACTCACAAGAAAAATCAGGCACCTGCAACTGAAAATAGGTAGTGTTAACCCCACCCCCCCACTTTAATGATAGATGTCAGCAAAATACATGTATTAATTTGTAAATGGATGATCTTCTAATACTTAATGACCATAAACTCTGCTGATCATCACATCATTTTCGGATGCCTTATGAAGAGATGTCTGGTGAAACAACTAAGAAAGGTTCTACATGTCTACCTAGCATGTAAAAACCATAAACAACTGAAACCAGACCAAGACCATTAATTACCATCCTACACATCCAAATTTGCAGTTAAAATAGTTTGACGGAATGTTCCAAAAGGCAACTTATATGAGAATTTCATGCTATTTTAACATTTTACCCATTAAGATGGCAATAATTGGATATAGGACATCAACACTACGTATTTCGCAACAAAAAATCAGGACAAGTAACCCTTAGTGCTTCTGTTATTTTAGATTTACCATTAAACCTAAAATCTTTCGCTTTTACCAGTGCAATTCTGTTTCAAACAAGTTGTGAAACTATGAATTACTTCAACACAGAGGCAATAAATTGACAGAACTTAATTTTCTTAAGTAATTTCCAGAGAGAATATCAAGACCGAATTGACAAATGCCACACCACTTAGAAATTAATGGAGTAACAACACTCATTTACTAACACAAAACATTAACCATGTCACCATTAGAAAGGAGGCAAAATTTTCCAATGTTGCCCAACCAAGGAAACACTTGCTACAATTGATTAAAATACCTCTTTCCCAAGCTGTACCATGTTATCAGCAAGTCACCGAATCTCCTTTGCCTGCAATAAAAAAAAAAGTTAATAAAATGTACAATCCACTTACAGTTTAATGCTAAAAGAAACAGTAAATTAGATAAATTCAGGTAAAACAAATAAAACACAGATTTAATTACTCAGTTAAGAGAAACCCAACAACAAAAATAAGGACTTAAAAGCAAGGGAACTAGAAAGATTAATCAATATAACAAAGTAACGAAACGTATCAAAACCCCAGGAAATCAAAACCCCAGGAAATCAAAACCCCGAGTTAAAAAAGTTCAACTAAAAACTACAGCAATCTCAGTTAACAAATTTGTATAAAAGTGTGAGTTACACACTTTTATTTTATCAAATTACATTACTGAACTTTTATTATTAACAAATTAATAATTATGCAAACTCAGTTAAATTGAATCCCCATTTTACATAAAATGCAAAGAGAATCGGAACAAAGTAGAAAACAGAAATTGTTGCACAAACATCATTTCCGTATAAACAAATAATAGATGCTAGCTTAATCTCTTTTTTTTTTAAAATAAAAGAGGGCCAGAAGAAAAAGCATGTTGTTCAATAACTTCATGTAATGATATATAGCGAGGCTAAAATTAATATACTGACCAGAAGGAGAAGCATGAAGTCGTTTAGCACGATCATTGCAACTTCCCAATAATGCAGGAGGTAAACTCTCTAATATTTAAATTACTCGATCTTCCTCTTCTATTTCCTCAAAGACACTTGCCCTTAGTTCAGCCTAGGAGTAACATAAATGGGAAAAGAAAAAGTTATTTGAGTGCCTGATCATTGGAAACGGAAATACCAAGTACATTAACATTAAAAGACAGAGAAAAGAAAAGAAGAAACAGAAAACCATAAGGAAAAATAGCTTTATTAATCTGCACACTTCACAAGCAACAATCATTCAAGATAATAACACCATCAATATACTTTTCTAGGATCCAACAAATCCCCAGCCAAAATGCTGGTCGCAAATTAAGTTCTTTCTCTCTAGCTTCTAATGCAAAGAAATTGTCCATAATTTTCCTGAAATTAAAGGGCATAGTAATGAAACTATAATATTACATTACGAACTATAATATTACATTTGATCGAACTAAACCTACCTAACTTTCATGTGAGTTACACACTTTTATTTTATCAAATTACATTACTGAACTTTTATTATTTACAAAGTAAGAATTATGCAAACTCAGTTAAATTGAATCCCCATTTTACATAAAATGCAAAGACAATCAGAACAAAGCAGAAAACAGAAACTATTGCACAAACATCATTTTGTTTAAAGTGGAAACAAAACACTCTAAAGTGAAAGACAAATAGAAGAGGGGAAATTCAACCAATGAAGTCAATTAGCAAAGAGTAGGCTTTAGGTTAACTCTCACCAAAACAATAACCATATGACTAGAATTAACATCCGTAGTTACCAAAGTGAAGTTATAAAATAGACCCAAACATTACTACATGCATTGTTGAAAGGTCGTTATGTTTTTTTTCCCCCTTCTCTTTTCTCGTCCTTGCAGAATATAAAAAGAAAGTTCATTTTTTTTTCAGAATAATGGCATTTCACTTTTCCAAAAAGGGGTATCTTAGCCGAAAAAGCTACTTACTTTCAAGCTTCAGCTAAAAGAAGAATATACATTTTACAGAAGATATATATCCAAAAAACTAAATGACTACTACCTGAACCTTACCTAGAATATTCCCAGGAGGATTCACAAGAATCACACTTTAAACCAACCAAAAATCTAACACAATACATCAGCTGCTGCTGAATGTGAAATTTAGGATCTAAACAGTCATAACTAGGGTAAAAAATAAAAAATAGAACATTGAAGAAACTCACGCCATGAAGGTGGACTTGTAATGCAGTAAGAAATGTTGGGCAGCTGCTCCTTTGGTGGATGTGGCTGTGGGGTATCAAGAAAGAAATTAGCTGTTAGGGATTAGAAATTGGGGGAGTCGGTCGAAGAGGGAAAGAAAAGAAAGGGTAGGCAGTGGCTAATGCAAAACGGTGACGTTTAGTTTAGTTAAAATTTGTGGCGTTTGTTGAAAGCGCCACTAACATAGCTAAAAAGGAAGTTTAAAACGGCGTCGTTTTACAAATTGTCTGTAACATATTTACGGCGTTATATAAAAATATCACTAAAACTCCAAATAAAACAGTAGCGTTTTGCGGCCTCTAAAAATATATTTGGGGCGTTTTTTTTTAAACGCCACTAAAAATCATATAAAAATGGCGCCGTTTTGCAAAGTCTTAAAATAAAGGGAGGGGGTGAAAACAAAACGGCGCTGTTTCGATGGAAATATTTTGTGGCGTTTTTACAAACACGCCACTGTTTCTCAATTTTAATTTTTTTCTTTTTTAACATATTTTTTTCTTTCAAAATTTTTGTACTGAGATTATCATTTTTTGGAATTTTTATTTTTTTAAAATTTTGAATATTAAACTTTTTAACTGAAATATGGACTAAAATATTAAAATTTAAATTTTTAATTTTTACATTTTAAATTTTTTTAAAGATTTTTATAACTTTTAAATTAACATATAAAAAAAATAGTATCATGTCATGTGAATTACCTTGTAGGTTATCATGTCATGTGAATTACCTTGTAGGTTTTCACGTCAATATCATTAAAAAAATAAATTTTACAATTACATTCCTATTAAAAATGAGATTTAACATTTTTTAAAAAGTGGAAGGTTTTGGTTCAAAAAATAAGAATCAAATTGATAAAAAAAATATAAATAATGAAAGTTAAAATTTAATTACCATGATCAACTCTTTTAGGAATTAAATTGATAGATGGGTATGGCATGGTCCAGTATATATAGTTGAAAGGATTTCTTTTTTCTTTCTTTTTTCATCAACATTATTCTTTTAAGTATGGTCCGCATTAGTTATTTAGATTTTTATATCAATGGCATTTAATTATATGTATACACCTAAATTTTGATAGCGATACATCTCAGAATTATATATATATATGAATTTCGGTTTAATGTGTAATTGTAGACGTGAAATTCTAATTGTGGTTTAAATGTATAGTTGAAACTTTAATTTTGATTTAATCATACACAGTTTAAAAAATAAATACATCATATATATTTTTATATTGAATAAATATAAATATTATGCAATATATAAATATAAAATGATGTTATATCAATAATTGTGTTAATAATTTACAAGAACTAGATCAAATTAAAGTTCATGTATACAATTGCACACTAAACCATTGTTGATCATGTATGCTTTTGGGATTTAACCCATTTTGATTTATATTTTTTTAAAATAATATTTTATATTTATCTTATTTAGATTTATATTATAAAAAATCCAAGATACATAAGTAGTTCACCATATTTACCCCATAAACCCTAAAAATTAAACCCCAAACCCTAAACTATAAACATTAAACCATAAACCCTAAATCATAGACACTAATTAATCAAAATATGGTTTCGACACCTAAAATAAATTGATTTTTTGTCATTTTATCAAAAACCCTAACCATTAAACCGTACTAGCCTAACCCCTAAAACCACGAACAATACTAAGACCCTAACTATAAAACAATAAACCCCAAACCATAAAATCTAAACCATAAACCCTAAACTCAAAACTCTAATAAAAATAATAAACATTATATTATAAATCCTAAAACCCCAAATCGTAGACATTAAACCTTAAATACAAAACCCTAAATCCTAAAATAAAATAATTTTTATTTTTGCAAAAAACGCCACTAATGCTTATCCTTTTGCAGCGTTTTTGAAAAGCGGCGCTAATGCTCGATTTATAGCGGCGTTTTTCAAAAAGCACCGCTAATGGTTGACCTATAGCGGCGTTTTACAAAAAAGCGCCACTAATGCTCGATTTATAGCGGCGTTGTTTAAAAAGCGCCGCTAATGCCACTAAAGCTCAACATAAAACGATGGCGTTATGCTTAATTTTTTTACGGTGTTTTTCAAAAAGCGCCGCTAATGCTCAATCTATAACGGCGTTTCTCAAAAAATGCCACTAATGCTCGATCTATGCTAATGCTCGATCTATAGCGGCGTTTTTTGTCTAAGCGCCGCTAAAAACCTGTTTTGCTGTAGTGACTTCAATTCCTTTCTTTGAGATCTTATGACCTAAGACAATCCCTTCCTTGACCATAAAATGACATTTTTCCCAATTAAGGACAAGATTCGTCTCTTCGCATCTCTTCAGTACCTTAGCCAAATTACTCAAACAGATATCAAAAGTGTTACCAAAAACAGAAAAATCATCCATGAAAACCTCAACAAAATTTTCAACCATATCAGTAAATATTGCCATCATGCATCGTTGAAAAGTTGCAGGTGCATTGCATAAACCAAAAGGCATTCGCCTAAAAGCAAACGTACCGTATGGACAAGTAAAGGTTGTTTTATGTTGGTCCTCCGGGGCTACAACTATTTGGTTATATCCCGAATAGCCATCTAAAAAACAACAGAATTCATTACCTGCCAGTCGATCTAACATCTGGTCCATAAAAGGCAACGGAAAATGGTCCTTCCGAGTGGCTTTGTTCAACTTTCTCAGAATCAATACGATTCTCCAACCCCAGTAATGATTCTCGTTGGAATTAACTCGTTACGCTCATTTTCAACAATCGTGATTCCACCTTTCTTCGGTACACACTGCACCAGACTTACCCACGAACTATCTGAAATAGGATAGATGATTCCTGCATCTAACCATTTGATCACTTCCTTTCTCACAACTTCTTTCATAATAGGATTAAGCCTCCTTTGTCCATCAATTCGAGCTCTTTCACCTTCTTCTAAAATGATTTTATGCATGCAAAAAGAAGGGCTTATACCTTGAATATCAGCTATGGTCCAACCAATTGCTTTCTTAAATTTCTTTAGAACAACAATTTTAAGAAAGCAATTAGTTGCTCCTCTTGATCTTTCGTCAGTTCCACTGAAATAATCATAGGCAAAGTAGAACAGTCACCTAAATAAACGTATTTCAAATGGAAAGGAAGTACCTTTAGTTCGAGTTTTGGTGGTTCTTCAATTGACAACTTGGGTTGCACAAATTCTCTTACTTCTAACTCCAACGGTTCAAACCGTGTGGATTGAATAAAATTTCTCAGATTGGCTTCCATCAAAGCCATGTTTTCTTCACCTTTTTGATCCTACAAAGGGTCAAGATCTAAGGCTTTCTCCAATGGATCTTCTTCAAAATTGCTTTCCATAGAAACCAAGGTTTCTATCTCTTCCATAACTGAACACTCTTCTACCGAATCGGCAAATTTCATCGCTTTAAGAATGTTAAGGTTACCTGATCGTCTTGAACTCGCATGGTGGGTTCACCTTTTTGCACATCAATTAACGTTCTTCCCGTGGCTAAGAAATGTCTCCCAAGGATGATCAGAACTTCCTTGTCTGCTTTAAAATCTAAGACAATGAAATCAGCAGGAAAAATAAATTTATCGACTCTTACCAAAACATCCTCAATCTTTCCTTCGGGATATGCTAAAGATCGATCCGCTAGCTGAAGCGTCACAGTTGTAGGTCTTACTTCACCTATCCATAACATCTTGAAAATAGACTTAGGCATCAAGTTGATACTCACTCCTAAGTCACACAAAGCTTTACCACAGTAAGATTCACCAATGTTATAGGGTATAGTAAAGCTTCCTGGGTCTTTCAATTTTGGTGGCAATTTGTTCTGCAGGAACGCACTGCACTCCTTTGTCAAGGCAATAGTCTCATACTCACTCAGTCGTTTCTTCTTGGACAGTATATCCTTCATAAAATTCACATAATTCGGCATTTTTTCTAAAGACTCCACCAACGGAATATTGATGTAACTGCTTCAGAACATCCAAAAAACTTCTTGAATTGCACTTCATGTTTCTGCTTGTGTTGCTGCAATCTTTGTGGATATAGAGGTGATGGAACTTTCGATTGAACCGGACAACTTTTTTGAGTAGGTAAATCTGCATCCAAAGAAGATGTTAAAATATTTGAATTCACTAAGTCAGGGTTTACCTTGTTAGACTTTGCAGATTCTGATTCCTTTGGTGTAGGAATTTCAACAGCTGGTTGATTCTTCTCAACGGGCTTATCTTCGACATTAATCAATCGGGGTTTCATAATTTTACCACTTTGTAATGCCACTGCCTTGATATATTCTTTACCCAAATTTTTTGGATTCTCAATATCACTTGGCAAGGTTCCTTGTGGTCTATTACGAAGTTCCGTAGCTAACTAACCCATTTGGTTTTCCAAATTTTTCAGTGTTGCTGCTTGGCTTTGATCAAAGCGTCATTCTTTGCCATGTACGCTTTCAACAAGTTCTCCAAACTATTTGATGCCTCATCTTGAGGTGGTTTTGGAGCTTACTGATTAAACCCTTGAGATTGGTTGGGTCTTTACTGCAATAAGTTGTTGCTCGGTCCATTTCCTTGGTTGCTCCAAGAAAAGTTAGGATGATTACGCCATGAAGGATTGTAGAAGTTGGACTGGGGTCCTTGTCCACTCCTATTTTGATATTGGTTCCCCACATAGTACACTGACTCGAGATTTGATGGACAATCTCAAAAGAATGACCTTCCTCACAGTACACACATGAAACTACTTTAAACGGACTTGGTGGCTGAGCTGCAAAATTATTAGCACTATTAGCGGTAAACTGTTTTAACATAGAGAAAATAGATGATACCTGAGCTGATAACAAAGTGATGGCGTCAACTTCATGAACTCCGGCTACACGTCTTCCTAAAGCTGTTTGATTTGTTGGCCATTGATAGTTATTACTCGCGATCCTCTCGATGATCTCATAAGCCTCATTATAAGACTTAGACAAAATTGCACCATTCGCGGAAGCATCTACCATCAATCTTATATGTGCATTGAGACCATTATAGAATGTCTCCAACTGGATACAATGAGGAATCCCATGATGAGGGCACTTACGAAGTAACTCCTTGAATCGTTCCCAAGCCTCATACAAAGACTCGTCATCCAATTGTTGGAAAGTCGTGATCTCGTTCCTCAACTTAGCGTTTTTGCTAGGTGGGAAATACTTAACCAAAAATCTATATGCTTATTCTTGCCATGTAGATATGGAACTTGGTGGCAATGAATTGAGCCATGCTCGTGCTTGATCTCGCAACGAGTACGGAAACAACTTCAACCTCAGTGCCTCTTCAGTCACACCGGCTATCATGAATAAATCACTCACCTCCATAAACAATTGAAGGTGGAGATGTGGATCTTCCGTGGGCATACCACTAAATTGGCCCACCATTTGTAGCATTTGAAACATCACTGGTTTCAATTCAAATTGGGTTGCCTCAATATCTGGCCTTCTAATTCCTGGATTTAACTCACTAAAAAGTGGCACAGCATATTGTCTGATGCATCGATCCCTATCATCGGCAATGAGGATGTGATTTCGTACATGACTGGCTTCATTACCTTGGTCTTGATTCTGATTTCC
The DNA here is from genome assembly GCA_025698515.1 of Gossypium sturtianum. Taxonomy (NCBI): domain Eukaryota; kingdom Viridiplantae; phylum Streptophyta; class Magnoliopsida; order Malvales; family Malvaceae; genus Gossypium; species Gossypium sturtianum. The sequence continues at coordinate 65,466,312 of CM046952.1, forward strand.
AAGGTCCATCTCGACTTGTCTTTGAGCTGTTCGTTCACGTCTTCTTTGTCTGAAAGTTCGCTCAATTTCAGGGTCTACAGGGAGTGAATCGATAATTTGATCTATGCTCTTTAACACCTGAAAAGAAAATCAAAAAAATTAAAAATAATAAGTTAGTAATGTTAGAAATAAATCAAATTGAAAATAAATAATTTCACGAAAAAAATGACTATGGCAACAGTTGACAATCCCCGGCAACGGCGCCAAAAACATGTAATGCGTAGGTTTTTGCAAGTGTACACAGTCGTTATCAAGTAATAAGTAAGTATCGAGTTATCGTCTCCACAGGGATTGTATTTGTGCTAAGTCACTTCATTTGTAAAATTGTATTAACAATTTGGTAAATAAAAACACAATATGATTGAGAAGTGATGATTAAAATATATTAAACTAAATGAAATGATCCCTAATACAAATTATCCCAAGTATCCAAACTATATGAATGAAATAGATTTTAGTAAAATTAAACACAATTTGCAACAATTATAGCATAAATAAACTAGGACAATTACTTTAATTAAACTCAATTTATTATCAACATGCTTAATAACATTCGGAAAAACATTCCATGGCAACTCGATCTTTCATGAGTTTGGAAACCACATTAGGTCCTTTCAGAATCCTTTACTTAGTAAATACATATTTTACTGATCCTTATTTACTAAGGGTTTCTTAGCATTCGTGTGAGGTAACAGGGACATGTCAGGTTTGAAACAATTTAATCACATAAATCTAAAAACTATGCAGATAACAGAGCTTGGTCAGAGTTGTTATGCAACCTACAATTTAATCGGGTCAGGATCTAAATTGAGCATGCACATTTCAATTATGTGTCATTAGCCGTCATTTGGTCAGGATCGTTCAGCTAATTCAAGTGCATTTTAATCACGTATGAACGAAATACAGACTTGATTTTAATTGATAGCATGATCGATTGAGGCACAAACATTATAAGCATGAATCAAATAAATATTATTTAATCAAAGCAATCATCCTAGCTTAAATAAAATTAAGCTAACATTGTTTTAAACAAGAACAAAGAACACATAGCAAACATCTTTAGATTAAATTAAAGAAAAGAAAGATTAAACCCAATTTAGAGTGGCTGTCACCCAAGACTTTGACTGACGAGGCTCATTCGTTCCTTTGCTTTGCTCCTTTGCTGATGGCTTTCCAAGGTGGCCGACCAAGGGTTCTTTAAGAGGCTTAATTGCTAAAATATCTATGAAGAGATGATGCTAGGCGTGGGAATGGAAAAGGCTAAGAGAATTTGGAGAGAAGAGAGAATGATGAATGATGAGAATGAATGAGGAACGATTGAGGGATGATGAATGAGGGAATGAGATGGTCTTATTAATAGGAGAGGAGAGGGGGATAGTTTGCTAAAAATAGTGGATGTTAACCTCTTCAAATCTCCTCAAATTGTGGCTGGCCATGCTTAGTGGCTTTTGACTTGATTTTTGCTTGATTTTTAAGCAATTTTGGATGCCACACAACTCAGGACTGAGACTCGGTCAATCGTAAATCTTCGGGCAAATCTCTAATTTCTTCAACACTGCAAGGACCTTGTGTAATTAAACCAAACAATGGTTTAAATGGACAGCCATGTGTAGCCAAATATTGGGTTGACTTGGTCTCCAATTTGGACGGTTTTGTAATCCAGCAAAGCTATCAGACCTGTCCAGAATAAATCAACAAGTTAGAGGACCAAAGAATAAAATTTATCCAATTTAATTAATTAATTAAAACCCAAATGATTAATGAAATATTTTAAAATGAATTATTAAATATAATTTTATATTTTATTATTTAATTTAATCATGCATGGCCCACTTTATGTCTTAAAAATATAATATATTCAAATTAATATAAAATAAGCCATTTATTGCATAAAAACTATATAATAAAGCATAAAATCACATTTTAATAATTTATATGTCCTAATTTCATATTTTCACATATTTCATTAATTTATTAAACAATTACTTAGTTTTAACAACGAATTTAAGTAAAAAGGTTATAAATTACATATGAAAAATCCTATATATTTTTCCGTTTACAAAGGCGTTCTTGAAATAGTCCCAGTTTAGTTGTTCAGACTGAGCACCTTGCTCAACAGTTAACCACCACTGATAAGCTTCGTCTCGTAGTAAGGACACAGCACCCCTCAATTTTTGAGTAGGAGTGCAGTCAAGGTCTGTCATAATATGCTCGGTAGCCTCGAGCCAATATTCAGCAACGATGGGAGCGACTCCTATGACGCCCTTGAATAATTTAGCCCCATTCGACCGGAGTCATTCAGTAACTGACCCTCGGCCTCCTTATTTCGAATGGGTCCCTGCAACCCTCTCTAGTGATCGAATCATGGCCTGGGACAGTGCACCATCCCCAATCGTCTGAGTCTGGGACTCCGTCTCAGCAGTGGGAGTACCAACAGTCTCGCCGGTCTCCTGATTAGGCATACTACTAATAGAGGATGACTCTTCTCGAGCTTCTCCTTGGCGTCGTCGACGCCCTCGCATACCACGTCCACGACAACCGCGCGAACTCATTATGGTAATCTAACTACAATGGAAGAATACACAGATCAGTTCAGACATCCAACAAGAGGATTTCACCAGCTCACATCCAAAGCATTTGTTACCAGTAACAATTTAGGTATCACAATCTGTATAACAGAACAAAAATACTTACTGGGCCAGCGTCGGAGGCTCGGTCGTTGCTAACGTTTTAGTGTTTCCTTATTAACTCAAATACCAAATTGTCACTAACTACTTTTTTCACATATTATGAGCCCAAACACAGTCTGAGTGTCATTTAACCTGGCTCTGATACTGCTAAATGTAACACCCTAAACCTGGTCTAGACGTCCAGACCAAGTTTCAAGAGTTACGTCATCCGTACTAAAATTCATACTATCATAACACAATCAAATGAAACCATTCGTACATAGAATTTGTGATAACAATAATTTAAAACATAAGATCTTCGTAAATTCCATGAAACATAAATCCCTAGTAGTAATGCTTAAAAGAAAAGATAAGAGTTTGACCGAGCTCCCACGACACTGGCCCGATCAAGATTGAGGTTCTCCTGAAATTCAACCAAAACAAAATGAGTTGTGAACTCAATGTGTAATAGAACTTAAGTCATTCAGTTTGTATTCATTTACAAAGTAGTTATATTCAGAGATTCGGTTCGGTACAGTACTATTTACAATTCAGATTCAGAACATATCAGTAGTATACAGATACTTATATAAATGCAATTATATATATATATATATCACAGATCAGATTCAGATGTAGATATTTCTAAGCCCCATCCGTTACACACCATCTTCGACCATCCCAACCCACCATTAAGGACATTCAATGCCCATCCATCCCTACACACCGTGAAATGTCTATTTGACACATTTACAGTAACCCAGCTTAGCTGCTAGATTATAATGCGTCAAAGTGCCAGAATCGGAACTATTCACATAGTGGCATAATCACTGATTCAGAGTAGGTTGCTTCCTTCTTCGCAACAGCCCAACCCATGCATATGCAGAGTACAGATATTCACAGTGCACTTACAGTTATAACATTCATGTGTCAGTTACAGAGTATCAGCGAGTTCTCACTCAATCAAGTTCAGATCATTCATAAAATGGGGAAAATCATTATCAGTCATAGACTACATTTACGACCTCAAAAATGGGTTTCAGGCCTCCTTTACACTGCCACACGGCCTGGGCACACAGCCATGTCATTGCCCGTGTGGCTCACATGGCCTGGGCACACGCCCATGCCCTCTGCCCATGTGGTTCTAACATGTAAACAGAGAGTTACACAGCTTGGACACACGACCGTGTCCTTGCCCATGTGACTCACATGGCCTGGGCACATGCCCGTATGCTTACCCGTGTGGTCCTAAGTCACAAACAGTGAGTTACACGGCCTAGACACACGCCCGTGTGAACCCTGCGCTAATATTGTAATAGCTCGATTTAGGGCCTAGTCAGAATAGTGGTTGCGAGACCACAAATCTGAAGTAGAAATATGTGTTTTATGATTTTTATGAGGCTTATGATGTGGTTGCATGATTGTGTAAAAATTTCATGAGGAAATTTTATTTATTAGTGATCAATTTGTCCATTAGGACTAAATTGCAAAGATTAGAAAATATGAGATTCTAGAAGATTTAAGTATGAAATAGAATTATAAAAATTACTAGAGGTCCTTATTTAGCAATTATACCATTAAATGTCAAGATGGACAAAAATGGACATGGGAGGGAAAAATCTCAAGAAAGGGCCTTAAGGGCATTTTTGTTATTTGGTTAATAAAAGAATTAAAAGGGAAAAAGAAGTCAAAATTCATGTCCATCTTCTCTAAGCTTGGCCAAAAATCACAAGGACTCCATAGCTAGGGTTTCTTCAACTTTCAAGCTTGATTGTAAGTGTCTTATAGCCCCGTTTTTAATGTTCTTCGTATTTTTTATATCATCGTAGCTCGATTTAGCTATTTCTAGCTATATTTTGAGCTAGGGTTTATGTTCAAAAATATACCCATGTATGACATGCATGTATTTTTATGTTTTAAGGAATAATATGAAAGTTTGATGTGTGATAAACATCTTTTTCTAAGTGATTTTCATGAAAATTGCATAAAAGGACCAAATTGTAAAAGTTATAAAAATGGTCATACATGAGTGAAATAGTGGAAATTGGGGGCTGTTGTAGTTAAGAAAATTATTCAACTAGGCTTAAAATGCAAAGAAATTGAATAAAAATCATTTTACGAGCCTAGGGGCAAAAGTATAATTATGTGAAAGTTTAGGGGCAAAATTGTAATTTTGCCAAAGTATGATTCATGAGTAAATTTAGCCAATGTGAATATTAAACAAGTGAAATTGTTATTATAGATCAAGAAACACAAATCCCGGACCGAAACCGAGTCAAGAACAAAGTGTTGGACTAAATCGAACATTTACACACATTTTGAGTACCGAGGTAAGTTTGTGTGAAATTAAAGCTTCATAGTGTTTTTATATTTTAAATTGTTTGATCTTATGGTAATGAATATCATTTCATGAAAATCTGACTAATGAAGTCTCATAAGAAAATGATGAGAATATATTAAATTGAAGTCCCGGTTGAAGATTCGGAATAGCGAGGATACCTATGTCACGACATGAGATAAGGAAGGTCCCGTGTAAGACCATGTTTGGGACATGGAGTCAGCACCGAATGTAGGTTCAGAATAAGACCATGTCTGGGACATGGCATCGGCACCAAATGTAGGTCCCGTATAAGACCATGTTTGGGACATGGCATCGGCACCGAATATAGGTCCCGTATAAGACCATGTCTGGAACATGGCATCGGCACCGAATGTAGGTCCCGTATAAGACTATGTCTGGGACATGGCATCGGCACCGAATAAGGAAGGTCCCGTGTAAGACCATGTCTGGGACATGGCCTCGGCACCAAAGGAAGATCTCATATAAGACTATGTCTGGGACATGGCATCGACATCTATGTACGATCTCGTATAAGACCATGTCTGGGACATGGCATCGACATCGAGTTAAGAGATCCCGTGTAAGACCATATTTGGGATATGGCATCAGCATCAAGAGGTGAACCCATGTAAGACCATATTTTGGATATGGCATTGGCATCGTTATACATGTATGATGAGATTGAGTATCCTCCGATATTTCGAGTAGTTCAACGGGCAAAAGAGATAAGTATGCAAAGATGACAAAGAGCTAAACTATACAAAGATGACAAAGAGTTATATTTAATTTAAAGATGATAATAATTTAAGTTTACGTTCATGATAGCATAAGTGCTAAATTATGTGATGAAGTGACACAGGTACCATGAGTAAAATACGAGTTATGAAACCATAATGTGATATGTGATGGGTAAGCGTAAGTATGAGTAAGTATGTCAAAGTACTTGAGATCTTGTGTTGTTATTGTTCTATGAGATGAATGGGTTTTATTATGAATACTTATGTTGCTATTTTAACTCATGCAAACTTACAAAGCTATATGCTTACCCCTTTTTTTCCCTCTTCCTTATAGTATCGCCAAGCTAGCTCGGGGATCGTAGCACGTCGGAGCTCGGATCACACTATCAATCATTCTTTTGGTATAGTAAAGTTGATTTATTTTGGGTATGGCATGTATAGGAACTTGGTCATCTTGTGTTATGTCATATTTGAAAGCCAAAGTGTTGGCTACTAATGTTATACACTCATTTTGTAAATGGCCATTGGGAATTGGCCAATATTTGTCAACTTTCATATTTTTAATGATGATGAGTTTCATAAAGTGAAAGTTCATGCAATTGATGAAGTAAAATGTGAAGTGTATGAATGATGATTTGGGATACTTCATAGTGTATTATTGCCATGTTATGTGTTGCTTGTGTCGGTATATGTGTGTTTATATTTCAGGGTGGCAATTGGCTTGGAAAATAGCCTTCTAATTTTCCACACGGGTAGACACACGGGCGTGTGTCTAGGCCGTGTGTGACACACGGTCAGCCCCATGGGTGTGCTAATAGGCCGTGTATCCCCTGCATCAAATTTACGAGAATTCGATTCGCCACACGGGCCAGCACACGGGCGTGTGCATAGTCCGTGTGCCCTTAAGAGCTTGCTGACGTCATAAACAAAATACCCAGGTTTTTCACACACGGGTGAGGACACGGGCGTATCTAGGCCGTGTGAGGGACACGGGCCACAGACACGGGCGTGTGTCCAGCCGTGTGAAAACCCCTGTAGGTTCGAAATGAAAAATAAATTCTACACGGGCTAGGAAAATGGGCGTGTGTGACCACACGGCCTGCCCACACGGGCGTGTTCCATTCCACACGGGCGTGTGGCCCTATTTAGGCAAAACTTTTTCTATGTGTGCAAAAGTTTCCGGTTTAAGTTTGAAACCTTCCGTATGTATGTTTAGGGCCTCGTAGGCCCATAATAAGGATGTTATGAATATGAATGAGAAGCCTTAAGTTGAAATGAAATTTTATAGCCCGATGTTGTATGTTTAAGCAAGTTAAGTCCGGTAATGCCTCGTATCCTATCTCGGCATCAGACATAGGTAAGGGGTGTTACATTTATTGGTATCAGAGCTACGATTTAGTCGGTTCTTGGACTAACGTAGCGTATGCATGAGTCTAGCTATACATGCCATACATGTAATGATAGTGTGACGACTCCTGACGATTTAAATTGTGTCTTCATATAGTAAATGGATCCCGATAGAGCTGTGGCGGATGATGTAGAAAGAAATACGCCGGCTTCTGCTGAAGGGACGGTGCCGAATGAAAATGAGAATAGACCAACGATTGTAAGTCAGAGAGGAGGAGAAGAGGCTAGGGAAGCCTTTCTCCACATGATGAATACATGGTATACGAAGTTCGTTCGCACGAACCCGAATGCGTAACCCCCTCTACCCCCACCTATTCCTCAGCCTACCCCTGTAACTTTCTAAGTGGTAGAAGTGGTATGGAGAGAAAAGCCTCCAGTTGATAGAATCAGGAAATAATGAGCCGAGGAATTTCGAGCTAGTAAGGATGATGATCCGGAAATAGCAGAATTTTGGCTTGAAAATACCATCAGGGTATTTGATGAGTTATCTTGCATACTTAAGAGTGCATGAAATATGTAGTGTCTCTCTTAAGAGATTCTGCTTATCAGTGGTGGAACACCCTTCTGTCGGTTGTACCAAAGGAAAGGATCACATGAGAGTTTTTCCAAGAAGAATTCTGAAAGAAGTACATTAGCCAAAGGTTTATCGACCAGAAAAGAAAAGAATTCCTTGAACTGAAACAAGGTAGAATGACAGTAACTGAGTATGAGCATGAGTTCGTAAGGCTTAGCAAATACACTCGAGAGTGTGTATCCACTGAAGCCATTATGTATAAACGATTTGAGGACGGATTAAATGAAGATATCAGATTATTTGTTGGTGTCCTTGAGTTGGAGGAATTTGTTGTGCTAGTGGATCGGGCTTGTAAAGCCGAGGAATTGGTGAAAGAGAAAAGAAAAGCTGAGATGGAGTCTCGTGACTCAAGAAAGAGACAATTGACTAAGTCATTTCAGTCCTCGTCCAAAAAGTCGAGAGGTTTCCCTACCTGATCAGCTACTTCAGCTGGGTTTTCGAATAGAAGTAAGAGTAAACAGTACTCGGGGATTAAAGCTCAGACTACTTCAGTTGCTAGTGTTGGGAACACTCGACCTAATAGACCGGAATGCCCACAATGTGGCAGACGTCATCCCAGTGAGTGCCGAGCACATGAGAGAGCCTGTTTTAAGTGTGGTTCCCAAGATCATTTTATTAGAGAATGCCCTGAGATGGTTGAAAAAGAGAAAATTCAGAGTGCAAGATCGGGAAGCACTACTAAAGGGAGACAATAGAAAAACCCTGAAAGTGGAACGAGTAGTAAGAGTACACCTAGAGAGCAGGCTACAAGATCTGAGGGTAAAGCGCTTGCGAGGACTTATGCCATTCGCGCTTGCGAAGAGGCATCATCCCCTGATGTAATTACGGGTACATTTTCTCTCCATGATACTAATGTTGTTGCTTTAATTGATCCGGGATCTACCCATTCATACATTTGCATGAAATTAGTATCTAGTATGAGCATGCCTGTAGAGTCTACAAAGTTTGTGATAAAAGTGTCCAATCCTTTAGGCAAAAGTGTATTAGTTGATAAGGTATGCAAAGATTGCCCATTGATGATTAGAGGTCATTATTTTAAGGCAAATCTCATGCTATTTCCATTTGATGAATTTGATATAATTCTTGGTATGGACTGGTTAACCGCTCATGATGTGATAGAAAATTGTAGAAAGAAATACATTGAATTGATATGTGAAAATGGGGACACTCTTCGTGTTGAATCAGATGAACAGGATAGGCCGCCTGTAGTGATCTCTCATATGTCTGCCCAGAAATATGTAAAAAAGGGATACGAAGCATATCTTGCCTTTGTGATGAATGCTAAAGAAACTGAGCTAAGAATTGAATCAGTGCCGATAGTATACGAGTATCCAGATGTATTTCCAGAGGAATTTCCAGGTTTGCCTCCGGTTAGAGAGGTTGAATTTGGCATTGAGTTAGCTCCTGGTACTGCACCTATATCGATTGCTCCATATAGAATGGCTCCAACCGAGTTGAAAGAATTAAAAGCACAGTTGCAAGAGTTAACGGACAAAGGCTTTTTAAGACCAAGTTATTCTCCGTGGGTTGCTCCAGTATTATTTGTGAAAAAGAAAGATGGTTCCATGAGATTATGTATAGATTACCGGCAGCTTAATAAGGTTACTGTGAAGAATAAGTACCCATTGCCAAGGATCGATGATTTATTTGTTTAATTGAAGGGAGCCACTGTGTTTTCCAAGATAGATTTGAAGTCCGGTTATTACCAGTTGAGAGTCAAGGACTCAAATGTGCCAAAAACTGCATTTCGGACAAGATATGGGCACTATGAATTTTTAGTCATGCCTTTAGGTTTAACAAATGCCCCTGCTGTGTTTATAGATTTAATGAACCGTATATTTCAGCCATACTTGGATAAGTTTGTTGTGGTTTTAATTGATGACATATTGATATATTTACGTGATGAGAATGAGCATGCCGAGCACTTGAGAATGGTTTTACAGATTTTACGAGAAAATTAGTTGTATGCCAAGTTTAACAAAAGTGAGTTTTGGCTCAAAGAGGTCAGATTTTTGGGGCACATTGTCTCGGGAGATGGAATCCAAGTTGACCCAAGCAAGATTTCAGCTATTGTGATTGAAGCCGCCGAGAAACGTATCAGAGGTTAAAAGTTTTCTGGGCCTAGCTGGCTATTACCGACAATTTTTCAAGGGATTTTCCATGATAGCGACTCCGATGACTAGGCTATTATAGAAAGATGTAAAGTTTGAATGGACAGAAAATGCCAACAGAGTTTTGAGAAACTAAAGGCATTGTTCACTGAGGCTCCAGTTCTAGTGCAACCTGAACCGAGAAAAGAATTTGTGATCTACAGCGATGCATCCTTGAATGGATTGGGCTGCGTGCTTATGCAAGAGGGCAAGGTGATAGCATATGCCTCTAGACAGTTAAAGTCACACGAGAAGAATTACCCGACACATGATTTAGAGTTGGCTGCCATTGTGTTTGCTTTGAAGATTTGGAGACACCATTTGTATGGTGAAAAATGTCGGATATTCACTGATCATAAGAGCCTAAAGTACTTGATGTCTTAAAAGGAATTGAATTTAAGGCAGCGAAGATGGTTAGAGCTGATAAAGGATTATGAGCTAGTCATTGACTACCACCCGGGAAAGGCGAATGTAGTCGCTGATGCTTTGAGTAGAAAATCCCTATTTGCATTGAGGGCTATGAATACATGGGTGACTTTGTCAGACGATGGTTCCATTCTAGCTGAGTTGAGGGCTAGACCGATGTTCTTTCAAGAGATTTATGAGGCTCAGAAAGATGACAGCAACTTGCAAGCTAAAAGAGTTCAGTGCGAGTCAGGTGTTAAGTCTGACTTTCGGATTAATTCTGATGGATGTTTGATGTTCAGAGACAGAGTCTGTGTACCGAGGAATGAAGAGCTTATTCGGAATATTTTACACGAGGCACATAGCGGATGTCTAGCTGTACATCCGGGCAGTACAAAAATGTATAATGATTTAAAGAAATGGTATTGGTAGCCGAGTATGAAGAAAGATATTTCTGAGCTTGTATCAAGATGTTTGATTTGTCAACAAGTGAAAGTTGAACACCAAGTATCTTCGGGTTTGCTTCAACCTATTATGGTTCCCGAGTGGAAATGGGACCGTGTTACTATGGACTTTGTAACGGGTTTGTCGTCGACACCAAGCAAGAAAGATGCCGTATGGGTGGTGTAACACCCTTTACCTGTGTTCAATGCCGGAACCGAATACGAGGCATTACCGAACTTATCTTGCTTAAACTTACAACTTTGGGCTATAAAGTTTCGTTTCAACTTAAAACCTTTTCATTTACAATAGCAACTTCCCTATTATGGGTCTACAAGACCCTATACGTATACTCGTGATGTTTCGGGACCAAACCAGAAACTTTTGAATACTTAGAAAATTTTTACATGAAACAGGGCCACACGCCCGTGTGTTTAGCCCGTGTCCCTCACACGGCCTCGACATGCCCGTGTCTTATCCCGTGTGCCAAAACCATGGCATTCTGTTTATGACGTCATCACCTCACTATGGTCACACGGCCAAGGCACACGCCTGTGTCCTTAGACCGTGTGCCAAATTAAATTCCAAATCTTAGGTGCAGACTTCACACGGCCTGGGCACACGCCCATGTCCATGGTCGTGCCTCCCACACGGCTGAGACACATGGCCGTGTCTCTACCCGTGTGTTTATTATTGAGTATACTGACTTGTAAACCTAGTATGCAAGGGGACACACGGCCTCTCTACATGCCCATGGGGCTGACCGTGTGTCACACACGGCCTAGACACACGCCCGTGTGTCTACCCGTGTGGACATTCATATGGCCATCTACCAAGCCATTTGCCACCCTACCAAGCAACCGCACTTATGCCAAATCAATTAAACACATTTATAACCATATGACACTTCCAAAAACTCAATTCAAAGTATCCACACAAGCATAAACTTCATAATTTCATCACCATTGCATATAAATAAACTTGTCATGTATTAGCCCAATTCCAATGACCATTTACAAAATGACTTAACAAAGTACCCAAGTCCTATACATGCCATACTCAAAATAAATCTAATTTGGCTATAACAAAAAGTGGTCGATAGTGTGATCTCCAAACTCCGATGCCCGCTAATTTCTCGAGCTAACTTGGCAGTACTACAAGGAAAAGGGAAATGAGAGGGGTAAGCATAAAGCTTAGTAAGTTTGCATGGAAATAATAACAACAATAAGCTCATAACAATATCCATCCATGGCATTAAATAACCACACATAAAGTCATATGCTCCTTGCCATACTTACTCATACTTGCCCTTATCTAGCACATTCAATGCCACATATCGTAAATGTTCTTCGTGAATTACTCACGGGTACCTGTGTTAACTCAATCACATATCTTTAATACAATTCTCGTTTCTATTGTTAAGCAAATATATTTATCCCAATAATTCACTAGGGATACTCAAAGATGCATATTCATTATCATTAGCATAAACACGAAGCCAATGCCACATCCCGGATGTGGTCTCACATAGATCATCTCTGAATACCGATGCCATATCCCGGATATGGTCTTATATGGAACCTTACATCTATATCAATGCCATATCCCGGATATGGTCGTATACGATTTTTCATATTCAATGCTGAAGCCATATCTCAGATATGGTCTTATACAAGATCTCAATTCGGTGCCGAGGCCATGTCCTCGACATGGTCTTACACGGGACATTATTCATTTCATATCTCAATAATGGTATCCTCATATTTATTATAGTCCAACCGGGACTTCAATAACGTACATTTTTCATCTTCCTCATTCATCAACGATACTTAATTTCATAGAATTTCATGTATCATGATAACGTCAGACATTCTCAAACATACTAGCATAAATGTTAAATTTATCACATACAAACTTACCTCGATTTCAAAATAGGCTAGATTGTCGATCTAGTCCGTTATTTTGTTTTTTTCCCGATCAAGGTTGATTCTTGGTTCTTCTTACTCTATAATAGCAAATTAGCTCATTTTAATATCACATTAATAAATGCATTTCAATAATCATGCTTTGGCAAAATTACTATTTTGCCTTTAGACTTTGGCAAAATGATTATTTTACCCCTAGGCTCAGAAATCAATTCTAATCAAATTTCTACCTTTAACAAGCCTAGGTGAACATTTATTTCTCTTATGGCTATCATCAAAACCAAACATTTCACACATTTACAACAAATTTTACAACCTTTACAAAAGGTCCATTTAGGTGTTTTCATGGTAACACCTTTCACAAAAGTTGTTCATCTAACAACTAAGACTCATTTTTTTCCATAAAAATGCAGCAAATCACATAAAAGCTCTCATGGAAAAACCCTAAACTTTTCACCATCTTGCAAAATAGCCCCCATTAGAAAGCTTAAGCTTTAGGGGTTCCAAAAGTACAACTATCATCAAGAAAAACCATTAAAATCACTTACTTGTAAGGAGAGAAGCTTGCTGAAATTTAAGCTTCAAGAACCCCTATTCTTGCTTGAATTTTTGTTGGAAGAAGAAAAGAAAATCAAAATAGGATAGCCTTTGTTTTATTTTATCTTATTTTATTCATTTAGTCAACTAATGTCACCAACCCTTGACAATTTTAAATCTCTTGTCCCCTTGGCCGGCCATCATCTTCATTTAAGGGACTAATTGCCCTTTAAAGACCTCCAATTAATATTCTATGACTATTAGGCACCTTTAGGTTATAAACTAGAACCTTCGCACTTTATGCGATTTAGTCCTTTTTCACGATTAAGCATGAAATCGCTAAAATTAAAGCACCAAAATTTTCATATACATATACAATCATGCTCTAACTTATAGAATAACATAAAAATAATTTTCTCTAACCTTGAATTAGCGGTTCCAAACCACTGTTCCGACTAGCCCCTAAACCAGGCTGTTACAGGTGGTGGTAGATAGACTTACGAAGTCGGCCCACTTCATACCGATACGTGTTGATTATTCGCTTGATAAGTTGGAAGACTTGTATATTTCTGAGATTGTAAGGCTTCATGGAGTGCCTTTGTCGATTATATCGGACAGAGATCTGAGATTCACATCTCGATATTGGAAAAAGTTGCAAGAAGCTTTGGGCACAAAGCTGAGTTTTAGTACGGCTTTTCACTCACAAACTGACGGACAGTCGGAGAGATTAATACAGATACTTGAGGATATGCTCCGGTGTTATGTTTTTGAGTTTCAGGGCAGCTGGGAAAAGTATTTACCATTGGTAGAGTTTGCATACAATAACAGTTTTCAGTCGAGCTTGAAAATGGTGCCTTATGAGGCTTTGTATAGGCGTAAGTCCTTAACGCCTTTGTATTGGACTGAACTCAAGGAAAATCAGATTCACGGGGTCGATCTGGTTAGAGAAACCGAAGAGAAGGTAAAAATAATCCGTGATGGATTAAAAGTTGCTTCTGATAGACAAAAATCCTACTCAGACTTGAAACGAAAAGAGATTGAGTTTCAAGTTGGTGATAAGGTATTTTTGAAAGTATCACCATGGAAGAAAGTTCTCAGGTTTGGCCGGAAAGGCAAATTGAATCCGCATTTTATCGGACCATATGAGATTACCGAGAGGATAGGGTCGGTAGCTTATCGATTGGCTTTGCCATCTGAGTTGGAAAAGATACATGATGTGTTCCACGTGTCTATGTTGCGACGTTACCGATCAGATCCTTCGCATGTGATTACACCGATAGAGGTTGAAATTCAACTCGATATGACATATGGCGAAGAACCGGTTAAGATTCTAGCACGGAAAGTTAAACAGCTAAGGAATAAAAGTATAGCTCTCGTGAAAGTATTATGGTAAAGACATGGGGTAGAAGAGGCTACATGGGAGCCCGAGGAGGCTATGAGAAACAAGTACCCAAACCTTTTTACCGGTAAGATTTTCGGGGACGAAAATCCATAAGGGGGAGAATTGTAACAGCCCGATTTAGGGCCTAGTCAGAATAGTGGTTGCGAGACCACAAATCCAAAGTAGAAATATGTGTTTTATGATTTTTATGAGGCTTATGATGTGGTTTCATGATTGTGTGAAAATTTCATGAGAAAATTTTATTTATTAGTGATCAATTTGTCCATTAGGACTAAATTGCAAAGATTAGAAAATATGAGATTCTAGAAGATTTAAGTATGAAATAGAATTATAAAAATTACTAGAGGTCCTTATTTAGCAATTAGACCATTAAATGTCAAGATGGAAAAAAGTGGACATGGGAAGGAAAAATCTCAAGAAAGGGCCTTAAGGGCATTTTTGTCATTTGATTAATAAAAGAATTAAAAGGGAAAAAGAAGTCAAAATTCATGTCCATCTTCTCTAATCTTGGCCAAAAATCACAAGGACTCCATAGCTAGGGTTTATTCAACTTTCAAGCTTGATTGTAAGTGTCTCCTAGCCCCGTTTTTAATGTTCTTCGTATTTTTGAGATCCTCGTAGCTCGATTTAGCTATTTCTAGCTATATTTTGAGCTAGGGTTTATGTTTAAAAATTTACCCATGTATGACATGCATGTATTTTGATGTTTTAAGGAAGAATATGAAAGTTTGATGTGTGATAAACATCTTTTTCTAAGTGATTTTCATGAAAAATGCATAAAAGGACCAAATTGTAAAAGTTATAAAAATGGTCATACATGAGTGAAATAGTGGAAATTGGAGGCTGTTGTAGTTAATAAAATGATTCAGCTAGGCTTAAAATGCAAAGAAATTGAATGAAAATCATTTTATGAGCCTAGGGGCAAAAGTGTAATTATGTGAAAGTTTAGGGGCAAAATTGTAATTTTTCAAAAGTATGATTCATGAGTCAATTTAGTCAATATGAATATTAAACAAGTGAAATTTTTATTATAGATCAAGAAACACGAAGCCCGGACCGAAATCGAGGCAAGAACAAAGTGTTGGACTAAATCGAACATCTACACACATTTTGAGTACCGAGGTAAGTTTGTGTGAAATTAAAGCTTCATAGTGTTTTTATATTTTAAATTGCTTGATCTTATGATAATGAATATCATTTCATGAAAAATCGACTAATGAAGTCTCGATAAGAAAATGATGAGAATATATTAAGTTGAAGTCCCGATTGAAGATTCGGAATAGCGAGGATACCTATGTCACGACATGAGATAAGGAAGGTCCCGTGTAAGACCATGTCTGGGACATGGCATCGGCACCGAATGTAGGTCCCGTATAAGACCATGTTTGGGAATGGCATCGGCACCGAATGTAGGTCCCATATGTGACCATGTCTGGGACATGGCATCGGCACCGAATAACGAAGGTCCCGTGTAAGACCATGTCTGGGACATGGCCTCAGCACTAAAGGAAGATCTCGTATAAGACCATGTCTGGGACATGGCATCGACATCTATGTACGATCTCGTATAAGACCATGTCTGGGACATGGCATCGACATCGAGTTAAGAGATCCCGTGTAAGACCATATCTGGGATATGACATCAGCATCAAGAGGTGATCCCATGTAAAACCATATCTGGGATATGGAATTGGCATCGTGATACATGTATGATGAGATTGAGTATCCTCCGATATTCCGAGTAGTTCAACGGGCAAAAGAGATAAGTATGCAAAGATGACAAAGAGCTAAGCTATACAAAGATGACAAAGAGTTACATTTAAGTTAAAGATGATAATGATTTAAGTTTACGTTCATGATAGCATAAGTGCTAAATTATGTGATGAAGTGACACAGGTACCATGAGTAAAATACGAGTTATGAAACCGTAATGTGATATGTGATGGGTAAGCGTAAGTATGAGTAAGTATGTCAAAGTACTTGAGATCTTGTGTTGTTATTGTTCTATGAGTTGAATGGATTTTACCATGAATACTTATGTTGCTATTTTAATTCTTGCAAACTTACTAAGCTATATGCTTATCCCTTTCTTTTCCCTCTTCCTTGTAGTATCGCCAAGCTAGCTCGGGGGTCGTAGAACGTCGAAGCTCGGATCACACTATCAATCATTCTTTTGGTATAGTAAAGTTGATTTATTTTGGGTATGGCATGTATAAGAACTTGGTCATCTTGTGTTATGTCATATTTGGAACCCAAAGTGTTGGCTACTAATGTTATACACTCATTTTGTAAATGGCTATTGGGAATTGGCCAATATTTGTCAACTTTCATAGATGAGTTTCATGAAGTGAAATTTCATGCAATTGATGGAGTAAAATGTGAAGTTTATGAATGATGATTAGGGATACTTCATAGTGTATTATTGCCATGTTATGTGTTGCTTGTGTCGGTATATGTGTGTTTATGTTTCAGGGTGGCAATTGGCTTGGAAAATAGCCTTCTAATTGTCCACACAGGTAGACACACGGGCGTGTGTCTAGGCTGTGTGTGACACACGGTTAGCCCTATGGGTGTACTGATAGGCCGTGTGAGGGACACGGGCCACAGACACGGGCATGTGTCCGACCGTGTGAAAACCCCTTGTAGGTTCAAAATGAAATATAAATTCCACACAGGCTAGGAACATGGGCGTGTGTGACCACACGGCCTGCCCACACGGGCGTGTTCCATTCCACACGGGTATGTGGCCCTGTTTAGGCAAAACTTTTTCTATGTGTGCAAAAGTTTCCGGTTTAATTTCGAAACCTTTCATATGTATGTTTAGGGCCTCGTAGGCCCATAATAAGGATGTTATGAATATGAATGAGAAGCGTTAAGTTGAAATGAAATTTTATAGCCCGATGTTGTATGTTTAAGCAAGTTAAGTCCGATAATGCCTCGTATCCTGTCCCGACGTCGGACACGGGTAAGGGGTGTTACAAATATGGCCACACACGGCCTGGACACATGCCCATGTGGCCCCAATTCGATGAACAGTGAGTTACACGACTGATCACACGGTCTGTCACACGCCCGTGTGGCTTACACGGCCTAGTCACACGCCCGCGTGGATGGCCATGTGGCGCCTACAGCCACCATTTTCGTCGACCCAAAACTTGCAAAAGTAAGGTTCCGGTATGCACATGATTTTGTTTTGACGGAGGAACGTTACGGAGGTTACCCGGAACCTAAATAATCAATCACTAATCAATTATGCCATCAATTTTAATATTCGCTTAAAATCATTTACCATCACGATTATATCGAAAGCTTCGACGCAACCCCAACTCTAATCGTCTACTTAGCTTGTACGGAACGGAAGAAAATCAGACTAACACGGCGGAATAACGCCTCTTTCTCTATCCTCACCTAAAAGTAACCAATTGAGCGATTAAACAAACATTCAAACAATCGAACACAACCCATTTCGACATACTATCACTAATTCGGCAACCTCACAAAATGGAAGAAAAGTAACAGCAGAACTTACTCAACAATCACACAGTCGACCTTACAGGCAACGAAGAACTCACAATTAGCACAGAATCGAACACCGAAGAATGCAAAAATAAGAGAAAAGAAGAAGAATCGGAAAAGAAAAAGGAAGGGAAAAATATAATCTTAGAGGAAAAAGGATGTAAAGAAAGGAAAATACGACAGAGACTCTTCAGACTATTTAAAAATAACTACCCCTTCCGGCAATTGCAAAAAAAAAAAAATTCCTACGCATACTACGAGATTCGAACTCGAAACCAGACAGAATACAAACAGATGTTTAACCAGTGAACCAACAGGCTCATTCTTGTCACACTTTCACACAGAATTGAACTTAAGCGGGTAATGCGTGTTTATGGGTTGATTTCAAAACAACAAAACTTTTAATGATGCGACTCGAACTCCAAACTTTAAACATAAAAGCAGAACATAGAACCAGGGATACAGAAATTAATTACTGCAAATTCTCACAATTAAATTCTTAAAATTTTGGAGCGTTACAATTAATGAAATAAATATTTTTTGAGCTCTTTTTTATCTTTAAGCCGTAGCTGCACCTCAAAACAACTCCAGAGCTTGTCCTATTTGTTTTGAATAGGGTTTCGCAATTAATTAATTTTTTTTGGTGCTAAAATGATTTAGAAATGGTATGGAGTGATGGAGATAATGGTGACAAGGAAGTGATTCATTGTAAAGGTTTTCTTGAACCCTAAAAATTTGCCTTTTATATCACATTTATGTTAAAAATATTATTTATTTTACCACATTTTATATAGCTTTTTGTATCAAATTTTAATGTAATGATTGAAGTAAATTTTTTATTGACGTCATCCACTTTATATTCCACACTACAATTACTTTAGAAAATATGTTAATTTGGGAATTAATCTGTAATTTATGTTATTATTTTTTTATTTTGTGTTATTTATATAAAAAGAATCTCGATTTTTTTATCAATGCATACTATTCAATTAGTTAAATATGTTGAAAATAAAAGTTAATTGGTAAAATATGTCGATTTAAATTTAAGAAAATAGGTCATGTTTGGAGAGAGTGTATGAAAGCGCATCTAATTTTTT
Source organism: Gossypium sturtianum (assembly GCA_025698515.1). NCBI lineage: Eukaryota > Viridiplantae > Streptophyta > Magnoliopsida > Malvales > Malvaceae > Gossypium > Gossypium sturtianum. Next base: position 65,485,552 of record CM046952.1, read on the forward strand.
AAATCGTATTTTCTGACTTTTTTAATATAATTAGTTTTTTTGGTCAAATGATTAAATGTTAGTAGTTTTGTCATTGAGTCTCAAGTTTGATTCATCTTCCACTTACATTTATATTTTTTTATTTGATATTGTTTTAAACTTTTTTTATATTTTTAATTAATATTTTTAATATATTATCTCTATTGATTAAATGGTTAAATAATAATAATTTCATCTTTGAATTTTGGGTTCAATTCCTCTTCTACATATTTGTAATTTTAATTTCATGATGTTTCAAACTTTTTTTATTTTTAATTAATAAATATATTGTTTTTAAATTTTTTTTATTTTTAATTCATCTTTTTAATTAATAACTCTTTTATTTATAAAATCAAATAATTATTACAAATATCATTATTTTTAGAAAATATAATTTTTATATGTGTAATATTTATTTTCCAATCCATATCATGAGTGTAGTAATTCTAGTATTATATATTTTTGTATGTGTATTTAAAATATTTCACATTATAAACATAATGATATTTGAAATATTTTACATATAAAAATAATAATTATATTTGAAATAATTATTTCATTTTATAATATTAGAAAGTCACCATACCTGCAATATTCGTGGAGAAAATAAATATTTGACATATAAATATTATATATAAAGAAAAATACATCAAAAAATTAGTTGATGTTTATATTATATATAAAGGAGTTAATTTCAAATATTTTTAACATAATGATATATGTATAATATATATTTTAATTATATAATTACATATTTATTATTTGATTTTATGAATAAAAGAGTTATTAATTAAAAAGATGAAATAAAAAAATTGAAAATAATATATTTATTAATTGAAAAAAAAAACTTGAAACAACATGAAATAAAAAATACAAATGTGTTTAAAAGAGGAATTGACCATGGGGCTGGAGGATAAAATTGTTATTATTTAACCATTTAACCAAATAAGCTAATATGTTTAAAATTTTAATTAAAAATACTAAAAAGCTTAAAACAACATGAAATAAAAAATATGAATATGAGTGAGAGATGAATCAAACTTGGAACTCAAAGACAAAACTATTAACATTTAACTATCTTATTGAAGAAACTAAATATATTTAAAAAAAAATCAGCAAATGCGATTTAGGCTCCGTTTGTTTCACTGAAAATGACTTTCGGAAAATGATTTCTGGAAAATAATTTACTTTTCTGGAAAAGTTAATATTTTCTTGTGTTTGGATGAATCTGTGTAAAATATTTTCTGTTGTTTGGAAAATTTCTTAAAAATATTTCATAACAGCTATTTTCAATTAAACAAACAAACCTTTGAGATTTTCTTATTTTTTCATTGTTTAATTGAATTTATTTTTATCTATAATTTTATATTTTACATTTTTTTTGCATATATTAAAAATAGTATGTTAAATTTAGATTCATTACAACGTCATTTTCTAATTCCAGGACTACTAAGTGAGTATTTTTTATTTAAAAAATGACATCAACAAAATTGACAAAAAAAAAAAGTTAACGATGTCAACAATTGAACTTGATTTTTAAATTTCAAAAGTAAAGGGACTAAATTCTTGAAAATAAAAGTACAAAGACTAAATTACAAATCTGTGAAGTGTACATAGACTTATGACATATTTTAACATTTGTACTACAAAGCATTTATTATTAATATATTTATAATTGTAATAAATATTTATTATTAAAATATTAATATTGAATATTTTCAATAATATGTGAATAATATTATTTGAAATTATTATTTTTAAAATTTATTATTAAAATAAAATTGAAATATTAAATAATTTATTAAAATAATAAATTATATTCATTATATTAATAATTTATTATATGACTAAATATAAATAATTAAATATGTATGTTTAATAATATTGAAAAAGATAATATTTTAAATATTTTTAAAAATAAAAATAAAATTTATTATCAATATAATAATATTAAGCTTGATTTAAGTTAATTTTTATATAAAAATAAAATTATCTATAGATGAGCTCTTTTCCGGAAAATGACTTACGCTTTTAAAAAAGGTAAGTCATTTTACAGAAAAAATGGCTTATTTTACCTTGACATGTAAGTCATTTTCCGTTTACCAAACTATTTTCTGTGAAACAAACACAGGAAAATGCAGAAAATATTTTCCGTAAAACCTTTTACATGTAAACAAACGGACCCTTAAAAGGAAAACGCACTCAGCTGGATGCGCTTTCACACTCTTTCTCGAAAAACAGTTCACTTTTCTAAATTTTAAAAAAAATTAACCTATTTTATTAATTAAATTTTATTTTTTTGTGCTATTTTAACCCATGCTTATCTTAGCTTCCCAAAAAAAATAAAACTACCGACAAGTCAATTGTACCTCAAAAGAAATAAGTGGTGTTTGCTATGATACGGGTATTGGATTTAGTATATGAAGCTAGTTAGCTGACACAATTTACTACTTTTATGTTGCATCTCTTATACCTCATATTTAACTGTTGCATTTTAACGTTTTACATTGAAAAAAAAAATCACTATAATTTTAATGTTAGATCTCTTGTCATTTAATAGATTTAGCTGCCAAGTATATTCCTTTAAAATTCATTATAAAACCTATTTTTATATTTTAATATAAAAAATTTCATCTCCCAAATAGAGTTAAGTAATGGAGTAAATAGGGGTAAGATAGTATATTTATATTCACTATTAAATTTATTTTTATAATTATAATAGTAAATATACAATATATTTAGCTGCCAAGTATAATATTTTAAAATTAATTATAAAATTTTGTTATATTTTAATTTTAAAAATTTCAGCTCCCAAATAAAGTTATTAGAGTAAACAGGAGCATGATAATCTTTTAAAAATCATTATTATTTCTTTAATAACCAAATATATATGATTATTTTAAAGTTATAATTTTGTGTCTAAAATTTAATTACTGCATTATGAAGGGCAGTTTACAATGATATATTTTTAGTTTGTGAGCTAATAATTTTTGAGGCTATAATTTTACATTTTTTGGAGGTTAGAATATTAGAATTCTTTCCACTAATTGCAAGTTTTAATTTTTTGCTAGGGTTATAATTTTGTGTTTAACTTTTTATTGGAGGTTACAATTGTTTCTTTTAAAATATTTTGGAGAAGTTATTTGGAGGCTACAAATGGATATAAAAACTCTTCTTATGATTTGTTTGGTTTTTTTTTTTTTTTTTTACATAATAACTAGAAATACTCATAGTCCATCTCCAATCCATTAATAGAAGTATAATTGATGTCCTTTTGCATTGACAACGATTCTCATAAGCTTATAAATCTATCATCAAACTTCAAAAACATCATAAATTCATCAATGACATAATTCAAAACGTTTAAAAAATTCACAAATTAGTCCTTGGGGTATCTAGACTAAGCTACAACGATCTTAAAAACATAAAATTTTTCTAAAAACGGGCTTAAATTTCATACCATGCAAAAGGCGGAATGCTAAGGGTGTTTGAAGCTTTCAAATTCTTCTTCCATGGTGGCTTATTCGGTGGGAGAGAAGAAATGAAAAAGATGGTAAGGTTTTTCTTTTGTTATTTTATGTTTAATTTATTTTTAATATTATTTTAATTAAAAACTTTTAACTTAAACAATTAAAACTACTCAACCACTGTCCATTATAAGATAATGGCTTAATTGCCATTCCAAGCCTTGCAAAAACACTTTTTAGCTCAATTAACCAATATTAATCAATAGTGATTAAGTTTAACGATTTTTATGATTTAGTCCTTTTTCTTTAATCAATTGACAAATCACTAAAATTTTTGGACTAAATTTCAATGCAAAAACGAGATCCCGTTACCTCATTTTCTAAAATGACTTAACTTTAGGGGCAAACCACTTGCACTTAACTATTCATTCAAATAGGTTAAATTATTAAATCAAAATTCAATATAATACTATATTTAACTCGTAAATATTATTAATATTTACAAAATCACTCATCAGATTTGTGGTCCCAAAACCACTATTTCTGACGTCACTGAAAAATGGGTTGTTACATATAATGTTATATATATTCGATTAAATGTGAGGTTTACCTTATTACTGTGAAATGTTATATCAAGTTAATGATATCATGTGTTCTGAATGGATACGTACATTGTGTGAATAGAATGATATTAATGGTATATTGTTGATGACTCTATTGTACGATACTAGATTGACATAACAAGTAAATGTTGGATTGATATATGATTAGAATGACTAATGAACTCACCTTGATAATGTGAAACGTTGTAACATGTAGCTGAGTTTAATTAATTATTTCAATATGTTTAATTATGAATTGTGGTAAGTTTGTTGCTTTAAATCCTATGAACTTAATAAGAATTCAAAATGCTTACTTTGTTGTGTTTTATGTCCTGTAGTTGATGTTTGCAAAATTTGGCAGATCAGATCACTCAATAGCACACACTATCCAGCTTTAGTTTCGGTAGACTTCTGATTGTTCTCAATTCAATTTTTGTGGATGAATATAGGGTTGTTTAGTAAGTGCGACTATTTTAAATTTTAATGATCTTGAACCTTCTAATATTGTTGACTTTAAATGAACATATTAAATGGTTGATCTTAAATGCTTATATGATATGCATATAAGTTTGAAATGATCATGCACATATGATGTGATCAAAGAATGTTTAAGCAAAATGGTGATAGTGATTGATTATAAATGTTTGAATAGAAAGTATTACTTGATATGATACTAAACGGGTCGTTATTAGATGGTTGGCATTATTTTGGTTAGTTACAAAGTTTATTGTATTTTACAATGAGGATTATTGTGATAGTTAATTGGTATAACATGCTCAAATGAATGTTGATAGAATTGGGTGCCAGTGTGGCATATTGGTATAATAATTGAATGTGATTAGAAATGTGGTTGATTGTAATGATTGGTAATGCTTGGATTGAATTTTATGCAGGTTTAATTGTGTTTAGGTTACTTATTATATAGTGACTTGATTTGAGCATGAAATGTGTTTTTAAACTTATGATTTTTTACTATTTGGGAAAAAGTATTAATACTTGGGACCAAGGTATCGGTATTTTTCCAAATGAACGGTTTTTGAAATGGATAGAATGCCAATTTGGTATATGTATTTATAATAAGTATCGATAATTATTTTATATAGATCGATACTTATTCAAGGTATCAATAAAACGATTTTGATTCAATATTTCCAAATTTGGCAGAATGCAAAAATGGTATTGATATTGATTTTAGTATCGATACCTATCATAAAAATATTGATACTTATTTCTTTGGTATTGATATCTAGTCCAAGGTTTTGAAAATTTTCAGATTGGTCCTTATTCATTCTCAAATCTATTAATCTATGGCTAGAAATTGATTGAATACCTGACATGTTTATGATTTCTATTATACTTGTCTTTAAAATGAATTGACTATTTAAATTTGAATAAATGTTGCAAATTGCATGTATCTGCTCTGGTGACTGGGGTAACATCCTAAGACTCGGGTTCAACAATCGGATCAAGCAAGGGGTGTTACAATGGTTAAATACATATATGTGTATTTGAGTGGGAGAGAGAAAGTAAAAGGATACTTCAATCATCTTTTTCTTCCTTCAAAGTTGAAACTAATAAAAGAAGATAGGTTTGGTTTTCTCTACAGTCGGGCATAAATTAAGAGGTAAGCAAGCTTGTTTTCGAATATTTTTCATAGATGTTCAATGTATTAAGCTTAGTTCAACCAACCCATTAGTTAAAATTTGAGATTATTAAAGTTAGATTAAATTACCATTAGTGAGAATTTAGAGAAAATAAGTTGGAAATCCTGAAGATTAGTTGTTGGAATTGGAATATATATTATACATATTAGAAGTGAAATGGGTGAGGTTGTGACTAAGTTAAAAGTTTGGTGTTTGTAAAGGAAGCCATGATGATTTTATTAGGGATTGTTGGATGCAAATGTTATAGATTGACAATTTGAGGTTCTTGGAGAATAAATACAGAGTCAGATTTTGATTCGATCGGCTAAATAACGAGATACAAGCATTTCAGATATTAAGGCTAAAAAGAGACTTAGTTGTAAAGAATGCTTTTTACTTGGTTGCTGGTTATACCTTTGTTGAATGTAGACTAATACTATTTTTTAAATGGATTATCATAAATAGCTAACGACAAGATCAGAGTGTAGTGAGACAAATTCATGCTTTTAATTGTTATTAAGTTCTTGGATTTAATATAAAATATGAATATCAAGAATGTTTCTACTCATGTTGTGATTGAATGTCAAGTATTAGTTTAAATGCTACGAGATAATCTCAAGCATGATTTATGACAAGGTAAGTACCTATGCCTTATACCTTGTTGGAATCAAAATTGATTGTTGAGTTGCTTCACTTGATTGTAACGAATGATATGTGTTACTATGTAATATAACAAATAAGTAAAATAGGTATATATAAATATATATGCAAGTACATTTGAATGAGATTGATAAGAAATTTGACCTGAATTATAGAATATTAGTGGTATTATTTACAATTAATATAACTTATAATGCTATCATGATAAATATTAAGATGAATGAATTCTATGCCATGAAATATTTACAATGTTATCTAAGTAGATGCTGAGATGATGCACATGTAAATGCATGTATGTTTGAAAATAGTATACACCTTTATATGAATTATAAGTAATTATTGATAAGCTTAATGATTTTGATAGTAAATTCATGAAATGATTCGTATGTTTGTGAATATACTTGACATATAGTTAGTATGAAATTATAATGATAGCTTGAAATTGAATTATATATTGATAATAAACTATAATGAGAATTTCCCTATTAAAAGATGCTAGACATAGTTAAAATATAGTTGGCATGCCATAAAATTTGTATATGTTGTTGGTGGGAGCATACTCGCACTTCAGTGCGATTCATTATGGCACTTCGGTGCAATTTATTTTGGCACTTTGATTATGTTAATAGTAAATTTTGATTGATAATGGGAGAGTTATTTAGTGGGAGCATTTGTTTCTTTTGTTTTATATGTTTTCCTGTTTTATAGTTTTGTTCAAAATTTTGTCAAAAGGGGCAGATTGTTGAGACAATTTATAAGAAGTGCTTGAGAGCAATGCCCATTGGTGTCTAAAACTTATTAAGACTCATAATTTGTCACATATGGTGTTGGCAAATTTTGGTAACAAAACCCTTAGGCTGTGATCTTTGTTGATATTTTGGACGTGTCCAAGCTCATTTATCATATCCAAACTTGTTATAGGAACACTACAGGAAATTAAGCTTTTAGCGACGTTTTTAGTGGCGTTTGGACCAAAAACGCCGCAAAAGGTTAGAGCTATAGCGACGTTTATGAGAAAAACGCTGCAACAGGTAAGCAATAGTGGCGTTTTTGATAAAAACGCCACAAAAGGTCTAGCAGTAGCGGTGCTTATGAGAAAAAACGCCGCAAAAAGTTAAGCATTTGCGGTGTTTGCAAAAAGTCATTTTATTTTAAACAAAACGGCGCCGTTTTGCTCCCTGTATTCTCACCCATCATCCAAGTGGCCATCATGTATTTTTTTCGACAACTCATGCACTCTTTCATCCTCTTCTATTTATTATTTAACTAGTTTCTTTATATTAATTAAAATAAAATTTATTTTTAATTTAATATTTAAAATCTTCAGAAAAAATTAATGACACGTAGAAAAAACTTGAAAGTAAAAACATAGAAAAATATATGTTAAAAATGAAAAAAATTAAAATACTATTATTTAAAATAATTTTAAAGTTTTTTGGGTATATTACTGATTTTTTTTAATTTATATATTAAATAATTTCTTATATAATTGTAAAAGAGATAATATTAATTTTAATATATTAAAATTATCATTATAGTTTAAATTATTTAAGAGATAATAGATAAACTTTATATGTATTAAAATTAAAAAAATTGCTAACCCATGCATCTCTAGAGAAACAAAATTAATTAGTAAATTGAAAAAGTTATTTAAATTTCCTAAAATATTGAAAGAATATATAATTACAAAAGAGAAAAAAAAAATTGAAAGCTTTTTTGTTATTTTTTTCATATTTTGAATTTTTTTTTTGTTTTCTTACATAAAAAATTATATAAAAATTTCAAATTTTATCTAACTCTTTTAAATATTACTTAAATTTTCAAAAATTATTTATTTAAATTGATATGAAAGATATAATAATTCAATATCAAAATTGTAAAAATGTCAAGTATTAGCGGCATTTATTAGAAAAATACCGCAAAAGGTAAGCAATGGCCAAAAACGCCGCAAAAAATCATTTTATTTTAGGGTTTAAAGTTTAGAGTCTAGGGTTTATAGTTTATGGTTTAGGGTTTAATATTTTAGGGGTTTAGTGTTTTAGGGTTTAGTATTTATGGTTTAGGATTTAGGGGTTTAGAGTTTAGGGCCGCAAAAAATCATTTTATTTTAAACAAAACGGCGTCGTTTTGCTCCCTATATTCGCACCCATCATCCAAGTGGCCATCATGTATTCGTTTTGGCAACTCATGCAGTATTCCATCCTCTTCTATTTATTATTTAACTAGTTTCTTTATATTAATTAAAATAAAATTTATTTTAAATTTAATATTTAAAATCTTCAGAAAAAATTAATGACACGTAGAAAAAATTTGAAAGTAAAAACATAGAAAAATATATGTTAAAAATGAAAAAAATTAAAATACTATTATTTAAATAATTTTAAAGTTTTTTGGGTATATGACTGATTATTTTTTACTTTATATATTAAATAATTTCTTATATAATTGTAAAAGAGATAATATTAATTTTAATATATTAAAATTATCATTATAGTTTAAATTATTTAAGAGATAATAGATAAACTTTGTATATATTAAAATTAAAAAAATTGCTAACCCATGCATCTCTAGAGAAACAAAATTAATTAGTAAATTGAAAAAGTTATTTAAATTTCCTAAAATATTTAAAGAATATATAAGACGAAAATTTTTTTAAAGCTTTTTTTTTTTTCATATTTTGAAATTTTTTGGTTTTGTTTTCTTACATAAAAAATTATATAAAAATTTCAAATTTTATCTAATTCTTTTAAATATTACTTAAATTTTCAAAAAGTATTTATCTAAAAAATTGATATGAAAGATATAATAATTCAATATAAAAATTGTATAAAAGTCAAGCATTAGCGGCGTTTTGGCGTTTTTGGTTCAAACACCGCAAAAAGTTGAGCAATAGTGGTGTTTCTGGCCAAACGCTGCGAATATGTATTATTTTTTGCAAAACGGCGTCGTTTTGTTAGCCCCGAATTACTTTGGTCTTTTTCCCAAAATCAGTTCCCCCCTCCCCAAAATTCCTAAGTAATTTCCCCAGAACCCTTCCCCTTTTTCCCCAATTCATTTCCCCCAAATCAGTTCCCCTTCCCCCTCGAAATCCCTAAATTTCACCCGAAATCCCTATTTTTTTTCCCATTTTATTTTCCCCAAATCATTTCTCCCATACGCCGAAATCCCTAACAAATTTCCCAATTCCCTTTATCTTTTCCCCATCTTTTTTCCCTAAATCGGCAACCCTCTACTGCATCTCCGTCGGCAGCCCTCTGCTGCTTCGCTTGGTAAGTTTTTTTTTTTTTCATTTTGTTTGATTGTTATTTTTTTATTGTTAAGTGAGTAAAACTATATTTTGTTTGATTAGTACGCATCTTCGGGTCAGTAACAATCTGACAACACTCATTCAACAATTTGTATATGTTTTGAAAATGACTTTGCTTTTTTCTCTTCTCCAACTATTGATTGATGGCTTAGCAAATTTTAACAGTAGGGAAAGAATAAAAGATGGACTAATTGAAGATAACATGTCTGCTTTATGGGTGTTTTTGTATCAGATTATTTGTCTGCAACAAATAAAATCTATTTGATCTCACAAAATGAAAAAAAAACTCACAGAGAAAAATAAGTGAATGTACCGCATTTTGTCATTGTTTCAACCATAACCTTATGTATGCCAAACTTAAATTTCTTCAAAATTTTTTGAGGAAGACAATGTGTTTGTTTGATTGTAAATTCAGAACTTAAAGCAAAAGGGATTTAATTCATAAACAGTTTAATCAACATGAAGGTGTCACTTCACTTCAATATTTGTACAAATGATCATCTTGATGCCATTGAAGAGATTTTCTACAATAATTTATAATACTTTGGTTTAAGTTTCATTTATATTTACTTTCTAAACTTGTGTTATTTGCAGAAGAGATTTGCTTTAGAGGTCTCGGATAATTATGTGAAGAAGGCATTAGGAAAAAAATGGAGAGACCATAAAATTAGTGCTTTAAAGAAGGAATATTTTAAGAAAAATATAAGCCTCGAAGAGAAATTGCAAAATGTCCCGCTGGGAATACTGAGGTACCAATAGGAAGATGCAGTTAGATTTTGGAATTCAAAGAAAGGAGAGGTATTACATACTTCCAAACTTTTATAATTATTTCGGTTTATAGTATTTACTATATACGTAATAATAATTTCATAATATAGGATCGTGAGTGAGTTGGAACTACAAGTAGGCAAAAACAAAAATTCACGCAAACAGCTGGGTCGAAAAGTTTTGCTTGTGTAGCTGAGGACAATGTATTTTGAATTTATTAATTGTATCAAATATTAATTACTTTCTACTAAATAATATTTTTACTTCTATATTGTAGGAACTGTCGTTTGGTAAAAAAATTGAACGTCTTCAGCTTTTTGACATTACACATAGAAAGAAAGGTGGATCTCCTATGACTACTGAAGCTGCAGACATTATGGTTTATTTACTTAATAAAATTTGAATTATTTTAAATATTTATCATGTTTAATTATAATGATTTAATTTGTCGTTTGTAATGCAAATAATGTTAAATTATGTTGCATTTGTTTTGATTATATATTTCGTTTCTAACTCTTTGATTGGTTTATTAGGAGAAACTAAAGGATAAAAGGGCGGAGTATGAAGCGATCGCTTCGAGTGCACTACAGCAAAACAGGTTTTTAGCGACATTTTTAGTGGCGTTTGGATCGAAAAAGCCGTAAAAGGTAAAGCATTAGCGACGTTTTTGCATAAACGCCGCAAAAGGTAAAGCAATAGCGGCGTTTTTCTCATAAACACCGCAAAAGGTAAAGCAATAGCGGCATTATTTCATAAACGCCGCTAAATGTAAAGCAATAACGATGTTTTTCCCATAAACGCCACAAAAGATAAAGCAATAGCGGCGTTTATGAAAATATGCCGCTAAAGGTAAAGCAATAAATATTTTTTTTACTTTTATTAAAACAGCACCGTTTTGATAGCATTCATTAACTTTGATTCTTTTTTCTCAAAACCGGTATCACGTGATAGTTCTGTTAATCTTGACAACATTGATAACCGAATTATTACGGAAGTTTTGGATCCTTAAAAGTATGGTCGGGTTCGATTTCAAGGATCTTTTGTTAGCCCAACCCAATATTTTGGATCCAGCTCGCAACAATACATGCCTTTGGGGAGTCAGGCTCAAGCTGAAGTTCAGAGGTTAAGAGACCAGATTGCTCCGATGCAAGCAAGCACAGTTGAGCAAATTGCTCAACTTAAAGTGGAGGCAACATCGAGAGAAGAAGAGGTTCAATGAAATATGAAGAACTTCAGCTATAACTTAAAGCGGAGGCGCGCAGCAGCGAGGGAAGCGGAGGCAGCAGTGAGGGAAGCGGAGGCAGCAGCGAGGGAAGCAGAGGCAGCAGCCAGGGAAGCAGAGCAAAGCAAAAAATATGACGCACTCCAGCTACAGCTTCAGAATATGATGAAGATGTTTCAGCAGTCGCAGAATCCGCCATCTTAGACGTTTGTTTTCTTATTGTAAGAATATTTTAACATTATAAATTTTGAAAATAATAAATTTTGTTATTTCATTTATTAATTTAGATCATATACATATTTCTTTCGTTGGATTTGAAGTATAATTTAGATTTGCAGTTTTTGGTTAGATTTGATGTTACGGGAAATTATGTTGACAATTTGGGTTCTATATGAATGAAAATTGATGTTAAAAATATGCTAAAGTTAGTGGCTTTTTTTCACAGACGCCGCTAAAGGTCATGTTCTTTAGCGGCGTTTAAAATTTAGCGGTGTCTAAAATTTAGCGGCTTCATCTATCGTGGCATTTTTTGCGGCGCTTATAAAAACGCCGCAAATAGTTTTAGCGGCGCTTAGGCCAAAAAAACGCCGCTAAAAATCTATTTTGCTGTAGTGAACATACCTTGATATTGGTTTGGATTGGATTAAGCAAGTCGACTTCCCTATTTTGAGGAGATTGGATCTAATTGAGTAAACTTGGAACATATTCTGAAGATTCGAAGACATATCCTGGGCTTATTGAAGATATTGATCGAACTTATTATCCAACTATTTTGTTGGAAAGATTGATTGTAATTGATTTAATATGTTCGCAAGCCTTGAATGATTTTAAATTAAGGAGACTTGTATAGGTGATGTACTAAGAATTTTAGTACTTATCTGTTAAGTAAGAAACTTGTCATTGTAAGTGTATTAAGTGTGAAATCAAGTAAATTACTTGGTTTTTAACCTAAATCTTTAGGGGGAAACTTATGAGAGAGTGATCTATATTTTAAGTGCAAAAGTGAGGTTGTTAATCCGGTGAGTGTTAAAGCTTGTAATCACTTGGAGTATGAGATGTTAAGATAGTGGATCATCTCTTTAGACAAAACCCTGCAAACTTAGAGAAACCGAATTACGTAAACATATCATTGTATTCTTCTTTATTCTTCATCGGTGCTTGAAGTAATTACCACTACTGATGTCACTGCTTCTGACAGTGCTCAATTTTATTTGCATAGCTCTAACTTCTTTTAGGGGGTAATTGAGAAATTAAGCTGATCTTTAAAGCCAATGATGGATATGAAGATAAGCTGGCAAAATTCGGAGTAGATAGATCTGTTTATTCCCTTTATATTCTACCATGGTCTGTTTCAATTTTTTTTTCTTTTATTTGAATGTCGGTTTTTTTTTTTTTTTTGTCACTGGTGCTATTATCTTGGATATTTGTATGGTGTTTTTGGACTTGGAGGATGTTATAATTTGTCCATGGTTAAAGATGAATAAAGCTTTTACTTAAGAAAAAGGTTCAATTAAACTCAACACACTCAATTTAGATTTGATTTGAGTCTTAAAATTAAGGAACCTAATAATCAATTTTTAATTTGATATATAAAAATCTCATTAAAGATCATATTAAGCTCAACTTTAGAAATGCAATTGTTTAACTTGATATTGAAAAAAAAAATAAAGATTAATGTTAGATCAAGTTTAAAATCACCTGAAAATCTTAAATTTTTTATGTTTTAAATTACGATGATATGGAAAAAGTTAGATGTATATAGAATATATATGTTTAATAATGAAGTGTAGTAATTGTTTATCTCATTTTTTAATCATAAAATTAGAGATTTGATATTCAATTATGAGAATCAAACGGTTTATATATTTAGAAAACACCCACGATTTGAAGCAAATTTTAAGTAATGTTTAGTATAGTTTTCAAATTTTGCATGAAGAAAAGGAAATTGTTAAAAACCCTAAATCAGCTTGTTGGACACTGTATACTAAAAATGGTATTAATCTGCTATTACAAGTTACCGCATTTCCTTTCACACTTTTCCCAAGGCGTGATCCAATGGCCGCATGTTTTTGCTTTTATGGGATTTAGTTCCAACCATAGATTTATTTGCTTTTATGGGATTTTAATTAATAATATATGATTGTTTTTAGTTTTATTTTTAAATTTTATAACTCTGTTATTAATATATTTTATAAGTTCATAATATATGTGAATCAGAGAATTTTATACAGTTAAAAGAATAAATTATTTTATATATTTATGTAATTTCTGAACAAGGCCTACGTGTATTATTTTACATTAGAGGTGACTAGGTTTGAGCTAAAATTGCAATAATTAAAAGTAATATGGCAATATTTTTATAAGAAATCATTTTTTTTTTATTTTTTACGATATCAATGAATAATATATGATGGTTTTTAGTTTTCTTTAATTATAAAACTTTATTATTAATATATCAAATAATTATTAATTATAATTATATAATATACGTGAATAGAGAACTTTATATATTCAAAGAATAGACTATGTTATATATTTATGTTATTTTTAAACAATGCCTACCTGTATTATTTTACATTAGAGGTGACTGGGTTTGGGCTAAGATTGCAATAATTAAAAGCAATATTGGATAAAAGTAATGAGATGTAGATTTTTTTTATTTATTTTCAATTTAGCCTATGAATAAAAATTGTAAAGATTAAATATTAAATTTATTATTATATAAAATATCACAATAGATATCTAAGGGCATAATTTTAATGAGAAAATTATTTTACTCTTTTACTTAATATAGAGAATTTAATTTATTTATTTTTATCAATAAAAAATAAAAATTTTACTATTTTTGTGTACATATTTGGGTTGAAAGGGACATGTGCTTGCTGGGAATGAGCAAAAACAAGAAACCAATTGTATTAGTGGGAATAAAGAGAGTCAGTCATCATCATCTATATAATCATCAAAGTTTTACAAGGTTATTTGTAGGCTAGTTCAAATATAACAAGGATTTCACATAGTGTGATGACCAAATCATATATTATGACTTTCCGGTTTCAGATTTCTTGGGCCTAGTGTTTTGACACGACCTGTGATAAAAAAGGAAAGAAAAAAGAATGCCAAATGTCCCCATTTTTAAATGGAATAATTTTCTCAAAGCTTTAAAAAAGCAAAAGGGAATGAAGGAAGGAATCCACCCCCACAAGACAGCTATCCCCTATCCAATAACCATTGCCCTTCCACAAACAATTTTCTTTTTCAAAGGAGATCTTAGCTTTATAATTTGTATTTGCAGCATTTTTATGTCTGCATGAAAGAAAGATTCTTATACCAATCACACACTTGGGAAACAAAGGGCCTTGTTCTTGAAAAATCACATCACTTTCTTCTTTATAGGATAATGTCTCTGAAAACTATATATTGTTTATATTACGAGACTCTTCATTATTTATGTCACTGTTATGACATAAATACAAATATGATGTTCCAAAAATATAGAAAAATCTTTGAGAATATTAAACACACAATATGTCGGATGACTCTTACTGAAGGATATATGGGAAATCACATTTCTGCACCTAATGATACATAAATCAGAACTGAAGGATATCTCTCTAGGAGTGAAGAACTTCATAAAACCAAACAAACATATTATGACATATTTTTTATGCCTTTAGAAGAATGGCTTACACAATACACACACAAATATAATATATATTCCTTCAATATCTGCATGCATGTAGCTAACAGTCCGGGCACATCAAGTCAAAGTGAAAACTGAGGAAAAAAATATTCAGAGTTGCTGCCATTAGTCTTTATATACATCAATCTTGCACCATAAAAGAAAAGAGAGATTTGAAAATGAAGAGAAGGGAACCCTGTAATGGTGGATGCTGCTATTGCTTACTTGTTGGATTCAGGATTGGGCCCACTAGGCACTTCATGAACATCTGCTTCAAACCGTCCATCTGTAGCACCATTTTTTCCGGGGGTTTGAGCTGCTGGGATCGACGTCGAAGAAGTCGAAAATGGGTGCAAATTTCTCGTAGTAGAGGAAGAGGAATAGATGGGACGAGCAAAGAGAGGAGAAATGAGGAGGAGGAGAAGGAAAAGCTGTAGTAGGGCACATGATTGTGAAGACAATACTATGGAAGTTGAGTTTTCAGAGATTGATTTGTGAGGCATCGCCATGAAATGAAATTGTAGTGAGAAATTGGAAACCACCCTGACCCCCCAGTAGTAACCCAGAAGGGATCAATATCCATGAACCAGTCGGACCACAACCAACTCTGGGTTTTTTTCTGTAAAAGAAAAAAAAAACAAGAAGTTATGATGGAATTAACGGTGGAGTTTGTGAAAGTTGAAAAATAAAGTTTTGATGCATTCCATGAACTTATGTTAACGAGGTTTTTAAGTTAAAGTTATATGACCTGTTTGTGAAATACCTTTAATGCCCAACCCCTCCTATAACATTTTCCTTAAAAGCTCTTAGCGGATTCCATATTCCTCATTTTTAAAAGCTTAAATGATATATATATATATATATATATATATATATATTATATGCTAATGTTATTTTTTTATCTAATGTGGTGCTCGTAGTTGAAAAAGGTTATATGTTTTGATATCTGAAGATTATGGTGTTAACATTTTTGTATTTAATTTGAGTTTTAGAGTTGATTTGATGAAATTTTATAATTAGTTTATAATATTAGCAATTAATTTTCATCAAATCAATCCTAAGACCCAAATTAAATCACATTCTTATTGTATTTGACAAATTAAACATAAAATTAAACAAATTCATAATTAGCACTGAATTTATTTTATTAAAAAATTCATAAAAATTCAAACATGGTAATTTTAGCAATTAATTTTCATCAAATCAACCCTAAAACCCGAATTAAACACTAAAATGTTAACACCATTACTTTTGGGTACCAAAATGTACAACTTTTGTCAAATACAAGTACCAGATTGGACCAAAAAATAATACAAGTAGGTATGTAAATTGTTGGGCGCGCTGTGGTAACATAATCCGCCATCTTGTTGTCTTGATGGCGAGTTAGAATGTTGGCGCATACTAGCGTTAAAGCACCCGCCCGTTGGCGGCACCTAAGGAATTGATCACAAGATGTTTCCAAGAGAAGAAAGATTATGCCCAAGAAAGTGCACGCCTATGAGGGGGTACGCCCCATAGTTTTGTTTGAGCACTAAGAGCTTGTCAAGTGTATGAGGAAGCTGTATGAGACTTAACTGTCTTTAAGATTACACCAAACATGAGTCGCCACTAAGATATGGTACGCTCGATTTGCATGAGTACTGACCAATTGAATTTTGTATCAGGTTTAGTTAGGAGTTGTTGAGATTCTGCATCAACAGAAGCTGAGATCAGAGTAAAGAGTAGAGTAGCAAGAAGTGTAAAAGATTGTTTGTACATTAAAACAAGTCAACTTAACAAATCATCACAAGTAGCATGACTAGCCATTTCTCAACAGGAGCCAATTAGATTAATTTGACCCTCCCATGATTGGTCAATAGTAAGGTAAACCTTCATCAGATTTTCTTTTACCTACCCTGGATTTGGTAGGGAAATCAGGGGGATCGAGAGTATATTTATAGAAGGGGAACATTTTAGATGGTTTTTCTTTCTGCTTGATGATTAAGTTCTTATTTTAGCCTCAACATTCTCTTCTTATTCTTTAAGTTCAAAATAAGATCTCGTTTAATTGGAGGATGATTCAACCTCCTATTGTTGTTGCTGGATCGAGAAGGATGATTGAAACAAGCGTTCTAAGCCGAGGTGAAGATAGGTCTCTGATGAGTCTCTAAACTTGACTCTTGCATGTCATGTAATTATTTGTATGTGTGTTTTATGAAAGGTATCTAAAAATACATAAATGAGGTGAACAATATGTGACATGCTATGACGTTGTGTGATATAAGATGTTGTTGCTAGTGTGTGTGTGGTCATTGCCTAATACTTTCCTGTTATATGATTCCAGTACCGGACAAATCTGGGTTATGTAAAAAAGTGAGAAAGAGATCCGTTTGTGTAGCCTCCGGTAGGGCAAGTATATTATTGACTGGGCAAACAGATCACTGTGAAAATGGAGATTTATTGTGTAACCTCCGATGAGATAGCTATAGTGCTAACTAGACTGGCAGATCACTTAATAAATCTGTCGAAAGTCCATGGCCATGGCATCATATGACAACACGCCAAGAGGGCATAAAGGTATAAGACCATGTAGGAGAATCCCCACGGCATCCACAGAGATGGTCTGCCGGGGTAGTAAAAATGGATTATTGGAAAGCTTTTGTGGCTAATCCTACGAAAAGCCCTTGTGGCGTATTGTATGGAAAGACTATATGATGAATTCTGTATAGCCTAAATGGCGAATGGTTAGACCGCCTTACTGTGTAGTCTGGGCATGTCTTGGAATTAGATACTGAGAGAGTTCTTAGTATTGTATCCGACTGAGGAATCCACCAGAAAGGTGACCTTGTTGTACCTAAAGGTACGATGGTGTAAGAGTCCTCCATACCTGGGAATCCTCACATTTTGTATCAAGCTATGTAGAATTCTATTGGGTGATCAAAATCTTACATTCATCCGAGTAAGTATATTCGCCTGGGTTAACTAGAAGATTTGGTGTGAACTGTGTTGATGACCACCAGAGTCAATAGGGGAGACAGTCAAAGAGTAGTACTCATAGGAATATTACCTTAGGGAATGAATTCAACTGCTATCTTCAAAAGGATAGTGAAATAGGATTTAGACTATGGGGTGAAGTTGTAATCCGCCAGTTAGATGGATCGTCTATAGGGTGTTCAAGAGTAGAGGCATGCGTATTGTTATCTGCCAAGAATTAGAAATGTATTCTCCAAAGTCTAAAAGGAAGTCTGGAGTTTTTAAGTCGAGGAATGCAACATCATCATTTAAAGGTAAAACTAGTTGAGATTCACTAAGTTCCATTTAACTTATGAATGTTATTTTGAAATGCAGGTTTTTAAGTTTCAACCAATTCGCCAGAGGGGACCAAGATAGGAATACGCCAATATGGATTACTGTAGAGTGATATTATGCATACAGAGGGACACTTGTAGAAACATGTTTTTCAAATGACAAATAGTAATACACACTACAAATATGTCGGTTTTATCCAACATTTTATTGTAAGGTTTTATTCTACCTTTAAAAGCTTGTGACAAATGATAAATGTATTATTCAACCCTATTGTCTTAGAAATGATTTTAAATAAGTAAGAGAAACATTCAATATGATTTTTCGTAGATTAAAAATTTTAGTTAAGTATGTAATATTGTAACATTTCATATTCATATTCGATAAATCAAATTGGATATAAAATGTTATAATATACATAATTTTTAATTATAACATAAACAATTACACAAAATTCTATTTAATTTTTATACTACATTTAAGATTCTATTACCATACGTATCTAAAAAGAATATATATATATATATATATATATATAATAACAAAGTTTTCTTACATTTTTGGAAAGTTTCAGTTCTAATAAAAAATGAGACATTAGCAATGACAGTCAAGTTCTTAATTTTTTGGTAAAATGACAGTGATGTTATAATTCAAGGCCTAAAAGTTATCCTTGATTTTGATATGTTGATTTTCATATTGCCATAATTAATTGTTGATTTCAATTACCATCAAAATATTTCAACCGAATAACATTAGTTGTCATAATTTTAATAAATATTTCAATCAAATATTGGCAAAACTAAATTGTCCAATTTTCCGTAATTATGCCAATATTTCAACCAAATGCCATCATTAATATATTGTCCTAATTTTTCATTAAGAATAATAATATTTTAGTTTGCTATTCTTAATAGCATTAATTTGATATTTATTACCATTTGTGTAGAAAACTTTGTTAATAGAGTCAAATATACAAGGTGATTTATAATAATGTTAATCAAATCAAAAAATTTGATGTCTTCTGCTAATCATTGATTTCTTTCTTCATTTTAAATGGTAAAAGAATAATGGCATAATATTTCTAACGGAAATCAAGAAAATACTTAGACTAAAATTAATTAAATATTGAATGTCCTTCCATAGTATAGCACCTAGTGAATGAAACACAAGCACATTATTAAGTTAGGTCAATGAAAGTTTTAAGGTATTCTTTATCCCTAATTTTTACATTTTTTTTATATTTTTAAACATATTTTCACACAACTTTATGTCAAACTTTTATATCAGTTGCTAACATATACTTTTCTAACCTTTTTTTTTTTTTACATTTGTATATCCATAAAGTATAATCTACATTATACTCAAGGTATATTCTAGTCCTAATGTTTACATTTTTATATATTTCCTAACATATTTTCTACTCGATTTAAACAAATTATTTATATACAAACATAACCCTATTTTAATCGATTAGTAATACTAAATTATTCCAGAACATACCTTTTGCAAAAGAGATATTTCATAATATCATTAATAATGATTTTTTAGAATTAAAGTTTATATATAGTTTTAAAAAAAATTTATATTGCTTTATTTTTTTAACATAAATCTCATTATATGTTTTTATCATATCTGGTCTTTTTGATAGAATGTCTAGAATCACCCATGACCTTCAATCTTTAAATAGGAGAATAATGCGTTTCAACGCACTCGAACCGATATTCTCCTGCATTGACATTGTCAATTAAACAAAGACTCAACCGATAACTTTATTGCTTTATTAAAACAATTTATAATAAATGTTATGTATAACGGAACTTTATACATATTTAACTGAATATTACATAGGTATTTTAGAAACCTTTACAAGATAAACCCTTTTTTTAAAGTACCAAGCTTACTTATTTCTTATAAGCACCATTGTTATAAAAATTCATTATTAGTGGTAATAGGGGGAAAATACCTAAATATACCAAAAAAAAAACTTTATTTACGGAAAAGGGCCGATTTTTTTAAAATTTACGGAAAAGGGTCATTTCCCCACAAAACGCGTCCACGTCAGTAGCGTTTTGTGGGGATCTGCAACAGAAAGCGCGCCCTGGGGCGCGCTTTTTTATACATCGGCACAAAGTGTGCTGACGAGGACGCGCTTTGCTGATGTGGCAAAAGCGCTCCCCCAAGGGCGCGCTTTTGGCCTTCTTCTCCGTCTGCCTTTTCAGCTGTTTTTAGTGTTAGGGTATGAAATTTTAAGGTTTCTGGGCTAGGGTTTATGAATTTTTAGGGTCGTTAGATTTAGGGTTTTTAGGGGAAATTTAATTAGGATTAATTAGGGCTTAGTAAAAATATATTTAGGGTTTTGGGCAAAATATATTAGTAAAAAAAATTATTTGAATTTTTTTGACAGTTGTATCTGGCAAAATAATTTTGAGAAGACGTTTCTGAACAAACAGTGGCCAAAAATGCTTCAAGCAGGATGCCTTCGTCGTGAGAGTCTTGAAAAGAGCTCCCACGTGGGCGCTCTTTTGCTCTGATGAGTCTCCGGTAAAATAATTTTGAGAAGACGTTTACGAACAAGCGATTGCCCAAACGCTTCAAGTAGGATGCATCGTCGGCGAGAGTCTTGAAAAGAGCTCCCACGTGGGCGCTCTTTTGCTACATTAGTCTCCGTAAAATAATTTTGAGAAGGCGTTTACGAACAAGCGGTGCCCAAAACGCTTCAAGCGAGATGCATCGTCGGTAGGAGTATGCGAAAAGAGCTCCCACGTGGGCGCTCTTTTGCTACAGTAGTCTCCGGTAAAATAATTTTGAGAAGACGTTTCTGAACAAACAGTGCCCAAAATGCTTCAAGCAGAATGCACTGTCAGCAGAAAAACTGAAAAGAGCTCACACGTGGACGCTCTTTTGCTATAGTAGTCTTCGGTAAAATAATTTTGAGAAGACGTTTCTGAACAAACAGTGCCCAAAATGCTTCAAGCAGGATGCACTGTCAGCAGGAGTACTGAAAAGAGCTCCCACGTGGACGCTCTTTTGCTACAGTAGTCTGTGGCAATCCTTAGACTATAAATGAGCCAAATTTAATCTCAAGTTGCATAACAGAAATTGAGGCAAAAGAAAAATAGAAACTGAAAATGAGTGAACGTATTAATGCTGTTATTTACTACGATGGTGAGGTTTGTGACACCGAAAATGGTGTTGTTTTTTTATCGGAGAACACAGCGCGGCTGGGTTTTAATCGGAACATAGATTTGTTAGAACTTCGCAAAAGAATTAGGCGCAAAATCTTCGGAACAACGCCAATGAAAGTTCAGTCTATTAAGTATAGATTTTGCGCTTCGGTTGATCCGGTGAGATATGAATCATTCGACAGCAAAGGTCTTTGGAGCTTTGAGGCAATGGTGGAGGCTCATCTTGCCAGTGGATCACCCTATCTTGAGGTATATGTACAATTTTCATTGCCATGTGATCTTCCTTCGACCTCAACATCTACTGCATTCGGGGGAATACACGACCCCAAGCCGACACTCTGTTAGTGGGAGGCGAGAATACGAAGTGCCGTGTTTGGTGGTAGTATGGAAAACATAACCCCATACGACACTCGGTTGGTGGATGGGACATGCATATCCTTCCTTCGACGTCCGATGATAGAAATACGTATTGGGAACGTCATCAACTTCTAGTGGTTGGCAATCCACATATGATTGGGAACGTTACGAAAGATGTTTAAGGAGGGATAATGTACTCCCTACGACATCCACCGGTGAGGGGCCCTCGTTCGTTGCAGATTATGGTGGATCGGATGATGAGTCGGATGTGGATCCACCTCGAGAGCCCGGGCCCGATGGTGCAGAAGTTGGATTATTTTCTGAACTGGAGCCTGTTCCAACAGTACCTAAAGATGTTGAGGGCGGCTCAGACGAAGAAGAAGAAGATCCGCTATTCAGGGCGTACTCGCCTCCAGCCCACATGCATAATGTTGATCTATCTCAAGACGATGCATTGGAGTTTCCTGAACTACCATACCGGACGCGTGACCGTACAACTTCGTCGTTGGGTTCGGGTGAATTAGAAGTTGGTAACGAGTTTTCCAACAAGAATACTTTTCTTGCTGCATTGAAACAATACAGCATCAAGAACGGGTTTACTTTTCTTGCTGCATTGAAACAATACAACATCAAAAACAGGGTTAACTATAATGTGGTTAAATCCAAGCTCAATAAGTACGAGGCAAAGTGTACAGTGCAAGACGGTACATGTTCATGGAAAATCATGGCCTCGTTGAGGAAAATGACAGGCTTGTGGGAGATCAAAAAGTACAAAGGTCCACATACATGTCTTGCTTGCAGAAAGATCACTATGTGTTCAATGTTTTTGAATAATAGTAATATTACGTAATGTTGCATTATTTAACGTTTCCGTTGATGTGTGTTACACAAGATCATCCGAAGATGGATTCAGACATGTTGGCTGACTTAATAATACCGACGGTGAAGGTCGATCCCAAGACTACAGTGCCGGCCTTAATTGGCAATATTCGTAGCCAATTGGGGTACACGCCCTCTTATAGGAAGGCTTGGATAGCCAAGCAGAAGGCGTTGGAAAAGTTGCATTGTCGGTGGGACGCTTCATATAATGAAGTGTGGCAGTGGTGTCAGGTGCTGGAGAGATATGTCCCAGGCAGCATAACAGACCTTGAAACGGAATCGGCGTACTACAACGACCATTTGCTCCGTGGATACGTAGTGTTTAAGCGTCTTTTCTGGACATTTAAGCAATGCCGAGATGTATTTATATACTACAAGCCATTGGTACAAATTGACGGTACCTTTATGTATGGTAGATATACGCATCGGCTATTGCTAGTCGTGACACGGGGACGGCGATGGGAGAATCCTTCATTGCGTTACGCAATAACACCGGGGGAGTCAGCTGATGACTGGGATTTCTTCCTATCTAGGTTAAAGAGGCATGTCTGCCCCCAACCTGATATATGCGTTATATCGGATCGGGGCCCTAGAATACTAGTCGCAGTAGAGCGCCAGGGAAGCCTGTGGCATCGCACACACCATCAATATTTCCTAAGGCATGTTGCATCCAACTACTACGGGCAATATCGATCTAAAAGTCAGCGACAGCAAGTGACCAATATGGGTATGTAATATCTATTAATATAATTTCGTTTGTAATATTCAATTTATTCTCAATTGAAGAGTGGTATGTAATATTCGCTATCAACGTATATTGGTAGGGTACGAGATCAATAAGGACCGTTTTCAGGAGATGTTGGCGAGTTTGCGATCAGATAACGAAGAAGGCGCAAACTACCTGTGTAATATTCCTCTCAAACAGTGGACACAATCATACGACAGCGGCCTACGATATGGTCATATGACCTCAAACCTGGCAGAATGCATAAATTCTGTTCTAAAAGGAACGCGTCATCTGCCGATAACATCGGTTGTGCGAGAGACATATTTTCGTTTAGCGGCACTATTTCCGAAGCGAGCAGTGAGTTATAAAGGCCAAATGCAAGGAGGCCATGTATGGAGCGTGAAGGTCTTGCAAGAAATTAACAGGGGGAAGGCACGGGCCAACACCATGCACACAGTGTGTCACGATCGCGATAACCTATGGTTTCGTGTGACGGAGTTTGACAGATCGAACCAAGGCATTGTTGGCGGGCAGTATCGTGTACACTTGAGAAATAAGACCTGCGACTGTGGGATATTTGATGCACTTCGTTACCCATGCTCTCATGTACTTACGGCTTGTCAGAATCTCCGTCTGGATCCCATGAGCTATGTCGACGAAGTGTGTAAAATAGAAAACATGTACAACGTGTGGAGACACGTATTCCCACCAGTCCCAGATGAACATAAGTGGCCGTCTGTATCGCTTGCTCCGTATAAGCTGTTGCCGGATAGAGAACTGAGGCGCAAACCAAAAGGTCGACCTTGCTCGACTAGAATACGCAACAATATGGATATCCGAGAAACGAGCAACCAACGTAGGTTGTGCGGATGGTGTAGAACCCGTGCCATACATCTCGCTCGTGTCCAAGTCGAATAGTTGTGATCTTCTTAACTTTTTTTGTCTCTTGGTGTCTATGTAAATTCTATTTATTTGTTGATGAAAAAGCGGTGAACTTTTGTAGAAGGACTAATTTGAAAAAAAAAAACCTTTAAGTTACAATAAAATTACAAATATTGGACTTTTATTTTTAAAATTAAATTTCAATAAAAAAATTAAACAAATTCTATTTTATTAAAGATATTAAAATTAAATTACAAAAAAATATAAGCAACTATTATTTTATTAAATATATTAAAACTAAATTACAAAAAAATAAAAAATAAAAAAACAACTTCTTATTTATTAAATATATTAAAACTAAATTACAAAAAAATAAAAAATAAAAAACAACTTCTTATTTATTAAATATATTAAAACTAAATTACAAAAAAATAAAAAATAAAAAACAACTCCTTATTTATTAAATATATTAAAACTAAATTACAAAAAAATAAAAATAAAAATAAAAACAACTTTTTTTTTTATTACATATATTAAAATTAAATTACAATAAAAAAATTAAATAATTTCTATTTTATTAAAGATATTAAAATTAAATTAAAATAAAAAAATTAAACAACTATTATTTTATTAAATATATTAAAACTAAATTACAAAAATAAAAAATAAAAATAACTTTTTATTTTATTAAAAATTCCAATTAAATTACATATAAAAAATAAACAACTTCTATTTTATTGAAGATATTAAAATTAAATTACAAACACAAATAAAAACAACTTTTATTTTATTAAAAAAAAAAAAAATTATTACAATTTAAAAATAAAAAGCCCGTCCAGAATCAATGTTGATGCTTGGTCGATCAGATCTCACGGGGTGGTGGCGGATACTGTATGCTACCGGATTCCTCTTTCTTCTAGCTTCCGTGGGGTCGTGGAACTTCGAAAGGGATTCGGTTCCTCCTCGGCAAGGGGTCCAGGTTGTGGGTGTTGCGAGGATAACCCACCTTGATAAAATAACGACCCGAGGTGTTTGTATAAACCACGGCGGGGTGTCCAATCCCCGTATGGCGAAGGAGACTGGTAAAAGAAGTGCTCCCCGACGGTGCCTCCTGTGATCCCTCACGCGACTACGGCCTCAAGATCGGCTGGCCAGTCGGAGTATTTGGGAATGGACTCGAACTCGCCATGCATTCCAACTCAGGTGGGGCCGAAAAAAGGAAACATATATGGGTTAGGATACATATAAGGGCTAGGTACGCACCGCATAAAGGCTAAAGGCTGTGATGTCGGTGTCGCTCGGGGCCGAACTGATGGGCCCGGTGACTGTGTGGGCGCTGTTGATGGGCCCGGTGACTGTGTCGGCACTGTTGATGGCCCCGTCTCATCACCCCTTCTCCTTGGATTTAAAGGGCCCCAATGTTCCCTTTGTTCACGAAGTTGCCGTCTCCTCTCTTCTTCCGACAACAAATATGACTTACCATGGATCCTAAACCATGGCATGTATTCCGGCATGTACGCTAACTCAGGAACGACGATTGGTTCCCGGATAGGTAAATAGTCATACCGGTTCTCCCACATCTCGATATATGCTGACCAAAATCTTGGCCAATCCGTGTGCAATTGTCGTAAATCCACTTTGTGCTCATCATCGAGCACCTCAGGTGGCACGGGAATCGGTTGTCGGAATCCAAATTATCGCAGAACCCGATCTGACTGGTGCATCTCCACGGTGGCATAGTTGATCAATGGGACCTTCACATGCCAAATGCTTGGATTTTGCAAGAACTCCTCCGGAATTATTGCCCGAATTGCCGAATCCTCGTACAGTGTCCATTGAAACTATATTAACATGACCAAAATATTAGTTATATACATAATACTAAACACTAAATACGAAATACTAAATTATAAATACGAAATTTAAAACTTACTTGTGATTCCAACCGTTGGTCTAATAGAAGCCGTATATCTTCAAGCGAGGTAGGTATTCCAACATAACTCGCCGAATGGTTCCACCTAATTAAATAAATTTTTAGCATACAATTATACTATAAATCTACGTAATAATTGTAAAATATAACATTAAATTTACCTCGTTATCAGTGGGAATATATATGGGTGGTCGAGTCGAGGACGTAAAAATGGAAATCGAAACCGTGCCCATGACTGCAGTAGTGATAGGCAACCTCTGATTTTCGCTTTACTCGGTCGCGTCGCCCTGCACATCTCCCGATACAACTTTGATAGCACGGCAGACCCCCAACTCAATTCACCGACTGCTCTAAAATCAACAAGTTTCAAAGACCATCTCAAGTGTACGAGGTTTCGAGACAGTCCGGCATCGATAGCCTCCAATTATCTCAAGAATGTATGCCCGAGCATACCGTATTCTTTCTATTTCGGTCGAACCATCATTCGGCTCCGGGAATGTGTCTCGTAACCAGGCCATCTCAATCCGACCTCCATGAATGTTATCCGGAATGGCACCCAGAAGCTCGTAGCATACGGCCATCCAATCGGTAGAAGTTGCGGACCCGGTGACTACCGACCCATCCACCGGCAATCCTAACTGCAACTGCACATCTTCTAGAGTGATGGTACACTCTCCGCATGGAAGATGGAAAGTGTGCGTCTCGGGTCTCCACCTCTCTATCAACGCACCGATCAAGTTCGGCTCAACTTGAACCCCTACCTATCGTGGGCACGTGCCAAAAACTCGCTTCCAGCAGTAATTCTCGATCAACTACGATGGGGGACCATGCATATTGCGAATATAACATTGCAACACCCGATCTACAATTTGTTTAAAAATTATAAAATAAAAATTAATTAAAATTACATAAACATAAAAAATATTAAATAATATTGAAAAATTAAAATTAAAACTTACCATTTGCATTTGATCGACGGAGATGTGCTTGTTGTCTAGACGAATTAATTCCCCGGCCATTGTAATACGATCAAAAATTTTAAAATTTTCCAAAAAAATATATTAAAAAAAATTAAAAAGGGCTTTTTTGTAAATATTAAAGGACTATTTTAAAATTTCAGAGGAAGTTTCAAGGACTTAAAGAGAAATTTGAGAGGAATTTGAGAGGAATTTGAGAGAAAGTTGAGTAAGGACTAAAGTGTGAAAAAAATAAAAGGGTTGGGGGGTTTTATAGGGAATTTTTTTGAATGTTAGAGACCCAACGGTCAAAAGATTTTTGACCGTTGCAGGGCTAAAGCGCGCCCTTGGGGAGCGCTTTTGCCACATCAGCAAAGCGCGTCCTTGTCAGCGCGCTTTGTGCTAATGTGGGCGCGCTTTCCTGCTGCATCCCTACAAAACGCGTCCACGTCAGCGCATTTTGTGGGGAAATGGTCCTTTTCCGTAAATTTTAAAAAAACTGGCTCTTTTCCGTAAATATTTTTTTTTGTATATTTGGGTATTTTGCCCGGTAATAGGCGATAATAGTTAAGTTAAATAATTAATACTTTTAGTTATGATGTAGTGAATTTTTTAGTTTTTTTAAATATTATTGTGCCGGTAATTGAATATCATCAGCATTCAAAAATGTAAGGTTGCATGTAATTTTAAGATGTAGAAAAAAATGTATCCTTCATTGAAAAATGACATCATTGGCGTTAATAGCATAGTCGTAAATAGGGGTGAGTATTCGATCGAGTCGAGTCGAATCGAGTCAAAAATTTTCGAGTTAGTCGAGTTAATAAATCCTATTTTAGCAACCGAACTCAATTTGAATTTTTTTTATTCGAATCGAATCGAGTCAAAAAATTTCGAGTCAAATCGAGTCGAGTTAACGAATCCTATTATTTATACTTAATGTTGCGATTAGATGGACCGATTATTACAAGATTATTTAACTACATGAACACTATAATGATTCCGCCTCTTAACTTAATGGGTAAACATTTATCAAAACGACGTAGTTTTGCCTTTTAACTTAATTATTTTGAATTTTAACTTTTAAAAAAGTAAACATTTATCAAAACGACGTAGTTTTGTCTTTTCTTATTCGGATTTTCGGATAACTCGAATTGTGTAATTCATATTCGAGTTAAACCGAAAAACTTAATTTTTTATTCGAGTTGATCCGAATAACTTGATTAACTCAAATAACTCGAACTATTTAATTCAAAATTTAAAATTTTTATCGAGTTTTTCGAATCGAATCGGATTTTACTCACCTCTAGTCGTAAACATAGAATAAATGAGATAAATTTTGTACAAATGAGAGATGTTTTTTCTAATCCATTTTCGTTGAGGATTTCGAGAAGAGAGAGAGAGAGGCATGGGGCGGAATGAGTAAACATGATAAAAGAAAAATGAAGATTTTCAAGGTTTCAACATTATATATGCAACCAATAATGTTATTTTTATTTTTTGTATTGTACAAATTGATGTAAATGTAATTTGGTCCCTATTAGCAGTTTTGGAAAATCGTTCCATTGAATAATTATAATTATTTAAGCAATTAGTACCATATGATTGTTTTTTTTATGTTTGATTAAGTTATTAACCAATAATTTAAAATTGCTTAGTACATTATTCGGTATTTGTGTTTGACATTTTTTTAATGTGGTACATGTGTTTTTATTTGATAGAAGTTATACATTTTAGTATATGAAAGTAGCGGTGTTAATTTTTTAATATTCAATTTTTATTTTAAAGTTGATTTTATGAAGATTCATAATTTACTGATAATATTAGCAAAAAAATTCATCAAATCAATTGTAAACCCCCCAAAAAAATATCACAGTAATCATACTAATCATACTGTATTTAACAAATTAAATATAAGAGTAAACAAAATCACAATTAAAACTAATTTTATTTTATTAACAAAATCATGAAAACTCAAATATATTAATGTTAAAAAATATATTATTTATAAGTTTCAAACCTAATACTGATCTTACTTGGCTTTTTAGATTTTTATGATTTTTTAATTAATTATTTAATTATTGTTGTCCCAACGGTCGAACTGGTTGAATCGAAAATTGGTGGTCTAACTTGTTCAACCATCTATTTGGTTATTAAAACACTGAATAGATACTCTAAGATTGTACCATATCATTATCTAATTTTTTTTTTATTTTTTAAACTCAAAGTGCCACATTATTAAACTTTTAGATTTTTCAAGTTCAGAGATCAAAATGGACCTAGTTGTCAAGTTTAAAAGTAAACAAAAAAAAAAGTACAGGTGCCAAAGTGAACCTAGTTGTCAAGTTCAGGGGCCAATGTAGACCTACTTACCAAGTTTAGGGGCCAAAAGTTACATTATCCCTTTTTTTTTCACCTTCATTAACAAAATTGGCTTAAATGAATAACGATTTTCAGGTTAAAAGGGTCGAAGTGGATAAAAAAAAATTTTCAGGGGCCAACATGGACTTGTCAAGTTCAGGGGTCAAAAGTTACATTATCCCTTTTTTTAATATTTAAAAATATTTAAATATTAATATCATATATAATTCAATATTATTAAACATACATATTTAACTATTTATATTTAATAATGTAATAAATTATTCAGCATCCAGTCAAGATCCCGGACCCAACAATGTTTGTATAGATTCTCTTTGTTGATTATATGGCATGTACCTAAATTGAGTCAGTTTTGATATTTCTCTATGTTTTGAGGATACTGATTCTGAAAGTTTGGGATAATAGACTTAATTACATGGGAGTAAAAATTGTATAAAGTTTATCGTGTGGTTTAGTACTGTATAAAAGATGTATTTGCAAATGGAACATGTGGATAGTAAGTATGTTTGAAACTTAAATGAATTAGGCTAGTCGATGAACTTATATGTAATTTGGCATTAGTGTATAATTGATTAAGGTATTATGATTAAGGTAAATGGCATAATTTGGTTGAAAGTATGGAATGTATATGCACATAAGTAGATTTGGAAATTTGTAGGTTGAAGTTCAATTAGGAATTGCAAAAAAAATATGTGACGTCGCAACATTAAACGTATGTCATCGCAACGAGAAATGACTATAATGTCACAGAGCGATGAGGAACCCCGTTGTCTTGACGAGGCCAATATAGTATGTTACGTCATGACGAGGAACTCCTTCACGTTGCGATGTCAGTCTTATAATTTGAATCCTTTACAATTCAGTCCTAATTTGATCTCAAGTTAGCATTAGAGTTTTCGTAAAGTCGTATAAGACCCGATATTAATTATTTATCGTATCATACGCATATATTACTTGTATTTTTATTTTAATTGGAATAAACTGTATTTAATTTTATCGTAGTTGCTTTAGTAATGAATGTGGCACCTTAAAACCCAGGTCTGACAATTAGCTTGAGTATAGTGTGTTACAGAAGACTACTTTAATGATCCATCCCTCCCTATTTTTACGAAGGGACGCGAAGGAGATTTTGTAACAGCCCGATTTAGGGCCTAGTCAAAATAGTGATTGCGAGACCACAAATTCGAAGTAGAAATATATGTTTTATGGTTTTTATGAGGTCTATGACATGTTTGCATGGTTGTGTGAAAATTTCATGAAGAAATTTTATGATTTAGTGATCAATTTATCTTTTAGGATTAACTTGCAAAAATTGAAAAATATGAGATTCTAGAAGTTTTAAGTATGAGATAGCATTAGAAAATTTATTAGAGGTCCTTATTTAGTAATTAGACCATTATATCTCATGATGGACAAAAATGGACATGGAAAGGAAAAATCTCAAGGAAGGGCCTTAAAGGGCATTTTGGTCATTTGGTTAATAAATTAATAAAAAGGGAAAAAGAAGTCAAAATTGGTGTCCATCTTCATCCTCCATAGCCGAAAATTGCAAGAAGCCATAGCTAGGGTTTTGTTTCACTTTCAAGCTTGATTGTAAGTACCTCCTAGCCCCGTTTTTGATGTTCTTCGTATTTTTGAAATCCTCGTAGCTCGATCTAGCTATTTCTACCACTATTTTGAGCTAGAGTTTGTGTTTAAAATTTTACCCATGGATGACATGTATGTATTTTGATTTCTAGTGGTAGAATATGAAAGTTTGAAGTGTGATAAACAACTTTTGTTAGATGATTTTTGGTGAAATTGATAAAAAGGACTTATTTTCAAAAGATGAAATAATATGTGTATAAAATGTAAAATAGTTAAAATTTTGGGCTACTATAAGAGAGGTTATGAATCGGCTAGGCTTGGGTGTGAGAAAAATGAACACATTTCGTCATACGAGCCTAGGGACCATTTTGCAAATAAGTGAAAGTTTAGGGGGAAAATTATAATTTTTGCCAAAGTATGATTCATGAGCTGTTTTAGTCAATGTGATAATTAAATAAGTGAAATTTGTCATTATAGATCAAGAAACACGAAGTCCGGACCTAAACCGAGGAAAGAACAAAGTGGTGGACTAAATTGAACAACTATCTATATTTTGATACCGAGGTAAGTTGGTGTGTAATAAATCAACATTATGTTATTATGTATTTAAATGTTTGATATTACATGAAATGTATTTTTTTTTATGAAATTGGTCAATGAGGTCTTGATGAAAAAAATATGATGAAGTTTTACTATATTGAATTCCCGGTTGAACCTTAGGAATAGAAAGGATACCCTTGTCACGACATGAGATTAATAAGGTCCCGTATAAGACCATATCTGGGATATGGCCTCGGCACCAAATTGAGATCCCGTGTAAGACCATATCTGGGATATGGCATCGGAATCAAATAGTGATTCCGTGTAAGACCATGTCTGGGACATGGCATCGATATACGATCTCGTGTAAGACCATATCTGGGATATGGAGTCGACATCGGTATGAGATTCCCTGTAAGATCATATCTGGGATACAGCATCGGCATCGACATGTGATCCCATGTAAGACCATATCTGGGATATGGCTTTGGCATCTTACTACATGTATGACAATTTTTCGAGTATCCTTTGATATTCCAACTGGTTCAACGGGGTAAGGTATTAAAGTCAATGTTAAAGATGGAAGGCTAAAGTTATGTGATGGAGTGATACAGGTACATATGCGAAACTCACGAGAAATGAGTCCTGTATGTGATATGTGGTCGGTAAGAGGGAGCATGAGTAAGCCATGTTAATGTTGCTTGATAATTTTTGTATTAATTCATAATGTAATATGTGGATATTATTACAAGATTTTATGTTGTTACTTATTACATGCAAACTTACTAAGCTTATTGCTTACTCCCTCTCTTTTCCCTTTCTTGTAGTATCACCAAGTTAGCTCGAGGATCGAAGGACGTCGGAGCTCATTTCACACTATCAAGCTATTCTTTTGGGTATAGTAAAGTTTGATTATTTTGAGTATGGCATGTATAGGAACTTTGGTCATTTTGTTATATGTCATATTGGTTAGCCAATGGGTTGGCCATTAATGTTACTTACTTCATTTTTGTAAATGGCCATTGGAATTGCCCAAAACTAGTTAAATTATATCTATTCAATGATAATGAAATTCATGAAGCGCAAGCTTGCGCAATTGAATGAGTAATGTGTGAAGTATATGCATGATGAACGTAATGTGAAATTAAGGTGTGGATGTTGATTGTGGAGATTAAAGGTGCATTATTGTTATGCTATGTGTTGCTGGAAATGGTATAAGTGTGGTTTCTTTTCAGGGTGGCAAATGGCTTGGTAAATAGCCTTGTATTTGTCCACACGGGTAGTCACACGGGCACGTGTCCAGGACGTGTAGCCTGGCCATGTGTCCCCTGCACTTAATTTGTGAAAAATTAAGTTCGTCACTCGGGCTAGCACATGGGCGTGTGACTCGGCCGTGTGACCCTAAATGCCTGCTGACGTCATAAACAGAATGTCAAGGTTTTCACACACGGGCTAAGACACGGGCGTGTCATGGCCGTGTGAGGGACACGGGCCATAGACACGGGCGTGTGCCAGGCCGTGTGAAAACTCATGTAGGTTCGAAATAATAAAATAAAATCCGCACGGACTAGAGACATGGGCGTGTGTGACCACACGGCCTGCCATACGGGCGTGTGGCCCTATTTTGAGCAAAAATTTTCTAAGTGTTCGTAAGTTTCCGGTTCAGTCCCGAACCACTTTATATGTATGTTTCAGGTCTCGTTGGCCCATAATAGGAATGTTATGAACACGAATGAAAATTTTTAAGTTGGAATGAAAATTTATGGCCCGATTTTGTATGATTAAGTATGTTAAGTCCGGTAATGCCTCGTACCCGGTTCCGGCATCGAATACAGGTAATGGGTGTTACAGATTTCTCCTTTAAGGTAAGAGGGGCCTAAGGAGCCCGAAGAGGTTTGGTGGGAACAACACCCCTCTTCCCCAAAGTAGTGGGAAAAACAGCATCAGTGACAGGGTGTTTGGTGCCCGCCATTCCTTCCTGAAATGAGGCTACAAAAACAAAGTTAGAACAATATTAGTACTGACATAAATCAAACACAAAAATATATACTAACTCTATTTTCGCTCCCTGGAACGAGCATGAAACACAAGTTTTTCTTTAGCGATTTCATTCTCCTCCCAGTCACGTATATCGCCAAAGTGACCACTACCTAGAGGAAGTATATCTAAATATTCAACCTCCTTATCATCCGGAACCCCCCAATCACGCCTAGGGCATATTTCCCTAATTTCCAAGAAGTTTCAAGGATTTAAGATATCCCCATGAAGGATTTCAACAATCTTATTATTCTTTTCATAAGGAAAGCTCTCGTTCCAAGGCTTGTGTCTTTTCTTGGTCTTGAAACCACTTACCGAATCAACATCCCGATAGTCTTGTACTCCCTCATCCAGGAGAAGGTATTTGAATACCTTCTAGAGTGTAATCGTCTCAGGTACAACCAACTGATCCTTTTTATTAAGAATCTTGAACTGGTAGATGACCTTAGCATCACTTTCCAACAAAGGACGATACTTGTACATGTTCAAAGAAGAAAGGCTCCAATGGATAGGAAAGTCAAACCTCCCATTTTGTTTCAATTGCACCCCAACATATTTTGAGCAGTTAATACCCATATTACTCACCCGCCAGTGCAAGATAGTATCAACAGGTGGTAAACCTTACTACTTGGTAAATCACATTAGCCCTTCCCTTCCTTCGATAGTCTTCCTGGATAACATGAAGAAATTTTGGAACACCTTCAAGAGGGGATCCATCTCCACCTCTTTACAAAGAATGATAAAACTGGAAATAATCCACCAAAAAGCCCCAATTAAATGACCAAGAGCAACATCACAGAATTTTAACACCTCCCGTGCAAATGGATGGAGAGGAAGAGTGAAACCTCCTTCCTACGCGTGTAAAGGGATCAAGATACCAAGCTACCCCAAATCTTCATCCCAAATGGCACCCAAATGCTCTTGTCCCTCAATATGAAAAATGTGATGCTTAAAATGGGGAAAAAAATTCCTCTACAATGGAGCAAATCTTGATACTCTGACTTTCTCGTTGTACATATAGTAACGGGACCAGCAACCTTTGTCCTTTTTAGGCGCGGTGGAGCCTTATTTTTCTCCCCCCTTTACAACAAAACTACTAGCCTTTCTTCCATGAACAAAGGGTTCCATGATTGAACTCAAATATAAGACAAAAAGAAATAAGAAAGGAAAAAATATGGAACTATTTACCTGAAAATAGAAAGAAAATAAAAATTGAAGACTGAGGAGCAAAAAGAGAAGCGAAGGAAAGACAAAAAACAACAAAAGAAAATTGCAAGAAAACACAGAGAACAACAACAAAGACGAACAACAAAAAATGGAGTAAAAAAAAACACAAAGGCAGAGCTTTTATAATGTGAGAGAAACCTTACGAATCATTGTATGGGACAATACCTCAACAATAATAACCAACAAAAAACAAGCGCGTTCCTATTAAGGCGTGACAAACGCTGATTCATCATTAATATCGGTTCCCTATATAAAATTTTTAGCCCACGCAATTAATGTGCAATACATCCCTTCTATCCTTTCCAGAAGATTCTCAAACACAACTAAAAAGAAAACATCGCTTCAGTTTACACATACCACTTGGATACAGTGGATGGTTTAACGAGCACCTTCCGTTAGGAACGATAAGGTTGGCTATGAGCCACCCACTAAAAATGGATGGCAGCTAGCATACAAAAACAAAGAAAAATCATGGAAATTATACAATGCCACCCATGAAATAAATATAATGTTAATTTCACAAACACCGAGTCATTTTACACCATTCAAATCATTAAACACGTACACAAAGAGAGGATACGCGGGCATAAAATACAACACGAGGAAGTGAAAAAGAAAATATGGCATTTTGTTAAAAGATAATGATAAAATTTTACAATTACAATTAACAAGACCCTACATAGCACTATGATTTTATTCACAACAATTCAACTCCCTTATCCATAGTAGAAGGAGAATTTTTAAGAGGTACAACCGGTAAAATAGTCTTTCCCTCTGAAGGCGCTATTATCTCCCCATCCTCTTCTAGCTTTTCCAAGTAAGCTCTAGACTCAAAGTCTTATCTTTTATAGAAGTACTACCCAAAGAATCCCTAATAAAAATGAAGAGACATATCTTGATGGAAAAAAAGCACCAACCATCCCCGAATGGGCTATTGATGTTAAAATTAAGGCACTAGCCACATTAGATTATGTAAAAAATGGCCTAAAGCCCATACCATAGGTGTGCATGGGGCTAAAAGCTACTTGCATAACCAAAATAACCCCATCCACAGCGATGGTAGAGACAGTCACCTGAATATCTTCCAACCTTTTTTGCTCTTTCTCTAATGATTAACACACATTTTGAAGTTATAAGCTCAAATCCTTAACTTCGACATCCCATTCTAGCAAAGCCTCCTGGAGTTGTTGTTTCTCTTTCTTTAGTTGTATGTTTTCTCTCTTCAGAAGAGAATTCTCAACTTGAGCCTTCCACAACATCTCACTAAGCTGATGATATTACTCCATCATACTACTTATATATTCTTGAATCATACACGCACTTTTTAAGAAGTTATTAAGAACGCAATGAAGTTTCGTAGCTTGATAAACCCCCCGGAAAGGAACAATTGCTAAGTCATTAAAATCAATAAGGTTAAAACCATGAAAGGTTACTTGCAGAAATTTGGCCCGCACCCAGGGTAGTAAATCCCTCATAAAGAATCGAAACAAAGCTCCCTTCCAAAACATGAGACTGTGTACCTAGCGAAAGGACAATGGGAGTTTTTGGAGAAGAGAAGTCTTAAATTTCCACAAGGACATCGACAACAACATGAGGAGATACCTTTTGAGAAAGAGAACTAAAAATCGTAACTTCCTCAAATAAAGTCATTGAAGGGATGGAAATCCCAGTATACTTACATTGTGTAGGTACACACTCCGGAACAGTCGCCCTTTGGCGTGTACTTTGATGGAATACCTCATCAGTAAGCCTCTTTGACTTAAATAGTTGTGCCTTCAATTGCCCATCCTTTTTATTTGGTACAGATTCTGCAAAACCATAAGAAAGAAAATAAATAAGTGATGACATAAGTCAACAAGAAAAAGAGAAAATAAACACATACCTCTCTAAGACATAGCAACAATCGATCATACTTGCCAGAAGTAATGCTAACGACATGAGAAGAAATGGGTTGTTCCATGTTTAGCCTCAACATAGGCACCATGTGTGAGAACGTAGAAGGGATCTACAATTTACGATTCATGAATCTCAAATAAGTCGAGAAGGAACTTAAAGGTTCTAGGCACAAACCTCGAAGATACTTAGCAATAGAATCCTTTAAATCATAGGGTAAGGAATGTTCAAACTGCTTCTATCTCCCAATATCCCTCAAGCCATCTATCATATCCGGAAGGGTATACGCCTGACTGCTTGCACACGTGCACATAAAACAAACATTTTTTTTATAAAAACAATTTTGAAAGTGCGGTTTTAACAGCAAGCGTACAGTGTTAGTTGTAATATTTATTGTGTCTAATGGAACATCAGAGTATTCCAAGGGTCAAACCTAAAAGAGTTGACGAATAAGTTATTTCTAACCTACGAACATGCAATTGAAAGAGTCTAGCTGACTAATCACTGAACAATTATATTACAATAAGTGAGACAAGGGGTTATTTACATTAATTAACTACCTAGGAATGGAAAAGGACTAAATTGTAAATTGAGCAAAGTATAAAACTAACAAATACGATAACAGAGAGCGATTGGTTGAATTTAGTGTGGTTGGTTAACCTTTGAATTATGGATTTAAATCGCTAATACTCCTAAATTGGTTCAATTCTACCTCTTGGTCCCAATTTTACTAATTTAGACAAATTAATTCGATTTATCTCTCGATCTCACCAAACTTATCCGAGACTATCAAATTGGTGCCCGATAAGATCTCATCTCGATTTCACTTATGTTAATTTCCCTTAGGGGTGTCAATCCTAAGTTTTGAAGTCATTCGATTGAGGCCAGATTTTATGATTTAGTCTTTGAACCCAAAAATCAACTTTCCCACGTTTCCATCAAC
The DNA here is from genome assembly GCA_025698515.1 of Gossypium sturtianum. NCBI lineage: Eukaryota > Viridiplantae > Streptophyta > Magnoliopsida > Malvales > Malvaceae > Gossypium > Gossypium sturtianum. The sequence continues at coordinate 65,523,728 of CM046952.1, forward strand.
CAACCACCTATGATTTAGCTACTCATGCTTATATCTAAACACATTATTAGCTAATAATCAATCTCAAATGGCATTAACTTAATCACATAACAAGGAAATAAAAACTCGGGCAAAGCTCGACTCGCAAACTACTCGAGCTCAGCTTGACCAAAGCTTGGTCAAAGTTCTGCTCGATTGGACTCGGCTTGAGTTTGAGCTTGGCTCGAAACATTAATGAGCTGAGTTGAGCATGCATCGGCTTGGCTCGAAAGCTCATGAACAGGCTCGAGTCTTTTTATTTATTTGTTTTTAATATAATAAAAAATTTAAAAAAATTATTCATAATAAAAATTTAATGTCAATGGGCCAAAAAAAGTTATGCTACTAATTATGTATGAATATCAGACGTAATGAGAGAAATGGAGTAAATGGAAGTTACAAGTTCCTACTTTCAATTTTTGCACTCACGACTCACCCATTCCTTTTTTTAATTAAAAAAATCTCATTCATTAATCACTCAATTAGGCGTTACGCTATTTACGTCCAATTATCAAATTTCAAGGAAACCCTAAACTTCTTAACTTCTTATTCTCCCTCAAGTTCTAATTCGGTCTCTTTAGTTATTCCGTATTTTTTTATCTTCTGCAAGAATCCAACCCGCCTCTTCACCTTCACCGGATCAACCATCATCTACCGGAATTTGACCATGGTAGGTGCTTTTTTCCCCTTTCCCCCCCCTCATGTACATGCATGGAGTATATTTAAGTTTTCTTTCCTTAAATAACTCCAACATTGGACAATCATCAACACCTCATTGTATAGTTGAATAAATTTTTTTTTTGTAAATCTTGATGATGAGATGCTAGATGAAAATGTAAAGGAAAAAATCTTGAAGCTAAAATTCTTGAACCCGATGGAAAAGAGGCAAAGGATAACGATCCAACTCGTCCTTTTAAGAGAGCAAGGAAATTTATAGTGTGGAAAGATTTGAACATTCTTATACTCATCGAAGGGGTATGGACAACTCATTTAAACCGACATGTTAAGACTTGCCCACAAAAGAAAGTATAGTTAAGGCAACAAACTTAAATAAACTTGTTGCCATCTAATGCTACCTCATATCTCATAACACATAGGGGCTCGCTCTCGAGCTAATCACGGGCCTGCTCACACAAGTCGTCACCAAGACGTAACTTCACGTAGTCTTTGCTCACACAAGTATGTCGTATTCTAATACATGCCGGACTACCCAGCCACTGGTAGACGTACGAGACCAGCACCCGGATCACATAAAACACATATGTCGCATGGTTTCCTAGTAATATGTCACTCGTATCCTAATCTATTCCTAAGGTTCAAACGGGATTTCTCACTTGTCATTTCATCGTCGAACGTATCCACATTGTCATTAATACAATTCATGTATAAAAAAACATATAAAAATATAAATATAACATTGCCTTTATTTACACACGAACTTACCTCGGTACAAAATAGTAGAAAAGGATTTAATCGTCAAACACCTTATTCTTTCCCCAGTCAAGGTCCGAACTTCGTTTTTTTATCTATAATAGAAAATTTAGCTTATTTAGTATTCACATTACTCAAATCGGTCCAAACCTCACATTATGGCAAAATTATCTTTTTGCCCCTAAAGTTTCACATTTTTACAAATTAGTCCCTAGATTCGTAAAATGAAATCTATTCGATTTCTTCAAGACTCAAGCCTAGCCGAACCAATTTCATTCTTACAACAGCCCACATTTTCCATTAAATCACACTTTTACACACATTTTGAAATCTTTTTACAAATAGGTCCTTTTGACATTTTCATCAAAAATCACCTAGCAAAAGTTGTTTATCTAACATTAAACTTGCATAATCTACCATTAAACATCAAAATACACACATGTCTAACATGGGTCAAACCCTAGACCTCAATCATCTCTCAAATTAATGGTAAAAATAGATAGATCGAGTGATAATGACTTCAAAAATGTAAAGAGCATTAAAAACAGGACAAGAACAGACTTACAATCGAGCTTGAAAGTGGCCAAACCCTAGCTATGGCTTCCCTTCTAATTTTCAGCACAAGCATGAAGAAGATGGACTAAATTTTGGCTTGATTTTTGGTTTTTAATTCATTTAATTACCAAATGACCAAAATGCCCTTCACTTAAAACTTTGAAATTTTATCTCACCATGTCCATTTTTGTCCACTAACTCAATAAATGGTCTAATATTACCATCTAAGGACCTTCAATTTAAAATTTCATAGTAATTAGACACCTCTAGCATGTAGAACTCAACTTTTGCACTTTTTACAATTTAGTCCTTTTTGCTAAATTCAGTGCTCAAACGTCAAAATTTTCGAACAAAATTTTCACGAAAGCATTTCGTAAAACTGTAGACCATAAAAATATAATAAAAACAAATTTTACTGTGTCAGATTTGTGGTCCTGAAACCACTGTTCCGACTAGACCCAAAATCGGGCTGTTACAATCCATATGATAGTCCCCGCGAACCTTTCCATCTTCAAGATAGCCCGTGGAAGACATTACACATAAGATAGTCTTTAGCAGACTCCCCACATAAGACAATCCTTGGGAGACTTCCCGCTTAAGATGGTTTTCCCTCGATATTTTTTTTGTGGACTCTTAATGGTGGATACACATTTGTGAACATTATGAATGAAGATCCCGTCTTCTACATATCCACATACCAGGCGTTTTCACATTTTTCCCTTGCTTTTGTATCTTGATTGGGCCTCTTATCAGCATGTTTGTCAACAGTCTTATACGTGCCATAATCGTTGATACACAATTTAAAAACATACATTTCACACCTAACATTACGTTCACTAACATAACATGGAGTATGCCACATAACAATTCATTGATACACAACCATGTCATACATTTAGAGAACATACTTACAAACATTCATACCTATATAGCCAAAATACTCCAAATAAACTTACTATAAAACATACAAGCAACACAACTACCAGAATAAACCAGAACAACACCCAAATAGTGGAGTACAGAAACTCACCTGCTAACCTTTATCCTTGCAAGCTTAGAATTTTCAAATGCCATAGTCTCCTTCATCTTGGCAGCAGCTCACCAGATTCTCTACTTTCCGGACTCAAACCTTAAGATCACTGCCCAATATAGAGCTTTCTTGGACTTTCTTTTCTTCGGAGCAACTAAAGAAGATGATGCAGAATAGATGAAATTGAGACAGGAAGGAGAAGAATTCTGCATGTAAAATAATCCTTCTCACTCATATAAACCTCTCACGCACAGTTACCGAACCACCCATCGATAATCATTTTGTGTCCCACTAAGGATCCAACTAGTTCCAACTTAATTGAACCAGGATTGAGGCCCAACTATTTACCATTTTGTCTCTAAAATTTTCAAATTTTTTAGTAGAGTCTGTTAAAACCTACTATCTCTTTCAATTTACTTCCAAACCTTCTTTAATTTTTGGACCGCAATGAATACCGAGTGTAACAACTCTCCCACCCTTAAGGGAAATTTCATCCTCGAAATTTCTTCTCTTGACCAAAACCAGAGGAAAACTTAAAGTAATACTTTTCTCTTTAGTATCCTTCTTCTATCACCGAAGTAGGTGCCTCTTACTCTTCACTAATTCTTTAATGTCGTTTACTCTTTCAGAAATTCACTATAACCCACTCCTCTTGACGGACGGATCCATCTGTACTTGGCACGAAGCGGATAGCTTGCATGCAAGTATGATCATAGTTACCCTTGCAAAAACTATGACTTTTACTCTGATTTGGATAGTTACCCATCCGAACACTGATTAGCGGACACTCTACGGGTGACTACAAGTTGGCAGACACTATTTGACACATTAACTTTATCGAATATTCCCGCTCTTTTAAATACCAAGGGTTTAAAAAAAAACCCTTCCCGATGCTAACACCATGCAAATTTGAGGACCTAAACATTTTATTACAACTTTGAAACTCAAAACTTCTCGCGCACGATTGAAGATATATACTGAGATGAAAGGGGGAGAAAGCATTAATTGCTAAAATTTATTTCCCATCCTCAAATTTTCTTGTCGAATAGGTTTCCATCCAAAACCTTATTTCATCCACCACAAGTCCATCTTTTCTTCTTTTACTTCCGATTACGTCGCTGGAGCTTATCTTTCCTTTTTAGGCATTTCCTAGTCCTAAGGTAAATCTTTATTATTCTTTAGATCTTTCTTACTCTATTATCAACATGCCCAAAATTAGACCAGTTTCAGGAGGGAAGGTAAGAAATTATGGTGGCCAGGACCAGAGAGGTTGTCGGGGTAACCCTACAGTTGCAGGTGGTGATGGGCCACTAACTCGAGAAACCAACACATTGATGATGACAACCTTATACAAGTGCCTAATCACCCAATAGGAGATGGTTAGTTATTTGACAGATCGGGGAATTTGCTTGCCAAACTTCGCCCACGATTTCGAAATAATCGCTGGAGAGAGGCGATTAAGTGGTTCTAATGAGGGTCTTATACTACCTCTCTATCTGATAGAGGTTGGTTTCCATCTTCCATTGCAACCTTTCTTTTGTACAATTCTCAACGATTATGGAATTGCACCAGGGTAGCTGGCTGGCCTTTCATGGTGGACTTTGGTGGCCTACTTCATGGATTGTAGTATTTGAAATGAGCCACCCATCCTTGGCATCTTTCAACTCTTCTATCAATTGAAAGTCTACACACATGGGTCTTCAGCTGGTATGGTATATTTTAGTGTTCGTCAAGGTCATGAAACCATTCTCAGAAATTAGACATCAAATCTTCATTTGAATCGGAACAAGTTCATTTTGGTGAAGAGTAAGCTCCCCAGTGGCTTCCGTGCAACATCCCTAACTCGTATCTGTCGCCGAAACAGGGTTACAAAGTATTATCGGAGTTTACAGTACAAGCAAACATAATTTCGATCATTTCATAACTTATCAATATTCATAATAAAACTAATCAAAATCATACATACTATCCCTTATACGAGCCTTAGAGGCCCAAAATACGCGTTAGAAATAAGTCGGGAGTAAATTAGAAACTCATAGAATTTTTCTTTAAACATTGCAAAATTTCAAAGCTGTAGGGGTCACACAGCCGTGTGAAGAGACACGCTTATGTCTTAGGCCGTATGGGCATTCAAAATAGAGACACACGACCATGTCCCAGCCCGTGTCCTTATCCGTGTAATTCACTGACTTGGGTCACACGGCCAAGCCACATGCCCGTGTGCCAGGCTGCGTGTTAGGCCATGTAATAGCCTGACTTGTAACCCTTTAAAACTATAGGGGACACACGGCTGTGTCACCTGGTCAAGTGTCACACACGGCTGAGACACACGCCCGTGTCTCTGCCCGTATGGATGAAAATAGACCATTTTACAAGCCACATTTCTCACCCTATTTGGCACCAACCTACACCCAAAAATGCACACATACACTAGCTATAATCAAGCATCCAAAACAAGCATGAGCAAGTTTTAGACAAGTGATATCTTCACATACAACCAATATGCCCTTAGGCACCTCAAATGACAAGTATAATTATGTTCTACCATGTTATCCATGTAACCAAGTAATCAACCAACTTTTATGTATAATTGCATCAATACACAACATGTAAATTATATACCAAAACTTACCATTTGGTATCAATGGTACCATTTATTCAATAGCATCAAACACACATATATGCTTACCATATCATAGCACCAAATCACACCAAGTATTAAAACATACCACATATACATATTCAACTACTATTTTACCTTTCATTATTCAACCACAAATCAATCCACACATCAACCTATAGGGCAAATTATGCACATACCAAAATACCAAAACACAAGCCAAATAAGTGGCTAATGTCAACAAAACACATATAGGCCAACATTTAGCCAAAATAACCTATACATGCCATTATAAGCAAAATGTAACCAACTAAAAGTGCCAAAAGAGCCAATGGATAGTGTGAGATAGCTCCGAAAAGCTTCCAACCCAAATGAGCTTCTGAATCACTATAAAACATGAAAAATAACACAGAGTAAGCATTTAAGCTTAGTAAGTTCATATAACATAGAATTTAACTTACCATTTAATCACAATTTAGGTAAGTAACATAACATATCCTAACTCAATTTGGCCTAATGCCTTAGCACATATCCACCAATATGTTAGTCATGCGAAACACATATAATAGCCAATACACATGGATGAACTCAACAATTATTCAAGTTGCCTAAACATGTATCATCCATTTTATATATCAATGTATCATGTAATATCATTTCCATGTGTTTCATGTAATTACCTGTAGTAGTTCGTGACGAACTCAAATAATCTCGTAACAGAACTGTGCTTGTTGAACCATTTAGAATATCGTTGGATACTCGGGTAGCACACATAAGGTGTACTGAACTGTAATCCGTCAATTCCTGTACATGTATGATCATATGAGCTCTAAATAGGTATGCTCTTACGAGCTATAAATGGTAAACTCATACGAGCTGAATATCGGTAAGCTCATGCGAGTTGAATACCAGTAAGCTCTCTCGAACTGAGAATCAGTAACCCTAATAACATGTCATTTGTATCCTATGAATTCCTAATGTTCAAATGGAACTTGGTAATTATTGTACGTTGTCGGATATACGATCGGTATTCATATATGACAATAATGCAAATCACATACATATAATTCAATTAAAGCATATAATTACACAATTTAAGTACACGAACTTACCTCGACGAGTATACATAGATACGAAGGCGATTAATCTTAGATTTTTCCTTTGCCCTGATCTAACTCCGCACGAGGTCTATCTTGATCTATACAGATAAATTTAACTCAATTTAATATTTTTCACATTCAATTTGATACGATCCAACCTCGTGATTGATTTCGAGTCGTATTTGCGTTGCCCGATCGTCGACGAGAAAGTATCGTTCCAATTAGCAAGTCGTTTATAGTTGGCTAAGTATGGGAAATATCAATGAAAGATAGGTTTAAATTTGGCTAAGTGTTAAAGATAGGTTCAGCTAACAAAGAATTAAAAGGAATTAAAAGAAAGTTGATAGTTTTGGGATGGAATGGAAAGAAATAGTTCTCAAGCGGCAAGAACGAACCAACATTAAGAAATGCTGACTCGGGACTTATATGGCTTAAGTGTTTTTGGATAGATGAGATAAAACCTCGACCCACTATCTATGAAGATAGGAACCTCGGTATAAAGGTTCGAACGCCACACTATTGATGGTGATAAGTTCGGATTAAAAGAAAGAATAGGTTGACGCCACTAGCTTTGTAGATAAGCCAACAAGTCTTCAAATGAAATTTGAGAGAAGAAAATCTCACAAAATGATATAATTTCATTCAATAAAATGTCAAAAGTCCCTTCAAAAGGATGACTACACATATTTTTATAAGGCTAGAAAAAGGCTAGCTGAATGGTCACAAGTATTCATCTTAAAAGCTGAAATAAAGCTCAAGTCTCTTGGAATTCTTGAGCCAAATAACTCCACCATTTAATTCACTTCAATTCAGCTGCATAATTGACCTTGAATGCTTGAAAAGTGACTCTTGAAATGTCCTTTGGTTAGTCGAATAGTCACCAAAGACCTTAATGGTGTTTTGAATGCTTGAATTAATTATTTTGAAGCAGCAAAAATGGTTGGTAGTTGAAAAGCTTGCTGCCGAATTTAAAGAAGCAATAATCCACTCTTTAAACTCTTTTAAATGATGTGTTAAGCCTTCTTTGTAACTGTAACAGCCCGATTTAGGGCTTAGTCGGAATAGTGGTGCGAGACCATGAATCCGAGGTGAATTTATGAGTTTTTAAGGTTCATGCCATGTTTGCATGTTAGTGTGAAAGTTTCATGAAGCAATTTTGCTAAAATGAAGTTGAATGGTCAAAAAGGACCAAATTGCAAAAGTTGTAAAATGTGAGTTTCTAGAAGCATTTTGTATGAAATAGCTTTAGAATATTAATTATGAGTCCTTAAATAGCAATTTGCTCAAATTATAAATTTTGGGCAAAAATGGACATGAGTTAGTAAAATAGAAATTTTTAAAGAGAAGGGCATTTTGGTCATTTGTCTAATAAGTGATTAAAATAGGAAAAAGATGATAAAATTTCATTCATCTTCTTCCTTCCATTGCCGAATATTTGAAGACTCCATAGCTATGGTTCTTCATTTTTTTCAAGCTTGCTAGTAAGTTCATCTTAGCCCCGTTTTTAATATTCTTCGTGTTTTTGAAGTCCTCGTATTATGAATTAGCTATTTTTAGCTATAAAATAAGCTAAGATGCATGTTCAAAAATTTCATATATGAATGACATGCTTGTTAAATGATGTTTTATGGAAGATTATGAGAGTTAGATGTTAGATAAACATCTTTTCCTTAATGAATTTCATGAAATATGATAGTATGGACTAGTTTGTAATAGTTATGAAATTAGTCATACCTACTAGAAATAATGAGAATTGATGATTGCTATAGTAGAGAAAATGAATCAGCTAAGCATGTAGTCTAAGAAAGTTGAATGAAAATTATTTTACGAGCCTTGGGGCAAAAGTGCAAATATGAGAAAGTATAGGGGCAAAATAGTAATTTTTCCCAAGTATGAGTAAAGGGTCAATTTAGTCAATGTGAATATTAAATGATCTATTTATGACTATAGATCAAGAAAAACGAAGCCCGGATCGAAACCGAGGCAAGAACAAGGTCGAGGACTAAATTACATACCTAGCTACATTTTGTATATTGAGGTAAGTTTGTATGATTTCTAAGCTTTATGATTTATATCATCGAATTGCTTAGTATAATGTACAATGTTATTACGAAAAACGTTTAATGTTATGTTAAACAAAGAAATTAAGGAGATCAAGCATGAGAAAGCCCCGATTGAAGTTGAATAACTTAGGATACTCGATCTACCACATGAAACAAGAAAGTCCGTATAAGACCAAGCCGAGGCATGGCATCGGCAAGCAAGCAAGATATCATGTAAGTCCAAGGCAAGCTTGGCATTGAATAAGATATCATGTAAGTCCAAGGCAAGCTTGGCATTGAATAAGATATCATGTAAGTCCAAGACAAGCTTGGCATTGAGTAAGTTATCATGTAAGTCCAAGGCAAGCTTGGCATTGAACAAGTTATCATGTAAGACCAAGGCAAGCTTGGCATTGAAAAGTTATCAAGAGAAAGAGATCCCATATAAGTCCAAGTTAAGGCATGGCATTGGTGAGAACAAGAAAGACTTCAGATAAGTCCATGTTAAGTCATGGCCTCAAAATTTAGATGAGATTTAGTATCCTCGGTTATTCATATAAATTCATCGGCAAACGAGTTAAGCTCCAAAGAGATAACAAGAAAGCTAAGTAAGTAAGGTTATTATCAAGTGATAAAGAATATTATTCATGTTATGAATGATGAATTAGAAATTATGAGTATTATGTTCAAGTATGTTTGATCAATGTGATCTAGTGATACAGTACTTTGTTTGCCTATCAAGTATGAGACTAGTAAGTTTCATGAGTTATGTAAGAATCAAGTATGAGTAAGTAAGCTTTATAGCTGAAATTTATGATGCCATTGTTTATGTCAAATGGTTTATATTAAGTAAGTATGTTGCTATGTGCATTATGCAAACTTACTAAGCTAAATGCTTACGCCTTTTATTATTTCTTTCTATGTAGTCCCGCCAAGCTAACTTGTGGATCGTTGAAGTCGAGCTCGAATCACACTATCAACCGCTATTTTGGTATAGCCAAGTTGTTTATTTAAGTATGGCATGTATAGGAAACATTTCATTTTGAGTATATGTCTTAGAAAGGGGAAAAGCATGGGCTATTAAGTTTATTATTATTCTTTTGTAAATGGCTAAATGATTGGCCAAGATTGACTAAGTATGTATGTTATTGATATCAATGGAGCATGTTATATTGTTCATTAAAGTTGTAGTGATTTGAGTTGTTGAGATAGTATGAATTTGCTCTTGATTTCGTGGTGGCAATTGGCTTGGTAAATAGCCTCTAAGTGCCCACACGGTCGGACACACCAGGCGTGTGTCTAAGCCGTGTGTACCTCGCACCATTGCACATTAAGTCGAAATATCAAGTTGTAGTACACGGGCCTAAGTCCACGGGCGTGCCATGGCCGTGTGTTATAAGTCGAATGTTAAGGTTTTCACACGGGCCGGGACCGCGGGCATGCCATGGCCGTGTGAAGTTTGGCGATAGAAGCTCGAGTTTTAAGCACGGTTAGGAGACATGGGCGTGTCTCAGGTTTACACGGGCGTGTCCTAACTCACATGGGCGTGTGACCCCTTTTTCAATGAAAAGTTTTCGATTGAGTTTTGAAAGTTTATGGACATGAGTTTAAGGCCTCGTAGGCCTATGAAAAGTACAAGTTGATTAAGAAAGATAAGTTCTCAATTCGGAACAAAATTTTATAGCCCGTAAGTACTTGATTAAGCAAGTTCAAGCATAGTAACTTCTCGTATTCGGTCTAAGCCTCGGACTCGGGTATGGGGTGTTACATTTAGTGGTATCAGAGCTACGGTTTAGTCGGTTCTAGGACTAACATAGCATGAGCACGAGTCTAGCTATACATGCCATACGTAAGAATGTTTTTATAATGATAGTGTGACGACTCCTGATGACTTAAATTATGTTTATATATATAGTAAATGGATCCTGAAAGAGATATGACGGATGACGTAGAAAATAATGCGCCGGCTTCCGCTGAATGGACGGTGCCGAACGAGAATGAAAATAGACCCACTACGGTGAGTCAAGAAGGAGGAGAAGGGGCTAGAGAAGCCTTCCTCCACATGATGAATACGTGGTATTCGTGAGTTCGCTCGTATGAATCCAAATGTACAACCCCTCCACCCCCACCTGCTCCACAACCTATTCCAAAGAGCCCCTCAAGTAGTAGAGGTGGTAAGAGGAGACAAACCTCTAGTTGATAGGATCAGAAACATGGGGCGTAAGAATTTTGGGCGAAAAGAGAAGATGATCCGAAAAAGCCGAGTTTTGGTTAGAAAATACCATCGTGGTATTTAATGAGCTATCATGCACACTGAGGAAAGTATGAAGTGTGTAGTCTCCTTTTTAGAGATTCTTCCTATGAATGGTGGAACACCCTTGTATCGATGGTACTAAGGAGAAGATCACATGGGAATTCTTCCAAGAAGAGTTCAAGAAAAAGTATATCACCAAAGATTTGTAGATCGAGAAAAGAAAAGAATTTTTAGAGTTAAAGCAAGGCAAGATGTCGGTGACCGATTATGAGCGTGAGTTTGTGCGACTCAAAGAATACGCTTGAGAATGCGTGTCCACCGAGGCCATCATGAGCAAAAGATTTGAAGATGGGCTAAATGAGGACATCAAACTGCTTGTTGTTTGTACTAGAATTAAAAGAATTTGTTGTGCTAGTGGAGAGAACTTGTAAAGCCAAGAGCTAGTAAAAGAGTAGAGAAAGTCCTGAAATTGAGTCTTGTGACTCTAGAAAGAGACAAGAGAATAAGTCATTCCAATCCTCATCCAAGAAGTCAAGAGGTTTACCTACCCGATCGGCTACTTCCATTGGGTTTTCAAAGAAAGACAACAAGAAATGCAGATTCGAGAAATAAAGCACGCACTACTTCGATCGCTAGTGTGGGGAACTTTCAATCTGAAAGACCCGAATGCCCACAGTGTGGCAGACGTTATCTTGGAGAATGCCGAGTGCACGAAAATGCATGTTTTAGATGTGGCTCCCAAGACCACTACATAAAGGATTGTCCAGAGACAATGAAAGAAGAAAGAGCTCAGAACCCGAGATCCGGGAGTATGGTCAGAGGAAGACCGCAGAGAAACCCAAGAAGTGGGGCAAGAGGAAGAGGTAACCCTAGAGAGCAGGCCGCGAGACCCGAGGGCAGGGCACCTGCACGGACTTATGCCATTCGCGCTCGCAAAGAGGCATCTTCCCATGATGTTATCACGGGTACCTTTTCTCTTCATGATGTTAAAGTTATTACTTTAATAGATCCCTGATCTACACACTCTTACATTTGCATGAAATTGGTATCCGATTTGAGTATGCCTATAGAGTTTACAGAATTTGTGATTAGAGTGTCTAATCCTTTAGGCAAGAGTGTGTTAGTGAATGAAGTATGTAGAGAATGTCCATTAATGATTAGAGATCATTGTTTTAAAGCAAACCTTATGTTGTTACCATTTGACGAGTTTGATCTCATTCTCGGTATGGACTGGTTAACTGCCCATAATGTAATAGTTAATTGTGGGAAGAAATAAATTGAAATGAGATGTGAGAATGGGGATATCCTCCATATAGAATCAGATGAACAAAGTGGATTGCCAGTATTGATTTCTCATATGACGGCATAGAGATTTATAAGAAAGGGGTATGAGGCTTATTTGGCCTTTGTGATGAATGATAAAGAAACAGAGTTAAAGATTGAGTCCGTACCGATAGTATGTGAGCACATTGATGTTTTTCCCGAAAAATTATCAGGATTACCTCCAATCAGAGAAGTTGAGTTCAGTATTGAGCTAGCTCCCGGTACTGTACCAATATCTATTACTCCTTACAGAATGGCTCCAACAGAGTTGAAAGAGTTGAAGATACAGTTGCAAGAGTTAACAGACAAAGGCTTTGCAAGGTCAAGTTGTTCTCCCTGGGGTGCTCTAGTTTTATTTGGGAAAAAGAAGGATGGCACTATGAGATTGTGCATAGATTACCGTCAGCTTAATAAAGTGATAGTAAAGAACAAGTACCCATTGCCAAGGATCGATGATTTGTTCGATCAATTGAAAGGAGCCACCGTGTTCTCTAAGATGGACTTGAGATCGGGGTATTACTAGTTAAGAGTAAAGGAGTCAGATGTATCCAAGATTGCTTTTCGAACAAGGTATGGGCATTATGAATTTTTAGTCATGCCTTTTGGTTTGACCAATGCTCCTGCGGTATTCATGGACTTAATGAACCGCATCTTCAGACCATACCTCGACAAGTTTGTAGTCGTTTTTATTGACGACATACTGGTTTATTCCTGAGATGAGAATGAGCATGCTGAGCACCTACGGATAGTTTTACAGATTCTTCGAGAAAATTAGTTGTATGCCAAGTTCAGTAAAAGTGAGTTTTGGCTCAATGAAGTTGGATTTCTAGGGCATATTGTCTCAGGAGAAGGGGTTCGAGTAGACCCAAGTAAGATCTCGACTATTACGGATTGGAAACCACCGAGGAATATCTCTGAGGTTAGAAGTTTCCTAGGTCTAGCCGGCTATTATAGACGATTTGTCAAGGGGTTTTCCATGATTGCAACCCCGATGACAAAGTTGTTACAGAAAAATGTGAAGTTCGAGTGGACAGAAATATGCCAACAAAGTTTCGAAAAATTGAAAGCATTATTGTGAAGCTCCGGTTTAGTACAACTTTGAGACGGGGAAAGAGTTCATAGTTTACAAATGATGCATCCTTAAATGGATTAGGTCATGTGTACTTATGCAAGAAGGCAAAGTGATTGCTTATGCCTCAAGACAGTTAAAGCCTCATGAGAAGAATTATCTGACGCACGACCTAGAGTTAGCTGCCATAGTCTTCGCATTGAAGATATGGAGACATCATCTATATGGTGAGAGATGTCGGATCTTCACCGATCACAAAAGTTTGAAGTACTTGATGACGCAGAAAGAGTTGAATTTAAGGCAAAGGAGATGGTTAGAGTTGATAAAAGACTATGAGTTAGTCATTGACTACCATCCAGGAAAGGCGAATGTTGTCACCGATGCTTTAAGCAGAAAGTCCTTATTTGCATTAAGAGCAATGAATTCACGGATAATTTTATCTGATGATGGTTCCATTATAGCTGAGTTGAGAGCTAGACCAATATTCCTCCAAGAGATTTCTGAGGCTCAGAAAGAAGATAGCGAATTACAAGTCAAAAGAGCTCAGTGCGAGTCAGATGTTGAATTTGACTTTCGGATTAGTTCTGAAGGATATTTGATGTTTAAAGGTAGAATTTGTGTACCGAGAAAAGAGGAGCTTATTTAAAGAATTTTGCATGAGGCACATAACGGGTGTTTGTCTGTACATCCGGGTAGTACTAAAATGTATAATGATTTGAAGCAACAGTATTGGTGGTCAAAATAAAGAGAGATATTTTGGAATTTGTTTCAAATGTATGATTTGTCGCTAAGTAAAGTCTGAACACCAAGTACCTTCAGCTTGCTTCAACCCATTTTAGTTCGGAGTGGAAATAGGACCAGTATTACTATGGATTTTGTAACGGGTTTACCGTTGTCTCCGAGCAAGAAAGATGTCAGTATGGGTTGTGGTTGATGGACTTACTGAAGTCACCCCATTTTATACCTGTCGAGAGTTGATTACTCACTAGACAAGTTGGCAAACTTGTATGTTCCGTAAATAGTAAGACTTCATGGAGTTCCCTTGTCAATCATATCGGATAAAGATCCGAGATTCACATCCGTGTTTTGGAAGAAGTTACAAGAGGCCTTGGGTACAAAGTTGAACTTTAGTATCGCTTTTCATCCTCAAACCGACATCAATCGTAGAGGTTAATTCAAGTGCTCAAGGATATGCTCGATGTTGTATTCTAGAGTTTCGAGGCAATTGGGAAAGGTTTCTCCCATTGGTAGAATTTGCCTACAATAATAGTTTTCAGTCAAGCTTGAGGATGGCTCCTTATGAGGCTTTATATGGGCGTAAATGCAGAACGCCTTTATTTTGGACTGAACTCAAAGAAAACCAAATTCACGGGGTTGATTTGGTTAGAGAAGTGAAGAGAAAGTAAGAGTGATACGAGAGTGCTTAAAATCGCCTTGAGATGCATGTAAATCTTACTCGGATTTAAAAAGAAAAGAGATAGAGTATCAAGTTGGAGATAAAGTTTTCTTGAAAGTGTCACCTTGGAGAAAAGTTCTCAGATTTGGCCGAAAAGGCAAGTTGAGTCCACGTTTTATTGGACCGTATGAGATTACTGAGAAAGTTGGGCCTGTAGCTTACAGATTGGCTTTGCCATCAGAGTTAGAAAAGATACATGATGTGTTTCACGTGTCAATGTTAAGACGCTACCTATCAGACCCTTCGCATGTAATTCCCCAGTCAAAGGTAGAGATTCATCCCGACATGACTTATGGTGAAGAACCAGTCAAGATATTAGCTCGGGAAGTGAAGCAGCTAAGAAAGAAAAGTATTGCCTTAGTGAAAGTATTGTGGCAAAGACATGGAATAGAAGAAGCCACATGGGAACCGTAAGAGAGTATGAGAAACCAAAGACTAAACCTTTTCATCGGTAGAGATTTTCGAGGACGAAAATCCCTAAGGGGAGAATTGTAATGTTCCCGATTTAGGGCCTAGTCGGAATAGTGGTGCGAGACCATGAATCCGAGGTGAATTTATGAGTTTTAAGGTTCATGCCATGTTTGCATGTTAGTGTGAAAGTTTCATGAAGCAATTTTGCTAAAATGAAGTTGAATGGTCAAAAGGACCAAATTGCAAAAGTTGTAAATGTGAGTTTCTAGAAGCATTTTGTATGAAATAGCTTTAGAATATTAATTATGAGTCCTTAAATAGCAATTTGCCCAAATTATAAATTTTGGACAAAAATGGACATGAGTTAGTAAAATAGAAATTTTTAAAGAGAAGGGCATTTTGGTCATTTGTCTAATAAGTGATTAAAATAGGAAAAAGATGATAAAATTTCATTCATCTTCTTCCTTCCAATGCCGAATATTTGAAGACTCCATAGCTATGGTTCTTCATTTTTTTCAAGCTTGCTAGTAAGTTCATCTTAGCCCCGTTTTTAATATTCTTCGTGTTTTTGAAGTCCTCGTATTATGAATTAGCTATTTTTAGCTATAAAATAAGCTAAGATGCATGTTCAAAAATTTCATCTATGAATGACATGCTTGTTAAATGATGTTTTATGGAAGATTATGAGAGTTAGATGTTAGATAAACATCTTTTCCTTAATGAATTTCATGAAATATGATAGTATGGACTAGTTTGTAATAGTTATGAAATTAGTCATACCTACTAGAAATAATGAGAATTGATGATTTCTATAGTAGAGAAAATGAATCAGCTAAGCATGTAGTCTAAGAAAGTTGAATGAAAATTATTTTACGAGCCTTGGGGCAAAAGTGCAAATATGAGAAAGTATAGGGGCAAAATAGTAATTTTTCCCAAGTATGAGTAAAGGGTCAATTTAGTCAATGTGAATATTAAATGATCTATTTATGACTATAGATCAAGAAAAACGAAGCCCGGATCGAAATCGAGGCAAGAACAAGGTCGAGGACTAAATTACATACCTAGCTACATTTTGTATATTGAGGTAAGTTTGTATGATTTCTAAGCTTTATGATTTATATCATCGAATTGCTTAGTATAATGTACAATGTTATTATGAAAAACGTTTAATTTTATGTTAAACAAAGAAATTAAGGAGATCAAGCATGAGAAAGCCCCGATTGAAGTTGAATAACTTAGGATACTCGATCTACCACATGAAACAAGAAAGTCCGTATAAGACCAAGCCGAGGCATGGCATCGGCAAGCAAGCAAGATATCATGTAAGTCCAAGGCAAGCTTGGCATTGAATAAGATATCATGTAAGTCCAAGGCAAGCTTGGCATTGAATAAGATATCATGTAAGTCCAAGACAAGCTTGGCATTGAGTAAGTTATCATGTAAGTCCAAGGCAAGCTTGGCATTGAACAAGTTATCATGTAAGACCAAGGCAAGCTTGGCATTGAAAAGTTATCAAGAGAAAGAGATCCCATATAAGTCCAAGTTAAGGCATGGCATTGGTGAGAACAAGAAAGACTTCGTATAAGTCCATGTTAAGTCATGGCCTCGAAATTTAGATGAGATTTAGTATCCTCGGTTATTCATATAAATTCATCGGGCAAACGAGTTAAGCTCCAAGAGATAACAAGAAAGCTAAGTAAGTAAGGTTATTATCAAGTGATAAAGAATATTATTCATGTTATGAATGATGAATTAGAAATTATGAATATTATGTTCAAGTATGCTGATCAATGTGATCTAGTGATACAGGTACTTTGTTTGCCTATCAAGTATGAGACTAGTAAGTTTCATGAGTTATGTAAGAATCAAGTATGAGTAAGTAAGCTTTATAGCTGAAATTTATGATGCCATTGTTTATGTCAAATGGTTTATATTAAGCAAGTATGTTGCTATGTGCATTATGCAAACTTACTAAGCTAAATGCTTACGTCTTTTATTATTTCTTTCTATGTAGTCCCGCCAAGCTAACTTGTGGATCGTTGAAGTCGGAGTTCGAATCACACTATCAACCGCTATTTTGGTATAGCCAAGTTGTTTATTTAAGTATGGCATGTATAGGAAACATTTCATTTTGAGTATATGTCTTAGAAAGGGGAAAAGCATGGGCTATCAAGTTTATTATTATTCTTTTGTAAATGGCTAAATGATTGGCCAAGATTGACTAAGTATGTATGTTATTGATATCAATGGAGCATGTTATATTGTTCATTAAAGTTGTAGTGATTTGAGTTGTTGAGATAGTATGAATTTGCTCTTGATTTCGGGGTGGCAATTGGCTTGGTAAATAGCCTCTAAGTGCCCACACGCAGTCGACACACGCATGTGTGTCTAAGCCGTGTGTACCCTACACCATTGCACCTTAAGTCAAAATATCAAGTTGTAGTACACGGTCTAAGTCCACGGGCGTGCCATGGCCGTGTGTTATAAGTCGAATGCTAAGTTTTCACACGGGCCGGGGACCGCGGGCGTGCCATGGCCGTGTGAAGTTTGGCGATAAGCTCGAGTTTTAAGTGCGGTTAGGAGACATGGGCGTGTCTCGAGTTTACACGGCGTGTCCCAACTCACATAGGCGTGTAACCCTGTTTCAATGAAAAGTTTTCGATTGAGTTCCGAAAGTTTACGGACATGAGTTTAAGGCCTCGTAGGCCTATGAAAAGTACAAGTTGATTAAGAAAGATAAGTTCTCAATTCGGAACAAAATTTTATAGCCCGTAAGTACTTGATTAAGCAAGTTCAAGCATAGTAACTTCTCGTATCCGGTCTAAGCCTCGGACTCGGGTATGGGGTGTTACTGTAACAGCCCCTTGCTTGTAACCAAAAATGACTTGAACAACCACTTTATTTAATTTTTAACAGCCTTGAATTGTAACGGTTATGACTTGAAAAGACTCCTGCAATAAACACATTAAAATGAGCTTATTAAACACAATTAAACACTTAACTTCAATAAATGAACTAAAACTTATTCATCAATTATTCCAGCAACTAGTTTAATTAAATGAAGCATAATTAATTAAACTTAAACTCATGCATCAATAAATTATCCTAGTAACTAGATTAATTAGAAAAGCATCTATTAAATGAAGTTCAATAATAACTCAATTATTAAAACTAAGATGAGTTGAATTAATGACCAGCAACTCATTTATTAATCTAAGATGAGTTATTAACTAAGATGAACTCAATTAACTAAAATGAACTCAATTAACTAAGATGTGTAATTTATTCAAACAACTTAATTAAAAATAAAGTCCAACAACTCAATTTATTAACAAACTGAAATTAAACGTCTCATTTCGCACTTGGGCCCCTCGAGTTTAGGCCAATCTTGATGTCGATGAGATGTATCGAAACATGATGCGACCGGGATCGCATCACAATTAGTCCAACATGTAATTTTGGCAAAATTACCATTTTGCCCTCGTACTCTTAATTCTTTGCAATTTAGTCTCTAGGCTCGGAAAATGAAATTCATGCAATTTTTCCCTTACCCAAGCCTAGCCGACTTCTATACATACTAATAGTAGCCCATATTTTTCACAAATTCACAAATTTACCACATAATATTTTCTATTTTTCAACTTAGTCCCTATTTGACAATTTTACTAAAAATTCCTTTACAAAAGTGGTTTATCTAACAACAACCATTCATTTTCTATTATCAAACTTGAAAACTCAAACATGTACATAAATGGTAAAACCCTAATAGTTTAACAGTTTTGTAAATTAGTCCTCGGGCTAGCTAGATTAAGCCACAATGATCCCGGAAACATAGAAATCATTAAAAACGGGACAAAAATACTCACCAATTGAGCTTCAAAGAAGCCGAACACTAGATGAGTAAAAATGGCTTCTTTCCCTTCAATGTTCGGTTGAACATTGATGAAGAAAGCTGATAGCAAATTTGATTTGATTTTAACTTATCATTTATTATTTAATTACTTAATCTACCTTTAAAATTAATCCAAATTACAAAATTGCCAAGACATTATCATCCACTAACACACTAATGGTCTAATTACCATATAAGGACCTCCACTTTAAAGTTCCATAGCTATTTAATACCTTTAGCTATTAGAACTCAACTTTTACACTTTACGCGATTTAATCCTTTTTATCCAATTAAGCAAGCAAACAATAGAATTTCTTAACGAATTTTTTATACGGTAACACTATCATGCTGTAAACCATAAAATAATAACAAAATAAATTTTTTGACCTTGGATTTGTGGTCCCAAAACCACAGTTCTGATTTCATTGAAAATGGGCTATTACAACTCTCCCCCCTAAAGGGATTTTCATCCCCGAAAATCTTACCAAAAAAGAGGTTCGAATATTGCTTTCTCATTACTTCCTTGGGTTCCCAGGTGGCTTCTTCTATTTCGTGTCGTTGCCAGAGAACTTTCACTAAAGCTATGTTTTTATTCCTCAATTCTTTCACCTCTCAAGCTAGAATTTTGATAGGTTCTTCATTGTATGTCATATCAGGTTGAATCTCGACATCCGTCGGGGAGATAACATGTGAAGGGTCAGATTGGTATTGTCGTAACATAGACACGTGAAAGACATTATGAATTCTTTCAAGTTCTGGCGATAAAGCTAATCGGTATGCAACAATTTTGATTCTTTCAGTAATCTCGTACGACCCGATAAATCGCGGACTCAGCTTCCCTTTGCGACAAAATCGAAGAACTTTCTTCCAGGGCGATACTTTCAAAAATACTCTATAACTGACTTGGAACTCTATGTCTTTACGGTTAAGATCCACATATGATTTCTGACGATCTAAAGCTGCTTTCAAACTATGTCGGATCACTTTTACTTTTTCTTCAGTCTCGCGAATCAAATCAACCCCGTGTATCTTTTTCTCACTAAGTTCGGTCCAGTATAACAGAGTTCGGCATTTACAACCATACAAAGCCTCATACGGTGCCATTTTTATGCTCGACTAAAAACTGTTATTATACGCAAATTTAACCAACGGTAAATATTTCTCCCATTTGCCTTCGAACTCTAGTATACAACATCGAAGCATATCTTCGAGAATCTGAATTACGCGCTCAGACTTACCATCGGTCTGAGGGTGAAATGTAGTGCTAAAATGCAACCGCCTACCAAGAGTTTCCTGTAACTGTCTCCAAAATCGTGATGTAAACCGCAGATCTCTATTCGAAATAATGGAGACTGGCACTCTGTGTAACCTAACAATATCAAAAACATATAATTTAGCTAATCTTTCAAGTGAGAAATCTGTACGTACTAGAATAAAATGTGCGGACTTCGTCAAACGGTCTATGATAACCCATATGGCATCTTTCTTTCTCGGTCTAAACCCTAAACCTGAAACGAAATCCATAGTAACTCTATCCCATTTCCACTCCGGTATCATCACTGGCTGTAACAGTCCTGAAGGTACCTGATGTTCAACTTTAAGTTGCTGACATACCAAACATCTCGATACAAAGTCAGATATCTCACGTTTTATTCCCTACCACTAGTACATCTGTCTCAAATCACTATACATTTTATTGCTTCCCAGATGAACAGAAAAGCTACCACTATGAGCTTCATGTAATATTCTCTAAATGAGCTCTGGATTTTTCGGTACACAAACTCTACCTCTGAACAATAAACAATCATCGGGTCCTATCTGAAATTTTGAATCAGTAGTTGACTCACACTGTACCCGTTTAGCTAACAACTCACTATCACATTTCTGAGCTTCGCAGATCTGCTATAAAAACATCGATTTAGCTTTTAATTCGGCTAAGATTGAGCCATCATCAGATAACATTAGTCATGTATTCGTCGCTCGCAGAGCAAGTAAGGATTTTCTACTCAAAGCATCAGCAACTACGTTTTCTTGTCTCGGATGATAATCAATGATCAACTCATAATCTTTTAATAACTCAAGTCATCTACGTTGTCTCAAATTCAGATCTTTCTACGACATTAAATACTTTAAAATCTTGTGCTCGATAAATATGTGACATTTTTCTACGAACAAATGGTGTCGCCAAATTTTCAATGCAAATACAATAGCTGCTAACTCTAAGTCATGTGTCAGATAGTTCTTTTCGTGACTGTCTGGAAGTATAAGCTATCACTTTGCCTTCTTGCATTAAGACACAGCCTAAACCATTCAATGATGCATCGCTGAAAATCACAAATTCTTTACCCAATTCAGGCTGAACCAGAACTGGTGCTGCAGTCAATAGTGCTCTCAACTGGTTGAAACTTTGCTGACATTTATCAGACCATTCAAACTTCACATCTTTTTGTAATAACCTTGTCATCGGTGTAGCTATCATAGAGAACCCTTTGACAAATCTTTGATAATAACCAGCTAATCCCAAAAACTTCTGACTTTAGATACATTTCTCGGTGGTTTCCAGTCAACAACTACGAAAATCTTACTCGGATCAACTCTGATGCCTTCGGCCGATATTATATGTCCTAGAAAACTGACTTCTCAGAGCCAGAACTCGCATTTTCTAAATTTAGCAAATAATTATTTATCTCACAGAGTTTGCAAAATAATTCTCAGATGCTAGGCACGTTCAGTCTCGTCTCGAGAATATATCAGAATATTATCAATAAATACCACAACAAATCTGTCTAAATACGGTCTGAAGATTCTGTTCATCAAATCCATAAATACCGCAGGTGCATTAGTTAAACTAAACGCCATTACAAGAAATTCATAGTGTCTGTACCTGGTTCTGAATGCAGTCTTTGGCACATCTGAATCTTTCACTCATAGTTGATAGTAACCGGAACAGAGATCAATCTTCGAGAATGGTGTGACACCTTTCAACTAATCAAACAAATCGTCAATTCGAGGCTGTGGATATTTGTTCTTAATTGTAACCTTGTTGAGCTGACGGTAGTCAATACATAATCTCATCAATCCGTCCTTTTTCTTAATGAACAGAACTGGTGCACCCCAAGGTGAAAAACTGGGTCGAGCAAAACCCTTATCTGTCAACTCTTGCAACTGTGCTTTCAACTCTTTTAACTTGGTAGGAGCCATTCTGTAAGGTGTTATCGATATCGAGATGTTCCTGGTACAAGTTTTATAGCAAACTCGACTTCTATAATCGGTGGTAATCCAGGTAACTCCTCTGGAAACACATTGGAATACTCACAAACCACTAGCACTGATTCAAGCTTCGATTCAGACACTTTAGTATCGAATACATAAGCAAGGCAAGCATTACAACCTTTTCTCACATATTTCTACGCTGACATAGCTGATATCACAATAGACAATCCATTCAGATTATCTGATTCAATACGAAGCGTCACACCATTTTGACATTTTAATACAATTAGCTTTTGTCTATAATTTATAATAGCATCGTGCAGAGTTAGCCAATTCATGCCCAAAATCATATCGAATTCATTAAACTGTAATAGCATCAAATCAGCCAAAAAACTGTATCCCCGAGTAATCAAAGGACAATTATTGTAGACTTTATCAACTATCACATACTGGCCTAAGGGGTTTGACACTTTAACAACGAATTCAATGGACTCAACAGGTAAATTTTTACTAGATACTAAATTTGTGCAAACATACGAATGGGTTGATCCCGGATCAATAAGTATCATAAATAGAGAAAGTACCGGTAATAACATGGCCCAAAAGCATCCGCGCAAGTGCGAATAGCATAAGCCCTAGCTGGTGCTCGTGCCTCGGATCTCACAGCAGAGTCTTTCATCACGCCACGACTACCACTCACATTTTCGAGATTACGAGGTGGTCTACCTCTCGCAGCAGCATTGCTCAATCTCATGGTCTGAGCTTTCTCTTTCTCAGATTTCTTTTGGCAATCTCTAAGATAATGGTCTAAGGAACCACACCTAAAGCACACTCTGCTCTTCACTCGAAACTCACCATAATGTGGTCTGTTACAGTGCTTACATTCGAGTCTGGCATCTCTGACACTACCCACACTCGCTACAGATGTAGCTTGTTGTTTAGGACTGGAGTGTCTGGTACCTCTGTCTCTACTACAATATCCCATAGAAGCAATAGAATGATAGTGATGTTCTTTTGATTTCTTCGATGCTGACTAGTATGACTTTCCCGTCAATCTCTTTCTCGAATATCTAGCTTCAAATTTAACGTGTCTTTTCTCTTTACTCAGCTCTTCGGCTTTATGTACTCTTTCAACTAAAATAATAAATTCTTTCAACTCAAGGATCCCGACTAAAAGCTTTAGATCCTTGTTTAATCCATCTTCAAATCGCTTACACATTACAGTCTCGGTCGGAATGCACTCTCGAGCATATTTACTCAATCGAACAAATTCCTGTTCATATTCAGACACTGTCATACGACCCTACCTGAGCTTGAGAAATTCATTATGTTTCTGATCCAGACCTCTGACTAATATATTTCTTTCAAAACTCGATTTGAAAGAATTCCCAAGTGACCCATTCTCTCGGCACTACAGAAGCCAATGTATTCCACCATTGATAAGCCGAATTTTTTAGTAGAGATACTACACACTTAAGACATTCAACCGGTGAACAAGATAATTCGTCAAGAACCCTGATGGTATTCTCTAACCAAAATTTAGCTCTCTCAGGATCATCTTTGGTAGTAGCTCGAAATTCTTCGGCCCTGTACTTACAAATCTTATCAACAAGAGGCTTACTAACTCTAATTGGTTCCGTACTTTGAGGAATCGCATGAACTGGTTGGGGAACAAGAGGGGGTGGAGGTTGTTGAGTAGCCGGGTTTGTCCGTACAAACTCGGTGAACCATTCATTCATCATCTGGAAAAAGGCTTCCTTAGCCTTTCTTCCCCAGCCCTCAGATATAGGCCTCATACTGCTCGAAGCTACTCCGTGAATGAAGGCTTGAGTGATGCTCTCTACTTCATCGGAATCAGCTCAGTTGGATGTCATTGCTAAATGAAAACATGTTTTAAAACGGTCAGGAGATAGCACACTATCACAGGTTATAAAATGGCATGTGTAGCTAGACTCATACACGCTACGTTCAGTCTGAGAATCCCCTAAACGGTAGCTCTAATACCAATAAATGTAACACCCCTAACTCGTATCCGTCATCGAAACAGGGTTATAGAGTATTACCAGAGTTTACAGTACAAACAAATAAATTTTCGATCATTTCATAACTTATCAATATTCATAATAAAATTAATCAAAATCATTCATACTATCCCTTATATGAGCCCTAGAGGCCCAAAATATGCGTTAGAAACAAGTCGAGACTAAATCAGAAACTCGTAGAACTTTTTAGAAAACATTGCAAAATTTCAAAGCTCCAGGGGTCACACGGCCGTGTGACTCACACGGCCAAGAGACACGCCCGTGTCTTAGGCCATGTAGGCATTTGGAATAGGGACACACGGTCATGTCCTAGCTCGTGTCCTTACCCGTGTAACTCACTGATGTGGGTCACACGGCCAAGCCACACGTCCATGTGCCAGGTCATGTACCCTTCGAAGTATCCTTACACGCCCGTGTGCCAGGCCGTGTGCTAGGCCATGTAACAGCCTGACTTGTAACCCTTTAAAACTATAGGGGACACACAGCTACACGGCTTAGACACACGCCCATGTCTCTACCCGTGTGGACGCAAATAGACCATTTTACAAGCCACATTTCTCACCCAATTTGGCACCAACCTACACCCAAAAATGCACGCATACACTAGCTATAATCAAGCATCCAAAACAAGTATGAGCAAGCTTTAGACATGTGATATATTCACATACAACCAATATGCCCTTAGGCACCTCAAATGACAAGTATAATTATGTTCAACCATGTTATCCATGTAACCAAGTAATCAACTAACTTTTATGTATAATTGCATCAATACATACCATGTAAATTATATACCAAAACTTACCATTTAGTATCAATTGTACCACTTATTCAATAGCATCAAACACACATATATGCTTACCATAAATGTAACACCCCTCACCCGTATTCAACGCCGGAATAGGGTTACGGAGCATTACCAAACTTATAACACATTTTAAACATACTTTCCTCATACAATTAATCAATACATGAAATTATCATTCAATCTCAATCAATATGTCCCTATTACGAGCCTACAAGGCCCTAAACATGCTTTAGGAGTGGTTCGGGACTAAACTGATAACTTAAGAAACTTTTACGAACTTTGAAAATTTTTCTCAAAACAGGGAACACACGCCCGTGTGGCTAGGCCGTGAGTCTCACACGGCCACCAGACGCGCCCGTGTCATAGGTCGTGTAGACATTCAAAATAGGAGCACATGGCCGTGTCCCAGCCCATGTCTGACACCGTGTAACTCTCTAACTTGGGTCACACGGCCAACACACACGCCCATGTGACTAGCCCGTGTGCCCTAAAAATGACCATACACGCCCGTGTGCCAGACCGTGTACTAGGCTGTGTCAAACTTGTAGGGTATACGGACTTATGCCACACAGCCAAGTCACACGCCCGTATGTGAGGCCGTGTGGAGCATACTGACTTGATTTCAATTTCAACACTAGGGGGCACACGGCCGTGTTACATGACCGTGTGTCACACACGGCTAAGACACACGACCGTGTCTCTGCCTGTGTGGACAAAATTAGGCTATTTACCAAGCCAATTTGCCACCCACAATCTCATGTACCTAAACAACCCAAATGGCACCAATTCATAGCACAATTAAACATCTATTCTAGCCACATTCAAGACAATTTCATACCATTTCTAATACTAATAACTAACATGCTTATAACTTATGTTTTTCTCAATCAAAACATACTAAAACATATACACCAATCAACTAGTTAAACCTTTACCAATCATATATTATTTTGTACCATTTCACAAGTACGTTACCAATTCCACAAAATTCATAATATAGGTCATTCACATATCCACCCATGAACTCAAATATCAACCATATATGCACATATAGGCATATAACCAAATCCACCAATTTAAGCCAAATCTCATGGCTATATTTACAAACCAAAACATATACATTTACAAGTCATTACAAATGAACAAAATCATTATCAATCCATAATTAAAATGACTCAAAATGCCTATACATGCCATATACTTAAAATAACAAAGTTCAAAGGTACCAAGCGATAGGTGGTTGTGTGAAACGATCTCCGACGATCCCCGAATCTGAGCTAGCTTCGATATCACTATAAAACACAGGAAAATGCACAAAGTAAGCTATAAATCTTAGTAAGCTCGTATGAAATAAACTTAATACAATCACATAAATATAACTCAATAATTTGAATACAATAACATGTAGCTTATATTAGCAACAAACCTTTCAAATATTCTTTCACAAAATTGTATACTTTCATCATCATTTCTCGATTCAATGCTAAAATAATTTATACACATACCTGTACCATCTCGTACAATTCTCATATACATTCTCGTATTTCATTTTCCCGTTGAACCGTTCTGAAACACCCCACACCCGGCTCACGAGCCTGGACCGGATCTGGTATGTTCCTTAAGTAAACTGGTTACGAAATTCTTTTATTACCAGAGGAAAACTTGTGCGATTTTTAAAAACTATTGTTTTGGGTTGGGCTTGAGTTAAAAACCCATTAATCTTATTTTAAAGTCCAATTAATTAAGATAAAAAAAACAATTAGGGTTTATTTTTAAAGAAATAAATTTTACTTAACTTTAATTGAAAATAATTCGTAACATAGTAATTAAAAATAAAAGTAAGGAAATGTAACTTATGGCCTTATTACATCAAGAAAAATCCCAAAATAAAATTAAAATACTTAAATAAATTTAAATATCCATATTGAATAAAACTTCAAGCTGAGCATGGCCATCCCTAAGCTTCCACCGAACCCGGTCCATTATTGATCGTCACCTGAAAAATAGTCCCACAACGGGGTGAGTCAACAGACTCAATGTGTACACAACACTAAAATTCAATAGATCAGGCATACATTTTTCATATCCAATACTTAATTCATATAACAGATAAAAATGATGATGCAACCCAAACCCAAACCTAGGTGCCATCCGCTACACATCCCCGTACCAACTTGCACACCGTGGGGACTACTAAGTCAACCCTCCATCCGCTACACACCATCGAGCTGCGATCAGCTGCGATCGACGTGCTCATCGCCCATACAAAATTTGTGGCATAGCCACGGATAATTGTGTCATGAGACACCACATTCAGATAATGTAACCGAAGTTACCACATTCAGATAATGTGAACGAAGTCACCACATTCAGATAGTGAGACCGTAGTCATCACATTCACTTCCCCTTTTTCATATATCCCGAATGACCCATATTATTCATATCATGCATATCCTACTTAAATTCACATTCTTATAAATTTTCACATGTTATAAATATAACATATTTCGTAATCCTAATAGGAGTAGGAAACGTGCTGAGTACTGCACTGTGCCATATTATGGTACCTTAGCCACATTCTTATAAACATGCATATTTTACATATTACCATCAATCTTATTAAAAGTTAGTGTGGGGTACACACCTGATTCGTTTAACGAAGTTCTTGAAATCCCGAGGAACCGATCTACTAATTTAGATCCTTAACTCCTATATTCGGCCAATCATTTAAACACATTAATAAACCTTTTTGGCTTTAAAACCAAATCCTAGTAGGATTTGTATACTAAAAACCTACCTTGTTGCCGATTGACTTAAGAATCAAGTCCCAAAACTTTGTTGTATTCCTTCTTGCATTCGGCCAATCATTAAAACACATCATAGGTTAGTTTCGGCTTTTGGGAATAAATCCAAATACTTAAAATAGGCTTTGGCCGAATGTCTTAAACACATACCTTTGTGATCTCAAATCCCGAAAAGTATCATTGCTTTCCTAGGGATGGCGAAATTCCTATAATCACATGTTAGGTTTTATCTAACATTAAAACTTAAAACAAGACCTTTGGATCTTATAGTTTCTTACCTTAGATCTCAAATATTCCTCCTTGTAGTCGATGGGCTGTAGAAACCCGAGAGATCCCCTTAATACTTCAATGATCGCTTCCTTGCTTAGATTCACAGGAGAGATTCTGGCTATGGCTTCTAATGGAGAGGAAAATATTCGGCTAGGTTCCAACAATTACTTAATTTCGGCTTGACAAAGGAAAAGAAAGAAAAGAAGAGAAGAGAGGAGAAAAGAAGGATTTTGGAGAGGAAAAGAATTGATGAAAGAGAGGCTACTTGGCCAAAGAAAATTCGGCAGAGAAGGAGAGTTTGGCTAGAGGATTTTCGGCAAACACTTAGAAAAGATGGAAGAATAGCCTTAATCTTCCTTCTTTAGCCGAAATTACTAGGCTAGAGTCCCCTACTTGGCCACCACTCTTCCTTTGTGATAACTTTATCACCTTAATTATCATAAATAAAAGAGTTTAAATCCAACATTTATCTCTTCAAAATAATCCAATTTAAAAATCCTTTATTTATCACCCTTTTTAATCGAATATTTATAAAAATAAAAGACCTCCTTTCTAGAAGCATGTGCCGTCCACCTCAGTCTTCTGGAAGCAAAAATAAAATCTCCTTTATTTGCTTCCCAAGTGACTCGAACTCAGGCCCATTCCTCTTGCATATGGCGCCATTTCCATAGGCCCTAAGTGGCATCTTCAGACCACTTTTCCAAGCCTGTTTGTGTGTCAAATATCACAAACTTTTTCTTTAAGGCCACCTTGCCTTAATTTCCCCTTTTAAACCTTAAAACTCGTCATTTCTAGGTCATTTCTAAGTTTCCAAAAATTTTCGTTCGGCTCAGAAACTTGACATTTTCTTACATTTCCAAGTTTCAGAATGTGCACTTTCCTATTTTGAATCATTTTCAAATCATTTCCATCCATTTCCAAGTTTCCAAAAATGTTCACTTTCCATTTTTTTAACTTAACATTTCCATACATTTTCGTGTTTCCAAAATTGTTCAAAATTTATTCTTAGTACATAAAACATGTTACTTCGCATAATTAAACCGAAAATGCATAGGCCCTTTCCAGGATGTTTCAGCCTACCCCTTAAAATAATTTCGTCCTCAAAATTTTCTAACTAAAATAATTGAGGGTATTGTTGTCGCATTGCCTCTTCTCGGTTCCCACGAAGCTTCTTCCGATCCATGATTGCGCCATAACACCTTGACTAGAGGAACTGACTTCCTCTATAGCACTTTCACATCATGTTCCAATATCCGAATCGGCTCTTCCTCGTAGGATAAGTCTGGCCTTAGCTCTACTTCTTCGACAGGTACCACATGAGACGGATCCGATCGGTAACGACGTAGCATGGATACATGGAATACGTCGTGCATCTGCCGCAACTCTGGTGGCAACTCCAATTGGTATGCCACTGCTCCAACTCGCTTCAGTACTCGATAGGGCCCTATAAACCTTGGGCTTAACTTCCCTTTGCGACCAAACCTCATCACCTTCTTCCAAGGCGAGACCTTCAGAAACACCTGGTCTCCCACTTCAAACTCTATTTCCTTCCGCTTAAGGTCTGCGTACGACTTACGCCTATCGAGGCTTCCTTTAATCGTGCTCGAATCATCTCAACCTTCTCTTCGCCGGCCACTAATTACGGACCCAAAACTCGGCGTTCTCTAGCTCACCCCAACAAGTAGGAGTTCGACACTTCGACCATACAATGCTTCATATGGTGCCATCCGAATGCTAGCTGATAGCCGTTGTTGTAGGCGAACTCACTAAAGGCAAATAGTCTTCCCAACTTCCTCGAAATCCATCACACGACCTCTCAACATATCCTCCAAAGACTTGAATAACTCGTTCGACCGCCTGTCGATTGTGGATGAAAAGCCGTAGTGAAGTCCAACTTAGTGCCTAAAGCTTGATGAAGTGCCCTTCGTAATCGAGACGTAAACCTTGGGTCTCTGTCGGAGATGATCGATCTTGGTACACCATGTAACCTCACAATTTCCGCCACATATAACTTAGCCAGCTTCTGAAGAGAATAGTCAACTCTTACCGGGATGAAGTGTGCGGACTTAGTCAAACGGTCCACTATCACCCATACCAAGTCTTTCTTAGTAGGCGTAAGGGGAAGCCCACTAACGAAATCCATGGTAATTCTCTCCCACTTCCATTGCGGAATCTCGATTGGTTGAAGCAATCCTGATGGAACTTGGTGTTCACCTTAACTTGCTGACACGTCAAACATTTCCCCACAAATTCAGTCACTTCTTGCTTAAGATCAGACCACCAAAATTGTTCCCTTCGATCTCTGTACAGCTTAATGCCTCCGGGATGCATAGCATAAGGGCTACTATGCGCCTCCCAAAGAATCCTTCGTCTTAACTCCTTGTCCTTCTAAGATACGGACTTTTCCTTTGTAACACAATACTCCTTCATCATTAACGCCATAATCCTTTAATTCCCGCTCGCACTTGTCGTAACTTAGCACTTAGATCCTTATCAACCAACTGTCCCTCTTTCACCTCCTTCACCATGTGGGCTTGACTTGAAACTCGCCAACAAGCTTCCATCATCGTGACAAACTTAAGTGAGCGAACATAGCCCTTAGATCCGATACAACCTTCCGACTTAGGGCATCGGCTACCACATTCGCCTTGCCTTGATGATATTCTATCGAATAATCGTAGTCCTTCAACAACTCCACCCACCTTCGTTGCCTCAAGTTCAACTCCTTCGAGTCAACAGATACTTAAGGCTCTTGTGGTCCGTGTAGATCACCGACCTTTCTCCATAGAGGTAGTGCCTCCAAACCTTAAGGGCGAAAACCATCATTGCGGTTCCAAGTCATGAGTTGGGTAGTTAACCTCATGAGGCCTTAGTTGCCAAGACGCATAAGCGACTACTTTTCCTTCTTGCATTAGCACACATCCTAATCCCGTGTGCGAAGCGTCACAAGACACCACAAAATCCTTCCCACCTCCTACTTGAATTAACACCGAGCCTCCGTCAACACCTTCTTAAGGTTGTCAAAGCTCTTCTGTTGCTTATCAGACCATTCAAAGGGTACTTCCTTCCTTAGTAACTTTGTCAAAGGCGCGGCTATTGACGAGAACCCTTCCACAAACCTTCTGTAATAGCCTGCCAACCCTAAGAAACTTCGAATCTCAGCCACGGACCTAGGTGGTTTCCAATCCAACACTGCCTCGATCTTCCTAGGGTCCACTCTTATTCCTTCTGCGGATACCACATGTCCTAGGAATGCCACCTCCTTAAGCCAAAATTCACACTTGCTGAATTTGGCATAGAGCTTCTTCTCCTTAATACTTGCAAAGACAATTCGGAG
The DNA here is from genome assembly GCA_025698515.1 of Gossypium sturtianum. NCBI lineage: Eukaryota > Viridiplantae > Streptophyta > Magnoliopsida > Malvales > Malvaceae > Gossypium > Gossypium sturtianum. Next base: position 65,555,403 of record CM046952.1, read on the forward strand.
GTGTTCATCATGCTCTTCTTCAGACTTGGAGTACACCAAAATATCGTCGATGAACACAACGACGAACCTATCCAAGTATGGTTGGAAAACTCGGTTCATCATATCCATGAACGCGGCTGGAGCGTTTGTCAATCCAAACGGCATCACCACAAACTCAAAATGGCCGTATCTTGTCCTAAAAGCGGTCTTATGGATATCTGCCTCCTTCACCTTCAATCGGTGATATCCCGACCTTAAGTCTATCTTTGAGAATATCATGCGGCTTCTTCACCGATCGAACAAGTCATCGATCCTTGGCAAAGGATACTTGTTCTTGATGGTCGACTTATTCAATCGACGGTAATCTATGCACATACGCATAGTTCCGTCCTTCTTCTTCTTACAAATGCGAATCTGTGCTCCCCATGGAGACACACACTGGTCGTATGAACCCACGATCCAACAACTCTTGGATTTGAGCCTTGAGCTCAACTAACTCCTTTGGCGCCATTCGGTATGGAGCGATTGACACAGAGCCGCTCTCGGCAAAGCAAGTCTATTCCAAACTCCACCTCCCTATCCGGGGTATTCACGCAATTCCTCCGTAAATACATCTTCAAAGTCTTTCGCCGTTCTAACTCCACCGACACCTTCTTCCTTTCCACCTAACGCACTTACGAAGGCTAAGAATGCCTTGCACCCTTTCTTAACCATTTTCTCGGCCTTCAATGCCGAAACTACGTTGGACGGTAGTTTCTTCTCTCTCCGATCATTACTACTACTTCATCCTCCGGGTCCTTAGTTCCATTCGTTTAGCCGCACAATCCAACACAACTCGGTGCTCTACTAGCCATCCATTCCAAGTATAAGTTCAAACTCCCGAAAGGTAGTTCCATTAAGTCACCAAAAGTTCACTCCTGAATCTCGGAGGTACATTCTCGAAGATCTTATCCACCATTACAGTTTGGCCTAATGGGCTTACTACGATTATCTCCCTATCGTAAAGTTTAGAGTCTAGGCCTAGTGTTTCCACTACACTACATGCAACATATGAATGGGTCGAGCCCACATCAATTAAGGCATAATAAGGCTTGCCATAAATAAGGAACGTCACGGTTATAACATCCGGTGCGTCTCGTCCTCCCTACGGTGCACCGCATAAACCAAACCCGTTGCCTTGCCTCGCATTAGCAAAGACCTCCGCCTGTGCTCCACGTCCTCTACCAAAGACCAGTTACCTCGATTACTCGAACCACGACCTCGTTGAGGTTGCTGTCCTCCTCCTCAACCAACGACTAACATTCTCGAGCGGTGGTCGACTTTCATCCGGTTTCTTAGGATAATCCTTGAGCATATGGTCCTTGGACCCACACCAAAAACATCCTCCCGTCTTTTTCCAGCACTCCCTAAGTGCTTCTTCCCACAATGTTCACAAGGACGATACTGCCATCCTGCACCAGCTTGCTGATTTTGCGGCCCATCAACTCTAGTCCTCTTTTGAGCCTTCCCAGACGATCCAAAACCTCTTTTGGGCCTATTCCGATCCACACCGATGCGCTTTGTAGAATCTTTGATTCCTCACCCACCTTGGCCTTTTCTACCAAAGCGAGAAAACTCCCGCTCTCGATGCGGTGCTATCAACGATCTCGAGATCATCCCTTAGCCTGTCCTCAAAACGGACACAGGCGCTCATGCTCAGTTGCCACTACTCCTCGAGCATATCGGCTCAACCTTAGGAATTCAGCCTCATACTCCGCCACGGACTTGTTCCCTTGAACCAGCCCCAGAAATGCCTTCCTTTGCTCATCAGTATACCTGGTTCCCACATACTTCTTCTGAAATGCCTCCTTAACATATTCCCGTGTCGATCCTCGGTAGTGGCACCATCCCGACAGTCAACCACCACCGATACGCTTCATCGCGTAACGATGCCACCATTCCTTTTAACTTCTCCTCGGAGGTCAAGTCAAGCTCATCCATGATGCGCTCTGTTGCTTCCAACCAAGATTTCACCGAACTGGGTGCCACACCGATACTCCACGAAACATTTCAGCTCCATTAGCTTGAAGCCGCTCGAGCACGGACTTACGGGTTCCCAAATTTCCTCCCCGCACGACCACCAACTCCAAAACTCGCAGAACACACTGCGACACAAAGATCATCCCCGTCTGAGCTTGTTTGCTCAACACCAACAAGCGGGGGGTGATGGTGGCGATGTATCTCATTGTCGGACCCTTGACTCGATCTAATGGGTTCGACACCGTCATCCTTCTTCTACCTCGTCCACGATGACCACGTCCTCTAGAGCTCATTTCTAACGTCGAACTCGATTAAGAAGTTTTATGAGTTAGTGCTTCGCTTCACTTGATTACCCGCGAAGGAATTTTATGACAAGAGTTTTAGGAGTGGTTCTTTCGTATTCATACATGCACACACGATCTTTTCATTCATTCGTACATTCATCAAACAATTATGAACCTTCATTCATTCGGAGAAAGGTTGTAGTTTTCATTGTTATCGCTTCTCCACTACCTGTGGTACTTTCGTAATTTTGTCCTACAGGTATTTTAAGTAATTTTTCGAAAGAAAGAGTTCCTTGGTGATTTCACACAAAGTATTTTGGTATTTTTAAATTCAGGGGTATTTTGGAAAAATTTTGAAATCCGGGGTATTTCAAAATTTTGACCTCTGGGTATTTCTGGTAATTTTTCACAAGTAGGGTAAATTTGTAAAATTTAATAAACCAGGCATATTTCCAAAAGTTGCAAAACTTTGAGGGTTCTTTTTGAGAATTGTACTTTCCAAAATGGTGGTGTTACAAAAATTTTGGAAATCGAGTCATTTTGGTAATTTTATAAGTTAGGGGCAATTTTGAAATTTCCAAAGTTCAAGGTATTTTTGATAATTTGCAAATTAGGGTTTTTGAACATTGATAAAATAATGAAATTTTGGCAAAAATGTTGGGTAGTTGGTCGTTTTATAAACCAAGGGTATTTTGGTAATTTTACCACTAGGGGCATTTTTGTATAAATCGGAAATCTTTCGGAAAATTTTATAAAGATGGTTTTCATGAATTTAGAAGAAAGTTTTAAGAGTTCTAAAACTAGGGTTTTGTTGTTTTTATAAAAACACGGCTAATTCCCTTTCGGGTTTTAGTTATTGTGTTTAGCCTATGACCGAGCCCTCTCGGTCGTGGTGAACTAAAGCTACGCACTGTGCGAGATTCGAGTGGAGAGGAGGTGAGTCACGCAGATCGCTTAAATACCAAGCTCCCACCGAAACCATTCCTAGACATGCGCATGCAGGTTGCCACACCCACCGAGCCCTCCAGGTTAGGGTGAAACCGAAGCTACGCACTGTAGGATTCTGCGAAGAGGAGGTGAGTCACTAGGACTGCTTAAATACCGAGTGCTCTTCCGGATCCAATCCTAGACATGCGCATTGTGGGGTTACCACACCCTAACTCGGTGACTTAGCCATAGGTTTGTTTAGTGCATTAAGTCTTATGTGTTTGTGTTTGAGTAGACTAGTCCTAGGGTTCAAGTTCCTATCATGCTATTCTACGCTCCATTCCTTTTCTACCCTTCCATATTTCATAACACATAATCACACAAATAGTTAGGTACTTACCGTGTGGATCATGGTCTGAGACTTAGGAGCCATGCCGAAAAAACCTGTTTATTTCATAAAATCCTTTCAAAAAGCTTACTTGGCTCGATTTGAAAATGTTTTGGGCCTTAGCCCACAGTAGAGAGTTTAAAATCGGGCTCGATATCAAATCGAACACCCACACCCTACCCACGAGCTCCGGACCGGGATTTGGTATGTTCCTTAAGTAAATCGGTTACAAAATTCTTTTTATTACCAGAGGAAAACTTGTGCGATTTTTAAAAACTATTGTTTTGGGTTGGGCTTGAGTTAAAACCCATTGATCTTATTTTAAAGTCCAATTAATTAAGATAAAAAAATAATTAGGGTTTATTTTTAAAGAAATAAATTTTACTTAACTTTAATTGAAAATAATTAAGTAACATAGTAATTAAAAATAAAAGTAAGGAAATGTAACTTATGGCCTTATTACATCAAGAAAATCCCAAAATAAAATTAAAATACTTAAATAAATTTAAATATCCATATTGAATAAAACTTCAAGTGAGCATGGCCATCCCTAAGCTTCCACCGAACCCAGGTCCATTATTGATCGTCACCAAAAATAGTCCCACAACGGGGTGAGTCAACAGACTCAATGTGTACACAACACTAAAATTCAATAGATCGCATACATTTTTCATATCCAATACTTATTCATATAACAGATAAAAATGATGATGCAACCCAAACCCAAACCTAGGTGCCATCCGCTACACATCCCCGTACCAACCTCGCACACCGCGGGGGGACTACTAAGTCAACCCTCCATCCGCTACACACCATCGAAGGCGATCAGCCGCAATGACGTGCTCATCGCCCATATAAAATTTGTGGCATAGCCACCAGATAATTGTGTCATGTGACACCACATTCGAATAATGTAACCGGTTACCACATTCGAGATAATGTGACCAAGTCACCACATTCGGATAGTGAGACCGTAGTCATCACATTCACTTCCCCTTTTCATATATCCCGAATGACCCATATTATTCATATCATGCATATCCTACTTAAATTCACATTCTTATAAATTTTCACATGTTATAAATATAACATATTTCATAATCCTAATAGGAGTAGGAAACGTACCTGAGTACTCTCTACCATATTATGGTACCTTAGCCACATTCTTATAAACATGCATATTTTACATATTACCATCAATCTTATTAAAAGTTAGTGTGGGGTACACACCTGATTCATTTAACGAAGTTCTTGAAATCTCGAAGAACCGATCTACTGATTTAGATCCTTAACTCCTATATTCGGCCAATCATTTAAACACATTAATAAACCTTTTTGGCTTTAAAACCAAATCCTAGTAGGATTTGTATACTGAAAACCTACCTTGTTGCCGATTGACTTAAGAATCAAGTCCCAAAACTTTGTTGTATTCCTTCTTGCATTCGGCCAATCATTAAAACACATCATAGGTTAGTTTCGGCTTTTGGGAATAAATCCAAATACTTAAAATAGGCTTTGGCCGAATGTCTTAAACACATACCTTTGTGATCTCAAATCCCGAAAAGTATCCTTGCTTTCCTAGGGATGTCGAAATTCCTATAATCACATGTTAGGTTTCATCTAACATTAAAACTTAAAACAAGACCTTTGGATCTTATAGTTTCTTACCTTAGATCCCGAAATATTCCTCCTTGTAGTCGATGAGTTGTAGAAACCCGAGAGATCCCCTTAATACTTGAATGATTGCTTCCTTGCTTAGATTCACAGGGAGATTCAGCTATGGCTTCTAATGGAGAGGAAAATATTCGGCTAGGTTCCAACAATTACTTTATTTCGGCTTGACAAAGGAAAAGAAAGAAAAGAAGAGAAGAGAGGAGAAAAGAAGGATTTTGGAGAGGAAAAGAATTGATTAAAGAGAGGCTACTTGGCCAAAGAAAATTCGGCAGAGAAGGAGAGTTTGGCTAGAGGATTTTCGGCAAACACTTAGAAAAGATGGAAGAATAGCCTTAATCTTCCTTCTTTAGCCGAAATTACTAGGCTAGAGTCCCCTACTTGGCCACCACTCTCCCTTTGTGATAACTTTATCACCTTAATTATCATAAATAAAAGAGTTTAAATCCAACATTTATCTCTTTATAATAATCCAATTTAAAAATCTTTTATTTATCACCCTTTTTAATCGAGTATTTATAAAAATAAAACACCTCCTTTCTAGAAGCATGTGCCGTCCACCTCAGTCTTCTGGAAGCAAAAATAAAACCTCCTTTATTTGCTTCCCAAGTGACTCGAACTCAAGCCCATTCCTCTTGCATATGGCGCCATTTCCATAGGCCCTAAGTGGCATCTTCAGACCACTTTTCCAAGCCTGTTTGTGTGTCAAATATCACAAACTTTTTCTTTTAAGGCCACCTTGCCTTAATTTCCCCTTTTAAACCTTAAAACTCGTCATTTCTAGGTCATTTCTAAGTTTCCAAAAATTTTCGTTCGGCTCTGTAAACTTGACATTTTCTTACATTTCCAAGTTTCCAGAAATGTGTACTTTCCTATTTTGAATAATTTCCAAATCATTTCCATCCATTTCCAAGTTTCCAAAAATGTTCACTTTCCATTTTTTTTTAACTTAACATTTCCATACATTTTCAGGTTTCCAAAATTGTTCAAAATTTATTCTTAGTACATAAAACATGTTACTTCGTACAATTAAACTGAAAATGCATCGGCCCTTTCCAGGATGTTACACGTTCAGAATAGAAATTGGATACTCAAGGGTCTCACATGATAAGTACCTATACCATGGCCCGAAGCCAAATCAAGGTAACTTATCCGAAGTTCTGATATCATGGCCCGAAGCCAAAATCAATCGATATGCATGGCCCGAAGCCAAATCGGTATCTCTCGCACCCAAAGTGCTAACTCATGGCCTGAAGCCAACATCAAAGTATCCCTAATGACATGTCACTAGCATCCTAAACTATTCCTAAGGTTCAATCGGGATTTCAGATGTCGAATCGTCAATGAATTACTATCATTCATATCCACAGTCTCGTATTCACAATTTATGCAATATCAAAGTATATTAAAATACATTTGTATAGAAATTTATCACATACGAACTGACCTCGAATATGGAAACGACAAAATAAGTCGATTAGTCGATAACTTTCATTTTTCCCCGATCTAGATTCGAATTCCGCTTTTCTTAATCTTAATAGACAATGGGAGCTTGGCCGAATGGAAGCCCTAAGTATGGCTTTTTCTTTTGCCAAATTTGGCTAAAGGAAGAAGATGAGCATAAATTATGAATTTTGTTTTGTTTTATTAATTAAGTTTTAATTACTAAATTACCTAAATAACCTTATTATTAATTCAGTATTTCAATAATGCCAAACCAATATCATCCAATATCAAATTAATGGACTATTTATCACATAAGGACCTCTACTTTAAGTTTCTATAGCTATTAGACACCTTTAGCTAATAGAACTCAAGTTTTACACTTTACGCGATTTAGCCCTTTTTATCAAATTAACCAACCAAATAATAAAATTTCTTAACGAAACTTTCACACGATCATTCAATCATGCTGTAAGCATTAATATAATAATAAAATAAATATTTTGACCTCATATTTTTTGTCTCAAAACCACTGTTCTGATTTGACCAAAAACGGGCTGTTATAATAGCATAGCACCAAATTACACCAAGTATTCAAACATACCTTATATACATATTCAACTACTATTTTACCTTTCATTATTCAACAACAAATCAATCCACACATCAACCTTATAGGGCAAATTATGCACATACCAAATTACCAAAACACAAGCCAAATAAGTGGCTAATGTCAACAAAACACATATAGGCCAACATTTAGCCAAAATAACCTATACATGCCATTATAAGCAAAATGTAACCAACTAAAAGTACCAAAAGAGCCGATGGATAGTGTGTTATAGCTCCAACAAGCTTCTAACCCAAACGAGCTTCTGAATCACTATAAAACACGAAAAATAACACAAAGTAAGCATTTAAGCTTAGTAAGTTCGTATACCATAGAATTTAACTTACCATTTAATCATAATTTAGGTAAGTAACATAGCATATCCCAACTCAGTTTGGCCTAATGCCTAAGCACATATCCACCAATATGTTAGTCATGCGAAACACATATAATAGCCAATACACATGGATGAACTCAACAATTATTCAAGTTGCCTAAACATGTATCATCCATTTTATATATCAATGTATCATGTAATATCATTTCCATGTATTTCATGTAATTACCTGTAGTAGTTCGTGACGAACTCAAATAATCTCATAACAGAACTGTGCCCGTTGAACCATTTAGAATATCGTTGGATACCCGGGTAGCACACATATGGTGTACTAAACTGTAATTCGCTCAATTTCTGTACATGTATGCTTATACGAGCTCTGAATCGGTACGCTCATACGAGCTGTAAACGGTAAGCTCATACAAGCTGAATATCGGTAAGCTCATGCGAACTGAATATCGATAAGCTCTCTCGAGCTGAGAATCGGTAACCCTAATGACATGTCATTTGCATCATACGAATTCCTAAGGTTCAAATGGGACTCGATAATCATTGTACGTCGTCGGTTATGTGATCGATATTCATATATGACAATAATGTAAATCACATACATATAATTCAATTAAAGTATATAATTACACAATTTAATTACACGAACTTACCTCGACGAGTATATGTAGATACGGAGACGATTAATCTGAGATTTTTCCTTTGCCCCGGTCTATCTCCGCACGAGGTCTATCTTAATCTATACAGATAAATTTAACTCAATTTAATAATTTTCACATTCAATTAGCCCAACATGTAATTTTGGCAAAATTGTCATTTTGCCCTTGTACTCTTAATTCTTTGCAATTTTGTCCCTAGGCTTGAAAAATAAAATTCATGCAAATTTTCCCTTACGAAAGCCTAGCTTGTAACAACCCGTTTTTAGTCAAATCAGAACAGTGGTTTCGGGACCATAAATCCAAAGTTGAAATATTTCTTTTATTATTAAATTAAGGTCTACAACATGATAATATGTTTGTGTGAAAATTTCGTTAAGAAATTTTATAGTTTGAATGGTTAATTTGATAAAAAGGACTTAATTGCATAAAGTGCAAAATTATTGTTCTATTAGTTAAGAGTGTCAAATAGCTTTGGCTTTTAAACATGGTGGCCTTAAATGGTAATTAAACCATTATTATTTGTAATGGACATTTATATGCTTATAATAAGTGATTTAAATGTTTTATAACAAAGGTTAATAAGGTAATTTAGTGAATTAATAAGTTAAATAATAAAACAAACAAATTTAATGTTATCATCTTCATCTTATTGCCGAAATTGAAGAGAAGAATAAGCTATTCTTAGGGTTTAAAGTTTCGGCCATTTTATTGCTAAATTGTAAGTCCATTTTGCTCGATTTTTAATGATTTCTATGTTTTTGTGATCGTTGCATCTAGTTTTAGCTACCCCGGGGACTATTTTGTGAAACTGTTAAAGATTTTGAAAGTTTCCATTGATGTAAATATGTGTTCTTTGATGTTTGATGATGAAATATGAAATATTGTTGTTAGATTTACATATTTTGTAAAGTGATTTTGAGTAAAAATGCAAAATAGGGATTTATTTGTGAAAATGTTTGGTTATGTGTGAATAAATGAAAAATGTGGGCTGCTAGGGGCATAATATTAATTCGGCTAGCATGGGTTTATTTTTATTTTAATTAATTTAAAAATGTGAAAGTTTAGGGGCAAATGTGTAAAATAGCCCTAATGTATAAATTTGACTAAATTGAATAAATGGATGATTAAATGAGCTAAATTTGATATTATATAGATCAAGAAAAGCAGAATACAGACTTAGATCGAGGAAAGAACAAGATATCAGATAAGTTGACCGTGTCGTAGTTTTCACATCCGAGGTAAGTTCGTATGTAATAAGCACTGTTATAATTATGCTTTAAATGCTTTGATATTACATAAATTGTGTATACGAGACTACAGTCATGTTTGACGAAAATTCGGTTATGTATGGCACTTAGTGTGCGATTCGAGATAGCTTCAGCTATGTATGGCACTTAGTGTGCGATTCGAGATAGCTTCGGCTATGTATGGCACTTAGTGTGCGAGATCGAGATAGCTTCAACTATGTATGGCACTTAGTGTGCGAGATTAAAATAGCTTCGGCTATGTATTGGCACTTAGTGTACGAGAATTCGAGTTTTCAACATTATTCCGTTTGGGTATGAGTTGTTACGGATTGGTACAGGTATATATATGAATCATACGAGCCTTAAATCGAAAAAGTTATGAAGTTTGCATGTAAGCATATGATTAAGCATGTGGAAGGTTTGTTAGTATTTATGAATTACAAGTTAACAAGTTCAAATTGATGATTTATGTATTTATGATTAGTTGAGTTTATTTCATACGAGCTTACTAAGCTATAAAGCTTACTTTGTTTATTTTTTTCATGTTTTATAGTGATTTCAAAGCTAGCTCGGATTTGGGGATCGTCAGAGACTACGTCACACTATCCAACCATAACTTTGGTACTTTTGAGCTTATGGTTTGGTCATATGGCGTGTATAGGATTATGGTCATTTTGATATGTATTTTGATAGTGAGTTTTTCCATTAGAGATGGCTTGTGAATGGTCATGTTTTGGTGTGTATATATATAGCCATGAGACTTGGCTTAACTTGGTTAGTTTGGTCATGTATATATATAAGTGTGCATATGGTTTATGTTATGTGATTGAGGTTGGTTTTGCAATGTTATTGATAGTTGGTATTATAGATGTGAATGTTGATAATTGGGATCTACTTTGTTTGTGAATCAAGGTAAAGAATCCATGTTTTGAGTAGCTATATTGATAAGCTAAGTTTATGAGATTTTAGGTATAAATGGATTTGGTCTATTTTGTAACTTGTGTGTAATGAGTAATGTGGTATTGAATATGCATGAAATGGGTTTGAATTTGCTCGTATAAATGCCTATTTATGCCATGGAATGGTGCAAATTGATGTGTTGTAGGTACATTCAAATTTGGGTGGCAAATTGACTTGGAAAATAGCCTATTTTTGTCCACACGGGCAGAGACACGGGCGTGTGTCTCAGCCGTGTGTGACACACGGTCATGTTACACGGCCGTGTGTCACCTAGTGTTGAAATTGTAATAAAGTCAGTATGCTCCACACGGTCTCACACACGGGCGTGTGAATGGCTGTGTGGCATAAGTCAGTATACCCTATAATTTAAACACAGTCTAGCACACGAGCGTGTGACTTGGCTGTGTTGCACAAGTCAGTATACCCTACAGGGTTGGCACGGCCTAGCAGACGACCTAGCACAGGGGCGTGTGTGGCCACTTCGAAGGGCACATGGGGTACACACACGGGCGTGTGGTTGGCCATGTGACCCAAGTCAGTAAGCTCACTTGTTTGGACACGGGTAGGACATGGGCTGGGACACGGCCATGTGCTTCCATTTCGAATATTCACCCGTCCTGTGACACGAGCGTGTCTGGTGGCCGTGTGAGACACACGGCCTGACGACACGGGCGTGTGTACCCTGTTTTGAGAAAATTTTTCTAAGTGTTCCAAAGTTTTAAAAGTTATTGGTTTAGTCCCAAACCACTCCCAATGCATGTTTAGGGCCTCGTAGGCTCGTATTAGGGACAAATTGATTGAGATTGAATGATGATTGCATGTATTGATTAAATGTATGAGAAAAGTATGTTTAAATGTGTTGTAAGTTTGATAATGCTCCGTAACCCTATTCTGGCGTTGAATACGGGTGAGGGGTGTTACATTTATTGGTATCAAAGCTACAGTTTAGTCGATTCTAGGACTAACGTAGCGTGTGTGAGAGTCTAGCTAGAGTCTAGCTATACATGCCATATATAAACTGTGATAGTGTGATGACTCCTGACATTTTAAAATGTGTTTTCATATAGTAATGGATCCCAATCGAGCTGTAGCTGATGAGGTTAAAAGTAATGCGCTCAAGGGACAGCGCCATTTGATTCTAGACCCGTATCGGGTAGCCAGTGAGGAGAGGCTAAAGAAGCTTTCTTCCAAATGATGAACGAGTGGTTCACACAATATATCCGAACAAACTCAAATGCTCAACAACCTCTACCCCTCCTAATCCTTAACCCGTTCCCGTAGCTCCTCAAGGTGTCAAACTTTTAAGACTGAATAAACCTCTAATTGATAAGATCCATAAACACGGGGCTGAAGAGTTCAGACCTAATGTTGATGATCCTGAGAGAGCCGAGTTTTGGCTTGAAAATATGATTCGAGTGTTTGATGAGCTTTCTTGCACACCGGCTGAATGTTTAAAATGTGCTGTATCACTTCTGAGGGACACCGCATATCAGTGGTGGAATACGTTGGTATCAGTGGTGCCGAGAGAGAGAGTCACCCGAGAGTTCTTTCAGACTGAGTTCCAGAAGAAATATATATAAGCCAACGATTCCTTGATTAAAAGCATAAAGAGTTTCTAGAGTTGAAATAGGGTTGGATGACTGTTACTGAGTACGAAAGAGAATTTTTACGATTGAGCAAGTATGCTTGGGAGTATGTTTCCACCGAGGAAATCATGTGCAAGCGATTTGTAGAGGGGTTGAATGAAGACATTAAACTTCTAGTTGGAATTTTAGAACTGAAGGAATTTGTTGTTTTGGTCGACAAAGCTTGCAAAGCTGAGGAGCTTAGCAAAGAAAAGAGAAAGGCTGATTCAGAGGTAAGAGATTTGAGGAAGAGATTGTAACAGTCCGGTTTAGACGACCAAAAATTCGAGTCAAAAAAATATTTTAATATGATTTTCTGTGCTTATAGTGTGTGATTAAGCATGTGTGAAAGTTTCGTGAATTAATTTTATTGTTTGTGTGTTTAATTTGAGAAAAGGACTTAATCGCGTAAAATGAAAAAATGGCTATCTATTTGTGTAAGTATTAAATTGCTATGGTTTATTAATTGATAAGTCCTTAACATGAAATTTAGCCACAATATTAGTAAGTGGACGGTAATGGACAATTATTATTAGGTTTTCTTATTAAACTACAAAAGATAATTTAGTAAAAAGCTTATTAATATGAAATAAATAAAACATAAAATGAAAATCATGCATGTTCATCCTATCTTCTTGCCGACAATTCAAAGAAAAGAAAAGAAAAAGAACAAGCTTCATTCGACTAGGTTTAAGCTTGATTAAGGTATGTTTTGGTCTCGGTTTTTAATAATTTCCACGTTTTTGTAATCGTTGCTCCGAGTATTATAAAGCCCATGCCTTAATTTTGGAATTTGATGATGATTTTGAAATGTGCCATTGAAGAATGCTTGAGTTTTGTGATAGTTGATGATGAAATATGAAATATATGTGTTAGATGAACATGTTTTGTCTTTGGATTTTTGATGAATTTGAGTAAATTGGACTAAATTGTGAAAATAATATTTTGAGGGACTAAAATGTAAAATAAATGAAATGTGAGGACTTAGATGAAGCATGTGAATATTCGGCTAAGCATGGGTACAAAGAAATTATGTGTATTTTGTGATTTTGTGAAATATGGACTTAAATGTCAAAATGTGAAAATGTGAGGGCTAAATTGTAAAATGCCCTAAATGTATGTTTTTGGATTGAATTGAATGGTTTGTTGAATAAGTGGGTTAAATTTGAATATATATAGATCAAGAATAAAAGAAAACAGATTTAGACTGAGGAAAGTCGAAAGTGATCGAGTAGTTGATTCAGTCCATTTATATCCGTACGAGGTAAGTCTATATACAAATAAATTTATTTAGATTGATTTATTCATGTTCATATAATATTGAATTGTGATAAATAGCTTTGGAAGATATACATGTGAAAACCGAGAAAAGTATCGATAATGTGACAATGTCCGAAAAGTCCCTACGAACCTTAGGAATAGATAGGATTTATATGTCATGACATAGGGTTTCGATATGTGATATCGTGTAAGACCACGTCTGGGACGTTGGCGTCGATTTGAAAATTACGTGTAAGACCATGTCTGGGACAGTGGCATCGATATTTGATTACATGTAAGACCACGTCTGGGACGTTGGCATTGTATGAGTATTCTGAGTTATCCGAGTATCCTATTTGATTCCGAATGGTTCAACGAGCAATTTCGAGAAATAAAAGACTATGTGAAATATGTAACCGATTCAGGTACGTTTGAAATGTACTCTATGTTTGAGTATGAAACGTAAGTATATGTGAAATTGCAAAAGTGAGATATGTGCATAGAATTGTTGAGACAAAATGAGATATTTGTATGAATGTGCTATAATCTAATGAGATACATGGAGATATGAATTGTTGTCAAATAAATTGTTAGATACCTTTGAGTTAAAGAAGAAACGTGAATATGCTATTGAGATATGCTAAAGTTCTTGTAATTAAAATGGTTTTAAATATTATATATATTAAGTTTATTTGTATATGGCTTACTAAGCTTTTGAAAGCTTACTTTGTGTGTGTTTACATTTTTTTTATAGATCGTTAAAGCTACGGAAGGCTCGGGGATTGTCGAGGATCATCACCACACTATCAAATCATATTTTGGTACCTTTTGAATGTGTACATATTTTAAGTATGGCATGTATAGACTAGTTGAATTAGATGATGTTTTGAGATGTATATATAAGCCATGAGATATGGCTTGTTAATGGACTTGAATATGGTAACTTTTTAATCTATGTTTTGAGATGCATAGTTGGTATACTAATTGGTGAAAGGTTGTCAAATTGAATTGGTAAGTTTTTGAATGGATGATACTTAGAAATACTTGTCATGAGAATGAGATAAATGGTACATAAGTTGGCATGTTTGATATGCTCTTGAATGGTTAGAAAAGATGGTCATATTGGTATGATTTGGATGCTTTTGGTGCTTGAAATGATGATTGTTTTTGCATGTAGGTTTGACCCTAAAATGGGTGGCAAATTGGCCTTGAAAATGGCCTATATTTGCCCACACGGTTGAGCACACGAGCGTGTGGCTCGACCATGTCATTTGAGTTTTTAATTGAAAACAAGTCAGTTTGACCATGGGCTGGACACACGGGCGTGTGACTGGCCGTGTGATGCAAGTCAGTGTCGACCACGAGTGAGGCACATAGGCGTGTCCTCATCCGTGTGGACAAGTCAGTATGTATGCCCTGTTTTGCCACGGCTTGGACACACGGGTGTGTCTGAGGCCGTGTGAGGTATACGGCCTACCCACACGGGCGTGTGACCTCTGTAACTTTGAAAAATATTTGATTTTTGAAAATTTTTTGTATGATCCTGGTTTAGTCCCGAACCCTTTCTAATGCATGTTTAAGGTCTCGTAGACCTCATTAAGGGACTATATGCTTGTAAGTTGCTATGATATGACGATGATATACTTATTGATGTGAAATGTTCGTAAAAGTTTCCGATTTGTCTGGTAATCCCTCTTAACCCTAGACCGGCGATGGTTACGGGCTAGGGGTGTGACATTTTATTGGTATCAGAGCTACGGTTTAGTCGATTCTAGGACTAACATAGTGTGTGAGAGTCTAGCTATACATGCCATATATACGAACTGTGATAGTGTGATGAATCCTAATGTATAAAATGTGTTTTTTGTATAGTAAATAGATCTCGAAAGAGTTGTAGCTGACGATGTTGAAAGTAATGCGCCTTCTCCCGCTCAAGGGACAGCGCCATCTGATTTGAGACCGGCTACTAGCGGTTAGGAAGGAGAGGCTAAACAAGCCTTTTTCCAAATGATGAATGAGTGGTTCACTCAATATATTAGAACAAATCCGACTGTTTCACAACCACTGCCCCCGCCTAATCCTCCTCAGACTTCTGTTGTACCTCCGGTTATGAATCTGAATCTGTTGAATAAGCCTCCGGTTGATAAAATCTGTAAATATGGGGCTAAAGAGTTCAGGGCTACTAGTGAAGATGATGCTGAGAGAGCTGAGTTTTGGCTCGAGAATACAATCCGAGTGTTTGATGAAATGTCTTGTACTCCTGAGGAATGTGTGAAATGTGCCATTTCTCTGTTACGAGATGTAACTTATCAGTGGTGGAAGACTTTGATTTCTGTTGTTCCAAAGGAACGGGTTACATGGGATTTCTTTCAGTCTGAATTCGGGAAGAAATATATTAGCCAGAGATTTATAGATCAAAAACGAAAAGAATTTCTGGAATTGAAACAGGGCCGTATGTCTGTTACAGAATACGAGCGAGAATTTGTGAGATTAAGTCAATATGCTTGGGAATGTGTTTTGACTGAAGCAATAATGTGTAAAAGGTTTGAAGACGGCCTGAATGAAGATATCCGTTTGCTAGTTGGAATTCTGGAAATAAAAGAATTTGTTGTGCTTGTTGATCGAGCGTGTAAAGCTGAGGCACTCGGGAAAGATAAAAGAAAAGCTGAGTCAGAAGCCAGAGATGTGAGAAGAGATTTTCAAGTAAAACATTTCAGCCTGCATCAAAGAAATTCAGAGATGAGCATAGTTGTTCAAAGGCTAATGTGGGACATTCGAACAGAGATCGAGCTAGATCGCAGTCGAACTTCAAAGCTCCAGCAACTTCAGTAGCTAGTGTTGAAAATATCTGATCTGAACGACCTGAATGTTAACATTGTGGTAAAAGACATCCGGGTAATTGTAGATTAAATGATCGAGCCTATTTCAGATGTGGATCATTAGACCATTTTATTCCAGATTGTCCTGAGTCTGTTGAACAAGAGATTTTATCAGAATCCGAAGTTAGATAATGCTTCAGTTAGAGGTAGACCTTCTAGAAACACAAGAAATGTCAGTGGTAGTCAGAGAGCTATGAAAGATACAGTTGCGAGATCTGAAGCTAGAGCACCTGCCAGAGCTTACGCTATTCGAGCTCGTGAGAAAGCTTCATCTCCAGATGTTATTACGGGTACATTTACTATTTATGATACTTCTGTGATTACATTGATAGATCCAGGGTTTACTCATTCATATGTATGCATGAACTTTGTATCCAGTAAGACTTTGCTTGTAGAGTCTACTGAATTTGTAATTAGAGTATCGAACCCCTTAGGTAAAAGTGTCTTGGTTGACAAAGTATGCAAGAATTGTCCGTTGATGTTCCGAGATATTTGTTTTCCGGCTGATATGATGCTATTACCTTTTGATGAGTTTGATATAATTTTGGGTATGGATTGGCTAACATTGCATGATGCTGTTGTGAACTGCAAACGAAAAACTATTGATTTGAGATGTCAGAATGATGAAATAGTTTGGATTGAATCCTGTAATATTAGTGATGAAAGCTCAGAGTTATGTGAAAAAGGGTTGCAAAGCCTATTTTGCCTATGTGATTGATTCAAAAGTGAGTGAAAAAAAGTTGAATCTGTGCCAGTTGTTTGTGAGTTCCCTGATATATTTCCTGAAGAATTACCGGGATTGCCTCCGATACAAGAAGTTGAGTTTGGTATTGATTTAGTACCGGGGATGACTCCTATCTCGATAGCTCCGTATAGAATGGTACCAATAGAATTGAAAGAGTTGAAGTCTCAGTTGCAAGAGTTGACCGATAGAGGATTTGCACGACCGAGTTTCTCACCTTGGGGTGCTCCCGTTCTATTTGTGAAAAAAGAAAGATGGCACGATGGGAATGTGCATTGACTACCGTCAGTTGAACAAAGTGACTATTAAGAACAAATATCCTCTACCCAGGATCGATGATTTGTTTGATCAGTTGAAAAGAGCCACTGTGTTTTCAAAGATAGATCTGAGATCGGGATATTATCAGTTGCGTGTAAAAGATTCAGACATTCTAAAAACTGCTTTTAGAACAAGGTACAGGCATTATGAGTTTTTAGTTATGCCTTTCAGACTAACCAATGCTCCTGCTGTCTTTATGGATTTGATGAATAAAATTTTCAGACCGTATTTAGATCGATTTGTTGTTGTATTCATTGACGACATTTTGATTTATTCACGTGATGAAATTGAGCATGCTGAACATTTAAGAATCATGCTACAAACTCTACGAGATAAGCAACTATATGCAAAGTTTAGTAAATGTGAATTCTGGTTTCGTGAAGTTGGTTTTCTAAGACATATTGTGTCAGCATCTGGTATACGAGTCGATCCGAGCAAGATTTCAGCTATTTTAGAGTGGAAGCCTCCGAAAAATGTGTCTAAAGTCCGTAGTTTTCTGGGACTTGCTGGTTATTATCGACGATTCGTAAAAGGCTTTTCGATGATTGCAACTCCGCTGACGAGATTACTTCAAAAAGATGTGAAATTCGAGTGGTCTGAAAAGTGCCAGAAAAGTTTCGATCAGTTGAAAGCCCTTTTGACTGAAGCTCCAGTTTTGGTAAAGCCAGAATCGGGTAAAGAATTTGTGATTTATAGTGATGCCTCGTTGAACGGACTGGGATGTGTTTTGATGCAGGAAGGCAAAGTTATAGCTTATGCCTTGAGACAATTGAAACCGCATGAAAAAAATTATCCGACACACGATCTTGAGCTAGCTGCGATTGTGTTTGCTTTAAAGATTTGGCGCCACTATCTTTTTGGTGAAAAATGCCATGTGTTTTCAGATCATAAAAGTCTGAAATATTTGATGACTCAGAAAGACCTTAATTTACGACAGAAAAGATGGTTAGAACTGTTGAAAGACTACGAGCTTGTGATAGATTATCATCCGGCTAAGGCAAATGTTGTTGCTGATGCATTGAGTCAGAAATCACTGTTTGCATTACGTGCGATGAATGCTCAATTAGATTTGTCTGATGATGGTTCAGTTTTAGTTGAATTGAAAGCGAAACCGTTGTTTTTACAGCAAATATGTGATGCTCAGAAAGTTGATAATGAAATGTTAGCAAAACGAGCTCAGTGTGATTCGAACTCTGATTCTGAATTTCGAGTTGATATTGATGATTGTTTGAGATTTCGAGATCGGATTTGTGTTCTGAGGAACCCAGAGTTGATTCAGTTGATATTGAAAGAAGCACATAGTAGTCATTTATCTATTCATCCGGGAAGTACAAAAATTTACAATGATTTGAAATGACTTTATTGGTGGCCTAGAATGAAGCGGGATATCTTAGAGTTTGTTTCGAAATGTTTAATTTGTCAGCAAGTTAAAGCTGAAAATCAGGTGCCATCTGGGTTGTTACAACCGATAATGATTCCCGAGTGGAAATGGGATAGAGTGGCAATGGATTTTGTTTCGGGGTTGCCTTTGACTCCGAGAAAGAAAGATACAATTTGGGTCGTAGTTGACAGATTGACGAAATCAGCTCATTTTATTCCAGTACGATTTGATTACTCACTTGATAAATTAGCTGAGCTATATATTTCCGATATTGTGAGATTGCACGGGGTGCCACTATCTATTGTATCTGACAGAGATTCGAGGTTTACTTCATGATTCTGGAAGAAATTACAAGAGGCTTTAAGTACTAAATTGCATTTTAGTACAGCTTTTCACCCACAGACGGATGGTCAATCCGAGCAAATTATTCAGATTCTCGAGGATATGTTGAGATGTTGCATTCTTGAATTTAATGGTACGTGGGAACAATATTTTCCATTGATTGAGTTTACATATAATAGTAGTTTTCAATCGAGCATTAAAATGGCGCCTTATGAGGCTTTGTACGGACGCAAATGTCGAACACCTCTATATTGGACTGAGCTAAGTGAAAATAAGATACACGGGGTCGACTTGATCAAAGAAACTGAACAGAAATTGAAAGTGATTCGTGATAGTCTGAAAGCCGCATCAGATCGTCAGAAATCTTATGCAGACTTGAAACGAAAAGACATTGAGTTTGAGATCAGCGATAAAGTGTTCTTGAAAGTGTCTCCGTGGAAAAAAATACTTTGTTTTGGCAGAAAAGGAAAATTGAGTCTGAGGTTCATCGGGCCGTATGAAATAATCGAGCGTATTGGACCTGTTGCATACAGATTGTTGTTGTCACCGGAACTAGAAAAGATTCATAATGTGTTTCACGTGTCAATGCTTAGACGACACAAATTTGATCCATCACATGTAATTTCTCCGTCTGAGATAGAAATTCAATCTGATATGACTTACGAAGAAGAACCTATTCGTATCTTAACTCGTGAGATTAAGGAATTGCGGAATAAGAAAATTTTGTTAGTAAAAGTATTGTGGCATCGACACGGGGTTGAAGAGGCTACGTGGGAGCCCGAATATGCTATGAGACAACAATATCCGAACCTGTTTAACGGTAAGATTTTCGGGGACGAAAATCCCTAAGGAGGGAGGATTGTAACAGTCCGGTTTAGACCCTAGTCGGAATAGTGGTTTCGGGACCACAAGTCCTAGTCAGAAAAATATTTTAATATGATTTTCTGTGCTTATAGTATGTGATTAAGCATGTGTGAAAGTTTCGTGAATTAATTTTATTGTTTGTGTGTTTAATTTGAGAAAAGGACTTAATCGCGTAAAATGAAAAAATGGCTATCTATTTCTGTAAGTATTAAATTTCTATGGTTTATTAATTGATAAGTCCTTAAGATGAAATTTAGCCACAATATTAGTAAGTGGACAGTAATGGACAATTATTATGAGGTTTTCTTATTAAACTACAAAGGGTAATTTAGTAAAAAGCTTATTAATATGAAATAAATTAAACATAAAATGAAAATCATGCATGTTCATCCTATCTTTGTGCCGAAAATTCAAAGAAAAGAAAAGAAAAAGAACAAGCTTCATTCGGCTAGGTTTAAGCTTGATTAAGGTATGTTCTGGTCTCGGTTTTTAATAATTTCTACATTTTTGTAATCGTTGCTTCGAGTACTATCAAGCCCATGCCTTAATTTTGGAATTTGATGATGATTTTGAAATGTGCCATTGATGAATGCTTGAGTTTTTGTAATAGTTGATGAAATATGAAATATATGTGTTAGATGAACATGTTTTGTCTTTGGATTTTTGATGAATTTGAGTAAATTGGACTAAATTGTGAAAATAATATTTTGAGGGACTAAAATGTGAAATAAATGAAATGTGAGGACTTAGATGAAGCATGTGAATATTCGGCTAAGCATGGGTACAAAGAAATTATGTGTATTTTGTGATTTTGTGAAATAGGGACTTAAATGTCAAAATGTGAAAATGTGAGGGCTAAATTGTAAAATGCCCTAAATGTATATTTTTGGATTGAATTGAATGGTTTGGTGAATAAATGGGTTAAATTTGAATATGTATAGATCAAGAACAAAAGAAAACGGATTTAGACTAAGGAAAATCGAAAGTGATCGAGTAGTTGATTCAGTCCGTTTATATCCGTACGAGGTAAGTCTATATACAAATAAAT
This sequence comes from Gossypium sturtianum, assembly GCA_025698515.1. Taxonomy (NCBI): domain Eukaryota; kingdom Viridiplantae; phylum Streptophyta; class Magnoliopsida; order Malvales; family Malvaceae; genus Gossypium; species Gossypium sturtianum. The sequence goes on from CM046952.1 coordinate 65,576,395, forward strand.
GTATTTAGATTGATTTATTCATGTTCATATAATATTGAATTGTGATGAATGGCTTTGGAAGATATACATGTGAAAATCGAGAAAAGTATCGACAATGTGACAATGTCCGAAAAGTCCCGTACGAACCTTAGGAATAGATAGGATTCATATGTCATGACATAGGGTTTCGATGTGTGATATCGTGTAAGACCACGTTTGGGATGTTGGCGTCGATTTGAAAATTACGTGTAAGACCATGTTTGGGATAGTGGCATCGATATTTGATTACATGTAAGACCACGTCTGGGACGCTGGCATTGTACGAGTATTCCGAGTTATTCGAGTATCCTATTTTATTCTGAATGGTTCAACGGGCAATTCCGAGAAATAAAAGACTATGTGAAATGTGTAACCGATTCAGGTACGTTTGAAATGTACTCTATGTTTGAGTATGAAAGGTAAGTATATGTGAAATTGCAAAAGTGAGATATGTGCATAGAATTGTTGAGACAGTAATGGACAATTAGTAATTTAGTAATTTAGTAATTTAGTGAATTAATAAGTTAAATAATAAAATAAACAAATTTAATATTATCATCTTCATCTTATTGCCGAAATTGAAGAGAAGAAAAATCTATTCTTAGGGTTTAAAGTTTCGGCCATTTCATTGCTAAATTGTAAGTCCATTTTTGCTCGGTTTTTAAAGATTTCTATGTTTTTGTGATCGTTGCGTCTAGTACTAGCTAGCCTAGGGACTATTTTGCAAAACTGTTAAAGATTTTGAAAGTTGCCATTGATGAAAATATGTGTTCTTTGATGTTTGATGATGAAATATGAAATCTTTTTGTTAGATTTACATATTTTGTAAAGTGGTTTTGAGTAAAAATGCAAAATAGGGATTTATTTGTGAAAATGTGAAAATGTGTGGTTAAATGTGTGATTAAATGAAATATGTGGGCTTCTAGGGGCATAATAGTAATTCGGCTAGCATGGTTTTATTTTGAATTTCATTAATTTGTGATTTTATGAAATAAGGACTAAATTGTGAAAAATGTGAAAGTTTAGGGGCAAATGTGTAAAATAGCCCTTATGTATAAATTGGACTAAATTGAATAAATGGATCATTAAATGAGCTAAATTTGATATTATATAGATCAAGAAAAGTAGAATACGGACTTAGATCAAGGAAAGAACAAGATATCGGATTAGTTGGCCGTGTCGTCGTTTTCACATCTGAGGTAAGTTCGTATGTAATACGCACTATTATAATTATGCTTTAAATGCTTTGATATTAAGTAAATTGTGTGTACGAGACTACAGTCATGTTTGACGACAATTCTACTATGTATGGCACTTAGTGTGCGATTCGAGAGAGCTTCGACTATGTGTGGCACTTAGTGTGCGATTCGAGATAGCTTCGGCTATGTATAGCACTTAGTGTGCGAGATCGAGATAGCTTCAACTATGTATGGCACTTAGTGTGCGAGATTAAAATTGCTTCGGCTATGTATTGGCACTTAGTGTGTGAGAATTTGAGTATTCAACATTATTCCGTTTGGGTATGAGTTGTTACGGATTGGTACAGGTATATATATGAATCATACGAGCCTTAAATCGAAGAAGTTATGAAGTTTGCATATAAGCATGTGATTAAGCATGTGGAAGGTTTGTTAGTATTTATGAATTACAAGTTAACAAGTTCAAATTGATGATTTATGTATTTATGATTAGTTAAGTTTATTTCATACGAGCTTACTAAGCTATAAAGCTTACTTTGTTTATTTTTTTTCATGTTTTATAGTGATTTCAAAGCTAGCTCGGATTTGGGGATCGTCGGAGACTACGTCACACTATCCAACCATTACTTTGGTACTTTTGAGCTTATGGTTTGGTCATATGGCATGTATAGGATTATGGTCATTTTGATATGTATTTTGGTAGTGAGTTTTGCCATTATAGATGGCTTGTGAATGGTCATGTTTTGGTTTGTAAATATATAGCCATGAGACTTGGCTTAACTTGGTTAGTTTGGTCATGTATATATATAAGTGTGCATATGGTTTATGTTATGTGATTGAGGTTGGTTTTGCAATGTTATTGATAATTGGTATTTTAGATGTGAATGATGATAATTGGGATGTTATTTGTTTGTGAATCAAGGTAAAGAATGCATGTTTTGAGTAGCTATATTGATAAGCTAAGTTTATGAGATTTTAGGTATAAATGGGTTTGGTCTATTTTGTTACTTGTGTGTAATGAGTAATGTGGTATTGAATATGCATGAAATGGTTTTGAATTGGCTCGTATAAATGCCTATTTATGCCATGGAATGGTGCAAATTGATGTGTTGTAGGTACATTCAAATTTGGGTGGCAAATTGGCTTGGTAAATAGCCTATTTTTGTCCACACGGGCAGAGACACGGGCGTGTGTCTTAGCTGTGTGTGACACACGGTCATGTTACACAGCCGTGTGTCCCCTGGTGTTGAAATTGTAATGAAGTCAGTATGCTCTGCACGGTCTCACACACGGGCGTGTGATCGGCCGTGTGGCATAAGTCAATAAACCCTATAATTTAAACACAGCCTAGCACACGGGCATGTGACTTGGCCGTGTTGCACAAGTCAGTATACCTTACAGGTTTGGCATGGCGTAGCACACGGCCTGGCACATGGGCGTGTGTGGCCACGTCGAAGGGCACACGGGCGTGTGGTTGGCCGTGTGACCCAAGTCAGTAAGCTCACTTGTTTGGTCACGGGGTAGGATACAGGCTGGGACACGGCCATGTGCTTCCATTTCGAATGTTCACACGGCCTGTGACACGGGCGTGTCTGGTGGCTGTGTGAGACACACGGCCTGACCACACGGGCGTGTGTCCCCTGTTTTGAGAAAAAATTTCTAAGTGTTCCAAATGTTTTAAAAGTTATCGGTTTAGTACCGAACCACTCCCAATGCATATTTAGGGCCTCGTAGGCTCGTTTTAGGGACAAATTGATTGAGATTGCAGGTATTGATTAAATGTATGAGAAAAGTATGTTTAAATGTGTTGTAAGTCCGGTAATGCTCCGTAACCCTATTCCGGCGTTGAGTACGGGTGAGAGGTGTTACATAGCTGATTTCTATACATACTAATAGTAGCCCATATTTTTCACTAATTTACAAATTTACTACATAATTTTTCTATTTTTCAACTTAGTCCCTATTTGACAATTTTACTAAAAATTCCTTTACAAAAGTTGTTTATCTAACAACAACCATTCATTTTATATTATCAAACTTCAAAACTCAAGCATGCACATCAATAGTTAAACCCTAACAGTTTAACAGTTTTGCAAATTAGTCCCCGGGCTAGCTAGATTAAGCTACAACGATCCAAGAAACATAGAAATCATTAAAAATGGGACAAAAATCACTTACCAATTGAGCTTCAAAGTAGCCGAACCCTAGATGAGCAAAAATGGCTTCTTTCCTTTCAATATTCGATTGAACATTGATGAAGAATGATGATAGCAAATTTGATTTTATTTTAACTTATCATTTATTATTTAATTACTTAATCAACCTTTAAAATTAATCCAAATTACAATATTTCCAAGCCATTATCATCCACTAACATAATAATGGTATAATTACCATATAAGGACCTCCACTTTATAGTTCCATAGCTATTTAATACCTTTAGCTATTAGAACTCAACTTTTACACTTTACGCGATTTAGTCATTTTTATCAAATTGAGCAAGCAAACGGTAAAATTTCTTAACGAAATTTTTATACGATAACACTATCATGCTGTAGACCATAAAATAATAATAAAATAATTTTTTGACCTCGGATTTGTGGTCCTGAAACCACTGTTCCAATTTTATTGAAAATGGGCTGTTACATTCCGCTTTCCCACCAAATGGTCGATCCCTAAGGAATTCGCTCGCCTCTAGCACCAAAGCTTGAACACAAAAATTGCCACCAGGCAAGTTGAATGATTACATCCATGTTGTAACCTAGAATTGAAAAGGCTCATCATGGTTAGAAACGTCTTTTGCTATTGCTTAGACAAAAAAAGTCCGAATAGTTGGCAAGTAGTTTATCTTAATTTCAGCGTGAGCCCAAGGATGGTATAGTCCGTTGAGGAGGCATGGCCATATGGGGCCAACAATGAATTAACTTGGGTGTTGGTTGGAAGAAGGAGGGATCCTACCAACTTATTTTACATTGTTTGCAATATATCTTCCCGATGCTAGTCTACCTTAACTCCGGGATTTAGGGATGGTCATCAGGTAGAACTTTGGCTGATAATGTGGCTGGCCATTTTGTTGCTGCTGCAAGCTTTCCCAATTCCTCAAGTTCTTCTAGTGCACAACTAAACATGGGCGTGGAGACCCTTATGGAGAGTGCACAAGAGGCTGTTGAAACAACTAATGCTAGGGTGTGGGTGGGTAGTAGTAGTCACAAGAGATTGAGATTAGAAAGAGGGTCTTTTAGTCCGGGGATAGATTGATTCACCACAGGCAAGGCAAAGAACAAATAATCCCAAAAAGAGAACCTTTTGTTCCTCACCCAGTCATCCCCGAGCCTCCAATTGAATCAACCAATTTTGCAGACCTTCCTACACACATTTCGACGCCTCTTTTCACAGCTCCAAACTAGGACACTACTCGTCTAGCTTCGCACACTTCCCTAATTGGTGCTTTCTACTATACTCCTCCTTTAGGTGAGTTACAAACCATATTCTCATGGAGAAAACACATTAATGCGGGGCAATATCAATTTTCTCTTGTTATTGTTCAACAAAAACAAGACATGGATTTTCCCCAAGAGTTAAAAGAGTTCACCTAATCCTCTTCTCCCTCCAATGGTGTTCAGAAAGCTACTATTTCAGAGTTGGTAGGTTCCTTTTCCATGCTGGCAATGGAATTTAGACTCATGAGCTGGGCCCTCCAAAGAGCCAGTACTAAGAACTAGGCTAGGCGGGTAGAATCTGAGAGGATTATTCACTCTGGCAAGCAATCACTTAGCTAGCTCCACCACTGATCGCATCTAGACGTACCAACGCCCATAGTAGAAATCCTACACAAAATATGTTAAATAGGCTGTATCTGCAAGTATATGGGTCAGGTTGTAATATAGTTACAATGAAGTAGGTGAGTGTTTCGAGGATCGTACCCAAGGGAGGCGAGCACTAAATTAATCCTAACCTAAGCACAAATAGATCTAATTAGTACTTTAAATAAATTATATTACAATTAAACATAAATAGAGTTTTTAATAACTAAAGAAATAAAATAATATAAATGGAAAAACTTTGGGAAATTTGCTATGGAAACTTAATTAGATCTAAGCATGGGTGACTACGCTTCGATAATCATAATTAACTGTTGCTTCGGGTTCCCTGTTCAATCAACTATTCGTTACACTAGTAGGATATCTCGATCTTCCACTAGAATAATGAGTCAATAAGAACTACTTATCTCTCGACCTTAAAATCTAGATTGGTTTTGGGTAAAGGTGTTCACGGATAGGCCATACCAATTTTGGGTTAATTCCCACCTAAATGACTTTTGAGGGTTGTCAAGCTTAGGGTTTAAATTCTGTGACACCCCAAACCCGACTGGGATGGACCGGCCTGAATTCGAAGCATTACATTAGCCACCTAAGTGACTCTCTGGCTAATGACCACCCAAGATACACCCCGACCTTATAACACCTCAATCATATCTAATTATTAGTTATTTATTAATGTGGAAGCAAACTATGAGCTAATTTTAAACTTTTCCTAAGTAATTTAACCTAAGGGCATTTTCTTCATTTTACCACCTATGGTAAAACTAACCCAATTTTAGATCTAAGTGTTTACCGAGCTTCTTTTAGTCAAATTATGCAAGCCTAAAAATTTTAGCTTAATTTAAGTTTGTTTACAATGTCTAATTCACGTTTTATTAATAGGGACTAAATAGTAACAAATACAAACTATTAGGACCTCTTCTGAATTATAAATTAAGTGCGTCCCTATCGAGTTTTACCTATTACAAGACTAATCCTAAAATTTTACCTAGTTTCATTATCATCTAAGGCTCTAATTAGAGTAATCAAATTTCATGACTAAATTGTAACTTAAACAAATTAGAATACCAATTTAAAAAGACAAAAATTCAAACCCCAAAACCCAAACAGCCTTGTCCCCCAGACCACGTGTCATTAATAGACCGTATTCGTATCGTGAAAAACTTTTAGGCCAAACGCACATGCCTGTGTATGATAGCTCCAGTCTCCACACGCTCATGTCACTTAACCACACGCCCGTGTGCAACCCCTCACACGCCTTGTGGATAGTCACACGCTCGTGTGAAAACCACTGCACCTATTTTTGCGAAAAACTCAATTTGAAACCTAATTTTGCATATTTTAATGGCCAATTAAACCCGATTTAACTACGATTAATTAATATACATATGCATACACCTTCAATTGAATTTATTGACATCAATTAAGCCTCAATTATATAGAATTAGGCAATCAATTTCATTCATAACAAACACTGAATAAATTAAACAAGTGGCCTACCTTAGTCACTAGTAACCCACTCTATGGAAGCTTCATTTAAACAATTGTTAGTATAAATTTCATGCCTCACACACTGTGTTATCAAGCAACAATACACTGTAAATCGTTCAATAATTAAACTAAAAAATGCCTCAAAATTATTATAAAACCATCCAAAATAGAATGTCCAATCTCCAAAGTCCAATTACAACCAGAATTAAACTAATTCCTGGAAGTTCCACAATGCCCGATTACAGTCTCTAAAACATGTAATAAAGTCTCTACCAAGCCTTTTTATCAAAAAAAAAAGTCTCTACCAAGCCTAAATCTCTTGGAACTCTCTTGCTCGTCTCCTCAGCTCCTCAAGCCCGATGGTTATCTACATGAACTGTGAGGATGTGAGCTTTAAAAAGCTCAGTGAATGTTAATAAAAATGACTGGTAAATAAACATACAAGTCATGATTAAATCACATCCAATCAATCACCAATTATCAGCCATAATAAAGAAACATGTCAATTTAATTTCCATATTCTTTATCAATATCAAGATTCAATTATTCATGGCTTACAAACATCGAATGATATAACAATAATCACACATAGATATATTGGCATACACTTCTCATGGCTTAATCGGGTGATCATACATCGGATAAATGGATCTCTGAACTCCCATAAATATCAAATATAGTCCATCGAGTTGAGCGGGCCGAAGCACATGCTCCCTTATAGCCCCTCAAATAACCCAATGAGTGGAGACTCATGCTCAAAACTCCCTTATCTACTCTAGACAAATTAGTCCACCTCGAGCCATATGCTCACAATGTCAAAAATAAAGGTAAGTACTCAGAAATCCTATGGCATGCCAACTATATTCAATGGATTCACCATGTATGTTGCAAATATATTCAGTCAAACATAGCATATAAATCAGTCATTATTGTGCTCAATTTAATGTGACAAAATGCTTATGTGTAACATGTAACATAGCCATTTAACATCCAATTAAATCAATCATTTCATTTGCCATTTTCCAATGTTCAATTACCAATTGTAACACCAATATATCATGATCAAAAACTCCAGTAAACATGCTTCAATAATCAATATAATTAACCTAATTAAATTGCACAAAACCACCTAAATGCTTACCATTATTCAATAAAAATTAAACTCTTGTACATTTAATATCAATCTTGAAAAAAAAAATCAGCCATTCAACCCTAATTAATCAATTGAAATCATCAATTAAGCTACAAATTAAACATAAATAAGGGTCAATTTACCTAATCGCCCTTAGAAATACTCACCACACAATTTATTCTACCACAAACAAGTGATCAACCAAGAAAATCCAAGCTTCAATTTCGGTTAGCTCGATCATGTTCAAGATTCAGAGCTTCAACAGAGATAAAGTAGACATTATCACCTTTCCAATGCTATAATAAACACGAATTTTAATTAACTATACTAATCGAAATCCTCTCACAAAGATACCTTACCAGATTTGTAACATCAAGTTGAAAACTCGATTCCTCACAAAATCGATCTCTCCAGCCCTCCTAAACACTTTCAATCATCAATACTAGACCAAATACACTTATACTAAGCATCAATTTCATCTTTAAATCAATTTCACAAAATTTTGAAAAATCGGTTCATGAAGATGATGAAATCCAGATTTCTTTAAATTACCTCAAAAATCATGTTTAATCTTGATAAATAAGATCAAAAACCATTTTGAGTTGGAACATCCATTAATTTGTGGATTTCCTCTCAAAATTCAAGATCCACTATTAAAGAACCATGTGTTCTTGGAAGAAGTTGACATTGATAAAAATCCTTTAATTGACTCCTAAATCATGTGAAAATGTTTCTAATCATCATAAAAACAAGTTTAGGATTGAAGATTACCTTTGATTCGCTATAAATTCGTTGATTGAAAATCTTGATTCAAGAAACTCGGGAAATTTCAAAAAAAATTTGGCTACTTTTGAGAATAATTTTGGGTAATTTGAGAGAGTATTTTGAAAAGAAAATTGGTTGGATCTATTCTCTGATTGTAGATCTTTAAAATCATGCAAAGAAAACGAGTTTTAAAGCTCTCTAATCTGATGTAAAATGTGTGAAAAGTGGGCTAGATACATTAGTTTTAAAACTGAAACCACTCACTAGAAATTTAAAACTTGGGAAATTTGCTTAATGGCCACTTCCACATTTCCCTTACATTACCATTTAATCCTTTCCCTCCAAAATTCTGAATTTTAAGGTTTATTTGCCATATAAATACTCTAAAATTTCCCTTGTTTTACAATTAAATCCTATTTAATTAATATTTAAAATTTACTCAAATTACCCAAATAAAAATTATTTTAAAATTCTTTTTCAACAAAAATTGATTATTTTCACTAATAATTATTGAAAATCTTTAAAATTAATTTTTCGAAAATATTTTTTTATTTTCCAAATTATTGTTTAATCGATTTTAGATGAAATTAACCTCCTAAATTAAATTAGAATTATTAGAAACCCTATAAATTCCTAGTTTCACACTCGAAACCCAAAAAATATACCCAAAACTACTAGACTCGGTTTAGGGATATTACAAATTCTTCCTTTCCCAAACAGCTGATACGCTAAGAAACCCCTGCACAAGATTCAATCAATAAAACCTCCACTCACTAATCCCCCATAAATGGATTAGTTCCTCATGGATACATAAACATGATAAACTTGATATAGAAAATATACATGGATAACGAATCAACAGACTAAAGTTTAGGAGAAGCCTGAATTGTATTAAAAATAATGTTGAATCTGTAACAGCCTGATTTATGGGCTAGTCGGAATAGTGATCTCGGGATCACTGATCTGAGATTTGAGAATTTATTTTCATGTTATATTATGAGTTAGGGCATGGTAGCATTTGTACAAAAAAAATTGGTGCTTTAATTTTAGCAATTTCATGTTTAATCGCGAAAAAAGACTAAATCGCATAAAGTGCGAAAGTTCCATTCTACAAGCTAAAAGTACCAAATGGTCATAGATTGTTAATTGGAGGTCCTTAAGAGGCAATTAGACCCCAAAATTTGGCTTGGCCGGCCATAGAGAGCAAAGGGGACAAAGATGGACAATGTTGGTCAAAGTTGGTGAAAGTTGGTGACTTATTTGACTAATATTAATAAATTAAGGAGAGAAAAAGATATCATCTTTTCTCCTTTCATCTTCCACCGAAAATTTGCAGCAAATAAGGGGTGGAAAACTTCAAAAATTTCAGCAAGATCTCATCCATTCAAGTAAGTGTCCTAGTGAACTTTTCTTGAAAATAATTGTACTTTTGAGACCCCTAAAGCTTAAGCTTTCAAATGAGGGGACTATTGTGCAATATGGTAAAGAGTTTAAAGTTTTTCCATGAGAGCTATCTTAGTTATGGCTGCATTTTATTGGAAGAAATTGAGTCTTAGTTGTTAAATGAACAACTTTTGTGAAAGGTGTTAGCATGAAAACACCAAATAGGATCTTGATGAAAAGGTTGCAAAATTGTAGTAAGTATGTGAAATGTTGAGTTTTGATGATAGCTATAAGAGTATTAAATCTTTACCTAGGCTTGTAGAAGGTAGAAATATGATTAGAATTTATTTCCGAGCCTAGGGGCAAAATGGTCATTTTGCCAAAGTCTAGGGGCAAAATGGTAATTTTGCTTAAGCATGATTATTGAAATGCTTATGTTAATGTAATCATTAAAATGAGCTAATTTTATATTATAGAGCAAGAGGAGACGAGGATCCGCCTTGATCGGGGAAAGAATAAAATCGTTGACTAAATCGAAGAACTAACTCATTTTGAAAACGAGGTAAGTTGTATGTAACTTAAACCATATTCATATTGGCATGTGGAGAAATGCTTGGAATTATATTAAATCATGATACATTACTAAATTGAGTAGTTAATGTGAATGAGATATTGGAGTTCTAATGAGCCATGGATTATAGAAATGCTATCATTGGATTATGAAACAAATAAGGCTATCCCATATAAGACCATATCCGGGATATGGCATTGGCACCTAGAGGAAGTCCCATATAAGACCATATCCGGGATATGGCATTGGAAGATGTTATCCCATATAAGACCATATTCGGGATATGGCATTGGCACCTAGAGGAAGCCCCATATAAGACCATATCCGGGATATTGCATTGGAAGAGGTTATCCCATATAAGACCATATTCGGGATATGGCATTGGCACCTAGAGGAAGTCCCATATAAGACCATATCTGGGATATGGCATTGGAAGAGGTTATCCCATATAAGACCATATCCGGGATGTGGCATTGGCACCTAGAGGAAGTCCCATATAAGACCATATCCGTGATATGGCATTGGCACCTAGAGGAAGTCCCATATAATACCATATCCGGGATATGGAATTAGAAGAGGTTATCCCATATAAGACCATATCCAAGATATGGCATTGGCACCTAGGCGAGATTCCATGTAAGACCATCTCGAGGATGTGGTACTGGCTTTGTCCTTATAGTAGTGACTATAAACACACATTTTTGACCATCCCTTATGAGTGGTGGGATAAGTAGATAAATTTAAAAGTAGAGATGTGAATGATATTTAAATCATGTGAATAAATCACGAAGAAGCGGTTCGATATGTGGCACGGTATGTGCTAGATAAGGGAAATTGTAAGTAAGCATTGTCAAGAAGCCTTGACTTGTATACGGTTAGCTGATACCGTGGACGGATTATTTTCTGAGCATTATTATTTCTATTTATTTCCATGCAACTTACTAAGCCTTATCCTTACCCCTTTTTCATTGCCCTTCTTCCTTGTAGTATTGCCAAGATAACTCGAGGATCGTGACTGCAGGAGTTTGGACATCACACTATCGACAACACTTTGGTATAACAATTTTAGACTTGTTTTGAGTATGGCATGTATAGGACTCGAGTATTTTTGTCAAGTTGTAATTGTTAGTTAAAGTGTTGGCTATGAAAGTCATCTTGTAAATGGCCTTATGAGTTAGGCAAATGCTTGGCAAACTCTTTTGTTTAATGAAGATGAAATTCATGAAATGTGTGTTTATTTCAATATTGTGTATGTTTGATGAGTTCTTAGACTTACAAAAAGGGTTAGGAGTTGTATTGTTTTGAATGAAGGTATGTATGTGTGCACTCTAAGGTGGCAATGGCTTGGTAGATAGCCTCTAAGTGCCCACACAGATAGACACACGGGCGTGTGTCTAAGCCGTGTGTCCCCTGCACATTAGTGTTTTAAGTCAGAATAGACCACGGGCTAATAACACGGGCGTGTGTTTAGGCCATGTGTGCTACACGGTTAGCACATGGGCGTGTGCCCTGGACGTGTGAAGTCTGTACCTTGCACTTGTAAATTGAATTACCACACTGGCCAAGTACACGCGTGTGTATGGACAAGGTGGGATAAGTCGAATGCCAGGTTTAGCACACGGGCCAAAGCCACGGGTGTGTCAAGGCCGTGTGATATTAGTCAGTGTCGACCACGGGTGGAAGGCACGTGCGTGTTTTAGGGGTAAACGGGCGTGCCCCAAGTTACATGGGCGTGTGACCCCTGTTCGAGGAAAAGTTTCTGATTGAGTTTCAAGGTTTCTGGATAGATGTTTAAGGCCCCGTATGCCCATGAAGCGTATGTTTTGTCTAAGAAAGAGAAGTTTTTAATTCGGAACAAAATTTTACAGCCCGTAAGTGCATGTTCAAGCATGTTCAAGCATAGTAATGTCTCGTATTCGGTCTTAGCCTTGGACTCAAGTACGGGGTGTTACATTTATTGGTATCAGAGCTACGGTTTAGTCGATTCTAGGACTAATGTAGCGTAAGTACGAGTCTAGTTATACATGCCATATGTAAGAGTGTCTGGGTAATGATAGTGTGATGGTTCCTGACGTATAAATTGTGTTTTATGTAGTAGATGAATTCTAATCCAGACCGAACTACAGCTGATGATGTTGCGAGTAATGCACCGGCTCCCGCTCAAGGGACCGCGCCAACTGACAGTAGACCTGAGACCTTGAGTCAGGAGGAAGAGGCTCGAGAAGCCTTTCTCCATATGATGAGAAATTGGTATACCGAGTATACCCGAGCAAATCCTAACGCTCAACCCCCTCCACCCCCACCAATTCCTCAACCTGCTCTAGTAGCTCCATAAGTGGTTGAGGTGGTGAGGAGAGAAAGGCCTCTGGTGGATAAGATCCGGAAGCAAGGAGCCGAGGAATTTCGAGCAAATAAAGACGATGATCCGAAGAGAGCAGAATTCTGGCTCGAGAATACCATCAGGGTATTCGATGAGTTATCCTGCACGCTTGAGGAGTGCTTAAAGTGTGCGGTATCTCACTTGAGAGATTCAGCCTACCGATGGTGGAACACCCTAGTGTCGGTGGTGCCAAGGGAGAGAGTTAGCTGGGAATTCTTCCAAGAGGAATACCGGAAGAAGTACATCAGCCAGAGGTTCATCGACCACAAGAGGAAGGAGTTCTTGGAACTGAAGCAAGGCCATATGTCAGTGACTGATTACGAACAGGAGTTCGTAAGACTTAGCAAGTATGCACGAGAGTGCGTGTCTACCAAAGCCATCATGTGCAAGAGGTTCGAGAACGAATTGAATGAAGACATCCGCCTATACGTAAGAGTTCTAAAATTAAAAGAGTTTGTAGTGTTGGTGGATAGGGCCTGTAAAGCCAAAGAGTTGGCTAAAGAGAAGAGAAGAGCTAAATACGAGTCTTGTGACTCGAGGAAGAGACAACTGAACAAGTCTCACAAATCCTCATCCAAGAAATTGAGGGATTTCACTACTCGATCAGTCACTTCAGCAGGATTTTCTACCCAAAATAAAGGCAAGCGATTCTCTGGATCGAAGGGGCAAACTACATCGGTTGCTAGTGTGGGCAACTTTCGACCAAATAGACCGGAATGCCCTCAGTGTGGCAGGCACCATGCTGGTGAATGTAGAGCTAATGAGAAAGCTTGCTTCAGATGTGGGTCCTTAGACCATTTTATCAAAAACTGCCCTGAGGGGGACGAGAAAGAAAAGCCTCAGAATGTAAGATCAGGAAGTACTGCTAGAGGAAGACCACTGAGAAACCCGAGAATTGCGATGGGTAGCAAGAACCCATCTAGAGAGCAAGCTGCTAGAGTCGAGGGTAGAACACCAGCGAGGACATATGCCATCCGTGCTCGTGAAGAGGCATCTTCCCCCGACGTGATCACTGGTATCTTTTCTCTCCATAATACTAATGTTATAGCATTAATTGACCCGGGATCTACTCACTCATACATATGTATGAAATTAGTCTCTAGTATGAGCATGCCTATAGAGTCTACCGAATTCATCATAAGAGTGTCTAATCCCCTAGGCAAGTGTGTGTTGATTGATAGAGTTTGTAAAGGGTGCCCTTTGATGATTAAGGGACATTGGTTTCCGGTCGATCTTATGTTATTACCGTTTGACGAGTTTGATGTCATTCTGGGGATGGATTGGTTAGTTACCCATAGTGTAATTGTAAATTGTGGGAAGAAGCATATTGAACTGGGAGATAAAAATGGTAATTTTATTCGTATTGAATCAGATAAGCCGGATAGGTCACCAATAGTAGTATCGACCATGTCAGCTCAAAGGTACCTAAGGAAGGGGTATGAGGCTTATCTTGCCTTTGTGTTGAACACTAAAGAGACTGAGTTGAAAATTGAATCAATACCCGTAGTATGCGAGTACCTAGATATTTTCCCGGAAGAGTTACCGGGGCTACCACCGGATAGAGAGATTGAATTTGGGATTGAAATAGCTCCGGGTACTGTCCCTATTTCTATTGCTCCCTATAGAATGGCCCCAGCCGAACTGAAAGAGTTGAAAGCACAGTTGCAAGAATTAACGGATAAGGGTTTCGCGAGGCCGAGTTTTTCTTCATGGGGTGCTCCCGTCCTATTCATGAAGAAGAAAGATGGTTCCATGAGACTATGTATAGACTATCGGCAACTCAACAAAGTGATAGTGAAGAATAAGTACCCGTTGCCAAGGATCGACGATCTATTTGATCAATTGAAGGGAGCTACAGTATTTTCTAAAATAGATCTGAGGTCAGGGTACTATCAGTTGAAAGTCAAGGACTCTGATGTGCCGAAAACCGCATTTAGGACTAGATATGGCCATTATGAATTTTTGGTCATGCCTTTTGGTCTAACGAATGCCACCGCGATCTTCATGGATTTGATGAATCGCATTTTTTTACCGTACTTAGATAGATTTTTTGTGGTCTTTATCGACGACATACTGATCTACTCTCGAGATGAGAACGATCATGCGGAACATTTGAGTATGGTTCTACAAATTTTGAGAGAAAAACAATTGTATGCTAAGTTCAGTAAGAGTGAATTTTGGCTTAAGGAAATGGGCTTTTTGGGACACATTGTCTCGGGAGAAGGGATTAGAGTTGACCCGAATAATATTTCGGCAATTATTGAATGGAAATCGCCAAGGAGCGTAACTGAAGTGAGGAGTTTTCTAGGCCTAGCAGGCTACTATAGGCGTTTTGTCAAGGGGTTTTCCATGATAGCTACCCCGATGACGAGACTTTTGCAGAAAGATGTAAGGTTCAACTGGACGGAAAAGTGTCAACAAAATTTTGAGAAACTGAAGACCCTATTGACTGAAGCTCCTGTTTTGGTGCAACCAGAACCGGGAAAATAATTTGTGGTTTATAGTGATGCGTCCTTGAACGGGTTGGGCTGTGTACTTATGCAAGAGGGTAAAGTGATTGCATACGCCTCTAGACAATTGAAGCCGCACGAGAAGAACTACCCGACTCATGACTTAGAGTTGGCCGCAATTGTGTTTGCGCTGAAGATTTGGAGACACCATTTATATGGTGAAAGGTGTAAGATTTTCACTGACCACAAAAGCCTAAAATATTTGATGACTCAAAAAGAATTAAATTTGAGGCAACGAAGATGGTTAGAGCTGATTAAAGATTATGAGTTGGTAATTGACTACCATCCGGGAAAGGTAAATGTAGTCGCCGACGCTTTGAGCAGAAAATCATTATTTGCACTAAAGGCCATGAATACTCAAATGAACTTGTTAGATGATGGTTCCGTTTTAGCCGAGTTGAGGGCTAAACCATTATTTCTCCAAGAGATTTGTGAAGCTCAGAAGGATGATAACAGCTTGAAAGCCAAGAGAGTTCTATGTGAGTCGAACGTTGAGACAGACTTTTGAGTGAATCTTGATGGATGTCTAACATTTCGAGATCGAGTCTGTGCACCCAGGAATGATGAACTTATTCGCAAAATTTTGCATGAAGCACATAACGGATGTTTGAATGTACACCCAGGCAGTACAAAGATGTACCATGATTTGAAGAAATGGTACTGGTGGCTTGGTATGAAGAAAGATATTTCCGAGTTTGTATCAAAATGCCTGATTTGTCAACAAGTGAAGCCTGAACATCAAGTACCTTCGGGTTTACTTCAGCCCATTATGGTTCCTGAATGGAAATGAGACCGTATTACTATGGACTTCGTGACGAGTTTACCATTGACTCCAAAGAAGAAAGATGCAGTATGGGTAGTGGTTGATAGACTCACTAAGTCAGCCCACTTTATACCAATGCGAATCGACTATTCGCTCGATAAATTAGCAGACTTGTATATGTCTGAGATAGTAAGACTTCGTGGTGTACCGTTGTCGATCATTTCAGATAGAGATCTGAGATTCACGTCACAGTTTTGGAAAAAAGTTGCAAGAGGCTTTGGGCACGAAATTGAGTTTTAATACAGCTTTCCATCCGCAAACTGACGGGCAGTCAGAGAGGGTAATTCAGATACTAGAAGACATGCTTCGGTGTTGTGTTTTGGAATTCCAGGGTAATTGGGAGAAATACTTGCCATTGGTGGAATTTGCTTACAACAACAGCTTTTAATCAAGTTTGAAGATGGCACCTTATGAGGCATTGTATGGACGTAAGTGTCGAACGCCCTTGTATTGGTCAGAACTCAAAGAGAAACAGTTACACGGGGTTGATTTGGTTAAAGAAACTGAAGAGAAGGTAAAAGTGATACGTGACTGTTTGAAGGTCGCCTCAGATAGACATAAGTCCTATTCAGATCTAAAAAGGAAAGAAATAGAATTCAAGGTCGGTGATAAAGTGTTCTTGAAAGTATCACCTTGGAAGAAAGTCATCAGATTTGGCCGGAAGGGCAAATTGAGTCCGCGCTTTATTGGACCTTATGAAGTTACCGAGAGGATAGGACCTATAGCCTATCGGTTAGCCTTGCCACCTGAGCTGGAAAAGATTCATGACGGTTTTCATGTATCTATGTTGCGCCGTTACCGTTCAGACCCTTCTCATGTTTTAATGCCGACAGAGGTAGAGATACAACCGGACTTGACATATGGAGAAGAGCCAGTTAGAATTTTGGCTCGTGAAGTCAAACAGTTAAGGAACAAAAGTATAGCACTAGTGAAAGTCCTATGGCAAAGGCACGGTATAGAAGAGGCTACATGGGAGTCTGAGGAAACGATGAGAAACCAATACCCCAATCTCTTCACCGGTAATATTTTCGAGGACAAAAATCCTTAAGGGGGGAGAATTGTAACAGCCCGATTTAGGGGCTAGTTGGAATAGTGATATTGGGGTCACTGATCCGAGATTTGAGAATTTATTTTCATGTTATATTATGAGTTAGGGCATGATAGCATTTGTAAAATAAAAATTTGGTGCTTTAATTTTAGCAATTTCATGTTTAATCGCGAAAAAGGACTAAATCGCATAAAGTGCGAAAGTTCCATTCTACAAGCTAAAAGTACCAAATGGCCATAGATTTTTAATTTGAGGTCTTTAAGAGGCAATTAGACCCCCAAATTTGGCTTGGCCGGCCATAGAGAGCAAAGGGGATAAAGATGGACAATGTTGGTCAAAGTTGGTGAAAGTTGGTGACTTATTTGACTAATATTAATAAATTAAGGAGAGAAAAAGATATCATCTTTTCTCCTTTCATCTTCCACTAAAAATTTGCAGCAAATAAGGGGTGGAAAACTTCAAAAATTTCAGCAAGCTCTCATCCATTCAAGTAAGTGTCCTAGTGAACTTTTCTTGAAAATAATTATACTTTTGAGACCCCTAAAGCTTAAGCTTTCAAATGAGGGGACTATTGTGCAATATGGTAAAGAGTTTAAAGTTTTTCCATGAGAGATATCTTAGTTATGGCTGCATTTTATTGGAAGAAATTGAGTCTTAGTTGTTAAATGAACAACTTTTGTGAAAGGTGTTAGCATGAAAACACCAAATAGGACCTTGATGAAAAGGTTGCAAAATTGTAGTAAGTATGTGAAATGTTGAGTTTTGATGATAGCTATAAGAGTGTTAAATGTTTACCTAGGCTTGTGGAAGGCAGAAATATGATTAGAATTTATTTTTGAGCCTAGGGGCAAAATGGTCATTTTGCCAAAGTCTAGGGGCAAAATGGTAATTTTGCTTAAGCATGATTATTGAAATGCTTATGTTAATGTAATCATTAAAATGAGCTAATTTTATATTATAGAGCAAGAGGAGACGAGGATCCGCCTTGATCGGGGAAAGAATAAAGTCGTTGACTAAACCGAAGAACTAAATCATGTTGAAAACGAGGTAAGTTGTATGTAACTTAAACCATATTCATATTGGCATGTGGAGAAATGCTCGGCATTATATTAAATCATGATACATTACTAAATTGAGTAGTTAATGTGAATGAGATATTGGAGTTCTAATGAGCCATGGATTATAGAAATGCTATCATTGAATTATGAAACAAATAAGGCTATCCCATATAAGACCATATCCGGGATATGGCATTGGCACCTAGAGGAAGTCCCATATAAGACCATATCCGGGATATGGCATTGGAAGAGGTTATCCCATATAAGACCATATCCGGGATATGGCATTGGCACCTAGAGGAAGCCCCATATAAGACCATATCTGGGATATGGCATTGGAAGAGGTTATCCCATATAAGACCATATCCAGGATATGGCATTGGAAGAGGTTATCCCATATAAGACCATATCCAAGATATGGTATTGGAAGAGGTTATCCCATATAAGACCATATCCCGGATATGGCATTGGCACCTAGGCAAGATTCCATGTAAGACCATCTCGAGGATGTGGTACGGGCTTTGTACTTATAATAGTGACTATAAACACACGTTTTTGACCATCCCTTATGAGTGGTGGGATAAGTAGATAAATTTAAAAGTAGAGATGTGAATGATATTTAAATCATGTGAATGAATCACGAAGAAGCGGTTCGATATGTGGCACGGTATGTGCTAGATAAGGGAAATTGTAAGTAAGTATTGTCAAGAAGCCTTGACTTGTATACGGTTAGCTAATACCGTGGACGTATTATTTTCTGAGCATTATTATTGCTATTTATTTCCATGCAACTTACTAAGCCTTATGCTTACCCCTTTTTCATTGCCCTTCTTCCTTGTAGTAATTCCAAGATAACTCGAGGATCGTGACTGCAGGAGTTCGGACATCACACTATCGACAGCAGTTTAGTATAACAATTTTAGACTTGTTTTGAGTATGGCATGTATAGGACTCGAGTATTTTTGTCAAGTTGTAATTATTAGTTAAAGTGTTGGTTATGAAAGTCATCTTGTAAATGGCCCTATGAGTTAGGCAAATGCTTGGCAAACTCTTTTGTTTAATGAAGATGAAATTCATGAAATGTGTGTTTATTTCAATATTATGTATGTTTGATGAGTTCTTAGACTTGCAAAAAGGGTTAGTAGATGTATTGTTTTGAATGAAGGTGTGTATGTGTGCACTCTAATGTGGCAATGGCTTGGTAGATAGCCTCTAAGTGCCCACACGGATAGACACACGGGCGTGTGTCCCCTGCACATTAGTGTTTTAAGTTAGAATAGACCACGAGCTAATACCACGGCCGTGTGTTTAGGCCGTGTGTGCTACACGGTTAGCACATGGGCGTGTGCCCTGGACGTGTGAAGTCTGCACCTTGCACTTGTAAATTGAATTACAACACGGCTGAAGTACACGAGCATGTGTATGGACCGTGTGGATAAGTCAGAATGCCAAGGTTTTGCACACGGGCCAAAGCCACGGGCGTGTCAAGGCCGTGTGATATTAGTCAGTGATGACCACGGGTGGAAGGCACGAGCATGTTTTAGGGGTATACGGGCGTGCCCCAAGTCACATAGGCGTGTGACCCCTGTTCGAGCAAAAGTTTCTGATTGAGTTTCGAAGGTTTCCGGATAGATGTTCAAGGCCCCGTATGCCCATGAAGCGTATGTTTTGTCTAAGAAAGAGAAGTGTTTAATTCGGAACAAAATTTTACAGCCCGTAAGTGCATGTTCAAGCATGTTCAAGCATAGTAATGTCTCATATTCGGTCTTAGCCTCGGACTCGGGTACGGGGTGTTACAAAATCCACATAGAGTTGATTGAGTTCCACAGATCGGATCTCCCTATGAAAGCAAATAACAAAACTGAAAATAATCTTAGAGCCTAAAAAAAGAGAAAAATAAAGACTAAAACTATAAAGAAAGTTATACAATATGAAAAGCTATCCATAACATGTGTTAAATGATCATTTTATAGAATTAGAGTGGCCATCGTCTTTAACCCTACTGTAACACCCCTTACCCGTGTTCGACGCCGGGACAGGATACGAGGCATTACCGGACTTAACTTGCTTAAACATACAACATCGGGCTATAAAATTTCATTTCAACTTAAAGCTTCTCATTCATATTCATAACATCCTTATTATGGGCCTACGAGGCCCTAATCATACATACGGAAGGTTTCAGAATTAAACCGGAAACTTTTGCGCACATAGAAATTTTTTGCCTAAACAGGGCCACATGCCCATGTGGAATGGAACACGCCCGTATGGGCAGGCCGTGTGGTCACACACGCCCATGTTCCTAGCCAGTGTGGAATTTATTTTTCATTTCGAACCTACAGGGGTTTTCACACGACCGGACACATGCCTGTGTCTTTGGCTCGTGTCCCTCACACGTCCTAGACACGCCCGTGTCCTCACCCATGTGTGAAAAACCTGGGTATTCTATTTATGATGTCAGCAAGATCTCATGGGCACACGGCCTAGGCACACGCCCGTGCGGCGAATTGAAATCTCGCAAATTTGATGTAGGGGACACACGGCCTATCAGCACACCCATGGGGCTGACCGTGTGTCACACACAACCTAGACACACGCCTGTGTATCTACCCGTGTGGACAATTAAAAGGCTATTTCCCAAGCCAATTCCCACCCTGAAACATAAACACACATATGCCAACACAAGCAACACATAACATGGCAATAATACACTATGAAGAATCACTAATCATCATTCATACACTTCACATTTTACTCCATCAATTGCATGAAATTTCACTTCATAAAACTCATCATCATTAAGATATGAAACTTGACAAATATCAGCCAATTCCTAATGGCCATTTACAAAATGAGTGTATAACATTCATAGCCAACACTTTGGCTTTCAAATATGACATAACACAAGATGACCAAGTTCCTATACATGCCATACCTAAAATAAATCAACTTTACTATACGAAAAGAATGATTGATAGTGTGATCCGAGCTCCTACGTTCTACGATCCCCGAGCTAGCTTGGCGATACTACAAGGAAAAGGGAAAAGAAAGGGGTAAGCATATAGCTTAGTAAGTTTGCATGAATTAAAATAGCAACAAAAGTACTCATGGTAAAATCCGTTCATCTCACAGAACAATAACAATATGAGTTCTCAAGTACTTTGACATACTTACTCATACTTACGCTTACCCATCACATATCACATTACGGTTTCATAATTCGTATTTTACTCATGGTACATGTGTCACTTCATCACATAATTTAGCACTTATGCTATCTTGAACATAAAATTAAATCATTATCATCCTTAACTTAAATGTAACTATTTGTCATCTTTTTATAGCTTAGCTCTTTGTCATCTTTGCATACTTAGCTCTTTTGCCCGTTGAACTACTTGAAATATCGGAGGATACTCAATCTCATCATACATGCATCACGATGCCAATGCCATATCCCATATATGGTCTTACATGGGATCACCCCTTGATGCCGATGCCATATCCCAGATATGGTCTTACATGGGATCTCTTAACTCGATGTCGATGCCGTGTCCCAGACATGGTCTTATACGAGATCATACATAGATGTCGATGCCATGTCCCAGACATGGTCTTACACGAGATCTTCATTTGGTGTCGAGGCCATGTCCCAGACATGGTCTTACATGGGACCTTCCTTATTCGGTGCTGATGCCATGTCCCAGACATGATCTTATACGGGACCTACATTCGGTGCCGATGCCATGTCCCAGACATGGTCTTATACGAGACCTTCCTTATCCCATGTCGTGACATAGGTATCCTCGTTATTCGGAATCTTCAACCGGGACTTCAACTTAATATATTATCATCATTTTCTCATCGAGGCTTCATTGTTCAATTTTCATGAAATGATATTCATTATCATAAGATCAAGCAATTTAAAATATAAAAACACTATGAAACTTTAATTTCACATAAACTTACCTCGGTACTCAAAATGTGTGTAGATGTTTGATTTAGTCCAACACTTTGTTCTTTCCTCGGTTTCAGTCTGGGCTTCGTGTTTCTTGATCTATAATAACAATTTCACTTGTTTAATACTTAGATTGACTAAATTGACTCATGAATCATACTTTGGCAAAATTACGATTTTTCCCCTAAACTTTCACATATTTACACTTTTTCCCCTAGGCTCGTAAAATGATTTTTATTCAACTTTCTTGTATTTTAAGCCTAGCCGAATTATTTTCTTAACTACAACAACCCCCAATTTCTACTATTTCACTCATGTATGACCATTTTTATAACTTTTACAATTTGGTCCTTTTATGCATTTTTCATGAAAATCACTTAGAAAAATATGTTTATCACACATCAAACTTTCATATTCTTCCTTAAAACATCAAAATACATGCATGTCATACATGGGTAAATTTTTGAACATAAACCCTAGCTCAAAATATAGCTAGAAATAGCTAAATCGAGCTACGAGGATCTTAAAAATACAAAGAACATTAAAAACGGGGCTAGGATGCACTTACTATCAAGCTTGGAAGTTGAAGAAACCCTAGCTATGTCTCCTTGCAAATTTTTGAAACACCCCCGATTTTTAAAATTACCGAAATACCCCCGATTTATGAAATTACTGAAATACCTTTAATTTGCGAAATTACCAAAATACCTTTGATTTGTAAAATTACTGAAATACCCCTGATTTGTGAAATACCCCTGTAGGGTAGAATTACCAAAATACCCCTGTAGGGTAGGATTACCGTAACACCCATGTAAGGGTAAAATGACCGTTTTGCCCCTCGAGGGTAATTGACTCACTTGAGGTACAATTGGACAAATTTGACAGTAATTGACTGTTGTGACTGTGTATGTATGATTGTTTATGGGCATAACATTTCGCACACATGACATACTGCATGGGGTTGGGACTTTGATACGGAGAAAGTTTTGATAGGGTCGCACAGGTCGCATGACGACTGTGGATCCAGTATTGATATGTTAAGGTCGCACGGGTCGCATGACGACTGTGGACCGACGGACGGCTTAAAGTCGCGTAATCTGATTATGGCTCTGTGCCAACCAAAACATGGCTTTGTGCCATCTTGATTATGGCTTTGTGCCAATCGTATTTACCCGTGGCTATGTGCCTAACATATATATTGACGACTCTGTGTCGATCATATTTACCCAAGGCTGTGTGCCGATTATATTACTGTCGCTGATGGCTATGTGCCAAACATAATACAGTTACTGATGGATTTGTGCCAACTATAATACCGCTATTGAAGGCTTAGAGCCATATATATATATACTAGCAGCTTTGCTGCGATTTTGGTTAGTGCCACAACTGGTGCTAACATTGGAAGTGTAGGGATGGCGTGGGTGATTTATTCCCCGCAGGGAGTGCAGGGTTGGACGGAGGCAAGTACAGGGTTGGATGGGATGGGTTAGCATGCATCACACATTATGCATATGGAATTGATTCGATATGGGCTAGGCCCAATTGTTATTGATATGGAGAATGGGCTAGGCCCATTTGGTTCTGATAAGGGCTGAGACCCAAGTGAAATTGTAATGGGCTTAGACCCACACGCATTGTTCTTCTTCACTGTAATTGGGCTCCTACCGCATCGATTATGATTTACATCCTGCTTTACAAACTGCTTTAGTTAGGAGGATTACACACTTGAGTTTTCGCAAACTCACCCCGCTTTTAATCGTGTGCGGTAATCCCCATCTTTAGGAGGATTGGTGCTGCGAGGACTCAGAGATGGCCACACGACTGCCTTTGGATTTCATTTATGCTTTAGATTCTATTTTGGGTTTTAATTTTTGTAATAAGGCCTCTTTAAGTTTCTGGATTTTAACTTTGGGTTTTATTTATGTTTGAATTATATTCGTTAGAAGTAAATCACGGTTTTCCAAAATGTTAATCGCTTTTAAACAACACTACGTTTTATAACATTTTGAAATGGTTTCGCGACTTAATCTTTTTCGTAAATCAGTTTCTTTCAAAATTTGCTTCCACAACTAAAAAGATGTTTTGGGAATAAAATTAACAATTTTTCAATGTACCACGTTTTAAAATAAACTAACGTAACTGAGAGTTTACTTAAGCGTTTAAACAAGAAGGGTTTTTAATGAAAACAAGGTTTTTGAAAAATACTTCAATGTGACACACCAGATTCGGGCCTAACTTCTAGGCCGGGTTTGGGGTGTTACATTTAGTGGTATCAGAGCCAGGTTGCAAAACTCGGCTGTGGATTGGGTTTTAAAATTGAATTTTCAAAAGAATTGTTTCAAAAAGGTTTGAAAAGATTTGAAGTTTTTTTGAAATGTTGTAACATCCTGAATTTTTGGGCCTATGCATTTAATGGGTGAATATGTGTAATGAGTTAATTTGAGCATTAGAGGTCCAAATTGGGCTCAGGATTGGGCTGAAGCCTTAGTTAAATTTTTGTTTGGGCACTATAGGGTTTAAAAGGTGGTATCTGAGTTTAAAATATCAAAATGGGCTTATGGCCCAGTGGTCAGTGGCCCCACCTAGGGAGCAAGGAGGTGACGCCACACAAGGGAGTAAGGGGCCCAAATTTAAGTTACATGGAGCCCAACTCTTTTAATTTAAGTTAGCTAAATTTCGGCATTAGGGTTAGGTAGAGTGGACGACAACAAGGCTCAAAAATAGGAGGATTTATGTGAATGGGATAATGTAGATAATATAGTTGATAATATGGAAGGAAAAAAAAAGAGAAAAGATAGGAGCTATCTACAAGGCTAGAGTTGGCCAAATTCCATCACCTAGAGAAGTGAAGAAATCGGTTTCTTTATGGCAAAGGGGTGCCGAATTTTCCCTTTTATTTGATTAATTTTTAGTTATCGGGAAGGTCACTTTCGGTTTTCATAGGTAAGTGCCAAATTTCTATAAATAGGAGGGTTCTCTTCTTTATTTTTCTACATTTAGGGTTTCCACCTTTTCTTTCTCTTCTTTCTTCTAAAAGCCTAAAACCCCATTATTCTTTTCTCTTCTTTCTCCTAAAATCAAAACTCCATTATTCTCTTCTTTCTTCTAAAAAGCCAAAACTCCATTATTCTCTTCTTTCTTCTAAAAGTCGAAAGCCGAAAACTCCATTATTCATTTCTCTTCTTTCTTCTAAAAGTCAAAACTCCATTATTCTCTTCTTTCTTCTAAAACCCGAAAACTCCATTATTCTCTTCTCTTCTTTCTTCTAAAAAGTAAAAGCCAAAAACTCCATTATTCTTTTCTCTTCTTTCTTCTAAAAGCCGAATCTCTATAGATTTCTTCAATCATCTTCTCTTCCCGAGTTTTACTTAAAAGCCGAGAATCCTCTAGAGTAGCCAGAATCTTCTCTAGTAAGATCTCTTAGATCTAAAAGCCTAAACACTAGTTCTGAATCTCATATCACTTTTCGGGATTTCAAGGCGGATAAGCGGTGGTGTTGGCTACGGATAGCATCGACTTAGAGGTCTCTCGTTCTAACAATAATTAGGTGTGTAGATCTCTAACACACTAGTAATCTGTACTAAATATATGTTATGGGCTAAAAGCTAGAAAAAGGTCAGATAGTAATCAGTACTAAATATATGTTATGGGCTAAAAGCCTAAAAAGTGTCATATAGTAATCAGTACTAAATATATGTTATGGGCTAAAAGCCGTAAAAAGGTCAGATAGACAATCGGATTACCCAAAAAGGGTAGGCAAGGGATGCAGTGCGTAATCATAGAAACTTCTCTATGTGTATCGATGTATGTGATAGGCTCATGAACTTTTAGGTAGTATATTTTTTGATTCTGCATGTATGTATGCATGGGATGGGATTGATATGATGAAGGGAAGAAGGTTGCATAGCGATCGGTGGCTTTGCCACACAGGTCACATAGTGATTGGTCTTTATGATGAAGCGGCTTTCAAATTCGTCCGAAATACTATGATGTATTATTAAGGTTGCATGGCAATCGGTGGCTTTGCCACATAGGTCACACAATGATCGATTTTAAGACAGCGGCCACAAATTGCCGATATGGTGTGTAGCGGTTGGAGGGTTGATTGTAGAAATCCCCAAGGTGTGATGGTTGGTACGGGTTGGTGTGTAGAGGATGGATTTCTAGGTCGGGATGGGCCATGATGCATATATAGTTACCCTTGTATACGGGCCAAGGCCATAATGTGTTTGTGGGCCAAGCCTTTGATGTGTTTTCTGGATTTACACACCGAGTCTTGGTGACTCACCCTATTATTTTTCCCTAACTTTGCAGATGAGCGAGAGATCGTGGACATGGGAGCAAATGCGGACTGAGGGCCATCAAGTTTTTATTCCTATAGATTATTTCGATTTTTCCTTAAGTTTTTAATTTTGGAAACATTTATGTAATAAGGCCCCATAGTTTATACTCACTACTTAGTTTTTAATATTTGCAACTTATGGAACTTTGTCAAAGGTTTTATTATTCAAAATAATAATAATACAAGGGTTTTTTTTCAAAAGTCACTTGTTTATTCGAATTTTGCCTAATAACTTATGATTTACTAAAACCAACTTAGCAAAAGTTTTCAACGTACAACCCGTAGCATAACAAATCTGGTCGAAACTTATGGGCCGGGTTTGGGGTGTTACAAATGTTGTATTGACTATTTTTCTGGAAGTGTGGTTCACCGAGTCTCCGGTGCCGAATCCGTAAGTTTTCTGTTAGACAGTATTTAAAATTAGATTTTGTATTTATTCAGTGCATGTTCTGGAAATCAGATTGTTTTTTTAGCTAGCAACAAAGATCTTGTGATGGATTTCGAAGGCAAGCAAGGTCGCGAGGAGTCGCCCGTCTCTCTGGAACATAAGATGGGTCAGGAGACGGTGGTCGAGGTAAGTCCGCCAACTTCGGGTAGCGATAACCCGAAGCTTGGTATGGAGGCACTGACCCGGTTGGTAAGGGAAGTGCTGGAAGAAGTGTTTGAGGCAGGAGTTAAGGCGTATGGTGAAACACTTCAGGCTAGGTGCTCGGAGTGCAGCAGGAAGAGGGATCATAGTCCTCTGAAGCAAGAGCCTCGTTTCGTGAAACGCGTTAAGACGCGTTCGAATTTTCTAGCTTGCGAGCATTGCAAAAGGCGCCATCCGGGTGAATGATGGAGGAAGTCAGGAGCGTGTCTTAGATGCGGGTCTAAGGAGCATCGGGTTCGGGATTGCATAGTCCCTTTGAAGTCAGGTGTGTTTTTTTTGGATGTGATGTTTGAATATAGAAATTGTGTGCATGTGTGATAAATATCTGTTTGCTTCAGTGGTTAGATGTTTGGTTGTGTGTAAGAGGTTTCAAGAATAAGTTAAAAGTGTATTAGTGTTATTGGGATGAGAGTGCGCAGCATAAGCGTAGTGGTGTAACCTGTGTTGTGTGGCTATTAGATAATTGGAAATTTCGAGGACAAAATTTCTTTAAGGGGGGTAGAATTGTAACGCCCCGAATTTGGGCCTAGAAGTATTGGGCCTTGAGTATGGGTCCGTAAGGAGGCTGCAAATAGGTATTTAAATTGGGCAAGGAAATGACACAATTAAATGTCTGCTCAAGTGGTTAAGGGTCCTGAGAAGTGTTGGAAAAGTCCTGGGTTCAAACCTGGGCTTTAGCAAAAAATTTGGTTTTAAGTGAATAAAACCCTGGATGATTGGATGTAGGCCTTTTAAATTATTTTGACAAAAAAATGACACAAGGAAGCATGTGGCCTAGTGGTTATGGCGTCATTAAGGTTGTAAGGGAGCTTGGGTTCAAATCTTGGCTCCTACAGAATTTTTTTAATTTTTGGCTCTTATAAGAATCTGGACACGGGCACATAGGTTTTATAAATATTTGCGCATGTTTTAAGTCACAAAAGGAGCTTGTGTTGTGGTGGCATGTAACGTCTGGAGCATAAGAGAGGGCAAGGGTTCGAATCCCATTACAAGCAAAAATGGATATTTATTTTGCAGTTGGGACGGTTTTGGAAGTTTGAAGGAGGGATCCCACATCGGGAAGCTAGCATGAGAGTAGGTGAGAACCTTGCTTTAAATAGAGCGACCTATGAGGAGAGTAAGCATACCTTGGTTGGCGTTTGGGCATAGGAGTGTTCGGAGCACGGATTAACTGCAGATTCCTATCAGGTGTGTATTTCGCACTACTCTAGCTGTAGAGCGGCAAAGGCCGAAATGCCGGTCACACGGTGATGGTAGCCACACGAGTGTGCGAATGCAAGTGTGAGAGCTTCGACGCGATAGTTGAGGCCATCATGAGTGTTCTTGTGGGTTTAGGCTATTTGGGCCACGATAGGCCGAAAGGGGCCATGTGGGGCTAATGGGCCCGTGGGCCCAATCGGATAAGTTGCATAATTGTGTAGTAAATATTGAATTGGACTATGTGAATCTAATATCTGTGGCTAGATTTGGGCTAAATGGGCCACACGAGCGTGTGGGCCCATTTGGGTCGAGAATGGGCCCATTCGCATCGTTATCTCTGTTTAGAATACCTTGGTTTACAAAATTACTGAAATACCCTTGGTTTATAAAATTACTGAAATACCCTTGCCGGTTTGTAAAATTACCGAAATACCCTTGGTTTGCAAAATTACCAAAGTACCCCTAATTTGCAAAATTACCGAAATACCCTTAGTTTGGAAAATTACCGAAATACCCCCGATTTGCAAAATTACCAAAATACCCTCAGTTTGGAAATTTACCGAAATACCCTGGATTTACAAAATTACCGAAATACCCTCGATTTGCAAAATTACCAAAATACCCTCAGTTTGCAAAATTACTAAAGTACCCCTGATTTGCAAAATTACCAGAACACCCCCGATTTGTAAAATTACCGAAATACCCCCGATTTATGAAATTACTGAAATACCCTCAATTTACGAAATTACCGAAATACCTTTGATTTGTAAAATTACCGAAATACCCTTGATTTGTGAAATACCCCTGTAGGGTAGAATTACCGAAATACCCCTGTAGGGTAGAATTACCGAAATGCCTCTGTAGGGTAGGATAACCGTAATACCCTTGTAAGGGTAAAATGACCGTTTTGCCCCTCGAAGGTAATTGACTCACTTGATGTACGATTGGACTAATTTGACGGTAATTGATTGTTGTGACTGTGTATGTATGATTGTTTATGGGCATAACATTTCACATACATGACATACTGCATGACGACTGTGGACCGATGGATGGCTTAAAGTCGCGTAATCTGATTATGGCTCTGTGCCAACCTAAACATGGCTCTGTGCCATCTTGATTATGTCTTTGTGCCAATCATATTTACCTGTGGCTATGTGCCTAACATATATATTGACGACTCTGTGTCGATCATATTTACCCAAGGCTGTGTGCCAATTATATTACCGTCGCTGATGGCTATGTGCCAAACATAATGCAGTTACTGATGGCTTTGTGCCAATTATAATACCGCTACTGAAGGCTTAGAGCCATATATATATACTAGCAGCTTTGCTGTGATTTTGGTTAGTGCCACAACCGGTGCTAACATTGGGAGTGTAGGGATGGCGTGGGTGATTTATTCCCCGCAGGTAGTGCAGGGTTGGACGGAGGCAAGTGCAGGGTTGGATGGGATGGGTTAGCATGCATCACACATT
This sequence comes from Gossypium sturtianum, assembly GCA_025698515.1. Taxonomy (NCBI): domain Eukaryota; kingdom Viridiplantae; phylum Streptophyta; class Magnoliopsida; order Malvales; family Malvaceae; genus Gossypium; species Gossypium sturtianum. Next base: position 65,606,218 of record CM046952.1, read on the forward strand.
ATGCATATGGAATTGATTCTGATATGGGCTAGGCCCGATTGTTACTGATATAGAGAATGGGCTAGGCCCATTTGGTTCTGATAAGGGCTGAGGCCCAAGTGAAATTGTACTGGGCTTAGACCCACACAGATTGTTCTGTTACTGTAATTGGGCTCCGGCCTAGACTGATTATGATTTCTGTCTATTTTACTAACTATTTTAGTTAGGAGGGGATTACACACTGAGTTTTCGCAAACTCACCCCATTTTTAACTGTGCAGGTAATCCCCATCTTTAGGAGGATTGGTGCTGCGAGGGACTCGGAGATGGCCACACGACTGCCTGTGGATTTCATTTATGCTTTAGATTCTATTTTGGGTTTTAATTTTTGTAATAAGTCCTCTTTAAGTTTCTTGATTTTAACTTTGGGTTTTATTTATGTTTGAATTATATTCGTTATAAGTAAATTACGGTTTTCCAAAATGTTAACTGTTTTTAAACAATACTACGTTTTCGTAACATTTTCGAAATGGTTTCGCGACTTAATCTTTTTCGTAAATCAATTTCTTTCAAAATTTGCTTCCACAACTAAAAAGATATTTTGGGAATAAAATTAATAATTTTTCAATGTACCACATTTTAAAATAAACTAACGTAACTGAGAGTTTACTTAAGCTTTTAAACAAGAAGGGTTTTTTAATGAAAACAAGGTTTTCAAAAAACACTTCAATGTGACACACTCGATTCGGGCCTAACTTCTAGGCGGGGTTTAGAGTGTTACAGGTTCGGTACTCTAATAACAAATTCAGTAGACTCTACAGGCAAAGTCTTACTGGATACTAAGTTCATGCATATATACGAATGAGTAGATCCTGGGTCTATCAATGCAATCACAGAAGTATCATAAAGAGTAAATGTACCCGTAATAACATCTGGAGACGAAGCTTCCTCACGGGCTCGGATGGCGTATGCTCTAGCAGGTGCCCTAGCTTCAGACCTCGCAACTGTATCTTTCATAGCTCTCTGACTACCACTGACATTCCTTGTATTTCGAGAAGGTCTACCTCTAGCTGAAACATTGTCTGACCTCATATTCTGAACGATCTCTTGTTCAAAAGACTTTGGGAAGTCTCGAATGAAATGGTCTAATGATCCACATCTGAAACAGGCTCGATCATTTAATCTACAACTTCCCGGATTTCTTTTACCATAATGCTTACATTCAGGCCGTTCGGATCAGACATTTCCCACACTAGCTATCGAAGTAACTGGAGCTTTGGAGTTTGACTGCGATCTAACACGATCTCTGTTCGAATGTCCCACATTAGCCTTTGAACGGCTATGCTCATCTCTGAATTTCTTTGATGCAGACTGAAATGATTTACTCGTAAATCTCTTTCTCACATCTCTAGTTTCTATCTCAGCTTTTCTTCTTTCCGAGTGCCTCAGCTTTACATGCTCGATCAACAAGCACAACAAACTCTTTTATTTCCAGAATCCCAACAAGAAAACGAATATCTTCGTTCAGACCATCTTCAAACCTTTTACACATTATCGCTTTAGTTGAGACACATTCCCGAGCATATTGACTTAGTCTCACGAACTCACGTTCATACTGGGTGACAGACATGCGACCCTGTTTCAATTCCAAAAACTCTTTCCATTTTTTATCTATAAATCTCTGACTGATATATTTCTTCTGAAATTCAGACTGAAAGAAATCCCATGTAATCCGTTCTTTTGGAACAACAGAAATCAAAGTCTTCCACCATTGATAAGCTGAATCTCGTAGCAAAGAAACAACACACTTTATGCATTCATCATGAGTCAATGACATTTCATCAAATACTCGGATGGTGTTCTCGAGCCAAAACTCAGCTCTCTCAGCATCGTCATCACTAGTGGCCCTGAACTCTTCAGCTCCATATTTACGGATTTTGTCAACCGGAGGTTTATTCAACAGATTCAGATTCATAACCGGAGGCACAACTGAAGTCTGAGGGGGATTAAGCGGGGGCGGAGGTTGTGACACAACCGGATTTGTTCTTACGTATTGAGTGAACCACTCATTCATCATTTGGAAGAAGGCTTGTTTAGCCTCACCTTCCTGACCGCTAATAGCCGGTCTCGAATCAGATGGCGCTGTCCTTTGAGTAGGAGCAGGCGCATTACTTTCAACATCGTCAGCTACAGCTTTTTCGGGATCCATTACTATACGAAAACACATTTTACATGTCAGGATTCATCACACTATCACATTTCGTATATATGGCATGTATAGCTAGACTCTTATACACTATGTTAGTCCTAGAATCGACTAAACCTGGCTCTGATACCAATCAAATTTAACACCCCTAACCCGTATCTATCGCCGAACTAGGGTTAAGAGGCATTACCGGACAATCAAAAAACTTTTACAATCATTTCGTATCATAAAGTATATCATGTCACATCGTAGCAGAATACAAGTAAATAGTCCCTTATTGAGGCCTACGAGACCTTAAACATACATTAGAAATGGGTCGGGACTAAACCAGGATCATACGAAATTTTTCCAAAAATCAAACATTTTTCAAAGTTACAGATGTCACACGCCCATGTGGAGGCACACGGCCTCAAACACGCTCATGTGCCCGAGCCGTGCCAAAATAGGGCATACATACTGACTTTTCCACACGGCTTGAGACACGTCCGTGTGTCTCACCCGTGGTCGAGCCTAACTTACATCACATGGCCAGTCACACGCCCGTGTGTCCAGCCCGTGGTTGAGTCTGACTTATTTTGAAATGCATCCATGAAGTGTGGGCGATTATAGGCAAATTACAAGGCCAAATTGCCACCCACACATTAAGCTAACCCTACAAGAACATACAAGCATCATTTCATATACCAATGGCAACCAAAACATACCAAACTGTACATCATTTCTACCCATACATAAACATCACAAACAAACCAACTTAGGTACCATTTAACTCAACTATATCACAAGCATTTCTATACAAGTTTCATCGATAATCTTACCATCATAATATAACATCTTCTCATCAATAAAATACCAACTTTGCTTCATAAGCATATCATAATTTTGGTCATCTTAATAGCCATAATAACTTACCAAAATATGCATCATTTAACATGTTTACTCATTCACATAACTTACAATTCGATAGCCATATCGCATGGCTATACACATATCTCAAACATAATCCTTTCTAACTAGACTATACATGCCATACTTAACATATACATGATCATAAAGTACCAAAATATGATTGGATAGTGTGATGACGATCCTCGACGATCCCCGAGCCTTCAGTAGCTTTAACGATCTATAAAACAATCCAAACACACACAAAGTAAGCTTTCAAAAGCTTAGTAAGTCATATACAAATAAACTTAACATAAAATGCACATAATCATATTAATACAATGTCATTAATGATTCTCATTTGCAAATTAATAACATTTTCTTTGGCTTATTTGTTTAGCCATTGCTTGCCCACATTTCATAACTCAAAGTACCACTTTTGCTCATGACACATTCATGCATAAATCACATATTGTTTCATCAAATCTATACACATATTTCACATTGGTAAGTTCATATATATACTTACCTTTCATACACATACATAGTATACATTTCTAATGTACCTGACTCGTTTATACATTTCACGTAGTTTTTCATTTCTCAGATTTGCCCGTTGAACCATTCGGAATCAAGTAGGATACTCGAAATACTCAGAATAATCGTACAATGCCAACGTCCCAGACGTGGTCTTACATGTACCCAAATATCGATGCCACTGTCCCATACAGGGTCTTACACGAATCAAATACGATGCCAATGTACCAGACATGGTCTTACACGTAAAACTCATATCGATGCCAACGTCCGAGACGTTGTCTTACACGATATTACGTATCAGGAACCTATGTCATGACATATGTAATCCTATCTATTCCTAGGTTCGTACGGGACTTCTCGGACATTGACACATTTTCGATACTACCTCGGATTTCATGTACATATCATCTCGTGCACATTCATCTCAATTAAATTTCATATGTACATACATAAATCAACATAAATACATTTATTTGTATATAGACTTACCTCGGATTCGGATAAACAGACGGATTCGACTATTCGATCACTTTCGACTTTCCACGGTCTAAATCTGTTTTCTTCGGTTCTTGATCTATACATATTCAAATTTAATCCATTTATTCACCAATTCATTCAATTCAATCCAAAAATACACATTTAGGGCAATTTACCAATTAGCCCTCACATTTTCACATTTTAACATTTTAGTCCCTATTTCACAAAATCACAAAATACACAAAATTTCATATTACCCATGCTTGGCCAAATATTCATGTAATTCATATGAGTCCATACATTTCATTTATTTCACATTTTAGTCCTTCAAAATATTATTTTCTCAATTTAGTCCAAATTACTCAAAATCACTAAAAATCCAAAGACAAAACATGTTAATCTAACACATATATTTCATATTTCATCCTCAAACATCATAAAACTCATGAATTCATCAATGGAAATTTTCCAAATCATCATCAATTTACAAAATTAAAGCATGGGTTTTGAAGAAACGAAGCAACGATTACAAAAAACGTAGAAATTATCAAAAACTGAAACCAAAACATACTTAATTTTGCTTCTAGCTAGCCGAATGTTCAAAGCTTAAAACTTTCTTTTCTTTTCTTGTTTTCGATGGTGAATGATACCAAATAACGAAACAAATGTTTTATTTTATGTTTTAATTAACTTATTAATCATTTTACATCTTTAACCTTTATTATAACATTATAAATTCCACTAACATATGCACATTAATGTCCATCCATACTCCCAATGGTGAAATTTCAATTAAAGGACTCCACATTATAAAGACAATAGCAATATAGCACTTTAACAATTATCAAGTCATTTTTGCAATATACGCGATTAAGTCCTTTTATCAAATTAAGCACACAAACGAATAAATTATTTAGCGAAACTTTTGCACATGCTTAAAAACATACAGTAGGCACGGAAAGTAATATTAAAATATTTTCAGACTCAGATTTGTGGTCCCAAAACCACTATTCTGACTAGGGTCTAAACTGGACTGTTACAAGAGTTGTTTATACATGGCTTACGTAATAACTTACAGCATAACAGAACCCCAAAGGTAGGGAAAGAGCATTCGACCTTTACCCACAATGCAAGACAAAATAGTTACCTTTGATCGAGTGACGAAAGAAGGGTTTCGGACGCTTCACTACCACTTGCGACTCCTTTACTCCTCGAGAAGTTCTAAGAAAACCGAGAGCAACACAAGAGTATTCGGCTTTAACAGTGTAAGAAAGGAGGGAACTTGATACGAATTAAAAGAAAGTAAGAAAGAGTCGAGTGCTCTTACCGATTTGTCAGAGAACAATGGCTAACCTGAAGACAAAATAGCGATTGAATCAGCCTGGGTGCCAACTAGAGAGGAATGATCAGGGGAAACAGTTTAAGGAGAAGAGAGAAGAGAAATCAAAGGAGACAAATAAGGTATATTCAGCCAACATAGTGCCAATTGGGAAGAGGCAATATTCGGCCAACACAGAGAAAGAAGAGAAGAGGAGATGAAAAGAAAGGAAAAGGTGTATTCGACCAAAGAGAAAGGTTGTTAAAAAGGCAAGATGTGAGACAGAAGAATATGCCAAAATCCCCTACCACATTCGGCCTCTGAAGCAAAAAGAGAAAAACACCAAAGGGAAAAACAAAATGAGGCATACCACTCTTGGCCGAATTCTTGAGTGCCCAGAGTCCACTTTCAGTACAACATTCCCTCTCCCCTCATCCCTTGATTTTCTCCTAAAATCCCTCGTCAAACCTCTCCATCTGATCACACCTCCCTTCAACCACTCAATTTGAATTCCTCTCAACCACTTTAGTGATTCAGTCAAACTCCACCACCTCCCACGATAAAGAAGCAAAATAAATACTCCCTTGCCTCTACCAAGATTCGAGCCTCAGTCCTCTGGCCTAGGTAACACGCCACTTACCCTCTAGACCAGCAGGCTTTTTATGTCCTGTTATATACACAATAATTTAAAATCCTACTAACTAAAGGCAAGGGTTTAATCCCTAAAAATAAAACTTTTTGCACAAGCCCAGGCTTGAATCCAGGACTTCTCAGACACTCCCAAACACACCCAAATCACTTAACCACTGAATCAAATACACAGCTGTGTTAAAAACATGTAAAGATAAATACTTAGATATTTGGGGCGTTACAACTCTACCTCCCTAAAAGAAAATTTCGGCCTCAAAATTTACCTGATCAAAACAGATGAGGGTATTATTGACGCATCACCTCTTCGGGTTTCCACGTGGCCTCCTCTGAGCTGTGATTGTGCTAAAGTATGTTAACCAGTGGGATAGACTTCTTCCTCAAAACTTTCAAATCACGATCTAAAATATGAACCGGTTCTTCCTCAAAAGTCAAGTCCGGTCTAACCTCAATCTCCTCAGTCAAAATCACGTGTGTGGGATCAGAGCGATAACACCTCAGCCTAGAGACGTGGAACACATCATGAATCTGATCCAACTCTGGAGGTAACTCAAGTTGATAGGCAACCGGTCCCACACGTTTCAATATGCGATAAGGCCCAATGAATCTAGGGCTCAACTTGCCCTTCTGTCCGAATCTTAGTACCTTGTTCCGCGAGACTTTAAGAAACACGAAGTCCCCCATAGAATACTCAATCTCCTTGCGCTTCAAATTCGCATACGACTTCTGTCTGTCTGATGCTGCCTTCAATCGATCCCGAATTCATCTGACTTTGTCCTCAGTATCAAAAACCAATTCAGGGCCCAGAACACGCCGCTTGCCCAACTCAGTCCAACACGAAGGAGTGCAACACCTATGGCCATATAATGCCTCGTAAGGTGCCATCTGTATGCTAGACTGGTAGCTATTATTATACGCAAAATCTGCTAATGGCAAATAGTCTTCCCAACAGCCTCGGAAATCTATTACACAACACCTTAACATATCTTCCAGTATTTGAATCACCCTTTCTGATTGACCATCTGTCTGGGGGTGAAACGTAGTACTGAAGTCCAATCTTGTACCCAAAGCCTCGTGCAACTTCTTCCAGAACCGAGACGTGAAGCGAGGATCTCTATATGATATGATGGAAACTGATACCCCATGCAGTCTCACTATCTCAGCCACATATAGTTTAGCCAGCTTCTTCAAGGAGTAATCAGTACGAACTGGTATGAAATGGGCTGACTTGGTCAACCGATCCACGATGACCCATGCTGCATCCTTCTTAGTAGGCGTTAGGGGCATCCCACTAACGAAGTCCATAGTTACCCTCTCCCACTTCCAAAGTGGAATTTTAACCGGTTCAAGCAATCCTGAAGGTAACTAATGTTCGGCTTTAACCTGCTGGCAAGTCAGACACTTACTCACAAAGTCGGTAACTTCATGCTTAAGACCTGGCCACCAACATAACTCACGAAGGTCTCGGTACATTTTATTCCCGCCAGGATGCATAGCATAAGGACTACTATGCACCTCTCGCAGTATAGACTGCCTCAAATTAGTATCCCTTGGTACACAGACTCTCCCACGGAAATACAGTACCCTTTCGCTATTCAGTCTGAAATCTGAAGTTTTCCCACTCTCAATCTGTCAGAATCGAGGACCCAAAGACCCATCCTCCAACTGTTTACCTTTAATCTGTTCAATCCATGACGGTTTAACTTGAAGTTCGGCCAACAAACTACCATCATCAAATAAACTGAGACGAGCAAACATTACCCTCAGATCCGTCATAGCCCTACGGCTCAGTGCGTCAGCCACCACATTGGCCTTACCAGGATGGTACTCAATCAAACAGTCATAATCCTTAAGTAGCTCAATCCATCTACGCTGCCTAAGATTTAGCTCCTTCTGAGTGAGGAGGTATTTGAGGCTCTTGTGATCTGTGTAAATGATACACTTTTCACCGTATAGGTAATGCCTCCAGATTTTCAGTGCGAATACCATCGCGGCCACCTCCAAGTCATACATCGGATAATTCGCCTCATGAGACTTAAGCTGGCGAGACGCATATGCCACTACCTTACCCTCTTACATCAACACACATCCCAAACCGACATGTGATGCATCGCTGTAGACAGTGAATTCTTTCCCAAACTCTTGCTGTATCAAGACAGGGGCCTCTGTCAGAACCTTCTTAAGTTTCTCAAAACTCTCTTGCTGCTTATCAGTCCAGACAAACGGTACCCCTTTACCCAACAATTTAGTCAGTGGTGCAGCAATTAATGAAAACCCCTCAACAAAACGTCTATAATGCCCTGCCAAACCCAGAAAACTTTGAATCTCTGATACCGTATTAGGTGGCTTCCAATCCAAAATAGCTTCAATTTTCCGAGGATCAACTCTAATCCCTTCAGTAGATACCACATGGCCCAAAAATGTTACCTCTCGTAGCCAGAATTCACACTTGCTGAACTTAGCGTATAATTGTTTCTCCCTCAGAATCTGTAGAACAACTCAGAGATGTACGTCATGTTCATCCTTCGTTCTCGAATACACCGAGATGTCATCTATGAAAACCACTATGAACCGATCCAAATATGGCTGGAAAACTCGGTTCATCAAATCCATGAAAGCTACTGGTGCATTCGTCAATCCAAACGGCATCACAAGGAACTCGTAATGACCACAACGAGTCCTAAACGCGGTCTTGTGAACATCAGCCTCTTTGACTCTCAGTTGATGGTACCCCGATCGGAGATAAATCTTAGAGAAGACCGAATCTCCTCGAAACTGGTCGAATAGATCATCAATCCTCGGCAGGGGGTACTTATTCTTAATAGTCAATTTATTCAGTTGCCGGTAGTCAATGCAAATACGCATGGATCCATCCTTCTTTTTCATAAATAACACCGGTGCTCCCCATGGAGACACACTAGGGCAGATGAACCCTCGATCCAGTAACTCTTGAATCTGGGCCTTAAGCTCCACTAGCTCCTTCGGTGCCATTCTATAAGGGGCAATGGACACCGGAGCTGTACCCGGTAGGAGCTCAATCCCAAACTCAATTTCACGGTTTGGAGGTAGTCCATGTAGTTCATCGAGAAAAACATCCAGAAAATATTTAACTGTTCTAATATCTTTAACAGACGGAACCTCAAAATCAACCCCACTGATGTAGGCTATATACACCGCACAACCCTTACGAACCAACTTCTCAGCCCTCAAGGTAGAAATCACATTTGACATATAATTCTGACGCTCCCCTATTAGCACCACCTCATCACCCTCCACCGTTTTCAGTACCACCCGTTTAGTAGTACAGTCCAAATTCACTTGATGCTTAACCAGCCAATCCATGCCTAGTATTAAGTCGAATTCTCCAAATGGATGTTCCATTAAGTCTGCCAAAAAGATGGTTCCTTGCACCTCCAAAGGTACATCTCTGAACAATTTGTTTACTTTAACTAACTGCACTAAAAGACTCAACACAGTAATCTCACTCGCAGTGGTTTCAACCATTAAACCTAAAGTCTCAGACACCGAGCATGCTATATACGAATGCGTAGACCCAACATCAATCAGTGCAGTATAATGTACATTATAGATAAAGAACGTAACAGTAATAACATCTGGGGCGTCTCCGTCCTCTCGGCGACGTGCAACATAAAATAGAGCTGGCTGCCTCGCCTCAGCATGACCAGCACCTCTGCCCGGTGCTCCACGACCATGGCCCATACCATTTCCATCTCTGTCCTAACCACGGCCTCTCGGCGGCTGCTGAACACCTCTCAGTGGCTAAACAGTACCCCGACCTGTAGCTTGCATCTGCTCGGGCCTCCATGGTCAATCTCTGATAAGGTGCTCTAATGATCCGCACCTCAAACATGCCCCAATCCTTTTCCAGCACTCGCCCTGATGACGTCTACCACAGTCAGCACATGGCTGCGGTCTAGTAGCAGAAATAGGGGCCCTAACTCTAACCGGCCCATCCACTCTAGCCTTTTTATTCGGCCTCTGAACGGAACTCGAGGGCTCTGAATCCCTCTTATTCCTACCCTTTTCTCTATTCAGACGCTCAGTATGCTTGACCTCCTCGGCGATCTTTGCCTTATCTACCAGTGTGGCAAAATCTCGCTCCCTCTGTGGAGCTATCAAAACTCTCAGACTATCCCTGAGGCCGTCCTCGAAATGAACACACAGCTCATAATCAGTTGCAACCATCCCACGTGCATATCGGCTTAATCGTAAAAATTCAGCTTCATATTTAGCCACTGATTCGTCCCCCTGAGTCAAATTTAGAAATTCCCTCCTCCGGGCATCCACATAACTAGCGCCCACATACTTCCCTTGGAAAGCAGTCCTGATGAATTCCCATGTCGATCGGTCAGCTTGAGCACCCTCTTTAACTGTAAGCCACCACTGATAGGCTTCGTCTCGTAACAATGACACGGCTCATTTTAGTTTCTACTCGGTGGTGCAGTCGAGGTCATCCATGATCCATCTGTGGCCTCAATCCAATATTCAGCCACGTTAGGGGCAACTCAAGTAATACCCCTAAAAATATCAGCCCAATTAGACTGGAGTCGTTCTGTAAACGACCCACGGCCCACAGTACCAGTGTTAGGTCCATCGACCCTCTCTAGAATTCAAAACATAGCTTGGGACAATGCGTCATCCCCAGCTGCTCGATCGTGAGACCCAGTCTCAGTCACAGGTGAAGCCAGTGCCTCATTAGCTTCAGCGTTAGGCATGTGGCCCGATGACGAAGACCCAGCCCGAGCACATCTACGGCCTCCGCCACGGCCTCTTGTACCCCTTCCACGAGTACCTCTGGTGCTCATTATCTATTTGCGTATTATCTTTTTTTAACAATTTTATGCATCAGTTTACAATTCCAGTGTTGGTTAACAAATATCTTATGGAAAGTAATATCAGTATTTAAGAGTTTGTTTTCACATAACGCAGTCTTACTACAGTTTTAGTTTTCCCTAACCAGATTATTTCAGTGCAGTCTACTACCTATAGTAGTCTCAATGTTTCACTTTAAGCAAACAGAAGTTCCAAAGGACTTACCAGATCGGCGCCATAGATTTGGTGTACCACACATTCGATAAAAATATTTCAAAATACTTCCAAATCGTTTGGAACAGTTCTTTTTGGAAATTTCGAGTTTTTAAAAGAAACCCAAAAACCACAGTCGAGTTTTGCAACCGGGCTCTGATACCACTAAATGTAACACCCCAAACCCAGCCCAGACGTTATGGCCGAATCTGGCGGTATTACAATGAAGTGTTTTTCAAAACATAGTTTCTTTGGAAAATCCATGCTTATTATTAAATATCGTTTATGAATCTTAACAGAAATTCAGGGTATCTTGTCCTTTTAAAACTCAAGTTGTTTTTAGTAAAACGTTAATCATATTAGTTTGTTGCTATACTTTAAAACCATGTTTGATGCGGAAGCTGTAACACCCCTTACCCGTATTCCACGCCAGAACTGGATACGAGGCATTACCGTACTTTACTTGCTTAAACATACATCCTCGGCTATAAAATTTTGTTTCAACTTTAAATTTTTTCATTCATATTCATAACATTCTTATTATGGGTCTACGAGGCCCTAAACATACATTTGGAAGGTTTCGAGATTAAACTGGAAACCTCTAAGCACTTAGAATTTTTTTACCTAAAACAGGGCCACACGCCCGTGTGGAATGGAACACGCCCGTGTAGGCAGGCCGTGTGGTCACACACGCCCATGTTCCCAGCCCGTGTGGAATTTATTTTTCATTTCGAACCTACAGGGGTTTTCACACGGCCGGAAAAACACCCGTGTCTATGGCCCGTTTCCTCCACATGGCCTAGACACGCCTGTGTCCTCATCGGTGTGAGAAAACCTTTGCATTCTATTTATGACGTCAGCAATATCTTAAGTGCACACGGTCTAGGAACATGCTCGTGTGCTGGCCCGTGTAGCGAATCCAATTCTCGCAAATTTGATGCAGGGGACACACGGCCTATCAACACAGCTATGGGGTTGGCCGTGTGTCACACACGGCCTAGCCACACACCCGTGTGTCTACCCGTGTGGACAATTAGAAGGCTATTTTCCAGGCCCATTGCCGCCCTGAAACATAAACACATATATACCAACTCAAGCAACACATAACATGACATTAAAACAAACTAGGAAGAGTCTCTAATCATCATTCATACACTTCACATTTTACTCCATCAATTGCATGAATTTCCACTCCATAAAACTCATCATCATTAAGATAATAAACTTGACAATTATTGGCCAAATAGTAATGGCCATTTACAAAAAGGGTGTACAACATTAATAGCCAACACTTTGGCTTTCAAATATGACATAGCACAAAATGACCCAGTTCCTATACATGCCATACTCAAAATGAATCAACTTTACTGTACCAAAAGATTAGTTGATAGTATGATCCGAGCTCCGACGTCCTACGATTCACGAGCTAGCTTGGTGATACTACAAGGAAAAGGGAAAAGAGAGGGGTAAGTATATAGCTTAGTAAGTTTGCATGAATTAAAAATAGCAACATACATCCTCATGGCAAAATTAATTCATCTCATAGAACAATAGTAACATAAGTTCTCAAGTACTTTGACATACTTACCCATACTTACCCTTACCCATTACATATAACATTAGGGTATCATAACTCGTATTTTACTCATGGTACCTGTATCACTTCATCACATAATTTAGCACTTATGCTTTCATAAATATAAACTTAAATCGAGATCATCTTCCACTTGAATGTAACTCTTTGTCATCTTTATATAGCTTAGCTCTTTCCATCTTTGCATACTTAGCTTTTTTACCCGTTGAACTACTCGGAATATCGGAGGATACTCAGTCTCATCATACATTTATTACGATGCCAATGCCATATCCCAGATATGGTCTTACATGGGATCACCTCTTGATGCCGATGCCATATCCCAGATATGTTCTTACGCGGGATCTCTTAACTCGATGTCGATGCCATGTCCCAGATATGGTCTTATACGAGATCGTACATAGATGTCGATGCCATATCCCAGATTTGGTCTTACACGAGATCTTTCTTTGGTGCCGAGGCCATGTCCCAGACATGGTCTTATACGGGACCTTCCTTATTCGATGCCGATGCCATGTCCCAGACATGGTCTTATATGGGACCTTTCTTATTCGATGCCGATGCCATGTCCCAGACATGGTCTTATACGGAATCTATGTCCGGTGCCGATGCCATATCCCAGATATGGTCTTATACGGGACCTACATTCGGTGCCGATGCCATGTCCCAGACATGGTCTTATACGGGACCTAACTCATCTCATGTCATGACATAGATATCCTCGTTATTCCAAATTTTCAACCGGGACTTCAACTTAATGCATTCTCATTACAATCTCATCAAAGCATCATAAATAAATTTCATCAAATTTATATACATTTATCATAAAATAAAATAATTACAAGTATAATAACATCGTATAGCTTTAATTTCATACAGACTTACCTCGGTACTCAAAATGTGCGTAGATGTTCAATTTAGTCCAACACCTTGTTCTTGCCTCGGTTTCGGTCTGGGCTTTGTGTTTCTTGATCTATAATAACAATTTCACTTGTTTAATACTCACATTGACTAAATTGACTCATGAATCATTCTTTGGCAAAATTATGATTTTGCCACTAAACTTTCACATAATTACACTTTTACCCCTAGGCTTGTAAAATGATTTTTATTCAACTTTCTTGCATTTTAGGCCTAGCTGAACCATTTACTTAACTACAACAGCCCCTAATTTCTACTATTTCACCCATGTATGACCACTTTCATAACTTTTGCAATTTGGTCCTTTTTATGCATTTCTCATGAAAATCTCTTAGAAAAAGATGTTTATCATACATCAAACTTTCATATTCTTCTATAAAACATCAAAATACATGCATGCCATACATGGGTAAATTTTTGAATATAAACCCTAGCTCAAAATATAGCTAGAAATAGCTAAACCGAGCTACGAGGATCTCAAAAATACGAAGAACATTAAAAACGGGGCTAGGATGCACTTACTATCAGGCTTGGAAGTTGAAGAAACCCTAGCTATGGCTCCTTAGTGATTTTCGGCCATGGGAGAAGAAGATGGACACAATTTTGACTTCTTTTTCCCTTTTTAATCTTTTATTTACCAAATGACAAAAATGCCCTTAATGGTCCTTTCTTGAGATTTTTCCTTCCCATGTCTATTTTTGTCCATCTAAACATATAATGGTCTAATTTCTAAATAAGGACCTCTAGTAATTTTTATAATTCTATTTCATACTTAAATCTTCTAGAATCTCATATTTTCTAATCTTTGCAATTTAGTCCTAATGGACAAATTGATCACTAATAAATAAAATTTCCTCATGAAATTTTCACACAATCATGCAACCACATCATAAGCCTCATAAAATTCATAAAACACATATTTTTACTTCAGATTTGTGGTCTCACACCACTATTCCAACTAGGCCCTAAATTGGGCTATTATAGAAGCTTTTATAATAAGTTACGAAAACGTGGTGTTTTGAAAAACATTTATCTTTTGAAAATCTGCGTCCTACTTCTTTCAGATATGAATTAAACAAGTAAAATCCCAAATTAAAAGTTAAAATTTAAAGAGGCCTTATTACAAAACAAATACCCAAATTAAATTTATTGGAAATAAAACTCAAATATAAAAATAGGTGCGGTTGTGTGGCCACCTCTGAATCCCTCGCAGCACCGATCCGCCTAAGACTGAGGATTACCTGTATAGATAAATAGAGGGGTGGGTTTACAAAAACTCAATGTGTAACCCCATATAAGCAAATAGCCAATCATGTCATAGGCAAGTACAGACTGGGCCTAAGCCCAAATCAACAACAATTCAGATCAGTTGGGCCATAGCCCATTACAATATTAGTATCAGTGTGGGCCTTAGCCCATAGCAGTATCAGTAACAGTGTGGGCCTTAGCCCATAATAGTACCAATATTAGTTTAGGCATGTAATCAGAAATCCTACCCATCCAGCCTCTATACTCCACTCCGTCCAGCCCAACACTCCATGTGGGGATAAAATCACCCACCCATCCCTACACTCCAAAATTAGCACCGATTGTGGCACTAAACAGTATTTGCAGTAGAGCTGCCAGTACAGTAGACTTCCTCCAATCATAATAATCCCATCTCCATGCAACATATCATACATGGATGCAACATATATATATCGTGGCATGCTCATATACAGTCATACATAACATAAGACATACAGTCAATTAATATCATAGGGGCATAATAGTCATTTTACCATAGGGGCATAAAAGTTATTTTATCAGTTTGGGGTCTAGGTGTACTTACCGACCCATCAGTAGGTCCACATTCATCTCGGGTGACCCGTGTAACTTTTACAATCAAATAGAAAAAATGGGCCCAAGGCCCATAAGGCGGGCCTATGTGGGCCTACACACCCGTGTGGCCCATATAGCCCAGAATTGGTCTTGGTCATGAAAATTTCACAGTTTGGGCCAATTTTCTCCCCACGCCCGTGTGGGGCCCACAAGCCCATTGGGCCCACACGGCCCAACGTGGCCCAAAATGGCCTAAGACCACGAAATCACTCATGGTGGCCTCAACAGTCTAACGCCCACGTTTTAGGCGTTCAATTTACCATGCTCGCGAGCGCGCGCTCGCGTAGCGTCAATTGTCATATTTTTTCGGCTTTTACCGGTTTACGATTTGGGCAGTGTTGACACACCTGTTTGCAAAAACATGCGAATAACCGTGAGTACCACACTTGCCTTGGTTGAGCTAAGGTGGCTTAGCCCTCTTAGACCCCTGACGAGGGTTGATTACCACCTCCTTGACAGATATTTGCGTTACAAGTGGATTCTCTTAATCAGAGTTGTTTATACATGGCTTAAATCCATACGTAATAACTTATAGCATCACAGAACCCCAAATGTAGGGGAAAGAGCATTCGGCCTTTGCCCAGAATGCAAGACAAAATAGTTACCTTTGATCGAGTGACGAAAGAAGGGTTTTGGACGCTTCACTACCACTTGCGACTCCTTTACTCCTCGAGAAGTTTTAAGAAAATCGAGAGCAACACGACAGTATTCGGCTTTAACAGTGTAAGAAATGAGGGAACTTGATACAAATTAAAAGAAAGCAAGAAGGAGTCGAGTGCTCTTACCGATTTGTCATAGAACAATCGCTAACCCGAAGACAAAATAGCGATTGAATCAGCCTGGGTGCCAACTAGAGAGGAATGATCGGGGAAACGGTTTAGGGAGAAGAGAGAAGAGAAATCAAAGGAGAAAAATAAGGTATATTCGGCCAACACAGAGAAAGAAGAGAAGAGGAAATGAAAAGAAAGGAAAAGGTGTATTCGACCAAAGAGAAAGGTTGTCAAAAAGGCAAGATGTGAGACAGAAGAATATGCCAAAATCCCCTACCACATTCGGCCTCTGAAGAAAAAAGAGAAAAACACCAAAGGGAAAAACAAAATGAGGCATACCACTCTTGGCCAAATTCTTGAGTGCACAGAGTCCACTTTCGGCACAACATTCCCCCTCCCCTCATCCCTTGATTTTCTCCTAAAATCCCTCATCAAACCTCTCCATCTGATCACACCTCTCCTCAACCACTCAATTTGAATTCCTCTCAACCACTTCAGTGATTCAGTCAAATTCCATCACCTCCCATGGCACAGCAGCAAAATAAATACTCCCTTGCCTCTAGCAAGATTCAAACCTCAGTCCTCTGGCCTAGGTAACACGCCACTTACCCCCTAGACCAGCAGGCTTTTTATGTCCTGTTATATACACAATAATTTAAAAGCCTACTAACTAAAGGCAAGGGTTGAATCCCTAAAAATAAAACTTTTTGCATAAGCCCAGGCTTGAACCCAGGACTTCTCAGACACTCCCAAACACACCCAAATCACTTAACCACTAAATCAAATAAACAGCTGTGTTAAAAACATGCAAAGATAACTACTTAGATTTTTGGGGTGTTACAACCCTACGGAGAATGACTCGGTCTAGCAAAACCTTTGTCCGTCAACTCTTGCAACTGTGCCTTCAATTTTTTCAACTCAGTTGGGGCCATTCTGTATGGAGCAATCGATATAGGTGCAGTACCAGGAGCTAACTCAATGCCAAATTCAACCTCTCTAACCGGAGGCAATCCTGGCAATTCTTCTGGGAATACATCTGGATACTCACATACTGTCGGTACTGATTCAATTCTTAACTCAGTTTCTTTAGCATTCATCATAAAGGCAAGATATGCTTCGTATCCCTTTCTTACATACTTCTGGGCAGACATATGATTCAACACGAAGAGTGTCCCCGTTTTCACATCTCAATTCAATGTATTTCTTTCCATAATTTACTGTCACATCATGAGCGGTTAACCAGTCCATACCAAGAATTATGTCGAATTCATCAAATGGAAATAGAATGAGATTTGCGTTAAAATAATGACCTCAAATCATCAATGGGCAATCTTTGTATACCTTATCAACTAATACACTTTTGCCTAAAGGATTGGAAACTTTTATCACAAACTCTGTAGACTCTACAGGTATGCTCATACTAGATACTAATTTCATGCAAATATATGAGTCGGTAGATCCCGGATCAATTAAAGCAACAACATTAGTATCATGGAGAGAAAATGTACCCGTAATTACATCAGGGGATGACGCCTCTTCGCGAGCGCGAATGGCATAAGTCCTCGTAGGTGCTCTACCCTCAGATCTTACAGCCTGCTCTCTGGGTGTACTCTTATTACTCGTTCTACTTCTCGGGTTTCTCTGTTGTCTCCCTCTAGTAGTGCTTCCCGATCTGGCACTCTGAATTTTCTCTTTTTCGACCGTCTCAGGGCATTCTCTAATAAAATGATCTTGGGAACCACACTTAAAACAGGCTCTCTCATGGGCTCGGTACTAGCCGGGATGACGTCTGCCACACTGTGGACATTCCGGTCTATTAGGTCGAGTGTTCCCAACACTAGCAACAGAGGTAGTCTGAGCTTTAATCCCCGAGTACTGTTTACTCTTAGTTCTGTTTAAAAACCTGGCTGAAGTAGCTGATTGGGTAGGGAGGTCTCTTGACTTCTTGGATGAATATTGAAACGACTTGTTCATTTGTCTCTTTCTTGAGTCACGAGACTCCATCTCAGCTTTCCTTTTCTCTTTAACCAACTCCTCGGCTTTACAAGCCCTGTCCACTAGCACAACAAATTCCTTCAATTCCAGGACACCAACAAATAATCAGATATCTTTATTTAATCTGTCCTCAAACCTCTTACACATGATGGCTTCAGAGGACACACACTCATGAGTGTACTTGCTGAGCCTTACAAATTCATGCTCATATTCAGTTACTGTCATTCTACCTAGTTTCAGTTTAAGCAATTCCTTTCTTTTCTGATCAATAAATCTTTGGCTAATGTACTTCTTCCGGAATTGTTCTTGGAAAAACTCCCATGTGATCCTTTCCCTTGGTACAACCGACACAATGGTGTTCCACCACTGATAAGCGAAATCTCCTAAGAGAGACACCACACATTTCATGCACTCTTCAGGTGTGCAAGATAATTACAAATACGCTGATGGTATTTTCAAGCCAAAATTTTGCTCTTTCCGGATCATCATCTTTACTAGCTCAAAATTCCTCGGCTCCTTGTTTCCGGATTCTATCGACCGAAGGCTTTTCTCTTCTTACCACTTCCACCACTTGGGAAGCTACAGGGGTAAGCTGAGGAATAGGTGGGGGTGGAGGGGGTTGCGCATTCGGGTTTGTGCGAACGAACTATGTATTCCATACAATCATCATGTGGAGAAAGGCTTCCCTAGCCTCTTCTCCTCCTCTCCAACTTACAGTTGTTGTTCTATTCTCATTTTCATTCGGCACCGTCCCTTCAGCGGGAGCCGGCGCGTTACTTTCTACATCATCCGCCACAACTCTATCGGGATCCATTTACTATATGAAAACACAATTTAAATCGTTAGTAGTCGTCACACTATCATAATGTAAATACTCATGTGTATGGCATGTATAGCTAGACTCATGCTTACGCTACGTTAGTCCGAGAACCGACTAAACCTGGCTCTGATCTCACTAAATGTAACACCCCTTACCCGTGTCTGACGCCGGGACAGGATACGAGGCATTACCAAACTTAACTTGCTTAAACATACAACGTCGGTCTATAAAATTTAATTTCAACTTAAAGCTTCTCATTCATACTCATAACATCCTTATTATGGGCCTACGAGGCCCTAAACATACATACGAAAGGATTCAGAATTAAACTGGAAACTTTTACGCACTTAGAAATTTTTTGCCTAAACATGGCCACAAGCCTATGTGGAATGGAACACGCCCGTGTGGGCAGGCCGTGTGGTCACAAACGCCCATGTTTCTAGCCAGTGTAGAATTTATTTTTCATTTCGAACCTACAGGGGTTTTCACACGGCCGAACACACGCCCGTGTCCCTCACACGGCCTAGACACACCCGTGTCCTCACCCATGTGTGAAAAACCTGAGTATTCTGTTTATTACGTCAGCAAGCTCTTATGGCACATGGCCTAGGCACACGCCCGTGTGCTGGCCCGTGTGGCGAATCGAAATCTCGCAAATTTGATGTAGGGGTCACACAACCTATCAGCACACCCATGGGGCTGACCGTATGTCACACACGGCCTAGACACACGCCCGTGTATCTACCCGTGTGGACAATTAAAAGGCTATTTCCCAAGCCAATTGCCACCCTGAAACATAAACACACATATGCCAACACAAGCAACACATAACATGGCAATAACATACTATGAAGAATCACTAATCATCATTCATACACTTCACATTTTACTCCATCAATTGCATGAACTTTCACTTCATAAAACTCATCATCATTAAGATATAAAACTTGACAAATATCGGCCAATTCCTAATGGCCATTTACAAAATGAGTGTATAACATTAATAGCCAACACTTTGGCTTTCAATTATGACATAACACAAGATGACCAAGTTCCTATACATGCCATACCCAAAATAAATCAACTTTACTATACCAAAAGAATTATTAATAGTGTGATCTGAGCTCCGACGTTCTACGATCCCCGAGCTAGCTTGGCGATACTACAAGGAAAAGGGAAAAGAAAGGGGTAAGCATATAGCTTAGTAAGTTTGCATGAATTAAAATAGCAACATTAGTACTCATGGTAAAATCTGTTCATCTCATAGAACAATAACAACACAAGTTCTCAAGTACTTTGACATACTTACTCATACTTATGCTTACCCATCACAGATCACATTACGGTTTCATAATTCGTATTTTACTCATAGTACCTATGTCACTTCATCACCTAATTTAGCACTTATGCTATCTTGAGCATAAACTTAAATCATTATCATCATTAACTTAAATGTAACTCTTTGTCATCTTTGTATAGCTTAGCTCTTTGTCATCTTTGCATACTTAGCTTTTTTGCCCGTTGAACTACTCGGAATATCGGAGGATACTCAATCTCATCATACATGTATCACGATGCCAATGCCATATCCCAGATATTGTCTTACATGGGATCACCTCTTGATGCCGATGCCATATCCCATATATGGTCTTACACGGGATCTCTTAACTCGATGTCGATGCCATGTCCCAGACATGGTCTTATACGAGATCGTACATAGATGTCGATGCCATGTCCTAGACATGGTCTTACATGAGATCATCCTTTGGTGCCGAGGCCATGTCCCAGACATGGTCTTACACGGGACATTCCTTATTCGGTGCCGATGCCATGTCCCAGACATGGTCTTATACGGGACCTACATTCGGTGTCGATGCCATGTCCCAGACATGGTCTTATACGGGACCTACATTTGGTGCTGATGCCACGTCCCAGATATTGTCTTATATGGGACCTTCCTTATCTCATGTCGTGACATAGGTATCCTCGCTATTCCGAATCTTCAACCGGGACTTCAACTTAATATATTCTCATCATTTTCTAATCGAGGCTTCATTGGTCGATTTTCATGAAATGATATTCATTATCATAATATCAAGCAATTTAAAATATAAAAACACTATGAAACTTTAATTTCACACAAACTTACCTCGATACTCAGAACGTGTGTAGATGTTCGATTTAGTCCAACACTTTGTTCTTGCCTCGATTTCGGTCCGGGCTTCGTGTTTCTTGATCTATAATAACAATTTCACTTGTTTAATACTCACATTGACTAAATTGACTCATGAATCATACTTTGGAAAAATTATGATTTTGCCCCTAAACTTTCACATAATTACACTTTTGCCCCTAGGCTCGTAAAATGATTTTTATTCAACTTTCTTGTATTTTAAGCCTAGACGAATTATTTTATTAACTACAACAGCCCCAATTTCCACTATTTCACTCATGTATGACCATTTTTATAACTTTTACAATTTGGTCCTTTTATGCATTTTTCATGAAAATCACTTAGAAAAAGATGTTTATCACACATCAAACTTTCATATTATTCCTTAAAACATCAAAATACATGCATGTCATACATGGGTAAGTTTTTGAACATAAACCCTAGCTCAAAATATAGCTAGAAATAACTAAGTCAAGCTACGAGGATCTCAAAAATACGAAGAACATTAAAAACGGGGCTAGGATGCACTTACTATCAAGCTTGAAAGTTGAAGAAACTCTAGCTATGTCTCCTTGCAAATTTCGGCACTTAGAGGAAGAATATGGACAAGATTTTGACTTATTTTTCCCTTTTTAATTCATTAATTAACCAAATGACTAAAATGCCCTTAAGGCCCTTTCTTGAGATTTTTCCTTCCCATGTCCACTTTTGTCCATCTTGACATTTAATGGTATAATTGCTAAATAAGGACCTCTAGTAATTTTTATAATTCTATTTCATACTTAAATCTGCTAGAATCTCATATTTTCTAATATTTGCAATTTAGTCCTAATGGACAAATTGATCACTAATAAATAAAATTTCCTTATGAAATTTTCACACAATAATGTAACCACATCATAAGCCTCATAAAAATCATAAAACTCATATTCTACTTCGGATTTGTGGTCTCACAACCACTATTCTGACTAGGCCCTATATCGGGCTGTTACACCTACGTCAGCTGTCGCTCTCGTGCTTAATGTTTGATTGTATAGACCAAAATTCCCCTGAATCATAATTATTTCCCTACAGAGTTGATGTCACGACACAGTAGGTCCTATGTCGCAACATCGAAGCCAATATGCTTATATTCAGGGTACTGTCAAAGGTGTGTAGCGACATCCTCAGGCTATGTCGTGACAATGAAGGCAGTCATGAAATTCATTTATTCTGCTCACTTTGTTGCGACATCCAACTCTCCATGTTGCAACACAGTGGCCAGCATCAAGTTAGCATACCTTCTAATGGTCTCCTGCACACTCACAAAGCATATTAGCTCACCCTTGGGTGTCATTCAATCCCTAAGGTCAATAAAGACTCAAATAACAAAACTTATTGAATTTCAACAAACTTGTGAAAACTTAACTAAAACCTAACTAAAATGCGTGTATTCAAATTCCTCAAATGCGAAAACTAGTTTAATCTGCTACACCGAATTACTACAGATTGATCGTGGTTGTTCCATAAGCTATTGGTGGGTACCTTCTCCTTTTACTGTTGGACTTTGAATTTCTCTTGCTTCTGTTGTGTTGGTATTTAAAATATCCTAAAAAAAACTTAATTTCCCTCATATAAGCTATACTTAAAAATTATCCTACTAGATGTATATAACATCCTATTTTATTATTCATCTTCCTTTTGGAGTCTTCTTTTTCTTATTTCCTTCTTTTTTTTTCTTTGTAGTATTATAAACTACCTATATACATTGTCCCCTAGTAGTTTTTTTGGAGGATTCATCTCTTTATCTAGTTGTTCCATAGGCACTCCTATTTTTTTACACAGCTCCGTTATCTGATGTGGGAAGAATGTTCCTTTTTCATGATTTTGTATGCATTCAATCATGTTTCGATATACCCATGTACCAATACATATTTTCTTCTTTTTCAATATTCCATATACTAGAATGGTGTGTATTGGGTTGATGTTAGAAATATTTGCTGTAGGCCAAATTATTGATCATACAAACTTCATCCATAATTTTTTTTTGGCATCATTAATGCTTGGTTAAATGTCTTAGGTATAGCTTTTCCAATTTTATATGTTCATACCTTTTTTCTTTATGTCAAGAATCTCAAAATCTCCTCCATGTCTTAGTTTCTAAACTCTTTGAGATTTGTTTTGTACAAATAATCACGGTAATATGGAGCATCATAAAACTGATAATACTTCTTTCAGTTACTTGGACGTTGAACCATCTAACTATGACAAATGATCACAACTCATAGAATGGTCTTATTGCTTCCATCTCTTTTAATGCAAGATAGAATTCCTGCACAATGGGAATTATTTTGGGTTCCTCCGGTGGTAAACAAGAATTAGTCCACTCCCTTTCTATTGCGATCTCCCATATCCCTTTGCAGTTTCTCATCAATGGATCAAATCCTCGTTCTTGAATGAAAGTATAAGGTTGCATCCGTTGTAGATATCTATCTATGTTGTTTTCCTGGAAATAAACAGATGGATTCATGATATTATGCTGAAACTTACAACTTTTGCAAACCTGAACATACTGTCGTAGTGTCCTCCGGAACTATCAAGCTTTTGAACAATGATAAAAAATTTTGCTTTCTCCACAACATTTGTAGGTAATGAAAACAGTAATATGACCTATTTATTCTTGAGGAAAATAATAATAAAATTAAGAATTATAGCAATGTTAGACAAGTTATTCCTGATCAATAAGGGTGTTAAGACTTTTGAATCTAATGAAATTTAGTTGTAGAGACGTCAGCATTTAGTATATCTTTGGTCAGAAAATTATGAAGGTGTATCGCGACATCCTCTATGGGTGTTGCGATGTCGAGGACAGTTTACCTGTTCTGAATTTTGTTCGGTTTCACTACATGCAATCCTGATGTCGCAACATTGATGCCAGTTTTTGTTATGCTATTTTTTTCTACACAGTATGTTGTTGCGTCACTTTTTTCATCGGTTTCCCATTCATGTTCTGAGATATCCTTATTTCTGCTGAGGCTCCATAGAGTTTAGTATTGTAGGGATCGTGTTTTGAATACTTTCTTTGTTGTCCCTCTAAAATAATGGTTTACTCTTTGCCCATTTACAAGAAAAAATTGTCCTCAATTTTCGATGAGTTCTATTTCCTCATGAGGTGTCACCTGGTTTATAGTATACAGACCAGTCCATCTAGATTTAAGTTTGCCAAGAAATAATTTCAATCTCGAATTGAATAATAGGACTTTTTATCCAAGCAGGAATTCTCGTTTCCAGATCCTTGCATCATGCCGGAGTCTGCTATTTTCCTTGTATGTCTTAGTGTTTTCGTAGGCCATAAAATGAAATTCTTCCAATTCATGTAATTGGGATAATATTTCTCTATTGACTAAATTCGGATTTAAGTTCAGTTCTTTGATTGCCCAATATGCTTTCTTTTCCAATTCAATCGGTAAATGACAATTTTTCCCATAAACTAATTTGTAGGGAGACATACCTAATAGAGTTTTATATGTTGTTCTGTAAGCTGATAATGCATCGTTCAATCTTGCCACCCAATCTTTCCTGCTTGGATTCATCATTTTCTCTAAAATTTGTTTAATTCCTCAGTTAGACACCACTGCTTGATCATTAGCTTTGGGATGGTATGTTGTTGTCCTTTGATGTCTCACACTATACTTAGCTAATGCGACTTAAAACTGTTTATTGCAAAAGTGATATCGTTTATCACTTACCAACGCACAGGGTGTTCCAAATCTAGCGAAGATGTTTTTTTCTAAAAAATCTAACAACTGATTTGGTATTGTTGGTAGGTAAGGCCACAACCTCGACCCATTTGGAGACATAATCAATAGCTAGCAGGATGTATTGGTTCCCGAAAGAACTTGGGAAGGGCCCTGTGAAGTCAATCCCCCAAACATCAAATACCTTTACCTTAAGTATCTCTGTTTGTGTCACTTTTTCTATTCTCGATATGCTTCCAGTTCTTTGACATATATCGCATCTTTGTACAAATTCGTATTCATCCCTGTTCATGGTCGGCCAATAAAATCTTGAGTGTAATACTTTTTGAGATGTCCTTTTTTTGCCAAAATGCCCCCGCATGGTGATGTATGACATCCTTGTAGAATATCATTTATCTCTTCCTCTGCTACACGTCTTCGTACTAGCTAAACGACACATTACCGAAATACATACAACTCTTCCCAAATATAATTTTTTTGTTTCATGCATTATCCTTTTCTTTTGTTTTCATGATACCTACGGTGGAAAGACACCTTTAGCAATGTAATTGACATAATCTGCATACCATGGTGTGATGTTATTCCTAGACCTCATTTGATGGATGTCTACCCTAAATAACTGTTCATATGTAAAAGTCTCTTTAATTTCTTTAGAAGTCCCCTTTTCTAAGTCATTTTCTATTCTAGAGAGATGATCTGCAATTTGATTTTCCAGTCCTTTTCTATCCATTATCCATAAGTCAAATTCTTAAAGCAGCAGTACCCATCTCATCAGTTTGACTTTTGTTTCTGTCTTTTTCATAACATATTCCAATGCTGAATGATCAGTGTAGACATATACTCTGTTTGCCATCAAATAATGATGAAATTTTTTGCAAGCAAACACTATAGCAAGCATTTCTTTCTCGGATGTAGTGTAATTACATTGTGCTGAGTTGAGTGTCTTGCTTGCATAGTGAATAGATCCAAATATGTTATTTCTCTTTTGTCCTAGAATTACTCCCATAGCATAATTGCTAGCGTAGCAGATAACAATAAAGTGGTCTGACCAATTAGGAGTAATAATTATAGGTGTAGAGGTAAGTTTTTCTTTTATTACCTCGAAGGCTTTGATACAGTTCTAATCGAATATAAAAGGTGTCTCTTTCTGAGGAGTTGATTCAATGGCTTAGAGATGTGCACAAAGTCTTTTATGAATCGCTTGTAGAATTCGACATGACCTAAAAAATTTTGCACTCCCCGAAAAGTTGTAGGATTAGGAAGATTTTTAAAACTTCAGTTTTGGTATTATCTACTTCAAAACCTTTCCTTGATATCTGAAGTCCCGTCACTAACACCTCTTTCACCATAAAGTGACATTTTTCCAAATTAAGTACTAGACTAGTTTCTTTGTATCTCTGTAATAATTCTCAAGATTACCTAGACACTCTTGTAAAGAGTCTTCGTAAATTGAGAAATCATCCATGAATACATCCAAACCTTCTTCCAAAATATCAGCAAAAATGGCAGTCATACATCTCATAGAGGTTGTTGGATTATTACATAGTCCGAATGGCATTCGTTTAATGGCATACGTGCCAAAAGGACATACAAAGGTAGTTTTTTCTGGATCGTTCGGATGTATTGGACTTTGATGATATCCAGAATACCTATCAACAAAACATTAGTAGTCTTTTCTAGCCAATCTATCAAGCATTTGATCAATAAAAGGTAGTGGGAAATGATCCTTTTTCGTTGCATTATTTAATTTTCAGTATTCGATTCATACCCTCCAACTAGTGACTGTTCTTGTTGAAATTAACTCATTCTTATCATTCTCAACTACCGTTAGCCCTCCTTTCTTTGGAACACATTGCGTAGGGGCAACCCATTCACTATTACAAATTGCATAAACAATACATGCGTTCAGCCATTTAAGTTGTTCTTTTTTACCACCTCTTTAATAGTTGGGTTGAGCCTACACTGTGCATCTATCACAAATTTTTTTCCTTCTTCTAATATGATCTTGTGTTGACATAATGGAAAATTAATCCATTTAATATCAGTGATCGTCGATCCTATGGCTGTTTTGTGTGTTTTTTAAAACACTCAACAGGGCTACTTCCTACTCTGAACTTAGCCTAGCAGCTATAATCACAGGTAATGTATTATGATCCCCTAAATGCCCATACTTTAAATGCCCTAGTAATGGCTTTAACTCCAGCTCAAGAGGTTTATCAATGGAAGGTACCATCTTTGTTGAATTCGGGATAATTTGTTTTGGTTGTCCCTTACTTTGCCTCCTCCAATCAAGTTAGAGAGCTATCTGGTCATTCTCTTGTTCGGTATCGTCCCATTTCTCTTCTTCTGATTCATATTCACCCTACTTAGTCAACTTAAGTGTAACGCCCCAAACCCGATCACCACACCACGACTGAATCTGGCATGTCACAGAGAGAAAACGTTTCGAAGAAAACAAGTTGCCGGTTTAATTTCAGTGAAAAACTCTTTGTTTGCTTTGTTATTCATTACTTAAGAAAACGTCTAAGTCTATCGAATCCCGGAAGAAATTAACTTAATTACTTGTAAGACCGTTTTGTATTTGAGCTTTGGAAATCTTATGTTTGAAATTCATTTCAAGTTAACTTTGTTATCATGTGAGTTGTATTACCCGATGGTAGAGTTTAGAAAACTCGTTGCGAAGCCTAGTTTAGAAAACCTCAATTTTCAGGTTATTAACATGTCAAGTAGTTTACTTAGCCATATTTGAAAACTTTAAGCGGATTAACTGAAAACCCAAAACAAAAATAAGTAATGGCCTTATTACAAACCCAAATAAAACTGAAATATAAAGCCAAAGTACCTAAATCGAAAATCCATGTAAAACCGAAAACAAGTATCGCATCGTCACCTCGAGTCCACCCAGCTCCTCATCCGCGATCTACGAGTCACCTGAAAAGATCAGGCAAGAGGTGAGTCACCAAGACTCAGTGCATAATTCCCCCTCCCGATTATAGCAACATACTTACACAGATCATAATCAAGCAAACATATCATGCACCCAAACCTAGCCATCCACAACTCCGTTTTCTACCCCGTGTGGTACCAAACCACTGGTGGTGCCAAACCACTGGTGACCCAAAGTCACGAACAATCCATATCTGGGGCCAACCCATGTTGTGATACCAAATCACTGGCGACAATCCCGTTTTATCAAATGTGGGGCCAACCCACTGTGGTGCTAAACCACTGGGACGAGTCGCTATGAGGTGCTAAACCTCTGGTGACCCAAAGTCACGAAATCAACTGTGCTACCAAACCACTGGTGACCCAAAGTCACAGATATCATTCTTCCCCCTCCTCTCATATCACCCACAATAATGCAATGCACATACATATCATGCCATCATGCTTAATCATTAAACATACAGTGAAACATAGCATATGCAATTTCATCAGAATCAAATATCTTAACCTTATCAAACAGACTTACCCGAATCCTTGCTCTTACACATAAGGGTACCAAATCGAAATCTACACAGTTTCGGCTTTTAACGTAATTTAGGTTTTTAGCAAGTTTACATAGATTATGAAGTGTGTAAGATACACACCTGGTTACTAACGCGATTACTGAATCCCGAAGATCCCGATCTAACGCACTAGATCCCCTTTTCCTACATTCGGCCAAACCAAGATCATTAGCAAAAGCCATTCGGCTTCACTTGTAAATCCCGAAAAGTTAACGCATGGAACCACAATCCTTACCTTGACTCCTTTCGTACTTTATACAAATCTCGAAGCACCCGATGTCAAGCCTTCCCTACAATCGGCCAAGATCTTTAAACAACTTAAACTTAATAGCCTTCGGCTTTTCAAATGAATAAGGGAATGGTTAAATCGACATGAAACCTTACCACAGTCTTTTTACGAAACCGATCAATAGAGAGTAGATGACCCCGATCCACTGCCTCAATATCCTGAAGAACCTAGGAGAATCCGATTTCACAGATGAATGAGAATCAAGACAAATACCGAAATTCGGCTTTTGTTCCATGTGAGTCAACAGAGAAAAGAGAAGAAAAGAATAGATATTCGGCCAAGAACATTTACCCACTCCAAAACCGATTAGAGCAGAAGACAAGAGAGATCTACAACGCAACGAGAGAAAAAGAAAAGAAAGAGATCTTCAATGGTTGATATTCGGCCAAAGTGTTGAAATAAGAGGAGAGAGTAGAGAGAGATTTTGGAAATGGTGGTGGAATAATCAAGGGAGATTCGGCTAAAATGAAATGAGAGAATGGAAGGGAGTGTTCGGTTAGAAGCAACAAGAGAAGAAGGTTTTGTTTTCGGCACAAGGGAGGGGTTGAGAGAAAAAACTGTCGATTTGAGAAGAAAAGATGTTGATGCGGTTTTGAACAAATATGAGAGAAAGGAGAGAAAGAAATGGAAGAGTAGCAGATTCGGCCAAAACGAAATGAGAGAATGGAAGGGGAGCATTCAGTTTGCCTAAGAGAGAAATCGACAAAGACCTAAGAGCTTTCGACTTTTGCTTCAACACGGTGCACTAAGGGAGAAATCGACAAGGGCTATGGGTTTTCGGCTTTTGGTTCCCAACCAAATGCACTAAGGCTTGACTTAGCCAAAAATATCCACCTAGCCTGCCTAAGGAATTTCGGCACCTCCCCCCATTAGTCTTCCAACCGATTACTCCTTCTTACACAATTCAAAATTCGGCCAACTACTCAAACTCCTCCTGTCCACTCGTTCAAACGAGTTTGAATTGATCAAACTCCTAAATTCTCTCTTCTCCACCCGTTTAAATCTGTTGACTTGTTCAACAGTTATCCACCAGAGTTTTAGCTGAGCACAACTCTTCCCCTCTCTGGCGTCAAAAAGGAATTCCCAAAGAGGGAATCCTGCACTCGAACCAGCTCCTTTCTCTCGCTTGTGGCGTCACTTCTCAAGGACCTAAGTGGCGCCTTCTTGCTACTTTGCCAAGGTAATTCTTGTGCTTAACTTTACCACTAATATACTTAACCCCTAGCTCCTTCACTCCCTTAACCAAAGCTTAAAAATAAAAATTTTCCTATAGTTCGGCCTACCCTTGACTTCTCCCTAGACCTCAAACGTCTCAATTAATATCACAACCAAGCCATACACATGCAAACAATTCAAACACAATAGCCCCTAATTAAGGATGTTACAGTTCTACCCCCCTTAAAAATAATTTCGGCCTCAAAATTACCTGGTCAAAAGAGTTGAGGGTATTGTTGTCTCATCACATCCTCTGGTTCCCACGTAGCCTCTTCCACACCATGGTTTCGCCACAACACCTTAACCAACGGAACTGACTTCTTGTGCAAAACCTTCACATTCTGATCTAGAATCTGCACTGGTTCCTCTTCCATAGTCAAATCTGGGCTCACCTCAATTTCCTCCACCGATACAACATGCGATGGATCTAAACGGTAACGCCTAAGCATGGAGACGTGGAACACATCGTGTATCTGACTCAGCTCTACTGGTAACTCGAGCTGATAAGCTACTGGTCCCACTCGTCTCAACACCTTATATGGGCCAATAAACCTTGGACTTAGCTTGCCTTTTCTTCCAAATCTCAGCACTTTCTTCCACGGCGAGACCTTCAAAAA
Source organism: Gossypium sturtianum (assembly GCA_025698515.1). Lineage (NCBI taxonomy): Eukaryota > Viridiplantae > Streptophyta > Magnoliopsida > Malvales > Malvaceae > Gossypium > Gossypium sturtianum. Next base: position 65,636,837 of record CM046952.1, read on the forward strand.
GACCTTGTCTCCCATGGCAAACTCTATATCTCTCTGCTTAAGATCGGCGTAGGACTTCTGCCGGTCCGAAGCTTCCTTTAGACGAGCCTGAATTAATTTAACCTTATCCTCAGTTTCCGTAACCAACTCCGGACCCAACATCTGACGCTCACCCAACTTTGTCCAGCATGTAGGTGTACGACACTTCCTACCATACAACGCCTCATATGGTGCCATCTTAATGCTTGCCTAGTAACTATTATTGTACGCAAATTCAGCTAACGGTAGAAATTCTTCCCAGGTGCCTCTGAAATCCAAAACACAGCCTCTCAACATATCTTCCAAAATCAGTATAACCCTTTACGATCGTCAGTGCTGTCTCATGGATGAAATGCCGTACTAAAATCCAATCGCGTCCCCAAAGCCTGATGCAACGCTTTCCAGAACCTCGACGTGAATCTGGGATCCCTATACGAGATAATCGACACTGGCACACCATGTAACCTCACTATCTCGCCACATACGACAGCTAACTTCAAGCGAGTAATCAACCCTTACCGGTATGAAATGAGCCGATTTCACAAACGGTCCACCATTACCCGTGCCGAGTCCTTCTTACCAGCGTAAGGTAGCCCACTGACAAAGTCCATAGTAATCCTTTCCCACTTCCACTGTGGAATCTTCACCGGCTGAAGTAAACCCGACGGCAACTGGTGTTCAGCTTTGACCTGCTGACACGTCAGACACTTACCCACAAACTTGGTTACTTCCCACTTCAGACTTGGCCACCAAAATTGCTCTCGCAAATCCCGGTACATCTTGCTACCTCCAGGATGTATAGCGTATGGGCTGCTATGTGCGTCCTGAAGAATCTTCTGCCTTAATTCGACGTCCTTCGGCATACAAGCTTTCCCTTGAAAACACAAGATTCTCCACCATTTGGACAAGTCGTAACCTTCTAACCCACCATTCTCGAACTTGCAACCTCCGAGCATTCAAACCCTCATCCACTAACTGCTTCTCCTTAACTCGCTCTACCCAAGTCGGCTTAACTCGCACTCGCCAATAGACTCCCGTCGTCATACAAGCTAAGATGAGCAAACATCGCTCTCAAGTCCGATACTACCTTATGGCTCAACGCGTCTGCCACCACGTTAGCCTTGCCCAGATGATACTCAATCGAGCAGTCGTAGTCCTTCAACAGCTCAATCCATCTGCGCTGTCTCAAGTTCAAATCCTTTTGAGTCAAAAGGTACTTCAGACTTTTGTGATCCGTGTAGACTATCGACTTCTCTCTGTACAAATAGTGCCTCCAAATCTTCAAGGCGAAAACCACTGCAGCCAATTCCAAGTCATGTGTCGAATAGTTAACCTCATGCGGTCTCATCTGTCGAGATGCATATGCCACTACCTTCCCTTCCTGCATCAGCACACATCCCAAGCCAGTATGTGATGCATCACAGTAGACCGTGAATTCCTTTCCTGCCTCAGGCTGAATCAAAACCAGAGCTTCAGTTAGAATCTTCTTCAACTTGTCAAAACTTTTCTGTTGCTTCTCAAACCAGACAAATGGAACTCCTTTCCTCAGCAACTTGGTCAACGGTGCTTTGCGATCGTAAAAATCCTCTACAAATCTTCGAATATCCCGCGGACCTAGAAAACTCCGAATCTCTGGCACTGACTTAGGCGGTTTCCAGTCCAATACTGCCTCAATCTTGCGAGGATCCACTCTAATCCCTTCTGCTGACTCCACGTAACCCAAGAAAGTCACCTCCTTAAGCCAGAATTTGCACTTACTGAACTTGGCAAATAACTGCTTCTCTCTTAGAATCTGCAAAACTATCCGCAAATGCGCATCATGATCCTCCTCAGACCTTGAGTACACCAAAATTTCGTCTATAAACACCACGAAAAACTGGTCCAAATACTGCTGGAACACTCGATTCATCATGTCCATGAATGCTACCGGCGCGTTAGTCAACCCAAACAGCATTACCAGAAACTCGTAGTGCCCATACCGAGTACGAAATGCTGTCTTGTGAATATCAGCCTCTTTCACCTTTAACTGATGATACCCTGACCTTAGATCGATGTTTGAGAAAACCGATGCATCCTTAAGCTGATCAAACAAGTCATCTATCATGGGCAACGGATACTTGTTTTTGATCGTCAGCTTCTTCAATTGGCGGTAGTCTATACACATCCGCATTGTACCATCCTTCTTCTTCACAAAGAGCACTGGCGCTCCCCAAGGCAAAACACTTGGCCGGATAAAACCCCAGTCCAACAACTCCTGAATCTGAGCCTTCAGCTCTACCAATTCTTTCGGTGCCATCCTATACGGGGCAATAGACACTGGTGAAGTTCTGGGTAACAGATCTATACCAAATTCAACTTCCCGATTCGGAGGCAGACCCAGAAGTTCTTCTGGAAATACGTCGACAAATTCCTTCACCGTTCGGACATTCTCTACAGCTGACTCCTTGGCCTCCAAGGCACACACACGAACCATAAATGCCTCACAACCCTTTCTGACCACTTTCTCAGCTTTTAAAGTAGACACCACGTTGGACAGATAATCTCTTCTATTACCTATCATCACCACTTCTTCACCCTCAACCGTTTTCAAAACGATGCGCTTTAGTCACAATCTCTAGACTTGCTTGGTACTTCACCAACCAGTCCATCCCAAGAATCAGATCGAACTCCCCAAACGGCAGTTCCATCAGATCAGCCACAAACACTACCCCTTGGAGTTCTAGGGGTACATCCCTATACAGCTTATTTACTTCTACAGAGTGACCTAGAGGGCTAATTACTGTCATCTCCCTAGAAGTAGTCTCAAAGTCTAGGTTCATGGTCTCTACTATGCTACTAGCAACATACGAATGCGTCGAGCCCACATCTATCAAAGCAATATATGGTAATCCAAAGATTAAGAACGTACCGGTTATGACGTCCGGTGCGTCGCCTTCCTCTCGACGCCTCACTGCATATACCAATCCAGTGTCTCGTATCGGTGTTGCTGCACCTCTCGCCAGGTGCCCGCGCCCCACTCGTAACCATTACCTCCTCTACCGTAACCACGACCCTCTCATGATTCTGGTCCCTCATTCCTAAACCGAGCACGACCACTGGCCTCGGGGCTGAATCTGGCTAACTTCCATGGATAATCCCGCACACGATGATCCAACAAGCCACACTCAAAGCATCCTTTTCCACCAATCCAACATTCGCCCCAATGAGATTTCCCACACCGACATACTCACTACTGGCTGGACCACGATTAGCGATAGCAAATAGGCCTCCCAGATTGATTTGGCCCACCATGCCTAGCCCTTTTCTGAGAATTACCGGCCGACCCAGATGATCCAAAACCTCTCTTATGTCTATTCCTGTCCTAATTCTGCCTCACAGATTCCTTTACCCCTTCGGCTATCTTAGCCTTTTCTACTAACACGACAAACTCTCGCTCCTACTGTGGAGCAATCAGCAATCTCAGCTCATCCCTTAATCCGTCCTCAAACCTGACACATCGCTCGTGCTCCGTAGCCACAATACCCCGAGCATACCTGCTCAACCTTAAGAATTCTGCCTCATACTCCGATACAGACTTATTCCCCTAAACCAATCTCAGAAATGCCTTTCGTTGCGCATCAATGTAACTGGACCCAACATACTTCTTCTGGTACGCTGCCTTAAAATAGTCCCACGTGAGATCATCCGCTGCAGCACTATCCCGAACCGTGAGCCACCACTGGTATGACTCATCCCTAAGAAGCGACACTATCCCTTTCAGTTTGTCCTCAGCAGTCAGATCCAAGTTGTCCATGATACGCTCTGTCGCCTCCAACCAATACTCAGCCGTATTGGGCGCCACACCAGAAACACCTCAGAATACCTCGGCTCCATTGGCTCGGAGTTGCTCAGATACAGACTTCCGAGCTCCCGTGCCTCCACCTGCTCCAGCCACCCTCTCAAGAACTCGCAGCATCGCCTGCGACACTGTGTCATCCCCTGTCTGATCCTGAAACTCAACACCTGTAGCTGGTGGTGGTGGTGGCATCTCATTTTCTGACCCCTGACCAGACCTCACTGGTTCAGACACAGTCATCCTACCTCGACTGCGTCCACACGTATTACGACCCCGACCTCGAGTGCTCATGTCTAACATCTCGACTTATCTGATTTAAAAGTTTTATGCGTCAGTCTTTATTCCACTATTATTAAGGCATAGTCTTATGAACAGTTTCTATTACAGAGTTTTGTTTTCGCGAGTCCACAGAGTCATATAGATTCCAGTCTCTAGGGTAGTCCACTATCACTTATTCATTCATATCATATATCATCACAATCATTTGTAAACAACAGTTAGGGGTACTTACCTGGGCGGATTGGTGCCGGAGACTCAGTGCCATGCCTTTCAAACCATGTATTTTCCAACAAAAACTATTTAAAACCACACTTTAAAACATTTTGGGCCTCGGGCCCACAGCCAAGCTTGTGAACTTGGCTCTGATACTAAAATTGTAACGCCCCAAACCCGGTCACCACACCATGACCGAATCTGGCATGTCACAGAGAGAAAACGTTTCGAAGAAAACAAGTTGCCGATTTAATTTCAGTGAAAAACTCTTTGTTTACTTTGTTATTCATTACTTAAGAAAACGTCTAAGTCTATCGAATCCTGGAAGAAATTAACTTAATTACTTGTAAGACCGTTTTGTATTTGAGCTTTGGAAATCTTAGGTTTGAAATTCATTTTAAGTTAACTTTGTTATCATGTGAGTTGTATTACCCGATGGTAGAGTTTAGAAAACTCGTTGCGAAGCCTAGTTTAGAAAACCTCAATTTTCAGGTTATTAACATTTCAAGTAGTTTACTTAGCCATATTTGAAAACTTTAACCAGATTAACTGAAAACCCAAAATAAAAATAAGTAATGGCCTTATTACAAACCCAAATAAAACTGAAATATAAAGCCAAAGTACCTAAATCAAAAATCCATGTAAAACTGAAAACAAGTATCGCATGGTCACCTCGATTCCACCCGGCTCCTCATCCGCGATCTACGAGTCACCTGAAAAGATTAGGGAAGAGGTGAGTCAGCAAGACTCAGTGCATAATTCCCCCTCCCGATTATAGCAACATACTTACACAGATCATAATCAAGCAAACATATCATGCACCCAAACCTAGCCATCCACAACTCCGTTTTCTACCCCGTGTGGTACCAAACCACTAGTGGTGCCAAACCACTGGTGACCCAAAGTCACTGATATCAATAATAATATGGTGCCAAACCACTGGTGACCCAAAGTCACGAACAATCCATATGTGGGGCCAACCCACGTTGTGATACCAAATCACTGGCGACAATCCCGTTTTATCAAATGTGGGGCCAACCCACTGTGGTGCTAAACCACTAGGACGAGTCGCTATGAGGTGCCAAAAATCAACTGTGGTACCAAACCACTGGTGACCCAAAGTCACAGATACCATTCTTCCCCCTCCTCTCATATCACCCACAATAATGCAATGCACATACATATCATGCCATCATGCTTAATCATTAAACATACAGTGAAACATAGCATATGCAATTTCATCAGAATCAAATATCTTAACCTTATCAAACGGACTTACCCGAATCCTTTCTTTTACCCATAAGGGTACCAAATCGAAATCTACATAGTTTCGGCTTTTAACGTAATTTAGGTTTTTAGCAAGTTTACATAGATTATGAAGTGTGTAAGATACACACCTCGTTACTAACGCGATTACTGAATCCCAAAGATCCCGATCAAACGTACTAGATCCCCTTTTCCTACATTCGGCCAAACCAAGATCATTAGCAAAAGCCAGTCGGCTTCACTTGTAAATCCCGAAAAGTTAACGTATGGAACCACAATCCTTACCTTGACTCCTTTCGTACTTTATACAAATCCCGAAGCACCCGATGTCAAGCCTTCCCTACAATCGGCCAAGATCTTTAAACAACTTAAACTTAATAGCCTTCGGCTTTTCAAATGAATAAGGGAATGGTTAAATCGACATGAAACCTTACCACAGTCTTTTTACGAAACTGATCAATAGAGAGTAGATGACCCCGATCCACTGCCTCAATATCCCGAAGAACCTAGGAGAATCCGATTTCACAGATGAATGAGAATCAAGACAAATGCCGAAATTTGGCTTTTTTTCCATGTGAGTCAACAGAGAAAAGAGAAGAAAAGAATAGAGATTCAGCCAAGAACACTTACCCATTCCAAAACCGATTAGAGTAGAAGACAAGAGAGATCTACAACGCAACGAGAGAAAAAGAAAAGAAAGAGATCTTCAATGGTTGATATTCGGCCAAAGTGTTGAAATAAGAGGAGAGAGTAGAGAGAGATTTCGGCAATGGTGGTGGAATAATCAAGGGAGATTCGGCTAAAATGAAATGAAAGAAATGAAGGGAATGTTCGGTTAGAAGCAACAAGAGAAGAAGGTTTTGTTTTCGGCACAAGAGAGGGGTTGAGAGAAGAAAACTGTCGATTTGAGAAGAAAAGATGTTGATGCGGTTTTGAACAAATATGAGAGAAAAGAGAGAAAGAAATAGAAGAGTAGGAGATTCGGCCAAAATGAAATGAGAGAATGGAAGGGGAGCATTCGGTTTGCCTAAGAGAGAAATCGATAAAGACCTAAGAGCTTTCGGCTTTTGCTTCAACACGGTGCACTAAGGGAGAAATCGACAAGGGCTGTGGGTTTTCGACTTTTGGTTCCCAACCAAATGCACTAAGGCTTGACTTAGCTGAAAATATCCATCTAGCCTGCCTAAGGAATTTCGGCACCTTCCCCCATTAGTCTTCCAACCGATTACTCCTCTTTACACAATTCAAAATTCGGCCAACTACTCAAACTCCTCCTGTCCACTCGTTCAAACAAGTTTGAATTGCTCAAACTCCTAAATTCTCTCTTGTCCACCCATTTAAATCTGTTGACTTGTTCAACAGTTATCCACCAGAGTTTTAGCTGAGCACAACTCTTCCCCTCTCTGGCGTCAAAAAGGAATTCCCAAAGAGGGAATCCTGCAGGTCGAACCTCAGCTCCCTTTCTCTGCTTGTGGCGTCACTTCTCAAGGCCCTAAGTGGCGCCTTCTTGCCACTTTGCCAAGGTAATTCTTGTGCTTAACTTTACCACGGAATATACTTAACCCCTAGCTCCTTTAGCTCCCCTTAACCAAAGCTTAAAAATAAAAATTTTCCTATAGTTCGAGCCTACCCTTGACTTCTCCCTAGACCCTCAAACGTCTCAATTAATATCACAACCAAGCCATTCACATGCAAACAATTCAAACACAATAGCCCCTAATTAAGGATGTTACATTAAGTGTAATTGATTCCAGTTTATTGCACTTTGCTTTTTTGGTTTAGACTTTTCTAGCCCCCTAGTTTCTAGTTCTCGACATGACCCCCAAGTAAATTCATTTTCACTGATATTTTGAAGTATTTGCATGACCTCTTTTCTTGTGTTTTTCCAAATACTTCCCCCAGTCATGATGCCAAATTTGCGCCTATTCTGGCTATCCAATCCATCATAAAAATGTTGAATTTGAACCGCAAAATGTATGCATCCACCCAGTACTAATTTGTGGATTGTTTTAAACCTTTCCCATTCTTGCCCTAATGTTTCAATTATATCCTATTTGAATTGAAATAATTTCTTATAAATACTAAGTACCTTAGTCATACATAAGACTCAACGAAGAAATAATTGCACAAACTCAATCTATGTAATAAGAGTATCAGGTGAAAGTGCATCTAACCACGCTTTTGCTTTTCATCCAATGCAGATGGAATTAACAATAATTTAGTAGTGTCTGGCGAAACTCCAATGTAAGTGATAGTGTTGCATATGTGTTCAAACCGCCACAGGAAGGCTAGGGTCCTTTGTTTTATGATCATGAAATCTTACATTATTAGAAATCCATGTTAGTAAGGAAGGATTTAACTCAAAATGTGGACTATGAATAATGGGACGAGTGATGCTATATAGCAACCAGCCTACATAAAATGTTCCTAATGCTTGAATCATACTATTAATGGTTACTTATAAGCAAGCAAATATTATTCCCTTGTAAGTTGTGTTCTGTACAGCTAAAGGAACTTTAGTCGTTAGTTTTCTTAACTACGTAAATATCTTCTATAGGTATGTTCCTATTTCCTGAAATCAAAAGAAATAAAGAAATCTTAGTAAAGCTGAGGTTTACAATCTGTATCTATAATGTATCAATTTCCTAATTATTCTCTTAAAATGCAAAAATTAAAATTAAACTAGTGACATTTCCTCCTAGGCAACGTCGCCAACAACTTGATCTCCTCTGGACGTACCAATGTCCAGAGTAGAAATCTTACATAAAATATGTTAAATAAGTGGTAACTGCAAGTATACAAGTCAAGTCGTAATATAGTTATAACGAAGTAGGTGAATACTCCAAGGATCGTACCCAAGGAATGCGAGCACTAAATTATTCCTAACCTAAGCACAAATAGAGCTAATTAGTACATTAAATAAATTATATTACAACTAAACATAAAGAGAGAGTTTTTAATAATTGAAGAAATAAAATAATATAGATGGAAAAACTTTGGGAAATTTGCTATGGAAACTTAATCAGATTTGAGCATGGGTGACTAGCTCGCTTCGATAATCATAACTAACTGTTGCTTCAGGTTCCCTATTCAATCAACTAGTCATTACCTTAGAAGGATATTTCGATCTTCCACTAGAATAATGAGTTAACAAGAACTACTTATCTCTCGATCTCACTATCTAGACTAGTTTTAGGTAAAGGTGTTCACGGAAAGGCCATACAAATTTTGCATTAATTCCCACCTAAATGACTTCCTAGGGTTCTCAAGCCTAGGGTTTAAATTATTCCTTTCCTAAACAGCTGATTTGCTAAGAAAACCCTGCATAATAATCAATTAATCATACCTCCACTCACTAGTCCCCCATAAAAGGATTAGTTCCTCATGGATATCGTAAACATGATAAACTTGATATAGAAATAGACATGAGTAATAAATAGAGAGAATAAAGTTTAGGAGAAGCCTGAATAGTATTAAAGATAATTTCGAATCCACACAGAGTTGATTGAGTTCCACAAATCAGATCTCCCAACGAAAGCAAATAAAAAACTGAAAATAATCCTAAAGCCTAAGAAAAGAGGAAACTGAAGACTAAAAATATAAAGAAAGTTATACAATATGAAAATCTATCCATAACATGTGTTAAATGATACAATTTATAGAATTAGAGTGGCCGTTGTCGTTAGCCTTAGGTCAGTTGACGCGCTCGTGCCTAATGTTTGATTGTGTAGACCAAAACACCCCTGGATCGTAATTATTTCCTATACAGAGTCGATGTCATGACATAGTAGGTCTTGTGTCGCGACATCGAAGGGAGTCTGCTCATCTTTAGGGTATCTTCAGGGGTGTGTCTTGACATCGAAAGGTTGTGTCACGACACCAAAGGTAGTCTTGAAATTCTTCTATTGTGCTCCTTATGTTGTGACATGCAACTATTTGTGTTGCAACACAATGACCAGTATCGAGTTAGCACAGCTTCTAATGATCTCCTACACACTCACAAAGCATATTATGTCACCCTTGGGCCTCATTCGACCCTGAAGGTCAATAAAGACTTAAATAACACAATTTATTGAATTTAAACAAACTTGTGAAAGCTTAACTAAAACCTAACTAAAATGCTTGTATTCAAACTCCGCAAATATGAAAACTAGTTTAATCAGCTATACCAAACTACAGTAGATCAGCCACTCATATTAGACTACTGTCCACAAGAATCATGAGCTTACACTTTCTGTCTCTACCTGGGAGACTAAGTACCAATCTCTGGAGGCCTGTGCAAAAGAGTTGGGAGAGAGTGTTCGCCAACTAGAAGCCCTCGAGAAACAACACCTCGTTGAGACTGAATAGGTGTAGAGGGGAAATAACGAGACTTTAGAAAAATTCAAGGTAGTGTAGGGTCCTAAAAATAGGTCTAGTAGTTTTGGGTAAGTTTAACGACTTCCGAGTGAAAATTAGGAGTTAATCGAGTTTATTAGTGACTTTTTTTAATTTAGTTACTTAATTTCATTTAAAATTTGATAAATAATATTCCAGAAAATAAAAATAATTTTAGAAAAAAATAATTTTATGGATTTAAATTTTTTTTGGGTAAAATAAATATTTTGTGTAACAGCCCGGTTTAGACCCTATTCGGAACAGTGATTTTGGGACCAAAATTCTGAGTCAGAAAAATATTTTAATATTATTTTTATGTCTACAGCATGTTAAATTATATGTGTGAAAATTTCGTGTGAAAAATTTAGCGTTTGTGTGCTCGATTTAATTAAAATGACTTAATTGCGTAAAATGAAAAACTAGCATGCTTTATGTAAAGGTACCTAATTGCTATGGCTTTTATTATATGATGTCTTTATGTTGTAATTTTACCATAGAAATTATGAGTGGACGGTTTAGACATGTAACATATGGTGTAATAATTAATTTATAAAGGTTAATATGGTAAATATGTTAATTAATGATAATATAAAAAAATAAAGTAAAAGCCATGCATTTTTATTCATCTTGGTGGCTGAAAGTTAAAAGAAAGAAACTATAGTTGAGGTTTGAGCATTTGGCACATTTGGGGATTGATTTAGGTAAGTTTTAAGATCGATTTTTGATAATTTTTACGTCTTTAAGATCGTTGCTTCGTGTTTTAACTAGCCCATACCTTATTTTCGGATTCGATGATGATTTTGTGTTTTTCCATTGTTGAAATCTTGATGATTTTTGTGTTTGATGATGAAAAATAAATATGTGTTAATAGATTTTCATGTTTAATTAAGTGATTTTTAGTAAAAATGCCTATATGGGATTAAATTGTGAATTTTGTAAATTGAGGGGTCAAAATGTGAAATAAATGAAAGAAATAGGCTGCTATGAACCTTAGTAAAATTTGGCTATACTAGAGTTTAATGAAATTATGTGTATTTTATGTTTTGTGAAATAGGGACTAAATTGTGAAAAATGTGAAGTGTTAGGGGCTAAAGTGCAAATTGCCCTTTTATGTGTTTTTGGGTGAATTTGAATACATGTGTTAAATAAGTCTAATTTATATTAATTTTGATTAAGAAAAGAGGAAATAGGAATTGGATCGGGGGAAATCTGAAGTTGTCGAATAGTCGTTCCGGTTCGTTCGTCTTCGTCCGAGGTAAGTTCATAAATAAATAAATGTTGTTAAATTGAATGTATTGATTTTGTAAATAGCCGAATTAAATTTTATGTATGTATAACTACTTAGCTGAATTGAATTTAGCATGGAATGATGTGTTACGAGCATGAATCGGTTGAGTTACGACGTCCGAAAGCCCTGTACGAACCATAGGAATAGTTAGGATACATATGTCATGACATAGGATTCTGATATGTGATTCGTGTAAAACCACGTCTGGGGTGTTGGCATCGATTTGTGATTTACGTGTAAGACCATGTCTGGGACATCGGCATCGTATATGAGTTCGTGTAAGACTTTGTCTGGGACAGTGGCATCGACAGTTGATTACATGTAAGACCACGTCTGGGACGTTGGCATTGTACGAGCTTTTCGAGTTATCCGAGTATCCTTATTGATTCCGAATGGTTCAACGGGCAATATCGAGTTAAGATCGAATGTGAAAATGAGCTAAATGGTTCAGGTACGTGTGAAGTTAAATGAATATGAAAGTAAGGTAAGTTTAGTAATTGAAATGATGAAATAAACTATGCATGATATAAAAATGTAACTTATTTGTACATGTGATTGTTCATATTCGGCCAAGTGATAATATAATGCTAATGTTCATGTGTTGATATATGAATTTGCAAGCATGATAAATGTATATGTGGTTAAGGTTTGCATGATTCGGCTTAGATTAATTGAATTATGTATGTTATTGAAATGATTTAATTACTTATGACTTACTAAGCTATTCAAGCTTACTGTGTGTGTTCGTTCTTTATTTTATAGATTTTGTAAGCTAGTTACGAGCTCGGGGATCGTCAAGGAAATCCGTCACACTATCGATCGCTATTTCGGTATTACAAAAGTTTGGAACTATGAACATATGGCATGTATAGTTTAATATTTGTTTTGGTTGGTTTTGAGATTGTAAATATATGAGCCATGCGAAAATGGCTTGAAATGATGCTTATGTTTATGCATTTTCAGTTGTGATATAAGTTCATATTGGGTATTATGTTTCATAGTATAAGTGTGTGATATGCTTGGTGTATATATATGTTTTGGCATGAAGTAGTTATATATGGCTTATGATTTGTAACATCCCGAAATTGGGCCTAGTAGGATTGGGCCTTGAGCTTTAGGAAAAATTTGAGTATTATTTTTGTGTTGGCTCGGGTAGGAATTTTGTGTGTTAGCATAGTCTTGTGAAGGCTTGATTTTATTTAGGAAGTTAGATAATTTTTAGTATGGTTTATTTAATGAAGTGGATTAAGTGAGCTTAGCACTTAAGTTAATTTAAGTGTTAAATTCTAACACATGAGGAGTTAGTGGCATAGTGGATAAGGAGCTTGAAAGGTTGCTTGAGGGAAGTGGTTCGAGTTGCTTGGAAAGCATTTTGAAGACTTTATTTTTGTATCCTAGCATTGATGGACGGTCAAACTCTAATTATGATAGGTTGGACCTTAAGTTTTTGGTAAGTTGAATATTGGTTTAAGGAAAGCTTGAAATAGGGGATAAGAATCTTAAAGTTATGGAAGGTTGGGGAGACAAAGGGCTTGGCTTAAGGAAGATGTTTTGGAAACTCTTTCAAGGCTTTTAGTGCATGTATGTGGACGGCAAGTGTGGCTAGGGGGTGGCAATGTTGTTAGGTGGTTTGGGGAGGATATTTGGTCAACCTTTGGCATTTGTGCATCTTTTGGCATTGTTTTCTTTCTCTCCAAAAAAACTCCCCTCTTTGGCCGAATGTTTTTGTGCATTTTGTGCAAATTTTGCTTTTGGTTTAGCCTTCATTTTGTGGGAACCAAAAATGTTATTTCCTTTCTCTCATCTTTGCTCTTGAAACCGAAACCTCACTTGGCTTTTGTGCATTTTCTTTTTGGCAAATAAGTGTTTGGCCGAATCTCTCTCTCACATATCTCACTTTTCTTCTTTTGATATTGATTCATAATCACATTTTCTTTTATACTCTCTCTTGGCCGAATCCTTCTCCTTCTCAAGTTCCATTTCTTTTTCATCCATTTCCATTCTATTTCTCTTTCTTCCACTTTTGCTCAAAATCGAAAACATTCCTCTCCTATTGCAATTTCTTTCTTTTTCTCTTTCTCCACTCTAGTCAAATCCTTTTGTTATTACAAATCAACCATAGCCAAAATTCCCTTCACCATTTAACCATATTGCCGAAACTTCCCACTCTCTTTTTGAATTGTCTTGGCCGAATATCAACAAGGGTAGGTCTTCATTTGGTTTTCTTCAATCGGTCTTAAAAGATAGGTAAGTGTTCATGGCCGTATTTCCTTTATTTCTTTTCTCTTTTCTATGTCATTTTTTCATGAGGGCAAAGGCCAAACTTTTGGGCATTTGATGCAAGGTTCTAACTATTATTAGGAACCAATTATTCTTATAGACTCTTTGGGACTTTGGAAGCAATCGTTCTAAGCCTCAATTCTTTGACAACCGCTTTTGGGGGTAAGTCAAGTGGTAAGGATCTTTATACTTGTTATATCGTTTTAGATGGACTACTAATAGATTACATTTTTTGGGGACTCTATCTCTCGTTTATTATATTTTTCCGTGAACGTTAGATTTTTGGGGCAATCAAGAATGGGTTCGAAAAGAAGCGATTAATAGTGTTTGGAAGAAGGGTGGATCTGCTATACCCTCAAATTTCAAACGAAGAAATTGTGTCGGCGATTCGAGACTTTCCACCGGGATGTGGACCCTCTGCCAGGATAATCGTTTATTTGAAGTCGTTCGTACCCGAGAGCCATTGTTTGTTCGTGGTTCTTCATCCGGGTTATGAACCATCAATCGGAGAGAAATCGCATATAGTTATTGTTCGAGATTACGAGGGTATCGTGGCGGGAAAGTTTAGTTATCACTATTATCAGGTGTGTAACTTATGCTAAACTTCTAATAGATCAATAGCTTTATTGATAAAAATGTATTTATAAAGAAATATAAATGTTTATGGCTTTGGGTACCATTCAATGGTACGGTGAATTGAGGTATGTTATTCCTTCGTACTATGTATGATTCTAATATGAAACATATTCGATATTTGATTATGATTTTGATATAATGTACAAGGCATAATATTTACATCGCTAATAATGCTATATGCATAATATGAAATGTGTCCGATTCCGATATGATAATGGGGCATATGGCATGATAATGAAATAATATGTTATTGCATGGGCATATGGGTAATATTGAAATGGGAAGTGTTCCGGTGGTTTTTACCACATTATCCGGTGACTTTGGTCACGATATTATGAATCTGGTGACTTCGGTCACGATATTATGAATCCGGTGACTTCGGTCACGATATTATGAATCCGGTGACTCTGTCACAATTATCTGGTGGCTATGCCACGATTATAAGGGCGATGTGCATGTTGATCTGCAAAGAAGCGCCTTCGATGGTGTGTAGCGGATGGAGGGTCGATTTAGTAATCCCCACGGTGTGATTGGTAGGTACGGGTGGTGTGTAGCGGATGGATATCTAAGTTGGGTTCGGGATTGCATTTCATTTTATATGTACATGTGATTATCTCGATTTGCTATATTATGGGCTTATGGCTAAATGTGATTTAAATGGGCTTTATTGCTATGATCGATTGGGTTTTTAGTGTCTTGTTACACATTGAGTCTGTTGACTCACCCTTGATGGGATATCTTTTGGGTGATTCATGAGATCGCGGATGTGGAGCGGATGAACTCGAGGAGGCCATGCAATAAAAATTGATTTTACAAGAACCTCCATTTGGGTACCTTATTATATTTTAATTTGGGTTTTCATATTTTATAGATTTGTAATAAGGCCTCTTTAATTATGGTTTTGGATTATTTATATGCTTTGGGATTTATTCTAAACATGTTTAAGTATATCACTTGATTAATTTAATAATTGAGTTAAAGTTTTCTAAACTATAAAAACGCTATGGTATTTTATCTTACCATCAGTAATCTCTAAATTGTTGATAATAAAATTATAAATTAAGTGTTTTCTACAACTTAAATGATTTCCAAAATTTTAAGTTTCTACATTCAAATGCAAACGGTTTCAAAGTATTAATTCGAGTTTTCTTAAAATGAAACAAATGTTTTCTAACCTATGATTTATCCACTTAGTTTAAAAGTTTTATTTATGGAATTTCAAAGTAAATTTCCAGTTTTTAACTTATTAAACATCTGATTTCTACAAATATAGAATTACAAAGAATTTTCACTAAAATTTATTCGCTATCTCAATTTTCTTCGAAACGTTTTTCTTCGTAGCATGCCAAATTCGGTCGTGGCGTATTGACCGGGTTTGGGGAGTTACAAATTGGTATCAGAGCTAAGTTCAAAAGCTCGGCTGTGGGACCGAGGCCCAAAATGTTTTAAAGAATGGATTTTAAAATGTTTTGTTTAAAATTATATGGTTGGAAAGGCATGGCACCGAGTCTCCTAAGACCGATCCGCCTGAGGTAAGTACCCCTAGCCTTTGGTTGTGATTTTTGGATGTTATAAACTTTGAATGACTAGTGATAGTGGACTAGACTTTAGAGACATGGACCCTAGGTATATGTGTACTTTTACGGAAAAACCACTTATTAAAACTCTTTGCATAAAATTTTCTTTAAAACAAGAAAGTAAAAAGACTATAATGCATAAAATTTTCGAAAATCCAGATAAGTATAGACTTTAGACATGAGTTCTAGGAACGTGGTCGTCGTGGATGTGGTAAAAGCCGAAGTGTTAGGGCTAGATTTTCAGTACCGAGGCATAATTCCAATAAGGAGGCGTTAGCATCGCTAGTGGCTGAGACAGAGTATCATGATCGAGTTCGAATTGATGAGCTGACTCAGATAGTTAAAGAATCGGTGAAGCACTTGGAGTTGGAGTCCGTGGATCAAGAAGAAACAGAGATCACGGTTCTCTAGGGTCACAATCTCGTTCTGTAAAACATGTCAAGGCATGGTCGAACTTTTTTTTTTTTTGCTTGTGATTATTGTGGAAGGTGTCATCCGGGAGAATGTTGGAGGAAGATAGGAGTATGCTTGAGATGCAGGTCTAAGGAGCTTAAGGCTCAGGATTGTTTCCTCACTCTCAAGTCAGGTATGTTTTGGTTGGAAGGGATGGTTGTTTGTAGGAAAATTTTTGGTATAAGTGTAAGTGTTAGATAATGGTATGCTATGGTGGATTAGTATGTTGGTTTTATTAAGATTTTGTTAAAAGTACATTGTGGTTTTATTAAGATCGGAGTGCGCAGCAAGAACGTAGTGTGGCGAGATAGGATGTACGACTGTTAGTTAGTTGGAAATTTCGAGGACGAAATTTCTTTAAGGAGGGTAGAGTTGTAACATCCCAAATTGGGCCCATGGGATTGGGCCTTGAGCTTTAGGAAAAATTTGAGTATTATTTTTGTGTTGGCTCTGTAGGAATTTTGTGTGTTAGCATAGTCTTGTGAAGGCTTGATTTTATTTAGGAAGTTAGATAATTTTTAGTATGGTTTATTTAATGAAGTGGATTAAGTGAGCTTAGCACTTAAGTTAATTTAAGTGTTAAATTCTAACACATGAGGAGTTAGTGGCATAGTGGATAAGGAGCTTGAAAGGTTGCTTGAGGAAGTGGTTCGAGTTGCTTGGAAAGCATTTTGAAGACTTTATTTTTGTATCCTAGCATTGATGGACGGTCAAACTCTAATTATGATAGGTTGGACCTTAAGTTTTTGGTAAGTTGAATATTGGTTTAAGGAAAGCTTGAAATAGGGATAAGAATCTTAAAGTTATGGAAGGTTGGGGAGACAAAGGGCTTGGCTTAAGGAAGATGTTTTGGAAACTCTTTCAAGGCTTTTAGTGCATGTATATGGACGGCAAGTGTGGCTAGGGGTGGCCGAATGTTGTTAGGTGGTTTGGGGAGGATATTTGGTCAACCTTTGGCATTTGTGCATCTTTTGGCATTGTTTTCTTTCTCTCCAAAAACTCCCTCTTTGGCCGAATGTTTTTGTGCATTTTGTGCAAATTTTGCTTTTAGTTTAGCCTTCATTTTGTGGGAACCAAAATGTTATTTCCTTTCTCTCATCTTTGCTCTTGAAACCGAAACCTCACTTGGCTTTTGTGCATTTTCTTTTTGGCAAATAAGTGTTTGGCCGAATCTCTCTCTCACATATCTCACTTTTCTTCTTTTGATATTGATTCATAATCACATTTTCTTTTATACTCTCTCTTGGCCGAATCCTTCTCCTTCTCAAGTTCCATTTCTTTTTCATCCATTTCCATTCTATTTCTCTTTCGTCCACTTTTGCTCAAAATCGAAAACATTCCTCTCCTATTGCAATTTCTTTCTTTTTCTCTTTCTCCACTCTAGTCAAATCCTTTTGTTATTACAAATCAACCATAGCCGAAATTCCCTTCACCATTTAACCATATTGCCGAAACTTCCCACTCTCTTTTTGAATTGTCTTGGCCGAATATCAACAAGGGTAGGTCTTCATTTGGTTTTCTTCAATCGGTCTTGAAAGATAGGTAAGTGTTCATGGCCGTATTTCCTTTATTTCTTTTCTCTTTTCTATGTCATTTTTTCATGAGGGCAAAGGCCGAACTTTTGGGCATTTGATGCAAGGTTCTAACTATTATTAGGAACCAATTATTCTTATAGACTCTTTGGGACTTTGGAAGCAATCGTTCTAAGCCTCAATTCTTTGACAACCGTTTTGGGGTAAGTCAAGTGGTAAGGATCTTTATACTTGTTATATCGTTTTAGATGGACTACTAATAGATTACATTTTTTGGGGACTCTATCTCTCATTTATTATATTTTTCCGTGAACGTTAGATTTTTGGGGCAATCAAGAATGGGTTCGAAAAGAGCAGTTAATAGTGTTTGGAAGAAGGGTGGATCTGCTATACCCTCAAATTTCAAACGAAGGGCTGTGTCGGCAGTTCGAGACTTTCCACCGGGATGTGGACCCTCTGCCGGCGATAATCGTTTATTTGAAGTCGTTCGTACCCCCGAGCCATTGTTTGTTCGTGGTTCTTCATCGGGTTATGAACCATCAATCGGAGAGAAATCGCATATAGTTATGGTTCGAGATTCCGAGGGTATCAGCGAGCGGGAAAGTTTAGTTATCGCTATTATCAGGTGTGTAACTTATGCTAAACTTCTAATAGATCAATAGCTTTATTGATAGAAATGTATTTATAAAGAAATATAAATGTTTATGGCTTCGGGTACCATTCAATGGTACGGTGAATTGAGGTATGTTATTCCTTCGTACTATGTATGATTCTAATATGAAACATATTCGATATTTGATTATGATTTTGATATAATGTACAAGGCATAATATTTACATCGCTAATAATGCTATATGCATAATATGAAATGTGTTCGATTCCGATATGATAATGGGGCATATGGCATGATAATGAAATAATATGTTATTGCATGGGCATATGGGTAATATTGAAAGGGGAAGTGTTCCGGTGGTTTTTACCACATTATCCGGTGACTTTGGTCACGATATTATGAATCCGGTGACTTCGGTCACGATATTATGAATCCGGTGACTCTGTCACAATTATCTGGTGGCTATGCCACGATTATAAGGGCGATGTGCATGTTGACTGCAGCAACTGCCTTCGATGGTGTGTAGCGGATGGAGGGTCGATTTAGTAATCCCCACGGTGTGATTGGTAGGTACGGGTGGTGTGTTGCGGATGGATATATAAGTTGGGTTCGGGATTGCATTTCATTTTATATGTACATGTGATTATCTGATTTGCTATATTATGGGCTTATGGCTAAATGTGATTTAAATGGGCTTTATTGCTATGATCGATTGGGTTT
Source organism: Gossypium sturtianum (assembly GCA_025698515.1). Lineage (NCBI taxonomy): Eukaryota > Viridiplantae > Streptophyta > Magnoliopsida > Malvales > Malvaceae > Gossypium > Gossypium sturtianum. The sequence continues at coordinate 65,655,924 of CM046952.1, forward strand.
TTAGTGTCTTTGTTACACATTGAGTCTGTTGACTCACCCTTGATGGGATATCTTTTCGGGTGATTCATGAGATCGCGGATGTGGAGCCGGATGAACTCGAGGAGGCCATGCAATAAAAATTGATTTTACAAGAACCTCCATTTGGGTACCTTATTATATTTTAATTTGGGTTTTCATATTTTATAGATTTGTAATAAGGCCTCTTTAATTATGGTTTTGGATTATTTATATGCTTTGGGATTTATTCTAAACATGTTTAAGTATATCACTTGATTAATTTAATAATTGAGTTAATTTTTTCTAAACTATAAAAACGCTATGGTATTTTATCTTACCATCAGGTAATCTAAATTGTTGATAATAAAATTATAAATTAAGTGTTTTCTACAACTTAAATGATTTCCAAAATTTTAAGTTTCTACATTCAAATGCAAACGGTTTCAAAGTATTAATTCAAGTTTTCTTAAAATGAAACAAATGTTTTCTAACCTATGATTTATCCACTTAGTTTAAAAGTTTTATTTATGGAATTTCAAAGTAAATTTCCAGTTTTTAACTTATTAAACATCTGATTTCTACAAATATAGAATTACAAAGAATTTTCACTAAAATTTAATCGCTATCTCAATTTTCTTCGAAACGTTTTTCTTCGTAGCATGCCAAATTCGGTCGTGGCGTATTGACCGGGTTTGGGGTGTTACATGATTAGTTCATTTGGAAAGCTTGATACATGTGGTTGTTGAATGTGTTTGGGTTATGGATTGTTAATGACTTATTATTGAGATGCATAATTTGAAACATGAATCAATTTGAAAATTGTTTATAATGTAAATTATGTATTCGGTCATGTGATGAAATATAGGTGATGGTCATAAGCTATTTATGATTCGGCAAAGGTGTTTAAATCATGTCATTAAGTGTTTAGTTATATGTTAATGTTAAAATTGTGGTATTGGACATGTGTGGACTAAGTTAGGCTAGGAAAATTTGATTAAGGGATGTGGTTTTTGTGTCGAATTGAAATGGCATGCTTGCATGGGTAATTTGGTTTAGAAATGATAAATAATGTGTATATGTATATTCGGATACGGCTTTGGAATCATAATAATAAGTATGTGATATGGTATATAGCATAATTATATAAGTATATTATGTATTGAATATTGTCATGAATGACCGAATATGTATTCAATAGATTGGGTTGTGGTTGACTAATTAGGTACGAAAGGTTAAGGCAAACAATGAATATACTACTTGAATGTTTTGGTCAGTTTATTTAGGTAGCTAAAAAGGTTAAGTTGATGATATATTCGACATATGCTAAGTAAAATATTTATATACATATCCATGATATGCTTTGTTGTGGTTAGGTATACAAATATCATAATGATAGGTTAATTAGCTAGCCAAATAAATAGTGAGATGAAAGGTTAGATATATGTAATTTGGTTTGGTAATTGAGTACACTAAGGTTGCATATGAGTTTAAATATTAGTTGGTGTGAAATGATATATGTTTGCATGTTTTAAAGTATGCGCTTATAATTTGTAAAATAATAAGTTATCTTATACTTTGATTATTCGAATGCCATAAATGTGAAGTTTACATATATGATTCGAATGGTGGAGTTTTAAAGCATGTGAATTATGACTGTTCAGAGATGTGCAGTAATGACTCGTAACCCTAATCCGACGACGGATACGAGTTAGGGGTGTTACATTTTGGGTCTAATTAGAATTGAAAAATAAATTAAATTGGGGGTTTAATTGAGAGAATTTAAAATATTAACTAAATTGGACCATTTTACAAAACAAGGGAAATGTAAGAGTAGTTTTATAGAAAATTATCCTTATTTTTAGAATTTTGGAGGGAAATGAGTATTTTGTAAAACAAGGGAAATGTGGGAGTGATCTGATGGCAATTTCCCCAATTTTTGAAAATGAGGTTTGGGTTTTGAGTTTTAAAAACACTACAACTACCTCACTTTGCACACCATTTTTACCCGAATTAAGAGTTTTTTCTCTCTTTTTTTGCTCATTTTCATAGACCACATATCAGAGAATAGATCTAAACTTTTACTCCATCAAAATTCTCTCCAAAATCTCCATAAAAGTTTTCCAAAGTTGAGCAAAAGTCATTCAAAATTTCTTCAAAGATCTTGATTCAATCTTTTAATTTGATGATTTGAGATCAATTGAAGGCAATTCTCAACTATAAATTCATTTTTAAGTTGTTTTCAATCATTATTTGCTATTTAAATTTATTAAATTGGATTTTCAAGTTTTGATTTCCTCTTTCTTGAACATGGGACTCAACAATGGTGAATCCATGATTTTGAGGTGGAATCCAAGTTTTAATGGATGTCTAAGCTCAAAATATGTTTATCGAGAGGTTTTTAATCATAAAACAAGAGATCAAACTTGTTTGATTGATCAATTTTGATAAATTCATTTTTAATAAAAAAGATGAGTTGATTTTCCAGAAAATTTTAAAACGAGTTAATAGTTTAAATTAACTCATTTTAAATCAATTTTGATAAACACGTTTTATGTTAATGGACTAGAAATGAAGTTTAGAAGTGGTTTGTGGTGCTAAGAAGGTGGTTTAGTTGATGAATTTTAGTTTCGGCTTAATTATGCAATTTCGATAAGGTAGATTAGAGAAATGATTTAGATCCTTATAGTTTATGAAATTTTGACTTTCTTAATGTTAATGTTATTTTGTAATGCATAGTTTGTCTCTGTTAAAGCTTCACACCAAGATAAGGATGATTCTAACCAGATTTGAGGCTCAAACTTACCTACTTGAACACACTTTTGTTTGAAAAACGAAGTGTGGAGGTGAGTGATTTTAAAGGCTATTGGTAAATTTGCTTGGTTATGTGTTAAATTGAAGTTTTAATTATTGTTTTTAATGACTTAATCGCATCTTATTTGGTTGGATTTGCAAAAAATAATTTTACTTTACAAGAGCATTATTACAATTGACTTTTGGAAAATTATGTCTTAAGCTTTTGGCATGATTAATTTGGATTGAATGGATTGTTAATTGGAGCATGAGTTACTGAATATTTGAGCACTTGATGTTGGTGTTATGATTGGTTAAAGATTCATGGACAAAGGCATTTGTTGTGCTTAATTATATTGATGTTGAAATTGTTAAGCTACATGTTTTTAATGACATCTTTTTTTACATATTAAATTAAGTACTTAAACATCAAATTTTATGCCTTGTATGTATGATTATAATGGAAACATTGCATGGTGGATCCATTGGATATAGTTGGCATGCCATAGGATTTGTGAGTACTCACCATTATATGTGTTATTTGTGAGCATATGGCTCAAGAAGTTCTAATTTTTGGAGTAAATAAGGGAGTGTTGAGCTTGTGTCTCCACTCAACGGGACTGTGAGGCGATATAAGGGAGTGTGTGGCTTCAACCCGCTCAATCGGGACTATTTCTGATATGTAGGAGTTTGGAGATCCGTTTATCCAATGTATGATCACACATTTAAATATTTTCATGGATGTATTATGCCAATATAAGTGTATGCTTATAAGTTAAATTATGATTTCATATGGCATATTAAATATGAATTTTATTCATGAAATATCATATGTTTTTATGATTATAATATGTCATATTGTGACTGAAATTTTAATGCTTAATTTGCCTGGATTTATGCATGAATTGTGTGCGATTTACTTATTGTTTTTATGATCATTCACTGAGCTTTTTAAGCTCACACCCTCACACCTTTGTGCAGAGACTTTTTCGGCTTGAGGAGTTGAGGAGCGAGTGCAAGGCCGATCCAAGATTAAGGCTCGATAGTAGCTTAAGCATTCTTCTTTAGAAACAATAGGGGGCATTGTGGCACTTATTGGGACTAGATTTAATTCAATTGTAATGGGCATTGGACATTTATTTGGACTTTTATTTTGGTGATGTTATAATTACTTTAATGCTTGATTTTTATGCTTAATTGTTGTGTGGTTTATGGTATGTTGATGAGAGTTCATACGGTGATTGAGAACATGTTGTTTAAGGCATGTATTTCAGACTAACATAGTTTAATTGTAGCTTGCCATGGAGTGGAATGCTTGTGGCTGAGGTACGTACCTTGTGTGATATAATTGATGGTTGCTAAGTATGATTATAATTTAGTCCTAAAACTTGATTAGATTAATTGAAGCATTTAATGATAGGGAAACTCGATAATATTTTAAAATTAGACTTGTGAGTTGTAACGCCCTAAAAATGTAGGGTTTGTACTTTTGCATGATTTGGCTTAAATTTTATGTGTGCTTCAATGGCTAAGTATTTGAGTGTATTTTGGGGTTTTTAGGAAGCCTGGGTTCGAGTCTGGGCCTTGGAAAATTTTTTATTTTTGCTCTTAAGTGAAATTGGCTGTTAGCAGTTAGGACTTATGTTTAAGTGTTTGTGATTTCATGTCACAAAAAGAGCATGTGGCTTGATGTGGCGTCACTACGGTGGCAAGGGAATTGGGGTTCGAATCCCATGGCATGGAAGTAGGGGGTTTTTATTTTATGACTCGGTGGCGTGAGAGGTAGAGTTTGAATCAAACTCTGCAGAGGAGGTTGAAGACTTGGTCATCAAATTTGAATGGGTTTGAATGGGAGGCTGGGAGCAAATCAAGGAGGATTTGGTGGAGAGTTTGAAGGAGTTAGGATGTGAGGGGAGTCTTGGCCGAATGGGAGAGCTTGGGTAGGGGGATTTTGGCTAAGGGAGTTTCATTTGTGCAATTTTGGCATTTGAGGTGAGTGTAGAAGCCGAATTTCCTCTTTGGTAATTTGGGTTTTTCTTTTGTTGCGTTTCAGGTTTTGCTCTCTGTGGCGTCTCGCGCATCTTTTTTTGACCATTTGGGTCCTTCTCTCTTCAACTTTCTTTTTCTCTTTTCCTTGTTTCAAAAGCTGCCGAATCACTTAGCCGAATACCTGTTGCTTTTTCCTTTCTTCTGGCCGAACTCCATTTATTCTTTTCCCTCTCTTTGTTTCTTTTGTTTTTAAGATAGTCGGATACTTTTCTCTAAAAGCATTTGTTCTTCTTGTGTTGACCGAACCTGTTAAGGCTTAAACATCTTCTCTTCTTCGTCCCTAACCGCTTCTTGATCACTTTGATTTATGGGTAAGGGGTTACTCTAGCCGAATCTTGGTTGGCTTCTTTCTCTATGCTCGATTTTGTATTTCTTGGGCCGAAAGGCTATTTCTCCTTGTTGCCTTGGAGATAGGCTTTTCTAACATCTTCTTTTTTATTCGTTCAAATGTTGCTAGGGACTCGTTTTCCTTAACCAAGGGGTAGGCCGATTACTTTTGCCCTGCAAGGGACCTTTTGATTCACGGTAAGTGCTTTAGGCATAAGTTATACATATTCTTATGGGATTGTAGATTCTTATGAATCGGTTAACGGTGGTTGTAAAGGTATAGCACTGAAAAGAATAAGTGGTTTTGGGACTAGAGAAGACTGCGGTTGTTGATTGGTAAGTAGCGTTAGTTTGATTAAAGCGTTTTCAATATTGGTGATGGATTAACGAGAGTTTGAGTCTAATTGTTGGGGTTGTTGTTATCATAGGTGTTTAATCTTGGAAGCGCTTCAACTACAACCCATAACAGGTGTGTAATCGTACACCCAATGCTGTTTCTGTAAAAAACGATGGATGAAGGTGTGTATTCACACCCCTGCGTAATTGTGAATCGGCTAAAGCCGAAAAGCCGAAAATTCGGCATCTGAGGGCTCACAAGCGTGCAAACGCTCGTGGGGACAAATCGAGCCACAATTGTTGGCGATAGACCGTAGAGGCCGCCACGAACATTCTCGTGGGCTTAGGTCATAGTGGGCCTCGTTGGGCCGAAATGGGCCATGTGGGCCCAATGGGCTCATGGGCCCCACAGGGATGAAATCCACGGTTAGTGACTAATAGGGGATTGGGATACGAGGTTTGCATAGCTGTGAAGGAATGTGGGCTGAATGGGCCACACGAGCGTGTGGGCCCACCTGGGCCAAGAAACGGGCCTTGGGCCCAATTGTACTGTTTTGGCCATATAAGTTGGTCGAGTCGTTCGAGACGACGGTTGGCCTTTGGAAAGGCTGTAAAATTACCGAAATACCCTCGAAGGGTAAAATTACCGAAATACCCTCGAAGGGTAAAATTATCGAAATACCCCGAGGGGAGAAATTACCATTTTACCCCTAACTGACGAAATGACCATTATACCCCTAGTGGTAGGTTAGTTGATGGGTGTATGCTATCTAAATGACTGCTTATGAATAGGACATACTGCTTACACGTAATATTTATGACACGACATTCTGCATTGAGGTTGGGTTTTTTATTTGGAGGAAGTACTGTACTAGTGGTGCTGCCACGTTTTTACTATTCTAGTGGCTTTGCCACGTATTCTGATTTTAGTGGCTTGGCCCACATTTACTGTTATTAGAAGCTTCGCTGCGTTACTATTAACAGCTATGCTGCGATATTGGTGTGTTGGCTGGGTGGGTCGAATTAGTCCCCACATGGTGTGTTGGTTGGTAGGGTGGTGTGTTGGCTGGATTGGGTTGGGTTGCATTTTTACTCTGTACTGATATTATATGGGCTTAGGCCTACACTTTTATTGTATAGGACTAAGGCCTAGACTGGATTACTACTGAATAGGGCTCGCCCATGCACTTGCATATATCATTTCTTCGCTTGTCGGGCTAGGGGATTACACACTGAGTTTACCCAAACTCACCCTTTTCTCTTAACTGTACAGGTAATCCCCAGCCTTAGAGGATTTGGAGCTGCGAGGGACTCGGAGGTGGCCACATGTTCACGAGTATTTTGATTTATACCTAGTTTTCTTTTAATTATTTATTTTGGGGAAATAATTATGTAATAAGGCCATTTGAGGTTTTTAACTTTTATTTGGTTTTAACTTTTCACGTTAATCTGCTAGATTAGGAAACACGGGTTTTCAAAATAATAATTGTTTCTAAAGAGAATCGCGTCTTTCAAATCTTAAAGGTTTCAACTAGAAAAGGCTTTCACGGTTCTATTTCAGATTCATAAAACTTATAACAATTGATGTGACCTATAATTGGACAACATGATTTGATTTTACAACACTAACATTTTCAACAGCAATTGATTAAATGGGATTTAAAATTTAGTGACAAACTTTTATCGACAAGCCTGATTTTCAAACGACACTTCGATGTGACACGTCAGATCCGGTCGTAACATCTAGGCCGGGTATCCAATTGACCATTTAAACGATAAAATTTCTTAACAAAATTTTCACACAATCACTCCATCATGCTGTAAACTTTAAAATAATAACAAAATAAATATTTCAACTTCGAATTTGTGGTTCCGAAACCACTGTTTCGATTTGATTAAAAACGGGCTGTTACAACTCTCCCCCCTTAGGGATTTTCGTCCCTCAAAATCTTACCGATAAATGGGTTAGGGTACTGTTTTCGTATAGCTTTCTCGGGTTCCCACGTAGCTTCCTTGATCCCGTGTTTATGCCAAAGAACCTTGACTAGGGCTATGCGTTTATTTCTCAATTCTTTGATTTCACGAGGTAAAATCCTGATCGGTTCTTCGCTATACGTCAAACCAGTCTGTATCTCAACATCTACTGGACAAATCACATTTGACGGATCGGATCTGTATTGACGTAGCATAGAAACATGAAAGACATTATGAATCTTTTCAAGTTCTGACGGTAAAGCTAGTCGATACGCTACAGCCCTATTCTTTCAACGATCTCATACGGCCCGATAAATCGCAGACTCAGCTTTCCCTTACGGCCGAATCGAAGAAACTTTTTCCACGGTGACACCTTTAGAAACACTCGATCCCCGACTTGAAACTCAATTTCTTTACATTTCAAATCCGCGTATGATTTCTGTTGATCTGAAGCTGCTTTTAAACTGTCGCGAATCATTTTCACTTTTTCTTCAGTTTCTCTGATCAATTCAACCCCGTGAATCTTTTTCTCACTTAGTTCAGTCCAGTATAACGGAGTTTTGACATTTGCAACCATATAAAGCTTCATACAGTTCCATCTTTATACTCGTCTAAAAACTATTGTTATACGCGAACTCAATAAACGATAAGTATTTTTCCCAACTACCCTCAAACTCTAAAATACAACATCTAAACATGTCTTCGAGAATCTGAATAACTCTCTCAGTCTGATCGTTGGTCTGAGGACAGTACTGAAATTTAACTGTGTTCCCAGAGCTTCTTACAGTTTCTTCCAATATCGCGACGTAAATGTCGGATCTCTATCAGAAATAATAGATAGTGGCACCCCGTGCAATCGAACAATATTAGAAATGTACAATTCAGCTAGTCTATCAAGTGAGTAATCTGTACGTACCGGTATGAAATGGGTAGATTTTGTTAGTCGATCAATGACAACCCAGATAGCACCTTTCTTTTTCAGAGTTAGGGGCAATCCCGACACAAAATCTATTGTAACTCTATCCCATTTCCACTTGGGAATCATCACAGGCTGCAGTAAACCCGATGGTACTTGATGTTCAGCTTTGACTTGCTGACAAATTAAACAATTAGAAACAAACTCTGAGATAGCTCGTTTCATGCCTTTCCACCAATAAAACTATTTCAAATCATTGTACATTTTGGTACTTCCCGGATGAACAGATAAGCAGCTATTGTGCGCTTCATGCAAAATCTTCTGAATGAGTTCTGAATTTCTTGGTATGCAAATTCTATTCCGGAACCTTAAACAATCATCGGCTTCAATCTAAAACTCTGAATTAGGGATAGTCTCACATTGAATTCGTTTAACTTGCAATTCACGGTCATCTTTCTGAGCTTTACAGATTTGTTGGAGAAATACCAGTTTAGCTTTTAATTCAGCTAAAATAGACCCATCATCACAAATCATCAACTGGGTATTCATTGCTCGTAATGCAAACAAAATTTTCAGCTCAGGGCATCAGCAACAACATTAGCTTTTCCCGGGTGATAATCAATCATAAATTCATAATCTTTCAATAACTCAAGCCATCTTTGTTGTCGTAGATTCACATCTTTTTGTGACATCAGATATTTTAAGCTTTTGTGATCCGTATAAATGTGGCATTTTTCACCGTATAAGTAGTGTCGCCAAATTTTCAATGCGAACCCAATTGTAGCCAATTCTAAGTCGTACGTCGGATAGTTCTTTTCATGCGGTTTCAATTGTCGAGAAGCATAAGCTATAACTTTTCCAACTTGCATTAAAACACATCCCAGACCATTTAATGACGCGTCACTATAAATCATAAACTCTTTCCCTGATTCAGGTTGAACCAGAACTGGTGTTTCAGTTAACAGTACTTTCAACTATTCGAAACTCTGCTGACATTTTTCTGACCATTCGAATTTCACATCTTTCTGAAGCAGTCGTGTCATCGGTGTCACAATCATCAAAAATCCTTTCACGAATCTTCGGTAATAGCCCGCTAAGCCCAGAAAACTACAGACTTCAGACACATTTCTCAGAGGTTTCCAGTCAATAATAGCAGAAATCTTACTTGGTCAACTCTAATACCTTCGACTGAAACGATATGCCCTAGAAATCCAACCTCTCGGAGCCAAAACTCATATTTACTGAACTTTGCAAATAATTGCTTATCACGTAGAGTTTGTAACACAATTCTCAAGTGCTCGGTATGTTCAAATTCAAGTTGCGAATAGATCAGAATGTCGTCAATGAATACAACAACGAATCTATCTAAATACGGTCTGAATATCTGGTTCATCAAGTCCATAAAAACTGTAGGAGCATTAGTTAATCTGAAAGGCATAACAAGGAATTCATAATGTCCTTACCTCGTTCTGAACGCTGTCTTCGACACATCTGAGTCTTTAACTCGCAACTGATAATAACCAGATCTCAAGTCAATCTTTGAAAACACCGTTGCACCTTTCAACTGATCAAATAAATCATCAATCCATGATAGAGGGTATTTGTTCTTTATAGTCACTTTATTCAGCTGTCACTACAGCAATTTGGACTTTTAGCGGCGTTTTTTTAGGCCTTTAGCGGCGTTTTTAAGCGCCACTAATAGTCTTTGCGGTGCTTTAAGAAGCGCCACAAAAAAACACCGCTAAAACAAACGCCACAAACTTTAGCGGTGTTTCTGAGAAAAAAATGCCACTAAAAGTCATGACTTTTAGCGGCGCTTTTCCCACAAACGCCGCTGAAAGCCATGACTTTTAGCGGCGCTTTCCCACAAACGCCGCTAAAAGCCATGACTTTTAGTGGTGCTTCACCCACAAACGCCGCTAAAAGCCATGTGATACAGTCTACCTCGGGAAGATTCGAAATGTATGCAAGTGCCCAATCGTCTACAAGGAGGTGATAAGCCTTTCGGAAAATAATAGGAAGATACAGAGGAGTTTGCGGAAGCTTAAGTGAATTAGTTTAGAAGATGGCTTAAGTTAGGAATGGAGGTGTTTAAGTGTGGGAATGATTCGGATAAGGAGAAGGATAGGTTCAATTTTTAGAAAGGAAGATGGATAAGGGATAGGTGATATTTTGATAGTTTGGTGGAAATGGAGAATAGGACTTAAACAAGAAACGATTCAACACAAAGATGTGTCACCCCGGTTTCTATAACATTTAAGGTGGAAAGGATGGAATCGATGGCGGACCAAGACCCATTATCTATAAAGATAAGAACCGTTGGTATAATAAAATGGAAGAATACGATTGACGCCACAAGCAAGCTTGATAAGTCAGAATCGAAATTCGTACGAAAACGAAGAGGAGATAAAACTCACTCAAGAACATAAGTTCATAAAATATATCAAAGTTTAATAATCAAAAGAGTCTAACATAACTAATGAAAATAAAAAGTATTTATAGGCAACTAAAGGTGCTAGCCGAATGGTCACAAAATTAGCTTAATAGCTAAGTTAATTTCAACTAACAATTGCTGGAAAATTCTGGAATAATGCCCCTTAAACTCCTTGGAAAAATTCGGCTGATTGGTAACTTTTTGGACGGTTTCTAGAAGGGCAATTGCATGTGGTGAAAGGGCAGCAGCTAGGTTAAATCAATTAAGTTTAAATGAGCTCATTAAAGTGCTTCTCTTGGCTGAAATATGACCAGCAATAAAGGAGAACTTGAGCAGCCCTCTTGGATGTGTAAATTTAGCCTTTTGGGATGTTTTCAAGTCAGCTTAATGGAGAAGGAAATGGCTGAACGAATTTGGACAGCAAAGGGACTCCAATGGACGGTTTTCTAGAAGGTTAATTGTCAAAAATTCGTCCAAGTTCATGAGCAGCCTTTGGGGAATGTCAAGGGCCATCTTTCTAGAAGGGAAAATGTAATTTGAAGCCCTCAAAGATGCATGCAACATCTAGGTACGTCCCTTGCCTCAATTAGGCTCTTAAAATAGCACCTTTTGATGAAAAATTAGCAACCAAACAACCCTTGAATTTGTGCAGCAAATGTGAAACGAATTTGATGTGCATTGGAAGACATTCGACCACCATGGGGTCTTAAATGGGATGGTGACTCTATGGATGAATGGGTGTCATTGGAGAGTCAAAAAGGAACAGCCAAGATGCATGCTTCCAGCCGTCCATGCACCTCCTAGGTTCCTTGATGTATTCGGCTAGGTACAATGCACCTAGGTGCATGTATCTCTTTAATGCTTCCATGCACATTCGGCTGACCTATAAAAGGGAATGAATTCACATTAAAACACTCCAAATCAGCTGAAAATAAATTAAACACGTTCATGACATCTTAATATACACTTAGGACAACTTAAATTCACATTTAGCACACATACTAAAGTCATAAATTTCTATTTAAGTAGAAAAATCTGCACATTAATTTTATCTTAAAAACATCTTAAAAGCTTGCAATAAAATGTGACAAATTAATTTAGGCTTAGAAAAATTAAATCCAACACTAAATTAATCATTTAGACACATTTAATTTGCTGTAGGAAAAATTAATAGATTTAATTACTCAATTTATTTAAAATATTAAATTAAAAGCAAGCATCTCAATGAGCTGGAACGAGCTCGAGTGAGCTCAAATCAAGCCCAAATGGACTAATCCGGCTCGATTTGGAAATGCACCAAAGTGCATATCAGCTTTACGGAACTTGGGGCATTTGATCCGAGCTTCGTCACTTTGCAAAACGCTGGTGCCCCGGGCGTGCCCGTATTACCATGACTTTTAGCGGCATTTTGGGGACATGACTTTTAGCGGCGCTTTTCCCGCAAACGCCGCTAAAAGCATGACTTTTAGCCTCGGTTTTCATACAAACGCCACGAAAAGCTATGCCTTTTAGCGGCGCTTTTTCCACAAACGCCGCTAAAAGCCAAGACTTTTAGCGGTGCTTTTTCCACAAACGCCGCTAAAAGCCAAGACTTTTAGCGGCGTTTTTCCGACAAACGCCGCTAAAAGCCATGACTTTTAGCGGCGCTTTTTCCACAAATGCCGCTAACTTGTACAGATTTACAGAGTACAATTTGTCCAATATCATACCCCTCCTGCACTAAAACCAACCATAACAACAAATATAGTATATAATTCCAACCCAAAACAGCAAATGTAGCATAAAAATCACACCAACTACATTAATTCTAAATGATATTTGAAAATGAATAAAAGATATATGATATAAATTAATACAAAAATGTTAAATGTAACAATGTTAAGAATCATCTTACAATAAGAACATAAATGTCTAAGATGGCGGCCTCTGCGACAGCTGGAACATCTTCATCATAGTCCAAGTCAGTGGTGAAGTTCTTCATACTTCTGTTACGCTCGCCTCCTCGCTTTGCTTCCTCCGCCTCCCTCGCTGCTACCTCTGCTCTAAGTTGAGAAATTTGCTCAACCGTGCTCGCTTGCATCTGAGCTATCTGGTCTTTTAGCCTCAGAACTTCAGCACGAGATTGACTCCCCGGAAGGCATGTATTCTTTGGGGCCGGATCCAAAATATTGGGTCTGGGTAACACGTAACCTTGAAGTCGAACTGCACCATACCTTTCAAGACCCAAAACATCGCTGATAATTTTGTTATAAATATACTCAAGATTAACGTAACTATCGATCGAAGCGATCGCACCTTTCAGACCCAAAACATCGGTAACAATTACATTATCGATATCCTCAAGATGAATAGAACTATCACTCAAGCAACCGCTTCATCACGTGCCTTCTTCTCCTTTAGTTTCTCCTAATAAATCAATCAAAAGTTAGAAACAAAATATACAATAAGAAGGAATGCAACATAACATTATTAATTTAAAACTACTAACGAAGAATTAAACTATTTATAAGTAAACATTATAAATCCATTTTTAATAAATTAAATTTTATTAAGTAAATATACCATAATCTCTCCAATTTTTGGATGTCATCTGAGACCCATCCTTCTTCTATATGTAATGTCAAAAAGTCAACGCGTCCAACTTTTTGACCGTGGAGACTTCCTACATGTTGTAGTAGAAATATAATTTAATAGTATAAAGTCATTAATATTTGACAGAATTAATAAATTATAATACCTCGGCCTCAGCTACAAAAGCAAAACTTATCGACCCTGCTGTGTGCGTGGATTTTTATTTCTGCCTGCTGCTCGTTCCGACACGCTTACGGTCCTACATAACGAAATTATTATTACGTATATAGTAAATACTATAAACCGAAAAATTTATAATAGTTTAGAACTAGGTAATACCTCTCCTTTCTTTGAGTTCCAGAATCTAACCGCATCTTCCCATTGATACCTCAACATTCCCGGCGGGACATTTCACAGTTTATCCTCTAGGCTTATTTCTTTCTTAAAATATACTTTTTTCAATGTGCTTTTGTGGTCTCTCCATTTTTTTCCCAATGTCTTCTTTATATAGTCATCGGAGACCTCCAAAGCAAACCTCTCCTAAAAAAACATAAGTTTAGAAAGTAAATATAAATGAAACTTCAACCAAAGTATTATAAATTACATTCACGTTTTGTTACCTTAATGTTCTCCAGAGCTTGATTTTTCTTTGCATCAGGCATGTGATGCCATGACTCGTAATTGATCGGCAACATATTTGCATTTCGTGCAATAATGCCCAAATAGCCTGCTAGAAGTCGAGCTTCAGAGCCAACAGGCTGGCCATGACTTTTTCTCCTTACTTTCACACGTTCGTCGGAATTTAATTCGTATAAATCTTTAAGCAGCGTACGTCCGCGACCTCTGCGCGTCCCACCACTCTCAGCTGAATAATGATATATTATTGTTTTATTAAAATTGAAAAATGAATCAATAATAAAATTCAACATGCATTTAAAATAAATTTAACGTTACTTTGTAATTCTGCAGGCTCATCATCTATGTCAGGCACATTAGAGGATCCAACTATTGTTTGCTGTTCACTATTGCCCTCTTCGAAATTTACAGTATTCTGTACAATATTTAAATCTCGTAATCTTCTTCTACTCATTTTTCCTGCAATACACATAAAATAGTTGAAATTTTAGTAACAAATAACAACAATAATGGTACATATAAAATATTTTAATTATATAAAATGACCACGATTAAATTTATAATATTACATATAAAAAAATCGTAAAATCTTACTACATCATAATTCGTAAATATCTTCGTCCCACGTCTGATTTAACCCATTGAAATTGTGCACTAGTACTAGGGATATTTTCATTTAAGTTTTGTTCTGGAAAAGGCAGAGTTTCTGATCTTTCGACGATGTCATCTCTACTTCCACTGTCCATGTCGAACAAGTCTCTAGGGGTGTTTCGAAGTACAACGTACCAAACCTCATCAGTTGGATCTTCCGAGTAAAAGACTTGTCTCACTTGAGAAGAAAACACATATGGCTCGTCTATCAGTTGTTCTCCGGTGTGAATCAATCGAGAGAAATTCACCATTGTAAAATCGTATTGATCATTTTTAATTCCGCGAGCCGTATTCACATCAGCCCAATCACCTTGAAACAAGACAACTTTCCATTTGCCGTAATAATCCAACTCAATGATGTCGGTAATAAGTCCGTAATACTCCAGATTCCCCTCGACAGGATTACTGTCCCTAGCACTAGAATAACTCGTAATTTAAGAACTAACAACAATTCCATAATTTTGGGTTCTCCTCAATCTCTCGCGATACCTTGTATGAAATCTGTATCCGTTGATGAGGAAGGCACTATATCTTTTCACTATTTGGTTTGGACCTTGTGAAAGCCATTTAACTTCGTCATTTACTTCATTCCGACTCCAAACCTATTGAATCGAAAGTAAATCGATTAATTATAAATGTTATGCGAAAACATTATTACTTGTCAATGAAAACTTCAATTGCATACTGTTTGGCTTAACCATTCATGAAATGATTCTGTGGACAACTTATTGATTTCTCATCGATGTAATCTTTGGGACCGTGAACGAGCTCTCAATATTTGTTTGTACTCACTATGTTAAAAAAGGGTTACTTTGTTAGAAGACAAACAAATTATAATCGATGAGTATTTATCAAATTCTAGAACTTACTTCCGTAATGGTTCCATTGAATCGTGATGAAAAAGAACGTATCGATGTGCTTGGACCCATGATCTATCGTCTAATTCTGCAATTTTGACTTTTCCAATCGGTTCTTCGAAACTTTGAAATAAATAAGTTCCAGCCAAGTTATGATCTGTGAGCCCAGCATTTCTACTTGGTCTGCTCATTCTTGTTTCAACATCTTCCAAATACCTTGAATAGAAAGTCATACATTCCTCTGCCAAGTAGCCTTCGGCAATTGATCCTTCCGGATAACGTTTATTGCGGCAGTAAGACTTCAATTTGGATAGGAACCTAAACACGGTATAGAACATTATCAAGAGTTGCAACTAAAAGCATTTAGGTGAATGAAGGAATAATTTAAAAATAAATTAAGACCTTTCAATGGGATACATCCATCGATAGAAAATGGGTCCACCAAGTATTACTTTACGAGGGAGATGAATTAACAAGTGTACCATAATTGTGAAGAAGGAAGGCGGGAAGATCTTCTCCAGATTGCATAAAGTCAATGCGGCTCGATCTTGTAGTGTCTCAAGTTCTTGAACATCCAAAACTTTGCCACAAATGCCTTTTATTATATTGGACAGTTCAATTGCACAAGACGTCACCTTCTTCGACATACAACACCGCATAGCAACTGGCAGTAAGTCTTGCATCAAGATGTGATAGTCATGCGATTTTAAGCCATATAGTCTTCGATCTTTAAGACTCACACATCGAGATATATTTGATGCATGCGCATCCGGGACCTTTATATCCTTCAACACCTTACAGAACACTTCTTTCTCCTTCTTCGACATTGAAAAAATAGCAGGCGGCAACCGATATTTCATATTTTGAAGTGCATGAGGATGAAGCTCACGCCAAATTCCTATGTGGACTAAATCAAGTCGACTCTGAAGATTGTCTTTCGATTTTCCATCGACATTCAAAATAGTCCCAATGATGTTCTCGCAGACATTTTTCTCAATGTGCATGACATCAAGATTATGGCGTAAAATTTGATGCTCCCAATAAGGCAACTCAAAAAAAAATACTTCTTTTTTCCACAAGTCCGCCTCATTAGGATCATCCTCTTCATTAGATTCATCATCAGATTCATCCCTTGATCTTCTATTTCTTTGGAAGATTGAGGGATTTTCGCAAACGGGAACATTTCTCTCAAAAACTCTAACAACATTGTCAAAGATTTTTTGGTCCACCCTCCCAAATATTTTAGGTGAAAAAGACGAATACATTAAGACAGTTTTGAAAATTTAGATCCCTCATACAGTTCTTCGTTCATTTCACCAAGTAACGAGTAGAACTTCGCCGCTTCTTCATTTGGCTGATCATCACATACACTTCTTCCCCTTTCGGTGAAAGTATTTCCACCAAAATTGTAATCATCGGTTGCACCCATGTCATGTGGAAATGATTGCAAACCATCACCGCGCATATTAAATGCATCCCGCAACATGCCATCCATGTCATCTTCTCTAACATTCTGATTGCAAGCACTATGAGGATAACCCAGATTCATCGATGAAGAGGCTTCACTAGATGTACACTCTCCATGAAAAATCCATTTTTTGTACCCCCAGACAAAGCCATCAACAACTAGATGTTCGTAGACAACTTCACGATAATTCCAATTGATATTGCAACACTTCTTACACGGGCAAAGAATCATATTCTCTTGGCTTGCATTTTGAAATGCGAAATTCAGAAAAGTTTCTACTCCATTTCGATAGCCGTTGCTTACCCTTGACAAATTCATCCAAGTCCTATCCATTTCGTAGTTATTGAAGTCTAAAGTTGACAATAAATTACACGGCTAAATTGTTAATTTATAATTTATGTAAGTAATGTAAATTATGTAAGTTATGAAGTTTGATCTTAAAATTAAGTAAGTTATGAAATTTGATCTTAAAATTATGTAAGTTATGAAATTCGATCTTAAAATTAAGTAAGTTATATATTCTTTAAGATTCATCATACATGGCATTGTTACACACTCGGGAGGATCCGTTATATCTTCTGATGAGATATAAGGCAACCCGTTAGGTTTCCAAATTTATATACTTTGAATTTTTTTGGACAAAGAAATAATAAATAGCATATATACCAACCAAGCGGGATAATAAACAAAGAATTTGGATAGCAATTTGGACAAATTCATCATAATATAACTCATTCTCGATCGAAATTTTGAACTAAAACGTACCTTAATAATTTCAAGAAGATGGTCTACTCCACTCTCACCAAGAAACAGGTCTGCAATCGAAATACAACAAAGAGGAAGCGATGGCAAATACAAACAACATATGAATTAACAAATGCTATTGATTAATTACAAAATGCTATTTACTAAAAACTAATACTCACATTCTTTGACTGAAAGAAAAATAGTCAATTCAGTAGTCGGTCTAAGTCCTCTTCAATTCTACTCACTTTCAAAGTACGGATACATTTCTCAATACAAATCTGTAACAAATACATATGAAATTTATTAAAACAAAAAGTCTATTCACATACATTATTAAACACTAATATGAAAATTTATACAAATATATGTATATGTATTACACATATATTCAAATTAGTATTCTTATTTTATATCACTTTTTTTTAAATACCTATTACTTTTATTATACATACACATATGTATATTGTGTTCATGTCAATTCAATTAATTCGAAATTCAGTAAAAAAATTTAAAGTACTTTGGCTATAAATTTTTAAATTACTTTTGTAACATCCCAAATATGGGGTTATTTGGAATTTGACTATTTTTCTTGTTATGAACGGCTGCGATGTTATTAATGGAATAATAGAGCTTAATTTAAGGCTTTGAGTGTGCCGGTTTGTTTGGGAAATTTCGTTTTTTTTAATTTTAAAAGAAGGGAGCCTTGGTAAGTGGTGTTATAAGAATAAATGTGGGTATTTTTAACACTAAAAAGCCCTTGGTAAAGTGGCAAAAAGAAGCCCACTTAAGAGCTACATGTGACGCCACCAAGGAGCAAGGGAGAGCCTTGGTTCGAGTCACAAAATCCTCTTGTTTTTGTTTTTATTTGGACGGCACAAGGGGGGAGAGTTTTTCTACCCTTCAAACTCTTTTATTAGGTGTAATTATTTAGGGATAATAGAAGAGTTTTATTTGTTTAATTATAGTAATAATGAGAAGATATTCAAGGATATTGGTTGGATTATTATTTGATAAAAGGTGAATTAATTCAAATTAGTTTGAATTAATTTAAATGAGTGGCCAAGAGGAAAATTAGGAGTTGGCTAGGAGTTGAACTCCTTGTTGCCTAGGTTGGACTGCTTGAAGAGGGGGCCGAATGCTTATAAAAACCCCACCCTAGCTCATTGTTTTGGTTTTTTCCATTCTTGCTAAGTTGCCGAAAAACCCTAACCCCTCTCCCTTGTGTTCTTTTATTTTCTTTGTTCTCTCAAACCCTTGGCGAAACACTCTCTACTTCTCTTTGCCGAATTCCCATCATCAATCCCTCCTCTCTTTTATTTTCTTTGCTTTGGCTAACATCCACTCCTTTAGCCAACACTCTTATCACCCTCTCTTGCCATTAATTTCCTTCATAAAACCGATACACCCATATTGAAGTGCCTAATTCTCTTTTTCTTTTGGTAGCACCTTGGCCGAATAGTAGAAGCAGTATAGATCTCTTTGGATTTTCGTGATCAATCGCTTTGGTGAAGGTAAGTTGTGCCGAACTTCATGGGTTCCTTCACTATTCTTCGTCGACTCTTATTTAGGGGTAAGTGCCGATTTCGGCAGTGGCTAGCAAGACTTCTAAATGTTTTAGTAATCGATCTCTTCTAGGTACCCCAAGATCGTGAAGCAAGCGACCCAAGCCCTAATCTCTAACGTTCGGTTTTGGTAAGTTTGGGTAAGGTCTATGTTGGTTTTCAAAAGCCGAAAAGCTTTGGTTATGAGTAATGTTCATTAATCGATTATTTGGTAAAGCAGATTTATGAATCAAGTGCGGTGGATAGTAGCAAAGAGTTAAAGGTAAGGTTTTGGGATCAAAAGACAAACCCTAGGATTGTTTGGGTTGGCCGAATAGGCCATGGTACTAACCCATGTGTTTGGCGAATATAGGGACCAGAGATCTAGGGGCCGACATCTCTTTTCGGGATTTAGACGATTCGGTGGTGACAGTGTGTACATACACACTTATAATAGTTAATAAAGTGTATTAAGTGTATGTTATATGTAAATCGCTTCTATGTAGATATGGCAATAGTACCTTAATGGTACAAGCAAGGATCCGGTAAGTCTCTATTTGTATGAGATTGATAATAATGCTTTTGGGAAGCATGGATTATTTGATACATGTGATATATGTATGTACTGTTGTTAATCGCTTGACATGGGTTGATGAGAGGAGGGGCAAAGTGATATCGTGCTAACGAGCACCGTTGCTTTGGTAGCACATCGTGACTATATGTCACCGAGGTTTGGTACCTCCAGAGGTTTGGTACCTCATAGCGACTTGTCCCCGTGGTTAACACCACCGTGGGTTGGCCCCACTTGAGATATGGGATCGTCGCGGTGATTTGGTATCACACGATGGGTTGGCCCCATCACCCGATTTGTGTCTACGGACACCGGTGCTTTGGTAGCACATTGTGACTATATGTCACCAGTGGTTTGGCACCACCAGTGTTTTGGTAACACATCGTGACTCTGGTCACCAAAGTGGTTTGGTACCACATGGGGTAGACAAAGGTGTTTGGTTGGCTAGGTTGGGTACACGATACTGCATAATTAATCGTTATATGTTGTGTATGAAACGTTGTATTAACCGGGGAAGGGTTACATATCGAGTCTTGGTGACTCACCTTCTCCTTTAACATTTTTCAGGTGACTCGTAGATGGCGGTGGAGGAGCCAGGTTGGACTCGAGGTGGCCATGCAAAGGGATTAAAATTTATAGAACTTTAAATTTGTTTAATTTTATTTTGGGTTGTAATAAGGTCTCCATAATCTTTATTTGTTTTTTTATATGTTGGATATTTACTCAAGACTATACTATTAAATTGAATTAAATCACATGTTTTTTTTTGTTAACACGAAAAAGTTTATTCGTGCCATCTCCGCACACTTGAAACCTGTATAACAATTGGACTTAATTAAAATTCCAAATTAAATCCAAGGGTAGCTTTGACAAGACAACCGGAAACGAGGAGTTTTCAATGGAAATTAAATGTTTTTTTGAAATGGTGTTCACAAGGTTTTACTCGTAAACAAATCAAATTCGGTCGTAGTGTTTGGGCCGGTTTGGGTTGTTACTGAATTGGTATCGAGCCCGTTCAAAGCTCAACTGTGGGGCCCAAGGCCCAAAAATGTTTTTGGTAGGCCTTATGGTATGATTTCTCGGGTTTAAGCAAATGGCCCGAGTCTCCGCACCGATCCGCCTGTGTAAGTACATCTAAACCTTTCGTGAATTATATTCTCAGTAGAAGGGTAGGAAGCATGGAACGTAGAATAGTCTTATAGGACTTGGACCCTAAGGTTAGATTACTCAAACACACAAACAGAGCATAAGACTTAAAGAACTAAACCAACCTCTGACTTAGTCAATGAGCTAGGGTGTGGTAACCCCTGTACGCATGTCTAGGATTGGATCCGGAAGAGCCTAGTATTTAAGCAGTCCTCGTGACTCACCTCCTCTTCGCAGTATCCTACAGTGCGTAGCTTCTGTTCACACCCTAACTCAGAAGGCTCAGTGGTGTGGTAACCTCTGTGCGCATGTCTAGAAAGGTTCAGTGAGAGCTTGGTATTTAAGCGGTCCGCGTGACCCACCTCCTCTTCACTCGAATTCTGCCTGGTGCGTAGCTTTGGTTCACCCTGACCAGGAAGGCTCGGTCATAGGCTAAAAACAATGATTAAAACCCGAGAAGGGAATTAGCCTTGTTTTTTTTTCGAAATGGAATGAATAACAAGCCCTAATGTTTTCAAAACTTATCCAATAACCCTCTTAAACCCTAGAACACTACGTATACAATGTTTTTCTCGGAAAACTTGACTTGTGAAAAAAAAAATTACAGAAATACCCTTAGGAGTAAAATTACCAAAATGCCCCTGACCCATGAAATATTAACTCAATGGTTTTGCCCCAAAATTCCAATGATTTTATAAAACATTCAATAACTTAGCTTTGGAAATCATCAGCAAAATATTTTGGGTTCGAAAATTACTAAAAAATACCCCAGTAGGGAAAAAGACGAAAATACCCACAGGTTAGAAATGGGCGTAAATGTCCGATGAGTGAATAGGTATGGAAAGTATTAAGGAATGGATGCATGAACTTCTTTGTGTGAACTAGGATAGGAAACTGAAACATTGTTTGCTCGAAAGAATCTCTGATTAAACCTCATCCATAAAACTTCTTCGCGAGTAATAAAGTGAAACAAATGCTAACGCATAAAATTTTTCTTAATCAGATTAAAAGCGCGGTAGATAGAATGAGTTCTAGAGGACGTGGACGCCGTGGACGTGGTAGGGGTAGGATGACGGTGTCTGAACCCGTCAGGTCAGGACAAGGTTCGGAAAATGAGGTACCACTGCCACCACCACCTCCTACTTTTAGAGCTGAGGAGCCGGAGCAGACCGGTGGCGAGTCGGTATCGCAAGCTGTGTTGCGAGTCTTGGAGATGGTGGCTGGGGCTGGTGGAAATGTGGGAGCTCGGAAATCTGTCCCCGAGCGACTCCGATCTAACGGAGCGGAGGTATTCCGAGGTGTGTCAGGAGTGGCACCCAGTCTGCAATGAATATTGGTCGGAGTCAATCGAAAGAATCATGGATGACCTTGACTTTGACCGAGGAAGAGAAGTCGAAAGGCGATGTCGCTTCTAAAGGATGAAGCGTATCGGTGGTGGCTTACGGTTCGAGATGGGGCTACAGCAGATGATTTGACTTGGGAGTATTTGAACCGCCATCGTAAAAAGTATGTGGGCATTAGCTACACCGACGCCACAGAGAAAGGCTTTTTCTCGGGATTAGTTCAAGGAACTAGGTCCGTGTCGGAATATGAGGCGGAATTTCTAAGGCCGAGTAGATATGCGAGAGGCATCGTGGCTCTTCGAACATGAGCGCCAGTGTCCGCTTTGAGGACGGACTCGAGATGATTTAAGGTTCTTGATTGCCCCACAAAGAGGTTCGTGAGTTCTCATCTCTAGTGGAGAAGGCTAAGGTAGCCAAGGAATCAAGGAGGCGTGAGGCGTAACTATAGTAAGAACAATCGTAAGAGAAGTTTTGGGTCACCGGGTCAAGCGGAAGTGCTCGTAAAAAGGCTAGGCCAAGTGGGCCCAATCAGAGCAAAGCGGCCCACGACATCGCTAATCAAAGGCCGACTCGGGTGCAATCGCTGTGGAAAGACCCATTGGGGAGGTTGTTGGACCGGTGATAAAGGATGTTTTGAGTGTGGGTCTTTGGAGCATCGCGTCGAGATTGTCCCCGAAACTAGCTAAGAAGTAGCCGAGGGCCGCAACCGTGTGCTCGTGATAGAAATGTAGGACCACAGAGGGGGTCGTGGTAATGGTAGAGGAAACAACGGTCCCTAACCGAGGTCGTGGAACTCAAGGCGCAGAGGTTCAGGGCAACACAGAGGCTAGGCGGCCGGCTTAGTTTACGCAGCCGAGGTGTCGCGAAGAAGGGGACGCACCGGATGTCATAACCGATGCGTTCCTAATTTTCGTTTTCCTTGTGTTGCATTGATTGATGTGGGCTCGACGCACTCGCACATTGCTTGTAGTGTGGTAGGAACTATGGACCTAAACTCAAACCGCTTCTAGGAGATGACTGTAGTTAGCCCCTTAGGTCACTCCGTAGTCGTGAGACAAACTCTATAGAGGCGCACTTAGAACTTCAAGGGGTAGTATTTGTAGTCGATCTAATGGAACTACCGCTTGGGGAGTTCGATTTGATCCTTGGTATGGATTGGTTGGTTAAGTACCAAGCGAGTTTGGATTGCGCGCTGCTAAGCGCATGGTCCTTAAAACGGCAGAAGGTGATGAAGTGGTTATGATAGGAGATCAAGGAATTATCTATCCAATGTAGTGACCGCCTTGAAGGTCAAAAGATGGTCAAAAAGGGTTGTGAGGCATATTTGGTTCAAATCAGCTTTGGAAGCTAAGGGGTTAGTAATTGAAAAGGTCCGAACGGTTGGGGAATTTGTTGATGTATTCCCGCAAGAACTTCCGGTTTGCCTCCGGATCGAGAAGTCGAATTCGGTATAGACTTGCTACCGAACGGCACCGTGTCCATAGCACCATACCGAATGGCACCAAAGGAATTGGTGGAGCTAAAGGCTCAAATTCGGGAGCTCTTGGATAGAGGGTTTATACGACCAAGTATATCTCCGTGGGGCGCGCTGTGTTGTTTGTCAAGAAGAAGGACGGTTCTATGCGGATGTGCATCGACTCACCGTCGCTTGAACAAGTTAACGATCAAGAACAAGTATCCGCTGCCTCGGATTGACGACTTGTTTGATCAACTGAAGGGTGCCTCAGTGTTTTCGAAGATAGACCTGAGGTCAGGATATCATCAACTTAAGGTGAAGGAGGCTGATGTTCACAAAACGGCATTCCGAACTCGGTATGGGCATTTTGAGTTCTTGGTAATGCCATTCGGGTTGACCAATGCACCGGCGGCATTTATGGACTTGATGAACAGAGTATTCCAAAGAAAGATTTGGACCAGATTCGTGCGTGGTATTTATAGACGACATATTGGTTTACTCAAAGACAGAAGAGGAGCATGACAAGCATTTACGGATAGTTCTGCAAGTATTGAGGGGGAAGCAGTTATATGCCAAATTCAGTAAGTGTGAATTTTGGCTTAGGGAGGTGGCTTTCTTAGGTCATGTAGTGTCACCAAGGAATTAGGGTAGACCCTCGCAAGATTGAAGCAAAGATTGGAGTGGAAACCACCTAGGACGGTGGCTGAAATACGAAGTTTTCTGGTTTAGCAGGATACTATCGGAGATTCGTGGAAGGATTCTCTCTAATAGCAGCCTGTTGACTAAGTTGCTAAGGAAAGGTGTCCCGCTTGTATGGACGGAGAAGCAGCAAGAAAGCTTTGATAAGTTAAGGAAGATTTTGACTAAGCTCGGTTTTGGTACACTGAAGCAGAAAGTTATTCACGCTTTATTGTGATGCATCTCACACCGGTTTGGGATGTGTGTTGATGCGAGATGGGAAGGTAGTAGCCTATGCATCCCGTCAATTAAGACCGCATGAGGTTAACTACCCAACTCACGACTTAGAGTTAGCAGCAGCGGTCGTCTTCGCTCAAGATATGGAGACATTACCGTATGGAGAGAAGTCGATGGTCTACACGGATCACAAAAGCTTGAGGTATCTTCTCGACTCGTAAGGATTTGAATCGAGATAGCGTCGATGGATTGAACTACTAAAGGACTATGATTGTTCAATCGAGTACCATCCGGAAAGGCTAATGTGGTAGCCGACGCATTGAGCCGGAAGGTTTGTGATTTTGGACTTAAGAGCGATGTTCGCTCGGTTAAGTCTATATGACGATGGGAGTCTTTTGGCGTAACTTCAAGTTAAGCCGACATGGATTGAGGAGATTAAGGAAAAGCGCTTAGTGGATGAAGGCTTGAGTTCAAGAGGGTACAAGTTCAAGACGGTGGTTTGGAAGGGTACAATCGACTAGTGAAGGAGCGCTTTGTTTTCAAGGACGCAGTATGTATGCCAAAGGATCCAGAATTAAGGCGCGAAAATTCTCCAAGATGCACATAGCAGCCCATACGCTATGCATCCCGGGGAAGCAAGATGTATGGAGATTTGCGAAATTGAGCTCGTGGCCTCAGGTTGAAGCGTGAGATAACGGAGTTCGTAGGGAAGTGTCCGACGTGTCGCAGGTTAAGGCTGAACATCGGTCACCATCGGGACTACTTCAACCGATAAAGATCCTCAATGGAAATGGGAGAGAATCACCATGGATTTTGTTAGTGGGCTACCCTTACGCCCACCAAGAAGGATGCGCTTTGGGTAATTGTGGATCGCCTAACTAAATCAGCTCACTTCATGCCTGAGAATGGATTACTCACTCTCGAAGTTAGCGGCTGTATGTGGGTGAAATAGTGAGGTTGCATGGCGTGCGAAGTCGATTATCTCGGATAGGGACCCCGATTTACGTCAAGGTTTTGGAAAGCGTTGCATCAAGCTTTAGGTACACTGTTAGATTTCAAGACGGCTTTCCATCCACAATCGACTGGACAATCGGAAAGGGTGATACTGATTTTAGAAGACATGTTAAGAGGTCATGTGTCTTGGATTTTAGTGGTAGTTGGGAGGAGTACCTACCATTAGCGAATTCGCTTATAACAATAATTATCAAGCGAGTATTCAAATGGCTCCATACGAGGCCCTATATGGACGAAAGTGTCGTACTCCTACATGTTGGACGGAGTTGGGAGAAAGACAAGTTCTGGGTCCAGAATTGGTAACCGAGACGGAGGACAAAGTCAAGGTGATTCGGTCTCGTCTCAAGGAAGCATCGGATAGGCGTAAGTCTTATGCCGATCTCAAACGCAAGGAAGTGGAGTATCTTTGTGGGAGACAAAGTCTTTCCGAAAGTGTCGCCTTGAAAAAGGTGTTGAGATTTGGACGGAAAGGGAAGTTAAGCCCAAGGTTCATCGGGCCATATCTTTGTTGTGAAGCGAGTAGGACCAGTGGCTTATCGCCTAGAGCTGCGGCAGCAGAATCGAGTCGATTCATGACGTATTTCATGTATCAATCTTTGAGACGGTATCGGTCAGATCCTTCGCACGTTGTGCCAGTAGCAGAGATTGAGGTGAACACGGATTTATCTTTTGAGGAAGAACCGGTTCAGATTGTAGACCGAGATGTGAAAGTCCTACGTAGGAAGGCAGTGCCTTTAGTAAAAGTGTTATGGCGGAACCACGAGTGGAAGAAGCTACGTGGGAGCCCGAGGAGGTGATGCGGCAAAGAATACCCCCATCTCTTCGATCAAGGAATTTCGAGGACGAAATTTATTTTAAGGGGGGTAGAACTGTAACATCTCAAATATGGGGTTATTTGGAATTTGACTATTTTTCTTGTTATGAACGGCTGCGATGTTATTAATGGAATAATAGAGCTTAATTTAAGGCTTTGAGTGTGCCGGTTTGTTTGGGAAATTTCGTTTTTTTAATTTTAAAAGAAGGGAGCCTTGGTAAGTGGTGTTATAAGAATAAATGTGGGTATTTTTAACACTAAAAAGCCCTTGGTAAAGTGGCAAAAAAGAAGCCCACTTAAGAGCTACATGTGACGCCACCAAGGAGCAAGGGAGAGCCTTGGTTCGAGTCACAAAATCCTCTTGTTTTTGTTTTTATTTGACGGCACAAGGGGGAGAGTTTTCTCCCTTCAAACTCTTTTATTAGGTGTAATTATTTAGGGATAATAGAAGAGTTTTATTTGTTTAATTATAGTAATAATGAGAAGATATTCAAGGATATTGGTTGGATTATTATTTGATAAAGGTGAATTAATTCAAATTAGTTTGAATTAATTTAAATGAGTGGCCAAGAGGAAAATTAGGAGTTGGCTAGGAGTTGAACTCCTTGTTGCCTAGGTTGGACGGCAAGCTTTGAAGAGGGGGGGCCAAATGCTTATAAAACCCCTAGCTCATTGTTTTGGTTTTTTTCCATTCTTGCTAAGTTGCCGAAAAACCCTAACCCCTCTCCCTTGTGTTCTTTTATTTTCTTTGTTCTCTCAAACCCTTGGCCAAACACTCTCTACTTCTCTTTGCCGAATTCCCATCATCAATCCTCCTCTCTTTTATTTTCTTTGCTGGCCGAACATCCACTCCTTTAGCCAACACTCTTATCACCCTCTCTTGCCATTAATTTCCTTCATAAAACCGATACACCCATATTGAAGTGCCGAATTCTCTTTTCTTTTGGTAGCACCTTGGCCGAATAGTAGAAGCAAAGATAGATCTCTTTGGATTTTCGTGATCAATCGCTTTGGTGAAGGTAAGTTGTGCCGAAACTTCATGGGTTCCTTCACTATTCTTCGTCGACTCTTATTTAGGGGTAAGTGCCGATTTCGGGCAAAGGGCTAGCAAGACTTCTAAATGTTTTAGTAATCGATCTCTTCTAGGTACCCCAAGATCGTGAAAGGCAAGCGACCCAAGCCCTAATCTCTAACGCTCGGTTTTGGTAAGTTTGGGTAAGGTCTATGTTGGTTTTCAAAAGCCGAAAAGCTTTGGTTATGAGTAATGTTCATTAATCGATTATTTGGTAAGCGATTTATGAATCAAGTGCGGTGGATAGTAGCAAAGAGTTAAAGGTAAGGTTTTGGGATCAAAAGACAAACCCCTAGGATTGTTTGGGTTGGCCGAATAGGCCATGGTACTAACCCATGTGTTTGGCCAATATAGGGACCGATGAGATCTAGGGGCCGACATCTCTTTTCTGATTTAGACGATTCGGTGGTGACAGTGTGTGTACATACACACTTATAATAGTTAATAAAGTGTATTAAGTGTATGTTATATGTAAATCGCTCTATGTAGATATGGCAATAGTACCTTAATGGTACAAGCAAGGATCCGGTAAGTCTCTATTTGTATGAGATTTATAATAATGCTTTTGGGAAGCATGGATTATTTGATACATGTGATATATGTATGTACTGTTGTTAATCGCTTGACATGGGTTGATGAGAGGAGGGGCGTGATATCGTCTTGACGAGCACCGTTGCTTTGGTAGCACATCGTGACTATATGTCACCGTGAGGTTTGGTACCTCCGCAGGTTTGGTACCTCATAGCGACTTGTCCTCGTGGTTAACACCACCGTGGGTTGGCCCCACTTGAGATATGGGATCGTCGCCGGTGATTTGGTATCACACGATGGGTTGGCCCCATCACCCGATTTGTGTCTCTTGACACCGGTGCTTTGGTAGCACATTGTGACTATATGTCACCAGTGGTTTGGCACCACCAGTGTTTTGGTAACACATCGTGACTACGGTCACCAAAGTGGTTTGGTACCACATGGGGTAGACAAAGGTGTTTGGTTGGCTAGGTTGGGTACACGATACTCTGCATAATTAATCGTTATATGTTGTGTATGAAACGTTGTATTAACCGGGGAAGGGTTACATATCGAGTCTTGGTGACTCACCTTCTCCTTTAACATTTTTCAGTGACTCGTAGATGGCGGTGGAGGAGCCGGTTGGACTCGAGGTGGCCATGCAAAGGATTAAAATTTATAGAACTTTAAATTTGTTTAATTTTATTTTGGGTTGTAATAAGGTCTCCATAATCTTTATTTGTTTTTTTTATATGTTGGATATTTACTCAAGACTATACTATTAAATTGAATTAAATCACATGTTTTTTTTTGTTAACACGAAAAAGTTTATTCGTGCCATCGGGCACACTTGAAACTGGTATAACAATTGGACTTAATTAAAATTCCAAATTAAATCCAAGGGTAGCTTTGACAAGACAACCTAAACGAGGAGTTTTCAATGGAAATTAAATGTTTTTTTGAAATGGTGTTCACAAGGTTTTACTCGGTAACAAATCAAATTCGGTCGTAGTGTTTGGGCCGGGTTTGGGTTGTTACAGAATTGGTATCAGAGCCCAGTTCAAAGCTCGGCTGTGGGGGCCCAAGGCCCAAAAATGTTTTTGGTAGGCCTTATGGTATGATTTCTGGTTTTTAAGCAAGATGGCCCGAGTCTCCTGACCCGATCCGCCTGTAAGTACATCTAAACCTTTCTCGTGAATTATATTCTGTAGAAGGGTAGGAAGCATGGAACGTAGAATAGTCTTATAGGACTTGGACCCTAAGGTTAGATTACTCAAACACACAAACAGAGCATAAGACTTAAAGAACTAAACCAACCTCGACTTAGTCAATGAGCTAGGTGTAAACCCCATGACGCATGTCTAGGATTGGATCCTAAGAGCCTAGTATTTAAGCGAGCCCTCGTGACTCACCTCCTCTTCGCAGTATCCTACAGTGCGTAGCTTCGGCTCACCCTAACTCGTAAGGCTCGGTGGTGTGGTAACCTCTGTGCGCATGTCTAGAAAGGTTCAAAGTGAGAGCTTGGTATTTAAGCGGTCCGCGTGACCCACCTCCTCTTCACTCGAATTCTGCCTGGTGCGTAGCTTTGGTTCACCCTGACCAGGAAGGCTCGGTCATAGGCTAAAAACAATGATTAAAACCCGAGAAGGGAATTAGCCTTGTTTTTTTTTTCGAAATGGAATGAATAACAAGCCCTAATGTTTTCAAAACTTATCCAATAACCCTCTTAAACCCTAGAACACTACGTATACAATGTTTTTCTCGGAAAACTTGACTTGTGAAAAAAAAATTACGTAAATACCCTTAGGAGTAAAATTACCAAAATGCCCCCGACCCATGAAATATTAACTCAATGGTTTTGCCCCAAAATTCCAATGATTTTATAAAACATTCAATAACTTAGCTTTGGAAATCATCAAAGAAAATATTTTGGGTTCTGAAAATTACGAAAATACCCCAGTAGGAAAAAGACGAAAATACCCAAGGTTAGAAATGGGCGTAAATGTCCGATGAGTGAATAGGTATGGAAAGTATTAAGGAATGGATGCATGAACTTCTTTGTGTGAACTAGGATAGGAAATCAAACATTGTTTGCTCGAAAGAATCTCTCTCGATTAAACCTCATCCATAAAACTTCTTCGCGAGTAATAAAGTGAAACAAATGCTAACGCATAAAATTTTTCTTAATCGATTAAAAGCGCGGTAGATAGAATGAGTTCTAGAGGACGTGGACGCCGTGGACGTGGTAGGGGTAGGATGACGGTGTCCGAACCCGTCAGTCGTGACAAGGTTCGGAAAATGAGGTACCATCGCCACCACCACCTCCTACTTTTAGAGCCGAGGAGTCGGAGCAGCACGGGCATGAGTCGGTATCGCAAGCTATGTTGCGAGTCTTGGAGATGGTGGTCGGGCTGGTGGAAATGTGGGAGCTCGGAAATCGTCCCCGAGTGACTCCGATCTAACGGAGCGGAGGTATTCCGAGGTGTGTCGAGTGGCACCCAAAGGCGGAATATTGGTGGAGTCAACCGAAAGAATCATGGATGACCTTGACTTTGACCGAGAAGAAGAAAGTCGAAGGGCGCGTGTCGCTTCTAAAGGATGAAGCGTGACGCTGGTGGCTTACGGTTCGAGATGGGGCTACAGCAGATGATTTGACTTGGGAGTATTTCGTAACCGCCATCGTAAAAAAAGTATGTGGGCATTAGCTACACCGACGCCAGCAGAAAGGCTTTTCTCGGATTAGTTCAAGGAACTAGGTCCGTGGTCGGAATATGAGGCGGAATTTCTAAGGCCGAGTAGATATGCGAGAGGCATCGTGGCTATCGAACATGAGCGCCGTGTCCGCTTTGAGGACGGACTCGAGATGATTTAAGGTTACCGATTGCCCCACAAAGAGTTCGTGAGTTCTCATCTCTAGTGGAGAAGGCTAAGGTAGCCGAAGGAATCAAGGAGGCCGTGAGGCGTAACTATAGTAAGAACAATCGTAAGAGAAGTTTTGGGTCACCGGGTCAAGCGGAAGTGCTCGTAAAAAGGCTAGGCCAAGTGGGCCCAATCAGCAAAGAAGGCCCACGATCGCTAATCAAAGGCCGACTCGGCAATCGCTGTGGAAAGACCCATTGGGGAGGTTGTTGGACCGGTGATAAAGGATGTTTTGAGTGTGGGTCTTTGGAGCATCGCGTCGTAGATTGTCCCCGTAAACTAGCTAAGAAGTAGCCGAGGGGGCGTAACCGTGCTCGTGATAGAAATGTAGGACCACGCAGGGTCGTGGTAATGGTAGAGGAAACAACGGTCCTAACCGAGGTCGTGGAACTCAAGGCGAGGTTCAGCAACACAGAGGCTAGCAGCCGGCTTAGTTTACGCACGCAATGAGGTGTCGCGAAGAAGGGGCACGCCGGATGTCATAACCGTGACGCTCCTAATTTTCGCTTTTCCTTGTGTTGCATTGATTGATGTGGGCTCGACGCACTCGTACATTGCTTGTAGTGTGGTAGGAACTATGGACCTAAACTCAAAACCGCTTCTAGGAGATGACCGTAGTTAGCCCCTTAGGTCACTCCGTAGTCGTGAGACAAACTCTATAGAGGCGCACTTCTAGAACTTCAAGGGGTAGTATTTGTAGTCGATCTAATGGAACTACCGCTTGGGGAGTTCGATTTGATCCTTGGTATGGATTGGTTGGTTAAGTACCAAGCGAGTTTGGATTGCGCGGCTAAGCGCATGGTCCTTAAAACGGCCGAAGGTGATGAAGTGGTTATGATAGGAGATCGAAGGAATTATCTATCCAATGTAGTGATCGCCTTGAAGGTCAAAAGATGGTCAAAAAGGGTTGTGAGGCATATTTGGTTCAAATCGTGCTTTGGAAGCTAAGGGGTTAGTAATTGAAAAGGTCCGAACGGTTGGGGAATTTGTTGATGTATTCCCGCAAGAACTTCCGGTTTGCCTCCTGGATCGAGAAGTCGAATCGGTATAGACTTGCTACCGAACGGCACTGTGTCCATAGCACCATACCGAATGGCACCAAAGGAATTGGTGGAGCTAAAGGCTCAAATTCAGGAGCTCTTGGATAGAGGGTTTATACGACCAAGTATATCTCCGTGGGGAGCGCCTGTGTTGTTTGTCAAGAAGAAGGACGGTTCTATGCGGATGTGCATCGACTACCGCTGGGCTTGAACAAGTTAACGATCAAGAACAAGTATCCGCTGCCTCTGATTGACGACTTGTTTGATCAACTCAAGGGTGCCTCAAGTGTTTTCCAAGATAGACTCGAGGTCGATATCATCAACTTAAGGTGAAGGAGGCCGATGTTCACAAAACAAAGATTCGAACTCGGTATGGGCATTTTGAGTTCTTGGTAATGCCATTCGGTTGACCAATGCACCGCGGCATTTATGGACTTGATGAACAGAGTATTCCAAAGAACTTTGGACCAAATCGTGGTATTTATAGACGACATATTGGTTTACTCAAAAGAGACGAAGAGGAGCATGACAAGCATTTACGGATAGTTCTCGCAAGTATTGAGGGGGAAGTAGCTTATATGCCAAATTCGGTAAGTGTGAATTTTGGCTTAGGAGGTGGCTTTCTTAGGTCATGTAGTGTCACCAAGGAATTAGGGTAGACCTCGCAAGATTGAAGCAAGATTGGAGTGGAAACCACCTAGGACGGTGGTCGAAATACGAAGTTTTCTGGTTTAGCAGATACTATCGGAGATTCGTGGAAGGATTCTCTCTAATAGCAGCGCCGTTGACTAAGTTGCTAAGGAAAGGTGTCCCGCTTGTATGGACGGAGAAGCAAAGCAAGAAAGCTTTGATAAGTTAAGGAAGATTTTGACTAAGCTCCGGTTTTGGTACACTGAAGCGTGAAAGTTATTCATGCAGCTTATTGTGATGCATCTCACACCGGTTTGGGATGTGTGTTGATGCAGATGGGAAGGTAGTAGCCTATGCATCCCGTCCAATTAAGACCGCATGAGGTTAACTACCCAACTCACGACTTAGAGTTAGCAATGGCCGTCTTCGCTCAAGATATGGAGACATTACCCGTATGGAGAGAAGTCGATGGTCTACACGGATCACAAAAGCTTGAGGTATCTTCCGACTCGTAGGATTTGAATCGAGACAGTCGATGGATTGAACTACTAAAGGACTATGATTGTTCAATCGAGTACCATCCGGAAAGGCTAATGTGGTAGCCGACGACGCATTGAGCCGGAAGGTTGTGACGGACTTAAGAGCGATGTTCGCTTCGGTTAAGTCTATATGACGATGGGAGTCTTTTGGCGTAACTTCAAGTTAAGCCGACATGGATTGAGGAGATTAAGGAAAAGCGGTTAGTGGATGAAGGCTTGAGTTCAAGAGGGTACAAGTTCAAGACGGTGGTTTGGAAGGGTACACCGACTAGTGAAGGAGCGCTTTGTTTTCAAGGACGAGTATGTATGCCAAAGGATCCGCATTAAGGCGTAAAATTCTCCAAGATGCACATAGCAGCCCATACGCTATGCATCCCGGGGAAGCAAGATGTATGGAGATTTGCGGAAACAGCTTACGTGGCACAGGTTGAAGCGTGAGATAACGGAGTTCGTAGGAAGTGTCCGACGTGTCGCCAGTTTAAGGCCGACATCACCACCATCGGGACTACTTCAACCGATAAAGATCCTCAATGGAAATGGGAGAGAATCACCATGGATTTTGTTAGTGGGCTACCCCTTACGCCCACCAAGAAGGATGCGCTTTGGGTAATTGTGGATCGCCTAACTAAATCACTCACTTCATGCCGGTGAGAATGGATTACTCACTCCGAGAGTTAGCGAAGTCGTATGTGGGTGAAATAGTGAGGTTGCATGGCGTGCGTTGTCGATTATCTCGGATAGGGACCCCAGATTTACGCTAAGGTTTTGGAAAGCGTTGCATCAAGCTTTAGGTACACGGTTAGATTTCAAGACGGCTTTCCATCCACAAATCGACTGACACTCGGAAAGGGTGATACTGATTTTAGAAGACATGTTAAGAGGTCATGTCTTGGATTTTAGTGGTAGTTGGGAGGAGTACCTACCATTAGCGGAATTCGCTTATAACAATAATTATCAAGCGAGTATTCAAATGGCTCCATACGAGGCCCTATATGGACGAAAGTGTCGTACTCCTACATGTTGGACTCGAGTTGGGAGAAAGACAAGTTCCGGGTCCAGACTGGTAACCGAGACGGAGGACAAAGTCAAGGTGATTCGGTCTCGCCTCAAGGAAGCATCGGATAGGCGTAAGTCTTATGCCGATCTCAAACGCAAGGAAGTGGAGTATGCTTGTGGGAGACAAAGTCTTTCCGAAAGTGTCGCTTTGGAAAAAGGTGTTGAGATTTGGACGGAAGGGAAGTTAAGCCCAAGGTTCATCGGGCCATATATCTTTGTTGTGAAGCGAGTAGGACCAGTGGCTTATCAGCTAGAGCTGCCGGCAGAACTGAGTCAGATTCATGACGTTTTTTGTATCAATGCTGAGACGGTATCGGTCTAGATCCTTCGCACGTTGTGCCAGTAGCAGAGATTGAGGTGAACACGGATTTATCTTTTGAGGAAGAACCGGTTCAGATTGTAGACCGAGATGTGAAAGTCCTACGTAGGAAGGCAGTGCCTTTAGTAAAAGTGTTATGGCGGAACCACGGAGTGGAAGAAGCTACGTGGGAGCCCGAGGAGGTGATGCGCAAAGAATACCCCCATCTCTTCGATCAAGGAATTTCGAGGACTAAATTTATTTTAAGGGGGTAGAATCTGTAACATCTCAAATATGGGGTTATTTGGAATTTGACTATTTTTCTTGTTATGAACAATCATGATGTTATTAATGGAATAATAGAGCTTAATTTAAGGCTTTGAGTGTGCCGGTTTGTTTGGGAAATTTCGTTTTTTTAATTTTAAAAGAAGGGAGCCTTGGTAAGTGGTGTTATAAGAATAAATGTGGGTATTTTTAACACTAAAAAGCCCTTGGTAAAGTGGCAAAAAGAAGCCCACTTAAGAGCTACATGTGACGCCACCAAGGAGCAAGGGAGAGCCTTGGTTCGAGTCACAAAATCCTCTTGTTTTTGTTTTTATTTGGACGGCACAAGGGGGGAGAGTTTTTCTCCCTTCAAACTCTTTTATTAGGTGTAATTATTTAGGGATAATAGAAGAGTTTTATTTGTTTAATTATAGTAATAATGAGAAGATATTCAAGGATATTGGTTGGATTATTATTTGATAAAAGGTGAATTAATTCAAATTAGTTTGAATTAATTTAAATGAGTGGCCAAGAGGAAAATTAGGAGTTGGCTAGGAGTTGAACTCCTTGTTGCCTAGGTTGGACGGCAAGCTTGAAGAGGGGGCCAATGCTTATAAAAACCCCACCCTAGCTCATTGTTTTGGTTTTTTCCATTCTTGCTAAGTTGCCGAAAAACCCTAACCCCTCTCCCTTGTGTTCTTTTATTTTCTTTGTTCTCTCAAACCCTTGGCCAAAACACTCTCTACTTCTCTTTGCCGAATTCCCATCATCAATCCCTCCTCTCTTTTATTTTCTTTGTCAGCCGAACATCCACTCCTTTAGCCAACACTCTTATCACCCTCTCTTGCCATTAATTTCCTTCATAAAACCGATACACCCATATTGAAGTGCCGGAATTCTTTTTCTTTTGGTAGCACCTTGGCCGAATAGTAGAAGCAAAGATAGATCTCTTTGGATTTTCGTGATCAATCGCTTTGGTGAAGGTAAGTTGTGCCGAAACTTCATGGGTTCCTTCACTATTCTTCGTCGACTCTTATTTAGGGGTAAGTGCCGATTTCGGCAGTGGGCTAGCAAGACTTCTAAATGTTTTAGTAATCGATCTCTTCTAGGTACCCCAAGATCGTGAAGCAAGCGACCCAAGCCCTAATCTCTAACGCTCGGTTTTGGTAAGTTTGGGTAAGGTCTATGTTGGTTTTCAAAAGCCAAAAGCTTTGGTTATGAGTAATGTTCATTAATCGATTATTTGGTAAAGCGATTTATGAATCAAGTGCGGTGGATAGTAGCAAAGAGTTAAAGGTAAGGTTTTGGGATCAAAAGACAAACCCCTAGGATTGTTTGGGTTGGCTAGAATAGGCCATGGTACTAACCCATGTGTTTGGCCGAATATAGGGACCAGAGATCTAGGGGCCGACATCTCTTTTCGGGATTTAGACGATTCGGTGGTGACAGGTGTGTACATACACACTTATAATAGTTAATAAAGTGTATTAAGTGTATGTTATATGTAAATCGCTTCTATGTAGATATGGCAATAGTACCTTAATGGTACAAGCAAGGATCCGGGTAAGTCTCTATTTGTATGAGATTTATAATAATGCTTTTGGGAAGCATGGATTATTTGATACATGTGATATATGTATGTACCGTTGTTAATTAAGCGCTTGACATGGGTTGATGAGAGGAGGGGGCGTGATATCGTCTTTGACGAGCACCGTTGCTTTGGTAGCACACTCGTGACTATATGTCACTGGAGGTTTGGTACCTCCAGAGGTTTGGTACCTCATAGCGACTTGTCCCCGTGGTTAACACCACCGTGGGTTGGCCCCACTTGAGATATGGGATCGTCGCGCGGTGATTTGGTATCACACGATGGGTTGGCCCCATCACCCGATTTGTGTCTACGGACACCGGTGCTTTGGTAGCACATTGTGACTATATGTCACCAAAGTGGTTTGGCACCACCAAAGTGTTTTGGTAACACATCGTGACTACGGTCACCAAAGTGGTTTGGTACCACATGGGGTAGACAAAGGTGTTTGGTTGGCTAGGTTGGGTACACGATACTCTGCATAATTAATCATGTTATATGTTGTGTATGAAACGTTGTATTAACCGGGGAAGGGTTACATACTGAGTCTTGGTGACTCACCTTCTCCTTTAACATTTTTCAGGTGACTCGTAGATGGCGGTGGAGGAGCCGGTTGGACTCGAGGTGGCCATGCAGTGGATTAAAATTTATAGAACTTTAAATTTGTTTAATTTTATTTTGGGTTGTAATAAGGTCTCCATAATCTTTATTTGTTTTTTTTATATGTTGGATATTTACTCAAGACTATACTATTAAATTGAATTAAATCACATGTTTTTTTTTGTTAACACGAAAAAGTTTATTCGTGCCATCGGGCACACTTGAAACTGGTATAACAATTGGACTTAATTAAAATTCCAAATTAAATCCAAGGGTAGCTTTGACAAGACAACCGGAAACGAGGAGTTTTCAATGGAAATTAAATGTTTTTTTGAAATGGTGTTCACAAGGTTTTACTCGGTAACAAATCAAATTCGGTCGTAGTGTTTGGGCCGGGTTTGGGTTGTTACAACTTTTATTATACACACACATTCATTTTTGATGCTAGTGTTTCTTCGGGCCTTTGGCTATAAATTTTTAATTTATATCGCCTTTGTCTCTGTTAAACATTCAAATAATTTGCAGCAATTTAAATACCTCAATTAACAACATTTTTAGACCTCAATTACAGCAATAAAACATCTCAATTTCCGGAAAATAAACAATTCAAATTACATTACCCGAATGTAACTTCAACAGATTTAAAAAGGAGCAAGAATAACATCCAAATGTACTTTGCTTGAGCAACAAGAAATTCTTTAAGTCATTGGACAAAGAACTAAATATCAATGACTTGTAATATTACAAGGTATAATTAATTTTAAAGCACAAAATACAAAAATATAAAATATATAACATATAACAAATTTGATCAGGCAGCAGAAAATATATGCAATTTAAAAAAAGTTTATATGCAATTTAACTTAATAATGTAATTAAAACTAAAATAAAAGTAGGCAAAATATTTTCAAGGATTAAAAAAAGTACATGGTAATAAAATTTAATAAAAAGAAATCATGGCAAACATGACAAAATGAAAGACAAAATCAGCAATCAAAACTATACAAAATCGGAGCCCCAAAGGAAAATCAAATATTTGCGCTTAAGTAAATAAACAACAAAGACATAACATTTGAACAGTTCAATGTGTTTGATACTTACTGTAATTACAACACATAACATTTCAACAAAGTTCAATGTGTTTGATACTTACTGTAATAATTACACTTTTGTCAATCCTTTACAACTTAAGCTTCAGTTACTATATAAAACCTGCAAAGGAGGCAGTTGAATTAGAATGAAAGCTTATATTGGATAAACGCCAAAAGAACAAACAACAGCAGTGAACAATGTCTCAAGTTAGATTTTCTAAGTTTTTCCATGTATTGTTTATTATTTATAATAATCAAGGTGGTATAAATATAATTCTCATTAATTATAAGCAACAAATTTCATCTCAAAATTCTATGGTAACTTCCATGAGACTTGAGCTCATTGGATCATTACCCTTCACATTTAAAACCCTATCAACCATAACAAGATCCGATCAAAATTCTCATTTGAAGCACCAGTTCATTTGTCATACCAATAATGTGGCATATCATGCTAGTCATTGACAATATCAATAACAGTGGCATGCTTAACAGGCTTTTAGTTTATCAGTATCAGTGACATGTTATACATACAATCGATATGTACAGTAAAAATCAGTGGCATGCTTTTACATGTAAACAATAAATAATAACCCATCATACATTCCAATAGACATACAATCAGATAATACATATGACACTTACACACCCAATTAACCACAATTAAAGGCCCTTAAACATTCAACCATCGCTTCTTAACACTGACCATGTTCGGGAGTCCCTTATCTGACACAAAGCCATTCGGCCATGCACAAAAATAGCATGCACAATTAGCCAACGTGCATAACACATACTTTCAATAATCACCAATACACCCAAAGTTAAGAACCACACCTGAAAACACAATCTGAAGAACTAAAACTAATCCACAACTCGCATGTCTTAGATTTGACTAAATCTCATTTAGATTTGTACTTAACACGAAGAAATTACATGTCAGAATCAACCATAAAACACCCCTATAGTGTTCGGCCAAATCAGGGAAACAAACCAAAATATCATATCTAAGTTTTCAAGATCACTTACACTTCTACTGATCAAACGAAAGATGCGTAGGGCCTCAAACTTCACTGGAGATCTGAGAAAATTCAAGTCTGGACCTTTGACAAAGAAAAATTCAGAAATTAGCACACGAGAAATTCGGGTGTAGACCCTGTAGTATTCAACCATCGTAGGAAAAAGAAAGAAAACAAAGAAAGGGTGGGAGGTTTCTAATGGACGATGGCAACAATGGTGGTTGTTCACTAGAACGGCCGCAACAATGTAAGAAAGAAGAAGAGTCTGGGAGAAGATTAGGACTTAGGGGCGGCACATACCTTTCACAGAGGAAACAGAGAATGAAGAGAGGTTCTCGATATTTCCAATGAGAGCGCTAGGGGATTTTGAGGAGAAATTAGGGATTAGGAGTTCTGTTTTTGGGGGGGAGGGGGGAATGACTCGGGGTAAAAACTGAGGAAAAAAAATGGTGCTGTTTTGTTAAAAAAAATTGGCATTTTCTGGCGTTTTCAACAAGCGCCACTAAATTCCCTTACAAAAACGACGGCGTTTGAATTAACTTGTCCCACTAACACTCTAAATAAAATGAAGTCGTTTCAATTAAATTGTTGGGTTATTTGCGGCGTTTCATAGAAAGCGCCACTAAAACTCTAAAGAAAACGGCGCCGTTTAAATTAAAATTAATAGTTTTTTTTGCGGCATTTTATATAAAACGCCGCTAATACTAATCTATTGCGGCGTTTTACTGGCTGACGCCGCTAATGCCCCCATGTAAACGGCGTCGTTTTGTTTATTAATATGTTTACTGATATGCTTTTTGCGGCGTTTTTTAGCAAAACGCCGCTAATACCAATAAGTTGTTTTAGTTTATTTATTTATTAAATTCCTTTAAAATAATTTTGTTTTCTTTCTAACACTATATTTAAATTATACAATTTTATAATTTAAGTTCTCATACCTAAATCATAAAACCCTAAATTATACACCTAAAAAGTGTATCATATGATACACTAAACCCTAAATTATACACCATAAACCCTGATTAAATTACACACATTGAACCCTAAGCCGCAACTCATACATATATTACAAGGTGCAGAAGTAATTAAAGAAATAATCTTATTGCAAACCGTAAACCCTAAAATAATTTGAATTTTATCTCTTTTATCAAAATCTTAAACCCTAAACCCTAAACACTAAGACTCTAACTCTGTTGTTCGATATGGTTTAAGCACTAAACCCTAAACCCCATAAATCTAAAAACTAAAAATTAAACTATAAACTCGGCCTAAACCCTAACCTAACCCGTACTCTTAAACCCGAAACCATAAATCTTAATTATTAAACCCCAAACCATAAACCATAAAGCTTAAACCATAAACTATATATATACCCTACATTAAACCATAAACCCTAAACTATAATGAGAATTAATTCAATATTTTAAAATTATAATACTATCTCTTTTACGATTATATAATAAATTATTTAATAATTTTTTTCATTTTTAACAAATATTTTTCTATGTTTTTACTTTCAATTTTTTTCTAACTATCATTATTATTTTTTATTATAAATAATTTATATTTTAATTAAGATAAAATATTTATATTTTAAATATTCAATTAAAAATAAATTAAATATTCAGTTAAAATTTTAAACCCGAAACCCTAAACCCGAAACCCCTAAACCCTAAACCATAAACCCATACATATCCTTTAATCCCTAATCTCAAACCACTAACCCCTAAACCTTAAATTATGGACTCTAAACTCTAAACTTTAAATCCTGAACTATAAACCCTAAACTCATAACCTTCTAAACTTATATTGAGAAGAAAACGACGTCGTTTCGTGTTGAAAAAAATAATTATTTTTGCGGCGTTTTTAATTAAAACGCCGCTATTGCTTGACTTTTAGCGGCATTTTTGACTAAAATGCTGCAATAAGTTCATCTTTTGCGGCGTTTGTAGCAAAAACGCCACTAACTTTTTACAATTTTTATACTGTAATTAAAACGAGGACATTTTGTTTTGAAATAAAAAATAATTTAGCGGTGTTTTTGACTAAAACGCCGCAATAAGTTCATCTTTTGCAGCGTTTGTAGCAAAAACGCCACTAACTTTTTACAATTTTTATACTGTATTTAAAACGAGGACGTTTTGTTTTGAGATAAAAAAATAATTTAGCGGTGGTTTTGAATAAAACGCCGCAATAAGTTCATCTTTTGCGGCGTTTTTGAAAAAGCGCCGCTAATGCTCAGACCTATAGCGGCGTTTTTACAGAAGCGCCGCTAATTCTCTGACATATAACGGCGTTTTTACAAATGCGCCGCTAATGCTCTGATCTTTAGCGGCGTTTTGGGAAAAAACGCCGCTATTGATCATTTTTAACGGCGTTTGTGCCAAAAACGCCGCTATTGCTCAACTTTTTGCGGCGTTTGAAGTCAAACGCCACCAATGTGTAATATTAGCGGCGTTTTTTATTAAAACGCCGCTAAAAATGCCGCTAAAAGTCTGTTTTGGTGAAGTGTGTCTGTAATCGATACACATTCTCATCATGCCGTATTTCTTCTTTACAAACAATACCGGTGCACCTTAGGGCGAATAACTCGGTCGTACAAAACCTCTGTCTGTAAATTCTTACAACTAAGCTTTTAACTCTTTTAATTCTATTGGAGCCATTATGTACGGAGCTATCAATATCGGTGTTGTTCCTGGTACTAATTCAATACCAAATTCAACCTCTCTGATCGGTGGCAAACCCGGTATTTCTTCTGGAAATACATTCGAAAACTCAAAAACAACAGGTACAGATTCAATCTTTGATTCAGACACCTTTGTATCCAGTACATATGCAAGATATGCATCATAGCCCACATTTCTGAGCTAACATAGACAATATCACAGTAGGTAATTCACTCGAATCAACAGACTCAATCCGAAGAATTTCACCGTTCTGACATTTCAATTCGATAATCTTTCGTCTACAATTCACAACTGCATCATGCATAGTCAGCCAGTCTATACCCAGAATCACATCAAACTCATCAAACGGTAGAAGCATCAAATCAGCCGAAAAACAGTAACCCCGAGTCATCAAAGGAAAATTCTTACAAATTTTATCAACTAAAATAGACTTGCCTAAGGGGTTCGATACTTTAATTACAAACTCTGTAGACTCAACATGTAAACTCTTTTTAAACACTAAATTCATACAGATATATGAATGGGTTGATCCAGGATCTATCAACGCAATTATATCAGTATCGAAAAGAGAAAAAGTACCGGTAATAACATCTGGCGATGATGCCTCCTCCCGTACACGGATAGCATAAGCTCGGGCAGGTGCTCGTGCCTCAGATCTCACAATAGAATCTCTCGTAGCACCTCGGTTACCACTCATATTTCCAGTGTTTCGGGGTGGTCTCCCTCTAGTAGCCATATTACTTTCTTTCGTCGGTTGATATCTTTTAGTTATAGGCTTTTCTGGACAGTCCCGGAGATAATGATCAAGAGATCCAAATCTAAAACAAGCTCCGCTCATTATTCTACATTCATCGTAATTATAACACCCCAAACTCGGCCCATACACCACGACCGAATTTAGAATGCCACTGCGGAAAACGTTTGAAAAGATTTTGACTTAAAGATAAAAACTTTAAAATTTATTGTCGTTTGTAGAATATTGTATGTTTAAAATTCTGAGTAAAACTTTGATGTTACCAATTATCCAGAATTAAAACTTTAATATAAATATTTTTAAGATATAAGTTGCTAAAAATGAAATCATTTCCAAATAGTAAATTAATCATCCATCCAACTAAAACATAACAATAAACTTCAAATACTTTAAGTGGCCCTTATTACATCAAATAATTATTCAAAAATACTTAATATTAAACTGCATAAAATAAATAAAACATCTTCTCGCACGGCCACCTCATATCCTCTCCAACCCGGTCCAAGCATCACGTATCACCGCGATGTTTGATAAAAATTTGGGTGAGTCTAATGACTCTCGTGTGTAATTAGTCCACTTGAATTCCACCCACATATCAAACCACATATCAACTCACATAACTGTATAACAAGGCAATTTATTCACATAATATCACAATTTGGGCTTGGCCCATATCCATACCACATATCGGATCATAATGTAATTAACCACATGATTCCACATATTGGGCTTGGCCCATTTCCACACTTGTTCCACATTCACATATTGGGCTTGGCCCATAACCACATCAATAACCACAATGCCACACATAATCATGCAAAGTGCACCCAACCCAACCTAGGGTCCATCCTCTACACACCCCGTATCCACCACCACACACCGGGGATTTCTAAATCACCCTCCAACCGCTACACACCATTTCGGCAATTAATGCCGTCCCACGATGTAGCTCGTAGCTAACATCAAACCACGATGAGGCACATAGCCACTCATCAACCATGATATGGCACACACCGATATCAACCACGATGAGGCACGCAGTCCACTCATCAATCCACGTGAACTTAATCACAAGTAATCCA
Organism: Gossypium sturtianum; assembly: GCA_025698515.1. Lineage (NCBI taxonomy): Eukaryota > Viridiplantae > Streptophyta > Magnoliopsida > Malvales > Malvaceae > Gossypium > Gossypium sturtianum. Next base: position 65,699,623 of record CM046952.1, read on the forward strand.
CAACGCGACCTCGATCGGCGCCAATCCATGATGTAGCTCATGGCTAACATCAAACCACGTGCTCGAAGTACACCCGCACCTTCTTTCATATTCATAACCCATCCCATGCACATGCAACATATAATAATGTCATGATAAATAATGCATGTACATGTTATCCAAGCATTCAATCGTATTCACATTCATAATCCACATTTCATCGATTTGGTACTAACTCGATTATTGACGCACCCTTTAAGGGCATCCATTTCATAATTGCCATCGCACTTATTAGCACATATATAACACATATACAACACATGCAAGTATCACAAAAATCCCGAAAACGGTAGGCTAACTACACACTGATAACTTGAAGCACTACGCTCTCAATCCCGATGCTATCACTAAGCGAAACTACCGCTATCCGCCTACTCTCTTGCTCTGCTTCTGCCCACACCACGTGGCCAATCTCGTCATGAGAGACGGATCCTTCTTAAACTTAGGGATAGGAACTACCCCTTTTCCTTCTTGACTGGTTCCCACATCCATCGAATACGCTTAATCGGAAAATCTCGATTAAAACAAGATTTTAAACAAATAAAAACTACTACTAAACATCCTTACCCAAATCGATCTTGAATCCAGAAGGCTCCTCGCTCACTCCTCTCTTGTCGAAATCCTACCTACACATCATAGTTAGAATCGGCCTTACTTAATAACCAATATGGCCTATGGCCGAATATCACAATCCTCCTCACCTTACAAATCTAAAACCCGAATCACCACTTGTCTATGAAGTTGACAAAATCCCTGCATGCTAGATGTTAGGTTTGGCTTCAACACATGAATACCTATGGATACATCCCTTGGCCGAAACTACATTGCTTACCAAAACCCAAAACAGCACTTGCTCCTGAAACTGTCGAAATCCCTATATGCCACATGTTAGAATCGGCTTTAAGCATAAATCCATAGAAAATAGCCCTTGGCCGAATACCTCATATCACTTACCTTGATGGATCAAATCCCGAGAGAATCCTTAGTGCTTCCTTCCTTTGGCTACATACAAAAGAAACACTAGATAAAAGCCCTATAAACATTCGGCCATCCCTAAGGCCTAACTACATGATTTCGGCACACTAATAGAAGGAGTACCCAATCCGATTGATAATGAAAGAACACTCACCACTACACGTTTGAAGAGAGAGAGATCACAAGCAAGTAGTCGACAGCACCTTCAATAGGGATTCGACTATGGCTTCAAAGATCTGCGAAATAGGAGGGAGAATGAGAGGCTGAAAGATTCGGTAAGGACTCCTAAATGGAGTTGGAATATTCGGCAATGGTGACTAATGGTGGAGAGGTTTCGGCCTTTGTCAAAAAGATGGAGGGAGTGTGAATCTTAATAGAATTCGGCAATGGCAAGGTTTAAGAGTGATTTCGGCTCAAGCAGAAAGAAAAGAAAAGATGTGAAAGAATAAAGAAAATAGATGCACAAAAGGTTCTAACTTTCGGCTTTTGTCAAAGGGAAATAGGGTGTAAAAATTCGGCAAAACACAAAGATGAAAAAGAAAGAATTTAGCACACACAAAGACTAAATTTCGGCACACACTACCACCCCTTCAAAACCGAAAATAATCACCAAGAGATTCCCTTGGCCAGCCACTTCTCATCCCCCTCTCAAATCCCATAATTTTCTCCTATATTTTCTCTTCAACACTCATTCAAACAATTTTGAATGAGTCCACATCTATCCTTCCCTTCTAGCCGAAATTCAAAATAAAAAAAAAACAAGCTTCATCCTCATCCATTTGAAAGTCCAATAGCCGCCCAACTCCTTTCCTCTTTGACGTAAAAATAAAAGCTCCCACTGGTTTCCACGCTGCTCGAACCTCCTCTCCCTTGACACTCCATGTGATGCCACCCTCTCCCCTTGCACCTAGGCGCTCCATTGCCACTTTACTACTTCCCTTTTTGTGACATAAACTCCACCACTCATTCCTTTAAGACCTCACTCCTTTGGCTCCCCTTCCCAAGCTTGAAATCCAATATTTTTCTAAGCCACTTTCCTACATCCTAGGGTTCTCAAAACCCCTAAAACACCTCCAAACACACTCAAAGCCTACTAGCTTATGAGTTATGCATTAAATGCATAACCCTTAAATCCCGGATATTCTGATTCTACCCTCCTTAAAAATAATTTTGTCCTCAAAATTACTTACTAACTAACAGTCGTGCAATCCTACTCACCCCACTACGCTCTTGCTGTGCACTCTGATCTTAATAAAACTATCATACCTTCTAGGCACAGTCTCTAAGTTCACATTCAAGGCTTCAGGCACTATACTAACAATACAAGAATGAGCTAACCCTATAACAACCAAAGCAAGTAAGGGTATTCAAGAAACAAGGAACTTACCCGCTATCACATCTGGCACATCTTCCTCCTCGCGACGGCTGACTGCCTAAGCCAACCTTGGTTGTCTTGCATCTGAACCTTCAGCACCTCTGCTTGGTGCCCCACGACCTCTGCCGAAACCATTTCCTTCATGGTTCAGACCACGACCCCTCGACGTCTGCTGAGGAAAATTACTAACCAAATGAGCCTTAGACCCACACCGGAAACATTCCTTATTATTTCCCCAGCACTCTCCTGCATGAGCTCTCCCACACTGGGCACACAAACGACTCCGATTCTCAGCAACTGGCACAGGTTCATGTACCGGATTCTCGATCCTTGGCCTTTTCTGAACATCTCCCAACGATGCTGACGGTCCAAAACTCTTCTTGTTCCAGCTCATATCCTTTTCTCGGTTCTGTCTCTCAGTCTTCTTAACTTCTTCAGCTATCCGAGCTTTCTCCACTAGAATTGCAAAGTCCCTTTATCTCTGCGGAGCAATCAACACTCGTAGCTCATCCCGTAATCCATCTTCGAATCAGACACACCTTTCATAATCAGTAGCCACGATCCCCTTGGCGTACTGACTTAACCGCACAAATTCCACTTCGTACTCCGCTACCGACTTACTTCCTTGTACCAAGTTTAGAAACGCTTTTCTCTGCGAGTCTAGATAACTAGCTCCAACGTACTTCCCTTCGAACTTAACCTTAAAATACTCCCAATCCACTCGATCTGCAGGGGTACCTTGCCTGACAGTGAGCCACCATCGATAAGCTTCATCCCGGAGCAACGAAACAGCACCTTTCCGCTTTTCCTCGGCAGTACAGTCCAAATCATCCACGATCCTTTCGACTGCCTCTAACCAATACTCCGCTACATTCGGAGCCACTCCGGACACTCCTCTAAAAACCTCAGCTCCGTTTGACCTAAGTCTTTCCGACACTGACTTCCGAGCTCCACTTCTTACACTAGCTCCTGCCACTTGCTCTAGCACTCGCAGCATAGCCTGCGATACTGCGTCATCTCCTCCTGTCGGATCTTGATCCTCCGCGCCCCTCATCAAGGCGGCGGCACATCATTTTCGACCCATGGCGGACCCTATTGGTTCCGTCTGATCGTTCGACCACGTCCTCTAGAACCCATCTCTGACGTCGCGATTTAATCTGATTAAAAGTTTTATGCATTAGTAATTTGTTCCACTGATTATCCGCGAACAGTTTTATGCAAAGACGTTTTAGAAGTAGTTCTTTCAATCAATCAAAGTTTCAGCTCAAGTTCACTATTCTAATTTAGAGAATCACATTCACATTCATCAACAGAGACACATTCATTCATCCATAACATCCACCACACTACTATGGCATTTTATCCATTCCCAACCCAAGGGTCATTTCGTCATTTATCCTATAAGGGTTTTTTGGTAATAAATCAGGATCAATTTGAAAATCTTTACAAGGGTATTTCAAAATTTTCAAAGCTCGGGGTTATTTTAAAAATTCTCTCAAATTAGAGGTATGGTAGAAATTTTGGAAATCAGGGTCATTTTGGTAATTTTGTAAGTCAGGGGTATTTTAGTAAATCTCCAAATCAGGGTATCTGGATATTTTTCAAATAGAGTTTCTGGGTATTTCTGTAAAGCAAGGTTATTTTAGTAAAAATTGAGGGTAGTACGGTAAATTTATAAACCAGGGGCATTTTAGTAATTTTACAACCAGGGGTATTTGGGTAATTTTGTCAATCGGGAATAATTCGAAAAAATGTTTCTCTCAAAATCTAATTTAGTGTTTTCAAATTAAAAGAGTAATTTAAAGATTTAAAAACTAAGGTTTTTATAAATAGCAAGGCTAGTCCCTTTCGGGTTTTAATTATAGAATTTAGCCGGTGACTAAGTCCTCTTGGTTAGGGTGAACCGTAGCTACGCACCAGGTAGGATTCGAGTAAAGAGGAGGTGAGTCACTAGGACTGCTTAAGTACCAAGCTCTTACTGAATCCACTCCTAGACATGCGCACAACTATTGCCACACCCTAACTCGGTGACTTACTCACGGGTTTGTTTGGTTGTACTTAAGTCTTATGCATCTTGTGTTTGGAGTAGACTAGTCCTAGGGTTCAATAGCCCTAATCTACTAATCTACGTTCCCATAAATGCCCATATAGTTCACATATTCAGATCACTTCAGTAGTTAGAGGTACTTACCTGGTGGACTTCGGGCCGGAGATACAGGTGCCATGCCAGTATAAACCTGAAAAATTCATAAAAATCTATATTTTTGAAAGCCCATCTTTGAAAAATGTTTTTGGGCCCAAAACCCTCAAAGACGAGTTTTGAACCGGGCTCTGATACCAAACTGTAACACCCCAAACTCGGCCCATACACCACGACCGAATTTAGAATGCCACTGCGGAAAACGTTTGAAAAGATTTTGACTTAAAGATAAAAACTTTAAAATTTATTGTCGTTTGTAGAATATTGTATGTTTAAAATTCTAAGTAAAACTTTGATGTTACCAATTATCCGGAATTAAAACTTTAATATAAATATTTTTAAGATATAAGTTGCTAAAAATGAAATCATTTCCAAATAGTAAATTAATCATCCATCCAACTAAAACATAACAATAAACTTCAAATACTTTAAGTGGCCCTTATTACATAAAATAATTATTCAAAAATACTTAATATTAAACTGCATTAAATAAACAAAACATCTTTTGCATGGCCACCTCGTATCCTCTCCAACCCGGTCCAAGCATCACGTATCACCTGCGATGTTTGATAAAAATTTGGGTGAGTCTAACAGACTCAGTGTGTAATTAGTCCACTGAATTCCACCCACATATCAAACCACATATCAACTCACATAACAGATAACAAGGCAATTTATTCACATAATATCACAATTTGGGCTTGGCCCATATCCATACCACATATCGGATCATAATGTAATTAACCACATGATTCCACATATAGGGCTTGTCCCATTTCCACACTGTTCCACATTCACATATTGGGCTTGGCCCATAACCACATCAATAACCACAATGCCACACATAATCATGCAAAGTGCACCCAACCCAACCTAGGGTCCATCCTCTACACACCCCCGTATCCAGCCACCACACACCAGGGGATTTCTAAATCACCCTCCAACCGCTACACACCATTTCGGCAATTAATGCCGTCCATGATGTAGCTCGTAGCTAACATCAAACCACGATGAGGCACATAGACACTCATCAACCACGATATGGCACACAGCCGATATCAACCACGATGAGGCACAGAGCCACTCATCAATCCACGTGAACTTAATCACAAGTAATCCACAACGCGACCTCAGTCAGCGCCAATCCACGATGTAGCTCATGGCTAACATCAAACCACGTACTCGAAGTACACCCGTACCTTCTTTCATATTCATAACCCATCCCATGCACATGCAACATATAATAATGTCATGATAAATAATGCATGTACATGTTATCCAAGCATTCAATCGTATTCACATTCATAATCCACATTTCATCAGATTTGGTACTAACCTGATTATTGACGTACCCCTTTAAGGGCATCCATTTCATAATTGCCACTGCACTTATTAGCACATATACAACACATATACAACACATGCAAGTATCACATAAATCCCGGAAAATAGTAGGCTAACTACACACCTGATAACTTGAAGCACTACGCTCTCAATCCCGATGCTATCACTAAGCGAAACTACCGCTATCTGCCTACTCTCTTGCTCTGCTGCTGGCCCACACCCTGGTGGCCAATCTCTTCTTAAACTTAGGGATAGGAACTACCCCTTTTCCTTCTTGACTGGTTCCCACATCTATCGAATACGCTTAATCAGAAAATCCCGATTAATACAAGATTTTAAACAAATAAAAACTACTACTAAACATCCTTACCCAAATCGATCTTGAATCCCGAAGGCTCCTGCTCACTCCTACTGTCGAAATCCTACCTACATATCATAGTTAGAATCGGCCTTACTTAATAACCAATATGGCCTATGGCCGAATATCACAATCCTCCTCACCTTACTAATCTAAAACCCGAATCACCACTTGTCTATGAAGTTGACAAAATCCCTGCATGCTAGATGTTAGGTTCGGCTTGAACACATGAATACCTATGGATACATCCCTTGGCCGAAACTACATTACTTACCAAAACCCGAAATAGCACTTGCTCCTGAAACTGTCGAAATCCCTATATGCCACATGTTAGAATCGGCTTTAAGCATAAATCCATAGAAAATAGCCCTTGGCCGAATACCTCATATCACTTACCTTGATGGATCAAATCCCGAGAGAATCCTTAGTGCTTCCTTCCTTTGGCTACATACAAAAGAAACACTAGATAAAAGCCCTATAAACACTCGGCCATCCCTAAGGCCTAACTACATGATTTCGGCACACTAATAGAAGGAGTACCCAATCCGATTGATAATGAAAGAACACTCACCACTACACGTTTGAAGAGAGAGAGAGATCACAAGCAAGTAGTCGACAGCACCTTCAATAGGGATTCAACTATGGCTTCAAGGATCTACGAAATATGAGGGAGAATGAGAGGCTGAAAGATTCGGTAAGGACTCCTAAATGGAGTTGGAATATTCGGCAATGGTGACTAATGGTGGAGAGGTTTCGGCCTTTGTCAAAAAGATGGAGGGAGTGTGAATCTTAATAGAATTCGGCAATGGCAAGGTTTAAGAGTGATTTCGGCTCAAGCAGAAAGAAAAGAAAAGATGTGAAAGAAGAAAGAAAATAGATGCACAAAAGGTTCTAACTTTCGGCTTTTGTTAAAGGGAAATAGGGTGTAAAAATTCGGCAAAACACAAAGATGAAAAAGAAAGAATTTAGCACACACAAAGACTAAATTTTGGCACAAACTACCACCCCTTCAAAACCGAAAATAATCACCAAGAGATTCCCTTGGCCGGCCACTTCTCATCCCCCTCTCAAATCCCATAATTTTCTCCTATATTTTCTCTTCAACACTCATTCAAACAATTTTGAATGAGTCCACATCTATCCTTCCCTTCTAGCCGAAATTTAAAATAAAAAAAACAAGCTTCATCCTCATCCATTTGAAAGTCCAATAGCCGCCCAACTCCTTTCCTCTTTGACGCAAAAATAAAAGCTCCCACTGGTTCCCACGCTGCTCGAACCTCCTCTCCCTTGACACTCCATGTGATGCCACCCTCTCCCCTTGCACCTAGGCGCTCTATTGCCACTTTACTACTTCCCTTTTTGTGACATAAACTCCACCACTTATTCCTTTAAGACCTCACTCCTTTGGCTCCCCTTCCCAAGCTTGAAATCTAATATTTTTCTAAGCCACTTTCCTACATCCTAGGGTTCTCAAAACCCCTAAAACACCTTCAAACACACTCAAAGCCTACTAGCTTATGAGTTATGCATTAAATGCATAACCCCTAAATCCCGGATGTTACAGTAATGTCGCTTATTGTAGTGCTTACATTCAGGTCCAACATTTCTAACACTACCCACACTGGTAACAGATGTCGTCTGAGGTTTAGAGCTGAAATGTCTCGCATCTCTATCTTTGATCAAAATCCTCGCAGAAGCAGTAGAACGAGGATGATATTCTCTAGATTTCTTTGATACTGACTGATGTGATTTGCCTGCAATTATCTTTTTAAAGTCTCTAGCCTCAAAATCAGCTTTTCTTTTTTCATTGCTACGCTCTTCGGCTTTGCAAGCTCTATCAACTAGAACGACAAACTCTTTCAGCTCAAGAATCCCAACTAATAGTCTAATTTCTTCTTTTAATCCATCTTCGAACCTTTTACACATTATAGCCTCGGAAGAAACACATTCACGAGCATATTTGCTGAGTTGTACAAACTCTCCTTCATATTTTGTTACCGACATACGACCCTGTTTCAGTTCAAGAAATTCCTTTCGTTTCTGATCAATGAACCGTTGGCTGATGTATTTCTTTCTAAATTCAACTTGAAACAATTCCCAAGTAACTCTTTCTTGCAGAACTACGGATATCAAGGTATTCCACCATTGATACGCAATGTCTCTCAACAGTGATACAGCACATTTTAAACATTCTTCAGGTGTGCAAGAAAGTTCATCAAATACCTGAATCGTGTCCTCAAGCCAAAACTCAGCTCTCTTAGGGTCATCGCTAACAGTGGCTCTGAATTCCTCAGCCCCGTATTTCCGTATCTTATCAACAGGTGGTTTATTCAATCGCAAAGGATCCATACCTTGAGGAACTATAGGGATCGGTTGGGGAATAGGTGGGGGTGGAGGTTGTTGAGCAGCCGGGTTCGTACGAATGTATGGAGTGATCCACTCGTTCATCATTTGAAAGAAGGCTTCTTTAGCCTCACCTCCGTGACTACTCGACACGGGTCTAGACTCAGAAGGCGCTGTCCTTTGAGCGAGAGCTGGCGCATTACTCTTAACATCATCTGCTACAGCTCGTTCGGGATCCACACTATTCGAAAACATAGTTTATAATGTCACGATTCATCACACTATCACAGTTTATATATAAGGCGTGTATAGCTAGACTCTCACACACGCTACGTTAGTCCTAGAATCGACTAAATCATAGCTCTGATACCAATAAATGTAACACCCCTCACCGGTATTTAATGCCGGAATAGGGTTACGGAGCATTACTGGACTTACAACACATTTAAATAAACTTTTCTCGTACATTTAATCAATACATAAAATTATCAATCAATCTCAATCAATTTGTCCTTAATACGAGCCTACGAGGCCTTACACATGCATTGGAAGTGGTTCGGGACTAAACCGATAACTTGGAAAAAAATTTCAACACTTATAATTTTTTTCTCTAAAACAGGGGACACACGCCCGTGTGACCAGGCCGTGTGTGTCACAAGCCGTGTGGACATTTGAAATGGGAACACATGACCGTGTCCCAGCCCGTGTCCTACCCTGTGTCCAAACAAGTGAGGTTACTGACTTGGGTCACATGGCCAACCACATGCACGTGTGCCCTTCGAAGTGGCCACACACGCCCGTGTACCAGGCCGTGTACTAGGCCGTGTCAAACCTATACGGTATACTGACTTATGCAACACGGCCAAGTCATACGCCCGTGTGCTAGGCCGTGTGCCAATTAAGGGGTATACTGACTTGTGCCACACGGCCGATCACGCGCTCGTGTGTGAGACCGTGTGGAGTATACTGACTTCATTTCAATTTCAACACCAGGGGACACACGGCCATGTAATTTGACCATGTGTTACACACGCCTGAGACACACGCCCGTGTCTTTGCCCGTTGGACAAAAATAGGCTATTTGCAAAGCCATTTTGCCACCCTTTTTTTTACATACCCGCACAAGCATAATTTGCAACATTTTAGAACTCAATAGGTAGCTAATCCATAACATTTCATACACATATTTGAATACTTATACGCAACCAAAGCATTATACCAAGTTAAGCCAAATCAAATAGGTTTATCTTAAACCACAGCATGTACCAAAATCACTAGCTCAAGTAACCATAAATATTATCTTTATAATTAGCCTATACATGCCATATTTACATATATCCATGAGTTCAAAAGTACCAATCGACAACTGGATAGTGTGATGCGTATCTCTAACTTTATCCGAATCGAGCGAGCTATCGAACCTCTATAAAACACGAAAAAGAAACAGAGTAAGCTTTATAGCTTACTAAGCCCGTATAATTCATTATTAAACTTACCATTTATACATAATCAAGACAATAAATAAGGTATACTCAACTCAATTACCAAATGCCTAAACACAAGCATTCATCAACAAGTTAGTCACATAAGTGCATATAATCATCCATTATCTCAATTTAATATTCAATACATTGTATCATATCAAATTCATATATCACGTACATCATTTGTAACATTTCACTCTCAATCATATAAACAATAATTCATTCGATAACAGTAACTCATCCGTATTAATAGGACTTCATCCATATAAACAGTAATTTATCCGTATAAACACATAGCTTTGTTCATATAACCAATAACAGAATTTATGCCCGTTGAACCTATTAGATATTGAGGGATACTTGGGTGATATACATTACGTATAAATTAGTAATCCGTCAATTCATTATCATTTCCGCTCTTTCGAGCTATGGACAGTAAGCTCCTCCTGAGCTGATGGACAGTAAGCTCTATTGTGCTGAAACGGTAAGCTCTGACGAGCTGAAAATAGTAAGCTCTTATGAGTTGATATATCGGTAAGCTCATACGAGCTATGGTGAATTCACAACACATGCAAGATCTCGACCAAAACGGTAACCCTAGTGCCATGTCACTCGTATCCTATGACTTTCTACGGTTGAAACGGGACTCGATAGTCAATAATTCTCATCAATTAGGCATTCGAATTCAATAATACCATTTACTCAATTATACTTTCATTTCAAATAATTTACAAGTATTTAAAGATTCAATTCTAATTATACGAACTTACCTCGAGTTGCTCGGATGGAAATTATCAACTATTCGTCCACTTTTCCTTTTCCCCGATCTAACCCCGATCTTGGCTTATCTTGATCTATATTTTATCAAATATAGCACATTCAGCATTCGGTCTATTCAATTTAGCCTATAATTTACAATTTGGCAAATTTACACATTTCACATTTTCACAATTTAGTCCTTATCACATAAGATTGCAAATTCATGCAATTGAGTACATACCCATGCTTAGCCGAATTTAATACATGTTACTAGCAGCCCATATTTTCAATTTTTTCACACTTTTAACCACCACATTTCACATTTTCTCAATTTAATCCTTTTTTGACATTTTTGTCAAAAATCACTTTACAAAAGCTATTAATCTAACATTAAACCTTCCTAATCAATCATAAATCATCAAATTACTCAAGAATTCAACAATGGAAACATGATAAATCTTTAACAGTTTTGAAACCTAAGGTACGAGCTAGCCAGAATACGAAGCAACAATCTAGAAAACATAGAAATCATTAAAAACGGGACAAAATTTACTCACCAATTAAGCATCCAAGTGACTGAACCCTAGCAAGCTTTCATGAATATTTCCTTCTTCTATTTTCGGCAATAAGAAAAATGAATGAACCAAATTTTGTTTTTGTTTTACTAATTAACCTTTATTTTTATGAATTACCAAACTAACCTTAATGATAAAACAATTATATCATCCATTTCTTGTCCATTAATGTCCACTTACTATTTTAATGGTCTAATTATAACATAAGGACCTCCACTTTAATTATCCATAGCTAATAGACACATTTAACTAATAGAACATGCATTTTACACTTTACGCAATTTAGTCCTTTTTATCGAATTGACCATTTAAACAATAAAATTTATTAACAAAATTTTCACACAATCACTCCATCATGCTGTAACTTTAAAATAATAACAAAATAAATATTTTGACTTTGAATTTGTGGTTCCAAAACCACTGTTCTGATTTGACTAAAAACGGGATGTTACTCTGACGAGTATCCGCAACAAATGACATAACTCAGCCATTGGTAGGACATTCAGGACCAGGACCCGAAACATGGTAACCCTAATGACATGTCATTTGTATCCTATATATTCCTAAGGTTCAAACGGGGCTCGATTGTCGTCGAACATCTTTGGATTTCCATTGTCTCTTTAGTTGATAAATTGTATAATAACATACATATTAATTCATTTACAATAGAATCACACATTAAACATTCAATTCAATCAACATTTAAGTGATTATAGTTCATAAGAACTTACCTGGCTAAATTTGCAGAAATGTCAAAGTATAGGGGCTATTTGGTAATTTCCATTCTCCTCGATTTCCCACTCGATCTTGATCTAAATTAATAATTTCATTCAATTTATTATTTTATATAGTAAAACAATTTATTTTATGCAATTTAGTAATTTTTGACATTTTTACAAAATTGCCCCTAAATTTTACTTTTATTCAATTTAGTCCCTGAGCCTAAAACATGCAAATTAACCATTTTTATTGCAAACCCATACCAACCTAATATTCATAACTACCAATACAGCCCATATTTATAAAAATTTCAAATCAAGTCCTTGCATTTTTACTATTTCAACAATTTAGTCCCTAATCGGCAAATTCATCAAAAATTACGTAACAAAATACTTTTAAATACCAACTAACACTTCAAATTCACCATTTAATATCTAAAATCACATATATTCATCAGTGGAAACAATCAATATCTTTAACAGATTCAAAAACGAAGGTACGAGCTAGCTGGACCTAGTTACAACAATCTCAAAAACATAAAAATTATTAGAAATAGGGCTAAAACGGACTTACATCCACACATTGAAGCTTGGTCAAAGCTTAAAAGCCTTTAACAATGGCTTTCTTCTCCCCAATTCAGTGAAAGAAATGAATTAGTAAAGATGATACAAACTTTGTTTTATTTAATTTAATTTAATTATAAAATTACCATTTTGTCCACTTAAAAATCATCCAAATTTCATGCTTTTAGTTTCCTAAAACTGTCCACTAAATCCTTAAATGGTTTAATTACCATTTAAGTCCCTTTTCCTTTATTTAATAAGTCATTTAATCACTCAAATCAAATAGTGATCAAATTTTACATCCTTTACAATTTAGTCCTTTTTAATTAATTAACTATCGAAACATTAAAATTTCTTAACGAAACTTTAATACAACCTTAATAACAATCCGTAAATATTTATAAAAATATTTACAACTCGGTTTATAGAAATGAGGTTTCGATAGCTAATTTTCTAAAACCACTTGACTTTAGGGTCTTACCACTTAAACTTAATAAATCATTTATATAGCCTTAATTACCAAATAAAAAACCTTTTTAAAATCATATTTGAATCAAAAATTTTGACTAATAATATTTACGAAGTTACTCGTGGGATTTGTGGCTCCGAAACCATTGTTTCTGACACCACAAAAAAATGGGCTGCTACAACAATGCCCAAAAAAACTTTATGAGATGCATGACCGCTATCTTTACGGATATGTTAGAAGAGGGATTGGATGTATTAATGGAAAACTTTTCGGTCTATGGAGACTCTTTCCAAGAATGTCTGGGTAACCTTGAGAAAGTTCTAAAAAGATGCGAAGAGACTAGTCTAATGTTTAACTAAGAAAAATGTCATTTCATGGTAAAAGAAGGATTGGTATTGGGGCATCAGATATCAGGAAAAGGTATGGAAGTAGATAAAGTCAAATTTGAGGTTATAAAAAATCTTCTCAATCCAACAAATGTTAAATGAGTAAAAAACTTTTTAGGCCATGCAGGATTCTACCGAAGGTTTATAAAAGACTTTGTTCACATCTCTAAGCCTCTGAACCAACTCCTTCAGAAAGAGACACCTTACATATTTGACCAAAGCCGCGTCAAAGCCCTTAAGGTAAAAAAATAAAAACTCATATCTGCTCCAATAATCATCACCCCTAACTGGTCAGAACCTTTTATTATTATATATGATGCTAGTGATTATGTAGTAGGTGCAGCTTTCGGACAAAAGTAGAATAATATTTTTGGGGTATTCACTATGCTAGCAAAACGCTAAATTTGGCCCAATTCAACTACACTACAACTGAAAAAGAGATGATGGCAGTAGTGTTCACTTGTGAAAATTTTCGACCCTACTTAATGGCGAATAGAGTATATGTGTATACTGGCCATCCAGCGTTAAAATACGTTATGAAGAGAAAAGAGACAAAAGCCAAACTAATGAGATGGGTTTTACTGCTTCAGGAATTCGATTTATGGATAATGGATAGGAAGGGGACTGGGAATCAAATTGCAGATCATTTATCTAGAATCAAGAATAATTTAAAAGAAAAGAATATTGAAGAAATTAAAGAGACTTTCACAGATGAGCAATTACTTAGAGTAGACATCCATCAGGCCAGGCCTGGCAAGCATATAACATCGTGGTATGCAGATTATGTTAATAATATTACAAGAAGGGTCTTTCCCGCACAGGCATCCTGGAAACAGAAAAAGAGGATCGTCTACGAATCAAAAATTACGTTTGGGAGGAACCATACGTGTTTCAACAATGTGTGGATCAATTGGTCCGGAGGTTTGTAGTGGAGGAAGAGATATATGACATTTTAAAAGGATGTCATACATCCCCATGCGAAGGGCATTTTGGTGGAGAAAGGACAGCACAGAAAGTGCTACGATCAAGATTTTATTGGCCAACTATGATTAGAGACGCCTATGAATTCATACAAGGGTGTGGTAGATGTTAGCAAACTGGGAATATATCAAAAAGGGATGATATGCTACAAACAAGGATAATTGAGGTGAAGTATTTGATGTTTAGGGGATTGATTTCATGGGACCTTTTCCAAGTTCTTTTGGGAATCAATACATTCGCTTGGCTATTGGTTATGTATCAAAATGGGTTGAAGTTGTCGCTTTACCTACCAATGATACAAAATCAGTAGTAAGATTCTTGAGAAAAAACATATTCGCTAGGTTTGGTACTGTAACACCCCTCACCCATTTTCGACACCGGAATAGGGTTACAGAGCATTACCGGACTTATAAAACAATTTAACATTCATTCCACATACAATTCTCAAATTCATATAATCAATATTTAATAACATTCACATTGTCCCTATAACGAGCCTACGAGGCCTTAAACATGCTTTAGGAGTGGTTCGGGACTAAACTGGTAACTCAAGAAATTTTTGAAACACTTAGAAAATTTTCCAAATTATAGGGGACACACGTCCGTGTGGCCCGTACATATGGACATTTGAAATGGGATCACATGGCCGTGTCCCAGCCCGTGTCTGACCCAATGTAACTCTCTGACTTGGGTCACACGGCCAACACACAAGCCCGTGTGGCTAACCCGTGTGCCCTAAAAATGGCCACACATGCCCGTGTGCCAAGCCGTGTACTAGGCCATTCCAAACCTGTAGGGTATACTGACTTATGCCACAGGGCCAAGTCATACGCCTGTGTGCTAAGCCGTGTGGAGCAAACTAACTTGATTTTAAATTCAACACCAAGGGATACAAGACCATGTAACCTGACCATGTGTCTCACACGGCTGAGACACACGCCCGTGCGGACAAAAATAGGCTATTTACGAAGCCAATTTGCCACCCAATCTTGCACGCACCTACACCAAACCAAATGGCACCAAGACATGGCATAAATAGGCATTCAAACCAAATAAATCAAGCCTATTTCATGTTAGTTCTATACCATCATCCACAATACACACAAGTCACAAAATAGGCCATTCCATTTATACCAAATTCACATATACAATTCAACTAATTAGACACTTTCAAACATGCACCATTATGCTCAAACTCACAAGCATATAACTTCTCCAATATCAACCATTCGACAACCTTAATATCTATAATCCACAAGCATCATGTATTCATCCATAAACTCACAATACAAGCCATAGACACATATATATACACAACCATACCAACCAAATTAAGCCAACTCTCATGGCTATATACAAAACTAAAAACATTTAACATTTACAAGCCATTTCAAATGACCAAAGTCATTACCAACTCATATACCAAAATGACCAAATTGCTATACATGCCATATACTTAAAACATTTAAAGTTCAAAAGTACCCAAGAGATAGTAGGACAGTGTGACGAAGTCTCCGACGATCCCTGAATCCGAGCTAGCTTTGATTTCAATATAAAACACGAAAAAATAAACAATGTGTAACATACTGGTTTAGGGCCTAGTCGGAATAGTGGTGCGAGACCACAAATCTAAGGATTATGAATGAGTTTTTGAGGCTTATGCTATGTATGCATGCTAGTGTGAAAGTTTCATGAAGCAATTTTGTAAAATTACGGTTGAATTGTCCAAAAGGACTAAATTGCAAAAGTTGCAAAATGTGAGATTCTAGAAGCTATTTGTGTGAAATAGCTTTAGAATATTAATTAGAGGTCCTTAAATAGAAATTTCTCCAATTTCTAATTTTTGGACAAAATTGGGCATGGATAAGTTAAAATAGAAAGTTTATCAAAAAGGGCATTTTGGTCATTTAACAATTAAGTGATTAAAATAGGAGAAAAGATGACAAAATTCATTCATCTTCTTCTCCAAGGCTGCCGAAGTTCTCAAGAGCCATTTTTAGGGTTCTTCAAATTTTTCAAGCTTGCTAGTAAGTGCATCTAGCCTCGTTTTTTATATTCTTTGTATTTTTGAAGTCCTTGTAGCATGAGCAAGCTATTTTTAGCTATTTGATGAGCTATGATGGATGTTCAAAAATGTGACCATGTATGACATGCATGTATTTTGATGTTTTATGGAAGATTATGAAAGCTTGATGTAGTAGAAACATCTTTTCCTAAATGAGTTTCCATAGAAAATGCATGTAGGGACTAGTTTGTAAAAATCTTGAGTTTGGTCATGCATGTGTGTTGTGATGAGAATTGATGAATGCTTTAGTTGAGTAAGTGATTCGGCTAAGCATGAAAGGCTAGAAAGTTGAATAAAAATCACTTTACGAGACTTGGCGCAATAGTGTAATTATGAGAAAGATTTGGGGCAAAAGTGTAATTTTTCCAAAGTATGAGATGTGGATCAATTTAGTCAATGTGTATATTGATAAGTTGAATTATCATTATAGATCAAGAAATACGAAGCCCAGATTGAAACCGAGGCAAAAGCAAAGTGGTGGACTAAATTGCACATTTTTATACTTTTGAGTATCGAGGTAAGTCTATGCATAAACAATGCATCCATACTTACAATTTCTTAATGCTAGCTAGTGTATAGCAGGGTTGAGAATGATTGAGAACCTATGTGGTTCAAGTGGAATGAATGTGATAGACTTTGTAAATGGATGAATGATTAAATAAGTAGATTGTGAATGTGTTGTAATAATGCTAAATGGTAGGCTAAGTGCGATACCATCCTAATGCATATTGACAATGAGCTGGCTATGTGCGATCCTATCGTTAGGTATATTATCTAGTGGGTTATGTGCAAAACCGCTATGAATACCTTGTTGGTAGGCTAAGTGCGATACTACCTTATTAATTGATTGTGGTGGGCTAAGTGCGGAACCACTGAAACATTAGCTGTATGGATTAGCTGTGTGGATGTATTATCAAGAAATAATGATGTGTCGTATATTGTGTAAATGTGATATTGAATGCAGGGGTGCATGTCAATGGTTATGAGTAAGTGACTCATGATGTGTTGGAAATGTGGTAAGGGATATAAAGAGTAAGCATAGTTGTACATTATATGTTAGTATAATGCTAATTGTTGTTTAGCTTATACTATGTAGCTTAATTGTTCATGTGTAAACTTACTAAGCTCAAAGCTTACTCTCTTTCTTTTCCCTTGTCTTATAGAGCAAAAGTGTTGAATCGAGATACGAGGATCAATTGGAAGATCGCCCACACTATCAAAGACACTCACAGTAAATTAGACTCAATATTTTGTATATGGCATGTATAGGGGCTAGACAAGTTAGTGAATTTTTGTTGTATATGGCTATGATGTGTTGGCCTTTAGATGGATAGTCTATTTTGTATAATGCCATAGCTGTAGGCACTTTATTATATGAAAAGATGTAGTTATCTAAGTGAGATTGTAAGATTTTGAGTTGATTATGGATGTGTTGAATGAGTGCATGATTGTGTATGCTAGGAGAGTGAAAAGGACTTGGCAAATAGCTTTGTTCTTTTCCATGTGGGTAGACACACGGGCATGTGTCTAGGCCATGTGTGACACACGGTCAGCCCACGGGCGTGTGACTTGGTCGTGTGTCCCCTGCATGTTAGTATTTTAAATTAGAATAGACCACGGACTAGTCATACGGGCGTGTGCCTAGAACGTGTGTGTTAATTAGTGTTGGCCACGGGCTAGCCACACGGGCGTGTGTCTAGACTCTAGGCCGTGTTAAGGTAGTCAGTGTGCACCACGGGTGGAAGGCACGGGCGTGTGCCCTAACCGTGGGGCATTGGCAGAATGCTTGGGTTTTTATGCACAGTTTGGGGACATGGGCGTGTGTGACTACACACGGGCGTGTCTAATCTTACACGGGCGTGTGAGCCCTGTAGAGATGGAAAAGTCTTAAAAATCGTAGAAGTTCTGATATAGTCTCGAGAACCCTTGTGTGTTTGAGCGAGGCCTCGTAAGTCAAGAATGAGGTTGTTGAGGTGACTTAAGAGATTAGTCACGATGAGCCTAAGTGGCGATCATATGGTTTTAATACGGTAACGCCTCGTGCTTGATTCCGGTGTTGAATATGGGTAAGGGGTGTTACATTTAGTGGTATCAGAGCTATGGTTTAGTCGGTTCTAGGACTACCGTAGCGGGTGTAAGAGTCTAGCTATACATGCCATAAGTGTACAATGATAGTGTGGTGGCTTCTAATGATTTTAAATCTTATTTCATATAGAATATGGATTCCGATCCATTGACTGCTAATGAAGCAGCTAGTAATGCACCAGCTCCTGCGCAAGGAACCGTGCCTGTTCAAAGTGGACCCAAGGCTAGGGGTGAAGGGGAAGAGGCACGAGAAGCCTTTCTCCAGATGATGAGCAATTGGTACTCGGATTATGTTTGAGCGAACCCTAACGCTCAACCTCCTCCACCTTCTCCTCCTATACCTCAGCCAATTCATGTGGCTCCTCAAGGTATTGATGTAGAGAGGATATCGAAACCCCCGGTGGATAAGATTAGAAAACATGGGGCTGAGGAGTTTAGAGCTAAGGTAGATGATGACCCTGAGAGGGCAGAGTTCTTGTTAGAGAACTCGATAAGAGTATTCGATGAACTCTTTTGTATTCCTCAAGAGAGCTTGAAGTGTGTCGTATCCTTGCTGAGGGACTCGGCATACCATTGGTGGAAGACGTTGACGTCAGTGGTCCCGAGAGAGCGGGTGACGTGGGACTTCTTTCTGAAAGAGTTCTGGAAGAAGTATATAAGCCAGAGGTTTACTGACCGAAAAAGGAAGGAATTCCTTGAGTTGAAGCAAGGAAGAATGTCAGTAGCAGAATATGAGCGTGAGTTTGTTAGACTTAGCAAACACGCTCAAGAATGTGTGTCGACAGAGACCATCTTGTGTAAGAGGTTTACAAATGGACTGAATGAGGACTTCAAACTCCTAGTGGGTATTTTGAAGTTGAAAGAATTTGTAGTGTTGGTTGAAAGGGCAAGTAAGGCCGAACAGTTGAGTACAGAAAAGAGAAGGGCTGTGAGTAAAGCCCGAGATGCTAGAAAGAGGCCGATGGGCAAGTCATATCAGGCCCAGTCGAAAAGGTCCAAGGAAGTGAGTCCTAGGACGACAGCACCAGTGGGTTATTCACATCGAGACTTGGGCAATACTAGTTCGGGTTCGAGAGTCCAAGCTACCTCGATGGAAAGTGTGGGCAATCCGAAGAGTAAACCAGAGTGTCCAAGTTGTGGTAGATATCACACCGAAGAGTGTTGGGGTAACAGTCGAAACTGTTATAAGTGTGGTTCCCTCGACCATTTTATCCGAAACTTCCCCGAGAGGGATGATAAGGGAGAGAAACAAGAGATGAGATCTATAGATGTGTCTGCAAGGGGTAGACCACCAAGGAACCCGAGAGGCGGGAACAGTGGTAGAGGTGCGTCCAGAGATTCTGCTGCGAGACCAGAGGGTCGGGCACCTGCGAGGACGTATGCCATTCGCACTTGCGAAGAGGCATCCTCCCCAGATGTGATAACAGGTACTTTTTCTCTCCTTGACACCTTTGTTATTGCTTTAATAGATCCAGGGTCTACTCACTCTTATATTTGCATGAGATTAGCATCTAGTTTGAGTATGACCGTTGAGTCTACGGATATTGTGGTTAAGGTGTCAAACCCGTTAGGAAAGCATGTGTTAGTGGACAAGGTGTGTAAAAATTACCCTCCGTTGATTGAGAGTCATTATTTTCCTACAGACTTGATGTTGTTGCCATTTAATGAGTTTGACTTAATACTAGGCATGGATTGGTTAACTACCCATAGTGTTTTAGTGAACTGTGGTAGTAAGTACATTGAATTGAAATGTGAGAGTGGAGATGTGGTTCGGGTTGAATCATGTGGATCGGATAGTCTACCAGTGATGATTTCTTCCTTAGTGGCTGATAAATGCTTGAGAAAAGGGTGTGAGTCCTATCTTGCTTTTGTGTTGAATACTCGAGAGGTTGGAGTAGAGTTTGAAACAAAGTCGATGGTATGTGAGTATCCTGGATGTATTCCCTAAGAGTTACCCTGATTACCTCCACTGAGAGAGGTTGAGTTTGGGATTGAGTTGGTTCCGGGAACGGCACCTATTTCGATTGCTCCGTATAGGATGGCACCTTTAGAGTTGAAAGAGCTGAAGGTTCAGTTGCAAGAGTTGACAGATAAGGGTTTTGCAAGACCGAGCTACTTGTCGTGGGGTGCTCCAATATTATTTGTGAAAAAGAAAGATGGGCCTATGAGGTTGTGTATAGACTATAGACAGCTTAACAAAGTGACGGTTAAGAATAAGTATCCTTTACCAAGGATTGATGATCTTTTTGATCAACTGAAAGGAGCTACCGTGTCCTCCAAGATAGACTTTAGGTCTAGTTATTATCAGCTCAGAGTGAGAGAGCAAGATGTGTTGAAAACTGCATTTCGAACGAGGTATGGCCATTATGAGTTTTTGGTTATGCCGTTTGGTTTGACGAATGCACCGATGATTTTTATGGATCTGATGAACCGTGTTTTCAGACCATATGTGGACAAGTTTGTAGTTGTCTTCATTGACGACATATTGATCTATTCTCGGGATGAGAACGATCATGAAGAATATTTGAAAATTGTCTTGCAAACTT
Source organism: Gossypium sturtianum (assembly GCA_025698515.1). Classification (NCBI taxonomy): domain Eukaryota; kingdom Viridiplantae; phylum Streptophyta; class Magnoliopsida; order Malvales; family Malvaceae; genus Gossypium; species Gossypium sturtianum. Next base: position 65,720,890 of record CM046952.1, read on the forward strand.
TAAGAGATAAGCAGTTGTATGCTAAGTTTAGCAAGAGTGAGTTTTGGCTCCGAGAAGTTAGATTCCTAGGACACTTAGTGTCGGGTGATGGTGTCAGGGTTGACCCGAGTAAGATTTCAGCTGTGGTGGATTGGAAACCGTCGAGAAACGTGTCAGAAATTAGAAGTTTCTTGGGATTAGTGGGATATTACAGACGTTTCGTAAAAGGGTTCTCTGTGATTGCTACCCCGATGACGAAATTGTTGCATAAGGATGTTAAGTTTGAATGGACTGAGATATGTCAACAGAGTTTCGAGAGACTGAAGACATTATTGACTGAGGCGCCGGTTTTGGTTCAACCAGAATCGGGGAAAGAGTTCGTGGTTTACAGTGACGTGTCGTTTAATGGTCTCGGTTGCATGTTAATGCAAGAGGGTAAGGTAGTCGCTTATGCCTCACGACAGTTGAAACCGGACGAGAAGAATTATCCGACTCATGATTTGGAGTTGGCTGAGATTGTATTTGCGTTAAAGATTTGGCGACATTACTTATATGGTGAGAAGTGTCGAATCTTTACGGATCATAAGAGTTTAAAGTATTTGATGGATCAGAAGGATCTGAATTTGCGATAGAGACGGTGGCTTGAGTTGTGGAAAGACTATGAGCTAGTCATTGACTACCACCCGAGAAAAGCGAATGTGGTTGCGGATGCCCTGAGTAGGAAATTCTTGTATGCTCTAAGAGTTATGAGGACAAGTTTGGCATTGTCTGATGATGGTGCTATTCTGGCAGAGTTGCGAGTTAAGCCACTATTTGTTCAACAGATATGTGAGGCTCAGAGAAATGACAGTGAGACGCTAGCTAAGAGAGCTAAGTGTGAATCAGAAAGTGATTCCAATTTTCGAGTGGGCTCGAATGGTTGTTTGCTGTACCATGATAGAATTTGTGTACCCAGAGATGAAGAGTTGATCCGAAAATTTTTGCATGAGGCACATAGCGGTTATTTGTCAGTACACCCGGGCAGTACGAAAATGTACAATGATTTGAAGAAGTCTTATTGGTGGCCGGGTATGAAAAGAGATATCTCAGAGTTTGTGGCAAAGTGTTTGATTTGTCAACAAGTGAAAGCTGAGCATCAAGTGCCTTCGGGATTCCTTCAGCAAGTGTTGGTACCCGAATGGAAGTGGGATCGGGTTACCATGGATTTTGTGACGGGGTTGCCGATGACTCCGAAAAAGAAAGATGCTGTGTGGGTTATTGTGGATAGACTAACGAAGTCAGCTCACTTTATCCCAGTTCGTGTTGATTATTCTCTGGATAAGTTAGTTGAATTGTATGTTGCAGAGATAGTGAGATTGCATGGTGTGCCTATGTCTATTATATCGGATAGGGATCCGAGGTTCACTTCGAGGTTTTGGAAGAAGTTGCAAGAGGCCATGGGTACGAGATTAAATTTCAGTACTGCGTTCCATCCGCAAACTGATGGTCAGTCTGAAAGAGTGATTCAAGTTCTTGAAGATATGCTTCGATGCTGTGTGTTAGAATTCGTAGGTAGTTGGGAGAGATATCTACCTTTAGTCGAATTCGCCTATAACAACAGCTATCAGTCGAGTATACGGATGGCTCCGTATGAGGCTTTGTATGGACGTAAGTGTCGGACTCCTCTGTATTGGACCGAGCTTAGTGAGAACCGGATTCATGGAGTTGATATGGTAAAAGAGACCGAAAAGAAAGTAAAAGTAATCCGTAATAGTCTGAAAGATGCTTCGGACCGACAGAAGTCGTACGCGGATCTGAAAAGAAAAGAAACTGAGTTTGAGGTGGGTGACAAAGTGTTTTTGAAAGTGTCCCCATGGAAGAAGATTATGAGATTTGGACAAAAAAGAAAATTGAGTCCAAGATTCATAGGGCCGTATGAGATTACAGAGATAGGGTTGGGCGATGGCATCACCCCGTTGGCTTTGCTTAGTAGAGAGTTGGAAAAGATTCATAATGTGTTCCATGTGTCAATGTTGCGACGGTATCGCTCCGATCCTTCACATGTGATTCCTTTGAAGGAAATTGAGATAAGACCGGATATGTCTTATGAGGAGGAGGCAATTAAGATCTTGGCTCGAGAAGTGAAACAGTTGAGAAATAAGAGCATAGTACTAGTGAAAGTGTTATGGCATAAACACGGTGTGGAAGAGGCTACATGGGAAACGGAAGAGGCTATGAGAGAGCAACATCCAAACCTCTTTACTGGTAAGATTTTCGGGGGTGAAAATCCCTAAAGGGGGGAGAGTTGTAACATCCCGATTTAGGGCCTAGTCGGAATAGTGGTGCGGGAACACAAATCCGAGGATTATGAATGAGTTTTTGAGGCTTATGCTATGTATGCATGCTAGTGTGAAAGTTTCATGAAGCAATTTTTTGAAATTGCGGTTGAATTGTCTAAAAGGACTAAATTGCAAAAGTTGCAAAATGTGAGATTCTAGAAGCTATTTGTGTGAAATAGCTTTAGAATATTAATTAGAGGTCCTTAAATAGCAATTTCTCCAATTTCTAATTTTTGGACAAAATTGGGCATGGATAAGTTAAAATAGAAAGTTTATCAAAAAGGGCATTTTGGTCATTTAACAATTAAGTGATTAAAATAGGAGAAAAGATGACAAAATTCATTCATCTTCTTCTCCAAGGCTGCCGAAATTCTCAAGAGCCATTGTTAGGGTTCTTCAAATTTTTCAAGCTTGCTAGTAAGTGCATCTAGCCTCGTTTTTTATATTCTTTGTATTTTTGAAGTCCTTGTAGCATGAGCAAGCTATTTTTAGCTATTTGATGAGCTATGATGGATGTTCAAAAATGTGACCATGTATGACATGCATGTATTTTGATGTTTTATGGAAGATTATGAAAGGTTGATGTAGTAGAAACATCTTTTGCTAAATGAGTTTCCATAGAAAATGCATGTAGGGACTAGTTAGTAAAAATCTTGAGTTTGGTCATACATGTGTGTTGTGATGAGAATTGATGAATGCTTTAGTTGAGTAAGTGATTCAGCTAAGCATAAAGGCTAGAAAGTTGAATAAAAATCACTTTACGAGCCTTGGGGAAATAGTGTAATTATGAGAAAGATTAGGGGCAAAAGAGTAATTTTGCCAAAGTTTAAGATGTGGGTCAATTTAGTCAATGTGTATATTGATAAGTTGAATTATCATTATAAATCAAGAAAGACGAAGCCCGGATCGAAACCGAGGCAAAAGCAAAGTGGTGGACTAAATTGCACGTTTTTATACTTTTGAGTATCGAGGTAAGTCTATGCATAAACAATGCATCCATACTTACAATTTGTTAATGCTAGCTAGTGTATAGCAGGGTTGAGAATGATTGAGAACCTATGTGGTTCAAGTGGAATGAATGTGATAGACTTTGTAAATGGATGAATGATTAAATAAGTAGATTGTGAATGTGTTGTAATAATGCTAAATGGTAGGCTAAGTGCGATATCATCCTAATGCATATTGACGATGAGCTGGCTATGTGCGATGCTATCGTTAGGTATATTATCTAGTGGGCTATGTGCGAAACCGCTATGAATACCTTGTTGGTAGGCTAAGTGCGATACTACCTTATTAATTGATTGTGGTGGGCTAAGTGCGAAACCACCGAGACATTAGCTGTGTGGATTAGCTGTGTGGATGTATTATCGAGAAATAATGATGTGTTGTATATTGTGTAAATGTGATATTGAATGCAGGGGTGCATGTCAATGGTTATGAGTAAGTGACTCATGATGTGTTGGAAATGTGGTAAGGGATATAAAGAGTAAGCATAGTTGTACATTATATGTTAGTATAATGCTAATTGTTGTTTAGCTTATACTATGTAGCTTAATTGTTCATGTGTAAACTTACTAAGCTCAAAGCTTACTCTCTTTCTTTTCCCTTGTCTTATAGAGCAAAAGTGTTGAATCGAGATATAAGGATCAATTGGAAGATCGCCCACACTATCAGCACACTGTGGTACAATAGACTCAATGTTTTGTATATGGCATGTATAGGGGCTAGACAAGTTAGTGAATTTTTGTTGTATATGGCTATGATGTGTTGGCCTTTAGATGGATAGTCTATTTTGTATAATGCCATAGTTGTTGGCACTTTATTATATGAAAAGATGTAGTTATCTAATTGAGATTGTAAGATTTTGAGTTGATTATGGATGTGTTGAATGAGTGCATGATTGTGTATGCTAGGAGGGTGAAAAGGACTTGGCAAATAGCTTTGTTCTTGTCCATGTGGGTAGACACACGGGCATGTGTCTAGGCCATGTGTGACACACGGTCAGCCCACGGGCGTGTGACTTGGCCGTGTGTCCCCTGCATGTTAGTATTTTAAATCAGAATAGACCACCGACTAGTCACACGGGCGTGTACCTAGAACGTGTCTGTTAATCAGTGTTGGCCATGGGCTAGCCACACGGGTGTGCGTCTAGACTCTAGGTCGTGTTGAGGTAGTCAGTGTGCACCAAGGGTGGAAGGCACGGGCGTGTGCCCTAACCGTTGGGCATTGGTAGAATGCTTGGGTTTTTATGCACGGTTTAGGGACATGGGCGTGTGTGACTACACACGGGCGTGCCTAATCTTACACGGGCGTGTGAGCCCTGTAGAGATGGAAAAGTCTTAAAAATCGTAGAAGTTCCGATATAGTCTCGAGAGCCCTCGAGTAATTGAGCAAGGCCTCGTAAGTCGAGAATGAGGTTGTTGAGGTGACTTAAGAGATTAGTCACGATGAGCCTAAGTGGTGATCATGGGGTTTTAATACGGTAACGCCTCGTGCTCGGTTTCGGCGTTGAATACGGGTAAGGGGTGTTACACAATGTAAGCTATAAAGCTTAGTAAGCTCGTATGAAATAATAAGCAAATCTCACCATTCATTTATCATTCAAATAATATGAATATAATATACAACAATACATTTAACCATGTGGTTAACATAAATTCTATCATATAATTGATCATAAACTCATAACTTCCCTAGCTTTAATGCTCATATAGTTTTCTGTACATACCTGTACCGATACGTATCTATTTCTCACCAATTCACATCTTCGTTATACCCGTTGAACTATTTGAAATAAAATCGGATACTCGAGAAACTCGCACCCTAAGTGCCAATACATAGCCAAAGATATTTCAATGAATCTTGCACACTAAGTGCCAATGCATAGCTGAAGCTATCTCAATGATGCTCACTCTCGAGCTATAACGGGTCTACTCACACAAGCTGACGGTCATGATGTAGCTACATGGTGCTCCTCACACAAGCTGACGAGAATCCACAACACATGTCGGATAACTCAGCCACCAGTAAGATGTACGGACCAGCACCCAATCACAATGTAACCCCTAATGACATGTCATTCGTATCCTAATCTATTCCTAAGGTTCAACCGGGATTTCTCACTTGCCGAATTGTCGTCGAATATGTCCGCAATGTTTTAATCACAATTTATGCAATATCAAAGCATTTAAAACACAAATATAACAATGTTTATTACATACGAACTTACCTCGAATGCAAAAACGGTGAAATAAGTCGATTAATCTGAAACCTTGTTCTTTCCCTGATCTAAATCCGTATTTCGCATTTCTTGATCTAATTGAAATCAAAATTAACTTATTTAACTATCACTCTATTCAATTTAGTCCAAAATACACTTTAAAGCCACTTTCCACTTTTGCCTCTAATATTTCACATTTTTACAATTTAGTCCTTATTTCATAAAATCACAAATTCATGCAATTCAAAAAGAATCCATGCTAGCCGAATTTCAATTAGGTCCCTAGCAGTCCATATTTTTCATTTATTTCACAATTTAACCATAAAATTACACATTTCACAATTTAATCCCTAATTGGACTTTTCACTAAAAATCACTTTATAAATGTTGTTTATCTCACAACAAGCATGCATTTTCTACCATTAAACATTAAAACACACCAACATTCATCAATGGAAAAACCCTAAACCTTTAAATTTTTTGCAAATTAGTCCCCGGGCTAGCTAGACTAAGCTGCAACGATCTTAAAAACATAGAAATCATTAAAAACGGGACAAAATTGAACTTACATGCAAGAGATTAGTGTAGCCGAATGTTAAAGCTCTTTAAATGGAGTTTTCCACCCTTAATTTTGGTAGAAAAGATGAACAAAAAAGGTGATTCTTTTGTTTTCTATATTTTATTATCTTTTATTTATGGTATTACATTTTTAACCTTTAATAATAACCATTAAAATCACTTAATCATGCACATAATTATCCACTCACAATTGAAATGGTCTAATTACCACATAATAACCTCCACTTTAAGGTTCTATAACTATTAAACACCTTTAGCTAATAGAACACAAGTTTTACACTTTACGCGATTTAGTCATTTTTTATCAAATTAAACACTCAAACAATAAAATTTCTTAACGAAACTTTCACACAATCATACTATCATGTTGTAGACCTTAAAATAAAAATAAAATAATTATTTCGACCTCAGATTTGTGGTCCCAAAACCACTATTCTGATTTGACTAAAAACGGGCTGTTACAGGTACACCATGTGCGTTGGTTAGTGATGAAGGATCTCATTTCTGTAGCAAGAAGTTCAAAGAAGCTTTGGCTAAATACAGCATAAGAAACCAAATGGCAACGACCTATCACCCTTGGGCTAATGGTCAAGCAAAAGTGTCTAATCGAGAAATAAAACAGATTTTGGAGAAAATAGTAAACCCAAGTCGAAAAGACTGGGCAGCAAAGCTAGACGATGAATTGTGGGCTTACAGAATCGCATATAAGACTCCTCTAGATATGTCTCCCTATAAGCTAGTTTATGGTAAGAACTGCCACTTACCCATTGAATTAGAAAAGAAGGAATATTGGGCCATCAAATAGTTAAATCTAGACCCACAATTAGCTAAGAAAGAAAGACTATTTCAACTCCAGGAATTGGAGAAATTTCATTTTATGGCCTATGAAAATACTAAAATGTATACGGAGAGGAGTAGACTTCGACACGATGCGAAGATTAGAAAGTGAGAATTTCTACTTGGGCAAAAAGTTATATTGTTCAACTCAAGATTAAAATTATTTCCTTCAAGCTTAAATCAAGATGGACAGGTTCCATATAGCATACACCAAGAAACTCCTCATGGAACAATAGAGTTAATTTGAAAAGGAGGACAACTTTTTCTTGTAAATGGACAAATAGTAAAACATTATTTTGGAGGAATTATCAACACAGTAGTTGATGAAAAAATCTTGCATTGTAACGCGCTATGGGATTTACAAGGAATCAAGGGGAAATCAACAAACGAAAAGAGTGATGATGAAGAAGGTGACCAAAGTGTTGATTCTTCAAAATATAGGGAACCTGGCTTGCATGTCATGGCACTGCTCTCGAATGTCGCGACAACAAAAAACATTCAAATCATGGAACCTAATTTCGATGTCACGACATCACTGAGGGATGTCGCGACACCACTGCTTAACTCTGTTTTCTAAATTAAAATTAACCGCTGATGTTTTTGTAGTTTAATTATATTAGAATTCTTATTTTTTTAACTCTTTGCTTAGTAGAAATAAACTATAACTCTTAAATACTTTATTCTATTCTCCTATTCTATAAATAGGTCACATTGATCCTCTTTATTATCACCAACAAAGAAAGAAAAAAGAAATCAACTCACAGACATAATAGATTGTGTACGGAATTTCAGCAAAAATATATTATCAAATGGCTAGTTTCTGTGAAAATGCTTCAAGCCCAGCTGTTGAGTCCCAGGAAGGCGACATGGATAATACGTGCAACAACTACAGTCGTGTACCTTTATCCAAGAGTAGGGATTCAGTCCTCTAATGAGGAATTGCAAAGGGATATGGGAGAATGCAACAGAAAGAGAATGGACAAAATTTTGTTTGCCATCTGAAGAGCCTACAATAATTCCTATGGTGCAAGAATTTTATCTATCATTAAAACAAAAGGAGGCAACCAGACCATTCTACGAGATGCGTTCTTTTGTAAAGGTCAGATGAGTTAATGTTTGGTTAACTGAAATAAGTATTTGCAAATTTTATGAAGCACCATATTATTGTCATGACTCTCTCTGTAAAATAGATCTGAAGGAATTCAAAAATATAGACACGGAGAAAATATTGAAATTTTTAACAAAAAGGAAAGATATGTGGACATATTGGACAGGAACAGCAATACCTAAAATATTCAATCAAGAGCTAATGACACCAAAAGCCAAGATGTGGATGAAATTTGTCAGTTCAAGAATATGGCCTACAATAGAGATCTCCGATATTGGCCCAATTCAAGCTATCATAACATATAGGATCCTCAAAAAGAAACAAATATGTATTGGTACATGGATATACAAATATATGGTTGACTACGCAAGGAATTTAGGAAAGGGAATATTTTTCCCTCATTTGATTATAGAATTGTGCAAGAGATCAGGAGTCCCTATCGAGCGGATGGATAAAATAATGAATCCCTTAAGAAAACTACTCGTTGATGACATATTCAAGCAAATTATTCTTCTACAGAAAAAACAGAAAGAGGAAAGGAGAAAAAGAGGCTTTCAAGAAGATGATGAATAATATTTAGAGTTAATTTAGTAGGTGGTAACTCTTGAAAATATTTCAAGCCTCTACGGTGAATTAATTGTTTGTAATTAAGTAAATATGTAACGCCCCGAATTTTTGGGCCTAGAAGAATTGGGCCTTGGGCATGGGAGCGTTTAAAATTTTTGAGAATAAGAGAACGGTACAATTGCATGTTAGATATGTTGGGTGAGTGATTTTGGAAGGTTAGGGGGCTTCTATAAAGTCTTGGGGTCAAGCCATGTCATAAGGAAAAATTTTTATTTTTAGCATTAGGGGAACCATGGCTCCTGGTTTTAAGTTTTTAAGTAATTGTGATTAAAAAGAGACACAAAGGAGCTTGTGGTGTAGTGGCAAGGTGGCAACACAGGTGTGGCAAGGAGGTGGCATCATAGGTGTGGCAAGGAGGTCAGAGGTTCAAGTCTCACTGCATGCAAATGGGATTATTCATTTTGCTCATGTGTGGGCAAGGGTTGGTGTTGGATTTGAACTCTGTGTTGGAGAGTTTGAATGGGTCAAATGAGTGATTTAAGGAGTGGATCATGGAGGAAATTAAGGAGGGGATCATGGAGAGATATGGGGAGGAAATCAAGGGAAGTTGGGTAGGTGAAAGTTGGTGCTGAAATGGGGTCTTTGCTCTTGGAAATTCGGCTAGTATGTAGTAGGATGCCGTTTTTCTTTTAGCCATTTCGGCTTTTGGCTCATTTTGTTTAGTTCTTTTTGCCTTTTGCCAAAATCGAGCAATACCCTTTTCTCTGTTATTTTTCTTTGCAACAATTGCTGCTTGTGTTGATTCTCCCTTTATTCTCCTCCTGTTGACACTTTTCTGCTCTTCTTGTTTCTCAAGTTGGCCGAACCAATCCCTTCTCTCCCTCCTTTCTTTCTCATTCGAAGTTCCTCTTCTCACTTATCTAAAACCGAATTATCCTTCTCTCTGTTTCTTTTTTTGCAACTTTTCATCTCTGTCAACCTTAAGTATTCTTTCTTAATCTTGAATTAGGCCAAATATTAGTTATCTTTTCTTCTTCTTCTCTTCTGATTTGGTCAACACTTGATTGCTGATTCTTGATTGATTCTCTTCCTCCCCATCTGCTTTAATCCACATCGTCAAAGGTTTGTTGGTTCTGTAGCCGAATATACCCTGTCCTTGTAACCAAATATTAATCTTTCCTTCATCTGTTGCTCCAGCCTCTGAAGTGCCGAATCTGTTCTTCTCTTGAGGGTTGTCTGAGTTCAATTTATCTATTGGTCGGTTATTAGAGGTAGGTGGTTTGTGCTTTCAATCATTGACCGAATGCTAGCTCTCTTGTTGGCCGTGTGTTTCCCTTAGGTTAGTATTTGATTAACCTTGGTTATTAGATATTGATGCTTAATAATGGTTGTGGTATAGATAAACCACAAAGAGGTGAGATCGATTCATAATCAAACGGCTTAGGAGGTATAAGCTGATTCAGTTAAGGTAGGTATTAATCTTGGGTTCGACTTCTGTATTAGAAAGGCTTATTAAATCTTATTAATAGAATGGCTAACCAAATACCTTAATCGAATATAGGTTCTACGCTCGTGGGCTACTGCATTTTTCTCCAACAAGGTGTGTACACACCACTCCAATTGTAGATCGGCAAATGCCGAAAAGCTGAAATGCCAAAAAGCCAAAAATATGGCAACGGTTGCCATACGAGCGCACGAACGCTCGTGTGGGAAAGTCGATACAATGATAGAGGCCACCATGAGCGGTTTCATGGTCATGGGCTGCATAATGTGTAACACCCCAAACTCGGTCAAAACGCTACGACCGAATCTGGCATGTCACAGGGAAGAAAACATTTTTGAGAACCGAGTTATTATCATGAGTTGGGAAAAATCTTTGATTTTATAGAAACAGAGTTTGTATTGAGTGATCATTTGAAAACAATCTTGAATCTTAGCTTGAAAAGTTGAGTTGCCTTGTTATTAAAAACCCGAATGTTAAATTACTCAATTGTAAAATCTTGAAAATCCCGAAGTTCTTTAAATTTTGGAAATCACCCATTTCGAAACCGTAATAAACGTGTCTTAATATTCTGATAGAGTAGAAGAAAATTTATAAACAAGTAAAAACCAAACCAACGGTTAAATGGCCTTATTACATTACCCAAAATCCAAATTAAAGAAAAATAACTCCAAATTAACTATTAAAGTAAAATCAAAAATATTATGCATGGCCACCTCGAGTCCACCTCGGCTCCGTATCCGCAGTCTAAGGATTACCTGCAAAGATTAGCGGAAGGGGTGAGTCACCGAGACTCAGTGTGTAAATCCCTGTCCAAAAGATATTAGGCCCTCACACAGATTCATATGCAAAGTAAGTATGCCATGCAACCCAACCAACCTAGGCATCCATCCGTATCTCATGTGTCTACCCAACATTTGTGGCACCTAGCCACTGGTGGTACCTAACCACTAGTGACAAAAGTCACAAATAATCATATGTGGGGCCAACCCACTTGTGGTACCTAACTACTGGTGACAATCCCTTATATCAATATGTGGGGCCAACCCACTGTGGTACCAAACCACTGGGACGAGTCACAGAAATAAGATATATGTGGTACCTAACCACTGGTGGTTCCAAACCACTGAGACTTAGTCACAAATTGATAATATGTGGGGCCAACCCACTTGTGGTACCTAACCACTGGTGACAGTCTGAAAAGATCATGTTTCCTCCCTCTTCTCATCGTATCCCATTTTCATGTACATGCTTTACATTATGGTATGATCATGCTTAATGATTAATTAACATGGCACATTCAGGTTTCCATATATGCATTTATTGATAGCAAAACATAATAGACTTACCCGGAGTCCTCGCTCTTACCCACAAGGGTATTTTAGTGACCCAGAACGTCACTTCGGCTTTCAGACATACTAACAACTAACAAAATAACATATGAAGTGTGTGAGAGTTACACACCTGATAACACGTAATATCACGCTCTCTACGTCGATAATATCGCTAATTGAAACCACAGCTATCTACCTATGATTCTGTTCAGAAGCCGACCCACAACCCGGTGGCCAATCCCGAACTACTGACACTGCTCGCTTCTTAAACTTAGGGGCTGGGTTTACGGGTCCAACCCCCTCCTTAGAATTACTGGAATTCGAGTCCATGGAACAAATCTTGGTCAGAAGACCGAGTTAAAACATAGGCTAAATGTGAATAGATTAACACGTTAGCAGAAAAGATCTCCTTACTTAGATCGACAAAAGCCGAAGCTTTAGGCTTGATCCACAAGTCAAGCGAATCCCGAAAGTCTCCAAAGGAATGCGACACCCCCTTCCAGCTACATTTGGCCAAGCCCCCAAACATTAGGCCAATTAGCCATTCGGCTTTGGCTCCCCAAACTGAAAGAGAAGATAAAGATACAGAAGAAATCGCCACTAACCTTAACACAGGAGATCCAGTTATCACCTAAGAGGATTCGGCACTAGCACGATAGAGAGAGAGAAGATTCGGCAAGCGGGAAGAATATGAAAGAGCCGAAAAAGAACTACCAATGGAACTTAGGAGTTTTCAGTTTTAGAAGTGATCAAAAGAAAAGATGAAGAAGAGAAGGCCAAGAAGATTAGGTTTGTAGAGAGAAATCAGGGAAGAGAACTTTGGATGGGGATATTCGGCTATTGCACAGAGAATGAAGATGAGAATGGAGTTAGGGGTTTTCGGCTTTGAAATAGAAAAAGGAAAAAGAAGAAAAGATGAATAATAGATGCAGTTATGGTGCTCAAAGGAAAACGAAGAAAAGGGAAAAAGGGTTTCGGCTTTCAGAGAGAATAAGAAGAAGAAGAAGAAGAAGAAGAAGAAAGAATCATGGAGAGTGTGAGTCAAGAGAATTTCGGCAATAGTGAGAGATTTGTGTTTCAGAGAAAAGAAAATAAGAAGAGAAATAAAACTCAAAAGAAAAAGAACCCACTTGGACACCTTAGACACTTTCGGCACAAGGCAAAACAAACCACATTCGGCACCTACCTCTCAAACCCGAAATTTTCACAAAAATGACACTACAGGGTCCTATGGCCAATGTAAATTTCGGCACACTCCAACATAGGCCAAACCAATCCCCCCTCCTACACCAAACATTTGAATTTCGGCCACCACTTACACCCCTTGCTCAATCCCTTGTTTTTCTCCTTAATTTTCTCCTGATCACACATTCAAACTTGTTTGAATAATTCAAACTCCTTGAATTGCTCTCTTCCACTTATTCAAAGATATTGACCCATTCAACACTCATCCACCAGAGTCCATGCTGAGTGCAACTCTCCCTTGCCTTGGCGTCAAAAAGAAATCCCCAAAAGGGAATTCCCGCAGCTCGAACCAAGTCCCTCCAGCTTCCCTGAGGCGCCACTTAGAAGTGGCGCCTCCTTGCCACTTTGCTAAGGCACTCCTTTGTGTCATCCAACACAAACAATATCCCTTAAGGCCCAATTCAGCTAGCTTCCTAAAAGTGCTCAAAAGCAAATTTTCACCAAGACTCAAACACCCCTAACTCATTCCTGGACCCTAAAGTACCCTAAACTAGCATGTCAAACATAGTATTCACATACAAACACATAAAATGCAAAGGCCCTGATTTAGGATGTTACAGTTCTACCCCCCTTAAAATAATTTTGGCCTCGAAATTACCTGGTCAAAAGAGTTGAGGGTATTGCGCCGCATAACACCCTCTCGGCTCCCACGTGGCTTCTTACGATCCATGGTTCCGCCACAACACCTTCACCAAAGGTACCGATTTCCTCGCAAATACTTTGACATCCCGATCTAAGATCTCGCTGACCGGTTCCTCCTCAAAAGATAAGTCTGGGGCTTACTTCTCTCGGCACAACATGAGACGGATCCGAACGATAGCGTCTAAGCATAGAGACGCGTGAAATACGTCATGGATCGACTCAACTCAAGGTAACTCGAGTGATAGGCTCTTTGGTCCCACACGCTTCAACACCCGATAAGGCCCGATAAACACGGGGCTCAACTTGCCCTTCCGACCAAATCTCAAGACCTTCTTCCACTGCGACACCTTTAAGAAAACCTTGTCACCCATCGCAAATTCTATATCTTTCCGCTTAAGATCGGCGATAGGACTTACGCTGTCCCAGCTTCCTTCAATCGAGTTCGAATTAGCTTAACCTTGTCTTCCATTTCAGCAACCAACTCTGGACCCAACAACTGACGCTCACCCAACTCTGTCCAACACGTAGGTGTGCGACACTTCCGACCATATAACGCTTCATACGGCGCCAACTGAATACTCGACTGGTAGCTATTGTTATATGCGAATTCCGCCAACGGTAGAAATTCTTCCCAACTACCTTTGAAGTCTAAGACACAGCCCCTCAACATATCCTCCAGAATCTGAATTAGCCTCTCCGATTGCCCATCAGACTATGGATGAAACGTTATACTGAAATCCAACTTTGTACCCAAAGCTTGATGCCACGCCTTCCAAAATCTTGACGTGAACCTAGGGTCCCTGTCTGAGATGATAGACACTGGTACCCCATGCAACCTTACAATCTCCGCTATATAAAATCTAGCAAACTTCTGAAGAGAGTAATCCACACGCACAGGTATGAAATGAGCCGACTTTGTCAACCGGTCAACTATTACCCAAACCGAGTCCTTCTTAGTAGGCGTAAGGGGTAGCCCACTAACAAAGTCCATGGTGATCCTTTCCCACTTCCATCATGAATCTTGACCGGTTGCAACAACCCCGAAGGCAACGATGTTCTCGCCTTTACCTGCTGACACGTCAAACACTTACCCACAAATTCAGTTACCTCTCGCTTTAAACCCGGCCACCAAAACTGTTCCCGCAAATCCCGATACATCTTACTACCTCCCGGATGCATAGCGTATGGACTGCTATGTGCTTCCTGAAGAATCTTCTGCCTCAACTCTACATCTTTTGGCATGCAAACCTTCCCATGGAAACATAAAACTCCATCGCTGTTCAAGCTATACCCCTCTAATCCACCATTTTGCACTTGCAAAAATCGAGCGCTCAAGACATCATTTACTAGTTGTTTCTCCTTAACCTGATTTACCCATGTCGGCTTCACTTGCAGTTCCGCTATCAAACTTTCGTCATCATACAAACTAAGGTGGGCAAACATTGCTCTCAAGTCTGATACAACCTTACGGCTCAACGCATCTGCCACTACGTTAGCCTTACCTGGATGATACTCAATCGAGTAATCATAATCCTTCAACAGCTCGATCCACCTTCGCTGCCTTAAATTTAACTCCTTCTGAGTAAGGAGGTATTTCAAACTCTTGTGATCCGTGTAAACAATAGACTTCTCCCCATGCAAGTAATGTCTACAGATTTTCAGGGTGAAAACCACTACAGCTAGCTCCAGGTCATGCGTCAGATAATTCACTTCGTGAGGCCTCAACTGTCGAGACGCATACGCTACTACCTTCCCCTCTTGCATCAGCACACATCCTAACCCTGTATGCGATGCATCACAATAGACAGTAAACTCTTTCCCCGCTTCAGGCTAAATCAACACCGGAGCTTCCGTCAAAATCCTCTTTAACTTCTCAAAACTTCCTTGTTGTTTGTCAGACCACACAAACGGAACCCCTTTCCTTAACAACTTGGTCAACGGTGCTGCAATCAAAGAAAACCCTTCCACAAACCTTCTGTAATACCCCGCTAGACCAAGAAAACTCCGAATCTCTGCCACAGACTTAGGTGGTTTCCAATCCAACACAGCTTCAATCTTTCGAGGGTCCACCCTAATTCCCTCAGCTGACACCACATGACCGAAAAGGTAACTTCCCTTAGCCAGAAATCGCACTTACTAAACTTTGCGAATAACTGCTTCTCCCTCAGAATTTGCAAAACCACACGAAGATGTGCATCATGCTCCTCCTTGGACTTCGAGTACACCAGAATATCATCTATAAACACTACGACGAACCGATCCAGATACGGTTGAAAAACCCGATTCATCATATCCATAAACGCTGCTTGTGCATTGGTCAATCCAAACGGCATCACCAAGAATTTGTAGTGACCATAGCGAGTACGAAACGCCGTCTTATGAATATCCACCTCCTGACCTTAAGCTGGTGATACCCCGACCTCAGATCTATTTTGGAAAAGACTGATGCTCCCTTAAGTTGGTCAAACAGGTTGTCTATCCTCGGCAACGGATACTTATTCTTGATCGTCAACTTATTCAACTGACGGTAATCAATACACATTCGTGATCCGTCCTTCTTCTTAACAAAAAGTACGGGTGCTCCCCAAGGCGATACACTCGGCCGGATAAAACCCCGGTCTAACAACTCCTGAATTTGCACTTTTAGCTCCACTAACTCCTTCAGTGCCATTCTATATGGGGCAATAGACACTGGCGCTGTTCCGGGCAGAAGGTCAATACCAAACTCAACCTCGCGATCTGGAGGCAATCACGGAAGCTCTTCTGGAAAAACATTAGAAAATTCCTTTACCGTTCGGACATCCCCCACAGTTGATTCCTTAACCTCCAAAGCACAAACATAAGCCACAAACGCCTTACATCCTTTCCTCACCATTTTCCCTGCCTTCAAAGCGGATACCACATTAGATAGGTAGTTCCTTCTCTCACCTATCACCACCACCTCTTCACCCTCGACAGTTCTCAACACCATGCGCTTGGCTGGACAGTCCAAACTTGCTTGATATTTTATAACCAATCCATACCTAAGATCAAATTGAACTCCCCAAATGGCAGTTCCATCAGATCAGCCGGAAACACTACCCCTTGAAGTTTTAGGGGTACATCCTTATACAGTTTATTCACTACTACAGAGTGACCTAGAGGGCTAATTACAGTCATCTCCCTAGAAGAAGTCTCATAGTCTAAGTTTAGAGTTCCCACTATAGTACTAGCAACATAAGAGTGCGTCGAACCAATATCAATCAAGGCAGTATAAGGCAACCCATAAATTAAGAACGTACCGGTTATGACATCCGGTGTGTCGCCCTCCTCTCGACGCCTAGCCACATAGACCAACCCAGGCTGTCTTGCATCCGTATTCCTAGCACCTCTGCCCGGTGCTCCACGGCCTCGACCGAAACCATTACCCCCTCTGGCTGGACCACGACCCCTCTGTGGTTGCTGACCATCTCTTCTGTATTGTGCACGTCCTTGACCCTCAGACAGTGTCCTAACTGGCCCCCGTGGGCAATCCCTTATCCGGTGGTACATCGACCCACACTCGAAGCATCCTCTGTTACCTGTCCAACACTCTCCCGAATGAAACTTCCCGTATCGAGAGCACATGCGGTGCCCATCGAGCGGCGAAGAGCTTCACTGGGCCGACTCGGCCGCCTAATCTAGCCCTTTTCTCGAAACCCCAGCAGACCACGATGGCCCAAAACTCCTTTTATTCTTATTTACGTCCCGATCTTTGTTTCTCGGTCGCCTCACCTCCTCGGCTATCTTGGCCTTTTCCACAAGGACAAAGAAATTCCCTCTCTCGCTGTGGAGCAATCAACACCCGCAGCTCATCTCTCAACCCGTCCTCAAACCTAACACAGCGCTCATGGTCCGTAGCCACAATACTCTAGGCATAACGGCTTAACCGTAAGAATTCTGCCTCGTACTCGGACACCGACTTACTCCCCTGATTCAGATTCAAAAATGCCTTACGCTGTGCATCTACATAACTAGACCCGACATGCTTCCTCTGAAATGCCGCTTTGAAGAAATCCCAGGTGATATCATCAGCCATCGCACCATCCCTGACCGTGAGCCACCACTGATAGGATTCGTCCCGAAGAAGAGACACGATCCCTTTCAACTTCCCCTCAGCCGTGAAGTCAAGATCATCCATTATGTGCTCAGTCGCCTCTAACCAGTATTCAGCTGCGTTGGGGGCTATACTAGAAACACCCCTAAACACTTCCACTCCATTGGCTCGGAGTCGTTCAGACACTGATTTTCGAACCCCCGTACCCATGCCTGCTCCAGCAACTCTCTCTAAGACCCATAGCATCGCTTGAGACACCGCGTCGTCTCCACCCGTTTGGTCCTGAAACTCCGGTTCCACTGCTGGCGGTGACGGCACCTCATTCTTCGACCCATGGCGGACCCTCACCGGTTCCGATACATGAGCAATCCTACCCTACCACGACCACGTCACGTTACGCCCACGTCTCCGAGTGCTCATGACTAACATTCACGATTTAATCTGATTTAGAAAAATTTTATGAATTAGCTTCCTCCACTGTTTATTACAGAACTGTCTTATGAGTATATATTCAGAGTAATTTTTCCGCGAGTACGTACATTCCTACAAGCTTCAATCTCTAAAGTAGGGTTTTCTAATACTAGTTATCCTATCTCGATACAATCATAGCACAAAACAATTAAATCATACAATCAATAATTAGAAAACTTACCGTCGCGGATCGGTGCCGGAGACTCAGGTGCCATGCTTCCCAAAAACATTTATTTCATCGAAACCATTTTGCAAACCCTCTATTGAAGAATAATTTGGGCCTTATACCCACAGCTGAGCTTTTGAACTTGGCTCTGATACCACAATTGTAACACCCCAAACCCGGTCAAAACACTACGACCGAATCTGGCATGTCACAGGGAAGAAAACATTTTTGAGAACTGATTTATTGTCATGAGTTGGGAAAAATCTTTGATTTTATAGAAATAGAGTTTGTATTGAGTGATCATTTGAAAACAATCTTGAATCTTAGCTTGAAAAGTTGAGTTGCCTTGTTATTAAAAACCCGAATGTTAAATTACTCAATTGTAAAATCTTAAAAATCCCAAAGTTCTTTAAATTTTGGAAATCACCCATTTCGAAACCGTATTAAACGTGTCTTAATAATCTGATAGAGTAGAAGAAAATTTATGAACAAGTAAAAACCAAACCAACGGTTAAATGGCCTTATTACATTACCCAAAATCCAAATTAAAGAAAAATAACTCCAAATTAACTATTAAAGTAAAATCCAAAATATTATGCATGGCCACCTCGAGTCCACCTCAGCTCCATATCCGCAGTCTAAAGATTACCTGCAAAGATTAGCGGAAGGGGTGAGTCACCGAGACTCAGTGTGTAAATCCCTGTCCAAAAGATATTAGGCCCTCACACAGATTCATATGCAAAGTAAGTATGCCATGCAACCCAACCAACCTAGGCATCCATCCGTATCTCCTGTGTCTACCCAACATTTGTGGCACCTAGCCACTGGTGGTACCTAACCACTAGTGAAAAAAGTCACAAATAATCATATGTGGGGCCAACCCACTTGTGGTACCTAACCACTGGTGACAATCCCTTATATCAATATGTGGGGCCAACCCACTGTGGTACCAAACCACTAGGACGAGTCACAAAAATAAGATATATGTGGTACCTAACCACTGGTGGTTCCAAACCACTGAGACTTAGTCACAAATTGATAATATGTGGGGCCAACCTCCTTGTGGTACCTAACCACTGGTGACAGTCTGAAAAGATCATGTTTCCTCCCTCTTCTCATCGTATCCCATTTTCATGTACATGCTTTACATTATGGTATGATCATGCTTAACGATTAATTAACATGGCACATTCAGGTTTCCATATATGCATTTATTGATAGCAAAACATAATAGATCGACGAAGTCCTCGCTCTTACCCACAAGGGTATTTTAGTGACCTGAATGTCACTTGGCTTTCGGCCGACATACTAACAACTAACAAAATAACATATGAAGTGTGTGAGAGTTACACACCTGATAACACGTAATATCACGCTCTCTACGTCGACACTATCACTAATCGAAACCATAGCTATCTACCTACAATTCTGTTTAGAAGCCGACCCACAACTCGGTGGCCAATCTGAATCACGACATTTGCTCACTTCTTAAACTTAGGGTGGGTTTACGGGTCCAACCCCTTCCTTAGAATTGCTAGCATTCGAGCCCATGGAATAAATCTTGGTCAGAAGACCGAGTTAACACATATGGTAAATGTGAATAGATTAACACGTTAGAAGAAAAGATCTCCTTACTTAGATCGACAAAAGTCGAAGCTTTAGTCTTGATCCACAAGTCAAGCGAATCCCGAAAGTTTCTAAAGGAATACGACACCCCCTTCCACCTACATTCGGCCAAGCCCCCAACCATTAGGCCAATTAGCCATTCGGCTTTGGCTCCCCAAACCGAAAGAGAAGATAAAGATACAGAAGAAATCGCCACTAGCCTTAACACAGGAGATCCAGTTATCACCTAAGAGGATTCGGCACTAGCACAGTAGAAGAGAAGATTCGGCAAAGCGGGGAAGAATATGAAAGAGCCGAAAAAGAACTACCAATGGAACTTAGGAGTTTTTGGTTTTAGAAGTGATCAAAAGAAAAGATAAAGAAGAGAAGGCCATGAAGATTTGGTTTGTAGAGAGAAATTAGGGAAGAGAACTTTGGATGGGGATATTCGGCTATTGCACAGAGAATGAAGATGAGAATGGAGTTAGGGGTTGTCGGCTTTGAAATAGAAAAAGGAAAAAGAAGAAAAGATGAATAATAGATACGGTTATGGTGCTCAAAGGAAAACAAAGAAAAGGGAAAAAAGGTTTCGGCTTTCAGAGAGAACAAGAAGAAGAAGAAGAAGAAAGAATCATGGAGAGTGTGAGTCAAGAGAATTTCGGCAATAGTGAGAGATTTGTGTTTCAGAGAAAAGAAAATAAGAAGAGAAATAAAACTCAAAAGAAAAAGAACCCACTTGGACACCTTAGACACTTTCGGCACAAGGCAAAACAAACCACATTCGGCACCTACCTCCCAAACCCGAAATTTGCACAAAAATGACACTCTGAGGTCCTATGGCCAATGTAAATTTCGGCACACTCCAACATAGGCCAAACCGATCCCCCCTCCTACACCAAACATTTGAATTTCGGCCACCACTTACACCCCTTGCTCAATCCCTTGTTTTTCTCCTTAATTTTCTCCTGATCACACATTCAAACTTGTTTGAATAATTCAAACTCCTTGAATTGCTCTCTTCCACTTATTCAAAGATATTGACCCATTCAACACTCATCCACCGAGTCCATGCTGAGTGCAACTCTCCCTTGCCTTAGGCGTCAAAAAGAAATCCCCAAAAGGAATTCCATGACTCGAACCAAGTCCCTCCAGCCTTCCCCGAGGCGTCACTTCCTGATCTCTAAGTGGCGCCTCCTTGCCACTTTGCTAAGGCACTCCTTTGTGTCATCCAACACAAACAATATCCCTTAAGGCCCAATTCAGCTAGCTTCCCTAAAAGTGCTCAAAAAGCAAATTTTCACCAAGACTCCGGCTTACCCCTAACTCATTCCTGGACCCTAAAGTACCCTAAACTAGCATGTCAAACATAGTATTCACATACAAACACATAAAATGCAAAGGCCCTGATTTAGGATGTTACATAATGGGCCTTGGGCCCATTCGCACTGTTGACCGAAATACCCCATAGGGTAAATGGCCGTTATGCCCCTGAAGGGTAAAATGACTAAAATTACCCTACATGTTATATGATTGTTATTGTATGCCATTTATGGTGCGTTTGCAATCATGTGATATTATTCTGCATGTGGGATGGGATCATTGATTTGGAGGAAGTATATGATTTGTTAGGGTCGCATGGTCGCTTGACGACTGTGGATCCACCGATGGCTTTAAGTCGATTACGTGATTGGCAGCTCTGCTGCAATATTGGTTAGTGCCGCAACCGGTGCTACATAAGGAGTGTAGGGATGGGTGGGTCGATTAAATCCCCACAAGAGTGCAGGGTTGGACAGGAGACGGAGTGCAGGGTTGGTTTGGGTATTCATGCATTGCATATACTGATTCTGATATTGAGATGGGCTTAGGCCCAGATAGATGTGATATGTGACATTTGTTATGGGCTAAGGCCCAACTGAGGTTATTATGGGCTAAGGCCCAAATGCCACCGTTACTGTGTTGGGCTTAGGCCCATATTGGTTACTGTAATGGGCTTAGGCCCGGATTGATGTGATGCATGCTTTATCATCGATGAGGGTTGTACACACTGAGTTTTCGTAAACTCACCCCCTCTTTTTAATTTTTCAGGTAATCCTCAGTAAGCGGTTCGACGTACTGGAGGACTCGGAGGTGGCCACACTATGAATAGCTTTAAATTTTAGTAGTCTAGTTTACCTTACTTAAACCGCTTTCTTATTGGGTTGTAATAAGGCCTCTTTTAATTTCTGGTTTTTAATTTGGGATTTTTTTAGTTATTACGTTTCCTATCTGTTAAAACTGGATCGCGGTTTTCCAAAATAATAACTGTTTTCAAAACACTACGCTTTTACAATTTAATCTTTAAACATCACGTTTTCGTAAATCAGTTACTTTTAAACTTAGCTTCCGTAACTGAAAAGAAATTTTGGGAATAAACTTAATAATTTCTCTATGCACCATGTTTTAAATAATAATAAATAAACTAACGGAACGGGGATTTTACTCAAGCTTTTAATTAAGAAGGGTTTTCAATGAGAACATGGTTTTCGAAAAACACTTCAATGTGACACGCCAGATTCGGGCCTAACTTCTTGGCCGGTTTGGGGTGTTACAAAATATATTTGCATTTTTTAGGATATTTTTAGAACATTGCATAACAAAGCTTGGATTGTGCTATAAATGCTATTATTTGTTACTTTTATTAATGGGGAAGAAAGGTGTTGGTTGTGGTTGGTAGCAAGTGCAAGATGAAGAAGAGAAGAAAGAAAAGATTAGGAAAATGAAGGAAGTGAAATATTGCCATGGAAAAATATTGGTAGATTACCAACAGGAATGACATAGAAATTCCAGGATGATGACACAACACTCAGTCCACGTCACTCTCAGCCAGTTGTACTTGTACCAGATAAACCACCCTGAAAAAGAGGAAGCAAAAGGTGTGTGCTGAGAGGGAGGGGCCTACCCTATAAAGAAGGAAAGAGAAAAGAAAAGAAGAAAGGATTTTTAGAGAGAAAGGAATTAGAAAGTGAAATCTACCTTGGGTTTTGCATCAAATCTCATTATTAAAGTGAAAGCTGGAGTAGCGAGAGCTTCATGCAGTTCTGCCATTTTTTTTCTGATTTGAACTTTTCTATTCGTAAACTTAAATGATAATGTGGAATGGTTTTGTTTTGGATTTAAAAGCCCAATCTATGAGCTAAATCTCATTGGGTTGGAATTATTTGGGTTAATTTTTATTATCTTTAATGCCCATGGTATGATTTTGAGTATATTACTGTTTAATTAGATTTGTGATTATTTTAAATACATGCATGCAAGCTCTAGACATAGATGATTGTATGGTATGTTAGTAGATCTGATTTAATTATGAAAAGATTAAATAGATTGGATTATTATCAGTTGATACAGACAAGTATTCAAAAGAATATTTACAGCACTCTAGACATAGAAGTTGCGATCTATACAGGGAAAGGAATAGTAGTCTTGATAACATTCTTGAGTTCTGTAGACATAGAAAAAAAAACTCAAAATGGTAGCTCAAAGTCTGGCTTTCAAAAGAACCAGACTGCAGTAGTGAATCCCTAAGCAGTAGAATGGTCAAGATTTTTCCATGGCATTATTATGGTATAAGAATAAAGCCTGATTAATTCCAACCTTTATCATTCAATAGTACAAATCCTCCCTACTTATTCTTTGAAAATTGCCACAGCATTTCAATTGCCCTAGTATTTTTTTTCATTCATAATTGATTTTATTAATCCATCCATTAAATCTCTTCATCAATTTTTCATCTCTTTCTTTTACACAGTTTAATTAGTAAATTTCATAAGTAATAGCATAACCAATTATTTTAATCAATTTTGATCCCTGTGGAGATGATAGTCACTCATCACTTTATTACTTGATTCGATGTGTATACTTGCACATTTGCATTACACATTCACACGCGACAGTAGGGTTTTAATTTTTAGGAGTAGACGAATTTAGGAAAATTAAATGTGTTTCTTATTATTAGGGATTTGTATTCTTAATTGTTGAATTGAATATTTCTTTAGTGCATTGTACTAATCTCTTTAAGGAAGATTTAAATTTGTTTTTAGTATTAAGAATGAATATAAAATTTATAGTTGTCTTGTAGTTTGTTCAAACTTTCTATGTAGAAACCTAATGCAGAGAAGACATAACAATTTGAGCTATTAACGAACAAAAGAGAAAGCACCCACCATTAGTAGTTGGAACGACCATGATCAATTGGGTAATTTCTTTCCTTATCTTTTTATGGGATACACATTGAGGACAATGTGTTAACTAAAGTGTGGGGGGGGGTAATATAGAAAATTTGTTTTTACGCTTTTCTTTGATTTTTCTTGTCTTATGTGTGCTTGAGCTTATAGAAATACAAGTGATTTGTTAGGAACATGTACATAGGTTACCCATGTTTACAAATAAATTTGGCATGATGATAGGTGATTTTAAATTATTGATCATTAGACTACTAAGTTCTATATGTTACACTGTAAATAGGCTTTAAGCAATCAATTGTGCCAAATGATATAGAAAATACAAGGAAACGAGTATGCTAGTATGAATGATAAATGGTTGAATTTGAGTTTGTTTGGTTGATTAAATTTATGCATGTTGAGATATTAAGGGATAACCTAAGGCATTATTTGGTACATACCCAAATCCAAAAAGCTGACCTATATTTATCCACCTTTAGTACCAATTTTTGAGCCTGTAACACTTCTTGATGAACCTTATTACAAAACCTGAGCCTAAAACGTTAATTTGTATTTTCCTTTTTTTTCTTTTTTTTTGGTCCTAAACTGCATGACTATAGACGTCTGGCCATACATATTGAGGGTTAAGTAGATACATCACGGCGGAGTTTGTAAAAACATAGTGGAATAGGCAAGATTGGTGTGATATGGTAACTATAGGTTAGCCTGAAAGTGCAAAACAAAAGAAAAATTCAAAAAGAAAAGTAATACGAGAAGAAAAAGTTCTTCAAAAATAAAAAGCTTTAATGAGTGAGATAAATTGAAAAAAAAAGTGACAAAGTCATTAGAATAAGAAAAACTCATTCATTAGTACACAAAAACTCATAGGCTAGCTATAGTTACTATGTTATGCTATGATTTCCTATATGGAGAAACAAGGAAGGTGAGAGAAGAAGAAATAAGGTGGTGCGTGGGTAAGGAACAATAAGGGGGAAGAATAGGGATCGGTATGATGTGACAAACTATTTTCGTGTTTATAACCCTTTTGATGTTTACTATTTTTGAATTTCATACCTGTCCTAAGCTTCAGAACATTACAAGTCGAAAAGTCTTATGTGACCTAAATATCCATATGCGTGAATGAACATCATATTAAATAATCACATAAACGACAATTTGTATTCTGCTCAGATAATCAAATTACTTGTACAATTTATTAATGGATCCTACAGGTGAGACCCTTAATGTTTGTATACTTTGTATTATACTAAACTTAGATGTTTGCGGTCAAAAGTGGTAAGTAAATTATTCATCATGTTTAAGTTGTTCGTGAATATGAAATACCTAGTCATGTGATCCAAAGCCAATGCGTGTATGATATTTTCTCAAGGGATATCTTTTCTTTTACTTGTTTTCGTTTGTGTTGCCTGAGGACAAGTAATGACTTAAGTGTGCAAGAGTTTGATCTGTCGTAATTCAATGTAGTGGATTAAACTAATTTCCGCACTTTAGGAGCTTGAAAACAAGCATTTCTATTAGGTTTTAGTTATATTTTTTTAAGTCTTCATTAAGTTAATAAAATGTGCAAATTGAGCCTTTTATTGACCTTAGGGGCCGAATGAGGCCTAAGGGTGAGCTAATGAACTTTGTAAGTGTGCAGGAGACCATTAGAATGTGTAATAAATAGATTTTAGTCGCTATGTAGCAACACAGAATGATCAATGTCACAACATAGGGAGCAAAATGGAGAAATCACGAGACTACGTTCGATGTCGCGACATAGCTTAAGGGTGTCATGACATACCCCTGGAGATATCCTAGGAGGAGTATATGGACTCCTTTATCACGACATAGGTCCTAGTGTGTCGCAACATTGACTCTGGACAGAATTAAACACAATCAAACTTAAAGATCGGAAACATTAGCTAACCTAGGTTTAAGGACCACGCCCACCTGAAATCTATAAATAAGCTCCTTTGTCACATGCTATGGGGACCCCATCCCTTAGTTTAGTTTTATACTTTTAAATTCTAGTTTAGATTTTCCTTCTTTTAGGTTTTTAGATTTATTTTCAAGTTGTTCTTGTTTTATCAAGAGATCTGATTTGTGAAGACATTCAAACTTTGTGGATCCATATTCATCTTTAATACAAATCAAGCATTTTCCTAAACTCTACACTTAAATTCATTTTTCATGTTCTCTATTTAAATCAATTCCATATTGTTTATGAAAACCATGAGGAACTAATCCCTCTATGGGGGATTAATGAGTTGAGGTATAATCTGTTAACTATTTTATAGGGTTACTCAACGAATCAGCTGTTTGGGAAAGAAAACCTAAACCCTAGGCCTAACAACCCTAGGCCTAACAACCCTAGGAAGTCATCAAGGTAGGATATAACCCGAAATTGGTATGGCCTATCCGTGAACACCTTCACCCGAAACCGGTCTAGACTGTGAGATCAAAAGATAAATAGTCCTTGATGACTCGTTATTTGAGTGGAAGATCAAAATATCCTGCTGGGATAGCGACTAGTTGATTCACGAGGAACCTGAAGTGACAGTTGATGGGGATTACTAAAACGACCTAATCACCCATAATCAGATTTGATTTATTCTATTCTTTGATCCCTTGAATTTTATTTCTTTATGTTTTTTTTATTTTATTATTATAAAAATATTAAAAACACTTTTATTTTACTTTCATGCTATAACTAAATTAAATTACTAATTAGATCTTTCGGTGTTTAGGTTAAAATTGATCTAGCACTCGCCTCATTTAGGTACAATCCTCGGAGTACTCACTCCGTTGTAACTATATTACAACTGGAGTCATATACTTGCGAATACTACCTAATTTATCTATATCTTTTACTGCAGTATTCACACTCTAGATGTTAGTATGCCTGGAGGATGTCAACTAAGCCAAACAGATAACTTCGCAACTATATAGCTTAATCTCGGATCCACCAAACTTGGGATGTGACATTTTTTTTCTAAAGTGGCTATTGATGTCTTCTCTATTCCTATTACAACCATTTCTTCCGAGGCTACATTTAGTACAAAGAGTCGCGTGATCGGTCCATATAGAGCTTCATTACTTCTAGAAATAGTACAAATGTTGATTTTCACAATAGAGTGGTGTAGGTCCACTTATGGAGTGAAGAGAATGAACAAAGTAAGGATAATTATCTTATTTTTATATTTTTATATTTCTCTTATCATTTTGAATATTTTTTATCTAATTACAATGTAATATACTCATATTTCCAATTTATTGATGAAGACCTTCCAAAACAAATGCTTATGAATTTTAATAGTTTTTACTTTGATAATTATAATGATTGTGTTCGAAATGTTTTGTGGTGGTTTTGGAATAAAATAAAAAACTTATGGAGAAGGGCATGTCACATGGAATAGGAAAATGGTTCATAAAGACAACTTCGTTGTTTACTTTGTAGTAGTTATGAACTTGTGAAAATCTATTTGCTATGACTTTGAGACTTTTTAATGGTGTTTGCATTTGTTTTGTTTTATGTATAAACTTTGAATATAACTTTTTTGGATTGTGAGACATTTGACTTTGAACATAGTAGTTTTGTAACACCCCTAACCTGTATCCGTCACCGGATTAGGGTTAAAGGTATTACCAGACAGATCGGAAACTTTTACAGACATTTCATAAAACAAGTCATCAATTGCAATCACAGTTTCCCTTAGATAGGTCACCGAGACCTTAAGCATGCTTTAGAGAAGGGTCGGGACTAAACCGAACCCATACGGAAATTCTCAAAAATTTAAAACTTTTTGAACACTGCAGAGGTCACACGCCCGTGCAGTCAGGCCTTGTGCCGTCCACGGCAATTAGACACACCCATGTGTCCTGGCCATGCCAAAACAGAGCATGTATACTGACTTATTCCCATGGCCACCAGGCACGCCTGTGTACCATGGCTGTGTACTCTTAGGCTAGATACTGACTTATTCACACGGCCACCAGGCACGTCCGTGTACCACGGCCGTGCACACTTGGGTTAGCTACTGACTTAATACCACGGTCACTAGGCACGCCCGTGTGCCATAACCGTGTGTGCATAACAGGCCATTTGCAAGGCCAATATGCCACCCACACTAGGGTCATACCTACAAGCATAAACAAGCCTATTTCCACAATCAAATGACAACCAAAAACACACCAAATGGTCATCATATTATTCCATTCAATCTCATTTCTAGACATGCTAATTTGTACAATCAACTCCCATGTCAATCCAAGTATAATTCAACCATAACCTCATTAAATCACTAAGGCATCAATTCATCCATAAGCTTACCATTTATAAAGTTATTTCATTGCCATCAAGCCGTACCAAAACATGCACCAAATACCATATTCACTCATGCACATTACCAACATTTAGCTAGCCAAATCACATGGCTATTTACATCTCAAACATATACCAAATCACTAGCCTATACATGCCATACTTAGTATATATATTTCCAAAAGGTACCAAAATGAGTTTGAGTAGTGTGATGTCAATCCTCGATGGTCCCCGAGCCTTCAGTAGCTTTGACGATCTATAAAACAGAGCAAACACACACAGAGTAAGCTTTCAAAAGCTTAGTAAGCCATATACAAATAAACTTAGCATAAAATGCATATAACCAATTTGATACAATAACATTATTGATTCTCATAACAAATTCATCACATATATTCTTTGGCTCATTTGCTTAGCCATATCTTACCATATTCTTCAACTCAAATATCACATATACACATGGCTCATTCAAGCATATCTTCACATATAATCTCATCATTTCAATATACATAATCATCTTAGTAAGTTCATAAAGATACTTACCTTTCATACACACTTAATGTACATATCAAACGTACCTGAAACGGATATACAAATCACACAGTCGTTCATATCTCGGATTTGCCCGTTGAACCGTTCGGAATTAAAAAGGATACGCGGATAGTCGGAAGCTCGTACAATGCCAACATCCCAGACGTGGTCTTACATGTAATCAGATATCGATGCCACTGTCCCAGATAGGGTCTTACACGAATCAAATACGATGCCAATGTCCCAGACATGGTCTTACACGTAATTCTCATATCGATGCCAACGTCCCAAACGTGGTCTTACACGTAATTTCTCATATCGATGCCAACGTCCCAGACGTGATCTTATATAAAATCTCAAATCAACGCCAACATCCCAGACGTGGTCTTACATGATATCATAGAACGGACACCTATGTCATGACATATACTATCCTATCTATTCCTAGGTTCAAACGGGACTTCTCGGACATTGACACTATGTCGATTCTATCTCAGAATTCATGTATACATCATCTCATATGCATTCATCCTTATCAATAACCATAAGAACATATATAATTCAATACAAATACATTTATTTGTATATCGACTTACCTCGGATTCGGATGATTGATCGGATTCGGTTATTCGACTACTTTAGCTTTCCCGTGATCTAAATCCGTTTTCTTCAGTTCTTGATCTATACATATTCAAATTTAACCCTTTTATTCACTATCTCATTCATTTCAACCAAAGAACACATATTTAGGGTAATTTGCAAATTAGCCCTCACATTTCACATTTGGACAATTTAGTCCCTAATTCATAAAATCACAAATTACACAAAATTTCTATATACCCATGCTTAGCCGAATATTCATGTATCTCATACAAATCCATACATTTCATTTATTTCACAATTTAGCCCTAATTAGCTAAATTCATCAAAAATTCAAGAACAAAACATACTCATTAAACACATATCCTTCATTTAACACCAACACTCATCACAAACCTCACTATTTCATCAATGGCACATCTCATGAACATTATCAATTCTTCAAATTACAACATGGGTTTTGAAGTAAACGAAGCAACGATTTCGAAAACGTAGAAATTATCAAAAACCGAAGTCAAAACTTACCTTAATCAAGAAGACAAAGAGCCGAATGTTAGAAAGCTTCAAACTCTTTCTTTCTTTTGTGTTTTCAGTGGAAGGATGAATGAATTAATGCCCATTTTCATGTTTTGTTTTTATCAAAAGACTTTTTAATACATAAATAACATATTTACCCTTTTACTAAACATATATACATATAAACATTATGGGCATTTATGTCCTTTATCCATCCACTAACTTAATAGTGGTTTAATTTCCTCATAAGGCCTCCTCTTTTAAAAGCCACAACACATAGGTACTTTAACAATAGCATGCTAGTTTTGCATTTAATGCAATTTAATCCTTTAATCAAATTAATCACTTAGACGGATAAATTAACTTACGAAACTTTAACACATGCTTAATCACATATCAGAGGCACAGAAAATAATATTAAAATATTATTCAGACTCAGATTTGTGGTCCCAAAACCACTGTTCCGACTAGGGTCTAAACCGGACTGTTACAATTCTCCCCCCTTAGGGATTTTCGTCCCCAAAAATCTTACCGTTTAACAAATTTGGATATTGCTGTCTCATTGATTTTTCATGCTCCCACGTAGCCTCTTCCACTCCGTGTCGATGCCACAACACTTTCACTAATGAAATTTTCTTGTTTCTCAACTATTTCACTTCACGAGCTAAGATTCGGATCGGCTCTTCTTCGTAAGTCATATCATATCAGATTTCAATTTTAGATGGAGCAATCACATGTGACGGATAGGATCGGTATCTATGGAGCATAGATACATGAAACACATTATGAATCTTTTCTAGCTCAGGTGGCAACAATAATCTGTACGCAACTGGCCCAATAGGCTCAATGATCTAATATGGCCCACTGAACCTCGGATTCAATTTGCCCTTATGTCCGAATCGGAGTACTTTCTTCCATGGAGACACTTCCAGAAGCACTTTATCACCAATTTTAAATTCTATATCTTTTCGTTTCAAGTTCGCATAAGACTTCTGACGATCAGATGTTGATTTCAGATGTCACGGATTACTTTTACTTTCTGTTCAGTATCTTTTATCAAATCAACCCCGTGTAGCTTATTTTCACTGAGTTCGGTCCAATACAGATGTGTTCAACATTTACGTCCATACAAAGCTTCATAAGGTGGCATTTAAATACTCGATTGAAAACTGTTGTTATATGCAAATTCAATTAATGGTAAGTAATGTTCCCACGTACCGTTAAACTCAAGGATGCAACATCTCAACATATCCTCAAGAATCTAAATAATCCGCTCGGACTGACCATCCGTTTGCGGGTGAAAAGCGGTACTGAAATGCAGTTTTGTACCCAAAGCTTCTTGTAGTTTCTTCCAGAACCGTGAAGTGAACCTCGGATCTCTATCTGACACAATGGATAATGGCACTCCGTGCAATCTCACAATATCAGAAATGTAAAGCTCAGCTAACTTATCAAGTGGATAACAAGATCTCACCGGAATAAAATGGGCAGATTTCGTCAAACGATCAACTACGACCTAAATCGCATCTTTCTTTCCCGGAGTTAAAGGCAAACCAGAAACATAGTCCATCGTCACTCTATCCCATTTCCACTCGAGATTCAAAATCGGTTATAACAAACCAGATGGAACCTGATGTTCAGCCTTAACTTGCTGACAGATTAAACATTTCGACACAAAGTCAGAAATGTCTCGTTTCATACCAGACCACCGATAATGTTGCTTCAGATCATGGTACATCTTTGTACTTCTCGGATGAACGGATAGACGACTATTATGAGCCTCACTCAAAAGCAACTGTAATAACTCAGAATTTCTCGGAACACATATATGATTTCAAAATCTCAAACAATCATCAACAAATCGAAATTCAGAGTCAAAATTCGGATCACACTGAGTTCGCTTTGCTAACAATTCGTTATCAACTTTCTGAGCTTCACATATTTTTTGTATAAACAACAGTTTCGCTTTCAGATCAGCTAACACTGAACTATCATCAGACAGATCTAATTGAGCATTCATAGCACGTAATGCACATAGTGACTTTCGACTCAATGCATCGGCAACTACATTAGCTTTACCCGGATGATAATCTATCACAAGCTCATAATCTTTCAACAACTCTAACCATCTTCTCTGACGCAGATTCAAATCTTTCTAGGTCATCAGATATTTCAAACTTTTATGATCCGAAAATACGTGACATTTCTCACCAAACAGATAATGACGCCATATCTTTAATGTAAATACAATCGCAGCTAACTCAAGATCGTGTGTCGGATAATTCTTTTCATGAGGCTTCAGTTATCTCGAGGCATAAGCTATTACTTTGCCGTCCTGCATCAGAACACATCCCAGACCATTCAATGAAGCATCACTGTATATTACAAACTCTTTGCCCAATTCTGGCTGTACTAACACTGGAGCTTCAGTTAACAGACTTTTCAGCTGACATTTATCAGACCATTCAAATCTAATATCTTTCTGAAGTAATCTAGTCAACGGAGTAGCTATCATCGAAAAGCCTTTTACGAATCTTTGATAATAACCAGCAAGTCTCAGAAAGCTTTGAACTTCAGACACATTTTTCTAAGGGTTCCAATCAAGAATAGCAGAAATCTTGCTCGGATCAACTCGTATTCCAGAGGCTGATACAATATGTCCCAGAAAACTGACTTCACGTAACCAGAATTCACATTTGCTGAATTTCGTATACAATTGCTTTTCTCTCAGAGTTTGCAACACAATTCTCAAATGTTCAGCATGTTCAGTTTCATCTCGTGAATAAATCAGAATGTCATCTATGAATACAACAACAAATCGATCTAGGTACGGTCTGAAAATTCTGTTCATCAGATCCATAAAAACAGCAAGAGCATTTGTTAGTCCAAAAGGCATAACTAAAAACTCATAATGCTCGTACCTCGTTCTGAAAGCAATTTTTAGAATGTCTAAATCTTTCACTCTCAACTGATAGTAACCCGATCTCAGATCTATCTTTGAAAATACGGTGGCTCCTTTTTAGCTGATCAAACAAATCATCAATCCTGGGCAACAGATACTTATTCTTTATAGTCACTTTGTTCAACTGACGATAGTTAATGCACATTCTCATCGTGCCATCTTTCTTTTTCACAAACAGAACAGGAGCACCACAAGGTGAGAAACTCAGTCTAGCAAACCCTCTGTCAATCAATTCTTGCAACTGTGACTTTAATTCTTTCAGTTTTGTTGGTGCCATTCTATACGGAGCTATCAAAATAGGTGTCATACCAGGCAACAAATCTATTCCAAATTCAACTTCTAGTATCGGAGGCAAACCCGGCAATTCTTCAGGGAATACATCAGAAAATTCACAAACTACTGGCAGTGATTCAACTTTCTTCTAAGATACTTTTGAGTCAATTACATAAGCAAAATAAGCTTCGTAACCCTTTTTCATATAGCTCTGAGCTTTCAACACAGATATCACAGTAGGTAAACCGTTCAATTCACTAGACTCAATTTAAACTATTTCGTTATTCTGATTTCTCAAATCAATAGTCTTTCTTTTGCAATTTACAATAGCATCATGCAATGCCAACCAGTCCATACCCAGAATAATGTCAAACTCATCAAATGATAATAGCATCAGATCAGCAGAAAAACAGGTATCTCTAAACATTAACGGACAGTTCTTGCATACCTTGTCAACCAAGACACTCTTACCTAAGGGGTTCAATACTTTTATAACAAACTCAGTAGACTCTACAGGTAAAGTCTTACTGGATACCAAATTCATGCATATATACGAATGAGTAGAGTCAGGGTCTATCAATGCAATCACAGAAGTATCATAAAGTGTAAATGTACCCAGTATAACATCTGGAGATGAAACTTCCTCATGAGCTCGAATGGCATACGCTCTAGCAGGCGCTCTAACTTCAGATCTCGCAACGGTATCTCTCGTAGTTCTCTGACTACCACTGACATTTATTACATTTTGTGAAGGTCTACCTCTTATTGGAGCATTATCAGATCTCAGATTCTGGGCAGTTTCTTGTTCAATAGATTCTGGGCAATCACGGATAAAACGATCTAATGATCCACATCTAAAGCAAGCTCGATCATTCAATCTACAACTTCCCGGATGTCTTTTTCCACAATGCTTACATTCAGGTCGCTCGGATCGTACATTTCCAACACTTGCCATTGAAGTTGTCGGAGCTTTGGAACTCGATTGTGTTCTAACTCGATCTCTATTAGAATGTCCCATATTAACTCTCGCACGGCTTTGTTCATCTCTGAATTTCTTCGAAGGAGACTGTAATGATCTACATTGAAATCTCTTTCTCACATCTCTAGCTTCAGACTCAGCTTTCCTTTTATCTTTCCCGAGGGCTTCGGCTTTGCATGCTCGATCAACAAGTACCACAAACTCTTTTATTTCCAGAATCCCAACAAGTAAACTGATGTTTTCATTGAGGCCATCTTCAAATCTTTTACACATTATCGCTTCCGATGATACACATTCTCGAGCATACTGACTTAACCTCACAAACTCTCGTTCGTATTTAGTGACAGACATACGACCCTGTTTTAAGTCCAGAAATTCCTTTCGTTTCTGATCAATGAATCTCTCACTTATGTATTTCTTCCGAAACTCAATCTGAAAGAAGTTCCATGTCACTCGTTCTTTCGGAACAACAGAAATTAGAGTCTTTCACCATTGATAGGCCGCATCTCGTAGCAATGATACAACACATTTAATACTTTCCTCCAGAGTCAAGAACATCTCATCAAATACCCGGATAGTATTTTCTAACCAGAACTCGGCTTTCTCGGCATTGTCATCACTGGTAGCCCTGAACTCTTCAGCCCCATACTTACGGATTTTATTAATCGAAGGCTTGTTCAATAGATTCAAATTCATAGTCTGAGGCATAGCAGATGTCTGAGAGGGATTAAGCGGGGGTGGAGGTTGTGAAACAGTCGGGTTATTTCTTACAAACTGAGTGAACCACTCACTCATCATTTGGAAGAAAGCTTGTTTAGCTTCTCCCTCTTGACCACTCATAGCCGGTCTCGAATTAGAGGGCGCTGTCCCTTAAGCGGGAGCAAGCGCATTGCTTTCTACATCGTCAGCTACGACTCTTTTGGGATCCATTACTATACGAAAATCACATTTTACACGTCAGGATTCATCACACTATCACAGTTCAGATATATGGCATGTATAGCTAGACTCTAACACGCTACGTTAGTTCGAGAATCGGCTAAACCGTAGCTCTAATACCAACAAAATGTAACACCCCTAACCCGTATCCATCGCCAGATTAGGGTTAAAGGTATTACCAAACAGATCGGAAGCTTTTACAGACATTTCATAAAACGAGTCATCAATTGCAATCACAGTGTCCCTTAGATAGGTCACCGAGACCTTAAGCATGCTTTAGAGAAGGGTCGGGACTAAACCGAACCCATACGGAAATTCTCAAAAATTTAAAACTTTTTGAACAACTGCGGAGTCACGCGCGTCAGGCGGTCGGGCCGTGTGCCATCCACGGCTATTAGACACACCCATGTGTCCTGGCCGTGCCAAAACAGAGCATGTATACTGACTTATTCCCACGGCCACCAGGCACGCCCGTGTACCATGGCCGTGTTCTCTTAGGCTAGATACTGACTTATTCACACGGCCACCAGGCACGTCCGTGTACCACGGCCGTGCACACTTGGGTTAGCTACTGACTTAATCCCACGGCCACTAGGCACGCCCGTGTGCCATAACCGTGTGTGCATAACAGGCCATTTGCAAGGCCAATATGCCACCCACACTAGGGTCATACCTACAAGCATAAACAAGCCTATTTCCACAATCAAATGGCAACCAAAAACACACCAAATGGTCATCATATTATTCCATTAAATCTCATTTCTACATGCTAATTTTTACAATCAACTCCCATGTCAATCCAAGTATAATTCAGCCATAACCTCATTAAATCACTAAGACATCAATTCATCCATAAGCTTACCATTCATAAAGTTATTTCATTGCCATCAAGCCGTACCAAAACATGCACCAAATACCATATTCACTCATGCACATTACCAACATTTAGCTAGCCAAATCACATGGCTATTTACATCTCAAACATATACCAAATCACTAGCCTATACATGCCATACTTAGTATATACATTTCCAAAAGGTACCAAAATGAGTTTGAGTAGTGTGATGTCAATCCTCGACGGTCCCCGAGCCTTCAGTAGCTTTGACGATCTATAAAACAGAGCAAACACACAGAGAGTAAGCTTTCAAAAGCTTAGTAAGCCATATACAAATAAACTTAGCATAAAATGCATATAACCAATTTGATACAATAACATTATTGATTCTCATAACAAATTCATCACATATATTCTTTGGCTCATTTGCTTAGCCATATCTTACCATATTCTTCAACTCAAATATCACATATACATATGGCTCATTCAAGCATATCTTCACATATAATCTCATCATTTCCATATACATAATAATCTTAGTAAGTTCATAAAGATACTTACCTTTCATACACACTTAGTGTACATATCAAACGTACCTGAAACGGATATACAAATCACATAGTCGTTCGTATCTCAGATTTGCCCGTTGAACCGTTCAAAATCTAATAGGATACTCAGAGTGCTCAGAATATTCGTACAATGCCAACGTCCCAGACGTGGTCTTACATGTAATCAGATATCAATGCCACTGTCCCAGACAGGGTCTTACACAAATCAAATACGATGCCAAAGTCCCAGACATGGTCTTACACGTAATTATCATATCGATGCCAATGTCCCAGACGTGGTCTTACACTTAATTTCTCATATCGATGCCAACATCCCAGACGTGGTCTTACATGAAATCTCGAATCAACGCCAATGTCCCAGACGTGGTCTTACATGATATCACAGAACGGACACCTATGTCATGACATATACTATCCTATCTATTCCTAGGTTCAAACGGGACTTCTCGGACATTGACACTATGTCGATTCTATCTTGGAATTCATGTATACATCATCTCATATGCGTTCATCCTTATCAATAATAATATGAACATATATAATTCAATACAAATTCATTTATTTGTATATCGACTTACCTCGGATTTGGATGATTGATCAGATTCGGTTATTCGACTACTTTAGCTTTCCCGCGATCTAAATTTGTTTTCTTTGGTTCTTGATCTATACATATTCAAATTTAACCCTTTTATTCACTAGCTCCTTCATTTCAACCAAAGAACACATATTTAGGGCAATTTACAAATTAGCCCTCACATTTCACATTTGGACAATTTAGTCCCTAATTCACAAAATCACAAATTACACAAAATTTCTATATACCCATGCTTAGCCGAATATTCATGTATCTCATACAAATCCATAAATTTCATTTATTTCACAATTTAGTCCCTCAAAATGCTATTTTCATAATTTAGCCCTAATTAGCTAAATTCATCAAAAATTCAAGAACAAAACATACTCATTAAACACATATCCTTCATTTAACACCAACACTCATCACAAACCTCACTATTTCATCAATGGCACATCTCATGAACATTATCAATTCTTCAAATTACAACATGGGTTTTGAAGTAAACGAAGCAACGATTTCGAAAACGTAGAAATTATCAAAAACCGAAGTCAAAACTTACCTTAATCAAGAAGACAAAGAGCCGAATGTTAGAAAGCTTCAAACTCTTTCTTTCTTTTGTGTTTTCGGTGGAAGGATTAATGAATTAATGCCCATTTTCATGTTTTATTTTTATCAAAAGACTTTTTAATACATAAATGACATATTTACCCTTTTACTAAACATATATATACATATAAACATTATGGGCATTTATGTCCTTTATCCATCCACTAACTTAATAGTGGTTTAGTTGCCTCATAAGGCCTCCTCTTTTAAAAGCCACAACACATAGGTACTTTAACAAATAGCATGCTAGTTTTGCATTTAATGCAATTTAATCTTTTAATCAAATTAATCACTCAGACGGATAAATTAACTTACGAAACTTTAACACATGCTTAATCACATATCAGAGACACAGAAAATAATATTAAAATATTATTCAGACTCAGATTTGTGGTCCCGAAACCACTGTTCCGACTAGGGTCCAAACCGGACTGTTACAAGTTTAAATGTTAATTTGTTCTTTTCAAGTTTTTAAGCTCACTGAACTTCCAATAGTTGGAAACAGGGAGCAAATGACGTTAGAATAGATAAATAGTAACGCTAGCAAAAAGAAAGTGTAAATATCGAGTTAAGCCTTAACCCAAGTCAAGCTCAAGCCAAACCAATCCAACGCTTGAATGTCTCGAGCTCAAGCTGAGCTCAACTTTTAAAGCTCAATGAGTTTCGAGCTCGGCCTTCAAGTTTTTGACCCGAGGCGCAGTCTCGATTTGGCTCATTAACACCCCTAGTGTGTTGGCCAAAATTTTATTTTCTAAAACTGCTAGGATATCGCGATACCATGAGACCGGTATCACGATATCCATCAAAGTTTTGGCCTACCCTCTGGCCTACCCAGGGTATCGCGATTCCATTGTGTGGTACCCTAAAAATGCCCAAATTTCATTCTAACTCCTATCTATACAAAATTTATCCCTACCAAGTCCAAAAATTAAACATGCAACAAATCTAAACCTAAACTAAGAAAGAAATTAAAGGGAGTCTATGCTCAAATCATTCAATTATTTACAAATTTTGTTCAAATTGCCCAAAGGAAAATTACAAATGAAATTCGAGGCGATTGGTTACACCCCCGAAATGGTACTTACAAGGTGTCCTTGACACACGAACATGCCGTTTGTTCTATAATTGATTGAGGTAGACTAAGGGACACCTCGAAATGGTCACCTTCTTCCAGACCTTGATGCCTCCCAGCACCGGATGTGATTCTTCAAATTTCAATCACTCAAAGCAAGATTGAATATTAGCAACATGGCGAGATACCGGATCAATCAACCGAAAATCTTAAACTGAGAATGTGGTGGTTCCCTAGAATTAGGAAAAGCATCGACATACTTGAAAACTTCCACCTCCTAGTCAATTTCCATAGTTAAATCCCCTTTTCCCACATCAATAGTGGCCCTAGAGGTTTCTAAAAACGGCCTTCCAAATAAGATGGGGATCTCAACATCTTCCTCAAAGTCCAACACTATGAAATCGGTAGGTAAGGTGAATTGTTTAACCCTCACTAGAACGTCCTCTAGAACACCTTTAGCATGAAGTAAAGACCTATCAGCAAGTTGCAAGGTGAATGTGGTTTCCTGGAGGTCTCTTAAGCCTAACCTTCGGTAGATAAACAAGGGAATTAAATTTATACTCAATTCAAGGTCACACAAGGCCTTGCCAAAATATACCCCTCATATTTCTATAGGATTAGTAAACTACCAAAGTCCTTGAGTTTTGGGGGAACCTTCCTAGTTATAATTGCACTACACTCGGCGTTTAAAAGCTATTTGCTCTCCTTTTCCTATCCATTTACGCCTAGATGTATTTTCCCAAAGGAACTTGGTGTACTTTGGCATTTTTTTCCAAAAGTTCTAGCAAAGGTAGGTTGACATTCAGACTTTTAAAAATATTTAAGAAATTCAAGAATTCTTCGTTGTCCTTCCTTTTTCTCTCGTCTAAACAAGTTAGGAAAGGAACAGGTGTTTGGCTCGAGTTTTGGGATGGCCTCTCCATAGGCTAAGCTGGGTTTTGGTCATTCTCTCTCTCAATACTTTCACTACCCTATCTCTAACACTAGGACTGCGGGTGTTTGGGTCCTTCTCTACCTCATCCCCACTTACCAGTCTCAAGGGATCCTTTATCACAACTTTGGACTAGAGAGTGATAGCCTTTGCCCGTGTGAGAGAAGTGACACGCTCGTGTGACATATCACATGCCCGTGTGACATATCACACGCCCGTGCTTTAGGCCGTGTCTTTCACACGGTCGAGACACACGGCCGTGTCTCTGCCCGTGTACTTACTACTAAGCATTCTGTTTTGCAAACTTTGGATGCAGGGGACACACGGCCTATCCACACGCCCACAGGGCTGACCGTGTGTCACACACGATCTAGACACACGCCTGTGTATCTATCCGTGTGGACAAATATAAGGCTATTTACCAAGCCATTTGCCACCCTGAAAAGCAACCACATTCATACCATTTCATGCAACACTTAACTTAACCATAATGCACCTCTAATATTCATAATAAAGACATCCACACCTTTACTTCACACTATACTCATTCAATTGCACAAGCTTACACTTCATGAATTTCATCATAATTGAATAGATAGAACTTAACAAGTATTGGCCAATTCAAATGGCCAATTACAAAATGAAATAAGTAACATTAATAGCCAACACTTTGACTAACCAATATGACATTTAACAAAATGACCAAGTTCCTATACATCTATACCCAAAAAAATCAACTTTACTATACCAAAAGAATAGCTTGATAGTGTGAACCAAGCTCCGACGTCCTACGATCCCCGAGCTAGCTTGGCGATACTACAAGGAAAGGGAAAAGAGAGGGAGTAAGCATAAAGCTTAATAAGTTTGCATGAAATAAATAGCAACATAAAGGCTTATGATAACATCCATACATTACATTGAGTAATAACACAAGGTCTCAAACACATTGACATAACTTACTCATGCTTACTCTTACCAATCTCATATCACATATCGGACTCATTTCTCGTAAATTACTCATAGGTACTTGTGTCACC
The DNA here is from genome assembly GCA_025698515.1 of Gossypium sturtianum. Lineage (NCBI taxonomy): Eukaryota > Viridiplantae > Streptophyta > Magnoliopsida > Malvales > Malvaceae > Gossypium > Gossypium sturtianum. Next base: position 65,761,484 of record CM046952.1, read on the forward strand.
TCATCACATAACTTTAGCACTCTTACCATCTTGAACATAAACTTAGCTCTTTACCCCGTTGAACCCTTTAGAATATGGAAGGATACTCGAACTCGTCATACACGTAATAAGATGCCAATGCCATATCCCAGATATGGTCTTACATGGGATCACATATTGATGACGATGCCATATCCCATATATGGTCTTATACGGGATCTCTTATTGATGTCGATGCCATATCCCAGATATGGTCTTATACGAGATCGTATATCGATGCCATGTCCCAGACATGGTCTTACACGATTTCATACCAAAGCCAGGTCCCAGACGTGGTCTTACAAGGAATCTCTATTCGATGCCGATGCCATATCCCAGATATGGTCTTATACGGGATCTTCATTTGACGCCGAGGCCATGTCCTAGACATGGTCTTATACGGGACCTCCTTAATCTCATGTCGTGACAATGATACCCTTCCCATTCCTAAGGTTCAACCGGGACTTCAACTTAATAAAATTTCATCATACTTTCATCGAGACTTTGTTAACCAATATCATAAGGATAATATACATTTCACGAAACATCAAGCATTTAAAAGCATAATAGCATTATGTTGATTTATTACACACAAACTTACCTCGGTACCAAAATATGTATAGTCGTTCAATTTAGTCCACCACCTTGTTCTTTCCTCGGTTTCGGTCCGAACTTCGTGTTTCTTGATCTATAATAACAATTTCACTTATTCAATGATCACATTGACTAAAATAGCTCGTATATCACACTTTGGCAAAATTATAATTTTGCCCCTAAACTTTCATATATTTACAAAATGGTCCATAGGCTCGTATAATGAAAAGTACTCATTTCCTTGGTTACCCAAGCCTAGCCGAACATTTATTGAGCTTATAACAGCTCACACTTTAATTCAAAACTGATTTTTACTACATATTTTATCACTTTTACAGCTAGGTCCTTTTTATAAAATTTCCATGAAAATCACTTAGAAAAAGATGTTTATCATACATCAAACTTCTATATTCCTCCATTAAACATCAAAATACATGCATATCATACATGGGTAAATTTTTGAACATGAACCCTAGCTTAAAATATAGCTAGAAATAGCTAAATCGCGTTACGAGGATCTCAAAAACACGAAGAACATCAAAAACGGGGCTAGGAGGTACTTACAATCAAGCTTGAAAGTTGAAGAAACCCTAGCTATGGTGTCCTTGAAATTTTCGACCAAGCATGGAGAAGATGGACACCATTTTTGATTTCTTTTTCCCTTTTTATTAACTTATTAACCAAATGACCAAAATGCCCTTAAGGTCCCTTTTTTGAGATTTTTCCTTCCCATGTCTATTTTTGTCCATCATCAAATATAATGGTCTAATTGCTAAATAAGGACCTCTAATAATTTTTCTAATACTATCTCATACTTGAAACTTCTAGAATATCATACTTTTCAATCTTTCCAATTTAGTCCTAATGAATAAATTGATAACTAAATTATAAAATTTCTTCATGAAATTTTCACACAATCATGCAGACATGTCATAGACCTCATAAAAACCATAAAACACATATTTCTACTTCAGATTTATGGTCTCGCAACCACTATTTTGACTAGGCCCTAAATCAGGCTATTACAATTCTCCCCCTTTAGGGATATTCGTCCCCGAAAATCTTACCGATAAAAAGGTTTGGATATTGGTTTCTCATAGCCTCCACGAGATCCCAAGTAGCCTCTTGATCGCTGTAAATCAGAGTTTTAAAATTTATAAAAGAATGATCGAACCTGGAAACTAACTCTGACAATGATTGAGGCAAGTGCACCTATCGAACAGTAGTATAGTTTAGGCAAGACTGGATTATCGAACCCAAAGGAACTAAAAGTACTAATACTAACTTTCTTTTTATTATTTAGCCTAAAATAAGTGAAGTTTGTTTATTAAACTAAATTAATTAACTACTAAACTAAAGACTCTAAGACAAAGAAGAATGAATTTGGAAAATAACTTGGGAAAAACTCAGTTGATTTAGACGATACCCTAGGAAGAATCCACCTAGACTTCACTTGTTATCTAACACTGAACTATACGATTTATTTACTTATTTTGATCCGTAAGACTTCCTAACGTGTATTAAACCCTCTCTCGAGGCGAATAACGTCTAACCCTAGGTTAATTAGTGGAACTCTCGTTCTCTTATAATAACCCCTAGAATAGCAATAAATCGATCCGTGGATTCCCATATTAGGTTTCACCTAATCCGGCAAAATCTCGTCACCCTATCTCTAGGCGTGCGATCAACTCCGCTTAATTATGTTGGATCTACTCTTAGGCAGGGTCTATTCCTCCTCCACCTAAGCACATTATATTTGGATTAAGTTCACATAATTAAGAACAAACTAAGTATTTATCATATAATTCAGAAAATCAAATAACAAGATTCATCATAGGTTTCATCCCCTTCGGGTATTCGAAGGGTTTAGTTCATAACAATAAAGGAAAACATCTTAAGAGAAAAGATAAAACAAAACATAAGAAATCCCTCAAACCCCCTGAAGGAATTGAAGAGGAGATCCTCCGTCTTGAGTAGAATTCCAGCTTCTTGAGATGGATCAACTGGCTATCCCTGAGTGAATCCCCACAAATCTGCCTTCTCTGGCCTAGCACGACGCCCCTAGATGAAAGCCCTGTCAGAGGCTTCTGCCGAACTCCCTTGACAAGTTGCCCCTGGGTTGTTTATATAGGCTTTGAGATGCTTTACTTGGCCTTCAAGTATCCTAATTTGAGTGTAATTCCTATTTGGGAGTTTAAGTAGACTTAGGAATGTGTTTCTTTGCCTCCAAGCATCCAAATCTGAGTAAAATTCCTCTTTCCCGCGGTAGGGACACGGCCATGGCATACGTCCGTGTGAATTGTCTTCAAGCCGTGTTCGACACTGTTGAATGAGGCACGGCCGTGTAAGTCATGGTAAGGCCGTGTTCTAGTAGGAATGGTGGCACGGCCGTGTGGCTTGAAGTCCAGGCCGTGCTGATTTCGTGGCTTGGCCCAATTTGGTCCATTTTAAGCCCGTTTCTCGTTCTTTTCGTCATCGGGTGCTTTCCTGAGTATAAGACATGAAAAGAAAGGATTAAGAGCACCCTTTTACATAAATTGGGGCTTAAATCATCCAAAAGCATATTAAATGTGGGCTTAAAATATGTTACTTTTACGATTTATCAAATACCCCCACACTTAAGCTTTTGCTTGTCCTCAAGCAAAATTCTCAACTCATAATTAAAACAAACTTCCCTCAATTCATAATAGTCATTGATAATGTCTCATCATAATTCAGAGATAATTTATACGTGGATAATTCAACTCAAAGTGTCCTAAAAATTCAAACACTATAAGCCTTATATTTTGTAGCACAAAACATAGGTGTTTTCCCTTCATCTAAATAATTACCTTTAATTTGAAATCGACAAGGATTGACATCCTCGCAAAAGATTCACTCAAATCACTCAAAGTGTTTAAGGTTCAAATTTAGGCACTCAAAAGTCAAACATGAAGAGTTAATCCCATAGGCTTGCATGAAAATCAAATCTCCACCACTGAAATATGAGATGAAACACAAATCAAAAGGTCTTTGTTAGGGTTGTAACGGGGCTGGGGTTAAGGTGTGGAATAAGGCTGAATTAGAGGGTTAGAATCGAGATTGAATTGACAAATTACCTAACCAGAAACAATGAACTAAATAATAAGTAATTACATTAATTGAAAATTAATAATTCTAATACCACGAGCTTTTTCTTCAACATTTGGAATTTAAATGTGTAAGCTCATTTAATCACCTGACTAATAATGAATATACTTCATTTTTTTTAAGAACATCATAAATACATAATAAATACATAATGAAGGATAAGTTACTGAAATAAAAATCATAATTAGGCAACTAATCAAATTAAATCTCGATATAAGGGTAGTTAAAAAGAATGGTGATAACAAATAAAAAGGGTTTTGGGTTAATATTAGTGGGTAAGTCAATAACTAGGGTTGTTAGGATTAAAAGGGGTTCACTAGGGGTTAATTTGTAAAGGTAGGCTTTTAATGGAGTAAGTGGGTTAAAACTTAGGTGCCTTTATCATCTCTGTGTATCAAATCAAAAAAATGTGGTCTCGACATGTATAATCGATGCAAGTTCTAGAATAACAAATCAGTGTTGACATACTCATAATCAATAAAGTGAGCAAGAAAAAGAATTTATGCTCTATAAGGCTCAAAATCTCACAAAAATTATGGGTATTTTTGACATCGACCTTGTAAATTTCAAACTTCAAAGTAATATTTAAATTCAGGTAGACGACCTAGAAAATTTTTAATTTCTGAAAAATAGACTTATCATGCTTGATTCTCTAGTATTCTTAGAATTTAATTATCAATGCACAATTATCAATGACTTAATCTAAAACATATCAGTAAAAATCATAATTCAAGGGAAATTTCATTCTAATCATAATATGAGAAACTTACTTTAGGATAAGGCATAATTCAGGGATTTTCAAATAATACTATAATTAACCCCCCCACACTTAAGATGTACATTGTCCTCAATGTACAAAGATAGATAATAGCAAAATAATCATAAAATCATAAGATAGGGAGAGAAGTGAAACTTCCTGAATTTTGGATGAAGCCAATGAAAAGAAACAGGATAGGGTTGGAGGTGAGCTTGGGGAAGCGTCTCGAACTGGTTGAGTCCTCGAAGCAGCCATCCTAATTTCTTTTGTATCCTAAGCTAAATCTAAATGGAATGAATAACAAGAAGAAAATAATAAAGAAAATAAAAGAAAGGAAATAAAAATAAAAATAAAAATAAAAATAAAAATGAAAATGAAAATAACAATGAAAATAAAAATAAAAATAAAAATAGAGATAAAACTAAATATTTAAATAGTGATACGGTCCACGCCCTTGTTCGAGTTTAATCAGTCCGTGTTTTTCGTGATTTTGAATTTTGGGCACGTTTAGGTGTTTTACCACGGCCGTGGGTCTCGTAGCACGCCCGTGTATTCTTCACACGGTCCTTTAGAACGGGCGTGTTTAACCTGTGCTCATCAAGTCACTAACCTCGCACGGTTGTAGGGCACAGCCGTGTCTCGCCCGTGCTCAATAAGTCAGTAACCTCACACGGGAAGTCGGCACGGGCGTGGCTTTTTATCGCAACCCGTGTTGGGAAAAGAAATCATTCTTTATCATGCACGGTTACTAGCACATCCATGGTTTGTCCTTCTGGCTTCCACACGGCCACGGCCGCGGCCGTGTGTAAGGCCGTGTGAGCATGGAAATCTGTACTTTGGTTAGTTTATGGTTAGGTGCTAAAATGAAAAATAAAAGTAAAATAAAAAATGTAAAAATTAATAGGGTTAGTGCTCGGGTTGCCTCCCGAGAAGCGCTCGTTTATAGTCTTAAGCTAGACTTTACTTCTCATTCATATGGTCAAGGTGGTTTGAGGAGGTGAAAATCCTTCCTCATGCGATCAACTCGATTTTTGATATAAAATTTAAGTCGAGTAGTGTTTACCTCAAAAGTACTGAATTTAGGATTGCTTACCTCGATTGGCCCGTATAGGAAGACATTAAGTACCTCAAAAGTGATTTCTTTGGTTGTCTTGAGGTCTGAATTGGCGATTCAAGGGTCTTCCTTATTCAACAATACCTGATCCCCTATTTTGAAGTGATTTGTTGTTCCTATCAGCTTGTCTGGGGGTTCATTCGGTTTTTCTTCGTGCGGTTTCGGCTCCTCTTTAAAGTGTGTCTTCCCCTCTTTTAGTTTGTTGATCTCAAGGATTCGTTCCTCATATGCTTCTTCTTTGTTGACACAAGGTTCTGTTTCTCTCAGTTCGTAGTTACGTGGTTGTTCCTGCGGTGAAATTTGAGCAGATTGATTATCAAGCCCATTTTACTTTCTCACCTTCATCGATCGATGTTCGCCGAGTCAAGATCTTGTAAACCGATTGATTCGTCACCTATACGAAGAATGAGTTCTCCTGTACCAACATCAATTTTAGTCCTGGCAGTTGCTAGAAAGGGTATTCCTAAAATTAAAGGGATCGAATTGTCCCCATCCATGTCTAAAACGAAAAAGTCTACTGGGAATACGAATTTATCAATTTTGATTAGAACATTTTCAATTATACCCCTAGGAATTCTGATAGTTTTATCGCTTAATTGAATGCTCATCCCGGTTTGTCTCGGTTTCCTAGACCTAGTTGTTTAAACATTTTATAAGGCATAACATTGATGCTTGCCCCTAAATCAGCTAAAGCATTATCAATAGATAAACTACCAATTAAACATGGAATTGTAAAACTCCCTGGATCTTTTAATTTTCGTGGCAGTTTATTTTGTAGAATTGCTGAGCACATTGCGTTTAGCTCAACATGTGATTCCTCGTCTAGCTTCCGTTTGTTTGTCAACTGCTCTTTTAAAAATTTTCTATAATCGGGTATTCATGAAAGAGCTTCGAGAAACGGTAAGTTAATATGTAATTTCTTTAAAAGTTTAAGAAACTTACCAAACTGTTCCTCTGTGTTGTCCTTCTTCATTGCTTCAGGATATGGTACACGAGGATGGTACTCTGTAATTGCCGATTTTGGTATTTCATGGCTCACCTCAACCTTACCTTTACTTACCACAGGATCTTGCCTTGGATCAGATTCCACTAATCTTTCACTGTCATGAGTTGTTACAACTTGAATTTGCTCTTTTGGGTTAGTTTCAGTGTTGCTTGGCAAGCTTTCTTGTGGTTGTTCTAAGATCAGCTTAACAGGCTGACCTAAATGATCCTCGATCCCTTGAATCGATGTTTCTTGTTTCATTTTTATATTTTAGAGACGTGCTTCTATGTTTGCTATGAATTTTGCCAGTGTCTCTTCAAGGTTCGACTCATCTTCCTGTTGGTGAGGTGGTTGTTGAAAATTTAGAGGAAGTTCCTCTCTTTGGCTGCCTTGATCGTCCCACGAGAAATTGGGATGGTACCTCCAATCTGTATTATAAGTGTCACTATAAAAATTATTTTGAGGTCTAGAATAGTTACCCATATAGTGGACTTGTTCGTTCTTCATGCCATATCTGTAGGGTGGGTACTCAGGATTGACCACGCCTCCTAGATTCGAGTCATATTGCATAACTGGATGTACCTGCGAGAGACTACACAAACCATCAAATTTTTATTCATCATCTCTAACTGGTTTGATAGCCTGGTTATTGCGTTGAGGTTGAAGACACTGGCGGCTTCTATTGGTGTTGTCCTCATAACTCGCCACTGATAGTTATTTAGTGCCATCTTCTTTATAAACTAAAATTATCTGACAAAAATAAAAGAAAATTTAGCAAAGAAAAAAAATTAAAAATAAAAATAAATCGCAAAAAATAAAAAAAATGGCTATAGTAATAAAAATAGAGCTTTCTTAATACTTTAGTTCCCCGGCAACGGCGCCAAAAACTTGATCGCTGTAAATCAGAGTTTTAAAATTTATAAAAGAATGATCAAACCTGGAAACTAACTCTGACAACGATTGAGGCAAGTGCACCTATCGAACAGTAGTATAGTTTAGGCAAGATCGGATTATCGAACCTAAAGGAACTAAAAGTACTAATACTAACTTTCTTTTTATTATTTAGCCTAAAATAAGTGAAGTTTGTTTATTAAACTAAATTAATTAACTACTAAACTAAAGACTCTAAGACAAAGAAGAATGAATTTGGAAAATAACTTGGGAAAAACTCAGTTGATTTAGACGATACCCTAGGAAGAATCCACCTAGACTTCACTTGTTATCTAACACTGAACCATACGATTTATTTACTTAGTTTGATCCGTGAGACTCCCTAACGTATATTAAACCCTCTCTCAAGGCGAATAACGTCTAACCCTAGGTTAATTAGTGGAACTCTCGTTCTCTTATAATAACCCCCTAGAATAGCAGTAAATCGATCTGTGGATTCCCATATTAGGTTTCACCCTATCCGGTAAAATCTCGTCACCCTATCTCTAGGCGTGCGATCAACTCCGCTTAATTATGTTGGATCTACTCTTAAGCAGGGTCTATTCCTCCTCCACCTAAGCACATTAGATTTGGATTAAGTTCACATAATTAAGAACAAACTAAGTATTTATCATATAATTTAGAAAATCAAATAACAAGATTCATCATAGGTTTCATCCCCTTCGGGTATCCGAAGGGTTTAGCTCATAACAATAAAGGAAAACATCTCAAGAGAAAAGATAAAACAAAACATAAGAAATCCCTAAAACCCCCTGAAGGAATTGAAGAGGAGATCCTCCGTCTTGAGTAGAATTACGGCTTCTTGAGATGGATCAACTGGCTATCCCTGAGTGAATCCCCACAAATCTGCCTTCTCTGGCCTAGCACGATGCCCCTAGACGAAAGCCCTGGCAGAGGCTTCTGCCGAACTCCCTTGACAAGTTGCCCCTGGGTTGTTTATATAGGCTTTGAGATGCTTTACTTGGCCTTCAAGTATCCTAATTTGAGTGCAATTCCTATTTGGGAGTTTAAGTAGACTTAGGAATGTGTTTCTTTGCCTCCAAGCATCCAAATCCGAGTAAAATTCCTCTTTCCCGCGGCAGGGACACGGCCATGGCACACGCTCGTGTGAATCATCTTCAGGCCGTATCCGACACTGTTGAATGAGGCACAACCGTGTAAGTCATGGTAAAGCCGTGTTCTAGTAGGAATGATGGCACGGCCATGTGGCTTGAAGTCCAGGCCGTGCTAATTTCGTGGCTTGGCCCAATTTGGTCCGTTTTAAGCCCGTTTCTCGTTCTTTTCGTCATCGGATGCTTTCCTGAGTATAAGACATGAAAACAAAGGATTAAAAGCACCTTTTTACATAAATTGGGGCTTAAATCATCCAAAATCATATTAAATGTGGGCTTAAAATATGTTACTTTTACGGTTTATCACCTCTTTTACCCCGTGTCTTTGCCACAGCACTTTCACAAGAGCTATACTCTTATTTTTTAACTGTTTGACTTCCCGTGCCAAAATCTTAACTGCTCTTCGCCATATGTCATATCGGGTTGAATTTTAACCTCTGCCGGTACAATCACATGTGAAGGATCTGATCGGTAACGTCACAACATAGATACGTGGAATACAGCATGGATCTTTTCCAACTCAGATGGCAAAGCCAAATGATAGGCTACTGGCCCTATCCTCTCGGTAATTTCATACGGTCTAATAAAGCGCGGACTCAATTTCCCTTTCTGACCAAACCTGAGAACCTTCTTCCATGGTGATACTTTCAGAAACACCTTATCACCAACTTGAAGCTTAATCTCTTTCCGTTTCAAATCCGCGTAAGATTTTTGTCTATCCGAAGAAGCCTTTAAACAATCACGAATTACTTTTACTTTCTCTTCGGTTTCTCTGACCAAATCGACTCCATGAATCTGGTTCTCTCTGAGTTCGGTCCAATACGAAGGCGTTCGGCACTTTCGTCCATATAATGGCTCATAAGGCGCCATTTTCAAACTCGACTGAAAAAATGTTCTTATAGGCAAATTCCACCAACGGTAAATACTTTTCCCAATTTCCTTAGAATTCCAAAACACAGCATCGGAGCATGTCTTCAAGTATCTGTATTACCTCTCCGACTGTCCGTCGATTTGTGGATGGAAAGCTGTACTAAAACTCAACTTTGTGAAAAAGGCTTCTTGCAACTTATTCCAAGATTGTGATTTAAATCTCGGATCTCTATCCGATATGATCGACAACGGTACTCCGTGTAATCTCACAATTTCTAACACATACAAATCCGCCAACTTATCAAGCGAATAGTCAATGCATACTGGTATAAAGTAAGCCGATTTCGTAAGCCTATCAACCACAACCCATACAGCATCTTTCTTTTTCGGTGTCAAGGGCAAACCCGTCACAAAATCCATAGTAATACGGTCCCATTTCCACTCGGGAACCATAATAGGCTGAAGTAAACCAGAAGGTACTTGGTGTTCAGCTTTCACTTGCTGACAAATCAAGCATCTCGATACAAACTCGGAAATATCTTTCTTCATACTCGGCCACCAATACCATTACGTCAAGTCATTATACATTTTTGTACTGCCTGGATGTACAGATAAACATCCACTATGTGCTTCATGTAAAATTTTTTGAATAAGTTCATCATTTCTTGGTACACAGACCCTATCTCGAAACATCAAATATCCATCAGAACTAATCCGAAAGTCTAAATCAACACCCGACTCACACTAAACTCTCTTGGCTTGCAAACCATTGTCTCCTTTCTGAGCTTCACAAATCTCTTGGAGAAACATCGGTCTAGCTCTCAACTCAGCTAGAATAGATCCATCATCCGATAAGGCCAACCGTGTATTCATAGCTCTCAATGCAAACAAATATTTCCTACTCAAAGCATCGGCGACCACGTTCACCTTTTCGGGATGGTAGTCAATAACTAGCTCATAATCCTTTATCAATCCTAACCATCTTCGTTGCCTTAGGTTCAATTCTTTTTGAGTCATCAAATACTTTAGACTTTTATGATCAGTGAATACCCGACATTTCTCACCATACAAATAGTGTCTCCAAATCTTCAATGCAAATATAATGGCAGCTAACTCTAAATCATGTGTCGGGTAATTCTTCTCGTGCAGCTTTAACTGTCTAGAGGCATAAGCTATCACCTTGCCCTCTTGCATGAGTACACAACCCAATCCATTCAGGGATGCATCACTATAAACTACAAATTCTTTTCCCGGTTCAGGTTGCACCAAAACTAGAGCCTCAGTCAACAATGCCTTTAGTTTCTCAAAACTCTGTTGGCACTTTTCTGTCCATTCAAACTTTACATCTTTTTGTAATAGCCTCATCATCGGAGTAGCTATCATAGAAAATCCCTTAACAAACCGTCTGTAATAACAAGCTAGGCCCAGAAAACTTCTAACCTCAGATACATTCTTTGGCGGTTTCCAATCAATAATTACTGAAATCTTACTCGGGTCAACTCTAATGCCATCACCCTAAACAATGTGCCCCAAAAATCTGACTTCTTTAAGCCAAAATTCACTTTTACTAAACTTGGCATATAACTGATTATCTCGTAAAATTTGCAGAACCGCTCTTAAGTGCTCAGCATGCTCATTCTCATCACGAGAGTAAATCAGTATATCATCAATAAAGACTACAACAAATTTGTCCAAATATGGCCAAAAGATGCGGCTCATTAAGTATATAAACACAGCAGGAGCATTTGTTAAACCAAAAGGCATGACTAAAAATTCATAGTGACCATATCTTGTCTGAAATGCAGTTTTCGGCACATCTGTGTCTTTGACTCTCAACTGGTAATAACCCGACCTCAAGTCTATCTTGGAAAACACAATGGCTCCCTTCAGTTGGTCAAACAAATCATCGATCCTTGGCAAGGGATACTTGTTCTTTACGGTTACCTTATTCAGTTGCCGGTAATCTATACATAACCTCATAGAACCATCTTTCTTTTTCACAAATAATACAGGAGCACCCCACGGAGAATAGCTTGGTCTTGCAAAACCTTTATCCGTCAACTCTTGTAAATGTGCCTTCAATTCCTTCAGATCAGTTGGAGCCATTCTATACGGAGGAATCGAAATTGGCGCAGTGCTAGGGGCTAACTCAATTCCAAATTCAATCTCTCTAACCGGAGGTAATCCTGGCAACTCTTCCGGAAATACATCTGGATACTCACATACTATCGGCACTGATTCAATTCTTAACTTAGTCTCTTTGGCATTCATCACAAAGGCAAGATAAGCTTCATATCCCTTTCTTACGTATTTTTGAGCAGACATATAAGAAATCAGTACAAGCAATCTGTCCTGTTCATCTGATTTAATACGGAGAATATCCTCATTATCACATTTTAATTCAATAAAATGCCTTCCACAATTTACTATCACATCATGATCAATTAACCAATCCATACCAAGAATTAAATCGAATTCATCAAATGGCAATTGCATGAGATTTTTCGGAAAATAATGACCTCTAATCATCAAAGGGCAATCTTTGCATACCTTGTCAACTAACACGCATTTGCCTAGGGGATTTGACACTTTTATCATAAATTCTGTAGACTCTATAGGCATGTTCATACTAGATACTAATTTCATACAAACATATGAGTGGGTAGATCCCGGATCAATTAAAGCAACAACATGAGTATCATAGAGATAAAATGTATCCATAATCACATCAGGGGATGACGCCTGATCGCGAGCGTGAATAGCATAAGTCCTCGCTAGCACTCTACCCTTAGATCCTCCAGTCTACTCTCTAGATGTATTCTTACTACTTGTTCCATTTCCCGAATTTCTCTATGGCCTCCCTCTAGTAGTACTTCTTGATCTTGCACTCTGAAATTTCTCTTTTTCAACCATCTCAGGGCATTCTCTAATAAAAAGATCTTGGGATCCATACTTGAAACAAGCTCTCTCGTGTGCTCGACACTCACCGGGGTGACGTCTGCCACACTATGAACATTCCCAGTCTACTTGGTCGAGCATTATCAACACTAGCAATTGAGGTGGTCTGAGCTTTAAAACCCAAGTACTGTTTACCTTTACTTCTGTTTGAGAACCCAACTGAAGCAGCTGATCGAGTAGTAAACTCTCTTGATTTCTTGGAAAAGGATTGAAATGACTTTCCCAATTGTCTCTTCCTCAAGTCACGGGACTCAATTTCAGCTTTTCTTTTCTCTTTGGCCAATTCCTCGGCCTTACACGCTCTCTCTACTAGCACAACAAATTCTTTCAATTCTAGAATACCAACAAACAGTCGGACATCCCTATTTAATCCGTCCTCAAACCTTTTGCACATGATGGCTTCAGTGGATACACACTCCCGGGCATATTTACTGAGCCTTACAAATTCACGTTCATATTCAGTTACCGTCATTCGACCTTGTTTTAGTTCAAGGAATTCCTTTCTTTTCTGGTCGATGAATCTTTGGCTAATATACTTCTTTCGAAACTCTTCTTGAAAAAATTCCTAATTAATTTTCTCCCTTGGCACAACTGACACAAGGGTATTCAACCACTGGTAGGCTAAATCACTTAAGAGAGACACCACACACTTCATACACTTTTCAGGTGTGTAAGATAGTTCATCAAATACTCTTATAGTATTTTCAAGCCAAAATTTTGCTCTTTCCGGATCATTAACTTTATTAGCTCGAAATTCCTCAGCTCATTGTTTTCAAATTCTATCAACCGGGGGCTTTTCCCTTCTTACCACTTCTACGACTTGGGGAGCTACAGGGGTAGGCTGAGGGTGTTATAGGGGTGTCTAGGGGTGTTATATATGTTCTGGGATCAAGTAAGGGTATAGGAAAAATTTTAGTTTTAGCCCAAGGGAACTGTGACTTCAGTTAGTAGGCCTTTTAAATAAATGAAGAAGAAAAATGACACAAAAGAGCTTGTGGTGTAGTGGCAAAGTGGCGCCACTTAGGGAGCAGGGAGGTGGCGTCATTAGTAGGCAAGGGAGTCCAAGGTTCGAGTAGTGGCATGGTATTTTGTTGGGGATTTAATTTTTCCTTCTAGATGGTTAGTAGTGGCGTTGGATGTGAACTCTGAAGGAAGTGTTCATGAGAGAAAATTAAGGAAAGGATAAAGGAGCTTATCTAAGAGAAAATTTAGGATGAGATTGAGGAGTTATCAGGGAGAAAAGTTAGGAGCTGAGAAGTGTGAAGAGTTGGTGCCGTTGTGGGAAGTGGGAAGTGTATAAATTCAGCTTAGGAGGGTAAATGAGTGCCGTTTTTTGGGTCTTTTAGGGGGTATTACGAATTTTCATTGTGGCTTTCGGCATTTGGAGAGTTTTGTAAATAAGTTAGTCTTTCTTTTCTTTACCGAATATCCTGTAGTTACCCTCACACAAGCACATTTGATCTTTTCTTTTCTCCCCCTCATTCTATTCTTACATTTGCTAAATTCTTCCATTGCTTGAAAAACCATCATTCCTTTTTCTTTGATTCTCTCTTAGCCAAACTTTTCTATTGCTGAATTACCATCATCTTCTCTTGCCGAAATCCCCCATTAGTGCCAAATCTTTGTTGTTTTTCTCTATCACAAATTAGTTGGTATCTACTCTCAGTCAAGGTTAAAAGCCGAATCTCGTTTGGTAGGCCGCAGGATCTAAGGTTGGATTCGGTAAGTATTCTGTTAACTCCCCTTAGTATGTTTTGTTAAAAGCCGAAGGGCGATCTAATTTCTCATTGTCGTGCATCTTGTATTAACAAGGGTAAGGTTCAGAGATCGCAAGCGTGGTAGGATCGTTAGCAAGGATCTAGGGTACACTTGTGATTAGTAGCTAAGGAAGGGCCATTAGAACCCGGGGGCACACGGTAAGGTTACGGTAAGGTTTCGGCTTTTTAGTAAATATTTTTGATTAAGTATGAGCGGTTGATTGAAGGTTGGTTGGTTGTAGGATCAAGGCTAAGGATAGGATAGAACGTCGCAGTGATCAGGTGTGTACAAACACTACACACACGATATCGACAATGCCGAAAAGCCGAAAAGCCAAAAGTGGCTAAACGGGCCCGGTGGGCCCTGAGGCTAAGTTTGATGAAATTGGTTGGTTTGGTCACACGTATTAAGTTAGTCACGCATGTTACATGATTTGGAATTGTTTTGGCCTAGTAGGCCATATAAATGAGATTTGGGCCTAATGGGCCGTAAGGATGTAATATGGGCTTTATAGGGGACGTAGTCAAGTATGCTAGGGTTTAATGGACTTTAGGCCAAGTTCTGAACAACTCTTAAATCACATAAGACTTAATATAATAATCAAACATGTCTGTGGACAAGTCGATTAGTTAGAGTGTGGTAACCGACATATGCATGTCTAGGATTGGATCTAGTGAGAGCTTGGTACTTAAGCGGTCCGAGTGACCCACTTCCTCTTTTCTGAGATCCTACCTGGTGCATAGTGTTTGTTCACTTTAACCGCGAGGACTTGTTTATGGGCCAAAGTTTATAACAAAAACCCGAGAGGGACCAAATACCCTTATATTTGTAAAATTACTAAAATACCCTTATGTGTAAAATTACTAAAATACCCCTAGATTTGTAAATTACCAAAATACCCTTGTTTGCAAAAGTGCTAAAATACCCCTATTTTGCAAAAGTACCAAAATACCCCTGTTTGCAAAATTACCAAGATACCCCTATTTTGCCAAATTACCAAAATACCCCTGTAGGGTAGAATTACGAAAATACCCCTTGGTAGTAAAATGACGAAAACACCCCTATGTGACGGATATGAGTTTATGGGTGTTACTTGTGTGTTTGATGCATTCATATGATATTCTGCTTAGGATGCATATGGGTGGGAATTATGGTACGGAGGAAGATTTGAGGATCGCATGGCCGTATGGTATGGATCCACCGGAGGCTTTAAGCCCAATATATGATTAGCGCTTTTGCTTGCAACGTTCGATAGTACATGCACAACCGGCTACCCATGGTGTGTAGCGGAGGGGTGGGTCGAGCTAGAATTCCCCACAAGAGTCATAAGGTTGGAAGGGAAATGGTGTGTGTAGTGGATGGATTTTTTGGGTGGGTTTTGCATTATCTTGTTTGTATATGATGCGTTATGATAAGATATGAGGTCATTGTGGGCTAAGGCCCAAGACTACCGATTCTGATAGGGCTTAGGCCCAATGTGAATATTTGTATGTGATTTGATTGCCAAGGGTTGTACACACTAAGTTTCGAAACTCACACCCTTTTATTTAATGTTTCAGGTGATCCTGCATAGACGGCTCGACGCGGGAGAGGACTCGGACATGGCCACACTACAAGCTGACCAAATGTTTTATTTTGTTCAAATGAATTTATTTTGAATACTTTGTTTTTTTTTCATTGGATTGTAATAAGGCCATGTAACTCCTAAGTGACTTTATATTTTGGGTTTTATTATTATTTTTTCAGCTATCCGCTTATTAAATTTCATAAAATATCTAAAGTTAACATGGTTTTAGAAATAACTTAACCTATGAATATTTTCTAAAAAAATGGGCTTTTTCAACGTAACTTAACAAGATACAAGGGTTTTGGGCTTTTGGGCCTTAAATTGTTAAATGGTAAAATTGTTTTGAAGTGTGCCTTTGATGTGACATTCCAGACTCGGGCCTAACTTCTAGGCCGGGTTTGGGGTGTTACATTCATCATGTGGAGAAAGGCTTCCTTAGCCTCTTCTCCTCCTCTATGACTCACAGTCATTGGTCTATTCTCATTTTCGGTTGGCATCGTCCCTTGGGCGGGAGCCGGCGTGTTACTTTCTACATCATCCGCCACTGCTCGGTTGGGATCCATTTTCTATATAAAAACATAATTTAAATCGTCAGGAGTCGTCACACTATCATTATATAAATACTCATATGTATGGCATGTATAGCTAGACTCGTGCTTACGCTATGTTAGTTCGAGAATCGACTAAACCGTAGCTCTGATACCACTAAATGTAACACCCCTTACCCGTATCCGACGCCGGAACAGGGTACGAGGCATTACCTAACTTAACAGAACTTCTTCATACAATATCAGGCCATAAATTTTCATTCACACTTAAAAACCCTTCATCCGTACTCATAATGTCACTATTATAGGTCTACTAGACCCTAAACATACATCTACACTGGTTCGGGACTGAACCGAAAACTTACAAACACTTAGAATTTTTTTACTTAAGACAGGGCCACACGCCCGTGTGAGAGAAGTGACACGCCCATGTGACATATCACACGATCGTGCTTCAGGCCGTGTCCTTCAAACGGGTGAGACACATGGCCGTGTCTCTGCTCGTGTACTTACTACTAAGCATTCTATTTTGCTAACTTTGGATGCAGGGGACACACGGCCTATCCACACGCCCACAGGGCTAACCGTGTGTCACACACGGCCTAGACACACGCCCGTGTATCTATCCGTGTGGACAAATATAAGGCTATTTACCAAGCCATTTGCCACCCTGAAAAGCAACCACATTCATACCATTTCATGCAACACTTAACTTAACCATAATGCACCTCTAATATTCATAATAAAGACATCCACACCTTAACTTCACACTATACTCATTCAATTGCACAAGCTTACACTTCAAGAATTACAACATAATTGAATAGGTAGAACTTAACAAGTATTGGCCAATTCCAATGGCCAATTACAAAATGAAATAAGTAACATTAATAGCCAACACTTTTACTAACCAATATGACATTTCACAAAATGACCAAGTTCCTATACATGCCATACCCAAAAAAAATCAACTTTACAATACCAAAAGAATAGCTTGATAGTGTGAACCGAGCTCTGACATCCTACGATCCCCGAGCTAGCTTGGCGATACTACAAGGAAAGGGAAAAGAGAGGGAGTAAGCATAAAGCTTAGTAAGTTTGCATGAAATAAATAGCAACATAAAGGCTTATGATAACATCCATACATTACATTGAGTAATAACACAAGGTCTCAAACACATTGACATAACTTACTCATGCTTACTCTTACCAATCTCATATCACATATCGGACTCATTTCTCGTAAATTACTCATAGGTACCTGTGTCACCTCATCACATAACTTTAGCACTCTTATCATCTTGAAATAAACTTAGCTCTTTACCCCGTTGAACCCTTTGGAATATGGAAGGATACTCGAACTCGTCATACACGTAATAAGATGCCAATGCCATATCCCAGATATGGTCTTACATGGGATCACATATTGATGCCGATGCCATATCCCATATATGGTCTTATACGGGATCTCTTGTCGATGTCGATGCCATATCCCAGATATGGTCTTATACGAGATCGTATATCGACGCCATGTCCTAGACATGGTCTTACACGATTTCATACCGAAGCCAGGTCCCAGACGTGGTCTTACACGAAATCTCTATTCTATGCCGATGCCATATCCCAGATATGGTCTTATACGGGATCTTCATTCGATGCCGAGGCCATGTCCTAGAAATGGTCTTATACGAGACCTTCTTAATCTCATGTCGTGACAATGATACCCTTCCCATTCCTAAGGTTTAACCGGGACTTCAACTTAATAAAATTTCATCATACTTTCATCGAGACTTTGTTAACCAATATCATAAGGATAATATACGTTTCACGAAATATCAAGCATTTAAAAGCATAATAGCATTATGTTGATTTATTACACAAACTTACCTCGGTACCAAAATATGTATAGTCGTTCAATTTAGTCCACCACCTTGTTCTTTCCTCGGTTTCTGTCTGGACTTCGTGTTTCTTGATCTATAATAACAATTTCACTTATTCAATTATCACAATGACTAAAATAGCTCGTATATCACACTTTGGAAAAATTATAATTTTACCCCTAAACTTTCACATATTTACAAAATGGTCCCTTGGCTCGTATAATGAAAAGTACTCATTTCCTTGGTTACCCAAGCCTAGCCGAACATTTATTGAGCTTATAACAACTCACACTTTCATTCAAAACTGATTTTTACTACATATTTTATCACTTTTACAGCTAGGTACTTTTTATAAAATTTCCATGAAAATCACTTAGAAAAAGATGTTTATCATACATCAAACTTCCATATTCCTCCATTAAACATCAAAATACATGCATATCATACATGGGTAAATTTTTGAACTTGAACCCTAGCTCAAAATATAGCTAGAAATAGCTAAATACCGTTACGAGGGTCACAAAAATATGAAGAACATCAAAAATGGGGCTAGGAGGTACTTACAATCAAGCTTGAAAGTTGAACAAACCCTAGCTATGGTGTCCTTGAAATTTTCGGCCAAGCATGGAGAAGGTGGACACCATTTTTGACTTCTTTTTCCCTTTTTATTAACTTATTAACCAAATGACCAAAATGCGTGAGTCCAAATACGACAGAAGAATGAAAGTCAAGTGTCACAATAAAAATTTCCCAATGGCAATCCGATATATGAATAGTCATCACAATGAAGAAAATGTATCAGTATAGGAACACATAAATCTATATACAGTTAGTTCACAATCAGACAGACAGAAAGAATGTGTAAAGAAAGCATCAATATGGAACCCACCCATCCAGCCAAACACCTCTCCGACCCCCATTCACACCAAATATGAGCTAATCAAGCTCAACCAACCATGCACACCACATAGAACCTCGAAAGGCCCGTCCAACCCTACACACCACGTTTGTGGACTAGGCCACTTAATGATAATATACAGCAGAGCTGACATATGTGTCGTCTGAAAGGCAAGAAATCGCAATCTCGATGAGTTGCGCTTAAAACGCCAAAATGAATGCAGATCAAACTTCCTTCTCTTCACAACCAATCCTAAAATTTTAATGCAAGTGCAAAAATGAAAACTAATACTATCAGTCACAAAGACCCAGAAACTCATATTCAGTCAACCAGTTACAGAATCGATGTACACAATTTCCAGACAGATACACAGAATTAGAGATACACGTATCTAATTAACCAGATTCAGAATCAATTATGATAGTAGCTATTTACTAGAAACATCACATGACTCATAATCAGAACACTTAAATTCACACTCTAATTACACACAGACGCACTAAATCGAGTTAAATCATAGTCTCTAACAACTTTACTAAGGCGTAACTAATAATCAAAACACACAGAAACTCGAACGTGACAAAGATTGACACAGAACAAAAATGGTGAAATAAGGACACGCGGCTGTGTGCCCCGGCCGTGTGGAAATGCCTAGGTCGTGTGAGGGTTAACATGTCCATGAGGAGGGACACACACCCATGTGAAAAGAGGCACATGCCTGTGTGAGGAGGCACACGACTGTGTGACCTAAGAACATGGCCATCTGAACAGGTCATGTAACTCTCTGTCCATTTGTACTAAATTATGGTACAGGGCAGACACGACCGTGTGGAAGTCTCACACGCCCATGTGCCTATGGGACACGACCGTGTGTCCAGAACACACGCCCATGTAGAAAATGACAAAAATCCCCAAATCAACCACACGGCCGTATGGCACCAAATTCGTCCCAAAAACCCTAATTCCCAATTCTGCACGGCTGTGTGAACCAGCACACACCTGTGTGGCCACCCATGTGGTCACGGAACCACCCAAAAATAGCCAAAAAATCGTGAATTGATGTCGAAATGATTCCCAACCCTCCAATAACTCAGAAATACATCAAACTATACCGAAAAGCATGCGATCAAAAGCCAATTTAAACAATTGCAGAACACACATTAATTTTCAAATTTTATAGAATCAAATTGACATTTCAATATCAATATTGTAGGGTTTTCGAACACACCCAAACCACCCCCGAATTTGTTGATTTCCCCGAAATACGTCAACATTACACTATCGAATTCACACAGTTTCTAAAACACACGAGATATCTCAAGTTTCACAAAATCAACTCAGAATTTCAATAATAAAAAAGAAGACTTCCGAACCCACACCTTAATAGGTTATTTAAGCACCCAGAATTATTTGACTCGCCTCAAAACCACTAATTCTGGAACCCCTATTGACGAAGTTGCAAAAAAAACAAAAGAAATAGAATGGAAGCAAGGAACAGAGTTCCAACTGACAAAGTGAAGGGAAAAAAAGCGATCTTGGAAAAGTGGAAGAATAAAAGAACGTGTCACTTTGATTTTGGGATTTTCCATAAAATAAAAAAGAATAAAAATAAATAGAGATTTTAGCAACTTAACAAAAGCCAAACTGAAATAAAATCAATCCTTCAAACCCATAAGAGGGCTCGAACACGGGACCCCAAACTAAACTAACACACATCTAGCCACCAGACCAGCAGGACCATTCCGACACAAGAACGCAGAAACACGCACAATTGGTCAAGCTACGCACTGTCCCTAAACATATACCATAAAACTCTTAACCCCAAAATCTGAGGTGTTACACGGGTTTTCTCTCATCCTCTTCGGGTGGCCTATAAGATTGCAGAGGTTGATAATGAGGGTTAGGTCGGGGTTTGTTGTATTTCATTACTCCTTGATTGGAGGGTCCCCCTTGGGTCCCTCCCCATATAAGGTTGGGGTGATCTTGCCACCTAGGATTATAGGTGTTAGAGTAAGGATTATACCCTCTATTCCCTAAGTAATTTACCTTAGCATGAGTGTTCTCTTGATGGCTCCCCTAATTAGCACCATCATGATTGTACCCTACATTTGAGTTCATTAGAAAGGCCTAGTTGGGACCTTGTGACCAAGTGGAGCTAACTTCAAGGTTGTTCAACCTCTCAAGGATTTGTCAGAATTTGTCTCGTTACCAACGCATTCACGATTGGTTTTTTAGCTCTATACGTGAATCGTTCAGTCAGCCACATGTAGGAGTTTACCACCATGTCCTCAATCAATTGGCATCCCTCTGTGTAAGTCTTCAACATGAATACCCCCGCAGACACTCCGTCAAGACTCGACCTTAAGTTCCTATCGAGCCCATTATAAAAAGTTTGTAGTTGCAACCAATCTTGTAGACCATGATAAGGGCACTTACGTAACATTAATTTGAAGCGCTCCCACACTTCATAGAGTGATTCTCCCTCAAGGTGGTGGAAGTTTGTAATCTCCATCCGAAGCTTCATAGTCTTGCTCAGAATAAAATATTTGGCAAGGAATCCACTTGCCAGCTCATCCCATGTATTGATCAAATTCACGGGCTGAGAATCTAACCACATGAAAGCATCATTAGTCAAAGAGAAAGGGAAAAATCAAAGATGTATGGCGTCATCGGTTACCCTATTATACTTAAATGCATTGCAAAGGTTTAGAAATAGCTTAAGGTGTTTATTCGGGGCTTCATTCGTTAACCCCCGAAATTGAAGATTTCCTTGTATCATTTGGATCATGACCAGCTTTATCTCAAAGTTGTTAACATTAATAGTAGGGCAATTAATGCTACCATGGATGACGTCTAGGTTGGGCATGGTGTAGTCTCGCAATGTACATTTCTCCATCGATCTCTCAAAAGGTTAGTCTCCTCTTTCAGGATTGTCAATAAGAGGCTCGGTAAGCGGTGGATTTTTCGGTGGAAGTGGGGCTCCTCTAGGTGGTTGACCCCTTCATGCATGTATTAAGATTCTTTTTTATTTTGGTTCATATGGTACAATCTTGTTACCAGTCTGAGTCCTACACTACCCCTTGCAAACAAAAAGAATATAAACGAACAAATATCTTCCACATAAAATAACAAACAAACACAAAAGAAAAGAAGTGACGTATCTATAAACTTATTTTTTTTATCAATTATCTCCTTAAAAAGCATGCACATAAACAAAAATCACTTAATCAAGCATCGGTTCCCCAGAAAAAATGCCAACAACTTGACTGCTTGCACGCGTGTGCAAAAAAAAATAATTTTTATAGAAAAATTTTGAAAGTGCGGATTTAACCTCAAACGTATAGTGTCAGTTGTAATATTTATAGTGTCTAATGGAACACCAGAGTATTCCAAGGGTCAAACCCAAAGGCGTTGGCGATTAAGTGATTTCTAACCTACGGACATACAATTAAAAGAGTCTAGATGACTAATCACTAAGCAATTTTATTATGACATGTCATACAAGGGGTTAATTACACTAATTAACTACGTAAGAATGGAAAATGACTAAATTGTAAATTGAGCAAAGTATAAAACTAACAAATATGATAACAGAGAAGGGTTGGTTGACTTCTGTGTGGTTGGTTAACCTTTGAATTAGGGATTTAAATCTCTAATACTCCTAAATTGGTACAATTGTACCTCTCGATCTCAATTTTACTGATTTAAACAAATTAGTCTGATTTATCTCTCGATCACACCAAAAAACTTGAGGCTATCAAATTAGTGCCCAATAAGATCTCATCTCGATCTCACTTACCTTAATTTTCCCTTAGGAGCATCAATACTAAGTTTTGAAGTCTATTCAATTTATTTCAGATTTTACGATTTAGTCCCTAAACCAAAAAATCAACTTCCCCATATTTCCATCAACCAACCACCTACGATTTAGCTACTCATGATTATATCTAAACACATTATTAGCAGATAATCAATCTCAAATGGCATTAATTTAATCTTATTCATCTTTGTTGCATTTCACCTATTACAAATAATTGCTTTAGTGTAACTACAAGGAAAGTTGAACCAGAAAACTTAATCAACTAACTTAGCATTAAACTAGAAAAGAAGCAGATTGAATCCTAAAAAGATGAGAAAAACATTAAACCCTAAGCTAAAAAGATGAATAACTAAAAGGTCTCCTTTTTCTCTCAGCCAAAAGAAAGCTTTTTGAACTGATTACAACCCAAAAAAGGTGACCAATTTTCCATTGATCATCTAATTTTGGTTGGCAAACATGTTGGACAAGGACTACCTGTAACAGCCCGTTTATCAGTGGTGTCAGAAATAGTGGTTTCGGGACCACAAATCTGACGAGTAAGTTCGTAAATGTTATTATTTAATATTTATGAGTCAAATATGATATTAAAATAAATTTTAATTTGGAAATTTATGCTAATTAAGTGAATAATTAGGTTCAAGTGGTATGATCGTAAAGTCAAGTGGTTTTAGAAAATGAGGTATCGGGACCTCGTTTCTATATACCGAGCCGTAAATATTTTAACAAATATTTATGGAGTATTATTAAGGTTGTATTAAAGTTTCGTTAAGAAATTTTAATGTTTAGATAGTTAATTAATTGAAAAGGACTAAATTGTAAAGATATAAAAGTTCATCGCTATTGATGTTTATTAGCTAAATTGCATAATTAATGTTGGTTTAGGGATCTAAATGGAAATTAGACCCTAGTGTAATGTAGTGGACGGTAATGCTTGTGTTAAATGAATTGTTTTTATGTTAAAATAATTTTAATTAATTTAATATGTTAAATTAAGTAAAATAAAAACCAAATGTTGTTTTTATTCACCATCTTCCACCGAAATATGAAAACATAACATGAGAAGCCATTTTTAAAGGCTTTCAAGGTTCGGCCATGGTTATATTCTTGCATGGTAAGCTATTTTTCACCCGTTTTTAATAATTTTTATATTTTTGAGATCGTTGCAACTAGGTCTAGTTAGCCTGTACTTTCGTTTTTGAAACTGTTAAAGATTTTCAATGTTGTCATTGATTAATCTTTGTGATTTTAGATGTTAAATGATGAATTTGAAGTATTAGTTGTTATTTATAAGTATTTTGTTAAGTAATTTTTAATGATTTAAATGTTTAGGGATTAAATTGCTAAAGTAATAATAGTTTAAAGACTTGATGTGAAATTGTTACAAATGTGGGCTGTAATGGATGCTATTAACATTCAAGTGGTATGGGATTTTTAATAAAATTGGTTTATTTGCATGATTAGTACATAGGGGCTAAATTGAATACAAATGAAAAGTTGAGGGTAATTTTGTAAAAATGTCAAAAAAGACTAAATTGCATAAAATGAATTGGTTTTACTGTCCGAATTCATGAATTGAATGAAATTATTAATTTAGATCAAGAACGAGTGTAAAATCGAGGAGAAAAGGAAATTACCAAATAGCCCATGTACTTAGTCATTGTTGCAATTTAGCCAAGTAAGTTCGTATGAACTGTAATTATTATAATGTTAATTAAATTAAATGTTTATTATGTTGTTTTTAATGTAAATGAATCAATATATATATGAATGTATCCATATTATGACGAATTGACAGTTATCGAGACCGGTTGAACCTTAGGAATTCATAGGATACATATGACATGTCATTAGGGTTTTCATATTTCGGGTGCTGGCCTTGAATGTCCTACCGATGGCTGAGGTCCTACATTTGGAATTTGTTGCGGATACTCCACAGCTCGTGTGAGCAAGCCCATTTCACAACTCGTGTGAGCAACGATGTAAAGGAAAGGCTACGGTTATATGTTTAAGCACACTTCGTGTGAGCTTTCCTGAGTATTCGATGATATTCTAAGTGGTTCAACGGGCATGAAAAGGAAAGGAACGGTAAGTGTTCAAATGAACTATATCATGTATTTATGAAAAGGACTAAGCATTTGGCAATATGCATAAGTTCATGGAAAGGTTAAATGATTCAAATGAAATATGTTCACATGGAAATGGATCATCATATGTCTAGTTCAAGTGAATTATGTTTGTATGCACTAACTCGTGAATTGATAAAGTTGTTTAGGCTTATGCTAAGTATTTGGAATGGAATGGAAAGTAAGTAAATGGAATGATTCATAATCTTAAGAAAAGGTTGATGATGGTGTAATATGTTTTACAAAATCCTATTATGTTATGAATGAAAAATATATGTGAGTTGATGGTTATATGGTTTTATAAATCTTATGGCATTGGTTTAGGTTTATATTTATCCTATAAACTTCATTATTGAAATGGAATATTATGTTTAAAGTTTATACGAGCTTACTAAGCATTCATTACTTTCGTAATTATTTTTTCCTTTACTTTACAGATTATCGGAAGCTCAATTGGTTGGAAGTTCGTCGGAGATCTATCACACTATCCAGTGGACAATTTGGTAGTCGATGAGTATTTTGGTTACGGTTTATAATGGCATGTATAGGACAATTGTAATGGTATTATAGTGCATGTGTTAATGATGTTTTTCTATGTGTAAGCTTTGGAAAGATATATTGGTTTGTTAAACTTTGATACCTTTCCAAGTTATGTGATGTTGATTACTTTAAAGTGCTTGTTGATATAAGTCACTTGGCATGTTTATGATAATTAGAAAATGGTTACTTGTGACATGTTTTAGTTCATATTTGAACTAGGCTATTATGTTTGAAAATGGTTTGAAGGTGATTTGGTATGCATACGTT
Organism: Gossypium sturtianum; assembly: GCA_025698515.1. Lineage (NCBI taxonomy): Eukaryota > Viridiplantae > Streptophyta > Magnoliopsida > Malvales > Malvaceae > Gossypium > Gossypium sturtianum. The sequence continues at coordinate 65,787,373 of CM046952.1, forward strand.
ATGTAAGTTAACTATATTGGTACATTTGATACCTTGTTGATTTCTGTCCATGTGACTATATCATGTTTCATGTTTTGAATGGCTCAAATGGCATGTTTTGTGATGGAAGTGTTAATGGTCATAATTGTGGCATGTTTTGTTAGAAGTTGAATTATGTTTGATGATGGGAATGTGAAAAAATGTGCATGTGTAGGTAAGTTTTGATGTTTCTTGTGAGGTGCCTTGAAATGGCATATTGGTTGATTGATTTCAGGATAATGAATTGGTCATTATATGTGTAACAGCCCGTTTTTTTTTTGTCAAATCGAAATAGTAGTTTTGGGACCACAAATTTGAGGTCAAAATATTTATTTTATTATTATTTTAATTTTTACAACATGATTGAGTGATTGTGTGAAATTTTTGTTAAGAAATTTTATCGTTTGAATGGTTAATTTGATAAAAAGGACTAAATCGCGTAAAGTGTAAAAGTGGAGTTCTATTAGCTAAAAGTAGCTAATAGCTATAGAACCTTAAAGTAAAGGTCCTTATGTTGTAATTACACCATTATTAGTTGGAGTGGACAAATATGGACAAGTATTAAATGATTTTTAAGTTATATAACAAAGGTTAAAAATAGTAATTAATAAATAATGGTTAATAAAATAAAACAAAGCCAAATTTACTTCATCTTTTTTCCATTGCCAAAAATACATGAACAAAAACACAACTTTAAGGGTTTGAAGCATTTGGTCACTTTGGAGCTTAATTGTAAGTCCATTTTTGCTCGGTTTTTAATGATTTCTATGTTTTTTAGATCGTTGCAACTAGTACTAGCTAGCCCAAGGACTAATTTGCAAAATTGTTAAAGATTTTGAATGTTCCCATTGATGAATATATGAGTACTTTGATGTTTAATAATAGATTATGGATATTTGATGTTACTTAAACAAGTTTTGTTAAGTGATTTTTAGTGAAAATGCAATTTAGGGGCTAAATTGTGAAATGTGAAAAATGTAAAATAAATGAAAATTATGGGCTGCTAGGGGCATTATGGTAATTCAGCTAGCATGGGTATATTTTTAATTTCATTAATTTGTGATTTTATGAAATAAGGACTAAATTGTAAAAATGTGAAAGTTTAGGGGCTAATGTGTAAATTAGCTCAAATGTATATTTTGGATTGAATTGAATAGAGAGATGATTAAATAAGTTAATTTGAATATATTTAGATCAAGAAAAGTGGAATTCAGATCTAGATCGGGGAAAAACGAAAGTTATCGACTAATCAACTTATTTCGTAGTTTCCACATTCGAGGTAAGTTCGTATGTGATAAATTTCAATACAAATGTATTTCATATGCTTTGATATTGCATGAATTGTGAATGCGAGACTGTGGATATGAACGATAGTGATTTGACGATGATTCGACATTCGAAATCCTTGTTGAACCTTTGGAATAGTTTAGGATGTTAGTGACATGTCATTAGGGGATACAGTAAGTTGGCTTCGGACCATGATATAGCACTATGCGTGCGAGATAAACCGATTTGGCTTCGGGCCATGCATATCGACTGATTTGGCTTCGGGCCATGATATTAGTATTTCGGATAAGTTACCTTGATTTGGCTTCGGGCCATGGTATAGGTACTTATCGTATGAGAACCTCGAGTATCCGACTTCTATTCCAAATGGTTCAACGGGTGAATGAAAGTTGAGGATGTGTATGAGATTTATACGAAAGGGTATAGGTATGTACATAAACTATTCTACCATTGAATCGAGGAAATGATGATGAAAGTATATAGTTTTGTGAATGAGTATTTGAAAGGTTTGTTAGTTAATGTAAGCCACATGTTGATGTATTCAAATTATTGATTTACATTTGTGTGATTGCATTAAGTTATTTCATACGAGCTTACTAAGCTTTATAGCTTACTTTGTGTATTTTCCCGTGTTTTATAGTGATATCGAAGCTAGCTTGGATTCGGGGATCGTCGGAGATCGTTTCACACTACCACCTATCACTTGGTACCTTTGAACTTTGGTATTTTAAGTATATGGCATGTATAGGCATTTTGAGTCATTTTGATTATGGATTGATAATGATTTTGGTCATTTGTAATGACTTGTAAATGTATATGTTTTGGTTTGTAAATATAGCCATGAGATTTGGCTTAATTTGGTGGATTTGGTTATATGCTTATCTGTGTATATGTGGTTGATATTTGAGTTCATGGATGGATATGTGAATGACCTATATTATGAGGTTTATGGAATTGGTATCATGCTTATGAATTGGTGCAAAATGATGTATGTTAAGTAAATGTTTAACTAGTTGATTGGTATATGTATTTTGGTATGTTTTGGTTGAGTAAAATTTGAGGTATAAGCATATTGGTTGCTAGTATTGGAAATGGTATATATTAGCCTTGATTGTGGCTAAATTTGATGTTTATTTATACTATGGATTGGTGCCATTTTGGTTGTTTAGGTGAGCATAATTGTGGGTGGCAAATTGGCTTGGTAAATAGCCTATTTTTGTCCACACAGGCAGAGGCACGGGCGTGTGTCTCAGCCGTGTGTGACACACGGTCATGTTACACAGTCGTGTGTCCCCTGGTGTTGAAATTTAAATGAAGTCAGTATGCTCCACACGGTCTCACACACGAATGTGTCGGCCGTGTGGCATAAGTAAATATACCCCCTAATTTGCACACGGCCTAGCACACGGCCTGGCACACGGGCGTGTGTGGCCACTTCGAAGGGCACACGGGCTAGATACACGGGCGTGTGGTTGGCCGTGTGACCCAAGTTAGTAAGCTCACTTGTTTGGACACGGGGTAGGACACGGGCTGGGACACGGCCATGTGCTCCCATTTCGAATGTCCACACGGCCTATGACACGAGCGTGTCTGGTGGCCGTGTGAGACACACGGTCTGGCCACACGGGCATGTGTCCCCTGTTTTGAGAAAAATTTTCAAAGTTCGTGAAAGTTTTTTAATTTATCGGTTTAGTCCCGAACCACTCCTAAAGCATGTTTAGGGCCTCATATGCTCGTAATAGGGACATATTGATTGAGATTGGATGATGATTGCTTGTATTGATTAAATGTATGAGAAAAGTGTGTTTAAATGTGTTGTAAGTTCAATAATGCTCCGTAACCCTATTCCGGCGTTGAATACGGGTGAGGGGTGTTACAATATGCATGTTTTGGTAAGGTTTTTATGTCTTGATTATGTGCACAAAATGCCTTTAGGTGTATGCATGGTTTGGTGTTGGAAATGACTTGGTTTTGGCCAAATTCATGTCCACACGGCCTGAGACGCGGAGGTATGACTCCGCCGTGTGTGACACACGGCCTGGTGACACGACCGTGTGTCCCTTGTAGGTTATTTTGCATGCAAGTCAAGCTATTACATGGCCTAGCACACAGCCTGGTACACGGGCATGTGGGGCTATTTCGAAAGTTACACGGGCTGGGACACGGCCGTGTGTCCCTAGTTCGAAGGTTACACGGCTTGAGACACGGGCGTGTGTCTCAGCCGTGTGACCCCTGTAGTAAAAATTTTGCAACTTTTTCCTATACTTTCCAAATGTTTCCGATTTAGTCTCGAATCATTTCTAAGGTATTTTTGAGGCCTCGAGGGCTCGACTAAGGGTCGATATGTACGTATATGATTATTTTATAATGTGTTTATGATAATGTATGAAATGTATGTTTAAATGTTTTGTTTGTACGGTAATGCTTCGTAACCCTATTCTAACGAAAAATACAAGTTAGGGGTGTTACACTACCCTTGCCATCATTTTCTCTCTCCCTCGACAGTGACATCGCGATACCATGGCTAGGTATCGCGGTATCCTCATTAGTCTTGACATAGGGGTCCTTTGGGAGTTTGGGTATCACGATACCTTAGGGCTAGTATTGTGATACCACTATTGATAGCTCCATCTTCCTTGTTTTCAACATTGTCAGGGGTATCACGACTTCCATGCTTCGATGTTGTGATACCCCTTTTCAGGTGATGTTCTTGGATAACCTAATTTGACATATCAAATTACGGAAAATCAACCTCATAGCCCCCTTACCTCGAAGACAATAGGGGAATAGCCTACAAAGGGAGGTGTCATGAGGAATAACCAAAACACTGGTATGATTTAAAAGATTATAAGTATCCCCACATCAGGAATATTCTCCAGCCCTAGACGATGAAGATAACGAGAAGGCATTAGTCTTCTCAATTCAATAGGAAACCCGAAAGGCTCCCCCAACTTCAACTCTACCAAAATATATTTCTTAAGATCTGGCTTCAATCTCCCACTCATCCATAAATATGCTATTTAGTCTCCTCCCTTCACACTATAAGGTACACCCCATCGTATCTTACCTTCTCTTGCAGGGTATACATATATTGGAACTGAGGCACGAAAGACCATATCTTCCTCTGACCACATTTGATCATAAATCTAATTATTAACCACCAAGAACTCCCAACCAGCTACCCAGGTGTCAAAGAGTACGAATTCAACAAATCCATTTCAAATTGGTGAGGCGGCAGGTGAAACCTCGCTTCCAACAAGAATAGTGACAAGTAAAATCCTGGTCTCCCTTCACCAAGACATGGCCCAAACACAGAGCTTAAACTATGCTTCCCCGTGGGGAAACTAAACTCATACTAGGGATGCCTAGTAAGAAGGCCCCTACATCTTAATGCCCATCTCATTTCCTACTTTGTTGTCATGCACTTACATTCGACGACAGCCACTGGCTCATCATAATCCCTCAAATGTTTTAGAATTTGTCCCTTGTGGCTCTCGGTCATCGAAAGCCTCCTAAAATCGACTATAGTTGGCCTATTAATCATCATCTGCATCCTATTGTCGGCGGTAGAACTCTTCGTTGAAGACCTATTAGTTCTCCCCCCTCTCCTTACCAAAAAATGCAAAAATGACGAACATAAGAAAATTTTGAAATAGCTAGAAAACTGAACAAGAATCTCAGGCAAAATATTTTGAAACAACAAAGTAGTCTCAGGCACAGTAGAAGAGCCATTTATATACTTCTTAGTTATCCCTCACAAACATGTCATTTTGGGGACTAGAAGCCATGACTAATAACATCTGGCCACCTAAACAATGTCAGATGCTCCTTATCATGACTGCCACTCCCTAGAAGAACATCGCATTTATGAAAATTGTTTGATGGCATCTCTTCTTCTTTGGCTAGATAAACCTTTAAGAGACTCTCGGAGCATGTCTCCGGAAAGGCCACTTTTTAACCTCCCGCTCGACTGGGGGCTATATTAATACCCCTTTGCCATAAAAAGAAGTGTCAAGCCCAAAAGGTATCGTTGATTCTACATTGACCCTCTGAGCACAACCATCCAACCCACTTCAAACGGAATCTACCACCCGTGTTCATAGGAGAACGTTATCTTAAGGTAAACACACTTCCAAGACAATAAGGAGTCTATTTAGGCTTAATTACCTCATACTGATAGAATCCTATAATATGTGCCCATGATTATCCATTACGCATTTAACGGGATTAAACACTTATCTAGCCAATATCATACCAGTGGACAATGAGACTTTTTTTCCTATAAATACCCTGAAAAACTATGGGCAAGGGCTCGGTCCTTTTTATACCCTAGAGTTACTCTAAGCATTTATCTTTTCAATCAGCCTGTCCTCTTGTCCTTGCTCTGGTTCTCAACCTCTATAGGTGAATCGGTCTCCACTACACTACCTTGTCTTCTTCCCTTGTTATGCATTGTATCAACACTACCAAACAAAAAGATGAGGCTTATTTTAATTTAAGGTGGCTCAAGTGTTTCCCCAACCTTGCAAAAATACTCATTAAAGATAGTGAGAAAGAAAAGAGAAAGTGAGAGCTTTGAGTAGAAAGCAAGCAATACAAAAGGGAAACCAAAAACCTTACTTTGATAAAATTTTCGGATATGAAGCAAGAATATATGCCAAAATTTTGCATGAACAGCAATAAAAATATATATATATTTTTATTTTAAAGTGATGATCAAAGCAGAACTTCAATCAAAATCCATCTTGTGATAGACCTTTTAATCCCATTTTAATATTATTCAGATTTACATTTGTAAGCAAAGTGAAGCTCCTCAAGAATCAAATCTTTAATGACCAACCAAGCTACTTGTCTATTTTCCTTGTCTTTATATATCTGTCTTCTGCCCTTTTAGTGGTCCGGAATTTGAACTTCGTCCCCCCCTCCGCCTCTTTAATATTTCCTTCGCCATTGCTGAAACTGAATCATGGAACACAGGATTTGGAAATTCCTTCTTTATTCAACAATGGCAGCCACTTTGTTCATTCATTGCGGTAAGCCCATCTCTACTATATTATTCGTCAATGTTAATGTATAGTTTTTGTGGGTTTTTCTTCCACTTCTTCACTGTGCAGACTGTGATGATCTATATAGATTTTTGTGTTAGATTTACACCCAAATATATATTTTTTTGAATCAACTATGTAAGATTGTCATCTTGTTTTTTGATAGTTTCCATTTCAAAATTTCCATGTTTTCAATGTAAACTCGATTCCATGGAATGGAATGGAAGCGTGAAATTCCTTCAACACGAAGAGTTGTGTAGCTATCATATTTTATTTATTTAATAAATCAATCGTTTTCGCTGATATGCCATCAACTTTCTTTAGTCGGTTGACATGTCAAAAAGGGTTACTTGGAATATACTAAGCTTACTTTGCCATTAAGTTTCTGTTTCAATTGAAAATTAGCCGTGAAAGTATAGATAAGCCTAAATTGCATTCCGTCTTTTATCTATTAAAGAATGACATGAATAAGTTAAAAATTAATTTTTAAGGATTAATTATAAAAATAGTCATTCAGTTATACCTTTCATTCTATTTTGATCGCTCAACTATTAATTTTTTTAATTTAGTCACCAAACTTTTTAAAATTAAATATTTTAGTCACTCTGAGTTGATGTGAGCTTTTTTTATTCGTCTAGTAACAAAATTAACCCTCTAATATTTACACATTCTATCGATTTAATCCTAAATATAAAAAAATTCAACAACTTTAGCCCTTAATGTTTACAAAATTTGTCATTTTAGTTCTAATTCTAAAAAATTCAATAAATTTGGGCATCAATATTTACAGAACCTATCAATTTAGTCCAAACTCTAAAATTTTAAAATATATATTTTTGAAAAACAATCATTTTTAGCCCTTTATAACTCATCAGCTAACCTATGTGAGATATTAAAATAAGAAAAGGAGTATCCTCTTCCAAGTCACTTGCAATAATTTCTTTTACTATAATATAGGATTCACACTGGACCAAACCAATTGATTTGGAACTTATCTAAAATATTTGGCTGCATTACAACCGAACTATCAACATTTTTAATGCATTTATTTTCTTTTAGATCTTAATTTTTTTGTGTTTTATCCCAACTTTTTAGAGTTTTTTTGCAAGTGACTTGAAAGAGGGTACTCTTTTTCTCATGTTAATATCTCACATAGGTTAGTCAATGGGTTCTACAAGATTAAAAATGATTTTTTAACAATATTTTTAAATTTTTAGAGTTGGGACTAAATTGACAAATTCTATAAATGTATGGGGCCAAATTTATTATTTTTTAGAATTAGAACTAAAATGAAAAAATTTGTAAACATTGAGGGTTAAATTTGCTGAATTTTTTATATTTGAGATCAAATTGATAGAATATGTAAACATTAGAGGGCTAAGCTTGTTACTAGACTAATAAAAAAGCCCACATCAGGGTGACAAAAATATTTAATTCTGAAAAGTTTAGTTACTAAATCAAAAAAATTAATAGTTTGGTGACTAAAATAGAAAGAAAAGCATAGTTTGGTGACTATTTTTATAGTTTACCCATAAAAAATAATTTTCAGCATGTCCACAAAAAAATTTAACGAAGGGGCTAATTTGCTTGTTTCGAAATGTATAAGGGATAATTTGTCCATTTTTTCAGTAGAGGAATCGAAATACAATCCACCCCTAAGTACATGAGCTTCCCTGATACTTTTACCAAAATTAGCCTATCAAGGTTGAGTCTTGCATTCAATTTCATGTGATTTGCACTGAAAGTACCATGGTGACCCTTGTACTGGGAGTCAGATTGCATTTTGCCTCCTCTACTAAAAACAAAAGTAAATTAGTCCATGTACATTAGATCAAAGAGTAATCCAGTCTTTTTGTTAAAAATTTCATCAATTTCTACAGTTAAAAATTGGTTTCTATATGTCATCATAAAGTATACATGGCACGCCACGTGTTACTGTCCGGTTATTCAGTTAGCCACACTAGTTTTTAACAGTACAAATGAATAAAAGTTTTAACAGAAATGATCAATTTGCTCTTTGATCTAACGTACAATTACTAATTTGCCTATTTTTTGAGTAGAGATGGTAAAATACAATCTAACTCCTAGTACAAGAGTCTCCATGATACTTTTACCTATAATCTACATCTTTTTTCAATTAACAAAAATTAGATTATGGGCATCATTTTATATTTTTTAAATAAAACCCGAACTTTAATCCAATTGATTCATATAATCACTTTTATAAGATGTGTCTAATAAATTTAATATTCGAATCTTAACATTTATAACTCTTTTATTATCCTAAGTTTGAGATATTAATTGTAAATATCTTTGTTTTTGCTTTGGTTAGATGCAAGAAAACCAATGGGACTAGTCAAAGATCTAAAACATGGAAGAAGTTCAATGACAAAGCACACAAACAAATTGCAACTAATGAGTAAGCTCATGAGTTTAGTGATTGAACCTACTGATGTATCCAATACTCAACCATATAGAGTAAGCTCACCATTTTCTTTGCCACCTTTTGATTCTCTACCTCCTGTAAATTATCCTCCTTATTGTAGTCCCCCTAATGCCCCTGCTTCAACCCTTCCAACTCCCATCGGAATGTCCACACCTAGCTTCCCTCCTACTCTTCCGGGCCTAAGCCCGCCACCAAGCACCACTGGGACCGTTCCAAGCCCACCCGAATTCTCGGTCACCCCAAACACACCGCAAGCGATACCAACACCGACAATTTATGAGCCCAGTCCACCAGCCATTGTGATTAGCCCACCATTCTATGTCCCATCTCCAATTGGGTTTAATCCAAGCCCACCAGTGTTTCTACCACCAATAGTGTACCCTCCACCAACGGGTCCACCACCTCCCAATGTGGCTCCAAGCACAGCCTTATGGTGCGTGGCTAAGCCATCGGTGCCTGACCCAATAATTCAAGAAGCTATGAACTATGCATGTGGGTCTGGAGCAGATTGTAATTCCATTCAGCCTAGTGGGTCATGCTTTCACCCTGACACATTGTATGCACATGCTTCTTATGCTTTTAATAGTTATTGGCAAAGAACAAAGTATTCTGGTGGTACATGTGAATTTGGAGGCACTGCCATACTTGTCACAGTTGATCCAAGTGAGTTTCTTTTGTTTATTATTATTATTATCATCATTTATTTTTTAAGTATGAAATTTTAAAATCAGCGAAGACATTACGATTTGAATTGCTATTTAATTCGACATTTTTGTTTCTGTATTAATTGTTTTTGTTGTAACAACAGGCTACGATGGTTGCCATTTTGAGTACGACTGACTGATGAAGATAGGGATCTCTCCTTGACAGCTAGAAGATTTTTTTTCCTGTCTTATTTTTCTTTTTTCAATAAAGAAAGTAAATTTTCCTTCACGTTACCTGACCCAATCATAAATTTTGTAAGTATAATTTTTCTTAGGCAACCCTATTTGGATATAGGATGTTTTTTGGGTTTATAATAGTTCCTGCCCTCGTGAAAATTGTACAATGCATTGCAAAACTATTGGAATAAAAAGGAATTGGATTATTTATTTATTTATTAACTCTTAAAAATATGTAAAAACGACAAAGGGCTGAATTTAATTGAGATTTGATTTTTTTTCGAGCGGCTTACTCCGTAAAGTTAGATATTATCTCATGTTTGAAATTTTAATAGAATGCGATTTTTAAAATGTGTTTGATAAAAAAAATTACTTTCCAATGTTTAGTTTACAAAGAAAAATATTAATTAAAATATCAAGAAAATTATATTAATACATTTGATTCACTAAGCACTTTCTTATAAATTCTGGTCAAAAATATATTTTCTTATGAATGTAATGATACTTAATAAAATTGTCTTTATAAAATAAAATAAAAAATATATTTTTATATTTTTATATTTAATAAGTATTTCAATTAAACATTTAATAATATTTTCAATAATATTTATTATTAATAAATACTCAAATTAATTTACAAGATATGATTGTCTCACATTTTGTTAATCAAATCGCATACATGAGTATATTGAAAGGCAGCTAATTTTAAGTTCAAATGTATTCACATATTACATATATAGTTGAAATTATTTTAATACTAACAATTGAAATCCATAAAAAAATATATCTAAGAAAATCACTAGAAAAGAAAATATAAATATTACTTTTGATAGAATATTAGTAAAAAAAAATTTATTTTATAAGCATGTTGAGAGTGTGACAAGTGTCACATTTATTTATATAATTAAATTTTTTATTTTTTACACCATTCTATAATACACTAGTTAAACTTACTCTGAAGTCTAAAAAACTTCACTGTACATATATTAAATAATTTTCCATTTACTTGAAGGTACACACGTGTATGGCCGATTAAAAATTCTAACAATTATTTTATTTTTTTAGCAGCCCTTTCAATTTTTGCTTTACAAATGTAGATATTAAAATATGTGTTTTTTAGAAAAATCAAATGGATCAGATTTTATGATAAATAAGTTAATAATTTAAACTAGAATAAAATAACGGTTATTTTTATTTTAGCAATTGTTTTTATTGTCTATAAAGTTACTTTCACACATATAATCATGAGAATTATCTTCCATTGTTTTACGGAAATAATTCTTAAGGGAATATTATATTCCAAACTTTAGTGCATTAAACATGTACCAAATGCCTCTTATGTTTTGATAAATAATTATAAAGGAAAGGAAAGTAAAAGAAAATGAAGGAAGGAAGATTAATGGAAAAAAATTATATATATTTATTTTGTTTGCTTAATTAAAATTAGTAAAGTTTAGGAATAATTATAACTTTTATTTTGTTAAATTGTAGAAAGTAAATAAAATGATTATAAAGTTTGTTTTCTATCCCTTTTTATAAAATAAATTATGTAAAAGATTAATAAGATAAAAAGCACTACTCTTTGAATTAGACTAGGCAGTCGAATCGATTGGATTAAGAATCGGTCAAGGTATTGGTCTGGAATAAGGGATAGGACTAATTGATCCGTAAGCTAGTTGAACCGAGTTGAACTAACCTAAAGACCGGTTGAATTGATTCTCTCTCTCTCTCTCTCTCTCTATATATATATATATATATATATATATATTGATTTTTATGATTTTTTTAACAAATATTATTCAATTGTACTAGATGAACTGGTTCGACCAGGAACTAGTAATCTAACCAATTTGGCTACCAGTCTGATTTTGAAAATCTTGCAAAAGTGGTATTTTTAGAGTGTGCCTCGCATTTCGGATGAAACAAAGCTGACATTGTGACGAGGAAGAGCCGGTGACACGACACACGACATCCCGACGAGAAGAACCCATCATCCCGACGACGCGACAAGTGACGTCTCAACGAGTCGATAGCAACGTTACAATGTGGCGACATGTTCCCTACTCAACCGAGTTTCTTCTTCTAGTTGAACTCTGTTATTTTTTCTTAGTCGAACTCTAATAACTCTAAGATATTCTAATAAGATTAGACACAAATTTTACCCTATAAATAGGGCTTTTAGCAATCCTAAAAAGATTGATTTAATAACAAAAATTAAGAGAGAGTTTGTGATAATTTCAAGAGAACTTTGTAATTTCGTGTTCGAGTTTGTTTGTTTCTCTATCTTGTACTTCTCTTCTGTTTTTTCCATTTTAGTAAAGTTTTCTTTGCTCGTGGTTTTTTATCCTCTTCAAAAGGGTTTTTCCACATAAATATTTGTGTCCAATTTTCTCGATTTTCATTCTTGTTCATTGCATAATTCGAGTTTACCCCAACAAAATGGTATCAGAGCTTGGTTCGATTTTTACATTCAACCCGCTTAGAGATGCAAATGAGGTACGATATCAAGAAGTTCGATGGGATCATAAATTTCAATTTGTTGCAAGTTCGGGTGATGACAATTCTGGTTCAGAACGGTCTAAAGAAGGTCGTTATGGGGCAAAGGCCCGCGGATGCCAATCAGACAAAATGGGAAGAGCTTGATGAGAAGGCACTGTCAACAATTTAGTTGTGTCTCACGAACAATGTATTGCAGGAGGTACTTATGGAGAAAACAACAATAGCCTTATACATGAAATTGGAAGCTCTTTATATGACAAAGTCTCTCGCAAACCGTTTGGTATTAAAACAACGATTATACACATTCTGCATGGCAGAAGGTGAGTCTATTAGAGTTTACATCAATGAATTTTTCACTCTTCTAATTGACCTGAAGAATGTCGAGGCCAACATAGATGATGAAGATCAAGCTATGTTATTGCTTTGTTCTTTGCCCCTTTCATACAAACCTTTCAAGAAACCCTAATTTATTGCAAAGAGAATCTCGTTTGAGGACGTGAAGGGAAACTTATTCATAAATGATAAACTCAAAAATGAGTTAGGTTCAAATAACAAGTTAGATGGGCAAGTCTTGATTTTAGTTGCTAGAGTAAGGCAACAATCTAAGGATTCAGGTCAAAGAAGATCAAGAGCGAGATCAAAATTAAGAAACTACGACAAGCAATGTGGTTATTAAAAAAAGATGAGTCACATTAAGTCATAATGTTATAAACTTTAGAATAAAATAAGAGGGCCACCGAAAATGACGAGAAAGGAAAGTAGAAAGCTGATGTAGCCGGTGCTAGTGTAACAGCCCGTTTTCAGTGAAATCAGAATAGTGGTTTTGGGACCACAAATCTGACGTAAAAATATTTGATTTATTAATATTTTAATGTCTACAGTGTGTTAGTAGTGTCGTATAAAAATTTTTTTAAGAAATTTTGATGTTTGCATGTTTAATTAAATAAAAAGGATAAAATCGTAAAAGGTGCAAAAGTGGAGTTCTTGTAGTTAAAGGTATCAAATAGCTATGAAACTTAAAAATAAGAGAACTTAGATGGTAAATAGACCATTTATATAGTTAGTGGATATTCATGGGTTGGTTTTTTTGAAAATATGTATATTTTTAAAGGACAATATGGTAAATTAGTAATTAAAGGCTAAATTAATTAAAACAAATGAATCATCTTCTTCATTTCATCAAAGCCAACCGAAAATCACCATTAGAGGAGGGATTGATATTCGGCCAAGCTATCCTATTGTATATAAGTGGTTTTTGTTCTGTTTTTAATGATTTTTATGTTTTCGGGATCGTTGTAGCTTAATCTAGCTAGCCCCCGGACTAATTTGCAAAATTTTTAAAGGATTAGGGTTTTTCCATGAACATGTTTGCTTGATATTTGAAGTTTAATGAAAGATTATGAGTCCTTGTTGTTAAATAAACAACTTTTGTAAAGTGATTTTTGATGAAATTATCATTTACGAACTTATTTGTAAAAGTAGAAAAATATCATGGTAAATTTGTGGATTGATGATGTAACACCCCTAACCCGTATCCGTCGCCGGAATAGGGTTAAGAGGCGTTACCGGATGAACAGAGACTTTTACGGACAATTCATAACATAATTCATCATATCACATCAAAGCGTCCCTTAAATAGGTCATCGAGACCTTAAACATGCTTTAGAATACGGCCAAGACTAAACCGAACACATACGAAAATTCTTGGAAATTTGAACATTTTTCAAAACTGCAGAGGTCACACGCCCGTGCAGTCAGGCTGTGTGCCTCACACGGCTACCAGACACGCCCATGTGTCCAGGCCGGGCCAAAATAGGGCATACATACTGACTTGTCCACACGGCCACCAGACACGCCCGTGTGCCATGGCCGTGTGAAATTAAGCTAGCTACTGACTTGGTCACACGGCCACCAGGCACGCCCGTGTGCCACGGCCGTGTAACCTGCCCGGGCATACTTTGAAGTGGCCCTTGAGCCACACGGCAGAGACACATGCCCGTGTCCCTTGGCCGTATATGCAAAATAGGTCATTTGCAAGGCCAAAATGCCACCCACACTTGGGTCATTCCTACAATCTCAAACAAGCATTATTCCATACACAATTAGCAACCAAAATCATGTCAAGTGAACAACGTATCATCTCATTCAATATCATTTCTATTCATACCAACTTGTATACTAATTTGCACAACCAATTCACATATAAAACTAATCATGTTTCATCCTCAATTTGCCACATTCATAGAACCATCTCATTGTTCAAACATATATACTCATATTGCATCCATATGCTTACCATAGCCTTGACCATTTCATAGGCATAAGATTATACCAAAACCAAACTTATATAGCATAGCATCACATACAAAACAAAATCACTTATCTAGCCACATCACATGGCTACATATATACATGTCTCAAACATACTCCAAAACAACTAGCCTATACATGCCATATTTAGCTATTTAAACATTCAAAAGTACCAAAGTTGAGTTTGATAGTGTGGTGATGATCCTCGATGGTCTCTGAGCCTCTCGTAGCTTTAACGATCTATAAAACAGAACAAACACGCACAAATTAAGCTTTCAAAAGCTTAGTAAGCCATATACAAATAAACTTAGCATAAAATGCACATAACCATATTGATACATTGACATTAATGTTTCTCAATGCATATTCATCACATATTCTTTGGCTCATTTACTTAGCCATAGGTTGCCACATTCTTCAACTCAAATATCACATATACACTTAGCTCATTCAAGCATATATTCACATATTATCTCATCATTTATATACACATATTAACCTTAGTAAGTTCATATAGACACTTACTTTTCATACACAGATAATGTACTTTTCAAACGTACCTGAAACGGATATACAACTCACATAGTCGTTCATTTCTCAGACTTGCCCGTTGAACCGTTCGGAATCTAATAGGATACTCAGAGTGCTCGGAATAATCGTGCAATGCCAATGTCCCAGACGAGGTCTTACATGTACTCAGATATCGATGCCACTGTCCCAGACAGGGTCTTACACGAATCAAATACGATGCCAATGTCCCAGACATGGTCTTACACGTAAATCTCAAATCGATGCCAGCGTCCCGGACCTGGTCTTACACGAAATCTCGAATCAATGCCAACAACCCAGACGTGGTCTTACATGATATCACATTTCAGACACCTATGTCATGACATATGCTATCCTATCTATTCCTAGGTTCATACGGGACTTCTCAGACTTTAACAACTTGTCGATATATAAGTAAGCTCGGATTTCCCATACATTCCATCTCAATGGATATTCATAGCAATTCGAGTCTCATATATACACAAATAATTCAATTCAAATACATTTATTTGTATATCGACTTACCTCGTATTCGGATATTCGATCAGATTCGATTATTCGACAACTTTTGACTTTCCATGATCTAAGTCTGTTTTCTTCGGTTCTTGATCTATACATATTCAAATTTAACCCATTTATTCAACAATTCGTTCAATTCAATCTAAAAACGCATATTTAGGGAAATTTACAAATTAGCCCTCACATTTTCACATTTGGACATTTTAGTCCCTATTTCACAATATCACAAAATATACAAAACCTCATGATACCCATGCTTAGCCGAATTCTCATGTAGTCCATACAAGTCCATAAATTTCATTTATTTCACAATTTAGTCCCTCAAAATATTATTCTTTCAATTTAACCCAAATTACTCAAAATCAACAAAACTCTAAAGACAAAACATGTTAATCAAACATATATCTTTCATAATTCACCATCAAACATCATGAAACTCATGAATTCGTCAATGGCTCATTTCAAAAACATCTTCAATTCACAAGATTGAGGCATGGGTTTTGAAGTATACGAAGCAACGATTGCAAAAACGTAGAAATTATCAAAAATCAAAGCAAAACATACCTTGAATTAAGCTCCCAAATGGCCGAATGCCCTAGCTCAATTTTCTTTCTTTTCTTTTCTTAAAATTCGGCTAGAATGAATGAACACATCCACCAAAATTTCCATTTGTTTTATTTACTATCATATTATTAATCTATTTACCATATTAACCTTTTGAATTAATAAATAAAACATATAAAAATTAAGGTCACATTTGTCCATTGCCACCCACTATCTTTAAACATGGTTTTATTGCCTCATAAGGCCTCCACATTTAAAAGCCACATTCAAATTAGCCATTAATCAAATAGAAAGTCACTTTTACGAATTACGCGATTTAGTCCTTTGTTCAAATTAAGCACACAAACAAACAATTTTTCATATGAGACTTTCACACATGCTTAATCACACATCAAAGGCACGGAAAATAATATTAAAATATTTTTCTAACTCAGATTTGTGGTCCCAAAACCACTGTTCCGACTAGGGTCTAAACTAGACTATTACAATTCTCCCCCCTTAGGGATTTTCGTCCCCGAAAATCTTACCGTTAAACAGATTCAGATATTGCTGTCTCATTGAATCTTCAGGCTCCCATGTAGCCTCTTCCACTCCGTGTCTATGCCACAACACTTTCATTAACAGAACTTTCTTGTTTCTCAACTCTTTCACTTCACGAGCTAAGATACGGATCGGTTCTTCTTCGTAGGTCATATTGGATCGGATTTCAATCTCAGACGGAGTAATCACATGTGACGGATCAGATCTGTATCGTCTAAGCATCGATACATGAAATACATTATGAATCTTTTCTAGTTCAGGTGGCAACAACAATCTGTATGCAACTGGCCCAACACGTTTGTTAATCTCATATGGCCCAATGAACCTCGGACTCAACTTGCCTTTACGTCCGAATCGGAGTATTTTCTTCCACGGAGATACTTTCAAGAACACTTTGTCACCGATTTCAAATTCTATATCTTTTCATTTCAAATCTGCATAAGATTTCTGACGATCAGACGCTGCTTTCAGACTATCACGAATTACTTTCACTTTCGGTTCAGTTTCTTTTATCAAATCGACCCCATGTATCTTACTTTCACTGAGCTCAGTCCAATACAGAGGTGTTCGACATTTGCGTCCGTACAAAGCTTTATAAGGTGCCATTTTAATGCTCGACTGAAAGCTATTATTATTGCAAATTCAATCAACGACAAGTACTGTTCCAGCGTACCGTTAAACTCAAGTATACAACATCTTAACATATCCTCGAGTATCTGAATAATCTGTTTTGATTGACCATCCGTCTATGGATGAAATGCTGTACTAAAATGTAATTTAGTACCTAAAGCTTCTTGCAATTTCTTCCAGAACCGTGATGTAATTCTCAGATCTCTATCTGACACAATGGAAAATGGCACCCCGTGTAATCGCACAATCTCATAAATATAAAGCTCAGCTAATTTATCAAGTGAATAATCAGATCGTACCGGAATAAAATGGGCGGATTTCATCAATCGATCAACTATGACCCAAATTGCATCTTTCTTTCTCGAAGTCAAAGGTAATCTAGAAACAAAGTCCATCGTTACTCTATCCCATTTCCACTCAGGAATCAGAATCGGTTGCAACAAACCAGATGGAACCTGATGTTCAGCTTTAACTTGCTGACAGACTAAACATTTCGAAACAAAATCTGAGATATCTCTTTTCATACTAGACCGCCAATAGTGTTGCTTCAAATCATGATACATCTTTGTACTTCCCGGATGAACAGATAGTCGACTACTATGAGCTTCATTCAAAATTAACTGAATCAACTCTGGATTCCTCAGAACACAAATTCGATATCGGAACCTCAAGTAATCATCAACAGCAAGTCGAAATTCAGAATCAAAGTTTAAATCACACTGAGCTCGTTTCGCTAGCATTTCATTATCAACTTTCTGAGCATCACATATTTTTTGTAAGAACAACAGTTTCGCTTTCAATTCAGCTAAAACTGAACCATCATCAGACATATCTAATTGAGCATTCATTGTACGTAATGCAAACAATGATTTCTGACTCAGTGCATCAGCAACAACATTTGCTTTACCTGGGTGATAATCTATCACAAGTTCGTAATCTTTCAACAGTTCTAACCATCTTCTCTGTCGTAGATTCAATTCTTTCTGAGTCATTAGATACTTTAAACTTTTATGATCTGAAAACACATGACATTTCTCACCAAACAGATAATGACGCCAAATCTTTAATGCGAACACAATCGCAGCTAATTTAAGATCGTATGTCGAATAATTCTTTTCATGCGGCTTTAGTTGTCTCGAGGCATAAGCTATTACTTTGCCTTCCTGCATCAGAAGACATCCCAGACCATTTAACGAAGCATCACTGTAAATCACAAATTCTTTACCTGATTCTCGTCAGTACTAGCACTCGGAGCTTGATTAACGAGTTTTCAACTGATCAAAGCTTTTCTGACATTTATCGGACCATTCAAATCTCACACATTTCTGAAGCAATTTAGTCAACGTAGTAGCTATCATCGAAAAGCCTTTTACGAACCTTCGATAATAACCAAAGAAGTCCTAAAAATCTGCGAACTTCGGACACATTCTTCGAGGTTTCCATTCCGAATAGCAGAAATCTTGTTCGGATCAACTTGTATTCCAGAGGCCAATACAATATGTCCCAGAAAACTGACTTCACGCAACCAGAATTCGCATTTGCTGAACTTTGCATACAATTGCTTGTCTTTTGCAACACAATTCTCAGATGTTTAGCATGACCAATCTCATCTCAAGAGTAAATCAATATGTCGTCAATGAATACAACAACAAATCGATCTAGGTACGGTCTGAAAATTCTATTCATCAGATCCATAAAAACAGCAAGAGCATTCGTTAGTCCAAATGGCATAACTAAAAACTCATAATGCATGTACCTTGTTCTGAAAGCAGTCTTCAGAATATCTGAATCTTGTACTCTCAACTGGCAGTATCCCGATCTCAAATCTATCTTTGAGAACATAGTGGCTCCTTTAAGCTGATCGAACAAATCATCAATTCTGGGCAGAGGATATTTGTTCTTTATTGTCACTTTGTTCAACTGACAATAATCAATGCACATTCCTATCGTGCCGTCTTTCTTTTTCACAAATAGAACAGGAGCACCCCAAGGTGAGAAACTCGGTCTTGCAAACCCTCTGTCAGTCAACTCTTGTAACTGTGACTTTAACTCTTTCAACTCTATTGGTGCCATTCTATACGGGGCTATCGAAATAGGAGTTGTACCAGGCAACAGATCAATACCAAATTCAACTTCACGTATCGGAGGCAATCCCGGTAGTTCTTCAGGAAACACATCAGAGAATTCACAGACAACTGGCACTGATTCAACTTTCTTTTTAGATACTTTCGAGTCAATTACATAAGCAAAATAAGCTTCATAACCCTTTCTCAAACAATTCTGAGCTTTCAATACAGATATCACAGCAGGTAACCCTGTCAAATCATTAGACTCAACCCAAACTATTTCATCATTCTGACATCTCAAATCAATGGTCTTTCTTTTGCAGTTCACAACAGCATCATGTAATGTCAACCAGTCCATACCCAAAATCATATCAAACTCATCAAACGGTAATAACATCAGATCAGCAGGAAAACAGATATCTCAGAACATCAACGGACAGTTCTTGCATACTTTATCAACCAGGACACTTTTACCTAAGGGGTTCGATACTCTAATAACAAATTCAGTAGACTCTATAGGCAAAGTCTTACTGGATACTAAGTTCGTGCATATATACGAATGTGTAGAACAAGGGTCTATCAATGCAATCACAACAGTATCATAAAGAGTAAATGTACCCGTAATAACATCAGGAGATGAAGCTTCCTCACGGGCTCGGATGGCATACGCTCTAGCAAGCGCTCTAGCTTCAGATCTCGCAACAATGTCTCTCGTAGTCCTCTGACTACCACTGACATTTCTTATATTTCGAGTAGATCTACCTCTCGCTGAAACACTATCGGATCTCAGATTCTAAACAGTCTCTGGTTCAACAGACTCTAGGCAATCACGGATGAAATGATCTAACGATCCACATCTGAAGCAAGCTCGATCATTTAATCTACAACTTCCCGGATGCCTTTTACAACAATGCTTACACTCAGGTCGCTCGGATCGGACGTTTCCAACACTTGCCACTGAAGTTGATGGAGCTTTTAAGTTTGACTGTGATCTAGCTCGATCTCTACTCAAATGTCCCACATTAGCCTTTGAACGGCTATGTTCATCTCTGAATTTCTTCGAAGCAGACTGAAATGATTTGCTCGGAAATCTCTTTCTCATATCTCTGGCTTCTGACTCAGCTTTTCTTTTGTCTTTCCCGAGTGCCTCAGCTTTGCACGCTCGGTCAACTAGCACAACGAACTCTTTTATCTCCAAAATCCCAACTAACAGACGGATATCTTCATTAAGACCATCTTCAAATCTTTTACACATTATTGCCTCGATTGATACACATTCACGAGCATACTGACTTAGTCTCACGAACTCTCGTTCGTATTCAGTGACAGATATGCGACCCTATTTCAAATCTAGAAATTCCTTTTGTTTCTGATCAATAAACCTCTAACTGATGTATTTCTTTCGAAACTTAGACTGAAAGAAATCCCAAGTGACCCTTTCTTTCGGAACAACTGAAATCAAAGTTTTTCACCACTGATAGGCCGCGTCTCGTAACAAAGATACAACACATTTAATACTTTCTTCCAGAGTCAAAGACATCTCATCAAATACTCAGATAGTATTTTCTAACCAAAACTCGGCTTTTTCAGCATCGTCATCACCGGTGGCCCTGAACTCTTCAGCCCCATACTTGTAGATTTTATCGACCAGAGGCTTATTCAACAGATTTATACCCATTACAGGAGGCACAACTGAAGTTTGAGGGGGAATAGACGGGGGCGGAGGTTGTGAAAAATTTAGATTATTTCGCACAAACTGAGTGAACCACTTACTCATTATCTCGAAGAAAGCTTGTTTAGCCTCTCCCTCTTGACCGCTCGTAGCCGGTCTCAAATTAGAGGGCGCTGCCCCTTGAGCGGGAGCAGGCGCATTGCTTTGTACATCGTCAGCTACGGCTCTTTCGGGATCCATTTACTATAGAAAAATCAAATTTTACCCGTCAGGATTCATCACACTATCACAGTTCAGATATATGGCATGTATAGCTAGACTCTTACACGCTATGTTAGTCTGAGAATCGACTAAACCGTAGCTATGATACCAACCAAATGTAACACCCCTAACCCGTATCCGTCACCGGAATAGGGTTAAGAGGCATTATCAGACAAACGGAGACCTTTACGGATAATTCATAACATAATTCATTATATCACATCAAATCGTCCCTTAAATAGGTCATCGAGACCTTAAACATGTTTTAGAATAGGGCCAGGACTAAACCGAACACATACGAAAATTCTTGGAAATTTTAAAATTTTTTCAAAACTGCAGAGGTCACACGCCCGTGCAGTCAGGCTCTGTGCCTCACACAGCTACCAGACACGGCAATGTGTCCAGGCCATGCCAAAATAGGGCATACATACTGACTTGTCCACACGGCCACCAGACACGCCCGTGTGCCATGGCCATGTGAAATTAAGCTAGCTACTGACTTGGTCACACGGCCACCAGGCACGCCCGTGTGCCATGGCCGTGTAACCTGTCCAGGCATACTTCGAAGTGGCCCTTGAGCCACACGGTAGAGACACATGCCCATGTCCATTGGCCGTGTATGTAAAATAGGCCATTTGCAAGGCCAAAATCAAAATCATGTCAAGTGAACAACATATCATCTCATTTAATATCATTTCTATTCATACCAACTTGTATACTAATTTGCACAACCAATTCACATATAAAACTAATCATGTTTCATCCTCAATTTGCCACATTCATAGAACCATCTCATTGTTCAAACATATATATTCATACTGCATCCATATGCTTACCATAGCCTTGACCATTCCATAGGCATAAGATTATACCAAAACCAAACTTATATAGCATAGCATCACATACAAAACAAAACCACTTATCTAGCCACATAAAATGGCTACATATATACATGTCTCAAACATACTCCAAAACAACTAGCCTATACATGCCATATTTAGCTATTTACACATTCAAAAGTACCAAAGTTGAGTCTGATAGTGTGGTGATGATCCTCGACGGTCCCCGAGCCACTCATAGCTTTAACGATCTATAAAACAGAACAAACACACACAAAGTAAGCTTTCAAAAGCTTAGTAAGCCATATACAAATAAACTTAGCATAAAATGCACATAACCATATTGATACATTGACATTAATGTTTCTCAATGCATATTCATCACATATTCTTTGGCTCATTTACTTAGCCATAGCTTGCCACATTCTTCAACTCAAATATCACATATACACATAGCTCATTCAAGCATATATTCACATATTATCTCATCATTTATATACACATATTCACCTTAGTAAGTTCATATAGACACTTACCTTTCATACACACATAGTGTACTTTTCAAACGTACCTGAAACGGATATAAAACTCACATAGTCGTTCATTTCTCGAACTTGCCCGTTGAACCGTTCGGAATCTAATAGGATACTCAGAGTGCTCGGAATAATTGTACAATGCCAACGTCCCAGACGAGGTCTTACATGTACTCAGATATCGATGCCACTGTCCCAGACAGGGTCTTACACGAATCAAATACGATGCCAATGTCCCAGACATGGTCTTACACGTAAATCTCAAATCAATGCCAACGTCCCGGACGTGGTCTTACACGAAATCTTGAATCAATGCCAACGTCCCAAACGTGTTCTTACATGATATCACATTTCGGACACCTATGTCATGACATATGCTATCCTATCTATTCCTAGGTTCATACGGGACTTCTCAGACTTTAACAACTTGTCGATATATAAGTAAACTCGGATTTCTCATACATTCCATCTCAATGGATATTTATAGCAATTCGAGTCTCATATATACACAAATAATTCAATTCAAATACATTTATTTGTATATCGACTTACCTCAGATTCGGATATTCGATCGGATTTGGTTATTCGACAACTTTTGACTTTCCACGATCTAAGTCCATTTTCTTCAGTTCTTGATCTATATATATTCAAATTTAACCCATTTATTCAACAATTCGTTCAATTCAATCCAAAAACACATATTTAGGGCAATTTACAAATTAGCCCTCACATTTTCACATTTGGACATTTTAGTCCCTATTTCACAATATCACAAAATATACAAAACCTCATGATACCCATGCTTAGCCGAATTCTCATGTTGTCCATACAAGTCCATACATTTCATTTATTTCACAATTTAGTCCCTCAAAATATTATTCTTTCAATTTAACCCAAATTACTCAAAATCAACAAAACTCCAAAGACAAAACATGTTAATCAAACATATATCTTTCATAATTCACCATCAAACATCATGAAACTCATGAATTCATCAATGGCTCATTTCAAAAACATCTTCAATTCACAAGATTGAGGCATGGGTTTTGAAGTATACGAAGCAACGATTGCAAAAACGTAGAAATTATCAAAAACCAAAGCAAAACATACCTTGAATTAAGCTCCCAAATGGTCGAATGCCCTAGCTCAATTTTCTTTCTTTTCTTTTCTTCAAAACCAACATTTCCATTTGTTTTATTTACTATCATATTATTAATCTATTTACCATCATAACCTTTTGAATGAATAAATAAAACATATAAACATTAAGGTCACATTTGTCCATTGCCACCCACTATCTTTAAACATGGTTTTATTGCCTCATAAGGCCTCCACATTTAAAAGCCACATTCAAATTAGCCATTAATCAAATAGAAAGTCACTTTTACGAATTACACAATTTAGTCCTTTGCTCAAATTAAGCACACAAACAGACAATTTTTCATACGAGACTTTCACACATGCTTAATTACACATCAAAGGCACGGAAAATAATATTAAAATATTATTCTAACTCGAATTTGTGGTCACAAAACCACTATTCTGACTAGGGTCTAAACCGGACTATTATAGATGATTTGTGTGGGTTGATATGAGTCCCTAGGTAAATCGGCTAGCATGGTATGTGGATGAAATTGCATAAATTTCAATTTACGAGTTTAAGGACTACATTGTAAAATGGTTAAAATATTAGGGGAAAATGTAATTATGCATAAATGTGAATTACAGATTGAATTGAATATTGAGATTGATTGAAATACTTAATTGAATATAGTTATTTATTTAGATCAAGATAAATCTCAACTGGAATTAAATCGAGGAAAGGCGAAAATCACGAATTACCTCGATCGCATTTTAATGCTCTAGTGTCAATGTAAGTTCATAGTATTTCAATATGTAATTGAAATTATTTTTGCATATTTTACATTATAGTTATGAAATTAAACACTTATAATTAATTATACCCTAAATTATGCAAAAGTGCCTCTATTTATACTTCGATACCCCTAAATTGCACATACGATCCGCTGTTTGTACTCTGGTACCCCTGAATAGCACATACATGCCCCTGTTTGCACTTCGGTACCCCTAAATTGCACATATGTGTCCCTGTTTACACTCTGGTAACTTCAAATCGAGTAAAATATGAGTTGTATCAAATTATTGTTAAGTTAAAAGATACGATATGATCTTACTAAGCTTTATAAGCTTATATGTTTTTGTGTATTATTTTGTAGATCGTTATTGCTGACCTTTGGACGGATCGAATCTTCAGCTCACACTATGCATCGATGTTGGTAGTCCTTGTTCCCCTTAGGGTTGTGGCATGTATATGTGGCTATATAGGTTGTTATGGTACATTAGGACAAAAATACTAAACTAAGTGATGTTAGGTACTTTATTAAAATTGTAAATATGTATCTTATTAGCACAATTAGAATGGTATGGAGTTGATCACTTGTGATTTGTTTTGGCTTGTGAATGAATGAAGTGCTATGCTAGAAATGGATCAAAGTTTACATGTTTTTGTTGTTGATATTGAATCAGTTGTGTAGTTTTAAGTATGGTAATGCATATGTTTAGGTAAGGTAGTTTGATTGTGATTGAGGTGCCTATATGGCATATTGGTTGAATGGATTTTGGTCTTTTGAATTGTCATTTTAATGCATGTTTTGGTATGTTTTTATTGCCTTGGTTAAGGTTGTAAATGGCTTGTAGGTACATGCTTGAAATGGGTGAAGGAAATGGCTTGATTTTTGCCAATTTCTTGTCCACACAGCCTAAGACACGGGTGTGTGTCTCAATCGTGTGTGACACACGGCCATGCGACACGGTCGTGTGCCCCTGTAGGTTTTAAAGGCATACAAGTTAGGCAGTTACATGGCCTAGCACATGGCCTGACACACGAGCGTGTAAGGCCATTTTGAGTGTTACAAGGCCTGGCACACGGACGTGTGGCTTAGCCGTGTGACCTAACTTAGAGAGTTACACGGGCACAGACACGGGCTGAGAGAAGGCTGTGTGTCTTTATTTTGAGTGTTACATGTCCTGGCACACGGACGTGTGGCTTGGCCATGAGACCCAACTTAAAGAGTTACACGGGCATAGACACGGGCTGGGACACGGCCATGTGTCCCTATTTCGATTGTTACATGGCCTGAGACACGGGTGTGTGTTTCAGTCGTGTGAGTCACACGGCTTGGCCATACGACTGTGTGACCCCTACATTTTAAAATTTTTAACTTTTTCCTCAATGTTCCAATTGTTTCCAATTTTTTCCTGAATCGTTTCTACGGTGTTTCCAAGGCCTTGAGGGCTCAATTAAGGGACGAATTGCAAGTATATGAATGGATTATGCTATGTTTATTTTAAGGTTTGGAAATGCATGTTTTATGTTATGTTTTTACAGTAATGCTCCATAATCCTATTCCAACGGCAGGTACAGGTTAGAGGTGGTATATTTAGTGGTATCAAACCTACGGTTTAGTTGATTCTAGGACTAACGTAGTGAAGTAAGATTTAGTATATACATGCCACATATACCCTGTGATAGTGTGATGCTATTGATTTGTCCTAACATTTTATTTCTTATAGATTCAAGATGTCAAATCGAGCTATAGTTAATGAAGCTGAAAGTAATATTCAAGCTTCGAATCTTGAGGCAAGTAATAGTGCGCCTATTCCACAATCCATCGGTGATGGGATGAAAAATGTATTTCTCGGACTGATAAACCAATGGTTCAATGAGTTAAAGCAAGCAAATCTTGCAACTCTGACACCTCTACCCACTGTTGTGCCTCCTCCGGCACCCTTGAATACTCCAAACCCTGTACCTGTAATAGTTACCCAGGTATCTGTAGACAAAATTTAGAAATGTGGAGCAAAAGAGTTCAGAGGTACGATAGATGATGATACTTCAAAATCCGAGTATTGGTTATTGAACACAAAGAGAGTTTTTACAGAGTTATTGTGCACCCCTGAAGATTGCTTGAGGTGTGCGATATCCTTACAGAAAGACGAGGCGTATCTTTGGTGGGATACTTTGAATATGATGATATCAGATGATCGGGTTAATTGGGAGTACTTTTATAATGAATTCAAGAAAAAGTATGTTAGCCGGTTGTTCATTGATCGGAAAAAGAAAGAGTTTCTCGAGTTAAAATAAGGAAATTGGACTGTAGCTGAGTATGAACATGAATTTGTGCAGTTAAGCAAGTATGCTCGTAATATCATGTCAAATGAGGAAGAAATGTGTATCAGATTTGAAGATAGGTTGAATGATGAGATCCGTATGGTTGTAGTAGCATTAAAGTTACAGGAATTAGTATAACTTTCAGAGCGATCCCAGAAAGTTGAAGAGATTTGTAAAAGCAAACGACAGTCATATTCGAAGTTCAGAGATTATAACAAAAGGGGGTCATTCAAGCCAGTTCAAACTTCTCCCTCGAAGAAATTTAGAAGTGGCACCAGTCGATCAACTGCTCCTTTAGAGTTCGCTAATAGAGAGAAACCAAGACAAAGCAATGTTCAGTCAGTCAATTCTCCAACGGCAAGTGTTGGAAGTGTAAAAAATGTGGAGAGAACCATTCTGGTGTGTGATGAATGCAATAAAAGAAATTTTGGAGAGTGTCGATCAAAATTGGGAGCTTATTTTCATTGTGGGTCTACTGACCATTTTCTTCATAACTGTTCGAAGAAGCAAAATGATTTCAGAAATCAATCAAATAAGCCTGAAGCAACTTCTCAGAGGGGTAGATGATCTGGAAACGTTAGAAATACTACTCTCGGTCGAGGAAAGAACAGCGAGATGAACGAACAGTTTAAAGTGAGAACACCGACTAGAGCCTATGAAATCCGAGCTCGAGAGGAAGCTACTGCTCCAGATGTTATTACGAGTACTTTTTCTCTCTTTGATATTAATGTATATGCATTGATTGATCCTGGATCAAATCATTCATATATATGCACTACATATGTAGACAAAAAGAAAATACTTGTTGAATTCATTGAATATACGGTCAAAGTTACAAATATCTTGGGTCAGCGTGTTTTAGTTAATCAGTTATGTAGATCATGTCCACTGAAAATTAAGGGTTACGATTTCCTCGTTAGTTTGATGTTGTTACCCTTTGATAAGTTTGATGTGATTTTGGGTATAGATTGGTTGACTCTGCATGATGCTATTATGAATGTCAGAAGAAAACATAATGTGCTAAAATGTCAGGATGGTAAACGGGCCTGAATTGAGTCTGAAGATTCTATTCATCAGGTCTATAAATATTACAGGTGCATTAGTCAAACCAAACAACATCATAAGAAATTCATAATGTCTGTACCTAGTCCTGAACGCAATTTTTGGCACATGTTGTATCAGTCGATGGTATTAGGGTTGATCCAAGCAAAATTTCAGCTGTGGTAGATTGGAAGCCTCCGAAAAATATGTCTGAGGTTAGAATTTTTTTGGGTTTAGCTGGATATTACAGAATATTCGTCAAGGGATTCTCGATGACTGCTACACCGTTGACGAGAATGTTGCAAAAAGATGTTAAGTTTGAGTGGTCCGAGAAATGTCAGCAAAGCTTTAATCAATTGAAAGCATTGTTAACCAAGGCACTTGTATTAGTTCAGCAGAGTCCGATAAAGAATTTGTAATTTATAGTGATGCATCGTTAAACGATTTGGGCTGTGTTCTTATGCAAGAAGGCAAAGTGATAGCGTATGCTTCTAAACAGTTGAAACTGCATGAAAAAAATTATCTGACACATGATTTGGAGCTTGCAGCGATTGTATTTGCTTTGAAGATTTGGCGACACCATTTGTATGGAGGAAAATGTCATATCTTCACGGATCATAAAAGTTTGAAATACTTGATGTCACAGAAAGATTTCAATTTGAGACAACGCAGATGGCTCGAGCTATTGAAAGACAATGTGTAACACCCTTAACCTGAAACCGTCGCCGGAATAGGGTTAAGAGGTGTAACACCCCTAACCCGTATCCGTCACTGAATTAGGGTTAAAGGCGTTACCAGACAGATCGGAAACATTTTCATAAGTTCATACATTCATCCATCAATCTCAAACATAATGTCCCTTAAAACGGTCAACGAGACCTAAAACATGCTTATAAATCGGGTCAGGACTAAACTGAATCACATAAAAACATTCTCGGAAATTTAAAACTTTTCTAAAATTTAGGGGTTACACGCCCGTGTGGGTAGGCCGTGTGCCTCCCACGGCTGCTAGACACACCCGTATGTCCTCCCCGTGGTCGAAACTGACTTTACATCCACGGCCACCAAGCACGCCCGTGTACCTTGGCCGTGGTCTAAACTGACCTTATACCCACGGTCACCCAGCACCCCGTGTGGTAAGGCCGTGTACTCTTAGGCCATATACTGACTTTTTCACACGGCTACTAGACACGCCCGTGTGTCTTGGCCGTGTGCTCCTAGGCTAGCTACTGACTTAGCCCCACGGTCACTAGGCACGCCCGTGTGCCACAACCGTGTGACATTATAGGCAATTTGTAAGGCCAAAATGCCACCCAATGGGTCTTACCTACAAGCAAAATCATTAATACATCTCATGCCTATTTGGCAACCAAGAACATACCAAAATAACCATCCAAATTACAAGACTAAAATTCATCTCATCACAAGCATAATTCATTCATTTGCTTAATCAAAACTTGACCCTTTCATGCATCAACTAACCATACCAAAACATACTTTACAAATCACAATCATTCAAGCAAATTCTCAACCCATAGCTAGCCAAATCACATGGCTAAGTTCATGTAACAAACTTATATCGAATACTAGCCTATACATGCCATATCTAGCTATATACATTTCCAAAGTGTACCAAAATGAGTTTAGTAGTGTGATGATGATCCTTGACGGTCCCGAGCCTTCAGTAGCTTTGATGACCTATAAAACAGAGAAAACACACACACAGAGTAAGCTTTCCAAAAGCTTAGTAAGTCATAATACAAATAAACTCAACATGTGAAGCATTTAAGCATGTAGAAACATTGGTACAATTCATATTCATAGCAAATTTCTCACATATATGCTTTGATCCATAATCTTGGCCATAATTGCCACATTCATAACCAATCTTACATCCCATTCACATTCTTATATTCAAACATACTTTTCTTCCAATCAAATTCATATAGGTACTTACCTTTTATACACACTCAGTGTACATACCAAACGTACCTAAAACGAATATACATTCACGTAATGGTTTATAGCTCGGATTTGCAATTCGTATCACAGACTTGCCCGTTGAACCATTAGGAAAACTAGTAGGATACTCAGAAAGCTCGAAATGATCGTACAATGCCATCGTCCCAGACGAGGTCTTAGATGTATTCAGATATCGATGTCACTGTCCCAGACAGTGTCTTACACGAATCAATACGATGCCGATGTCCCAGACATGGTCTTACACGTAAAGATCATATCGATGCCAACGTCCCAGACGTGGTCTTACACGTAGAGATCATAACGATGCCAACGTCCCAGACGTGGTCTTACATGTAGAGATTATATCGATGCCAATGTCCCAGACGTGGTCTTACACGAAATCTCAAATCAATGCCGAAGTCCCAGACGTGGTCTTACATGATAAAAAAGAACAAATACCTATGTATTCCTAGGTTCGTACGGGACTTCTCGGACTTATCACTATATCGACCTTGTCTCAGAATTTATATACATAGCATCTCATAAGCATTCATTATCATCCATAGTTATATAAATATGCTCAATTTAATACAATCACATTTATTTGCAATATGACTTACCTCGGATTCGATTTATCGGAAATAGAAACGGCTACTAGGTTATTTTCGATTTCCCGCGATCTAAGTCCGTTTTCCTCGGTTCTTGATCTAAATATATTCAAAATTAACCCTTTTATTCACTAACTCATTCAATTCAATCCAAGGACACACATTTAGGGCTATTTGCAAATTAACCCTCACATTTACATAATTTATCAATTTAGTCCATTTTTCTCAAAACATCAAATTCACAAAATCATCATACATCCTAGCTTAGCCGAATGTATATATATAACATAAAAGCCCATATTTTCCATCAAATTTGCAATTTAGTCCTTCAAATTACTATTTTCTCAATTTAGCCCTAATTAGTTAAATTCATCAAAAATTCAAGAACAAAGTATGTTCATTTAACACATATCTTTCATTTAACACCTAAACTCATCACAAAGCTCACCATTACATCAATGGCACATTTCATGAACATCATCATTTCTTCAAATTACAACATGGGCTTGATAATAGACTAAGCAACAATCTCAAAAACATAAAAATCATCAAAAATCATACTCAACACATACCTTAATTTTGCAATACAATGGCCGAATGCCCTAGCAAGTTTTCTTCTTTTTCTTTCTTCAAACTTTCGGCACCCCAAAGATGATAACATTCATCTTTTCATTTGTTTATTTTATTACAAACATATTATTATGCATTTTACTATTTTATCCATTCATTAAACATATAAGACAAATAACAATAAGGTTATTTTGTCATTTAATTACCCACTATCTTATAATTGGCTTAATTACCATGTAAAGCCTCCACCTTTACAAAGCCACAACACATTGATACTTTAACAAATAGCATACAACTTTCACATTTAATGCAATTCAATCCTTTTCATCAAATTAAACACACAAACGAGCAATTTAACTTACGAAAATTTAGCACATGCTTAATCACTTATCAACGGCATAGAAAATAATATTAAAATATTATTTGGACTCAGATTTGTGGTCTCGAAACCACTGTTCTGACTAGAGTGCAAACTAGACTGTTACAAGAGGCATTACCAAACAATCAGAACATTTCACATCCATTTCACGACACAAAGTCAAACATCAATCAAACATATTCAAACACGAGTATATAGTCCCTTATCGAGGTCTTCGAAACCTTAAACACGTGTTAGAAAGAGGTCGGGACTAAACCGAACACTTACAAAAGTTTTCAGAAACTCAAAGATTTTTCCAAACTGCAGAGGTCACACGCCCGTGCAGTCAAGCCGTGTGACCAGACACACATGTGTCCAGGCCGTGCCAAAACAGAGCACACATACTGACTTATCCCCACGGCCACTAGACACGCCCGTGTGCCATGGCCGTGTGAAATTAGGCTAGCTACTGACTTGGTCACACGGCTACCAAGCATGCCCGTGCGCCACGACCGTGTAACCTGCCCAGGAACACCTCGAAGTGGTTCTTGAGCCACACGGCAGAGACACACGCCCGTGTCCCTTGACCATGTATGCAAAATAGGCCATTTGCAAGGCCAATTTGCTACTCACACTTGGGCCATACCTACAAACTTCAAAATAATACCAATTCATACTTCTAAATGCTTTCAAAACATACCAATTCATGCACCAATTAATCATCAACAATACCATCTATTTCCATTCCTAATATCATCACAAATGATTCCATTCAAGTAACAATTGTACATCTCAAAACATATATATATATATCTAGCCTTATGTAATCCATGCCATAATTCATCTTCAAACCACATCTTTCATCAACCACATATTCATGAAATATACCATACTCATAGCTCATTCACAAGTTTAACATCATTCAACTTCCAAGCCAAATCACATGGCAAAGATTAAGCATTTCAAAACATGCCATAACTTCTAGCCTATACATGCCATATTTCAACTATATACATCTTTCCAAAAATACCCAAAATAGATTGCCGATAGTGTGATAGAGAGGCTGACGATCCCCGAATCCGAGCTAGCTTTACTGACACTGTAAAATAGAGAAACAAATCACACAGTAAGATTTCAAAGCTTAGTAAGTCCGAAATACAATAAAATTAACTCATTGAATCAAATCAATGTACACA
The DNA here is from genome assembly GCA_025698515.1 of Gossypium sturtianum. Lineage (NCBI taxonomy): Eukaryota > Viridiplantae > Streptophyta > Magnoliopsida > Malvales > Malvaceae > Gossypium > Gossypium sturtianum. Next base: position 65,819,959 of record CM046952.1, read on the forward strand.
TTAAACTATCACATAGATAATTTACCAATTATACACAAATTCATCTATATCCAATACTCGCATAGCATTCCATTCTTCTACTTTCAATTTCATCAACCACATAGGTATCATACATACCTTTGCCAACACATAGCTACTCACTAACCATGCTACTCAACCACTCGACTTTACATTCGATCAACCTTTGCTATTCTCTTGTTTTATTCGCACACTTAGTGCTAATTTGTAGACAAAATATAATTGTCATCACACACTTAGTGCCAATACGTTAAACCAAGCTTATATCGGTATCACACACACAGTGCCAATTCAATAAGCCAGAGCTTCTATCATCTCGCACACACAATGCTAATCATCTCTATCCCGTTTCTAATTTCGCACACTTAGTGCCCTCTACTTCAATTCCGCAAATAGCAATTCTAATTTCATAGTTATATAATTATTCATTCAATTCACATCACATAGATATAGTTTATAACTAGTATTATATCCGAACTTACCTCAGACGTTGAAATACCGAAACGGTCGATTAATCGAGCACTCTGTCTTTGCATCGATCTCGATCCGAACCTTTCCTCTCTTGGTCTATATATATTCAAATTCAATCCATTCAATCACCAATTCATTCAATTTAGTCCACACACACAAATTTAGGGCATTTTACAAAATACCCCTCACATTTTCTCATTTCGACACTTTAGTCCCTAATTCTCCAAATTACCAAATACATATAATTTCATTTCACATATGCTTAGCCAAATTCTTCCCATGCTAATGCAAGCCCACACATTTCATTTATTTCACATTTTAGTCCTCTAATTTCTTATTTTCTCAATTTAGCCCTAATTAGCTAAATTCACCAAAAATTCAAGAACAAAACATGTTCATTAAACACATATCTTTCATTTAACACCAATACTCATCATAAAGCTCACCATTTCATCTATGGAACATCTCATAAACATCATCAATTCTTCAAATTACAACATGGGCTTGATAGTAGACTAAGCAACAATCTCAAAAACATAAAAATCATCAAAAACCAAAGTCAAAACATACCTTAATTTTGGATCAAACCTAGCCGAAACCTTGAAAGTTCTTATTCTTTCTTTTCTTTTTTATATTCGGTCAAATGAATGAATAAAAGATGACCACTTTCATCTTTTTGTTTTATTATTATAACATTAACACATATTTTACTTATTTACCCTTTTAATATAACATATTATAACATATAATTCAAGGCTATTATTGACCATTAACCAACCAATATCTTATGAATGGCTTAATTGCCTCATAAGGCCACAAAATTTGAAAGCCACAACACATAGGTGCTTTAACAAATAGCATGCAAATTTTGCATTTAATGCAATTAAATCCTTTTATCAAATTAAGCACCCAATCAAACAAATTATTTCACAGAAATTTCACACATGCTTAATCATATATCAAAGACACATAAAATAATATAAAAATATTTTACTGACTCAGATTTGTGATCCCGAAACCACTATTCCGACTAGGGTCTAAATCGGGCTGTTACACAATGATTTGATCATTGATTATCATCTGAAAAAGGCTAATGTTGTTGTTAATGCTTTGAGTAGAAAATCTCTGTTTGCTCTGCGAGCTTTGAACACGCGGTTGACGTTGAATGATAATGGTTCAATTTTAGCTCAGTTGGAAGCTAGACCAATGTTTTTGCAACAAATTTGCGAAGCTCAGAAATGTGATAATGTGTTGATAGCTAAACAGAAACAGATTGAGACAACACCTAATTAAAAATCCATGTTGGTTCTGATCATAGTTTATACTTTAAAGGCAGAATTTGCGTTCCGAGAAATTTTGATCTCGTCTAGAAGATTTTACAGGAAGCTCACAGTAGTAGCTTGTCTATTCATCCTGTTGGCAATAAAATGTACGATGATTTGAAATAAATGTACTGGTGGCCAGGTATGAAAAGAGAGATTTCTTAGTTCGTATCGAGATGCTTAGCTTGTCAGCAAGTTAAAGCCGAACATCAGGTACCTTCTGACTTGTTACAACCAGTGATGATTCTCGAGTGTAAGTGAAAATGTGTTACGATGGATTTCGTATCGGGATTGTCTCTATCTTCGAGAAAGAAAGATGTTGCTTAGGTCATTGTTGATCATTTGACGAAATCCACGCATTTCATTCTAGTGCGTACATATTTTTCGCTCGAGAGATTAACAGAGTTATATGTTGCTGAGATCGTTAGATTACACGGTGTGCCAGCTTCCATTATTTCTAATAGAGATCTGCGATTTACGTCTCAATTTTGGAGCAAGTTATATGAGGCTCTAGGTACTCGTTTTCATTTTAGTACCGCGTTTCACCCTCAGACCGACGGTCAATCTGAGTGAGTAATTCAGATACTCGTGGATATGCTTCTATGCTGTGTTTTAAAATTCGAAGGTAATTGGGAGAGATTTCTACCATTGGTTGAATTTGCATACAACAACAGCTATCAATCGAGCATAAAGATGGCACCGTACAAAGCTTTTTATGGTCAGAAATGTCGGACTCTGTTGTACTGGACTGAACTTAGTGACAAAAAGCTTTTTAGGGTTGATTTGATATGAGAAACCGAAGAAAAGATTAAAGTTATATGAGACAGTTAGAAAGCAGCTTTAGATCGACAGAAGTCTTATGCGAATTTGAAAAGAAAAGACATAGAATTTCAAGTCGGCAATGAAGTGTTTATGAAAGTATCATCCTGGAAGAAAGTTCTGCGACTCGGTCGTAAAGGAAAGCTAAGTCTACGGTTTATCGAGTCGTATGAGATCATTGAGAGAACCAGGCCAGTAGCTTAAAGATTAGCGTTGCCATCAGAGCTAGAAAAGATTCACAACGTATTCCACGTATCAATGTTATGATGGTATCGATCAGATCCCTCATACGAGGTTTCACCAGTTGACATTGAGATCCAACCGGATATGGCGTACAGTGAAGAACCGATCAAAATTCTAGCTCGAGAGGTTAAAGAATTGAGAAATAAAAGTGCAACTTTAGTGAAAGTTTTTTGGCAACAACACGGCATAGAAAAAGCTACTTGGGAATCAGAAAAAGCAATGAAAGTGCAATACCTGAACCTCTTTTCTGGTAAGATTTTCGGGGACGAAAATTCTTTTAGGGAGAGAGTTGTAACAACCTATTTTCAGTGACATTAGAACAATGGTTTCAGGACCACAAATTCGATGTGAAAATATTTATTTTATAATTATTTTAATTTCTACAGTGTGTTAGTAGTGTCGGATAAAAAATTTGTTAAGAAATTTTGATGTTTGCATGTTTAATTAAGTAAAAAGGACAAAATCGTAAAAGGTGCAAAAGTGGAGTTCTTGTAGTTAAAGGTATCAAATAGCTATAAAAAATTAAAATAAGAGGACTTAGATGGTAAGTAGACCATATATATAGTTAATGCATATTCATGGGTTGGTTTTGTTGAAAATATGTATATTTTTAAAGGACAATATGGTAAATTAGTAATTAAAGGCTAAATTAATTAAAACAAAGGAATCATCTTCTTCATTTCATCAAAGCCAATCGGAAATCACCATTAGAGGAGGGTTTGATATTCGGCCAAGCTATCCTATTGCATGTAAGTGGTTTTTGTTCTATTTTTAATGATTTTTATGTTTTCGGGATCGTTGTAGCTTAATATAGCTAGTTCCGGGACTAATTTGCAAAAATTTTAAAGGATTAGGGTTTTTACATGAACATGTTTGCTTAATATTTGAAGTTTAATGAAATATTATGAGTCCTTGTTGTTAAATAAACAACTTTTGTAAAGTGATTTTTGATGAAATTATCATTTAGGGACTTATTTGTAAAAGTAGAAAAATATCATGGTAAATTTGTGAATTGATGATTTGTGTGGGTTGATATGGGTCATTAGGTAAATCGACTAGCATGGTATGTGGATGAAATTGCATAAAATTCAATTTACGAGTTTAAGGACTACATTGCAAAAAGGTTAAAATGTTAGGGGGAAAATGTAATTATGCATAAATGTGAATTACAGATTGAATTGAATGTTGAGATTGATTGAAATACTTAATTAAATATAATTATTTATTTAGATCAAGATAAATCTCAACTGGAATTAAATCGAGGAAAGGCGAAAATCATGAATTACCTCGATCGCATTTCAACGCTCTGGTGTCAATGTAAGTTCATAGTATTTCAATACGTAATTGAAATTATATTTGTATATTTTAGATTATAGTTATGAAATTAAACACTTATAATTAATTATACCCTAAATTGTACAAACGTGCCTCTATTTATACTTCGATACCCCTAAATTGCACATATGTGTTGCTGTTTGTACTCTGGTACCCCCTAAATATCACATACGTGCCCCTATTTGTACTTCGGTACCCTGAATTGCACATGCATGCCCCTATTTGTACTTCGGTACCCCTAAATAGCACATACGTGTCCCTATTTACACTTCGGTAACTTCAAATCGAGTAAAATATGAGTTGTATTAAATTGTTGTTAAGTTAAAAGATATGATATGTTCTTACTAAGCTTTATAAGCTTATATGTTTTTGTGTATTGTTTTGTAAATCATTATTACTGACATTTGGACGGATTGAATCTTCGGCTCACACTATCCATCGATGTTGGTAGTTCTTGTTCTCCTTAGGGTTGTGGCATGTATATGTGGCTATATAGGTTGTTATGGTACATTAGGACAAAAATACGAAACTAAGAGATGTTAGGTACTTTATGAGGATTCTAAATAGGTATCTTATTAGTACAATTAGAATGGTATGGAATCGATCACTTGTGATTTGTTTTGGCTTGTGAATGAATGAAGTGCTATGCTAGAAATGGATCAAAGTTTACATGTTTTAGTTGTTGATATTGAATTAGTTGTATATGTTTTAAATGTGGTAATGCATATGTTTAGGTAAGGTAGTTTGATTGTGATTGAGGTGCCTATATGGCATATTGGTTGAATGGATTTTGGTCTTTTGAATTGCCATTTTAATACATGTTTTGGGATATTTTGATTGCCTTGGTTAAGGTTGCAAATGACTTGTAGGTACATGCTTGAAATGGGTGAAGGAAATAGCTTGATTTTTGCCAATTTCTTGTCCACACGGCCTAAGACACGGGCGTGTGTCTTAACCGTGTGTTACACACAGCCATGCAACACGATCGTGTGTCCCCTGTAGGTTTTAAAGGCATACAAGTTAGGCTGTTACACGGCCTAGCACACGGCCTGACACACGGGCCATTTCGAGTGTTACACGGCCTGGCACACGGACGTTTGGCTTGGCGATGTGACCTAACTTAGAGAGTTACACGGGCACAGACATGGGCTGAGACAAGGCCGTGTGTCCTTATTTCAAGTGATACACGACCTGGCACACGGGCATGTGGCTTGGCAATGTGACCCAACTCAAAGAGTTACACGGGCACAAACACGAGCTGGGACACGGTCATGTGTCCTTATTTCGATTGTTACATGGCCTGAGACACGGGTGTGTGTCTTAGTTGTGTGAGTCACACAGCCTGGCTACACGACCGTGTGACCCCTCCAATTTAAAATTTCTAACTTTTTCCTCAATGTTCCAATTGTTTCCATTTTAGTCCCGAATCATTTCTAAGGTGTTTCTTAGGCCTCATAGGCTCAATTAAGGGACGAATTGCATGTATATGAATGGATTATGCTATGTTTATTTCAAGGTTTGGAAATGTATGTTTTATGTTACGTTTTTACGATAATACTCCCTAATCCTATTCTGGCGACGAGTACGGGTTAGAGGTGTTACAGCTAGTGTAGCCGAAGATAGAGGTGATGATTTATTATTAGTGTCAATGATCGAAAGGTCTAAGTTCACATCCAAGTGGATCTTGGATTTATGGTGTTCCTACCATATGTGTCCCAACAGGGATTGGTTCTCTAGATACAGTGTGGTTGAAGGAGGATTTGTGCTTGTGGGAAATAAATCACCCTGCAAAATAACTGGCATTTGTACCATTTAGATTAGGATGCATGACAGGATAATCAAAACATTATCATATCTTTATCATGTGCCTAATTTAAAAAAGAATCTTTTCTTTTTGAGTATTCTAGACTTGAATGGTTGCAAGATCGTCATTGAGTCAAACGACTTAAAAGTATCTCGTAGAGCTCTTATTTTGATGAGAGGGCAGAAAGTCGATAGCCTATACATTCTACAAGGTTCAACAGTGTTCGGTTTGACAATAATTATGGTAGTAAAAGCGAAATCATCGCCATGTCACGACGAGGACTCTCCTGACAATGCGACAAAATTTGCTTACGGATTTTGAATCAACCCAATTGTGGCACATTTGACTTGGTCAAATGAGTGAAAAAGATATGACTATTTTGAGCAAAAGAGGTTTTCTCAAAAGCACCGAAGTTAGAGAGTCAGATTTCTGCGAGCATTGTGTTTATGGGAAGCAGACTCGAGTTAGCTTCGATTCGACAGTGCACGAGAAAAAAAGGACCCTTGATTACATTCATTCTGATTTATGGGGTTAGGCTTCAAATGAGGTAATAGATATATTCTATTTTTTTATCGATGAACACTCCAGGAAAGTTTGAGTTTATTTCCTGAAACACAAGAATGAAGTCTTCGAGATCTTTAAGTAGTGGAGGACCCTACTAGAAAAGCAGTCTGGGAAGCCTGCAAAGCGGTTAAGAATAGATAATGGTCTCAAATTCTATTCAGCTGAGTTTAATTATTTCCAAAAATGGGAAGGAATCGAAAGACATCACACAATTGTTGGTACCCCACAGCAGAATGGTGTTCTTGAATGGATGAATAGAATGTTACTTGAGAAAGCTCGATGTATTCTTTCCAACGTAGGCTTAGAAAAGGAGTTTTGGGCTGAAGCAGTTAACCTGACAAGTTATTTATCGAATCGATCTCCACATCAAGCATTAGATGGAAAGGTTCCTAAAGAGATTTGGTCGGGTAATCCTATAACAACCCAAAAGTTAGTGGTGTCAAAAAGTGTGGTTTCGGGACCCTATTTTCATGAACCAGACTCATATATAAAAATATTTACGAAGCTTTGTTAGGAGTGAATTGAATTTCGGATAGGTAATTTCATCGAAATAGTGTTTAATTAGAGTACATGGACTAAATCGTGTAAGTGATTAAAGTAAGAATTGTTAAGGAATTTCAATTAGAATTTAATACATAGGACTTTTAAAGTAAATAAACCCATTATATGTGAATGTATATGTATGATCGGTTCAAACTTAGTGTTATATATTTTATATTATAAACTTTAGTTAAATTAATGTTAAAAAATTATTAAAAATTTGAAAAAAAAAATGGAACTAAAAGATGATATAGTGGATTGAAAGAGAAACATTGTTCTCCTTTCATCCAAGCTATTTTGAAACAAAAAGAAAAGGAGAGGGATGCACAACATTAAGGGTTTAAGCTTTTCAAGCTTTAATTGGTTAGTCAATTTAGTCTCTTGTAATTTTTATGATTTTGGCATCCTAATACCTCAAACTAGTTGACCCATGTTATATTTTTTTTGTATTTTTTAAGTTTGAGAAAGGTACCACTGTTAAATAGTTGAAGCTTTTGATAATATTTTGATATATTTTAAGTTTAGAATTGAAAAAATGCTAAATTGTAAAGTCAATTGATGATTTTGTGCAATAGGGACCAAAATGCACAAATTTTAAATTTAGTGGTAGAAATGTGAAATAGGAAATTAAATAAGGCCTAGAGTGAAATTGGTATAAAAATTGGTGTTTAATTTGAGAGTTATGTTAGTCCCGATTTTAGGGACTAAATTGGGTAAAATGCAAAGGTTGTATAAAATAGCAATTGAATGTGAAAATGGTTGTGTATTGATGATTTTATATGTTTGTTTTAATTTGTAACTAACGTCAACACGACCATGTTCTTGAGTCACATGGGCTGAGCTATGTTACGCGGTCTACCTACACAACCGTGTGACGCCAATTTCATACGGCATTAGATTGTTTTACGGTTTGCTCACACGGTCATGTGACCTATCCACACGTCCTCAACTCTTCCACACGGTCTTGGGGCACACGGCCGTGTGTCCCTTTTTTCAGATTTTTCCAACTTTTTGTTTTTAATTTAAATTGATCCATGTTCATTCTTGGATTGTTTTTAAGCTTTTGTATACTCAATATTTACCTGAAATGGATTGAATAATGCATTTATAAATGCTCGTATGTGATTTTTTAATATTTTTTTTAGAATTACATGTAAAAATTGTATGGAATTTGTTTGGTATTTTTTTTGCAGCATCTCATTACTCGAGTCCGGCGATTGGACCGGATAAGGGGTGTTTGAACTCCTCCTAATTACTCTAACATTAGAGTATCCAATTGTCCTACTTACGCTCGAGTATGTTAGGGAAAGCTTGAACCAATGGCTGTGAAGTGTACTTTTTTAGGTTTTGTTGTTGGGATAAAAGGCTATAAGTTATGGTGCTCAGAAACGAGTAAGATCATCGTCAATAGAGATGTTACGTTTGATGACACATCAATGATTTTGTCAAAAAAGGGGTCATCGGGTCAAAACAACACAGAAAATTCGAGTGTTTCAAGTAAGGTGAAGTTGGAAAAAAACAGATGGTCATGCAACGACGTCAAAAAACTCAATGTCGCAACATCACGACGAATAAGGGCGACGTCCCATCGAGGAGAATCTCTATGTTATGACGTCACATAAAAATAATGAAATTGACGTTTTTCAAAACAACAGAAGGTTTTTGAAGCCACTCCATCCCAATCAGAGACCCTTCAAGATTATAAGTTAGCCAGGGACAGAAAAAGGCGAGAGATCAAACCACTGCAAAAATGTTGTGAAGGAAATCTAGTGGCATATGCTCTATGTGTTGCAAAGAGCATTGATTCAAACTATCCCTCAAATTATTCAGAGGCAATTCGAGCTTCTGATTCCAGCAAGCGGTTGGTTGCTATGGAAGAAGAGATGGAATCTCTTCATAAGAACAAGCTTTGGCAACTCGTTAAACCACCCACCGGAAAGAAAATAGTTGGTTCCAAGTGGGTATTCAGAAAGAAGGAAGGGGCGAGTCAAGATGATATAAGATATAAGGCAAGGTTGGTCGCAACGGGCTATAGTCAAGTGGAGAGAGTTGATTTTCATGATGTTTTCTCTCTTGTTGTTAAGCATACGTCCATTCGGGCACTATTAGCTCTTTTTGCATTACACAATCTCGAATTAGAGCAAATAGATGTGAAAACTACATTCCTTCATGGCAACCTAGAGAAGAACATTTACATGCAGCAACCTGAAAGCTTCAAGATCAAAGGCAAGGAAGATCATATAAGCCTTCTACAAAAATCTTTGTACGACCTAAAGTTGTCTTCTCGATAGTGGTACATGAAGTTTGATTCCTTCATGTTAAGTATTAGTTTCGTTCGGAGTAAGTACGACAATTGTATGTATCTAAAATGTTTAGATGATGGATCATTTATTTATTTGCTGCTTTATGTTGATGATATGTTGATTGCAACTAAGGATCTATCAGAAATAAATTGACTTAAAACCATGCTTTAACTCTAAGTTCGAGATAAAGGATCTTGGTGCAGCCACAAAGATTTTAGGGATGGAAATTTCAAGAGATAAACACTGCGGAAAGCTATTTCTGTCATAACAGAAATACATCGAAAGGATTCACGAGCGATTTGGATTGCAAGATTCTAAACCAGTTAGTACTCCCTTAGCTACACACTTCAGACTTTCAGCTTCAAAATCACCACAAACCGAAGATGAATAAAGGTACATGTCTTCAGTTCCTTATTCTAGTGCAGTCGAAAGTTTAATGTATGCAATGGTTTGCACTCGTCCCGATATTTCACATGTTGTTAGTGTAGTAAGTAGATATATGGCAAAACCTGACAAATTTCACTAACAAGTTGTTTAGTGGATTCTAAGATATTTGAAGGGAACATCCAATACTTTTTTGGAATTCGGAAGATGTTCAGAAAGTCTAGTCAACTATGTAGACTTGGATTATGTCTGGAGACTTAGACAAAAGAAGATCTTTCACAAGTTATTTGTTTGCTTTTGGCAATTGCACAATTAGCTAGAAAGCCACTCTACAGGCCACTGTGGCATTATCAACTATAGAGGCTGGTTGGTAAAAATAACAAGACTATTGTATATTGTGATAGTCAAAGTGTCATACATCTCAGGAAAGAATAAAGCATACAGACAGTCAGTACCACTTTGTTCAAGAGGTGATCATTCAAGGAGATGTTCATATTCACAAAATCGGCACAGAAAACAACTCAGCAGACATGACAAAAATTCTTCCAATTTCCAAGTTCAAGCATTGTTTAGACTTGGTAAGTATTAGACAAAGGAGATTTGTAAAGTGTGCCTCGCATTCCGGTTGAAACAAAGCCAACGTTGTGACATTCGAGGAAGAGCCGACATCACAAAGACATGACACACGACGTCCAAATGAGAAGAACCTGTTGTCCCAACGACTCGACAAGTGATGTCCTGACGAGCCGATTGCAACATCACAACGTGGCGACGTGTTCCTTACTCAACCGAATTTTTTCTCTAGTTAAACTCTGTTATTTTCTCCCTTTCGAACTCTAATAAATCTAGGATATTCTAATAAGATTAGTCACGAATTTTAGTCTATAAATAAAGCTTTTAGCAATCCTAGAGAGATTGATTCAATAACAAAAATTAACAGTATGTTTAGTTAGCTGTAATGCTAAGCCATTACAACTGAATTCAATGAGCCCACCTCTATTCCAGGCTGTAATGGGCTATTACATTCAATGGGCCCACCTCTATTCCAGGCTGTAATGGGCTATTACAGCCTTCCATACAGCCTTATTCAAGGCAAAACTTCCGTTTACAATTTAGCACTCCCCAATTTCTTTCTCACATCTGAGCATTTTCTTCTATTTTTTTCACGTCTGATTCCCATTTCCTTCCAACCTTCTCCCTCTTTTTCACGTCTGAAGCATCCTCACCAACCCTATCCAAGCCTGAACCCAGATTCAATTTCAAATTAAAAGCTACCAAAATCTTACCTACCGACGAATTCCATCGATTCTCGCTCCTCTTAGGCTCCACAAATTCTTCCTCAAGCTCCGGTTGAAATCAAGGTCAACGGTTTCAATTTCCTCTCAACAAAAACAAAGCTTGAAATCCAGATTTCTCAGTTTTCTCGAGAAAATTCGACTTCGGCGTGAGAGGAAAGGGCTAACGATCCAACACCCAGATGTTAAATCGGTGCTGAATCGAGTGAAGCAGTTCGCTGACAAGGTATTAAGTTTTTGCTTTGTCTTAATGAAAACTACTCTTAATGGCTTCGCAACTGATTAGAGTCTCATCCTATGAAGCTCACAATCAGCTAAAAAAAAAAGGCAAGCTTTTGACCTTCTTCAATCGAAATTAAGACCCCCCTTTTCGTTAACCATCCCAGATCCCCAAGAATACACTCTACCTAATCAAGCTATTCTCTATGGTGTTTTAATCGAACCCTATTTCGCCAAAATTCATATTAAGCACTTACATGCTATTGTCATTGATGGGTATAAGTTGTTTTTAAGTTTACTTGTTGGAATTGTTAATGAATTGTATGGAAAGCTTGTTGATTCGGTAAAGGAACAATTAATTTGGGTTACTAAAGAAATGATTGATGTTTCTACTCCAGGAATTGATAGTTTGTTAGTGTGTTTAATGAGGCAAATTGTTGGTGGTGATTTTAGTGATGGGAATCTTTGGTTATGTTTCGAGTTAGTGAGTCTTTGTTTAAGTAAATGGGATTGTTTGTTACAAGAAAAGCCTGTAGTTTTGACCAGTGCACTATATACATTTCTTCGTTTATTAGCTGATCATTGTAGGGTATCGAATAATCTGAAACTAGAGATGTTGAGGCAGATGGAGATCGAGTTTTGTGTCAAAATGTTGAGGGATCAGTTTCAACTTTGTTTGAAGATAGGAAGGGATCTTGTTCGGTTATTACAAGATTTGTTTCATGTCCCATTTTAGCCCTCAAATCATTGAGAGTTCTCTTTGCCTCCAGAATTTCCTTTTGCAACCCATCTTTATCTTCAGCCATTGATCTGCAATGATTTACCATCTCCTCCTTTTCCTTGATTAGGTTCTGCCATTTAGCCTTCTTCTGTGTCAGTTCTTCCGTAGTTTCCTCAAGTATCTTCTCCATTTCTGAAACTTTCAATCTCAAGTTATCATCTTTGTTATCATCTTCATAGTGTGACATAGCAAGCATAGAATTCATGGGTATGTTCATCGCCAATGGGGTTGCTCGTACCCCTCCAATGGGGTATCAATTCTTTCACTTTTTATTTTATAAAAAATACAAAAGGTGATTAATTTTATCATTGTTTGCAGGTGGAATAGCTGGAATCACTTTCATTGTGATATAGATGAGAAGACTATAAAAAGTACTGGTAAGCTTCTTAACTTACTCTAATTATTTATATATAGTCATTTTCATTTTAATTAAATAAAACCCAGAATTTGCATTTAAGTACTTGCTAAGATTTTCAACTTCAAATACCCAAAATTTTAAAACTTGTGCTTGAGCATTAATTAAATTCAATATTGGACTTGGATCATGCATGCTTATCCATCAATAGTAGAATCAACAGATGCTTTAAACCACCGCCATCACCATGCAGTTTCCAGCCTTCAAATCTAATTTATACTTCCATTTTCTTAGTTTTTTGACTTTGAATATTCCAACAGTAGATAATTTCATAATGCCCTTTTATCAGCAGTGTTTCAGTGTTCTTTCTATTACAGTAATTAATTTTGGTTTGAAACTTTGGGTATTAGTTGCTATTTGTATGCTTGACACGAATGAAAAATGCCCATGAATTGCCTGCACACTTGTTTATTAGGATCTGAATCAGTCCAATCAAGAAATTCTTGAAATTTAATTATAGAATTGATAAATTACCTTATATTATGTTTGAAATGAAGAAAATATTTTTTATTAAATAAAACCCTGAATTTGTATTCAAGTACTTGCTAAGATTTTCAACTTCAAATACCCAATATTTTAAAACTTACAGTTGAGCATTAATTAAATTCAATGTTGGACTTGGATCATGCATGCTTATTCATTAATTTGATTTGTATTTTGTTGCTGAAAAATAGTGAATAGAATCAACTGATGCTTGAGACCACCACCATCACCATTACGCTATTTACAGCCTTTAAATCTAATTTATACTTTCAGTTTTTGTTTTTTTTACTTTGAATATTCCTCAGTGCTCTTTCTATTATAGTAATTAATTAAGGTTTGAAACTTTGGATGAATTTGCTATTTGCATGGTTAGCTGGTTTCAATTTGATTGGCACGAGGTACAGGGTTTGGTCCCCGTAATATAAGTACTTGCTTGTACTAAAAATAAAATATTTGCATGCTTAAAACTTTTTATCCATGGTTTGTTTATTTATTAAATATAAGAAGACAAAATCTTTTTTATGAACAATGCGACATAGCACGTTCCATTTCTGTTGATAAAATTCTTGCTTTTATCTATTGTCGCATCTGTTGGATAGTCTTGATTTCATTTTGAAACTAATTATGGTGTTCTAGTCCCACATATTCACTTATCCATGAATGAGCATTGCTATTTCCTTTACAATATGCTACTGGAAAAAGGCAAATTATAATGAAGTTATGTTTTTGGCATGATACATATCTTTTGCCGGCTATTCTACCTGTGATTAACTTCTAATACATCATCTTATCACAAGAGAAGAACATTCAGAGACTTCAGGAACTTGTGCGGAGCCTTCAGCAGCAACTTTTGCAGTGCAAAGGCTATTGGTGTGAACAGTTTTGGCTCAGTAGTATGTTAGTGCATGATAGTAATGCTTGTGACTTTGTTAGCTAAAATTTAATACATTCACATGGAGTTTAAACATTGTTTCTTCGCTATAGTCAGATGGGGAGGCTTTTAAACACTGGTTATATTGGTAGACTAATCAACCCATGGATGGATAGCTATATATCAATTCATGATAGCAACTTATCTCAAACAAATCATCTTACATATCTGCCCTCTTTTTTTTTTTTTCTTTTTTCTTTTTAAGAAAGAAAAATTGCATTCAGAACACAGGAAAATCATAAGCAACATTTTCATTCAATCAACCTACATTAATGATAATTAATTGCAAGTTTTGAATGTTTGAAGCCAAATAATTTATTTTGGTGAAATAATTGAAATAATTATTTATTCACCGAATTATTTATTCACCAAATAATGACATGATAGAATGTTATTACAATGTTGTAACTTTTTGAGGTTGTAAAATTTTGTAACATATGGATTATGATATATAAACTAATGAAATCATGTAACTTTTTGTTAATACATGAATATTATGTTTGGATGTGAAATATAATTCTCAAGTTATTTATTACTTCTAATATTTTGTTTTTTATTGTAGAATAATTAATTTATTTGTTTCACTAATGATATTTTAGCACATTAAATATGAATTGCAGTTTAAATATAATAAAGTAGATTATATATTATTTTTATAGTATTATATATTATGATTTTTTTAATTCATATAATAATAATTATATTAAGAATTTTATTAAATTATATATTATTTTATTAAATTATATTTAATAATAATTATGTTAAAATATGGTTAAATTATTTATTATTTTTATTAAATTATTTTTAATAATAATCTTATTAAAATTTAATAACAAAAACAATAATTATCTACCTAAAAAAAATTCTGCTAAGGGGATTCTGGTCGTTTTAGTTTTTTTCCTTATGCTATTACAACATCATTCCATTCAACCAAATACAAGAATACTATTATAGTTTTATTCCATTCCATTCAACCAAACAGTTGAATTACTGATTACAGCTCTATTCAATTACAGCCTTATTCCATTACAATGAACCAAACGTACCCTAAAAGAGAGTTTGTGGGAATTTCGGGAGAACTTTGTAATTTTGGGTTCGGGTTTGTTTGTTTCTCCATCTTGTACTTCTATTTGGTTTTTGCCGTTTTAGTGAAGTTTTTTTTGCCCGTGGTTTCTTATCCTTTCGAAGGGGTTTTTTCCATATAAATATATGTGTCCAATTTTCTCGATTTTCATTCTTGTTCGTTGTATAATTTTGGTTTACCCCAACATAACTTTTTTTTTTAATTAAGTGGCCAAAACAAAAATTTACTTATAGTTTAGTGACTAATGTTGTAGTTTAGCATAAAAGAATGTCACTTTCCTTTCCATGGCTTTTCTCCAAATTTGGGTAAATTAAAAACTAAGGCATTGTTTGATAAATCGTAGAAAAAAATAAATCAATAGAAAATTAATATTTTCAATGTTTTAGTTATTTACACTTGTTTAATAATCCGAAATAAAAATAACCCAATGAAATTTTTCTACATACGAGTGTGGAAAATGATAAGTAGATGAGAGTTGCTTATCACTTAATGGAGAATATTTTCAATTAACTCAATTTTATTTTATTTATTTTAATAATATATTATCCTATAGAAAACTTTACATTTAAAAATTTAAGTTTTGTTTAGAATAAGGTGAAATATTTAAAAATTAAAGATAAAATGTAAAGTATAATAAAACAATCTAATTATATTCCATAATTAATTTTAAATAATATATCATTTAAATTTTAAATTCAGTACTTGAATTTTCAACACCTTTTTTCAACACTTAATTTTTCAATTTATCAAACAACACTTAAATAACTCAATTAAAAACAATAAATATTCAACTCCCTTTATTTTATTTTATTTAAGAAGTTATCCAAACAATGAAAAGAGGTATCCTTTTCCTTTCCATTTCCTTGTTTTACTTCAATCCAAATAAAAGAGTAATTATAATTTGTTTTCTTATTTATCAACTCCAAATTTCAAATTAAA
Source organism: Gossypium sturtianum (assembly GCA_025698515.1). NCBI lineage: Eukaryota > Viridiplantae > Streptophyta > Magnoliopsida > Malvales > Malvaceae > Gossypium > Gossypium sturtianum. The sequence goes on from CM046952.1 coordinate 65,835,909, forward strand.
CATCAATTAACTTCACCAACTTCTGAAAATTTGATCGATAAAAAATATTAATAATAAGAATTAGTAACATTAATTAGTGAACTTCAAGTTTAAAATAAAATTTATTTAGATATTCACAAAAAAATATTTAGATTAAGGATAATAATTTATTTACTTAGAGCCAGTTTAGGATTATTTCTAAGATGCGTTTTTTAGAAAAAAAAAATACTTTTGAAATAAAAATATTATTAAACAATTTTTTTTTAGTTTTTTAAAAGTACTTTTAAATTAAAAAAATATTTTACAAAAGCAAATTTTTTAACCTAAACAGAAAATTTTAATTTTTACTTAAAAATACAATGCTAAGAAAATTTCGGTTTTTACTTAAAAATGCTAAGGAAGTTAAAGTTAGAATTCACAAAATCCAAATTTTGATCGAAGCTTCAAAGCATTTGGAAATTGCTCGCTTTATGTATTGCACCATTTACTTGGAGGTACTCATTTCGTAAATGATTTGTTTGGCTTAATATTTATTTTAGTCCTTAAAATATACCCTTTTTTCCATATTTAAAGTTGCAATTTATGCCGTAGCTTCAACTCCATTCACCATCCTCGTTGCAAGGTCCATAACTCACACTCCAAATCAACCCAAAATCCACCGGATCTCATGGAGTTTCAAATATCAACTTCAAGATTAGAACGTGTCAAAGAGGGCGGCGACAATGGTGGTGGAGGAAGTTGGAACGGTGACAGGCCGACAAGGAATGGGAACAGAGAGATACCGGAAGGGGCAAAAAGGGAGGTTGAAAGTGGAAGCATGAAGAGGTGGGAGGAAGAAAACATTAACAAAGTTTTCTTATGAGGAGACAAAAAGCTAATGTATGACTGGCTTGTAGCAAATAATAGATCAACTGATGCAAAAACCCCAGGATCTTTGAATAACTTGGAAAAAAGAAAAGTAGATAAATAGAAATGAAAAGGATCTAGTTGAAAAGAGAAGACAGTTAGGTCTTTGGATTGCAATTTAGCCAAAGTTGTTTCTCCCTCTCTCTTTTGGCGCACCCAACTGTATGGACAAAAAGAATAAAAAAGTTTTATTTTTTAATGGATTCTAAGGTAATGAATTAAAAATAACAATAAAGAAATATATAAAGAGATAGGTTTGTTCTAATGGAGCTGTTAATCAACTTGTGATTGAAAAATTGGACTTGGATCCTTAGAAACCGTTATGATCAAGGTTGTTGAATCACTAAAGATTCGATGTTTGATCAGTTAAGATGTTGGAATAGCTCGAGTGTTGTATTGGCTATTAGCTTGTTTGATTAGGGTTTTTTTCATGTGATGTTTTTATAAGCAAATAAATTTTAGGACGTGATTTATGGATAAGATTGATCATGCATCATAATCATGGTCAAATTTAGAATTTTAAAGAAATTGAGATTAACTTAACTTTGCAGATAAGGCTTGGGCTTATCCTTTATACTTATCTTGACAAATTTATGGGCTAATTTTAAAGAGATTAATTCTACTTTATTTTGAGATAATTATTTGAGATAATTCAAGAAGATACATTCAAATTATAATTGAGAGTTTTTTGGGTGAGTGATTGGTATCAATTGGGGTCGTTGTTGGGGGTTTTTATTACTTTTTGAGCAAGGATAGATTGGGCTTACACTAATAGGTGATCTAGAAGATTGTTGAATAAGAATCATTCACTAAGCGAGACTCCGCAGAGTAGAATTGTTTCTGAATTGCATTAACAAATGATTGAGTATAAATCTTTCTTTACTTTTTCTATTTTTCATTTCTGTTTCGTTAACTGTTCAATCTTATGATTGAACACGTGTTTGGACAATCAAGTTGAACTTATAGCAAACTAACATGTTTTTTAGAGGCCCCTAGAAGAATGATTGTTAAAAATGTCAATAATCGAGAAACAAGAGAAAAATATAATACCCCAAAACCCGGCCTAAAAGTTTCGACCGGATCTCGGAGGCCACATTGATCACCGAAGTGATCTAAAAGTAACTTACAAACAAAGGCTTGTTTAAAACTCATTTACAAAACAATTTGCTAAAAACAAACTAAGCCGTTTAACAATTTAGGATTCAAAACAGTAATTTAAGTAAAGTTGAAAACATTTAGAAATATAAATCCGCAGTTTCTGAAATTCAATCCAAAATAACAATTTACGAAAATCCCAAAATAAAACTTATACCACAATTCTTATAATTACTTACAGTCTAGAATAGCTTAAAAAAATTAAGAATTGAAACGAAACACTTTATTTAACCAATTCGAAACTTATCCGTCTGATACCTCCAGAATGCCGAGTCCATCTACAAAATACGAGAGTACTTGAAAGGGGAAAAACTAAGGGGGTGAGCTACGCGAGCTTAGTGTGAGTCCAAAATGTAAACGAAAGACAAAAAAATGGAGTTTAAAAAAAACACCTATATTTCAAATAAGAATACACGGACAATGTAAGAGAATCTTACATCGGAAGTCAGACATACGAACCATTTCCATAAGTCATTCACAGAGACAAAAACACTACTCCATACACACCGAAGTACTAAACACATCAGATAATTATTATAATGCAACAATCTAGGGCTTTCATAATCAGAAATAACCATAATATTCCAACAAATTTTAGTCAAACGATTTTCAATGCTACAGTAAATGCAATGAATAAAAAACCCACCCAAACAATCTGAACACCACTTTGACCACCCTGCACACCACATATGAGCTATAATAAGCCCATCCACCCTGCACACCATATAGGACCATGATAGGTCCATCCACCCTACACACCACGATATGTGGAACCAGGCCACTCGAATAATAACCATATGCAGTTGAGTTGTCATATGTTTATATTGCGGTATCACCGTTATTAAGAATGTAGTTAAACTGTCGAATCAGACTCACTTCTCTTCAAAACCAAAACCCAGATTTTCATGCAGATGCACAATGTACAAGACTTACAAACAAACACACAATAGTGATATGGAAACGGAAGTGCACATATTCAATTACAAAAATTTAGTATCAGATTAGCTCAGATCCTATCATTAGATAGTGTTTCAATTCATAAATCACATTACATACGCACTTTAAACAAACCGTAAAATTAACGCTATAACTACGAATACTCACACGACTCTAAGCTATAAAAAAGTCCCTAACACTTATACAGAGGCCTCAACGAACGTTGAGCGACATAAGAATTGGAACGGTCAAATTATGAAACAAACTGAAAATCTGCGAAACAAGGCCACACGGCCGTGTGGAGGTTTACACACCCGTGTGGTGGTCCACACGCCCGAGTGACCGAGTTACATGGCTGTATAAGCAACCCATGTAACTCACTGTCCAAAATAAGGTGCAGGGTAGATACGGCCGTGTGGAAGTTTCACACGCCCGTGTGCCTACGGGACACGGCCGTGTGTCCAAAACGCACGCCCGCGTGAATATCGACTAAAATCCCCAAATTCAGCCACACGGCTGCGTGGCACCAAAAATTGCCCAAAAACCTTAATTCTTAATTGAACACGGTCGTGTGGACCGCCCATGTGCGGCACATGCCTGTGTGGCCAACCGTGTGGTCACAAAACCACCCTAAAATAGCCCAAAAACGCAAACTTCTTCAACGAAACGAATACCGTCATCAGTAGTACTAAAACCCACACCGAAATTAAATGGAAATCAAGAAATCCACCATCAAAACGACCCCTACTCACCTTAATTTCAGAAACACTCAAGTGATCGTCAAATTCCATAGAATCTGACAGTGATTCAATAGCAAATTTAAATAGGTTCAGAACACACACCTTAAATCGCGATTCCCAGCACCACAAACTGTTCAATTCGCTCCACCAAACCGTTCAGAACCTTCTTAACCTCTAATTAAATGAACACACGAGGAAAAAACTCCTTTACAGATGACAAGTAACGATAAAACCGAAGAAGCAAGAAATTACAAGAAAACTAAATTTTGGGGAAGAAATAAGAAAGAAAGAATTACAGAAAAGTCACAAAGAACTAAAGTGGGAAAAAAGAACGTAGAATGGTTGGGTTTTGAAATAAAAATAAAATTTAAAATAAATAAATATTTTAAAACTTAAAAAAAAGTAATTAAAAAATAATAATTCCTTAAAATAAACATATGAGGACTCGAGCCTAGAACCCAGAGGTAAACTAACACACATCCAACCACCCAACCAACAAGCTCATTTTGACATCAAAACACAACAACAAATTCAATTGCTCGACCCGCTCACTGACCCTAACCATAGACCTTAAAAGTTCTAACCCCAAATTTCAGGGTGTTACAACTCATCCCTCCTTAAAGCAATTTCGTCTCTGAAATTTCCCACTAATAGAATAGACGTCTAACATAAGCTCCACCACTATGCTCCTGCTACGCGCTCTAATCCCAAAGCACTACCATACCATGCTTAATTTCTAACGGAAGCATTCTTAACTTACTAAGACACACATAACCACTTTCTAACGAATAGACAATCAAATCATTCAGAACAAAAACACACATAGCCAACTTATAAACGATCAATATCATCATCATCAATAACACACAAAATTACAGTAACCTACAACCAAACCTGACTCAATGTCGCCAAGGACGCTCCCTAATGCGATGCTCCGTAGACTCGCATCTAAGACACACCCCTGAGTTTTTCCAACAATCGCCCATATGACATTTCTTACAGTGCCCATAGACCGAAACGTCCGCACCACTGCTAGAACCTTCCACACTACCTTTACTGCTCTAACCTCGAAGGAGTACGGCCTCTTTTCTTCCCATAGTCCACACACCTACCTTGAACCAACTCTCTATTTCTCTCTAAACTAGCTTCGAAAACTATCTCTAGAACCTCCCTCACTATCCGAGTCAACGCCTCAGTACCAACCTTCGGGTTATCGCTACCCGTAGCTAGTGAAACTGCATTGACTTCTGACTCCTGAACAGACACACGTCCCGGAAAAGCAACGACTTCTCGAGAGTCTCACCAAACTGACCCTCACGGTTTAGCTTGCCATTAGAATCCATATCGGTCTCATAACTAAACTTTAAGTATCTAAATTCCGAAACCAAACACAAATAAATATCTAAACACAATAGTTTAATTTTTTACTGAGCTAAACTTACAGTCTCAGAGTTTCATACAGACCAGCATCGGAGTCTTAGACATCTCATTTTCACAAAACATTTCCAAAACACAAATCATTTCAAAACAATGTGGTAATTTTTTTTAAACGAACACGTGGGCACACGGATACGTAAAAACACAGGCCGAGTTTTTGCAAACCTGGGTTTGTTACCACTATATGTAACACCCCAAAACTTGGCCTAGAAGTTTCGACCGGATCTCGGAGGCCACATTGATCACCAAAGTGATCTAAAAGTAACTTACAAACAAAGGCTTGTTTAAAACTCATTTACAAAATAATTTGCTAAAAACAAACTAAGCCGTTTAACAATTTAGGATTCAAAACAGTAATTTAAGTTACGTTGAAAACATTCAGAAATATAAATCCACAGTTTCTGAAATTCAATCCAAAATAACAATTTACGAAAATCCCAAAATAAAGCTTATACCACAGTTCTTATAATTACTTACAGACAAGAACAACTTAAAAAAATTAAGAATTGAAACGAAACACTTTATTTAACCAATTCGAAACTTATCCGTCTGAGAACTCTAGAATGTTGAGTCCATCTATAGAATACGAGAGTACTTGAAAGGGGAAAAACTAAGGGTGTGAGCTACGCGAGCTCAGTGTGTATGTAAACGAAAGACAGAAAAACGGAGTTTAAAAAAAACCTATATTTCAAATAAGAATACACGGACAATGTATGAGAATCTTACACCGGAAGTCAAACATACGAACCATTTCCATAAGTCATTCACAGAGACAAAAACACTACTCCGAACACTATAACAGCCCATTTTTCAGTGAAATCGGAATAGTGGTTTCGGGACCACAAATCTGATCCAAAAATATAATTTATTTTTATTTTATTATAAGTTCTGTATTATGCTATATATGACATGTGAAAATTTTGGTACAAAAATTTTATCGATTTAGAGCTTAATTACGAGAAGGACTAAATTGCATAAAATGCGAAAGCTGGATTCTAGTGACTATAAGGATCAAATAGCTATGGAATTGAAAACTAGAGGTCCTTATATGGTAATTAGACCATTAAGAAAAGTATGTAGATTTTTCTTGGTGACTCATCCATGGAAATATAGAAAAAGGGCAAGGACTAAATTGGAAATTACAAAATACTTAATTAATTAAAAGATGAAAAGAAAATATCATCTTATTTTTGTCATCTTCAACCTAAAAACACATGGAAACCCTAGGTGAGAGAGAGGAGGCTTTCAAGGCCTAATTGGGTAAGTTTCATTGTCCCGTTGTTAGTAATTTTGATATTTTTAGAATCAGGATAGCTTAATCTCTCTATTTGGGGGATTAATTTGAAAAGTTATCAAGGTATGAAAAATGGGTCATGGATATATATGCTGGGAATTAGAAATTTATGGTAGAAAATGAAAGATTATTGATAGATAAACAACTTTTACAAAGTGATTTTTGATGAAAACATGATTTAGGGACTAAAATGTAAACTTGTGAAATTGAAGGTAAAATTCTAAAATTTTATGAATACATGTGCTGTAAATTTTGTAAAGAGGCTTTGGTTAGGCTTGGAATAGGGAGTAATTTGCACAAGTTTCACTTTCCGGGCCTAGGGACGAAATTGAAATTTATGGAAAAGTTAGGGGCAAAATGGTAATTTTTCCTAAGACGTAAATTGAGTCCATTTAAATCTGAAATGTGTGAAATTGATGGTTAAATTCATTTATATAGATCCAACAAACTCAAGGCTAGATCGAGGAAAAGAAAAGATTTCGGATTAGTAGATTATTTACGCGAATAAATGTCGAGGTAAGTTCGTGTAACTTAATCGAGCATGTAATTATGTTAATTGAATGTTGTGTTTGTATGTAATGTGATTCATATTGATGTGCTTTACTTGTATGCTATGATGGAAAATTTGATACATGCTTGAAATGGTGAAAAAGGGTTAAGTCCCGATTGAATGTTGAGTTTCGATGAGTAGATGCGCTTTCCTGAAACAAATAAGGTCCTGCATTTGTTGCGGACGAGATTTATCTTGGGCGAGTAATCCTATTGACCTTGTTTTAGAAAGGATTTAGCCCGGATGGGTAATCCTGAAATAATAACTCTCGAGTATATATTACGATTAGGGTTTAGCCTGGACTGGTAATCCTAATCGAGCTCTTTTGAGCATATACTATATAAAGGATTTAGCCTGGACTGGTAATCTTGTTATACGATATATGACTCGAGAGCATATTTCTTGGCTAAGTGCCCTAATGGGTATCCTTGAATAAGAAATTGACGGATTATTGAATCGTTCACCACGATTGTACTACTTGAGCTTTCATCGGAATTTCAATGATTCAACGAACGTATAACTCTTGACATGGCATGAGAACCTTGAGATGAAATGATAATGACTTGAAAGAATAATACATGATGAGCTTATCTACCCTTACTTAATGAATATGTAAACTTTGTGAATAACATGTTTGATTGGATGTATGTGTTTAGGCAAGTTAGCCAAATGGATGGAAAAGTTGTTATTGTTTGCTTAGATTTAATAAGCGGGATTGGTAAGTTTAGTTTCTGTTATACGAACTTACTAAGCATGTAATGCTTACTCCATTTTATTTTCCATTGTTTTATAGTGCTCGGAACCTCGTGAAGGTTGGAAATCATTGGAGCATCGTCACACTATCAACTAGTCATTTTGGGTATACTTAGTAAAATCATTTTGGTATAATGGCATGTATAGAACAACTTGGCCATAGGTGGCTTGAAAATGATGTTTTGTAACCTAGCCATTGAAATGGCTAGTAATAGTTCATTATGGTATGACTAAGTAAGTTATTATGATGATATATATACACAAGTGTTATGTTCAGTATATATGATCAAATGTTGTTATTGCATAAGTTAAACCAAGGTAAGTTTATAAACACTTGTGCTTGAAATAATATGCCATGTTGAATGATGGAATTGCTTATTTTGAATGCTTGAATTGGTTGGTATTGGATGTGTGTTTTAAGTGCAGGTCATGGGTGTGGTTTTGGGTGAAAAATGAAGCTAGAAATGGCTTTATTTTGTCCATACGGGCGTGTGTCCAGACAGTGTGTGACACACGGCTGAGTACATGGGCGTGTAGCCAGGCCATGTGTCCCCTGCACCTAAATTTTTGAGAAACAGAATGCTCAAAATTGAGCACACGGGCAGAGACACGGGCGTGTGTCTCAGCTGTGTGTACCACATGGGCGTGTATCTTGGCCGTGTAAAACCTGCACCTAATTTGAATTAAATTAATTAACCACACGGCCTTGCACATGGGCATGTGGCGTGGCCGTGTGGCGCAAGTCAGAGAGCAACCTAAATCGAACATGGCTTGTAGCACGGGCGTGTCCCAGGGTCACACGGGTGTGTCCCTTGGACCACACGGGAGTGTGAGCCCTGCACCTTGAAAATTTTTTGTAATTTCGCGAAAAATTCTTAGAGGTTCCAATTAAGTCCTGACCTGTTTGTAATGCTCGTATTGGGCCTCGAGGGTCTATTTAAGGGACGTTAAGAATGATTTCAGAACGTGAATAATAACTTGTATGATTTATCTAGAAATGTTTTTGAATTTTCTGGTAATGCTTCGTAACCCTGTTTCAGCGACGGATACGGGTTAGAGGTGTTACATTTTAGTGGTATCAAAGCTACGGTTTAGCCGATTCTTAGATTTGACGTAGGAAACACGAGTTTAGCTATACATGCCATTATATAAACTGTGATAGTATGATGACTCCTGATCATTTTAAATGTGTTTTTTGTATAGTAATATCATCCAACCGAGCTAGAGCTGAATCCGAGGAAGCTAAGAGCAGTGTTTCAGCTTCAGTTCAAAGAGTTGCGTCTACGTCTGGTACTGAAAGGCCCGCGTCTGAGGGCCAAAGTGAGGAGGCAAAACAGGCCTTCTTTCAAATGATGAATGAATGGTTTACACAGTACCTGAGAACAAACCCTGCTGTACAACGACCTCCCCTACTTGCTCCTCAATCGGTTCCTGAGGTACCACAGGGTGTTGAACCGGCTAGAATTGGTAAGCCTCCGATAGATAAAATTTGCAAACATGGGGCGGAAGAATTTAGGGCTACCGTAGATGATGATCCAAAAAAGGGCCTAGTTTTGGCTAGAAAATACTATCCGGGTTTTTGATGAACTATCCTGCACACCTGCCGAATGTCTGAAATGTGCAGTATCCCTACTGAAAGACACAGCTTATCATTGGTGGAATACTATAACTTTAGTGGTACCGAGAGAGAATGTTACATGGGAATTCTTCCAGACTGAATTCAGGAAGAAGTATGTGAGTCAGAGATTTATGGATCAGAAAAAGAAAGAATTTCTAGAGCTTAATTAAAGAAATATGACTGTGTCTGAATATGAACGAGAATTTGTTCTGTTGAGAAAATATGCCAGAGAATGGGTTCTAACTGAGGCTGAGATGTGTAAACGCTTTGAAGAGGGTTTAAATAAAGATATCAAGTTATTGATTGGAATTCTCGAAATAAGGGAATTTGCGGTGTTATCCGGTCGAGCACACAAAGCTGAGGAATTGTGTAAAAAAAATAGACAAGCTGAAAGAGAGGCTCGGGTTTCTGGAAAAAGAATTATGAGTAAGTCACAATATTTTGCTTCTAAGAAATTAAAGAAGTATTATGATTATGTTACCACCTCTCAATGTTCTAACCCGAGGTCTTCATCTCCATCTGTGACTAGTGTGGGTAGTGTTGGTAATCCCAAACCGAAATGTAAACATTGTAACAAATTTTATCATGGGGAATGTCGGTCTAAAAGTGGAGCTTGTTTTGGATGTGGTTCACTTGACCGTTTTCTCAGAGATTGTCCCGAAAGAGTTGAAAATGAGATAGAACCAGCTCTAAAGCCTAGTAATCCTGCCTCGAGAAGCAGACCACCCCATCATCCCAGTAATGTTGGTAGTAGTCGAGGTGCTACCAAGGATACAACAGTTAGATCTGAGGCACGAGCACCTGCAAGAACATACTCCATTCTTGTTAGAGAAGATGCCTCTGCACCAGACATCATTACTGGTACATTTTCTCTACTTGATACTGATATTACTGCTTTGATTGATCCTGGTTCCACACATTCATACATATGCACGAACTTGGTGACTATTAAAAATTTACCTGCTGAATTCACTGAAATTGTGGTTAAAGTTTCAAACCCCCTGGGCCAGTGTGTTATGGTAGATAAGGTCTGTAGAAACTATCCGTTGATGGTAAAAGGTATTTGCTTTCCGGCTAACTTGATGTTATTGCCATTCAATGAATTTGATGTGATCTTGGGAATGGATTGTTTAACTCAATATGATGCAGTAGTGATTTGTAAACGGAAATATATTGTATTGAAATGCCAAAATGGCGAATTGCTTCATGTTGAATCTGATAAACTAGATGGATTACCTAATGTGATTTCAGCAATATCAACACAGAAATATGTCAGAAAAGGTTATGATGCTTATTTTGCGTATGTGATGGATACTAAAGTATCTGAGGCAAAGATTCAATCAGTTTTGGTTGTATGCGAATTTCCTGATGTATTCCCAGAAGAATTATCTGGTTTACCACTGGATAAAGAAGTGAAGTTCTCTATAAATCTGGTTTTGGGAACGACACCGATATCTATAGCACCTTATAGAATGGCTCCTACTGAATTGAAAGAGCTAAAAGCACAGTTGCAAGAATTGATTGATAGAGGTTTGGCTCGACCTAGTTACTCACCTTGGGGTACTCTGGTTTTGTTCGTAAAGAAAAAGGATGGATCGTTGAGGCTGTGTATTAATTACAGACAGCTCAACAAAGTTACAATAAAGAACAAGTATCCATTGCCTCGTATTGATGACTTGTTTGACCAGTTAAAATGTGCCACCATATTTTCGAAGATTGATCTCCGTTCTGGATACTATCAACTACGGGTAAAAGATTCAGATGTGCCAAAGACATCTTTTAGAACAAGGTATGGACACTATGAGTTTCTTGTGATGCCATTCGGCTTGACAAATGCACCTACAGAGTTTATGGATCTGATGAACAAATTTTCAGCTCATATTTAGACAGGTTCGTGGTGGTATTTATAGATGATATTCTAGTTTACTCTCGAGATGAAAATGAACATGCTGAGCATTTGAGGATAGTGTTGCAAACTCTGCGAGAGAAACAACTGTATGCCAAATTTAGTAAATGTGAATTTTGGCTACAGAAAGTTAGTTTTCTTGGGCATATAGTATCTGCTGAAGGTGTCAGAGTAGACCCGAATAAAATTTCAGCCATTGTTAATTAGAAGCCACCGAGAAATGTATTTGAAGTCCGAAGTTTTCTGGGACTAGCTGGTTATTATCAGAGATTTGTAAAAAAAATTAAATGATAGCTTCTCCGATGACTCGTTTACTACAAAAAGATGTAAAGTTCCAGTGGACTGATAAATGCCAGTAGAGTTTTGACAGATTAAAGGCTTTATTGACAGAGGCACCAGTGTTAGTTCAGCCTGAATCGGGTAAGGAATTTGTAATTTACAGTGATGCATCATTAAATGGTTTAGGCTGTGTTTTGATGCAAGAAGGTAAGGTAGTAGCCTATGCTTCACGACAGCTAAAACCATATGAAAAGAACTACCCGACACATGACCTTGAATTGGCAGCCATTGTGTTCGCATTGAAAATCTGGCGGCATTATTTGTTCGGTGAAAAATGTCACATATTTACTGATCATAAAAGTCTAAAATATTTGATGTCACAGATAGATTTGAATTTAAGACAGCGTAGATAGCTTGAGTTACTGAAAGATTATGATCTTTTTATCGATTACCATCCAGGAAAAGCCAATGTAGTGGCAGATGCTTTGAGTAGAAAATCCATGTATACTTTATGAGCAATGAATACCTGATTGTCGTTTTCTGATGATGGTTCAATTATAGCTGAGTTAAAATCTAGACCAACGTTTTTGTAACAAATCTCTGAAGCTCAGAAAAATGATAGTAAGTTGCAAGCAAAATGGATATAAAGTGAATCGACTCCTGACTCAGAATTTCAGATAGGGACCGATGATTATTTGTTATTCAGAGGCAGAGTATGTGTACCGAAGGGTTCAAAACTCGTACAGAAGATTTTGAATGAAGCTCATAATGGTAATATGTCTATTCATCCTGGTAGCAATAAAATGTATAATGATCTGAAAAAGATGTACTGGTGGCCATGAATGAAACGTGATATTTTTTAGTTTGTATCTAAATGTTTGATATGTCAGCAAGTAAAAGCTGAATATCAGTTGCCTTATGGGCTATTACAGCTGGTTACAATACCAGAATGGAAATGGGAAAGAATTACCATGGACTTTGTGTCGGGATTACCCCTGTCCCCAAAGAAGAAAGATGCCATTTGGGTAGTTGTTGATCAGTTGACAAAGTCGGCACACTTTATTCCGGTACGTATGGATTTTTCCTTGGATAGATTGGTTGAGTTATATGTCTTTGAGATTGTCAGATTGCATGGAGTGCCTGTCTCCATTATTTCAGATAGAGACCCTCGGTTTACATCTCAATTCTGGAACAAATTGCAAGAAGCTCTGGGTACTCAGTTACACTTTAGCACTGCATTTCATCCCCAGACAGATGGTCAATCTAAACGGGTAATACAGATCTTGGAAGATATGCTTTGATGTTGTGTACTTGAGTTTGAAGGTAACTGGGAAAAGTATTTGCCTTTAGTTGAATTTGCTTATAATAACAATTATCAGTCTAGCATCAAAATGGCACTGTATGAAGCCTTGTATGGTCGCAAATGTAGAACTCCATTGTATTGGACTGAACTCAGTGAGAGAAAGTTACACGGAGTTGACTTGGTCCGAGAGACCGAGGAAAAAGTGAAGGTAATTCGAGACAGTTTGAAAGCAGCCTCTGATCGACAAAAGTCTTATACTGATCTGAAAAGAAAAGAGATAGAATTTCAGGTTGGTGACAAGGTATTCTTGAAAGTGTCACCTTGGAAGAAAGTACCCCGGTTTGGTCGTAAAAGGAAATTGAGTCCACGGTTCATTGGACCATATGAGATTACAGAAAGAATTGGACCGGTTGCATATCGGTTAGCTTTACCACCAGAACTTGATCGAATTTATAATGTTTTTCATGTGCCTATGTTACGACGGTACCGATCCAATTTTTCACATGTTATTTCACCGACAGAGGTAGAGATTCAGCCTGATATGACCTATAATGAAGAACCAATCAAAATCTTAGCTCGGGAAACAAAAGAGTTAAGAAATAAAAAAGGTAGCTTTAGTAAAAGTTCTTTGGCAACGACACGGTATTGAAGAGGCTACCTGGGAACCGGAGGATACTATGAGGAAGCAATACCCGAATCTTTTTACTGGTAAGATTTTCGAGGACGAAAATCCTTAAAGGGGGAGAGTTGTAACAACCCATTTTTTAATGAAATCGGAACAGTGGTTTCGGGACCACAAATCTGACCCAAAAATATAATTCATTTTTATTTTATTATATGGTCCGTATTATGCTAGATATAACCTGTGAAAATTTTGGTACGAAAATTTTATCTATTTAGTGCTTAATTACAAGAAGGACTAAATCGCATAAAATGCGAAAGTTAGATTCTAGTGGTTATAAGGATCAAATAGCTATGGAATTCAAAACTAGAGGTCCTTATATGGTAATTAGACCATCAAGAAAAGTATGTAGATTTTTCTTGGTGACTCATCCATGGAAATATAGAAAAAGGGCAAGGACTAAATTGGAAATTACAAAATACTTAATTAATTAAAAGATGAAAAGAAAATACCATCTTATTTTTGTCATCTTCAACCTAAAAACACATGGAAACCCTAGGAGAGAGAGAAGAGACTTTCAAGGCCTAATTGGGTAAGTTTCCTTGTCCCGTTGTTAGTAATTTTGATATTTTTAGAATCGAGATAGCTTAATCTCTCTATTTGGGGGATTAATTTGAAAAGTTATCAAGGTATGAAAAATGGGTCATGGATGTATATGCTGGAAATTAGAAATTTATGGTAGAAAATGAAAGATTATTGATAGATAAATAACTTTTACAAAGTGATTTTTGATGAAAACATGATTTAGGGACTAAAATGTAAACTTGTGAAATTGAAGGAAAATTTCTGAAATTTTATGAATACATGTGCTGTAAATTTTGTAAAGAGGCTTTGGTTAGGCTTGGAATAGGGAGTAATTTGCACAAGTTTCATTTTCCGGGCCTAGGGACGAAATTGGAATTTATAGAAAAGTTAGGGGCAAAATGGTAGTTTTGCCTAGGAGGTAAATTAAGTCCATTTAAATATGAAATGTGTGAAATTTATGGTTAAATTCATTTATATAGATTCAAAAAACACAAACTCGAGGCTAGATCGAGGAAAAGAAAAGATTTCGGATTAGTAGATTAGTTACGCGAACAAGTGTCGAGGTAAGTTCGTGTAACTTAATCGAGCATGTAATTATGTTAATTGAATGTTGTGTTTGTATGTAATGTGATTCATATTGATGTGCTTTACTTGTATGCTATGATGGAAAATTTGATATATGCTTGAAATGGTGAAAAAGGGTTAAGTCCCGATTGAACATTGAGTTCCGATGAGTAGATGCGCTTTCCTGAAACGAATAAGGTTCTACATTTGTTGCAGACGAGATTTAGCTTGGACGAGTAATCCTATTGACCTTGTTTTTAGAAAGGATTTAGCCCGGACGAGTAATCCTGAAATAATAACTCTCGAGTATACGTTACAATTAGGGTTTAACCTGGACTGGTAATCCTAATCGAGCTCTTTTGAGCATATACTATATAAAGGATTTAGCCTGGACTGGTAATCCTGTTATACGATATGTGACTCAAGAGTGTGTTTCTTGGCTAAGTGCCCTAATGGGTATCCTTGAATAAGAAATTGACGGATTATCAAACCGTTCACCACGATTGTACTACTTGAGCTTTCATCGGAATTTTAATGATTCAATGAACGTATAACTCTTGACATGGCATGAGAACCTTGAGATGAAATGATAATGACTTGAAAGAATAATACATGATGAGCTTATCTACCCTTACTTAATGTATATGTAAACTTTGTGACTAACATGTTTGATTGGATGTATGTGTTTAGGCAAGTTAGCCAAATGGATGGAAAAGTTGTTATTGTTTGCTTAGATTTAATAAGCGTGATTGGTAAGTTTAGTTTCTGTTATACAAACTTACTAAGCATGTAATGCTTACTCCGTTTTATTTTCCATTGTTTTATAGTGCTCGGAAGCTCGTGAAGGTTGGAGATCATTGGAGCATCGTCACACTATCAACTAGTCATTTTGGGTATACTTAGTAAAATCATTTTGGTATAATGGCATGTATAGAACAACTTGGCCATAGGTGGCTTGAAAATGATGTTTTGTAACCTAGCCATTGGAATGGCTAGTAATAGTTCATTATGGTATGACTAAGTAAGTTATTATGATGATATATATACACAAGTGTTATGTTAAGTATATATGATCAAATGTTGTTATTGCATAAGTTAAACCAAGGTAAGTTTATAAACACTTGTGCTTGAAATAATATGCCATGTTGAATGATGGAATTGCTTATTTTGAATGCTTGACTTGGTTGGTATTGGATGTGTGTTTTAAGTGCAGGTTATGGGTGTGATTTTGGGTGAAAAAATGAAGCTAGAAATGGTTTTATTTTGTCCACACGGGCGTGTGTCCAGACCGTGTGTGACACACGTCTGAGTACATGGGCGTGTAGCCAGGCCGTGTGTCCCCTGCACCTAAATTTTTGAGAAACAAAATGCTCAGAATTGAGCACACGGGCAGAGACACAGGTGTGCGTACCACACGGCCTAGAACACGGGCGTGTGTCTTGGCCGTGTGAAACCGACACCTAATTCGAATTAAATTAATTAACCACACGGCCTAGCACACGGGCGTGTGGCATGGCCGTGTGGCGCAAGTTAGAGAGCAACCTAAATCGAACACGACCTGTAGCACAGGCGTGTCTCTTGGACCACACGGGCATGTGAGCCCTGTACCTTGGAAAATTTTTGTAATTTCGCGAAAAATTCTTAGAGGTTCCGATCAAGTCCCGACTTGTTTCTAATGCTCATATTGGGCCTCGAGGGTACATTTAAGGGACGTTAAGAATAATTTTGGAATATGAATAGTAACTTGTATGATTTATATGTAAATGTTTTCGAATGTTCCGGTAATGCCCTGTAACCCTGTTCCGACGACAGATACGGGTTAGGGGTGTTACATACACACCGAAGTACTAAACACATCAGATAATTATTATAATACAACAATCTAGGGATTTCATAATCAGAAATAACCATAATATTCCAACAAATTTTAGTCAAACGATTTTCAATGCTACAGTAAATGCAATGAATACAAAACCCACCCAAACAATCTGAACACCACTTCGACCACCCTGCACACCACATATGAGCTATAATAAGCCCATCCACCCTGCACACCACATAGGACCATGATAGGTCCACCCACCCTACACACCACGATATGTGGAACCAGGCCACTCGAATAATAACCATATACAGCTGAGCTATCATATGTTTATATTGCGGTATCACCGCTATTAAGAATGCAATTAAACTGCCGAATCAGACTCCCTTCTCTTCACAACAAAAACCCAAATTTTCATGCAGATGCACAATGTACACGACTTACAGACAAACACACAACAGTGATACGGAAACGGAAGTGCACATATTCAATTACAAAAACTCAGTATCAGATTAGCTCAGATCCTATCATTAGATAGTGTCTCAATTCAAAATCACATTACATACGCACTTTAAACAAATCGTAAAATTAACGCTATAACTACGAATACTCACACGATTCTAAGCTGTAACAGAGTCCCTAACACTTATGTAGAGGCCTCAACGAATGTTGGGCGACACAAGAATTGGAACGGTTAAATTATGACACAAACCAAAAATCTACGAAACAGGGCCACACGACCGTGTACCCTGGCCGTGTTAAGGTCTACACGCCCGTGTGGTGGTCCACACGCCTGTGTGCAAGCTTCACATGCCAGTGTGACCGAGTTACATGACCGTGTAAGCAGCCCATGTAACTCACTGTCCAAAATAAGATGCAGGGCAGACACGGCCGTGTGAAAGTCTCACACACCCGTGTGCCCACTGGACACGACCGTGTGAATATCGACTAAAATCCCCAAATTCAGTCACACGGTTGTGTGGCACCAAAAATTGCCCAAAAACCCTAATTCTCAATTGAACACGGCCATGTGGCCACCCGTGTGGTCACGAAACCACCCTAAAATAGCCCAAAAATGCGAACTTTTTCAACGAAACAAATACCGACATCAGTAATGCTAAAACCCACACCGAAATCAAATGGAAATCAAGAAATCCACCATCAAAACGACCCCTACTCACCTTAATTTCAGAAACACTCAAGTGATCGTCGTATTCCATAGAATCTGACAGTGATTCGGTAGCAAATTTAAACAGGTTCAGAACACACACCTTAAATCGTGATTCCCAGTACCACGAACCGTTCAATTCGCTCCACCAAACCGTTCGGAACCTTCTTCACCTTTGATTAAACGAACACATGAGGACAAAACTCCCTTGACAGACGACAAGTAACGATAAAACTGAAGAAGTAAAAAATTACAAGAAAACTGAATTTTGGGGAAGTAAGAAGAAAGAAGGAATTATAGAAAAGTCACAGAGAACTAAAGTGGGAAAAAGAACGTGGAATGGTTGGGTTTTGAAATAAAAATAAAATTTAAAATAAATAAATAAATATTTTAAAACTTAAAACTAGTTTAAATAAAAAAAATTCCTTGAAATCCTAATTCCCAATTGAACACGGCCATGTGGACCACCCGTGTGCGGCACACGCCCATGTGGCTACTCGTGTGGTCACGAAACCACCCTAAAACAGCCCAAAAATGTGAACTTCTTCAACGAAACGAATACCAACATCAGTAGTGCTAAAACCCACACCGAAATCAAATGGAAATCAAGAAATCCACCATCAAAATGACCCCTACTCACCTTAATTTCAGAAACACTCAAGAGATCGTCGTATTCCATTGAATCTGACAGTGATTCGATAGTAAATTTAAACAGGTTCAGAACACACACATTAAATCGCGATTCCCAGCACCACGAACCGTTCGATTCGCTTCACCAAACTGTTCGGAACCTTCTTCACCTCTGATTAAAAGAACACACGAGGACAAAACTCCCTTGACAGACGACAAGTAACGATAAAACCGAAAAAGCAAGAAATTACAAGAAAATTGAATTTTGGGGAAGAAAGAAGGAAGAAGGAATTACAGAAAAGTCACAGAGAACTAAAGTGGGAAAAAGAATGTGGAATGGTTGGGTTTTGAGATAAAAATAAAATTTAAAATAGATAAAAAAATATTTTAAAACTTAAAACAAATTTAAGTATAAAAAAAAAACCTTAAAATACACACATGAGAACTCAAACTCAAAACCCAGAGGTAAATTAACACACATCCAACCAACAAGCTCATTTCAATATTAAAACGCAACAACAAATTAAATTGCTCGACCCGTTCACTGACCCTAACCACAAACCTCAAAACTTCTAATTTAAAATTTCGGGGTGTTACAAAAAAATCATTCAACTCTCAAATAAACTTGCTTCATACAAAATAATAACTAATAAACATAATTAATCTATATCAAATAATTTGATCATTTAAATACAGTGCTAATAATAAAATTCCTAATCATTATTAAATCATTTTACGAACTACAAAAAAAGTTGATATATTTGTAAATCAAACTCTACGCCATTCAATTTTTTACTTTTTTAATAGTCAATAAATTCATCATAATAGTTTGTCAATAATATATAATTAATTTAATTATAATATATTATATTAGATTTATATAATTTTATTATTTTAAAATTTTAAATATACAATATTCAGTTACTTATTATATAAATAATTAAAATCTTCTATTTAAAATTAAAGTAATATTTTTTAAAAATTTTTTGGGTAACAGAAACATAATAATTTAAATATAAATTAATTCAGTATAAAATTTAAATTTATTATTTATTATTATGTAAATTCATTTAATAAAAGTCTTTTCATGAAATCGATATTTTTATCTATAATTATGATAAATTTTTTTATCAAATAAATTTATTTAACCAAATATTTTGGTAAAATTAAATTTCTTATTCATAAGTATAATAAATTTTCTTATTAAGTAAATTTATTTATACAAATATTTTACTAACATTAAAATTATCATTTATAAATGTTATAAATAATAAAAAAAATTAAAATAATAAATTCAGGAATATAATGAACCACCAAAAGCCAAGGCTATATTGGAAATATGTTTCACTAAACTTTGCTTTTATATATTATATATAGGGGAATTCATTTACACTAGTATAAAATTATACTTTCGTATCTCTTTGTACTATTAAATTTTAATAATCAAACCATCATATTTTATATTTCATTCATATAGATAATGCATACCAAATTTGATGTAAATTAAAAATTTCTAACTATTTTTTATGTAAATAAATTTTAATAGTTCAATAAATATTAATATTAATATATATATATACACACATATATATATATATATATATATCATTTTATACTTATATGATAGAAGATATCAGATTGATTTAAAAATTTACTTGCATGGCAAATATAATTAGGGAAATTATTTGGTGCACTGTTAGTGGGAGTTTTAGAATCCACAAGTAAGGTCAGGAGATTGACAAATATCATATAAGAGTATAATAAATTAATTAAAAAATATTTAGAAAAAAAAAGATAATCTAATTTTTTAAGGTTACTTATGGAATAAAAAAATACACTGACAGTGTATCAAATATTCACTCATATAATTATATCGATAAATTTAAAATTTTTTATTATTAAAATATTAATTGTATAAAAAGATAAGTAACAATATAATCCCTCCGTATTATATATTATTGATTTTTGAGTGTAGATTATAAATTATAGATGAAGCATGTAACATGTTTTTGGACTTTTAATCTCATCACAAACTTTATTTTCCAATACTGGCTCAAGAACCCAACCCAATCAGTACCTCAACAAAACGACATCGGTTTGAATATGAAGCACCACGACGTCGGTTTTGTAGATAAAAACTAAAGCTCGTCCTCTTCCTTGGTTCTTTCGTTCCTCCTCCATCTCCAGTCCCGTGATCGCGAAACCACCATACACATCGTACTCTTCTCTTTTCTCACAATTATCCCTTCTCTTGCAATGAAGATTTTCTCCGTTTTCTTAATTTCCTTTCTCTTCTTCGCATTTCCTAGGGTTTGCTCTCTTTCTTCTTCTCCTCTCTCAATCTGTTTTAATATAATTGGATCTGTTTGGAATTAATTTAATTTAATTTAATTGATTCGATTTTCTTTTTTTATTTTTCTGATTTCATCACCTTAGGCTGAATCTACTGGATCCGTTTTCTTCATTGATAGTACAAATAATCAATTTCTTCGCTCTCAGTCCTCCAACGATGTTGCTCAGGTTTAACTATTCATTTCCTTAATTTGAAATCAATTTCTTTTAATTTATAGTTTATGATGGATTTTAAGCATCAAGAGATTGTGGATGGTTTTCTATTTGGCCAGAATATGTAAATTTGGAAACTAATATCTTGAATCTTATTAGGATTTAAATTCAGTAATTTAGCTTATGCATATGTTTTACTCTGTATATCACCCTTTTTATTTTTCTTCTTCATATTAATTTTGAAGATTGTACTGATAACTTCTTGTTACTATCTTTTTACTGTAAGTTATATATGATAAAAAGTGTATATATTGTCTTCTTAGATGGATCTTGGAAATAGTGGGGGAAGTATTTTCTTCTAAACCCTTTTATTTTTCTTTTTGCCACGCGTATAGGATTATCCTTTGTTCGTCATGTCTCTAATTTTTAACCTAATTCTGATCTTGCTTCTCACTTCCATTCTTTTTCCACTTAAATAGTCAGAGTCGATGCTGTTAGCTGAAGTTGGTGCTACTGTATCAGTCTTGCTTGGTTTTGCACCACCCACTACCCTTTCAGCTGCTGGTTCATCTAAGGTCGTTCTTTAGTTATTAATCCTGAGTAATTAGCTTTTTTAATTCTTTGTTTTTTCAAAAGCTTGAAAGACATACTTTTTTTGCAGCTAAATGAGGTTCTCATTCCCAATCCATTTAATAGACCTCGTGCTGTTTTTATGCTTGAAGTCAGTGGAATCGATGGTATCTTCACTTTAAGTTGAAGTGCATTTTCTGTGTTTTCTTTTTCTCCTACTCTCTCCTCTGCATTTTATTTAAATAAATGTTCTTCTGTCTTCAGATCCTCTTGTTGTTGACCCCAAGAATGCTATATTCGGAAGAGCCTTGAAGAGTAGTGTAGATCTTGGCTCAAGTAAAGCAGACATTCAGCTTCTAGGTATCTGATCATTTGTCACAATGTAAAACTAGCACACTTTAGTCATAACTTTTCATGTTTTTTTGAATATATTTCCTAAATGCTTCGATCATTAATTAATTGGGATCTGTTCTGTAGAAATTTAGAGATAAGATTCATATGTATTTCTGCTTGTTAGCTTACAAATATATAGAGAGAAATTATCCTAAGGTAAGAAACAATCCTAAAAAAGACAGAAACAGACTAAAGAATCAATAATTAGGATTAGTTTCTATTTACGTAAGATCTCCTAGTAATCTATCCTTAATTTTAGGAATTTCAACACTCCCCTCAAGCCGGAGTGTAGATGTTTATCAAACCCACTTGCCAACAAGTTCTTCAAACATGTTTCTGCTCAAGCTCTTTGTTAACACGTCTGCAACATGTTGTCTGGTAGGTAGATAGGTAACACTCACTTCTCTTGAGTGTATTTTCTCTTTATGAAGTGACGATCTATCTCAACATGTTTGGTACGATCATGATGCACAGATTGTGAGCTATACCGACAATGACTTGATTGTCACAATACAACTGCATAGGCTTAGTATAAGGAACTTTTAGTTCCTCATCGCTTTTTGTATCCAAACTCCTTCGCAAATACCATGCGCTAGTGCTCGATATTCTCCTTCAGACCGCTGCTGCGTGCTACCACAATCGCTTTTTACTCCTCCATGTCACTAGGTTACCCCAAACATAGCTACAATAACCACCGGTAGAGCGTGCATCGTTGATAGAACTCCTTGATCAAGATCGATATAGACTTCCACATTTCTCATTGTCATTTTTCTTGAAGTATAGGCCTTTGCCGTCCACCCTTTTAGATACCTTAGTATTCGATATGCGACTTCTAGGTGTTTCTCCCTTGGGGCATGCATATATTGACTTATAACACTCACACTAAAGGCAATATCTGGATGAGTGTGAGCTAGGTAGATAAGTCTCCCTACTAGACGTTGATATATCCCCTTGTCGACTTCTTCTCCATCCTCATCAGTACCCAACTTGAGATTAAACTCCATAGGAGTTTCAGCTGGTTTGCAACCCATCAAACTAACTTCTGATAGCAAATCGAGAACATATTTCCTTTGGGAGATGGAAATACCTTTTTGAGACCTTGCTATCTCCATGCCAAGAAAATATTTAAGATTCCCCAAATCTTTAAGTTCAAATTGCTCCAAGGAATTCTTTCAACCTCCCAATTTCACTTGTATCATCTCTTGTTACTATTATATCGTCCACATAGACAATGAGAATGCAACATTTACCTTGTTCAAATGCTTGTAGAACATGGTGTGGTCCACTCTGTCCTTGAGTGTACTTTCTCTCATCATAGCTTTTGCAAATCGATGAACCATGCCCTTGGAGATTGTTTCACCCGTATAATGACTTTTTCAACTTACACACTTGGCCCTTGCTTTCTTCAAATCCAGTGGGAAGTCCATGTATACTTCTTCATTTAACTCCCGTTGAGGAAAGCATTTTTAACATCCAATTGAGTCAAGTGCCAATTAAGATTGACAGCGAGAGATAGAAGGACTCGAATTGTGTTTAGTTTGGCAACCGGTGCAAATGTCTCTTCATAATCAAGCCCATAAGTTTGAGTGAAACCCTTAGCCACAAGTCGAGCCTTGTATCGGTCAATATGGCCATCTGGTTTAATTTAGTAGTAAAAATCCATTTGCAGCCTACTGTTTTCTTTCCTTTAGGCAGATCCGAAACTTCCCATGTTCCATAATTTTTGAGGGCCTCCATTTCTTCATTCACAGCTTGTCTCCATTCAGCTGATTCAAATGCTTCTTCTATAGTTTTTGGAGTTTTTACAGAATCAACATTAGTCACAAAAGCTTTGTAAGACTTAGATAAGTTTCCATAGGATACAAACCGAGAAATAGGGTGTTGAGTGCAGCTTCTTGTGCCCTTTTTCACTGCAATTGGAAGATAGATGGATGGTGATGGAAGTGAGACTTTATTTTCAGAACAGTCCTCGGTTGGAGATGCAAGGGTAGGTTTAGTGATAGTGGTGGTAGGGTCGTGAGGTATGATGGGGAGAGTATTAAGGTTCTCATCTTCATTAAAAGTCTCCCCCTGAAGATGAGAAGCTCCAAAGTATGGTTCGATTTCAAAGAAGGTAACATCCCGAGAGACAAACATCCGGCGCAAGGTTGGTGAGTAACATTTATAGCCTTTTTGAGTGGGGGAATACCCAACAAATATACAGGGGTGGGCTCGAGGATCAAGCTTGGATTGATTTGGTTGATGATTATGGACAAAGGCTTTGCAACCGAATATTTTTGTTGGAAGATTAGGAACACGAAATAGAGGAAATGATTTGAGAAGAGTGTTTAGAGGTGTTTGGAAGTTTAGGACTTTTGATGGCATTCGATTTATGAGGTAGCAGGCAGTAAGGACAGCTTCTCCCCATAAGTATTTTGGGACATTCATGGTGAACATTATGGCCCGAGCTACAGCAAGGAGATGTCGATTTTTTCTCTCGGGGATCCCGTTTTGTTGAGGAGTGTCAGGACAAGAGCTCTGGTGTATGATGCCTTGTTCTAAAAGGTATGGCCTTAGGACAGAATTAAAGTATTCTCTCCCGTTGTCAGTGTGGAGAGTATGGATGGTAGAGTTGAATTGGGTTCGAACCGTTGAGTGAAAATTTTGAAAGACTTTGGGTGTTTCAGATTTTTCTTTTAATAGATAGACCCAACAGACCCTAGTGTGATCATCAATAAATGTTATAAACCACTTAGCACCAGTAATGTTTTTCACTCGGCTAGCTCCCCATAAGTCACTGTGGATTAATGAAAAAGGCTGGGACTGGGTATATGGTTTTAAAGGGTATGGTACACGGGTATGTTTGGACAATTCACAGATTTCACACTTCAAAGAATTTATTCTTTTATTTCGAAATAACAGTGGAAGATGCTTTTTTAGATACAAGAGATTTGGATGTCCTAACCTACGGTGCCATAGCATAATAGTGTCCTCTTTTGAAGTAGATAGAGCCAATCCCCCTTGTGTGCTGTCTTTATTCCAAACATATAATCCATCATCAACTTTAGTAGTGCCAATCATCCTCCCCGATTTCTGTTCCTGTATTACACAACCAATTTCAGAAAATTCAGCAAGCATTTTTCCATCTTTAGTAAGTTTACTTATTGAAAGTAAATTACAAGACAAGTTTGGGACATGTAGAACATTATCAAGGGAAAAATTTTCTGTTATCTTTACTTTCCCTACTCCAGCCACAGGTGAGTATGAACCATCAGCTATGCGGATTCTGGACTTGTTATGACAAGTGGTATAGGTTTGAAACAGAGTGGAGTTACTGTCATGTGATCCGAGGCACCGAATCTAGTATCCAAGAGGATTGGTTATTAGATTCAAGGGCAATATTAAGAGCAAGACCTTGAGTTGCTAGAGTCCCATGACCAAGAGAGGTACTAAGTATCTTATGGAGATTTTCGAGTTGAGTTTTGGTTAGGCGAACATCGAGCACCTCATCCGCAGCATTGGAGGATAACAGAGGCGGTTTTCTTATCTTTCTGCTTTTTATCCGGATAACCATGGAGTTTAAAACACTTTTCCTTTGTGTGACCAACACGGTTGCAAATGGCTACACCATGGTCCTGCTCGATCCGTAATCATTTCCAAAGACGTGGTTTTTGTGTCCATGGACCTTTGGAGACGAGCGAGAAGATTCAGTGAGGCTAGTTTCCGTAAGAGATTATCGGTTTGGGTTCTCCCATCATGACAAGACGACGCTTTTTTTCTTCTTCACTTCTCGCAAAAGCTTCACCAATGGTTGGGAGAGGTAATCGCCTGCAGTCGCCTCGGACCTCATCTAACTCATGCCTCACCCACCTAGAAACTCATAGAGACGTTCGTTGTTGAGATGAGTCATAAACCTAGTGTGTTCTAAGCCTTCACCCCAATCGCCTCATAGTACATATCTAACTCCCCGCCACAAGATTTTCAGATTGTTGTAGTAGTGAGTTACCTCGAGTGTCCCTTGTCGAATATCTTTTTAACTTGAGTTTGATCTCAAATACTTGGGAAGCGTTTCCAAGGTCGAGTAGTTTTCTTTAACTGCATCCCACATGTCTTTTGCGGTCTTGAAGAGGAGATAGGTTCGGCTTATATGGCCTTCCATCGAATTAATCACCACGCCATAACAATGGAGCTATTGAGTTCCCAAGTAGCATAAGTAGGGTCACCTACATTCGGTCGTGGAAGTTCTCCATTGATGTATCCTAATTTGCCTCGGCCACGGATCACCATAAGAACCGATTGAGACCATTGTAGAAAATTCTTCCCATCTAGTCGATGACTAGTGATCATAAGTGAAGAATTAAGATCACTTTGATTGATTCCCTGGTTAACATTCTGAGATATTTGTGAAATCTCAGTTTCAGACAAGGCTTCATTAAGGTCACCCATGGGAGAAAAAAACAGAGGGATTTTTAGGAAGATGGATGAGAAATCGGAGGAATTTTTAGGAAGATGGATGAGAGGATCGAATAATTCCTAGAGCTCCGATACCATGTAGAAATTTAGAAATAATATTCATATGTATTTCTGCTTGTTAGCTTACAAATATATAGAGAGAAATTATCCTAAGGTAAGAAACAATCCTTAAAAGACAGGAACAGCCTAAGAATCAGTAATTAGGATTAGTTTCTATTTACAGAAGATCTCCTAGTAATCTATCCTTAATTTTAGGAATTCCAACATGTTCATTATATTAATTTTCTTGCAGATGAAGAGGAAGTGTCTGTGATTTCTTTGGATGAGCCTCTTGGAGATTACACTGAAGAAGATATTATTGACTTTGTTAGTTTACTATTTGATACCCTATTTGTTTCTCTTCTCGGGTTTTTATTTTGGTCAAACATGTCATAGTGGTTTATATATATATATATGTTTAGGCATCCTGGTTGGGTGGATCATATGTTGCTGATGCTGCAAAACCTTTTCATGGAGTAATGACTATTCCTTTGGCAGATGTTGACAATGTGAATCTTCGTATGTCAGAGGTCTTGTTCAGGAACCATTGTTTCATCTGCTGTTTCATGAATTTTTTTTTTTTAAACTGATGCTGGGATAGTATTTTCTAGTGAGTTCTCATTACCTCACTGAGATCTTTAGGTTTCAATTCTTTCCAGAAAGCACACAAGGAATTTGTTTCAAAACTGCTTGCTCTGTACCGCAATATAAGGAAAGCAATGGAGAAGCATGGACATTTGTCAAAGACTTGGCGTAGACCTGCAGAGATAATAATGGGTTCTTTTGATGGTATTAAGGTACATAACATACAAACTTGTTTTTGCTAACTAGTAGCATTTTGTTTCTATAGATTGATGTTTCTCTGGAAATGTATTTCAAGACTATCAAATTTAAGTGGAAGGTTTCTTATTTCCTTCAGTCCACTTTCCCTGATAAGAACCACTTGTTAATTACATTATTGAGGAAGAAAGAGTTTATTTGCATTGCGGTACTTTTAGTTAAAACTGATATGAGAATGTCATTGCTCTGTGCTGACAAATGGCATTCTTACCTGCCATGCTTGCTTGGCCTTGTTAATGTGTCCCTGTATTCTTATCAAATGTGTAATGGGGACACATGTCGTTGTATCTACAAGAATGATTATCAATTGTCTCTTAACTATGGGCCTAAAGTGCAGAAAATAGTTAATTCTATCAAGTAATCTATTTTCATACTATTTTAGTTTCTGTACTGCCTTTTGTTTATGTTTCCTTCCTCGTTTTTTACCCATTGCTAAACCTTTTATTTTTTCCCTAAAACAAATTAAGGTTTTGCTGGAGCAGCTAGACAGAGATGGTGTTGATAAGCTAGGAACTAGGCTTCTGCTTGCCACACTTTCGAAGATATATGGTTTACTGCAGACAGCTTATGGAGGTTGGTAACATGTTGAACTCTCCATCATTGAACAAAAACGACCTTTACCAATTAAGAGTGATAAAAAGCTGGTATTCCAGTTTATGTTCTCCATTTGCATGCCCTATGTATACAAAAGTAAAGCCAGACATAGTTTGCAACTCTATCTAAAGAAAATAATGATATATGTTTTTTAATCTATTTTATCATAGGTTTCTTTAGATGCAATAGTGAAGCTAGACATGCTAATTTACATGCGAGGCTCTGTGCATTTATTCTGGTGATAATATTTCTCAAAGTTTGCTGCAAATGCTTTTTTCATCTCAAGTTATTGATGGCGTTTTCCTTTCTATCACCCTTGTCCCCGCAACCTCTGGCAGCCAAATTGTTTAATAATTCTAAATGATGATCGATCAGGTCAAATTGTTGGAGTTATTGTCTTTAATGGGGTACCTCAGCCAGAATCAAAAACATTGATGAATGTGATCTATACCGCTCGCTCATCTCCACGTTGGTTAGCAGACACAAAAAGCTCCGCTAATACCACCCTTGTTGCACAAGTGTTGGTTAGAAGGACCCTTGCTTGGATAACTGGAGTTGTTCTTCTTATTGCAACTCTCTTGGGGGTAAGATCTGTTTTATA
The DNA here is from genome assembly GCA_025698515.1 of Gossypium sturtianum. Lineage (NCBI taxonomy): Eukaryota > Viridiplantae > Streptophyta > Magnoliopsida > Malvales > Malvaceae > Gossypium > Gossypium sturtianum. Next base: position 65,864,150 of record CM046952.1, read on the forward strand.
CATTAATGTCCAATGCCAGGCATTACATGCTTCCTAGAGTGCATTGTCAACATTTCTTGTAATTGAAGTTCCATGAATTTTTCAGAATCTCATAGCATAAAAGTAAACAATCCTAAGACCTTTTGGAAGCAGTTGAAAGTTCTTTTATTCCCATTTTTCCAACAACTGGAAAACCTGGGCAAAGTTTTGACCTGATGCACTCATTTACGCTTTATGTTTTTCCCTCAGAGGTGTCCTTCGCCCTTTTTCGTTTTTCTAAGATTTCAGAAACAATGCTTTTATCCCATTTTATGGCCAAACTGAAATTTGTATCCTGTAGTCAGAATTACTGACCCCGGAGCTTGCTTTCTCTGTCTAAGAATATTTATAGATTAGAGGAATTTTGGTATTCGTACTGCTCTAAACTCTGATGTTTGATTTCAAACAATCTGGGACTTACCGGGTTACAAGATTGACTATGGAAAAGATGGTAGGGATCAATAGAAATGTACCGGGCCTTTGTGAAAGAAATAAAATAATGATCTCTTTAGATTGTTAGTGGGAAAGGTTTTTGTCTGTCTTTTATTGTCCCTATTGACTGGTTTAGGAGATGTATTAACTCGTTTCTGTTCATTAATCAGTGGTGGCTGTAAGTCTGTTTACTCGATTGATTATGTTGTCAATAACTGTAGAATCAATATCCATTCTTAGTTTACCTTTGTGTGCTTACTGCAGGTTTACTTCCTTCTGAATATGCCATTGACAAGGGACACACTTTTGTATTCAAATGTCAAGCTAGACTAAGCTGGAACATTAGAGCTATGGGAAGCGGACAATGATTTTTAATATTTTTATGTGGGAAATAATTCAATGATATCATGTATTTTGTTGTTTATTCAATGATGTTGGATTAGGTTAATCGGAGGTGAACCAAATGCCTTTTCCTTTTTTCTAGGCATTATTAGCAGCTTGCATCAAGTAGAAAATTGGGCTATTTTTCAGGGTTCCCTTTGGATTTGGGCAAAGGGGATGCGATTGAATTGATCTCTTGTTATTGTATCTATCTATCTATCTATATACACATATCATATGGTGTTCTAAGAGTAGATTGTGTTTGTTATCCATTTGATTTTGGCTTTGTTTATTAAGTTGTCACTTCATTATTTAGTTTGAGGCAATTTTAAAATTTCCTACTCAATCATTGTCGTTGTTGCAACAATTTAAGATAAGGATTCAAATGTGTTTAAATGGGATTGGAGAGTTATAGATAGTGTAGGGCTTACATTGGAGAAAGTTAATGTCCTGTTAATTAATGTAATAACGAGGAAAAGGTTCAACTTCAATAAAGAATAGAGAGTTACGTCTTTGATATTGAAAATTCTGTAATAAACATAATTTACTTTATATTTGGCAAGGAATACTATCGTGAAACTTCAAATAAGTTACTAGGTGGCTGCTCGCACTTTGTTGCGTGCATGTTAGAAAGGACTTGGCAAACATGCACATATATATGTTATGCATGCATGTATTCAAAACAATCAATCTTCATCATCCAAATTAAACGCCCCCGAAAAAAAAAAAAAAAAAAATCCAAATCAATGGTTACTTATTTTAAGTCAACTCAAGATGTACAGATCAAAGAAGAGACCACCAATCAAGGGAGAGAACATCAAGTCCAGCACCCATAACAGCCTAAAACAGAAATAATAAATCGCGACAGCGCAAGCAGTCAAACAGCCCAAATAAAAGCAAATTTTCAGCATTCGTGAACCCCTAACAGATATAGACAATAGGTAAAAGTAAAATGACAAAAAAAAACACCTTCATTGTTTACATATTTACATCATCGTTTACGAAAGAGTAAAACATATTTAACATTGTTTTTGTCATATTTTTTTACATACAAAAGATCAAATGCTCTAGAGCTATTTACACAAACCCAAAAAAATAGGATTTGTCAAAAAGCATTTGCTAACATGTCATATATAGAGGATGCTGACAATAGTTATAACTTGTTATTTAGTATTATAGGTTGTCAAAATTCAAAAACAGTGAGCAAATTGATCATGTTATGTCAATCTCATAGACCATAATCCATTCTTTCTTTGTCCCTACAGATGACAATACTATTGTTTAATTTATAAACATTTTATATTCTAAGATGAAATTAGTTTAGATGTCATGGGTTTTTCATAGGTGATTCTTCAGGAAATAAGTCGTCTGTATTTGTGATGCTGATCGGACATCAAGAAGTTTTTTCAGCTCCATGTTGTGTGGAATTTGTTTGCTGGATTGCAAAATCTGTTTCATTTGTGGTTTGGAGAAGTTCGCTTGGGGATAAGCTGCAGAAAGGTTGATTAGATAAAGAAATACACATATTTAAATCAAACAATAGTCTGACTTCAAATAACAAAATAAATTCTCTTAACCTATATTCACAATAAATTAGTTGACAACTTATATTATATACCAGTCTTGTTTGAAATGTGACGGGTGCTCCATCATCCCTCAATAAGATGTGTTTTAATGAATTATAACACCTCATACCAAACTCGGTCTCCAAGTCCAGACTACAAGGTGCTACACTCAAGATTCGAAATTCACGATCACATAGTAGAAGCAATATGAAAACAAAATTATCTAATTAGCATTGCAATATTCATTTTATTAAAAAAAATTATTTTTAAGATGTAAAAATTTACAAAGTAGCTTCAAAATGCATACAACTTTATAAAGTTTAAAGGAAATGTATCCTACGGCCCTGGGTCCTCTCGTTGTATGCATATTACTACAAGAAGCAAAACTGTCTAAGCATGGCAGATTCTGGCTTGGTCCCTCCTCGAACTCTCGAATTTCTCCTATTACTTGCAATACACAAGAGCACTTACGTAAGTTCTATTGAACTTAGTGAGTTTTCATACCTTGTATCAGCATAGTGCAAGCTAGCTTGCACTTCATGGCTCAGCAATCATGTTTGACTTGTTTGATTTAGGATGGTTCGCCAATCTTATTGCCATAGTATATATGCCACACAACTTGGCTCACTTGTACTTGGCACACTATCTTCAATGATACCATTCCATATTTACTTGTGCATCCTAGATAACAATTCAACATTCTCGACTGCCTTTGATCCATTACGGACAACTTGAAACAGAAGATTTCACTTTCAGCTTTCAAAGCCTTGCACATCAAAAGCTCCCACTGATGAGACTTCATAGATGTAATATTAGAATACAAATAAAAGTTGACCTCTTGGCGGATTATCCCTACGATATATATCTTCACTAGTTGCCTTTGCGAACCCTTATGCATCTATTTCCTTGAGAGAAAATCCTTACGGATTCTTACTTGAGAACTTGTGAAAGAAAAACCCATGGATAATTTCCATATCCCGCTTCACACCAATATTTACAAATAATCAAATAAACCAAATCTCCGCAAAAAGTCCCTGATGTAGACTACTATTGTCGGCTTGTCCTAATAGACTCTGTAATGCCCTCAACATGACCCAATTCGTCGGTCCGGATCTCGGATGTTACTACACATGATACTTAACATAATATCAAACAATTGACCAACAATCCTTACTTAAACCATTTTTCTTATTTATTTAACTAAGAGACTTAATTTTTGAGAACAAAGGAAAGTATTAAATATAAATTTTTACACAAAACTTGTTACAACTCATTATAGTATAAAAGTTTGTTAAAGACAAACTCTTTAGGCGTAACCCTAATCTACGCCACTTTTTAACTGTATGGATAATAACCCACTTCGTCGCTACCCTGGCGCACTACTGGCGTCATCCCTCTTGGTGCATTCTCTTACCGCAATACCTAAAACAACAACAAACATTGTAAGTTCAAGAGAACTTAGTGAGCTTTATTACAAAAAGACATTGGTGGATACTTTGTAATATTCGTAGAACATTGATGCGCCATCTATCCTTTTAAACCACTTACTTCTGTATCGGGTGGATACTATTATAGTTTTGACTTACTCATACTCGCCAATTACCATACTCTTAGCTTACCAATTCTCTCTTATCAGACCAAGTTAGGATCTTTCCAAACATTTCATTAATCTCTTCTTTCACTTAACCACAAAAGTACTATTTCAAAGAATATACCTTTGGAGCCTACTTTACACAGACCATCTTCTCACATATACACTTATTCCAGAACAATTTTTCATAGATATTAATCATTGGCGGATACATACATAGAACTCAATGCTATCAGTTCACTAATCAAATCATATTCTTGTACAATAACACACAAACTCATACCAATAATGAACTATACAGACCATTCAGATGAATTTCACACACAACTTTGTTACAGAATCCAGGATATTTAAAATAACGATGTCTCGAATTCTATGATATTTCAGAAGAAGACATGACACTATTCAGTATGATGGAAATCAGATACTCAGATTTTCAACGAACTTGAATTGACAATTTGTAATATCCCGGGTTAGGGGCTATTTTGTTGTTGCATGATATTGCATGTGTTGGTGTCTTTGTGTTCTTTTTTTGTGTAGTGTCTCCGGGCTTAATTGTAGGCTAGGAGTGTGCCTGAGTAGGTAGGAAAATTTTAGTTTTTAGGCTTTATAGGAGGGGAGCCGATGGAGTGAGGGATATGTATTTTAGTTGGAGTTTTATTGCACAAAAGAGAAGGCGGCAAGGTGGCAAGGCATGCGCTACTTGGGAGCTAGGTGTGGCGTCAACTGCATGAGGTGGAGATCTTGAGTTCAAGTCGCAGAGTTCCCATTTTGGCTTCATTTTGGACGGCATGGAGGAAGAGGTAGAAGACAAGTAGAATTCTTCCTTGGACTTGGTCTCCACATTCAAATGGAAGGTGGAGAGCAAATAGTGGAGGGAGACTTGGTAAACTCATTTGAAATGGGTGGCTTGGAGTGATTGTGGGGATGTGGTCGAATATTGAGGAGTGTTGGGGGTGTTGGCGAAACTTGGATGCTTGTGGGAGAGGTTGGCCGGTTTTGGTAAGGGGTAGGAGGGTGTGCCAATGCATTTTGGCATTTTGTTTCTTTTTGGTTGTTTCGGTCACACTTGGTAAAAGAGAAAGTCTCTTTTGGTCTTGGGTTAGCCGATTGTCAAGAGAGCTTCATCACATTTTCTTTTCTCAAACCGAAAGCTTCAAACAAAAATTTACTTTGCCTCTTCTTAATTTTGTGCTTGTGGCCGAATATTCTCCTCCATTCTTCTTCTTTTTGTCTTTTGGGGTAAAACCGAAAGTGGTATTCTCTCTTTCCACATTTTCCTTCTTTTGTTGAATAATTGGTAGCCGAAATTACTTTGCTTTCTTTTACTTTGTGTTTCTAATACTCTCTTCTCTCCTCTCATAATTTCTTTATTTTCATAAGAGCCGAAACTTACCATTTTCTTCCCAACCGATTTCTCCATTCATCTTTTTCATCTCTTGTCGAAACCCTACTCACATTTCGCAATCTTTTCTTTCTCTCATTGCTATCCAAGTTGAATTCTTTTTCTTGTGAAGAGTAGGCCAATCTCTTCCCTCTCCCTTGTAGCTCTCTTGGCCGAATATCGTTGAAGGGTGGATCTTGGTTGGTTGTTCAACCCTTGAACAAGGTAAGTGGGGTGGCCGAATGGCCATTTGTCCCTCTCTTGTCTTTTCTTTGGTTATGGTTTGGTTAAGGGCCGAATATGGTTATTTTGGAAGGGTATTAATCTCTTCGTTATAGGGTCATTGGAGTGTGGAAGCAAGCAAGAGGAGCCGTTTTCTATTAACCGATTGTTAAGTGGTGGTAAGAGGATTATTTGTTAGACTATTCTTTTGGATTTCAATAAGATAAGGCTTCAAGTGTTTTAACTGTTCTCTTTTTAGGGGTGGCCGATTGTTAAAGGAGAACCACTGCTTGGTTCAGGTTTGGTAGGAAACCAAATCATCTTCAAGGTAAGGGATTGATATTAACCCCTTTGGGTTTGATAGTAACCTCTTTGGTTAATTGATGTTGGCCGAATGGTATAGATGCCTAACTCCTATTTGACCGATTGTAGGAGCAAGTAATCAAGGAGCCTAGACCGCTTTCTTTTGGTATTGGAGATTGTGCTTTAACACAGTGTGTAAACTAACACACTTCGCTTTAGTAATATGATTGATAACCCGTGTTGTAATTAGTGAAACAGTTGATGATTGATATGATACCCTATTGGGTATGATCTTGGACTCGGGTAAGTCAAGATATTATTATGAGCTTACTTGATGATCTATATAGTATCATGATTATGGATGTATGTGATATGGGATATGATGTTAAACATGTTAGCATGATATGCATGACTTGTATGATATACATGATCACATGAGTATGGCATGATGATGGGAGATATGAGTGGAGGGAGAATGATGATATCCGTGTCTTTGGGACACTGTGTCTTTGGGACACCAGAGGTTTGGCACCTCCAGTGGTTTGGTACCACAGTTGATTTTGTGACTTCGGTCACCAGTGATTTGGTATCACATTTGTGTCTTTGGGACACCGCAGGTTTGGCACCTCATTGCGACTCGCCCCTCGTGGTTAACACCACCGTGGGTTGGCCCCACTTTGAGATATGGGATCGTCTGCTAGTGATTTGGTATCACACGATGGGTTGGCCCCATCATCGATTTGTGATCGGTCACCAAAGTGATTTGGTATCACACCGTGTCTTTGGGACACCGTGAGGTTTGGCACCTCATTGCGACTCGTCCCTGTGGTTAACACCACCGTGGGTTGGCCCCACTTTGAGATATGGGATCGTCTACTAGTGATTTGGTATCACACGATGGGTTGGCCCCATCATTGGATTATTCGTGACTTTGGGTCACCAGTGGTTTGGCACCACACTTATGGATATCGTGACTTTGGGTCACCAAGGTTTGGCACCACCAAAGGTTTGGTACCACACGGGGTAGAAAAGGCGATATGGATGGTTAGGATCGGGTTGCATTAATCATGTTGATATGTATGATGTGTGTTAGCATGTTGTTTATCGGGAGCGGGATTTATGCACTGAGTCATTCGACTCACCCACTCCTTTGACATTTCAGGTGACACTTAGACGCGGACATGGAGCCGGATGGACTCGGGTGCTCATGCCACGCTTAATAAAGTTTTACTCGGACTTTATAATTTGGGTACTTTAGCTTGCTTTTTATTATTTGGGTTTTGTTTTGGGTTGTAAAAGGCCTTTAAATTATGTTTTATGATGTTTATGCTTTAAATAGACTTTAATATGCCTTAACAAAATAAGTGGGTTGGAATTTTACTAAAATTTGGAAAGACAATGATTTAAAAACTATAACGCAAAGTGTTTTAAACTATACCATCGGGTATCTCACCATGACTTGCATTAGAAACTCAAATGATTTCCAAATCAAAACTCGATTTTCCACCAAGTTAAAATATCTTAAGTAACTCTAAGGAACTATTTGAATAATGAAATGGAATAAACTCGTTTTAACTACATCTTTTGGTTAAGCTTTCAAAATTTTTTTGGGTTTCCTGAGTACACCACCTGATTTCAAACAAGCCTACTCAAATTTTCTTCAAATACACTAGATAGTGAAGTGTTTACATCCTGCTTTTAAACGAAAAACCTAAACCTCCCAAGTACATTTTCCCCAGTAACATACCGTTCGGTGTGGTGGTGTATTGACCGGGTTTGGGGTGTTACAATTGTGGTATCGAGCCAAGTTCAAAGGCTCGACTGTGGGCCTGAGGCCCAAAATGCTTTCAAAAGTCTGTTTTAAGTGTTTTGTTTGAAATAAATGGTTTGAAGGGCATGACACCGAGTCTCCGGCACTAGTTCGCCCAGGTAAGTACCCCTTACTATTGCTTGTGATTTATTGATGTGATTGGATGATTGCAATAGTGGATTACTTTAGAAATCAAATCGATAGGATTCTCGTGAACTCGCGGAAACAAAGCTTCTTTACTATTCATAAGACTTTGCTTTAAAAACAATGGAATAAATCTCGATGCATAAAACTCCTAAATCGAATACGTAGAGAACTTAGTCATGAGCGCTAGAGGTGGACGTGGTCGTGGACGAGGTTGTGGTAGGATGACGCTTTACAACCCGTAGGGTCCGGTCGTGGGTCGAAAATGAGATACTGCGTCATCGCCACCACCGGAGGTGGTGAGTTTCAAGATCGATCGGGATGACGCAGCGTCACAGCGATCTTTGCGAGTGTTGGAAAGGGTAGCCGTGTAGGTGGTGGTGCGGAGTTAGGAAATCTGCTCTCGAGCGACTCCGCAAGCGGGGCCGAATTCTTTCGAGGTGTTTCGGTGTTGCTCCCAAAGATCTTTCTTGAGTATTGGCCGGAGGCAACGGAGCGGATCATGGATGATCCGACTTGATCGCCGAGGAGAAGCCGGAAGGGCATAGTATCGCTTCTTCGGGATGAGTCATACCAGATGGTGGCTCACGGTTCGGGACAGTGTGGCGTGAGAGGATCCGACATGGGATTATTTCAGTGCGTATCAAAAGAAGTACATTGGGGCTAGTTATATTGACTCCAAATGAAAGGCATTTCGAGGCTTGTCCAAGGGAGTAAGTCTGCTTTTCGAGTATGAGGTCGAGTTCTTGAAGCCGAGCCAGGTATGCTAAGGGTATTGTGGCTACCGAACACGAGAGGTGTGTTTGTTTCGAGGATGGTCCGAGAGACGAGTTGAGGTCAGCGATTGCTCCCAGCCAGGAGCGTGAGTTTGCTGTCCTCTGGTTGAGAAGGCTAAGGTAGCCGAGGGTGTTAAGGAGTCCGTGAGGCGTGGTATGGACAGAACAGGCATAAGAGGAGCTTTGGGTCTTACGGATCGCCGTAATCCTCGGAAAAGGGCTAGACAGAGTGGGCCGAATCGATGCTGTAGGGTTGTTGCCGCTAGTCGTGGACCGCCGCGTAACCATTGTGGGAGATATCATTGGGGAGGCCGCTGGGCCGAGAGGAAAAGGTTGCTTCGAGTGTGGTTCTCTCGGATCACCGTGTGAGGGACTGTCCGCGTAAGTTGGCCAGATTCACCGAGAGTCGTGGCCGTATTCGGGCTTTAGGAATAATGTACCGCCACCGCAGAGGGGCCGTGGTAATGGCAGAGGTAGTAATGGATCTGGTCGGGCCGTGGAGCACCGAGCGTGGGTGCGGTAGTTCGACGCCGACGCACTGGGTTAGTGTATGCGTGAGGCGCCGAGAGGAGGGCGACGCACCGGACGCCATAACCGTGCGTTTCAACTTTGGTTCTCCTTATACCGCTTTGATTGATGTGGGTTCGACGCACTCTTATGTTGCCGTGAGTATAGTAGAGACCATGGATCTAGACTCGAGATATCTTCTAGGCGGATGACCGTGATTAGCCCTCTAGGTCACTCAGTAGTAGTAGATAAACTGTTTAGGAATGTACCCTAGAACTCCAAGGGGTAGTGTTTGTCGCGATCCGATGGAACCGCCGCTTGGGGAGTTCGATATGATTCTTGGGATGGATTGGTTGGTCAAGTACCAGGCGAGGTTGGATTGCGCGGCTAAGCGCATGGTTCTAAGGACGACTGAGGGTGATGAAGTGGCTATGATAGGTAATAGGAGAGATTACTTATCAAATGTGGTATCTGCTCTGAAGGCAGAGAAGATGGTCGTGAAGGGTGTGGCGTATGTGGTTCATGTGTATGCCTTGGAGGCTAAAGAGTCTGCTGTAGAAAAAGTCCGAACAGTTAAGGAATTTGCTGATGTGTTTCCTGAGGAGCTTCCGGGTTTGTCGCTGGATCGTGAGGTAGAGTTCGGGATAGATCTATTACCCGGAACTGCGCCAATGTCTATTGCTCCGTATAGGATGGCGCCAAAGGAATTGGTGGAGCTTAAGGCTCAGATTCAGGAATTATTGGATCAAGGTTTTATCGGGCCAAGTGTTTCGCCGTAAGTGCGCGCCTGTACTTTTGTTAAGAAGAAAGATGGTACGATGCGGATGTGCATAGACTACCGCTTGCTTGAATAAGTCGACGATTAAAAACAAGTATCCGCTGCCACGGATAGATGACTTGTTTGATCACCGAAGGGTGCAAATGTATTTTCTAAGATTGACTCGAGGTCCGGGTATCACCGCTTAAAGGTGAAAGAAGCGGATATTCACAAGACAAATAAGCTGGACTCGGTATGGGCACTACGAATTTACTGTAATGCCGCTCGGGTTGACTAACGCACCGCAAAGATTTATGGATATGATGAATAGAGTGTTTCAAAGATGATCTGGATCGATTCGTCGTGGTTTCATATAGACGACATCTTGGTGTATTCAAGAACAGAGGAAGAGCATGATGCGCATTGAGAGAGTTGTGCCGCAGATTTTGAGGAAAAGCGACTCTATGCTAAGTTCGATAAGTGCGAGTTCTAGCTTAGAGAAGTGACTTTCTTGGGTCATGTAGTGTCGGTGAGGGGATTCGAGTAGATCCTCGTAAGATTGAGGCGCTTTTGGATTGGAAGCCGCCAGGTCGCGGGCGGAGATTCGGAGTTTTCTGGTTTGGCCGGATACTACCGAAGGTTTGTTGAGGGTTTCGTTGATAGCAGCCGCCAATGACCAAGTTGTTAAGGAAAGAGGTTCCGCTTTGTTTGGACCGAGAAACAAAGCAGGAGAGTTTCGACAAGCTTAAGAAGATTCTAACGAAGCTCCGGTTTAATTCAACTTTGAGGCCGGTAAGGAATTCACAGTGTATTGTGACGCATCACACACGGGTTTGGGTTGTGTCTGCCGATGCAGAAGGTAAGGTTGTGGCTTACGCTTCTCGCAACCGAGGCCACATGAGGTCAACTATCCGACGCACGATCCGGAGTTAGCGGCCGTAGTCTTTGCGTTGAAGATTTGGAGGCACTACTTTTTACTTGAGAGAGATCGATAGTCTACACGGATCATAAGAGTCCAAGTATCTACCGACTCGTAAGGATTTGAATTTGAGGCGCCGCAGATGGGTTGAGTTGCTTTGAAAGATTACGATCGCTCGATTGAGTATCATCCGGGCAAGGCTAACGTGGTGGCGCACGCGCTGAGCCGTAAGGTTGTTTCGGACTTAAGAGCGATGTTTGCCCACTTGAGTTTGTATGACGACGGAGTATTCTCGCAGAGTTGCAGGTTCACCTACTTGGGTTGGAGCGGATCGTGAGAGAAACAGCTTAGAGGATGAGGTTCTGAGTCTTGCGAAGGTTGCAAGTGCAGATGGTGGTTTGGAGGGTTACACTTGTCTAGTGATGAGGTTCTGTGGTTTCCAAGGTAAGGCTTGTATGCCTAAAGATGTTGAGCCGAGGCGTAAGATTCTTCAGACGCACATAGTAGCCCTTATGCTATGCATCCCGGGGTAGTAAGATGTATAGGGATCTCGAGAGCGCTTTTGGTGGCCTGGTCTCAAGAAAGAAGTGACAGAGTGTGTTGGGAAGTGTCCGACATGTCAAGAGTCAAGGCCGAACATCGCTTGCCGCTGTGGGTTGCTTCACTTTGTGAAGATTCCTCGCGGAAGTGGGAAAGGATAACCATGGATTTTGTCGGTTGGGTTACCGCTTACGCCAAGCAAGAAGGATTCATTTTGGGTAGTGGTGGATCGTCTCGACTAAATCACTCACTTTATTCCTGAGGGTTGACTATTCACTTCGAAGTTGGCGTTGTATGTTTCGTAGATAGTAAGGTTGCACGGTGTGCCGCTTTCGATAATCTCGATAGGGATCCCAGATTTACGCTGGTTCGAAAGCGTTGCATCGGGCTCGCACGCTGCAGCGGTTGGATTTCAAAGACGGCTTTTCACCCGCAATCGACGGTCAATCGTAAAGGGTTATTCAGATCTTAGAGGATATGCCGAGAGGTTGTGTTCGATTTTAGAGGTAGTTGGGAAGAGTTTCTACCATTAGCCGAGTTTGCCTACAACAACAGCTACTGCGAGTATCAAGATGGCACCATATGAGGCGTTGTATGGTAGGAAGTGTCGATCACCTACGTGTTGGACGGAGTTAGGTGAACGCCAGCTGTTAGGACCCGAGTTGGTTGGTTGAGACCGAAAACAAGGTTAAGTTGATTCAGTTCTCGGTTGAAGGAAGCTTCGACCGGCGAAGTCTTATGCCGATCTTAAGCGGAGAGACATAGAGTTTGCCGTGGGGATCAAGTGTTTCGAAGGTCTCGCCATGGAAGAAGGTTTTGAGGTTCGGAAAGAAACGCAAGCTAAGTCCGAGGTTTATTGGGCCGTATAAGGTTTTGAGACGAGTGGGACCAAAGTGGCGTATCAACTGGAGTTGCCGCAGAGCTTAATCGATTCACGACGTATTTCACGCTTCGATGCTTGGCGTTATCGCTCGCATCCGCTCACATGTGGTAGCGATGGAAGAGATCGAGGTAAATTCAGATTTGACTATGGAAGAAGAACTCGTGCGATTCTAGATCGGGATGTGAAGGTTCTGCGTGAGGAAGTCTGTGGCCTTTGGTTAAGGTACTTTAACGGAATCATGGCGTAGAAGAAGCTACGTGGGAACCCGAGGATATGATGAGACAAAGAATACCCGCAACTCTTCGATCGGGTAATTTCGAGGTCGAAATTATTTTTAAGGGGTAGAACCGTAATATCCCTGTTAGGGGCTATTTTGTTGTTGCATGATATTGCATGTGTTGGTGTGTCAGTGTTGCTGCTTTGTGTAGTGTCGGGGCTTAATTGTAGGCTAGGAGTGTGCCCGAGTAGGTAGGAAAATTTTAGTTTTTAGGCTTTATAGGAGGGGAGCCGATGGAGCTGAGGATATGTGTATTTTAGTTGGAGTTTTATTGCACAAAAGAGAAGCCGGCAAGGTGGCAAGGCATGCGCTACTTGGGAGCTAGGTGTGGCGTCAATCGCATGAGGTGGAGATCTTGAGTTCAAGTCGCAGAGTTCCCATTTTGGCTTCATTTTGGACGGCATGGAGGAAGAGGTAGAAGACAAGTAGAATTCTTCCTTGACTTGGTCTCCACATTCAAATGGAAGGTGGAGAGCAAATAGTGGAGGGAGACTTGGTAAACTCATTTGAAATGGGTGGCTTGGAGTGATTGTGGGGATGTGGCCGAATATTGAGGAGTGTTGGGGGTGTTGGCGAAACTTGGATGCTTGTGGGAGAGGTTGGCCGGTTTTGGTAAGGGGTAGGAGGGTGTGCCAATGCATTTTGGCATTTTGTTTCTTTTTGGTTGTTTCGGTCACACTTGGTAAAAGAGAAAGTCTCTTTTGGTCTTGGGTTAGCCGATTGTCAAGAGAGCTTCATCACATTTTCTTTTCTCAAACCGAAAGCTTCAAACAAAAATTTACTTTGCCTCTTCTTAATTTTGTGCTTGTGGCCGAATATTCTCCTCCATTCTTCTTCTTTTGTCTTTTGGGGTAAAACCGAAAGTGGTATTCTCTCTTTCCACATTTTCCTTCTTTTGTTGAATAATTGGTAGCCGAAATTACTTTGCTTTCTTTTACTTTGTGTTTAATACTCTCTTCTCTCCTCTCTCATAATTTCTTTATTTTCATAAGAGCCGAAACTTACCATTTTCTTCCCAACCGATTTCTCCATTCATCTTTTTCATCTCTTGTCGAAACCCTACTCACATTTCGCAATCTTTTCTTTCTCTCATTGCTATCCAAGTTGAATTCTTTTTCTTGTGAAGAGTAGGCCAATCTCTTCCCTCTCCCTTGTAGCTCTCTTGGCCGAATATCGTTGAAGGGTGGATCTTGGTTGGTTGTTCAACCCTTGAACAAGGTAAGTGGGGTGGCCGAATGGCCATTTGTCCCTCTCTTGTCTTTTCTTTGGTTATGGTTTGGTTAAGGGCCGAATATGGTTATTTTGGAAGGGTATTAATCTCTTCGTTATAAGGTCATTGGAGTGTGGAAGCAAGCAAGAGGAGCCGTTTTCTATTAACCGATTGTTAAGTGGTGGTAAGAGGATTATTTGTTAGACTATTCTTTTGGATTTCAATAAGATAAGGCTTCAAGTGTTTTAACTGTTTCTCTTTTAGGGGTGGCCGATTGTTAAAGGAGAACCATCGCATGGTTCAGTTTTTGGTAGGAAACCAAATCATCTTCAAGGTAAGGGATTGATATTAACCCCTTTGGGTTTGATAGTAACCTCTTTGGTTAATTGATGTTGGCCGAATGGTATAGATGCCTAACTCCTATTTGACCGATTGTAGGAGCAAGTAATCAAGGAGCCTAGACCGCTTCTTTTGGTATTGAGATTGTGCTTTAACAGTGTGTAAACTAACACACTTCGCTTAGTAATATGATTGATAACCCGTGTTGTAATTAGTGAAACAGTTGATGATTGATATGATACCCTATTGGGTATGATCTTGACTCGGGTAAGTCAAGATATTATGAGCTTACTCGATGATCTATATAGTATCATGATTATGGATGTATGTGATATGGGATATGATGTTAAACATGTTAGCATGATATGCATGACTTGTATGATATACATGATCACATGAGTGTGGCATGATGATGGGAGATATGAGTGGAGGGAGAATGATGATATCCGTGTCTTTGGGACACTGTGTCTTTGGGACACCGTGAGGTTTGGCACCTCCAAAGGGTTTGGTACCACAGCTTGATTTTGTGACTTGGTCACCAAAGTGATTTGGTATCACATTTGTGTCTTTGGGACACCGAGGTTTGGCACCTCATTGCGACTCGTCCCTGTGGTTACCACCGTGGGTTGGCCCCACTTTGAGATATGGGATCGTCTCGCTAGTGATTTGGTATCACACGATGGGTTGGCCCCATCATCGGATTTGTGATCGCGGTCACCAAAGATTTGGTATCACACCGTGTCTTTGGGACACCGTGAGGTTTGGCACCTCATTGCGACTCGTCCCTCGTGGTTAACACCACCGTGGGTTGGCCCCACTTTGAGATATGGGATCGTCTCACTAGTGATTTGGTATCACACGATGGGTTGGCCCCATCATTGGATTATTCGTGACTTTGGGTCACCAAAGTGGTTTGGCACCACACTTATGGATATCGTGACTTTGGGTCACCATGGTTTGGCACCACCAGTGGTTTGGTACCACACGGGTAGAAAAGGCGATATGGATGGTTAGGATCGGGTTGCATTAATCATGTTGCTATGTATGATGTGTGTTAGCATGTTGTTTATCGGGAGCGGGATTTATGCACCGAGTCATTCGACTCACCCTCTCCTTGACATTTCAGTGACACTTAGACGCGGACATGGAGCCGGGATGGACTCGGGTGCTCATGCCACGCTTAATAAAGTTTTACTCAGACTTTATAATTTGGGTACTTTAGCTTGCTTTTTATTATTTGGGTTTTGTTTTGGGTTGTAAAAGGCCTTTAAATTATGTTTTATGATGTTTATGCTTTAAATAGACTTTAATATGCCTTAACAAAATAAGTGGGTTGGAATTTTACTAAAATTTGGAAAGACAATGATTTAAAAACTATAACGCAAAGTGTTTTAAACTATACCATCTGTATCTCACCATGACTTGCATTAGAAACTCAAACGATTTCCAAATCAAAACTCGATTTTCCACCAAGTTAAAATATCTTAAGTAACTCTAAGGAACTATTTGAATAATGAAATGGAATAAACTCGTTTTAACTACATCTTTTGGTTAAGCTTTCAAAATTTTTTTGGGTTTCCTGAATACACCACCTGATTTCAAACAAGCCTACTCAAATTTTCTTCAAATACACTAGATAGTGAAGTGTTTACATCCTGCTTTTAAACGAAAAACCTAAACCTCCCAAGTACGTTTTCCCCGTAACATACCAGATTCGATCGTGGTGTATTGACCGGGTTTGGGGTGTTACACAATTTCTTATGTCTTTCATAACCATGAATACGCTCATTGGCAAAACTAAAAGATTACCATGGCGTATACCCTTTTTAACATACCTTTACACATTTCTTTTCAAAACTTCATTTATCTAACTCAACCAAATTAACTTTATCATAGAAGTATCTATCACATAACAATCAAAATTTACCCATAACTTACCATAAGGGCGGATAAGCATACTTTACTAGACAAACTTAGTAGACTACACCACAAGGGTCAAACAGAATACGCTATAAAGGCATTATACATATTCACGTGTTTACTGTCCTGACGGACTCTCACAGAAGGTGCCATGGGTTTCTCTCTCATGGACTTATACAACTTTGTGAGCGTGTAGAAGACCATTAGAAGGCGTGCTAACTCGATACTGGTTGCTAGGTTGCAACACGAAACATTGGATGTCGCAACATAGGGAGCAGAATAGAAGGAATCCAAGACTGCCTTTAATGTCACCACACAGCCTGAGGATGTCATGACATACCCTTGAAGACACCCTGAAGATGAGCATATTGCCCTTGATGTCGTGACATAGGACCTGGTGTGTTGCGATATCAGCTCTGTACGGGAAATAATTACGAGCTAGGGGCATTTTGGTCTGCACAATCAAATGTTAAGCACAAGGACGGCAACTGACGTAGGGTTAAGGACGACGACCACCCTAAAGTCTATAAATAGGCTCATTTAGCACATGTTATAGGCACCTTTTATATTGTATAATTTTCTCTTTAAAACTAGTCTTTAGTTTTTCTCTTTTTTTAGGGTTTAGATTTTATTTTTAGTTCTTATTATTTGCTTTGTGGAGAAATAATATTTGTTAAGTACCATCAAACTCTATGAGGATTCTGCACTGAAATTCTAAATACAAATCAAACTTCTTCTAAACTCTATTCTCTTGAATTGTTCTTCATGATTATTATGTCTATCAAGTTTATATTGTTTATTAGATCCATGAGGAACTAATCATTCTATGGGGGATTAGCTTGTGGAGGTATGATTAATTAACTATTTTGTAGGGTTATCTTAAACGGATCAGCTGTTCAGGAAAGGAAAAACCTAAACCCTAGGCCTGACAACCCTAGGAAGTCATCAAGGTGGGAATTAAACCAAATTTGGTATGGTTTACCCGTGAACACCTTAACTCGGAACCAGCCTGAACTATGAGGTCGAGAGATAAGTAGTTCTTGTCGACTAATTATTTCAGTAGAAGATCAGAAGATCCTGTTGGGACATCGACTAGTTGATTGAACGAGAAAACCTGAAGTGTAACACCCCTCACGTATTCAACGTCGGAATAGGGTTACGGAGCATTACTGGACTTATAAAACAATTAAACATTTATTTCACATACAATTTCCAAATTTTATGCAATCATCATTTAAAATCAATCACATCATCCCTATTATGAGCCTACTAGGCCCAAAACATGCATTCAGGAAGGTTCGGGACTATACCGATAACTCAGGAAATTTTTACGAAACTTAGAAAATTTTCCAAAATACAGGGGTCACACGCCCGTGTGGCCCAGCCATGTGTCTCACACAGCCAAAGACACGCCCGTGTCACAGGCCGTGTGGACATTCGAATTGGGATCACATGCCGTGTCCCAGCCCGTGTAACTCTCTGACTTGGGTCACACGGCCAACACACACGCCTGTGTGGCCAACCCGTGTTCCCTAAAAATGGCCACACACGCCCGTGTACCAGGCCGTGCCAAACCTGTAGGATATACTGACTTATACCACACATCCAAGTCACACGCCCGTGTGTGAGGCTGCGTGGAGCATACTGACTTGATTTCTATTTCAACACCAGGGGACACACGGCCGTGTAACTTGACCATGTGTCACACACGGCTGAGACACACGCCCGTGTCTCTACCCGTGTGGACAAAAATAGGCTATTTACCAAGCCATTTTGTCACCCAATTTACATGTACCTACACCAAACTCAAATGGCACAAAACATAGCATAATATAGACATTCAATCAACCTCAACCAAGCATATTTCATACCATTTCCAACACAAAATAATACAAGGTATACAATCTCACATAACCATCTAACTTATACCCATTTCACTTTCTTAAAATATCAATATGGTTATTTTTTTAAACATGCATTATTTGCCTAGATTCACTAACTTACCAATAATCAAAACTCCACCATTTGATATCCATATTACCTATTTTCAACTAGCAATATGTATCCATCATCAATCACATACACAAGTTATATGCACATTTATATATATACAACCAAAATAATCAAAATAAACCAACTTCCATGGCTAAATACAAAACCAAAACATTAACTTTTACAAGCCATTACAATTCGCTAAATTCATAGTTAACACATATGTACCAAAATAACCAAACTCCTATACATGCCATATACTTAAAACACTTAAGTTTAAAAGTACCAAAGTGATAGTAGGATAATGTGAAGTGATCTCCGACGAACCCCGAATCCGAGCTAGCTTTGAAATCACTATAAAACACAGAAAAATAAATAGAGTAAGCTTTATAACTTAGTGAGCTCATATGATTAATAAGTATAATTTGCCAACTCATTCACAATTTAAAGAACATAAGTTAATATAAATAATGCATTCAATTCAAAAATTTACACATTGCCATAATTCTATGTATCATGTATAATTTCATCAACTTTCACTTACTTTTCATATAAACTTATCAATTATCACTTACTTGCCAAACTTATCACGAGTACCTGAACTGATCCTTATCATTGCTTATATCCTCGTACCATCATCTTTTCCCGTTGAACCATTTGGAATAATATCGGATACTCGGGAATATCGCACTGAAGTGCCACATACATAGCCAAAGCTATCTCAATCTCATATCACATATATGCTCACCCTCGAGCTATCAACGGGCCTGCTCACACAAGCTGTCGGTCAAGACGTAGCTACACGGTGCTGCTCACACAAGCTATCAAGTAACCGCAATAGATGCCGATACTCAAATTTCACCCAGAGGACGCATGTAACTGAAAGACCAATCACATAATCACTGTAACCCCTAATGACATGTCACTAGTATCCTATCTATTCCTAAGGTTCAACCGAGATTCTCACTTTGTCAATGCTTTGTCGATAGATTCCGCAGTGTCATAATATCACAATTATATTATTTAAGCATATAAACACATATAACATTGAGCTTATTAATCATACAAACTTACCTCGATCGTAAAATCGACGAAATGGATATACTAGTCAATTACTTTGTTTTTCCCTCGATCCAGATCTGAACTTCGTTTTTCTTGATCTATATAATGTCAAATTTAGCTTATTCAATCATCACTCTATTCAATTAAATCCACATTCCACATTATGGTAAAATTACACTTTTACCCCTAATATTTCAATTTCTTTACAAATTAGCCCTTATCTCATAAAAAAATAATTTCATGCAATTCCACCTAAACCCATGCTAGCCGAATTACAAATAGGTCCCTAGCAGCCCATATTTTCCATTTATTTCATATTTTAACCACAAAGTTTCCACATTTTACAATTTAATCCCTAATTTGCATTTTCACTAAAAATCACTTAACAAAACTTGTATAACTATCATTAAACATTCATAATATATCATCAATCATTAAAGCTAATACATATTCATCAATGGAAACATCCTAAACCTTAAACAGTTTTGCAAAATAGTCCCTGGGCTAGCTAGACTAAGCTGCAACGATCTCAAAAACGTAAAAATCATTAAAAACGGGACAAAATACACTCACCAATGGAGCTTTCAAAGTAGCCGAACCCTAGCTCATTCCCATGGTTTTTAATCTTTGATAATTTGGTTGAAGAATTGATAATGGAAGATGATAAAAAAATTTGTTTTTATTATAATTAACCTTTAATAATTAATTTACATATTTAACCTTTAAAATACTTAATATTTACACCAAAAACCAAGCCACTATCATCCACCAACTCTCAAATGGGTTAACTACTACATAAGGACCTCTAATTTAAGATTCTATAGCCATTTGATACCTTTAACTATTAGAACATCACTTTTACATTTTACGCGATTAAGTCCTTTTTATCAAATTAAGTATTCAGACGATAAAATATCTTAACGAAACTTTCACACAATTATTATATCATACTGTAAACATTAAAATATTAATAAAATAATTATTTCAACTTCAAATTTGTGGTCCCAAAACCACTGTTCTGATTTGACTAAAAACGGGCTGTTACATGAAGTGACAGTTGATTATGACTACTGAAGCGAGCTAATCACCCGTGACCAGATCTGATATATTTTACTCTTTGATTTCTTGTGTTTTATTTATTACTTTATTTTCTTTTATTATTATTATTAGTATAGATCACCAAAAACTTTCTTTTTATTCTTCGTAATATAATCCAATTAAAGTGCTAATTCGATATATTTATGCTTAGGTTAGAATTAATTTAGCGCTCGCCTCCCTTGGAAACGATCCTCGAAGTACTCACCTACTCTGTTGTAACTATATTACAACTTGACCTGTATACTAGTAGACATTGCCTCAATTCCATATATTTTGTAGTAGTATTCACACTCTGGTCGTTAGTACGCTTGGAGGCGGTTAAGTTATTGGCACCGTTGTCAGGGAGGCAACGTTACTATATTGATTTTAATTTTTGCATATTAATAGAATAATTAGGAAATTTTTAGGTTATTGCTACGGATTTAGTTTTCTTATTTCTACTAATCTTGTCTTTTTGGTTTTAGTGTATGACTCATAGTAGGGGAATACCCATAGTGCCAGTCACAGATCTAGAAAGAATAATTCGAAGAAATCATCGATAGCAACAACAACAGTAGCAATAACCAATGCAGAATCAGCTACCTGTTGGAGGTAATTTACCACCACGTGAGAATCCACTGTTCAATGAGGCTAACAATATCAAATTAGAAGATCCACCACCACAACTACCCGCAAATATAAATATGATGCGTAATGAGAGGACTCTGATGGAATATACGCTATCGGATCTGGATATGGTTCAAGGGAGTATAAGAAGGCCAGTGTAAACTTGAAATTATATAGGATTTCTCTATATATTTTTACCACCTTCTGACTTAATAATTATATTACTCTTGAGTAATTGTTAATAAATTAATTGGATTTTGCTTAAATGTTAATATGAGACATGAATTTATGAAGTATTGGAAATTATGCTTTATTACATGATTTTTGTGAATAAATTTTATTATTTTCATGTTAAATATTATTGTAACACCCCTTACCCGTGTTCGAAGCCGGAACCGGATACGAGGCATTACCTAACTCAACTTGCTTAAACATGACGTTTCGAGCTATAAATTTTCGTTTCGTCTCAAAAACTTTCCATTTAAACCCATAACACACTCATCCTAGGCCTACAAGGCCTTAAACATACTTTCGGAAGGTTTCGGGAATTAATCAGAAACTTTTACGCACTTAGAAAAATCTTGCCTAAACAGGGGCCACACGCCCGTGTTGCTCAAGGGACACGCCCGTGTGCCCCTGAGACATACCCGTGCTCCTTGCCCATGGTTGACACAGACTTAATACACATGGCCGGACACACGCCTGTATCCCTGGCCCGTGTCCCTCACACGACCTCGACACGCCAGTGTCTTAGCCCATGTGCCAAAACCTTGGCATTCTATTTATGACGTCATCATCTCACTATGGTCACACGGCCAAGGCACACGCCCGTGTCCTCAGACCGTGTGTCGAATTAAATTCCTAACTTTAGGTGCAAGCTTTACACGGCCTGGGCACACGCCTATTTCCTGGTCGTGCCTCCCACACGGCTGAGACACAAGGCCGTGGTGTCTCGCACGCAGTTTACTCATCGAGCATACTGACTTGCAACTCTAGCATGCATGGGGACACACGGCCGAGCACCACGTCTATGGGGCTGACCGTGTGTCACACACGGCCTAGACACACGCCCATGTGCCTGCCTGTGTGGACAATTATATGGCTATCTACCAAGCCATTTGCCACCCTAGCAAGAAATCACACTCATACCAAAATAATTCAATATTTAAGATGACCATATGGTACCTCTAAGAACTCAAAAGAATCAAGACATCCACAAAAACATACACTTCATGAAATTCATCTTCATTGAATATATGGACATATCAAGTATAGGCTAACCTCCCATGACCTTTTACAAAATAAATTGAACAACTAGAATAGCCAACACATTTGGCTTACAAATATGACATGACAAAAATACCAAGTCCTATACATGCCATACTCAAAATGAATCTAGTGGGCTATACCAAATAGTAGTCGATAGTGTGATCTCCAACTCTGATGTCTGCGATTTCTCGAGCTATTTTAGCAATACTACAAGGAAGAGAGAAATGAGAGGGGTAAGCAATAAGCTTAGTAAGTTTGCATGGAATTAAATAGCAACCATAAACTCATAAAGATACCCATCCATGACATCAAATAACCATATACAATGTCATAGGCTCTTTACCATAGCTTACTCGTATTTGCCCTTATTTAGCACATACCACGCCACATAATGTAAATGTTCCACGTGAATTACTCACGCATACCTGTTTTCACTCAATCACATAACTTTAAATACCAATCTCAATTCTATATTTACTGCTAGATTATTTAATCCCAATAATTTGTTAGGGACACTCAAAGATGCATATTCATTAACACTATCATCAACCCGAAGCCAATGCCACATCCCGAATGTGGTCTTACATGGGATTACCTTTGATTACTGATGCCATATCCCAGACATGGTCTTATACGGAACCTCACCTCAAGTATCGATGCCATATCTCGGATAGGTCTTATACGATTCTCATATTCAATACCGAAGCCATATACCGGATATGGTCTTATACGGAATTTAAATTTGGTGCCGAAGCCATGTCCCCGACATGGTCTTACACGGGACCTTATCTATCTCATGTCTCGATAATAATATACTCACATTCATTGTAGTCCAACCGTGACTTCAACATTTCAAATTTCTTAGAATATCGTACATCTATATAATGTTAAACATTCTCAAACAATACGAGCATAAATGTTGAATTTATCACATACAAACTTACGTCGATTTCAAAATAAGCTAGGTCGTCGATCTAGTCTGAGACTTTATTCTTTCCCCGATCGAGGTTGATTCTTGGTTCCTCTTTCTCTATAATAGCAAATTAGCTCGTTTCAATCATCACATTAATAAAAGCATTTTAATAATCATGCTTTGGCAAAATTACTATTTTGCCCTTACACATTGGCAAAATAACCATTTTACCCCTAGGCTCGGAAATCAATTCTAATCAAATTTCTACCTTTAATGAGCATAGGTGAACATTTATTTCTCTTCTGGCTATCATCAAAACCCAACATTTCACACATTTACTACCAATTTTACAACCTTTACAAAAAGGTTCATTTATGTGTTTTCATGGCAACACCTTTCACAAAAGTTGTTCATCTAACAACTAAGACTCATTTTCTTCCATAGAAATGCAGCAAATCACATACAAGCTCTCATGGCAAAACTTTAAACTTTTCACCATATTGCAAATTAGTCCCCTCCTTAGAAAGCTTAAGCTCTAGGGGTTCTAAAAGTACAACTATCATCAAGAAAAACCATTAAAATCACTTACTTGAATGGAGAAGAGCTTGCTGAAATTTTTAGCTTTCAAAACCCCTATTTTGCTTGCTATTTTCGGTGGTGAAGAAGAGAGAAAAAGATTATATCTTTTCTTTCTTTATTTTATTCTATTTATCAATTTAATCCACCAATTACTCCCACTTTGACCAATTTTTGACTTCTTTGTCCCCCTATGGCCGATCAACCTTCATTTAAGGGGTTAATTGCCTTTTAAAGACCTCCAATTAACATTCTATGGCTATTTGGCACCCTTAGCTTATAAAATGGAATTTTCGCACTTTATGCAATTTAGTCCTTTTTCGCGATTAAGCAAGAAATCGCTAAAATTAAAATATAAAAATTTTCATGTACTAATATAATCATGCTCTGAATCATAAAATATCATGAAAAATAATTTTCTCTAACCTTGGATTAGTGGTTCCGAACCACTGTTCCGGCTAGCCCCTAAATCGGGTTGTTACAATTCTCCGCCCTTAAGGATTTTCGTCCTCGAAAATCTTACCGGCGAAAAGGTTGGGATATTGGTTTCTCATAGCTTCTTCTGGCTCCCATGTAGCCTCTTCTATTCCATGTCTCTGCCATAGCACTTTAACAAGAGCTATACTTTTTTTTTCTTAACTGTTTGACCTCTCGTGCCAAGATCTTAACCGGCTCTTCACCATAAGTCAAGTCCGGTTGAATTTCTACCTCTGTTGGTGCTATTACATGTGTAGGGTCCGAACGGTATCGACGCAACATGGACACGTGGAAGACATCGTGAATCTTTTCCAGTCCGGGTGGTAAAGCCAAACGATAAGCTACCGGTCCTATCCTCTCGGTAACTTCATAAGGTCCGATAAAATGCGGACTTAATTTGCCTTTCCGACCAAATCTGAGGACCTTCCTCCATGGTGATACTTTCAGAAATACTTTATCACCGACTTTGAATTCAATCTCTTTCCTTTTTAAATTTGAATAGGACTTTTGTCTATATAAGGCCGCTTTCAGACACTCGCGTATCACCTTTACTTTCTTTTCAGTTTCCCTGATCAAGTCGACCCCGTGTATCTATTTCTCTCTGAGTTCTGACCAATACAAGGGCGTTCGACACTTACGCCCGTACAATGCCTCATAAGGTGCCATTTTCAAACTTGACTGAAAACTGTTGTTGTAGGCGAATTCCACAAACGGTAAGTATTTCTCCCAATTACCTTGGAATTCCAAAACACAACATCAAAGCATGTCTTCGAGTATCTCAGATACTCTTTCTCGATCGCCGTCGGTTTGTGGATGGAAAGTCATCATCAAGCTTAGTTTTATGCCCAAGGCCCCTTGAAACTTCTTCCAAAACCGTGATGTGAATCTCGGGTCTCTATCCGAAATAATCGACAACGGTACCCCATGAAGTCTTACTATCTCTGACACGTACAAATCCGCCAATTTATCAAGCGAGTAATCGACTCGCACAGGTATGAAATGGGCCGACTTCGTGAGTCTATCGACTATGACCCACACAGCTTCTTTCTTTTTGGGCGTCAACGGTAAACCCGTCACGAAGTCCATAGTAATACGGTCCCACTTCCACTCGGGAACCATATTGGGCTGAAGTATACCCGAAGGTACTTGGTGTTCAGCCTTCACTTGTCGGGCAAATTAGGCATCTCGACACCTAACTCGTAAATGTCTTTCTTCATACAGGGCCACCAATACCACTTCCTCAAATCATTGTACATCTTCGTGCTACCTGGGTGCACAGTTAAGCATCCGCTATTTGCTTCATACAAATCCTACGAACAAGTTCATTATTTCTGGGTACACAGACCCTATCTCGATACATCAAACATCCATCAGGGCTTACCCGAAAGTCTGACTCAACATTTGACTCACATAGAACTCTTTTGGCTTGTAAGCTGCTGTCCTCTTTCTAAGCTTCACAAATCACTTGAAGAAATAATGGTCTAGCCCTCAGCTCAGCTAGAATAGAACCATCATCCCACAAAGCCATCTAAGTATTCATGGCTCTCAACACAAACAATGATTTTCTGCTCAAAGCATCGGTGACTATGTTCGCCTTTCCCGGATGGTCGTCAATCACTAAATCATAATCCTTAATCAGCTCTAACCACCTTCGTTGCCTCAAATTCAATTCCTTTTGAGTCATCAAATATTTTAGGCTTTTATGATCAGTAAATATCTGACACCTTTTGCCATACAAATGGTGTCTCCATATCTTCAATGCGAACACAATGGCGGCCAACTCTAAGTCATGGGTCAGGTAATTCTTCTCGTGCGACTTTAATTGTCTAGAGGCGTATGCAATCACCTTACCCTCTTGCATAAGTACATAACCCAATCCATTCAAGGATGCATCATCAGAAACCACAAATTCTCTTCCCTACTCAGTTGTACCAAAAACAGAGCCTCGATCCAACAACGCCTTTAGTTTCTCAAAACTCTGTTGACACTTTTCTCATTCCAATCAAACTTTACATCTTTTACAAAAAGTCTCGCCATCGGGTAGCTATCATTGAAAACCCTTGACAAAATGCCTATAATAGCCGGCTAGGCCTAGAAAACTCCTTACTTCGCTTCGCTCCTCGGCGGTTTCCAATCAACAATTACTGAAATCTTACTCGGGTCGACTCTAATCCCATCTCCCGAGAAAATGTGCCCCAAAAATCCTACTTCATTAAGTCAAAACTCACTCTTGCTAAACTTGGCATACAATTGTTTTTCTCTCAAAATTTGTAGAACATACTCAAATGCTCAGCATGTTCGTTCTCATCTCTAGAGTGGATCAGTATATCATCGATGAAGACCACGACAAATTTATCCAAGTATGGTCGAAAAATGCGATTCATCAGGTCCATGAAAACGGCAGGGGCATTCGTTAGACCAAAAGGCATGACCAAAAATTCATAGTGGCCATACCTAGTCCTAAATGCGGTTTTCGGTACATCCAAGTCCTTGACTCTCAGCTGATAGTACCCTGACCTCAAATCTATCTTGGAAAATACCGTGGCTCCCTTCAATTGGTCAAATAAATCATTGATTCTCGGCAACGAGTACTTACTCTTCACAGTTACCTTGTTAAGTTGTCGATAATCTATGCATAATCTCATAGAACCATCTTTCTTCTTCACGAATAAAACGGGAGCACCCCACGGAGAAAAACTCGGTCTTGCGAAACCTTTATCCGTTAGTTCTTGCAATCAGTATTTTTAACTCTTTTAGCTCGGTTGGAGCCATTCTATATGGAGCAATAGAAATGGGGGCGGTACCCGGAGCTAGCTCAATCCCGACTGATCTCTCTAGCCGGAGGTAACCCTGGCAATTTTTCTGGGAAAACATCTGAATAATCGTATACTATGGGTACCGACTCAATTTTCAATTCGACTCTCTTTAGTATTCATCACAAAGGCAAGGTAAGCTTCACTCTTTTTCTTAAATACTTTTGAGTCAACAAGGATGATATCACTCATCGGTGATTTGTCCCGCTCATTCCGATTCAACACGAATAAAATCCCCATTTTCACATTTCAACTCAATAAAATTCTTTCCACAATTTACGATTACATCATGAGTAACTAGCCAATCCATCTCAAGGATGACATCAAACTTATCAAACAGTAATAACATAAGATCAACCGAAAATAAATGACCCCTAATCGTCAAAGGGCAACCTTTGCATACTCTATCAACCAACACATACTTGCCTAGGGGATTAGACACTCTTATTACAAATTCAGTAGAGTCTATAGGCATGCTCATGCTAGAGACTAATTTTATGCATATATATGAGTGGGTAGATCCCGGATCAATTAAAGCTATAACACGAGTATCATAAAGAGAAAATGTACCCCTGATTACGTCAGGGGAAGATGCCTCTTCACGAGCACGAATGGCATATGTTCTCGCCAGTGCTCTACCCTTGACTCTTGCAGTCTGCTCTCTAGATGGATTCTTGCTACTCATCTCATTTCTCGGGTTTCTCTGTGCTCTTCCCCTACTAGTGCTTCCCGGTCTTACATTCTGAGACTTCTCTTTTTTGCCCATCTCGGGGCAATCTCTGATAAAATGGTCTAAAGACCCACATCTGAAACAAGCCTTCTCATTCGCTCGGCACTCACCAGAATGATGCTTGCCACACTGCGGGCATTCCGGTCTACTCGGTCAAACGTTGCCCACACTAGCAACTGATGTGGTCTGCACTTTAGACCCCGAAAATTGTTTGCCCTTGCTTCGATTTGAAAACCTGATCGAAGTAGCTGGTCGAGTAGCAAAATCCCTCAATTTCTTAGATGAAGATTGGAGTGACTTATTCAGCTATCTTTTCCTCGAGTCACGAGACTCAATCTCAGCTCTTCTTTTCTCTTTAGCCAACTCTTCCGCCTTACAGGCTCTATCTACCAACACTACAAATTCTTTTAGTTCGAGAACTCTGACGTATAAACGGATATCCTTATTTAGCCCATCCTCGAATCTCTTGCACATGATAGCCTCGGTAGACATGCACTCCCGGGCATACTTGCTAAGTCTTACGAACTCCCGTTCGTAATCAGTCACCGTCATTCGGCCTTGCTTTAATTCCAAGAACTATTTTCTCTTATGGTCGATGAATCTTTGGCTGATATACTTCTTCCGGAATTCCTCTTGGAAGAATTCCCAGCTAACTCTCTCCTTTTGTACCACCGACACAAGGGTGTTCCACCATCGATAAGCCAAATCTCTTAAGGGAGATACCGCACACTTTAGGCACTCCTCAGGCGTGCATGACAATTCATCGAATACCTTGATGGTATTCTCGAGCCAGAATTTTGCTCTTTCTAGATCATCATCCTTACTAGCCCAGAATTCCTCAGCTCCTTGTTTCCGGATCTTATCGACCGGAGGCCTTTCTCTTCTCACTACCTTAACCACTTGAAGAGCTACCAGAGTGGGTTGAGGAATAGGTGGGGGTGGAGGGGGTTGAGCATTAGGATTTCCTCGAACGTACTCCGTATACCAGTTGCTCATCATATGGAGAAAGGCTTCTCGGGCCTCTTCTCTCTGACCCAAGGTCTCGGGTCGACTGTCTGCTGGCGCAACCCCTTGAGCGGGAGCCGGTGCATTACTCGTAGTGTCATCGGCTACAGTTCGATTTGGATCAGAATCCATGTACTATATAAAAACACAATTTAAAACGTTAGGAGCCATCACACTATCATTACTCAATTACTCTTACATATGGCATGTATAGCTAAACTCACACTTCCGCTATGTTAGTCCGAGAATCGACTAAATCGTAGCTCTGATACCAATAAATGTAACACCCTTTACCCGTGTTCGAAGCTGGAATCGGATACGAGGCATTACCTAACTCTATTTGCTTAAACATGACGTTTCGGGCTATAAATTTTTGTTTCGTCTGAAAAACTTTCCATTTAAACCCATAACATACTCATCCTAGGCCTATAAGGCCTTAAACATACTTCCGAAAGGTTTCGGGAACTAATCAGAAACTTTTACGCACTTAGAAAAATCTTGCCTAAACAGGGGCCATACGCCCGTGTTGCTCAAGCGACACGCCCGTGTGCCCCTGAGACATGCCCGTGCTCCTCACCCGTGGTCTACACTGACTTAATACACACGGCCGGACACATGCCCGTGTCCCTCACACAGCCTCGACACGCCCGTGTCTTAGCCCATGTGCCAAAACCTTGGCATTCTGTTTATGACGTCATCATCTCACTATGGTCACACGTCCAAGGCACACGCCCGTGTCCTCAGACCGTGTGTCGAATTAAATTCCTAACTTCAGGTGCAGACTTCACACGGCCTGGGCACACGCCCATGTTCCTAGCCGTGCCTTCTACACGGCTGAGACACAAGGCCATGTCTCTGCCCGTGTGTTTACTACTGAGCATACTGACTTGCAACTCTAGCATGCAAGGGGACACACAGCTGAGCACCACGCCCATGGGGCTGACCGTGTGTCACACACGGCCTAGACACACGCTTGTGTGGACAATTATATGGCTATCTACCAAGCCATTTGCCACCCTAGCAAGAAATCACACTCATACCAAAATAATTCAATATTTAAGATGACCATATGGTACCTCTAAGAACTCAAAAGAATCAAGACATCCACAAAAACATACACTTCATGAAATTTGTAACACCCCATACCCGTTTCTGAGGCTAAACCCAGATACGAGACATTACTATGCTTGAACTTCCTTAAACATATACTTACGGGCTATAAAATTTTTGTTCCAAATTAAAAAAATCCTCTTTCTTAGTCAAGTCATTCGTATCGTGGGCCTACGAGGCCATAAACTTGTGTTCGGAAACTTTTACGAGTTAAAGGAAACTTTTCTTTAAAACAGGGGCCACACGCCCGTGTGTAGACACACACGGCCATGTTCAACAACCGTGCTTAAAAACCCAAGCATTCTGCCAAATGCCCCACGGTTAAGGCACACGCCCATGCGATTTGGGAACACGCCTGTGTGCCCTTAAGACATGCCCGTGCTTTCCACCCGTGGTTGACACTGACTAAATCCACACGGCCTTGACACGCCCGTGGACTTAGACCGTGTACTATACCTTAACATACTGACTTATTTCGCACGACCGGGCACACGCCCATGTTCCAACCATGTATCATGCACGGCCTTAACACACAGCCATGGGATTAGCCCGTGGCCTATCCTGACTTATAAAACTAAGGTGCAGGTTACGCACGGCCTAGACACACGCCCGTGTGTCTATCCGTGTGGGCACTTAGTGGCTAACTTACAAACCTTTTTCAACTCTTGTTTGCATACTTTCATATACTTCTTCAAAACATTCTCAAATCATCAATTGAAACTCATAAATTAACACATATTGTTCATGAAAATAAAGTTTTCCTCTCATACACTGGGGAGAATTGTTCCCACAACATTTACAACAACTTAAGCCATCATCACTGGCTATACACAACCATTCTATAGATTCTCTTAGGCCAACAACATTTGGCTACAACAATTAGACTTCATCAACTTTAAACGAATCCCTATACATGCCATGACTCTTAAGGACTTAATACCTCATACTGTATGTCTGCTCGATAGTGTGAAAACATCTCTGGCGGCCTTCAACCCAAGCTAAGTAATAAAACCTATAAGAGATGAGAAAAGTAAAGGAGTAAGCAATAATGCTCAGTAAGTTCATCTGTATAATTTGACAAATATTGATATTCACTGAATATACATAACCTCAAGGCAATATGTTGAGTTTTTCTCATCAACTCATGGTTACTTACTCAACCATTCTTGAAACTTACTCATTCAATCTCTTACCACATTCTTTCCATATCACAAGCCAATTCGCTCGTTTAATTAGCATACATTCCTGCATTGATCGTCACAAGATCATATATAACAACACATCAAGCATTTTCAATAAGCCGCTCATGCTACTAATATCTCGGTGGTTTCGCACTTAGCCCACCATTCCTTTATAAGTGATGGTATCACACAAAGCCCATCGATCAATAATCAATAAGGTGACATTGCACATAGCTTACCGTTATTTACATTCATGGATAATAATTCACAAGTATATCTCTATTTCAAATGTTCATTCAAGAACATCCTCACATGTTCCCATTTTTACTTAACTTTCTACGATACTGCTTCTCATTCACACAAAGGCATCAAATACACATACCCCACTAGGGGTTCATCATTTATTGAATTCATCTCAATTCAATTCTACACATACTTGTGCTACTCATAGTACAACCACATACATTCACATATACATTGAATCATTCGAATTGTTAAATAACTCTCTTGAGTCTCATGCACATAGTTCTCGTTGTCACTCTACCCCAATTGGGTTTTACATACTCTAACATATCGATGCCATGTCTCTCACATGGTCTTATACAAATTCTTACACCGAGGCCATATCCCAATATTGTCTTACTCGAGCCTTTAACCATCGTTCTATCGTGCTATACACCTTTCCCATTACTCTAAATTCAATTCCATTGACATCTCATCAAGAGACATTTCATACATTCATATAATAATATACATTCCATACAACATTGGAATACTAAATAAGCTCATACGTAATTTCAACATTTGCACATGAACTTACCTCGATGTCGAAAGAGCCGAAAATGACTTTTTGCCCACATTTCTCTTTTCGTCCGTTCTAGGTCTGAAACTCATTTTCTTTGATCTAGAACAATGAAATTTACTCATTTAATCACTTAATGATCGTATTAAAACATAATCTCTACTTAGGCAAAAATGACCATTTTGCCCCTATACTTTGGCAAAATTACGATTTTTCCCCTAGGCTCGTAAATAAATTTTCATCACATTTTCTTGTTAAACAAGCCTAGCTGAACATTTAATCCTCTTAAAACTATCCACAATTCCAACTATTTCATGACTTAATGAACAAAGTACAACTTTTGCATTTTAGTCCCAATTAGGTGTTTTCATAACAACACCTTTCACAAAAGTTGTATATCACCATCCTAACATTCATTTTCTTCCATAAAACTTAGCTAAAAACTTAAAATATCACATGGAAAATCTCTAAACTTTTTACCATAATGCAAAATAGTCCCCTCTTTAGAAAGCTTAAGCTTTAGGGATCTCAAAAGTACAATTTTCTTCAAGAAATACCATCAAAATCACTTACTTGAAGAGGAAATGAGTTGCTGAAATTTTGAACTTCAAACACCCCTTGTTTGCTGCAGCTTTCGGTGGAGAAGAAGAGAGAAAAAGATGATATCTTTTTCCTTTCTTTATTTTATTATAAAATATTCATTTAACCCACCAACTTTGACCAACATTAAAAGCTCTTGTCCCCTCTTGTCTACATGGCCGGCCATCATATTCAAGATGGTCTAATTGCCCTTTAAAGACCTCCAATTAATATTTCATGGCTATTTGGTACCTTTAGCCTATAGAATGGAACTTTTTCACTTTATGCGATTTAGTCCTTTTTTCACAATTTAGCTAGAAATTGCTAAAATTAAGGCACCAAAATTTTCATGCATCCTTAAAAACATGTTATAACACATAACATAACATGAGAATAATTTTCTCTAACCTCAAATTAGTGATTCTGAGATCACTATTCCGACTAGCCCCTAAATCGGGCTGTTACAAAATTCATCTTCATTGAATATATGGACATATCAAGTATAGGCCAACCTCCCATGACCTTTTACAAAATAAATTGAACAACTAGAATAGCCAAGACATTTGGCTTACAAATATGACATGACAAAAATACCAAGTCCTATACATGCCATACTCAAAATGAATCCAGTGGGCTATACCAAATAGTAGTCGATAGTGTGATCTCCAACTCTGATGTCTGTGATTTCTCGAGCTATTTTGGAAATACTACAAGGAAGAGAGAAATGAGAGGGGTAAGCAATAAGCTTAGTAAGTTTGCATGGAATTAAATAGCAACCATAAACTCATAAAGATACCCATCCATGACATTAAATAATCATACACAATGTCATAGGCTCTTTACCATAGCTTTCTCGTATTTGTCCTTATTTAGCACTTACCACGCCACATAATGTAAATGTTCCTCGTGAATTACTCACGCATACCTATTTTCACTCAATCACATAACTTTAAATACCAATCTCAATTCTATATAAACTGCCAGATTATTTAATCCCAATAATTTGTTAGGGACACTCAAAGATGCATATTCATTACCACTATCATGAACCCGAAGCCAATGCCACATCCCAGATGTGATCTTACATGGGATTACCTTTGATTACTGATGCCATATCCCGGACATGGTCTTATACGGAACCTCACCTCAAGTATCGATGCCATATCCCGGATACGGTCTTTTACGATTCTCATATTCAATACCGAAGCCATATCCCAGATATGGTCTTATACATAATTTCAATTTGGTTCCAAAGCCATGTCCCCGACATGGTCTTACACGAGACCTTATCTTTCTCATGTCTCGATAATAATATACTCACATTCATTATAGTCCAACCGGGACTTCAACATTTCAATTTCTTAGAATATCGTACATCAATATAATGTTAAACATTATCAAACAATACGGGCATAAATGTTGAATTTATCACATACAAACTTACCTCGATTTCAAAATAAGCTAGATTGTCGATCTAGTCCGAGGCTTTATTCTTTCCCCGATCGAGGTTGATTCTTGGTTCTTCTTGCTCTATAATAGCAAATTAGCTCGTTTCAATCATCACATTAATAAAAGGATTTTAATAATCATGCTTTGGCAAAATTACTATTTTGCCCTTACATTTTGGCAAAATGACCATTTTACCCCTAGGCTCGGGAATCAATTCTAATCAAATTTCTACCTTTAATGAGCATAGGTGAATATTTATTTCTCTTATGGCTATCATCAAAACCCAACATTTCACACATTTACTACCAATTTTACAACCTTGACAAAAAGGTTCATTTAGGTGTTTTCATGGCAACACCTTTCACAAAAGTTGTTCATCTAACAACTAAGACTCATTTTCTTCCATAAAAATGCAGAAAATCACATACAATCTCTCATGGCAAAACCCTAAAATTTTCACCATATTGCAAATTATTCCCTTCCTTAGAAAGCTTAAGCTCTAGGGGTTCTAAAGGTACAACTATCATTAAGAAAAACCATTAAAATCACTTACTTGAATGGAGAAGAGCTTGCTGAAATTTTGAGCTTTCAAAACCCCTATTTTTCTTGCTATTTTCAGTGGTGAAGAAGAGAGAAAAACATGATATCTTTTCTTTCTTTATTTTATTCTATTTATCAATTTAATCCACCAACTACACCCACTTTGACCAATTTTTGAATTCTTTGTCCCCCCTATGGCCGGTCAACCTTCATTCAAGGGGTTAATTGCCTTTTAAAGACCTCCAATTAACATTCTATAGCTATTTGGCACCCTTAGCTTATAAAATGGAATTTTCGCACTTTATGCGATTTAGTCCTTTTTCGCGATTAAGTAAGAAATCACTAAAATTAAAATACCAAAATTTTCATGTACTAATAAAGTCATGCTCCGACTCATAAAATATCATGAAAAATAATTTTCTCTAACCTCGGATTAGTGGTTCCGAACCACTATTCTGGCTAGCCCCTAAATCGGCCTGTTACAATTATTATATGATTTTTATTATGCAGTGGGTCCATGGAAGATAAGATTACCATAAGGATGCAAGGACATGGACACATCCACCTTACTTGGACAGTAATACCATGCAAAATTGGGTCATAAGGATGCTAATTTGACTCAGTTAAAGTGCTTTACAAAGTGGACATGTCTGATTAATTTTTGGATCATGAAATCGTCCAACAAGGGGGAGTCAAGCCCAATTTCAGCACAAGCATATGACTGCCCAAAAATTAGCTTTGGGATATTTCATTGGAGGTCCCTACAATTTCAATTTAATCAAAAATTAGCACACAAACTATGCCTTTGAAACCATCCACTTTGTGCTAATTATAACATAATTTTATGTTTGAAAAAATCAACCAAACCACTCCCTTTCAACAATTTGTAGCCGGCCATGCAATGGAGAAGATGAAGGGATTTTAAACTCTATATTTAGTAAACTTCACCCTCACCTTCACCTATAAATACCACACTACTCATCCCTCATTCTTCATCCCTTCATTCATAACCCATATCTCATTCTACATTCTTTTCTCTCATTCCATTTCCCTTTCCTTTTTCCCCACGCCTAGCCACTCCATTTTCCCTTCCATTCTTTAGCCAACAAAAGCCTTGCAAGACCATCTCTTGGCTGACCACCTTGAGAAACCCTTAGAAAAGGAGCAACGGGCGGATCAGAGAAACACTTCAGTCAGAAAGATACGAAAGGATGTTGGATTGAATTAAAGTTTACTCTTTCCTCCTTGTTGTTTAATTTAAACATGTTTGCTAAGTGTTTATTAATCTTGCAATCAGCAATGATAGCTTAATTTTTTTTAGCTAGGATGATTATGTTAATTCAATAATATTTGTTTGATTCATGTTTAATGTGTTTGTGCCTCAGCCGATCATGTTTTCAACTAAAATCAAGATGTATTTCACTCATACATGATTGGATGCATTCAGATTACCTGAGTGATCCTAAACAGACGATGGTTACTAGACATATAATTGAAAAGTGCAATGCTCAATTTAGATCATTAAACCCGACTAAATTAGAGGTTCATAATATCTTTAGTTAGCTCTATTATCTTGCATAGTTTTTAGGTTTATGTGATTAAACTATTTCAAACTTAATTGTCCCTATTACCTTGCATAAATACTAAGAAACCCTTAGTTTAATATGATCAGTAAAATGCATGTTTCACTAAGTAAAAGATCTGAAAGGACTTAATTTGGTTTCTAAACTCATGAAATATCGAGTTGCCATGGAATGTTTTCCAAACACTATTAAGCATGATGAAAATGAATTAAGTTGATTAATATAATTATCCTAGCCTATACATATTATTGATTGTTGAATTTGTGTTTCTGTTGCTAAAATCCATTTATACATTTAGATAATTTCGCATACGTAGTTTAAAATTGCATTAGGGGATCAATTTTGCATCTAGTTACATTAATCTAGTTAAAATCATCATCACTCAAATTATTGTGTTTTTATACAAAATTGTGAATTTATAATTTTGCAAATAAGCAATTAACACACACAGTCCCTGTGGAGACGATAACTCATTTTACTTATTTATTACTTGAACGACTGTGTACACTTACACAAAAATCCTGTTAGAAGTTTTTGGCACTATTGCCGAGGACTGTTTCCTTAAACATTCTTTGTGAAATTATTTTTTCACTTTGGTTTTTATTTAATTTTTAACATCACTAGTTTATTCTTTATTCTTTATTTGTGATTTATTTATCAGGTGTTTACCTGTAGACCCTAAAATTGAGCGGACATTTAGACAAAGAAGACGCGAGAGAATTGCTCAAAGACAAGCTGAGATGGACCTTGGAAATCAAAATGATGAACAAGGTAATGGAGTAAATAATATGTACAACCCAATCATTATTGCTGATAATAGAGATCGTACCATAAGACAATACGCTGTGCCACTCTTCAATATATTAAGTTCGTGAATTAGGAGGCTGAATATCAAGGTACCCTAATTCGAATTGAAACCAATGGTGTTTCAAATGCTCAAAATGGTGGGCCAATTTAGTGGTATGCTTACGGAAGATCCACATCTTCACCTTCAATTATTCATGGAGGTGAGTGATTCGTCTAAGATAGTTGGTGTGACTGAAGATGAGTTAAGGTTAAAGTTGTTTCCATACTTGTTGCGAGATCGAGCACGAGCATGGCTGAATTCGTTGCCACCAAGTTCAATTTCTACATGGCAAGAATTAGCAGAAAGGTTTTTGGTAAAGTATTTTCCACCGAGCAAGAACAAAAAGTTGCAAAATGAGATAACCACTTTCCAACAATTGGATGATGAGTCCATGTACGAGGCGTGGGAAAGATTCAAAGAATTGCTTCATAAGTGTCCTCATCATGGGATTCCTTATTCTATCCAGCTGGAGACGTTTTATAATGATCTCAACGCACATACAAGATTAATGGTAGATGTAACACCCTAAAAGTTAGGGGTTGGTAAATTTGCTTAATTTCATGTTGTGCTTGAATGGCTAGCTATTTGAGTGTATTTGGGGGTTCTAGGGAGGCCTGGGTTCGAGTCTGAGCTTTGGAAAAATTTTAGTTTTTGGCCCTTAAGAGGAGAGAGCTGTTAGCAGTAGGACTTAAGTATATTTAGGTGAGCTTTGCGACACAAGATGAGCATGTGGCGTAGTGGTGTGGCGACAATGGGATAACAAGGAAGAATGGGGTTCGAATCCCATGAATTGCAATTGGAGACTTTTATTTTGTGACTTGAGAGTGGAAGAAGTAGAGTTTGGATCAAACTCTACAAGGGAAGTTGGAGACTTGGTCAAAAGTTTCAAATGGATGGATGGGAGCTATTCTAGGAGACTTTGGTGGATAAAATCAAGGAAGTGATGTGTGTGGGAGTGTTGGCCGAATTTAAGAGTGTGGCTAAGTGAGAAATTCAGCTAGAGGGGTGGCATTTGGGAGCATTTTCGGCAGCCTTGAGTGTTAGTAGAAATCGAAACCCTTTTTGCTTTTGGGGAGTTCTTTGTTTGTTCTTTTCGGGTTTTCTTCTCTGAAGCATTTCGTGCACTTTTCTTTACCCTTCGTGCTTTTTTCTTTTCTTATTTTCTTTTCTTTACCCAGTTGCACCGTTTTGACCAGAAAGGGAACCTGTGTCGCTCGAGGTGACAGTAGGCCTATGGAAAGGCCATTAGATGACTGAAATTACCAAAATACCCTCGATGGGTAAATTATTGAAGTACCCTCAGTGGGTGAAATTACTGAACTAACCTCGATGGGTAAAATTACTGGAATACCCCTGAGGGGTGAATTATTGATTTAACCCCAACCGACCAAATGACCGTTATACCTTTAGTGGTAGTATCACTGATGTATGAGTATTAATTGTATGACCGATTTTGATTGTGATGCACTGCATACATGAGTTAAATATGACATGACATACTGCATTGGGTTGGGTTATGGATTTTGGAGGAAGCACTGTACTGGTGGCTCTGCCACGTTATACTGATTTAGTGGCTTTTGCCACGTATATCGATTTTGGTGGCTCACCACGTTTCACATCGCGCGGCTTTCTTTGCGTTATGATTAGCAGCTAGACTGCGTTACTGGTGTGCTGGCTGGGTGGGTTGACTTGGTCCCCACAAGGTATGTTGGTTGGTACAGGTGGTGTGTTGGCTGGACTGGGTTGGGTTGCATTTCTGTGTTGCATTGGTATGTATTTGGGCTTTGGCCTACTCTGTTACTGAATAGGGCTTAGGCCCAGACTATCACCGTAATGAGGGATTACACACTGAGTTCTCGTAACTCACCCCCTTTTCTTTAATGCGAGTAATCCCCAAATAATAGAGGATTTGGAGCTGAGAGGGACTCGGAGGTGGCCACACGTCCGATATGCTTTAAAGTTAAATTTAGCGACTTTATTTTATTTTATTTTAATTTATTGGGTTAATAATTTTGTAATAAGGCCATTGGGATTTTTAACTTTTATATGGTGTTTCTTTTAATTACAACCTGCTAGTCTATTAAACATGGGTTTTAAAAAATAACTCATCAAGCTCAAAATATCACGTTCCATAAATCGCTTGAACCAAACTTCCACAACAAACAAGGTTTTAAAAATAATAACATTTTGCAAGAGAATGACTCTGAGTAAATCTTGTTTTGATTTTAAGCAACTGAAACTGGGGTTTTAAGTGGTAGAAAGTTTTAAATTTGTAGCAGAGTTTTCAATAAACTCATAGTTTTCAAACAACACTATGATGTGACACATTAGATCCGATCGTAACGTCTAGGCTGGGTTTGGGGTGTTACATTTAGTGGTATCAGAGCCAGGTTGCAAAACTCGGCTGTGGAATGAGTTTTCAAAGTTTTTCCTAATCTGTTTACATTTTGGTTTGGAAAGTAATGATGTTACTGAAAGTGTGGCACACCGAGTCTCCGGCATCGAATCCGTAAGTTCCCTAACACTGTACTCTGTTATATGCTGAAATGACTGTACTGAGAAATTACTAGGGATAGTAGTAGCATACTGAAACTCCTTAGTTAGAGAAACTGAGACTATAGAAGACTGGAAACTATAGTAAACTCGACCAGCGAGAACAAACCTAATTACTCCTTTTCATAAAATATTTGTTAGTAATTATGAGAACTATAAGCTGGTTCATAAAACTCTTTAATCAAATAAATACGCTACGTCGATATGAGCACAAGAGGTCGTGAAAGGGGTACACGTGGCCGTGGTAGAGGCTGAGGTGCTAGGGCTGGGTCGTCAGCATCAGGACACATGCCTGATAGGGAAGCACCAGCCTCACCAGTGACTGAGACGGGGTCTCATGATCGAGTTGGTAGGGATGATGCTCTGTCCCAAGCAATGTTGCGGGTTCTAGAAAGGGTTGCTGGAGCAAGTACTGGGTCAGTGGGCCGAGGGTCAATCTCTGAACGACTCCGGTTGAATGGGGCAGATATTTTCAGGGGCATCTCTGGTGTAGCCCCGAATGTAGCAGAATATTGGTTGGAGGCTGTCGAGCGAATAATGGATGATCTCGATTGCACGGTGGAGCAAAAGCTGAAAGGAGCAGTGTCTTTACTGCGAGATGAGGCATATCAATGGTGGCTTACCGTGAGGGAAGGCA
Source organism: Gossypium sturtianum (assembly GCA_025698515.1). Taxonomy (NCBI): domain Eukaryota; kingdom Viridiplantae; phylum Streptophyta; class Magnoliopsida; order Malvales; family Malvaceae; genus Gossypium; species Gossypium sturtianum. The sequence goes on from CM046952.1 coordinate 65,903,950, forward strand.
AGCAGGTCGACCGTGTGACATGGGACTTCTTTAAGATAGCCTTCCAAGGAAAATATGTCGGGGCGAGTTGTGGATGCCCGGAGGAAGGAATTCTTGGGTCTGATCTAGGAAAATAAGTCTGTGGCAGAGTATGAGGCAGGGTTTTTGCGGTTGAGCCGGTATGCTCGGGGCATAGTCGTGACTGAGTATGAGCGCTGCGTGCGTTTCGAGGATGGTCTTCGGGATGAGTTGCGGGTACTGATAGCCCCGCAGAGGGAAATAGACTTTGCTGCCCTGGTTAAGAAGGCAAAGATTGCCGTGGATGTGAAACGCTCAGAGCGCCAGAATCGTGAGCAGGATAGGGGCAGAAGTAAGAGGAATTTTGGGCCCGCAAGTTCTTCTGGTGGGCCTAAGAAGAGGCTTAGGTTTGATGGGCTAGCCCAAGCTGGGGTTCCTGTTATGGCTGTTAGACCGCAGCCTTGCGCTGATTATGGGAGATCTCATCAGGGAGAGTGCTGGAAAAGATCGGGGGCATGCTTCAGGTGTGGGTCTAAGGATCACCAGGTTAGAGACTGTACTTAGAGGCCTGTTCAGATGCAAGCTACAGGTCGGGGCTATGTTCAGCCAAGGAGAGGTGGTCAGTAGCCACCGAGAGGCCGTGGTCCAGCCAGAGGGGGAGATGGTTTGGGACGAGGTCGTGGAGCACCGGGCAGAGGTACTGGGAACACGGAGGTGAGGCAGCCAGTGTTGGTCTATGCTACTCGGCGCCGAGAGGATGGCGATGCCCCTGATGTCATAACTGGTACGTTCTTCATTTACAATATACCATATACTGCTTTAATTGATATTGGGTCTACGTACTTGTATGTTGCATGTACTGTGTCTGGGTCATTGGGTATATAGTCTGAAATTACTGATAGGGAAATGTCGGTGATTAGTCCACTGGGACAGTCGATTAGAGTGAATAAACTGTTTAGACATGTGCCTCTAGAGGTCCAAGGGGTTGTCTTCCCGGCGGATTTGATGGAACTGTCGTTTGGCGAATTTGATCTCATCTTGGGCATGGATTGGTTAGTGAAGCACCATGAAAATTTGGATTGCGCGGCTAAGCGTATGGTACTGAAGTCGTCGGAGGATGAGGAGGTGATTGTGATAGGGGAGCGGAGAGATTATTTATCTAATGTAATCTCAGCACTAAAGGCCGAGAAACTGATTCGCAAGGGTTGCGAGACATGCTTAGCTTATGTCAGCATTTCTGAATCCATGAGTTTATCTGTTGAGAATGTCAGAACTATAAAGGAGTTTCTGGATGTATTTCCTGAAGAGATTCTGGGGTTGCCTCCAAATCGTGAGGTCGAATTTGGCATTGAGCTTCTACCGAGAATGGCTCTGGTGTCCATCGCCCCTTATAGGATGGCACCGAAGGAGTTGGTATAGTTAAAGGCTTAGATCCAAGAGCTGCTGGACCGAGGATTCATTCGACCGAGTGTGTCTCCGTGGGGAGCACCAGTATTGTTCATGAAGAAGAAGGATGGGTCCATGCATATGTGTATTGATTATCGTCAATTGAATAAATTGACGATTAAGAACAAGTACCCATTACCAAGGATAGACGATCTATTCGATCAGCTGCGAGGAGCTTCGGTTTTCTCTAAGATAGATCTTAGATCGGGATACCATCAGTTAAGGGTTAAGGAGGTGGATGTATACAAGACTGCATTCAGGACTCGTTATGGACATTGCGAGTTTCTGGTTATGCCATTTGGGTTAATGAATGCACCAGCTGCTTTCATGGATATGATGAATCGGGTTTTCCAACCCTATCTTGACCGGTTTGTAGTGGTGTTTATAGACGACATTCTGGTGTATTCAAAAACTGAGGAGGACCATGATTCCCATATTCGGATTATTCTGCAGATATTAAGAGAGAAGCGACTTTATGCCAAGTTCAGCAAGTGTAAATTTTGGCTGCGAGAGGTGACATTTTTGGGGCATGTAGTGTCTGCCGAGGGGATTAGGGTTGATCGTCGGAAAATTGAGGCCGTATTGGACTGAAAACCACTAAAGATTGTATCCAAAATTTGAAGTTTTCTGGGTCTGGCCGGGTATTACAGACGGTTCGTTGAGGGGTTTTCACTGATTGCTGCACCTCTAACCAAGTTACTGCGTAAAGGGGTACCGTTTAATTGGACTGATAAACAACAGGAGAGTTTTAAGAAACTAAAGAAGATTCTGACTGAAGCCCCGGTATTAATACAGCCAGCGGCTAGAAAGGAATTTATTCTCTACTGTGATGCGTCGCACACGAGTTTGGGTTGTGTGCTGATGTAAGAGGGTAAGGTGGTGGCTTACGCATCGTGACAGCTTAGGCCGCACGAGGTGAATTACCCCACTCAAGACTTGGAATTAGCTGCAGTGGTATTCGCACTAAAGATTTTGAGACATTGCTTGTACTGGGAGAAGTCGATCGTTTATACCGACCATAAAAGTCTCAAGTACCTCCTTACTCAGAAGGAGTTGAACCTTAGGCAACGAAGATGGATAAAGTTGCTTAAGGATTATGATTGCTCGATTGAGTACCATCTGGGAAAAGCTAACGTAGTAGCAGATGCACTGAGCCGTAAGGTTGTATCTGATCTAAGATCAATGTTTGCTCGTCTCAGCCTGTTTGAGGATGGTAGTCTGTTAGCTGAGCTTCAGGTGAAACCGACTTGGATTGATCAAATTAAAGAAGCAGTTGCTGAATGAGTCGTTGGTTCCTCGTTTCTAACGGGTGAAGAAGGGAGAGACTGTGGATTTGGGGCTGAATAGTGAGGGAGTATTATGCTTCCGTGGGAGAGTCTGTGTACCGAAGGATTCTGAGTTAAGACAGTCTATACTGCGGGAGGTGCATAGTAGCCCATACACTATGCATCCTGGTGGAAACAAGTTATACCGAGATCTACGTGAACTGTATTGGTGGCCAGGACTTAAGCGTGAAGTTACCGATTTTGTAGGTAAGTGTTTGACATGCCAGCAAGTGAAGGCTGAGCATCAACTGCCTTCTGGATTGCTGCAACCTGTTAAGATTCCACTCTGGAAGTGGGAGAGGGTAACCATGGACTTTGTTAGTGGGCTACCCCTGACGTCTACTAAGAAAGATTTGGTATGGGTAATTATTGATCGGTTGACTAAATCTACCCACTTCATACCGATCCGCACTGATTATTCATTGAAGAAGTTAGCCAAGTTATACGTGGCTGAGATTGTGAGGTTACATGGGGTACCTGTGTCTATCATTTCGGACAGGGACCCTAGATTCACATCACGATTCTGGAGAGAGTTACACGAAGCTTTGGGTACAAGGTTGGATTTCAGCACGGCATTTCATCCTCAGATTGATGGTCAGTCAGAGAGGGTAATTCAGATTTTGGAAGACATGCTAAGAAGCTGTGTAATTGATTTCAAGGGCAGTTGGGAAGACTATCTGCCATTAGCAGAATTCGCTTATAACAACAGCTTCCAATCCAGTATTCAGATGGCACCGTACGAGGCATTATATGGTCGTAGGTGTCGTACCCCTACTTGTTGGACATAATTAGGTGAGCGGCGAATCTTGGGGCCAGAGCTAGTTTGTGAAATCGAGGAGAAAGTAAAATTGATTCGAGATCCCTCCTAATATTAAAACATGTGGGACTGGTTGCCTCTCAGCTGGAGCTGCCTTCTAAGTTAAATCGTATTCATAACGTGTTTCACGTCTCTATGCTGAGGCGATACCGTTCTGATCCCTCACATATAGTGCCGGTGGAAGAGATTGAGGTTAGACCTGATCTGACCATCGAAGAAAAACCGATGCAGATACTGATCGGGATGTAAAAGTGTTAAGAAGAAAATCTATCCCGTTAGTCAAGGTGCTTTGGCGTAATCACGGTTCAGAGGAAGCCAAGTGGGAGCCTGAGGAGGCGATGCAACAGCAATATCCTCATCTCTTCTGATCAGGTAAATTTTGAGGCCAAAATTTCTTTAAGGGGGTAGAGTTGTAACGCCCCAAAAGTTAGGGGTTGGTAATTTTGCTTAATTTCATGTTGTGCTTGAACGGCTAGCTATTTGAGTGTATTTGGGGGTTCTAGGGAGGCCTGGGTTCGAGTCTGAGCTTTGGAAAAATTTTAGTTTTTGGCCCTTAAGAGGAGAGGGCTGTTAGCAGTAGGACTTAAGTATATTTAGGTGAGCTTTGTGAAACAAGATGAGCATGTGGCGTAGTGGTGTGGCGTCAATAGGATAACAAGGAAGAGTGGGGTTCAAATCCCACGAATTGCAATTGGAGACTTTTATTTTGTCACTTGAGAGTGGTAGGAGTAGAGTTTGGATCAAACTCTACAAGGGAAGTTGGAGACTTGGTCAAAAGTTTCAAATGGATGGGTGGGAGCTATTCTAGGAGACTTTGGTGGAGAAAATCAAGGAAGTGATGTGTGTGGGAGTGTTGGCCGAATTTGGGAGTGTGGCTAAGTGAGAAATTCGGCTAGAGGGGTGGCATTTGGGAGCATTTTCGGCAGCCTTGAGTGGTAGTAGAAACCGAAACCCTTTTTGCTTTTGGGGAGTTCTTTGTTTGTTCTTTTCGGGTTTTCTTCTCTGAAGCATTTCGTGCACTTTTCTTTACCCTTCGTGCTTTTTTCTTTTCTTCTTCTCATCTTGCTAATAGCCTCCATAAACTTTTTTCACTCATTTTAGCTTTCTCTGGGTTGGCCGAATCTTACTCTACTTCCCATTTCTCCTCACACTTCATTCGATTTCTTTTCTTTTTCTCTTGGCCGTATAGTTACACTTCTCCTTTTTTGATTCCTTCTTTAGCCGAATATCAATTTTTTCTAAAAGCTTTGGTTCTCCTTCTGCTGGCCGAATCTTGTAAGCCTAAGTTACATACTTTCTTCATCCTGAATCTTCTTGTTCTTGGTGGTTGGGGCCGAATCCTGTTGTCAAACAACGAACAATTGTCGTCGTTCATTGGTGTTGGAACCCCTTTTCATTAGCCAAGGAATAGGGTCGATTACCGTTGCACTGTAGGGGATTGTGTCTCGTGGTGCCTCGGGTAGTGTCTCAAATGGCAAACCAAAGCAGGTGTGTAATCTTGCACCCCTTTCTGTTCTGTTAATGCGATGTGTGAAGGGGTGTATTCACACCCTGATAATCTGTGGATCGGCTAAAACCCAAAATACCGAAAATCCGGAATATCGGCATCTGAGAACACTCGAGCGTGCGAGCGCTCGTAGAGGTAAACCGTGCCACAAATGTTGGCGATAGACCGTTGGGAGTGCCACGAACTTTCTCGTGGGCTTAGGCCGCAATGGGCCGAAGTGGACCAAGTGGGCCCAAAGGGGCTAATGGGCCCACAGGGGCAAAATCCATGGTAAGTGCCAGATACTAGATGTGGCTACGAGGTTCACAAAACCGTGACCAAAAATGGGCTGAATGGGCCACACGAGTGTGTGGGCCCGCTTGAGCCGAAATTAGGCTTTAGGCCCAGTTGCACCGTTTTGACCAGAAAGGGAACCTGTGTCGCTCAAGGCGACAGTAGGCCTATGGAAAGGCCGTTAGATGACTAAAATTACTGAAATACCCTCGATGGGTAAATTATCGCAATACCCTCGATGGGTAAACTACCGAAATACCCTCGATGAGTAAATTACTGAAGTACCCTCAATGGGTGAAATTACTGAACTACCCTTGATGGGTAAAATTACTGGAATACCCTTAAGGGGTGAATTATTGATTTAACCCCAACCGACCAAATGACCGTTATACCCTTAGTGGTAGTATCACTGATGTATGAGTATTAATTGTATGACCAATTTTGATTGTGATGCACTGCATACATGAGTTAAATATGACATGACATACTGCATTGGGTTGGGTTATGGATTTTGGAGGAAGCACTGTACTGGTGGCTCTGCCACGTTATATTGATTTAGTGGCTTTTGCCACGTATACTGATTTTGGTGGCTCAGCCACGTTTACTGTTACTGGCAGCTTTGCTGCGTTATGATTAGCATCTAGACTGCGTTATTGGTGTGCTGGCTGGGTGGGTTGACTTGGTCCCCACAAGGTGTGTTGGTTGGTACGGGTGGTGTGTTGGCTGGACTGGGTTGGGTTGCATTTCTGTGTTGCATTGAATTGTATTTGGGCTTTGGCCCACTCTGTTATAGAATAGGGCTTAGGCCCAGACTGTTACTGAATAGGGCTTAGGCCCAGACTGTCACTGTAATGAGGGATTACACACTGAGTTCTCGTAACTCACCCCTTTTCTTTAACTGTGGAGGTAATCCCCAGCCTTAGAGGATTTGGAGCTTAGAGGGACTCGGAGGTGGCCACACGTCCGATATGCTTTAAAGTTAAATTTAGCGACTTTATTTTATTTTAATTTAATTTATTGGGTTAATAATTTTGTAATAAGGCCATTGGGATTTTTAACTTTTATATGGTGTTTCTTTTAATTACAACCTGCTAGTCTATTAAACATGGGTTTTTAAAAAATAACTCACTGCTTTTTCAAAATATCACGTTCATAGAATCGCTTGAACCAAACTTCCACAACAAACAAGGTTTTAAAAATAATAACATTTTGCAAGAGAATGACTCTGAGTAAATCTTGTTTTGATTTTAAGAAACTGAAACTGGGGTTTTAAGTGGTAGAAAGTTTTAAATTTGTAGAAGAGTTTTCAATGAACTCATAGTTTTCAAACAACACTGTGATATGACACGTTAGATCAAGTCATAACGTCTAGGCCGAGTTTGGGGTGTTACAGTAGATGCTTCTACGAGTGGTTCAATTTTGTCTAAGTCTTATAATAAGGCTTACGAGATCATCGAAAGGATCGCTAGAAACAATTACAAATGGCTGACAAATCGAGCAGTTTTTGGAAGACGTGTTGCTAGAGTGCATGAAGTGGACACATTGACTTCACTCTCTACTCAGGTATCTTCTATTTCCTCAATGTTAAAATAGTTTACCATTAATGGTTTGAATAATTTTGCAGCTCAATCACCAAGTCAGTATGATGTTGTTTCCTGTGTGTATTGTGGGGATGATCATTCTTTCAAGAATTGCCATTCAAACCCCGAGTCTATTTATTATATAATGAATCAGTATTAAAATAGAAGTGCACAAGGACCATAGTCCAACTTCTACAATCCATCATGGCAGAATCATCCGAACTTTTCCAATAGTAACCAAGGAAATGAACCGAACAGTCATATGCAACATAAACCTAATCAATCCCAAGGATTTAGTTAACAAGCTCCGAAACCATCTCAAGCTGAGTCATCAAACAGTTTGGAGGACTTGTTAAAGGCGTACATGGAAAAAAATGATGCTTTGATCCAAAGTCAAGCAACAACATTGAAAAATCTAGAGAACCAGATGGGTCAGTTTGCTACTGAGCTTCGTAGTAGACCGCAAGGAGCCTTGCCAAGCGACACAAAAAATCCAAGGAATTTTGGTAAGGAACATTGCAAGGAAGTTGCATTACGAAGTGGTAAGTTTTGGAACCCAAGGAGGTTGTGGTTGAAAATGAGCCTACTGAAAAGGAGGGAAGTCAACCAGTAGTTGAAGTTCCTACACCAGAAAAGCCAGACGATGAAAAATCTGATGAGGTAAATCCTAAACTAGTGAATTATGAAAAGCTAACACTTTCTTTGTAGATTTGCCTCCTCAGAAAAGTTGTCCATTTCAACCTAAAGTTTCATATCCTCAAAGACTTCATCAACATAAGCAGAAATAGGAGGTACAATTCAAGAAGTTCTTGGATGATCTAAAGCAACTTCACATCAACATCTCGCTGGTGGAGGCTTTAGAGAAAATACCTAATTACGTGAAGTTTATGAAGGATATTCTATCCAAGAAGAAAAGGCTTAGTGAGTATGAGACTGTTGCTTTGACAAAGGAGTGCGGTGCGTTCTTACAGAATAAGCTACCTTCAAAATTGAAAGACCCTGGAAGCTTTATGAGACCCTATAACATTGGAGAATCTTACTGTGGTAAAGCTTTGTGCGACCTTGGAGCAAGCATCAACTTCATGCCCAAATCTATTTTCAAACTGTTGGGAATAGGTGAAGTAAGACCTACTATTGTGACACTTCAACTAGCAGATCGTTCTTTAGCAAAAGTAAGTATACCCTACAGGTTTGGCACGGCCTAGCATGTAACAGCCCGTTTTTAGTCAAATCGAAAGAGTGATTTTGGGACCACAAATCTGAAGTTGAAATAATTATTTTATTATTATTTTAATGTCTACAGCATGATAATATGTTTGTGTGAAAATTACGTTAAGAAATTTTATCGTTTGAATGCTTAATTCGGTAAAAAGGACTCAATCACATAATGTAAAATTTACATCCTATTAGATAAAGGTGTCTAGTAGCTATGAATTATTAAAGTGGAGGTCCTTATGTGGTAATTATACCATTGTTAAAGTTAGTGGAAAAAGATGGACATGTATTAGGTGACTTTAATATTTTATATCAAAGGTTAAAGAGGTAAATTATGAAATAAATATAGTAAAATAAAGAAAACAAAAGCAAAGCATGCATAGTCATCTTCTTCAGCCGAATATTGAAGGATCAGAAACCATTTTTGGTTTTTTAAGGTCCAGTAAAACTTCTTTATGCATGTAAGTGTTTCCTTACTCGGTTTTTAATGATTTCTATGTTTTCGGCATCGTTGTAACTTAATCTAGCTAGCCCAAGGACTAAATTGAGAAATTGTTAAAAGTCTAGGGTTTTGACATTGAAGAATGAGCATGTGTGGTGATGTTTAATGGTAGAAAATGCATGGTTGTTGTTAGATAAAAAATATTTGTAAAGTGATTTTTGTGAAAAATATCAATTAGGGATTAAATTGTGAAATTTGATAAATTATGTGGTAAAAGTGTGAATAAATGATAAATATGAGCTGATATGTACACTAGGAAAATTCGGCTAGCATGGGAAGATATTAAATTGCATGAATTTTTGATTTTGTGAAATAAGGACTAAATTGTAAGAATGTTGAAATGTTAGGGGTAGAAATGTAAATTTGCCTTAAAGTGTGTTGTGGATTAAATTGAACAAAAAGATGAATGAATAAGTTGAATTTGACTACTTATAGGTCAAGAAAAGAGGAATTCAGACTTAGATCGGGGAAAAAGCAAAGTAATTGAACAGTCGGTCCGTTTCGTCATTTCCGTATACGAAGTAAGTGCGTATTTAATAAGCATTGTTACAATTTTGCTTTAAATGTTTTCATATTGCATAAATTGTGTATATGAGATTATAGTCATGTTTGACGATGATTCGGATATATATGGCACTTAGTGTGAGATTCGAGACAGCTTTGACTATATATATATATGGCACTTAGTGTGCGATTCAGAATAGCTTCAGCTATATATATGGCACTTGGTGTGCGAGACCGAGATAACTTCGGCTATGTAACTGTAACACCCCTAACCCGAGACCTTCGCCGGAACAGGGTTAAGAGGTATTACCTATCAATCAGAATGTTTAACATCTAGAATTTACGACACAAAGTCAATCATTTTCAATCTCATTCAATTACAATCATGGTGTCCCTTATTGAGGTCTACGAGACCTAATTCACATGCTAAAGAGGGGTCGGGACTAAATTGAACACACACAGAAATTCTCGAACACTTAAATTTTTTTCTAAGATTCAGGGGAGACACGCCCGTGGGAGGAGGCCGTGTGCCCTCCACGGCTACTAGACACCCCCGTGTGTCCATCCGTGTCTATATACTGTCTATTTCAACACGGTCACTAGGCACGCCCGTGTGCCATGGCCATGTATAACTAAGCTACATACTGCCAATTCACCCACGGTCTTAGGCACGCCCGTGTGCCTCAACCCTGTGACATTATAGGCCATTTTGCAAGGCCAACATGCCACCCAATTAGGTCAAACCTACAAGCAACACATACCAAAACATATCATACACATAAGGCAACCAAAAACTTACCAATATGACTATCCAATCTATGCATTCAATTCCCATTCCAATCATAACAAATTCAATACCAAAATCTATCTCATCACAAGTATAATACATTCAATACCAAACATCATTCCTTCTCAATTTCACTAATTCCTACTAGCATTTTACCAACACACAATTACCATTCAATAGTCAATTTCTCAACCCACAAATCATGCCAAAAGATGCATCACATATATCAAATTCATTCATGTTAAGACTAGCACATATCTAGCCACATCTCATGGCTACTTACAAACATCAAACATGATTCAAATGACCAGCCTATACATGCCATATTTTTAACTATGTACATCTTTCCAAAAATACCAAATTAGTTTGTCGATAGTGTGATAAAGATGCTGACGATTCCCGAATCCGAGCTAGCTTTGCTGGCACTGTAAAACAGAGAAACAATCACACAGTAAGCTTTCAAAGCTTAGTAAGTTCGAGGCATAATACAATTAACTCATTAAATTAAATCAATCTACAAATTAAAACATCACATAGATGATTTACTTATGATACACAAACTCAACCATGTCTAATCCTCACATAGCATTCCATTCATCTACATCCAAATTCACCAACCACATAGGTTTCATACATATCATCATTCATATCCAATAATCTAATTCAACCATTTATGAAATCATACATAATCTCATCGACCACAAAGGTTAAATACATACCTTTTTGTCAACACATAGTTACTCATCAATATGCTTCTCAACCACTCGGTTTTACATTACAATCGATCTTTGCTACTCTTTTGATTTATTCGCACACTTAGTGCTAATTCAATAAACTGAACTTATAATGGTATTGCACACACAGTGCCAATTCGATAAGCCAAACTTATATTAATATCGCACACACAGTGCCAACTCGGTAAGCCGAACTTATATCGGTATCGCACACACAGTGCCAATTCAATAAACCGAAGCTTCCATCTTTTCACACACACAGTGCTATTCATTTCTATATCTTTTCTAATTTCGCATACTTAGTGCCTCTATTTCAAAGTCCACACATAGCATTTCTAATATCATTATCATATACATTTATTCATTCAAATTTACATCACAAAGATATAGTTTACAACTAGTATTATATCCAAACTTATATCAATATCGCACACACAGTGCTAACCACAAAGCCGAAGTTTATATTACTTCGCACACACATTGCTAATTATATTGGTCACATTTTCGAATACGCACATTTAGTGCCACATAACTCGAGCTCTCACATAGCATTTACAATTTGATATATCATCCCATTCATTTCATAACATTAAGCATAGTTAATTACATGCATTATGTCTGGACTTACCTTAGACGTCGAATTATCGAAACGGTCGATTAATCGAGCACTTTATCTTTGCCTCGATCTCGATCCAAACCTCTTCTTTCTTGGTCTAAACATATTCAAATTCAATCTATTCAATTACCAATTCATTTAATTTCATCCAAACACACATATTTAGGGCATTTTACAAAATAGCCCTCACATTTTTACATTTCGACACTTTAGTCCCTATTTCGCAAAATCACCAAATTCACATAATTTCTCCTAGTATAAGCTTAGCTGAATTTCCCTTGTGTTCATACAAACCCACACATTTCATTTATTTTGCATTTTAACCCTTCAATTTGCTATTTTCACAATTTAGCCCTAATTAGCTAAATTCACTAAAAATTCAAAAACAACACATGTTAATCCAACACCAAGTTCTCATATTTTACTATCAACTAGCACATAGCTCAAATGTTCATCATTGACTCATCACAAAAACATCATCAATTCACAAAATTACAATATGGGTTAGTTAGAGCACGAAGCAACGATTACGAAAGTAGAAATTATCAAAAACTGAAGCCAAAATATACCTTAATTTAAGCTTGGAACTAGCCGAAACTTAGAAAACCATGGATGCTTTCTTTTTTTTCAACACATTCGGCCAACAAGGATGGATAATGGCCTATTTCCATGCTTTTTGTTTTATGAAATTATGACTTAATTATCATTTTACCACTTTGCCCTTTTATTAATCATATAAGACAAAATGCAATAAGGTTATTAATTCATTTAGCCATCCACTAACTTAATAATGGTGTAATTGTCTCATAAAGCCTCCACATTAATAAAACAACAACATTTAAGTACTTATAATTCAGCACATATCTTTTACTCTTTATATGATTAAGTCCTTTCTCTTAATTTGACACACAGTCGATAAAATTATCACATAGAATTTTCACACAGGCTATATCACATATAATCAACATCGAAAATAATATTAAAATGTTTTTACGACTTCAGATTCGTGGTCCCGAAACCACTGTTCCGACTAGGGTCTAATCTGGTCTGTTACAACTCTCCCCCCCTTAGGGATTTTCGTCCCCGAAAATCTTACCAATGAATAGGTGTGGATAATGCTCTCTCATAATATTCTCAGGCTCCCATGTAGCCTCTTCCACTCAGTGTTTGTGTCACAACACTTTCACTTTTTGATCAGTCTCTTTCATCAAATAAATCCCGTAAATTCCATTTTCATGCAGTTCATTTCAATACAATGGAGTTCAGCATTTTCGACCTTAAATAGCCTCATATCGCATCTTTCTTTCTCGGAGATAAAGGTAATCCCGACACAAAGTCCATTGAAATCCTTTTCCATTGCCACTCAGGAATCATAATCGGTTGTAACAATCTGGACGGAATCTGATGTTCAGCTTTAACTTACTGACAAATTAAACATTTTGACACAAAGTCATAGATGTCCCGATTCATACAATGCCACTAACTCTGACTTCTGCGAAATACAAATTCAGTCTCTAAATCTCAGACAATCATCACTATCAACTCAAAATTCTGAATCAAGATTAAATTCACACTGAGTTCATTTAGCCATCATTTCAACATCACTTTTCTGGGCATCACAAATCTGACTTACAAATATCGGCTTTACTTTCGACTCGGCCAAAACCGTACTATCATCACACAGATCTATCTGAATACTCATAGCTTGCAAAGCACATAATGATTTCAAACTCAAGGCATCAGCTACAACTTTAGTTTTACCTGGGTGGTAATTTATCACGAGCTCGTAGTCTTCTAACAATTCCAACCATTTTCTTTATCGCAAATTCAATTCTTTTTGAGTCATCAAGTACTTTAAACTCTTATGATCGGTATAATATGGCATTTCTCACCAAAAGATAGTGACGCCAAATCTTTAACACAAATACTATAGCGGCTAATTCAAGGTCGTGCGTTGGTAGTTCTTTTCATGCGGCTTTAGTTGTCTCGAAGCATAAGCAATGACTTTACCTTCTTGCATCAGCATACAGCCCAAACCATTTAACGAGGCATCACTGTAAACTATAAATTCTTTGCCCGATTCAGGTTGAACCAACACTGGTGCTTCTGTCAACAACACTTTCAATTGTTCAAAACTCTGATGGCATTTTTCTGACCACTCGAATCTAACATCTTTCTATAGCAACTTCGTCAACGGAGTCGCAATCATCGAGAAGCCTTTTACAAAACGTCTATAATATACTGCTAGTCCCAGAAAACTACGAACTCCAGACACATTTCTTGGAGGCTTCCATTCTAATATAGCAGAGATTTTACTAGGATCAACTCGTATCCCGGCAACTGACACAATATGCCCTAGAAAACCAACTTCACGTAATCAAAATTCACATTTACTAAACTTAGCATACAACTGTTTCTCACGCAGAGTTTGTAGCACAATTCTCAAATGCTAGGAATGATACGTCTCATCACATAAATGAATCAGAATGTCATCAATAACACTACAACAAAACGATCTCAATACAGTCTGAATATACAGTTCATCAAATCCATAAACATTGCAGGAACATTCACTAATCCGAAAGGCATAGCTAAGAATTCATAAATCACAAGCACAGATTCAACTTTCTTATCAGTCACTTTTATATCAATCACATATGTCTAATAAGCTTCGCAATCCCTTCTCACATAGTTCAAAGCTTTCATCACATATGCAACAACTGGTACCCCTTTCATATCACAAGATTCAATTCAAACTATCTCACCGTTCTGACTTCTCAAATCTATACTCTTTCATTTACAATTCACAACAGCATTATGCAAAGTGAGCCAATCCACACTCGAAATTATGTCAAATTCATCAAAGGGAAGCAACATCAAATTAACCAGAAAACATATATCATGAAACATCAATGGCAATTATTGCACATCTTATCCACCAAGACACACTTATCTAAGGGTTCGATATTCTAATTACCAATTCAGTAGACTCAACAGGTAGAGTCTTACTTGATACTAAATTCACACATACATAGAAATGAGTTGAACCCAGATCTATTAATGCAATCACATCAGTATCAAATAGAGTAAAAGTACCAGTAATGACATCTAGAGATGATGCTTCCTCTCGTGCACGTATAGCATAAGCTCAGGCAGGTGCTCTAGCCTCTGACCTTACAGCTGTATCAGTAGTCCCTTTTTGACTTCCACTCATATTCCCGATATTTCTGGATGGTCTACCCCTAGCCATCACATTTTTCGATCTCACATTCTGAACATTTTCTTCCTCAGCTAATTTTGGGCAATCTCGAATGAAATGTTCTTGTGATCCACATTTATAGCAAACTCTATTGTTGTATTTGCCCTAGCATTCTCCCACATGTCTTCTTCCACACTGTCTACACTCAGGTTTGTTGCTTTTAGCACTTTCAACATTTGATTCAATTTGAGCTTGAGTTCTTGAACCAACACTTAGTCTTGCGTGGTCTTTATACGGATGTTCAAATGAAGTATTTGATCGGTTGCTTGCATCTCTAAATTTCTTTGTCGAAGTTTGAGATAACTTACTCATCGATCTTTTTCTTTCATCTCGAGCTTCAGAATCGGCTTTCTTCTTTTCTTTACTGAGTTTCTCAACTTTGCAAGCTCTTTCAACTAACACAACAAATTCATTTATATCAAGTATTCCAACAAACAATTTAATATCTTCATTCAATCCCTCTATGAAGCGTTTGCACATAGTAGCTTCGATCAAAACACATTCTCTCGCGTATTGACTCAATCTTACAAATTCTCGCTCGTACTCAGTAACAGAAAAATGACCCTGTTTCAACTCTAGAAACTCTTTACGTTTCTGATCAATGAAACGCTGACTAATATATTTCTTTCTGAACTCAACTTGAAAGAAGTCCCAGGTGACTCACTCTCTCGGAACTACAGATATCAATGTTTTCCACCAGTTATAAGCCGTGTCTCTCAACAAGGAAACTGCACACTTAATGCACTCATCAGAATTTAACGACATCTCATCGAATACTCTGATTGTATTCTCAAGCCAAAACTCGGCCCGCTCAGCATCGTCATCAGGTGTGGCCCTAAACTCCTCGGCCCCGTGTTTTCGAATCTTATCTACAAGAGGCTTACTCAATCGGATTGGATCTGTCACTTGTGGCACTAAAGGTACTTGTGGGGGTGGAGGTTGTGGAGCAGCTGAATTCGTTCGAACGAGCTCCAAAAACCACTCACTCATCATTTGAAGGAAGGCTTGTTTAGCCTCTCCTCCCTCACTATTATCATTCGGCCTAGATGTGGTGTTGTCCCCCTTGAGCGGGCAGCGGCGCATTACTCTCTCGTCGTCGACAAGCGCTCGATCGGGATCCATTACTATATGAAAACACATTTATAACTGTCAGGATTTATCACACTATCGCAATTTCATATATGGCATGTATAGCTAGACTCACACGCGCTACGTTAGTCTGAGAATTGACTAAACCGTAACTCTGATACCAATAAAATGTAACACCCCTAACCCGAGACCTTCATCGGAACAGGGTTAAGAGGTATTACCTATCAATCAGAACGTTTAACATCTAAAATTTACGACACAAAGTCAATCATTTTCAATCTCATTCAATTACAATCATGGTGTCCCTTATCGAGGTCTACGAGATCTAATTCACATGCTAAAGAGGGGTCGGGACTAAATTGAACACATAGAAATTCTCGAACACTTAAATTTTTTCTAAGATTCAGGGGAGGCACGCCCGTGGGAGGAGGCCGTGTGCCCTCCACGGCTACTAGACACCCCCGTGTGTCCATCCGTGTCTATATACTGTCTATTTCAACACGGTCACTAGGCACGCCCGTGTGCCATGGCCGTGTATAACTAAGCTACATACTGCCAATTCACCCACGGTCTTAGGCACGCCCGTGTGCCTCAACCGTGTGACATTATAGGCCATTTTGCAAGGCCAATATGCCACCCACTTAGGTCAAACCTACAAGCAACACATACCAAAACATATCATACACATAAGGCAACCAAAAACTTACCAATATGACTATCCAATCTATGCATTCAATTCCCATTCCAATCATAACAAATTCAATACCAAAATCTATCTCATCACAAGTATAATACATTCAATACCAAACATCATTCCTTCTCAATTTCACTAATTCCTACTAGCATTTTACCAACACACAGTTACCATTCAATAGTCAATTTCTCAACCCACAAATCATGCCAAAAGATGCATCACATATATCAAATTCATTCATGTTAAGACTAGCACATATCTAGCCACATCTCATGGCTACTTACAAACATCAAACATGATTCAAATGACCAGCCTATACATGCCATATTTTTAACTATGTACATCTTTCCAAAAGTACCAAATTAGTTTGCCGATAGTGTGATAAAGATGTTGTGATTCCCGAATCCGAGCTAGCTTTCTTTGAATCAGAAAACAGAGAAACAATTACACAGTAAGCTTTCAAAGCTTAGTAAGTTCGAGGCATAATACAATTAACTCATTAAATTAAATCAATCTACAAATTAAAACATCACATAGATGATTTACTTATGATACACAAACTCAACCATGTCTAATCCTCACATAGCATTCCATTCATCTACATCCAAATTCACCAACCACATAGGTTTCATACATATCATTATTCATATCCAATAATCCAATTCAACCATTTATGAAATCATACATAATCTCACCGACCATAAAGGTTAAATACGTACCTTTTTGTCAACACATAGTTACTCATCAACATGCTTCTAAACCACTCGGTTTTACATTATAATCGATCTTTGCTACTCTTTTGATTTATTCGTACACTTAGTGCTAATTCAATAAACCGAACTTATAACGGTATTGCACACACAGTGCCAATTCGATAAGCCAAACTATATTGATATCGCACACACAGTGCCAACTCGGTAAGCTGAACTTATATCGGTATCGCACACACAGTGCCAATTCAATAAACCGAAGCTTCCATCTTTTTGCACACACAGTGTTATTCATTTCTATATCTTTTCTAATTTCGCACACTTAGTGCCTCTATTTCAAAGTCCACACATAGCATTTCTAATATCATTATCATATACATTTATTCATTCAAATTTACATCACAAAGATATAGTTTACAACTAGTATTATATCCGAACTTATATCAATATCGCACACACAGTGCTAACCACAAAGCCGAAGTTTATATTACTTCGCACACACAGTGCTAATTATATTGGTCACATTTTCGAATACGCACATTTAGTGCCACATAACTCGAGCTCTCACATAGAATTTACAATTTGATATATCATCCCATTCATTTCATAACATTAAGCATAGTTAATTACACGCATTATGTCCGGACTTACCTTAGACGTCGAATTATCGAAACGGTCGATTAATCGAGCACTTTATCTTTGCCTCGATCTCGATTCGAACCTCTTCTTCCTTGGTCTAAACACATTCAAATTCAATCTATTCAATTACCAATTCATTTAATTTCATCCAAACACACATATTTAGGGCATTTTACAAAATAGCCCTCATTTTTTACATTTCGACACTTTAGTCCCTATTTCGCAAAATCACCAAATTCACATAATTTCTCCTAGTATAAGCTTAGTTGAATTTCCCTTGTGTTCATACAAACCCACACATTTCATTTATTTTGCATTTTAACCCTTCAATTTGCTATTTTCACAATTTAGCCCTAATTAGCTAAATTCACTAAAAATTCAAAAAACAACACATGTTAATCCAACACCAAGTTCTCATATTTTACTATCAACTAGAACATAGCTCAAATGTTCATCATTGACTCATCACAAAAAATCATCAATTCACAAAATTACAACATGGGTTAGCTAGAGCATGAAGCAACGATTACGAAAACGTAGAAATTATCAAAAACTAAAGCCAAAACATACCTTAATTTAAGCTTGGAACTAGCCGAAACTTAGAAAACCATGGATGCTTTCTTTTTTTTCAACACATTCGGCCAACAAGGATGAATAATGGCCTATTTCCATGCTTTTTGTTTTATGAAATTATGACTTAATTATCATTTTACCACTTTGCCCTTTTATTAATCATATAAGACAAATTACAATAAGGTTATTAAGTCATTTAGCCATCCACTAACTTAATAATGGTGTAATTGTCTCATAAAGCCTCCACATTAATAAAACAACAACATTTAATTACTTATAATTCAGCACATAGCTTTTACTCTTTATACGATTAAGTCTTTTCTCTTAATTTGACACACAATCGATAAAATTATCACACAAAATTTTCACACAGACTATATCACATATAATCAACATCAAAAATAATATTAAAATGTTTTTACGACTTCAAATTCGTGGTCCCAAAACCACTGTTTCGACTAGGGTCTAAACTGGGCTGTTACAGTAACGCACTTAGTGAGCGAGATTATAATAGCTTCAACTACGTATTGGCACTCAGTGTGCAAAATATCGAGTATTCAATAGTATTCCAAAAAGGTATGAGTTCGTTACGAATTTGTATAGGTATGTACATGTAAAGTATGTGATTCAAATGGAAGAAGTTATGAATTTGCAAATAAGCATATGATTAAGCATGAGGAAGGTTTGTTGTTATCATGAATTATATGTTAAATAGTTAAAATTGATGATTTGTGCATTATGATTTGTTGAACATATTTCGTACGAACTTACCAAGCTTTATAGCTTACTTTGTTTATTTTTCCCATGTTTTATAGTGAATTCAAAGCTAGCTCAGATTTGAGAATCGTCAGAGACATCATCACACTATCCAATCGTCACTTTGGTACTTTTGAACTTATGGTTTGGTCATATGGCATGTATAGGGACTTTGAGTCATGTTAGTTATATTTTGGTAATGACTTTGGCCAAATGAATTGGCTTTTAAATGCTTATATTTTGATTTGTATATATAGCCATGGGTGATGGCTTAATTTTGGTATAATTGGTGTGTTTGAATCATGTGTATATATATATGCTTATGTCTTGTGCTTATTAAGTTGGTTGTGGTGGTTAATGATAATAAGTACAATGGATGGTAAATTGATGATTTGAGGAATTGTAACATGCTTGTAAAATGGTACAAAATAATGTATGATTGGTAAAGGTTTAACTAGTTGGTTGGTGTATATGTTTTGGCATGTTTTGATTGAGAAAAACATGAGTTATAAGCATGTTAGTTATTAGTATAGGATATGGCATGAATTGGCCTTAATTGTGGCTAAATTGGATGTTTATTTATGCTTTGAATTGGTGCCATTTTGGTTGTGTAGGTATATACAAATTTTGATGGAAAATTGGCTTGGTAAATAGCCTATTTTTGTCCACACGGGCAGAGACACGGGTGTGTGTCTCAGCCGTGTGTGGCACACGATCATGTTGCACGACCGAGTGTCCCCTGGTGTTGAAATTGAAGTGAAGTTAGTATGCTCCACACGGCCTCACACGAGCGTGTGACTTGGCCGTGTTACATAATTCAGTTTACCCTACAGGTTTGACACGGCCTAGCACACGACCTGGCACACGGGTGTGTGTGGCTACTTCGAAGGGTACACGGGCTAGACACACGGGCGTGTGGTTGGTCGTGTGACCCAAGTCAGTAACCTCACTTGGTTGGACACGGGGTAGGACACGGGCTGGGACACGGCCATGTGCTACCATTTCGAATGTCCACACGGCCTGTGACACGGGCGTGTCTGGTGGCCGTGTGAGACACACGGCTTGGCCACACGGGCGTGTGTCCCTTATTTTGAGAAAAAAATTTCTAAGTGTGAAAAAGCTTCCCGAGTTATCAATTTAGTCCCGAACCACTTCCAATGCATGTTTTGGGCATCGTAGGCTAGTATTAGGGACATATTGATTGAAATTAATTGATGAATGATTGAATTGAGAAAATGTATGCTAAAAGTATGTATAAGTGTGTTGTAAGTCTGGTAATGCTCCGTAACCCTATTTTAGCGTTGAATACGGGTGAGGGGTGTTACATTTATTGGTATCAGAGCTACGGTTTAGTCGATTTTTGCACTAACGTAGCATATGTGAGAGTCTAGCTATACATGACATATATAAATTGTGATAGTGTGATCTCTTTCGACTTTGATGAGAATTATCTTAATTAGACAGATATGTTTTCCAACCGAGCTAGTTCTGATGATACTAAAAATAATAATCAAAGAATCTGAGTAAAAATGTGTCTATGATGAGTTGAAACTCATAAAGGTATGAATAAAAGTTCCTAATATTATGTTGATTATAAATGTTGTATTATATATGTGTATATATGCGAGTCAAATTTTGAGGCTTTACAATCTTCACCCCCTTACTGGTATAGTGTTATACAATGAAGTTCACAAGATTTAGATTAGATAAGCTCACAAGTGTGAAACAAAAGAGTTCAGTGGAGGAATAATTATTAACGCGGTTAGAGATGAGAAAGGGTTAGTAAGTAAAGATAGTTCCAGAAGAGATATCAGCTTGTTATGAAGATCATTTGGATTACGTGAGGATGCTGTTAAAGAAGAAGTTAGTCTTGACTAATCGACTCATTCAGGTATAATGTCTAAAGAATGTATTAACTGGAAATTCTTCTGAATTGATTTTCATTATTAATGGAATAATGTATGATTAGTGATAACTGTAATAGTCAGTGGAATCATGTTTGAATTGTAAAGATATCCGAGTGCAGTGGTTATAGTTGAGTAGATTATGACGAACTCTTCTGGGTATTCTATGTGTTCATTCATTCTCAGAGATATATGTAGCTGCTCATTTTTGGATGAGATTCTTGTCTTATGAGAATGCTAACTAACCATATTGTTAGATGAAAGCATTGTAGGTTTAGTTGGTTTACGATCGGCATTGCGTTATCTTTCTTTGGTATTCTATTCCATTACATTTGGTAGAAAATTTGATGGTAAAATCCATATGATGCTAGTATTCTGTTTCTACTGGTTGTTGCTCTGCTTATATATATGAAATTTTTATTGCTTCTGTCACAATTGATTCTAGTTCGTATGAATGGTGTTTTTATCTGGATTTTCTCTGGGATATCATCGAGATCTTTATCATCCAATATGGGTTGTATTCTTGAAAATTCAGTATAGCTTCACATCTTGGATTTCATTATCTCAGTTTTCTTATCATTCTTACTGTTTAATGTATCAGACATGGCTCATCTGTAAAGGATATTCAGTGATCAGAAATAATTATATTTATTATGGATATAATTTCTAGTCTAATCATGGGAGTATGGTGATACTGATCTCGGGTTTTTCTAGTTTTCATGAAAGGGGTTGACATCGGCAAAAGTATAGATGGTGGAAGTTCAAGCTCAAATTTGTATAATGGTTTTCTTTTCTCAGGTAAGTTTGATTAAGGTCAATGAGTTAAATCAGGATATTATAATTTGTTGAGTTGATGCAGTCTGTAAAGATTTTTGACTAGTATATTAAGGGAATTATGAAAGATTGTATATTTGAGTTGTTCTAACAACATGAAGAAGAGATTACTTTGAAATGTTATTATCTGATAGATAAGATCGATTCAGTTGCTTCAAATCTGAGAGGGTTAATTAGTTGAAGAATAATTTGAGTTATATGCATTTAAGTTTATCATCAGGTATGGAAATAATTTTGTGCATTCACAGGTAAATAGACTGACAGTTTGAATGAAGAATTCATGTTCTAGAAAACATGATACATAAATATATCTATTAATTTTTTTTAATTGAAAGACGTTATTATGAATTAAAGTTGTTCTGATTGATAAAGTTATAGCGCTTGTGAAGTTTGAAAGGTCTGATACTTGTTAACAAAGTTTTAAACAGTTGAAAACATTGTTAACCGAAACACTAGTTCTGGTTCAACTTGAATCGGGTAAAGAATCTGTGATTTTCAGTGATGCGTCATAGAATGGATTGGGATATGTTTTAGTACAAGAATGCAAAGTGGTAGTTTATGCTTCCAGACGGTTAAAGCCATATTAGAAGAATTATCTGACACATGACTCAGAGTTGGCTGCTATTGTGCTTGCGTTGAAAATTTGACTACATCATTTGTTCGAAGAAAAATGTCACATACTTACTGATCATGAGAGTTTAAAGTAACGACTGTTACAAAAAGATTTGAATCTGAGACAGCGTTGACGGCTTGAGCTATTGAAAGATGGTGAGTTAGTTATTGATTAACCTTTGGGAAGAACAAATATAGTTGGCGATGCTTGAGTGGAAAATTTTTGTTTACTTTGTGAACGATGGATACATGATTGACCTTGAAATGATGGCACAATTTTAGATGAGTTAAAAGCTAAACCGATGTTTTCATTGCAAATCTGATAAGCTCAGAAATGTGATAGTGAATTACAAGCGAAATGAGTCTATGTGTATAGACTTCTGATTCTAAATTACAGGTCAGACCTAATGACTGTTTTTATTATTATTCCGAGATAGAATTTGTGTATTGAAGAATCCAGAGCTTATACAGAAAATTTTTCAAGAGACTCACAGTGGTAGCTTGTCTATTCATCAGGGGAGTAATAAGATATACAGTGATTTAAGGTAGAAGCACTGGTGGTCGGGTATAAAAAGCTGTATTTCTGATTTTGTGTTCAGATATTTGATTTATCAACAAGTTAAAGTCGAATATCAAGTGCATTCAGGACTATTATAGCCAATGATGATATTGGAGTGGAAAATGAGATAGAGTTATGATAGATTTCGTATCGGGGTTACCCTAATTTCTAAAAAGAAAGATGCTATCTGAGTTGTTGTTGATCAGTTGACGAAATCTGCATATTTATTTCAGTACGTATAGATTTCTCACGTGGAAAAATTAATGAGTTATGTGCCTCTGAGATTGTCAGGTCGTACGGAGTGCCAATCATCATTATTTTGGATAGAGATCCAAGGTTTATATTGCGATTATGGAGAAAGTTACATGAAACTCTAAGTATGCGGTTGCATTTTAACACTGAAATTCATCTTCAGATCGATGATAAGTCTGAGAGAATGATTCAGATTATTGACGATATGCTTTGTTACTATGTTTAGAGTGCAAAGTTAACTGGGAAAATGTTTATTATTGGTCGAATTCACGTATAATAATAATTTTCAGGCGAGTATAAGATGGTAGTGTATGAAATTTTTTGTGGTTGTAAATGACGAACTCTGTTATATTAGGTGGAGCTCAATGAGAAAAGATATACGAGGTTGAAGTGATTCGTGAAAGTTAGAAGCATCTTCAGATTAACATAAAGGGTATGTAGATTTAAAACGTAAAGATATTAGATTTTAGATCGGCGACAGAGTGTTTCTGAGAGTACCGCTCTCGAAGAGGATACTTTGTTGTGGTCACAAAGAGAAGTTGACTTTGTAATTTATTGGGCTGTAATAGTTTATTGAGAGAGAGGGCCAGTGACATACCGACTTGAATTACCATAAAAGTTAGAACAGATTTATAATGTGTTTCAGTTATCTATGTTGCGATCAGACCATTTGTATATAATTTCTTCGACATATATTGAGATTTAGTCGACATGTCAGATAATGAAGAATTGATCAAAATTTTAACTTGAGAGGTTAAAGAGTTCTATTGAAGGTTTTGCGGTAAAGACACGGTATCAAAGAGGCTACATGGGGAAAATCGAGGAAACTATGAGAAAACAGTACCCTAACCTATTTACTGGTAAGATTTTCGGGGACAAAAATCCCTAAGGGGGGAGAGTTGTAACAGCCCATTTTTTGTCAAGTTGAAACAGTGGTTTCGGGACCACAAATATGAAGTCAAAATAATTATTTTATTATTATTTTAATGTCTACAGCACGATAATATGTTTGTGTGAAAATTTCGTTAAGAAATTTTATCGTTTGAATGCTTAATTCGGTAAAAAGGACTAAATCACATAAAGTGTAAAATTTACATTCTATTAGATAAAGGTGTCTAATAGCTATGAATTATTAAAGTGGAGGTCCTTATGTGGTAATTATACCATTGTTAAAGTTAGTGGACTAAGATGAACATGTATTAGGTGACTTTAATGTTTTATATCAAAGATTAAAAAGGTAAATTATGAAATAAATATAGTAAAATAAAGAAAACAAAAGAAAAGCATGCATAATCATCTTCTTCAGCCGAATATTGAAGGAGAAGAAGCCATTTTTTATTCTTTAAGGTTCGGCCAAACTTCTTTATGCATGTAAGTGTTTCCTTGCTCGGTTTTTAATGATTTCTATATTTTTGGCATCGTTGTAACTTAATCTAGCTAGCCCAAGGACTAAATTAAGAAATTGTTAACAGTCTAGGGTTTTGACATTGAAGAATGAGCATGTGTGGTGATGTTTAATGGTAGAAAATGCATGGTTGTTGTTAGAGAAACAACATTTGTAAAGTGATTTTTGTGAAAAATGTCAATTAGGGATTAAATTGTGAAATGTGATAAATTATGTGGTAAAAGTGTGAATAAATGATAAATATGAGCTGATATGTGCACTAGGAAAATCCGGCTAGCATGGGAAGATATTAAATTGCTTGAATTTTTTATTTTGTGAAATAAGGACTAAATTGTAAGAATATTGAAATGTTAGGGGCAAAAATGTAAATTTACCTTAAAGTGTGTTGTGGATTAAATTTAACAAAAATATGAATGAATAAGTTGAATTTGATTAATTATAGAACAAGAAAAGAGGAATTCAGACTTAGATCGGGGAAAAAGCAAAGTAATTGAATAGTCGGTCTGTCTCATCATTTCTGTATACGAGGTAAGTTCGTATGTAATAAGCATTGTTACAATTATGCTTTAAATGTTTTGATATTGCATAAATTGTGTATATGAGATTATAGTCATGTTTAACGACGATTCGGATATATATGGCACTTAGTGTGCGATTTGAGACAGCTTCGGCTATATATATATGGCACTTAGTGTGCGATTCAGAATAGCTTCAGCTATATATATGGCACTTGGTGTTCGAGACTGAGATAACTTCGGCAATGTAACACACTTAGTGAGCAAGATTATGATAGCTTCAGCTACGTATTAGCACTCAGTGTGCAAAATATCGAGTATTCGACAGTATTCCAAAAAGGTATGAGTTCGTTACGAATTTGTACAGGTATGTACATGTAAAGTATGAGATTCAAATAGAAGAAGTTATGAATTTTCATATAAGCATATGATTAAGCATGAGGAAGGTTTGTTGTTATCATGAATTGTAGCACCCCTTACCCGTATTCAACGCCGAAACAGGGCTCGAGGCATTACCGAACTTTCATCACAAACAATCAAACAAATTGAGTCATAAATTTTGCATCCAAATTAAAACCATTCATATTCAATCATAGAGTCCCTAATACGAGCCTACGAGGCCCAAAACATGCTTTAGAGGTTGTTCGGGACTAAACCGAGAACTTTAGAATTTTTTTTTACAAAACATAGAAAATTTTTGCTAACTGCAGGGCTCACACGCCCGTATGGTCCAAAGGACATGCCCGTGTGACCCTGGGACACGCTCGTGCTTCAGACCGTGTTCGATTTAGGGTGCTCTCTGGCTTGTGCCACACGGCTATGCCACACACCCGTGTGTTAGGCCGTGTAGCACACACGGCTGAGACACATGCCCGTGTCTCATCCCGTGTGCTCAATTCTAGAAATTCTGTTTCTCAAAATTAAGGTGCAGGGGACACACGACCGGAACACATGCCTGTCGGGTAGACTGTGTGTAGACACACACCCGTGTGTCTACCCGAGTGGACAAAAACAAGGCTGTTTACCAAGCCATTTTGCCACCCTCACTTGCACACATCAACACAACAACACATGCCACAATTTCAAGCATATAAGAGCAACCAAAAAACCACAACCAAGACAATATCATGTCATCCTCATGCCATTATTAATCATACTTAAACATCAACCTTTCCACATCAAACTATGCAAGTTTCCACATTCACAAATGACATTTATATAAATATCCTCATAACTAACATTAGCTAACTTCCAAGGCTATATATATACAAAATGAACCATGAACCATTATAAGCTAACACATATTGTAACAGCCCGATTTAGGGCCTAGTCAGAATAGTGGTTGCAAGACCACAAATCCGAAGTAGAAATACGTGTTTTATGATTTTTAAGAGGCTTACGATATGATTGCATGATTATGAGAAAATTTCATGAAGAAATTTTATTAACTAGTGAATAATTTGTCCATTAGGACTAGATTGCAAAAAGTAGAAAATAAGAGATTCTAGAAGATTTAAGTATGAAATAGAATTATAAAAATTACTAGAGGTCCTTATTTAGCAATTAGACCATTAAATGTTAAGATGAACAAAAATAGACATGGGAAGGAAAAATCTAAAGAAAGGGCCTTAAGGGCATTTTTGTCATTTGATTAATAAAAGAATTAAAAGGGAAAAAGAAGCCAAAATCATGTCCATCTTCTTCCTCCTTGGTCGAAAATCACAAGAGCACCATAGCTAGGGTTTCTTCAACTTCAAAGCTTGATAGTAGTGTATCCTAGTCCCGTTTTTAATATTCTTCGTATTTTTGAGATCCTCATAGCTTGGTTTAGCTATTTCTAGCTATATTTTGAGCTAGGTTTATGTTCAAAAATTTACCCACATATGACATGCATGTATTTTGATGTTTTATGGAAGAATATGAGAGTTTGATGTATGATAAACATCTTTTTCAAAGTAATTTTTATGAAAAATGCATAAAAGGACTAAATTGTAAAAGTTAAGAAAGTGGTCATTTATGGGTGAAATAGTGGAAATTAGAGGCTGTTTTAGTTAAGAAAAAGATTCAGCTAGGCTTAAAAGACAAGAAAGTTGAATAAAAATCATTTTACGAGCCTAGGTGCAAAAGTGTAATTATGTGAAAGTTTAGGGGCAAAATTGTAATTTTGCCAAAATATGATTCATGAGTCAATTTAGTCAATGTGAGTATTAAATAAGTGAAATTTTTATTATAGATCAAGAAACACGAAGCCCGGACCGAAACCAAGGAAAGAACAAGGTGTTGGACTAAATTGAACATCTACACACATTTTGAGTACCGAGGTAAGTTTGTATGAAATTAAAGCTATATAATGTTATTATGCCTTTAAATACTTTATTCTATGAGATATGTATATTAATTTCATGAAAATTGATCAATGATGTTTCATTGAGATTGAAATGAGATATACAATAAGTTGAAGTCCCGGTTGAAGATTCGGAATAACGGGGATACCTATGTCACGACATAAGATAAGGATGGTTCCATGTAAGACCATGTCTGGGACATGGCATCGGCACCGAATGTAAGTCTGTATAAGACCATATCTGGGATATGGCATCGGCACCGAATGTAGATCCCGTGTAAGACCACGTCTGGGACATGGCATCGACATCGAATAAGGAAGGTCCCGTATAAGACCATGTCTGGGACATGGCATCGGCACCAAATAAAGGAGGTCCTATATAAGACCATGTCTGGGACATGGCCTCGGCACCAAATGAAGGAGGTCCCGTATATGACCATGTCTGGGACATGGCCTCGGCACCAAAAGAAGATCTCGTGTAAGACCATGTCTGGGACATGGCATCGACATCGGGTTAA
The DNA here is from genome assembly GCA_025698515.1 of Gossypium sturtianum. NCBI lineage: Eukaryota > Viridiplantae > Streptophyta > Magnoliopsida > Malvales > Malvaceae > Gossypium > Gossypium sturtianum. Next base: position 65,931,916 of record CM046952.1, read on the forward strand.
GAGATCCCGTATAAGACCATATCTGGGATATGACATCGGCATCATAAGGTGATCCTATGTAAGACCATATCTGGGATATGGCATTGGCATCATAATACAAGCATGACGAGATTGAGTATCCTCCGATATTCCGAGTAATTCAACGGGCAAAAAAGGCTAAGTATGCAAGATTATTAAGAGATAAGTATGCAAAGATGACAAGAGCTAAGCTATACCAAAAGTTACATTTAAGTGAAAGATGATTATGATTTCAGTTGTGTTCATGATAGCATAAGTGCTAAATTATGTGATGAAGTGATACAGGTACCATGAGTAAATACGAGTTATGAAACCCTAATGTGATATGTGATAGGTAAGCTTGAGTATGAGTAAGTATGTCAAAGTATTTGAGAACTTGGATTGTTGTCATTCTATGAGAAAAATGAATTTTACCATGAGTATTTATGTTACTATTTTAATTCATGCAAACTTACTAAGCTATGAGCTTACCCCTCTCTTTTTCCTTTTCCTTGTAGTCTTGCCAAGCTAGCTCGGGGATCGTAGGACGTCGGAGCTCGGATCACACTATCAACTATTATTTTGGTATAGTAAAGTTGATTCATTTTGAGTATGGCATGTATAGGAACTTGGTCATTTTGTGCTATGTCATATTTGAAAGCCAAAGTGTTGGTTACTAATGTTATACACTCATATTGTAAATGGCTATAGAGAATTGGCCAATATTTATCAAATTCATGCCTTAATGATGATGAGTTTCATGCAATTGATAGTTTTAAAATGTGAAGTGTATGAATGATGATTAGAGACTCTTCTTAGGGTGTATTATTTCTATGTTATGTGTTGCTTGTGTTGGAATATATGTGTTTATGTTTCAAGGTGGCAATAGGCTTGGAAAATAGCCTTCTAATTGTCCACACGGCCAACCCCATGGGTGTGTTGACAGGCCGTGTGTCCCTTGCATCAAATTTGTGAGAATTTGATTCGCCACACGGGCCAGCACACAGGCGTGTGCACTTAAAGGATTGCGGACGTCATAAACAGAATGCAAGGGTTTTCTCACACGGGTGAGGACAAGGGCGTGTCTAGGCCGTGTGGAGGACACGGGCCACAGACACGGGCGTGTGTCTGGCCGTGTGAAAACCCCTGTAGGTTCGAAAAGAAAAATAAATTCCACACGGGCTAGGAACATGGGCGTGTGTGACCACACGGCCTGCCCACACGGGCGTGTTCCATTTCACACGGGCGTGTAGCCCTATTTAAAAAAAAAGATATTTCTAAGTGTGTAAAATTTTCTAGATTGGTTCCGAAACATTCCGATTGTATGTTTAGGGCCTCGTAGGCCCATGATAAGGAAGTTATGTATACAAATGAAAAGTTTTAAATTGAGACGAAATTTTTAAAGCCCAATGTCGTATGTTAAAGAAAATAAAGTACGGTAATGCCTCGTATCCGGTTCCGACATGGAATACGGGTAAGGGGTGTTACATTTAGTGGTATCAGAGCTACGGTTTAGTCGATTCCCGGACTAACGCAGCGTAAGCATGAGTCTAGCTATACATGCCATACGTATGAGAAATTGTATTATGATAGTGTGACAACTCCTGACGATTTACATTGTGTTTTCATATAGTAAATGGATCCCAAAAGAGCTGTGGCAGATGATGTAAAAAGTAACGCGCCAGCTCTCGCTGAAGGGACGGTGCCGAATGAAAAAGAGAATAGACCGGCTACTGTAAGCCAGAGAGGAGGATAAGAGGCTAGGGAAGCCTTTCTCCACATGATGAATGCGTGGTGTACGGAGTGCGTTCGTACGAATCTGAATGCGCAACCCCCTCCACCCCCGCCTATTCCTCAACCTACCCCAATAGCTCCCCAAGTGGTAGAAGTGATAAGAAGAGAAAAACCTCTGGTTGATAGAATTCGGAAACAAAGAGCCGAGGAATTTCGGGCTAGTAAAGATGACGATCCAGAAATAGCAGAATTTTGGCTTGAAATTTCTATCCGAGTATTTGATGAGTTATCTTGCACACCTGAAGAGTGCATGAAATGTGTAGTGTCTCTTCTGAGAGATTCTGCTTATCAATGGTGGAAAACCCTTGTGTCGGTTGTACCAAGGGAAAGGATAACATGGGAATTTTTTCAAGAAGAATTCCGGAAGAAGTACATTAGCCAAAGGTTTATCGACCAGAAAAGAAAGGAATTCCTTGAACTGAAACAAGGTAGAATGACAGTAACTGAGTATGAGCGTGAATTTGTAAGGCTCAGCAAGTATGCTCGGGAGTGTGTATCCTCCGAAGCCATCATGTGTAAGAGGTTCGAGGACAGATTAAATGAAGATATCAAATTGTTTGTTGGTGTCCTTGAGTTGAAAGAATTTGTTGTACTAATGGATCGGGCTTGTAAAGCCGAGGGTTTGGTGAAAGAGAAAAGAAAAGCTGAGATAGAGTCTCGTGACTCAAGAAAAAGACAATTGAACAAGTCGTTTCAATCTTCATCCAAGAAGTCAAGAGACTTCTCTACCCAATCACCTACTTCAGCCGAGTTTTCAAACAGAAGTAAGAGTAAATAGTACTCGGGGATTAAAACTCAGACTACCTCAGTTGCTAGTGTTGGGAACACTAGGCCTAATAGACTGAAATGTCCACAATGTGGCAGACGTCATCCTAGTGAGTGCTGAGCCCATGAAAGGGCCTGTTTTAAGTGTGGTTCCCAGGATCATTTTATTAGAGAATGCCCCGAGATGGCGGAAAAAGAGAAAATTCAGAGTACAAAGTCGGGAAGTACTACTAGAGGGAAACATCAGGGAAACCCTGGAAGTGGAACAAGTAGTAAGAGTACACCCAGAGAGCAGGCTGCAAGATCAGAGGGTAGAGCGCCTGCGAGAACTTATGCCATTCGCGCTCGTGAAGAGGCATCATCTCCTAATGTAATTACGGGCACATTTTCTCTCCATGATATTAATGTTATTTCTTTAATTGATTTGTGATCTACCAATTCATACATTTGCATGAAATTAATATCTAGTATGAGCATGCCCATAGACTCCACAGAGTTTGTGATAAAAGTGTCCAATCCTTTAGGCAAAAGTGTATTAGTTGATAAGGTATGCAAATATTGCCCATTCATGATTAGATGTCATTATTTTAAGGCTAATCTCATGTTATTGCCATTTGATTTCGATATAATTCTTGGTATGGACTGGTTAACCGCTCATGATGTGACAGTAAATTGTGGAAAGAAATACATTCAGCTGAGATGTGAAAACGGGAATACCCTTCGTGTTGAATTAGATGAACAGGACAGGCCGCCTGTAGTGTTGTAACACCCCCAGACCCGGCCCAGACGTTATGGCCGAATCTGGGAATGTCACATCAAAGACATAATCTCAAACAATTTTGCTAAGTTAAAATTTAAGGCCTAAAAGCCCAAAATCCTTGACACCTTGTTAAGTAGCGAAAAAATCCCATTTAATTATTCTAAGTATCCCGAAAACCATGTTTAAACATAAGAAATTACTTAGGTTTAATAATTAAGTAAACAGTTGAAACAAAAAAACTCAAAATCCAAAGTCAAAACGGAGTACAAGGCCTTATTGCATCTAATGAAAATAAAGCAATTAAAATCATGTCTTTTGAAACAAATAAATAAAACTTCTAAATGTCTTGTAGTGTGGCCATCTCTGAGTCCTCTCCCACGTCGAGCCGTTTACTGAGGGTCACCTGAAACATTTAATAGAAAGGGTGTGAGTTTCGAAACTCAGTGTGTACGACCCTTGGCAACCAAATCAACATACAAATATTACATTGGGCCTAAGCCCTATCAAAATCAGTGGTCTTGGGCCTTAGCCCACAATGACATCATATAACATCAGTATCACATGAATGCAATGCACCCATCCCAAATCCAACCCTACACACCATTTCCCTTCCAACCCTACACACCTGTGGGGATATAAATATCAACCCACCCATCCCTACACACCAAAGGTAGCACCAGCAGTGGCACTACTCAAACGTTGCAGCAAAGCTGCTATAATGGGCTTAAAGCCACCGGTGGATCCACGGTCGTCAAGCGACTATGCGATCCTCAAATCTTCCTCCGTATCATCAAAACCCACCCAAGTGCAACATATATTTCATGAATGCAACATACACATTCTCACACATTCAGCACTTAGGGGTATTTTAGTCATTTCACTACCCAAGGGTATTTCCGTAAATCTACTCTACAGGGGGTATTTAGTTAATTTTGTAAATCAAGGATATTTTGGTGATTCCACAAGTCAAGGGCATTCTGGTAATTTCATAATTTGGGGGTATTTTAGTAATTTTGCAAATCTATGGATATTTTGGTAATTTTCAAACTAAGGGTATTTTGGTAATTTTCAAATTAGGGGTATTTTAGTAATTTTACAAATCTAAGGGTATTTTGGTCCCTCTCGGGTTTTAGTTATGAACTTTGGCCCATTAACAAGTCCTTGTGGCTAAAGTGAATAGACATTATGCACCGTAGGATTCCGAGAGAGAGGAGGTGGGCCACTAGGGACCGCTTTAAGTACCAAGCTCTCCTAGATCCACTCCTAGACATGCATATGTCCATTGCCACACTCTAACCCAAATGACTTGTCCACGGACATGTTTAATTATTAGAATTAAGTTTTATGCAGTTTGTGTAACAACCCAAACCCGGCCCAAACATTACGACCGAATTTGATTTGTTACGGAGAAAAACCTTTTGAACACCATTTTAAAACCAATTTAAGTTTTGTTGAAAACTTCGTTTTAGTTATCTTGCCGAAACTATACTTAGATTTAATTTGGAAATTTAATTGAGTCCGGTTATTATACAAATTTCGAATGTGCCCGATGGCACGATAAAACATTTTCGTGTTATTTTAAGAAAACATGTGATTTTAATTCAATTTTAATAATATAGTTTAAACAAAGTATCCAACATATAAGAAATAACAAAAATAAAGTTTATGGAGGCCTTATTACAACCAAAATAAAAATAAAACAATACTAAAATAAAATAGCTAAGTTTAAGTTCAATTTATTCAAGTCCATTGCATGGCCACCTCGAGTCCAACCTGGCTCCTCAACCGCCATCTACGAGTCACCTGAAAAATGTTAAAGGAGAAGGTGAGTCACCAAGACTCGATATGTAACCCTTCCCCGTATGTAAACAATTTCATACACACGATATAATCAATCATCATGTACTAAGTCATGCACCCGTCCTAGCCAACCAAACGCCTTTGTCTACCCCATGTGGTACCAAACCACCGGTGACCGTAGTCACAATGTGTTACCAAAACACCGGTGGTGCCAAACTACCGGTGACATATAGTCACGATGTGTTACCAAAACACTTTGGTGTCCGTGGACACAAATCGGGTGATGGGGCCAACCCATCGTGTGATACCAAATCACCGCGCACGATCCCATATCTCAAGTGGGGCCAACCCACGGTGGTGTTAACCACGTGGACGAGTCGCTATGAGGTACCAAACCTCCGGAGTACCAAACCTCCGGTGACATATAGTCACGGTGTGTTACCAAAACATCGGTGCTCGTCAAAGACGAAATATCACCGCCCCTCCACTCATCAATCCCACATCAACATTTATATCACATAATTTATGCTACCATATACTTAATCACATGTACAGGTTTTATCATCAGCAATAATCAACGTGTACTAGACACACCATGCTTCCCAAAAGCATCTTAAAATATTTCATAGTCAACAAGGACTTACCTGTTCCTTGCTTATACCATTCATGGTATTAATCCCGAATCTACACAGATCCGGTTAGCACACACAACAGTTTAGTACATTTAATTAATTATAAGTGTGTATGTACACACCTGTCACCCTTGGATGCTCTAAATCCAAAAAGAAGGGTCGACCACCCTAGATCTACCGATCCCTATATTCGCCAAATACCTGTTTAGTACTATGGCCTAATCGGCCAACCAATTAATTTGAGAGGGTTCCTTGTGAACCCGAATCCTTACCTTCACACTTTTGGATACTAATCGCAATACTTGATTCCCGAATCTGCTCGTCAATCACCATTGATTAGTAAGTAAAACTAATAGCCTTCGGCTTTTAATCGAATTGTTATAATAAAGAAATTGATCTTACCACCACTTACCGAAATCGAATGCTAGAGATCAGGGCCTGAGTCGACTGCTTTCATTCCCTGAGCACCTAGAAGAATCGTTCACTACTCGATTAGAAGCCTTATAACCATTGCCGAAATCGGCACCTCCCCTTGTAAAAGAAATCGACAGAAAAAAGAAGGAGAAGGGGAGATAGATATTCGGCCATTACTTACCTTGATCCAAATCGATTAACAAAGGAGATGCAGGAAGATACTATGCTCAATATTCGGCCAACAGAGAGTTTAATAAGAGGAAAAGAAATCAGCAGTTCCAAGGGAGTGTATTCGGTCAAGGGGAGAAAGAAAATAATGGGAAAGAAAGGTGCCAGAAATTCCGGCTTGAAGGGGTTTGAGAGAACAAAGAAAATAAAAGAGCACAAAGGGAGAGGGGTTAGGGATTTTCGGCAACTAGCAAGAATGGAAAAAAAAACAAAACAAGGTGGTAGGGTGAGGTTTTTATAAGCATTCTACCCCCCTCCTTAAGCTTGCCGTCCACCCTTGGCAACAAGGAGTTCAAACTCCTAGCCAACTCCTAGTTTTTCTCTTGGCCATTCATTTGATTTAATTCAAACAATTTGAATTAATAAATAATAATCTCCTAATAATCCATATAATAACCTCATTTATCTCCCATTATCCTTGAAATTAAACAAATAAAAATCTCATTTTGCATGCTCATATTATCTCTTATTAATAATAATAAAAGAGTTTAAAGGGAGGAAGACTCTCCCACTTGTGCCGTCCCAACATAGTGCAAAAAAGAAAGGGAATTTTGTGACTTGAACCAAGGCTCTCCCCTATCCCTTGTGGCGTCACATGCTAGCTCTTAAGTGGGCTTACTTTGCCACTTATTCTAGGCTCATCTTATGTCCAAATTATCCCCATTTATTCTTTTAACCCCCACTTGTTAAGGCTCCCTACCTCAAAGCTTGAAAATAATATTTTTCCCACTACTCGAGCTTACTAAAAATCCATAATTAAGCCTTAACATTCCATAAATAATATCACAGCAGTTCATAATAAGAAAAACAGTTAAATTCCAAATAACCCCATTTTTGGGATGTTACAGTTCTACCCCCCTTAAAATAAATTTCGTCCTCGAAATTCCTTGATCAAAAGAGATGGGGGTATTGCTGCCGCATCACCTCCTCGGGCTCCCACGTAGCTTCTTCCACTCCGTGGTTCCGCCATATCACTTTCACTAAAGGCACTGCCTTCCTACGTAGAAACTTCACATCTCGGTCTACAATCTGAACCGGTTCTTCCTCAAAAGATAAATCCGAGTTCACCTCAATCTCTGCTGCTGGCACAACGTGCGAAGGATCTGACCGATACCGTCTCAGCATTGATACATGAAATACGTCATGAATCTGATTGATTCGCGGCACTCTAGCTGATAAGCTACCGGTCCTACTCGCTTCATCACTGTATATGGCCCGATGAACCTTGGGCTCAGCTTCCCTTTTCGTCCAAATCTCAACACCTTTTTCCAAGGCGACACTTTCAGAAAGACTTTGTCTCCTACAGCATACTCCATTTCCTTGCGTTTGAGATCAGCATAAGACCTCTGCCTATCTGATGCTTCTTTGAGACGAGACCGAATCACCTTGACTTTGTCTTGAGTCCTGTTACCACCTCGACCCGTAACTTGTCGTTCCCCAAACTCCGTCAACATGTAGGAGTACGGCATTTTCGTCCATATAGGGCCTCATATGGAGCCATTTGAATACTCGCTTGATAACTATTGTTATAAGCGAATTCCGCTAATGGTAGGTACTCCTCCCAACTACCACTAAAATCCAAGACACAACCTCTTAACATGTCTTCTAAAATCAGATCACCCTTCTCGATTGTCCGTCCGATTATGGATGGAAAGCCGTCTTCGAAATCTAACCGTGTACCCAAAGCTTGATGCAACGCTTTCCAAAACCTTGACGTGAATCGGGATCCCTATCCGAGATAATCGATCATCGGCACACCATGCAACCTCACTATTTCACCCACATACACCTTCGCTTAGCTTCGGAGTGAGTAATCCATTCTCACCGGCATGAAGTGAGCCGATTTAGTCGAAGCGATCCACAATTACCCAAATCGCATCCTTCTTGTTGGGCGTAAGGGTAGCCCACTAACGAAATCCATGGTGATCCTCTCCCATTTCCATTGAGGATCTTTATCGGTTGAAGTAGTCCCGATGGTAACCGGTGTTCACCTTAACTTGGCGGCACGCCGACACTTCCCTACGAACTCGCTTATCTCACGCTTCAACCCCGGCCACGTAATCAAGCTCCGCAAGTCTCCATACATTTTGTCGCCCCGGGATGCATAGCGTATGGGCTGCTATGTGCATCTTGGAGAATTTTCTGCCTTAATTCTGTATCCCTTGGCATACAAGCTCGTCCTTGAAAACAAAGCACTCCATCACTAGACAGACTGTACCCTTCCAAGCCACCATCCTGGACTTGTACCCTCTTAGCGCTCAAGCCTTCATCCACTAACTGCTTTTCCTTAATCTCCTCAATCCATGTTGGCTTTACTTGAAGTTCCGCCAAAAGACTCCCATCATCATATAGACTCAACCGAGCGAACATTGCTCTTAAGTCCGTCACAACCTTCCGGCTCAATGCGTCAGCTACCACATTAGCCTTACCCGGATGGTACTCGATTGAACAATCGTAATCCTTTAGTAGTTCAATCCACCGACGCTGTCTCAAATTCAGATCCTTTTGAGTCAGAAGATACCTCAAGCTTTTGTGATCCGTGTAGACTATCGATTTCTCCCCATACAAATAATGTCTCCATATCTTCAGAGCGAAGACGACTACCGCTAACTCCAAGTCGTGCGTTGGGTAGTTAACCTCATGCGGTCTTAACTGACGGGATGCATAGGCTACTACCTTCCCATCCTGCATCAACACACATCCCAAACCAAAGGTGAGATGCATCACAATAGACTGTGAATAACTTTCCGCTTGGTGTACCAAAACCGAGCTTCACAAAATTTTCCTTAGCTTATCAAAGCTTCCTTGCTGCTTCTCCGTCCATACAAATGGAACACCTTTCCTTAGTAACTTAGTTAACGGCGCTGCTATTAGAGAGAATCCTTCCACGAATCTCCGATAGTACCCTGCTAAACCCAGAAAACTTCGTATTTCAGCCACCGACCTAGGTGGTTTCCACTCCAATACTGCTTCAATCTTGCGAGGGTCTACTCTAATTCCTTCAGCTGATACTACATGCCCTAAGAAAGCCACTTCTCTCAGCCAAAATTCGCACTTACTGAATTTGGCATATAACTGCTTCTCCCTCAATACTTGCAGAACTATCCGTAAATGCTTGTCATGCTCCTCCTCTGTCTTTGAATAAACCAATATGTCGTCTATGAACACCACGACGAATTGGTCCAAGTACTGTTGAAATACCCTATTCATTAAGTCCATAAATGCCGCCGGTGCATTGGTCAACCCGAATGGCATCACCAAGAACTCGAAATGCCCATACCGAGTTCGGAATGCCGTCTTGTGAACGTCAGCCGCCTTTACCCTTAATTGATGATAACCTGACCTAAGGTCAATCTTTGAGAATACCGATGCACCTTTCAGTTGATCAAACAAGTCATCGATCCGAGGCAACGGGTATTTGTTCTTGATCGTTAGCTTGTTTAACTGTCGATAGTCGATGCACATCCGCATAGAACCGTCCTTCTTCTTGACAAACAACACAGGTGCTCCCCACGGAGATATACTTGGTCGAATAAACCCTCTATCCAAGAGCTCCTGAATTTGAGCCTTTAGCTCCACCAATTCCTTTGGTGCCATTCGGTATGGTGCTATAGACACAGGTGCCAATCCAGGTAGCAAGTCTATACCGAATTCGACTTCCCGATCTGGAGGCAGACCCGGAAGTTCTTCTGGGAACACATCAGCAAATTCCCCAACCGTTCGGACCTTTTCAACTACTAACCCCTTAGCTTCCAAAGCACAGATTTGAACCAAATACGCCTCACAACCCTTCCTGACCATCTTTTCAGCCTTTAAGGCAGACACCACATTGAACAGGTAATTCCTTCTATTACCAAACATAACCACTTCGTCCCCTTCAGCCCCCTTAAGGACCATGCGCTTTGCAACGCAATCCAACCTCGCTTGGTACTTAACCAACCAATCCATTCCAAGGATCAAATCGAACTCCCCAAACGGTAGTTCCATTAGATCAGCCACAAATACTACCCCTTGAAGTTCTAGGGGTACGCCTCTATAAAGTTTGTCTACTATTACAGAGTGACCTAAAGGGCTAACTACAGTCATCTCCCTAGAAGCAGTTTCAGAGTTTAGGTCCATAGTTCCTACCACACTACTAGCAATGTACGAGTGCGTCGAGCCCACATCAATCAATGCAACATAAGGAAAACCAAAAATTAGAAACGTACCGGTTATGACATCCGGTGCGTCACCTTCCTCGCGACACCTTGCTGCGTAAAACTAAGCCAGCCGCCTAGCCTCTGTGTGTTGCGAACCTCGCCTGAGTTCCACGACCTCGGTTAGGACCGTTGTTTCCTCTGCCATTACCACGACCCCTATGTGGTCCCACACTTCTATTCTCGAGTGCGATTACGCCTCCGGTGATTCTTAGCTAGTTTCTGGGGACAATCTCTGACACGATGCTCCAAAGACCCACACTCAAAACATCCTTTATCACCGGTCCAACAACCTCCCCAATGGGTCTTTCCACAGCGATCACACCGAAGTCGGCCTCTCGATCGCGAGTCGTGGGCCTTGCCGCTGATTGGGCCCACTCGTCCTAGCCTTTTTCTCGAGCACTACCGCTTGATCCAAATGACCCAAATCCTCTCTTACGATTATTCCTACTATAACTTTGCCTCACGGCCTCTTTGATCCCTTCTTGCTACCTTAGCCTTTTCCACTAGAGATGAGAACTCACGAACTCACTGTGGGCAATCGGTAACCTCGGATCATCTCGAGTCCGTCCTCAAAGCGGACACACGGCGCTCATGTTCGATGAGACACGATGCCTCTCGCATACCTACTCGGCCTTAAAAATTCCGCCTCATATTCCGACACGGACTTAGTTCCTTGCACTAATCCCGAAAAGCCTTTCTCTCTGCGTCGGTGTAGCCGGTACCCACATACTTCTTCCGATAGGTGGTTCGAAAATACTCCCAAGTCAAATCATCTGCTGTAGCCCCATCTCGAACCGTAAGCCACCACCACGATACGCTTCATCCTTTAGAAGCGACATCGCCCCTTTTAGCTTTTCCTCCTCGGTCAGGTCAAGGTCATCCATGATTCTTTCATTGACTCTAGCCGATGATTCTCACGCAGACTGGGTGCCACTCGACACACCTCGGAATACCTCCGCTCCGTTAGATCGGAGTCGCTCGGGGACGATTTCCGAGCTCCCACATTTCCACCAGCCCCACCACCATCTCCAAGACTCACAACACAACTTGCGATACCGCCTCCACCTGGTGCGATCCGGCTCCTCACTCTAAAAGTAGGAGGTGGTGGTGGCGATGGTACCTCATTTTCGAACCTTGTCCCGACTGACGGGTTCGCACACCGTCATCCTACCCCTACCACGCCCACGGCGCCCACGTCCTCTAGAACTCATTCTATCTACCGTGCTTTTAATCTGATTAAGAAAAATTTTATGCGTTAGCATTTGTTTCACTTTATTACTCGCGAAGAAATTTTATGGATAAGGTTTAATCAGAGATTCTTTCGAGCAAACAATGTTTCAGTCTTCTTTCCTAGTTCACACAAAGAAGTTCATGCATCCATTCCTTAATACTTTCCATACCTATTCGCTCATCGGACATTTTTGCCCATTTCTATCCCAGGGGTATTTTCGTCTTTTTCCTACAGGGGTATTTTCGTAATTTTCTAGAACCAAAATATTTTGCTGATGATTTTCAAAGCAAGGTTGTTGAATATTTGTAAAATAGTTGAAATTTTGGGCAAAACCATTGAATTAATATTTTATGGGTCAGGGGCATTTTGGTAATTTTACTCCTAAGGGTATTTCTGTAATTTTTCACAAGTCAAGTTTTTCGGGAAAAACATTGTAAAAGTAATGTGCTAGAATTTGAAAAAGTTGTTGCACAAGTTTTGAAAACATTAGGGTTTGTTGTTTCATTCTTTTTCGAAAAAACAAGGCTAATTCCTTTTTGGGTTTTAATCATTGCGCTTAGCCTACGAATCGAGCCCTCCTGGTCGGGGTGAACCAAAGCTACGCACTGTGCGTAATTCGAGTGAAGAGAAGGTGGGTCACGCGACCGCTTAAATACCAAGCTCTCACCGAACCTTTCTAGACATGCGCACGCAGGTTGCCACACCACCGAGCCCTCTCGAGTTAGGGTGAACCGAACTGCGCTACGCACTGTGGGATACTGCGAAGAGGAGGTGAGTCACGAGGATCGCTTAAATACCGTGCTCTTCCGGACCCAATCCTAGACATGCGTGCAGGGGTTACCACACCCTAGCTCACCGACTAAGTTATAGGTTGGTTTAGTTCCTTAAGTCTTATGCTTCGTTTGTGTTTGAGTAATCTAACCTTAGGGTCCAAGTCCTATAAGCCTATCTACGTTCCATGCTTCCTACCCTTCTACAGTAATATAATTCACCAAGAGGTTTAGATATACTTACCGGCGGATTGGTGCCGGAGACTCGGGCCATGCTGTTCAAAACCAAAAATCATTCCATAAGGCCTACCAAAACATTTTTGGGCCTTGGGCTCACACCGAGCTTTGAACTGGCTCGATATTAATTTTGTAACAACCCAAACCCGGCCCAAACATTACGACCGAATTTGATTTGTTACAGAGAAAAACCTTTTTGAACACCATTTTAAAACCAATTTAAGTTTTGTTGAAAACTTCTCGCTTTTGGTTATCTTCTTAAAACTATACTTAGATTTAATTTGGAAATTTAATTGAGTCCGGTTATTATACAAATTTTGAATGTGCCCGATGGCACGATAAAACATTTTCGTGTTATTTTAAGAAAACATGTGATTTTAATTCAATTTTAATAATATAGTTTAAACAAAGTATCCAACATATAAGAAATAACAAAAATAAAGTTTATGGAGGCCTTATTACAACCAAAATAAAAATAAAACAATACTAAAATAAAATAGCTAAGTTTAAGTTCAATTTATTCAAGTCCACTGCATGGCCACCTCGAGTCCAACCGGCTCCTCAACCGCCATCTACGAGTCACCTGAAAAATGTTAAAGGAGAAGGTGAGTCACCAAGACTCAGTATGTAACCCTTCCCCCGTATGTAAACAATTTCATACACAGCATATAATCAATCATCATGTACTAAGTCATGCACCCGTCCTAGCCAACCAAACGCCTTTGTCTACCCCATGTGGTACCAAACCACTGGTGACCGTAGTCACAATGTGTTACCAAAACACTGGTGGTGCCAAACCACTTTGGTGACATATAGTCACGATGTGTTACCAAAACACCGGTGTCCGTGGACACAAATCGGGTGATGGGGCCAACCCATCGTGTGATACCAAATCACCGCGATTTATCCCATATCTCAAGTGGGGCCAACCCACGGTGGTGTTAACCACGGGGGACGAGTCGCTATGAGGTACCAAACCTCGAGGTACCAAACCTCTGGTGACATATAGTCACAGTGTGTTACCAAAACACTGGTGCTCGTCGACCGCGAAATATCACCGCCCCTCCACTCATCAATCCCACATCAACATTTATATCACATAATTTATGCTACCATATACTTAATCACATGTACAGTTTTTATCATCAAGAATAATCAACGTACTACTAGACACACCATGCTTCCCAAAAGCATCTTAAAATATTTCATAGTCAACAAGGACTTACCTGGTTCCTTGCTTATACCATTCATGGTATTAATCCCGAATCTACACAGATCCTAAGTTAGCACACACAACATTTAGTACATTTAATTAATTATAAGTGTGTATGTACACACTGTCACCCTTGGATGCTCTAAATCCGAAAAGAAGGGTCGACCACCCTAGATCTACCGATCCCTATATTCGGCCAAATACCCAGTTAGTACTATGGCCTAATCGGCCAACCAATTAATTTGAGAGGGTTCCTTGTGAACCCAATCCTTACCTTCACACTTTTGGATACTAATCGCAATACTTGATTCCCGAATCGCTCACAATCACCATTGATTAGTAAGTAAAACTAATAGCCTTCGACTTTTAATCGAATTGTTATAATAAAGAAATTGATCTTACCACCACTTACCCGAAATCGAATGCTAGAGATCGGGGCACGAGTCGATCGCTTTCATTCCCCGAGCACCTAGAAGAATCGTTCACTACTCGATTAGAAGCCTTATAACCATTGCCGAAATCGGCACCTCCTTGTAAAAGAAATCGACAGAAAAAAAGAAGGAGAAGGGGAGATAGATATTCGGCCATTACTTACCTTGATCCAAATCGATTAACAAAGGAGATGCAGAAGATACTATGCTCAATATTCGCCAACAGAGAGTTTAATAAGAGGAAAAGAAATCAGCACTTCCAAGGAGTGTATTCGGTCAAGGGAGAAAGAAAATAATGGGAAAGAAAGGTGCCAAAATTTCGGCTTGAAGGGTTTGAGAGAACAAAGAAAATAAAAGAGCACAAAGGAGAGGGGTTAGGGATTTTCGGCAACTAGCAAGAATGGAAAAAAAAAACAAAACAAGGTGGTAGGGTGAGGTTTTTATAAGCATTCGGCCCCCCCTCCTTAAGCTTGCCGTCCACCCTTGGCAACAAGGAGTTCAAACTCCTAGCCAACTCCTAGTTTTTCTCTTGGCCATTCATTTGATTTAATTCAAACAATTTGAATTAATAAATAATAATCTCCTAATAATCCATATAATAACCTCATTTATCTCCCATTATCCTTGAAATTAAACAAATAAAAATCTCATTTTGCATGCTCATATTATCTCTTATTAATAATAATAAAAGAGTTTAAAGGGAGGAAGACTCTCCCACTTGTGCCGTCCCAACATAGTGCAAAAAAGAAAGGGAATTTTGTGACTCGAACCAAGGCTCTCCCCTATCCCTTGTGGCGTCACATGCTAGCTCTTAAGTGGGCTTACTTTGCCACTTATTCTAGGCTCATCTTATGTCCAAATTATCCCCATTTATTCTTATAACCCCCACTTGTTAAGGCTCCCTACCTCAAAGCTTGAAAATAATATTTTTCCCACTACTCGAGCTTACTAAAAATCCATAATTAAGCCTTAACATTCCATAAATAATATCACAGCAGTTCATAATAAGAAAAACAGTTAAATTCCAAATAACCCCATTTTTGGGATGTTACAGTTTGAGAGTTGTTCAAAACTAGGCCTAAAGTCCATTAAACCCTAGCATACTTGTCTACATCTTCATAAAGCCCATCAAGCCCATTTCACGTTCATATAACCCATTATACCCAATTCTCATTCATATGGCCCATTAGGCCCACATCTCATTCATATGGCCTATTAGTCCCAAGACAATTCCAGATCATGTAACATGTATGCCTAACTCAATTCATATAATCAAATCAATCAATTTCATCAAACTTAGACTCAGGGCCCACCGGGCCTATTTAGCCACTTTCGGCTTTTCGGCTTTCCGGCATTGCCGATATCATGTGTGTGTAGTGTTTGTACATACCTGGTTACTGCGACCAGCTATACTATCCTTGGTCTTGAACCTACAACCAACCAACCTTTAATCAATCACCCATACTTAAACAAAATATCTACCAAAAGACGAAACCTTACCGTAACCTTACCGTGTGACACCGGGTTCTAATAGCCCTTCCTTAGCTACTAATCAGGAGTATCCCCTAGATCTGCACTCACACACAAACCATCAAGATTCGAGTGACTCATAATCCACACAAGTCACCCCTGTAGATCAAACTCACATTTGGCCATTCACTTAAACCACAATCGAGTTGAGTACACTTAACCTTGCTAACGATCCTACCACGCTTGCGATCTTTGAACCTTATCCTTGTTATCACAGAGTTAATGACAGGACAGTTAGATACCCTTTCGGCTTTTAGCAAAACGTACAAAAGAGGTTAACCGAATACTTACCAAATCCCCTTTCGATCCTACGGCCTAGATAGCTATTAACTAGCTTCGGCTTTCAACACTTGACTGAGAGTAGGTAACAATTGATTTGTGATGGAGGAACAACCACCAAGATTCGGCACTATTAGGAATTTTGGCAAGAGAAAAGTTGGTGGTAATTTGGCTATAGAAGAGTTTGGCTATGAGAGAATTCAGCACAAAGGAATTCGACTTTAGGAGATTTCGGCAATAGGAGAGTTTGGCTATGGGAGGAACCGATTGA
The DNA here is from genome assembly GCA_025698515.1 of Gossypium sturtianum. NCBI lineage: Eukaryota > Viridiplantae > Streptophyta > Magnoliopsida > Malvales > Malvaceae > Gossypium > Gossypium sturtianum. Next base: position 65,948,467 of record CM046952.1, read on the forward strand.
GGGGAAGAAAAGAAAGAAAAAGAATGGAAAATTCGGCATTACCTAGGACCCCAGATTCGGCACACACACATTTATATAGCCTATAGCCAAAACTTAGCCACCCCTAAAGTCCAATTCGGCACCAATTCATCCACTGCTCATCTCCTAATTTTTTCTCCATGATATCTCCCTTATCCTTCTCCTAAATTCTCTCTACTGATCACTTCTCCTTAGAGTCCCTCAACACGCCACTTCCAGCCTTTTAGAAGCCTAAAATTAAATTCCAAAATAAAACTAAGCTAGCACTTGAACCTCAGTCCTCCCTACATGCATATGTCGCCACCTCTCTACACCCTAGTGACGTCACTTAGCCACTTCGCCACAGGCTTCTTTGTGCAATTTTCACTTATTTTTATTTAAAAGCCCACTACTCACAACCCTAATTCCTTAATTAATTAAATTAAGAATCCTCCACCACAAAACTCGAACCCATAGCTTCTCTAACACACCTACACACTCCAAATTCATTAAACCTTTAAAGCCGTCATGTCATTTGTCAATTTCTTGCTCACTTAAAAATTTTATGAAACCCAAAGCCCAATGGGCCCCAACTCTACTAGGCCCAAATTCAGGGCGTTACAATTCTACCCCCTTAAAGAAATTTCGTCCTCAAAAGTTCCAACTAACTATTAATCGTACCGCTCAAGTCACACCACTATGCTTTCGCTGCGCACTCTGGTTTTAATAGCACTAACACACTTTAACTCTAATTGAACCCTCTTACACCTCTTCTAGTGCTCATCGTTGCGTGCGTATTTCTGGATTAGAATTTTATGAAATTGGTTCATAGTTCCACTGTTTAAAGCACATGTCTTATGCAAGTAACAATTTAAAAGTTGTTTCGCGGTCGTAAATCCACAACAGGCTTAAGTTTCCTACGGGCTTTAGTCTCTAAAAACCTATTTTAAAGTAGCCCATATCTAGATATAGTTTCGTAATTTAAACAAAGGTAAACACAGAAAACTTACTTGGCTCGACGTCGAGGGCTCGGTGAACCACACTTAAAAAATCCTGAAAAACTTTTTAATCTACTTGTTTTAAAAACCAAAATCTAAGGCCCATTTCACAGCCCAAGCTTTGCAACTGGGCTCTGATACCACTAAATATAATACCCCCAGACCCGACCCAGACGTTATGGCTGAATTCGGGAATGTCACATCAAAGACACAATCTCAAACAATTTTGCTAAGTTAAAATTTAAGGCCTAAAAGCCCAAAATCCTTGACACCTTGTTAAGTAGCGATAAAAGCCCATTTAATTATTCTAAGTATCCCGAAAACCATGTTTAAACATAAGAAATTACTCAGGTTTAATAATTAAGTAAACAGTTGAAACAACAAAACTCAAAATCCAAAGTCAAAACGGAGTACAAGGCCTTATTACATCTAATGAAAATAAAGCAATTAAAATCATGTCTTTTGAAACAAATAAATAAAACTTCTAAATGTCTTGTAGTGTGGCCATCTCCGACTCCTCTCCCACGTCAAGCCGTTTACTGAGGATCACCTGAAACATTTAATAAAAAGGGTGTGAGTTTCGAAACTCAGTGTGTACGACCCTTGGCAACCAAATCAACATACAAATATTACATTGGGCCTAAGCCCTATCAAAATCAGTGGTCTTGGGCCTTAGCCCATAATGACCTCATATAACATCATTATCACATGAATGCAATGCACCCATCCCAAATCCAACCCTGCACACCATTTCCCTTCCAACCCTACACACCTGTGGGGATATAAATATCAACCCACCCATCCCTACACACCAAAGGTAGCACCAAAGAAGGGCACTACTCAAACGTTGCGAAGAAAGTCGCTATAATGGGCTTAAAGCCACCGATGGATCCACGGTCGTCAAGCGACTATGCGATCCTCAAATCTTCCTCTGTATCATCAAAACCCACCCAAGTGCAACATATATTTCATGAATGCAACATACACATTCTCACACATTCGGCACTTAAGGGTATTTTAGTCATTTCACTACCCAAGGGTATTTCCGTAAATCTACTCTACAGGGGTATTTAGTTAATTTTGTAAATCAGGGATATTTTGGTGATTCCACAAGTCAAGGGTATTCTGGTAATTTCATAATTTGGGGGTATTTTAGTAATTTTTCAAATCTAAGGATATTTTAGTAATTTTCAAACTAAGGGTATTTTGGTGATTTTCAAATCAGGGGTATTTTAGTAATTTTACAAATCTAAGGGTATTTTGGTCCCTCTCGGGTTTTAGTTATGAACTTTGGCCCATTAACAAGTCCTTGTGGCTAAAGTGAACAGACACTATGCACCGTAGGATTCGTGAGAAGAGGAGGTGGGCCACTAGGACCGCTTTAAGTACCAAGCTCTCCTAGATCCACTCCTAGACATGCATATGTCCGCTTGCCACACTCTAACCCAAATGACTTGTCCACGCATACATGTTTAATTATTAGAATTAAGTTTTATGCAGTTTGAGAGTTGTTCAGAACTAGGCCTAAAGTCCATTAAACCCTAGCATACTTGTCTACGTCTTTATAAAGCCCATCAAGCCCATTTCACGTTCATATAACCCATTATACCCAATTCTCATTCATATGGCCCATTAGGCCCAAATCTCATTCATATGGCCTATTAGGCCCAAAACAATTCCAGATCATGTAACATGCATGCCTAACTCAATTCATATAATCAAATCAATCAATTTCATCAAACTTAGCCTTAGGGCCCACCGGGCTCATTTAGCCACTTTCGGCTTTTCGGCTTTCTAGCATTGCCGATATCATGTGTGTGTAGTGTTTGTACACACTTGGTTACTGCGACGAGCTATACTATCCTTGGTCTTGAACCTATAACCAACCAACCTTCAATCAATCACCCTTACTTAAACAAAATATCTACCAAAAGCCGAAACCTTACCGTAACCTTACCGTGTGCCACCGGGTTCTAATAGCCTTTCCTTAGTTACTAATCAGGAGTATCCTTTAGATCTGCACTCACACACACACCATCAAGATTCGAGTGACTCATAATCCACACAAGTCACCCCTATAGATCAAACTCACATTCGGCCATTCACTTAAACCACAATCGAGTTGAGTACACTTACCCTTGCTAACGATCCTACCACGCTTGCGATCTTTGAACCTTATCCTTGTTATCACAGAGTTAACGACAAGACAGTTAGATAGCCTTTCGGCTTTTAGCAAAATGTACAAAAGAGGTTACTCAAATACTTACCAAATCCCCTGTCGATCATGCGGCCTAGATAGCTATTAACTAGCTTAGGCTTTCAACACTTGACTGAGAGTAGGTAACAATCGATTTGTGATGGAGGAACAACCACCAAGATTCGACACTATTAGGAATTTCGGCAAGAGAAAAGATTGTGGTATTTCAGTTATAGAAGAGTTTGGCTATGAGAGAATTCGGCACAAAGGAATTCGGATTTAGGAGATTTCGACAATAGGAGAGTTTGGCTATGGGAGGAACCGATTGAAGGGAAGAAAAGAAAGAAAAAGAATGGAAAATTTGGCATTACCTAGGACCCCAGATTTGGCACACACACATTTATATAGCCTATAGCCGAAACTTAGCCACCCCTAAAGTCCAATTCGGCACCACTTCATCCACTGCTCATCTCCTAATTTTTCTCCATGATATCTCCTTTATCCTTCTCCTAAATTCTCTCTACTGATCACTTCTCCTTAGAGTCCCTCAACACGCCACTTCCAGCCTTTCTAGAAGCCTAAAATTAAATTCCAAAATAAAACTAAGCTAGCACTCGAACCTCAGACCTCCCTGCATGCATATGTCACCACCTCTCTACACCCTAGTGACGTCACTTAGCCACTTCACCACAGGCTTCTTTGTGCCATTTTTCACTTATTTTTATTTAAAAGCCCACTACTCACAATCCTGATTCCTTAATTAATTAAATTAAGAATCCTCCACCACAAAACTCGAACCCAGAGCTTCTCCAACACACCTACACACTCCAAATTCATTAAACCTTTAAAGCCGTCATGTCATTTGTCATTTTCTTGCTCACTTAAAAATTTTATGAAACCCAAAGCCCAATGGGCCCCAACTCTACTAGGCCAAAATTTGAGGCGTTACATGTAACACCCCTTACCCGTATTCAATATCGGAACCGGGCACGAGGCGTTACCGTATTAAAATCCTTAAGATCGCCACTTAGGCTCAACATGACCACTCTCTTTGGCCATCACTACAACCTTAATCTCGACTTACGAGACCTCACTCAAACACTCGAGGGCTCTTGGGACCATATCGAAAACTCTTACGATCTTAAAATTTTTCTCTTTTCTATAGGGCTCACACACCCGTGTAAGATGATGCACGCCCGTGTGTAGACACACACGCCCATGCTCTCCAACCGTGGTGAACACTGACTTCACTTACATGGCCTAGAGTCTAGACACACGCCCGTGTGGCTAACTCGTGGCCAACACTGATTAACCCACACGCCCTTGGGACACGCCCGTGTGGCTAGTCCGTGGTCTATTCTGATTTAAAATACTAACATGCAGGGGACACACGGCCAAGTCACACGCCCATGGGCTGACCGTGTGTCACACATGGCCTAGACACACGCCCGTGTGTCTATCCACATGGACAAGAACAAAGTTATATGCCAAGTTCTTTTCACCCTTCTAGCATACACAACATGCACTCATTCAACACATCCATAATCAACTCATATGAAGGACAATCTCACATAGATAACTACATCTTTTCATATAATAAAGTGCCAACAACTATGGCATTATACAAAATAGATTATCCATCTAAAGACCAACACATCATAGCCATTTACAACAAAAATCACTAACTTGTCTAGCCTCTATACATGCCATAAACAAAACATTGAGTCTCATGTACCAGAGTGTGCTGATAGAGTGGGCGATCTTCCAATTGATCCTCGTATCTCGATTCAACACTTTTGCTCTATAAGACAAGGGAAAAGAAAGGGAGTAAGCTTTGAGCTTAGTAAGTTTACACATAAACAATTAAGCACCATAGTATAAGCTAAACAACAATTAGCATTATACTAACATATAATGTACAACTATGCTTACTCTTTCTATCCCTTACCACATTTCCAACACATCATGAGTCACTTACTCATAACCATTGACATGCACCCCTGCATTCAATATCACATTTACACGATATACAACATATCATTATTTCTCGATAATACATCCACACAGCTAATCCACACAGCAAATCCACACAGCTAATGTCTCGATGGTTCCGCACTTAGCCCACCACAATCAATAAATAAGGTAGTATCGCACTTAGCCTACAATAAAGGTAATCGTAGTGGTTTCGTACATAGCCCACTAGACAATATACCCAACGATAGCATCACACATAGCCAGCTCATCGTCATTATGCATTAAGATGGTATCGCACTTAGCCGATCTTTTAGCATTATCACTACACATTCACATATCTATTTACTCAATCATTCATCCATTCACAAAATCTATCACATTCATTCCACTTGAACCATATAGGTTCTCAATCATTCTCAACCATGCTATACACTAGCTAGCATTAACAAATTGTAAGTATGAATGCATTGTTTATACATAGACTTACCTCGATACTCAAAAGTATAGAAACATGCAATTTAGTCCACCACTTTGATCTTACCTAGATTTCGATCCGGGCTTTGTCTTTCTTGATCTATAATGATAATTCCACTCATCAATATACACATTGACTAAATTGACCCACATCTCATACTTTGGCAAAATTACCCATTTGCCCCTAAACTTTCTCCTATTTACGCTATTGCCCCAAGGCTCGTAAAGTGATTTTTATTCAACTTTCTAGCCTTTCATGCTTAGCCGAATCACTTACTCAGCTAAAGCAATAATCAATTCTCACTACATCACACATGTATGACCAAACTCAAGATTTTTATAAACTAGTCCCTACATGCATTTTCTATGGAAACTCATTTAGCAAAAGATGTTTCTACTACATCAAGCTTTTATAATCTTCCATAAAACATCAAACTACATGCGTGTCATACATGGCCACATTTTTGAACATCCATCATAGCTCATCAAATAGCTAAAAATAGCTTACTCATGCTACAAGGACTTCAAAAATACAAAGAATATCAAAAACGGGACTTAGATGCACTTACTAGCAAGCTTGAAAATTTTGAAGAACCCTAACAATGGCTCTCTCAATTTTCGGCAGCCTTGGAGAAGAAGATGAATGAATTTTGTCATCTTTTCTCCTATTTTAATCACTTAATTGTTAAATGACCAAAATGCCCTTTTTAATAAACTTTCTATTTTAACTCATCCATGCCCAATTTTGTCCAAAAATTAGAAATTAGGAAAATTGCTATTTAAGGACCTCTAATTAATATTCTAAAGCTATTTCACACAAATAGCTTCTAGAATCTCACATTTTGCAACTTTTGTAATTTAGTCCTTTTGGACAATTCAACCGCAATTTCACAAAATTGCTCCATAAAACTTTTACACTAGCATGCATACATAGCATAAACCTCAAAAACTCATTCATAAACCTTGGATTTGTGGTCTCGCACCACTATTCTAACTAGGCCCTAAATCAGGATGTTACAACTCTCCCCCATTTAGAGATTTGCACCCCCGAAAATCTTACCAGTAAAGAGGTTTGGATGTTGCTCTCTCATAGCTTCTTCCGTTTCCCACGTAGCCTCTTCCACACCGTGTTTCTGCCATAACACTTTTACTAGTGCTATTCTCTTATTTCTCAACTGTTTCACTTCTCGAGCCAAGACTTAATCGGCTCTTCATCATAAGACATATCCGGTCTTATCTCAATTTTTATCGAAGGAATCACATGTGAAGGATCAGAGCAATACCATCGCAACATCGACACATGGAACACATTATGAATCTTTTCCAACTCTACCGGTAAAGCCAACCGGTAAGCTACTGGCCCAACTCTGTCTGTAATCTCATACGGCCCTATGAATCTTGGACTCAATTTTCCTTTTCGCCCAAATCTCATAATCTTCTTCCATGGGGACACTTTCAAAAACACTTTGTCGCCCACTTCAAACTCAATTTCTTTTCTTTTCGATCCGCGTTTACTTCTGCCATCCAAGCAACTTTCGGACTATTACGGATTATTTTCACTTTCTCCTCAGTCTCTTTCACAAGATCGACTCCATGGATCCGTTTCTCATTAAGCTCGGTCCAATACAAAGGAGTCTGACACTTACGACCATACAAGGCCTCATACGGAGCCATCCGTATACTTGACTGATAACTGTTGTTGTAAGCAAATTTGACTAAAGGTAGATAGCTCTCCCAACTACCCTCGAATTCTAACACACAGCATCGAAGCATATCTTCAAGAACTTGAATCACTCTTTCAGACTGACCATCGGTTTACGGATGGAACACAGTACTGAAATTCAACTTTATTCCCAAAGCCTCTTGCAACCTCTTCCAAAGCCTCGAAGTGAACCTCGGATCCCTATCCGATATTATAGACACAAGTACACCATGTAACCTCACTATCTCTGCAACATACAATTCAGCTAACTTATCCAGTCAATAATCAACACGTACTGGAATAAAGTGAGCCGACTTCGTTAGTCTATCCACAACAATCCACACAACATCTCTCTTTTTCGGAGTCATCGGCAACCCCGTCACAAAATCCATGGTAACCCGATCCCACTTCCATTCGTGTACCAACACTGGTTGAAGCAATCCCGAAGGCTCTTGATGCTCAGCTTTCACTTGCTGACAAATCAGACACTTTGTCGCGAACTCTGAAATATCTCTTTTCATACCCGGCCACAAATAACACTTCTTCAAGTCATTGTACATTTTCGTACTGCCCGGATGTACTGACAAACATCCACTGTGGGCCTCATGCAAAACCTTTCGGATTAACTCCTCATCTCTTGGTACACAAATTCTGTCACGGTACAACAAACAACCATTCGAGCCCACTCGAAAATCGGAATCACTTTCTGATTCACACTTAGCTCTCTTAGCTAGCATCTCACTGTCATTTCTCTGAGCCTCACATATCTGTTGAACAAATAGTGGCTTAGCTCGCAACTCTGCCAAAATAGCACCATCATCAGACAATGCTAAACTCGTGCTCATAAATTTTAGAGCATACAAGGATTTCCTACTCAGGGCATCGTAACCACATTTGCCTTTCCTGGGTGGTAGTCAATGACTAACTCATAGTCTTTCAACAACTCAAGCCACTTTCTCTGTCACAAATTCAGATCCTTCTTATCCATCAAATATCTCAAATTCTTGTGATCCGTAAAGATTTGGCACTTCTCACCATAAGTAATGTCGCCAAATCTTTAACGTGAAAATAATCGCAGCCAACTCCAAATCATGAGTCAGATAATTCTTCTCGTGCGGTTTCAACTGTCTCGAGGCGTAAGCGACTACCTTACCCTCTTGCATCAACACGCAATCGAGACCATTAAACAACGCGTCCATCAGAAACCACGAAACTCTTTCCTCGATTCTCGTTGAACCAAAACCGACGCCTCGACCAACATTGTTTTCGCCTCTCGAAACTCGCTGACATGTCTCACCCATTCAAACTTGACATCTTTGTGTAATAGTTTCGTCATCGGGGTAGCAATCACAGAGAACCCATTTACGAAACGTCTGTAATATCCTGCTAATCCCAAGAAACTTCTGATTTCTGACACTTTCCTCGGCGGTTTCCAATCCACAACAGCCGATATCTTACTCAGGTCAACTCTAACACCATCACCCGACACAATGTGTCCTAGGAATTCGACCTCTCAGAGCCAAAACTCACTCTTGCTAAACTTAGCGTACAACTGCTTATCTCTTAAAGTTTACAAGACAATTCTCAAATGTTCTTCATGATTAGATCAATATGTTATCAATGAAGACAACTACAAACTTGTCCACATACGGTCTGAAAACACGGTTCATCAGATCCATAAAAATTGCCGATGCATTCGTCAAACCAAACGGCATAACCAAAAACTCATAATGGCCATACCTTGTCCGAAATGTAGTTTTCAACACATCCTGCTCTTTCACTCTCAACTGATAATAACTGCACTCGTGTCTATCTTGGAGAACACTTGTAGCTCCCTTCAGCTGATCAAAAGATTATCAATTCTTGGTAAAGGATACTTATTCTTAACCGTCACTTTGTTAAGTCGTCCTATAGTCTATACACAACCTCATAGACCCATCTTTCTTCTTCATAAACAATACCGGAGCACCCCACTACTGAGTAGCTCTTGTCTTGCAAAACCCTTATCTCATCAACTCTTGCAATCGAACCTTGAGCTCTTTTCAACTCTAAAGGTGCCATCCTATACTGAGCAATCGAAATAGGTGCCGTTCCCCAAACTAACTCAATCCCAAACTCAACCTCTCTCACCGGACGTAATTGGGTAACTCTTCCGAATACATCCGGATACTCACATACCACCGCACTCATTTCAAACTTTACTCCAACCTCTTGAGTATTAAACACAAAAGCAAGATAGGACTCACACCCTTTTCTCAAACATTTATCGACCACTAAGGAAGAAATCATCACCGGTAGACTATCCGATCCACCCGATTCAACCCGAACCACATCTCCACTTTCACATTTCAATTCAATAAACTTATTACCACAGTTCACTAAGACACTATGGGTAGTCAACCAATCCATGCCTAGGATTAAATCAAACTCATCAAACGACAACAACATCAGGTTTGCCGGAAAGCAATGACTCTCAATCATCAAAGGACAATTCTTACACACCTTGTCCACTAACACATGCTTACCTAACGGGTTTGACACCTTAACCACAAAGTCCGTAGACTCAACAGTCATACTCAAACTAGATGCCAATCTCATGCAAATATAAGAATCAGTAGACCCTGGATCTATTAAAGCAATAACAAGGGTGTCAAAGTGAGAAAAAGTACCCGTTATCACATCAGGGGAGGATGCCTCTTCACGAGCGCGAATGGCATACATCCTCGCAGGTGCCCGACCCTCCGGTCTCACAGCAGAGTCTCTAGATGCACCTCTACCACTATTCCCGCCTCTCGGGTTCTTTGGTGGTCTACCCCTTGCAGACACATCACTGGATCTCATCTCTAGCTTCTCTTCCTTATCATCCCTCTCGGGGCAATTTCAGATAAAATGGTCGGGGGAACCACACTTATAACAGTTTCGAGTGTTACCCCAACACTCTCCGGTGTTATATCTACCACAACTTGGACACTCCGATTTGTTCTTTGGATTGCCCACACTTTCCATCGAAGTGGCTTGGACTCTTGAACCCGAACGGGTATTGCCCAAGTCTCAATGCGAATAACCCACTGGTGCTGTCGTCCTAGGACTCACTTCCTTGGACCTTTTCGATTGGGCTTGATACGACTTGCCCATCAACCTCTTTCTAGCATCTCGGGCTTCACTCACAGCCCTTCTCTTTTTTGTACTCAACTCTTCGGCCTTACTTGCCCTTTCGACCAACACCACAAATTCTTTCAACTCCAAAATACCCACTAGGAGTTTGATGTCCTCATTCAGTCCGTCTTCAAACCTCTTACACAAAATGGTCTCTGTCGACACACATTCTTGAGCGTATTTGCTAAGCCTAAAAAAATCACGCTCATATTCCGCTACTGACATTCTTTCTTGCTTCAACTCAAAAAATTCCTTCCTTTTTCGATCAGTAAATCGTTGGCTTATATACTTATTCCGGAACTCTTCCAGAAAGAAGTCCCACGTCACCCGCTCTCTCGGGACTACTGACATCAACGTCTTCCACCAATGGTATGCCGAGTCTCTCAGTAAGGATACGACACTCTTCAAGCTCTCTTCAGGTGTGCAAGAGAGTTCCTCAAACACTCTCATCGAGTTCTCTAACTAGAACTCTGCCCTCTCGGTGGTCATCATCAACCTTAGCTCTAAACTCCTCGGCCGTGTTTTCTAATCTTATCTACCGGGGTTTCGATATCCTCACTACATCAATACCTTGAGGAGCCACGGAAATGGCCGAGGTATAGGGGAGGTGGAGGAGGTTGAGCATTAGGGTTCGCTTTCGGGCGTAATCCGAGTACCAATTACTCATCATCTGGAGAAAGGCTTCCCGTGCCCCTTCCCCTTGACCCCTAGCCTCGGGTCCACTCTGAATAGGCACGGTTCCTCTCATGCAGAGCCAGGTGCATTACTAGCTGCTTCATCAGCAGTCAATGGATCGGAATCCATATTCTATATAAAACAAAATTTAAAATCATCAGAAGCCACCACACCATCATTGTACACTTATGGCATGTATAGCTAGACTCTTACACCCGCTACGGTAGTCCTAGAACCGACTAAACCATAGCTCTGATACCACTAAATGTAACACCCCTTACCCGTATTCAACGCCGAAACCGGGCACGAGGCGTTACCGTATTAAAATCCTCAAGATCGCCACTTAGGCTCAACATGACCACTCTCTTTGGCCATCACAATAACCTCAATCTCGACTTACGAGACCTCACTCAAACACTCGAGGGCTCTTGGGATCATATCGAAAACTCTTACGATCTTAAAATTTTTCTCTTTTATACAGGGCTCACATGCCCGTGTAAGATGATGCACGCCCGTGTGTAGACACACACGCCCATGCTCTCCAACCTTGGTGAACACTGACTTCACTTACACGGCCTAGAGTTTAGACACACGCTCGTGTGGCTAACTCGTGGCCAACACTGATTAACCCACACGCCCTAGGTACACGCCCGTGTGGCTAGTCCGTGGTCTATTCTGATTTAAAATACTAACATGTAGGGGACACACGGCCAAGTCACACGCCCATGGGCTGACCGTGTGTCACACATGGCCTAGACACATGCCCGTGTGTCTATCCACATGGACAAGAACAAAGTTATATGCCAAGTTCTGTTCACCCTTCTAGCATACACAACATGCAATCATTTAACACATCCATAATCAACTCATATGAAGTACAATCTCACATAGATAACTACATCTTTTCATATAATAAAGAGCCAACAACTATGGCATTATACAAAATAGATTATCCATCTAAAGACCAACACATCATAGCCATTTACAACAAAAATCACTAACTTGTCTAGCCTCTATACATGCCATAAACAAAACATTGAGTCTCATGTACCAGAGTGTGCTGATAGAGTGGGCGATCTTCCAATTGATCCTCGTATCTCGATTCAACACTTTTGCTCTATAAGACAAGGGAAAAGAAAGGGAGTAAGCTTTGAGCTTAGTAAGTTTACACATAAACAATTAAGCACCATAGTATAAACTAAACAACAATTATCATTATACTAACATATAATGTACAACTATGCTTACTCTTTCTATCCCTTACCACATTTCCAACACATCATGAGTCACTTACTCATAACCATTGACATGCACCCCTGCATTCAATATCACATTTACACGATATACAACATATCATTATTTCTCGATAATACATCCACACAGCTAATCCACACAGCAAATCCACACAGCTAATGTCTCGGTGGTTCCGCACTTAGCCCACCACAATAAATAAATAAGGTAGTATCGCACTTAGCCTACCATAAAGGTAATCGTAGTGGTTTCGCACATAGCCCACTAGACAATATACCCAACGATAGCATCGCACATAGCCAGCTCATCGTCATTATGCATTAAGATGGTATCGCACTTAGCCGATCTTTTAGCATTATCACTACACATTCACATATCTATTTACTCAATCATTCATCCATTCACAAAATCTATCACATTCATTCCACTTGAACCACATAGGTTCTCAGTCATTCTCAACCATGCTATACACTAGCTAGCATTAACAAATTGTAAGTATGAATGCATTGTTTATACATAGACTTACCTCGATACTCAAAAGTATAGAAACGTGTAATTTAGTCCACCACTTTGCTCTTACCTCGATTTCGATCCGGGATTTGTCTTTCTTGATCTATAATGATAATTCAACTCATCAATATACACATTGACTAAATTGACACACATCTCATACTTTGACAAAATTACCCTTTTGCCCTTAAACTTTCTCCTATTTACGCTATTTCCCCAAGGCTCGTAAAGTGATTTTTATTTAACTTTCTAGCCTTTCATGCTTAGCCGAATCACTTACTCAACTAAAGAAATCATCAATTCTCACTACATCACACATGTATGACCAAACTCAAGATTTTTACAAACTAGTCCCTACATGCATTTTCTATGGAAACTCATTTAGCAAAAGCTGTTTCTACTACATCAAGCTTTCATAATCTTCCATAAAACATCAAAATACATGTATGTCATACATGGCCACATTTTTGAACATCCATCATAGCTCATCAAATAGCTAAAAATAGCTTACTCATGCTACAAGGACTTCAAAAATACAAAGAATATCAAAAAACGGGGCTTAGATGCACTTACTAGCAAGCTTAAAATTTTTGAAGAACCCTAACAATGGCTCTCTCAATTTTTGGCAGCCTTGGAGAAGAAGATGAATGAATTTTGTCATCTTTTCTCCTATTTTAATCACTTAATTGTTAAATGACCAAAAGCCCTTTTTGATAAACTTTCTATTTTAACTCATCCATGCCCAATTTTGTCCAAAAATTAGAAATTGGGAAAATTGCTATTTAAGGACCTCTAATTAATATTCTAAAGCTATTTCACACAAATTGCTTCTAGAATCTCACATTTTGCAACTTTTGCAATTTAGTCCTTTTGGACAATTCAACCGCAATTTCACAAAATTGCTTCATGAAACTTTCACACTAGCATGCATACATAGCATAAACCTCAAAAAACTCATTCATAATTATCAGATTTGTGGTCTCGCAACACTATTCTGACTAGGCCCTAAATCGGGATGTTACATTACAAGTGATCTCTCATATGTCTTCCTAGAAATATGTAAGAAAGGGATACGAAGAATATCTTACCTTTGTAATGAATGCTAAAGAAACTGAGTTAAGAATTGAATCGGTGCTGATAGTATGTGAGTACCTAGATGTATTTCTAGAAGAGTTGCCAGGGTTGCCTTCGGTGAGAGAAATTGAATTTGGCATTGAGTTAGCCCCTGGTACTGCACCTATATCGATTGCTCCGTATAGAATGGCTCCATCCGATTGAAAGAATTAAAGGCACAGTTGCAAGAGTTAACGGACAAAGTCTTTGCAAGACCAAGTTATTATCTGTGGGGAGCTCCAGTGCTATTTGTGAAAAAGAAAGATGGTTCCATGAGATTATGTATAGATTACCGGCAGCTTAATAAGGTAACCTGAACCGGTTTTAGTGCAACCTGAACCGGGAAAAGAATTTCTGATTTACAGCGATGTATCCTTGAATGGATTGGGCTGTGTGCTTATGCAAGAAGGCAAGGTGATAGCATATGCCTCTAGACAGTTAAAATCGCACGAGAAGAATTACCCGACACATGATTTAGAGTTGGCTGCCATCGTATTTGCATTAAAGATATGGAGACACCAATTGTATGGTGAAAAATGTTGGATATTCACCGATCATAAGAGCCTGAAGTACTTGATGACTCAGAAGGAATTTAATTTAAGGCAGCGAAGATGGTTAGAGTTGATACAGGATTATGAGCTAGTCATTGACTACCACCCGGGAAAGGTGAATGTAGTCGCCGATGCTTTGAGTAGAAAGTCTCTATTCGCCTTGAGGGCTATGAATACTCGAGTGATCTTGTCAGACGATGGTTCCATTTTAGCTGAGTTGAGGGCTAGACCGATGTTCCTTCAAGAGATTTATAAGGCTCAGAAAGATAGCAGCGACTTGCAAGCCAAAAGAGTTCAGTGTAAGTCGGGTGTTGAGTCTGACTTTCAAATTAATTCTGATGGATGGTTGATGTACAGAAACAGAGACTATGTACTGAGGAATGATGAGCTTATTCAAAAGATCTTACATGAGGCACATAACAGATGTCTATCTGTACATCCGGGTAGCACAAAAATTTATAACGATTTAAGGAAGTGGTATTGGTGGCCTAGTATGAAGAAAGACATCTCAAAGTTTGTGTCGAAATGCTTAATTTGTCAGCAAGTGAAAGCTGAACACCAAGTACCTTCGGGTTTACTTCAGCCTATCATGGTTCCCGAGTGGAAATGGGACCGTGTTACCATGGATTTTGTGACGGGTTTGCCGTTGACACCGAGCAAGAAAGATGCTATATGGGCTATAGTGGATAGACTTACGAAGTCAGCCCACTTTATACTGGTACGTGTTGACTATTCACTTGATAAGTTGGCAGACTCGTATGTCTCTGAGATTGTAAGGCTTCATGGAGTGCCTTCATCGATTATATCAGACAGAGATCCAAGATTCACATCCCAATTTTGGAAAAAGTTGCAAGAAGCTTTGGCCACAAAGCTGAGTTTTAGTATGGATTTTCACCCACAAACCGACGAACAGTCGGAGAGATTAATACAGATACTTGAGGATATGCTTCGGTGCTATGTTCTTGAGTTTCAAGGCAGCTGGGAAAAATACCTGCCGTTGGTAGAGTTTTCCTATAATAACAGTTTTCAGTCAAGCTTGAAAATGGCGCCTTATGAGGCTTTGTATGGGCGTAAGTGTCGAACGCCTTTATATTGGACTAAACTCAAGGAAAATTAGATTCACGGGGTCGATCTAGTTAGAGAAACTGAAGAGAAAGTAAAAGTGATTCGAGATTGCTTAAAACTTGCTTCTGATAGACAAAAATCCTACTCAAATTTGAGACGAAAAGAAATCGAGTTTCAAGTCGGTGATAAAGTATTTTTGAAAGTGTCACCATGGAAGAAAGTTCTTAGATTTGGCCGAAAAGGCAAATTGAGTCTGCGTTTTATCAGACCATATGAAATCACCTAAAGAATATAACCAGTAGCCTATCGTTTGGCTTTACCATCTGAGTTAGAAAAGATACATGATGTGTTTCACGTATCCATGTTGCGACGTTACCGATCAGATCCTTCGCATGTGATTACATCGACAGAGGTTGAAATTCAACCCGACATGACTTATGGCGAGGAACCGATTAAGATTCTAGCACGGGAAGTTAGGCAACTAAGGAATAAAAGTATAGCTCTCGTGAAAGTATTATGACAAAGACATGTTGTAGAAGAGGCTACATGGGAACCCGAGGAGGCTATGAGGAACCAGTACCCAAACCTTTTTACCGGTAAGATTTTCGGGGACGAAAATCCCTAAGGGGGGAGAATTGTAATAGCCCGATTTAGGGCCTAGTAGGAATAGTGGTTGTGAGACTACAAATCCGAAGTAGAAATATGTGTTTTATGATTTTTAAGAGGCTTATGATATGATTGCATGATTATGAGAAAATTTCATGAAGAATTTTTATTAATTAGTGAATAATTTGTCCATTAGGACTAGATTGCAAAAAGTAGAAAATAAGAGATTCTAGAAGATTTAAGTATGAAATAGAATTATAAAAATTACTAGAGGTCCTTATTTAGCAATTATACCATTAAATGTTAAGATGGAAAAAAATGGACGTGGGAAGGAAAAATCTAAAGAAAGGGCCTTAAGGGCATTTTTGTCATTTGGTTAATAAAAGAATTAAAAGGGCAAAAGAAGCCAAAATCATGTCCATCTTCTTCCTCCTTGGCCGAAAATCACAAGAGCACCATAGCTAGGGTTTCTTCAACTTCCAAGCTTGAAAGTAAGTGCATCCTAGTCCCGTTTTTAATATTTTTCATATTTTTGATATCCTCGTAGCTCGGTTTAGCTATTTCTAGCTATATTTTGAGCTAGGGTTTATGTTAAAAAAAGTACCCATGTATGACATGCATGTATTTTGATGTTTTATGGAAGAATATGAGAGTTTGATGTATGATAAACATCTTTTTTTTAAGTAATTTTCATGAAAAATGCATAAAAGGACTAAATTGTAAAAGTTAAGAAAGTGGTCATACATGGGTGAAATAGTGAAAATTAAAGGCTATTGTAGTTAAGAAAAAGATTCAGCTAGGCTTAAAATATAAGAAATTTGAATAAAAATCATTTTAAGAGCCTAGGGGCAAAAGTGTAATTATGTGAAAGTTTAGGGGCAAAATTGTAATTTTGCCAAAATATGATTCATGAGTCAATTTAGTCAATGTGAGTATTAAATAATTGAAATTGTTATTATAGATCAAGAAACACGAAGCCCAGACCGAAACCGAGGCAAGAACAAGGTGTTGGACTAAATTGAACATCTACACACATTTTGAGTACCGAGGTAAGTTTGTATGAAATTAAAGCTATATAATGTTATTATGCCTTTAAATACTTTATTCTATGAGATATGTATATTAATTTCATGAAAATTGATCAATGATGTTTCATTGAGATTGAAATGAGATTTACAATAAGTTGAAGTCTCGGTTGAAGATTCAGAATAACGGGGATACCTATGTCACGACATAAGATAAGGATGGTTCTGTGTAAGACCATGTCTGGGACATGGCATCGGCATCGAATGTAGGTTCGTATAAGACCATATCTGGGATATGGCATCGGCACCGAATGTAGATCCCGTGTAAGACCACGTCTGGGACATGGCATCAGTATCGAATAAGGAAGGTCCCGTATAAGACCATGTCTGGGACATGGCATCGGCACCAAATGAAGGAGGTCCCGTATATGACCATGTCTGGGACATGGCCTCGGCACCAAAAGAAGATCTCGTGTAAGACTATGTCTGGGACATGGCATCAACATCGGGTTAAGAGATCCCGTATAAGACCATATATGGGATATGGCATTGGCATCATAAGGTGATCCCATGTAAAACCATATCTGGGATATGACATTGGCATCATAATACAAGCATGAAGAGATTGAGTATCCTCCGATACTCTGAGTAATTCAACGGGCAAAAAGGGCTAAGTATGCAAGATGATTAAGAGAGAAGTATGCAAAGATGGCAAGAGCTAAGCTATACCAAAAGTTACATTTAAGTGAAAGATGATTATGATTTCAGTTATGTTCACGATAGCATAAGTGCTAAATTATGTGATGAAGTGATACAGGTACCATGAGTAAATACGAGTTATGAAACCCTAATGTGATATGTGATGGGTAAGCTTGATTATGAGTAAGTATGTCAAAGTATTTGTGTAACACCCCAAACCCGGCCCAAACACCACGATCGGATCTGGTATGTCACTTTGGAAGAATTTATATAACTACGCGAACTTCAGAAAAACTTTTAAGTTCCTTTTTGAAAACTCCAGATCAATAGTTCGTTTGAAAGCCCAATAATCATTTAAGGAAAATTTTTCGTTAGCCCAATTCTTGTGTTTAGGTGACGTTTGAAAACCCATGTTGCTACGTTAGACTAATCCATAAGTTTGTCGTAAAAAAAATCCATTTGTAAAGTCATTAATTGAGTTGTGAGAAAAACTTTTAATTGCATTTTTTTTAAAAACGTCTTATCGATCATTTTGTACTCAAAATGTCTAAAGTTTAAATCGAAATTAAACCAAATTAAAAGTGGCCTTATTACATAACAAAATCCCGAAATTTTAAAGGAAAGTAAATTTCTATTAAATAAAACCGTGCATGGCCACCTCGTAGTCCCCTTCGGCCCAAATCCCCTGCACTATGTATCACCTGCAAAAGTGTTAAGCAGAAAGGGTGAGTCAAATGACTCAGTGTGCAATTGCCAAGCACCATCACTGGGCCCAAGCCCATTTATATACCATTTGGGCCTTAGCCCCCTTGCATAATCACATTGGGCGAAGCCCTCTCAAAATCGGATTGGGCCTTAGCCCTATGACATAGTATAGCAGATAGCATATGCAAAATGATGCAAAACCCAACCCAGCCTAAGTTTCCATCCGCTACACACCACCCGTTCCTGCCAATCACACCAGTGGGGATTTCTACAATCGACCCTCACCGCTACACACCATCAATGGCAGTCATGCTGTAGTTAGCTGCTCATCGTCATAGTAGTGACAGAGTCACCAGATTATGTGGCGTGGCCACCAGATATTGTGACATAGTCACCATATACACTTCCCCTTCCAATTAATAGCATATGCCCATTCCCATGCAACATAAAATCATGATGTATGAATGCAATAGATATCGACATATATCAGATGTTCAGAGTGTACATATTGTAAATCCTGGATTATGGCTTATGCATTAATACTAAATTAGATGAAGTAGCATGCTTATGAATATTCTGAATGTGTTCTATGAATTTTTGTGAACCTTAGTGTATAGTTAAATACCTTAGAAATTATTGGATTTTTAAGTTTAAAAGGGGAGCTAAGCTTGATAAGGCCTTAAGGAAATTTGTAAGGGAAATATGACACGAGAAATGGGCTTGTCTAAGTGGCTTGGAGGCGCCACTTAAAGGCCAGGAAAGTGACGCCATATGCAGTGCAAGGAGGTCTTGAGTTCGAGCCACAAGGAAAGCAATAAGGGGATTTTTAATTTTGCGGCAACAAGGGAAGTAATGGACGGCATGGGGAGTCTATGGGAGGAGTTTAAGATGATGTGTTATTCTTTCAAATAATTTCGGCTAAGGTGGAAGATAAATGATGGATTAATTTTATTAATTTGAATAAGGTGATAATTGAGAAATAAAGTTATTAGAATAGGGAAGAGTTGGCCGAATAGGGGTCTCTAGGTAGAGTAATTTCGGCAAAAAAGGGAAAAGGGTGGCTGTTTTTCATTCTTTCTTTTCTCTTTTTTCTCTGCCAAATTCTCTAGTGAACCTTCTCTTCTCTTTTATTTTGCCAAAGCTGAAAACTCAAGCAAAGTCTAGCCGATTTCTTCACCTTTCTTCTCTCCTTTTTTCTCTCAATCTTCCAAAAGCCGAAAGCAAGTTCCTTCTAGGCCATAGCCGAATACTCAAAGTAGTCCTAGCCGAATATCTCTGTGAGTTTTGGTAAGGGGTGCCGTCGCCTACAACATTAAGGGTAAGGATTCAATTGTTGTCATATTATTATTTATTTTCTTTTAGCCGAAACATAGGTATCTAATCCCAATAATACTCTATGGCCGAAACTTTGAAGGGTCTTTTCGAGATTTGGTAGTTGTCGACTCCAATAGAAGATTATTCGGTATTTTGTTAGATCGAAGGTAAGCAAATAAGATCTTAGGCCGAAGGCCATTTTATTATGTTTTAATGTTAGATTAGATCTAACATGTGGCCATAGGAATCTCGACATCATTAAAGAAGCAAGGATCAATTTCAGGATTGGAATCGCAAGTGCTAGCCGATTGCAAGAGGGATTATCTCGGAGTTTCGGGATTTGACTAGTGATCAAATCGGCAGCAAGGGGACTAAGATCTAGAACATTAAATCGGGATTCTTCGGGATCTCAGTGGATGCGATCAGTATATCAGGTGTGTACCCCACACTAAACCTTATTAGATTACGGCTTAAATTAGTTATGTGTGTTTATAATAATATGAATGTGGCCAAAGGTACCATGCAATGGTACAAAGTACTCAGGTACGTTTACCCACTCCTACTATGAGTATAATATGATCTGTTATGGCACACATGTGAAACTATAAGAATGTGAATAAAGAATATGGCATGATATTGCATGTTTTGTATGGCGTGGGCACATGGGTTATATGGAAAGGGGAAGTGATTGGTGGTTATATACCCCAATGTATGAATGTGGTGGCTTCGGTCACAATATTCGAATGTGGTGACTTGGTCACGTTATCTCGAGTGTGGTGTCCCATGACACAAAATAATTATCCGTGGCTATGCCACGAATATTATAAGAGGCGATGAGCACGTCGATCGCAGCGATCGCCTTCGATGATGTGTAGCGGATGGAGGGTTGACTTAGTAGTCCCCACGGTGTGCGAAAGTTGGTACGGGTGATGTGTAGCGGATGGTAACTAGGTTTGGGTTCGGGTTTGCAGCATTTTATTATTTAAATTATATGCATATGTATGAACTGATATGCCTAAACTATTGGGATTTAGTGTTGGTTACACATTGAGTCTGTTTGACTCACCCGTTGGGGAATATTTTTCAGTGACACTCGGTGATGGACCGGGTCGGCAGGAGCTTAGTGGTGGCCATGCTCAAAGACAAAGATTATTTTCAATTTGGACTCTTCATTTTCTTATAAGTATCTTGGATTTATTTGGGTTTTGCTTCGATGTAATAAGGCCACTAGTATGCATGCATTTTAATTATTTTATTATGATACAATTTTTATCAATCTAAAGTTTAAGCAACTCTTCTTAAAAATAAATGTAAGTGTTTAGACACCTAAACACAAACGATTTCTGAATTAAAGATTAACCCCAAAACAACTCGGTATTTTTATAAAACCACCCCAAATTTGCCAAGTAATAAACATGAAATTAAAACGTTTTACTCGAGGAATATACGAGTCCCTAGTGCAGGCTCGTGGGCGGGTTTGGGGTGTTTCGATTTAGTATCGAGCCAGTTCAAAACTCGGCTCTAGGGTTTTGGGCTCCAAAATATTTTCTAAAAATGGGCTTTTAAATGATAACAGTCTGTTAGCTCGGCCTTGGCACTGCGTCTCCGCCCCAAGTCCGCTGTAAGTACCTAAACCATTGTGTGATCTACATGTGGGCTTTATGGGCTTTATAGGGCGTAGACTAGTTTAAATAGACTCTGATGGACTATAGGCTTAGTTTAAACCACTTCTTAAACTTTCATAAGACTTAATTTCACTAAACAAACCCGTTAACGAGCCACAAGACTAGGGTGTGGTAACCATCGTACGCATGTCTAGGATTGGATCCTGAAGAGCTTGGTATTTAAGCAGCCCTAGTGACTCACCTCCTCTTCACTGGAATCCTACCTCAGTGCGTAGTGACTATTCACCTTAGTCGAGTTAGGGTGTGGCAATAGGCGCACGCATGCCTAGGAGTGGATTCGAGGAGAGCTTGGTATTTAAGCGATCCTAGCGACTCACCTCCTCTTCACTGGAATCCTACAGTGCGTGGTGACTATTCACCCTAGTTATGAGGACTCGTTGATGGGCTAAACCCTATAATTAAAACCCGAAAGGGACCAGCCACCCTAGTTTGGAAATTTTTTTTACCGAAATACCCTTATTTCATAAAATCACCAAGGAACCCTGAATTGGAAAATTTATGAAATTACCCCTGATTTACAAATTTTTAAATTAACCCCGATTTATTACCAAAATACCCTCAGAGGTGAAATGACGAAAATACCCCTGGGATAGGAATAGGACGAAAATGTTTGAATGATGAATGTGTGTTGAATGAATGTGCTCCTTTAAATTAGGATAGAAGACTTGAAACTTTGATCGATCGAAAGAACTACATCTAAACTTCTTTCATAAAATTCTTCGCAGATAATCAGTGGAACAAAATACTAATGCATAAAAATTTCTTAATCAGATTAAAGCGCGATCGTAGACATGAGTTGTAGGGGACGTGGTCGTAATGTGCGAGGACGTGGTAGAGGCAGAATGACCGTATCGGAACCCGTTAGGTCTGGACAAGGGTCCGAAAATGAGGTACCACTACCCCCACCACCAGCTGTTGGTGTTGAGCAGCAAGATCAGACGGGGGAGGATGCAGTATCGCAGGCAATGCTGCGAGTTCTTGAGATGGTGGCTGGAGCAGGTGGAGGTGTGGGGGCTCAAAAATCCGTACCCGAGCGACTCCGAGCCAATGGAGCTGAGGTGTTTAGTGGTGTATCTGGTGTGGCACCCAGTACGGCTGAGTATTGGTTAGAGGCGACAGAGCGAATCATGGATGAGCTCGATTTAACCGCTGAGAAGAAACTGAAAGGAATGGTGTTGCTACTTCGCGATGAGGCATATCAATGCTGGCTCACAGTCCGGGATGGTGCCACAGCTGAGGATCTTACTTGGGAATATGTTAAGGCGGCGTATTAGAAGAAGTATGTTGGTACCAGTTATATTGATGCGCAGAGGAAAGCATTTCTGGGGCTGGTTCAAGGGAACAAATTCGTGGCGGAGTCTGGTTGAATTCTTAAATCGAGAGTCGGTATGCTCGAGGGATAGTGGCTACAGAGCATGAACGGTGTGTCCGGTTTGAGGACGGACTTAGGGATGACCTAAGGTTGTTGATAGTTCCGCAGCAGGAGCGGGAATTTGTCGTATTAGTGGAGAAGGCTAAAGTGGCCGAAGGAGTTAAGGACTCTGTAAGGCAGAACCCTGATCGGAATAGGCAAAAGAGAGGATTCGGATCGTCCGGGTCATCTGGGAATGCGCAGAAGAGGCCTAGAGTTGATGGGCTGCGAGGTCAGCAAGTTGTGACAGGAGGGCAGTATCGTACTTGTGATCAGTGTGGGAAGAGGCACCTAGGAGAGTGTTGGAAGAAGATAGGGGGATGCTTCAAGTGTGGGTCCAAGGACCACATGATTAAGGACTGTCCTATAAAAATAGACGGGGGTCGACCAACAGGTCAAGGTTCTAATCAGGCTGGAAGAGGGGGACAACAGCCTCAGCGGGGTCGTGGTCCGAATAACAGAGGTAATGGTGCTGGAAGAGGACGTGGGACCCCGGGCCAAGGTGTTGGCAATGCCGAGGCAAGACAGCCGGGTCTAGTGTATGCAGTTCACCGGAGGGAGGACGAAGACGCACCGGACGTCATAACCGGTACGTTCCTTATAGTGAACAAGCCTTATTTTGCTTTGATTGATGTGGGCTCGACCCATTCCTATGTTGCATGTAGTGTAGTTGAAACACTAGGCATAGACTCTGAACTATCTGATAGGGAGATGACTGTAGTAAGCCCATTAGGCCAAACTGTAGTGGTGAATAAGATCTTTCGGAGCGTACCCTTAGAAATTCAGGGAGTGATATTTTCTGCCGACTTAATGGAACTTCCCTTCGGAGAATTCGATCTTATACTTGGCATGGACTGGCTAGTAGAACACCGAGCTATATTGGATTGTGCAGCTAAACGAATGGAGTTAAAGACGCCGGAGGATGAGGTGATAATTATGATAGGAGAAAGAAGAAACTACTTGTCTAACGTAGTCTCTGCCTTAAAGCCTGATAAAATG
Organism: Gossypium sturtianum; assembly: GCA_025698515.1. Taxonomy (NCBI): domain Eukaryota; kingdom Viridiplantae; phylum Streptophyta; class Magnoliopsida; order Malvales; family Malvaceae; genus Gossypium; species Gossypium sturtianum. The sequence goes on from CM046952.1 coordinate 65,972,574, forward strand.
GTTCGGAAAGGGTGCAAGGCATTTCTGACTTTTGTTAGGGCGTTGGCTGCCAAAGAAGGGGGAGTTAGTGGAGTTAGAACAGTAAAGGAGTTTGTGGATGTCTTTCCGGAGGAGTTACCTGGAATACCCCCGGACAGGGAGGTGGAGTTTGGAATTAACTTGCTGCCTGGAACGGCGCCAGTATCTATCACTCCGTATAGAATGGAATCGAAGGAGTTGGTTGAGCTCAAGGCTCAAATCCAAGAGTTGCTTGATCGTGGGTTCATTCGACCCAGTGTGTCTCCATGGGGAGCACCGGTCTTGTTTGTGAAGAAGAAAGATGGGACTATACGTATGTGCATAGATTATCGTCAGTTGAATAAGCTGACCATCAAGAACAAGTACCCTTTGCCAAGGATAGACGACTTGTTCGATCAAGCGGAAGAGGCAGCGGTATTCTCAAAGATAGACCTAAGGTCCGGATATCATCGACTTAAGGTGAAGGAAGCGGATATCCATAAGACGGCTTTTCGACAAGATACGGGCATTATGAGTTCGTAGTGATGCCATTTGGTTTGACGAACGCCCGACCGCGTTCATGGATATGATGAACTGGGTTTTCAACCCTACTTGGATCGGTTCGTCGTTGTGTTCATCGACGATATCCTAGTATACTCCAAGTCCGAGGAAGAACATGACGAGCATCTCCGGAAAGTGTTGCAAGTGTTAAGGGAGAAGAAGCTATATGCCAAATTCAGCAAGTGCGAGTTTTGGCTTAAGGAGGTTGCATTCTTAGGGCATGTGGTGTCTGTAGAAGGAATAAGGGTGGACCCTAAGAAGATTGAGGCAAGATTAGATTGGAAACCACCTAAGTGCGTGGTGAGATTCAAGTTTCTTGGGATTGGTAGGCTACTACAGAAGGTTTGTGGAAGGATTTTCTTCAATAGTCGCACCGTTGACAAAGTTGTTGAGAAAAGAGGTACCTTTCGTTTGGACAGATAGGCAACAGGAGAGCTTTGAGAAGCTTAAGAGAGTTTTGACCAAGCTCGGTTTTGATTCAAAGAGGCGGGAAGGACTTTGTGGTGTCTTGTGATGCTTCTCACACACAGATTAGGATATGTTCTAATGCGAGGATGGGAAGGTTGTAGCTTATGCATCTCGACAAACCGAGGCCACATGAGGTTAACTACCCGACGCATGACTTGGAACCGGTGGCGGTGGTCTTTGCTCTTAAGGTGTGGAGGCGCTACCTTTAGGGAGAAAAGTCGGTGATCTACACGAACCACAAGAGTCTTAAGTATCTGTTGACTCGTAGGAGCCGAACTTGAGACAATGAAGGTGGGTGGAATTACCGAAGGATTATGATTGTTCCATAGAGTATCATCCGGCAAGGTGAATGTAGTGGCGGATGCCTTAAGTCGAGAAAGTGGTGTCGGATCGAGGGCAATGTTTGCACATCCGAGCTTGTATGACGATGGAAGTCTGGCCGGCGAGTTGCAAGTTAAGCCGTCATGGTGAATGAGGTAAAGGAAAGTCGGTTAGTGGATGAGGACTTAAGTGCTAAGTTGCGAGCAAGTGCAGAGTGGAGAGTTGGAAGATTATGGTATTAATAACGAAGGAGTGTTGTGTTTTAAGGGTAAGGTGCAGTATGCCGAGGAACAAGGAGTTAAGGCGAGAGATTCTTCAAGAATCGCATGGTAGCCCCTATGCTATGCATCCCGGAGGTACTAAATTGTACGAGGATCTAAGGGAGCAGTTTTGGTGGCACAGTGCGAAGAAAGAAGTTCTGAGAATTTGTCGGCAAGTGCTTAACGTGTCGACAAGTTAAGGCCGAACACCAAGTTCCGTCGATTGCTTCAACCGATAATGATTCCGCGATGGAAGTGGGAGAGAATTACCATGGACTTCGTTAGTGGGTTTCCCACGCCTACTAAGAAAGACTCGGTATGGGTGATAGTGGACCGATTGACCAACTCCGCGCACTTCATTCCTGGTGAAGAGTTGATTATTCTTTGCGAAGTTAGCAAAGTTATATGTGGCAGAAATTGTGAGGTTGCATTGAGTGCCACTATCAATTATTTCAGATAGGGATCCAAGGTTTACGTCTCGGTTTTGGAAGGCTCTACATCAGGCTTTGGGCACTAAATTAGATTTCACTACGGCTTTTCATCCACAGTCGGACGGGCAGTTTGAACGAGTAATCCAAGTGTTGGAAGATATGCTGAGAGGCTGTGTGATAGACTTTAGAGGAAGTTGGGAAGAATATTTACCGTTAGCAGAATTTGCATACAACAATAGCTATCAAGCCAGTATTCGGATGGCACCGTATGAAGCGCTGTATGGATGAAAGTGTCGCACTCCTACGTGTTGGACGGAATTGGGGGAACGACGAGTTTTGGGTCCAGAGATTGTGGCAGAATCTGAAGAGAGAGTTGAGATAATTCGCGCACGGTTGAAGGAAGCATCTGACAGGCAGAAGTTGTACGCAGATCATAAGAGGAAAGAAATAGAATTTGATGTGGGAGATCAAGTGTTTCTTAAGGTATCGCATTGGAAGAAGGTGATGAGATTTGGTCGCAAAGGGAAGTTAAGTCCAAGGTTTATAGGACCATATCTGGTATTGAAGCGAGTTGGACCAGTGGCATACCAGTTAGAGTTGCCTTCGGAATTGAAGCAGATACACAACGTATTCCATGTGTCCATGCTACGTCGTTATCGTTCGGATCCATCTCATGTAGTTCCGGTTGAAGAGGTGGAATTAAGGCCAGATTTGTCCTATGAGGAAGAGCCGATTCAGATCTTGGAACGAGATGTGAAAGTGTTGCGGAGGAAGTTAGTTCCTTTGGTCAAAGTGTTATGGCGTAATCACGGATCGGAAAAAGCTTCGTGGGAGCCAGAAGAAGCAATGCGACAGCAATACCCTCACTTATTTTAGCCAGGTAATTTCGAGGTCAAAATTATTTTAAGGGGGTAGAACTATAATATCCTGGATTATGGCTTATGCATTAATACTAAATTAGATGAAGTAGCATGCTTATGAATATTCTGAATGTGTTCTATGAATTTTTGTGAACCTTAGTGTATAGTTAAATGCCTTAGAAATTATTGGATTTTTAAGTTTAAAAGGGCTAAGCTTGATAAGGCCTTAAGGAAATTTGTAAGGGAAATATGACACGAAAATGGGCTTGTCTAAGTGGCTTGGAGCGCCACTTAAAGGCCGAGAAAGTGACGCCATATGCAAAGTGCAAGGAGGTCTTGAGTTCGAGCCACAAGGAAAGCAATAAGGGAATTTTTATTTTTGCGGCAACAAGGGAAGTAATGGACGGCATGGGAGTCTATGGGAGGAGTTTAAGATGAGGTGTTATTCTTTCAAATAATTTCGGCTAAGGTGGAAGATAAATGATGGATTAATTTTATTAATTTGAATAAGGTGATAATTGAGAAATAAAGTTATCAGAATAGGGAAGAGTTGGCCGAATAGGGGTCTCTAGGTAGAGTAATTTCGGTAAAAAGGGGAAAAGGGTGGCTATTTTTCATTCTTTCTTTTCTCTTTTTCCTCTGCCGACTCTAGTGAACCTCCTCTTCTCTTTTATTTTGCCAAAGCTGAAAACTCAAGCAAAGTCTAGCCGATTTCTTCACCTTTCTTCTCTTCTTTTTTCTCTCAATCTTTCAAAAGCCGAAAGCAATTTCCTTCTAGGCCATAGCCGAATACTCAAAGTAGTCCTAGCTGAATATCTCTGTGAGTTTTGGTAAGAGGTACCGTCGCCTACAACATTAAGGGTAAGGATTCAATTATTTTCATATTATTATTTCTTTTCTTTTAGCTGAAACATAGGTATCTAATCCCAATAATACTCTATAGCCAAAACTTTGAAGGGTCTTTTCAGGATTTGGTAGTTGTCGACTACAATAGAAGATTATTCGGGATTTTGTTAGATCGAAGGTAAGCAAATAAGATCTTAGGCCGAAGGCCATTTTATTATGTTTTAATGTTAGATTAGATCTAACATGTGGCCATAGGAATCTCGACATCATTAAAGAAGCAAGGATCAATTTCAGGATTGGAATCGCAAGTGCTAGCCGATTGCAAGAGGGATTATCTCGGAGTTTTGGGATTTGATTAGTGATCAAATCGGCAGCAAGGGGACTAAGATCTAGAACATCAAATCGGGATTCTTCGGGATCTCAGTGGAAGCGATAAGTATATCAGGTGTGTACCCCACACTAAACCTTATTAGATTACAGCTTAAATTAGTTATGTGTGTTTATAATAATATGAATGTGGCCAAAGGTACCATGCAATGGTACAAAGTACTCAGGTACTTTTACCCACTCCTACTATGAATATAATATGATCTGTTATGGCACACATGTGAAACTATAAGAATTTGAATAAAGAATATGGCATGATATTGCATGTTTTGTATGGCGTAGGCATATGGGTTATATGGAAAGGGGAAGTGATTGGTGGTTATATACCCCAATGTATGAATGTGGTGGCTTCGGTCACAATATCTGAATGTGGTGACTTCGGTCACGTTATCTGAGTGTGGTGTCTCATGACACAAAATAATTATCTGGTGGCTATGCCACGAATATTATAAGGGCGATGAGCACGTCGACTGCAGCGACTGCCTTCGATGATGTGTAGCGGATGGAGGGTTGACTTAGCAGTCCCCACGGTGTGCAGGTTGGTACGGGTGATGTGTAGCGGATGGTAACTAGGTTTAGCAGACACCTAAACACAAACGATTTCCAAATTAAAGATTAACCCCAAAACAACTCGGTATTTTTATAAAACCACCCTAAATTTTCCAAGTAATAAACATGAAATTAAAACGTTTTACTCGAGGAACATACCAGATCCGGTCTGGGCTCGTGGGCCGGGTTTGGGGGTGTTTCACATATAATCATGTCGGCATAATCGCATATATAACATAGTCAAAAATCACTAACCTGATGTCTTGATTCTATCCTCCAAGGGTAAAAGTGGCATATGCCGAAGTTTCGGCATTTAACAAAGCATATACATGTTTAAATAAAACGACAGGAGAAGGTGTGAGAATTACACACCTGAATATGAGGAGAACTAAGCTCTCGATACTATCGACACTCTCAGAAGACGGAACAACCGCAATCTGTCTATTCAGATCCGAGGCCGGCCCACAACCCAGTGGAAAGTCTCGTACTGCCGATATCGCACGTTTTTTGAACTTAGGGGTAGGGACTACGAGTCCAACCCCCTCCTTCCCTTGACTGGCATTTGAATCCATGACAGATCTTGATCAGAGAACCAGGTTAAAGCAATGAAAAGAATGAAAGGATAGATACTCATAACGAAGAAGTTCCTTACCTAGATAAACAGAAACCGAACTCCAACTGATTAGTCTAAGAATCCGATTGAGTCCCAAGATCCCCTTGAGAACAGGCCACACGTCAACGAGATGCTAGAATCACAACCTTCTACAATCGGCCAGTGCCCCAAAGTGCAAGTCAGAACTCCGGTTTAATCAGACCAAGAGAATAAGGAAGATGAATGAAAAGAAAGAAAGAGAAGAAGCTCCTTATCGAATCAACAGATTAACGAGTGGAGAGTCTAAAATTAGCTACTAGCAAAACTGATAGGAAGGGTACCTACACTTGACACAAAGAGGGATTTCGACTTCCACAGGAATATGAAATAAAGAAGAGAAAGAAGAAGATAAAAAGAGATCTACGTCCCTACTAAGTCACTTACAGATTCGGCTTTGAAGGAGAACAACTGGCAAATGGAATAGGGAGATTCGGCTCACAAGACACAAGTGTGAGATGAAATGAAAAGGGGGATGGGAGCTCAGAGAATTCAGGCAAAAGGGATGTAAGCTTAAGATGTGAACTAAATGAGAGGAAAAGAGAAAAGAATAGAAAGGGAAAGAGTGCCCAAAAGGTTTCGGCTTTACCAAATAAAAGAATGAACCCAAGGTAGTCTGAGGAGTTTTCGGCAAACAGAGAAAAAGAATTGAAAAGAAGAGGAACACCAAATGCCGAAAAAAAAAAATCTCACCACACCAAAATTTGCTAAACACACCCCCAAATTTCAGCACCTAAACCCCCCACCAAAACCGAATGCCTTCACCAACCAAGGGACTCCACTTTGACCGAATTTCCTCCCCCAACACATCCCAAAATTCGGTAAACACTCTCCCCCCACCACCATCTCCTTGATTGCCTCCTACATTCACTCTTGTTCACTCATTTGAATTAGTTTGAATGATTCAAACTCCACCTTTCTCTCATGGCCACCCCTTCAAAATATTTGACCTGTTCAACACTTCACCTAGAAGTGTCCATACCGACATCCGCCACCTCCCATCCTGACGCCAAAAAGAATTTCAAAAAAACAAGCTATACGACTCGAACCTGCTCCCTCAATGCTCCCCTGTGGCGTCACTTACCTGCACCCCAAGTGGCGTCTCCTTGCCACTTTACCACCCATTCCTTGTGTCAACAAACACAACAATAATACTTAAAGCCTGCCCTAGCTAGCTCTCCCCTGCAGTTCCCAAAATTGAAATTTCCACAAGGCTTCAGCTTAACCCCGAGCCTTCCCGGGGCCCCTAAACATAACAAATTACCAGATAGAGCATACCAAACACACAAAAACATAATTGCAGAACCCCAATTTCCCGGATGTTACAGTTCTACCCCCCTTAAAGAAATTTCGGCCTCAAAATTACCTGATCAGAAGAGATGAGGGTATTGCTGACGCATAACATCCTCTGGCTCCCATGTGGCCTCTTATGAACCGTGGTTCCGCCACAAAACTTTGACCAAAGGGACTGATTTTCTTCTTAGCACCTTAACGTCTCGGTCCAAGATCTGCACTGGTTCTTCTTCGAAAGGCAGGTCTGATCTTACCTCAATTTCCTCCACCGGCACAATGTGAGACGGATCCGAACGATAGCGCCTCAACATCGAGACATGGAACACATCATGTATCTGTTTCAATTCTGAAGGCAACTCAAGCTGATACGCCACTGGTCCCACACGTTTCAATACTCGATAAGCCCCGATAAACCTGGGACTTAGCTTGCCCTTCCGTCTAAACCTTAAAACTTTCTTCCAAGGCGAAACTTTCAAAAACACCTGATCCCCCACTGCAAATTCTATATCCTTACGCTTCAGATCAGCATAGGATTTCTGCCTGTCGAAAGCCTCCTTCAACCGAGTTCGAATCAACTTAACTTTCTCTTCTGTCTCCGAAACTAATTCCGGACCCAACACCCGATGCTCACCCAACTCTGTCCAGCAAGTACGAGTACGACACCTTCGCCCATAGAACGCTTCATAGGGCGCCATCTGGATACTAGACTGGTAGCTATTATTGTATACGAATTCTGCCAACGGTAGGAATTCCTCCCAACTACCCCTGAAGTCAATAGCACAGCCTCTCAACATATCTTCCAAGATTTGAATTACCCTCTCAGACTGACCATCAGACTGTGGGTGAAAAGCTATGCTGAAGTCTAGTCTTGTACCCAATGCTTGATGCAGCGCCTTCCAAAAACGCGACATAAACGTAGGGTCTCTATCCGATATGATCGACACTGGTACCCCATGCAACCTCACAATCTCCGCCACATACAGCTTAGCCAGCTTCTGCAGAGAATTATCGACATGAACAGGTATGAAATGGGCAGACTTTTTCAACCGATCAACAATCACCCACACTGAATCTTTCTTAGTAGGCGTAAGAGGTAGCCCACTAACAAAGTCCATCATTATCCTCTCCCATTTCCACTGTGGAATCTTCACCGGCTGCAATAACCCCGAAGGCAGCTGATGTTCTGCTTTCACCTGCTGACACATCAAGCATTTACCCACGAACTCGGTAATTTCTCGCTTCAATCCAGGCCACCAGAACTGCTCACGCAAATCTCGATACATCTTATTCCCACCAGGATGCATAGCGTAAGGACTACTATGCGCCTCCTGAAGAATCATCTGCCTCAACTCAACATCTTTTGGCACGCAGACCCTTTTACGGAAACACAATACCCCATTACTGTTTAAACTGTAATCCTCTACCCCACTATTCTGTACTTACAGAAGTCGAGCACTCAAGACATCATCTGATAACTGCTTCTCCTTAATCTAACTTATCTACGTCACCTTCACTTGGAGTTCAGCTAACAAACTTCCATCATCATACAAACTGAGATGAGCAAGCATTGCCCTCAACTCCAATATCACTTTCTGACTTAACGCATCAGCCACCACGTTAGCTTTACCCGGATGATACTCGATCGAGCAGTCGTAATCATTTAACAATTCAATCCACCTCCACTGCCTTAAATTTAACTCCTTCTGAGTAAGGAGATATTTTAAAATCTTATGGTCGGTGTAGATAATGGACTTCTCCTCGTACAGGTAATGTCTCTAGATCTTCAAAGCGAACACTACCGCAGCCAACTCCAGATCATGCGTGGGATAGTTCATCTCATGCGGTCTTGACTGCCGAGACGCATACGCTACTACCTTCCCATCTTGCATTAACACACACCCTAATCCCGTGTATGAAGCATCACAATAGACAACGAACTCTTTTCCAGCCTCAGGCTGAATCAAAATCGGAGCCTTCGTCAAGATCCTTTTCAACTTCTCAAAGCTTTCCTGCTACTTAGTAGTCCAAACAAATGCTACCCCTTTCCGCAGCAACTTAGTTAAGGGTGCCGCAATTAAGGAGAATCCCTCAACAAACCTTCTGTAGTACTCAGCCAATCCCAAGAAACTTCGAATCTCCGCCACAGACTTAGGTGGTTTCCAATCCAACACAGCTTCAATTTTTCGGGGATCAACCCTAATTCCCTCTGCAGATACAACATGACCCAAAAAGGTTACTTCTTTCAACCAAAATTCACACTTACTAAATTTGGCGTACAGCTGCTTCTCCCTCAAAATCTGCAGAACCACCCGAAGATGCGAGTCGTGCTCTTCTTCCGTCTTGGAATATACCAGAATGTCGTCTATGAACACCACAACAAATTAGTCCAGATAGGGTTGGAATACCCGGTTCATCATATCCATAAACGCAGCTGGTGCATTCGTCAATCCAAACGGCATCACTAAAAACTCATAGTGACCATAGTGAGTCCGAAACGCCATCTTATGAATATCCGCTTCCTTGACCTTAAGCTGATGATATCCTTACCTTAAATCTATCTTCGAGAAAACTGAAGCCCCTTTGAGCTGATCAAACAGATCGTCAATCCTCAGTAGCGGGTATTTGTTCTTAATCGTCAACTTATTCAACTGGCGGTAGTCAATGCACATACGCATCATCCCGTCCTTTTTCTTTACGAACAAAACCGGTGCTCCCCACGGAGATACACTTGGTCGGACAAAACCACGATCCAACAATTCTTGAATCTGCGCTTTCAGCTCCACTAACTCTTTCGGCGCCATTCTATATGGGGCAATAGACACTGGCGCTGTTCCCGAAAGAAGATCAATATCGAATTCCACCTCGCGATCTGGAGGTAACCCTGGAAGCTCCTCTGGAAAAACATCAGAAAACTCCTTCACTGTTCTGACATCCTTCACAGTCAACTCCTTGGCCTCAAGAGCACGAACGAAAGTTAAGAAAGCCTCACATCCTTTTCTCACCATTCTTTTTGCCTTTAAAGCAGACACTACATTGGACAAGTAGTTTCTCCTTTCGCCTATCATTAAAACTTCATTATCCTCAGGAGTCCTTAACACCATGCGTTTAGTAGCACAATCCAAGTTTGCTCGATACTCTACCAACCAATCCATGCCTAAGATTAAATCGAACTCCCCAAACGGTAGTTCCATCAAATCAGCTGGAAAAAACCAACCCTTGTACTTCTAAAAGCACACTCCTAAAGAGTTTGTTTACCACTACAGATTGTCCTAAAGGGCTAAGTACAGTCATCTCCCTAGAAGCAATCTCAGAGTTCATGTTTAAAGTTCCAGACACCACATTAGCAACATAGAAATGGGTCGACCCAATATCAATCAATGCAGTAAAGGGCAAACCAAAAATGAGGAACGTACCCGTTACGACGTCCGGTGCATTACCCTCCTCTCGGCGTCTAGCTACATAGACTAACCCGGGCTGTCTCGCCTCTGTATTCCCAGCACCTCTGCCCGGTGCTCCAGGCCCCCGACTGAAACCATTTCCCCCTCTAGCTGGACCACGACCTCTCTGTGGTTGCTGACCACCCCTCCTGAACTGATCAGAACCCTGTCTAACTGGCCGCACCTGATCTACTTGTGGACAATCTTTAACCATATGATCCATAGATCCGCACCTGAAACTTCCACCGGTTCTCCTCCTACACTCACCAGAATGCACTTTCCCACACAGAGCACATGGTCGAACCTGACCCACCGCGGCAGGCGTCGGAACTCGAGCTGGCCCATCAAACTTAGGCCTTTTCTGAAAACCCCCAGATGAACCCGACAGCCCAAAACTTCTCTTGTTTTTACTCCGATCTTTATCCCTATTCTGTCTCTCCGTCCGCTTTACCTCTTCGGCTATTTTAGCTTTTTTAACCAAAACGGTAAAGTCCCTCTCCCACTGCGGAGCTATCAATACCCTCAACTCATCCCGCAGCCCATCTTCGAACCGTACGCAACGCTCATAGTCAATTGCTACTATTCCTCGGGCGTAACGGCTCAAGCGCAGAAATTACTCCTCATATTCAGCTACGGATTTGTCCCCTTGTACTAAATTCAAGAATGCCTTCCTCTGTGCGTCCATATAACCTGCCCTAGTGTATTTCCTTTGAAATGCCATCTTGAAGAAATCCCAATCAATTCGATTCGCTGGAGTACCCTCTCTTATGGTGAGCCACCACTGATATGCCTCATCCCGAAAAAGAGACACCGCTCCTTTCAGTTTTTCCTCTGCCGTGCAGTCTAGATCATCCATAATCCGCTCGACTGCCTCCAGCCAGTACTCAGCTACATTTGGGGCCACACCAAAAATACCCTTAAACATTTCAGCTCCGTTTGCTCGAAGTCGCTCAGGAATAGACTTCTGAGATATTGTCCCAGTGCTCGCCCCAGCAACTCGCTCCAACACACGGAGCATTACTTGAGACAAGGCATCATCCCCACCAGTTCTATCTTGTGATCCCACTTCTGCCACAGGTGATGCTGGCGCTTCACCCTCAGGCTCATGCCTTGCTTCTGAGAACTCAGCCTCAACACCCCGGCCTCTACCACGACCGCGTGCAACACGTCCACGTCCTCTCGCACTCATGTCTACCGATTTGTTTTAATCTGGTTTACAAATTTTATGCATTAGCTTTTCTTTTCACTGTTGATTAATGAATAGTTTTATGAGAATGGAGTTTTAAGTAGTTTCTGCAAAACACACATATACCTAAAGGTTTCCATCTCTAAAGTAGAGTTTCTTAATTCTACATTTCATAGCACAATATATCTAATTCATGCAATTCACCCAATGCAGTTAGAAAAACTTACCGTATGGACTTGGTGCCGGAGACTCGAGTGCCATGCTTCTAGAAAAACTTGCATTCATATATATATATATTCCAAATCATTTTTAGACCAACTTCGTAAAACATTTTGAACCCAAAACCCATGACCGAGTTTTTGAAACCAGGCTCTGATACGAAATTGTAACACCCCAAACCCTACCCAAACACCACGACCGGATCTGGTATGTCACTTGGGAAGAATTTATATAACTACGCGAACTTCAGAAAAACTTTTAAGTTCCTTTTTGAAAACTCCAGATCAGTAGTTCGTTTGAAAGCCCAATAATCATTTAAGGAAAATTTTTCGTTAGCCCAATTCTTGTGTTTAGGTGACGTTTGAAAACCCATGTTGCTACGTTAGACTAAGCCAGAAGTTTGTCGTAAAAAAAATCTATTTATAAAGTCGTTAATTGAGTTGTGAGAAAAACTTTTAATTGTATTTTTTTAAAAAAAAACGTCTTATCGATTATTTTGTACTCAAAACGTCTAAAGTTTAAATCGAAATTAAACCAAATTAAAAGTTGCCTTATTACATAACAAAATCCCGAAAATTTAAAGGAAAGTAAAGTTCTATTAAATAAAACCGTGCATGGCCACCTCGTAGTCCCCTCCGGTCCAAATCCCCTGCACCATGTATCACCTGCAAAAGTGTTAAGTAGAAAGGTGAGTCAAATGACTCAGTGTGAAATTACCAAGTACCATCACTGGGCCCAAGCCCATTTATATACCATTTGGGCCTTAGCCCCCTTGCATAATCACATTGGGTGAAGCCCTCTCGAAATTGGATTGGGCCTTAGCCCTATGACATAGTATAGCAGATAGCATATGCAAAATGATGCAAAACCCAACCCAGCCTAGGTTTCCATCCGCTACACACCACCCGTTCCTTCCAATCACACCAGTGGGGATTTCTACAATCGACCCTCACCGCTACACACCATCGATGGCGCTTATGCCGCAGCTTAGTCGCTCATCGTCGAGTTGTGACAGAGTCACGAGATTATGTGGCGTGGCCACGAATGCAGTGTGGCGTAAACCACGAGATATTGTGACATAGTCACCGAGACACGCTTCCTTCCAATTAATAGCATATGCCCATTCCCATGCAACATAAAAATCATGATGTATGAATGCAACAGATATCGACATATATCAGATGTTCAGAGTGTACATATAATCATGTCAGCATAATCGCATATATAACATAGTCATAAATCACTAACCTGATGTCTTGATTCTACCCTCCAAGGGTAAATACGGCATATCCCGAAGTTTCGGCATTTAACAAAGCATATACATGTTTAAATAAAACGACAGGAGAAGGTGTGAGAATTACAAACCTGAATACGAGGAGAACTAAGCTCTCGATACTATCGACACTCTCAAAAGACGGAACAACTGTAATCTGTCTATTCAGATCCGAGGCCGGCCCACAACCCAGTGGAAAGTCTCGTACTACCGATACCGCACGTTTTTTGAACTTAGGGGTAGGGACAACGAGTCCAACCCCCTCCTTCCCTTGACTGGCATTCGAATCCATGACAGATCTTGATCAGAGAACCATGTTAAAGCAATGAAAAGAACGAAAGGATAGATACTCATAACGAAGAAGTTCCTTACCTAGGTAAACAGAAACCGAACTCCAACTGATTAGTCTAAGAATCCGATTGAGTCCCAAGATCCCCTTAAGAACAGGCCACACGTCAATGAGATGCTAGAATCACAACCTTCTACAATCAGCCAGTGCCCCAAAGTGCAAGTCAGAACTCCGGTTTAATCAGACCAAGAGAATAAGGAAGATGAATGAAAAGAAAGAAAGAGAAGAAGCTCCTTACCGAATCAACAGATTAATGAGTGGAGAGTCTAAAATCAGCTACTAGCAAAACTGATAGGAAGGGTGCCTACACTTGACGCAAAGAGGGATTTCGGCTTCCACAGGAATATGAAATAAATAAGAGAAAGAAGAAGATAAAAGAGAGATCTAAGTCCCTGCTAAGTCACTTACAGATTCGGCTTTGAAGGAGAACAATTGGGAAATGGAATAGGGAGATTCGACTCACAAGACACAAGTGTGAGATGAAACGAAAAGGGGGATGGGAGCTCAGAGAATTCGGTAAAAGGGATGTAAGCTTAAGATGTGAAGTAAATGAGAGGAAAAGAGAAAAGAATAGAAAGGGAAAGAGTGCCCAAAAGGTTTCGGCTTTACCAAATAAAAGAATGAACCCAAGATAGTCTGAGGAGTTTTCGGTAAACAGAGAAAAAGAATTAAAAAGAAGAGGAACACCAAATGCCGGAAAAAAAAGAAATCTCTCCACACCAAAACTTGCTAAACACACCCCCAAATTTTGGCACCTACACCCCTCACCAAAACTGAATGCCTTCACCAACTAAGGGACTCCACTTTGACCGAATTTCCTCCCCCAACACATCCCAAAATTGGGCCAACACTCTCCCCCCACCACCATCTCCTTGATTGCCTCCTACATTCACTCTTGTTCACTCATTTGAATCAGTTTGAATGATTCAAACACCACCTTTCTCTCATGGCCACCCCTTCAAAATATTTGACCCGTTCAACACTCCACCTAGAAGTGTCCATACCGAAATCCACCACCTCCCATCCTGACGCCAAAAAGAATTTCAAAAAAACAAGCTATATGACTCGAACCTGCTCCCTCACTGCTACCCTGTGGCGTCACTTACCTGCATCCCAAGTGGCGTCTCCTTGCCACTTTACCACCCATTCCTTGTGTCAACAAACACAAGCAATAATACTTAAAGCCTGCCCCAGCCAGCTCTCCCCTACAGTGCCCAAAATTAAAATTTCCACCAAGGCTTTAGCTTAACCCCGAGCCTTCTCGGGGCCCCCAAACATAACAAATTAACAGATAGAGCATACCAAACACATAAAAACATAATATGCAGAACCCCAATTTCCTGGATGTAACAATTTGAGAACTTGGATTGTTGTCATTCTATGAGAAAAATGAATTTTACCATAAGTATTTATGTTACTATTTTAATTCACGCAAACTTACTAAGCTATGAGCTTACCCCTCTCTTTTCCCTTTTCCTTGTAGTCTCGCCAAGCTAGCTCGGGGATCACAGGATGTCGGAGCTCGAATCACACTATCAACTATTATTTTGGTATAGTAAAGTTGATTCATTTTGAGTATGGCATGTATAGGAACTTGGTCATTTTGTGCTATGTCATATTTGAAAGCCAAAGTGTTGGTTACTAATGTTATACACTCATATTGTAAATGGCCATATAGAATTGGTCAATATTTATCAAATTCATGCTTTAATGATGATGAGTTTCATGCAATTGATAGTTTTAAAATGTGAAGTGTATGAATGATGATTAGAGACTCTTCTTATGGTGTATTATTGCTATGTTATGTGTTGCTTGTGTTGGAATATATGTGTTTATGTTTCAGGGTGGCAATAGGCTTGGAAAATAGCCTTCTAATTGTCCACACGGGTGGACACATGGGCGTGTGTGACACAGGCCAACCCCATTGGTGTGTTGACAGGCCGTGTGTCCCCTGCATCAAATTTGCGAGAATTTGATTCGCCACACGGGCTAGCACACGGGCATGTGCACTTTAGAGATTGCTGACGTCATAAACAGAATGCAAGGGTTTTCTCACACGGGTGAGGACATGGGCATGTCTAGGCCGTATGGATGACACGGGCCACAGACACGGGCGTGTCTCCGGTCGTGTGAAAACCCCTGTAGGTTCGGAAAGAAAATTAATTTCCACACGGGCTAGGAACATGGGTGTGTGTGACCGTACAGCCTGCCCACACGGGCGTGTTCCATTTCACACGGGCGTGTAACCCTATTTTTAAAAAATATATATTTTTAAGTGTGTAAAAGTTTCTAGATTGGTTCCGAAACATTCCGATTGTATGTTTAGGGCCTCGTAGGCCCATTATAAGGAATTTATGTATACGAATTAAAAGTTTTAAATTGAGACGAAATTTTTAAAGCCCAATGTCGTATGTTAAAGAAAGTAAAGTACGGTAATGCCTCGTATCCGGTTCCGGCGTGGAATACGGGTAAGGGGTTTTACATTTAATGGTATCAGAGCTACGGTTTAGTCAATTCTCAGACTAATGTAGCGTATGTGTAACACCTCTTACCCGTGTTCGACGCTGGAACTGGATACGAGGCATTACCATGCCTGACCTTACTTGAACATGCAATTACGGCTATAAATTTTCATTCCAACTTAAAACTTTTCCTTCTTAATCATAACACACATATCATGGGCCTACAAGGCCTTAAACACTCATCCGAGAGATTTTGGAGTTCAACCGGAAACTTTTACACTCTTTGAAAATTTTTGCCTAGACAGGGGCCACACGCCCGTGTTGTCCAAGTGACACGCCCGTGTGCCCCGAAGACATGCCCGTGTTCATCACCGTGGTTGACACTGACTTATTTCACACGGCTGAGCACACGCCCGTGTCTATAACTCGTGTCCTTCACACGGCCTTGATACGCCCGTGTCTCCTACCCGTGGAGCTCTTTGTTTATGACGTCAACAAACCCTAATTAGCATACGGCCATGGCACACGCTTGTGTGCTGGCCCGTGTGACGAATCGTTTTCTCGTACATTAGTGCAGAGGACACACGGCCTACTAGCACACCCATGGGGCTAGCCGTGTGTCACACACGACCTAGACACACGCCCGAGTGTCTACCCGTGTGGACAATTAGAGGCTAGTTTCCAAGCCCTTTTTCCACTTTGAAAACTTATACTCGTTCATTTCATCACAAGAAACACATAACATAACATTATCAAACCATGAAAATCCATAATTTATCATTAATTCCATCCACATTTTACTCATTACCTTGCATGAACATTCATTTGATTATACCTATCAACCTTAAAACATGAACTTGATAATATTGGCCAATTCATCATGGCCATTTACAAAATGAGTGTGAAACATTAATAGCAAAACCTTTGGCCTTCAAACATGACATGACACAATGATCATATCCCTATACATGCCATACTCAAAATGAATTAACTTTACTATACCAAAAGAACGGTTGATAGTGTGATCTGAGCTCCGACATTCTATGATCCTCGAGCTAACTTGGCGAAACTACAAGGAAAAAGGGAAAAGAGAGGGGTAAGCATATAGCTTAGTAAGTTTGCATGAAATTCAAAAGCAACATAATTACTCAAACCAAATTCAACCCTCTCATGAAACAATAGCAACATAAGTCTCAGATGCTTAGGCAACTTATTCGTACTTACTCACACTTATTCTTACCCATCTCATATCACATTAAGATTTCGTAACTTGTACTCATTCATGGTACCTGTATCACTTAACCACATGAATTTACACATATACTATCATGAACATAAACTCAAATCTTCATCATTCTTATCATAGGTGATACTCAAGGTCATCCATAAACAAATTTGACTCTAAACCATTTTACATACTTAGCTCTTTTGCCCACGAATTAATCAAATTATCGTAGGATACTCGAACTCATCATTCATAAAATTTGATGCCAGCGCCATATCCCAGATATGGTCTTACATGGGATCACCCCTTGATGCCGATGCCATATCCCAGATATGGTCTTACACGGGATCTTATAACTCGATGTCGATGCCATGTCCCAGTCATGGTCTTATATGAGATCATACATGAATGTCGATGCCATGTCCTAAACAAGGTCTTATACGAGATCTTGCTTTGGTACCGAGGCCATATCCCAGACATGGTCTTACACAGCACCTTCTTTATTCAATACTAATACATGGGTAACCTCATTATTCTGAGCCTTTATCCGAAATTTCACATAACTTATTTTCACCATTTCCTTATCGAGGCTTCATCACTCGGTTTTCATAGCGATAACATACATTGTCATAATATTAAGTAATTTCAAATATTGAACATTATGAAACTCTAACTTCACACAAACTTACCTCGATTCTCAAAATGTGTACAGATGCTCGATTTAGTCCTCGATTTTGTTCTTGCCTCAATTTCGATCCGGGCTTCGTGTTTCTTGATCTATAATAATAATTTCACTTGTTTAATACACACATTGATTAAATCGACTCGTAATGCATATTTTGGCAAAATTACAATTTTACCCCTAAACTTTATCATAATTACACTTTTGCCCCTAGGCTCGTAAAATGATTTTCATTCAACTTTCTTGCATTTCAAGCCTACCCGAATCATAGTCTCAACTATAACAACATTCAATTTCCACTATTTCACTCATGTATGACCATTTCTACAACTTTTACAATTTGGTCCTTTTATGCATTTTTCATGAAAATCACTTAGAAAAAGATGTTTATCATACATCAAACTTTCATATTATTCCATAAAACATCAAAATACATGCATGTCATACATGGGTAAATTTTTGAACATGAACCCTAGCTCAAAATATAGCTAGAAATAGCTAACCCGAGCTACTAGGGTCTCAAAAATACGAAGAACATTAAAAACGGGGCTAGGATGCACTTACTATCAAGCTTATAAGTTGAAGAAACCCTAGCTATGGCTCCTTGCAAATTTTGGCACTAGAGGAAGAAGATGGACAAGATTTTTGGCTTATTTTTCCCTTTTAATTCTTTTATTAACCAAATGACAAAAATGCCCTTAATGATCCTTTCTTGAGATTTTTCCTTCCCATGTCCATTTTTGTCCATCTTAAAATTTAATGGTCTAATTGCTAAATAAGGACCTCTAGTAATTTTTATCATTCTATTTCATACTTGAATCTTCTAGAATCTCATATTTTCTATTCTTTGCAATTTAGTCCTAATGGACAATTTATTCACTAATTAATAAAATTGCTTCAAGAGATTTTCACACAATCATGAAATCACCTCATAAGCCTCATGGAAATCATAAAACTCATATTTCTACTTCAGATTTTTGGTTTTGCACCACTATTCTGACTAGGCCCTAAATCGGGTTGTTACAATTCTCCTCATTAGGGATTTTCGTCCCCAAAAATCTTACCAGTGAAAAGGTTTGGGTATTGGTTTCTCATAGCCTCCTCGGGCTCCCATGTAGCCTCTTCTACCCCATGTCTTTGCCACAATACTTTCATAAGAGCTATACTCTTATTTCTCAACTGTTTGACTTCCCGTGCTGGGATCTTAACCGGTTCTTCACCATAAGTCATGTCAGGTCGAATTTCAACCTCTGTTGTTGTAATCATATGCGAAGGGTCTGTTCGGTAGTGTCACAACATATACACGTGAAACACATCATGAATCTTCTCTAACTCAGACGGTAAAGCCAACCGATAGGCTACCGGCCCAATCCTCTCGGTGATCTCATATGGTCCGATAAAGCGCGGACTCAATTTACCTTTCCGACCAAATCTAAGAACTTTCTTCCATGGTGACACTTTCAGGAATACTCTACCACCGACTTGATACTCAATCTCTTTCCTTTTCAAATTCGAGTAGGATTTTTGTCTATCAGAAGCAGCTTTTACACAATCGCGAATCACCTTTACTTTCTCTTTGGTTTCTCTAACCAAATCAATCCCGTGGATCTGGTTTTCCTTAAGTTCAGTCTAATATAAAGGTGTTCGACACTTACGCCCATACAAAGCCTCATAAGGTGCCATTTTCAAGCTTGACTGATAACTGTTATTGTAGGCAAATTCCACCAAAGGTAAGTATTTTTCCCAACTGCCCCGAAAATCAAGAATACAGAATCGGAGCATATCTTCAAGTATTTGTATTAACCTTTCTGACTGACAGTCGGTTTGGGGGTGAAAGGCCGTACTAAAGTTCAACTTTGTGCCCAGGGCCTCCTGTAATTTTTTTCAAAATCTGGATGTGAATCTTAGATCTCTATCTGATATAATCGATAAGGGCACTCTGTGTAACCTCACAATCTCGGTAATATACAAGTTTGCCAACTTATCCAAAGAATAGTCGACACGCACCGGTATGAAATGGGCTGAGTTCGTAAGTCTATCGACTACGACCCATACAACATCTTTCTTGGTCAGTGTCAACGTCAAACCTATTACAAAATCCATGGTAATTCGGTCCCACTTCCACTCGGGCACCATATGTAACAGCCTAATTTTGAGCCTAATCAGAATAGTGATTTCGGGACCACAAATCTGAGTCCAAAAAAAATATTTTAAAATTATTTTCCGTGTTTATTATATGTGAATTTGTTTGTGTTAAATTTTCGTGACTTAATTTTGTCGTTTAGGTGTCCGATTAAATAAAAGGACTTAATCGCGTAAAATATAAAAGTTACAAACTAAAGTGTAAAGTGCCAATTTGATAGTGGCTTTTTAATATGGGGTCCTTAAAGGGAAATTAGCCCATTTTAAAAGATAGTGGGTAGCAATGGACTTAAATGACCTTAAGTTATATGTTAAAATTATTTAATTTAAAAAGGGTAAAATAGTAAACCAATTATAATTTATATTATAAGTTAAAATAACATAAAACAAAAGATAAGTTATCATCTTTTTAAGTTGTCCGAAAGTTGAAGAAAGAAAAAGGAAGAAAACCTAGCTTATTTCGGTACCTTGGAGCTTGAATTTAGGTATGTGTTTTGTTTGGTTTTTGATAATTTTTAAGTTTTTGAGATCGTTGCTTAGAAATGAACAAAACCCATGTCTTAATTTTTGATTGTGATGATGATTTTTTGTTTTTCCATTGATGATACCTTGTGGTTTTTGATGTTTGATGATGAAATATGAATTATATGTGTTAGATTAACAAGTTTTGTCTTTGAATTTTTGATGAAATTGAGTAATTAGGACTAAATTGCAAAAATAAATTTTTGAGGGAAGTCAATTTAATAGCCGATTTAATAGCCGACGACATCCGAGGTAAGTCAATAAGCATTTAAATGTTGTTATATTTATGAATATATATTTGTTACATAATTGAAATGAATTATTTGAATTATTTATGCTATGGCTGAATGTGATTATGGTGATTGGCTATATTCTGAGCTTGATTCAATTGAATTTCGACATTCGTAAGCCCCGTACGAACCTTAGGAATAGATAGGATACATATGTCATGACATAGGATATCCGCTATGTGTTACCGAGTAAGACCACGTCTGGGACGTTGGCATCGATTTGTGTTTACGTGTAAGACCCTGTCTGGGACAGTGGCATCGATATGTGATTACATGTAAGACCACCTTTGAGACGTTGGCATTGTACGAGCTCTCGACTATCCGCGTATCCTTTTTAATTTCGAATGGTTCAACGGGCATGTGTAAGTGAAGGCCAATGTGATATTTAAATTAAAAGAACTCAGGTACGTATTTTATATCTGTATTGAGAAGTGAAAGGTAAGTTATATGTTCATTATATTTGTTCGGAAGTTAATGCGCAAACATGAGAATATTGTATAAGCTTCAATTATGTGTAATCGTCCAAAGAGTATATTATGTGACTTTAATTTGAGATTTGAGTAATTATTTATTATTATGTATAAAGTGTTACTTGATATAAATTTTGTATATGCAATTTTGCTAAGTTAATAGACTTTACTTTGCTATTGACTTACTAAGCTTAAATAGCTTACTTTGTGTTTCTTTGTCTGCATTTGCTTTTATAGATTTTGGATTAGAAGCATGAGCTCGGGATCGTCAAAGAAAGCCTATCACACTATCGACTGTTTCTTTTGGTATTTTGTTAAGTTGAATTTGGGCTTATGGCATGTATAGCATAAACGAAATGTTTGATTTTGATTTTGGGCATGTATATATATATAGCCATGCGAAAATGGCTTATCTCTTTTTTGTGAGTTTGGTATCGAAGCATATGGCCATTACTAGTCAAAATGGAGATTTTGCTTATTCATATTTGAATGTGGTATAAGTTAATGTTATGTAAATTATATGCTGAATGTATAAGTTTTAGATAAAATTAAGTTGTTTGTGTATAGGTTGATATAAGAAAGTATGATATATATATATATATATAGGTAAGGTATGTTTGGCTTGTTAGGATATAAATTCGGATATGTCTTATATATATATTGATAGGTAAGATTGGTCTTATGGCTTTTGACATATTAAATTGTGTTGATTAAATGACGTGTAATGTTCAGTTTAATTATTTGGTTTAAACTTATGTTAGATGTTTATAATTGTTGCGCATTGGTGATGGATTAATATGTGATGAATTAAGTGTCAAATGTATTTGTAATGAAAGATATTAAATTAAATGTATGTGTGTGGGCTAGTAATAGTAAGTATGTTATATGTGTATAAGTGCATGTTTTGTTTAATTCTGATATGTTATATATGTACGGTTATGGCATGTACTTGAAAGGCTAAGTAGAGTTTTCATATTTAAAGAAATTGGCTTGTAGTTAACTAGGTATATTCGGCTATGACATGAGTATTGGTAATCCCATTATATTGATGATTAGGGTTGTATTTTATGTGATATATTGACACATAGGGTTAAAGTTTAAAGTTTAATATGTTATGCATTAGTATATGGTAAGCTCGACTTTTAGGTTATTATTATCATTATGTCTATAACATGTAGTTATAAAATTTGGTTATAAAGTGCAATTATATTTGAGAAAAGATATATTAAAATGATGAGACATATGTGGATTGGTTATGTTGCATATTAGAGTATATAGTTTTAAAAGTGATGTTTATTTATTTAGACTTTGATAAAATGATGATTGATTATGTTATAAATTTAAGATAGGTGTTAGATGTGATGTGAATGGTTTTGGTTTTATTATTGTGATATGAAATTTGTATTGACAAAATATGCAAATGACTCTGTTTAAATGTTTCAAAATATATCTGCTAGATGTGATTGGTAAGCAAAGTATGAGTACATGAAATGTTAAAAAAATAAAATTATATGCCTGTTTTGAGTTGTATATGCTTCGGTGATGATTCGTAACCCTAGTCCGGTGACGGATACGGGTTAGGGGTGTTACATTTGATTGGTATCAGAGCTACGGTTTAGTCGATTCTAGGTCTAACGTAGCGCGTAAGAGTTTAGCTATACATGCCATATTTTATTCTGCGATAGTGTGATGACTTCTGACATTTGAAAATGTGTTTTCATATAGTAATGGATCCCGATTGAGCCGTACCTGATGATGTCTAGAGTGTAGCGCCTGCTCCCTCGCAAGGGACAGAGCCGATAGATTCTCGACCTACTTCGAGTAATCCGGAGGGGGAGGCTAGACAAGCCTTCTACCAAATGATGAATGATTGGTTTACACAGTATATTCGGACTAATCCGACTGCACCACAACCTCCACCCCTGATTAATCCATCTGCAGTGCCTATTATACCTCCGGTGAGTGATTCGATGAGATTGTAAAAGCCACTTGTAGACAAAATCAGAAAACATGGAGCCGAAGAATTCAGAGCCACTGATGATGATGATACTGAGCGAGCTGATTTTTGCCTTGATAATACCATACGAGTATTTGATGAATTATCCTGCACCCCTGATGAGTGTTTGAAATGTGCTATATCTCTGCTACGGGACACTGTATATCACTGGTGGAATACACTAGTATCGGTGGTTCCAAAGGAGCGAGTGACCTGGGAATTCTTTCAGACGGAGTTTCGTAAGAAATATATCAGCCAGAGGTTTATTGATCAGAAAGGTAAAGAATTTCTTGAACTGAAATAGGGGTGGATGACGGTGACAGAATATGAGCGGAAATTTGTTAGACTCAGCAGATATGCCAGAGAGTGTGTTTCATCTGAAGCTATTATGTGCAAGAGATTTAAAGATGGGCTGAATGAAGACATTAAACTATTAGTTGGCATAATAGAGATAAAAGAGTTCATGGTACTTGTTGAGCGAGCCTGCAAAGCTGAGGAGCTCAGGAAAGAGAAAAGAAAATCTGATTTTGAAGCCAAAGATTCTCGTAAAAGATCATTCAGTAAGCCATTTCAGTCGACCTCAAAGAAATTCTGAGATGATACTAGCCATTCGAAGAATACTGCGAGCCATTTCAGATGAGATCGAGATAGACCACCTACGAGCTCGAGAGCTACCTCTGTGGCTAGTGTGGGTAATGTCAGATCAAATCAACCCGAGTGTGAACATTGTGGTAAACGACATCCCAGCAGTTGCAGATTTCATGATAGAGCCTGTTTTAAATGTGGATCCAGATATCATTTTATTCGGGAGTGTCTAGAGATAGTTGATCAAAGTCCGGTTCAGAATACTAGATCAGGTAATACTGCAGCTCGAGGTAGACCACCCAGAAATACAGGTACTGTGAGTGGCAACTAGAGATGGACTAAAGATTCAGCTGTTAGATCTGAGGCTCGCGCACCAGCCAGAGCTTATGCCATACGCGCACGCGAGAAGGCTTCATCCCCAGATGTCATTACTGGTACTTTTACTCTTTATGATACTACTGTTATTGCCTTGATTGATCCTGGTTCAACTCATTCCTATGTGTGTGAGACTTTGGTGTTCAGTAAGACTTTACCTATTGAGTCTACTGAGTTTGTAATTAAAGTATCAAACCCCTTATGCCGGTGTGTCTTGGTTGATAAAATATGTAAAAATTGTCCGTTGATGATTCGAGATTCATGTTTCCCAGCTGATTTGATGTTGTTTCCATTTGATGAGTTTGATATAATTCTGGGTATGGACTGGTTAACTCTGCATGATGCTATCTTGAACTGTAAACGGAAGATTATTGATTTGCAATGTCAGAATCATGAGATTATTCGGGTTGAATCTAATGATCTGAATGGTTTACCAGCAGTGATTACTTCTATGACAACTCAGAAATATGTGAGAAAGGGTTGTGAAGCTTATTTTGCTTATGTGCTTGATTCTAAAGTGACAGAAAAGAAGATTGAATCAGTACCTATTGTATGTGAGTATCCAGATGTATTCCCTGAAGAATTACCGGGGTTGCCACCTATTCGAGAAGTTGAGTTTGGGATTGAATTAGTGCCGGGGACGACTCCAATTTCTATAGCTCCGTACAGGATGGCACCTACAGAATTAAGAGAATTGAAAGCACAATTGCAAGAGTTGACAGATAAGGGATTTGCATGATCGAGTTTCTCTCCTTGGGGCACACCAGTTTTGTTTGTGAAAAAGAAAGACGGAACTATGAGAATGTGTATTGACTACAGGCAACTTAATAAAGTGACCATAAAGAACAAGTATCCATTACCAAGAATTGACGACCTGTTTGATCAGTTGAAAGGGGCTACAGTGTTCTCAAAGATAGATTTGAGATTGGGATACTATCAGTTGCGAGTTAAAGATTTTAATGTGCCAAAGATTGCTTTCCGGACGAGGTATGGACACTACGAGTTTCTGGTTATGCCTTTTGGACTTACTAATGCACCTGCTATTTTCATGGATCTGATGAATCGAATTTTTAGACAATTTTTGGATCAGTTTGTGGTAATGTTTATAGATGATATTCTGATCTACTCTCGAGATGAAACTGAGCATGCCGAGCATCTGAGACTTGTGCTACAGACTTTGCGAGATAAACAGTTGTATGCAAAGGTTAGTAAGTGTGAATTTTGGTTACGTGAAGTCAATTTTCTGGGCCATGTTGTATCAGCATCAGGTATCAGGGTTGATCCGAGCAAAATTTCAGATATACTTGACTGGAAACCACCGAAAAATGTTTCAGAAGTCCAAAGTTTTCTGGGACTTGCTGGTTACTACAGACAGTTCGTGAAGGGTTTCTCTATGATTGCTACACCGTTGACAAAGCTGTTATAGAAAGGTGTTAAGTTCGAGTGATCAGAGAGGTGTCAGAAAAGTTTTGATCAGTTGAAAGCTCTTTTGACCGAAGCTCCAGTGTTAGTTCAGCCTGAATCGGGTAAAGAATTTATTATATATAGTGATGCATCTTTGAATGGTTTGGGTTGTGTTTTGATACAAGAAGGCAAGGTTATAGCTTATGCCTCGAGACAGCTGAAACCACATGAAAAGAACTATCCAACACATGATTTGGAGCTAGTAGCTATTGTGTTCACGTTGAAAATTTGGTGTCATTATTTGTTTGGTGAGAAATGCCATGTCTATTCTGATCATAAAAGCTTGAAGTATTTGATGACTCAGAAAGATTTGAATTTGAGACAACGTCGATGGTTAGAGCTGTTAAAAGATTATGACTTAGTGATTGACTACCATCCGGGAAAGGCTAATGTTGTTGCTGATGCTTTAAGCCGAAAGTCATTATTTTCTCTACGTGCAATGAACGCGCATATGGTTATGTCTGATGATGGTTCGATAGTAGCTGAATTAAAGGTAAGACCGTTATTTGTTCAACAAATTAGTGATGCCCAGAAAGTTGATAAAGATTTGTTGGCAAAACGAGCTCAGTGTGAAATTAATGTTGAATCAGAGTTTCGAATTGATGAGAATGACTGCTTGAAGTTCAAAGACCAAATATGTGTTCCAAGGAATTCAGAATTGATTCAGATGATTTTGAATGAAGCTCATAACAGCCGATTATCTATTCATCCGGGTAGCACAAAAATGTATAATGATCTGAAACTATTCTATTGGTGGTCTGGTACGAAACGAGACATATCTGACTTTGTTTCGAAATGCTTAGTCTATCAACAAGTAACAGCTGAGCATCAGGTACCTTCTGGATTACTTCAGCCGATTATGATACCCAAGTGGAAATGGGACAGAGTCACGATGGATTCAGATGATTTTGAATGAAGCTCATTTTGTTCGGGTTCGCACAGATTATTAACTTGATAAATTGGCTGAGTTATAAGTTTCTCAGATTGTGAGATTACATGGTGTGCCTATTTATATTGTTTCTGACTGAGACCCGAGATTTACATCGCGGTTTTGGAAGAAACTGCACGATGCTTTAGGTAGGAAACTACACTTTAGCACGGCCTTTCATCCATAAACAGATGGTCAGTCCGAACGAATCATTCAGATACTTGAGGATATGTTGAGATGTTGCATCCTTGAGTTTGAAGATATGTGGGAACGATACTTACCTCTGATTGAATTTTCTTATAATAATAGCTTTCAATCTAGTATCAAGATGGCACCCTACGAGGCTTTATACGGTCGTAAATGTCGTACACCATTGTATTGGACCGAACTCAGTGAAAATAAGATAAACGGGGTTGACTTGATAAAAGAAACTGAACAGAAAGTGGCAGTGATCCGTGATAGTTTGAAAGCTGTATTAGATCGTCAAAAGTCATATGCAGATTTGAAACGTAAAGATATTGAGATTCAGATCGGAGATCAAGTGTTTTTGAAAGTTTCACCGTGGAAGAAAGTACTCAAATTCGGTCGTAAAGACAAGCTGAGTCCGAGATTCATTGGACCGTATGAGATCATAGAGCGTATCAGGCCGGTTGCTTATAGATTGCAGTTACCACCTGAGCTAGAAAAGATTCATAATGTATTTCATGTTTCGATGCTTCGTAGATATCGATCTGATCCTTCACATGTGATTAGTCCAACATAGGTCGAGATTCAGCCTGATATGTCATATGAAGAGGAACCGATTCATATTCTGGCTCGTGAGATAAAAGAATTGAGAAATAAGAAAATTCCGTTAGTTAAAGTATTGTGGCAAAAGCACGGTGTTGAGGAGGCAACTTGGGAGTCAGAGGATACAATGAAAGAGCGTTATCCAAACCTATTCACCGGTAAGATTTTCGGGGATGAAAATCCCTAAGGGGGGAGAGTTGTAATAACCTGATTTTGACCCTAATCAGAATAGTAGTTTCGGGACCACAAATCTGAGTCCGAAAAAGATATTTTAAAATTATTTTCCGTGTTTATTATATGTGAATTTGTTTGTGTTAAATTTTCGTGACTTAATTTTGTCGTTTAGGTGTCTGATTAAAGAAAATGACTTAATCGCGTAAAATATAAAAGTTACAAACTAAAGTGTAAAGTGCCAATTTGATAGTGGCTTTTTAATATGGGTTCCTTAAAGGGAAATTAGCCCATTTTAAAAGATAGTGGGCGGCAATGGACTTAAATGACCTTAAGTTATATGTTAAAATTATTTAATTTAAAAAGGGTAAAATAGTAAACCAATTATAATTTATATTATATGTTAAAATAACATAAAACAAAAGATGAGTTATCATCTTTTTAAGTTGGCCGAAAGTTGAAGAAAGAAAAAGGAAGAAACCCTAGCTTATTTCGGTACCTTGGAGCTTGAATTTAGGTATATTTTTTGTTCGGTTTTTGATAATTTTTACGTTTTTGAGATCGTTGCTTAGAAATGAACAAAACCCATGTCTTAATTTTTTTATTGTGATGATGATTTTGTGTTTTTCCATTGATGATACCTTGTGGTTTTTTATGTTTGATGATGAAATATGAATTATATGTGTTAGATTAACAAGTTTTGTCTTTAAATTTTTGATGAAATTGAGTAATTAGGACTAAATTGCAAAAAATAAATTTTTGAGGGATTAAAATGCAAAATAAATGAAATGTATGAGCTTGTAATAATGCTATGAATATTCGGCCCTAAAGAAGTGTGGTCAAATTTTGTGTAATTTGTGTTTTGTGCAAAAAGGACTAAATTGTAAAAAGTTAAGGGCAAAATTGTAATTTTCCCATTTATGTGTTTTTAGGCTAAATTGAGTGTATTGGTGTTTAAATAAGCTTAATTTGAATATGTTTAGATCAAGAATTAAAGAAATCAGAATTTGATCGGGGAAAGACGAAAGTGGTCGAGTAGCCGATTTAATAGCCGACGACATCCGAGGTAAGTCAATAAGCATTTAAATGTTGTTATATTTATGAATATATATTTGTTACATAATTGAAATGAATTATTTGAATTATTTATGCTATGGCCGAATGTGATTATGGTGATTGGCTATATTCCAATCTTGATTCGATCTAATTTCGACGTTCGTAAGCCCCGTACGAACCTTAGGAATAGATAGGATACATATGTCATGACATAAGATATCCGTTATGTGTTACCGAGTAAGACCACGTCTAGGACGTTGGCATTGATTTGTGTTTACGTGTAAGACCCTGTCTGGGACAGTGGCATCGATATGTGATTACATGTAAGACCACGTCTGGGACGTTGGCATTGTACGAGCTCTCGACTATCCGCATATCCTTTTTAATTCTGAATGGTTCAACAAGCATGTGTAAGTGAAGGCCAATGTGATATTTAAATTAAAAGAACTCAGGTACGTATTTTATATCTGTATTGAGAAGTGAAAGGTAAGTTATATGTTCATTATATTTGTTCGGAAGTTAATGCGTAAACATGAGAATAGTGTATAAGCTTCAATTATGTGTAATCAGCCAAAGAGTATATTATGTGACTTTGATTTGAGATTTGAGTAATTATTTATTATTATGTATAAAGTGTTACTTGATATAAATTTTGTATATGCGATTTTGCTAAGTTAATTGACTTTACTTTGCTATTGACTTACTAAGCTTAAATAGCTTACTTCGTGTTTCTTTGTCGATTTCTGTTTTATAGATTTTGGATTTGTTACGAGCTCGGGGATCGTCAGCAAAGCCTATCACACTATTAGCTGTTTCTTTTGGTATTTTGTTAAGTTGAATTTGGGCTTATGGCATGTATAGCATAAACGAAATGTTTGAGTATGATTTTGGGCATGTATATATATAGCCATGCGAAAATGGGTTATCTCCTTTTTGTGGGTTTGGTATCGAAGCATATGGTCATTACTAGTCAAAATGGAGATTTTGCTTATTCATATTTGAATGTGGTATAAGTTAATTTTAAGTAAATTATATGCTGAATGTATAAGTTTTAGATAAAATTAAGTTGTTTGTGTATAGGTTGTAATAAGAAAGTATGATATATATATATATATATATATAGGTAAGGTATGTTTGGCTTGTTAGGATATAAATTCGGATATGGCTTATATATATATTGATAGGTAAAGATTGGTCTTATGGATTTTGACATATTAAATCTTGTTGATTAAATGACGTGTAATGTTCAGTTTAATTATTTGGTTTAAACTTATGTTAGATGTTTATAATTGTTGCGCATTGGTGATGGATTAATATGTGATGAATTAAGTGTTGTAACATCCCGATTTAGGGTCTAGTTAGAATAGTGGTACGAGACCACAAACTCGAAGGTTATGAATGAGTTTTTGAGGCTTATGCTATGTATGCATGCTAGTGTGAAAGTTTCATGAAGTAATTTTGTGAAATTGCGGTTGAATTGTCCAAAAGGACTAAATTGCAGAAGTTGCAAAATGTGAGATTCTAGAAGCTATTTGTGTGAAATAGCTTTAGAATATTAATTAGAGGTCTTTAAATAGCAATTTATCCAATTTATACTTTTGGACAAAATTGGGCATGGATAAGTTAAAATAGAAAGTTTATCAAAAAGGGCATTTTGGTCATTTAACAAATAAGTGATTAAAATAGGAGAAAAGATGACAAAATTCATTCATCCTCTTCTCCAAGGCTACCGAAATTTCCAAAGAGCCATTGTTAGGGTTCTTCAAGTTTTCAAGCTTGCTAGTAAGTGCATTTAAGTCCCGTTTTTGATATTCTTTGTATTTTTAAAGTCCCGGTAGCATGAGTAAGCTATTTTTAGCTATTTGATAAGCTATAATGGATGTTCAAAAATGTGGTCATGTATGACATGCATGTATTTTGATGTTTTATGGAAGATTATGAAAGCTTGATGTAATAGAAACATCTTTTGTTAAGTGATTTTCCATGAAAATGCATGTAGGGACTTGATTGTGAAAATCTTAAGTTTGGTCATACATGTGTGTTTTAGTGAGAATTGATGATAGCTTTAGTTGAATAAGTGGTTCGGCTAAGCATGAAAGACTAGAAAGTTGAATAAAAATCACTTTACGAGCCTTGGGGCTAAAGTGTAAATACGAGGAAGTTTAGGGGAAAAATAGTAATTTTGCTAAAGTATGAGATAAGGGTCAATTTAGTCAATGTGTGTATTGAATAAGCTGATTTATTCATTATAGATCAAGAAAGACAAAGCCCGGATCAAAACCGAGGCAAAAGCAAGGTGGTGGACTAAATTGCAAGTCTCAATACTTTTGAGTACCGAGGTAAGTCTATGCATAAACAATGCATTCATACTTACAATTTGTTGATGATAGCTAGTGTGTAGCTTGTTCTAGATGATTGAGAACCTATGTGGTTCAAGTAGAATGAATGTGATAGACTTTGTAAATGGATGAATGATTATGTAAGTGGATGTGTTGATGTGTTGTGATAATGCAAAAAGGTGGGCTAAGTGCGATACCATTCTAATGCATAATGACGATGAGCTGGCTATGTGCGATGATATGGTTAGGTATACTATCTAGTGGGCTAGGTGCGAAACTGCTATGAATACCTTGTTGGTAGGCTAAGTGCGATACTACCTTAATAATTGCTTATGGTGGGCTAAGTGCAGAACCACCGAGACATTAGCTGTGTGGATTAGCTGTGTGGCTTAGCTGTGTGTATGTATTATCGAGAAATAATGGTGTGTTGTATATTGTGTGAATGTGATATTGAATACAGGGATGCATGTCAATGGTTATGAGTAAGTGACGCATGATGTGTTGGAAATGTGGTAAGGGATAGAAAGAGTAAGCATAGTTGTACATTATATGTTAGTATAATGCTAATTGTTGTTTAGCTTATACTATGTAGCTCAATTGTCTATGTGTAAACTTACTAAGCTTAAAGCTTACTCTCTTTCTTTTCCCTTGTCTTATAGAGCAAAAGTGTTGAATTGAGATACGAGGATCAATTGGAAGATCGCCCACACTATCAGCACACTCTGGTACATGAGACTCAATGTTTTGTCTATGGCATGTATAGGGGCTAGACAAGTTAGTGACTTTTGTAGTAAATGGCTAAGATGTGTTGGCCTTTAGATGGATAGTCTATTTTGTATAATGCCATAGTTGTTGCCACTTTATTTTATGAAAAGATGTAGTTATCTAAGTGAGATTGTAAGATTTTGAGTTGATTATGGATGTGTTGAATGAGTGCATGATTGTGTATGCTAGGAGGGTGAAAAGGACTTGGCAAATAGCTTTGTTCTTGTCCATGTGGGTAGACACACGGGCATGTGCCTAGGCCATGCGTGACACACGGTCAGCCCACGGGCGTGTGACTTGGCCGTGTGTCCCCTGTATGTTAGTATTTTAAATCAGAACAGACCACGGACTAGTCACACGGGCGTGTGCCTAGAACGTGTATGTTAATTAGTGTTGGCCACGGGCTGGCCACACGGGCGTGTGTCTAGACTCCAGGCCGTGTTAAGGTGGTCAGTGTGCACCATGGGTGGAAGGCACAGGCGTGTGCCCTAACCGTGGGGCATTGGCAGAATGCTTGGGTTTTTATGCACGGTTTGGGGACATGGGCGTGTGTGACTACACACGGGCATGTCTAATCTTACACGGGCTTGTGAGCCCTGTAGAGATGGAAAAGTTTTAAAAATCGTAGAAGTTCCGATATAGTCTCAAGAGCTCTCTTGTGTTTGAGCGAGGCCTCGTAAGTCGAGAATGTGGTCGTTGAGGTGACTTAAGAGAGTAGTCACAATGAGCCTAAGTGGTGATCAAGTGGTTTAAGTTCGGTGATGCCTCAGGCCCGATTCCGGCGTAGAACTCGGGTAAGGGGTGTTACATTTAATGGTATCAGAGCTATGGTTTAGCCAGTTCTAGGACTACCGTAGCGGGTGTAAGAGTCCAGCTATACATGCCATAAGTGTATAATGATAGTGTGGTGGCTTCTGATGATTTTAAATCTTGTTTTATATAGAATATGGATTCCGATCCATTGACTGCTGATGAAGCAGCTAGTAACGAGCCGGCTCCTACACAATGAACCGTGCCCGTACAAAGTGGACCCGAGGCTAGGGGTCAAGGGGAAGAGGCGCGGGAAGCCTTTCTCCAGATGATGAGTAATTAGCACTCGGACTATGTTCGAGTGAACCCTAATGCTCAACCTCCTCCACCTCCTCCTATACCTCAGCCAAATCCAGTGGCTCCTCAACGTATGGATGTAGTGAGGATATCGAAACCCCCGGTGGATAAGATTAGGAAGCACGGGGCTGAGGAGTTTAGAGCTAAGGTAGATGCTGACCCTGAGAGGGTGGAGTTCTAGTTAGAGAACTCGATTAGAGTGTTTGATGAGCTCTCATGTACAGCTGAAGAGAGTTTGAAGTGTGCGGTATCTTTACTGAGGGATTCGGCATACCATTGGTGGAAGACGTTGATGTTAGTGGTCCCGAAAGAGCGGGTGACGTGGGACTTCTTTCTGGAAGAGTTCCGGAATAAGTATATAGGCCAGCGATTTACAGATCGGAAGAGGAAAGAATTTCTTGAGTTGAAGCAAGGAAGAATGACAGTAGCGGAATATGAGCGTGAGTTTGTTAGGCTTAGCAAATACACTCAAGAATGTGTGTCGACAGAGACCATCTTGTGTAAGAGGTTTGAAGATGGACTGAATGAGGAATCAAATCCTAGTAGGTATTTTGGAGTTGAAAGAGTTTGTGGTATTAGTTGAAAGGGCAAGTAAAGCCGAAGAGTTGAGTACAGAAAAGAGAAGGGCTGTGAGTGAAGCCCGAGATGCGAGAAAGAGACCGATGAGCATGTCATATCAAGCCCAGTCGAAAAGATCCAAGGAAGTGAATCCTCGGACGTCAGCACCAGTGGGTTATTCGCATCGAGACTTGGGCGATACTCGTTCGGGGTCGAGAGTCTGAGCCCCCTCGATGGAAAGTGTGGGCAATCCGAAGAGCAAATCGGAGTGTCCAAGTTGTGGTAGATATCACACCGAAAAGTGTTGGGGAAATAGTCAGAAATGTTATAAGTGTGGTTCCTCTGACCACTTTTTCCGGAACTGTCCCGAGAGGGACGATAAGGAAGAAAAGCAAGACATGAGACCTAGTGATGTGTCTACGAGGGGTAGACCACCAAGTAACCCAAGAGGTGGGGCTAGTGGTAGAGGTGCATCCAGAGACACTGCTGTGAGACCGGAAGGTCGGGCACCTGCGAGGACGTATGCTATTCGAGCTCGCGAAGAGGCATCCTCCCCAGATGTGATAATGGGTACTTTTTCTCTCTTTGACACCTTTGTTATTACTTTAATAGATCCAGGGTCTACTCATTCTTATATTTGAATTAGATTAGCATCTAGATTGAGTATGACCGTTGAGTCTATAGACATAGTGGTTAAGGTGTCAAACCCGTTAGGAAAGTATGTGTTAGTGGACAAGGTGTGTAAGAATTGTCCTTTATTGATTGAGAATCATTGTTTTCCGGCAAACCTTATGTTGTTTCCATTTGATAAGTTTGATTTAATCCTAGGCATGGATTGGTTGACTACCCATAGTGTCTTAGTGAACTGTGGTAGTAAGTTTATTGAATTGAAATGTGAGCGTGGGGATGTGGTTCGGGTTGAATCAAGTGGATCGGATAGTCTACCAGTGATGATTTCTTCCCTAGTGGCTGAGAAGTGTTTGAGAAAAGGATGTGAGTCCTATCTTGCGTTTGTGTTAAATACTCGAGAGGTTGGGATAGAGTTTGAAACAGTGCCAGTAGTATGTGAGTATCCGGATGTATTCCCAGAAGAGTTACCTGGATTACCTCCAGTGAGAGAGGTTGAGTTTGGGATTGAGTTGGTTCCGGGAACGGCACCTATTTCGATTGCTCAGTATAGGATGGCACCTTTAGAGTTGAAAGAGCTAAAGGTTCAGTTGCAAGAGTTGACAGATAAGGGTTTTGCAAGACCGAGCTACTCGCCGTGGGGAGCTCCGATATTGTTTGTGAAGAAGAAAGATGGGTCTATGAGGTTGTGTATAGACTATAGACAACTCAACAAGGTGACGGTGAAGAATAAGTATCCTTTACCAAGGATTGAAGATCTTTTTGATCAACAGAAAGGAGCTACCGTGTTCTCCAAGATAGACTTGAGGTCTGGTTATTATCAGCTCAGAGTGAAAGAGCAAGATGTGTTGAAAACTGCATTTCGAACAAGGTATGGCCATTATGAGTTTTTGGTGATGCCGTATGGTTTGACGAATGCGCCTGCGATTTTTATGGATTTGATGAACCGTGTTTTCAGACCGTATATGGACAAGTTTGTGGTTGTCTTCATTGACGACATATTGATCTATTCTCGGGATGAGAACGATCATGAAAAGCATTTGAGAATTGTCTTGCAAACTTTAAGAGATAAGCAGTTGTATGCTAAGTTTAGCAAGAGTGAGTTTTGGCTCCGAGAAGTCGGATTCCTTGGACACATTGTGTCAGGTGATGGTGTCAGAGTTGACCCGAGTAAGATTTCGGCTGTTGTGGATTGGAAACCTCCGAGGAATGTGTCGAAAATTAGAAGTTTCTTGGGATTAGTGGGATATTACAGACGTTTCGTAAAAGGGTTCTCTGTGATTGCTGCCTCGATGACAAAATTGTTGCATAAAGATTTCAAGTTTGAATGGACAGTGTAACACCCCAAACCCGATCAATACGCCACGACCGAATTTGGTATGTCACAGGGGAAAACGTTTTGAGGAAAAACGAGTTACCGATTAAAATTTTGGTGAAAAACTTTTTATTATTCTAAATTCGTAAAAAAAATTTAGTTGAAAACTGATATTTTACTTTGCAATTCCGTAAATAGATTTTTAAAACTTAGTCGCAGCTTAGATTCGTAAACCATTTATAAATTAAAGAGAAACTAAAGCAATTAGGTTGAAAATCGTATCTAATAGAAATTTGGAAACTTAAGTTTTATAAAATAGTTTGAGTTATCGAAAATACTTAAGTTGTTAAAAATTATCAATTTATTTAGGTTACCCGATGGTAACGTTTTAAAAACCATCGCGCTTTGTATTTTAGAAAACTTTGTTCACATATCATTAAATCAATCATGTAATTTGCAAATTATTCCTAAAACAAATCCAAAGCATATAAATAATCCAAAAACATAATTAAAGAGGCCTTATTACAAACCCATAAAATGAAAACCAAATTAAAATCAAGTACCCAAATGGAAGTTCATGTAAAACCAAATTTCATTGCATGGCCTCCTCGAGTTCATCCGGCTCCTCATCCGCGAATTTACGAATTACTGAAAAAGTAAGGGAGAAGGTGAGTCACCAAGACTCAGGTGCATATTCCTCTCCCGGTAAATACCACATACTTACACAAATTATAACCAAGCAATATATATATATATTATGCACCCAACCTAACCATCCAGAACTCCTTTTTCTACCCCGTGTGTACCAAACCACCGGGTGGTGCCAAACCACCGTGACCAAAGTCACAAATAATCAAGTTGTGGGGCCAACCCACTTGTGTTACCAAATCACCGCGCGACAATCCCATATCTCAAAAGTGGGGCCAACCCACGGTGGTGTTAATCCACGTGGACGAGTCGCTATGAGGTGCAAAACCTCTGGTGTCCCAAAGACACAAATGTGATACCAAATCACCGGTGACCAAAGTCACGAATAATCAAGTTGTGGGGCCAACCCACGTGTGATACCAAATAATCGGCGACAATCCCATATCTCAAAAGTGAGGCCAACCCACGGTGGTGTTAATCCACGTGGACGAGTCGCTATGAGGTGCCAAACCTCTGGTGTCCCAAAGACACAAATGTGATACCAAATCACCGGAGGTACCAAACCTCTCGGTGTCCAAGACACGAATATCAATCTTCCCCTCCTCTCATATTGCCCATACCAATGCAATAGATAAACAAATCATGTCAATATACTTTGAT
The DNA here is from genome assembly GCA_025698515.1 of Gossypium sturtianum. Lineage (NCBI taxonomy): Eukaryota > Viridiplantae > Streptophyta > Magnoliopsida > Malvales > Malvaceae > Gossypium > Gossypium sturtianum. Next base: position 66,008,836 of record CM046952.1, read on the forward strand.
ATGAACATATAACCAATACATATCGTAGATCGTGTTATTAAACAACATATAGCAACATCATATCGAAACGGACTTACCCGTATCCTTGCTCATACCCATCAAGGTATCATATCAATATCTCATAGTTTCGGCTTTAACAACTTGAATAGTTATTTAACACACATATATATATATATATAAACCAAGTTATAAAGTGTGTAAGATACACACCTTCCACTAACGCAAATACTAACTTCCGTAGACCCGATCTACCTCACTAGATCACCTTGTCCTACATTCGGCCAAACCACAAGATTATAAGCAAAACCATTCGGCCAACATCTCATCTTAATCCCAATAGCCTTTGGCTTTTCAAGCATTAAAAGAATGATGAATCGACAAGAATCCTTACCACTTGACTTACCAACTTTGATTGCTAGAGAAGTAAGGCTTAGATCAAATGCTTCCAAAGTCCCAAAGAGCCTATAAGAATAATCGGTTCCTAATAATAGTTAGAACCTTGCAACAAATGTCCATAGGTTTGGCCTTTGACAACAAGAAAACGACATAGAAAAGAGAAAGAAATGAAGGAAAAACGGTCATGAACACTTACCCTTTTTCCAAAACCGATTGAAGAAAACCAAATGAAGACCTACCCTTGTTGATATTCGGCCAAAACAATACAAAAAGGAAATGGGAAGTTTCGGTAATATGCTTAAATGGTGAAGGGATTTTCGGCTATGGTTTTGAAAAGAAGAAAGCAATTGATTAGAGACTAAAAAGAAATGAAGTACGTGAGTAGAAAAGAGAATAAAAATAAGAGAGAGAGGATTCTGTTTTAGCAACAATGGAAGAAAAGAAAAGTGAGTTTGGGGAAGAAAGAGGTTCGGCCAAATGAAAGAAAAAGGAAATGTGGTTGAGCAAATATCAAAAGAAGAAGAGAGAGAGATAGGAGAAAAAGTTCAGCCAAGCACCTAGTTTGCCGAAAAGAAAAATGCACAAAATGTAAAAATGAGTTTTCGGTTTCAAAAGGAAAAATGAGAGAAAGAAAATAGTATTTGGTCCAAACAAAATGAGAGCTAAAACCAAAAGTAAAATTGCACAAAATGCTTATGGTGCATTCGGCCAAAGAGGGATTTGTTTGGAGAGGAAGAGAAAAATATGCCAAAAGGTGCACAATTGCTAAAGTTGGCCAAATATCCCCCCAAACCTCCTATCAACATTCGGCCACCCCTCTAGCCACACATGCCGTCCACATACATGCACTAAAGGCCTTGGAATAGTTTCCAAAACATCTTCCTTAAGCCAAGCCTTGAGATCCTCTACATTCCCAAAGTTGAAGGAATTTTATCCCCAAAATCTAGCAATTCTATCCCTTATTTCATGCTTACCATAACCTTAAGTCTTCTTGTCATAAAAAGAAAGTTGTCCATCTTATCCATATGTATAGTTGACCGACACTTAATGCTAGGATGTACAAAAATAAAATCCTCAATATGCTTTCCATGCTACTCGAACCACTTCCCTCAAGCAACCTTTCAAGCTCCTTATCCACTATGCCACTAACTCCTCATGTGCTTTAATTTAACACTTAAATTATCTTAAGTGTCAAGCTCACTTAATCCACTTCACTAAATTTTCCACACTAAAAATTATTCTAGCTTAGCTAATATTTCCAAGCCTTCACACAAATATACTAAGCACACAATAACAATCATATCCGAGCTAACATAAATAACAAGATGATACTCAATTTTTTTAGGATATTACAATTCTACCCCCTTAAGAAAATTTCGTCCTCGAATTTACTCGCTCAAAAGAGTTGAGGAAATCGCCGCCTCATCACATCCTCCTGTTCCCACGTAGCTTCTTCTACGCCATGATTCCGCCATAAAACCTTCACTAAAGGAACCGACTTCCTCGCAAAACTTTCACATCTCGGCCTAGAATCGCACGAGTTCTTCTTCTACCGCCGATCTGGACTCACCTCTATTTCCTTCATCGCCACAACATGCGATGGATCGTAACGATAGCTTCTAAGCATGGAGACATGGAACACATCGTGAATCGACTCACTCGATGGCAACTCGAGCTGATAGGCTCATGGTCCCACTCGTCTCAACACCTTATACGGTCCAATAAACCTTGGACTTAACTTGCCTTTTCTCCCAAATCTTAACACTTTCTTCCATGGCGAGACCTTCGTAAAAACTTTGTCACCCACGGCAAACTCTATATCCCTCCGCTTGAGATCGACATATGACTTCGCCTATCTCAAGCTTCCTTCGACGAGCCCGAATCGCCTTAACCTTATCCTCGCCTCTGCAAACCAACTCGGTCCTAACATCCGACGCTCATCCAACTCTGTCCAACATGTAGGTGTGCGACACCTCCTACCATACAACGCCTCATATGGTGCCATCTTAATGCTTGCCTGATAACTATTGTTGTATGCGAACTCGCTAATGGTAAAAACTCTTCCCACCGCCTCAAGTCCAATACACAACCTCTCAACATATCCTCTAAAATCAGATAACTCTTTTCAGATCGCCTGCGTCGATCGTGGATGAAATGCGGTACTAAAATCCAACCGCGTACCCAAAGCCTGATGTAACGCTCTCCAAAACCTCGACGTAAATCTAGGATCTCTGTCTGAGATGATCGACACTGGTACACTGTGCAACCTTATTATCTCGGCCACATACAACTTAGCTAACTTCTAAAGCGAGTAATCCACCTTTACCGGAATAAAATGAGCTGACTTAGTCAGACGATCCACAATCACCCAAACTGAGTCCTTCTTACTTGGCGTAAGGGGTAATCCACTGACAAAGTCCATAGTGATCCTTTCCCACTTCCACCGTAATCTTCACCGGTGAAGTAACCTGACGATAATCGATGCTCGCCTTGACCTGCTGACACGTCAGACATTTACCCACAAACTCAGTTACCTCACGCTTCAGACCTGGCCACCAAAACTACTCTCTTAAATCCCGATACATCTTGCTACCTCCAGGATGCATAGCGTATGGGCTGTTATGTGCGTCCCGAAGAATCCTTTGTCTCAACTCAACTTCCTTTGGCATACAAGCTCTTCCTTTAAAACACAATACTCCATCCTTGGACAAACTATAATCCTCTAAACCACTATTCTGAACCTGTAACCTCCGATCATTCAAACCATCATCCTCTAACTGTTTCTTCTTGATCCGCTTCTAACCAAGTCGGCTTGACTTGCAATTCAGTCAAAAGACTCCCATCATCATATAAGCTAAGACGAGCAAACATCGATCTTAAGTCAGTCATAACCTTACGGCTCAATGCGTCTGCCACCACATTAGCCTTGCCTGGATGATACTCAATCGAACAGTCGTAGTCCTTTAACAACTCAATCCATCTACGCTGCCTCAAGTTCAAATCCTTCTGAGTCAAAAGATACTTAAGACTCTTGTGATCCGTGTAGACTATCGACTTCTCTCCATACAAATAGTGTCTCCAAATCTTCAAAGCAAAAACCACTGCAGCTAATTCCAAGTCATGCGTTGGATAGTTAACTTCATGTGGTCTCAACTATCGAGATGCATAAGCCACTACCTTCCCTTCCTGCATTAGCACACATCCCAAACCAGTATGTGATGCATCACAGTAAACCGTGAATTCCTTGCCTGCCTCAGGTTGAATCAAAACCGGAGCTTTAGTCAGAATCTTCTTCAACTTGTCAAAACTTCCTTGCTGCTTCTCGGTCCACACAAATGGAATTCCTTTCCTCAATAACTTAGTCATAGGTGCTGCTATCAAAGAAAATCCTTCCACAAATCTTCGGTAATACCCCGCCAGACCTAGGAAACTCCAAATCTCAGCCACTGACTTAGGCGGCTTCCAATCCAACACTGCCTCAATCTTTCGAGGATCCACTCTAATCTCCTTAGCTAATACTACGTGACCCAAGAAAGTCACCTCCCTAAGCCAGAACTCGCACTTACTAAATTTTGCATAAAGTCTTTTCCTCAAAATCTGCAACACTACTCGCAAATGCGCATCATGCTCCTCCTCCGACTTGGAGTATACCAAAATATCGCCTATAAATACCACAACAAACCGGTCCAAAACTGCTGAATACCCGATTCATCATGTCCATGAATGCTTTGCCGTAAGCGTTAGTCAACCCAAACGGCATTACCAAAAATTCATAGTGCCCATACCGAGTGCGAAATGCCGTCTTATGGATATCGACCTCTTTCACCTTCACCGATGATATCCGGACCTTAAATCAATCTTGAGAAAACCGCCGCCCCTTTAAGCGATCAAACAAGTCATCTATCCTCGGCAAAGGATACTTGTTTTTGATCGTCGGCTTATTCAATCAAGCGGTAGTCTATACACATCCGCATCAATCCATCCTTCTTCTTGACAAAAAGTACCGGTGCTCCCCAAGGCGAAACACTTGGTCGGATAAAACCTCGATCCAACAACTCCTAAATTTGAGCCTTCAATTCCCCTAATTCCTTCGGTGCCATCCTATACGGAGCAATAGACACCGCGCATTCCGGCAATGTGATCTATACCAAATTCAACTTCACGATCCGAGGCAATCCTTAAGTTCTTCCGGAAATACGTCAACATATTCCTTTACCGTTCGGACATTCCCCACAGTAGACTCCTTAGCCTCCAACGCACACACATGAACCATAAATGCCTCACAGCCCTTCCTGACCAACTTCATAGCTTTCAAGGCAGATACCACGTTGGATAGATAATCTCTTCTATTACCTATCATAACCACCTCTTTGCCCTCACTGCCTCTTCAAAACCATGCGCTTAGCAAAAGACAATCCAAACTTGCTTGATACTTGACCAACCAAATTATCCCAAGAATCGGATCGAACTCCTCAAATGGAAGTTCCATCGGATCAACTACAAACATTACCCCTTGGAGTTCTAGGGGTACATCTCTATACTGACTTATTTACTTCTCTGAGTGACCCGGAGGGCTAAATCATCATCTTCCTAGAAGTAGTCTCGAGTCTAGATTCATAGTCTCTACTATGCTACTAGCAACATACGAATGTGTCGAAACCACATCTATCAAAGCCATATATGGTACACCAAAGATTAAGAACGTACCGGTTATAACGTCCGGTGCGTCGCCCTCCTCTCAACGTCTCGCTGCATACACCAAGCCAGGCTGTCTTGCCTCAGTGTTGCCAGCACCTCTGCCAGATGCTCCGCGGCCTCGACCAGAACCATTACCTCCTCTACCATTACCATGACCTCTCTGTGGCGACGGTCCCTCATTTCTGAACTGAGCACGACCTTGACCCTCAGACTGATTCCTGGCTAGCTTACGTGGACAGTCTCTCACACGATGATCTAGCGAACCACACTCAAAACATCCTTTCCCTCCGGTCCAACATTCGCCCCAATGAAATTTTCCACATCGGTTACACTATGCTGGTCCCTGATTAGCAGTAACAGGCCTCCCAGATTGATTCGACCCACTCTGCCTAACCCTCTTCTGAGAATTATCAGCTGACCCGGATGATCCAAAACCTCTCTTATGTTTATTCTTGTCGTGACTCTGCCTTACAGATTCCTTTATCCCTTCGGCTATCTTAGTCTTTTCAACTAGCGCAAGAAACTCTCGCTCCCGATGTGGAGCAATCAAAGAATCTCGATTCGTCCCTCAATCCATCTTCAAACCGGACACATCGCTCGTGTTCAAAGCCACGATACCTCCAAAGATACCGGCTCAATCTTAAAAATTCTGCCTCATATTACGATCACGGACTTATTACCTTGGACCAAACTCGAAATGCCTTACGCTGTGCATCAATGTAACTCGACCCAACATATTTCTTCCGATCACGCTGCCTTAAAATAATCCCAAGTGAGATCCTCCATCGCAAAGACTATTCCGCACCGTGAGCCACTACGATATGACTCATCCCAAAGAAGCGATACAATCCCTTTCACTTTTTCCTCAAAGACTCGGATCCAAGTCATCCATGATTCGTTCCGTCGCCTCTAACCAATACTGCACGCCGTCTTTGGGAGCCACACCAAAACACCTCGAAATACCTCGGCTCCATTGGCTCGAAGTCGCTCGAGATCACGGATTCCGAATTCCCGCGCCTCCACCTATTCCAAATACCCTCTCAAGAACTCGCAACGATCGCCGAGACATCAAGTCATCCCCGTTGATCCTCGATGCTCAACTCCAACCACTGGTGGTGGGGGTAGTGGTACCTCATTTTCGGATCGTTGACCGGACCTCACCGGCTCGGACACAACCATCCTACCCCGACCACGTCCACAAGTAATCGACCTCGACCACGAGTACTCATGTCTAAAGTCTCGACTTATCTCGATTTAAAAAGAGTTATGCATTAGTCATTATTCCACTTTCTTTAAAACATAATTTTATGAATAATTTTAATAAGAAGTTGTTTCGCGAGTACATTCAACCTATAGTTTGGGTCTCTAGAGTAGTTTCTACTACTATACAGTCATGCCAACATCATCATATCATATCATCAAAATCAACAGTTTGATGTACTTACCAGGGCGGATTGATGTCGGAGACTCGGGGCCATGCCTTTCCAACCATACAATTTTCAACAAAATCATTTTAAAACCATACTTTAAAACATTTTGGGCCTTGAGCCCACAGCCGAGCTTTTGAACATGGCTCTGATACCAATTTGTAACACCCCAAACCCGGTCAATACGCCACGACTGAATTTGGTATGTCACAGGGGAAAACGTTTTGAGGAAAAATGAGTTACCGATTAAAATTTTGGTGAAAAACTTTTTATTATTCTAAATTCATAAAAAAAATTAAGTTGAAAACTGATATTTTACTTTGCAATTCCGTAAATAGATTTTTAAAACTTAGTCGCAGCTTAGATTCGTAAACCATTTATAAATTAAAGAGAAACTAAAGCAATTAGGTTGAAAACCGTATCTAATAGAAATTTGGAAACTTAAGTTTTATAAAATAGTTTGAGTTATCGAAAATACTTAAGATGTTAAAAATTATCAATTTATTTAGGTTACCCGATGGTAACGTTTTAAAAACCATCGCACTTTGTATTTTAGAAAACTTTGTTCACATATCATTAAATCAATCATGTAATTTGCAAATTATTCCTAAAATAAATCCAAAGCATATAAATAATCCAAAAAACATAATTAAAGAGGCCTTATTACAAACCCATAAAATGAAAACCAAATTAAAATCAAGTACCCAAATGGAAGTTCATGTAAAACCAAATTTCATTGCATGGCCTCCTCGAGTTCATCCGGCTCCTCATCCGCGAATTTACGAATTACCCAAAAAGTAAGGAGAATGTGAGTCACCAAGACTCAATGCGTATTCCCTCTCCCGGTAAATACCACATACTTACACAAATTATAACCAAGCAATATATATATATTATGCACCCAACCTAACCATCCGTAACTCCTTTTTCTACCCCGTGGTACCAAACCACCGGTGGTGCCAAACCACCAGTGACCAAAGTCACAAATAATCAAGTTGTGGGGCCAACCCACTTGTGATACCAAATCACTGGCGACAATCCCATATCTCAAAAGTGGGGCCAACCCACGGTGGTGTTAATCCACAGGGACGAGTCGCTATGAGGTGCCAAACCTCTGGTGTCCCAAAGACACAAATGTGATACCAAATCACTGGTGACCAAAGTCACGAATAATCAAGTTGTGGGGCCAACCCACGTGTGATACCAAATCACTGGCGACAATCCCATATCTCAAAAGTGGGGCCAACCCACGGTGGTGTTAATCCACAGGGACAAGTCGCTATGAGGTGCCAAACCTCTGGTGTCCCAAAGACACAAATGTGATACCAAATCACTGGAGGTGCCAAACCTCTAGTGTCCGAAGACACAAATATCAATCTTCCCCCTTCTCTCATATTGCCCATACCAATGCAATAGATAAATAAATCATGTCAATATACTTTGATATGAACATATAACCAATACATATCGTAGATCGTGATATTAAACAACATATAGCAACATCATATCGAAATGGACTTACCCGTATCCTTGCTCATACCCATCAAGGTATCATATCAATATCTCATAGTTTCGGCTTTAACAACTTGAATAGTTATTTAACACACACACATATATATATAAACCAAGTTATAAAGTGTGTAAGATACACACCTTTCACTAACGCAAATACTAACTTTCGTAGACCCGATCTACCTCACTAGATCACCTTGTCCTACATTCGGCCAAACCACAAGATTATAAGCAAAACCATTCGGCCAACATCACATCTTAATCCCAATAGCCTTTGGCTTTTCAACCATTAAAAGAATGATGAATCGACAAGAATCCTTACCACTTGACTTACCAACTTTGATTGCTAGAGAAGTAAGGCTTAGATCAAATGCTTCCAAAGTCCCAAAGAGCCTATAAAAATAATCAGTTCCTAATAATAGTTAGAACCTTGTAACAAATGTCCATAGGTTCAGCCTTTGACCACAAGAAAACGACATAGAAAAGATAAAGAAATGAAGGAAAAACGGTCATGAACACTTACCCTTTTTCAAAAACTGATTGAAGAAAACCAAATGAAGACCTACCCTTGTTGATATTCGGCCAAAACAATACAAAAAGGAAATGGGAAGTTTCGACAATATGGTTAAATGGTGAAGGGATTTTCGGCTATGGTTTTGAAAAGAAGAAATCAATTGATTAGAGACTAAAAAGAAATGAAGTACGTGAGTAGAAAAGAGAATAAAAATAAGAGAGAGAGGATTCTGTTTTAGCAACAATGGAAGAAAAGAAAAGTGAGTTTGGGGAAGAAAGAGGTTCGGCCAAATGAAAGAAAAAGGAAATGTGGTTGAGCAAATATCAAAAGAAGAAGAGAGAGAGATGGGAGAAAAAGTTCGGCCAAGCACCTAGTTTGCCGAAAATAAAAATGCACAAAATGTAAAAATGAGTTTTCGGTTTCAAAAGGAAAAATGAGAGAAAGAAAATAGTATTTGGTTCAAACAAAATGAGAGCTAAAACCAAAAGTAAAATTGCACAAAATGCTTATGGTGCATTCGGCCAAAGAGGATTTGTTTGGAGAGGAAGAGAAAATATGCCAAAAGGTGCACAATTGCTAAAGTTGGCCAAATATCCCCCAAACCTCCTATCAACATTCGGCCACCCCTCTAGCCACACATGCCGTCCACATACATGCACTAAAGGCCTTGGAATAGTTTCCAAAACATCTTCCTTAAGCCAAGCCTTGAGATCCTCTACATTCCCAAAGTTGAAGGAATTTTATCCCCAAAATCTAGCAATTCTATCCCTTATTTCATGCTTACCATAACCTTAAGTCTTCTTGTCATAAAAAGAAAGTTGTCCATCTTATCCATATGTATAGTTGACCGACACTTAATGCTAGGATGTACAAAAAATAAAATCCTCAATATGCTTTCCATGCTACTCGAACCACTTCCCTCAAGCAACCTTTCAAGCTCCTTATCCACTATGCCACTAACTCCTCATGTGCTTTAATTTAACACTTAAATTATATTAAGTGTCAAGCTCACTTAATCCACTTCACTAAATTTTCCACACTAAAAATTATTCTAGCTTAGCTAATATTTCCAAGCCTTCACACAAATATACTAAGCACACAATAACAATCATATCCGAGCTAACACAAATAACAAGATGATACTCAATTTTTTTAGGATATTACAGACAGAGACATGTCAATAGAGCTTCGAGAGACTGAAAACAATGTTGACTGAGGCACTAGTTTTGGTTCAACTAGAATCGGGGAAGGAGTTCGTGGTTTACAGTGATGCATCGTTTAATGGTCTCAGTTGCTTGTTGATGCAACAGGGTAAGGTAGTCACTTACTCCTCGAGACAGCTAAAACCACACGAGAAGAATTATCTGACTCATGATTTGGAGTTGGCTGCGATTATTTTTGCGTTAAAGATTTGGCGACATTACTTGTACGGTGAGAGGTACCGAATCTTTACGGATCACAAGAGTTTGAGATATTTGATGGATCAGAAGGATCTAAATTTGAGACAGAGACGGTGGCTTGAGTTGTTGAAGGACTATGAGTTAGTCATTGACTGCCACCCGGGAAAAGCGAATGTGGTTGCGGATGCCCTGAGTAGGAAATCCTTGTATGCTCTAAGAGTTATGAGCACGAGTTTAGCATTGTCTGATGATGGTGCTATTTTGGCAGAGTTGAGAGCTAAGCCACTATTTGGTCAACAAATATGTGAGGCTCAGAGAAATGATAGTGAGATGCAAGCTAAGAGAGCTAAGTGCGAGTCGGGAAATGATTCCAATTTTCGAGTGAACTCGAATGGATGTTTGTTGTACCATGACAGAATGTGTGTACCCAGAGATGAAGAGTTAATCAAAAAGGTTTTGCATGAGGCCTACAGTGGATGTTTGTCAGTGCATCCGGGCAGTACGAAAATGTACAATGACTTGAAGGAGTTGTATTGGTGGACGGGTATGAAAAGAGATATCTCAGAGTTTGTGGCAAAGTGTCTGATTTGTCAACAAGTGAAAGCTGAACATCAAGTGCCTTCGGGATTGCTTCAGCCAGTGATGGTTCCTGAATGGAAATGGGATCGGGTTACCATGGATTTTGTAACGGGGTTACCGATGACTCCGAAGAAGAGATATGTTGTGTGGGTTATTATGGATAGACTAACAAAATCGGCTCACTTTATTCCAGTACATGTTGATTATTCGCTAGATAAGTTAGCTGAGTTGTATGTTGCAGAGATAGTGAGATTGCATGGTGTGCCTATGTCCATCATATCGGATAGAGATCCGAGGTTTACTTCGAGATTTTGGAAGAAGTTGCAAGAGGCCATGGGTACGAGATTTAATTTCAATACTGCGTTCCATCCGCAAATCGATGGTCACTCTGAAAGAGTGATTCAAGTTCTTGAAGATATGCTTCGGTGCTGTGTGTTAGAATTCGAAGGTAGTTGGGAGAGATATCTACATTTGGTCGAATTCGCCTATAACAAGAGTTATCAGTCGAGTATACAGATGGCACCGTTTGAGGCTTTGTATGGTCGTAAGTGTCGAACTCCTTTGTACTGGACCGAGCTTAGTGAGAAGCGGATCCATGGGGTCGATTTAGTGAAGGAAACCGAAGAAAAGGTGAAATTAATCCGTAATAGTCTGAAAACTACTTTGGACCGACAGAAGTCATACGCGGATTTGAAAAGAAAAGAAATTGAGTTTGAGGTGGGTGACAAAGTGTTTTTGAAAGTGTCCCCGTGGAAGAAGATTATGAGATTTGGATGGAAAGGAAAATTGAGTCCAAGGTTCATAGGGTCGTATGAGATTACTGCATGCACTGGGCCTCAGAAAGCGTCTCTGGCTGGCTTTGCCGATGAGAGTTGGAAAAGATTCATAATGTGTTCCATGTGTCGATGTTGTGATGTTATCGCTCCGATCCTTCACATGTGATTCCTTCGACGGAAATTGAGATAAGACCGGATATGTCTTATGAAGAGGAGCCGATTAAGATCTTGGCTCGAGAAGTGAAATAATTGAGAAATAAGAGCATAGCACTAGTGAAAGTGTTGTGGCAGAAACATGGTGTTGAAGAGGCTACGTGGGAAACGGAAGAAGCTATGAGAGAGCAACATCCAAACCTCTTTACTGGTAAGATTTTCAGGGGCGAAAATCTATAAAGGGGGGAGAGTTGTAACATCCCGCTTTAGGGTCTAGTCAGAATAGTGGTGCGAGACCACAAATCCGAGGGTTATGAATGAGATTTTGAGGCTTATGCTATGTATGCATGCTAGTGTGAAAGTTTCATGGAGCAATTTTGTGAAATTGCGGTTGAATTGTCCGAAAGGACTAAATTGAAAAAGTTGCAAAATGTGAGATTCTAGAAGCTATTTGTGTGAAATAGCTTTAGAATATTAATTAGAGGTCTTTAAATAGCAATTTCTCCAATTTCTAATTTTCGGACAAAATTGGGCATGTATAAGTTAAAATAGAAAGTTTATCAAAAAGGGCATTTTGGTCATTTAACAAATAAGTGATTAAAATAGGAGAAAAGATGACAAAATTCATTCATCTTCTTCTCCAAGGCTGCCGAAAATTCCAAAGAGCCATTGTTAGGGTTCTTCAAATTTTCAAGCTTGCTAGTAAGTGCATTTAAGTCCCGTTTTTGATATTCTTTGTATTTTTGAAGTCCCGGTAGCATGAGTAAGCTATTTTTAGCTATTTGATAAGCTATAATGGATGTTCAAATATGTGGTCATGTATGACATGCATGTATTTTGATGTTTTATGGAAGATTATGAAAGCTTGATGTAGTAGAAACATCTTTTGTTAAGTGATTTTCCATGAAAATGCATGTAGGGACTTGATTGTGAAAATCTTAAGTTTGGTCATACATGTGTGTTTTAGTGAGAATTGATGATAGCTTTAGTTGAATAAGTGGTTCGGCTAAGCATAAAAGACTAGAAAGTTGAATAAAAATCACTTTACGAGCCTTGGGGCTAAAGTGTAAATACGAGGAAGTTTAGGGGCAAAATAGTAATTTTGCTAAAGTATGAGATAAGGGTCAATTTAGTCAATGTGTGTATTGAATAAGCTGATTTATTCATTATAGATCAAGAAAGACAAAGCCCTGATCGAAATCGAGGCAAAAGTAAGGTGGTGGACTAAATTGCAAGTTTCAATACTTTTGAGTACCGAGGTAAGTCTATGCATAAACAATGCATTCATACTTACAATTTGTTGATGATAGCTACTGTGTAGCTTGTTCGAGATGATTGAGAACCTATGTGGTTCAAGTAGAATGAATGTGATAGACTTTGTAACTGGATGAATGATTAAGTAAGTAGATGTGTTGATGTGTTGTGATAATGCAAAAAGGTGGGCTAAGTGCGATACCATTCTAATGCATAATGACGATGAGCTGGCTATGTGCGATGCTATGGTTAGGTATACTATCTAGTGGGCTAGGTGCGAAACCACTGTGAATACCTTGTTGGTAGGCTAAGTGCGATACTACCTTAATAATTGCTTATGGTGGGCTAAGTACGGAACCACCGAGACATTAGCTGTGTGGATTAGCTGTGTGGCTTAGCTGTGTGTATGTATTATCGAGAAATAATGATGTGTTGTATATTGTGTGAATGTGATATTGAATGCAGGGATGCATGTCAATGGTTATGAGTAAGTGACTCATGATGTGTTGGAAATGTGGTAAGGGATAGAAAGAGTAAGCATAGTTGTACATTATATGTTAGTATAATGCTAATTGTTGTTTAGCTTATACTATGTAGCTCAATTGTCTATGTGTGAACTTACTAAGCTTAAAGCTTACTCTCTTTCTTTTCCCTTGTCTTATAGAGCAAAAGTGTTGAATCGAGATACGAGGATCAATTGGAAGATCGCCCACACTATCAGCACACTCTGGTACATGAGACTCAATGTTTTGTCTATGGCATGTATAGGGGCTAGACAAGTTAGTGAATTTTGTAGTAAATGGCTAAGATGTGTTGGCCTTTAGATGGATAGTCTATTTTGTATAATGCCATAGTTGTTGGCACTTTATTTTATGAAAAGATGTAGTTATCTAAGTGAGATTGTAAGATTTTGAGTTGATTATGGATGTGTTGAATGAGTGCATGATTGTGTATGCTAGGAGGGTGAAAAGGACTTGGCAAATAGCTTTGTTCTTGTCCATGTAGCTAGACACACGGGCATGTTTCTAGGCCATGTGTGACACACGGTCAGCCCACGGGCGTGTGACTTGGCCGTGTGTCCCCTGTATGCTAGTATTTTAAATCAGAATAGACCACGGACTAGTCACACGGGCGTGTGCCTAGAACATGTGTGTTAATCAGTGTTGGCCACGGGCTGGCCACATGGGCGTGTGTCTAGACTCCAGGCCATGTTAAGGTGGTCAGTGTGCACCACGGGTGGAAGGCACGGGCGTGTGCCCTAACCGTGGGGCATTGGAAGAATGCTTGGGTTTTTATGCACTGTTTGGGGACATGGGTGTGTGTGACTACACACGGGCGTGTCTAATATTACACGGGCTTGTGAGCCCTGTAGAGATGGAAAAGTTTTAAAAATCGTAAAAGTTCTGATATAGTCTCGAGAGCTCTCGTGTGTTTGAGCGAGGCCTCGTGAGTCGAGAATGTGGTCGTTGAGGTGACTTAAGAGAGTAGTCACAATGAGCCTAAGTGGTGATCAAGTGGTTTGAGTTCGATGACGCCTCGGGCCCAGTTTCGGCGTAGAACTTGGGTAAGGGGTGTTACATTTAGTGGTATCAGAGCTATAGTTTAGCCGGTTCTAGGACTACCGTAGCTGGTGTAAGAGTCCAGCTATACATGCCATAAGTGTATAATGATAGTGTGGTGGCTTCTGATGATTTTAAATCTTGTTTTATATAGAATATGGATTCTGATCCATTGACTGCTGATGAAGCAGCTAGTAACGTGCCGGCTCCTGCGCAAGGAATCGTGCCCGTACAAAGTGGACCCGAGGCTAGGGGTCAAGGGGAAGAGGCACGGGAAGCCTTTCTCCAGATGATGAGTAATTGGTACTCGGACTATGTTCAAGCGAACCCTAGTGCTCAACCTCCTCCACCTCCTCCTATACCTCAGCCAAATCTAGTGGCTCATCAAGGTATGGATGTAGTGAGGATATCGAAACCCCCGGTGGATAAGATTATGAAGCACGGGGATGAGGAGTTTAGAGCTAAGGTAGATGATGACCCTGAGAGGGCAGAGTTCTGGCTAGAGAACTCGATGAGAGTGTTTGATGAGCTCTCATGTACACCTGAAGAGAGTTTGAAGTGTGCGGTATCTTTGCTGAGGGATTCGGCATACCATTGGTGGAAGACGTTGACGTTAGTGGTCCTGAAAGAGCGGGTGACGTGGGACTTCTTTCTGGAAGAGTTTCGGAAGAAGTATATAAGCCAGCGATTTACAGATCGGAAGAGGAAAGAATTCCTTGAGTTGAAGCAAGGAAGAATGACAGTAGCGGAATATGAGCGTGAGTTTGTTAGGCTTAGCAAATACGCTCAAGAATGTGTGTCAACAGAGACCATCTTGTGTAAGAGGTTTAAAGATGGACTGAATGAGGACATCAAACTCCTAGTGGGTATTTTGGAGTTGAAAGAGTTTGTGGTATTAGTTGAAAGGGCAAGTAAGGCCGAAGAGTTGAGTACAGAAAAGAGAAGGGCTGTGAGTGAAGGCTGAGATGCTAGAAAGAGACCGATGAGCAAGTCGTATCAAGCCCAGTCGAAAAGATCCAAGAAAGTGAATCCTCGGACGTCAGCACCAGTGGGTTATTCGCATCGAGACTTGGGCGATACCCGTTCGGGGTTGAGAGTCCGAGCCCCCTCGATGGAAAGTGTGGGCAATCTGAAGAGCAAACTGGAGTGTCCAAGTTGTGGTAGATATCACATCGGAGAGTGTTGGGGAAATAGTCGAAAATGTTATAAGTGTGGTTCCCCTGACCACTTTATTCGGAACTGTCCCGAGAGGGACGATAAGGAAGAAAAGCAAGAGATGAGACCTAGTGATGTGTCTACGAGGGGTAGACCACCAAGATACCCAAGAGGTGGGGCGGGGCTAGTGGTAGAGGTGCATCCAGAGACTCTGCTGTGAGACCGGAGGGTCGAGCACCTGCGAGGACGTATGCTGTTGGAGCTAGCGAAGAGGCATCCTCCCCAGATGTGATAACGGATACTTTTTCTCTCTTTGACACCTTTGTTATTGCTTTAATAGATTCAGGGTCTACTCATTCTTATATTTGCATGAGATTAGCATCTAGATTGAGTATGACCGTTGAGTCTACAGACATAGTGGTTAAGGTGTCAAACCCGTTAGGAAAGTATGTGTTAGTGGACAAGGTGTGTAAGAATTGTCCTTTATTGATTGAGAATCATTGTTTTCCGGCAAACCTTATGTTGTTTCCATTTGATAAGTTTGATTTAATCCTAGGCAAGGATTGGTTGACTACCCATAGTGTCTTAGTGAACTGTGGTAGTAATTTTATTGAATTGAAATGTGAGCGTGGGGATGTGGTTCGGGTTGAATCAGGTGGATCGGATAGTCTACCAGTGATGATTTCTTCCCTAGTGGCTGAGAAATGTTTGAGAAAAAGATGTGAGTCCTATCTTGCATTTGTGTTGAATACTTGAGAGGTTGGGATAGAGTTTGAAACAGTGCTAGTGGTATGTGAGTATCCGGATGTATTCCTGGAAGAGTTACTCGGATTACCTCCAGTGAGAGAGGTTGAGTTTGGGATTGAGTTGGTTCCAAGAACGGCACCTATATCGATTGCTCTGTATAGGATGGCACCTTTAGAGTTGAAAGAGCTGAAGGTTCAGTTGCAAGAGTTGACAGATAAGGGTTTTGCAAGACCGAGCTACTCGCCGTGGGGAGCTCCGGTATTGTTTGTGAAGAAGAAATATGGGTTTACGAGGTTGTGTATAGACTATAGACAACTCAACAAGGTGACAGTGAAGAATAAGTATCCTTTACCAAGGATTGACGATCTTTTTGATCAACTGAAAGGAGCTACCGTGTTCTCCAAGATAGACTTGAGGTCTGGTTATTATCAGCTCAGAGTGAAAGAGCAAGATGTGTTGAAAACTGCATTTCGAACAAGGTATGGCCATTATGAATTTTTGGTGATGCCGTTTGGTTTGACGAATGCGCCTGCGATTTTTATGGATCTGATGAACCGTGTTTTCAGACTGTATGTGGACAAGTTTGTGGTTGTCTTCATTGACGACATATTGATCTATTCTCGGGATGAGAATGATCATGAAAAGCATTTGAGAATTATCTTGCAAACTTTAAGAGATAAGCAGTTGTACGCTAAGTTTAGCAAGAGTGAGTTTTGGCTCCGAGAAGTCGGATTCCTTGGAAACATTGTGTCAGGTGATGGTGTCAGAGTTGACCTGAGTAAGATTTCGGCTGTTGTGGATTGGAAACCGCCAAGGAACGTGTCAGAAATTAGAAGTTTCTTGGGATTAGCGGGATATTACAGACGTTTCGTAAAAGGGTTCTCTGTGATTGCTGCCCCGATGACGAAACTGTTGCATAAAGATGTCAAGTTTGAATGGACTGAGACATGTCAACAGAGCTTCAAGAGACTGAAAATAATGTTGACTGAGGCACCAGTTTTGGTTCAACTAGAATCGGGGAAGGAGTTCGTGGTTTATAGTGATGCGTCGTTTAATGGTCTCGATTGGGTGTTGATGCAAGAAGGTAAGGTAGTCGCTAACGCATTGAGACAGGTAAAACTGGACGAGAAGAATTATTCGACTCATGATTTGGAGTTGGCTGCGATTGTTTTTACGTTAAATATTTGGCGACATTACTTATACGGTGAGAGGTGCCGAATCTTTACGGATCACAAGAGTTTGAGATATTTGATGGATCAGAAGGATCTGAATTTGAGACAGAGACGGTGGCTTGAGTTGTTGAAGGACTATGAGTTAGTCATTGACTACCACCCGGGAAAAGCGAATGTGGTTGCGGATGCCCTGAGTAGGAAATCCTTGTATGCTCTAAGAGTTACGAGCACGAGTTTAGCATTGTCTGATGATGGTGCTATTTTGGCAGAGTTGAGAGCTAAGCCACTATTTGTTCAATAAATATGTGAGGCTCAGAGAAATGACAGTGAGATGCAAGCTAAGAGAGCTAAGTGCGAGTCGAGAAATGATTCTGATTTTCGAGTGAACTCGAATGGATATTTGTTGTACCATGACAGAATGTGTGTACCTGGAGATGAAGAGTTAATCCGAAAGGTTTTGCATGAGGCCCACAGTGGATGTTTGTCAGTACATTCAGGCAGTACGAAAATGTACAATGACTTGAAAAAGTTGTATTGGTGGACGGGTATGAAAAGAGATATCTCAGAGTTTGTGGCAAAGTGTCTGATTTTTCAACAAGTGAAAGCTGAGCATCAAGTGCCTTCGGGATTGCTTCAGCCAATGATGGTTCCCGAATGGAAATAGGATCGAGTTACCATGGATTTCGTAACGGGGTTACCGATGACTCCGAAGAAGAGAGATGCTGTGTGGGTTGTTGTGGATAGACTAACAAAATCGGCTCACTTTATTCCAGTACGTGTTGATTATTTGCTAGATAAGTTAGCTGAGTTGTATGTTGCAAAGATAGTGAGATTGCATGGTGTGCCTATGTCCATCATATCGGATAGAGATCCGAGGTTTACTTCGAGATTTTGGAAGAAGTTTCAAGAGGCCATGGGTACGAGATTGAATTTCAGTACTGTGTTCCATCCGCAAACCGATGGTCAGTCTGAAAGAGTGATTCAAGTTCTTGAAGATATGCTTCGGTGCTGTGTGTTAGAATTCGAAGGTAGTTGGGAGAGATATCTACCTTTGGTCGACTCCGCCATAACAACAAAGCTTATCGCTTGAGTATACAGATGGCACCGTATGAGGCTTTGTATGGTCGTAAGTGTCGGACTCCTTTGTATTGGACAGAGCTTAGTGAGAAGCGGATCCATGGGGTCGATTTAGTGAAGGAAACCAAAGAGAAGGTGAAAGTAATCCGTAATAGTCTAAAAGCTACTTCGAACCGACAGAAGTCGTACGCGGATTTGAAAAGAAAAGAAATTGAGTTTGAGGTGGGTGAAAAAGTGTTTTTGAAAGTGTCCCCGTGGAAGAAGATTATGAGATTTGGACGGAAAGGAAAATTGAGTCCAAGGTTCATAGGGCCGTATGAGATTACTGCATGCAATGGGGCTCATAGCGCACTTCTGCCTTTGCCGGTAGAGTTGGAAAAGATTCATAATGTGTTCCATGTGTCGATGTTGTGACGGTATCGCTCCGATCCTTCACATGTGATTCCTTCGACGGAAATCGAGATAAGACCGGATATGTCTTATAAAGAGGAGCTGATTAAGATCTTGGCTCGAGAAGTGAAATAGTTGAGAAATAAAAGCATAGCACTGGTGAAAGTGTTGTGGCAGAAACATGGTGTTGAAGAGGCTACGTGGGAAACGGAAGAAGCTATGAGAGAACAACATCCAAACCTCTTTACTGGTAAGATTTTCGGGGGCAAAAATCTATAAAGGGGGGAGAGTTGTAACATCTCGGTTTAGGGTCTAGTCAGAATAGTGGTGCGAGACCACAAATCCGAGGGTTATGAATAAGTTTTTGAGGCTTATGCTATGTATGCATGCTAGTGTGAAAGTTTCATGAAGCAATTTTCTGAAATTGCGGTTGAATTGTCCAAAAGGACTAAATTGAAAAAGTTACAAAATATGAGATTCTAGAAGCTATTTGTGTGAAATAGCTTTAGAATATTAATTAGAGGTCTTTAAATAGCAATTTCTCCAATTTCTAATTTTTGGACAAAATTAGGAATGGATAAGTTAAAACAGAAAGTTTATCAAAAAGGGCATTTTGGTCATTTAACAAATAAGTGATTAAAATAGGAGAAAAGATGACAAAATTCATTCATCTTCTTCTCCAAGGCTGCCGAAAATTCCAAAGAGCCATTGTTAGCGTTCTTCAAATTTTCAAGCTTGCTAGTAAGTGCATTTAAGTCCCATTTTTGATATTCTTTGTATTTTTGAAGTCCCGGTAGCATGGGTAAGCTATTTTTAGCTATTTGATAAGCTGTAATGGATGTTCAAAAATGTGGTCATGTATGACATGTATGTATTTTGATGTTTTATGGAAGATTATGAAAGCTTAATGTAGTAGAAACATCTTTTGTTAAGTGATTTTCCATGAAAATGCATGTAGGGACTTGATTGTGAAAATCTTAAGTTTGGTCATACATGTGTGTTTTAGTGAGAATTGATGATAGCTTTAGTTGAATAAGTGGTTCGGCTAAGCATGAAAGACTAGAAAGTTGAATAAAAATCACTTTACGAGCCTTGGGGCTAAAGTGTAAATACAAGAAAGTTTAGGGGAAAAATAGTAATTTTGCTAAAGTATGAGATAAGGGTCAATTTAGTCAATGTGTGTATTGAATAAGGTGATTTATTCATTATAGATCAACAAAGACAAAGCCCAGATCAAAACCGAGGCAAAAGCAAGGTGGTGGACCAAATTGCAAGTCTCAATACTTTTGAGTACCGAGGTAAGTCTATGCATAAACAATGCATTCATACTTACAATTTGTTGATGATAGCTAGTGTGTAGCTTGTTCGAGATGATTGAGAACCTATGTGGTTCAAGTAGAATGAATGTGATAGACTTTGTAAATGGATGAATGATTAAGTAAGTAGATGTGTTGATGTGTTGTGATAATGCAAAAAGGTGGGCTAAGTGCGATACCATTCTAATGCATAATGACGATGAGCTGGCTATGTGCGATGCTATCGTTAGGTATACTATCTAGTGGGCTAGGTGCGAAACCGCTATGAATACCTTGTTGGTAGGCTAAGTGCGATACTACCTTAATAATTGCTTATGGTGGGCTAAGTGCGGAACCACCGAGACATTAGCTGTGTGGATTAGCTGTGTGGATTAGCTGTGTGTATGTATTATCGAGAAATAATGATGTGTTGTATATTTTGTGAATGTGATATTGAATGCAGGGATGCATGTCAATGGTTATGAGTAAGTGACTCATGATGTGTTGGAAATGAGGTAAGGGATAGAAAGAGTAAGCATAATTGTACATTATATGTTAGTATAATGCTAATTTTTGTTTAGCTTATACTATGTAGCTCAATTGTCTATGTGTAAACTTACTAAGCTTAAAGCTTACTCTCTTTCTTTTCCCTTGTCTTATAAATCAAAAGTGTTGAATCGAGATACGAGGATCAATTGGAAGATCGCCCACACTATCAGCACACTCTGGTACATGAGACTCAATGTTTTGTCTATGGCATGTATAGGGGCTAGACAAGTTAGTGAATTTTGTAGTAAATGGCTAAGATGTGTTGGCCTTTAAATGGATAGTCTATTTTGTATAATGCCATAGTTGTTGGCACTTTATTTTATGAAAAGATGTAGTTATCTAAGTGAGATTGTAAGATTTTGAGTTGATTATGGATGTGTTGAATGAGTGCATGATTGTGTATGCTAGGAGGGTGAAAACGACTTGGCAAATAGCTTTGTTCTTGTCCATGTGGGTAGACACACGGGCATGTGTCTAGGCCATGTGTGACACACGGTCAGCCCACTCAAGCGCGTGACTTGGCCTTGTGTCCCTGTATGTTAGTATTTTATATCGTAACGCACTCACGGACTAGTCACACGGGCGCAGCCTAGAACGTGTGTGTTAATCGCCAGTAGGCCACGGCCGGTCACACGGGCGTGTGTCTAGACTCCAGGCCGTGTTAAGGTGGTCAGTGTGCACCACGGGTGGAAGGCACGGGCGTGTGCCCTAACCGTGGGGCATTGGCAGAATGCTTGGGTTTTTATGCACGGTTTGGGGACATGGGCGTGTGTGACTACACACGGGCGTGTCTAATCTTACACGGGCGTGTGAGCCCTGTAGAGATGGAAAAGTTTTAAAAATCGTAGAAGTTTTGATATAGTCTCGAGAGCCCTCGTGTGTTTGGACGAGGCCTCGTAAGTCGAGAATGTGGTCGTTGAGGTGACCTAAGAGAGTAGTCACAATGAGCCTAACTGGTGATCAAGTGGTTTGAGTTCGGTGACGCCTCGGGCCCGGTTCCAGGGTAGAACCCGTGTAAGGGGTGTTACAAGTGTCAAATGTATTTGTAATGAAAGATATTAAATTAAATGTATGTGTGTGGGCTAGTAATAGTAAGTATGTTATATGTGTATAAGTGCATGTTTTGTTTAATTCTGATATGTTATATATGTACGATTATGGCATGTACTTGAAAGGCTAAGTAGAGTTTTCATATTTAAAGAAATTGGCTTGTAGTTAACTAGGTATATTCGGCTATGACATGAGTATTGGTAATCCCATTATATTGATGATTAGGGTTGTATTTTATGTGATATATTGACACTTAGGGTTAAAGTTTAAAGTTTAATATGTTATGCATTAGTATATGGTAAGCTCGACTTTTGGGTTATTATTATCATTATGTCTATAACATGTGGTTATAAAATTTGGTTATAAAGTGCAATTATATTTGAGATAAGATATATTAAAATGATGAGACATATGTGGATTGGTTATGTTGCATATTAGAGTATATAGTTTTAAAAGTGATGTTTATTTATTTAGACTTTGATAAAATGATGATTGATTATGTTATAAATTTAAGATAGGTGTTAGATGTCATGTGAATGGTTTTGGTTTTATTATTGTGATATGAAATTTGTATTGACAAAATATGCAAATGACTCTGTTTAAATGTTTCAAAATATATCTGCTAGATGTGATTGGTAAGCAAAGTATGAGTACATGAAATGTTAAAAAAAAATTATATGCCTGTTTTGAGTTGTATCTGCTTCGGTGATGATTCGTAACCCTAGTCCAGCGACGGATACGGGTTAGGGGTGTTACACCATAGTAGGCTGAAGCAAACCCGAGGGTACTTGGTGTTCAGCTTTTACTTGTTGACAAATCAAGCATCTTGAAACAAACTCAGAAATATCTTTCTTCATATTCGGCCACCAATACCATTTCTTCAAATCATTATACATCTTGGTGCTACCCGATGTACAGATAGACATCCATTATGTGCCTCCGTATAAAATCTTCCGGATAAGCTCATTATTTCTCAAAGACGCAAACTCGTCTCTCAAACATCGACACCCACTGAATTAATCTGAAAATCGATTCAACACTCGACTCACACTAAACTCTTTTGGCTTGCAAGTCACTGTCATCCTTCTGAGCCTCATGAATCTCTTGAAGGAACATCAGTCTATCTCTCAACTCAACTAGAATAGAACCATTATCTGATAGTGTCACCCATGTATTCATAGCCCTCAATGCAAATAGGGATTTTCTACTGAAAGCATCGGTGACTACATTCGCCTTTCCCGGGTTGTAATCAATAACCAACTCATAATCCTTTATCAACTCTAGCCATCTTCGCTGCCTTAGGTTCAATTCTTTCTAAGTCATTAAGTACTTTAAACTTTTATGATCAGTGAATATCTGACATCTCTCACCATACAAATGGTGTCTCCAAATCTTTAATGCAAAAACAATGGCAGCCAACTCTAAATCATGTGTCGGATAGTTCTTCTCATGTGGTTTTAACTGTCTAGAAGCATATGCTATCACTCTTCCTTCTTGCATAAGTACACAACCCAATCCATTCAAGGATGCATCACTGTAGACCACAAATTCTTTTCCCGATTTCGGTTGTACTAGAACTGGAGCCTCTGTCAACATTGCCTTTAGTTTCTCGAAACTCTGTTGACACCTTTCTGTCCATTCAAACTTTACATTTTTCTGTAACAATCTTGTCATTGGAGTCGCTATCATAGAAAACCCCTTAACGAATCGCCTATAATAGCCGGCTAAGCCCAGAAAACTTCTAACCTCAGATACATTTTTCGGCGGTTTCCAATCAACAATAGCTGAAATCTTACTTGGGTCAACTCGGACTCCATCTCCCGAGACAATGTGTCCCAAGAATCCAACTTCCATTAGCCAAAACTCACTTTTACTAAACTTGGCATACAACCGATTATCTCGCAAAATCAGAAATCGTCCCATAAGTGCTCAAATGCTGCTCACTCATCACGGGAATATATCAGTATATCATCAATAAAAACAACAACAAATTTGTCCAAAAATGGCCGAAAGATGCGGTTCATTAAATCCATAAGCACAGTAGTGGCATTAGTTAAGCCAAAAGGCATGACTAAAAATTCGTAATGCCCATACCTCGTTCGAAAAGCAGTCTTCGGCACATATGAATCTTTTACTCTCAACTGGTAATATCCCGACCTCAAGTCTATTTTGGAGAACACAGTGGCTCCCTTCAATTGATCAAACAAATCGCCGATCCTTGGCAACAGATACTTGTTCTTCACTGTTACCTTATTAAGCTGCTGGTAATCTATACATAACCTCATAGAACCATCTTTCTTTTTCACAAACAGCACTGGAGCACCCCATGGAGAACAACTCGGCCTTGAAAAGCCTTTATCTGTCAACTCTTGCAACTGTACCTTCAATTCCTTCAACTCAGTGGGGGCCATCCTGTAAGGAGCAATCGATATCGGTACAGCACCGGGAGCTAACTTATTTCCAAATTCAACCTCGCTCACCAGAGGCAATCCTGGCAATTCCTTAGGAAAGATATCTGGGTACTCACATACTATCGGTACTAATTCAATATTTAACTCGGTTTCTTTGGTATTCATCACAAAGGAAAGATACGCCTCATACCCTTTTCTTACATACCTCTGATCCGACATGTGAGAGATCACTATCGGTGACTTGTCTTGATCATTTGGTTCAACACGAAGAGTGTCCCCATTTTCACATCTTAACTCAATTTATTTCTTTCCACAATTTACTGTCACATCATGAGTGGTTAACCAGTCCATACTAAGAATAATGTCAAATTCATCAAATGGCAATAGCATGAGATTTGCCTTAAAACAATGACCTCTAATCATCAATGGGCAATCTTTACATACCTTATCAATTAGCACACTTTTGCCTAAAGGATTAGACACCTTTATCACAAATTCTGTAGACTCTACGGGCATACTCATTCTAGATACTAATTTCATGCAAATGTATGAATGGGTAGATCCTGGATCTATTAAAGCAATAACTTTAGTATCGTGGAGAGAAAATGTACCTGTAATCACATCAGGGGATGATGCTTCTTCGTGAGCGCTAATGGCATAGGTTCTCGCAGGCGCTCTACCCTCTGATCTCGCAGCCTGCTCTTTGAGCGTATTTTTACTACTTGTTCCACTTCTTGGGTTTCTCTGTGGTCTTCCTCTAGCAGTGCCTCCCGATCTTGAATCATAAGGCTTCTATTTTTCATCCACCTCGGGACAATTTCTAATAAAATGATCTGGAGACCCACACCTGAAACAAGCCTTTTCATTTGCTCGACATTCACCAGAATGATGTTTGCCACACTGTGGGCACTCTGGTCTACTCGGTCAGGCGTTGCCAACACTAGAAACTGATGTGGTCTGGCCTTTAGACCCCAAGTACTTTTGCTCTTGCTTATGTTTGAAAACCCGGCTGAAGTAGTTGATCGGGTAGGAAAATCTCTCGACTTCTTAGACGAGGACTGAAATGACTTACTCCATTGTCTCTTTCTTGAGTCACGAGACTCCATTTTAGCTTTTCTTTTCTTTTTCACTAATTCCTCGGCCTTACAAGCCCGGTCCACTAACACAACAAATTCCTTCAACTCGAGGACACCAACAAACAATTTGATATCTTCATTTAGTCCATACTCAAACCTCTTACACATGATGGCCTCAGAGGACACACATTCTTGAGCGTACTTGCTGAGATTCACAAACTCATGCTCGTACTCAGTCACCGTCATCTTACCTTGTTTCAGTTCAAGGAATTCCTTTCTCTTCTGATCAATGAATCTTTGGCTAATGTATTTTTTCCGAAATTCTTCTTGGAAAAACTCCCATGTAAATTTTTCCCTTGGTACAACTGACACAAGGGTATTCCACCACTGATAAGCGGAATCTCTCAGAAGAGAAACCACACACTTCATTCACTCTTCAGGTGTGCAAGATAATTCATCAAATACCCTGATTGTATTTTCAAGCCAAAATTTGGCTCTTTTCGGATCATCATCTTTACTAGCCCGGAATTCCTCGGCTCTTTGTTTCCAGATTCTATCGACCGGAGGCTTTTCTCTTCTTACCACTTCTACCACTTGGGGAGCTACGGGGGTAGGTTGGAGAATAGGCAGGGGTAGAGGGGGTGGAGCATTAGGATTTGCTCGAATGTACTCTGTGTACCAATTGCTCATCATACGGAGAAAGGCTTCCCGAGCCTCTTCTCCCTGACCCAAAGTCTCGAGTCAACTCTCTACTAGGGCGGTCCCTTGCGCGGGAGCCGGCACATTACTTGCAAAGATCATCGGTCCACCGCAAATTTCTGGTCGAGATCGGGATCCATTAACTATATAAAAATACAATTCAAAATGTCAGGAGTCGTCACACTATCACTACACAAGTACTCTTACATATGGCATGTATAGCTAGACTCATACTCACGCTACGTTAGTCCAAGAATCGACTAAAGCGTAGCTCTGATACCACTAAATGTAACACCTCTTGCCCGTGTTCGATGCCGGAACCGGATACGAGGCATTACCATGCCTGACCTTACTTGAACATGTAATTACGGCTATAAAATTTCATTCCAACTTAAAACTTTTCCTTCTTAATCATAACACACATATCATGGGCCTACGAGGCCTTAAACACTCATCTGGGAGATTTCAGAGTTCAACCGGAAATTTTTACACTCTTTGAAAATTTTTGCCTAGATAGGGGACACACGCTCGTGTTGCCCAAGGGACACGCCCGTGTGCCCCTAAGACATGCCCGTGTTCATCACCCGTAGTCGACACTAACTTATTTCACACGACTGAGCACATGCCCGTGTCTATAACTCATGTCCTTCAGACGGCCTAGACACGCCCGTGTCTCCTGCCCGTGGAGCTCTCTGTTTATGATGTCATCGAACCCTAACTATCACACGGCCATGGCACACGCCCGTGTGCTGGCCCGTGTGACGAATCATTTTCTCGTACATTAGTGCAGCAGACACACGGCCTACTAACACACCCATAGGGCTAGCCGTGTGTCACACACGGCCTAGACACATGCCCGTGTGTCTACCCGTGTGGACAATTAGAGGTTATTTTCCAAGCCCTTTTTTCACCCTTAAAACTTAAACTCGTTCATTTCATCACAAGAAACACATGACATAACATTATCAAACCATGAAAATCCATAATTTATCATTCATTTCATCCACATTTTACTCATTACCTTGCATGAACATTCATTTCATTATACCCATCAACCTTAAAACATGAACTTGATAATATTGGCCAATTCATCATGGCCATTTACAAAATGAGTGTGAAACATTAATAGCCAACCCTTTGGCCTTCAAACATGACATGACACAATGATCAAATCCCTATACATGCCATACTCAAAATGAATTAACTTTACTATACCAAAAGAACGGTTGATAGTGTGATCCGAGCTCCGACGTTCTATGATCCCCGAGCTAACTTGGCGAAACTACAAGGAAAAAGGGAAAAGAGAGGGGTAAGCATATAGCTTAGTAAGTTTGCATGAAATTCAAAAGCAATATAATTACTCAAACCAAATTCAGCCCTCTCATGAAATAATAGCAACATAAGTCTCAGATGCTTAGGCAACGTATTCGTACTTACTCACACTTATTCTTACCCATCTCATATTACATTAAGATTTCGTAACTTGTACTTATCCATGGTACCTGTATCACTTAACCACATGACTTTACACATATACTATCATGAACATAAACTCAAATCTTCATCATTCTTATCATAGGTGATACTCAAGGTCATCCATAAACGAATTTGACTCTAAACCATTTTACATACTTAGCTCTTTTGTCCACGAAATAATCAAATTTTTGTAGGATACTCGAACTCATCGTTCATAAAATTTGATGCCAACGCCATATCCCAGATATGGTCTTACATGGGATCACCCCTTGATGCCGATGCCATATCCCAGATATAGTCTTACACGGGATCTTATAACTCGATGTCGATGCCATGTCCCAGTCATGGTCTTATACGAGATCATACATGAATGTCGATGCCATGTCCCAAACATGGTCTTATACGAGATCTTCCTTTGGTGCCGAGGCCATATCCCAGACATGGTCTTACACGGGACCTTCTTTATTCAATACTAATACATGGGTAACCTCATTATTCCGAGTTTTTCTCCGAAATTTCACATAACTTATTTTCATCCTTTCCTTATCGAGGCTTCATCACTCGATTTTCATAGCGATAACATACATTGTCATAATATTAAGTAATTTTAAATATCGAACATTATGAAACTCTAACTTCATACAAACTTACCTCGATTCTTAAAATGTGTATCGATGCTCGATTTAGTCCTCAATTTTGTTCTTGCCTCGATTTTGATCCGGGTTTCATGTTTCTTGATCTATAATAATAATTTCACTTTTTTAATACACACATTGACTAAATCAACTCTTAATGCATATTTTGGAAAAATTACAATTTTACCCCTAAACTTTATCATAATTACACTTTTGCCTTTAGGCTCGTAAAATGATTTTCATTCAACTTTCTTGCATTTCAAGCCTAACCGAATCATATTCTCAACTATAAGAACATTCAATTTCCACTATTTCACTCATGTATGACCATTTCTACAACTTTTACAATTTGGTCCTTTTATGCATTTTTCATGAAAATCACTTAGAAAAAGATGTTTATCAAACATCAAACTTTTATATTCTTCCATAAAACATCATAATACATGCATGTCATACATGGGTAAATTTTTGAACATGAACCCTAGCTCAAAATATAGCTAGAAATATCTAACCCGAGTTACGAGGGTCTCAAAAATACGAAGAACATTAAAAACGGGGCTAGGATGCACTACTATCAAGCTTAGAAGTTGAAGAAACCCTAGCTATGGATCCTTGCAAATTTCGACACTAGAGGAAGAAGATGGACAAGATTTTTGGCTTATTTTTCCCTTTTAATTCTTTTATTAACCAAATGACAAAAATGCCCTTAATGATCCTTTCTTGAGATTTTTCCTTCCCATGTCCATTTTTGTCCATCTTAACATTTAATGGTCTAATTGCTAAATAAGGACCTCTAGTAATTTTTATCATTCTATTTCATACTTGAATCTTCTAGAATCTCATATTTTCTATTCTTTGCAATTTAGTCCTAATGGACAATTTATTCACTAATTAATAAAATTGCTTCAAGAGATTTTCACACAATCATGAAATCACCTCATAAGCCTCATGGAAATCATAAAACTCATATTTCTACTTCAAATTTGTGGTCTCGCACCACTATTCCGACTAGGCCTTAAATTGGGCTGTTACAGTATGCATGAGTCTAGCTATACATGCCATACGTTTGAGAAATTGTATTACGATAGTGTGACAACTCCTGACGATTTACATTGTGATTTCATATATTAAATGGATCCCGAAAGAGCTGTGGCGGATGATGTATAAAGTAACGCGCTAGCTCCCACTGAAGGGATAGTGCCAAATGATAATGAGAATAGACCGGCTACTGTAAGCCGGAGAGGAGGAGAAGAGGCTAGGGAAGCCTTTCTTCACATGATGAATGCGTGGTATACGGAGTTCGTTCGTATGAACCCGAATGCGCAACCCCCTCCATCCCCGCCTATTCCTCAACCTACCCCAATAGCTCCGCAAGTGGTAGAAGTGATAAGAAGAGAAAAACCTCCGGTTGATAGAATTCAGAAACAAGGAGCCGAGGAATTCCGGGCTAGTAAAGATGACAATCTGGAAAGAGCAAAATTTTGGCTTGAAAATACTATCCGAGTATTTGATGTGTTATCTTACACACCTGAAGAGTGCATGAAATGTGTAGTGTATCTTCTGAGAGATTCTGCTTATCAATGGTGGAACACCTTTGTGTCGGTTGTACCAAGGGAAAAGATAACATGAGAATTTTTCCAAGAAGAATTTCGGAAGAAGTACATTAGCTAAAGGTTTATCAACCAGAAAAGAAAGGAATTCCTTGAACTAAAACAAGGTAGAATGACATCAACTGAGTATGAGCGTGAATTTGTAAGGCTCAGCAAGTATACTCGAGAATGTGTATCCTCCGAAGCCATCATGTGTAAGAGGTTCGAGGACAGATTAAATGAAGATATCAAATTATTTGTTGGTGTCCTTGAGTTGAAAGAATTTGTTGTGCTAGTGGATCAGGCTTGTAAAGCCGAGGATTTGGTGAAAGAGAAAAGAAAAGCTGAGATAGAGTCTCGTGACTCAAGAAAAAGACAATTGAACAAGTCGTTTCAATCTTCATCCAAGAAGTCAAGAGACTTCTCTACCCGATCAGCTACTTCAGCCGAGTTTTCAAACAAAAGTAAGAGTAAACAATACTCAGGGATTAAAGCTCAGACTACCTCAGTTGCTAGTGTTGGGAACACTAGGCCTAATAGACCGGAATGTCCACAATGTGGCAGACGTCATCCTGGTGAGTGCCGAGCCCATGAAAGGGCCTGTTTTAAGTGTGGTTCCCAAGATCATTTTATTAGAGAATGCCCCGAGATGGTGGAAAAAGAGAAAATTTAGAGTACAAAGTTGGGAAGTACTATTAGAGGGAAACAGCAGAGAAACCTCATAAGTGGAACAAGTAGTAATAGTACACCCAAAGAGCAGGCTGCAAGATCTGAGGGCAGAGCGCCTGCGAGAACTTATGCCATTCGCGCTCGCGAAGAGGCATCATCTCTTGATGTAATTACGGGTACATTTTCTCTCCATGATATTAATGTTATTGCTTTAATTGATCCGTGATCTACCCATTCATACATTTGCATGAAATTAATATCTAGTATAAGCATGCCCATAGAGTCCACAGAGTTTGTGATAAAAGTGTTCAATCCTTTAGGCAAAAGTGTAATAGTTGATAAGGTATGCAAAGATTACCCATTAATGATTAGAGGTCATTATTTTTAGGCAAATCTCATGTTATTGCCATTTGATGAATTTGATATAATTCTTGGTATGGACTGGTTAACCGCTCATGATGTGACAGTAAATTGTGGAAAGAAATACATTGAGCTGAGATGTGAAAACGGGAATACCCTTCGTGTTGAATCAGATGAATAGGACAGGCCGCCTGTAGTGATCTCTCATATGTCTGCCCAGAAATATGTAAGAAAGGGATACTAAACATATCTTGCCTTTGTAATGAATGCCAAAGAAATCGAGTTAAGAATTGAATCGGTGCCGATAGTATGTGAGTACCTAGATGTATTTCCAGAAGAGTTGCAAGGGTTGCCTCCGGTGAGAGAAATTGAATTTGGCATTGAGTTAGCCCCTGGTACTGCACCTATATCAATTACTCCGTATAGAATGGCTCCATCCGATTGAAAGAATTAAAGGCATAGTTGCAAGAGTTAACGGACAAAGGCTTTGCAAGACCAAGTTATTCTCCGTGGGGTGCTCTAGTGCTATTTGTGAAAAAGAATGATGGTTCCATGAGATTATGTATAGATTACCGGCAGCTTAATAAGGTTACTATGAAGAATAAGTACCCATTGCCAAGGATCGACGATTTATTTGATCAATTGAAGGAAGCTACTGTGTTCTCCAAGATAGACTTGAGGTCAGGATATTACCAGTTGAAAGTCAAAGACTCAGATGTACCGAAAACCGCATTTCGGACAAGGTATGGGCACTATGAATTTCTAGTCATGCCTTTCAGTTTAACAAATGCTCTTGCCGTGTTTATTGACTTAATGAACCGCATCTTTTGGCCATACTTGGATAAATTTGTGGTGGTTTTTATTGATGATATACTGATATATTCTCGTGATGAGAATGAGCTTGCCGAGCACTTGATGATGGTTTTACAGATTTTACGAGATAATCAGTTGTATGCCAAGTTTAGCAAAAGTGAGTTTTGGCTCAAAGAGGTTGGATTTTTAGGGCACATTTCTCGGGACTTGGAATCCGAGTTGACCCGAGCAAGATTTCAGCTATTGTTGATTAGAAGCCGCCAAGAAATGTATCAGAGGTCAGAAGTTTTCTAGGCCTAGCTAGCTATTACCGGCGATTTGTCAAGGGATTTTCCATGATAGTGACTCCGATGATGAGACTATTACAGAAAGATGTAAAGTTTGAATGGACAGAAAACTGCCAACAGAGTTTCGAGAAATAAAAGCATTGTTGACTGAGGCTCCGATTTTAGTGCAACCTGAACCGGGAAAAGAATTTGTGATTTACAGCGATGCATCCTTGAATGGATTGGGCTGTGTGCTTATGCAAGAAGGCAAGGTGATAGCGTATGCCTCTAGACAGTTAAAACCGCATGAGAAGAATTACCCGACACATGATTTAGAGTTGGCTGCCATCGTGTTTGCATAAAAGATATGGAGACACCAATTGTATGGTGAAAAATGTCAGATATTCACCGATCATAAGAGCCTGAAGTACTTGATGACTCAGAAGGAATTGAATTTAAGGCAGCGAAGATGGTTAGAGTTGATAAAGGATTATGAGCTAGTCATTGACTACCACTCGGGAAAGGCGAATGTAGTCGATGATGCTTTGAGTAGAAAGTCTCTATTCGCCTTGAGGGCTATGAATACTCGGGTGACCTTGTCAAACGATGGTTCCATTTTAGCTGAGTTGAGGGCTAGACCGATGTTCCTTCAAGAGATTTATAAGGCTCAGAAAGATAGCAGCGACTTGCAAGCCAAAAGAGTTCAGTGTGAGTCGGGTGTTGAGTCTGACTTTCGAATTAATTTTGATGGATGGTTGATGTACAGAGACAGAGTCTGTGTACCGAGGAATGATGAGCTTATTCAAAAGATCTTACATGAGGCACATAGCAGATGTCTATCTGTACATCCGGGTAGCACAAAAATGTATAACGATTTGAGGAAGTGGTATTGGTGGCCTAGTATAAAGAAAGACATCTCAGAGTTTGTGTCAAAATGCTTAATTTGTCATCAAGTGAAAGCTGAACACCAAGTACCTTCGGGTTTACTTCAGCCTATCATGGTTCCTGAGTGGAAATGGGACCGTGTTACCATGGATTTTGTGACGGATTTACCGTTGACACCGAGCAAGAAAGATTTTGTATGGGTAATAGTCGATAGACTTACGAAGTCGGCCCACTTTATACTGGTACGTGTTGACTATTCACTTGATAAGTTGGCAGACTTGTATGTCTCTGAGATTGTAAGGCTTCATGGAGTGCCTTTATCAATTATATCGGACAGAGATCCGAGATTCACATCCCAATTTTGGAAAAAGTTGCAAGAAGATTTGGGCACAAAGCTGAGTTTTAGTATGGCTTTTCACACACAAACTGACAGACAGTCGGAGAGATTAATACAAATACTTGAGGATATGGTTCGGTGTTGTGTTCTTGAGTTTCAAGGCAGCTGGGAAAATTACCTGCCATTGGTAGAGTTTGCCTATAATAACAATTTCCAGTCGAGCTTGAAAATGGCGCCTTATGAGGCTTTGTATGGGCGTAAGTGTCGAACGCCTTTATATTGGACTGAACTCAAGGAAAATCAGATTCACAGGGTCGATTTGGTTAAAGAAACCGAATTGAAAGTAAAAGTGATTCGAGATTGCTTAAAAGCTGCTTCTGATAGACAAAAATCCTACCCGAATTTGAGACGAAAAGAGATCGAGTTTCAAGTCGGTGATAAAGTATTTTTGAAAGTTTCACCATGGAAGAAAGTTCTTATATTTGGCTGAAAAAGCAAATTGAGTCCGTGTTTTATCGGACCATATGAAATCACCGAAAGAATAGGACCAGTAGCCTATCGTTTGGATTTACCATCTGAGTTAGAAAGATACATGATGTGTTTCACGTATCCATGTTGCGACGTTACCGATCAGATCCTTCACGTGTGATTACACCGACAGAGGTTGAAATTCAACCCGACATGACTTATGGTAAGAAACTGATTAAGATTCTAGCACGGGAAGTTAAGCAACTAAGGAATAAAAGTATAGCTCTCGTGAAAGTATTATGGCAAAGGCATGGGGTAGAAGAGGCTACATGGGAACCCGAGGAGACTATAAGGAACCAGTACCCAAACCTTTTTACCGGTAAGATTTTCGGGGACGAAAATCCATAAGGGGGGAGAATTGTAACAGCCTGATTTAGGGCCTAGTCAGAATAGTGGTTACGAGACCACAAATTCAAAGTAGAAATATGTGTTTTATGATTTTTAAGAGGCTTATGATATGATTGTATGATTATGAGAAAATTTCATGAAGAAATTTTATTAATTAGTGAATAATTTGTCCATTAGGACTAGATTAAAAAAAGTAGAAAATAAGAGATTCTAGAAGATTTAAGTAAGAAATAGAATTATAAAAATTACTAGAGGTCCTTATTTAGCAATTAGACCATTAAATGTTAAGATGGACAAAAATGGACATGGGAAGGAAAATCTAAAGAAAGGGCCTTAAGGGCATATTTGTCATTTGGTTAATAAAAGAATTAAAAGGGAAAAAGAAGCCAAAATCATGTCCATCTTCTTCCTCCTTGGCCGAAAATCACAGGAGCACCATAGCTAGGGTTTCTTCAACTTCCAAGCTTGATAGTAAGTGCATCCTAGTCCAGTTTTTAATATTCTTCGTATTTTTGAAATCCTCGTAGCTCGATTTAGCTAATTCTAGCTATATTCTGAGCTAGGGTTTATGTTCAAAAATTTACTCATGTATGACATGCATGTATTTTGATGTTTTATGGAAGAATATGAGAGTTTGATGTATGATAAACATCTTATTCTAAGTAATTTTCATGAAAACTGCATAAAAGGACTAAATTGTAAAAGTTAAGAAAGTGGTCATACATGGGTGAAATAGTGGAAATTAGAGGCTGTTGTAGTTAAGAAAAAGATTCATCTAGGGTTAAAATACAACAAAGTTGAATAAAAATCATTTTACGAGCCTAGGGGCAAAAGTGTAATTATGTGAAAGTTTAGGGGCAAAATTGTAATTTTGCTAAAATATGATTCATGAGTCAATTTAGTCAATGTGAGTATTAAATAAGTGAAATTGTTATTATAGATCAAGAAACATGAAGCCCGGACTGAAACCGTGGCAAGAACAAGGTGTTGGACTAAATTGAACATCTACACACATTTTGAGTACCGAGGTTAGTTTGTATGAAATTAAAGCTATATAATGTTATTATGCCTTTAAATACTTTATTCTATGAGATATGTATATTAATTTCATGAAAACTGATCAATGATGTTTCATTGAGATTGAAATGAGATTTATAATAAGTTGAAGTCCCGGTTGAAGATTCGGAATAACGAGGATACCTATGTCACGACATAAGATAAGGATGGTTCCGTGTAAGACCATGTCTGGGACATGGCAATGACACCGAATGTAGGTCCGTATAAGACCATATTTGGGATATGGCATCGGCATCGAATGTAGATCTCGTGTAAGACCACGACTGGGACATGGCATCGGCATCGAATAAGGAAGGTCCCGCATAAGACCATGTCTGGGACATGGCCTCGGCAGCAAAAGAAGATCTCGTGTAAGACCATGTCTGGGACATGGCATCGACATCGGGTTAAAAGATCCCGTATAAGACTATATCTGGGATATGGCATCATCATCATAAGGTGATCCCATGTAAGACTATATATGGGATATGGCATTGGCATCATAATACAAGCATGATGAGATTGAGTATCCTCTGATATTCCGAGTAATTCAACGGGAAAAAGGGCTATGTATGCAAGATGATTAAGAGATAAGTATGCAAAGATGGCAAGAGCTAAGCTATACCAAAAGTTACATTTAAGTGAAAGATGATTATGATTTCAGTTATGTTCATGATAGCATAAGTGCTAAATTATGTGATGAAGTGATACATGTACCACGAGTAAATACGAGTTATGAAACCCTAATGTGATATGTGATGGGTAAGCTTGAGTATGAGTAAGTATGTCAAAGTATTTGAGAACTTGGATTGCTGTCATTCTATGAGAAAAATGAATTTTACCATGAGTATTTATGCTACTATTTTAATTCATGCAAACTTACTAAGCTATGAGCTTACCCCTCTCTTTTCCCTTTTCCTTGTAGTCTCGCCAAGCTAGCTCGGGGATCGTAGGACGTCGGAGCTCAGATCACACTATCAACTATTATTTTGGTATAGTAAAGTTGATTCATTTTGAGTATGGCATGTATAGGAACTTGGTCATTTTGTGCTATGTTATATTTTAAAGCCAAAGTGTTGGTTACTAATGTTATACACTCATCTTGTAAATGGCCATAGAGAATTGGCCAATATTTATCAAATTCATGCTTTAATGATGATGAGTTTCATGCAACTGATAATTTTAAAATGTGAAGTGTATGAATGATGATTAGAGACTCTTCTTAGGGTGTATTATTGCTATGTTATGTGTTGTTTGTGTTGGAATATATGTGTTTATGTTTCAGGGTGGCAATAGGCTTGGAAAATAGCCTTCTAATTGTCCACATGAGTGGACACACGGGCGTGTGTCTAGGCCGTGTGTGACACACGGCCAACCCCATGGGTGTGTTGACAGGCCGTGTGTCCCCTACATCAAATTTTTGAGAATTTGATTCGCCACACGGGCCAGCACACGAGTGTGTACCTAGGCCGTGTGCACTTAAGGAATTGCTGACATCGTAAACAAAATGCAACAGTTTTCTCACACGGGTGAGGACACAGGCGTGTTTAGGCCGTCTGGAGGACACGGGCCATAGACACGGGCGTGTGTCTGGCCGTGTGAAAACCCTTGTAGGTTTAAAAAGAAAAATAAATTCCACACGGTCTAGGAACATGGGCGTGTGTGACCACACGGCCTGCCCACACGGGCGTGTAGCCCTTTTTTAAAAAAAATTCTAAGTGTGTAAAAGTTTCTAGATTGGTTCCGAAACATTCCGGTTGTATGTTTAGGGCCTCGTAGGCCCATGATAAGGAAGTTATGTATACGAATGAAAAGTTTTAAATTGAGACGAAATTTTTAAAGCCCAATGTCGTATGTTAAAGAAAGTAAAGTACGGTAATGCCTCGTATCCGGTTTCGGTGTGGAATACAGGTAAGGGGTGTTACACATATGACCAAAAGACTAAGTCCCTATACATGCCATAAACTCAAAATACTTGAATTCTTCAATACCAAAATGATAGCTTGATAGTGTGATAGGATCTCCAGCGATCTCCAACCCGAGCTAACTTGACGACACTATAAAACATGGGAAAGGAAGGGGGTAAGCTTTATAGCTTAGTAAGTCCATATGAAAATAATAAGCAAATTTTACCAATCATTTACCAAGTACGATAATATAAACACAAGATAATATAAATTGTTATAAAACTCACAGTTATAATTTATTCAGTCACATTGTTTGCTCTATCAATTTGCAAGCATAATTTAACATGTTTTGACATTAGCCTAACAACCGTAATCTCTCCAGTATAACAGGTTACCACAATCAACCAATCATTTTAAACCTCATAATAAACATGCACATTAATTATGAGTATTCACATTTCTAGCATATATTTTGACATTCTTCAATTATTTAAAACTCATATCTTTTCATACTTCCTTAATCATTTTGATAGGCAATTATGCCAATCTTTCCTTTTTCCTCATATCCGATAAATCACAATTTGTGTGAATGAAACATGCTATCTCTTAACTCAATTTGGCCCGAAAGCCAATTACACGATCGCCAACTGAATTTACCATGTATTTCATACATTACAAGCATGGACCAATAATCACAAGGTTTTCACAATAACATTCTCGTGGAAACCATGAACTCATAATATCATCAAGTCAATGCTTATAAACTTTATGTACATACCTGTACTAATTCATAATACTTACATGCTCTTTCTCTTCTTTGACTTACCCGTGTAATATCCTGTTGAACCACTTGGAATACTATCAGATACTCAGGAATCTCGTACACACAGTACCGTACCAATGCCATATCCCAGATATGGTCTTACATGTAATCTCGTATCGATGACAATAGCCCAGCTATGGTCTTACACGAAATCTCATATCAATGCCATATCCCAGATATGGTCTTACACGAAATCTCATATCGATGCCATATCCCAGATATGGTCTTACACGTAATCTCAGTAACCCTAATGTCATGAAATTTGTATCCTATCTATTCCTAAGGTTCAACCGGACTTTCACTATGTCGATCTCCGCTTGGTCATTTCCGTAGTAACGTACTCAATAACATTCACATTTCATTTCAATAATATAGAATTTACCACAATTATAATAATTAAGCATTTATACATATATAATTTAATGCTTATTAAACATACAAACTTACCTCGACATAAAAATGGCGAAAAGGACTAAATCGTCAAATACTTATTTTCCCCCGTTCTAATTTCGAACCTCATTTTTCTCGATCTATAATATCACATTTAACTTATTTAATCATTATACTATTCAAATCAGCCTAAAATCATATTATGGCAAAAATTACATTTTTGTGCCTAAAGTTTGACATTTTTACAATTTAGTCCATAGGCTCGTAAAATGAATTTCATTCAATTTCTTCAAAATCCAAGCCTAGCTGAACTACTTTCATACTCATAACAGCCCACATTTCTCATTTATTCATATTTTTCTACTCATTTTATAACTTTTACAAATAAGTCCTTTTTGACATTTTTACCGAAAATCACTTAGTAAAAGTCGTTTATCATACACCAAACATACATTTTATACCATTAGACATCAAAATACACAAATATCCATCATGGGTAAAATTTTAGACCTTGATTATTTCTTAAATTAGTGGTAGAAATAGATAGATCATGTTACAAGGATTTTAAAAACATAAAAACCAATGTTCCGACTAGACCCAAAATCGGACTGTTACATGAATTATATGTTAAATAGTTCAAATTGATGATTTGTGTATTATGATTTGTTGAACATATTTCGTACGAACTTACTAAGCTTTACAGCTTACTTTGTTTATTTTTCCCGTGTTTTATAGTGAATTGAAAGCTAGCTAGGATTCGGGGATCGTCGGAGACATCATCACACTATCCAACTGTCACTTTGGTACTTTTGAACTTATGGTGTAACACCCCTCACCCGAATTCAACGTCGGAATAGGGTTACGGAGCATTACTGGACTTACAAAACAATTAAACAAGTATTTAGCATACATTTGTTCAATTCAATCATGAATCATTCAATCTCAATCAATTTGTCCCTATTAAAAGCCTACGAGGCCTTAAACATGCTTTGGGAGTGGTTCGGGACTAAACCGATAACTCAGGAAATTTTTCAACACTTAGCAAATTTTTCTTCAAAACAGGGGACACACGCCCGTGTGGCCAGGCCATGTGTCTCACACGGCCACCAGACACACCCGTGTCACAGGCCGTGTGAACATTCGATATGGGAGCACATGGCTGTGTCCCAGCCCGTGTCCTACCCCATGTCCAAACAAGTGAAGTTACTGACTTGAGTTACACAGCCAACCACACGCCCGTGTGTCTAGCCCGTGTGCCCTTTGAAATGGCCACACACGCCTATGTACCAGGCTGTGCCAAACCTATAGGGTATACTGACTTATGCAACACGGCCAAGTCACACGCTCGTGTGTCTAGCCCGTGTGCCCTTCGAAATGGCCACACACGCCCATGTGCCAGGCCGTGTGCTAGGCCGTGCCAAACCTGTAGGGTATAATGACTTATGCAACACGGCCAAGTCACACGCTCGTGTGCTAGGCCGTGTGCCAATTAGGGGGTATACTGACTTGTGCCGCATGGCTGATCACACGCCCGTGTGTGAGACCGTATGGAGCATACTGACTTCAGTTCAAAATTCAACACGAGGGGACACACGGCCGTGTATCGTGACCGTGTGTCACACAGGGCTGAGACACATGCCCGTGTCTCTGCCCTTGTGGACAAAAATAGTCTATTTACCAAGCCAATTTGCCACCCACATTTAAGCACACCTACACAACTCACATGGTACATAACATAGTATAAATAGGCATGTAATTCAATACCAAATCAAGCATGACTTATACTATATCAAACACCAATCAATACAAAACATAATTATCACATCATACCATTCAAAGTTATACCAAACCTTATCTTCCAAAATCAACAAAATGACCATTAATAATTATGCATTATTAGGCCTAATTTCACAAGCATGCCAACTTCCAAAAATCACCAATTTAACATTCATAATACCTATTAGCAATAATGACCACAATTCTCATAATATAAGACATTCCCATATCCATCCATGAACTTAAATATCAACATATAAGCACATAACCAAATTCACCAAATTAAGCCAAATCTCATGGCTATATTTACAAACCAAAACATATACATTTACAATGCCAATTCATTTGGCCAACATCATTACCAAAACATAATAAACATTACTCAAATACATATACATGCCATTTACTTAAAACATAATTTCAAAAGTACCAAAGAGTCAGTGGATAGTGTGGTGAAGTCTCTGACGATCCCCGAATCCGAGCTAGATTTGAAATCACTATAAAACATGGAAAAGCAACAAATTAAGCTATATAGCTTAGTAAGCTCGTATGTTAACAATGAGCAACTATCATCATTCATTAATCATTCATATAAAGGAAAAAAATGTGCAACAATTCTATTAAATCTCAAGCTATCAAATGATCATTCATATAACTTACCAAGTAACTCATCAATTTCATAATTTTCAATACTTAATTCATTTTCGTACGTATCTCTACCACCTTGTACCAATCTCATACTCAACCACATCCTTCATTTACCCGTTGAACCATTCGGAATAGAAGTGGGATACTCAAGGTCTCACTCGATAAGTACCTATACCATGGCCCGAAGCCAAATCAAGGTAACTTATCCGAAATTATGATATCATGGCCCGAAGCCAAATCAGCCGATATGCATGGCCCGAAGCCAAATCGATTTATCTCGCACACATAGTGCTAAATCATGGCCCGAAGCCAACTTAAGTATACCTAATGACATGTCACTAGCATCCTAAACTATTCCTAAGGTTCAATCGGGTTTCCAACTGCCAAATCTTCACCGAATCATTTCCGAACTCGGTCGTAATCATATAATCACAATTCATGCTATATCAAAGCATATAAAATACATTTGAAATGAAAATTTAACATATGAACTTACCTCGGATGTTAAAACGGCGAATCGAGTCAATTAATCGATAACTTTATATTTTCCCCAATCTAAGTCCGTATTTCGCTTTTCTTGATCTAAATATATTCAAAATTAACTTATTTAATCATCTATTCATTCAATTTAGTCCAAATCACACTTTAAAACACATTTACACTTTTGCCCCTAAACTTTCACATTTTGCACAATTTAGTCCTTGTTTCATAAAATCATAAATTAATGAAATTCCAAATATACCCATGCTATCCGAATTACCATAATGCCCCTAGCAGCCCATAATTTTCAATTATTTCACATTTTAACCACTAACTTTACACATTTCTCAATTTAACCCCTATTTTGTATTTTCACTCAAATCACTTAACAAAACTTGTTTAACTATCAACAACTAATCAAAATCTATCATCAAACATAAAAATTCATACATATTCATCAATGGCAACATTCACAATCTTTGATAGGTTTGCAAATTAGTCCCTGGGCTAGCTAGTACTAGATGCAACGATCACAAAAACATAGAAATCATCAAAAATGGATTAAAAACACATACCTAATTGATGAAAATAAGAGTGCAGAATGTTGAAGACAAAAATGGATTCTTTCTCTCTATGTTTCGGTTGAATATAGTGAAAAGATGAGGATAAATTGATTTTGTTTTATTTATTTTATGTTATTAACCAACTTACCAAATTAACCTTATAATTAAACCATTAAAACACCTTAATAAATGTCCATATATGTCCAATCATGTGTCAAATGGTGAAATTACAATATAAAGACCTCCATTTTAATGATCCATAGCTAATAGACACATGTAACTAATAGAACATGCATTTTACACTTTTCGCGATTTAGTCCTTTTTACCGAATTGACCATTCAAAAAATTTCTTAACAAAATTTTCACACAATCATTCCATCAAACCGTAAACATTAAAACAATAATAAAATAAATATTTTGACATCGGATTTGTGGTCCCAAAACCACTGTTCTGATTTGATAAAAAACGGGCTGTTACAACTTCCCCCTTTAGGGATTTTTGTCCCCGAAAATCTTACCAGTGAATAGGTTAGGGTACTATTTTCTCATAGCTTCCTAGGGCTCCCACGTAGCCTCTTCAACTCCGTGATGTTTCCATAAGACTTTCACTAAGGCTATGTGTTTATTTCTCAATTCTTTGATCTCTCGAGCCAAAATTCTTATCGGTTCTTCGTTGTACGTCATATCAAGCTGAATCTCAATCTCTGACGGAAAAATCACATGTGAGGGATCCGATCGTGTAACACCCCTAACCCGTATCCGTCGTCAGAATAGGGTTATGAGGCATTACCGATCAAATCATAACATTTAG
Source organism: Gossypium sturtianum (assembly GCA_025698515.1). NCBI lineage: Eukaryota > Viridiplantae > Streptophyta > Magnoliopsida > Malvales > Malvaceae > Gossypium > Gossypium sturtianum. The sequence continues at coordinate 66,051,086 of CM046952.1, forward strand.
CCTTCATTATTCATACACCATTAAATCATAATCAAACGATGTCACTAAATCCCATAATAAGGTCTACAGACCATAAACATACTTTGGAAAGGGGTCGAAACTATACCGAGCACATAGAAATTTTTCCAAAAACATAACATTTTCAAAGTTACAGAGGTCACACGCCCGTGTGGGTATGGCACACGGCCTCAGAAACACCCGTGTGTCCAAGCCGTGTCAAAACAGGGCATACATACTGACTTGACCACACGGCCGTAGACACGCCCGTGTGCTTCACCTGTGGTCGACACTGACTTATTTCACATGGCCAGCCATACTCCCGTGTGTCTAGCCCATGTGTGAGTCTGACTTCTTTCGATTTGAAAACTTTAGAGACACGGTCGAGCCACACGCCCTTGTGCTCAACCGTGTGGGCAAATATAGGCCATTTGCAAGGCCAATTTGTCACCCACACCTTGGGTCACACCTACAAGAATCAAACCATTCCAAATTTCATAGTCCAAACACATCCAAAACATACCAAAGCATGCACAATTTATCCTCTTAACATCATCAACCATTTCATATTCAAATCTAATTCAAATATACCAATCCAAAGTATCAAATTCACATCAAAATCATGTAATCCAATCATCATTCAATCCTTACCAAATCTAAACATGAAACATACCATTTCCATTTTACTAACTTATGCCAAAATGACCATTCACATAGAACAAATATACCCATATTAACCATCCTTCACACATAACCAAAACATATACCAAAACCATTAACTACCAAGCCATATCACATGGCAAAAATCTATACTTCTCAAAACATACCATAATCACTAGCCTATACATGCCATATACCAAATATACAACTTCCAAAAGTACCAAAATAGATGGTCGATAATGTGATTGTGTCGCTGAGGATCCCCAGATCCGAGCTAGCTTTAATGACACTGTAAAACAGAGAAACACTTCACACAGTAAGCTTTAAAGCTTTGTAAGTTCGTCATATAATACATTTAACTTAACAATTCAATTTCAATATACAGAATAAACTATTTCAAGGTTCAATTCACAATAATACACAATCTCATCCATAGTCATTACTCACATAATCATCCATTCATCCATATACGATATCATCAACCACATAGGTTCCGAACATACCTGTACCATTATTTAATTAACTATTGCTCTTACTATTCAATGCTCAACACCACAATTCATTCGATCTTCTTTGACCATTTGATTTACTCCCACACTTAGTGCCAATTTCTTAGCCGAAGCTTTAATATCATCGCACACTTAGTGCCTTTACATTAAACCGAATTTAACTCAGTATCACACACACAGTGCTAATCAACATAGTCGATGCTTTTTTTATTTTGCAGACACAGTGCCATTCACCACTATAACAAATCTATTTCGCACACTTAGTGCCACAATACTCAATTCACATATAGCTTTAACAATTCATCATCCACAAATATCCATTCCTTAAATAATATCTGAACATGATAAAAACTACTCGTATTATACACGAACTTACCTCGGGCATTGAAATAACGACACTAGTCGATCAATCGAGCACTTTGTCTTTGCCTCGATCTCGATCCGAATCTCTCTTTTCTTGACCTATATAATATTAAACGCAACTCATTCAATCACCAATTCATTCAATTTAATCCAAACACACATATTTTGTAACACCCCAAACCCGACCCAAAACACCACGGCCGAATTCAGAATGTTACCAGGAAAAATGTTTGAAAATAGTTCTGTCTTGAGGGTGAAAATAAGTGTTAAGTCTTAAAACAAATATTCAGCTTATAAGGGGCTTGTTGTTTGAAAATAGTAGTTTGCCGGAGAGTAAAACTTCAAAATTTGAGTAAAGTTCAAGTCATTACTTTCGTGAAATTACGGGAAAACGAGTTGTTTGTGAGTAATCCGAATTTGAAAACTTTAATTTGATTTTTAAGTCGCAAATGTTTCAAAGTCATTTTTAATTATTAATCCACTAATAATTCTAACTTAAAACCATAATAAAAATCCCAAAACATTTAAAGTGGCCTTATTACAATAAAATATCCCAAAAAAATAATTGAAAATCCGTAATGTTTATTGAAATAAAAATGCAACTTTCGCATGGCCACCTCGAATCCTCTCAACCCGGTCCAAAGTATCATGTGCTACCCGCATTGTTTGAAAAAGCAGGTGAGTCATTTTGACTCAAGTGCAATTAATCCACATGTGTCCACAAATGGGCTTAGCCCCAAACCACATCAAATCGATATACCACAGGTTATAGTGCATTATGCTAACCCAACCCAGCCTAGTATCCATCCGCTACACACCACCCGTACATCCAACCACCACACACCGGGGGATTACTAAATCGACCCTCCATCCGCTACACACCTCTTTGGCAGAACACTGCTCAAAGTCCACTTAGTGGTCTAGCCGCTGATCCACGTGATTACATCACAAATATCCACGATGAGACTCTAGGTCATCATCAATCCACAGTGAGGATCAAGGCCATCATCAATCCACGTATATAAATGTACACACTTCCTCTTATTCAATATATCCCGAACCCCATGCACATGCAGCATATTATAATTATATGGCAAGATAAAGTATGAACATACCAGATAGGCACATATGACATGCTTACATGTATCCACAATACTTAACCACAACTACAACATAGGTAGTATACTAACCTGGTTACCGGGTCACCCAAATTAGGTAATAGCATCACCACAGCCACTATTTTGGCTACCACTCATAATACGTAATTTAATTAAAGCAAGTAAGTAAACAGTGTGTTAATTACACACCTGGTAACTCGTAACACCACGCCCTCTATGTCGACACTGTCACTAAACGACACTACCGCTATTTGCCTACGATCCTGCTCCGACGCTGGCCCATACCCCGATGGCCAATCCCGAACCACTAAAATTGATCGCTTCTTGAATTTAGGGGTAGGGACTACGTGTCCAACCCCTTTCTCTCCTAGGCAAAGTTGACCTAAATCCCGAAGGCTCTCACTTGATCTTGAAGGTTGTCGAAATCCCTACACAAGCCATGTTAGATTCGGCCCAACATTTATTGTCCAAACTAAGTGGCCTTTGGCCGAACCAAAAAGTACACCCTTCTTACCTTGATTGACCAAATCCCGAAAGATCCCTTACTCCCTTAACGTTGGCCTACACAAAGACCCCGAAACCAACCTTCATAGATTCGGCCACACACATAAATATAGAGTTAGGCTTCTAGATTTCAGCAAACCAAAGAGAAGGAAGAAAGATCAAATAAAAGAGAACCCTTACCACGATTACTAGCAATCGATTGAGATACTTGACAGAAAAATAAACGACGGCACTTCCCTCGGAGATTATCAAACGAAGATGATCACCACCCTCAAGGAGATTCGGCTTTTGAAGATAAAGAAATTGATGGAAAGAAAATGAGAAGAGAGGGTTGAGGCTTATGGGGTTTCGGCCATGATGAAGGGTGAATTCGGCTTTTAGAGAGTGAGAGTCTAAGATTTATCAAAATGAGAAAGAAAAAGAGAATAAGAAGGAAATATGGTTCGGCCAAGAGAAGGAAATAGAGAGAAAGAAGATGAATGAAATGCACCAAAATGACCACCCCAACTTTCGGCTTTTGACTGAAGAAAAAGAAGACAATGAAAGGCTTTAGACTTACACTTTCGGCTAAGAAAACTAAGGAAGAGAAAATGCCCCAAAATGCATACACTCAAGTTACTAAACTCACACTTTCGGCACACCCCCCACAAAACCGAAAATGCCATCCCCAACACCCTATATTCGGCCAACTCTCACACCACTCTCCTCATCCCCTCTTTTCTCTCCTAAATTTCCTGTACTCCACTCATTCAACCAAGTTTGAATGATTCAAACTTCTATCTCCCCTCCTAGCCGCATATTTGAGTTGTTTGACTCAATCCACACTTCATCCTTGAAGTGTCCTAGCCGATCTCCAACACCTCCCTTCTCGCGCAAAAACAAATCCCCAAAATGCTTCCCATGCCGCTCAACCTCTCCCCTTGATCTCCCCTTGAAACGCCAACCCCCTTGCTCCTAGGCGTCACCTTGCCACTCCACCACTCCACTTGTTGTGTCAAAGAACACAACATTACATCCTTTAAGGCCTAGCTCTCCTAGCTCCCCCCTTATCAGCTTAAACCAGAAATTTCACTAAGGCTCCTACCTAACCCCAAGGTTTCCAAGCCCCCAAACACATTCAAACAAAGACACAAAGCATACCAACACATAGATAGGAATTAAAATGCAAGACCCCCAAATCCCGGATGTTACAGTTCTACCCCCCTTAAAAATAATTTCGGCCTCAAAATTACCTGGTCAAAATAGATGAGGGTATTGCTGACGCATCATCTCCTCCGGCTCCCATTAAGCTTGCTCCGAACCATGGTTCCGCCATAACACCTTGACTAAAGGGACTGATTTCTTTCGTAACACCTTCACATCTCACTCCAAAATCTGAATTGGCTCCTCCTCATAGGACAAGTCTGGCCTCAACTCAACTTCCTCCACTGGCACCACGTGAGACGGATCCGATCGGTAACGACGTAGCATCGAAACGTGGAACACATCATGCATCTGTTTCACTCAAGGCAACTCTAATCGATACGCCATCGTCCAACTTGCTTCAAAACCCGATAAGGCCCTATAAACTCGGGACTCAAACTTTACCCTTACGCCCAAATCTCATCACCTTCTTCCACGGTGAAACTTTCGTAAACACCCGATCACCCATCGCAAATTTTATCTCTTTCCGCTTAACATCCGCATACGACTTCTCGCATGCATGATGTCTCCTTCAATCGTGCTCGAGACACCTTAACCTTCTCTTCTCGATTCGCCACTATCTCTCGACCCAAAACATGACGTTCACCCAGCTCGTCCCAACAAGTAGGAGTCCGACACTTCCGCCATACAAAGGTTTCATACGGTGCCATCCGAATACTAGCTTGGTAATCGTTGTTGTACGCGAACTCGCCTAAAGGCAAGAATTCCTCCCAACTACCCCCTCAAGTCGATAACACATCCTCAACATATCCTTCAACACTGAATTACCCTTTCATACTGGCCATCTGTCTGCGGATGAAATACCGTACTAAAGTCCAACCTGGTGCCCAATGCATGATGCAACGCCCTCCAAAACCGCGACGTAAATCTAGGGTCCCTATCTGATATGATCGATACTGGCACCCCGTGTAGCCTCACAGTTTCTGCAACGTACAACTTAGCCAATCTTTGAAGAGAATAGTCGACACGGACAGGTATGAAATGAGCAGATTTTGTCAACCGATCCACAATCACCCATACCGCGTCTTTCTTAGTAGGCGTAAGAGGAAGCCAACTAACGAAATCCATTGTGATTCTCTCCCACTTCCACTGCAGAATCTTCACCGGTTGTAGCAACCCTGAAGGCACTTGGTGTTCAGCTTTGACCTGCTGACACGTCAAGCACTTTCCCACAAATTTCGTAACTTCCTGCTTCAATCCAGGCCACCAAAACTGATCTCGCAGATCCCTATACAACTTACCACCCCAAGATGCATAGCGTAAGGGCTACTATGCGATTCCCGAGGAATCCTCTGCCTTAACTCCACATCTTTTGGCATACAGACCATTCCACAAAAACACAAAACTCCGTCGCTGCTCACACTGTAGTCCTCTAATCCCCCATTCTGAACTTGCAAAAGTCTAACACTCAGAACTTCATCCACCAACTGTTTCTCTTTTACCTGACTTAACCATGTTGGCTTTACCTGTAGCTCCGCTAACAAACTCCCGTCGTTATATAAGCTAAGATGAGCAAACATCGCTCTCAAATCCGATACTACTTTCTGGCTTAGTGCATCCGCCACCACATTCGCCTTACCCGAATGATATTCAATTGAGCAGTCGTAATCCTTCAACAGCTTTACCCACCTTCGTTGTCTCAAGTTCAGTTCCTTCTGAGTCAGCAAATACTTTAAACTCTTATGGTCAGTGTAGATCACCGACTTCTCTCCATACAGATAATACCTCCATACCTTCAAAGCGAAAACCACTGCGGCCAACTCTAGATCATGCGTCGGATAGTTGACTTCATGTGGTCTTAACTGCCGAGACGCATAGGCAACCACTTTCCCTTCCTGCATCAGCACACCACCTAACCCCGTGTGAGAAGCATCACAATACACCACAAAATCTTTCCCTGCTTCAGGCTGAATCAAAACCCGAGCCTCTGTCAAAACCCTCTTTAGCTTCTCAAAACTCTCCTGCTGCTTGTCCGTCCACACAAAAGGTACTTCCTTTCTCAACAAATTAGTCAAAGGTGCTGCTATCGAAGAAAAACCTTCAACAAATCTTCTGTAGTAGCCTGGTAACCCCAAGAAACTGCGAACCTCCTCCACCGACTTAAGTGGTTTCCAATCCAATACTGCCTCAATCTTCCGAGGATCCACTCTTATTCCCTCTACAGATACCACATGACCCAAAAAAGCAAATTCTCTTAACCAAAACTCGCACTTGCTAACTTTGGCATACAACTTCTTCTCCTCAAAATCAAGCAAACTCTACTCAAGATGCGCATCATGCTCCTCCTCAGACTTGGAATATACCAGGATGTCGTCTATGAACACCACGACAAACTGGTCCAAGTAGGGTTGGAAAACCCGGTTCATCATATCCATAAACACAGTCGGGGCGTTTATCAACCCGAACGGCATTACTAGGAATTCATAATGTCTGTATCGAGTTCGGAATGCCGTCTTATGGATATCAGCTTCCTTCACCTTAAGCTGGTGATACCCCGACCTCAAGTCTATCTTCGAAAATACCGTAGCCCCTTTAAGCTGATCAAACAAGTCGTCTATCCTCGGCAGCGGGTACTTGTTTTTGATCGTCAACTTATTCAATTGGCGGTAATCTATGCACATACGCATAGATCCATCCTTCTTCTTCACGAACAACACCGGTGCTCCCCATGGAGACACACTGGGTCGAATAAAACCGCGATATAACAACTCCTGAATTTGGGCTTTAAGTTCAACCAACTCCTTTGGTGCCATCCTATAAGGAGCGATGGACACCGGTGCTGTACCCGGCAGCAGGTCGATTCCAAACTCCACCTCACAATACGGAGGCAACCCTGGAAGCTCTTCTGGAAAAACATCCACAAATTCTTTTACCGTTCTAACCTCCCTCACAGATGCTTCCTTTGCATCCAAAGCACTAACAAACATTAAGAAAGCCAAGCACCCCTCCTTCACCATCTTTTCCGCCTTAAGAGCAGACACTACATTAGACAGGCAGTCTCTCCTCTCACCTATCACCAACACCTCATTGTCCTCGGGAGTCTTTAACGTCATGCGCTTAGCAGCATAGTCCAAATTCGCACGATACCTTACTAACCAGTCCATACCTAGGATCAGATCAAATTCCCCGAACGGCAGCTCCATCAAGTCAGCCGGAAACACTGCCCCCTGAACTTCTAAAGGCACATCTCTAAAGAGTTTATCTACCACTACTTATTGCCCTAAAGGACTAAGTACTGACATCTTCCTAGAGGCAATTTCAGGTTTCACATCCAAAGTTCCAGACACCATACTAGCAATATAGGAGTGAGTCGATCCAACATCAATTAAAGCAGTAAAGGGTAACCCAAAAATGAGAAACGTACTCCGTGATAACATCTAGCGCATCCCCTCCTTACGACGTCCCGGTCGCATAGACCAACCCAGTATCTTGCCTCGAGCTCCCAAAGACCTCTGCGGTGCTCCACGGCCTCGGCGTAACCATTCCCTCATTGGTTCGGACCACGACCCCTGACATCTGCCGACCACCCTTCCCCGGTCGCACATACCCACGACCTCCACCGTCCGAGTCCTAGCCATGTCCTCGAGAACAGCTTCTTAATCAAGTGATCCTTGGACCCACACCTGTAACACTCTTTATTCCTTCCCAAAGACTCTCCTACATGAGACCTACCACACCGAACACACGGACGAAATCGACCTCCAGTAGATGGCGCGAAACGCAAACAGGACCCTCAACCCTAGGCTTTTTCTCGAAAACCCCGATGATGCCGACGGTCCAAAACTCCTCTTATTCCCGCCCTATCCCTATCTCTCTGCTCGCCTCTTTGTTCGCTTAACCTCTCGGCTATCCGAGCTTTTTCTACTAAAGTAGCAAAGTCTCTTTCTCATTGAAGAGCGATTAACACCATGCACTCATCTCGCACCCATCCTCAAATCTTACCCAGCGCTCGTGCTTTCGTGCAACAGATCCCCGAGCATACCGACTCAGTCGCAAAAATTTTGCTTCATATTTAGCTACTGACTTGCCCTCTTGCACTAAGTTCAAGAATTCCCTCCTTTGTGTATCTACGTAACTAGCCCCGACGTACTTTCCCTCAAACTTCACCTTAAAGAAACCCCAATCTACTCGATCCACCAGAGTACTCTCTCTGACAGTGAGCCACCACTGGTAGGCCTCATCCCGGCAAGGAAACAGCAGCGCCCTTCAACTTCTCTCCTCAAAGATGCGATCCAAGTCATCCATGATCCTCTCGACTGCCTCTAACCAATACTCTGCCACACTCGGAGCTACCCCAGAGACACCCATAAATATCTCGGCTCCATTCGCTCGGAGTCGCTCAGAAACTGATTTTTGGGCCCCAGTACCCATATTTGCTCCCGCAACTCTCTCCAAAAACCGCAGCATAGCCTGTGACACAGCGTTGTCTCCACCCGTTTGATCTTGAAACTCAGCTTCCGCAGCTGGCGGCGGCGCTTCATTCCCTGATCCATGACCAGACCCAACTGGTTCCGATATAGTCATTCTGCCTCTACCACGTCCACGTGCATTACGACCACGTCCCCTAGAACTCATGTCTATCGTCGCGTTTTCATCTGATTTAAGAAATTTTATGCATTAGCTTTCTCTCCACTTGTTGATTAAAGGAGTAGTTTTATGATATAGAATTTCAAGTTATTCTTTCGTAAAGAGCACACATCCCTAAAGGTTTCAGTCTCTAGAGAGAATGTCTTAAATTCTAAAATCCACTTCCATAGCAATGCATCACATAACTACTTCCAATCAATTCATTTAACAAGTCAGAAGACTTACCTGGCAGACCTGGGCCGGAAGATTCGAGTGCCATGCCTTCACGAACCCATTCCACAAAAATTTCTTTTAACCAACTTAAAATACAGAATTTGAAAACATTGTGGGCCTCAAAACCCAAAGGTCGAGTTTCTAACCTGGCTCTGATACCAAATTGTAACACCCCAAACCTGGCACAAAACACCACGACCGAATTCGGAATATCACCGGGAAAAATATTTGAAAAGAGTTCTGTCTTGAGGGTGAAAATAAGTGTTAAGTCTTAAAACAAATATTCAGCTTACAAGGGGTTTGTCGTTTGAAAATAGTAGTTTACCGGAGAGTAAAACTTCCAAATTTGAGTAAAGTTTAAGTCATTACTTTCGTGAAATTACGGGAAAACGAGTTGTTTGTGAGTAATCCAAATTTGAAAACTTTAATTTGATTTTTAGGTCGCAAATGTTTCAAAGTCATTTTTAATTATTAATCCACTAATAATTCTAACTTAAAACCATAATAAAAATCCTGAAACATTTAAAGCGGCCTTATTACAATAAAATATCCCAAAAAATAATTGAAAATCCGAATGTATATTGAAATAAAAATAACTTTCTTCGCATGGCCACCTCGAATCCTCCAACCCGGTCCAAACTATCATGTGCTACCTACATTGTTTGAAAAAGCAGGGTGAGTCATTTTGACTCGATTGTGCAATTAATCCACATGTGTCCACAAATGGGCTTAGCCCCAAACCACATCAAATCGATATACCACGGGTTATAGTGCATTATGCTAACTCAACCTTGACCTAGTATCCATCCGCTACACACCACCCGTACATCCAACCACCACACACAGGGGATTACTAAATCGACCCTCTATCCGCTACACACCTCTTTGGCGTAACATCGCTCAAAGTCCACTTAGTGGTCTAGCCGCTGATCTACGTGATTACATCACAAATATCCACGATGAGACTCTAGGTCGTCATCAATCCACAATGAGGCTCGAGGCCATCATCAATCCACGTACATAAATGTACACACTTCCCCTTATTCAATATATCCCAACCCCATGCACATGCGAAGATATTATAATGATATGGCAAGATAATGTATGAACATACCAGATAGGCACATATGACATGCTTACATGTATCCACAATACTTAACCACAACTACAACATAGGTAGTATACTAACCTGGTTACCGGGTCACCCCAATTAGGTAATAGCATCACCACAGCCACTATTTCGGCTACCACTCATAATACGTAATTTAATTAAAGCAAGTAAGTAAACAGTGTGTTAATTACACACCTGGTAACTCGTAACACCACGCCCTCTATGTCGACACTGTCACTAAACGACACTACCCCAGTGGCAAATCCCGAACTGCTGAAATCGATCGCTTCTTGAATTTAGGGGTAGGGACTATGTGTCCAACCCCTTTCTATCCTAGGCAAAGTCGACCTAAATACCGAAGGCTCTCACTTGATCTTGAAGGTTGTCGAAATCCCTACACAAGCCATGTTAGATTCGGCCCAACATTTATTGTCCAAACTAAGTGGCCTTTGGCCGAACCAAAAAGTACACCCTTCTTACCTTGATTGAACAAATCCCGAAAGATCCCTTACTCCCTTAACGTTGGCCGACACAAAGACCCCGAAACCAACCTTCATAGATTCGGCCACACACATAAATACAGAGTTAGCCTTCTAGATTTCGGCAAACCAAAGAGAAGGAAGAAAGATCAAATAAAAGAGAACCCTTACCACAATTACTAGCAATTGATTGAGAGACTTGACAGAAAAATAAACGACGGTACTTCCCTCAGAGATTATTAAACGAAGATGATCACCACCTTCAAGGAGATTCGGCTTTTGAAGATAAAGAAATCGATGGAAAGAAAATGAGAAGAGAGGGTTGAGGCTTATGGGGTTTCGGCCATGATGAAGGGTGAATTCGGCTTTTAGAGAGTGAGAGTCTAAGATTTATAAAAATGAGAAAGAAAAAAAGAATAAGAAGGAAATATGGTTCGGCCAAGAGAAGGAAATAGAGAGAAAGAAGATGAATGAAATGCACCAAAATGACCACCGCAACTTTCAGCTTTTGACTGAAGAAAAAGAAGACAATGAAAGGCTTTAGATTTACACTTTCGGCTAAGAAAACTAAGGAAGAGAAAATGCCCCAAAATGCATACACTCAAGTTACTAAACTCACACTTTCGGCACACCCCCCACAAAACCGAAAATGCCATCCCCCAACACCCCATATTCAGCCAACTCTCACACCACTCTCATCATCCCCTCTTTTCTCTCCTAAATTTCCTCTACTCCACTCATTCAACCAAGTTTGAATGATTCAAACTTCTATCTCCCCTCCTAGCCGCATATTTGAGTTGTTTGACTCAATCCACACTTCATCCTTGAAGTGTCCTAGCCGATCTCCAACACCTCCCATTCGACGCAAAAACAAATCCCCAAAATGCTCGCCCATGCTTTGCTCGAACCTCTCCCCTTGAAACGCCAACCCCTTGCTCCTAGGCGTCACCTTGCCACTCCACCACTCCACTTGTTTTGTCAAAGAACACCACATTACATCCTTTAAGGCCTAGCTCTCCTAGCTCCCCCTTATCGACTTAAACTGAGAAATTTCACTAAGGCTCCTACCTAACCCCAAGGTTTCCAGAAGCCCCCAAACACATTCAAACAGCACACAAAGCATACCAACACATAGATAGGAATTAAAATGCAAGACCCCCAAATCCCGGATGTTACAGTTCTACCCCCCTTAAAAATAATTTTGGCCTCAAAATTACCTGGTCAAAATAGATAAGGGTATTGCTGACGCATCGTCTTCTCCGGCTCCCATGAAGCTTCCTCTGAACCATGGTTCTGCCACAACACCTTGACTAAAGGTACTGATTTCTTCTGTAACACCTTCACATCTAGCTCTAAAATCTGAATTGGCTCCTCCTCATAGGACAAGTCTGGCCTCAACTCAACTTCCTCCACTGGCACCACGTGAGACGAATCCGATCGGTAACGATGTAGCATCGAAACGTGGAACACATCATGCATCTGTTTCAATTCTAAAGGCAACTCTAACTGATACGCCACTGGTCCAACTCACTTCAAAACCCGATAAGGCCCTATAAACCTGGGACTTAGCTTACCCTTACGTCCAAGCCGTGTCAACACAAGGCATACATACTGACTTGTCCACACGGCTGTAGACACGCCCGTGTGCTTCACCCATGGTCGACACTAACTTATTTCACATGGCTAGCCACACGCCCGTGTGTCTAGCCCGTGTGTGAGTCTGACTTCTTTCGATTTGCAAACTTGAGAGACACGTTCGAGCCACACGCCCTTCTGCTCAACTGTGTGGGAAAATATAGGCCATTTGCAAGGCCAATTTGTCACCCACACCTTGGGTCACACCTACAAGAATAAAACCATTCCAAATTTCATACTCCAAACACATCCAAAACATACCAAAACATGCACAATTTATCCTCTTAACATCATCAACCATTTCATATTCAAATCTAATTCAAATATACCAATCCAAAGTATCAAATTCACATCAAAATCATGTAATCCAATCATCATCCAATCCTTACCAAATCTAAACATGAAACATACCATTTCCATTTTACTAACTTATGCCAAAATGACCATTCACATAGAACACATATACCTATATTAACCATCCTTCACACAAAACCAAAACATATACCAAAACCATTAACTATCAAGCCATATCACATGGCAAAAATCTATACTTTTCAAAACATACCATAATCACTAGCCTATACATGCCATATACCAAATATACAACTTCCAAAAGTACCAAAATAGATGGCCGATAGTGTGATTGAGTCGCTGAGGATCCCCAGATCTGAGCTAGCTTTAACGACACTGTAAAACAAAGAAACACTTCAAACAGTAAGCTTTAAAGCTTAGTAAGTTCGTCATATAATACATTTAACTTAACAATTCAATTTCAATATACAGAATAAACTATTTCAAGGCTCAATTCACAATAATACACAATCTCATCCATAGTCATTACTCACATAATCATCCATTCATCCATATACGATATCATCAACCACATAGGTTCCGAACATACCTGTGGCATTATTTAATTAACTATTGCTCTTACTACTTAATGCTCAACACCACAATTCATTCGATCTTCTTTGACCATTTGATTTACTCGCACACTTAGTGCCAATTTCTTAGCCGAAGCTTTAATATCATCGCACACTTAGTGCCTTTACATTTAACCGAATTTAACTCGGTATCGTACACACAGTGCCAATCAACATAGTCGATCCTTCCTTTATTTTGCACAAACAGTGCCATTCACCACTATGACAATTCTATTTCGCAGACTTAGTGCCACAATACTCAATTCACATATAGCTTTAACAATTCATCATCCACAAATATTCATTCCTTAAATAATATCTCAACACGATAAAAACAACTCGTATTATAACAAACTTACCTCGGACGTAGAAATAACGACACTAGTCGATCAATCGAGCACTTTGTCTTTGCCTCGATCTCGATCCGAATATCTCTTTTCTTGATCTATATAATATTAAACTCAACTCATTCAATCACCAATTCATTCAATTTAATCTGAACACACATATTTAGGTTCTTTTACAAATTAGCCCTCACATTTTCACATTTTGACATTTTAGTCCCTATTTCATAAAATCACCAAATACACATAATTTCACTATACTCATGCTTAGCCGAATTTTCCCCTAGCTCATACAAGCCCACATATTTCATTTATTTCACATTTTAGTCCTCCAATTTCTCATTTTCACAATTTAGCCCAAATTACTCAAATTCATCAAAAATTCAAAGACAAGATATATTAACCCAACATTAAACTTTCATATTTCATCATCAACTATCACAAAGCTCAAGCATTCATCAATGGCACTTCTCAAAATCATCATCAAATTCTAAAATTAAAGCATGGGCTTGATAGTACGCTAAACAGCAATCACAACAACGTAAAAATTATCAAAAACGAACTCAAAACACTTACCAATTGAAGCTCACAAGTGCTGAATCCCTAGCTTTCTTTTTCTTTTTCTTTTCTTACGATTTTCGACAAGATGAACATGAAATGCCACTAAATTATGCTTTATTTTATAATTTATGTCATTATTAATCAAATACCATATTTAGCCTTTATAAATTCATTAAAATTCCACTAACTAATGTCCTTACTTGTCCATTCCACATAGAATTGGTCTAATTACAACATAAGGACCTCTCATTTAGAAAGCCATACCAATTAAGCACTTTAACAATTAGCACACAGCTTTTGCATTTTATGCGATTAAGTCCTTTTTCACAATTCGGCACACAAACGATAAAATTTTCACACAGAATTTTCACACATGCTCAATCACATAGTGTAAACATAGGAAATAATATTAAAATATTTTTTGACCTCGAATTTATGGTCTCGAAACCACTATTTCGACTAGGGTCTAAATTTGGCTGTTACAAATCGATAACATCACAACATCGACACGTGAAACACATTATGGATCTTTTCTAACTCTGATGGTAAAGCTAGTCGATATGCTACTGACCCTATTCTTTCGATGATCTCGTACGGCCTGATGAAACGCAGACTGAACTTGCCTTTTCGACCAAATCTAAGGATTTTCTTCCACGGAGATACTTTCACATCTGGGAACTCGCAAACCACATGCACAGATTCAACTTTCTTTTCTGTCACTTTTGTATCTATCACATACGCAAGATAAGCTTCACATCCCTTTTTCACATAATTCAAAGCTTTCATTGAAGATATTACTGCCAGTAGTCTATTCAAATCTTTGGATTCAATTCGAACTATCTCACCATTCTAACTTCTCAAATCAATACTCTTCCGTTTACAATTCACAATAGCATGACGCAAGGTTAGCCAATCCATACCAGAATTATATCGAATTCATCAAAGGGTAGCAACATCAGATTAGCCTGAAAACAAATATTTCGATACATCAATGGACAATTCTTGCACACTTTATCAACCATAACACACTTGCCTAAGGGGTTCGATACTCTAATCATAAACTCAGTAGACTCAATAGGTAGAGTCTTACTAGATACTAAGTTCACACACACATATGAATGAGTAGATCCTGGATCTATCAGTGCATTCACATCATTTTCAAAAAGAGTAAATGTACCAGTAATGACGTCTGGAGATGACGCTTCTTCTCGAACGTGAATAGCGTAGGCTCGGGCAGGCGCCCTCGCCTCAGATCTCATAGCTGTATCTGTTGTCCCTCTCTGACTACCACTTACATTTCCAGTCTTTCTGGGTGGTCTACCCCTAGCCATCGTGTTAATCAGCCTCGCACTCTGAACATTATCTTTCTCAGTCAACTCTGGGCAACCCCGAATAAAGTGATCTCGTGATCCACATTTATAGCAAGCTCTATTATTGTACTTGCCCCAGTATTCTCCAATATGACGTCTTCCACACTGTCTACACTCAGGCTTATTGCTTCTAACACTTCCAACACTCGATTCAATTGGAGTTTGAGTTTTAGGACCAGTACTCTGTTTCACATGATCTTTACTCGAATGTCCAATCAAAACATTTGAGCGATTAGTTGCATCTCTGAATCTCTTTGACGAAGGTTGATACGACTTACTCATCGGCCTTTTTCTTTCATCTCTAGCTTCTAAATCCGCTTTCTTCTTTTCTTTACTAAACTCCTCAACTTTGCAGGCTCTTTCAACCAATACTACAAATTCATTCAGATCAAGAATTCCAACCAACAGTTTAATGTCTTCATTCAAACCTTCGACGAATCGTTTACACATAGAAGTTTCCGTCGAAACACATTCTCGCGCATACTGGCTCAATCTCACAAATTTCCATTCATATTCCGTAACAGACATACGGCCCTGTTTCAGCTCTAAGCACTCTTTACGTTTCTGGTCTATAAACCGTTGACTGATATATTTCTTCTAGAATTTAGCTTGAAAGAAATCCCAGGTGATTCTTTCTCTCGGAACCACAGATATCAATGTTTTCCACCAATTATACGCTGTATCTCTCAAAAATGAAACAACAGATTTCAAACATTCATCAGAAGTACAAGATAATTCATCAAACACTCTTATAGTATTCTCAAGCCAGAATTTAGCTCGCTCTGCATCATCATCAACTGTGGCCCTGAACTCTTCAGCCCCGTACTTTCGTATTTTATCCACAGAAGGCTTACTCAATCGGATCGGATCTGAAACTTGTGTTACTACAGGTACTTGTGGGGTGGAGGTTGTTGAGCAGCCGGATTCGTTCAAACGAACTCCGTAAACCACTCACTCATCATTTGGAAGAAGGCTTGCTTTGCCTCTCCCTCGTGGCTACTAGCTATCGGCCTTGATTCAGCCGGCGCTATCCCTTAAGCGGGAGTAGGCGCACTACTCTCAACATCATCAGTAACTGCTCGATTGGGATCCATTTGCAACATAAAAACACCTTTTTAACTGTCAGGAATCATCACACTATCTCAGGTATATATATGGCATGTATAGCTAGACTCTCACACGCTACGTTAGTCCTAGAATCGACTAAACCGTAGCTCTGATACCAATAAAATGTAACACCCCTAACCCGTATCCGTCACCAAAATAGGGTTATGAGACATTATCGATCAAATCATAACATTTAACCTTCATTATTCATACACCCTTAAATCATAATCAAACGATGTCACTAAGTCCCTTAATAAGGTCTACGAGACCATAAACATGCATTGGAAAGAGGTCGAAACTATACCCAGCACATACAAATTTTTCCAAAAACATAACATTATTCAAAGTTACAGAGGTCACACGCCCGTGTGGGTAGGCCGTATGCCTCACACGGCCTCAGACACACCCGTGCGTCCAAGCCGTGTCAAAACAGGGCATACATACTAACTTGACCACATGGTCGTAGACACGCCCGTGTGCTTCACCCGTGGTCGACACTGACTTATTTCACATGGCTAGCCACACGCCCGTGTGTCTAGCCCATGTGTGAGTCTGACTTCTTTCGATTTGAAAACTTGAGAGACACGGTCGAGCCACACGCCCTTGTGCTCAACCGTGTGGGCAAATATAGGCCATTTACAAGGCCAATTTGTCACCCACACCTTGGGTCACACCTACAAGAATCAAACCATTCCAAATTTCATAGTCCAAACACATCCAAAACATACCAAAGCATGCACAATTTATCCTCTTAACATCATCAACCATTTCATATTCAAATCTAATTCAAATATACCAATCCAAAGTATCAAATTCACATCAAAATCATGTAATCCAATCATCATTCAATCCTTACCAAATCTAAACATGAAACATACCATTTCCATTTTACTAACTTATGCCAAAATGACCATTCACATAGAACACATATACCCATATTAACCATCCTTCACACATAACCAAAACATATACCAAAACCATTAACTATCAAGCCATATCACATGGCAAAAATCTATACTTCTCAAAACATACCATAATCACTAGCCTATACATGCCATATACCAAATATACAACTTCCAAAAGTACCAAAATAGATGGCCGATAGTGTGATTGAGTCGCTGAGGATCCCCAGATCCGAGCTAGCTTTAATGACACTATAAAACAAAGAAACACTTCACACAGTAAGCTTTAAAGCTTAGTAAGTTCGTCATATAATACATTTAACTTAATAATTCAATTTCAATATACAGAATAAACTATTTCAAGGCTCAATTCACAATAATACACAATCTCATCCATAGTCATTACTCACATAATCATCCATTCATCCATATATGATATCATCAACCATATAGGTTCCGAACATACCTGTGCCATTATTTAATTAACTATTGCTCTTACTACTCAATGCTCAACACCACAATTCATTCGATCTTCTTTGATAATTTGATTTACTCGCACACTTAGTGCCAATTTCTTAGCCGAAGCTTTAATATCATCGCACACTTAGTGCCTTTACATTAAACTGAATTTAACTCGGTATCGCACACACAGTGCCAATCAACATAGTCGATGCTTTTTTTTTATTTTGCACACACAGTGCCGTTCACCACTATAAAAATTCTATTTCGCACACTTAGTGCCACAATACTCAATTCACATATAGCTTTAACAATTCATCATCCACAAATATTCATTCCTTAAATAATATCTGAACACGATAAAAACAACTCTTATTATACACGAACTTACCTCGGACGTAGAAATAACGACACTAGTCGATCAATCGAGCACTTTGTCTTTGCCTCGATCTCGATCCGAATCTCTCTTTTCTTGATCTATATAATATTAAACTCAACTCATTCAATTTAATCCAAACACACATATTTAGGGCATTTTACAAATTAACCCTCACATTTTCACATTTTCACATTTTGACATTTTAGTCCCTATTTCATAAAATCACCAAATACACATAATTTCACTATACTCATGCTTAGTCAAATTTTCCCCTACCTCATACAAGCCCACATATTTCATTTATTTCACATTTTAGTCCTCCAATTTCTCATTTTCACAATTTAGCCCAAATTACTCAAATTCATCAAAAATTCAAAGACAAAATATATTAACCCAACATTAAACTTTCATATTCCATCATCAACTATCACAAAGCTCAAGCATTCATCAATGGCACTTCTCAAAATCATAATCAAATTCTAAAATTAAAGCATGGGCTTGATAGTACGCTAAGCAACAATCACAAAAATGTAAAAATTATCAATAAACAAACTCAAATCACTTACCAATTGAAGCTCACAAGTGTCGAATCCCTAGCTTTCTTTTTCTTTTTCTTTTCTTATGATTTTCGGTAAGATGAACATGAAATGCCACTAAACTATGCTTTGTTTTATTTTTTATGTCATTATTAATCAAATACCATATTTAGCCTTTACAAATTCATTAAAATTCCACTAACTAATGTCCTTACTTGTCCATTCCACATAGAATTGGTCTAATTACAACATAAGGACCTCTCATTAAGAAAGCCATACCAATTAAGCACTTTAACAATTAGCACACAGCTTTTGCATTTTATGCGATTAAGTTCTTTTTCACAATTCGGCACATAAACGATAAAATTTTCACATAGAATTTTCACACATGCTCAATCACATACTGTAAACACAGAAAATAATATTAAAATATTTTTTTGACCTCGGATTTGTGGTCTCAAAACCACTATTCTGACTAGGGTCTAAACCGGGCTGTTACAACTCTCCCCCTTAGGGATTTTCATCCTCGAAAATCTTACCAGTGAATAGATTCGAATATTGCTCTCTCATAACATCATCAGGCTCCCACGTAGCCTCTTCAACTCCGTGTTTGTGCCACAACACTTTCACTAAAGAAATTTTCTTATTTCTCAACTCTTTGATCTCACTTGCCAAAATTCGTGTCGGTTCTTCATTATACGATAAATCTGACTGAATCTCAACCTCAGTAGGGGCAATCACATGCGATGGGTCCGATCTGTATCGTCGAAGCATCGACACGTGAAACACATTATGAATCTTCTCTAGCTCAGGTGGCAACAATAATCTATAAGCAACCGGCCCAATACGTTCAATAATCTCATACGGCCCGATGAACCTCGGACTCAATTTATCTTTTTTGCCGAATCGAAGTATTTTCTTCCACGTACACACTTTCAAAACACTTTATCACCAATCTCAAATTCAATCTCTTTTCATTTCAAGTCTGCATAAGACTTCCGACGATCTGATGCGGCTTTCAGACTGTCACGAATCACTTTCACTTTTTGCTCAGTCTCTTTTATCAAATCAACCCCGTGAATCTTATTCTCACTAAGCTCAGCCCAATACAATGGAGTTTTGCATTTACGACCGTAAATAGCTTCATATGGTGCCATTTAAATGCTAGATTGAAAACTATTATTATAAGCGAATTCAATCAACGGAAAATACTTTTCCCATGTACTTTCAAATTCAAGAATAGAACATCTCAACATATCCTCAAGAATCTGAATGATTCGCTCGGATTGACCATTCGTTTGCGGATGAAATACAGTACTGAAATACAGCTTCGTACCTAGAGCTTTTTGTAGTTTCTTCCAAAATTGTGAAGTAAATCTCAGATCTCTATCAGACACAATAGATATTGGTACTCCGTGTAATCTCACAATTTCTGAAATATACAATTCAGCTAACTTATCAAGTGAATAATCTATTCTCACTGGAACAAAATGAGCTGATTTCATTAATCTATCGACTATCACCCATATTACATCTTTCTTTTTCGGTGATAAAAGCAACCCCGACACAAAGTCCATCGTGAATCTCTCCCATTTCCATTCAGGAATCATGATCGGTTCTAATGAACCGGATGGAACCTAGTGTTCAGCTTTAACTTGCTGACAAACTAAACACTTCGAAATAAACTCTGATATATCTCATTTCATACCATGCCACCAATAGAACTGTTTCAAATCATTATACATTTTCGTACTACCCGGGTGAATATATAACCGACTGCTATGAGCTTCGTTCAAAATCAACTGAATCAACTCTGAATTTCTCGGAACATAAATCTGATCTCGGAATCTCAAACAACCATCATCATCAACTTGAAATTCTGAATCAGAATTCGAATCACACTGAGCTCGTTTTGCCATCATCTCAGCATCACTTTTTTAGGCATCACAAATCTGTTGTATAAACATTGGCCTTACTTTCAACTCAGCCAAAACCAAATCATCATCACACAGATCTATCTGAGTACTCATTGCTCGTAAAGCAAATAAATACTTTCGGCTCAAAGCATCAGCAACACAATTAGCTACACAATTAGCTTTTCCGGGGTGATAGTCAATTACTAAATCATAGTCTTTTAGAAATTCTAACCATCTCCGCTGTCTCAAATTCAACTCTTTCTGAGTCATCAGATATTTCAAGCTCTTGTGATCAATATATATATGACACTCCTCACCAAATTAATAGTGGCGCCAAATCTTCAATGCAAATAGAATAGCTGCTAATTTAAGATCATTAGTCGGATAGTTCTTTTCATGCGATTTTAACTATCTCGAAGCAAAGGCTATAACTTTGCCTTCTTGCATCAACACACAGCCTAAACCATTCAACGATGCATCACTGTAAACTAGGAATTCTTTACCCGATTCTGGCTGAACTAACACTGGAGCTTCGGTCAACAAAGCATTCAACAGATTGAAACTTTTCTGACCACTCGAACTTAACATCTTTCTGAAGGAGTTGCGTCATCAGGGTTGCAACCATAGAGAAGCCTTTTACAAACCGTCTATAGTAACCCGCTAGTCCCAAAAAACTGCGGACTTCAGACACATTTTTCGGTGGCTTCCAATCTAGAATTGCTGAAAACTTACTCGGATCAACTCGTATTCCCGCAGCCGACATATATGTCCCAGAAAACCAACCTCACACAACCATAACTCACATTTACTAAACTTTGCATACAATTGCTTCTCACGCAGAGTTTGTAACACAATTCTCAAATGCTCGGCGTGTTGCATCTCATCACAAGAAAAAATCAAAATATCGTTAATAAGCACAACAACAAATCGATCCAAATACGGTTTGAATATCCGATTCATCAAATCCATAAATACTGCAGGAGCAATCGTTAGTCCAAAAGGCATAACTAAAAATTCATAATGTCCGTACCTCATTCTGAAAGCAGTTTTCGGTACATCTAATTCTTTAACTCGTAGCCGATAGTAGCCCGATCTCAAATCTATCTTAGAAAACAATGTAGCTCCTATCAGCTGATCAAACAAATCATCAATACGAGGCAAATGATATTTATTCTTTATAGTCACCTTGTTGAGTTGTCTATAGTCAATGCACATTCTCATAGTTCCGTTTTTCTTTTTCACAAACAAAACCGGTGCACCCCAGGGAGAAAAACTCGGTCGAGCAAATCCTCTATCGGTCAACTCTTGCAACTGAGACTTCAACTCTTTCAATTCTGTCGGTGCCATTCTGTACGGAGCTATTGAGATAGGATTCGTTCCTGACACTAAATCAATACCAAACTCGACTTCTCGTATCGGAGGTAATCCCGGTAATTCTTCAGGAAACACATTTGGGAACTCGCAAACCACAGGCACAGATTCAACTTTCTTTTCTGTCACTTTTGTATCTATCACATACGCAAGATAAGCTTCACATCCCTTTTTCACATAATTCAAAGCTTTCATTGAAGATATTACTGCCGGTAGTCCATTCAAATCATTGGATTCAATTCGAACTATCTCACCATTCAGACTTCTCAAATCAATACTCTTCCGTTTACAATTCATAATAGCATGACGCAAGGTTAGCCAATCCATACCAGAATTATATCGAATTCATCAAAGGGTAGCAGCATCAGATTAGCCTGAAAACAAATATTCCGATACATCAATGGACAATTCTTGCACACTTTATCAACCATAACACACTTGCCTAAGGGGTTCGATACTCTAATCATAAACTTAGTAGACCCAACAGGTAGAGTCTTACTAGATACTAAGTTCACACACACATATGAATGAGTAGATCCTGGATCTATCAGTGCAATCACATCATTATCAAAAAGAGTAAAAGTACCAGTAATGACGTCTGGAGATGACGCTTCTTCTCGAACGTGAATAGCGTAGGCTCGGGCAGGCGCCCTCGCCTCAGATCTCATAGCTGTATCTGTTGTCCCTCTCTGACTACCACTTACATTTCCAGTGTTTCTGGGTGGTCTACCCCTAGGCGTCGTGTTACTCAGCCTCGCACTTTGAACATTATCTTTCTCAGTCAACTCTGGGAAATCCTGAATAAAGTGATCTCATGATCTACATTTATAGCAAGCTCTATTATTGTACTTGCCTCAGTATACTCCAATATGACGTCTTCCACACTGTCGACACTTAGGCTTATTGCTTCTAACACTTCCGAATCTCGATTCAATTAGAGTTTGAGTTTTAGGACCAGTACTCTGTTTCACACGATCTTTACTCGAATGTCTAATCAAAACAATTACGCGATTAGTTGCATCTCTGAATCTCTTTGACGAAGGTTGATACGACTTACTCATCGACCTTTTTCTTTCATCTCTAGCTTCTGAATCCGTTTTCTTCTTTTCTTTACTAAGCTCCTCGGCTTTGCAGGCTCTTTCAACCAATACTACAAATTCATTCAGATCAAGAATTCCAACCAACAGTTTAATGTCTTCATTCAAACCTTCGACGAATCATTTACACATAGTAGTTTCCGTCGAAACACATTCTCGTGCATACAGTCTCAATCTCACAAATTCCCATTCGTATTCCGTAACAGACATACGGCACTGTTTTAGCTCTAAAAACTCTTTACGTTTCTGGCCTATAAACCGTTGACTGATATATTTCTTCCGGAATTCAGCTTGAAATAAATCCCAGGTGATTCTTTCTCTCGGAACCACAGATATCAATGTTTTCCACCAATTATACGATGTATCTCTTAAAAATGAAACAAGACATTTCAAACATTCATCAGGAGTACAAGATAATTCATCAAACACTCTTATATATTCTCAAGCCAGAATTCAGCTCGCTCTGCATCATCATCAACTGTGGCCCTGAACTCTTCAGCCCCGTACTTTCGTATTTTATCCACAGGAGGCTTACTCAATCGGATCGGATCTGAAACTTGTCGTACTACAGGTACTTATGGGGGTGGAGGTTGTTGAGCAGCCAGATTCGTTCGAACGAACTCCGTAAACCACTCACTCATCATTTGGAAGAAGGCTTTCTTTGCCTCTCCCTCGTGGCTACTAGCTATCGGCCTTGATTCAGCCGGCGCTGTCCCTTAAGCGGAAGCAGGCGCATTACTCTCAACATCATCAGCAACTGCTCGATCGGGATCTATTTGCTATATAAAAACACCTTTTTAACTATCAGGAATCCTCACACTATCACTGGTATATATATGGCATGTATAGCTAGACTCTCACACGCTACGTTAGTCCTAGAATCGACTAAACCGTAGCTCTGATACCAATAAAATGTAACACCCCTAACTCGTATCCGTCACCAAAATAGGGTTATGAGGCATTACAGATCAAATCATAACATTTAACCTTCATTATTCATACAACATTAAATCATAATCGAACGATGTCACTAAGTCCCTTAATAAGGTCTACGAGACCATAAACATGCATTGGAAAGGGGTCGGGACTATACCGAGCACATACAATTTTTTTTCCAAAAACATAACATTTTTCAAAGTTACATAGGTCACACGCTTGTGTGGGTAGGCCGTGTGCCTCACACGGCCTCAGACACACCCGTGTGTCCAAGCCGTGTCAAAATAGGGCATACATACTGACTTGTCCACATGACTATAGACACGCCCGTGTGCTTCACCCGTGGTCGACATTGACTTATTTCACATGGCCAGCTACACGCCCGTGTGTGAGTCTGACTTCTTTCGATTTGCAAACTTGAGAGACACGGTCGAGCCACACGCCCTTGTGCTCAACCGTGTGGGCAAATATAGGCCATTTGCAAGGCCAATTTGTCACCCACACCTTGGGTCACACCTACAAGAATCAAACCATTCCAAATTTCATACTCCAAACACATCCAAAACATACCAAAACATGCACAGTTTATCCCTCTTAACATCATCAACCATTTCATATTAAAATCTAATTCAAATATACCAATCCAAAGTATCAAATTCTCATCAAAATCATGTAATCCAATCATCATTCAATCCTTACAAAATCTAAACATGAAACATACCATTTTCATTTTACTAACTTATGCCAAAATGACCATTCACATAGAACACATATACCCATATTAACCATCCTTCACACATAACCAAAACATATACCAAAACCATTAACTATCAAGCCATATCACATGGTAAAAATCTATACTTCTCAAAACATACCATAATCACTAGCCTATACATGCCATATACCAAATATACAACTTCCAAAGGTACCAAAATAGATGGCCGATAGTGTGATTGAATCGCTGAGGATCCCCAAATCCGAGCTAGCTTTAATGACACTTTAAAACATAGAAACACTTCACACAGTAAGCTTTAAAGCTTAATAAGTTCGTCATATAATACATTTAACTTAACAATTCAATTTCAATATACAGAATAAACTATTTCAAGGTTCAATTCACAATAATACACAATCTCATCCATAGTCATTACTCACATAATGTTCCATTCATCCATATACGATATCATCAACCACAGAGGTTCCGAACATACCTGTGCCATTATTTAATTAACTATTGATCTTACTACTCAATGCTCAACACCACAATTCATTCGATCTTCTTTGACAATTTGATTTACTCGCACACTTAGTGCCAATTTCTAAGCTTTAATATCATCGCACACTTAGTGCCTTTACATTAAACCAAATTTAACTCGGTATCGCACACACAGTGCCAATCAACATAGTCGATGCTTTCTTTATTTTGCACACACAGTGCCATTCACCACTATAACAATTCTATTTCGCACACTTAGTGCCACAATACTCAATTCACATATAGCTTTAACAATTCATCATCCACAAATATTCATTCCTTAAAGAATATCTGAACACGATAAAAACAACTCGTATTATACACGAACTTACCTCAGACGTAGAAATAACGACACTAGTCGATCAATCGAGCACTTTGTCTTTGCCTCGATCTTGTTCCGAATCTCTCTTTTCTTGATATATATAATATTAAACTCAACTCATTCAATCACCAATTCATTCAATTTAATCCAAACACACATATTTAGGGCATTTTATAAATTAGCCCTCACATTTTCACATTTTGACATTTTAGTCCCTATTTCATAAGATCACCAAATACACATAATTTCACTATACTCGTGCTTAGCCAAATTTTCCCCTAGCTCATACAAGCCCACATATTTCATTTATTTCACATTTTAGTCCTCCGATTTCTCATTTTCACAATTTAGCCCAAATTACTCAAATTCATTAAAAATTCAAAGACAAAATATATTAACCCAACATTAAACTTTCATATTTCATCATCAACTATGTAACACCCCTTACCCGGGTTCTACGTCGGAACCGGGCCCGAGTCGTTACCATAATAAAATCCTCATGATCGCCACTCAGGCTCATCGTGACTACTCTCTTAAGTCACCTCATCGACCACATTCTTGACTTACGAGGCCTCACTCATACACACGAGGGCTCTCGTGACTAATCCAAAACTTTTACGATCTTAAAATTTTTCTCTTTTGGACAGGTCTCACACGTCTGTGCAAGATTAGACATGTCTGTGTATAGACACACACGCCCATGTCCTCAACCCGTGCATAAAAACCAAAGCATTCTGCCAATGCCCCCACGGCTAGGGCACGCCCGTGCTCCTCAACCATGGTGAATACTGATTACTCTCACATGGCCTCAAAGCCTAGTCACACGCCCGTGTGGCTAGCCCGTGTACTCTTAGACATGCCCGTGTCTTCCACCCGTGGTCGACACTGACTAAATCCACACTGCCTGGACACACCCGTGGCCCTGGCCCGTGTGACAATTAAATTTCTAAGTGTCAAGTGCAGACTTCACACGGCCTTGGCACACGCCCATGTGCCAACTGTGTGTATCAAACGGCCTGAACAAACGGCCGTGTGACTAGCCCATGGTCTATTCTGACTTAATACACTAAGGTGCAGGAGACACACGGCCTAGACACACGCCCGTGTGTCTAACCGTGCAAGCACTTAGAGGCTATCTACTAAGCCCTTTTTCCACCCATATTTGCATACATACATACCTCATCACATAACTACACATAGTATCAACATTACTCTTGAATTAAAGACATTTGATTATAAAAGAATAAGGCCTTTATCCCATACACTAGGGGGAACTAATTCCCATATAATAATGAACAACTTAGGCCATCATCTATGGCTATACACAAACAAACATAAGTTCTCTTAGGCCAACATAATTTGGCTACATCAACAATGACTCAATCAACCTTAAGTACTAGCCCTATACATGCCATAACTTATAGAGACTTGATACATCATACCAAGTGTCTGTTCGATAGTGTGAAAACATCTCCGGCGATCTCCAATCCGAGCTAGCTAAATTTACCTATAAGAGATGAGAGAAATAAAAGGAGTAAGCAAAAATGCTTAGTAAGTTCATCTGCATACAACTGATAAACACTGATATTCATTGAATATACACGACTGCAATTTATTATGAAAAGCTTTTCTCATGAACTCATGGTTATTACTCAATCATCCTTAAAGCTTACTCATTCTATCTCTTACCATATTCTTACCATACCATAAACCAAATGCTCGTCTAATTAGCATACATTCCTGCACTGATCATCACATGATCATATAAATCAACACATCACGCATTCTCAATAAGCCACTCATACTACAAATCTCTCGGTGGTTACGCACCTAGCCCACCATTAAATCTCTTATAGGGTGATATCGCACACAGCCCACCAATCATTTATACCTATGGTGATTTCGCACTTAGCTCGCCAATCATTTATAAGCGATGGTATCGCACACAGCCCATCAAATACTAATTTATCAAGTGGTAAAGCACACAGCCCACCGATAATAATATAGTTGATGGTATCACACACAGCCCATCAATTACTAATATATCAGGTGGTAACGCACATAGCCCACCGATAGTAATATAGTTGATGGTATCGCACACAGGCCATCAATTACTAATATATCAGGTGGTAACGCATTACGACCTCATCGATAGTAATATAGTTGATGGTATCGCACACAGCACATCAATTACTAATATATCAGGTTGTAACGCACACAGCCCACCGATAGTAATATAGTTGATGGTATCACACACATCCCATCAATTACTAATATATCAGGTGGTAACGCACATAGCCCACCGATAGTAATATATTCACAAATACTTATTCACATACATTTTCTCTAATTCAAACGTTCATCCGTAAACATCCTCACTCACTATCATTCTTACTTAACTTTATACGATTCTCATTCGCGTTCACACAATACATTAAAAAATATCTCTCATACACTAAGGTGTATTGATTACACTCATCCCACTAAAGGTCCATCATGCACTGAATTCATCTCAACTGTTAAATGATACTATTAGGTCACATACACATATTGTCACATTGACATCATACCCCTGATAGAATCATACATGAATTATCATATCGATGCCATGTCCTCGACAAGGCCTTATATGAAATATCACATCATTACCATGTCCTTAACATGGTCTTATTTAATAGCTCTCACCGAAGCCATATTCCAATATGGTCTTACACGGAACCTTAACTATCATCATTTCATACTATTTACGATTCTTACCATTCTTAGGTTCAATTCTCTTAACAACCCATCGACAAGTATTTAATACATTCATTGTGTAATTATACATTCCATACAACATTGGGATATTAAAATAACTCATACATAATTACAACATTTGCACATGAACTTACCTCGATGCCGAAAGGGCCGAAAAGGGACTTTTGCCCATCTTTCTCTTTTCACTCGTTCTAGGTCCGAAACTCGATTTCTTTAATCTAGAACAACAAAATTTACCAATTTAATCACTTATAAATCATAATATAACATAATCTACACTCTAGGCAAAAATGACTATTTTGCCCCTACACTTTGGCAAAATTACGATTTTGCCCCTAGGCTCGTAAATAAATTTTCATCACATTTTCTTGTTAAACAAGCCTAGCTGAACATTTAATCCTCTTACAACTATCCACAATTCCATCTAGTTCAAGCCTTAATGAACAAATTACAACTTTTGTATTTTAGTCCCAATTAGGTGTTTTCATGACAACACCTTTCACAAAAGTTGTTTCTCATCATCCTGTCATTCATTTTCTTCCATAAAACTCATCAAATAACATAAAATCTATCATGGTAAGTCCCTAGACTTTCAGCCATATTGCAAACTAGTCCCCTCTTTAGAAAGCTTAAGGTTTGGGGACTCCAAAAGTACAATTTTTATCAAGGAAAGTCATCAAAATCACTTACTTGAAGAGGAGATAAGCTGCTGAAATTTTCAAGCTTTCAAAACCCTCCCTTTGCTAATATTTTCGGTTGGATAAGAAAAGAAAATGAAAAGATGATAGCTTTTTTATTATTTCATCTTATTTTATTCATTTAGTCAACTAATGTCACCAACCCTTGTCAAATTTTTCATTTCTTGTCCCCTTGACCATCCATCACTTATAGGAAGGCATAATTGCACTTTAAAGACCTCCAATTCACATTCTATAGCTATTTGGCACTTATAGCAAATGAAATAGAACTTTCACACTTTATGCGATTTAGTCCTTTTTCGTAATTAAGCCCTCAATCGCTAAAATTAAAGCACCAAAATTCTCATGCCTCTTTATAAACATTTTATAACACATAAAATAATATCAAAATATTTTTTTTCAACCTTGAATTAGTGGTCCCGAGACCACTGTTCCGACTAGCCCCTAAATCAGGCCGTTACAATTCTCCCCCTTAGGGATTTTCGTCCCCGAAAATCTTATCAGGAGGAGTTGCTACCAACATTCTTAAAACTCTTCCATTTACTCTTCAAAATCGCGAATCCACTTATCCTCAAGTTTCTCTTGCCAATAACTCTTAAGCCGTAATACACAAGGTCGAAATGTAACTTGAGACCCAGGTTATTCTTCCTCTAGGGCATATACTATATCCAGTAATCCACCAACTTGGAACTCCGTGCATGTCCAAACGATCGTTCAGATCTTTACTGATTGATTTACTACAATTCGAATGTCATCCCCCTCCTTGGGAATTTTGTCAAGCCAAATTTGAAATCTATAGTATTTTACCACACTTTCTCACTAGGATATCCACCGACTGTAATAGTCTTGACCTGTGCTCTTTGGAAACTCAGCTTTTTGTGGTCGACTACTTCTGACCATAAACTCACCATATCGTGAAATGTACTCTCTCACAAAACATTTATGCACCTAATCAGACTCCTTATTCTTGCATTAGTAGACATGCTACTACTAAATCTCATACCAAAACTTCTGTATAAGTTCTGGATTCAACATTCCCATTTCTATTTCGAGAAAGTATCAACAACAGAAAACTTATCCAACCTGTATTTTATCATCTTAAATAAACTCATTCAAAGCTTATTTAAAATACCATTTACTAACTCACTTCTGAACCCCTTTTGTTCTGAAAGGAAGACTCGCTCTAGTCATTAATCTTGCTGAAATTAGAATATTACCAACTAAGATCAACCGAGTAACTAGCTCACATTGCTTAATATGGATCTTTCATTCAAACACCTGTACTATGTCTACTATCTGAGAAGTATTACAATAACTATATTCGCCATTGTAATAGTTCAAGCCGTTTTGACTATTTCATTTTCAAAATCCTCTGCAGCATAAGATTCTCTAACTCATCAAAATTCAAAAAGCATATATCGGTTTGTCCATAAATCATTTCCTAACATTTAACTCACAATACAGACACAAAAGTGATCGTCTCTGGATCACCAACCTGTCAACTCTTTTTCTCGATTCAGACTAAACTCAATACTAGAACTTTCAATTAATAGCTCCTTTTATAGCTTTCAACTCAACCATCGCGGTTTGAACATTTCAATGAGAATATCTTCGTGTCATGCTCTCTACTCACGAACACACAGAAATTTACTCTCTTTGTTGATTCATGCGTGAATATACATAGAACTCGAATCATATCTCAATACATTATCGACTCTTTTCTCCACACAGAGAACATATTTCTAGCACACACTCATCTGAGTTTCTCTTGCTGTCCTAATCTAAAACCTTTACTAACATCATATCTCACGATAGTAGGGACATCTCGATCGAATTAATTAACTCTATTCAGCTTACTCGAAAACTCATCACACAACGTGAAACTTGTGATTTCACTTCTTATACTAGAATAATCACTAACTTCTTCCTCAAAGTACCCAAATAGGGTTGCGAAGAGGTAAAGAAATGTCGATTTAAATTAACTAAATCAACAACCGTTTTGTCTTATTCTTACCATCAGCTACCATTCTCATACAATCACGGTTTATGAAAAGAACAACTACATTAGCCCTGAAAGGCAACAGATATTTATACATAATACTCAAAGAGATTATTATAATCCATCCATGGCACCAACTAACCATGCACAAACTACAGGCTTTGAGCCAACTTACTCAGACTTGCCATTTATTTAGCACATACCGTGCCACACGTCGTACTCGTTTCTTCGTGATTCAATCACGAATATCTGCATTCACTCCTTCACATGACTTTAGTACTAATCTCATTTCTACTTCTAACTCATCTACCTGTCCCATTGATCACTAGGGATAATCAAAGACGCAAATTCATCGTCATTCATGTAGGCACGAAACCAATGCCACATCCCCGAGAGGGTCTTATATGGAGTCACCTCTAAACGCCAATGTCATATCCCGGATAAGGTCTTATATGGACTTCCATATCAAATATCATTGCCATATTTTGAATATGGTCTTACACAATTCTCATATTCATTACCGAAGCCATATCCCGGATATGGTCTTATACGGGATCTCAACTCGGTGCCGAGGCCATGTCCCAGTCATGGTCTTATACGGGACCTTATCTCTTTCATATATTAATGATAACCTTTTCATTTTATTCCTCTAGGACTTCAACCTCATGTTCAACAAAAATTACTCTATTTAGTAGAGTATCATGTATCAGCGTGATACAAAGCATTCTCAACTATGCTAACATAAATTTTTTCATTAATCGAATGCAGACTTATTCAACTTGACTCTCATAACATCTCATCATAATTCAACAGTGATACAGAGGGTGAGGTCATGGGGCCCCCTTAACTCGATTCTCGTTACTACATACATATGATTTAACATTCATAATTAATGAAATATCATCGTAGTCACACAACTCGCTCCAGGCAAGTTTTCATACTTACTCATGCTACAATGGTTTCTATCACCCATAATTTCGAACTGTGGCTTCACTTACTCAAGTTCCACCTTAATGTCCACTCAAGTACTCAACATTAAACTCTAATTTCTCTTATCATTGCTTATCAAGTTAGAGAATGTCTTACGGGTTTGAGTACGTCGCTTACTTGATTGCTATAGTCCAACTATGGTCTTACTCGTATCACAACATCATAGCCCAACTATTACTTTACATGTCATCACGATGCCATAGCCTCGCTATGGTCTTACACGAAATCTCATATCCATACCAATGCCATACTCCTTATACGGTCTTACATGGAACTCATGTCGTTGCCGATGCCATATCCCAGATATGGTCTTACACGGGATCACTATTTGTCAACAATGCCATGTCCCAGACATGGTCTTATATGGGATCACATGTATCGCCATGATCCAACCATGGTCTTATTCATCATTTTATCATTGAACGACTGTACTCATCCTTGCATTCTACTTAGTCAAACTTCCCAGTTTAACTCTCACACCATAATACTCGTAGTTTCATACAGAGTCACGAGATAAAACAATATACATCATCTATTTTAATAGTCGCACATGAGATTCAACTATGTGGACATATTGATCATACATCGTCCAAACAATCATACATACACCTATACCCCATTCTCTGGGTAAATTTACTCACCATATGCACCTAACCCAATAGGTTGAGTATATAACACCTTATGCACATCCAGCCAATGCAGATAAGCTTCTCATTTCATGCATTATCACACACATGTCATATACTTCTACTCATGCCTCTTTGAATCTCATTATTGCATAAGAGCATTTCAATTTCCCCATTATCACTTACAACATTATTGGAGTTAGCTCGGTTGGGAACCATCCCTGTCTTAACAAAATAATTTCGTTAGAGCCGGGAGATATCACGCTATCACAGTCCACCTATGGCATATATAGCTAGACTCTTACTCATGCTAGGTTAGTCCGAGAACCGACTAAACCATAGCTCTGATACCACTAAATGTAACACCCCTTACCCGGGTTCTACGCCAGAATCGGGCCCGAGGCATTACCATAATAAAATCCTCATGATCGCCACTCAGGCTCATCGTGACTACTCTTTTAAGTCACCTCATCGACCACATTCTCAACTTACGAGGCCTCACTCATACACACAAGGGCTCTCGAGACTAATCCGAAACTTTTACGATCTTAAAATTTTTCTCCTTTGTACAGGTCTCACACGCCCGTGCAAGATTAGACATGTCTGTGTATAAACACACACGCCCATGTCCTCAACCTGTGCATAAAAACCCGAGCATTCTGCCAATGCCCCCACGGCTAGGGCATGCCCGTGCTCCTCAACCGTGGTGAATACTGATTACTCTCACACGGCCTCAAAGCCTAGTCACACGCCTGTGTTGCTAGCCCGTGTACTCTTAGACATGCCCGTGCCTTCCACCCGTGGTTGACACTGACTAAATCCACATGGCCTGGACACACCCGTGGCCCTGACCCATGTGACAATTAAATTTTTAAGTGTCAAGTGCAGACTTCACACGGCCTTGGCACACGCCCATGTGCCAACCGTTTGTATCACACGGCCTGAACAAACGGCCGTGTGACCAGGTCGTGGTCTATTCTCTGACTTAATACACTAAGGTGCAAGAGAAACACGGCCTAGACACACGCCCGTGTGTCTAACCGTGCAAGCACTTAGAGGCTATCTACCAAGCCCTTTTTCCACCCATATTTGCATACATACATACCTCATCACATAACTACACATAGTATCAACATTACTCTTGAATTAAAGACATTTGATTATAAAAGAATAAGGCTTTTATCCCACACACTAGGGGGAACTAATTCCCGTATAATAACGAACAACTTAGGCCATCATCTATGGCTATACACAAACAAACATAAGTTCTCTTGGGCCAACATAATTTGGCTACATCAACAATGACTCAATCAACCTTAAGTACTAGCCCTATACATGCCATAACTTATAGAGACTTGATACATCATACCAAGTGTCTGTTCGATAGTGTGAAAACATCTTCGGCGATCTCCAATCTGAGCTAGCTAAATTTACCTATAAGAGATGAGAGAAATAAAAGGAGTAAGCAAAAATGCTTAGTAAGTTCATCTGCATACAACTAATAAACACTGATATTCATTGAATATACATGACTGCAATTTATTATGAAAAGCTTTTCTCATGAACTCATGGTTACTTACTCAGTCATCCTTAAAGCTTACTCATTCTATCTCTTACCATATTCTTACCATACCATAAACCAAATGCTCATCTAATTAGCATACATTCTTGCACTGATCATCACAAGATCATATAAATCAACACATCACGCATTCTCAATAAGCCACTCATACTACTAATCTCTCGGTGGTTACGCAC
Source organism: Gossypium sturtianum (assembly GCA_025698515.1). Classification (NCBI taxonomy): domain Eukaryota; kingdom Viridiplantae; phylum Streptophyta; class Magnoliopsida; order Malvales; family Malvaceae; genus Gossypium; species Gossypium sturtianum. The sequence goes on from CM046952.1 coordinate 66,085,771, forward strand.
CTAGCCCACCATTAAATCTCTTATAGGGTTGTATCGCACACAGCCCACCAATCATTTATACCTATGGTGACTTCGCACTTAGCTCGCCAATCATTTATAAGCGATGGTATCGCACACAGCCCATCAATTACTAATTTATCAGGTGGTAATGCACACTGCCGACCGACAATAATATAGTTGATGGTATCACACACAGCCCATCAATTAATAATATATCGTGTGTAACGCATTTACATTTTATCGATAGTAATATAGTTGATGGTATCGCATACCTGACCCATCAATTACAAATATATCGGTGGTAACGCATTACACCCTCTACCGATAGTAATATATTCACAAATACTTATTCACATACATTTTCTCTAATTCAAACGTTCATCTGTAAACATCCTCACTCACTATCATTCTTACTTAACTTTCTACGATTCTCATTCGCGTTCACACAATACATTAACAAATCTCTCTCATACACTAAGGTGTATTGATTACACTCATCCCACTAAAGGTCCATCATGCACTGAATTCATATCAACTGTTAAATGATACTATTAGGTCACATACACATATTGTCACATTGACATCATACCCCTGATAGGATCATACATGAATTATCATATCGATGCCATGTCCCCGACAAGGCCTTATACGAAATATCACATTGTTGCCATGTCCTTGACATGGTCTTTTTTAATATCTCTCACCGAAGCCATATTCCAATATGGTCTTACACGAAACCTTAACTATCATCATTTCATACTATTTATGATTCTTACCATTCTTAGGTTCAATTCTCTTAACAACCCATCGACAAGTATTTAATACATTCAATGCGTAATTATACATTCCATACAACATTGGAATATTAAAATAACTCATACGTAATTACAACATTTGCACATGAACTTACCTCGATGCCAAAAGGGCCGAAAAGGGACTTCTGCCCACCTTTCTCTTTTCACCTGTTCTAGGTCTAAAACTCGATTTATTTAATCTAGAACAACAGAATTTACCGATTTAATCACTGATAAATCATAATATAACATAATCTACACTCTAGGAAAAAATGACTATTTTGCCCCTACTCTTTGGCAAAATTACAATTTTGCCCCTAAGCTCGTAAATAAATTTTCATCACATTTTCTTGTTAAACAAGCCTAGCTGAACATTTAATCCTCTTACAACTATCCTCAATTCCATCTATTTCAAGCCTTAATGAACAAATTACAATGTTTCTATTTTAGTCCCAATTAGGTGTTTTCATGACAACACCTTTCACAAAAGTTGTTTCTCATCATCCTATCATTCATTTTCTTCCATAAAACTCATCAAAAAACATAAAATCTATCATGGTAAGTCCCTAGACTTTCAACCATATTTCAAACTAGTCTCCTCTTTAGAAAGCTTAAGCTTTGGGGACTCCAAAAGTACAATTTTTATCAAGGAAAGTCATCAAAATCACTTACTTGAAGAGGAGATGAGCTGCTGAAATTTTCAAGCTTTCAAAACCCTCCCTTTGCTGATAGTTTTGGTTGGAGAAGAAAAGAAAATGAAAAGATGATAGCTTTTGCTTATTTCATCTTATTTTATTCATTTAGTCAACTAATGTCACCAACCCTTGTCAAATTTTTCATTTCTTGTCCCCTTGACCGTCCATCACTTATAGGAAGGCATAATTGCACTTTAAAGACCTCCAATTCACATTCTATAGCTATTTGACACTTCTAGCAAATGAAATAGAACTTTTGCTCTTTATGCGATTTAGTCCTTTTTCGTAATTAAGCCCTCAATCGCTAAAATTAAAGCGCCAAAATTCTCATGCCTCTTTATAAACATTTTATAACACATAAAATAATATCAAAATATTTTTCTTCAACCTCGAATTAGTGGTCTTGAGACCACTGTTCCGACTAGCCCCTAAATCGGGCCGTTACAAACTATCACAAAGCTCAAGCATTCATCAATGGCACTTTCCAAAATCATCATCAAATTCTAAAATTAAAGCATGGGCTTGATAGTATGCTAAGCAACGATCACAAAAACGTAAAAATTATCAAAAATCGAACTCAAAACACTTACCAATTGAAGCTCACAAGTGTCGAATCCCTAGCTTTCTTTTTCTTTTTCTTTTCTTATGATTTTCGACAAGATTAACATTAAATGCCACTAAATTATGCTTTGTTTTATTATTTATGTCATTATTAATCAAATACCATATTTAGCCTTTATAAATTCATTAAAATTCCACTAACTAATGTCCTTACTTGTCCATTCCACATAGAGTTGGTCTAATTACAACATAAGGACCTCTCATTTAGAAAGCCATACCAATTAAGCACTTTAACAATTAGCACACAGCTTTTGCATTTTATGCGATTAAGTCCTTTTTCACAATTCAGCACACAAACGATAAAATTTTCACACAGAATTTTCACACATGCTCAATCACATACCGTAAACATAGGAAATAATATTAAAATATTTTTTTGACCTCGAATTTGTGGTCTCAAAACCACTATTTCGACTAGGGTCTAAACCGGGTTGTTACAGATCGATAACGTTGCAACATCGACACGTGAAACACATTATGAATCTTTTCTAACTCTGATGGTAAAGCTAGTCGATATGCTACTGGCCCTATTCTTTTGATGATCTCGTACGGCCCAATGAAACGCAGACTCAACTTGCCTTTTCGACCAAATCTAAGAATTTTCTTCCACGGATATACTTTCAAAAACACCTTGTCATCGATTTGAAATTCAATATCTTTTCGTTTCAAATTTGCGTATGATTTCTGACGATCTGAAGCTGCTTTCAAACAGTCGCGAATTACTTTCACTTTCTTTTTTATTTTTTTAATCAAATCGACCCTGTGAATCTGTTTCTCGCTAAGCTCCTCCAGTACAATAGAGTTCGGCATTTACGACCATACAAGGCTTCGTACGGTGCCATCTTTATACTCGATTAAAAATTGTTATTATATGCAAATTCAACCAGCGGCAAATATTTCTCCCAATTGCCTTCGAATTCCAAAACACAACATTGGAGCATATCTTCGAGAATTTGAATTACTCGCTTAGACTGTCCGTCGGTTTGCGGATGAAAAGCTGTACTAAAATTCAACTTTGTACCCAGAGCTTCTTGCAATTTCTTCCAAAACCTCGATGTAAACCTCAGATCTCTATCCGAAATAATCGAAATTGGCACCCCGTGCAATCTAACAATCTCAGTAATGTACAATTAAGCTAATCTATTGAGTGAGTAGTTAGTACGTATCGGAATAAAATGTGTTGATTTCGTCAGTCGATCAACGACAACCAAAATTGAATCTTTCTTTTCTGGAGTCAGAGGCAATCCTGTTATGAAATCCATAGTCACTATATCCCATTTCCACTCCGGTATCATCACAGGCTAAAGAAAACCTGAAGTTACTTGATGCTCGGCTTTCACTTGCTGACAAATCAAACACTTCGATACAAACTCAGAAATGTTTCGTTTCATACCCGATGACCAAGACAATTTCTTCAAATCATTGTACATTTTAGTACTCCTAGGATGAACAGATAAACAACCACTATGTACCTCGTATAAAATTTTTTGAATCAACTTTGTATTTTTCGGTACGTAAATTCTATCTCGAAACATTAAACAATCATCGGAACTGATTTTGTACTTTGAATCACTAGTCGACTCGCATTGCACTCTTTTAGCTTGCAAATCACTATCACATTTCTGAGCTTCGCAATTTTGCCGAAGGAAAACCGGTTTAGCTTTTAACTCAGCTAGAATCGAACCGTCATTAGATAATGTCAATTGTGTATTCATTGCTCTCAAAGGAAACAATGACTTTCTACTCAAAGCATCTGCAACTACATTCGCTTTCCCCGGGTGATAATCAATCACAAATTCATAATGTTTCAATAACTCGAGCCATCTTCGTTGCGCAGATTCAAATCTTTCTATAACATCAGATATTTTAAGCTTTTGTGATCCGTATAAATGTGGCATTTTTCACCGTATAAATAGTGTCGCCAAATTTTCAATGCAAACACAATTGCAGCCAACTCTAAGTCGTGCGTCAGATAGTTCTTTTCATGCGTTTCAATTGTCGGGAAGCATAAGCTATAACTTTTCCTTCTTGCATCAAAACACAACCCAAACCGTTTAATGACGTGTCACTATAAATCACAAACTCTTTCCCTGATTCTGGTTCAACCAGAACTGGTGCTTCAGTTAACAGTACTTTCAACTGTTCGAAACTTTGCTGACATTTTTTTACCATTAAAATTTCTCATCTTTCTGAAGTAGTTGTGTCATCGGTGTCACAATCATCAAAAATCCTTTCACGAATCTTCGGTAAAAGCCCGCTAAGCCTAGAAAACTACAGACTTAAGACACATTTCTCAGAGGTTTCCAGTCAACTATAGTAGAAATCTTACTCGGGTCAACTCTAATACCCTCAGCTGAAACAATATGCCCCAAAAATCTAACCTCTCAGAGCCAAAACTCGCATTTGCTGAATTTAGCATACAGTTTCTTATCTCTCAAGGTCTGTAACACAATCCTCAAATGCTCGGCATGCTCAGATTCATCTCAGGAATAAATCATAATGTCGTCAATGAACACAATAATAAATCTATCTAAATACGGCCTAAATATTCGATTAATCAAATCCATAAAAATGGCAGGAGCATTAGTTAGTCGAAAAGGCATAACAAGGAATTCATAATGTTCGTACCTCATTCTGATTGCAGTTTTCGGCACATCTGAGTCTTTAACTCGCAAATGATAATAACCAGATCTCAAATCAATCTTTGAAAACATTGTTGCACCTTTCAACTGATCAAACAAATCGTCTATTCTCAGCAACGGATATTTATTCTTTATAGTAACTTTGTTGAGCTTATGATAGTCAATACACATTCTCATGGACGCGTCTTTCTTCTTAACAAACAATACTGGCGCACCCCAGGGCGAAAAAATTAGTCGTGCAAAACCTCTATCTGTTAACTCTTGCAACTGAGCTTTCAACTCTTTCAACTCTGTCAGAGCCATTCTATACGGAGCTATCGATATCTGTGAAGTTCCCGGTACTAATTCAATGGCAAACTCAACCTCTCTGATAGGTGGCAACCCTGGTAATTCTTCAGGAAACACATCTGAATATTCACAGACAGCTGGCACTGATTCAATCTTTGATTCAGACACTTTTGTATCCAAAACATAAGCAAGATAAGCTTCGCAACCTTTTCTCACACATCTCTGAGCTAACATAGACGAAATTAAAACAGGAAATTCATTCAATTCATTTGATTCAATCCAAAGAATTTTATTATTCTGACACTTCAATTCTATAATATTTCGTCTACAGTTCACAACGGCATCATGTAGAGTTAACCAATCCATACCAAGAATCACATCGAACTCATCAAATTGTAAAAGCATCAAATCAGCCGGAAAATAGTAACCCATAGTCATTAAAGGACAGTTCTTGCAAACTTTATCAACTAGAACATACTTGCCTAAAGGGTTTGATAATTTAATCATAAATTCAGTAATTTCAACGGGCAATTTCTTACTAAACACTAAATTCTCACAAACATACGAATGTGTCAATCCAGGATCAATTAAAGTAATCATGTTAGTGTCATAAAGAGAGAAGGTACCGGTAATAACATCTGGTGACGACGCTTCTTTGCGAGCGCGAATAGCATAGGCTCTGGCAGGTGCTCTAGCCTCAGATCTCACAGCTGAGTCGCTAGTTATACCTCTACCATTTGATACATTTCCCGTATTTCTCGATGGTCTCCCTCTCGCAGTCGTATTGCTCAATCTTACATTCTGAACTTTTTCTTTCTCAGATAACTCTGGGCAATCTTGGATAAAGTGATCTGGCGAACCACATTTGAAGAAAACTTTAGTAATCTTATTCCAGCATTCACCAAAATGTCTTCTTCGGCACTGTTGACACTCGGGTTTGTTATTTCTCACACTGCCAACACTTGAGACGGATGTAGCTTGAGCTTTAGAATTCATAGGTTTATTTCCACGATCTCTACTATGATATCCCATTGATGCATTAGATCTACTGTACGAATCTCAAAATTTCTTTGATGAAAAATGAGAAGGTTTATTCATCGGCCTTTCCCTCAAATTTCTAGCCTCTGAATCAGCTTTCTTCTTTTCTCGGCTAAAGTCTTCGGCTTTGCAAGCCCGGTCAACTAACACAACAAATTCTTTTAAATCTAAAATCCCAACCGGAAGTTTAATGTCTTCGTTCAGCCCATCAACAAACCGCTTGCACATTATCTCTTCAGTAGAAACATACTCTAGAGCATATTTACTTAACTGTACGAATTCTCTTTCATACTTGGTTACGGTCATACAACCTTGTTTCAATTCTAGAAATTCTCTATGCTTTTGATCAAGAAACCGTTGATTGATGTATTTCTTCCAGAACTCGGTCTGAAAGAACTCCCAGGTGACTCTTTCTCTCGATACCACTGGTACTAACGTATTCCACCACTGATACGTAGAGTCTCTCAGAAGGGAAATAGCACACTTTAAGCATTCAGCCGATGTACAAGAAAGTTCATCAAACACTCGGATCGTATTTTCAAGCCAAAACTCGGCTCTCTCAGGGTCATCATCAACATTAGCTCTGAACTCTTCAGCCTCGTGTTTACGGATCTTATCAACTAGAGGCTTGTTCAATCTTAAAAGCTCGACTCATTGAGAAGCTACAGGAACCGGTTGGGGATTAGGAGGGGGTGGAGGTTGTTGAGCAGCCGGGTTTGTACGAATGTATTGAGTAAACCACTCGTTCATCATTTGGAAGAAGGCTTCTTTAACCTCTCCCCCCTGACTGCCTGTCACAGGTCTAGAATTAGACGGCGCTGTCCCTTGTGAGTGAGCAGGTGCATTACTTTTAACCTCATCAGCTATCGCTCGATTGGGATCTATTTTCTATATAAAAACACATTTTCAATTGTCAGGAGTCATTACACTATCACAATTTATATATGGCATGTATAGCTAGACTCTCACACGTGCTATGTTAGTCCTAGAATCGACTAAATCGTAGCTTTGATACAAATGAACGTAACACCCCTCACCCGTATTCAATGCCAAAATAGGGTTACAGAGCATTACTGGACTTACAAAATAATTAAACAACTATTTAACATAAATTTGTTCAATTCAATCATTCATCATTCAATGTCAATCAATATATCCCTATTAAGAGCCTACGAGGCCTTAAACATGCTTTGGGAGTGGTTCGGGACTAAACCGATAACTCAGGAAATTTTTCAACACTTAGCAAAATTTTCTTCAAAACAGGGGCACACGCCCGTGTGGCCAGGCCGTGTGTCTCACACGGCCACCAGACACGCCCATGTCACAGGCCGTGTGAACATTCGATATGGGAGCACATGGCCGTGTCCCATCCCGTGTCCTACCCCGTGTCCAAACAAGTGAGATTACTGACTTGGGTCACACAGCCAACCACACGCCCATGTGTCTAGCCCGTGTGCCCTTCGAAATGGGCACACACGCCCGTGTGCTAGGCCGTGTGCTAGGCCATGCCAAACCTATAGGGTATACTAACTTATGCAACACAGCCAAGTCACACGCTCGTGTTCTAGGCTGTGTGCCAATTAGGGGGGTATACTGACTTGTGCCACACGGCCGATCACACACTCGTGTGTGAGACCGTGTGGAGCATACTGAATTCACTTCAAAATTTAACACGAGGGGACACACGGCTGTGTATCATGACCGTGTGTCACACACGGCTGAGACACATGCCCGTGTGGAAAAAAATAGGCTATTTACTAAGCCAATTTGCCACCCATATTTAAGCACACCTACACAACTCATATGGTACATAGCATAGCATCAATAGGCATGTAGTTCAATACCAAATCAAGCATGACTTATACTATATCAAACACCAATCAATACAAAACATAATTATCACATCATAACATTCAAAGTTATACCAAACCTTATCTTCGAAAATCAACAAAATGACCATTAATAATTATGCATTATTAGGCTTAATTTCACAAGCATGCCAACTTCCACAAATCACCAATTTAACATTCATAATACCTATTAGAAACAATGACCACAATTCTCATAATATAAGCCATTCCCATATCCATCCATGAACTTAAATATCAACATATAAGCACATAACCAAATTCACCAAATTAAGCCAAATTTCATGGCTATATTTACAAACTAAAACATATACATTTACAATGCCAATTCATTTGGCCAACACCATTACCAAAACATGATCAACATGACTCAAATACCTATACATGCCATATACTTAAAACATAGTTTCAAAAGTACCAAAGAGTCAGTGGATAGTGTGGTGAAGTCTCTGACAATCCCCGAATCTGAGCTAGCTTTGAAATCACTATAAAACATGGAAAAGCAACAAAGTACGCTATATAGCTTAGTAAGCTTGTATGTTAACAATGAGCAACTATCATCATTCATTAATCATTCATATAATGGAAAATAATGTGCAACAATTCTATTAAATCTCAAGCTATCAAATGATCATTCATATAACTTACCAAGGAACTCATCAATTTCATAATTTTCAATACTTAATTCATTTCCGTACGTACCTGTACCACCTTGTACCAATCTCATACTCAACCACATCCTTCATTTACCCGTTGAACCATTCAAAATAGAAGTTAGATACTCAAGGTCTCATTCGATAAGTACCTATACCATGGCCCGAAGCCAAATCAAGGTAACTTATTCAAAATTATGATATCATGGCCCGAAGCCAAATCAGCCGATATGCATGGCTTGAAGCCAAATCAGTTTATCTCGCACACATAGTGCTAAATCATGGCCTGAAGCCAAGTCAAGTATACCTAATGACATGTCACTAGCATCCTAAACTATTCTTAAGGTATAATCGGGTTTCCAACTGTCGAATCTTCATTGAATCATTTCTGAACTCGGTCGTAATCACATAATCACAATTCATGCTATATCAAAGCATATAAAATACATTTGAAATGAAAATTTAACATACGAACTTACCTCGGATGTTAAAACGACGAATCGAGTCAATTAATCGATAACTTTATCTTTTCCCCGATCCAAGTCCGTATTTCACTTTTATTGATCTAAATATATTAAAAAAATTAACTTATTTAATCATCTATTCATTCAATTTAGTCCAAATCACACTTTGAAACACATTTACACTTTTACCCCTAAACTTTCACATATTTCACAATTTAGTCCTTATTTCATAAAATCACAAAATAATGAAATTCAAAATATACCCATGCTAGTCGAATTACCATAATGCCCCTAGAAGCCCATAATTTTAATTTATTTCACATTTAAACCACTAACTTTACACATTCTCAATTTAACCCTTATTTTGTATTTTCACTCAAAATCACTTAACAAAACTTGTTTAACTATCAAAAACTAATCAAAAGCTATCATCAAACATCAAAACTCATACATATTCATCAATTGAAACATTCAAAATCTTTGACAATTTTGCAAATTAGTCCCTGGGCTAGCTAGTACTAGATGCAACGATCAGAAAAACATAGAAATCATCAAAAACACATACCTAATTGATGAAAATAAGAGTGCCGAATGTTGAATACAAAAATGGCTTGTTTCTCTCTATGTTTCGGTTGAATATAGTGAAAAGATGATGATAAATTGATTTTGTTTTATTTATTTTATGTTATTAGCCAATTTACCAAATTAACACTTTAATTAAACCATTAAAAAGCCTTAATAAATGTCCATATATGTCCGATCATATGTAAAATGGTGAAACTACAATATAAGGACCTCCATTTTAATGATCCATAGCTAATAGACACATTTAACTAATAGAACATGCATTTTACACTTTATGCGATTTAGTCCTTTTTATCGAATTGACCATTCAAACGATAAAATTTCTTAACAAAATTTTCACACAATCATTCCATCATACTATAAACATTAAAATAATAATAAAATAAATATTTTGACATCTGATTTTTAGTCTCGAAACCACTGTTCTGATTTGATAAAAAACGGGCTGTTACATATGGTTTGGTCATATGGCATGTATGGGGACTTTGAGTCATGTTAGTTATATTTTGGTAATGAATTTGGCCAAATGAATTGGCTTGTAAATGCTTATATTTTTATTTGTATATATAGCCATGGGTGATGGCTTAATTTTGGTATAATTGGTGTGTTTGAATCATGTGTATATATATATGCTTATGTCTTGTGCTTATTGAGTTGGTTGTGATGATTGATGATAATAAGTACCATGGATGGTAAATTAATGATTTGAGGAATTGTAACATGCTTTTGAAATGGTACAAAATAATGTATGATTGGTAAAGGTTTAACTAGTTGATTAGTGTATATGTTTTGGTATGTTTTGATTGAGAAAAACATGAGTTATAAGCATGTTAGTTATTAGTATACGATATGGCATGAATTGGCCTTAATTGTGGCTAAATTGGATGTGTATTTATGCTTTGAATTGGTGCCATTTTGGTTGTGTAGGTATATGCAAATTTGAGCAGAAAATTGGCTTGGTAAATAGCCTATTTTTGTCCACACGGGCAGAGACACGGGCGTGTGTCTCAGCCGTGTGCGACACATGTTCATGTTGCACAGCCGTGTGTCCTCTGGGGTTGAAATTGAAGTGAAGTCAGTATGCTCCACACGGTATCACACATGGGCGTGTGATCGGCCGTGTGGCACAAGTCAGTATACCCACAAATTGGCACACAGCCTAGAACACAGGCGTGTGACTTGGCCGTGTTACATAAGTTAGTATACTTTACAGGTTTGACACGGCCTAGCACACGGCCTGGCACACGGGCATGTGCGGCTACTGGAAACACGAAAATTTATACACTTTTTCATGCCCTTTTTAACTCAAATTTATGCAGTTTCGATTAAATTCTTGTCAGAAAATAATTAATTTTTATAAAATAATTAAATTCTGTTAAAAATATGAACATGATGAATTTTAATTAATTTTATAGTAAATTTTGATTAATTTTTACTATTTTCGACAGATTCGCACAAAGAGCAAAAATTGGCTCGGCAGACACTACTCGAAGAATAAACCCGCGAAGCAATTTGAAGTCTCGAGGCACATTTATTTCCAGCCCAAGACGGTCCAATTATGAATATTAAATCATAAATTAATTAATTTTAATTTATTCCCAATTTAATTTTGGCTAATTAAATTATTATTAATTAATTATGGAAAAAGGGCCCAGTTGAACCGCACTGGTTGAACCAAATTTAGTGAACCGAACCAGCCACCAATTAGGCAGCCCAAACCGTCCATATGCTGACCCAAATCAGCCTATTAGCTGATTAATTAAGCTTGCAAAGAAGCCCTTTAAGACTTGTAAAAGTTGCATTCAACCCCCTCCATAATTAGTGGCTTTGTAGATTTGCCCCAAGCCATATTTAGCAAAGTTGAAGCCATCAACTTTGCAACATAGGTGGCTGGCCAAGGTGTGGCTCTTTGGCTGCTATTTTTAGAAAATTTCAGCTGCCACATTCAGCTATAAATACACCCATTGGCTGATCATTCAAAGCATCCCTCATCCCTCATCCATCATTTACATCTCATTCTCTCTTCTCCTCTCTCACTTTCTCTCAACTTTTCATTTTCCTAGTTCATTGCTCTTGTGCCAATTTCTCCCCTTGGGAAAGGGGTCTTCTTCAGCCATCATTGAGCAGCAATTAGAGTGTTCATAAGCCACGTTGATAGCCGAGGACAACGGAGGACGAAGAATGGAGCAATCAGTCAAGCCACGGAGAAACACCGAATTTCCATCTTGTTCCCTATCTCTTTAAATTTCATTGTTGTTTTGACAAACATGTTTATGAATATTTATGCTTTTGGAATGGTTAATTTAATCATCTTAGCTCGAATTTAATTCGTGTTGGGTTGATTGCATGACGTCCTTTTGAATTATTAAAATTGTGTTTATTCTGTTATAGGCCTTGGTAAAATGCTTGATTAAGTAAAATCATGATTAAGTTATTCTGGCATTATAATTGTTTAGATAACTATAGAATTAATTATTTCAACGCATTGAAATTGTAATTAATGGACACAGTATTTAATCAGTGCATGTTTAATTCTTCTAAGGTAGCTGAAGATTAAATTAGCATTGTATTTGGCGATACATATGCCTTGCATAACTTGCAAGATTTTTGTGATTAAATTGTTTCGAGGAAAGGATACTTTGTTACCTCACATAGTCTTTTATATGCTTATTAGGTTGAATTAATCGTTTGAATTGACATAGGAATATGAGAGAGATTGTTTAATTTAATAAGTATGTATGTGCAATAACATGTTTACTTTTATAAATCTGTTTTATTGGTCGAATTGACATAGGGATATGTACAAGAGATGAATGGATTTTTGAGTTGTAAATATGTTCATAAGTTAGCAAATTACCGAGTTGCCGTGATTTATTCGTAACAAGTATAAGCATGAGTTTAATAATTCTAAGGTAAGAAATGTAATTAATCCAACACAATTATATCATCTTGATTAAAATCAACTTTTGAAATCGTGCATTAGAACTTTATTTTATTTTATTTTACTTTGTTTTTTTTAGTTTTTAAATATTTCTTAAATCCAAATATTTTCCCTTCACTAAAGTGTTTGAAATCGTTTTCATAAATAATTCTTTTACGATAACTCAACATTTACTTGTCACTTTATTACTTGTTGCGATTGTGTACACTTGCACATTTCCACCATTCTAGCTACTTCGAGGGGTACGCGGGCTAGATACACGGGCGTGTGGTTGGCTGTGTGACCCAAGTCAGTAACCTCACTTGTTTGGACACGGGGTAGGAGACGGGCTGGGACACGGCCATGTGCTCCCATTTTGAATATCCACACGGCCTGTGACACGGGCGTGTCTAGTGGACGTGTGAGACACACAGCCTGGCCACACGGGCGTGTGTCCCCTGTTTTGAGAAAAAAATTCTAAGTGTGGAAAAGCTTCCCGAGTTACCAGTTTAGTCCCGAACCACTTCCAATGCATGTTTTGGGCCTCGTGGGCTAGTATTAAGGACATATTGATTGAAATTAATTGATGAATGATTGAATAGAGAAAATGTATGCTAAAAGTATGTATAAGTGTGTTGTAAGTCCGGTAATGCTCTGTAACCCTATTCTGGCGTTGAATACGGGTGAGGGGTGTTACATAGCACACGGCCTGCCACACGGGCGAGTGTGGCCATTTCAAAGGGCACACGGGCTGGTCAAACGGGTGTGTGGTTGGCTGTGTGACCCAAGTCAGGGAGTTACTCAGGGTCAGACACAGGCTGGGCACGGCCATGTGAACCCATTTCGAATGTCCACACGGCCTGTGACACGGGCGTGTGTCCCCTGTATTTTGTAAAATTTTTCTAAGTTCCCCAAAAAATTCCTGAGTTATAGGTTTAGTCCCGAACCACTTCTAATGCATGATTTGGGCCTCGTAGGCTCGTATTAGGGACAATGTGATTGATTATGAATGACTTGTATTTGATATTGATAATTGTATGAGAAATGTATGTTCAATTGTGTAATAAGTTTGGTAATGCTCCGTAACCCTATTTCGGCGATGGATATGGGTTAGGGGTGTTACTGTAACAGTTCGATTTAGGCCCTAGTCGAAATAGTGGTTTCGGGACCACAAATCCAAGTTAAAAAAATATTTTAATATTATTTTCTGTGTTTGCAATATGTAATTAAGCATGTGTGAAAGTTTCGTGATTTAATTTATCCGATTGTGTGTTTAATTTGATATAAAGATTTAATTGCACAAAATGAAAAATTAGCATGCCATGAGTTAAAAGTACCTATGTGTTATGTCTTTATTAATGTTGAGTCCTTATGTTGTTATTAAACCAAAGGAATTTTGGATGGACAAAAATGCCATATGTTAGTGGAATATAATTGATAATAAAAAGGCTAAATTAGTAAATGAATTATTAAGGTTAATATAATAAAAAAATAAAGCTAAAATAAGCCATTATTTTGTGTTCATCCACCGAATATTGAAAGAAAAAGAAGAAAGAAAACCAAGCTAGGTTTCGGCTACGTTCAAGCAAAATTAATGTATGTTTTGGTTTTGGTTTTTGATAATTTCTACGTTTTTGTGATCGTTGCTTCGAGTACTACAAAACCCATGCCTTAATTTTGGAATTTGATGATGATTTTGAAAAGTGCCATTGATGAATGCTTGAGCTTTGTGATGTTAGTTGATGAAATATGAAATATATGTGTTAGATTAACATGTTTTGTCTTTGGATTTTTGGTGAATTTGAGTAATTTGGACTAAATTGTGAAAATAATATTTTGAGGGACTAAAATGTGAAATAAATGAAATATATGGACTTATATGAACTACATGAATATTCGGCCAAGTATGGGTGATATGAAATTTTGGGTACTTTGTGATTTTGTGAAATAGGGACTTAAATGTCAAAATGTGAAAATATAAGGGTTAATTTGTAAATTGCCCTAAATGTGTGTTTTTGGATTGAATTGAATGAATTGGTAAATAAAAGAGTTAAATTTGAATATGTATAGGTCAAGAACCAAAGAAAACGGATTTAGAGCGAGGAAAGTCAAAAGTGATCGAGTAGTCGAATCCGTCCGTTTATTCAAAAATACGAGGTAAGTCTATATAAAAATAAATGTATTTAAGATGATTTATTCATTTTCATTTAATATTGAAATGTGATGAATGGCTTTAGAAGATATACATGTAAAATCTGAGAAAGTATCGACAATGTAGCAAGATCCGAAAAGTCCCGTACGAACCTTAGGAATAGATAGGATTTATATGTCATGACATAGGGTTCCAATATATGATATCGTATAAGACCACGTCTGGGACGTTGGTGTCGATTTGAGATTACGTGTAAGACCATGTCTGGGACATTGGCATCGTACTTGATTCGTGTAAGACCCTTTCTGGGATAGTGGCATCGATATTTGATTACATATAAGACCACGTTTGGGACGTTGGCATTGTACGAGTATTCCGAGTATCCTATTTGATTCCGAATGGTTCAACGGGCAATTCTGAGAAATGAATGTCTATATGAAATGTGTAACCGTTTCAGGTACGTTGATGTGTATTCTATGTTTAAGCATGAAAGGTATGTATATGTGAAAGTGCTCAAGTGAGATATGTGCATGAAATTGTTGAGACAAAATGTGGTATATGTAAGGATGTGCTTGAATAAAAGAGATAGTTTGAGATACGATTTGTGGTAAGGAATGGCTGTATTGATGAGCCAAAGAAGAATTATGAATTTGCATTTGAGATATGTTAATGAATTTGTATTTGTTGTGATTATGAATGTTATATGATAAGTTTATTTGTATATGGCTTACTAAGCTTTTGAAAGCTTACTTTGTGCGTGTTTGCATTGTTTTATAGATCGTTAAAGCTATAGAAGGCTCGAGGATCGTCGAGGATCATCACCACACTATCAAACTCTACGTTGGTACTTTTGAATGTGTACATAGTTAAATATGGCATGTATAGGCCATTTAGTTTAGATTATGTTTTGAGTTGTATATGGATAGCCATGTGATATGGCTAGATAATGATTATGATATGAATAAGTAGTTAATGCTAAATAATGCATAGTTTGGTATGGTTTGATGGTTAATGTTTGAGCTAATGAGATAGTCAAATCTATGATAAGTTCTATGATGAAAAAATTGGCATATTGTTGATGATAGGTTGGCACATTGAAATGGTAAGTTTTTAGATGGTGTTTGCTTGGAAATGTCTAAGTTCAATTGAGCTAAATGGCTCATGATTAAGTTATTCTGTTATAGGCCTCGGTAAAATGATTGATTAAGTAAAATCGTGATTAAGTTATTCTGGCATTATAATTGTTTAGATAACTATAGAATTAATTATTTAAACGCATTGAAATTGTAATTAATGGACATAGTACTTAATCAGTGCATGTTTAATTCTTCTAAGGTAGCTGAAGATTAAATTAGCATTGTATTTGGCAATACATATGCCTTGCATAACTTGCAAGATTTTTGTGATTAAACTGTTTCAAGGTAAGGATACTTTGTTACCTCACATAGTCTTTTATATGCTTATTAGGTTGAATTAATCGTTTGAATCGACATAGGAATATGCGAGAGATTGTTTAATTTAATAAGTATGTATGTGCAATAACATGTTTACTTTTATAAATCTGTATTATCGGTCGAATTGACATAGGAATATGTACAAGATATGAATGGACTTTTGAGTTGTAAATATGTTCATAAGTTAGCAAATTACCGAGTTGCCGTGATTTATTCGTAACAAGTATAAGCATGAGTTTAATAATTCTAAGGTAGGAAATGTAATTAATCCAACACAATTATATCATCTTGATTAAAATCAGCTTTTGAAATCGTGCATTAGAACTTTATTTTATTTTATTTTACTTTGTTTTTTTTAGTTTTTAAATATTTCTTAAATCTAAATATTTTCCCTTCACCAAAGTGTTTGAAATCATTTTCATAAATAATTCTTTTACGATAACTCGACATTTACTTGTCACTTTATTACTTGTTGCGATTGTGTGCACTTGCACATTTCCACCATTCCGAGTTTTTGGCGCCATTGCCGGGGACTATTTTCAAAGCTATTATTTGTGAATCTATTTTACATTTTGGTTTATTTATTTTCCTATTGAAATTTTTACTTAATTTTTTTGTGATTATTTCAGGTGTTTATGAGTATTGACCAGATTATTGACTTACTCCGTGTAGACCCTGAGATAGAATGAACCTTTCGATAGCGAAGAAGACAAGCGAACCAGAGAAGGACCAAAGAGATGAACTTTGAGAATATGAATCAAGGTAACGGAGCAAACCCTACTCAAAATCCTATCCTTATTGCTGATGACAGGGATAGAGCCTTAAGACAATATGCCGTGCCAGTGTTCAATGACCTTAATCCGGGTATTAGAAGACCTGAAATCGAGGCACAATATTTCGAGCTAAAGCCAGTCATGTTCCAGATGCTTCAGACTGTGGGCCAATTCAGTGGAATGCCTACCGAAGACCCTCATCTGCACTTGAGACTATTCATGGAGGTGAGCGATTCTTTCAAGTTAGCCGGAGTTCCTGAAGATGCATTACGATTGAAGCTGTTCCCATATTCGCTAAGGGACAGAGCTCGTGCCTGGTTGAACTCATTGCCACTGAACTCCATTTGTACATGGCAAGAGTTAGCCGAGAGATTCCTCATGAAGTATTTCCCGTCGAGCAAGAATGCCAAGTTGAGGAATGAGATCACTGCCTTCCACCAAATGGATGATGAGTCCTTGTATGAGGCATTGGAAAGATTTAAAGAGTTATTACGAAAATGCCCTCATCATGGAATCCCACATTGCATTCAACTTGAGACATTCTATAATGGTCTCAACGCTCACACAAGGATGGTAGTAGACGCCTCTGCTAATGTTGCTCTCCTTTCTAAGTCTTATAACGAGGCTTATGAAATTATTGAGAGGATTGCCAGCAATAATTATCAATGGCCAACCAGTCGAGCAGTGTCAGGAAGACGAGTCGCTGGAATACATGAAGTAGACGCTCTTACTTCACTCGCATCTCAGTTATCATCAATATCCTAAATGCTTAAAAATCTTACTACTAATGGGTCTAATAGTTTTGCAGCACAGCCGCCTAATCAATTTGAGAATATAGCCTGTGTCTATTGTGGGGAGGGACATTTGTTTGAAGAATGTCCTTCGAACCCAGAATCTGTATACTACATGGGTAATCAGAACCAAAACCGAGGAAGGCAAGGGTTGCAATCAAATTTTTATAACCCATCGTGGAGAAACCACCCGAATTTTTCTGGAGTAACCAAGGGGTCGGAACCAATGACTACTTACACCCAACCTGCACCAACCCAGCTGCCTAGTTTCCCTCAACAACTTTAGAAACCAGTTCAAGCTGAAGCATCCAATAGCTTGGAGAGTTTGCTGAAGACATACATGGCAAAGAATGATGCCTTAATCCAGAGCCAAGCAACTACATTGAAGAATTTGGAGAATCAAGTGGGCCAGCTTGCTACTGAACTCAGAAACCGACCACAAGGTGCTCTACCTAGTGACACGGAGAATCCGAGAAATTCGGGGAAGGAACATTGTAAAGCACTGACATTGAGGAGCGGAAAGACAGTAGAGCCCAACACTATCGAAGTTGAAAAGGAGCCAGCTGACGCTCAAGATTCAGAAGAAGTTCAACAAAGTGTTGAAATCCCGCCACCGTAACCATAATCTGCAAAACCCGACAAAGTAACCTCAGGACCAGCTAATTCTGATCAACTAACAACTTTGTTAGGTGCAGAATTGCCACCAAAGACGAATAAACCAGAATCAGTTATACTAATGAAACCACCACACCCTACCCTCAAAGACTTTAGAAGCAGAAGCAGGAGATTCAATTCAAGAAGTTCCTTGACGTACTCAGGAAACTTCACATCAACATCCCGTTGGTTGAAGCACTTGAGCAAATGCCGAACTATGTCAAGTTCATGAAAGATATATTGTCTAAGAAACGAATACTTGGAGAATTTGAGACGGTAGCTCTGACGAAGGAATGCAGTGCATATCTTTAAGACAAACTACCCCCAAAATTGAAGGATCCTGGATGTTTTACCATACCGTGCAACATTGGAGCAACATATTGTGGTAAGGCATTATGTCACTTAGGTGAAAGTATCAACTTGATGCCTATGTCAATATTTAGGAAGTTGGGGATAGGAGAAGTTAGACCAACTACGGTTACGCTTCAACTAGCAGACCGATCCTTAACACATCCAGAAGGAAAAATCGAGGACGTATTGGTACGTGTAGATAAGTTTATCTTCCCTGCTGACTTTGTAATTCTAGATTTTGAAGCAGACAAAGAAGTACCAATCATCCTAGGAAGGCCGTTCCTAGCAACGGGAAGGACCCTTATTGATGTGCAGAAAGGTGAGCTCACTATGCGTGTTCAGGATGATCAGGTAACATTTAACGTCTTTAAGTCTATTCGATTTCCTGACACAATGGGTGATTGTTCTGCAGTATCTGGATTAGAGGAATTAATAGTGGAAAAGGAACTCAACTGTGTTGAGGGCCCACTGGAAAGAATTTTGACATCGGATCCCCCAATTGAGGAAGAGGAGGATTACTACTTAGCTTTGCTAGAAGCTAATCAAAGGGATTTAATCCGCAATCCCGTCTTGAATCTTTGGAATTAGAAAAGATAAATTACACCCAGCCAAAAGCATCAATCGATGAGCCACCTAAATTAGAACTCAAGGTATTACCTTCTCATTTAAAATACGTTTATTTAGGTAATGCTTCTACTCTGCCTGTGATTGTTTCAGCAGAATTGACCACTAAGCAAAAAGAGAAATTTATCTTAGTTTTGAAACAATTCAAGAAGGCCATCGGATGGACCATAGCCGATATTCGCAGTATTAGTCCGTCTGTATGCATGCACAAGATTATCCTGGAAGATGGCAAAAAAGGGACGATCGATGGACAATGGAGACTGAACCCCATCATCAAGGACGTAGTAAAAAAGGAGATCATCAAGTGGTTAGATGCGGGTATTATCTATCCCATCTTAGACAGTTCATGGGTAAGTCTGGTCCAGTGCGTGCCAAAAAAATGAGGTATCACGATCGTAGAGAACGAGAACAACGAGTTGATACCGACTAGAATGGTTACGGGATGGAGAATCTGCATCGATTATCGGAAACTGAAAAGGCGACTAGAAAAGTTCACTTTCCTTTTCCGTTCTTGGACCAGATGCTGGATAGACTAGCAAGACGAGATTACTATTGTTTTCTCGATGGATACTCAGGGTATAATCAGATTACAGTAGCACTGTAAGATCAACACAAAACGACATCTGTGAAAGGTGTTAGGAGCTTTTTGGGCCACGCCAGTTTTTATCGAAGATTTATCAAGGACTTCTCCAAAGTTGCTAAACCCTTATGCAAATTATTGGAGAAGGACTCGATATTCAATTTTGATGAGGAATGCTTAAAAGCCTTCAACGACTTGAAGAGTCGACTAGTCACGGCACCCATAATCGTCACACCAGACTGGGATTTGCCATTCGTATTGATGTGTGACGCAAGTGACTTCACAATTGGAGCTGTCTTGGGCCAGCGAAGGAAAAAAAAGTTTTTCATCCCATCTACTACGCAAGTCGAACTCTAACCGGAGCTCAACTAAATTATACGGTAACGAAAAAAGAGTTACTTGCTATTGTGTTTACTTTCGACAAGTTTCGATCTTATCTTTTAGGTACCAAAGTGATTGTCTATACGGACCACTCGGCAATTAAATATTTACTAGCCAAGAAAGATGCTAAGCTGAGATTGATCCGGTGGGTACTACTATTTCAAGAGTTTGATCTAGAAATTCAAGATCGAAAAGGAGTAGAGAACCAAGTAGCAGATCACTTGTCTAGATTGGAGCCGCAAGAGGGAAATTCTCCACTTGTACCAATACAGGAGACATTCCCAGATGAACACATACTGAAGGTAAATCATTTCCATAATATTCCTTGGTTTGCTGATATTGCTAACTATTTAGCTTGTGGTTTGATTCCGATTGATAAAACGTATCAACAAATGAAAAAGTTTCTTCACGATGCGAAATACTATTTCTGGGAAGAGCCATATTTGTTTAAAAAGTGTGCAGATCAGATGATCAGGAGATGTGTGGCAGAAGATGAAATACCGAAGATTTTATACCACTGTCACTCAAATCCGAGTGGGGGACACTTCGGAGGTACACGTACAGCGGCTAAAGTATTGCAAGCCGGATTCTTTTGGCCAACACTATTCAAGGATGCATACACTTACGTAAAGAGTTGTGATCTGTAACACCCCAAATTTGGGCCTAGTAGAATTAGGCCCATTCGGCCTTGGGAATGAGAGCGTTTAAAATTTTTGGGAATAAGAGAATGGAACTAGTGCAAGTTGGACCTATTAGGTGAGTGATTTTGGAAGGTTAGGGGGCTTCCATGAAGTCTTGGATTCAAACCTAGGCTTTAGGAAAAAAATTGGTTTTAGGTGAATAAAGCCCTGAGGGTAAGTAAGTAGGCTTTAAGAATAAATTGTGGGAAAAAATGACACAAAAGGAGTTGTGGTCTAGTGGCAAATGGTGCCACATGGGAGACAAGGAAGTGACACCATAGAGGAAGCAAGGGGTCCAAGGTTCGAGTCTTGGCGCTTGCAATTCATTTTGTTTTTCTTTTAAATAAACTTAGACTTTGGCCCATATGCTTATATTTAGTTACGCATGTTCTAAGTCACAAAAGGAGCTTGTGTTGTGGTGGCATGTAGCGTCTGGAGCATAGGAGAGGGCAAGGGTTCAAATCTCATGTCAAGCAAGGGAGTGTTTATTTTATGGATTGGACGGCCAGAGTTTGTGTTGGATTTAAACTCTGCTGAAGGGGGGATCCCACATCGGGAAGCAAGATGAGAGTAGGCAATAAGCTGGCTTTAAATAGAGCAAACCATGAGGAGAGTAAGCATACCTTTCTTGGCTTACCCCTTTCGCTTTGTGGCGTGCTCGTTTGGGTTAGGCGTTGGATCATTCGTTGATCTGTATGCCGTTGGGTCACGGTGGTGGTGACCGAAGTTGATCGACACACCCTTTGGGGGTCAAGGGTGCGATCATTGTTGGCTTCGCCCGAGCAATGGTGTTGAGCACGGATTAACTTGATTCCTATCGGTGTGTATTTCGCACTACTCTAGCTGTAGAGCGGCAAATGCCGAAATGCCGGTCACACGGTGATAGTAGCCACACGAGCATTCGAGCACACGTGTGGGAGCTTTGACACGATAGTTGAGGCCATCATGAGTGTTCATGTGGGTTTAGGCTGTTTGGGCCGAAAGGGGCCATGTGGGCCCAATGGGCCCGTGGGCCCATATGAATAAATTGTATGATTGTGTAGTAGATATTGGACTGGACTATGTGAATCTCATATCTGTGGCTAGATTTGGGCTAAATGGGCCACACGAGCGTGTGGGCCCATTTGGGCCGAGAATAGGCCCTAGGCCCATTCGCATCATTATCTCTGTTTAGAATACCCTTGGTTTATAGAATTACTGAAATACCCTTGGTTTACAAAATTACTGAAATACCCTCAGTTTGGAAAATTACCGAAATATCCACGATTTGAAAAATTACCAAAATACCCTCAGATTGTAAAATTACCGAAATACCGTTGATTTGTAAAATTACCGAAATAACCTTGATTTGTAAAATTACCAAAATACCCCTGTAGGGTAGAATTACTTAAATACCTCTGTAGGGTAGGATTACCGAAATACCCTTATAGGGTAAAATGACTATTTTGCCCTTGAGGGTAACTGACTGATTAGGACTATGATTGATCTAACTGTGAATGTATGACTGTGTTTTAACTGATTTGACTGGGATTATATGGCTGATATGTTTTCAATATGTGTGTAAATGATTGTTTCTAAGCATGGCCATTTTGCATACATGTGTAATGATTGAGCATGACATACACGACATATTGCATGGGGTTGGGACTTTGATACGGAGGAAGTTCTGATAGGGTCACACGGGTCGCATGACGACTGTGGATCCAGTATTGATATGTTAAGGTCGCACGGGTTGCATGACGACTGTGGACCGACAGATGGCTTAAAGCCGCGTAATCCGATTATGGCTCTGTGCCAACCTAAATATGGCTCTGTGCCATCTTGATTATGGCTTTGTGCCAATCGTATTTACCTGTGGCTATGTGCCTAACATATATACCGATGAATTTGTGTCGATCATATTTACCCGTGGTTGTGTGCCGGTTATATTACCATAGCTGATGGCTATGTGTCGATCTTATTACAGTTGCTGATGGCTATGTGCCAATTATGAGACTGTTATTGAAGGCTTAAAGCCGTATAAATACTAGCAGCTAGGCTGCACCATTGGAGAGTTTGGCTGGGTGGGTCGACATAGTCCCCACATGGAGAGATTGGTTGGTACGGGTGGAGAGTTTGGTGGTTAAGGGTTGTGTTACATGACTATTGCATTGATATGATCTTAGGGCTTAGGCCCAGATTGTTACCGAATGGGGCTTAGGCCTAGATTGTTACCGAATAGGGCTTAGGCCCAGACTGTGATCGTATAGGGGATTACACACTGAGTTCTCGCAACTCACCCCGTTTTTAATTGTGCAGGTAATCCCCAGCCTTAGTGGATTTGGAGCTGCGAGGGACTCAGAGGTGGCCACACGTCCAATATGTTTCTGGGTTAAATTTAGCGACTTTATTTTAGTTTAATTTATTTTAAGTATTGGGTTACTGATTTTTGTAATAAGGCCATTGGGTTTTTCTTTTTAGCTTTTATTTGGTATTCTTTTTATCTGGTTGTCTACTTAACACGGGTTTTCAAAATAATAAATATTGTTTTCAAAATAACATGTTTCTGCAACGGTTTAAAACAGACTTCTGCAACAAACAAGGTTTTAAAAATAATAACATTTTTTGCAAGGGAACGACTTTGAGCAAATCTTGTTTTGGTTAATAAGCAACGAAAATCGAGATTTTTATATGGTAGAAGGTTTTAAATTGAAGAAGGGTTTTCAATGAAAACATGGTTTTCGAAAAAACACCTTAATGTGACATGCCAGATTCAGGCCTAACTTCTAGGCCGGGTTTGGGGTGTTACATTTAATGGTATCAGAGCCGAGTTGTAAAACTCGGCTGTGGGTTGGGTTTTTAGAATTGAATTTCTGAAAAAACTGTTTCAAAAAATTTGAAGTATGTGAAATGTTTTACTGAATATTTGCATACATACATACCTCATCACATAACTACACATAGTATCAACATTACTCTTGAATTAAAGACATTTGATTATAAAAGAATAAGGCCTTTATCCCATACACTAGGGGGAACTAATTCCCATATAATAATGAACAACTTAGGCCATCATCTATGGCTATACACAAACAAACATAAGTTCTCTTAGGCCAACATAATTTGGCTACATCAACAATGACTCAATCAACCTTAAGTACTAGCCCTATACATGCCATAACTTATAGAGACTTGATACATCATACCAAGTGTCTGTTCGATAGTGTGAAAACATCTCCGGCGATCTCCAATCCGAGCTAGCTAAATTTACCTATAAGAGATGAGAGAAATAAAAGGAGTAAGCAAAAACCCTTAGTAAGTTCATCTACATACAACTGATAAACACTGATATTCATTGAATATACATGACTGCAATTTATTATGAAAAGCTTTTCTCATGAACTCATGGTTACTTACTCAATCATCCTTAAAGCTTACTCATTCTATCTCTTACCATATTCTTACCATACCATAAACCAAATGCTCGTCTAATTAGCATACATTCCTGCACTGATCATCACAAGATCATATAAATCAACACATCACGCATTCTCAATAAGCCACTCATACTACAAATCTCTCGGTGGTTACGCACCTAGCCCACCATTAAATCTCTTATAGGGTGATATCGCACACAGCCCACCAATCATTTATACCTATGGTGATTTCGCACTTAGCTCGCCAATCATTTATAAGCGATGGTATCGCACACACCCCATCGACACTTAATTTATCGTGGGTAAAGCACACAACCACCGACAATAATATAGTTGATGGTATCGCATACAGACCCATCAATTAATAATATATCGTGGTAACGCATACAAATTTCCCACCGATAGTAATATAGTTGATGGTATCGCACACAGCCCATCAATTACTAATATATCAGGTGGTAACGCACATAGCCTACTGATAGTAATATAGTTGATGGTATCGCACACAGCCCATCAATTACTAATATATCAGGTGGTAACGCACACAGCCCACCGATAGTAATATAGTTGATGGTATAGCACACATCCCATCAATTACTAATATATCAGGTGGTAACGCACATAGCCCACCGATAGTAATATATTCACAAATACTTATTCACATACATTTTCTCTAATTCAAACGTTCATCCGTAAACATCCTCACTCACTATCATTCTTACTTAACTTTCTACGATTCTCATTCCCGTTCACACAATACATTAACAAATCTCTCTCATACACTAAGGTGTATTGATTACACTCATCCCACTAAAGGTCCATCATGCACTAAATTCATCTCAACTGTTAAATGATACTATTAGGTCACATACACATATTGTCACATTGACATCATACCCCTGATAGAATCATACATGAATTATCATATCGATGCCATGTCCTCGACAAGGCCTTATATGAAATATCACATCGTTGCCATGTCCTTGACAT
Source organism: Gossypium sturtianum (assembly GCA_025698515.1). Lineage (NCBI taxonomy): Eukaryota > Viridiplantae > Streptophyta > Magnoliopsida > Malvales > Malvaceae > Gossypium > Gossypium sturtianum. The sequence continues at coordinate 66,111,185 of CM046952.1, forward strand.
GGTCTTATTTAATATCTCTCACCGAAGCCATATTCCAATATGGTCTTACACGGAACCTTAACTATCATCATTTCATACTATTTACGATTCTTACCATTCTTAGGTTCAATTCTCTTAACAACCCATCGACAAGTATTTAATACATTCATTGTGTAATTATACATTCCATACAACATTGGAATATTAAAATAACTCATACGTAATTACAACATTTGCACATGAACTTACCTCGATGCCGAAAGGGCCGAAAAGGGACTTTTGCCCACCTTTCTCTTTTCACCCGTTCTAGGTCCGAAACTCGATTTCTTTAATGTAGAACAACAAAATTTACCGATTTAATCACTTATAAATCATAATATAACATAATCTAAACTCTAGGAAAAAATGACTATTTTGCCCCTACACTTTGGCAAAATTACGATTTTGCCCCTAGGCTCGTAAATAAATTTTCATCACATTTTCTTGTTAAACAAGCCTTTCTGAACATTTAATCCTCTTACAACTATCCACAATTCCATCTATTTCAAGCCTTAATGAACAAATTACAACTTTTGTATTTTAGTCCCAATTAGGTGTTTTCATGACAACACCTTTCACAAAAGTTGTTTCTCATCATCCAATCATTCATTTTCTTCCATAAAACTCATCAAACAACATAAACTCTATCATGGTAAGTCCCTAGACTTTCAACCATATTGCAAACTAGTCCCCTCTTTAGAAAGCTTAAGCTTTGGGGACTCCAAGAGTACAATTTTTATCAAGGAAAGTCATCAAAATCACTTACTTGAAAAGGAGATAAGCTGCTGAAATTTTCAAGCTTTCAAAACCCTCCCTTTGCTGATATTTTCGGTTGGAGAAGAAAAGAAAATGAAAAGTTGATAGCTTTTGCTTATTTCATCTTATTTTATTCATTTAGTCAACTAATGTCACCAACCCTTGTCAAATTTTTCATTTCTTGTCCCCTTGACCGTCCATCACTTATAGGAAGGCATAATTGCACTTTAAAGACCTCCAATTCACACTCTATAGCTATTTGGCACTTATAGCAAATGAAATAGAACTTTCACACTTTATGCGATTTAGTCCTTTTTCGTAATTAAGCCCTCAATCGCTAAAATTAAAGCACCAAAATTCTCATGCCTCTTTATAAACATTTTATAACACATAAAATAATATCAAAATATTTTTCTTCAACCTCGAATTAGTGGTCCCGAGACCACTGTTCCTACTAGCCCCTAAATCGGGCCGTTACAATTCTCCCCCTTAGGGATTTTTGTCCCCGAAAATCTTATCAGGAGGAGTTGCTACCAACATTCTTAAAACGCTTCCATTTACTCTTCAAAATCGCGAATCCACTTATCCTCAAGTTTCTCTTGCCAATAACTCTTAAGCCGTAATACACAAGGTCGAAATGTAACTTGAGACCCAGGTTATTCTTCCTCTAGGGCATATACTATATCCAGTAATCCACCAACTTGGAACTCCGTGCATGTCCAAACGATCGTTCAGATCTTTACTGATTGATTTACTACAATTCGATTGTCATCCCCCTCCTTGGGAATTTTGTCAAGCCAAATTTGAAATCTATAGTATTTTACCACACTTTCTCACTAAGATATCCACCGATCAGTAATAGTCTTGACTGTGCTCTTTGGAAACTCACTTTTAGTAGTCGACTACTTCACCATAAACTCACCATATCGTGAAATGTACTCTCTTCATCAAAACATTTATGCACCTAATCAGTGTTCCTTATTCTTGCATTAGTAGACATGCTACTACTAAATCTCATACCAAAACTTCAGTATAAGTTCGGATTCAACATTCCCATTTCTATTTAGAAAGTATCAACAACGAGAAAACTTATCCAACTCAGATTTTATCATCTTAAATAAACTCATTCAAAGCTTATTTAAAATACCATTTACTAACTCTCTTCTGAACCCCTTTTGTTCTGAAAGGAAGACTCGCTCTAGTCATTAATCTTGCTAAAATTAGAATATTACCAACTAAGATCAACCGAGTAACTAGCTCACATTGCTTAATATGGATCTTTCATTCAAACACCTATACTATGTCTACTATCTGAGAAGTATTACAATAACTATATTCGCCATTGTAATAGTTCAAGCCGTTTTGACTATTTCATTTTCAAAATCCTCTGCAGCATAAGATTCTCTAACTCATCAAAATTCAAAAAGCACATATCGGTTTGTCCATGAATCATTTCCTAACATTTAACTCACAATACAGACACAAAAGTGATCGTCTCTGGATAACCAGCCTGTCAACTCTTTTTCTCGATTCAGACTGAACTCAATACTAGAACTTTTAATTAATAGCTCCTTTTATAGCTTTCAACTCAACCATCGTGGTTTGAACATTTCAATGAGAATATCTTCGTGTCATGCTCTCTACTCACGAACACACAGAAATTTACTCTCTTTGCTGATTCATGCGTGAATAAACATAGAACTCGAATCATATCTTAATACATTATCTACTCTTTTCTCCACACAAAGAACATATTTCTAGCACACACTCATCTGAGTTTCTCTTGTTGTGCTAATCTAAAACATTTACTAACATCATATCTCACGATAGTAGGGACATCTCGATCGAATTAATTAACTCTATTCAGCTTACTCGAAAACTCATCACACAACGTGAAACTTGTGATTTCACTTCTTATACTAGAATCATCACTAACTTCTTCCTCAAAGTACCCAAATAGGGTTGCGAAGAGGTAAAGAAATGTCGATTTAAATTAACTAAATCTACAACCATTTTGTCTTATTCTTACCATCAGCTACCATTCTCATACAATCACGATTTATGAAAAGAACAACTACATCAGCCCTGAAAGGCAACAGATATTTATACATAATACTCAAAGAGATTATTATAATCCATCCATGGAACCAACTAACCATGCACAAACTACAGGCTTTGAGCCAACTTACTCAGACTTGCCATTTATTTAGCACATACCGTGCCACACGTCGTACTCGTTTCTTCGTGATTCAATCACGAATATCTGCATTCACTCCTTCACATGACTTTAGTACTAATCTCATTTCTACTTCTAACTCATCTACCTGTCCCATTGATCACTAGGGATAATCAAAGACGCAAATTCATCGTCATTCATGTAGGCACGAAACCAATGCCACATCCCCGAGAGGGTCTTATATGGAGTCACCTCTAAACGCCAATGTCATATCCCGGATAAGGTCTTATATTGACTTCCATATCAAATATCATTTCCATATTATGAATATGGTCTTACACAATTCTCATATTTTTTACCGAAGCCATATCCCGGATATGGTCTTATATGGGATCTCAACTCGGTGCCGAGGCCATGTCCCGGCCATGGTCTTATACTGGACCTTATCTCTTTCATATATTAATGATAACCTTTTCATTTTATTCCTCTAGGACTTCAACCTCATGTTCAACAAAAATTACTCTATTTAGTAGAGAATCATGTATCAGCGTGATACAAAGCATTCTCAACTATGCTAACATAAATTTTTGCATTAATCAAATGCAGACTTATTCAACTTGACTCTCATAACATCTCATCATAATTCAACAGTGATACAGAGGGTGAGGTCGTGGGGCCCCCTTAACTCGATTCTCGTGACTACATACATATGATTTAACATTCATAATTAATGAAATATCATCGTAGTCACACAACTCGCTCCAGGCAAGTTTTCATACTTACTCATGCTACAATGGTTTCTATCACCCATAATTTCGAACAGTGGCTTCACTTACTCAAGTTCCACCTTAATGTCTACTCAAGTACTCAACATTAAACTCTAATTTCTCTTATCATTGCTTATCAAGTTAGAGAATGTCTTACGGGTTTGAGTACGTCGCTTACTTGATTGCTATAGTCCAACTATGGTCTTACTCGTATCACAACATCATAGCCCAGCTATTACTTTACATGTCATCACGATGCCATAGCCTCGCTATGGTCTTACATGAAATCTCATATCCATACCAATGCCATACTCCTGATACGGTCTTACATGGAACTCATGTCGTTGCCGATGCCATATCCCAGATATGGTCTTACACGGGATCACTATTTGTCACCAATGCCATGTCCTAGACATGGTCTTATATGGGATCACATGTATCGCCATGATCCAACCATGGTCTTATTCATCATTTTATCATTGAACGACCGTACTCATCCTTGCATTCTACTTAGTCAAACTTCCCAGTTTAACTCTCACACCATAATAATCGTAGTTTCATACAGAGTCACGAGATAAAACATTATACATCATCTATTTTAATAGTCGAACATGAGATTCAACTATGTGGACATATTGATCATACATCGTCCAAACAATCATACATACACCTATACCCCATTCTTTGGGTAAATTTACTCACCATATGCACCTAACCCAATAGGTTGAGTATATAACACCTTATGCACATCCAGCCAATGCAGATAAGCTTCTCATTTCATGCATTATCACACACATGTCATATACTTCTACTCATGCCTCTTTGAATCTCATTATTGCATAAGAGCATTTCAATTTCCCCATTATCACTTACAATATTATTGGAGTTAGCTCGGTTGGGAACCATCCCTGTCTTAACAAAATAATTTCGTTAGAGCCGGGAGATATCACACTATCACAGTCCACCTATGGCATGTATAGCTAGACTCTTAGTCACGCTAGGTTAGTTCGAGAACCGACTAAACCATAGCTCTGATACCACTAAATGTAACACCCCTTACCCGGGCTCTACGCCAGAATCGGGCCTGAGGCGTTACCATAATAAAATCCTCATGATCGCCACTTAGGCTCATCGTGACTACTCTTTTAAGTCACCTCATCGACCACATTCTCAACTTACGAGGCCTCACTCATACACACAAGGGCTCTCCAGACTAATCCAAAACTTTTACGATCTTAAAATTTTTCTCCTTTGTACAGGTCTCACACGCCCGTGCAAGATTAGACATGTCCGTGTATAGACACACACGCCCATGTCCTCAACCCGTGCATAAAAACCCGAGCATTCTGCCAATGCCCCCACGGCTAGGGCACGCCCGTACTCCTCAACCGTGGTGAATACTGATTACTCTCACACGGCCTCAAAGCCTAGTCACACGCCCATGTGGCTAGCCTGTGTACTCTTAGACATGCCCGTGCCTTCCACCCGTGGTCGACACTGACTAAATCCACACGACCTGGACACACCCGTGGCCCTGACCCGTGTGACAATTAAATTTTTAAGTGTCAAGTGCAGACTTCACACGGCCTTGGCACACGCCCATGTGCCAACCATGTGTATCACACGGCCTGAAAAAACGGCCGTGTGACCAGCCCGTGGTCTATTCTGACTTAATACACTAAGGTGCAGGAGACACACGGGCTAGACACATGCCCGTGTGTCTAACCGTGCAAGCACTTAGAGGCTATCTACCAAGCCCTTTTTCCACCCATATTTGCATACATACATACCTCATCACATAACTACACATAGTATCAACATTACTCTTGAATTAAAGACATTTGATTATAAAAGAATAAGGTCTTTATCCCATACACTAGGGGGAACTAATTCCCATATAATAACGAACAACTTAGGCCATCATCTATGGCTATACACAAACAAACATAAGTTCTCTTAGGCCAACATAATTTGGCTACATCAACAATGACTCAATCAACCTTAAGTACTAGCCCTATACATGCCATAACTTATAGAGACTTGATACATCATACCAAGTGTCTGTTCGATAGTGTGAAAACATCTTCGGCGATCTCCAATCCGAGCTAGCTAAATTTACCTATAAGAGATGAGAGAAATAAAAGGAGTAAGCAAAAATGCTTAGTAAGTTCATCTGCATACAACTGATAAACACTGATATTCATTGAATATACATCACTGCAATTTATTATGAAAAGCTTTTCTTATGAACTCATGGTTACTTACTCAATCATCCTTAAAGCTTACTCATTCTATCTCTTACCATATTCTTACCATACCATAAACCAAATGCTCGTCTAATTAGCATACATTCCTGCACTGATCATCACAAGATCATATAAATCAACACATCACGCATTCTCAATAAGCCACTCATACTACTAATCTCTCGGTGGTTACGCACCTAGCCCACCATTAAATCTCTTATAGGGTTGTATCGCACACAGCCCACCAATCATTTATACCTATGGTGATTTCGCACTTAGCTCGCCAATCATTTATAAGCGATGGTATCGCACACAGCCCATCGATTACTAATTTATCAGGTGGTAACGCACACTGCCCACCGACAATAATATAGTTGATGGTATCACACACAGCCCATCAATTACTAATATATCAGGTGGTAACGCACACAGCCCACCGATAGTAATATAGTTGATGGTATTGCACACAACCCATCACTTACTAATATATAAGGTGGTAACGCACACAGCCCACCGATAGTAATATATTCACAAATACTTATTCACATACATTTGCTCTAATTTAAACGTTCATCCGTAAACATCCCCACTCACTATCATTCTTACTTAACTTTCTACGATTCTCATTCGCGTTCACACAATACATTAACAAATCTCTCTCATACACTAAGGTGTATTGATTACACTCATCCCACTAAAGGTCCATCATGCACTGAATTCATCTCAACTGTTAAATGATACTATTAGGTCACATACACATATTGTCACATTGACATCATACCCCTGATAGGATCATACATGAATTATCATATCGATGCCATGTCCCCGAAAAGGCCTTATATGAAATATCACATCGTTGCCATGTCCTTGGCATGGTCTTATTTAATATCTCTCACCGAAGCCATATTCCAATATGGTCTTACACGGAACCTTAACTATCAACATTTCATACTATTTATGATTCTTACCATTCTTAGGTTCAATTCTCTTAACAACCCATCGACAAGTATTTAATACATTCAATGCGTAATTATACATTCCATACAACATTGGAATATTAAAATAACTCATACGTAATTACAACATTTGCACATGAACTTACCTCGATGCTGAAAGGGCCGAAAAAGGGACTTTTGCCCACCTTTCTCTTTTCACCCGTTCTAGGTCCAAAACTCGATTTCTTTAATCTAGAACAACAGAATTTACCGATTTAATCACTTATAAATCATAATATAACATAATCTACACTCTAGGAAAAAAATGACTATTTTGCCCCTACACTTTGGCAAAATTACGATTTTGCCCTAAGCTCGTAAATAAATTTTCATCACATTTTCTTGTTAAACAAGCCTAGATGAACATTTAATCCTCTTACAACTATCCACAATTCCATCTATTTCAAGCCTTAATGAACAAATTACAACGTTTCTATTTTAGTCCCAATTAGGTGTTTTCATGACAACACCTTTCACAAAAGTTGTTTCTCATCATCCTATCATTCATTTTCTTCCATAAAACTCATCAAAAAACATAAAATCTATCATGGTAAGTCCCTAGAATTTCAACCATATTTCAAACTAGTCCCCTCTTTAGAAAGCTTAAGCTTTGGGGACTCCAAAAGTACAATTTTTATCAAGGAAAGTCATCAAAATCACTTACTTGAAGAGGAGATGAGCTGCTGAAATTTTCAAGCTTTTAAAACCCTCCCTTTGCTGATATTTTTGGTTGGAGAAGAAAAGAAAATGAAAAGATGATAGCTTTTGCTTATTTCATCTTATTTTATTCATTTAGTCAACTAATGTCACCAACCCTTGTCAAATTTTTCATTTCTTGTCCCCTTGACCGTCCATCACTTATAGGAAGGCATAATTGCACTTTAAAGACCTCCAATTCACATTCTATAGCTATTTGGAACTTCTAGCAAATGAAATAGAACTTTTTCACTTTATGCGATTTAGTCCTTTTTCGTAATTAAGCCCTCAATCGCTAAAATTAAAGCATCAAAATTCTCATGCCTCTTTATAAACATTTTATAACACATAAAATAATATCAAAATATTTTTCTTCAACCTCGAATTAGTGGTCCCGAGACCACTATTCCAACTAGCCCCTAAATCGGGCCGTTACAAACTATCACAAAGCTCAAGCATTCATCAATGGCACTTCTCAAAATCATCATCAAATTCTAAAATTAAAGCATGGGCTTGATAGTATGCTAAGCAACGATCACAAAAACGTAAAAATTATCAAAAACCGAACTCAAAACACTTACCAATTGAAGCTCACAAGTGTCGAATCCCTAGCTTTCTTTTTCTTTTTCTTTTCTTATGATTTTCGACAAGATTAACATTAAATGCCACTAAATTATGCTTTGTTTTATTATTTATGTCATTATTAATCAAATACCATATTTAGCCTTTATAAATTCATTAAAATTCCACTAACTAATGTCCTTAGTTGTCCATTCCACATAGAATTGGTCTAATTACAACATAAGGACCTCTCATTTAGAAAGCCATACCAATTAAGCACTTTAACAATTAGCACACAGCTTTTGCATTTTATGCTATTAAGTCCTTTTTCACAATTCGGCACACAAACGATAAAATTTTCACACAGAATTTTCACATGTGCTCAATCACATACCGTAAACATAGGAAATAATATTAAAATATTTTTTTTAACCTCGAATTTATGGTCTCAAAACCACTATTTCGACTAGGGTCTAAACTGAGCTGTTACAGATCGATAACATTGCAACATCGACACATGAAACACATTATGAATCTTTTCTAACTCTGATGGTAAAGCTAGTCGATATGCTACTGGCCTTATTCTTTTGATGATCTCGTACGGCCCAATGAAACGCAGACTCAACTTGCCTTTTCGACCAAATCTAAGAATTTTCTTCCACGGATATACTTTCAAAAACACCTTGTCATCGATTTGAAATTCAATATCTTTTCGTTTCAAATTTGCGTACAATTTCTGACGATCTGAAGCTACTTTCAAACAGTCGCGAATTACTTTCACTTTCTTTTTGATTTTTTTAATCAAATCGACCCTGTGAATCTATTTCTCGTTAAGCTCTTCCAGTACAATGGAGTTCGGCATTTACGACCATATAAGGCTTCGTACGGTGCCATCTTTATACTCGATTAAAAATTGTTATTATATGCAAATTCAACCAGCGGCAAATATTTCTCCCAATTGCCTTCGAATTCCAAAACACAACATTGGAGCATATCTTCAAGAATTTGAATTACTCGCTTAGACTGTCCGTCGGTTTGCGGATGAAAACTGTACTAAAATTCAACTTTGTACCTAGAGCTTCTTGCAATTTCTTCCAAAACCTCGACGTAAACCTCAGATCTCTATCCGAAATAATCGAAATTGTGACCCCGTGCAATCTAACAATCTCAGCAATGTACAATTAAGCTAATCTATCGAGTGAGTAGTTAGTACGTACCAGAATAAAATGTGTTGATTTCGTCAGTCGATCAACGACAACCAAAATTGAATCTTTCTTTTCTGGAGTCAGAGGCAATCTTGTTATGAAATCCATAGTCACTCTATCCTATTTCCACTCCGGTATCATCACAGGCTGAAGAAAACCTGAAGTTACTTGATGCTCGGCTTTCACTTGCTGACAAATCAAACACTTCGATACAAACTCAGAAATGTTTCGTTTCATACCCGATGACCAAGATAATTTCTTCAAATCATTGTACATTTGATTACTCCTAGGATGAACAGATAAACAACCACTATGTACCTCGTATAAAATTTTCTGAATCAACTTTGTATTTTTCGGTACGCAAATTCTATCTCGGAACATTAAACAATCATTGGAACTGATTTTGTACTTTGAATCACTAGTCGACTCGCATTGCACTCTTTTAGCTTGCAAATCACTATCACATTTCTGAGCTTCGCAATTTTGCCGAAGGAAAATCGGTTTAGCTTTTAACTCAGCTAGAATCGAACCATCATTAGATAATGTCAATTGTGTATTCATTGCTCTCAAAAGAAACAACAACTTTCTACTCAAAGCATCTGCAACTACATTCGCTTTCCCCGGGTGATAATCAATCAAAAATTCATAATCTTTCAATAACTCGAGCCATCTTCGTTGTCGCAGATTCAAATCTTTCTGTGACATCAGATATTTTAAGCTTTTGTGATCTGTATAAATGTGGCATTTTTCACCGTATAAATAGTGTCGCCAAATTTTCAATGCGAACACAATTGCAGCCAACTCTAAGTCGTGCGTCAGATAGTTCTTTTCATGCGGTTTCAATTGTCGGGAAGCATAAGCTATAACTTTTCCTTCTTGCATCAAAACACAACCCAAACCGTTTAATGACGTGTCACTATAAATCACAAACTCTTTCCCTGATTCTGGTTTAACCAGAACTGGTGCTTCAGTTAACAGTACTTTCAACTGTTCGAAACTTTGCTGACATTTTTTTACCATTAAAATTTCACATCTTTCTGAAGTAGTTGTGTCATCGGTGTCACAATCATCAAAAATCCTTTCACGAATCTTCGGTAAAAGCCCGCTAAGCCTAGAAAACTACAGACTTCAGACACATTTCTCAGAGGTTTCCAGTCAACAATAGTAGAAATCTTACTCGGGTCAACTCTAATACCCTCAGCTGAAACAATATGCCCCAAAAATCCAACCTCTCGGAGCCAAAACTCACATTTGCTGAATTTAGCATACAGTTTCTTATCTCTCAAGGTCTGTAACACAATCCTCAAATGCTCGGCATGCTCAGATTCATCTCAGGAATAAATCATAATGTCGTCAATGAACACAATAATAAATCTATCTAAATACGGCCAAAATATTCGATTCATCAAATCCATAAAAATGGCAGGAGCATTAGTTAGTCGAAAAGGCATAACAAGGAATTCATAATGTCCGTACCTCATTCTGATTGCAGTTTTCAGCACATCTGAGTCTTTAACTCGCAACTGATAATAACCAGATCTCAAATCAATCTTTGAAAACACTGTTGCACCTTTCAACTGATCAAACAAATCGTCTATTCTTAGCAACGGATATTTATTCTTTATAGTAACTTTGTTGAGCTTATAATAGTCAATACACATTCTCATGGACGCGTCTTTCTTCTTAACAAATAATACTGGCGCACCCCAGGGCGAAAAACTTAGTCGTGCAAAACCTCTATCTGTTAACTCTTGCAACTGAGCTTTCAACTCTTTCAACTCTGTCAGAGCCATTCTATACGGAGCTATCGATATCTGTGAAGTTCCCGGTACTAATTCAATGGCAAACTCAACCTCTCTCATAGGTGGCAACCGCGGTAATTCTTCAGGAAACACATCCGAATATTCACAGACAGCTGGCACTGATTCAATCTTTGATTCAGACACTTTTGTATCCAAAACATAAGCAAGATAAGCTTCGCAACCTTTTCTCACACATCTCTGAGCTAACATAGACGAAATCAAAATAGGAAATTCATTCGATTCATTTGATTCAATCCAAAGAATTTTATTATTCTGACACTTCAATTCTATAATATTTCGTCTACAGTTCACAACAACATCATGTAGAGTTAACCAATCCATACCAAGAATCACATCGAACTCATCAAATTGTAAAAGCATCAAATCAGCCGGAAAACAGTAACCCATAGTCATTAAAGGACAGTTCATGCAAACTTTATCAACTAGAACATACTTGCCTAAGGGGTTTGATAATTTAATCATAAATTTAGTAATTTCAACGGGCAATTTCTTACTAAACACTAAATTCTCACAAACATACGAATTTGTCGATCCATGATCAATTAAAGTAATCATGTTAGTGTCATAAAGAGAGAAGGTACCGGTAATAACATCTGGTTACGACGCTTCTTCGCGAGCGCGAATAGCATAGGCTCTGGCAGGTGCTTTAGCATCAGATCTCACAGCTGAGTCGCTAGTTATACCTCTACCATTTGATACATTTCCCGTATTTCTAGGTGGTCTCCCTCTCGCAGTCGTATTGCTCAATCTTACATTCTGAACTTTTTCTTTCTCAGATAACTCTGGGCAATCTTGGATAAAGTGATCTGGCAAACCACATTTGAAGCAAACTTTAGTAATCTTATTCCAGCATTCACCAAAATGTCTTCTCCTGCACTGTTGACACTCGGGTTTGTTATTTCTTACACTGCCAACACTTGAGACGGATGTAGCTTGAGCTTTAGAATTCATAGGTTGATTTCCACGATCTCTACTATGATATCCCATTGATGCATTAGATCTACTGTACGAATCTTAGAATTTCTTTGATGAAAAATGAGAAGGTTTATTCATCGGCCTTTCCCTCAAATCTCTAGCCTCTGAATCAGCTTTCTTCTTTTCTCGGCTAAAGTTTTTGGCTTTGCAAGCCCGGTCAACTAACACAACAAATTCTTTTAAATCTAAAATCCCAACCAGAAGTTTAATGTCTTCGTTCAGCCCATCAACAAACTGCTTGCACATTATCTCTTCAGTAGAAACATACTGTCGAGCATATTTACTTAACCGTACGAATTCTCTTTCATACTTGGTTACGGTCATACGGCCTTGTTTCAATTCTAGAAATTCTTTATGCTTTTGATCAAGAAACCGTTGATTGATGTATTTCTTCCGGAACTCGGTTTGAAAGAACTCCCAGGTGACTCTTTCTCTCGATACCACTGGTACTAACGTATTCCACCACTGATACGTAGAGTCTCTCAGAAGGGAAATAGTACACTTTAAGCATTCAGCCGATGTACAAGAAAGTTCATCAAACACTTGGATCGTATTTTCAAGCCAAAACTCAGCTCTCTCAGGGTCATCATCAACATTAGCTCTGAACTCTTCAACCTCGTGTTTACGGATCTTATCAACTAGAGGCTTGTTCAATCTTAAAAGCTCGACTCATTGAGAAGCTACAGGAATCGGTTGGGGATTAGGAGGGGTGGAGGTTGTTGAGCACGGGTTTTGTACGAATGTATTGAGTAAACCCCTCGTTCATCATTTGGAGAGAAGGCTTTTAGCTTCTCCTCTCCCCGCCCGGCCCGTCACGGTCTAGAATTAGGCAGTATTTGTCCCTTGCGAGGGAGTAGGCGCATTACTTTCAACCTCATCAGCTATCGCTCGATTGGGATCTATTTTCTATATAAAAACACATTTTCAATTGTCAGGAGTAATCACACTATCACAATTTATATATGGCATGTATAGCTAGACTCTCACACGTGCTATGTTAGTCTTAGAATCGACTAAATCGTAGCTTTGATACAAATGAACGTAACACCCCTCACCCGTATTCAATGCCAAAATAGGGTTACGGAGCATTACTGGACTTACAAAACAATTAAACAACTATTTAACATAAATTTGTTCAATTCAATCAGTCATCATTCAATGTCAATCAATTTGTCCCTATTAAGAGCCTACGAGGCCTTAAACATGCTTTGGGAGTGGTTCGGGACTAAACCGATAACTCAGGAAATTTTTTAACACTTAGCAAATTTTTCTTCAAAACAGGGGCACACGCTCGTGTGGCCAAGCCGTGTGTCTCACACGGCCACCAGACACGCCCGTGTCACAGGCCGTGTGAACATTCAATATGGGAGTACATGGTCGTGTCCCATCCCGTGTCCTACCCCGTGTCCAAACAAGTGAGATTACTGACTTGGGTCACACAGCCAACCACACGCCCATGTGTCTAGCCCGTGTGCCCTTCGAAATGGGCACACACGCCCGTTTGCTAGGCCGTGTGCTAGGCCATGCCAAACCTATAGGGTATACTAACTTATGCAACACAGCCAAGTCACACGCTCGTGTTCTAGGCCATGTGCCAATTAGGGGGGTATACTGACTTGTGCCACACGGTCAGGCCGTGTGTCTCACACGGCCACCAGACACGCCCGTGTCACAGGCCGTGTGAACATTCAATATGTAAGTACATGGCCGTGTCCCATCCCGTGTCCTACCCCGTGTCCAAACAAGTGAGATTACTGACTTGGGTCACACAGCCAACCACACGCCCATGTGTCTAACCCGTGTGCCCTTCGAAATGGGCACACACGCCCATTTGCTAGGCCGTGTGCTAGGCCATGCCAAACCTATAGGGTATACTAACTTATGCAACACAGCCAAGTCACACGCTCGTGTTCTAGGCCATGTGCCAATTAGGGGGGTATACTGACTTGTGCCACACGGCCGATCACACGCCCGTGTGTAAGACCGTGTAGAGCATACTGAATTCACTTCAAAATTTAACACGAGGGGACACACGGCCGTGTATCATGACCGTGTGTTACACACGGCTGAGACACATGCCCGTGTGGAAAAAATAGGCTATTTACTAAGCCAATTTGCCACCCATATTTAAGCACACCTACACAACTCATATGGTACATAGCATAGCATCAATAGGCATGTAGTTCAATACCAAATCAAGCATGACTTATACTATATCAAACACCAATCAATACAAAACATAATTATCACATCATACCATTCAAAGTTATACCAAACCTTATCTTCGAAAATCAACAAAATGACCATTAATAATTATGCATTATTAGGCTTAATTTCACAAGCATGCCAACTTCCACAAATCACCAATTTAACATTCATAATACCTATTAGAAACAATGACCACAATTCTCATAATATAAGTCATTCCCATATCCATCCATGAACTTAAATATCAACATATAAGCACATAACCAAATTCACAAAATTAAGCCAAATTTCATGGCTATATTTACAAACTAAAACATATACATTTACAATGCCAATTCATTTGGCCAACACCATTACCAAAACATGATCAACATGACTCAAATACCTATACATGCCATATACTTAAAACATAGTTTCAAAAGTACCAAAGAGTCGATGGATAGTGTGGTGAAGTCTCCGACAATCCCGAATCTGAGCTAGCTTTGAAATCACTATAAAACATGGAAAAGCAACAAAGTCGCTATATAGCTTAGTAAGCTTGTATGTTAACAATGAGCAACTATCATCATTCATTAATCATTCATATAATGGAAAATAATGTGCAACAATTCTATTAAATCTCAAGCTATCAAATGATCATTCATATAACTTACCAAGGAACTCATCAATTTCATAATTTTCAATACTTAATTCATTTCCGTACGTACCTGTACTACCTTGTACCAATCTCATACTCAACCACATCCTTCGTTTACCCGTTGAACCATTCGAAATAGAAGTCAGATACTCAAGGTCTCATTCGATAAGTACCTATACCATGGCCCGAAGCCAAATCAAGGTAACTTATTCGAAATTATGATATCATGGCCCGAAGCCAAATCAGTCGATATGCATGGCTCAAAGCCAAATCAGTTTATCTCGCACACATAGTGCTAAATCATGGCCCAAAGCCAAGTCAAGTATACCTAATGACATGTCACTAGCATCCTAAACTATTCTTAAGGTTCAATCGGGTTTCCAACTATCGAATCTTCATCGAATCATTTCTGAACTCGGCCGTAATCACATAATCACAATTCATGCTATATCAAAGCATATAAAATACATTTGAAATGAAAATTTAACATACGAACTTACCTCGGATGTTAAAACGAAGAATCAAGTCAATTAATCGATAACTTTATCTTTTCCCCGATCCAAGTCCGTATTTCACTTTTCTTGATCTAAATATATTAAAAAAATTAACTTATTTAATCATCTTTTCATTCAATTTAGTCTAAATCACACATTAAAACACATTTACACTTTTGCCCCTAAACTTTCACATATTTCACAATTTAGTCCTTATTTCATAAAATCACAAAATAATGAAATTCAAAATATACCCATACTAGTCGAATTACCATAATGCCCCTAGAAGCCCATAATTTTAATTTACTTCACATTTAAACCACTAACTTTACACATTCTCAATTTAACCCCTATTTTGTATTTTCACTCAAAAGCACTTAACAAAACTTGTTTAACTATCAAAAATAATCAAAAGCTATCATCAAACATCAAAACTCATACATATTCATCAATGGAAACATTCAAAATCTTTGACAGTTTTGAAAATTAGTCCCTGGGCTAGCTAGTACTAGATGCAACGATCACAAAAACATAGAAATCATCAAAAATGGATCAAAAACACATACCTAATTGATGAAAATAAGAGTGCCGAATGTTGAGTTAGAAGTTTAATGTATGCAATGGTGTGTACACACCCTGATATTTCACATGCTTTTAGTGTTTTTAGTAGATTCATGGACAAACCCGACAAGTTACATTGGCAAATAGTCAAGTGGATTTTCATATATTTTTGGGGTACTTCAAGTATGTGCTTAGAGTTCGGAAGCAGCCCAAGGTGTCTATTTGATTATGTGGACTTGGATTCTGCAGGAGACTTATCTCTGAGGAGGTCTCTTACAGGCTATTTATTTGCTTTTAGAGATTATCCCATTAGCTGGAGAGCTACACTTCAAGCCACAATGACCTTATAAACTACTGAAGTAGAATACATGGCAATCACTGAAGATGTGAAGCAATTTGGTGAAGAGGTCTGTTTAGTGAACTGGTTAATGAAAAAGGGTCAACTATAATGTATTGTGATGGTCAAAGTGCTATACATCTCACCAAAGATCAAATGCACCACGAAAGGATAAAGCACATAGACATTCGTTATCACTTTATTCAAGAGGTGGTCACTCAAGGAGATGTCCAGATCCACAAAATTAGCACAGAACACAATCCAATAGACGTGTTGACAAAAAAATCTTCTAGTTTCAAAGTTTGAGCACTGCTTGGACTTGGTAAGCATCCGAAAAAGAACAAATTAGGCCCGCGATAGGGCTTGGCAAAGGTGTTAAGTCAAATATGATTCAAGGTGGAGATTTTTTGTGTATGCCTCGCATTTTAGACCAAAAAAGTGAGTGACATCACAACGAGAGAAGACACACCGTCGCAATGAGTTGCCAACATCATGACGAGAAGAAAGCCATCGTCCTGACAATGCGACACCTCCTCTTCATGACGAAAATGGAATGCCACGTCATGACGTGGTGACGTATTCCTAAAGTTTCTCGGTTTCCTTGTTTCAATTAAATTCTAATTTTGTCTCCAACTTAAACTCTGATTAATCTAGGGATATACTACTTATAAAAGCTACAAATTTCAGCTTATAAAAGGGTTATAGTTACCCTAGGTTTAAGCATAGAAACTAACACAATCAAGAGAAACTTTTCTGTTTTAGTTTGAAGGGGTTTTTCTTTTGGGTTTCGGGTTTTCTTTATTTTGACTCTCTCTATCTTATAATTTTCTCTTATTAGTAAAATCTCCTTTTACCCGTGTTTTTTTTATCATTTTCAGAGGAGTTTTTCCACGTAAAATTTGTGTGTTCGGTTTTTTTAATTTCTTCATTATTATTCTTGTTTTTTGGGGATTGACACATATAAAAAACAAAATGAGAAAAGTAGAGAAGATTGAAGACACAAATTTACATTAAAAAAATCCCTCCAAAGAGGATAAAAACCATGGGTAAAGAAAGCTTCACTAATCTGACAAACAAACGAAGAGTAAAAAAATGGAGAAAATAATCCCAAATAGCAAAACCCAAATCTAAAATACAAAGCTCTCCAAAAACCTTCCTCAAAACTCTTCATCAAATCTCACGTAAGAGATATTTTGTTAACTCTCTAAACAGGGTTACAAAGACCCTTTAAATCAGTTAATATTAAAGTTCTAATATGACTAAAATATTCCTAAATTAATAAGAGCTCAATTGGGAAAAGATAGTAGAGTTTAACTGGGAGCAGCAACCCAATTTATGTTGAATACACTTCGCCACATTGTGACATGGCATATCGCCTCATCGGGACGTCGTCCGTCGCGATGTCGTGCTCCTCTTTATCGTGTCGTCAATTTTGTTCCTTCTCTGGTTTGCCCAAAAATGTGAGGCACACCGCATCAATCTCCACCTTAACTCATACTTTTGCAAAATATTCTTTACCAAGAACCATTAGAAACCTAACTTGATTTTGCATAATACTTAACTAAGTCCAAGCAGTTCATGGACTTTGAAACTAGAAGACTTTTTTAGTTTTCTAAACTGAAAAATCAAAGTTGACTCGTGTCTTCTTCACAGAAACACAGTTCTTTTCCTTTCCAACTCCTACACAAAGAACCTCTCTTATTAAAAAAAGTCATACCTTTCTCACTTGTATGACTAAGTTGTTCGTGCTTCAAACGAGTCAACTCTGACTCCTTAAAAAATGAGAAATTACTACTTTACCTTTCACCATTGAACCGTGCAAAACATAAAGACTACTGGTCTTTCGACCTCTCATCAGAACGAGATGTCCACGAGATACCTTAATACCACTTGACTTGATGGCGATCCTACTGTCACACCCCAAAATAGGGCCTATGAGTTATAGGGGTATTTTAGGAATTTTAGCCTTCAAGTGTTCGGAATTCTATGACATGGCATATCGGTAATGTTTTCAATTATGGTTTTTAGAAAATTAAATCAATTTCTAAAAATTAGTTTTAAATACATTTAATTGTAAAAAAAGGACTAATTTGTAAAAAAAGTAAAAATTGTGAGTTTTTAAGAAGTAATTAGACCAAAATTTTAAAACCAACCTAAACTACTATTGTTGTCCCTTGATTATCTCTTTCTATTTAATCCTCTTTGATTTTTGTCACCCTTGAACCTTAAACCTCTATAAAAGACCAAGAAAAACACCTAAAAATACCATAGTTCCTCCATTGTCAAGCTTTCGGGTTTTTTGGATTTTCGATCAAACGTATAGATTTTCTTCATCTAAGGTAACGATTCAATTCCTTATGATTTTTTAATGTTATCTAGTATTTAAAACTAAGTTGTTAGCCGTTAAAACGAATGTTCTTGATAAAAGCCGAAAATCGGGTCATTAATGGTAAATTTCGGGTTTGTGGATAAAAAATTGATTTAAAGTGTTTTTCAATTATTTTTAACCTAATTAGAATCTTTCTAAATTAACTTTCAAGTTTCGTTAAGGATTTCTTGGGTTTTAATGAATTTTTGTTGTAATTGCCAAAACTTGTCGAGAAATTTTGATACCTTAAAACGCGTAATTTTGTGAAGTTCAAAGGTTGGGAATTAGTCGTAGATGAATATGTAGATGAATGGAATTTTTTTCATGTGAAAATATTAAGTGTAGACCGAGATATTTGAATCTAAAGTTTTCTATGTTGATGGTTTCGGTTAAAAGATAAGGTAGCTTAGGCTTATGTTTGTGACTGTTTTAATGAAGTTGATGACTGATTGTTGAATGTGTGTTTGTGTGGTTGGTCTTGTTGAAGCATCAGAGTAAATAGGACCTTCAACGAGTAGAGATAAAGGCAAAGAAAAGCTTGTTTAAGTTTTTGGTTTTCGGTAAAAGCGTATATTTTGGTGAGTTTTTGGATTAGCTGCTCGTAAGCGATTCATTGTGTATTTGGGAATTTAGAGGTAGCCTAAACCCCTTCTCTAAATTCTGAGTGTAAATGTTCTTTTACCTATGCTAATCATGTGATAAATATGTTTGTGAATTGTGATAAAGAGAGTTATGATATGACAAAATATGAACATGTTGTGATGACAGTTGTGACGGTAAATATGAGGGCATGTTATTCATACCATGTGATAGTGTGTATAATGTGCTAATGATATGGTTATGCAGAGAATATGTATGAATAATTGGTAAAGTAATATTTGATGACAGTATGGATATTTTGGCCTTGTGAGTTAATGAGACCGTTTGGATATAGTTGGCATGCCATAGATTGTGGGTACTCACTTATATGTGTTGTGATATTTGGGGTATTAAGGCCCAGGGATAGTTTTTGGAGAGATAAGGGAATGCGACCCAAGCTTCATTCACCGGGATATGTATGTTTGGAGTGTTGGAGAGTGTTAGCTATAAGCTACACTTATGGGATATGTTCGACTCTATGAGTCTATGTGTGGTGTGTTGGAGATTCGTGTATCCGATGAGTGATGATAGAGCTCACTTTTATGTTTCATAACTCAAGTGTCAAATTATCCTAAAAAGTGTATATATGTGTAATGTGATGTATGCCTAAACGAGTATGTGGATGCTATGCAAATTATTATAAATTGCATTTAAATGGGATTGTATGTGGCTAAATGTGATTAATATGCATCATAATCTATGGCTAAATATTCGTATATAAATGTGTAAAAGGGATACATGAAAGATGATTAAAGATGTAAATTATTGCACTAAGTTAAAGACGTTTTGGAAAAATGCTATAAGTTGTTTGGTTGATGTATGACGACTTGTTTGCATAGTGGTTATTCTGAGCATCCACTAAGCTTGTTGATAAGTAGATAAGTAGATAAGTAGTGCCAGTGTGAGCGGTGTGGTCTCGAGGAGTGATCCAAGCCAGGAACTTAGTTGCTATTAGTAGGTGTTATTTGTTTAATTGGGTTTGGGAATAAAAGGCAATGCGGTAGCTGTTATGTGATTTTTCTTTGAATTTTTAGTTGATTGCATGCCTATTATGATTGGTATTTTGTAGACTTGAAAATATGATGTTTGGGACTGCCATTTGAGGTATTTTGTGAGTATTTTATAAGGTATTTGATGCATCGTTTAGGACTAATCGAGAATGATCAATATGCTGATACATGTTATATTTTTAAGGTCTAGAACAGAGGTATCAATATTTGGGCTTTAAAAATGATACCTCTATTATTTTTAAATTTCAAGAAGTCTATTTTGCTTGTAGGTATCGATATTTTATCTCAAGTATCGATACTCGAGGTGAAATTATTGATACTTCGTCAGTGATACTGATATTTTTTGAAAATTGGGTTTTTGAAACAAGAAACAGTAAGCTAATTTGGTAGCAATTTTCCAAGTGGTATCGATACCACTTAAGAGAAACATTGACATCACTCTTTTAGTATCGATACCTACGTAGCAGTTTGGAGAATTTTTTGATTGGTCTAAATGCATGTATAATTATTGTTATAAAACTATGTGATGTATGTTTAACATGTAACGATGATAACTAAAAAGTGAGATTGACTTAATACCTATATGAATACTAAAATAGAAGACATTTCTTTTACAACGAGATTTTAAAATGTTGTGTATAGCACGAGTCAGTGATGTGGCATCCTGATATTCGAGCTTGGCAACCAGGCCGGGTATAGGGTGTTACACTTACAACCCTTCGAGTCTAAATTTTCGAAGGAGATGAGATTCGTCTTTAACTCAGCCACATGCCTGACATTTGACAATGTCCTAATTATTCTGTCGTGCATCCTGATTTGTATGGTACCAACAACGGTTACCTTACAGGGTGAATTGTTTCCCATAAGCACAACTCCACCTTCAACTGCACTATATTTGGAGAACAAATCCTTGTTTGAACACATATGAAAAGATAACCTTGAATCCAAAATCCACTCGGGCGTAAGTTTATACCTTTCGGTCGTAGACACCAACAACCAATCATCACCATTGTCCTCGGCCACACTAGCGTTGACTACCTTAGCCTTCTATTCATCACCGCTCTTAACAGCTCTTCTATTTTTATTTTTCAGCTTATAACATTCTGCTTTAATTTGACCCAACTTCTTGCTATAGTAACATGTTTTGTCACAATTGCTCAACTTCGATCTTGATCTTTATTTGTTCTGACCTGAATCCTTAGACTGTTGCCTACCTCTAACAACCAAAAGCGATGCTTGACTACTAGACTTGCTACCCGAACCTAACTCATTATCGAGTTTTTCCTTACTCAACAAGTTACCTTCCACATCTTCAAATGAGATTTTATCTCTACCATAAATCAGGGTCTCCCTAAAAGTTTTATACGAAGGGGGAAAATAACACAATAATAGCATAGCCTGATCTTCATCATCTATATTAACCTTTACACTCTTCAGATCGTTCAAGAGAGTAGAAATTTGACTGATGTGACCCCTAAGATTCTCACATTTGACGATATGGTACGTGTATAATCGATGTTTCAATACCAACCGATTTTTGAGAGACCTTGTCATATAAAGGGCTTTTGATTAACTCCATAAGGCTATTGTAGTTTTATCCGTAAGTACCACCTACAAGACATTATTCATGAGGCATAATTGAATTGTTGATAGAGCTTTCTAATCAAGCCCTTCCAATTCTGACTAATCTAGATTTTCGGGCTTTTTCCTAGTAACGACCTTTTTTAAGTCCTTCTGGACTAGAATTATAGTCATCCAAACTTGCCACAAACTAAAATTTGTGACCCCATCAAACTTTTCGATGTCAAATACCATTGTTGCCATCCTAAACGAGTCGATCTGCGGAAGCTGAACTAGGATCTATACCAGTTTGTTAGGGATCGACATACATAAACAACAAAATAAAAAACTAGAGAAGATTGAACACACAAATTTTACTTGGAAAAACCCCTCCGAAGTAGATAAAAACAATGGGCAAAGAAAACTTCACTAATCCCACTAACCAACAAAGAGTACAAGATGGAGAAAATAATCCCAAAGAGCAAAATCCAAAACCCAATACAAAGCTCTCTAAAAAACTCTCCCAAAACTCTTAATCAAATCTCACGTAAGAGATATTTTGTTAACTCTCTAAACAGGGTTATAAATACCTTTTAAATAGGCTAATATTAAAGTCTTAATATGACTAAAATATTCCTAGATTAATCAAAGTTCCAATGGGAAAAGATAGTAAAGTTTAATTGGGAGAAGAAACCCGATTTAAGTCTACTACACGTTGCCACTTCGGGACGTCGTCCATTTTGTCGTCACGATGTCGTGGTCCTCCTCGTCGTAACGTTTATCTTACTTTTTTTCTAATTTGCCCAAAAATCGAGACACACCCCACAAATTTGCATCGTTTGTGAGAAACTCCTCCAAAAAGGATAAAAGCCACATGCAAAGGTGGCTTCAACTTTTTCACTAAATGAGTAAACAAACCAAAGTAAGATATGAAGAAAATAAACCTAAATGTACTAAACATACAAACCCAAAACTCCAAAAACAAAGCCTAAACTCTCAAAGAGCAAACCTGAAAACAAAACCTTAACTCTCATAGAGTTCTCTAAAAAAGGGTACAAAATTCTCTCTATTGTTACTACAAAAACTCTCATCAAAACTCATCTTCGACTACATCTTATTGCCCCCAAAAGAAAAGCCCTACAGTTCTACATCTTTAATTTTCTTTTTAATTGGCCTATTAAAACATGGATATAAGGCCTCTTTAAATAGGCTAAGATTATAGGTCTAATCATACTAAAATATCACTGGAGTAATAAGGTTTTAACTAGGAAAAGATAGCAGAGTCCCCTTTCATGTCATCACAACGTCGTCTGTTGTCGCAAGGTCGGGAAGCTTCTCATCTGACATACCGTCTGTTTGGCTGAAAATATGAGGCACACCCGAAAATATGAGGCACACCCGCAAATCTCCACATTGACTCATATTTACCATACCTTCTCCTTTAAGCCCCGTCACGGGCCAAACTCGATCTTTGTAGAATGTACAAGAAGCTAAAACAATTCTCAAACTTGGAAACCGAAAGACTCTTAGCCATCAAATTGAGGTTTTATAATGCAACCAAGGCTAGTGACACACGAACGGACTTGTGCTTCATAATAGGAGAGAAAACATAAGAAGAAATCAACTCCCTCCACTTGACTGTCACCCTTTTGCGATCAACCTTACTTTAAACAGTTTGCTTTATCCGAAAATGCTACAATATGAAATTTGTGATTCTATCAAACTTATTGATATAAAAATTCGTTGTCGCCATACTTGAACGGATCAATTCTGGAATCCGAACTATGCTCTGATACTAGTTTTCTGGCATCGACATGTATAAACAAAAAAATAGAAAATGTGAAGAAGATTGAATACAAATTTTATGTGGAAAAGTCCTCCGAAGAGGATAAAAATCACAGGAAAATGAGGCTTTTACTATTCACTAAATGAGTAAGCAAACGAGAGTATAATATGGGGAAAATAAACCTAAATGTACTAAATGCACAAACCCAAAAATATGAAAATAAAGCCATAACTCTTATAGAGCAAACCCAAAAATAAAACCCTAACTCTCATAGAGTTCTCTCAAAAGGGGTACAAAATTCTCTCCATAGTTACTACGAAAACTCTCACCAAAACTCATTTGTGACTACGTCTTGTCGCCCCCAAAAGAAAAGTCATGTAGTACTACATCTTTAATTACCTTTTTAATTGGCCTCTCAAAATAGGGATACAAGGCCCCTTTAAATAGGCTAAGATTAGAGGTCTAATCATACTAAAATATCCCTAGAGTAATCAGAGTATAACCGAGAAAATATAGTAGAGTTTAACTGTAAAAAGAAATCCAATTTTTGTGGGGAACACGTCGCCACATCGTAACATCCCCTTTCGCATTGTCATGACGTTATCCATCGTCACAAAGTCGAGAAGCTTCTCATCGTGATGTCACTGTCTATTCGGTTGAAAATACGAAGCAAACCCTACAAATTTTCCTTATATCTAGTGTCACTCAAACCTAAACCTTCATTCTTCTTGAACACCCATTTGCAACCAACTATTTTCTTTCTGATGGGTGGTTTTACTAGCTGCCAAGTCTCCTTTTTTTGAAGGGATTCCATCTCTTCTTCCATCCCAATAAGCCATTTGCAACACTTAGAGCTTATGCTACTAGATTTCCTTCATAGTACTTTTGCAATGGTCGGATTTCTCACATTTTCCTGTCACAAACCAACTTATAATTTTGCAATTGAGATGAAGAGGGCACCTATGAGTCGAATAAAGCCCCAAATTCATCTGAAATAGCTTAAATCTTGTGAGAACTAGAATTCTATCGTTTGTCACGACGTCCCTTGTTTCCTCGTCAGGATGTTGCCCCTATTCGTCAGGATGTTGCGATGTGGCTTTTCGTGTCATCGCGATGTCACCCCATTCTTCTTTTGACTCTACCTTACTTGCGACACTTTGATTTTTTGTGTCTTTTGACCACTTATAAAGTGTTATCGTTTACAGTAAAGGTATCACACTAAAAATATAAGAAATTAAATCGACGGTGTTCACAAACGTACGAGTCAAATTCTAAATATGTTTATATTTTGATATTAATTATGATGCATGGATTTTTTTTAAGTATTAAATATAATTTTTGAATTTTATAACTATAATTAAATGTGATACACAAATATATATTTTTGTAAATATGTAAACTAATGATGGTAAATGTATATTAAGTAATTATGATTAATTATATTATGTTAACTAATTATGGTTAATATATATTAATTGATTATAGCAAATTTGTATTATGTTAACTAATTAAGGTAAATAATATCAAATAATTAAGGATTTACCAAATATGTTTAAACATTAATGTAGGTTTCAACTTAAGTATGGTAAATATTATCCATAATAGTGGGTCCCATTACTCTTTTAATATCATAATTGATGAGGTGTCAACCAATTAGAGATGTAAGTTGTCATCATTTTAAATATGTCATATAGGATGTTTTCCTTCTTTTGATTTAATATCTTACTTCCAAATAATGGACCAATTATGAATTCTATTCTTTTATTTTATGAAAATTAATAAATTACTCCCCTATTTTAATTTATCAAAATTTGATATTTGTATTTTACAAAAATTAAAAAAAGTAGTTTAGTTGTTGGTAAAAACATGAAGTTAAACCACTAATTTTTGCAAATTTATTCAATATAAATTGTTGAATTGTTTATTTTAGTTAATTTTGTGCATATGAATTACGAAAACTATTGATTTTGAGGTTAACAATTCAAAAGTAATGTTTAATAGTATTACCTAATTAGACTAACTTATTAGTTTTTGTAAAACAAATTAAAAAATAGGGTCTAAGTCAACAATCTCTTAGTCTAAAGGAAAGAGCATTCTGTTGTAAGATTAAGAGTTTAAATTCGATTCCAAAAACCTCATTCCCCTCCCCAATTATCAAAAGAAAAATATGGACTAACATGTCAATTTTAGTAAAATAGAGGGATGCAGTTCATGATTAGACATGTTTCAATCACTGATAAGCTATACAAACACCGAGATCCTTTGACTTCGAGACTCACTTTAGAACCCCACACCAGAGGAGCTTTAATTAGTCACCTGTTTCTTCCCTTGCTTTTCTGTTTGAACAATCAAATATATTCTGTGTTCCGGTTTTGTTGTTCAAAATTTAATTTGTGTTTACTTGTAACTATTGAATCTTTGTCGTTACACCCCCACTAAACGCACCTCTAAAAGATTATAAGAAAAAGAACCAAAAAACCCGAACCACCTGCGTTTCAAGGAAAATTAATGGAAGAGCTAAAGCCAAGGCCTGCAAATTCTTCTCCTCTCACCCCACTAGGCTTCTTAGACAGAGCAGCCATCGTGTACGGTGATTGCACCTCCATCATCTACAATAATACTTCCTACACTTGGTCTGAAACCCACCGGCGATGTCTCCAGTTAGCTTCTTCCCTCTCCTCTACCGGCATCAAAACGGGCCACGTCGTTTCCGTTTTAGCCCCCAACATCCCAGCAATGTACGAGCTTCATTTCGCTGTTCCCATGTCTGGTGCTGTCCTAAACAGCATCAACACCCGCCTTGATGCCCGCACTGTCTCCATCCTCCTATGTCACAGTGAATCAAAGCTCCTCTTTGTCGATACCCTTTCTCAGTCTCTGGCCTTGGAAGCCATCTCTTTGTTTCCTCCCAACGAAAACCCCCCACTTCTGGTCTTAATCAAAGATGATGAGGATGATGGTGTGAGTTCCACCATTGATTCTCGCTTCTGTTGCACGTATGAGAGTCTGGTGGAGAAAGGTAACCCTGGTTTCAAGTGGATTCGGCCTGAAAGTGAGTGGAATCCGATTGTTTTGAACTATACATAAGGTACCACCTCGTCTCCTAAAGGAGTGGTTCATTGCCACAGGGCAGTTTTCACCATCACCGTTGATTCTTTAATCGATTGGGAAGTTCCAAAACAACCTGTTTACTTACGGACACTCCCAATGTTTCATGCTAATGGGTGGAGTTTCACTTGGGGGATGGCTGCCGTTGGTGGAACTAATATTTGCGTTCGAAAATTCGACGCCCGAATCATCTATAGTTTGATCAGAAAACATGGCGTCACTCATATGTGTGGAGCCCCCGTGGTGCTTAACATGTTATCAAATTCTCCTGAAACTAAACCACTCCAAAATCCAGTCAAGATCCTCACCGCTGGAGCTCCACCACCGGCAGCGGTTCTTTCCAGGACCGAATCACTCGGTTTCATAGTGAGTCACGGGTACGGGTTAACCGAAACGGGAGGACTGGTTGTTTCTTGTGCTTGGAAAAGGGAATGGAACAAGTTTCCATTAACGGAGAGGGCGAGGCTGAAAGCGAGACAAGGAGTGAGAACTCTGACTGTGACGGAAGCGGACATAGTGGATCCCGAGTCAGGACTGAATGTAAAGCGAGACGGGTCAAACCTTGGGGAAATCGTTTTGAGAGGTCCTTGTATCATGTTGGGGTATCTAAAGGACCCAAATGCCACATCCAAGTGCTTGAAAGAGGACGGTTGGTTTTACACCGGAGATGTTGGGGTGATCCACCCTGATGGATATATGGAAATCAAAGATCGTTCAAAGGATGTTATAATTAGCGGCGGGGAGAATCTGAGCAGTGTTGAAGTTGAATCCATTTTGTACACTCACCCAGCAATCAATGAAGCAGCGGTGGTGGCCAGGCCGGATGAGTATTGGGGAGAGACTCCTTGTGCTTTTGTGAGCTTGAAAGCTGAGTTAACTCGGAAACCCAGTGAGATTGAGATTATGGAGTACTGCAGAGCCAAGTTGCCACACTACATGGTGCCCAAAACGGTGGTGTTTAAGGATGAATTGCCCAAGACTTCAACCGGGAAGACTCTCAAGTTTGTTCTGAGGGAAATTGCAAAGGGAATGGCTTCATCTTCCACTCGGGTGAGTAGAATGTGAACTGAGTCGAATCGCTTTTTGCATGATTATCTGTGTCAGCAAGGTAAAGATTGGATTGTCGTTTCAATAAAAACTAGTTAAAAAACAATAAACTATGTATTACTGTAAGCAATTTATATGATTGGCTCAAAACTAGTTACTAAATGAGAAATGGCGGATTTAACTAATAGTAGTGATGAATATGTTCGTATTTCGGATTTGGAAATGCTATCTCATGTGTATTGTTTGGCTAACCTCCAACACTATAAATTGGAAAATACATCAAACATAAATCATTATTTTAAGTAAATTTTATATTATTGAATGCAATAATACATATATAACTCTCTCTATTAAGATTAAGTTACGGTTTCAAATTTGAACCTATTTCCTTTGCTTTACAAACAGAAGCTTAACCATCCGAGTCATTTTATTTTACTTGAGAGCCATTGATGTCGTGGCTAATAACTTGATTGAAAAATATTTTCACTTTATAAAATAAATTGTGTTTTTACCCTTTTATATAAAAGAACATACACACATAAAAGGATTTGATCATAGGTTTTTATTTATTTATTTATTTATTTTTACATTTGCACTTTACTTCTTAATGAAAACCTAATTTGTTATTTATATAATTTTTTTTATAAATACATTTATTATATAATTTTATTTTTTCTCGTAATGTGAGTATGTCATAATCCATATTTATGCAACTCTGTTGTTGGGGCTTGTCGAGCTGAAGATACCAGCTTAGCTTGCGAAGCAACTCCCGCTACTCTCGGGAGTACCTTCGCTATTGTCAGGGGCGAAGCCAGGGGGGCTGGCAGGTGCCCGGCCCCCCCTAAACTGAAAAATTGCTATTTAGGCCCTTATAATTTTTTAAAAATTTTAAATTAATAAAGGTAAAATTACACTTTGCCCCCCTAAAATTATAAAAATTCGATTTAATCCTTTACAAATTATAAAGATATAGACTATAAAAAATTAAAATTTCATCCGGGCCCCCTAAAAAATTATTCTGGCTTCGCCCCTAGCTATTGTGCAAAGTAGATTCTTATCATTTTGACCTTCTCAGCAAGGTCTATCAGCTCTATCTCATTGGGATCCTATTTGATCAACGTTGGGTGCTTCGATCTCTACTCGATTCTCACCCTCAATGGAGATATCACTGATGTTTATTTCATCATCAACAACAGTTCTTGATTCTTCTAACATTTTAGCTATAAAACAAAAGAATTCATAATCAGCATCCAAATCTCGACTCAGACTCGACTCAACCTTGGCATGTACCTCTAAACTTGTAGCTTTGATACCACTAAATGTAACACCCCATATCCGACTCGTTCGCCACGTCTAAAACAGCTACTACCAATTACAACACAATTCAATCCTTTTCTGCATGCTAGTAAGTATAATACACATGCACAATATGAATTATTTGTTGGACAAAATACGTTATCGAACAAATATAAATATAAATAAACAAATATTTATATAAGAATAAAATAAATATTTATATTTAAAATATCATATACGAAAAATCAATTAAAGAAATAAGATTATGAAAACCAGAAATCAAATAAAAGAATTAAGTTTTACTAGATGTTGAGGCCTATTTTACACAGTTTCCTTAAGATAGATTAAGCCGCTCCTATAGTACTTGGAGAAACGTTGGTCGACTGTCTCCCAAGATACAACAACAAGATGATCGAAGTAGTAGCACCTCTACAGTGATCAACGAACAAGCCTTGCCTTTTTCTATCACCGAAACGTTGGAAAATATGGAGAGGAAAAAGAGAAGAATTTTTTAGAGCAAAATAAAGATACAAAATCTACATTAAATATGGAGGAATTTTGGAAATTCTGAATGTGTAAAAAATTCTGAAGAATTCTTTAGGCTTTTATAGGCATTGAATATGGAGGAATTTTGGAAATTTCCATGAATGAAGATACAAAATCTACATTAAAGGAGCCTTTAAATTAATTTGAATAAAATTAAATCAAATTGATTGGAATCAAATAAAATCAAAATAAATGTCCTTTTAAAATAGATTTTGTATATTTTCTGAGAAAAATAAATTTCATACTGGGCAAAAATATCCGCAGGCCCATTTTGGGCCGGACCGTTCGGACATTTCGCGTCACCCACGTCGTGCGGGTGCGCCCCAACCCTGATGGGTTTGGATCTACATCCCCCTTGTACGTGAGGCAGGGTTTCAAGTTTAGTCATTCAATCACCCTTCAAGTGGGTTCTCATATATATACACATCTCACACTTGGTATTTAACCAATGTGGGATCTAAGCTTTTCTTTTCCTCAACAAATATTCACAAGTAGCTTACTTTGAGCATCAATTTCTCATTAATCACTCAACCATTTTGAGCATATGATATATCGTTGTAAAGGTCTCATAGAGTAGAATATAAAACCATAATTTTATTATTCAACTCTCCACCTTTACCAATCGAAAATATGCCTCAAAGTTTCCAAAAAATTACAATTTTTCAAACAATCCCCCACATGAATGAAAATTGATAGTTTTAACGGAAAACATTGACTTGATGTGGTGATAGAATCTACAATCGATAGTTGTATAGGATAGGTAGGTATCCACCCTTGAACCTTCCCTTGTGAAAGTATATTTACTTCACTAGCTGACCAGTAGACGTGATGTCCTTGAACTGTTTTGTCGTTTGTGTAAACGATGATATACCTCACACTACTACCTCCCTAGCAAGCTTTTAGTTCTCATGGGAATTTTCATATAGCCGTGAACATCTCCTGGTTCTGCAAGAGTTTGAGAGAACTATACCCCAATAGTCTCCTTAAAGCGGCCCCACTTCACTCTCACATAGGTGACTTTTATTGCTCAGCTCACCGAAACACACAATGGTCATTAAAAGCTTTGCTTAACCTATCCCATTTTTAGTCACTATTTACATCATAAGAACGGACTTGGGATAAGACCCCCTACAGTGACCTCACAAGGTCTATGCAATTGTGTTGTCTCTTTGAACCTAGATCTTGGGATCTCTAGTCAACTAGGTAGGGTTTTCCTTCACATATCACCTTTTATTTTCATGGGCTTTAGTCTCATTCCTTCGATGTTTTATCAACATGACCTCGATTTTAGCCTTTAACTAGTGGATCTGCAATGTTATCTTTTGATTTTACAAAATCAATAGAGGTAACTCCATTTGAGATCAGTTGTCTAACGGTATTGTGTCGACGATGCATATGTCTCGACTTACCATTGTACATTACGTTAGGAAGACACCCCCACACTTTCAAGTGGTTGTAGGATGGTTATCTACCTTTCCATAACTCATATGATGTCTTGTCCCTTTTCTTGAGGGGTACCTTATTTAAAAGGTAATTAGTTGATAGAAAAACTTCCCCCACATTTCTGTGATAACCCAAAGCTTCCTAGCAATGCGTTCATCATTTCCTTTAGAGTCTGATTTTTTTGCTCAGCTACTCCATTTGATTGAGGAGAGTATGGTGGTGTCACTTCATGAATAATATCATGTTGTGCACAATATTCACCAAATGGTTCAGCATATTCACCACCACGATCACTTCTCACGATCTTAATATTTTTATTAAGTTGATTTTCAACTTCCTACTAATAGAGAATAAATTTCTCTATAGCTTCATCTTTGATCTTAAGTAAATATACGTAGCAATATTTTGTGCTATCATCAATGAAGATAATAAAATATTTATTCCCTCCTCTCGTTTGAACAACCTTTAAGTCACAAATATCGCTATGTACTAGATCAAGTGGTTCTGTGCTTATTTCAACAGTTTGAAATGAAGACCTTGTTAATTTTGTCTCAACACAAGTTTCACATTTATGTTTATAATTAATGTAAAATAAAGGAATATAAATTAATTAGTCTACGAAAAGTATCATAGTTAACATCTCTAAGCCTACCATGCCATGACTTAAATTACTTAAGCATATAAACAGACGAAGAAGAAACATTCTTATTCATAGTTTTTTTCTTTTACAGAGACTGCATTACATATCCCCTTCTCACAAACATTCCCCCTTTAGAAGAAACATTCTTATTCATAGTTCTTGCGTATGTTAGGCACATAAGTCCATATCAGACACTTCCTTGGAAATTTCTTCCACATCATTGGCCTCGTTAGCTCTAACTTTCTTTGGAATCCTACAGTCAGCTGACTTGTGCCCCATCTTGTTGCAATTGAAGCATTTCCCTTGAAATTTTTTCTTCTTGGAAACACCACATTTTGGTCCCAGTTTAGACCCATTCTGAAGTTGTTTCCCCTTCTTGAAATCCTTCTTGACTTCTACGACGTTTTCCCTAGCACCATTTACATTTGCTGCTTTGTTGAGCCTTTTTTCGTACCTCTATTGTCTTCTTCAATCTGAAGTCTAACAATTAAATCTTCAACTGACATTTCCTTTCTTTTGTGCTTTAAGTAATTCTTGAAGTCAATCCAAGCAGGAGGCAGCTTCTCAATAATGGCTGCCACTTGGAAGGATTCACTTATCACCATCCCTTCAGCAAGAATTCCGTGAATGATTAGTTGAAGTTCCTGCAGTTGATTTACAACTAGTTTAGAATCAATCATTAAAAAAATTAAGAATTTAGCAACTAAAAACTTTTTAGCTCCAACATGTTCGGTTTTGTATTTATGGTCCAATGATGTCCATAATTCTTTAGCTGTTTTCTTAACACTATACACTTCGTACAATGCATCCGACAATCCATTCAGGATGTAGTTTCAGCACAGAAAATTCGAATGTTTCCAAGCTTTAACAGCAGTGAAAGCGATAGTATCATCTACCTCGCACTCTTTGACAATAGGAGGGTCATCTTTAAAAATTTTGGCCAAGTTCAACATGGTCAAATAAAATAGCATTTTCTGTTGCCAAGTCTTGAAATTCTGTCCCGAGAATTTTGCAAGTTTCACGTTATGGCTTACAGCAGCTGCCACCAGTAACACTGAATTTTGAATCGAAGATTGCATTTGAACCAAATCTTCTGATTGTGAAATTGGTTGAATTGGTAGGAGTTTCCATTTTTCTGTTAAAATTTTAGAAACAAAATTAGAATTAGAAAAATTATCAGCTTTTGTTAGACGGCAGGAATTTAATAAAACCCGAAACAAAAGTTTATACGGTCTAATCGAAAAATACAATAAAATAATGCACCAAGTAGCTAACCCTAAAAGAGAAGTGGTGTACTTGGCACGCTTAAATATCAAGTCTTTTAAAGAACCAATCCTAGACATGCACTCTCATATTGTCTTTTTAATTCACCGTTCATAAATTTCTTTTTCTTTGATGTCACAATTTTGAAGCTACAATTTAAGCTTTCATGTAACACCCCTAACCCGTATCCATCGCCGGAATAGGGTTACGAAGCATTACCAGAGTTTTACAGTTCAATTACAATTAATTTATGTCATTTATCATTTATTTTAGAAAATCGATCACAATCAATCGTAATGTCCCTTATATGGGTCCTCGAGGTCCAAAATACATATTAGAAACAAGTCGGGACTAAACCAGGATCATAGTAAAATTTTCACAAAATCTCAAAATTTTTCTTAAGTGCAGGGGACACACGCCCGTGTGGCCAGGCCGTGTGGCTCACACGCCCGTGTGGCCAGGCCGTGCGGCTCACACGGCCAATGACACGCCCGTGTCCTAGGCCGTGTGGGCATTCGATGTGAGGTACACGGTCGTGTCCCAGCCTGTGTCCTTACCCGTGTAATTCTCTGACTTAGGTCACACGGCTAGCCATATGCCCGTGTGTTATGTAACATCCGGGACTTTGGTCTTGTGCATTATGGTTTAATTATATGAAGTAGCATGCCTTTGTGTGTTATGAATGAGTTTTGTGAACTTTTAGGACTTTGGAATATAGGGAAAATGCCTTAGAAATTATTTGATTTTAAGTTTCAAAGAGGGAGCTAAGCCTAATAGGCCTTAAGAGAAATTGTAGGGGAAATTGGACATAAGATTGGGCTTGGTAAAGTGGCATGGAGGCGCCACTTAAAGCCCTGGTAAGTGACGCCATGTGAAAGGTGCAAGGGCCTAGGTTCGAGCCACAAAGGAAGTAAAATGGGAGTTTCTATTTTGCGGCAAAAAGGAGTAGTAGTGGACGACATTGGGAGACTGAGGAAGGAGCTTTAGGTGTGATTAAATTCTCTTTAAACTTTCGGCTAAGGGCAAGGATAATGATTGATTTAATAAAATTATTTTGAATGGGTGCTAAAGAGAAAAATAAGGAGAAAAGGATGGAATTTGAGAGGAGAGTGTGTGTTGGCCGGCCAAGGGACTCTTTTGTTGGTCATATTCGGTCATATTGAAGGGAGGAGAAACCGAATGTGCATAGTAGAGTTAGGTATTTTTCCTTGTGCACTTTTCCTCTCTAGTCATCTTCTTCTCTTCTCTTTTATTTTGTTTTGGCAAACCGAAAACACAAGTAAGTTTAGCCGATTTCTTCATAACATCAAAAGCCGAAATATCCCTTGTGCTAGCCGAATCTTTATCTATCACCGTTCTTTGAAATTGCTCAACCTTTCTCTTCTTCTTTTTTCGCAACTCTCCAAAAGCCGAATCCTCTATTTTGGTGGCCATAGCCGATTGTTCTTTTGAGAAGGGAGCCGATTCCTTCACTAGATCAAAAGCCAAACTTAAGTGATCAACATCTAGCCTATAGCCGAATACCTCTGTGGATCTAAGCAAGGGTGCCGTCGAATACAAACGATGGGGTAAGATCAAGTGGTATTCGATTTTCTTTCCTTTATCTTTGAGATTAAATCAAAGTAGGAATCTAATCCCAATAATGTTCTTGGCGAAACTTTGAAGGAGGCTTCGGGATTTGGTTGTTGTCGACTACAAGGAGGAAATCATTCGGGATTTCAGGATCTAAGGTAAGCGAATGGGGTCTTAGGCCGAAGGCCACTTATTGTGATTAAATAATAGAATTGGACCTAACATATGCCTATAGTGATTTCGACAGATACCACAACTAGGTATCAATTTCGGGATTTGAGATTCGCAAGGTAAGTGGATAAGCATATTCGGCCAAGGCCATATTTAGTGATTATGTGAGTGGTCGATTCTAACTTTAACTGTTTAGGGAAGAGTACAATCCGATTCGATAGAATTTCGAGATTTCATTGAAAGCGTTAAGTAATCAGGTGTGTAGCCCTACACTAGTTCTTCAAAGATTTATGGTGTCATTTTAATATATGTGATAATGAAAGTGTAAGAGTGTGGCTAAGGTACCATGCAATGGTACAAAGTACCCAGGTACGCTAACCTACTACAACTGTGGTTATATTATTATGAATATCTGTTATGGCATACATGTGAAATTGTAACGAATGTGAAATAAGAGATATGGCATGATTTATGCATATTTGTATGACATGGGGCATATGGGTGATATTTTAAGGGGAAGTGATCTGGTTGTTTTTACCACAATATCTGGTGACTTAGGTCACATAATCTGAATGTGGTGACTTATGTCACAAATTACTATCTGGTGACTTTGTCACATTATCCGTGGCTATGCCACAATTTATAAGAGGCGATGTGCAAGTCGCCCGCAGCGTGATCGCCTTCGATGATGTGTAGCGGATGGTGGGTCGATTTAGTAATCCCCACGGTGTGATGGCAGTGCACGGTGATGTGTAGCGGATGGTTATCTAGGTTGGGTTCGGGATTGCATCATTATATGTAATTGCTATATGTATATGTATGAGCTGATATGCCCGAATCGTTTAGGACTT
Organism: Gossypium sturtianum; assembly: GCA_025698515.1. Lineage (NCBI taxonomy): Eukaryota > Viridiplantae > Streptophyta > Magnoliopsida > Malvales > Malvaceae > Gossypium > Gossypium sturtianum. The sequence goes on from CM046952.1 coordinate 66,146,940, forward strand.
AGTGTTGGTTGTTACACATTGAGTCGGGTTTGACTCACCTCGTTGTGGGATATCTTTTCAGTGACACTCGGTAGATGGACCGGTCACGGAGACTATATGGTGGCCAAAGTGAATATTTTGGGATTTCAAAAGTTGAACTTATGTTTTCTTATTATTTTATTTTTCGGATTTATGTGGTATTTTTTTTCATTGTAAAAGGCCATTACTTTTAATCATTTAAAGCATGCATTCTATTCTGGTTTATTATGATTCGTTTATTATTAAATAACTTTTCTTAAAAATATATTTTAAATGTTTCGACACCCAAACACAAACGATTTTCAATTTAATGATAAACTCTAAAAACTCGATATTTCTTTAACTTATGAGTTTTGAAATATTTGAATAAAGTTTTATTAGCACCTAGACTTTTAAAATGACACCGATTTCAATGTAATCACAACTTCAAACGATTTCTCTTCAAAATGACCAAATTTTCCAAAGTAACAAACAAGTTTTGAACTGTTTTACTCCAGGAACATACCAGATCCGGTCAGGGTTCGTGGGCCGGGTGTGGGGTGTTTCATGTTAGGCCGTGTGGTCAATTTAATTTAGAAAATTAGGTGCAGGTTTCTTACGGCCAAGACACACGCCCATGTGCTAGGCCGTGTATCACACACGGCTGAGACACACGCCCGTGTCTCTACCCATGTGACTAATTCTGAGCATTCTTTTTTTTCAATTTTTAAGATGCAGGGGACACACGGCTAAACCACATGCCCGTGCGCATGGTCGTGTGTCACACACGGTCAAGACACATGCCCGTGTGTCTACCCGTGTGGACAAAATAAGACCATTTTCCAAGCCTTATTTCTCACCCTTTTCATCTTGCACCTACATCAACACTTAAGCATTTTCAATAACCAGTTCAAGACAACTTATCCAAGCCAAACACAAGAGTTATGTATGATATATTAATACTTACATTCATGTATTTCCAAACTTAACTTTTTATGAAAACATATAATTTATCATAATTCAATTTAATTATACCATATACATATATGTTAAACATATTATAGCCTTATAATTATGTACCAAAACATACCATTACTAGCCATTCCAATGACTAGATTACAGACAACCATTTACATGTCAACATTGGCCAAGTTAGTCTATACATACCATTATACCAAAACAAGTTTTCTATTTATACCAAAACGGGCTGAAGGATAGTGTGATGATGCTCCGACCGATCTCCAACCTTTACGAGCTTCTGAGTACTATAAAATAAAGGAAAGAAAACCGAGTAAGCATTTCAAATGTTTAGTAAGTTCGTATAACAAGAATTTAACTTACCATATATTTTCTGTAACACCCCTTACCCATAACCGATACCGAAATAGGGTACGAGGCATTACCGGACTTAACTTGCTTAAACATACATCCTCAGCTATAAAATTTTTGTTACAACTTTAAACTTTTTCATTCACATTCAAAACATCCTTATTATGGGCCTACGAGGCCCTAAACATACATTCGGGAGGTTACGGGATTAATCTGGAAACCTATATGCATATAGAATTTTTTTACCTAAAACAGGGCCACATGCCCGTATGGAATCGAACACGCCTGTGTGGGCAGGCCGTGTGGTCACACACGCCCATGTTCCCAGCCCGTGTGGAATTTATTTTTCATTTCGAACCTACAGGGGTTTTCACACGGCCGGACACACGCCCGTGTCTTTGGCCCGTGTCACCCACACGGCCTAGACATGCCCGTGTCCTTACCCGTGTGAGAAAACCCTTGCATTTTGTTTATGATGTCAGCATTCTCTTAAATGCACACGGCCTAGGCACACGTCCGTGTGCTGGCCCCTGTGGCGAATCAAATTCTCGCAAATTTGATGCAGGGGACACACGGCCTATCAACACACCCATGGGGTTGGCCGTGTGTCACACACGCGCTGAACACACGCCTGCAAGGCTCGTCTACGTGTGGACAATTAGAAGGCTATTTTCCAAGCCTATTGCCACCCTGAAATATAAACACATATATACCAACACAAGCAACTGATCGTTGATTTCAGAGTTTTAAATTTATAAAGATCGAACCTGGAAACTAACTATAACAACGATTGAGGCAAGTGCACCTAACAAACAGTAGTATAGCTTAGGCAAGACCGGATTGTTGAACCCAAAAGAACTAAAAGTACTAATACTAGCTTTCTTTTTATTATCTAGCCTAAAATAAGTGAAGTTGTTTATTTAATCTAAATTTAACTAACTACTAAGCTAAAGACGCAAAGACAAAAAGAATGAATTGGGGAAATACTGTTGGAAAAACTCGGTTGATTAAGGCGATACCCTTTAGGAAGAATCCACCTAGACTTTACTTGTTATCTAACACCGAACTGCATTTATGTATTCACTTGACTTGATCCGTAAGATTCCCTAATTTACATTAAACCCTCTCTCGAGGCGAATAACGCCTAACCCTAGGTTGATTAATTGAAATCTCTTTCTAATTAAAACCCCTAGAATCGCATTAACTCGATCTATGGACTCCCATATTAGGTTTCACCCTAATCCGCAAAATCTCGTCACCCTATCTCTAGGCGCGATCAACTCCGCTTAATTATGCTAGATCTACTCTTAAGCGGGGACTTTTGCTCCACCACCTAAGCACATTCAACTTGAATCAATATCCCTAAATATTAACACAAGAATTAAGCACACATAATTAAGAACAAATCAAGTATTTATCATATAGTTCAGAAAACAATAACAAGATTCATCTAAGTTTCATCCCCTTCAGGTATCTAAAGGGTTTAGTTCATAACAATAAAAGAAAACATCTCGGAAGAAAAGATAAAACAAAACATAAAAAATCCCTAAAACCCCCTGAAGGAATTGAAGGAGAGATCCGCCGTCTTGAGTAGAATTCTGGCTTCTCGAGATGGATCAACTGGCTATCTTTGAGTGCTTTCCCACAAATCTGACCTTTCCGGCTTGGCTCCTTGGCCTAGCTAACCGCCCTATGAATGTTGGCCCTTAGGGTGTTTATATAAGCTCTTGGAATGTGTTTCTTCGTCCCTAAGTATCCTTTTCTGAGTAAAATTGCTCTTTTCCACGACAGAGACACGGTCATGGCACACGGCCGTGTGAATCGTGGTCAGGCTGTGTTCGGGTCTGATTAGGAAGGCACGGCCGTGTAAATCATGATCAGGCCGTGTTCTAGTCTGTTAAATGAGGCACAATCGTGTGGTCTTGGGTCCAAGCCATGTGGATTTCGTGATATGGCCCATTTACTCCGTTTTAGGCCCGTTTTCCGCTCTTTCATCCTCCGGTGCTCTCCTGAGTATAAAACATGAAAAGAAAGGATAAAGAGCACCTTTTTACATAAATCAAGGGATAAATCATCCAAAAGTATGCTAAATGTGGGATTAAAATATGTTACTTTTACGGTTTATCAAATACCCCCACACTTAAGCTTTTGCTTGTCCTCAAGCAAAATTCTCAACTTACAATTAAAATGAACTTTCCATGATTCAATATTCCTATCAACAATGCCTCATCATAATTCATAGATAATTTATACATGGATAATTTAACTCAAAGAGTCCTAAAGATTCAAACAATCTAAGTCATATATTTGTAGCACAAAAACATAGGTGTTTCCCTTTATCTAAATAATTACCTTTGATTCAAAACCGGCAAGGATTGACATCCCCACTAAAGATTCACTCAAATCACTCAAAGTGTTTAAGGTTCAAAATTAGGCACTCAAAAGTCAAACCTAAAAAGTTAATCCCATAAGCTTGCAAGAAAATCAAATCTCCACCACTATGATATGAAATGATGCACAAATCAAAAGGTCTTTAACAGGGTTGTAACGGGGCTTGGGTTAAAGGTGTGGATAAAGGCTGAATTAGAGGGTTAGAATCGAGATTGAATTGACAAATTACCTAACTAGAAACAATGAACTGAATAATAAGTAATTACATCAATTGAAAACAATTAATAATACGAGCTTCTTTCTAAAAAGATGTGGAATTAACTATTTTAAGCTCATCGAACATAAACTGAACTAATACTGACTATAATTGTAACACCCCATACCCGAGTTCGAGGCTCAGACCGGATACGAGACATTACTATACTAGAACTTGCTTAATCATGACATTACGGGCTATAAAATTTTGTTTCGAAATTAAAACTTCTCATTCTTAAACAATTCATACATTTCATGGGCCTACGAGGCCATAAACTTGTACTGGTAAACTTTTGGAACCTTATTGAAAAACTTTTCTTTGAAACAGGGGTTACACGCCCGTGTAATATAAGACACGCCCGTTCATAGGCATACACGCCCATGCCCTCAGATCGTGCCCTTAAAACTCAGTATTCTGCCAATTTCCACATGGCCATAGCACGCCCGTGGTCCTAGCCCATGTGAAAAACCTTAGCATTCTGACTTATAACACACGGCCATGGCATGCCCGTGGACTTAGACCGTGTACTACATCTTGATATACTGACTTATTTCACACGACCGGGCACACGCCCATGTTCTAACCGTGTGACATGTACGGCCTTAACACACGACCGTGGGATTAGTCCGTGGCCTATTCTTACTTATAAGACTAAGGTGCAGTTTATACACGGCCTAGACACACGCCCGTGTGTCTAACCGTGTAGGCACTTAGGGGCTATTTACCAAGCTAATTGCCATCCTGAAATTAAGACCAAACTCAATCTCAATTCAGCAACTCAATTATTACATCTTTCATGAACAATATAACATGCTTCATTGATATTAATAACATACATTCTTAGTCAAACTTGGCCAATCACTTATCCATTTACAAAAGAATAATAAACTTGACAGCCCATACTTTTGCCCCTTTCTAAGACATATACTCAAAATGAAATGTTTCCTATACATGCCATACTTAAAATCAACTTGGCTATACCAAAATGGCGATTGATAGTGTGCTACGAGCTCCGACTTCAATGATCCACAATTTAGCTTGGCGGGACTACATGAAAAGAAAGAATTAAAGACGTAATCATTTAGCTTAGTAAGTTTGCATATAAAACACATATCAACATACTTGCTTAAATAAACCATTTGACATAATCAATGGTATCATAATTTCAACTATAAAGCTTATTTGCTCATACTTGGTTCTTACATGCCTTGTAATACTTACTAGTCTCATACTTGTGAAGTAAACAAGATACTTGTATCACTTGATCAAAGATACTTTAACATAGTAATCATAATCTCTATTTTATCATTCATAATATGACTAATATTTGTCCCCACTTGATAATGATTTTGCTTACTAAACTTTCTTGTTATCTCTTGTGAGCTTATCTCATTTGCCCGATGAATTCCTATGAATAACCGAGAATACCAAATCTCTTACCATGAACTTGATGCTAAAGCCATATTTTGGATATGGTCTTACATGGGATATCTCATCTTGGTTTCAAGGCCATGTCTTGACATGGACTTATATGAAATCTTCCTCTTGATAACTTGTTCAATGCCAAGCTTGGATCCTTGGACTTACATGATAAACTTGTCAATGCCAAGCTTGGGTCCTTGGACTTACATGATAAACTTGTCAATGCCAAGCTTGGGTCCTTGGACTTACATGACAAACTTGCTTGATTGCCGATGCCATGCCTCGGCTTGGTCTTATACGGACTTTCTCATACTTGTTCTCATTAATTTCATTGTTTAACTTAACGTTAAATGATTTCATAATAACATAATACATTATACTAAGCAATTCAATGATATAAATCATAAAGCTTAGAAATCATACAAACTTACCTCAATATACAAAATGTAGCTAGGTATGCAATTTAGCCCTCGACCTTGTTCTTGCCTCGGTTTCGATCCTGGCTTCGTTTTTCTTGATCTATAGTCATAAATAGATCATTTAATATTCATATTGACTAAATTGACCCTTTACTCATACTTGGGCAAAATTACTATTTTGCCCCTATACTTTTTCATATTTGCACTTTTGCCCCAAGGCTCGTAAAATAATTTTCATTCAACTTTCTTAGACTACATGCTTAGCTGATTCATTTTCTCTACTATAGCCATTATCAATTCTCATTATTTCTAATAGGTATGACTAATTTCAAAACTTTTACAAACTAGTCCATACTATCATATTTCATGAAATTCATTAAGGAAAAGATGTTTATCTAACATCAAACTCTCTTAATCTTCCATAAAACATCATTTAACAAGCATGTCATTCATAGATGAATTTTTGAACATGCATCTTAGCTTGTTTTATAGCTAAAAATAGCTAATTCATAATACGAGGACTTCAAAAACACGAAGAATATTAAAAACGGGGCTAAGATGAACTTACTAGCAAGCTTGAAAAAAATGAAGAACCCTAGCTATGGAGTCTTCAAATTTTCAGCAAGAGAAGGAAGAAGATGAATGAAATTTTATCATCTTTTTTCCTATTTTAATCACTTATTAGACAAATGACCAAAATGCCCTTCTCTTTAAAAATTTCCATTTTACTAACTCATGTCCATTTTTGTCCAAAATTTATAATTTGGGCAAATTGCTATTTAAGGACTTATAATTGCTATTCTAGAGCTATTTCATACAAAATGCTTCTAGAAACTCACATTTTACAACTTTTGCAATTTGGTCCTTTTTGACCATTCAACTTCAATTTAGCAAAATTGCTTTATGAAACTTTCACACTAACATGCAAACATGGCACGAACCTGAAAAAATCATAAATTCACCTCGAATTCGTGGTCTCGCACCACTATTCCGACTAGGCCCTAAATCGGTTGTTACAATAATTACATCAACTAAAAATTCATATACTAATAATTCGAGCTTCTTCTTCAATAATTAGAATTTAAACATGTAAGCTCTCTTAATCATAAACTAATAATGAATATACTTTGTTTTTTTAAGAACAAATCAAGTAATAAAGGAATTCAACTATCGAAATAAAAAGGCAATCGATCAAATCAAATCTCGATATAAGGGTAGTCAAAAGGAATTGTGGTAACAAATACAAAGGGTTTGGGTTAATATTAGCGGTTAAGTCAATAAAAAGGGTTGTTAGGATTCAACGGGGTTCACTAGGGGTTAATTATGGAGGTAGGCTTTTAGTGGAGTAAGTGGCTTAAAACCTAGGTGCCTTTATCATCTCTGTATATCAAATCAAAGGTGTGGTCTCGACATGTATAATCGATGCAAGTTCTAGAATAACAAATCAATGTTGACACACTCATAATCAATAAATTGAGCAAGAAAAAGAATATATGCTCTATACGGCTCAAATTCTCACAAAAATTATGGGTATTTTGATGTCAACCTCGTAAATTTCAAACTTCAAAGTAATATTTAAATTCAGGTAGACAACCTAGTAAAAATTTTAATTTCTGAAAATTAGACTTATCATGCTTGATTCTCTAGTATCTTAGAATTTAATTATCAATGACTTAATCCAAAACATATCAATAAAAATCATTAATCAAAAGAAATTTCATTCTAATCGTAATATGAGAAAATTACTTAAGAACAAGGCATAATTCAGGGTTTTAGAATCATGCAAAAAGTTAGGCACATAATTTCACCCCCCCACACTTAAGATGTACATTGCCCTCAATGTACAAAGATATATAATGATCATATAGTAAGAAAATAAAAAGAGAGGGAGAGAAGTGAAACTTCCTGAATTTTGGATGAAGAGAAACGTAGGGAGTGCCTCGAGCCGTTTGAACTTGAATCCTCAAAGTAGCCGGTCTGATTTTATTGTATCCTAAGCTAAATCTAAATGTCGTGGAGAAAAAGAAGAAAGTAATAATAAAAGTAAGAATAAAAGTAAATAATGAAAAAAATGAAAGAAGAAAGATAACGGGAAAAGGAAAGGAAGAAGGGGGTTTAAATAGAGATGCATCCCATGCCCGTGTTCCTTCCTGTGGTGCCCACACGGCCACAGCCACGGTCGTGTGCAAGGCCGTGTGGGTATGGAAACCTATGCCTAAATGCGAAAAGAAATAAAATGAAAATAATTAGTAAAGTTAGTGCTCAGGTTGCCTCCCGAGAAGCGTTCGTTTATAGTCTTAAGCTAGACTTTACCTCTCATTCGTATGGTCATGGTGGTTTGAGGAGGTGAAAATTCTTTCGGATTCGATCAATTTGGTTATGGATATATAGTTTAAGTCGAGTAATGTTTTCCTCAAAAGTGCTGAAGTTAGAATGTGTTACCTCGACCGTTCCATCTAGGAAGATTTTGAGTACCTGATCTCCTATCTTAAGCTGGGTTGTCCCATTATTAAGTTCGTCGTGGAGTTGCCTCATTTTTGCTTCGTGTGTTTTTAGTCTCTCCTTGAAGTGTGTCTTCCATTCGTCTATTTCATCGATCCGAAGCTTTCGTTCCTCATGAATTTTTTTCTTATCGACACGAGGTCTAGGATCTGACATCTGCGAAAGAGCTTCAAGAAACGGCAAGTTAATATGAAATTTCTTTGGAAGTTTAAGAGACTTACCGACTTGTTCCTCTGTGTGGTCTTTCTTTATCGTATTGGGGTATGGCACACGAGTTTGGTACTCTGTAATTACCGGGTTTGGTAAATCATAGCTTACTTCAACCTTACCTTCACTTACCACAGGCTCTTGCCTCGGGTCAGATTCAACTAACCTTTCACTGTCATGAGCTGTTACGGCTTGAATTTGCTCTTTTGGGTTAGTTTCAGTATTGCTCGGCAAGCTTTCTTGTGGTTGTTCTAAGATCAGCTTAGCAGGCTGACCTAACTGATCCTCGATCCCTTGAATCGATGCTTCTTGTTTCGTTTCTATATTTTGGAAACGTGTTTCTGTGTTTGCTATGAATTTTGCCAGCATCTCTTCAAGGTTCGACTCATCTTCCTGTTGGTGAGGTGGTTGTTGAAAATCTGAATTTTCTGTGGCTGCTATGAATTTTGTTAGCATCTCCTCAAGACTCGACTTCTCTTCCTGTTGGTGAGGTGGTTGTTGAAAATATGGAGGAAGTTCCGGTCTTTGGCTGCCTTGATCATCCCACGAGAAATTGGGATGGTACCTCCAACCTGCATTATAAGTGTCACTATAAAAATTATTTTGAGGTCTAGAATAGTTACCCATATAGTGGACTTGTTCATTCTCCATGCCATATCTGTAGGGTGGGTACTCAAGATTCGCCACGCCTCTTAGATTCGAGTCATATTGCATTACTGGGTGTACCTGCGAGAGATTATACAAATCATCAATCTTTTTATTCAGTATCTCTAGCTGGTTAGATAACCTAGTGACCACGTCGAGGTTGAAAACACTGGCGGCTTTTGTTGGCGTTGTCCTCATAACTTGCCACTGATAGTTATTCAGTGCCATCTCCTCTATAATCTAAAATTACCTGTCAAAATCAAATAAAAGAAAAATTAGCAAAGTAAAAAAATAAAAAATAAAAATAAGAATAAGAATAAAAATAAATTGTGATAAACTGGCTAAAGTAATAAAAATAGAGCTTTCTTAATATTTTAGTTCCCCGGCAACGGCGCCAAAAACTTGATCGTTGATTTCAGAGTTTTAAATTTATAAAGATCGAACCTGGAAACTAACTATAACAATTATTGAGGCAAGTGCACCTATCGAACAGTAGTATAGCTTAGGCAAGACCGGATTGTCGAACCCAAAGGAACTAAAAGTACTAATACTAACTTTCTTTTTATTATCTAGCCTAAAATAAGTGAAGTTGTTTATTTAATCTAAATTTAACTAACTACTAAGCTAAAGACGCAAAGACAAAAAGAATGAATTGGGGAAATACTGTTGGAAAAACTCAGTTGATTAAGACGATACCCTTAGGAAGAATCCACCTAGACTTCACTTGTTATCTAACACTGAACCAGACGATGTATTCACTTGACTTGATCCATAAGATTCCCTAATTTTTATTAAACCCTCTCTCGAGGCGAATAACGTCTAACCCTAGGTTGATTAATTGAAATCCCTTTCTAATTAAAACCCCTAGAATCGCATTAACTCGATCTATGGACTCCCATATTAGGTTTCACCCTAATCCGGCAAAATCTCGTCACCCTATCTCTAGGCACGCGATCAACTCCGCTTAATTATGCTAGATCTACTCTTAAGCAGGGACTTTTGCTCCACCACCTCAGCACATTCAACTTGAATCAATATCCCGGAAATATTAACAGAAGAATTAAGCACACATAATTAAGAACAAATCAAGTATTTATCATATAGTTCAGAAAAACAATATCAAGATTCATCTAAGTTTCATCCCCTTCAGGTATCTAAAGGGTTTAGTTCATAACAATAAAAGAAAATATCTCGGAAGAAAAGATAAAACAAAACATAAGAAATCCCTAAAACCCCCTGAAGGAATTGAAGGAGAGATCCGCCGTCTTAAGTAGAATTCTGGCTTCTCGAGATGGATCAACTGGCTATCTTTGAGTGCTTTCCCACAAATCTGACCTTTTCGGCTTGGCTCCTTAGCCTAGCTAACCGCCCTCTGAATGTTGGCCCTTAGGGTGTTTATATAGGCTCTTGGAATGTGTTTCTTCGTCCCTAAGTATCCTTTTCCGAGTGAAATTGCTCTTCTCCACGACAGAGACACGGTCATGGCACACGCCCGTGTGAATCGTGGTCAGGCCGTGTTCGGGTCTGATTAGGAAGGCACGGCCGTGTAAATCGTGATCAGGCAGTGTTCTAGTCTGTTGAATGAGGCACCACCGTGTGGTCTTGGGTCCAGGCCATATGGATTTTGTGATATGGCCCATTTACTCCATTTTAGGCCCATTTTTCGCTCTTTTCATCCTCCAATGCTCTCCTAAGTATAAAACATGAAAAGAAAGGATTAAGAGCACCTTTTTTTACATAAATCAAGGGATAAATCATCCAAAAGTATGCTAAATGTGGGATTAAAATATGTTACTTTTACAGTTTATCAGCAACACATAACATGGCAATAATACACACTAAGAAGAGTCCCTAATCATCATTCATACACTTTAAATTTTACTCCATCAGTTGCATGAACTTCCACTTCATAAAACTCATCATCATCAAGATAATAAACTTGACAATTATTGGCCAAATACTAATGGCCATTTACAAAATGGGTGAATAACATTAATAGCCAACACTTTGGCTTTCAAATATGACATAGCACAAAATGACCAAGTTCCTATACATGCCATACTCAAAATGAATCAACTTTACTATACCAAAGATTATTTGATAGTGTGATCCGAGCTCCGACGTCCTACGATCCCTGAGCTAGCTTGGCGATACTACAAGGAAAAAGAAAAAGAGAGCGGTAAGCATATAGCTTAGTAAGTTTGCATGAATAAAAATAGCAACATAAATGCTCATGGCAAAATTCATTCATCTCATAGAACAATAATAACACAAGTTCTCAAGTACTTTGACATACTTACTCATACTTAAGCTTACCCATTGCATATCACATTAGGGTATCATAACTCATATTTTACTCAAGGTACCTGTATCACTTCATCACATAATTTAGCACTTATGCTTTCGTAAACATAAACTTAAATCGTAATCATCTTTCACTTAAATGTAACTCTTTGTCATCTTTATATAGCTTAGTTCTTGCCATCTTTGCATACTTAGCTCTTTTGCCCGTTGAATTACTCGGAATATCGGAGGATACTCAATCTCATCACACATATATTACGATGCCAATGCCATATCCCAAATATGGTTTACATGGGATCACTTCTTGATGCCGATGCCATATCCCAGATATGGTCTTACACAGGATCTCTTAGCTTGATGTCGAAGCCATGTCCCAGACATGGACTTATACGAGATCGTACATATATGCCGAAGCCATATCCAAGATATGGTCTTACACGAGATCTTACTTTGGTGCCGAGGCCATGTCCCAGACATGGTCTTACACGGGACTTTCCTTATTCAGTGTCGATGCCATGTCCCAGACATGGTCTTACACGGGACCTTCCTTATTCGATGCCGATGCCATGTCCAAGACATGGTCTTATACGGAATCTACGTTCGGTGCCGATGCCATATCCCAGATATGGTATTATACGGGACCTACATTCGGTGCCGATGCCATGTCCCAGACATTGTAACACCCCTAACCTGTATCCGTCGACGGATTAGGGTTACGAGGCATTTCTTGACTAACCACAAATCAACACACTCATATAAATCATTTTATTTCTAGTAATGCATAAATAATCCATGCTTTCAAGTTTAAACATATAATTAATAATTATTAGACATTAGCAAACAAAAATCAATTTAACATAGCAATCTATCATTCAAATGGTTATAACCGAATGTACCAAGAATAAAGATATACTTTCATTGTATACTTAAACATTTACAAACGTATCACCAATCTATATTGCCAATTACGCATAAAAGTAGTTTTGATCAAATAGCACAAGTTACTATTCATTTGGTTAATAGGTTATAATGACCGAATATGCACATTGCCTATAATCATTTCACCAACAAAGTATCAAACATTTAAAGCCAAATATACCTATATGCCAAAACCCTACTTAACCAAATATAGGACACACCAAAAATAATACCAATTACTGAAAACATCCAACCCTATTATAGATCAATCTCTTATAGTTAACATAGCCAAATTATCCAACCAAACATATCTTATACATGGTCTAAACTCATATAAAATCAAACTCATTACTTATATATATATCATGACAAATTTTGTACATCCAAAATATATATTCTATAACGTTATCCATACCTATCATGAAATATTATTTACCAAATTATACAAACACCATGTTCAACATTACACAACTAAAGTTTTAGCTCAATGATCATTCAAGCCACATTTTCATATATCAAGCACAAACACATTAGAAATTGTACTTTCATAACAAGCTAACATCATGGCCGAATTCACATAAGACCAAAATTACCACAATTTAGCCATTTTCGCATGGCATAATTACACATACACACCATTTGAATTCAATTCAAAAGTATCTTAGCCTATACATGCCATAGTTCCAAAGAAGTACTACTTATAAGTACCAAAGATAGTTGATAGTGTGATAGACTTGACAGTGATTCCCGAGCTCGAGCCTGGACTTCAAAACCTAAAAAAAATAACACAACAATCACATAAAGTAAGCTATCTTAGCTTAGTAAGTTATTAGCAATTACAAAACCATGCCTTAAAACATTAAATTAGAAATTTTACACATTTCATGGTCCTTAGACCGAATGTCCCAACATTAAAATGACAAGTATCACATAGATTTATAATCCATTCCTCACTTCTAAACAAATGCATAAATAACTATCACATTTCCTAAATCCAAAACCGATTATACATACACTTAGCAAATTGATTTTCTATACATATACTACTTACTAAATTTGTACTTACCATTCGAATAATAATTTCTCATAACATTGAAACTTACCGAATTGAATTTTTAAATTCACATTTACCCTTCCCTTTAATGCTCGTAGTTTAATTTATGCACTTAAAGATCCTTATCCGATTTCGCACACTTAGTGCTCGGAAGTTAAACTCGCACACTTAGTGCTCAATATCCGATTTCACACACTTAGTGCTCAGATGTTAAATTCGCACACTTAGTGCTCAATATCCGATTTCGCACACTTAGTGCTCGGATGTTAAATTCACACACTATATCATTTCCCGAATCATTCCTCATTTATACATACATAAAACTTAAATCTCAATTGCCTATATACAAATTCACTTATTTCATTTCTATAATCAATATCACATTCAATTATATCTATGCTACACATCTGTATCACATTCGAACATATTCACTCCTCAACTCGATATCTCATACGGTTATATCATAGACATATATATACATCACATTCGGTTGCAATTTCAATTCTTAATTCCATACCACATTTAACTACATCATTGATATATATATATACACATCACATTCGAGTATACCAATGACATTTTAGTCTACTTCACATTCAATTATACCATATACATAGAAGACACATTCGGCAATATCAAAAATTAAATATGAATACTTCCATTAAATTTAAGTACAACTATACAGATAATTCCATACAACACGATTGCTTAATAACTTACCTCGAATATCGACAGACTTTGTTTCCCGACTATTCGGTTAACTTCGCCTTTCCCCGATCCACTCCCGATCCTTTTTGTTCTTGATCTAAATAAGTTGCAAATTAAGCTTATTCAACATATTTTCATTTAATTTAATCCAAAAATATATAATTGGGCAATTAAAAATTTTACCCCTAACATTTTACACTTTTTGCAATTTAGTCCCTATAGCATAAAACACAAAATTTGCAAAATTTGCACACACCATGCTTAGGCCGAATGTTACTCATGCTCTTACAATTCCATACATTTCATTTATTTTGCATTTTAGTCCCTCAAAAATTTATTTTGCAATTTAATCCAAATCACCCAATTTCATCAAAAATTCAAGAACAACACTTGTTAATCTAACACATATAATTAATATTTCATCATCAAACAACAAAAACAACAAACTTCCTTCAATGGAAACTCACGAAATACACATCAATTTCCAAAATTCAAGCATGGGCTTACTAAAACACTAAGCAACGATCTCAAAAACGTAAAAATTATCAAAAACTAAAACCAAATCATACCTTAATTTTTGCTTCAAGCTAGCCGAAACCTAAGAGCTTTTCTTTCTTTCTTTTTCTTGTGTTTTTTGGAACCAAGATGAGTGATAATGGTTTTCTATTTTGATGTTTTATTTATTATTAACTTATAATATAAAATATAAACTTTAACTTATAAAATATGTATATAAAAACATATTAATATAAAATCAATGCCTAATGCCGTCCACTATCATGCTAAATGGCAAATTTACAAAATAAGGCCACATATATAAGAAGACACATAAATTAAGCCACTCAATTAAATAAAAGGCTACTTTTACCACTTATACGATTTAGTCATTTTCCTTAAATTCAACACACAAACAAACAAATTAACTCACGAAACTTTAACACATGCTCAATTATAGATCATAGACACCAAATATAATATTAAAATATTCTACTGACTTAGATTTGTGGTCCCGAAACCACTATTCCGATTAGGGTCAAAATCGGGCTGTTACAACTCTCCCCCTTAAGGATTTTCGTCCTCGAAAATCTTACCAGTGAATAAGTTTGGGTATCGTTCTTTCATCGAATCCTCAAGCTCCCAAGTTGCTTCTTCAATCCCGTACTTATGCCACAGTACTTTCACCAACGAGATTTTCTTATTACGCAATTCTTTCACTTCGCGAGCCAAAATACGAATCGGTTCTTCCTCATAAGTCAAATCAGACTGAATTTCAATTTATGATGGACTAATCATATGAGAAGGATCGGATCTATATCGTCGAAGCATCGAAACATGGAAAACATTGTGGATCTTTTCTAACTCAGGTGGCAACATCAACCTGTACGCAACCGGCCCGATACGCTCAATAACCTCGTACGGCCCAATAAATCTCGGACTTAGCTTTCCCTTGCAACCAAATCTAAGTATTTTCTTCCACGGTGAGACTTTCAAAAATACTCAGTCACCAATATGAAATTCTATATCTTTACGTTTCAAATCTGCATAGGATTTCTGACGGTCTGACGCTGCTTTCAAACTTTCACGGATCACTTTTACTTTCTGTTCAGTCTCTTTGATTAAATTAACCCCGTGTATCTTGCTTTCACTTAGTTCTGTCCAATACAAAGGTGTACAACATTTACGATCGTACAAAGCTTCATAAGGTGCCATTTTGATACTCGATTGAAAGCTATTATTGTATGCAAATTCAATCAAAGGCAAGAATCGTTCCCACGTACCCTCGAACTCAAGAACAGGACATCTCAACATATCTTCAAGTATTTGAATAATACGTTCGGATTGACCATCCGTTTGAGGGTGGAAAGCGGTGCTAAAATGCAATTTAGTACCTAATGCATCTTGCAGTTTCTTCCAAAACTGCAATGTAAATCTCGGATCTCTATCCGAAACAATAGAAATAGGTACTCCGTGTAGTCGTACAATTTGAGAAATGTACAATTCCGCTAGCTTATCAAGCGAGTAATCTGTACGGACCGGAATAAAGTGAGTCGACTTCATCAATCTATCAACAATAACCCAAATTGCATCTTTCTTACTCGGCGTCAACGGTAACCAAGATACAAATCCATCGTAACTCGATCCCATTTCCATTCGGGTATCCTAATCGGCTGAAGCAACCCAGATGGCACCTGATGCTCGGCTTTTACTTGTTGACATATCAAACATCTCGACACAAAATCTGAAATATCTCGCTTCATACTGTGCCACCAATAATGTTGTCTCAAATCATTATACATTTTCGTATACCCGGTGAATGTGACAATCTACTATTATGAGCTTCATTACAAATCATTCGAATCAACTCAGGATCCTTTGGTACACATATTCGGTTTCTGAACCGCAAACATCCCTCAGCATCAACTTGAAATTTTGAGCTAACATTCGATTGACACTGATTCATTTTTGCTATCAAGTCATTATCCACTTTCTGGGCTTCATAAACCTGTCGAATAAATAACGGTCTCGTTTTAAACTTTGCTATAATCGCACCATCATCAGACATAGCCATATGTGCATTCATAGCACGCAAAGCAAACAGTGATTTTCGGCTTAAAGCATCGACAACCACATTAGCCTTCCCCAGGTGATAATCGATCACAAGCTCGTAATCTTTTAATAATTCCAACCATAGAAGTTGTCTCAGATTCAGATCCCTCTGAGTCATTAAGTACTTTAGACTTTTGTGATCGGAATAAACATGGCATTTTTCACCAAAAAAATAGTGGCGCCATATCTTCAGAGCAAAAACTATAGCGGCTAATTCAAGATCTTGCGTCGGATAATTCTTTTCATGCAGCTTTAACTGTCTCGAGGCATAGGCTACAACCTTACCCTTCTGCATCAAAACACAACCCAAACCATTCAAGGATGCATCACTGAAGATAACGAACTCTTTACCCGACTCTGGCTGAACTAGCACTGGAGCTTCAATCAATAAAGTTTTCAGCCGATCAAAACTCTTTCAGCACTCCTTCGTCCACTCGAATTTAACATCTTTTTGAAGTAGCTTTGTCATCGGAGTTGAAATCATCGAGAAACCTTTCACGAAGCGTCTATATCCCAGAAAACTCTGAACTTCAGAAACATTACGCGGGGGTTTCCAATCAAGTATAGCCGAAATCTTATTCGGATCAACCCGAATACCAGATGCTGAAATAACATGCCCCAAGAAGCTAATTCGCGTAACCAGAACTCGAATTTACTAAATTTCGCATACAACTGCTTATCACGCAAAATCTGTAACACAAGTCTCAAATGTTCGGCATGCTCGGTTTCGTTGCGCGAATAGATCAGAATGTCATCTATAAACACAACTACAAACCGATCCAGATCATCGTCTCGAATACCCGATTCATCAAATCCATGAAAACAGCAGGGGCGTTAGTGAGTCCGAACGGCATCACCAAAAACTCGTAATGGTCGTATCTCATTCGGAAAGCAGTCTTAGGCACATCAGAGTCTCTAACTCGCAACTGATAATAACCCGATCTTAAATCAATCTTCGAAAATATTGAGGCTCCCTTTAACTGATCGAATAGATCATCAATCCGCGGCAACGTGTATTTATTCTTTATGGTCACTTTATTAAGCTGTCGATAGTCGATGCACATTCTCAAAGTTTCGTCTTTCTTCTTCACAAATAACATCGGGCGCACTTGGGGAGAGAAACTCGGTCGAGCAAAACCTCTATCTCACAACTCTTGCAATCGAGCTTTCAACTCTTTTAATTTAGTTGGTGCCATTCTATACGGAGCTATCGAGATCGGAGTCGTCCTTGGCACTAACTCAATACCAAACTCTACTTCCCGAACAGGTGGCAAACCCAGAAATTCTTCCGGAAACACATCCAGATACTCATACACAATGTGTATGATTCAATCTTCTTTTCGGGCACTCTATTATCAATCACATAAGCAAAGTACGCTTCGCAACCCTTTCTCATATACTTTCGAGCCAACATCAAAGATATCACTGCTGGAAGCCCATTTAAATCTGCAGATTCAATCCGAATTATCTCATTATTCTGGCACCGCAGATCAATAGTCTTTCGTCTACAATTCACTACTGACATCGTGCGATTAACCAATCCATACCGAGGATGATATCGAACTCATCAAATGGTAGTAACATCAAATCAGCCAGAAAACATGAATCTCGAATCATCAAAGGGCAATTCTTGCAGATCTTATCAACTAGCACACACCGGCCTAGGGGGTTCGAAACCCGAATCACAAATTCAGTAGACTCAATAGGTAAAGTCTTACTGAATACTAATGTTTCACACACATAAGAATAAGTTGAACCAGGGTCAATCAGAGCAATTACACTAGTATTAAAGAGACTAAATATACCGGTGATGACATCTGGAGATGAAGCCTCCTCTCGGGCACCAACGGCATAGGCTCTAGCAGGCACACGAGCCTTTGATCGAATAGCTGTATCCGAAGCCCCTCTATGAGTGCCGCTCCTACCTCCCGCATTTCGGGGTGGTCTACCCCTAGCTGCAGTGCCACTCGATCTTACACTCTGAGCATTATCCTTCTCAGCTAACTCCGGGCAATCCCGAATGAAGTGATCCTGTAAACCACACTTGTAACAAGCTCGGTTGTTGGACTTGCCCCAACATTCACCAAAATATCGTCTACCGCAATGTTGACACTCAGGTTTATCCGATCGAGTATTTACAACGCTAGCAACCGAGGTGGCTCGTGAACTTACTGGTGTTCGTTCTCGTATGGAAATCCCTGTATTAGCCTTAGATCGACTGCCGTCATTTCTGAACTTCTTTGAGGCTGATTAAGAAAATTTACTCACTGATCTCCTACGAAAGTCTCTAGCTTCGAACTCAGCTTTTCGTTTTTCTTTTCCTAGCTCTTCGGCTTTGCAAGCTCGCTCAACAAGTACCACGAACTCATTTATTTCAAGTATACCAACCAAGTAATTTTATATCTTCGCTTAACCCTTCTTCAAATCTTACGCACATAGCGACCTCGGATGAAACACACTCGCGGTGTATCGGCTAAGTCTCACAAACTTGCGTTCATACTCGGATACGGTCATACGACCCTGTTTAAGCTCGAGAAATTCTTTACGTTTCAAATCTATGAATCGCTGACTAATGTATTTCTTGTGAAACTCCGTCTAAATGAAGTCCCAAGTGACTCATTCCTTCGGAACAACCGAAACTAGAGTGTTCCACCAGTAATAGGCAGAATCTCGTAATAAGGATATAGCACATCTCAGGCACTCATCCGGTGTACAGGATAGTTCATCGAAAACACGAATTGTATTATCGAGCCAAAATTCAGCTCGTTCAGTATCATCATCCGCTTCAGCTCTAAACTCTTGAGCCCCGAGTTTTCTGATTCTGTCGACCGGAGGCTTATTCATTCTCTCAGGATTAATG
Source organism: Gossypium sturtianum (assembly GCA_025698515.1). Classification (NCBI taxonomy): domain Eukaryota; kingdom Viridiplantae; phylum Streptophyta; class Magnoliopsida; order Malvales; family Malvaceae; genus Gossypium; species Gossypium sturtianum. The sequence continues at coordinate 66,166,559 of CM046952.1, forward strand.
ATCGGAGGTACCACAGGTACTACAGGTGGAGTATTTGGATTCGGGGGTGGTTGAACAGCCGGATTGGTCCGGATGTATTGATTGAACCAATCATTCATTATACTAAAGAAGGCTTGTTTAGCCCCCTCATCATGGTTACTCGTAGCTGGTCGAGATTCAACCGGCGCGGTACCTTGCACGGGAGCAAGCGCCACACTCTCGACATCATCAGCTACGGCTCGCTCGGGATTAGGATCCATTTACTATATAAAATAAGAAAATACATCTCACAGTCAGAAGTCATCACACTATCATAATAAAAATTATCGCATGTATAGCTAAACTCACACGCGCTACGTTAGTCCGAGAACCGACTAAACCGTAGCTCTGATACCAAATAAAATGTAACACCCGTAACCCATATCCGTCGCCGGATTAGGGTTACGAGGCATTTCTCGACTAACCACAAATCAACAAACTCATATAAATCATTTTATTTCTAGTAATGCATAAATAATCCATGCTTTCAAGTTTAAACATATAATTAATAATTACTAGACATTAGCAAACAAAAATCAATTTAACATAGCAATCTATCATTCAAATGGTTATAATCGAATGTACCAAGAATAAAGATATACTTTCATTGTATACTTAAACATTTACAAACGTATCACCAATCTATATTGCCAATTACGCATAAAAGTAGTTTTGATCAAATAGCACAAGTTACTATTCATTTGGTTAATAGGTTATAATGACCGAATATGCACATTGCCTATAATCATTTCACCAACAAAGTATCAAACATTTAAAGCCAAATATACCTATATGCCAAAACCCTACTTAACCAAATATAGGACACACCAAAAACAATACAAATTACTGAAAGCATCCAACCCTATTATAGATCAATCTCTTATAATTAACATAGCCAAATTATCCAACCAAACATATCTTATACATGGCCTAAACTCATATAAAATCAAACTCATTACTTATATATATATCATGACAAATTTTGTACATCCAAAATATATATTCTATAACGTTATCCATACCTATCATGAAATATTATTTACCAAATTATACAAACACCATGTTCAACATTACACAACTAAAGTTTTAGCTCAATGATCATTCAAGCCACATTTTCATATATCAAGCACAAACACATTAGAATTTGTACTTTCATAACAAGCTAACATCATGGCCAAATTCACATAAGACCAAAATTACCACAATTTAGCCATTTTCGCATGGCATAATTACACATACACACCATTTGAATTCAATTCAAAAGTATCTTAGCCTATACATGCCATAGTTCCAAAGAAGTACTACTTATAAGCACCAAAGATAGTTGATAGTGTGATAGACTTGACAGTGATTCCCGAGCTCGAGCCTGGACTTCAAAACCTAAAAAAAATAACACAACAATCACATAAAGTAAGCTATCTTAGCTTAGTAAGTTATTAGCAATTACAAAACCATGCCTTAAAACATTAAATTAGAAATTTTACACATTTCATGGTCCTTAGACCGAATGTCCCAACATTAAAATGACAAGTATCACATAGATTTATAATCCATTCCTCACTTCTAAACAAATGCATAAATAACTATCACATTTCCTAAATCCAAAACCGATTATACATACACTTAGCAAATTGATTTTCTATACATATACTACTTACTAAATTTGTACTTACCATTCGAATAATAATTTCTCATAACATTGAAACTTACCGAATTGAATTTTTAAATTCACATTTACCCTTCCCTTTAATGCTCGTAGTTCAATTTATGCACTTAAAGATCCTTATCCGATTTCGCACACTTAGTGCTCGGAAGTTAAACTCGCACACTTAGTGCTCAATATTCGATATCGCACATTTAGTGCTCGGATGTTAAATTCGCACACTTAGTGCTCAATATCCGATTTCGCACACTTAGTGCTCGGATGTTAAATTCACACACTATATCATTTCCCGAATCATTCCTCATTTATACATACATAAAACTTAAATCTCAATTGCCTATATACAAATTCACTTATTTCATTTCTATAATCAATATCACATTCAATTATATCTATGCTACACATCTGTATCACATTCGAACATATTCACTCCTCAACTCGATATCTCATATGGTTATATCATAGACATATATATACATCACATTCGGTTGCAATTTCAACTCTCAATTCCATACCACATTTAACTACATCATTGATATATATATACACATCACATTCGGGTATACCAATAACATTTAAGTCTACTTCACATTCAATTATACCATATACATAGAAGACACATTCGGCAATATCAAAAATTCAATATGAATACTTCCATTAAATTTAAGTACAACTATACAGATAATTCCATACAACACGATTGCTTAATAACTTACCTCGAATATCGACGGACTTTGTTTCCCGACTATTCGATTAACTTCGCCTTTCCCCGATCCACTCCCGATCCTTTTTGTTCTTGATCTAAATAAGTTGCAAATTAAGCTTATTCAACATATTTTCATTCAATTTAATCCAAAAATACATAATTGGGCAATTTACAATTTTACGCCTGACATTTTACACTTTTTGCAATTTAGTCCCTATAGCATAAAACAAAAAATATGCAAAATTTGCACACACCATGCTTAGGATGAATGTTACTCATGCTCTTACAAGTCCGTACATTTCATTTATTTTGCATTTTAGTCCCTCAAAATTTTATTTTTTCAATTTAATCCAAATCACCCAATTTCATCAAAAATTCAAGAACAACACTTGTTAATCTAACACATATAATTAATATTTCATCATCAAACAACAAAAACAACAAACTTCCTTCAATGGCAACTCACGAAATACACATCAATTTCCAAAATTCAAGCATGGGCTTACTAAAACACTAAGCAACGATCTCAAAAACGTAAAAATTATCAAAAACTAAAACCAAATCATACCTTAATTTTTGCTTCAAGCTAGCCGAAACCTAAGAGCTTTTCTTTCTTTCTTTTTCTTGAGTTTTTCGGCACCAAGATGAGTGATAATGGTTTTCTATTTTGATGTTTTATTTATTATTAACTTATAATATAAAATATAAACTTTAACTTATAAAATATGTATATAAAAACATATTAATATAAAATCAATGCCTAATGCCAGTCCCACTATCATGCTAAATGGCAAATTTACAACATAAGGCCACATATATAAGAAGACACATAAATTAAGCCACTCAATTAAATAAAAGGCTACTTTTACCACTTATACGATTTAGTCCTTTTCCTTAAATTCAACACACAAACAAATAAATTAACTCACGAAACTTTAACACATGCTCAATTATAGATCATAGACACCAAATATAATATTAAAATATTCTACTGACTCGAATTTGTGGTCCCGAAACCACTGTTTCGATTAGGGTCAAAATCGGGCTGTTTCAGACATGGTCTTATACGGGACCTTTCTTATCTCATGTCGTGACATAGGTATCCACGTTATTCTGAATTTTCAACCGGGACTTCAACTTAATGCATTCTCATTACAATCTCATCGAAGCATCATAAATAAATTTCATGGAATTTATATACATTTCTCATAAAATAAAATAATTACAAGTGTAATAACATTGTATAGCTTAATTTCATACAAACTTACCTCGGTACTCAAAATGTGCGTAGATGTTCAGTTTAGTCCAACACCTTGTTCTTGCCTCGATTTCGGTCCGGGCTTCGTGTTTCTTGATCTATAATAACAATTTCACTTGTTTAATACTCACATTGACTAAATTGACTCATGAATCATACTTTGGAAAAATTACAATTTTGCCCCTAAACTTTCACATAATTACACTTTTTCCCCTATGCTCGAAAATGATTTTTATTCAACTTTCTTGCATTTTAAGCCTAGCCCAATCATTTTCTTAACTACAACAGCCCCTAATTTCCACTATTTCACCCATCTATGACCACTTTCATAACTTTTGCAATTTGGTCCTTTTATGCATTTCTCATGAAAATCACTTAGAAAAAGATGTTTATCATGCATCAAACTTTCATATTCTTCCATAAAACATCAAAATACATGCATGTCATACATGGGTAAATTTTTAAATATAAACCCTAGCTTAAAATATAGCTGGAAATAGCTAAATCGAGCTATGAGGATCTCAAAAATACGAAGAACATTAAAAACGGGGCTAGGATGCACTTACTATCAAGCTTGGAAGTTGAAGAAACCCTAGCTATGGCTCCTTAGTGATTTTCAGCCATGGGAGAAGAAGATGGACACAATTTAGACTTCTTTTTCCCTTTTTAATCTTTTATTTACCAAATGACAAAAATGCCCTTAATGGTCCTTTCTTGAGATTTTTCCTTCCCATGTCTATTTTTGTCCATCTAAACATATAATGGTCTAATTGCTAAATAAGGACCTCTAGTAATTTTTATAATTCTATTTCATACTTAAATATTCTAGAATCTCATATTTTCTAATCTTTGCAATTTAGTCCTAATGGAAAAATTGATCACTAATAAATAAAATTTCCTCATGAAATTTTCACACAATCATGCAACCACATAATTAGCCTCATAAAAATCATAAAACACATATTTCTACTTCAGATTTGTGGTCTCGCACCACTATTCCGACTAGGCCCTAAATTGGGCTGTTACAATTCTGCCCCCTTAGGGATTTTCGTCCCCGAAAATCTTACCAGTAAAAAGGTTTGGGTATTGGTTTCTCATAGCCTTCTCGGGCTCCCATGTAGCCTCTTCTACCTCATGTCTTTTCCGTAATACTTTCACGAGAGTTATACTTTTATTCCTTAGCTGTTTAACTTCCCGTGCTAGAATCTTAATTGGTTCTTCACTATATGTCATGTCGGGTTGAATTTCAACCTCTGACGGTGTAATCACATGCGAAGGATCTGATCGGTAACGTCGCAACATAGACACGTGGAATATGTCATGTATCCTTTCTAACTCGGACGGCAAAGCCAATCGATAAGCTACCGGTCCTATCCTCTCGGTAATCTCATAAGGTCTGATAAAATGCGGACTCAATTTGCCTTTCCGGCCAAATTTGAGAACTTTCTTCCATGGTGACACTTTCAAGAATACCTTATCACCAACTTGAAATTCAATCTCTTTTCGTTTCAAGTCCGAGTAAGATTTCTGTTTATCAGAGGTAGCTTTTAAATAGTCACGGATTATTTTTACGTTCTCCCCAGTTTCTCTAACCAGATCGACCCTGTGAATCTGATTTTCCTTGAGTTCAGTCCAATACAAAGGCGTTCGACATTTACGCCCATACAAAGCCTCATAAGGTGCCATTTTCAAACTCGACTAGAAACTGTTATTATAGGCAAACTCTACCAATGGTAAGTACTTTTCCCAGCTGCCCTAAAACTCAAGAACACAACACCGGAGCATATCCTCAAGTATCTGTATTAATCTCTCCGACTGTCCGTCGGTTTGGGGGTGAAAAGCCGTACTAAAACTCAACTTTTTGCCCAAAGCATCTTATAACTTTTTCCAAAAGCGGGATGTGAATCTTGGATCTCTATCCGAAATAATCGATAAAGGCACTCCATGAAGCCTTACAATCTCAGAAACATACAAGTTTGCTAACTTATCAAGTGAGTAGTCAACACATACCGGTATAAAGTGGGCCGACTTCGTAAGTCTATCAACTACGACCTATACAACATCTTTCTTGCTCGGTGTCAATGGCAAACCCGTTACAAAGTCCATGGTAACACGGTTCTATTTCCACTCGGGAACCATGATAGGCTGAAGCAGGCTTGAAGGTACTTGGTGTTCAGCTTTCACTTGTTGACAAATCAAGGATTTCGATACATACTCAGAGATATCTTTCTTCATACTTGGCCACCAATACCATTTCTTCAAGTCATTATACATTTTTGTGCTTCCCGGATGTACAGATAGACATCCTCTATGTTCCTCATGTAAGATCTTCCGAATAAGCTCATCATTGCTCGATACACAGACTCTGTATCTGAATGTCAAATATCCATCAGAATTAAACCGAAATTAAGACTCAGCACCCTACTCGCACTGAACTCTTTTGGCTTGAAAATCGCTGTCATCTTTCTGGGCCTCATAAATCTCTTGAAGGATCATCGGTCTAGCCCTCAACTCAGCTAGAATGGAACCATCATCTGACAAAATCACCCATGTATTCATAGCCCTCAATGCAAATAGGGATTTTCTACTCAAAGCATCTGTGACCACATTCGCCTTTCCTGGGTGGTAGTTAATGACTAGCTCATAATCTTTTATCAACTCTAACCATCTTCGCTGCCTTAAATTCAACTCCTTTTGAGTCATCAAGTACATTAGGCTCTTATGATTGGTGAATGTCCGACATCTTTCACCATACAAATGGTGTCTCTATATTTTTAATGCAAACATGATGGCAGCCAACTCTAAATCATGTGTCGGGTAGTTCTTCTCATGTGGCTTTAATTGTAACACCCCTTACCCGTATTCTACACCGGAATCGGGCTCGAGGCATTATCGAAATAAAACCACTTGATCGCCACTTAGGCTCAATGTGACTACTCTCTCTTAGTCACCATAACGACCTCATTCTCAACTTACGAGACCTTACTCATATACACGAGGGCTCTCGAGACCATATCAAAAACTCTTACGAATTTAAAATTTTTCCATTCCAACAGGGCCACACGCCCGTGTAAGATGATACACGCCCGTGTGTAGTCACACACGCCCATGTCCACAAATCGTGCACAAAACTCAAGCATTCTGCCAAAGTCCCACGGCTAGGGCACACACCCGTGCTCTCCACCTGTGGTGAGCACTGACTACTTTAGACGGCCTAAAGCTTAGACACACGCCCGTGTGGCTAGCCCGTAGCCTATAACACTCGAATCTGCCAAAGTGACACAGCCAAGTCACACGCCCGTGGGCTGGCCGTGTGTCACACATGGCCTAGACACATGCCCGTGTGTCTATCCACATGGACAAAAACAAAGCCATTTGCTAAGCTCTTCTCACCCCTCTAGCATACACAACATGTACTCATTCAACACATCCATAATCAACTCATTTTGAAACACAATATTACATGGATAACTACATCTTTTATATAATAAAGTAGCCAACAACCATGGAATTATACAAAAATAGTTTATCCATCCAATGGCCAACACATCTTAGCCAATACAAAAAAATTCACTAACTTATCTAGCCACTATACATGCCATATACAAAACATTAAGTCCAATGTACCAGAGTGTGCTGATAGTGTGGGCTATCTTCCGATTAATCCGCGTATCACGATTCAATCATTGTTCTCTATAAGAAAAGGGAAAAGAAAGGAGTAAGCTTTGAGCCTAGTAAGTTTACACATAAACAATTTAAGCATTCTAGTATAAGCTAAACAACAATTAGCATTATACTAACATATGTAATTCACATCCACTACTATGCTTACTCTTTCTATCCCTTACCACATCTCCAACACATCATGAGTCACATACTCATAATCATTGACATGCACCCCTGCACTCAATAGCACATTTACTCAAAATGCAACACATCATTATTTCTCAATAATGCATCCACACAGCTAAATTACTCGGTGGTTTCGCACTTAGCCCACCACAATCAGATCATAAGGTAGTATCGCACATAGCCTACCACAAAGGATAATTATAGTGATTCCGCACATAGCTCACTAAATAATATGCTTAACAATAGTATCGCACACAACCCATCATTGTTAAGTATCAAGGTGGTATCACACTTAGCCCACTATCAAGCATTATCACTACACATTCACATGCCTACTTGTAATACATTCATCCATTCACAACTACTATCTCATTCATTCCACTAGAATTGAATATGTTCTCAATTATGCTACACATTAGCTAGTATTAACAATGTATACGCATAAATGCATTGTTCATACGTAAACTTACCTCGGTACTCAAAAAGTATAGAGATGTGCAATTTAGTCCATGACCTTGCCCTTGCCTTGGTTAAGATCCGGGCTTCGTCTTTCTTGATCTAAAATGACAAATCAACCCGTTCAATACACACATTGACTAAATTGACCCTTATCTCATACTTTAGCAAAATTACCATTTTGCCCCTAAACTTCCTCATATTTATACTTTTGCCCCAAGGCTCGTAAAGTGATTTTCATTCAACTTTCTAGCCTTTCATGCTTAGCCGAATCATTTACTCAACTAAAGCAATCATCAATTCTCACTAAATCACTCATGTATGACCAATCTCAAGACTTTCGCAAACTAGTCCCTACATGCATTTTTCATGGAATTCACTTAGCAAAAGATGTTTCTACTTCATCAAGCCTTCATATTCTTACATAAAACATCAAAATACATGCATGTCATACATGGTTACAGTTTTGAACATCAATCCTAGCTCAACATATAGCTAAAAATAGCTTACTCATGTTACTAGGACTTCAAAAATACGAAGAATATCAAGAACGGGGCTTGGATGCACTTACTAGCAAGCTTGAAAAATTGAAGAGCCCTAACAATGGGTTCTTGAAATTTTCGGTAGCTTGGAGAAGAAGATGAATGAAATTTTGTCATCTTTTTTCCCTTTTTAATCACTTAATTGACAAATGACCAAAATGCCCCTTAGTCAAACTTTTCCAATACCATCCACTCATGCCCATTTTTGTCCAAAATTTAGATTTTGGGAAAATTACTATTTAAGGACCTCTAATTGATAATCCAAAGCTATTTCATACAAATAGCTTCTAGAATCTCACATTTTGCAACTTTTGCAATTTAGTCCTTTTGGACAATTCAACCGCAATTTAACAAAATTGCTTCATGAAACTTTCACACTAACATGCAAACATAGCATAAACCTCAAAAATCATACATATACCTCGGGTTTGTGGTCTCACACCACTATTCCGACTAGGCCTTAAATCGGGATGTTACATTAACTGTCTAGAGGCATACACTATCACCTTGCCTTCCTGCATAAGCACACAGCCCAATCCATTCAAGGATGCATTACTGTAGATCACGAAATCCTTTCCCAGTTTAGGTTGCACTAGAATTGGAGCCTCAATTAATAATGCCTTTAATTTTTTGAAACTCTGTTGCCATTTCTCTGTCCATTCAAACTTTACATCTTTCTGTAATAGCCTCGTCATCGGAGTGGTTATCATAGAAAATCCTTTGAGCCGAGTATGGCCGAAATATACGGTTCATTAAATCCATAAATATGGTAGGGGCATTTGTTAAACCGAAAGGCATGACTAAAAATTCATAGTGCCCATACCTTGTCCAAAATGCAATTTTCGACACATCTGAGTCTTTGACCCTCAATTGGTAATAACCGGACCTCAAATCTATCTTGGAAAACACAGTGGCTCCCTTCAATTGATCAAACAAATCGTCGATCCTTGGCAATGGGTACTTGTTCTTCACGATTACCTTATTAAGCTGCAGGTAATCTATACATAACCTCATGGAACCATCTTTCTTTTTCACAAATAGTACTGGAGCACCCCACGGAGAATAACTTGGTCTTGCAAAGCCTTTATCCGTTAACTCTTGCAACTGTGCTTTTAACTCTTTCAACTCAGTTGGAGCTATTCTATACGGAGCAATCGATATAGGTACAGTACCAGGGGCTAACTCAATGCCAAATTCAATTTCTCTCACCGGAGGCAACCCTGGCAACTCTTCTGGGAATACATCCGGTATTCGCATACTATCTGCGATCTTGATTCAATTCTTAACTCAGTTTCTTTGGCATTCATTACAAAGGCAAGATATGCCTCGTATCCCTTTCTTACATATTTCTGGGCAGTCATATGAGAGATCAGTACAGACAGTCTGTCTTATTCATCTGATTCATCACGAAGGGTGTCCCCGTTTTCACATCTTAATTCAATGTATTTCTTTCCACAATTTCTCATGTCATCATGAGTGGTTAACCAGTCCATACCAAGAATTATATCAAATTCATCAAATGGCAATAGCATGAGATTTGCCTTAAAATAATGACCTCTAATCATCAATGGGCAATCTTTGCATACCTTATCAACTAATACACTTTTGCCTAAAGGATTGGACACTTTTATCACAAACTCTGTGGACTCTACGGGTATGCTCATACTAGATACTAATTTCATGCAAATGTATGAATGGGTAGATCCCGGATCAATTAAAGCAACAACATTAGCATCATGAAGAGAAAATGTACCCGTAATTACATCAGGGGATGACGCCTCTTCACGAGCGCGAATGGCATAAGTCCTCGAGGCGCTCTACCCTCAGATCTTGCAGCTTGCTCTCTGGGTATACTCTTACTACTCGTTCCACTTCCCAGATTCCTCTGCTGTCTCCCTCTATTAGTACTTCCCGACTTTGTACTCTGAATTTTCTCTTTCTCGACCATCTCGGGGCACTCTCTAATAAAATGATCTTAGGAGTCACACTTAAAACAAGCTCTCTCGTGGGCTCGGTACTCACCGGGATGACGTCTGCCACACTGTGGACATTCTGATCTATTGGGTCGAGTGTTCCCAACACTAGCAACTGAAGTAGTTTGAGCCTTAATCCACGAGTACTGTTTACTCTTACTTCTGTTTGAAAACCCGGCTGACGTAGCTGATCGGGTATGGAAATCTCTTGACTTCTTGGACGAGGACTGAAATGACTTATTCATTTGTCTCTTTCTTGAGTCACGAGATTCTATCTCAGCTTTTCTTTTCTCTTTCAACAATTCCTCGGCTTTACAAGCTCGATCCACTAGTACAAAAAATTCCTTTAACCCAAGGACTCCAACAAATAATCGGATATCTTCGTTTAATCCGTCCTCAAACCTCTTACACATGATGGCTTCAAAGGACACACATTCCCGAGCGTACTTGCTGAGCCTTACAAATTCACGCTCATATTCATTTACTGTCATTTTTCCTTGTTTTAGTTCAAGGAATTCCTTTCTTTTCTGGTCGATAAACCTTTGGCTGATATACTTCTTCCAGAATTCTTCTTGGAAAAACTCCCATGTTATCTTTTCCCTTGGTACTACCGACACAAGGGTGTTCCACCACTAATAAGCGAAATCTCTCAAAAGAGACACCACACACTTCATGCACTCTTCAGGTGTGCAAGATAACTCATCAAATACCCGGATGGTATTTTCAAGCCAAAATTCTACTCTTTTCGAATCGTCATCCTTACTGGCTTGAAATTCCTCGGCCCCTTGTTTCCAGATTCTTTCAACCAGAGTCTTTTCTCTTCTTACTACTTCTACCACTTGGGGAGCTACTGCGGTAGGTTGAGGAATAGGTGGGGGAGGAGGAGGTTGCGTATTCATGTTCGCACGAACGAACTCTGTATACCATGCATTCATCATGTGGAGAAAGGCTTCCATAGCCTCTTCTCCTCCTCTTTGGCTTATAGTAGCCGGTCTATTCTCACTTTCATTTGGCACCATCCCTTCAGCAGGAGCCGGCGCGTTACTTTCTACATCGTCCGCCACAGTTCTTTCGGGATCCATTTACTATATGAAAATACAATTTAAATCGTCAGGAGTCGTCACACTATCAGAATATAAATACTCATGTGTATGGCATGTATAGCTAGACTCATGCATACGCTACGTTAGTCTAAGAATCGACTAAATCGTAGCTCTGATACCACTAAATGTAACACCCCTTACCTGTAATCGATACCGAAATAGGGTACAAGGCATTACCGGACTTAACTTCTTTAAACATACATCCTCGGCTATAAAATTTTTGTTACAACTTTAAACTTTTTCATTCACATTCAAAACATCCTTATTATGAGCCTACGAGGCCCTAAACATACATTCGGTAGGTTACGAGATTAATCTTGAAACCTCTATGCATATAGAAATTTTTTACCTAAAATAGGGCCACACGCCCGTATGGAATGGAACACGCCCGTGTGGGCAGGCCGTGTGGTCACAGATGCCCATGTTCCCAGCCCGTGTGGAATTTATTTTTCATTTCGAACCTACAGGGGTTTTCACAAGGCCGGACACACGCCCATGTCTATGGCCTGTGTCCCCCACACGGCCTAGACACGCCTGTGTCCTTACCCGTGTGAGAAAACCCTTAAATTCTATTTATGATGTCAGCATTCTCTTAAATGCACGCGGCCTAGGCACATGCCCGTGTGCTAGCCCGTGTGGCGAATCAAATTCTCGCAAATTTGATGCAGGGGACACACGGCCTATCAACACACCCATGGGGTTAGCCTAGTGTCACACTCGGCCTAGACACACGCCCGTGTGTCTACCCGTGTGGACAATTAGAAGGCTATTTTCCAAGCTTATTGCCACCCTGAAACATAAACACATATATACCAACACAAGCAACACATAATGTAACACCCCTAACCCAAAACCGTCGCCGAAATAGGGTTAAGAGGCATTACTGAACAATCGAAACATTTCACATCCATTTCACAACACTAAGTCAATCATCAATTAAAAATATTCAAATATAAATATATAGTCCCTTATTACGGTCTACGATACCTTAAACACGTGTTAAAAAGAGGTCGGGACTAAACCGAACACATACGATTATTCTTGGAAATTTGAACATTTTTCAAATCTGCAGAAGTCACACGCCCGTGCAGTCAGGCCGTGTGCCTCACACGGCTACCAGACACGCCCATGTGTCCAGGCTGTGCCAAAATAGGCATACATACTGACTTGTCCACACGGCCACCAAACACGCCCGTGTGCCATGGCCGTGTGAAATTAAGCTAGCTACTGACTTGGTCACACGGCCACCAGGCATGCCCGTGTGCCACAGCCGTGTAACCTGCCCAGGCACACTTCGAAGTGGCCCTTGAGCCACATGGTAGAGACACACGCCGATGTCCCTTGGCTGTGTATGCAAAATAGGCCATTTGCAAGGCCAAAATGCCACCCACACTTGGGTCATACCTACAAGCAGATACAAGCCTATTTTCACACACAATTTGGCAACCAAATACATGTCAAATGATCAACTTATCATCCCATCCAACCTCATTTCTAATCATGTTAACTTATATACCAAATTGCACAACTAAAACACATGCATAACCAAGCATGAATCATCCACCATATCACTAGATCACAATGGCGTCAATCCATCACTAAGCTTACCATTCATAAGACATTTTCATTGCCATCAAGCCATACCATAACATGCATCATATACCAAAATCACACATGCATATTACCAACATTTTTCTAGCCACATCACATGGCTATTTACACATCTTAAACATGTTTCAAAACAACTAGTCTATACATGCCATATTCAAATATACGCATCTTCAGAAGTACCAAAATAGATTGCCGATAGTGTGATAGAAATGCCGAAGATCCTCGGATCCGAGCTAGCTTTACTGATACTGTAAAATAGAGAAACAAATCACACAGTAAGCTTTCAAAAGCTTAGTAAGTTCGTAATATAATACATATTACTCAATAATACCACATCAATACATAATTAAATCATCATATAAATAACTACATAATTAGGCTCATCATCAATCTCAACCATATGCTCAAGTATCTATTCATTCAAATTTTAAGGCTATCATCAACCACATAGGTTCAAATGTACCTTGATCAACACATAGTTACTCACCATTCATGCTACTCAATTTCTCGATACTACCTCTCGTTCAACCTTTGCTATTCCTTTGATTTATTCGCACACTTAGTGCCAATTTCATAACCAAAACATAATTGTCACCGCACACTTCGTGCCAATATGTTAAACCGAACTTATATCGGTATCGCACACACAGTGCCAATTTGATAAGCCGAAGCTTCTATCTTTTCGCACACACAGTGCTAATCATCTCTTTCTCGCTTCTAATTTCGCACACTTATTGCCATTTAATTCAATTCCGCACATAGCATTTCTAATCTCATAGTTATATATATTGATTCAATTCACATCACATAGATATATTTTACAACTAGTATTATATCCGAACTTACCTCGGACGTCAAAATACTGAAACGGTCGATTAATCGAGCACTTTGTCTTTGCCTCGATCTCGATCCAAACCTCTCCTTTCTTGGTCTTGAATCAAGATGGACAAGGGCCGAAATTATCAAAGCTTAAAACCCTTCTTTTACTCTCAATTTTTGGTGGATGAACATTCACTAAATGGCTTATTTTAGCCTTTTGTTTTATGAATAATAAGTAATTATTCATTTCCCAATTTACCCATTTATTAATCATATAAGACAAATAAACGTTATGGTTATTTAGTCATTTATCCAACTACTAACCTATTATTGGCTTAATTGCATCATAAGGCCTCCTCATTTAAAAGCCACATCAAATTAAGCACTTAACAATCAGCACACAGCATTTTACACTTTATGCGATTAAGTACTTTTTGCATATTAAACACACAATCGATATAATCTTCACATAGAAATTTCACATAGGCTAAATCACATATTGTTAACACAAAAAATAATATTAAAATATTATTTCGACCTCGAATTTGTGGTCTCGATACCACTGTTCCGACTAGGGTCTAAACTGAGCTATTACAACTCTCCCCCTTTAGGGATTTTCGTCCCCGAAAATCTTACCAGTGAATAGGTGTGGATATTGTTATCTCATAACGTTCTCAGACTCCCACATAGCCTCTTCTATTCCGTGTTTGTGCCACAACACTTTCACTAAGGAAATTCTTTTGTTTCTCAACTCTTTGGTCTCTCGTGCCAAAATTCGAATTGGTTCTTCATTATACGACAAATCTGACTGAATTTCAACCTCAGTAGGAGCAATCACATGAGACGGATCAGATTTGTACCGTTGAAGTATCGACACATGAAACACGTTATGAATTTTCTCTAACTTAGATGGCAACAACAATCTATAAGCAACCGGCCCTATTCGTTCAATGATCTCATACGGCCCGATAAATCTCAGACTCAGCTTGCCTTTTCGGCCAAATCGAAGTATTTTCTTCTACGGAGACACTTTCAAAAACACTTTGTCACCAACTTCGAATTCAATGTCTTTTCGTTTCAAGGCTGCATAAGATTTCTGACGATCTGAAGCCGCTTTCAAACTGTCTCGAACCATTTTCACTTTCTGCTCAGTCTCTTTTATTAGATCAACCCCGTGAATCTTATTCTCACTCAGCTCAGTCCAATACAATGGAGTTTGGCACTTTTGACCGTAAAGAGCCTCATACGGTGCCATTTTAATGCTAGATTGAAAACTGTTGTTGTACGCCAAACTCAATCAACGGTAAATACTTTTCCCATGTACTTTCAAATTCAAGAATACAACACCTAACATATCTTCAAGAACCTAAATGATCCACTCGGATTGTCCATCCGTTTGCGAATGAAATGCAGTACTGTAATGCAATTTTGTGCCTAAAGCCTCTTTCAATTTCTTCTAAAATCGTGAGGTAAATCTAGGATCTCTGTCAGATACAATAGATCGTGGCACCCCGTGCAGTCTCACAATCTCAGCAATATACAATTCAACCAATCTATCGAGTGAATAATCTATTCTTACCGGAATGAAATGAGCTGATTTCATCAATCTGTCAACTATCACCCAGATTGAATTTTTCTTTCCCGGAGATAAAGGCAATCCCGACACAAAGTCCATCGTGATTCTCTCCCATATCCACTTAGGAGTCATAATCGGTTGTAACAATTCGGACAAAACCTGATGTTCAGCTTTAACTTGCTGACAAATTAAACATTTGGACACAAAGTCAGAGATGTCCCGTTTCATACCATGCCACCAATAAGACTGTTTCAAATCATTATACATTTTTGTACTCCCCGGATGAACAGTCAAACGACTATTGTGAGCTTCATTCAAAATCATCTGAATCAATTCTGAATTCTTCAGAACACAAATCCGATTTCTGAATCTCAAACAATCATTACTATCAACTCAAAATTTTGAATCCGAATTCAATTCACATTGGGCTCGTTTTGCTATCATCTCATCATCAGTTTTCTGGGCATCACAAATCTGATGTACAAACATCGGTCTCACTTTCAACTCAGCCGAAACTAAATCATCATCACATAGATCTATCTGAGTATTCATAGCTCGCAAAGCACATAAAGACTTTCGACTCAAAGCATCAGCAACAACGTTAGCTTTGCCCGGATGATAATCAATCACAAGTTCATAATCTTTCAACAATTCTAACCATCTTCTCTGTCGTAAATTCAATTCTTTCTAAGTCATCAAGTACTTCAAGCTCTTGTGATCGATATAAATATGGCATTTCTCACCAAATAGATAGTGACGCCAAATTTTCAATGCAAATACAATCACGGCTAATTCAAGGTCGTGCATCGGATAGTTGTTTTCATGCGGCTTTAACTGCCTCGAAGCATAAGCAATAACTTTGCCTTCTTGCATCAGCACACAGCCCAAACCATTCAACGATGCATCACTATAAACTATGAATTCTTTGCCCGATTCAGGTTGAACTAACACTGGTGCTTCTGTCAACAACGTTTTCAACTGCTCAAAACTCTGATGGCACTTTTCTGACCACTCAAATTTAACATCTTTCTATAGGAACTTCGTCAATGGAGTCGCAATCATCAAGAAACCTTTCACAAACCTTCTATAGTATCCCGCTAGTCCTAGAAAACTACGGACTTCAGACACATTTCTTGGAGGTTTCCATTCTAGAATACCTGAGATTTTACTCGGATCAACACAGTATTCCTGCAGCTGATACAATATGCCCCAGAAATCCAACCTCACGCACCCAAAACTCACATTTGCTAAACTTTGCATACAATTGCTTCTCACGCAGAGTCTGTAACACAATTCTCAAATGCTTGGCATGTTGCGTCTCATCACAGGGATAAATCAGAATATCATCAATGAACACCACAACAAAACGATCCAGATACGGTCTGAATATCTGATTCATAAAATCCATAAACACTGCAGGAGCATTCGTTAGTCCAAATGGCATAAGTAAGAATTCATAATGTCCATACCTCGTTCTGAAAGCCGTTTTTGGCACATCTGATTCTTTAACTCTCAGCTGATAATAGCCTGATCTCAAATCTATCTTCAAAAACATTGTAGCTCCTTTTAGCTAATCAAACAAATCATCAATACGAGGCAACGAATATTTATTCTTTATTATCACTTTGTTCAACTGTCGGTAATCAATACACATCCTCATAGTGCCGTCTTTCTTTTTCACGAACAATACAGGAGCACCCCAAGGCGAGAAACTCGGTCGTGCAAATCTTCTATCGGTCAACTCTTGCAACTGAGACTTCAACTCTTTCAATTTCGTCGGTGCCATTCTATACAGAGCTATTGAGATAGGAGTCGTTCCCGGCACCAATTCAATGCCAAATTCAACTTACCGAATCGGAGGTAATCCCGGTAACTCTTCAGGAAACACATCAGGGAATTCACAAACCACAGGCACAGATTCAACTTTCTTTTCTGTCACTTTTGTATCGATCACATATACCAGATAAGCTTCGCAACCCTTCCTCACATAGTTTAAAGCTTTCATCGCAGATACAACAGCTGATAACCCATTCAAATCACTGGATTCAATTCGAACCATCTCACCATTTTGACTTCTCAAATCAATACTCTTTCGTTTACAATTCACAATGGCATTATGCAAAGTGAGCCAATCCATACCCAGAATTATATCAAATTCATTGAATGGTAGCAAAATCAAATTACCCGGAAAGCATATATCCCGAAACATCAATGGGCAATTCTTGCACACTTTATCCACCAAGACACACTTGCCTAAGGGGTTCGATACTCTAATCACCAATCCAGTAGACTCTACAGGTAGAGTCTTACTTGATACTAGATTCACACACACATACGAATGAGTAGAACTTGGATCTATCAATGCAATCACATCAGTATCAAATAGAGTAAAAGTACCAGTAATGACGTCTGGAGATGACGCTCCTTCTCGCGCACGTATAGCATAGGCTCGGGCAGGTGCCCTCGCCTCTGATCTCACAGTTGTATCAATAGTCCCTCTTTGACTTCCACTAACATTCCCGATGTTTCTGAGTGATCTACCCCTTGCCGTCACATTATTCGGTCTCGCATTCTGATCATTGTCTTCCTCAGCTAACTTTGGGCAGTCTCGAATAAAGTGATCTTGTGATCCACATTTATAACAAAGTCTATTGTTATACTTGCCCCAGTATTCTCCCACATGTTGTCTTCCACATTGTCTACACTCAGGTTTGTTACTTTTAGCACTTCCAACACTTGATTCAGTTGGAGCTTGAGTTCTCAGACCAACATTTAGTCTTGCGCGGTCTCTATTCGGATGTCCAAATGAAGCATTTGATCGGTTGCTTGCATCTCTTAATCTCTTAGTCGAAGGTTTAGACGTCTTACTCATCAATCTTTTTCTTTCATCTCGAGCTTCAGAATCAGCTTTCTTCTTTTCTTTACTGAGCTCCTCGGCTTTGCAGGTTCTTTCAACTAACACAACAAATTCATTTATGTCAAGTATCCCAACCAACAACTTAATATCCTTGTTCAGCCCTTCAATGAAGCGTTTACACACAGTGGCTTCGGTCGAAACACATTTTCGTGCATATTAGCTCAATTTACAAACTCCCGTTCATACTCAGTAACAGACATACGACCCTGTTTCAGCTCTAAAAACTCTTTACATTTCTGATCTATGAATCGTTGACTGATATACTTCTTTTGGAATTCAGCTTGAAAGAAATCCCAGGTGATTCTCTCTCTCAGAACAACTGAAATCAACGTTTTCCACCAGTTATATGCTGTATCCCTCAACAAAGAAACTGCGCATTTTATACATTCGTCAGGAGTCAACGACATCTCGTCAAATACTTGAATGGTATTCTCGAGCCAAAACTCAGCTCGTTCAGCATCATCATCAGCTGTGGCCCTAAACTCTTCAGCCCCGTACTTTCAAATCTTATCCATAGGAGGCTTATTTAATCGGATCGGATCTGTAACTTGTGGCACAACCGGTACTTGTGGGGGTGGAGGTTGTGGAGCAGCCGAATTCATTCGAACGAACTCCGAAAACTACTCACTCATCATTTGGAAGAAGGCTTGCTTAGCCTCTCCTCCTTCACTACTATCATTCGGCCTAGATGTGGCCGGCGCTGTCCCTTGAGCGAGAGCAGGCACGTTACTCTCTACATCATCAGCAACTGCTCGATCGGGATCTATTACTATATGAAAACACATTTTCAACTGTCAGGATTCATCACACTATCACAATTATATATATGGCATGTATAGCTAGACTCACATGCGCTACGTTAGTCTGAGAATCGACTAAACCATAGCTCTGATACTAATAAAATGTAACACCCCTAACTCGAAACCATCGCCGAAATAGGGTTAAGAGGCATTACCAAATAATCAGAACATTTCACATTCATTTCACAACATTAAGTTAATCATCAATTAAACATATTCAAATATAAACATATAGTCCCTTATTACGGTCTACGAGACCTTAAACACGTGTTAAAAAGAGGTCGAGACTAAACTGAACACATACGAAAATTCTCAGAAATTTGAACATTTTTCAAATCTGCAGAGGTCACACACCCGTGCAGTCAGGCCGTGTGCGTCACACGGCTACCAGACACGCCCATGTGTCCAGGCCGTGCCAAAATTGGGCATACATACTGACTTGTCCACACGGCCACCAAACACGCCCGTGTGCCATGGCCGTGTGAAATTAAGCTAGCTACTAACTTGGTCACACGGCCACCAGGCATGCCCGTGTGCCACAGTTGTGTAACCTGCCCAGGCACACTTCGAAGTGGCCCTTGAGCCACACGACAGAGACACATGCCCGTGTCCCTTGGCCGTGTATGGAAAATAGGCCATTTGCAAGGCCAAAATGCCACCCACACTTGGGTCATACCTACAAGCACATACAATCCTATTTTCACACACAATTTGGCAACCAAATACATGTCAAATGATCAACTTATCATCCCATTCAACCTCATTTCTAATCATGTCAACTTATATACCAAATTGCACAACTAAAACACATGCATAACCAAGCATGATTCATCCACCATATCACTAGATCACAATGGCAACAATCCATCACTAAGCTTACCATTCATAAGACATTTTCATTGCCATCAAGCCATACCATAACATGCATCGTATACCAAAATCACACATGCATATTACCAACATTTTTCTAGCCACATCAAATGGCTATTTACACATCTCAAACATGTTTCAAAACAACTAGTCTATACATGCCATATTCAAATATACACATATTCAGAAGTACCAAAATAGATTACCGATAGTGTGATAGAAATGCTGACGATCCCCAGATCCGAGCTAGCTTTACTGACACTGTAAAACAGAGAAACAAATCACACAGTAAGCTTTCAAAAGCTTAGTAAGTTCGTAATATAATACATATTACTCAATAATACCAGATCAATACATAATTAAATCATCACATAAATAAATAAATAATTAGGCTCATCATTAATCTCAACAATATGCTCAAGTATCTATTCATTCAACTTTTAAGGCTATCATCAACCACATAGGTTCAAACGTACCTTGATCAACACATAGTTACTCAACATTCATGCTACTCGATTTCTTGATATTACCTCTCGTTCAACCTTTTCTATTCCTTTGATTTATTCGCACACTTAGTGCCAATTTCATAACAAAAAACATTATCGTCACCACACACTTAGTGCCAATATGTTAAACCGAACTTATATCGTTATCGCACACACAGTGCCAATTCGATAAGCCGAAGCTTCTATCTTTTCGCACACACAGTGCTAATCATCTCTGTCTTGCTTCTAATTTCGCACATAAAATTTCTAATCTCATAGTTATATATATATTGATTCAATTCAATTCACATCACATAGATATAGTTTACAACTAGTATTATATCCGAACTTACCTCGGACGTCGAAATACCAAAACGATCGATTAATCGAGCACTTTGTCTTTGCCTCGACCTCGATCCAAACCTCTCCTTTCTTGGTCTTGAATCAAGATGGACAAGGGTCGAAATTCTCAAAGATTAAAACCCTTCTTTTACTCTCAATTTTTGGTGGATGAACATTCACTAAATGGCTTATTTTAGCCTTTTGTTTTATGAATAATAACTTAATTATTCATTTCCCAATTTATCCATTTATCAATCATATAAGACAAATAAACGTTATGGTTATTTAGTCATTTATCCAACCACTAACCTATTATTGGCTTAATTGCATCATAAGGCCTCCTCATTTAAAAGCCACATCAAATTAAGCACTTAACAATCAGCACACATCATTTTACACTTTATGCGATTAAGTCCTTTTTGTATATTAAACACACAATCGATATAATCTTCACACAGAAATTTCACACAGGCTAAATCACATACTGTTAACACGGAAAATAATATTAAAATATTATTTTGACCTCGAATTTGTGGTTTGATACCACTGTTCTGACTAGGGTCTAAACCGGGCTGTTACATATAACATGAAAATAATACACACTAAGAAGAGTCCCTAATCATCATTCATACACTTTACATTTTACTCCATCAGTTGCATGAACTTCCATTTCATAAAACTCATCATCATCAAGATAATAAACTTGACAATTATTGGCCAAATACTAATGGCCATTTACAAAATGGGTGAATAACATTAATAGCCAACACTTTGGCTTTCAAATATGACATAGCACAAAATGACCAAGTTCCTATACATGCCATACTCAAAATGAATAAACTTTTCTATACCAAAAATTATTTGATAGTGTGATCCGAGCTCCAACGTCCTACGATCCCCGAGCTAGCTTGGCGATACTACAAGGAAAAAGAAAAAGAGAGGGGTAAGCATATAGCTTAGTAAGTTTGCATGAATTAAAATAGCAACATAAATGCTCATGGCAAAATTCATTCATCTCATAGAACAATAATAACACAAGTTCTCAAGTACTTTGACATACTTACTCATACTTAAGCTTACCCATTACATATCACATTAGGGTATCATAACTCGTATTTTACTCAAGGTACCTGTATCACTTCATCACATAATTTAGCAATTATGCTTTCATAAACATAAACTTAAATCGTAATCATCTTTCACTTAAATGTAACTCTTTGTCATTTTTATATAGCTTAGTTCTTGCCATCTTTGCATACTTAGCTCTTTTGCTCGTTGAATTACTCGGAATATCGGGGGATACTCAATCTCATCACACATATATCACGATGCCAATGCCATATCCCAGATATGGTCTTACATGGGACCACTTCTTGATGCCGATGCCATATCCCAGATATGGTCTTACACAAGATCTCTTAGCTCGATGTTGATACCATGTCCCAGACATGGTCTTATACGAGATCGTACATAGATGCCGATGCCATATCCCAGATATGGTCTTACATGAGATCTTCCTTTGGTGCCGAGGCCATGTCCCAGACATGGTCTTACATGGGACCTTCCTTATTTGGTGCCGATGCCATGTCCTAGACATGGTCTTATACGGGACCTTCCTTATTCGATGCCGATGCCATGTCCCAGACATGGTCTTATACGGAATCTACATTCGGTGTCGATGCCATATCCCAGATATGGTTTTATACGGGACCTACATTCGGTGCCGATGCCATGTCCCAGACATGGTCTTATACGGGACCTTCCTTACCTCAAGTCGTGACATAGGTATCCACGTTATTCTGAATTTTCAACCGGAACTTCAACTTAATGCATTCTCATTACAATCTCATCGAAGCATCATAAATAAATTTCATGGAATTTATATACATTTCTCATAAAATAAAATAATTACAAGTATAATAACATTGTATAGCTTTAATTTCATATAAACTTACCTCGATACTCAAAATGTGCGTAGATGTTTAATTTAGTCCAACACCTTATTCTTGCCTCGATTTCGGTCTGGGCTTCGTGTTTCTTGATCTATAATAATAATTTCACTTGTTTAATACTCACATTGACTAAATTGACTCATGAATCATACTTTGGAAAAATTACGATTTTGCCCCTAAACTTTCATATAATTACACTTTTGCCCTTATGCTCGTAAAATGATTTTTATTCAACTTTCTTGCATTTTAAGCCTAGCCGAATCATTTTCTTAACTACAATAGCCCCTAATTTCCACTATTTCACCCATGTATGACCACTTTCATAACTTTTGCAATTTGGTCCTTTTATGCATTTCTCATGAAAATTACTTAGAAAAAGATGTTTATCATGCATCAAACTTTCATATTCTTCCATAAAACATCAAAATACATGCATGTCTTACATGGGTAAATTTTTAAATATAAACCCTAGCTCAAAATATAGCTGGAAATAGCTAAATCGAGCTACGAGGATCTCAAAAATACGAAGAACATTAAAAACGGGGCTAGGATGAACTTACTATCAAGCTTGGAAGTTGAAGAAACCCTAGCTATGGCTCCTTAGTGATTTTTGGCCATGGGAGAAGAAGATGGACACAATTTTGACTTCTTTTTCCCTTTTTAATCTTTTATTTACTAAATGAAAAAAATGCCCTTAATGGTCCTTTCTTGGGAATTTTTCCTTCCCATGTCTATTTTTGTCCATCTAAATATATAATGGTCTAATTGCTAAATAAGGACCTCTAGTAATTTTTATAATTCTATTTCATACTTAAATCTTCTAGAATCTCATATTTTCTAATATTTTCAATTTAGTCCTAATGGACAAATTGATTACTAATAAATAAAATTTCCTCATGAAATTTTCACACAATCATGCAACCACATAATAAGCCTCATAAAAATCATAAAACACATATTTCTACTTCAAATTTGTGGTCTCGCACCACTATTCTGACTAGGCCCTAAATTGGGCTATTACATTTTCATTAAAGATAAGCACACAAAAATGCATCCAAGCAATTTGGCTAATAGCCTAAAACACACAACTTCACTAATCATGTTAATCAAGTAATTTACGTAATACCAAGAACATGGATGAGCTCATCATTTAATGATTTTCTGTAACACCCCAAGCCTAGCCTAGAAGTTATGGCCGAATCTGGCGGTGTCACATTGGAATGCTTTTTGGAAACCCTTTTTTTTTCCTTGTTAAAAAAAAAACTCGTTTGGAGGTTGAAGCCTCTTCGTAGAACTCATATTAAACCAGCATTTTGTTAATCAATTTAAAACGTCATTACTTCTAAAACCTTGTTTGTTGCGGAAGCTTAAAAATCGTTGCGAAAACATAGTGTTTTGAAAACAGTTATCGTTTTGGGAAAACCGCTTCTACTTCTAACATGTATAAATCATAATGATTAAAACCTCAGATTGAAAACTATAAAATTGGAGAGGCCTTATTACAAATATAAAAAAAAATCCAGACAAAAACTAATAGTAAATAAAAGCCAAGTAAACGAAAACAGGAGCAGTAATGTGGCCACCTCTAAGTCCCTCGCAGCTTAAAATCCACTAAGTCTGGGGATTACCTGTACAGTTAGACAGGAGGGTCAGTTTGTGAAAACTCAGTGTGTAATCCCTTATAATACAAATAGTCAGATATAAGGTATGCAGAAACAGACCGGGCTGAGCCCATCACGAACCTGAAAGTCGTGTGGGTCTTAGCCCATAACAGAAACCAAGTGGACCTAAGCCTATTACGGAACCCAAAGATCGATGCGAGATATGCATGCAAATCCAGCCCAATCCAACCAATTCACCACCCGTACCAACCAACACACCATGTGGGCATAAAATAGACCCACCCAGCCAACACACCAAGCTTAGCACCGGTTGCGGCACTAAGTCAACGTAACGCCTCGGCGCCAGAGACGTAATGAGCGGCTAAAAGCCATAAATATCACAAAGATCGCCGCGGTCAACGAACGGCTAAAAGCCATAAATATCGCAGCATCACCGCTTTGCTAACGAAACGGCTAAAAGCCATAAATATCGCAGAAAGACTGAAAGCCTTGTACAGAATGGAAATGGGCCGTACACTTCCTCGGTAACTTTGTCCCAACCCCATGCAATATGTCGTGTATGTCATGCTCAATCATCACAGGTGTATGCAGAATGACCATACTCAGTAACAATCATTTAACATATATTACAAGCATATCAGTCACACGACCACAGTCAAGTCAGTTAAAACATATTCATACGATCACAGCCAAGTCATGGCACAAAATCAGTCATTTACCCTCAGGGGCAAAATAGTCATTTTACCCTATAAGGGTATATCGGTAATCTTACCCTTCAGGGGTATTTCGATAATTCTACCCTACAGGGGTAAATCAGTAATTCTACCCTACAGGGGTATTTTAGTAATTTTGCAAACCGAGGGTATTTCAGTAATTTTTCAAACTGAGGGTATTTCAGTAATTTTGTAAACCAAGGTATTTTAGTAATTTTGTAAACCAAGGTATTCTAAACAGAGAAACGATGCGAATGGGCTTAGGGCCCATTCTCGGCCCAAATGGTCCCACACGCTCGTGTGGCCCATTTATCCCAAATCTAGCCATAGAGATTAGATTCACATAGTCCAGTCCAATATTTACTACACAATCATACAACTTATCTGATTGGACCCACGGGCCCATTGGCCCCACATGGCCCCTTTCGGCCCATCGTGGCCCAAACAGCCTAAACCCACAAGAACACTTATGATGGCCTCAACTATCGCTCTGAACACTCCTATGCCCAAATGCCAACCAAGATATGCTTACTCTCCTCATAGATCGCTCTATTTAAAGCCAGCTTCTTGCCTAATCTCATGCTAGCTACCTGATGTGGGATCCCTCCATAAAACCTCCAAAACCGTCCCAAATTAGCAAAATAGTCACATTTCGCATGCAAGGGGTTTCAAACTTAGGCTCCCCTGTAGCTTAATCTACACCGCTAGCCACATTACCAACTAGCTCCTTGTGTCATTAACCCAGCATTATTATTAATAAAGCCTAAGTGCCATTGTCCAGGTTCATTTTAGGGGCAGAATTTAAAAATTCTGCAAGAGCCAAGACTTGAACCCAGGCTCCCTTACAACCTTAATGATGCCACAACCACTAGGCCACATGCTTCCTTGTGTCATGATTTCCCCAACAATATTCTTGAAGCCTACTCACTTACATCCAGGGTTTTATTCACCTAAAACTAAAATTTTTCCTAAAGCCTAGGTTTGAACCCAAGACTTCATGGAAGCCCCCTAACCTTCCAAAATCACTCGCCTAATAGGTCCAACTTGCATTAGTGCCGTTCTCCTGTTCTCAAAAAAATTTTAAATGCTCTCAATGCCCAAGGCCCAGTAGGCCCCATTCTACTAGACCCAAATTTAGGGTGTTACAATTCTACCCCCTTAAAAAAATTTCGTCCTCGAAATTTCCAACTATATAATAGCCGTACAACACAGGTTACACCACTACGCTTTTGCTGCGCACTCTAGTTCCAAATTAAATGTAGTACACTATGGTTTAAGTGCGTACCAGTATCTGCATCTAGAGCGTTTTTGACCTCTCGGCGACGTGTTGCATAGACCAAAGTTGGTTGCCTCGCCTCAACTTGACCAACACCTCTGCCTAGTGCTCCACAGCCCACTCTGTTTCCACCCCTGGTCTGACCACGGCCTCCTGGCAGCTGCTATCCACCTCTCGCCGGCTGAGCAAAAGCCTGCCCTGTAGCCTGCATCTGCCCAGGCCTCTTTGGACAATTTCTCACAAAGTGCTCCACTGATCCGCACCTGAAACACGTCCCAGTCCTTTTTCGACAGTCACCCCGATGATAGCTCTCACAACCCACACAAGGCTGTGATCCAGCAACAGCAACAAGGGCCCTAACTCGAACTGGTCCTTCCATTCTGGCCTTTCTCTTAGGCCTCCGATCCGAATTGGAGGGTACTAAATCCCTCTTACCTCTGCTCCTTTCCTTTTCCCAGTTCTGACGCTCGGCGCGCTTTACCTCCTCAGTAATCTTAGCTTTCTCCACTAACGCGGCAAAGTCCCGCTCCCTCTGTGGAGCTATCAACATTCAGAGGCTGTCCTTGAAGCTATCCTCAAACTGAACACAGCGCTCGTATTCCGTTGCTACTATTCCTCGGCCATACCGACTAAGTCACAAAAATTCTGCCTTGTACTCAGCCACAGATCTGTCACCTTGAACCAAATTCAGAAATTCTTTCCTACGAGCGTCGACATAGCTGGCACCCACGTGCTTTCCCTGAAACGTGGACTTAAAGAATTCCCAGGTCAATCGGTCAGACGGAGTACCTTCTTTTATCATAAGCCACCACTGATAGGCTTCATCTCTCAGCAGGGACACAACACCCTTCAACTTTTGTTCCGATGTCCAGTCGAGGTCATCCATAATTCTTTCGGTGGCCTGCAACCAGTATTCTGCCACACTCAAGGCCACCCCAGAAACTCCCCTAAAGATCTCTGCTCCATTTGACTGGAGTCGTTCTGTAACTGACCCGCAGCCCACAGTAACGGTATTTGACCTAGCAGTACCCGCAACCCTTTCGAGAATCCTCAACATTGCTTGGGACAATGCGTCGTCCCCAGCCGCTCGATTAAACGACCCTGTCTCAGCTACCGATGAAGCCGGTGCTTCCCTCGCCTCAATGTTAGGCATGTGGCCTGACGCCGAAGACCCAGCCCTAGCACTACCACAGCCTCTACCGCGGCCTCTTGTACCCCTTCTAGCGCTTATTTTCTCTTTGCGTATTATCTGAAATAAAAATTTTATGCAACTTAGTAAAAATTTCAGTAATTAAGCAGATGTCTTATGAGAAACAGTAGTTTAGAGTTTGTTTTCGCATTCACAAGCTCACTACAGTTTTCTCAATTTACTCTATCTATGGAGTTTCAGTGTAATGCTACTATCTATAGTAGTTTCTCAGTATAACATTTCAGTCTATAACAGTAAACAGAGCCAGAGAACTTACAGATTTGGTGTTGGAGACTCGGTGTGCCACACTTTTTAGAAAAATACCTCAAAACACTTCACATATTTGAAACCAACCTCTTGTGATACAAAATTTTGAAAACCCATTCCACAACCGAGTTTTGCAACTTGGCTCTGATACCACTAAATATAACACTCCAAACCCAGCCTAGAAGTTATGGCTGAATCTGGCGGTGTCATATTGGAATGCTTTTTGGAAACCCATTTTTTCCTTGTTGAAAAAAAACTCGTTTGGAGGTTGAAGCCTCTTCGTAGAACTCATATTAAACCAACATTTTGTTAATCAATTTAAAACTTCATTACTTCTAAAACCTTGTTTGTTGCGGAAGCTTAAAAATCGTTGCAGAATATAGTGTTTTGAAAACAGTTATCATTTTGGGAAAACCGCGTTCTACTTCTAACATGTATAAATGATAATGATTAAAACCTCAGATTGAAAGCTATAAAATTGGAGAGGCCTTATTACAAATATAAAAAAAATCCAGACAAAAACTAATAGTAAATAAAAGCCAAGTAAATGAAAAATAGGAGCAGTGCTGTGGCTACCTCCGAGTCCCTCGCAGCTCCAAATCCACTAAGTCTGGGGATTACCTGTACAGTTAGACAGAAGGGTGAGTTTGCAAAAACTCAGTGTGTAATCCCTTATAATACAAATAGTCAGATATACGGTATGCAGAAACAGACTGGGCCTGAGCCCATCATAGACACAGTATCAGGTGGGTCTTAGCCCATAACAGAACCGAGTGGACCTAAGCCCATTATAGAACCGATGACGATGCGAGATATGCGGGCCAATCCAGCCCAATCCAACCAATTCACCACCCGTACCAACCAACACACCATGTGGGGGTAAAATCGACCCACCCAGCCAACACACCAAGCTTACCACCGGTTACGGCACTAAATCAACAGAACAGCTCGACGCCGTAGATAGAACGGCTAAAACCCATAAATATCGTAGCATCGCTGCCAGTTAACAGAACGGCTAAAAGCCATAAATATCGTAGCATCGCTGCCGGTTAACAGAACGGCTAAAAGCCATAAATATTGCAGAAAGGCTGAAAGCCTTGTACAGAACGACAATGGGCCATACACTTCCTCCGTAACTTTGTCCCAACCCCATGCAATATGTCGTGAATGTCACACTCAATCATCACAGGTGTATGCAGAATGACCATACTCAGTAACAGTTATTTAACATATATTACAAGCATATCAGTCACACGACCACAGTCAAGTCACACGACCACAGTCATACGATCACAGCCAAGTCATGGCACAAAATCATTCATTTACCCTTAGGGGCAAAATAGTCATTTTACCCTATAAGGGTATTTCGGTAATCCTATCCTTCAAGGGTATTTCAGTAATTCTACCCTACAGGGGTAATTCAGTAATTCTACCTTACAGGGGTATTTTAGTAAATTTACAAACCGAGGGTATTTCAGTAATTTTGTAAACTGAGGGTATTTTAGCAATTTTACAAACTAAGGGTATTTCAGTAATTTTGCAAACTAAGGGTATTTCAGTAATTTTGTAAACCACGGGTATTCTAAATAGAGATAACGATACGAATGGGCCTAGGGCCCATTCTCGGCCCAAATGGGCCCAAACGCTCGTGTGGCCCATTTAGCCCAAATCTAGCCACAGAGATTAGATTCACATAGTCCAGTCCAATATTTACTACACAATCATACAACTTATCTAATTGGGCCCACGGGCCCATTGGCCCCACATGGCCCCTTTCGACCCATCGTGGCCCAAACAGCCTAAACCCACAAGAACACTAATGATGGCCTCAACCATCGCGTCGAAGCTCCCACACGTTCGCTCGCACGCTCGTGTGGCTACCATTGCCGTGTGACCGGCATTTCGGCATTTGTCGCTCTACAGCTAGAGTAGTGTGAAATACACACCTGATAGGAATCTGAAGTTAATCTGCGCTCCGAACACTCCTATGCCCAAACGCTAACCAAGGTATGCTTACTCTCCTCATAGATCGCTCTATTTAAAGGCAGCTTCTCGCCTAATCTCATGCTAGCTTCCCGATGTGGGATCCCTCCATCAAACCTCCAAAATCGTCCCAAATTAGCAAAATAGTCACATTTCGCATGCAAGGGGTTTCAAACTTAGGCTCCACTGTAACTTAATCCACGCCGCTAGCCACCTTACCAACTAGCTCCTTGTGTCATTAGCCTAGCGTTATTATTAATAAAGCCTAAGTGCCAGTGTCCAGGTTCATTTTAGGGGCAGAATTTAAAAATTTTGCAAGAGCCAAGACTTGAACCCAGGCTCCCTTACAACCTTAATGACGCCACAACCACTAGGCCATCTGCTTCATTGTGTCATGATTTCCCCAACAACATTCTTAAAGCATACTCACTTACATCCAGGGTTTTATTCACCTAAAACCAAAATTTTTCCTAAAGCCTAGGTTTGAACCCAAGACTTCATGGAAGCCCCCTAACCTTCCAAAATCACTCGCCTAATAGGTCCAACTTGCATTAGTGCCGTTCTCCTGTTCTCAAAAAAAATTAAACGCTCCCCATGCCCAAGGCCCAATAGGCCCAATAGGCCCCATTCTACTAGGCCCAAATTCAGGGTGTTACATTTTCATATACATATGCTTTCCATATAATTATTCCATATTACATGTACATTTCCATGACAAATAATTTCAAGTTCATTTTAGCCATGTCAAAACTTTACCCGTTGAATTTATTTGATATATCGATGGATACACTCATGTAGTACACTTAAAGTGTACAAAACTAAAATCCGTAAATTCATATCCAGGGGTACCCAATTAGGGCACATAATCAGGAAGCACACTCTCGAGCCACATATCAGAATGCTCAGATGAGCCATGTAACAGGATGCCTATCCAGGCTAAACAGGAAACTCCTAAGAGTTTAGAACAGGAAGCTCATTGAGCTTAACAGGTAACTCCGAAGAGTTATTAACAGGGAGCTCCGGATAGCATAACAGGGAGTTCAAGCGAGCCATGTCAGGAAGCTCATAAGAGCCTATATCAGGATGCTCACAAAGAGCTGCGTTTGTGTCCGCAATAAATGCTGGATCACAACCGATCGAATCATGTAACAGGACGCTTACAAAGAGCTACGATAGTGTGCAACACATGCAGGATCACTACCAATCAAGATGCTCGTAGGAACTATATAACAGTACGCTCGAGAAGGCTTTTAAGAGGATGCTCGTCTGAGCTATAATGTCCGCAACATATGCAGGACTATAATCGATACGGGAATATGCTGTATCCATCGCATTTCATTATTCAAACGAGACTTATCAATTATCGAACAATATCGGGTATGTGATTAATTTTTACATTAAACATTTATGCAATTCACACAAATACAACATTCGCTTCAAACATATTAATATACATATTTAAGTTACACGAACTTACCTTGTTACTTGTTCGTATATAGAAATCTACTAATCTGTCAATTTTTCTTTTCCTCGATCTAACTTCGTATTTGAGTTTCCAAATCTAAATAAATGAGTTTATCATTAATTTAATCCATTTCATACTCAATTGAACTCAATTCACTTCTTTAGAAAAATTACTATTTTGCCCCTATACTTTTTATAAATGATAATTTTGTCCCTAAGCTCGAAAAATAAAATTCATGCAATTTAATCCTTATTTCAAGCCTAACCGAATTTTACATGTCTTAATAGCAGCCCATGAATTTCACAAAAATCAAAATTTTTCCATGGGTTTTATAATTTTTCAATTTAGTCCCTAAATCACAATTTCATGAAAATTCACTTTGTAAAAGTTGTTTATCTATCAATAACCTTTCATTTTCTACCATAAATTTAAAAATTTCAGCATATTAATCCATTGAAAAATTTCTATACTTTGATATCTTTACAAATTAATCCCCAAAATAGATAGATTAAGCTATTATGAACTCAAAAATATAAAAATTACTATAAACGGGACAAGATTACTTACCCAATTAAGCCAAGAAAGCTTGGTTTCTCTTTCCTAGGGTTTCCATATATCCGGGGATGAAGATGATATAAAATGATAATATTAAACATTTATTTAATTTATCATCTTTTAATTTTTCCACTTTCCAATTTAGTCCTTTTCTTTTTCTAATTTTCCATGGATGATTCACCAAAAATATCTTCTAACTTTTCTTTAATGGTCTAATTACCATATAAGGACCTCAAATTTTAAATTCCATAGCTATTTGATACTTATAGCTACTAGAATTCAACTTTTGCATTTTATACAATTTGATCCTTTCCACAATAAAACATAATATCGATAAAATTTTCTTATCAAAATTTCCATACATCATTTCTATCATAATGCAATTCATGTAATAATATTAAAATAAATTTTCTTTCTGACTCGAATTTGTGGTCCCGAAACCACTGTTCCGATTTCACTGAAATTGGGATGTTACATTTCACAATTTAAGGCCATAATAAACAGAAAAATTTCCCTTTAATTTTGTTAAACGGTAGAATTAAAATTTTGAAACAAAATCAAAATCAATTCTACTGAACAACAGGATTAAATCCCGAAAAAAAATTATTTAATTAAATCTTGTTTGGAAACAAAATCAAACTCGAATAAAATCAGTTACAGGGCGGGAATAAACCCCGAAACAGAATTATTCAATTAATTCTCGTTTGGAAATAAAATAAAAATGGAATAAAATATGTTGAACGGTGGGAATAAATACTGAAACAGAATTATTTAATTTTAATTCTCATTTGGAAACAAAATAAAAATGGAATAAAATATGTTGAACGGCGGGAATAAATCCCGAAACAAATTTTATTCAATTTTAAATCTCGTTTGGAAACAAAATAAAAAATGGAATAAAATCTGTTGAACGGCGGGAATAAATCCCGAAACAAATTTTATTCAATTTTAATTCCCGTTTAGAAACAAAATAAAAAATGGAATAAAATTTGTTAAATGACGGGAGTAAATCCCAAAACATATTTTATTCAATTTTAATTTTTTAAAATAAAATAAAAAAATTTTCTTTCGCCTTGGTGACTCATTCGTCTCGGATTAGAGAATTGCAAAATAATAAAAATCTGTCTTAAGATTGTTGGACAAAACACGTTAGCAAACAAATATAAATATAAATAAACAAATATTTATATAACGATAAAATAAATATTTATATTTAAAATATCAGATACGAAAAATCAATTAAATAAATAAGATTATGAAAACCAGAAATTGAATAAAAGAATTAAGTTTTACTAAATGTTGAGGCATGTTTTACACAGTTTCATTAAGACAGATTCAACCGCTCCTATGGTACTTGGAGAAACGTTGGTCGACTGTCTCCCGAGATAAAGCAACAAGATGATCAAAGCAATAGCACCTCTGCAGTGATCAATGAACAAACCTTGCCTTCTTCTATCACCGAAACGATGGAAAATATCGAGAGGAAAAAGAGAAGAATTTTGGAGAGCAAAATAAACTTAGTGAGAGTTTGTGTAAAAAAATCTGAAGAAATCTTTAGGCTTTTATAGGCATTCAATATGGAGGAATTTTAGAAATTTTCATAAATGAAGATTGAAAATCTGCATTAAAGGAGCCTTCAAATCAATTTGAATAAAATAAAATCAAATAGGTTGGAATCAAATAAAGTCAAGATAAATGTTTTTTTAAAACAGATTCTTTATATTTGCTGAGAAAAATAAATTTCGTGTTGGGCTAAAATATCCGTGGGCCCATTTTGGGCACGACCGTCTGGACATTTCTCGTCACCCACGTCGTGCGGTGTGCCCCACGAAACAAAATAAAAAATGGAAACAAAATAAAAAAAAATGGAATAAAATCTCTTAAACGGCGGGAATAAATCCCGAAACATATTTTATTCAATTTTAATATTTTTTTATTTTTAAATAAAATACAAATATTTGTTCACCTTGGTGTCTCGTTCGTCTCAGATTAGAGAATTACAAAATAATAAATATATGTCTTAAGATTGTTGGACAAAACATATTAGCGAACAAAAATAAATATGAATAAATAAATATTTATATAAGAATAAAATAAATAATTATATTTAAAATATCATATACGAAAAATCAATTAAATAAATAAGATTATGAAAACCAGAAATCAAATAAATGAGTCGAGTTTTACTAGTTGTTGAGGCTTGTTTTACACAGTTTAAGACAGATTCAGCCGCTCCTATAGTACTTGGAGAAACGTTGGTTGACTGTCCCCCGAGATACAACAACAAGATGATCGAACCAGTAGCACCTCTGCAGTGATCAACGTACAAACCTTGCCTTCATCTATCGCCGAAACATTGGAAAATATGGAGAGGAAAAAGAGAAGAATTTTTTAGAGCAAAATAAACTCGGTGTGTAAAAATTCTGAAGAATTCTTTAGGCTTTTATAGACATTCAACATGGAGGAATTTTGGAAATTTTTAATGAATAAAGATACAAAATCTGCATTAAAGGAGCCTTTAAATCAATTTGAATAAAATCAAATCAAATAGATTGGAATAAAATAAAATCAAGATAAATGTCCTTTTAAAAAAGATTCTGTATATTTGCTGAAAAAAATAAATTTCGTGTTGGGCTAAAATATACGTAGGCCCATTTTGGGCCCGACCTTTCAGACATTTCACGTTGCCCACGTCGTGCAGGTGCGCCCCAACCCCGATGGGTTTTGATCTGTACCCCCTCTGTGCGCGAGGCAGGGTTTCAAGCTTAGTCATTCAATCACCCTTCAAGTGGGTGCTCATATATATTCACATCTCACACTTGGTATTTAACAAATATTCACAAGTAGCTTACTTTGATCATCTATTTCTCATTCATCACTAAACTATTTTAAGCATATTGTAACACCCCAAACCCGGCCTAAACGTTACGACCGGATCAAGTATGTCACAAGGAAAGGATGTTTAAAAGAACTTTGGTAATTTTAAAGAAATATCACAACTTTGAAAACTTTTCGTTTTGTGTTTCTATCTTGAAAATAGCATTCAGTTTAAGGGTTTCTTACCAACTCTTATTTAAAAGATCTATAAGTCGAATACAGTTTTGTGATACGAAAATCGAAAACTAGTGGTGTTCTGAAACGTGTCATTTCGAAAATAGTGTTTGTAGTTTAAAGTAAAACTTCCGTATTTAATTATTAATCTGCATGTTATCCGCTTGCTAGTATTTTGGAAAACGTTTATTTATATTTTTAGGAAAACTTTGTGTTTAGCATTTCATAATATAACAATATCCGCATTAAATCAAAAACCCAAATTAAAGTTACGGAGGCCTTATTACAAAACAAAATCCCAAATTAAAATAAGTCTATATAAAGTAAATGAATTTACGACGAAGTAATGCATGGCCACCTCAACGTCAACCTCGGCTCCAAATCCGCAGCTAGGGGTTACCTGCAAAATTAAGCAGAGGGGTGAGTCACCAAGACTCAGTGTGTAAATCCCCTTATAATGCAATATGGGCCTTAAGCCCACAGATGCCCACTGGGCCTTAGCCCACGCAATAAAACATATTACACATGAATGCAATGCAGCTCAACCCAACCTAGTTTTCCATCCTCTACATCACCTGAATCAGCCAAACGCCCGTGGCACCAAGCCACTGTGGTTCCAGACCACCGTGATACCAGATCACTGTGACAGATTCACTAATTATATGTGTGGGGCCAACCCACCGTGGTACCAAACCACTGTGACAATCCCTGATAAATATATGTGGGGCCAACCCACTGTGGTACCAAACTATTGGGACAAGTCACTGAATTACATATATGTGTGGTGACAAACCACCGTGGTACCAAACCACTGAGACATAGTCACTGAATAAGATATGTGGGGCCAACCCACTGTGGTACCAAACCACCGTGTGATCCCTAAATAACACTTCCCTTTTACATCATCATATCCCAAGCCCATGCACATATTAACATCTTGCGAGATGAATGCAAACATGCTTCCAAAGCACAAATGTGAATTGTATCATACATACATACTTTCGAAAATAAAACCCTATAGGTACTTACCCAGTGTCTCCAACCTTACCCACGAGGGTATCTCGACTATCTAAGCAGTCGTTTCGACTTTCAGCCAACTCAGTTATTAACAAAAATTACTAAAGTAAAGTGTGAGCATTACAAACCTGATTACGCATAAAACTAGACTCTCTACGTCGACGCTCTCACTAGCAGGGATAACAGCTATTTGTCTATCCCAGGCAGACATCGGCTCTCTACCACACCCCGGCGAAAAGTCTCGAACCGCCGACACAGCACGTCTTTTAAATTTAGGAGCAAGGACTACAGGTCCACTCCCTTCATTAGATAGGCTAGCACTCACATCCATGAAGAGACTTGATCAGTTCAGAACTATGATGACACAATGATTTCCCCAACAAGGGGTTTGATTATGACAGAGTAATGAATAGAGGCTCAACACAATGAACAAAAGAGGGCTCCTTACCTTAAAACCCGAATGGAAAGGTAAGATTCGGCAATCAACAGACCTTTAGGCTTCGGTCTTCAAGACATTCGGCTTTTGGGGTTTCCTGGAGTAAACGTTCCAAAACGAGAAAGAAGAGAAGGGATTTACCGAAATTTAACCATCAGAACCAAAATAGCGATTCGACTATGACCACACAGAACCAAAAAGGAATGAGAAAGAAAATGAGAGAGTCCCTCTTACCTTGCACGATAGGACCCTACTGAAGAAGAGACTTTCGGCAACCCACAGAGATGCTTCTTGATATTCGGTTGATAATGGTAGATGAGCAAGGGTGGTTCGACTCAAGAGAAAAATAAAGAAGTCGGAAAAGAATGAAGAAAATGGAAGCAATGCGAAAGAGAAAAGGGGTTTTGGCTTTGGAGAAGAGTGTAGCAAAGAGAAGAAAAGAAGGTTGAATGGAAAAGGAAGAATGGAGAGGAGAGTTTCGGCATAGGTATAGAGGAGTCAAGACTAGGTTCGGCCAAAGGTGCCTTTGGAAACCTTGAAGGAAAAGCAATGCACGAATGGGAAGGTTTGACAACAAAAGGAAAAAGATGAGAAGAAATTGAGAAAACAAAAAGAAACACACAAGAAAAGACCTTAGATGCACTTAGGGAATTTCGACACACACAAAAATTAGGCAACCCGAAATGGAAAACAAAAAATCTCTCACCAATTCGGCACTCCCTAGCCTCAACAACACATAGCCAAAATTTCCCCCTCCAAGCTCCCCAAATTCTGCCAACACCTTCCACCTTCACGAAAACCCATCTTTTGCTCCTACTTTCACTCTCCAACACCCATTTGAATTGGTTTGACCAATTCAAACTCCACCAACCCCTCATGTCCACTCATTTCAAATGCTTGACTCCTTCAACAACCACCAAGAAGAGTCCAGCTGAAAGCCAACACCTTACCACCTTAAGCATAAAAATAAAGCGCCACTTGCTGCAGAGGAGACTCGAACTCCTCCCTCCTTCTACTCCCTTGTGACGCCACTCCCTTGCACCTTAAGTGGTGTCACTTGCCACCACACAACACTCCTTCTTGTGCCAATAATTACAAGTAATTACACATAAGGCTTGCCCCAGCTAGCTCTCCCCTCCAAAGAGCCCAAAAAGCAAAATTTTCTAAAGTTTTGGCTCGAACCCGAGCCTCCCCAGGACCCTCAAACACACCAAAATAACATGCTAAACCAGCCCAACACCTCAATTAGCACAAAATGAAGAACCCCTAACTCTAGGATGTTACAGTTCTACCCCCTTCAAGAAATTTCGGCCTCGAAATTTACCTGATCAAAAGAGGTGAGGGTATTACTGTCGCATCACATCCTCTGGCTCCCACGTGGCTTCCTCTAAATCGTGATTACGCCATAAGACCTTGACTAGAGGAACTGACTTCCTTCTCAACACCTTGACATCTCGATCCGAGATCTGCACAGGTTCTTCTTCAAAAGGCAAATCAGGTCTTACTTCAATTTCCTCCACCGGAACTATGTGAGATAGATCTGAACAGTAGCGCCTTAACATTGAAACGTGAAATACATCATGTATCCGACTCAACTCTGGAGGTAACTCGAGCTGATAAGCTACTGGTCCCACACGCTTCAACACTCGATAAGGCCCGATGAACCTGGGGCTCAACTTGCCCTTCCGTCCAAACCTTAAAACCTTCTTTCAAGGTGAAACTTTCAGAAAAACCCGATCACCCACTGCAAATTATATTTCCTTATGCTTCAGATCCGTATAAGATTTCTGCCAGTCGGAAGCTTCCTTCAACCGAGCCCGAATTAACTTAACCTTTTCCTCTGTTTTTGAAACCAATTTCGGACCCAACAACTGTTGTTCACCCAACTCTGTCCAGCAGGTAGGAGAACGACACTTACGACCATACAATGCTTCGTAGGGTGCCATCTGGATACTGGATTGATAGCTATTATTGTACGCGAATTCTGCCAATGGTAGAAAATCTTCCCAACTACCCCTGAAGTCGATAACACAGCCTCTCAACATATCTTCCAGAATCTGAATTACCCTCTCTGGCTGACCATCAGTCTCTGGATGAAACGCTGTGCTGAAATCCAGTCTTGTACCCAACGCTTGATGCAACGCTTTCGAACGCGATGTAAACACGGGGTCTCGCATGCGATATGATAGACACTGGTACCCCATGTAACCTCACAATCTCCGCTACATATAGCTTGGCAAACTTCTATAATGAGTAACCAACACGAACCGGTATGAAGTGAGCGGACTTCGTCAACCGATCGACAATCACCCACACCGAATCCTTCCTAGTAGGCGTAAGAGGTAGCCCACTAACAATGTCCATAGTTATACTCTCCCACTTCCAATGTGGAATCTTCACTGGCTGTAGTAACCCCGAAGGCAACTGATGTTTAGCCTTCACCTACTGACACGTTAAGCAATTACTCACGAACTCAGTAACTTCTTGCTTCAGACCTAACCACCAAAACTGTTCACGCAAATGTCGATACATTTTACTCCCACCAGAATGCATAGCGTATGCACTACTATGTGCTTCTTGCAGAATCTTCTGTCTTAACTTGGAATCCTTCGGAATACAAGCCTTTCCACGGAAGCACAATACCCCCTCACTGTTCAAACTAAAGTCTTCTGTCTCACCACTTTCCACTTGCTGAAATCTAGAACTTAACGATTCATCTGACAACTGCTTCTCTTTAATCTGACTTACCCATGAAGGCTTCACTTAAAGTTCAGCTAACAAGCTCTCATCATCATACAAACTGAGATGAGCAAACATTGCCCTCAAATCACATATCACCTTACGGCTTAACGCATCCGCCACTACATTAGCTTTACCTGGGTGAGGCTCAATCGAATAGTCATAATCCTTTAACAATTCAATCCACCTCCGCTGCCTTAAATTCAACTCCTTCTGGGTAAGGAGATATTTCATGCTCTTATGATCGGTGTAGATAACCGACTTCTCTCCATACAACTAGTGCCTCCAAATCTTCAGAGCGAACACTACCGCAGCTAACTCCAGATCATGCGTAGGATAGTTCACTTCATGAGGTCTCAATTGTCGAGACGCATACGCCACCACTTTCCCTTCTTGCATCAACACACATCCTAACCCTATGTGCGACGCATCACAATAGACAACAAACTCCTTCCCAGCCTCAGGCTGAATCAACACTGGTGCCTCCATGAAAATCCTTTTCAACTTCTCAAAGCTTTCCTGCTGCTTATCTTACAAGACAAACGGTACCCCTTTTCGTAACAACTTGGTTAAAGGTGCAGCTATTAGCGAGAATCCCTCAACAAACCTTCTGTAGTACCCAGCTAACCCGAGGAAACTCCAAATTTCTGCTACCGACTTCAGTGGTTTCCAATCCAAAACAGCTTCAATCTTTCGGGGATCGAACCTAATCCCCTTGGCAAACACAACATGCCCCAGAAAGGTAACTTCTCTTAACCAAAATTCACACTTGCTGAATTTGGCATACAGTTGCTTCTCTCTCAAAATTTGTAGAACAATTCGAAGATGCGAATCGTGCTCCTCTTCCGTCCTTGAATAAACCAAGATATTGTCTATGAATACTACGACAAATCGATCCAGATAAGGTTGGAATACCCGGTTCATCATATCCATAAACGCAGCTGGTGCATTCGTCAACCCAAACGACATCACTAAGAACTCGTAGTGACAATAACGAGTTCAAAAAGCAGTCTTATGAATATCCGCCTCCTTGACCTTAAGTTGATGATAACCTGACCTCAAGTCTATCTTCGAGAAGACCGAAGTGCCTCGCAGCTGATCGAAAGATCGTCTATCCTTGGAAATGGGTACTTGTTCGTAATCGTCAAATTGTTCAATTGCCTATAGTCAATACACATCCACATCGACCCATCCTTTTTCTTGACGAATAACACCAGTGCTCCCCACGGGGACACACTTGGTCGGATAAAACCACGGTCCAACAGTTCCTGAATCTGAGCTTTAAGTTGCACTAGCTCTTTCGGCGCCATCCTATATGGGGCAATAGACACCGGAGCTATTCCCGGTAGTAGATCAATGCTGAACTCCACCTCGCGATCCGGAGGTATCCCTGGAAGCTCTTCTGGAAAAACATTAGAGAATTCCTTCACCGTTCTAACATCTCTTACAGACAACTCCTTGGCTTCCAACGCACTGACGAAAGCTAGGAAAGCCTCACACCCTTTTCTCACCATCATTTCAGCTTTTAGAGCAGACACCACATTGGACAGGTAATTCCTTCTCTCACCTATGACCAACGCCTCCTTATCCTCAAGAGTCTTCAGTATCATGCGCTTAGCAGCACAGTCCAAGTTTGCTCGATACTTAACTAACCAGTCTGTGCCTAATATCAAGTCGAACTCGCCGAACGGCAACTCCATCAAGTTAGCCGGGAAAACTATCCCTTGAACTTCTAAAGGCACATTCCTAAAGAGTTTGTTCACTACTACAGGTTATCCTAAAGGACTAATAACAATCATTTCCCTAGGAGCGACTTCAGATTCTATGCTCAAAGTTCCAGTCACAGTACTAGCAACATACGGATGTGTAGATCCAATATCTATCAGTGCTGTAAAGGGCAAACCAAAAATAAGGAACGTACCCATTATGATGTTCGGTGAATCGCCATCCTCTTGGCGTCTAGCTGCATAAACCAACCCAGGCTGTCTCGCATCTGTATTCCCAGCACCTCTACCCGGTGCTCCACGCCCTCGAGCAAAACCATTTCCTCCCCTAACCGGACCACGACCTCTCGGTGGTTGCTGCCCACCTCCTTTAGACTGAACATAACCCTGACCTACTGACCGCGCTCTGTTTGGCTCTTGAGGACAGTCCCTTACCCGATGATCCATAGATCCACACCTGAAGCATCCTCTACCACCTACCCAACACTCCCCCGAATGAAATTTCCCACATCGAGCACACAGTTGAGATCGACCAATAGCAACAGGCTTCGCAACTCGACTCGGCCCAACGAACCTAGGCCTCTTTTGGAAATTCCCAGTAGATCCTGACGACCCAAAGATCCTATTGTTCCTACCCCTATCCTTATCCTGGTTCTGCCTCTCTGATCGTTTCACCTCTTCAGCTATCTTTGCCTTCTCAACTAGAGTAGCAAACTCTCTTTCCCGTTGCGGAGCTATCAGTACTCGCAGCTCATCCCTCAGACCATCCTGAAACCGAACACAACGCTCGTAATTAGTTGAAACGATACCTCGAGCATAACGACTTAACCGCAGGAATTCTGCCTCATACTCAGCCACCGACTGATTCCCCTGAACCAAGATCAAAAATGCCTTCCTCTGGGCATCAACATAACTCGCCCCAACATACTTTCCCTGGAACGCTGTCTTAAAGAAATCCCAGGTAATACGATCGGCCACCGCATCATCCTCCACTTACCGTGAGCCACCACCGGTATGCCTCGCCTCGAAGAAGGGACACTACCCCTTTCAGCTTCTCTTCTGCGGTACAATCAAGATCGTCCATGATCCGTTCAACCGCTTCCAACCAGCACTCAGCTACGTTAGGAGCCACACCAGAAATGCCCCTAAATATCTTAGCCCCATTAGCTCGAAGTCGCTTAGAAATAGATTTTCGAGCTACTGATCCCGTGCTTGCTCCGGCAACCCACTCCAAAACACGCAACATAGCTTGAGACACAGCATCATCTCCACCAGTTTAGTCCTAAAATCCCGCTTTCGCAATTGGTGATGCTGGCACTTCACCTTCCGGCCCATACCCTGATTTCGAGGGTTCAGCCTCAACACCCCGGCCTCTACCATGGCCGCGCAATCCACGTCCACGTCCTCTAATGCTCATGGCTACCAATTCGAATTAATCTTATTTCAAATTTTATGAATTAGCATATCTTCCACTGTTTATTACCGGGTAGTTTTATGGAAATAGAGTTAGAAGTGGTTTTTCGCAAAACATATGTACCTAAAGGTTTCAATCTCTAAAGTCGAATTTCTTAATACTAGCAATTACAGCACAATATAATCACTTCATGCAAATCAACCAATAGTCAGAAGACTTACCGTGCGGATTGGTGTCGGAGACTCGGGTGCCATGCTTTAAAAATAAAACATATATTTCTTAAACAATATATCAAACCAATTTTTGGAAAACGTTGTCGAACCCATTCCACAGTCGAGTTTTGCAACCTAGGCTCTGATACCAAAATTGTAAAACCCCAAACCCAGCCTAAACGTTACGACCAGATCTGGTATGTCACAAGGAAAGGATGTTTAAAAGAACTTTGGTAATTTTAAAGAAATATCGTAACTTTAAAAACTTTTTGTTTTGTGTTTCTATCTTGAAAATAGCATTCAGTTTAAGGGTTTCTTACCAACTCTTATTTAAAAGATCTATAAGTCGAATACAGATTTGTGATACGAAAATCGAAAACTAGTGGTGTTCTGAAACGTGTCATTTTGAAAACAGTGTTTGTAGTTTAAAGTAAAACTTCCGTATTTAATTATTAATCTGCATCTTATCCGCTTGTTAGTATTTTGGAAAACGTTTATTTATATGTTTAGGAAAACTTTGTGTTTAGCATTTCATAACATAACAATATCCGTATTAAATCAAAAACCTAAATTAAAGTTACGGAGGTCTTATTACAAAACAAAATCACAAATTAAAATAAGTCTATATAAAGTAAACGAATTTACGACGAAGTAATGCAAGGCCACCTCAACGTCAACCTCGGCTCCAAATCCGCAGGTAGGGGTTACCTGCAAAATTAAGCAGAAGGGTGAGTCACCAAGACTCAGTGTGTAAATCCCCTTATAATGCAATCTGGGCCTTAATCCCACAGATGCCCATTGGGCCTTAGCCCACACAATACAGCATATTACACATGAATGCAATGCAGCCCAGCCCAACCTAGTTTTCCATCCTCTACATCACTTGAATCAGCCAAACGCCCGTCGCACGAAAGCCACTTTGTGGTTCCGCATCATTGTGATACTGAATCACCGTGTGAGTCACTAATTAAATGTGTGGGGCCAACCCACTGTGGTACCAAACCACTGTGACAATCCCTGATAAATATATGTAGTGCCGACCCACTCTAGTACCAAACCACTGAGACAAGTCACTAAATTACATATATGTGTGGTGACAAGCCACCGTGGTACCAAACCACTGAGACATAGTCACTGAATAAGATATGTGGGGCCAACCCACTGTGGTACCAAACCACTATGACAGTCCCTAAATAACACTTCCCCTTTTACATCATATCCCAAGCCTTTGCACATATTAACATACTGAGATGAATGCAAACATGCATCCAAAGCACAGTGGTGAATTGTATCATACATACATACTTTAGAAAATAGAACCATATAGGTACTTACCCGGTTTCTCCAACCTTACCCACAAGGGTATCTCGACTATCTAAGCAGTCATTTCAGCTTTCAGCCAACTCAGTTATTAACAAAAATTACTAAAGTAAAGTGTGAGCATTACACACCTGATTCCGCGTAAAACTAGACTCTCTACGTCGATGCTCTCACTAGCAGGGATAACAGCTACTTGTCTATCCCAGGCAGACGTCGGCTCACTACCACACCCCGGCGAAAAGTTTTGAACCGCCGACACAGCACGTCTTTTAAATTTAAGAGTAGGGACTACAGGTCCACTCCCTTCCTTAGACAGGCTAGCACTCACATCCATGAAGATACTTGATCAGTTCAGAACTATGATGAAACAACGATTTCCCCAACAAGGG
Organism: Gossypium sturtianum; assembly: GCA_025698515.1. Taxonomy (NCBI): domain Eukaryota; kingdom Viridiplantae; phylum Streptophyta; class Magnoliopsida; order Malvales; family Malvaceae; genus Gossypium; species Gossypium sturtianum. Next base: position 66,210,874 of record CM046952.1, read on the forward strand.
GTTTGATTATGACAGAGTAATGAATAGAGGCTCAACACAAAGAACAAAAGAGGGCTCCTTACCTTAAAACCCAAATGGAAAGGTAAGATTCGGCAATCAACAGATCTTTAGGCTTCGGTCTTCAAGACGTTCGGCTTCTGGGGTTTCCCGGAGTAAACGTTCCAAAACGAGAAAGAAGAGAAGGGATTAGCCGGAATTTAACCATCAGAACCAAAATAGCGATTCGGCTATGACCACACAGAACTGAAAAAGAATGAGAAAGAAAATGAGAGAGTCCCTCTTACCTTGCACGATAGGACCCTACTGAAGAAGAGACTTTTGGCAACCCACAGAGATGCTTCTTGATATTCAGTTGATAATGGTAGATGAGCAAAGGTGGTTCGGCTCAAGAGAAAAACAAAGAAGCCGGAAAAGAATGAAGAAAATGGAAGCAATGCGAAAGAGAAAGGGGGTTTCGGCTTTGGAGAAGAGTGTAGCAAAGAGAAGAAAAGAAGGTTGAATGGAAAAGGAAGAATGGTGAGGAGAGATTCAACTTAGGTATAGAGGAGTCATGACTAGGTTCGGCCAAAGGTGCCTTTGGTAACCTTGAAGGAAAAGCAATGCACGAATGGGAAGGTTTGACAACAAAAGGGAAAAGATGAGAAGAAATTGAGAAAACAAAAAGAAACACACAAGAAAAGACCTTAGATGGACTTAGGGAATTTCGGTACACACAAAAATTAGGCAACCCGAAATGGAAAACAAAAACTCTCTCACCAATTCGGCACTCCCTAGCCTCAACAACACATAGCCAAAATTTCCCCCTCCAAGCTCCCCAAATTCGGCCAACACCTTCCACCTTCACCAAAACCCTTCCTTTGCTCCTACTTTCACTCTCCAACACCCATTTGAATTGGTTTGACCAATTCAAACTCCACCAACCCCTCATGTCCACTCATTTCAAAAGCTTGACTCCTTCAACAACCACTAAGACGAGTCCAGCCGAAAGCCAACACCTTACCACCTTGAGTATAAAAATAAAGCGCCACTTGCTGTAGAGGAGACTCGAACTCCTCCCTCCTTCTGCTCCCTTGTGAAGCCACTCCCTTGCACCTTAAGTGGCGTCACTTGCCACCACACCACACTCCTTCTTGTGCCAACAATTACAAGTAATTACACATAAGGCCTGCCCCAGCTAGCTCTCCCCTCCAAAGTGCCCAAAAAGCAAAATTTTCTAAAGTTCTGGCTCAAACCCGAGCCTCTTCAGGACCCCCAAACACACCAAAATAAAATGCTAAACTAGCCCAACACCTCAATTAGCACAAAATGCAGAACCCCTAACTCTAGGATGTTACAATTCTACCCCTCTTAAAGAAAATTCGGCCTCGAAATTTACCTGATCAAAAGAGGTGAGGGTATTGCTGTCGCATCACATCATCTGGCTCCCACGTGGCTTCCTCTGAATCGTGATTACACCATAAGACCTTGACTAGAGGAACTGACTTCCTTCTCAACACCTTGACATCTCGATCCAAGATCTGGACAGGTTCTTATTCAAAAGGCAAATCAAGTCTTACTTCAATTTCATCCTCCGGAACTATTTGAGATGGATCTGAACGGTAGCGCCTTAACATTGAAACGTGAAATACATCATGTATCCGACTCTACTCTGGAGGTAACTCGAGCTGATAAGCTACTGGTCCCATACGCTTCAACACACGATAAGGCCCGATGAACCTAGGGCTCAACTTTCCCTTCCGTCCAAACCTTAAAACCTTCTTCCAAGGTAAAACTTTCAGAAAAACCCGATCACCCACTGCAAATTATATTTCCTTACGCTTAAGATCCGTATAAGATTTCTGCCTGTCGGAAGCTTCCTTCAACCGAGCCCGAATTAACTTAACCTTTTCCTCTGTTTCTGAAACCAATTCTAGACCCAACAACTGTCGCTCACCCAACTCTGTCCAGCAGGTAGGAGTACAGTACTTACGACCATACAATGCTTCGTAGGGTGCCATCTGGATACTGGATTGATAGCTATTGTTGTACGCGAATTCTTCCAACGATAGAAAATCTTCCCAACTACCCCTGAAGTCGATAACACAGCCTCTCAACATATCTTCTAGAATCTGAATTACCCACTCTGGCTGACCATCAGTCTCTGGATGAAACGCTGTGCTGAAATCCAGTCTTGTACCCAACGCTTGATGCAACGCTTTCCAGAACCGCGATGTAAACTTAGGGTCTCTGTCTGATTTGATAGACACTGGTACCCCATGTAACCTCACAATCTCTGCTACATATAGCTTGGCAAACGTCTGTAATGAGTAACCAACACGAACCGGTATAAGTGAGCAGACTTCGTCAACCAATCGATAATCACCCACACCGAATCCTTCCTAGTAGGCGTAAGAGGTAGCCCACTAACAAAGTCCATAGTTATCCTCTCCCACTTCCAAAGTGGAATCTTCACTGGCTGTAGCAACCCCGAAGGCAACTGATGTTCAACCTTCACCTGCTGACACGTTAAGCACTTACTCACGAACTCAGTAACTTCTTGCTTTAGACCCGACCACCAAAACTGTTTACGCAAATGTCGATACATTTTACTCCCACCAGGATGCATAGCGTATGGACTACTATGTGCTTCTTGCAGAATCTTCTGTCTTAACTCGGAATCCTTCGGTATACAAGCCTTTCCACGGACGCACAATACCCCCTCACTGTTCAAACTAAAGTCTTCTGTCTCACCACTTTCCACTTGCTGAAATCTAGAACTTAACGATTCATCTGACAACTGCTTCTCTTTAATCTGACTTAACCATGAAGGCTTCACCTAAAGTTCAGCTAACAAGCTCCCATCATCATACAAACTGAGATGAGCAAACATTGCCCTCAAATCACATATCACCTTACGACTTAATGCATCCGCCACTACATTAGCTTTACCTGGGTGATACTCAATCGAATAGTCGTAATCCTTTAACAATTCAATCCACCTCCGCTGCCTTAAATTCAACTCCTTCTGGGTAAGGAGATATTTCAGGCTCTTATGATCGGTGTAGATAACCGACTTCTCTCCATACAAGTAGTGCCTCCAAATCTTCAGAGCGAACACTACCGCAGCTAACACCAGATCATGCGTGGGATAGTTCACTTCATGAGGTCTCAATTGGCGAGACGCATACGCCACCACTTTCCATTCCTGCATCAACACACATCCTAGCCCTGTGTTCGACGCATCTCAATAGACAACAAACTCCTTCCCAGCCTCAGGCTGAATCAACACTGGTGCCTCCGTCAAAATCCTTTTCAACTTCTCAAAGCTTTCCTGCTGCTTATCTGACCAGACAAACGGTACCCCATTTCGTAACAACTTGGTTAAAGGTGCAGCTATTAGCTAGAATCCCTCAACAAACCTTCTGTAGTACCTAGCTAACCCGAGAAAACTCTGAATTTTTGCTACCGACTTCGGTGGTTTCCAATCCAAAACAGCTTCAATCTTTCGGGGATCGACCCTAATCCCCTCGGCAAACACAACATGCCCCAGAAAGGTAACTTCTCTTAACCAAAATTCACACTTACTGAATTTGGTATACAGTTGCTTCTCTCTCAAAATTTGTAGAACAATCCGAAGATGCGAATCATGGTCCTCTTCCGTCCTTTAATAAACAAGGATATTGTCTATGAACACTACGACAAACCGATCCAGATAGAGTTGGAATACCCGGTTCATCATATCCATAAACGCAGCTGGTGCATTCGTCAACCCAAACGGCATCACTAAAAACTCGTAGTGACCATAACGAGTTTGAAAAACAGTCTTATGAATATCCGCCTCCTTTACCTTAAGTTGATGATAACCTGACCTCAAGTCTATCTTCGAGAAGACCGAAGCGCCTCGCAGCTGATCGAACAGATCGTCTATCCTTAGTAATGGGTACTTGTTCTTAATCGTCAACTTGTTCAATTGCCTATAGCCAATACACATCCGCATCGACCCATCCTTTTTCTTGACGAATAACACCGGTGCTCCCCACGGGGACACACTTGGTCAGATAAAACCACGGTCCAACAGTTCCTGAATCTGAGCTTTAAGTTCCACCAGCTCCTTCGGCGCCATCCTATATGGGGTAATAGACACCGGAGCTGTTCTCGATAGTAGATCAATGTTGAACTCCACCTCGCGATCTGGAGGTATCCTTGGAAGCTCTTCTGGAAAAACATCGGAGAATTCCTTCACCGTTCTAACATCTCTTACAGACAACTCCTTGGCTTCCAACTCACTGACGAAAGCTAGGAAAGCCTCAGACCCTTTTCTCACCATCCTTTCAGCTTTTAGAGCAGACACCACATTGGACAGGTAATTCCTTCTCTCACCTATGACCAACGCCTCCTTATCCTCAAGAGTCTTCAGTATCATGCGCTTAGCAGCACAGTCCAAGTTTGCTCGATACTTAACTAACCAGTCCGTGCCTAATATCAAGTCGAACTTGCCGAACGGCAACTCCATCAAGTCAGCCGGGAAAACTACCCCTTGAACTTCTAAAGGCACATTCCTAAAGAGTTTGTTCACTACTACAGATTGTCCTAAAGGACTAATCACAGTCATTTCCCTAGGAGCGACTTCAAATTCTATACTCAAAGTTCCAGTCACAGTACTAGCAACATTTGGATGTGTAGATCCAATATCTATCAGTGCTGTAAAGGGCAAACCAAAAATAAGGAACGTACCCGTTATGACGTTCGGTGAATCGCCATCCTCTTGGCGTCTAGCTGCATAAACCAACCCAGGCTGTCTCGCATCTGTATTCCCAGCACCTCTGCTCGGTGCTCCACGCCCTCGAGCAAAACCATTTCCTCCCCTAACCAGACCACGACCTCTCGGTGGTTGCTGCCCACCTCTTCTAGACTGAACATAACCCTGACCTACTGACCGCGCTCTGCTTGGCTCTTGAGGACAGTCCCTTACCCGATGATCCATAGATCCACACCTGAAGCATCCTCTACCACCTACCCAACACTCCCCCGAATGAAATTTCCCACATCGAGCACACAGTTGAGATCGGCCAACAGTAACAGGCTTTGCAACTCGACTCAGCCCAATGAACCTAGGCCTCTTTTGAAAATTCCCAGCAGATCCTGACGACCCAAAGATCCTCTTGTTCCTACCCCTATCCTTATCCTGGTTCTGCCTCTTTGTTCGTTTGACCTCTTCACCTATCTTTGCCTTCTCAATTAGAGTAGCAAACTCTCTTTCCCGTTGCGGAGCTATCAGTACTCGTAGCTCATCCCTCAGACCATCCTCAAACCGAACACAATGCTCGTAATCAGTTGAAACGATACCTCGAGCATAACGACTTAACCGCAGGAATTCCGCCTCATACTCAGCAACTGACTTATTCCCCTGGATCAAGATCAGAAATGCCTTCCTCTGGGCGTCCACATAACTCGCCCCAACATACTTTCCCTGGAACACTGTATTAAAGAAATCCCAGGTAATACGGTCGGCCGCTGTACCATCCCTTCCCGTAAGCCACCACTGGTATGCCTCGTCTCGAAGAAGGGACACTACCCCTTTCAGCTTCTCTTCTTCATTTATGCAGTCAAGATCGTCCATGATCCGCTTCAACCGCTTCCAACCAATGACTACCACGTTAGGAGCCACACCAGAAATGCCCCAAAATATCTCAGCCCCATTAGCTCGAAGTCGCTTAGAAACAGATTTTCGAGCTACTGATCCCGTGCATGCTCCGGCTACCCGCTCCAAAACATGCAACATAGCTTGAGACACAGTATTATCTCCACCAATTTGGTCCTGAAATTTCGCTTCCGTAATTGGTGATGCTGGCACTTCACCTTCCGGCCCATGCCCTGATTCTGAGGGTTCAGCCTCAACACCCCGGCCTCTACCACAGCCGCGCAATCCACGTCCACGTCCTCTAGCGCTCATGACTACCAATTTGAATTAATCTGATTATAAATTTTATGAATTAGCATATCTTCCACTGTTTATTACCGTGTAGTTTTATGGAAATAGAGTTAGAAGTGGTTTTTCGCAAAAACATATACCTAAAGGTTTCAATCTCTAAAGTCGAATTTCTTGATACTTGCAATTACAGTACAATATAATCACTTCATGCAAATCAACCAATAGTCAGAAGACTTACCGTACGGATTGGTGTCGGAGACTCGGGTGCCATGCTTCAAAAATAAAACATATATTTCTTAAACAATATATCAAACCAATTTTTGGAAAACGTTGTCGAACCCATTCCACAGCCGAGTTTTGCAACCTAGGCTCTGATACCAAAATTGTAACACCCCAAACCCGGCCTAAACATTACGACCGAATCTGGTATGTCACAAGGAAAGGATGTTTAAAAGAACTCTGGAAATTTTAAAGAAATATCGTAACTTTGAAAACTTTTCGTTTTGTGTTTCTATCTTGAAAATAGCATTCAGTTTAAGGGTTTCTTACCAACTCTTATTTAAAAGATCTATAAGTTGAATACAGTTTTGTGATACGAAAATCGAAAACTAGAGGTGTTCTGAAACGTGTCATTTCGAAAATAGTGTTTGTAGTTTAAAGTAAAACTTTCGTATTTAATTATTAATCTGCATGTTATCCGCTTGTTAGTATTTTGGAAAACGTTTATTTATATTTTTAGGAAAACTTTGTGTTTAGCATTTCATAATATAACAATATCTGCATTAAATCAAAAACCTAAATTAAAGTTACGGAGGTCTTATTACAAAACAAAATCCCAAATTAAAATAAGTCTATATAAAGTAAACGAATTTACGACGAAGTAATGCATGGCCACCTCAACGTCAACCTCGGCTCCAATTTCCCAGCTAGGGGTTACCTGCAAAATTAAGCAGAGGGGTGAGTCACCAAGACTCAGTGTGTAAATCCCCTTATAATGCAATCTGGGCCTTAAGCCCACAGATGCCCATTGGGCCTTAGCCCACACAATACAGCATATTACACATGAATGCAATGCAGCCTAGCCCAACCTAGTTTTCCATCCTCTACATCACCTGAATCAGCCAAACGCCCGTGGCACCAAGCCACTGTGGTTCCAGACCGCCGTGATACCAGATCACTGTGACAGAGTCACTAATTAAATGTGTGGGGCCAACCCACCGTGGTACCAAACTACTGTGACAATCCCTGATAAATATCTTTGGTGCCTACCCACTGTGGTACCAAACCACTGAGACAAGTCACTGAATTACATATATGTGTGGTGACAAACCACCGTGGTACCAAACCACTGAGACATAGTCACTGAATAAGATATGTGGGGCAAACCCACTGTGGTACCAAACCACTGTGATAGTCCCTAAATAACACTTCCCCTTTTACATCATATCCCAAGCCCATGCACATATTAACATACTGAGATTAATGCAAACATGCTTCCAAAGCACAGCGGTGAATTGTATCATACATACCTACTTTCGAAAATAGAACCATATAGGTACTTACCCGGTGTCTCCAACCTTATCCACGAGGGTATCTCGACTATCTAAGCAGTCGTTTCAACTTTTAGCCAACTCAGTTATTAACAAAAATTACTAAAGTAAAGTGTGAGCATTACACACCTGATTATGTGTAAAACTAGACTCTCTACGTCGACGCTCTCACTAGCAGGGATAACAGCTATTTGTCTATCCCAGGCAGATGTCGGCTCTCTACCACACCCCGGCAGAAAGTCTCGAACTGCCGACACAGCACATCTATTAAATTTAGGAGCAGGGACTACAGGTCCACTCCCTTCCTTAGATAGGCTAGCACTCACATCCATGAAGAAACTTGATCAGTTCAGAACTATGATGAAAGAACGATTTCCCCAACAAAGGGTTTGATTATGACAGAGTAATGAATAGAGGCTCAACACAAAGAACAAAAGAGGGCTCCTCACCTTAAAACCCAAATGGAAAGGTAAGATTCGGCAATCAACAGATCTTTAGCTTTGGTATTGAAGACGTTCGACTTTTGGGGTTTCCCGGAGTAAACGTTCCAAAACGAGAAAGAAGAGAAGGGATTAGCCGGAATTTAACCATCAGAACCAAAATAGCCGTTCGGCTATGACCACACAAAATCAAAAAAGAATGAGAAAGAAAATGAGAGAGTCCCTCTTACCTTGCACGATAGGACCCTACTGAAGAAGAGACTTTCGGCAACCCACAGAGATGCTTCTTGATATTCGGTTGATAATGGTAGATGAGCAAAGATGGTTTGGCTCAAGAGAAAAACAAAGAAGCCAAAAAAGAATGAAGAAAATGGAAGCAATGCGAAAGAGAAAGCGGGTTTCGGCTTTGGAGAAGAGTGTAGTAAAGAGAAGAAAAGAAGGTTAAATGGAAAAGGAAGAATGGTGAGGAGAGATTCGACTTAGGTATAGAGGAGTCAAGACTAGGTTCGACCAAAGGTGCCTTTGGTAACCTTGAAGGAAAAGCAATGCACGAATGGGAAGGTTTGACAACAAAAGGGAATAGATGAGAAGAAATTGAGAAAACAAAAAGAAACACACAAGAAAAGACCTTAGATGGACTTAGGGAATTTCGGCACACACAAAAATTAGGCAACCCGAAATGGAAAACAAAAACTCTCTCACCAATTCGGCACTCCCTAGTCTCAACAACACATAGCCAAAATTTCCCCCTCCAAGCTTCCCAAATTCAGCCAACACCTTCCACCTTCACCAAAACCCTTCTTTTGCTCCTACTTTCACTCTCCAACACCCATTTGAATTGGTTTGACCAATTCAAACTCCACCAACCCCTCATGTCCACTCATTTCAAATGCTTGACTCCTTCAACAACAACTAAGAAGAGTCCAGCCGAAAGCCAACACCTTACCACCTTGAGCATAAAAATAAAGCGCCACTTACTGTAGAGGAGACTCGAACTCCTCCCTCCTTCTGCTCCCTTGTGAAGCCACTCCCTTGCACCTTAAGTGGCGTCACTTGCCACCACACCACACTCCTTCTTGTGCCAACAATTACAAGTAATTACACATAAGGCCTGCCCCAGCTAGCTCTCCCCACCAAAGTGCCCAAAAAGCAAAATTTTCTAAAGTTCTGGCTCGAACTCGAGCCTCCCCAGGACCCCCAAACACACCAAAATATCATGCTAAACCAGACCAACACCTCAATTAGCACAAAATGTAGAACCCCTAACTCTAGGATGTTACACATATGATATACCATTGTAAAGGTCTCATGGAGTAGAATATAAAACCATAATTTTATGATTCAACTCTCGACCTTTACCAATCGAGAATATGGCTCAAAGATTCGAAAAAATTACAATTTTTCCAACATTGTTTTGATATAACAAACAAAAATATTTTTAAATAAAGTTTCGTTTTTTGAACAAAGAAATTATAAAGTTCAAAGCATAAAAATCGTTTCAAGACTTCCAAACATCTTGGAAAATGTTTTTAACACTTAAAAAGGTTTTGGACAAAGTTCAAAAACAGTTTAAACTCTTTTAACTCAAGTGAAACATTTTCTAAATCGATTGAAAAATTATCAAAAAGTATCGATACCTATTGTATATTTATCGATACCATATTTGATATCGATACCATTTTTGCATTCTGACTTGATGATTTTTCTACCAATCATAAAAAGTATCAATACTTGGTAAAATGTATTGATACTTTTTTAAAAGGTATCAATACATTTTACCAGGTATCGGTAAAATGTCCTTGGTATCATTGTAAACTAACTTTAACTATTACTAAATCAGGCATTAAATGCTAATAGTATCGATACTCTGGAAAAAGTATCAATACCTTTTGTTGCAGGTGAATTTAATGATCTGATTTTTTCATCTCCAAAAGCTATATTCAATTACTCAACAACTACAACGGTTAGATGTAACAACCAGTTTTCAGTGAAATCGAAATAGTGGTTTCAGAACCACAAATCCAAGTCAGAAAGAAAATTTATTTTAATATTATTGCATGGTCCACATTATGATAGGAAAGACGTATGAAAATTTTGATAAGAAAATTTTATTGATTTCATGTTTAATTATGGAAACCAAATTGCATAAAATGCAAAAGTTGAATTCTAGTAGCTAGAAGGATTAAATAGCTATGAAATTCAAAACTTGAGGTCCTTATATGTCAATTAGACCATTAAATGGAGTTAGTAGATATTTTTGATGAATTGCCCATGGAAAATTAGAAAAAGAAAAGGACTAAATTAAAAATTGAAATAATTAAAAGATGATAGTTAAAATTAAAAAGAAAATATATCATATTATTATCATCTTATTCCCAAAATACATGGAAACCATAGGAAAGAGAAAAACATTCAAGCAAGTTTTCTTGGCTTAATTGGGTAAGCATTCTTGTTCTGTTTTTAGTAATTATTATATTTTCGAGTTCGTAATAGCTTAGCATATCTATTTTAGGGATTAATTTGTAAAGATATCAAAGTATAAAAATTTTACCAGGATGTAAATGCTGAAATTTTGAAATTTATGGTAGAAAATGAAAGGTTGTTGATAGATAAACAACTTTTACAAAGAGAATTTTGATGAAATTATGATTTAGGGACTAAATTGAAAAATGATAAAACCCATGAAAAAATTCTGGATTTTGTGAAATTCATGGGCTGTTATTGTGATATGTAAAATTTGGTTAGGCTAGAAATAAGGATTAAATTGCATGAATTTCAATTTCCAAGCCTAGGGCGAAATTGGAATTAATTAAAAGTATAGAGGCAAAATGGTACTTTTGCCTAAAAAACGAATTTAATTGATTTGAATTGGAATTTCATTAAATTGAGTTAAATTTACTCGTATAGATCTGGATAGACCTAGTACTAAAGTGGATCGAGGAAAATAAAAAAGTTTCAGATTAGTAGATTTCCGTATACGAACAAGTGTTAAGGTAAGTTCGTGTAACTTAATTATGTATATTAATATGTTTGAATCGGATGTTGTATTTGTGTGAATTGCATAAATGTTTAATGTATGAAATTAATCAAACACCCGATATTGTTCGATAAATGATAAGTGCGATAGAAATAATATTTTCCCGTATTGATTATAGTCCTGCATATGTTGCGGATTTATAGCTCAGATGAGCATCCTGTTAAAAGGCTTTTCGAGCATTCCTGTTATATGGTTCTTGCGAGCATCCTGATCGGTAGTGATCCTGCATGTGTTGTGGACTATCGCAGCTCTTTGTGAGTGTCCTGTTATATGATCGGTTGTGATCCTGCATATATTGCGGACACAAACGCAGCTCTTTATGAGCGTCCAGTTATAGCTCACTTGAACTTCCTGTTAAATGGCTATCCGGAGCTCCATGATAATAAATCTTCGGAGTTACCTGTTAAGTGTAGCACCCCGAATTTTGGCCTAGAAGAATTGGGTCTATTGGGCTTTGGGTCTCAGAAAATTTTTAAGTGAGCAAGAAAATGACAAATGACATGTTGACTTTAAGGGTTTATTAAAATTGGAGTGTCTAGGGGTGTTGGAGAAGTGCTGGGTTCGAACTTTGAGGAGAAGGAATTTTTAATTAATTATTAAAGGAGCTAGGGCGGTGAGTAGTTGGGCTTTTAGATAAAAATAGGGAAAGATGGCATCAAAGAGCCTTGTGGTGGAGTGGCTAAGTGACACCACTTAGGGTATAGGAAGGTGGCGTTATGGGCCAGCAAGGAGATCCTAGGTTCGAATCCTAGCTTAGTATTTTTTTAGGAGTTTAATTTTGGCCTTCTAGAAGGTTGGAAGTGGTGTGGTAATGGACTCTAAGGAGAGTGATCAGAAGAGAAAATTTAGGAAAAGGATTGGGGAGTTATCAGGGAGAAAGACGAGGAGATGAGATGGGGAAGAGTTGGAGCCGATTAGGACTTTGGGGGTAGGCAGAGTTTTGATTTTGTGTATAAATAGGGGGTGCCGAATTCCCTCTGTGCTATTTCGGCAATTGGAATTCCCTTTGTGCTATTTTGGCAACTATAGTGCTCTGCCGAATTCTCCTTCACTTTTTCTGTTCTAAACCTCGCCTCTTCCTTATGTGTTTTCTTTTCTTCTCTCCTAAAGCCTTAAATCGAATATCATTCTCTTCTTTCTCCATTGCTTGTGCCGTCCCACCTTCATCTCAATTGTTGGGGACCAAATATTCGTGACTTCAAAAGCCGAAAATGTTTGCTCTTGAAGCCGATTTCTTCATCGCACCAAACCTTGTGCCGAATACTCTAGTGACCAAATCTCTGTCATGATGTCATCATTCCTTTGAGTTTTGGTGGATCGGATCTTGGAAAAATCAGAATCAAGCTTGGATCTACAAGTCTCTGCCGAAAAGCTATCCATATGTTTCGGCTTTTGGGTAAGTGTTCTCGATTTTGGGATAAGTTGCCCGAATAGTCTATGTAAGGGAAAGGGTGACTTAAGTGGATACAAGTCACCTATTATTTTGTCTTTAATGATTAAGATTGATGCAGATCTAGGGGATATTCGTGAGTAGTAGCTAAGAAGCCCATTAGGACTGGTGGCACATGGTAAGGTAATGGTAAGGCTTCGGTTTTTGGTAAATATTATGGTTAAGTGTGTGATTGATTGGAGGTTGGTATTGGTTGTAGGTTCAAGGTTGAGGATAGTGTAACACGTCTCATTTACCAGGTGTGCACATACACTTCACACACGACAAATCGGCAAAAGCTGAAATCCCAAAAAAACCGAAATGTCGAGAAGCTGAAAAGCCAAAAGGGTGGTGCCGGCAACCACACGAGCGTGTGAACATTTGTGTGGGAACACCGATACAATTACCAGGGCCAAGAGATCGATCTCATGGTCTCGGGCCACTATTTGGCCGACCGGGCCAGACGAGGCTAAATGGGCCTGCCGAGCTCTTGGGCCGAAATCAGCAAGAGTTGATACGTGAAATTGAATGATGGATTGATATTGATGGTTGTATGATTTGATTATGATAGGGCCTAATGGGCTACATAAACATGATTGGGTTTAATGGGCTATATGGACATAATTGGGCTTAGTGGGCCTTATGGGATTTTAGAAATGCATGCTAGGGTTTTAATGGACTCTAGGCCTAGTTCTGATAAAATCTTAAATAGCATAAAACTTTAGTTAATAATCAAACATGTCTGTGGACAAGTCGCTAGGTTAGAGTGTGGCAATGGACATATGCATGTCTAGGATTGGATCTAGGGAGAGCTTGGTACTTAAGCGGTCCTAGTGGCCCACCTCCTCTTCTCTGGGATCCTACCTGGTGCATAGTGTCTGTTCACTTTAGCCGCAAGGACTTTTTGATGGGCCAAAGTTCATAACTAAAACCCGAGATGAAAGAAATTACGAAAATACCCTTGTAGGGTAGATTTAAAAAAATACCATTGGTTTACAAAATTACTGAAATACCCTTGATTTGTGAAATGACTAAGATACCCCTATGTGTTGAATGTAAGATTTATGGATGTTACATGCACATTTGCTGCATTCATATGATATTCTGTTTAGGTTGCATATGGGTTGGAAATTATGGTACGGAGGAAGAATTTGAGGATCGCGTGGGTGCTGGACGACCGTGGATCCACCAGTGGCTTTAAGCCCATTATATGCTTAGCAGCCTTGCTGCAATGTTAGGTAGTACCGCAACTGGGCTACCATTACTGTGTAGCGGATGGGTGGGTCGATTTAGAAATCCCCACAGGTGTATAAGGTTGGAAGGGAAATGTTGTGTAGCGAATGTTCTATTGGGGAGGGTTTGCACAGCATTGCATGCACGATATTGTTGTGATATTGATGTGATATGGGCTTCGGCCCAAAGGCCACTGTTGCTAAGTTGGGCTCAGGCCCAAAATGACTGATGATTGCTTTATACTCGCTGAGGGTTGTACACACTGATTTTTTCGAAACTCGCCCCCTCCTTTTCAAACTTTTCAGGTGACCCTCAGTAGGCGGTTCGATGAATGGTGGGACTTAGGGGTGGCCAGCTAGCAAGATATTATTATTTGGATTTTCTTTATAATTCCTAGCATTTTGAAATTATGTTGGTTTGGATTGTAAAAAGGGCCTTGTATCTCCAATTTGACTTTACATTTGGTTTTTATTATTGTTTCAACTGCCTAGTTATTAAACTTGAATAAATTTCTAAAGTTTAACATGGTTTTCAAAATAACTATAACATATGAACGTTTTCTTAAAACATGGACTTTCATCATAACTTAACAAGTTTTTCTTAAGCTAGGGCTATTTTCAATTATTACGTTTCCGCAACTCCATTATTAAATACCAAGTTTTACAAATTGTTTGTTTTTTTAAATAAAACTTCCGTAACTAAAAAGGGGTTTGTACTCAACATTTTACTTTATGAAGGGTTTTCAATGAAAATAAGGTGTAACACCCCTTACCCGTATTCTACACCGGAACCGGGCCCGAGGCATTACCGAATTAAAACCACTTGATCGCCACTTAGGCTCAACGTGACTACTCTCAATAGCTACCACAACTACCACATTAAGGACCTACGAGGTCTTAAACATACATACGAGAGCTTCCAAGGCTCTACCGAAACTTTATCGATCTTAAAATTTCTTTCACTTAGACAAGGATCACACGCCCATGTGGAATGGGACACGCCCCTGTGCCCTCAAGACATGCCTGTGTCTTCCACCCGTGGTCGACACTGACTAAATTCACATGGCCTGGACACGCCCGTGTTCTCCACCCGTGGTGAACACTGACCACTTTACACGGCCTAGGCACACGCCCGTGTGCCTAGTTCGTGGTCTATTCATACTTAAAATGCTAACATGCAGGGGACACACGGCCAAGTAACACGCCCATGGGCTGACCGTGTTTAACACATGGCCTAGACACACGCCCGTGTGTCTATCCACATGGACAAGAACAAAGCTATTTGTCATGCCCTTCTCAACGCTCTAACGTACACAACAAGTACTCATTCAACACATCCATAACCAACTCATAATGAACATAATCTTACATGGATAAATACATCTTTTCATATAATAATGTAGCCATCAACTATGGCATTATACAAAATAGATTATCCATCTAAAGGCCAACACATCTTAGCCAAAACAACAAAATACCCTAACGTGTCTAGCCTCTATACATGCCATATACAAAACATTAAGTCCAATGTACCAGAGTGTGCTGATAGTGTGGGCGATCTTCCGATTAATCCGCGTATCACGATTCAATCCTTGTTCTCTATAAGACAAGGGAAAAGAAAGGAGTAAGCTTTGAGCTTAGTAAGTTTACACATAAACAATTTAAGAATTCTAGTATAAGCTAAACAACAATTAGCATTATACTAACATATGTAATTCACATCCACTACTATGCTTACTCTTTCTATCCCTTACGACATCTCCAACACATCATGAGTCACATACTCATAATCATTGACATGCACTCCTGCACTCAATAGCACATTTACTCAAAATACAACACATCATTATTTCTCAATAATACATGCACACAGCTAAATTAGTCGGTGGTTTCGCACTTAGCCCACCACAATCAGATCATAAGGTAGTATCACACATAGCCTACCATAAAGGATAATTATAGTGATTTCGCACATAGCTCACTAAATAATATGCTTAACAATAGTATCGCACACAGCCCATCATTGTTAAGTATCAAGGTGGTATCGCACTTAGCCCACTACCAAGCATTATCACTACACATTCACATGTCTATTTTGTAATACATTAATCCATTCACAACTACTATCTCATTCATTCCACTAGAATCGAATAGGTTCTCAATCACGCTACACATTAGCTAGCATTAACAATGTTTACGCATAAATGCATCGTTCATACGTAAACTTACCTCGGTGCTCAAAAAGTATGGAGATGTGCAATTTAGTCCACGACCTTGCCCTTGCCCCGATTATGATCCGGGCTTCGTCTTTCTTGATATAAAATGATAAATCAACCCGTTCAATACACACATTGACTAAATTGACCCTTATCTCATACTTTAGCAAAATTACCATTTTGCCCCTAAACTTTCTCATATTTAAAATTTTGTCCCAAGGCTCGTAAAGTGATTTTCATTCAACTTTCTAGCCTTTCATGCTTACCCGAATCATTTACTCAACTAAAGCAATCATAAATTCTTACTAAATCACTCATGTATGACTAATCTCAAGACTTTCACAAACTAGTCCCTACATGCATTTTTCATGGAATTCACTTAGCAAAAGATGTTTCTACTACATCAAGCTTTCATATTCTTCCATAAAATATCAAAATACATGCATGTCATACATGGTTACATTTTTGAACATCAATCCTAGCTCAACATAGAGCTAAAAATAGCTTACTCATGTTACCAGGACTTCAAAAATACGAAGAATATTAAAAATGGGGCTTGGATGCGCTTACTAGCAAGCTTGAAAAATTAGAGAGCCCTAACAATGGCTTCATGAAATTTTCGGCAGCTTGGAGAAGAAGATGAATGAAATTTTGTCATCTTTTCTCCTTTTTAATCATTTAATTGTTAAATGACCAAAATGCCCCTTCTCACTAAACTTTCCAATATCATCCACTCATGCCCATTTTTGTCCAAAAATTAGAATTTGGGAAAATTACTATTTAAGGACCTCTAATTGATAATCCAAAGCTATTTCATACAATTAACTTCTAAAATTTCACATTTTGCAACTTTTGCAATTTAGTCCTTTTGGATAATTCAACCGCAATTTAACAAAATTGCTTCATGAAACTCCCACACTAACATGCAAACATAGCATAAACCTCAAAACTCATACATATACCTCAGATTTTTGGTCTCGCACCACTATTCTGACTAGGCCCTAAATCGGGATGTTACAACTCTCCCCCCTTTAGATATTTTTGCCCTCAAAAATCTTACCGGTAAAAAGGTTTGGATGTTGCTCTCTCATGCTTTCTTCTAGTTCCCACATAGCCTATTCCACACCGTGTTTCTGCCATAACACTTTCACTAGGGCTATGCTCTTATTCCTCAACTGTTTCACTTCTTGAGTCAAGATCTTAATCGGCTCCTCTTCATAAGACATATTCGGTCTTATCTCAATTCCCATTGAAGGAATCACATGTGAAGGATCGGAGTGATACCGTCGCAACATCGACACATGGAACAAATTATGGATCTTGTTCAATTCTATCGGCAAAGCCAATCGGTATGCTACTGGCCCAACTCTATTTGTAATCTCATACGGCCCTATGAATCTCGAACTCAATTTCCCTTTTTGTCTAAATCTCATGATTTTCTTCCATGGGGACACTTTTAAAAACACTTTGTCACCCACCTCAAACTCAATTTCTTTTCTTTTTAAATCCACGTACGACTTCTGTCGGTCCGAAGCAACTTTCAGACTATTACGCAGTTACTTTCACCTTCTCCTCGCCTCTTTTACTAGATCGACCCCATGGATCTGCTTCTCACTAAGCTCAGTCCAATACAGAGGAGTCCGACACTTACGACCATAACAAAGCTTCATATGGTGCCATCTGTATACTCGACTGATAACTGTTGTTGTAGGCAAACTTGACCAAAGGTAGGTACCTCTCCCAACTACCTTCGAATTCTAACACACAGCATCGAAGCATATCTTCGAGAACTTGAATCACTCTTTCAGACTGACCATCTGTTTCTAGATGGAACGCAGTACTAAAATTTAACCTCGTACCCATGGCCTCTTGTAACTTCTTCCAAAACCTCGAAGTAAACCTCGGATCTCTATCCGATATTATAGACACAGGCACACCATGTAACCTCACTATCTCTACAACATACAATTCGACTAACTTGTCTAGTGAATAATCAACACGGACTTGAATAAAATGAGCCGACTTTGTCAATCTATCCACAACAACCCACACAGTATCTTTCTTTTTCAGAGTCATAGGCAACCCCGTCACAAAATCCATGGTAATCCGATCCCATTTCCATTCGGGAACCATCACTGGCTGAAGCAATCTCGAAGGCACTTGATGCTCAACTTTCACTTGTTGACAAATCAGACACTTTGTCACGAACTCAGATATATCTCTTTTCATACCCGGCCAGCAATAAAATTTCCTCAAGTCATTGTACATTTTGCATCGCTTCGGGTGTACTGACAAATAACCACTATGTGCCTCATGCAAAACCTTTTGGATCAATTCTTCATCTCTAGGTACACAAATTCTGTCATGGTACAATAAACAACCATTCAAACCCACTCGAAACTCAGAACCACTTTCTGATCAACACTTAGCTCTCTTAGCTTGCATCTCACTATCATTTCTCTGAGCCTCACATATCTGTTGAACAAATAGTGGCTTAGCTCTCAACTCTGCCAATATAGTACCATCATCAGACAATTGTAAACTCGTTTCCATAACTTTTAGAGCATACAAGGATTTCCTACTCAAGGCATCCGCAACCACATTCGCTTTTCCCGGGTGGTAATCAATGACTAACTCATAGTCTTTCAATAACTTGAGCCACTGCCTCTGTCGCAAATTCAAATCCTTTTGATCCATCAAATACTTCAAACTCTTGTGATCTGTAAAGATTCGACACTTCTCACCATATAAATAATGTCGCCAAATCTTTAACGCGAAAACAATCGCAACAAACTCCAAATCATGAGTCGGATAATTCTTCTCGTGCGGTTTTAACTGCCTCAAGGCATAAGCGACTACCTTACCCTCTTGCATCAACACGTAACCGAGACCATTAAACGATGCATTGCTAAAAACCACAAACTCTTTCCTCGATTTTGGTTGAACCAAAACCGGCGCCTCAGTCAACAATGTTTTCAATCTCTAAAAACTCTGTTGACATGTCTCAGCCCAATCAAACTTGACATCCTTATGCAACAATTTCGTCATCGGGGTAGCAATTACAGAGAACCCCTTTACGAAATGTCTGTAATATCCTGCCAATCCCAAGAAGCTTCTAATTTCTGACACGTTCCTCAGCGGTTTCCAATCCACAACAGCCGATATCTTACTCGGGTCAACTCTAATACCATCACTCGACACAATGTGTCCTAGGAATCCGACCTCTCGGAGCCAAAACTCACTCTTGCTAAACTTAGCATACAACTGCTTATCCCTTAAAGTTTGAAAGAAAATTTTCAAATGATCCTCATGATCGTTCTCATCTCGAGAATAGATCAATATGTCGTCAATGAAGACAACTACAAACTTATCCACAAACGGTCGGAAGACACGATTCATCAAATCCATAAAAATCACAGGTGCATTGGTTAAACCAAACGGCATGACTAAAAACTCATAATGGCCATACCTTGTTCGAAATGTAGTTTTCAACACATCTTGCTCTTTCACTCTCAACTGGTAATAACCAGGACCTCAGGGTCGATCTTGGAGAACATTGTAGCTCCTTTCAGTTGATCAAAAAGATCATCAATCCTTGGTAAAGGATACTTATTCTTCACCGTCACTTTGTTAAGTTGCCTATAGTCTATACACAACCACATAGACCCATCTTTCTTTTTCACAAATAGTACCGGAGCACCCCACGGTGAGTAGCTCGGTCTTGCAAAACCCTTATCTGTCAACTCTTGCAACTGAACCTTCAGTTCTTTCAACTCTAAAGGTGCCATCCTATACAGAGCAATTGGAATAGGTGTCGTTCCTGGAACTAACTCAATCCCAAACTTGACCTCTCTCTCTGGAGGTAATCCGGGTAACTCTTCCGGGAATACATCCAGATACTCACATACCACTGGCACTGTATCAAACTTTACTCCAACCTCTTGAGTATTCAAAATAAAGGCGAGATAGGACTCACACCATTTTCTCAAACATTTCTCAGCCACTAGGGAAGAAATCATCACTGGTAGACTATCCGATCCACCTGATTCAACCCGAACAACATCTCCATTCTCACATTTCAATTCGTTTAACTTACTACCATAGTTCACTAAGACACTATGGGTAGTCAACCAATCCATGCCAAGGATTAAGTCAAACTTATCAAACGGCAACAACATAAGGTTTGTCGGAAAGCAATGACTCTCAATCAACAAATGACAATTCTTACACACCTTGTCCACTAACACATGCCTACCTAACGGGTTTGACACCTTAGCCACAATATCCGTAAATTCAACGGTCATACTCAAACTAGATGCCAATCTTATGCAAATATAAGAATGAGTAGACCCTGGATCTATTAAAACAATAACAAAGGTGTCTAAAAGAGAAAAAGTACTCGTTATCACATCTGGGGATGATGCCTCTTCGTGAGC
This sequence comes from Gossypium sturtianum, assembly GCA_025698515.1. NCBI lineage: Eukaryota > Viridiplantae > Streptophyta > Magnoliopsida > Malvales > Malvaceae > Gossypium > Gossypium sturtianum. The sequence continues at coordinate 66,231,125 of CM046952.1, forward strand.
GCGAATGGCATACGTCCTCGCAGGTGCCCGACCCTCCGGTCTCACAGTAGAGTCTTTGGATGCACCTCTACCACTAGTCCCACCTCTCGGGTTCCTTGGTGGTCTACCCCTTGCAGACACATCGCTAGGTCTTGTCTCTTGCTTCTCTTTCTTGTCATCCCTCTCGGGGTAATTTCAGATAAAATGGTCGAGGGAACCATACTTATAACAACTCCTGTTGTTTCCCCAACACTCTTCAGTATGATACCAACCACATCTTGGACACTCCGGATTGTTCTTCGGATTTCCCACACTTTCCATCGAGGTGGCTTGGACTCTCGAACCCGAACGAGTGTTGTCCAAGTCTCGATGTGAATATCCCACTGGTGTTGTCATCCGAGGATTCACTTCCTTGGATCTTTTCGACTGGGCTTGATATGATTTTCCCATCGATCATTTTCTCGCATCTCGGGCTTCACTCATAGCCCTTTTCTTTTCCTTACTCAACTCATCGACCTTACTTTCCATTTCAACCAACACCACAAACTCTTTCAACTCCAAAATACCCACTAGGAGCTTAATATCCTCGTTTAATCCATCTTCGAACCTTTTACACAAGATGGTCTCCTTCGACACACATTCTTGCGCGTACTTGCTAAGCCTAACGAATTCGCGCTCATATTCTGCTACTGTCATTCTTCCTTGCTTTAACTCAAGGAATTATTTCCATTTTCGATCAGTAAACCGCTGGCTTATATACTTCTTCCAGAACTCTTCCAGAAAGAAGTCCCACGTCACCCACTCTCTCGGTACTACCGACGTCAACATCTTCCACCAATGGTATGCCGAGTCCCTCAACAAAAACACACGGCACACTCGTGTTTCTCTTCAGTGTACAAGAGAGTTCATCGAATACTCTCATTGAGTTCTCTAGCCGAACTCTACCCTCTCTGGGTCATCATCTACCTTAGCTCTAAACTCCTCACCGTGTTTCCTAATCTTATCCACCGGGGGTTTTTATATCCTCACTACATCAATACCTTGAGGAGCCACTGGAATTGGCTGAGGTATAGGAGGAGGTGGAGCAGGTTGAGCATTAGGGTTCGCTCAAACATAATTCGAGTACCAATTACTCATCATCTGGAGAAAGGCTTCCCGAGCCTCTTCCCCTTGTCCCCTAACCTCGGGTCCACTCTCAACAGCGCGGTTCCTTGCGTAAGAGCCACAAGATTACTAGTCGCTTCATCGCCAGAATGATTGATCGAGATCCATATACTATATAAAACAAGGTTTAAAATCATCAAAAACCACCACACTATCATTGTACACTTATGGCATGTATAGCTAGACTCTTACACCCGCTACGGTAGTCCAAGAACCGACTAAACATAGCTCTGATACCACTAAATGTAACACCCCTTACCCGTATTCTACACCAAAACTGGGCCCGAGGCATTACCGAATTAAAACCACTTGATTGCCACTTAGGCTCAACGTGACTACTCTCAATAGCTACCACAACTACCACATTAAGGACCTACGAGGTCTTAAACATACATACGAGAGCTTCCGAGGCTCTACTGAAACTTTATCGATCATAAAATTTTTTCACTTAGACAAGGGTCACACGCCCATGTGGAATGGGACACGCCCGTGTGCCCTCAAGACATGCCCGTGTCTTCCACTCGTGGTCGACACTGACTAAATTCACACAACCTGGACACACTCGTATTCTCCACCCGTGGTGAACACTGACCACTTTACACGGCCTAGGCACACGCCCGCGTGGCTAGTCCGTGGTCTATTCTGACTTAAAATGCTAACATGCAGGGGACACACAGACAAGTCACACGCCCATGGGCTAACCGTGTGTCACACATGGCCTAGACAAACGCCCGTGTGTCTACCCACATGGATAAGAACAAAGCTATTTGTCATGCCCTTCTCACCCCTCTAGCATACACAACAAGTACTCATTCAACACATCCATAACCAACTCATAATGAACATAATCTTACATGGATAAATACATCTTTTCATATAATAATGTAGCCATCAACTATGGCATTATACAAAATAGATTATCCATCTAAAGGCGAACACATCCTAGCCAAAACAACAAAATACCCTAACGTGTCTAGCCCCTATACATGCCATATACAAAACATTAAGTCCAATGTACTAGAGTGTGCTGATAGTGTGGGCGATCTTCCGATTAATCCGCGTATCACGATTCAATCCTTGTTCTCTATAAGACAAGGGAAAGAAAGAAGTAAGCTTTGAGCTTAGTAAGTTTACACATAAACAATTTAAGCATTCTAGTATAAGCTAAACAACAATTAGCATTATACTAACATATGTAATTCACATCCACTACTATGCTTACTCTTTCTATCCCTTACTACATCTCCAACACATCATGAGTCACATACTCATAATCATTGACATGCACCCCTACACTCAATAGTAGATTTACTCAAAATACAACACATCATTATTTCTCAATAATACATCCACACAGCTAAATTACTCGGTGGTTTCGCACTTAGCCCACCACAATCAAATCATAAGGTAGTATCGCACATAGCCTACCACAAAAGATAATTATAGTGATTCCGCACATAGCTCACTAAATAATATGCTTAAGAATAGTATCACACACAGCCCATCATTGTTAAGTATCAAGGTGGTATCGCATTTAGCCCACTATCAAGCATCATCACTACACATTCACATGTCTATTTTATAATACATTCATCCATTCACAACTACTATCTCATTCATTCCACTAGAATCGAATAGGTTCTCAATCATGCTACACATTAGCTAGCATTAACAATGTTTACGCATAAATGTATTGTTCATACGTAAACTTACCTCGGTACTCAAAAAGAATGGAGATGTGCAATTTAGTCCACGACCTTGCCCTTGCCTCGGTTATGATCCGAGCTTCATCTTTCTTGATCTAAAATGATAAATCAACCCATTCAATACACACATTGACTAAATTGACCCTTATCTCATACTTTAGCAAAATTACCATTTTGCCCCTAAACTTTCTCATATTTACACTTTTGTCCCAAGGCTCGTAAAGTGATTTTCATTCAACTTTCTAGCCTTTCATGCTTAGCCGAATCATTTACTCAACTAAAGTAATCATCAATTCTTACTGAATTACTCATGTATGACCAATCTCAAGACTTTCACAAACTAGTCCCTACATGCATTTTTCATGGAATTCACTTAGCAAAAGATGTTTCTACTACATCAAGCTTTCATATTCTTCCATAAAATATCAAAATACATGTATTTCATACATGGTTACATTTTTGAACATCAATCCTAGCTCAACATATAGCTAAAAATAGCTTACTCATGTTACTAGGACTTCAAAAATACGAAGAATATTAAAAACGGGGCTTGGATGCACTTACTAGCAAGCTTGAAAAATTGGAGAGCCCTAACAATGGTTTCTTGAAATTTTTGGCAGCTTGGAGAAGATGAATGAAATTTTGTCATCTTTTCTCCTTTTTAATCATTTAATTGTTAAATGACCAAAATGCCCTTCTCACTAAACTTTCCAATATCATCCACTAATGCCCATTTTTATCCAAAAATTAGAATTTGGGAAAATTACTATTTAAGGACCTCTAATTGATAATCCAAAGCTATTTCATACAATTAGCTTCTAGAATTTCACATTTTGCAACTTTTGCAAATTTAGTCTTTTTGGACAATTCAACCGCAATTTAACAAAATTGCTTCATGAAACTCCCACACTAACATGCAAACATAGCATAAACCTCAAAACTCATACATATACCTCAGATTTGTGGTCTCACACCACTATTCCAACTAGGCCCTAAATCAGGATGTTACATAAGGTTTTCGCTAAAACACTTCAATGTGACACGCCAGATTCGGGCCTAACCTCTAGGCCGGGTTTGGGGTGTTACATTTAGTGGTATTAGAGCCTGGTTACAAAGCTCGGGCTGTGAAATGGGCCTTATTACTTGGGTTTTAAAAAAAAACTACTTTTGGATTGGATCGAAATGTTTTAGAAATTCTTGCTGTATGGCACACCGAGTCTCCGACGTCGAACCAAGTAAGTTTTCTTGTTATTACACTTGTTTAAATTACTGAACTGTATTTAGATATTGGGATACTCTAAACAATAGGTTTTTAGATACTAAAGCCCGTAGGAAACTTAAGCCTGTAGAGGATTTATGACTGCGAAACAACTTTTAAATTGTTACTTGCATAAGAGATGTGCTTTAAACAGTGGAACTATGAACTAATTTCATAAAAATTCTACTTCTGATAATACGAGAATCAACAATGAGCGCTAGAAGAGGTGAAAGGGGTCGCAGCAGAGGCCGTGGAAGTGTTAGGGCTGGGTCATCAGCATCAGGCTCGGGATTGTTCAATCACCATTAAGTCAGGTATGTTTGTGTGGATGCAATATTTTTTGGTATAGAAATTGTATGCGTACAATGTTTATCTGCTCCAGTGGGTAGGTTTTTTTTTTGGTAAGTGTAAAGGGTTCAATTAGAGCTAAAGTGTGTTAGTGTTATTAAAATCAGAGTGCGCAGTGAAAGCATAGTGGTGTGACTTGAGCGGTGCGATTAATAGTTAGTTGGAAATTTCAAGGACGAAATTTCTTTAAGGGGGTAGAATTGTAACGCCCTGAATTTGGGCCTAGAAGAATTGGGCCTATTGGGCTTTGGGTCTCAAAAAATTTTTAAGTGAGCAAGAAAATGACAAATGACATGTTGGCTTTAAGGGTTTAATAAACTTGGAGTGTCTAGGGGTGTTGGAGAAGTGCTGGGTTCGAACTTTGAGGAGAAGGAATTTTTAACTAATTATTAAAGGAGCCAGGGCGGTGAGTAGTTGGGCTTTTAGATAAAAATAGGGAAAGATGGCATCAAAGAGCCTTCTGGTGGAGTGGCTAAGTGACGCCACTTAGGGTATAAGAAGGTGGCGTTATGGGCCAGCAATGAGATCCTAGGTTCGAATCCTAGCTTAGTATTTTTTTAGGATTTTAATTTTGGCCTTCTAGAAGGTTGGAAGTGGTGTGGTAATGGACTCTATAGAGAGTGATCAGAAGAGAAAATTTAGGAAAAGGATTGAGGAGTTATCAGGAAGAAAAACGAGGAGATGAGATGGGGAAGAGTTGGAGCTGATTGGGACTTTGGGGGGGTAGGCAGAGTTTCGGTTTTGTGTATAAATAGGGGGTGCCGAATTCCCTCTGTGCTATTTCGGCAATTGGGATTTCTTTTGTGCTATTTTGGCAAATATAGTGCTCTGCCGAATTCTCCTTCACTTTTTCTATTTTAAACGTCGCCTCTTCCTTATATGTTTTCTTTTCTTCTCTCCTAAAGCCTTAGATTGAATATCATTCTCTTCTTTCTCCATTCTTGTGCCGTCCCACCTTCATCTCAATTGTTGGGGACCAAATATTCGTGACTTCAAAAGCCGAAAACCTTTGCTCTTGAAGCCGATTTCTTCATCGCCCCAAACCTTGTGCCGAATACTCTAGTGACCAAATCTCTGTCATGCTGTCATCATTCCTTTGAGTTTTGGTGGATCGGATCTTAGAAAAATTGGAATCAAGCTTGGATCTACAAGTCTCTGCCGAAGAACTATCCATATGTTTCGGCTTTTGGGTAAGTGTTCTCGATTTTGGGATAAGTTGGCCGAATAGTCTATAGTAAGGGAAAGGGCGACTTAAGTGGATACAATTCACCTATTATTTTGTCTTTAACAATTAAGATTGATGTAGATCTAAGGGATATTCGTGAGTAGTAGCTAAGAAAGGGCTATTAGGACTGATGGCACACGGTAAGGTTATGGTAAGGCTTCGGTTTTTGGTAAATATTGTGGTTAAGTGTGTGATTGATTGGAGGTTGGTATTGGTTGTAGGTTCAAGGCTGAGGATAGTTTAACACGTCTCATTTACCAGGTGTGTACATACACTTCACAGACGAAAAATTAGCAAAAGCTGAAATCTCGAAAAATCGGAATGCTGAAAAGTCGAAAAGCCGAAAGGTTGGCACCGGCAACCACACGAGCGTGCAAACATTTGTGTGGGAACACTGATACGATTACCGAGGCCAAGAGAGTGATCTCATGGTCTCAGGCCACTGTTTGGCCGACCGGGCTAGACGAGGCTAAATGGGCCTGCCGAGCTCGTGAGCCCAAATCAACAAGAGTTGGTACGTGAAATTGAATGATGGATTGATATGGATGGTTGTATGATTTTATTATGATCAGGCCTAATAGGATACATAAAAAAGATTGGGCTTAATGGGCTATATGGACATGATTGGGCTTAGTGGGCCTTATGGGATTTTAGAAATCCATGCTAGGGTTTTAATGGACTCTAGGCCTAGTTCTGATAAATTCTTAAATAGCATAAAACTTAAGTTAATAATCAAACATGTCTGTGGACAAGTCGCTAGGTTAGAGTGTGGAAATGGACATATGCATGTCTAGGATTGGATCTAGGGCGAGCTTGGTACTTAAACGGTCCTAGTGGCCCACCTCCTCTTCTCTAGGATCCTACCTGGTGTATAGTGTCTGTTCACTTTAGCCGCAAGGACTTGTTGATGGGCCAAAGTTCATAACTAAAATCTGAGATGAAAGAAATTACAAAAATACCCCTGTAGGGTAGATTTACAAAAATACCCTTGGTTTACAAATTTACTGAAATACCCTTGATTTGTGAAATGACTAAGATACCCCTATGTGTTAAATGTAAGATTTATGGATGTTACATGTACATTTGATGCATTCATATGATATTCTGTTTAGGTTGCATATGGGTTGGGAATTATGGTACGGAGGAAGAATTTGAGGATCGCATGGTTGCTGGACGACCGTGGATCCACCGGTGGCTTTAAGCCTATTATATGCTTAGTAGTCTTGCTGCAATGTTAGGTAGTACCGCAACCGGGCTACCATTGCTGTGTAGCGGATGGGTGGGTCGATTTAGAAATTCACACAGGTGTATAAGGTTGGAAGAGAAATTTTGTGTAGCGAATGGACTATTGGGGAGGGTTTGCACAGCATTGCATGCACGATATTGTTGTGATATTGATGTGATATGGGCTTCGGCCCAAAGGCCACTTCTGCTAAGTTGGGCTCAGGCCCAAAATGACTGATGATTGCTTTATACTCGTTGAGGGTTGTACACACTGATTTTTTTGAAACTCGCCCCCTCCTTTTCAAACTTTTCAGGTGACCCTCAGTAGGCTGTTCGACGAATGGTGGGACTTAGGGGTGGCCAGCTAGCAAGATATTATTATTTGGATTTTCTTTATAATTCCTAGCATTTTGATATTATGTTGGTTTGGATTGTAAAAAGGGCCTTGTATCTCCAATTTGACTTTACATTTGGTTTTTATTATTGTTTCAACTGCCTAGTTATTAAACTTGAATAAATTTCTAAAGTTTAACATGGTTTTCGAAATAACTATAACATATGAACGTTTTCTTAAAACATGGAATTTCATCATAACTTAACAAGTTTTTCTTAAGCTAGGGCTATTTTCAATTATTACATTTCCGCAACTCCATTATTAAATACCAAGTTTTACAAATTGTTTGTTTTTTTTTAAATAAAACTTCCGTAACTAAAAAGGGGTTTGTACTCAACATTTTACTTTATGAAGGGTTTTCAATGAAAACAAGGTTTTCGCTAAAACACTTCAATGTGACACGCCGGATTTGGGCCTAACTTCTAGGCCAGGTTTGGGGTGTTACATTAAGCTCAATGAGCTTCCTGATTAAAACTCTTATGAGTTTCTTGTTTAGCTCGGATAAGCTGCCTGATACATGGCTCACATGAGCATCCTGTTACATCGCTCGAGAGAGTGCTTCCTGATTATGTGCCCCAATTGGGTACCCCTGAATATGAATTGACAAATTTATGGTTTAGTACACTTTGAGTGTACTACTGGTGTATCCATCGATATTTTAAATAAATTCAACGGGTAGAGTTTTAACATGTCTAAATTGAACTTGAGATGACTTGTTATGGAAATGTACGAGTTATGTGAAAATACGATATGAAAGGATTAGGTATATGAAAGTTATTACCTGATGAGCTTATCATCATTATTACTTGAAAAGTATTTAGAAAATTTATGAATAACTTGCTTGATTGAGTGTATGTGATTAGGTAAATGGTTAATTTGTTAGGATGCATGTTATTGATATGTTTATTTAAATGAACATGATTGGTAAGTGAAATTTCTGTTATACGAACTTACTAAGCATTAAATGCTTACTAGGTTTTCTTTCTTCTATTTTATAGTACTCGGAAGCTTGTAAAGGTTTGAGATCGGTCAGAGAATACTCACACTATCCTCCAGCTAATTTTGGTATAAATAGGAATCTTACCTTGGTGTAATGGCATGTATAGGCTAATGATAATAAATGAGGGTATGTAAATGTTTTGGTTGTAACTAGCCATTGGAATGGCTAGTGATAGTAAATTTAATGCATACTTATGCATGAGGTTTATTATATTTAGTATATGAATGTGTTTGGTTTAATATATTAGATGCAATTAAGTTTGGGTGAGTATATAATTTTAATGTAAATATGATACTTGAAAGCATGAGTAAATGTGTCATGCATAAAACTTGATCATTAGATTGATTTATATGCCTTGAATTGGTTGGTGAATATATTGAAGTGTTGATGTAGGTGCAAGGTAAAAAGGGTGAGAAATAAGGCTTGAAAAATGGCCTTATTCCGTCCACACGGGCAGACACACAAGCGTGTGTCTCAACCGTGTGTGACACACGGTTTTGCGTACAGGCATGTAGTTTTGTTGTGTGTCCCCTGCATCTTAAAATTGGAGAAACAGAATGCTCAGAATTGAGCACACGGGTAGAAACGGGCATGTGTCTCAGCCGTGTGAGACACACGGCTTAATACATGGGCGTGTGTCCTGGCCGTGTAACCTCTACACCTAATTTTTGAAAATTAAATTGTCCACACGGTCTAGCACACGGGCATGTTGCTTGTCGTGTGACCCAAGTAAAAGAGTTACACGGGTAAGGACACGGGCTGGGACACGGCCGTGTGCCTCACATCAAATGCCCACACGGACTGGGACACAGGCGTGTCATTGGCCGTGTGAGCCACATGGCCTGGCCACACGGGCGTGTGTTCCCTGCACCTAAGAAAAATTTTGAGATTTTACAAAAAAATTTATGTGATCCCAGTTTAGTCCCAACTCAAATCTAATATGTATTTTGGAACTCGAGGACCCATATGTGGGACATTATGATTGATTGTGATTGATTTTTGGAAATGAATAGTAATTGACATAAATTTACTGTAATTGAACTGTAAACTCCGGTAATGCTCCATATCCCTGTTCTGGCAACATATACGGGTTAGGAGTGTTACATTTATTGGTATTAGAGCTACGGTTTAGCGATTCTCAGACTAACATAGCAAGTACGAGTTTAGCTATACATGCCATTATATAAATTGTGATAGTGTGTTATGTCCTGACCATTTTAAATGTGTTTTTCATATAGTAATGTCGTCCAACCAAGCTAGAGCTGAATCCGAGGAAGTTGAGAGCACTGCTCAAGCTTCTGTACAAAGAGATGCATCTAGTCGTAGTAGAAGGCCCATATCTGAGGGCTGAGGTGAGGAGGCAAAAGAAGCCTTCTTTCAAATGACGAATAAGTGGTTCACAGAATTCATAAGAACAAGTCCTGCTGTACAACAACCTTCTCCTCCTACTCCTCAATCGGTTCCTAAGATGCAGCATGGTACTGAACCTGTTAGAATCGGTAAGCCTCTTGTAGATAAAATTCGTAAATATGGGGCAGAAGAATTTAGGGCTACTGCCAAAGATGATCCAGAGAGGGCTGAATTTTTGTTAGAAAATACCATCAGGGTTTCAGATGAATTATCATGTACACCTGCTGAATGTTTGAAATGTGTAGTATCTTTATTAAAAGACACAGCCTATCAGTGGTGGAATACCATAACTTCTATTGTACTGAGGGAAAATGTTACATGGGAATTCTTCCAAACAGAATTTAGAAAGAAGTATATTAGTCAAAGATTTCTGGATCAGAAAAAGAAAGAATTTTTGGAGCTCAAACAGGGAAACATGACAGTGTCTGAGTACAAACGAGAATTTGTTAGATTGAGTAAGTATGCCAGAGAATGGGTTCTAACTGAGGCTGATATGTGTAAACGTTTTGAAGAAGTATTAAATGAGGACATCAAGCTATTGATTGGAATTCTTGAATTAAGGGAATTTGTAGTACTGTCCGATGAGCACACAAAGACGAGGAATTAAGTAAAGAAAAGAAACAAGCGGAGAGAAAAGCCCAAATTTTTGGTAAAAGATTTATGGGCAAATCACAATCATATGCTTCAAAGAAATCAAAGAAATACCATGATCATTTTACTGCATCTGTGGGATATTTCGGGAAAGAACGAGGCTCTCAACGCTCTAATCTGATATATTCGTCTCCATCTATAACAAGTGTTGGAAGTGTTGGTAACCCTAAATCGAGGTGTAAGCATTGTAATAAATTTCATTTTGGGAAGTGCCGTATGAGAAGTGGAGCTTGCTATAGATGTGGTTATCTTCACCATTATCTTAAAGATTTTCTAGAAAGGATTGAAAAAGATACTGATCAGATTTCGAAGCTGAGTAACCCTGCTTTGAGAGGTAGACCACCCTGACACCTTGGAAATGTTAGTGGTAGCCGAAGTGCTACGAAAGATTCAACAGTTAAATTTGAAGGAAAAGCACCAGCAAGGACATATGCTATACGTGCAAGAGAGGATGCCTCTGCACCAAATGTCATTACTGGTACATTTTCTCTTATTGATACTGATATTACTACTTTGATTGATCCTAGTTCAACACATTCATACATATGCATGAATTTAGTGTCTATTAAAAAATTACCTGTTGATTTCACTGAATTTGTGGTTAAAGTTTCAAACCCCCTATGCAAGTATGTTATGGTGGATAAAGTTTGTAAAAACTGTCCATTGATGGTAAAAGGTTATTGTTTCTCGGCTGATTTGATGTTGTTGCCATTTGATGAATTTGATGTGATTTTGGGAACGGATTGGCTAACTCAACATGATGCAGTGGTAAATTGTAAACAAAAATACATTGCGTTAAAGTGTCAGAATGGTTAATCACTCCATGTTAAATCTGATAAGTTGGATGGGTTATCTAATGTGATTTTAGTTATATTAGCATAGAAATTTTTCAGAAAAGGGTATGATGCTTATCTTGCATATGTGTTCGACACTAAAGTATCAGAATCGAAGATTAAGTTAGTGCTAGTTATAAGTGAGTTTCCTGATGTGTTTTCGGAAGAATTACCCGGATTACCGCCAATCAGAGAGGTGAAATTTTCTATAGATCTTGTTTCAGGAACAACTCCTATATCTATAGCACCTTATCGAATGACCCCAACGGAGTTAAAAGTGTTGAAAACACGGTTGCAAGAATTGACAGATAGGGGTTTTGCTCGACCTAGTCATTCACCTTAGGGTGCACCGGTTCTGTTTGTAAAGAAGAAAGATGGATCGTTGAGGCTGTGTATTCATTACAGGCAGCTCAACAAGGTTACTGTTAAGAACAAGTATCCATTTCCTCGAATTGATGACTTGTTTGATCAGCTGAAAGGTGCCATTGTGTTCTCTAAAATAGATCTCCGTTCTGGATACTATCAATTGCGAGTGAAAGACTCAGATGTACCGAAGACAGCTTTTAAAACCAGGTATGGACATTATGAGTTCCTTGTGATGCCATTTGGCTTGACAAATGCATCTGCAGTATTCATGGATTTAATGAACAGAAATTTTCAGACCGTATTTAGACAGATTTGTGGTTGTGTTTATTGATGGTATTTTGGTATACTCCCGAGATGAAAATGAACATGCTGATCATCTGAGAATTGTGTTGGAAACTCTGCGTGAGAAACAATTATATGCCAAATTTAGTAAATGTGAATTTTGGCTTCGGGAATGTAACACCCCAAACCCAGCCTAAAAGTTAGGCCCGAGTCCGGAATGTCACATTAAAGGCACACTTCGAAACAATTTTACCATTTAACAACTTAAGGCCCAAAAGCCTAAAACCCTTGTATCTTGTTAAGTTACATTGAAAAGCCTATATTTTAGAAAATATTCATAGGTTAAGTTATTTCGAAAACCATGTTAACTTTAGAAATTTTATGAAATTTAATAAGCGGATAGCTGAAACAATAATAATAAAACCCAAAACATAAAGTCACTTAGGAGTTACATGGCCTTATTACAATCCAATGAAAAATAAACAAAGTATTTAAAACAGAATCATTTGAATAAAATAAAACATTTGATCAGCTTGTAGTGTGGCCATCTCTGAGTCCTCTCCCGTCCGAGTCGTCTATTCAGATTTACAGAAACATTAAGTTAAAGGGTGTGAGTTTCAAACTCAGTGTGTACAACCCTTGGAAATCAAATCACATACAAATATTCACATTGGGCCTAAGCCCTAACAAAATTGGTGGTCTTGGGCCTTAGCCCACAATGACCTCATATCATATCATATCGCATCATATACAAACAAGATAATGCAAAACCCACCCCAAAAATCCATCCACTACACACACCATTTCCCTTCCAACCTTATGACTCCGTGGGGAATTCTAGCTCGACCCACCCTCCGCTACACACCATGGGTAGCCCGGTTGCCATGTATACTACCAACGTTGCGATAAAAGTCGCTAATCATATATTGGGCTAAAAGCCTACGGTGGATCCACGGTCGTCAAGCGACTATGCGATCCTCAAATTCTTCCTCCGTACCATAATTCCCACCCATATGCATCCTAAGCAGAATATCATATGAATGCATCAAACACTCAAGTAACATCCATAAACTCATATCCGTCATATAGGGGTATTTTCGTCATTTCACTACCTAGGGGTATTTTCGTAATTCTACCCTACAGGGGTATTTTGGTAATTTTGCAAGATAGGGGTATCTTGGTAATTTTGCAAAACAAGGGTATTTTGGTACTTTTGCAAACAGGGTATTTTGGTAATTTTAAGAACAGGGGTATTTCGGTACTTTTGCAAACAGGGGTATTCTGGTAATTTACAAATCTAGGGTATTTTAGTAATTTTACAAATATAAGGGTATTTGGTCCCTCTTGGGTTTTAGTTATGAACTTTGGCCCATAAACAAGTCCTCGCGGTTAAAGTGAACAAATACTATGCACTAGGTAGGATCTCAGAAAAGAGGAGGTGGGTCACTCGAACCGCTTAAGTACCAAGCTCTCACTAGATCTAATTCTAGACATGCATATGTCGGTTACCACACTCTAACTAATCGACTTGTCCACAGACATGTTTAATTAGCTTAAGTCTTATGAAATTGAAGAGTTGTTCAAACTAGGCCTAAGTCCATAAACCCTAGCATATCTGCTTACGTCCCCATAAAGCCCATCAAACCAAAATTACAACCTTACGGCCCATTAGGCCCAAATCTTACCATATGACCTATTAGGCCCAAAACATATCCATATCATGTATCATGCAAGACTAATTAAATTCGTATAACAAACCAAACCATTCCATCAAACTTAGCCTCAGGGCCCACCGGGCCCATTTAGCCACTCTCGACTTTTCGGCTTTTCGGCATTGCCGATATCATGTGTGTGTTGTGTTTGTACACACCTGGTAACCTCGCATGCTGCAAACCCCTTAGTCACGAACCTACAATTGACATTACTAGCGATTAACCAAAGCGTTAACACATACTAACCAAAAACCAAAACCTCACCGTACCCTTACCGTGTGCCATACGTTCTAGTAGCCCTTCCTTTGCTACTATTGGCGATTAACCTCTAGATCTGCACCCAAACACCTATATCGTCAAAACCAAGTGACCCATATTGATCATAAGTCACCCCTATGAGCCACAATAGATTCGGTCATTTACTAAACCCTAACTGAGTCGAGAATACTTACTGCCTTGATAGCAAGCCTCACCTACCGCACTTGGGATTGCTGAACCTTACCCTTGTTAATACATGGTAATGGAAAAGAGGGGTTAGATATCCCTTCAGCTTTCAACAAAATGTACTAAGGGGAGTTAATAGAATACTTACCGAATCCAACCTTAGATCCTGCGACCTACCAAACGAGATTCAGCTTTTAACCTTGACTGAGAGTAGATACCAACTGATTTGTGGTAGAGAAAAACAACAAAGATTCGGCACTAATGGGGATTTTGGCAAGAGAAGATGATGGTATTTGGCAATAGAAAAGTTTGGCTAAGAGAGAATTCGGCAAAAAGGAATGATGTTTTTTCGGCGATGGAAGAATTCGACAACAGAAGAATAGAATAAGGGGGAGAAAAGAAAAGATCAAATGTGCTTGTGTGAGGGTAACTACAGGATATTCAGTAAAGAAAAGAAAGACTAACTTATTTTCAAAACTCTCCAAATGCCGAAAGCCACAATGAAAATTCGTAATACCCCCTAAAAGACCCAAAAACGGCACTCATTTACCCTCCTAAGCCGAATTTATACACTTCCCACTTCCCACAACGGCACCAACTCTTCTCACTTCTCAGCTCCTAACTTTTCTCCCTGATAACTCCTCAATCTCATCCTAAATTTTCTCTAAGATAAGCTCCTTTATCCCTTCCTTAATTTTCTCTCATGAACACTTCCTTTAGAGTTCACATCCAATGCCACTACTAACCATCTAGAAGGCAAAAATTAAATCCCCAACAAAATACCATGCCATTACTCGAACCTTGGACTCCCTTGCCTGCTAATGACGCCACCTCCCTGCTCCCTAAGTGGCGCCACTTTTCCACTACACCACAAGCTCTTTTGTGTCATTTTTATTCTTCATTTATTTAAAAGGCCTACTAACTGAAGTCACAGTTCCCTTGGGCTAAAACTAAAATTTTTCCTATACCCTTACTTGATCCGAATAAAATTTCAGCTATTGTTAATTGGAAACCACAAAAGAATGTGTCTAAAGTTAGAAGTTTTTTGGGACTAGCAGGGTATTATCAGAGGTTTGTTAAAGGGTTCTCAATGATAGCTTCTTCAATGACTCGTCTGTTGTACAAAGATGTGAAATTCGAGTGGTCTGATAAATGTTAGTAGAGTTTTGATAACTTTGTTGACTGAAGCACCTGTGTTAGTTCACCCTGAATTGGGTAAAGAATTTGTAATTTACAGTGATGCATCGTTGAATGGTTTAGGCTGTGTTTTGATGCAAGAAGGCAAAGTAATAGCTTATGCTTCTAGACAGCTAAAACCACATGAAAGAAATTACCCGATACATGATTTGGAGTTAGTAGCTATTGTATTTGCATTGAAAATCTGGCGACACTATCTATTTGGTGAAAAATGTCACATATTTACTGATCATAAAATTTTGAATTATTTGATGTCGCAAAAAGATTTGAAACTGAGACCACGTAGATGGCTTGAATTGTTAAAAGATTATGATCTGGTTATTGATTATCATCCAGGAAAAGCCAATGTGGTTGTAGATGCTTTGAGTAGAAAATCTCTGTTTGCTTACGAGCAATGAATACCCGGTTGTCATTGTCAAATGATGGTTCAATCATAGCTGAATTAAAAGCTAAACCAATATTCTTGCAACAAATCTGTGAAGCTCAGAAGAATGATGATGAATTACAAGCTAAACGGGTACAATGTGAGTCAAATTCTAATTCATAATATTAGATTGGGCCTGATGATTACTTATCGTTCTGAGGCAAAATATGTGTACCGAAGAATTCAAAACTTGTACAGAAGATTTTATATGAAGCTCACAATGATACAATGTCAATTCATCCTAGTAGTAACAAAATGTACAATGATTTGAAAAAGATATACTGGTGGCAGGGAATGCAACGAAATATTTCTGAATTTGTATCTAAATGTTTGATATGTCAGCAAGTAAAAGCTGAACATCAGGTGCCTTCGGGATTATTACAGCTAGTTACGATACCGGAATGGAAATGGTAAAGAATTACCATGGACTTTGTATCAGGATTACCCCTGTCTTCAAAAAAGAAAGATGCTATCTGGGTAATTGTTGACCAGTTGACAAAGTCTGCACACTTTATTTCTGTACGTATGGATTTCTCCTTGGATAAATTGGCTGAATTATATGTTTCTGAGATTGTCAGACTACATGGGGTACCCGTCTCTATTATTTCAGACAGAGATCCCCGATTTACATCTCGATTCTGGAATAAGTTACAAGAAGCACTGGGTAGTCAATTGCATTTTAGTACCGCTTTTCATCCTCAGACTGATGGACAATCTGAATGGTTTATACAGATTTTGGAAGATATGCTTCTGTGTTGTATTTTGGAATTCAAAGGTAACTGGGAAAAATATTTGCCTTTAGTTGAATTTGCCTATAATAATAGTTATCAATCCAGCATTAAAATGGCACCGTACGAGGCTCTGTATGGTCGAAAATGTAGAACTCCATTATATTGGACAGAGCTCAGTAAGAAAAAGATACACGGAGTTGACTTAGTCCGAGAGACTGAAGAAAAGATAAAGGTTATTCAAGATAGTTTGAAAGCAGCCTCTGATCGTCAAAAGTCTTATGCCAATCTTAAACAAAAAGAAATAGAATTTCATATCAGTGACAAGGTATTCTTGAAAGTATCACCTTGGAAGAAAATTCTCCGGTTGGGCTGTAAAGGAAAACTGAGTCCATGGTTTATTGGACCTTATGAGATCACAGAAAGAATTGGGCCTATTGCATATCGGTTGGCATTACCACTAGAGCTTGACAGAATTCATAATGTTTTTCATGTGTCTATGTTACGACGATATCGGTCAGATCCTTCACATGTTATTTCTCTGACAGAAGTAGAGATTCAGCCTGATATGACTTACAGTGAGGAACCGATCAAAATCCTGGCACGTGAAACAAAAGAGTTAAGAAATAAAAAGGTAGCTTTAGTAAAAGTTCTCTTGCAACGACATGGTATAGAAGAAGTTACCTAGGAACCGGAGGATACAATGAGAAATTAATATCCAAACCTCTTTACTGGTAAGATTTTTGAGGATGAAAATTCTTTAAGGGGGAGAGTTTTAACAGCCCGTTTTTAGTGAAGTCGAAATAGTGGTTTTGGAACCACAAATCCGAGTCAAAAAGAAAATTTATTTTAATATTATTGCATGGTCTGCATTATTATAGGAAAGACTTATGAAAATTTTGATAAGAAAATTTTATCGATTTCATGTTTAATTATGGAAAGAACCAAATTGCATAAAATGCAAAAGTTGAATTCTAGTAGCTAGAAGGATTAAACAGCTATGGAATTCAAAACTTGAGGTCCTTATATGGCAATTAGACAATTAAATGGAGTTAGTAGATATTTTTGATGAATCATCCATGGAAAATTAGAAAAAGAAAATGACTAAATTGGAAATTGAAATAATTAAAAGATGATAGTTTAAAATAAAAAGAAAATATATCATATTATTATCATCTTCTTCCCCAAAATACATGGAAACCCTAGGAAAGAGAAAAACATTCAAGCAAGCTTTCTTGGCTTAATTGGGTAAGCATTCTTGTCCCGTTTTTTAGTAATTTTTATATTTTCGAGTTCATAATAGCTTAGTCTATCTATTTTGGGGATTAATTTGTAAAGATATCAAAGTATAAAAAATTTGCCATGGATGTAAATGCTGAAATTTTAAAATTTATGGTAGAAAATGAAAGGTTGTTGATAGATAAAAAACTTTTACAAAGAGAATTTTGATGAAATTATGATTTAGGGACTAAATTGAAAAATGGTAAAACCCATGGAAAAATTCTGGTTATTGTGAAATTCATGGGCTGTTATTGTGATCTGTAAAATTCGGTTAGGCTTGAAATAAGGATTAAATTGCATGAATTTCAATTTTCGAGCCTAGGGACAAAATTGGAATTATTTAAAAGTATAGGGGCAAAATGGTACTTTTTCCTAAAATATGAATTTAATTGATTTGAATTGGAATTTCATTACATTGAGTTAAATTTACTCGTATAGATCCAGATAGACCTAGTATTGAAGTGGATCGAGGAAAACAAAAAGTTTCAGATTAGTAGATTTCTGTATACAAACAAGTGTTAAGGTAAGTTCGTGTAAATTAATTATGTATAGTATTATGTTTGAATCGAATGTTGTATTTGTGTGAATTGCATAAATGCTTAATGTATGAAATTAATCACATACCCGATATTGTTCTATAAATGAGAAGTCTCGTTTGAATAATGAAATGCGATGGAAGTAGTATTTTCTCGTATTGATTATAGTCCTTAATATGTTGTGGATATTATAGCTCAGACGAGCATCCTGTTAAAAGCCTGTTTTATAGTACTCAGACGAGCATCCTGTTTTATAGTACTCAGAAGCTCGTAAAGGTTAGAGATCGGTCAGAGCATCAACACACTATCCTCCAGCTCGTTTTGGTATAAATAGGAATCTTACCTTGGTGTATTAGCATGTATAGGCTAATGATAATAAATGAGGGTATGTAAATGTTTTGGTTGTAACTAGCCATTGGAATGGCTAGTGATAGTAAATTTAATGCATACTTATGCATGAGGTTTATTATATTTAGTATATGAATGTGTTTGGTTTAATATATTAGATGCAATTAAGTTTGGGTGAGTATATAATTTTAATGTAAAGATGATACTAGAAAGCATGAGTAAATGTGTCATGCATAAAACTTGATCATTAGATTGATTTATATGCCTTGAATTGGTTGGTGAATATATTGGAGTGTTGATGTAACACCCCTTACCCATGTTCAACGCCGGAACCGGATACGAGGCATTACCGAACTTAACTTGCTTAATCACACAACATCGGGTCATAAAACTTCATTCAACTTAAAACTTTTTCATTCAAATTCATAACATCCTTGTTACGGATCTACGAGACCCCAAACATACATACGGATTTGTTCGGGACTAAATCGGAAACTTTTGCACACTTAGAAAATTTTTGCTTAAAATAGAGCCATACGCCCGTGGGGGCAGGCCGTGTGGTCACACGCGCCCATGTTCCCAGCCCGTGTGGATTTTATTTTCATTTCAAACCTACAGGGTTTTCACACGGCCTGGCACACGCCCGTGTCTATGGCCCGTGTCCTTCACACGTGTGTGAAAACCTTGCTATTCTGTTTATGACCTCAGCAAACATTAAGGGGCACATGGCCTAGTCACACGCCCGTGTGCTGGCCCGTGTGACGAATTGGATTTTTGCAAATTTTATGCAAGGGACACACGGCCTATCAACACACCCATGGGGCTGACCGTGTGTCACACACGGCCTAGACACACGCCCATGTGTCTACCCGTGTGGACAATTAGAAGGCTATTTTCCAAGCCTATTGCCACCCTGAAAAACAAACACACTTATACCACCACAAACAACACATAACATAGCAAGAATACACTACAAAGAATCACTAACTCATCATGCATACACCTCACATTTTACTCGATCAATAACATGAACTTGTACTTCATGAATATCATCATCATTGGATATATATATAAAACTTAATAAGTATTGGCCAATTCCCAATGGCCATTTACAAAATGAATAAGTGGCAAGTATAGCCAACACTTTGGCTAACAAATGACCAAGTTCCTATACTTGCCATACCCAAAATAAATCAACTTTACTATACCAAAAGAATAGTTGATAGTGTGAATCGATCTCCGACGTCCTACGATCCCTGAGCTAGCTTGGCGAGACTACAAGGAAAAGGGAAAAGCGAGGGGTAAGCATATAGCTTAGTAAGTTTGCATGAAATAAATAGCAACATTAAGACTTATAATAGCATCCATTTATCTCTTTGAATGATACACAAATTCTCAAATACATCAACATAACTTACTCATGTATACTCTTACCAAATTACATAACACATATTGCATGCATTTCTTGTAAATTACTCATGGGTACCTGTAACACTTCATCACATAACTTTAGAACTTTTATACTATTTAAACATAGACTTAGCTCTTTGACATCTTTACATAAACTTAACTTGTAACACCCTGGTTTAGGGGTTATGCGTTTGGAGCATAACTCGAGTGTTTAGCAGGCTTAGGGTAAAGTTGGATGGATTTTAAGGAGTTGGAGAACCCTAGAAGGTAAGGGATGACTTAGGAAATTTTTGATTTTTAGTGTTAAAAAGGGGAGCTGGGCTATAGGGGTCTTAAAAGAAATATTTGGGGGATTAAGACGCAAGAAATGGCTTGGCAGAGTGGCAAGGGAGGCGCCACTTTAGAGCTTGGAAGGTAACGCCTCAAGGTGCAAGGGGGGCCAGAGTTCGAGCTGCAAAGGCAGCATTTTGGTTTTTATTTTTATATGCGGTGATGGGCTTAAGTAGGAAGGGTTTAAAGTTAAATGATGGGGGCTTTATGACATGAAAGTCAATTGGGAAGAGTGGCCTGGGGCGTTGGAAGAGAGGGCTGCAGCAGTGATGTCCTAGGTTCGAACCAAAGGAGTTGCAATTGGAGTTTTATTTTCTGTTTCTTATTTTGCAGCAAATTGAAAGGTGTTGGACGGCTCATGGGACCTTCAATTGGGATAAAGATTAGGTTAATTTTGTTTTTTTAAATTCGGCTGGATGAGGGAATAATTATTAGTTTATCTTTTTGTTTTTTTTTTTTGAAGAGGTGATATTGGATAAAGCTGGGGTGTTTTCAAATTCGGTGGGATAATGGATTAATGCTGGACATTATTATTTTATTTTTGAATATTTCCAACTGGTTGGCTAGGAGGAAATTAAGGAATTTGACTAATTCAAATTAGTTTGAATTGGTGGTCATGAGCTTTTGTGGGAGTGCCGAATTTCTTTAAGGCATTTTGGTGTTTTCGGCCAGCCTTGTGTAGTGCTCATAAATTGATTTTTTTTGTTGTTTTGCTCCTAGCCGAATATTCAAGAAAATTCTCTCATTATCCTCCTTGAAACCGAAAGTTCTCAAGCTTTTAATTTATTTTGCTCCCTTCTCTTCTTTTTGGATCTTTGGCCGAACCTTATACCCCTAGTTCTCTCTTTTTCTTTTATATTTGTGTTAAGCCGAATCTTTCGCTCTCACTTTTAATCTCCATTGCCGATTTCTCCTTTCTTCTTGAACCACATTTCTTTCGGTTCTACTTCAAGACTCTAGCCGAATCTCTCCTTCTTGGTGTGCCGAAATTCCCCTCTCTTAGTAGTTTTCTTCTTGGCCGAATATTAAGTGTGGTGTGGAGCACGTTGGGTTTCGTTTTCAATCATTGGAAAAGGTAAGTAATGGCAGCCGAATGCCTATTGCTATCCCCTCCTTTTGTTCTGTCGACTTTTTCAAGGTAAGGAAGCGGTAGGTATTCGGCCAAGGGTTCAAAATCTTGTGTCTTTAGGTTATGTCTTTAAGTCAAAGCCGAATCTAATGTGGTACTATTTTAGGATTTCGACAGGGTTGGAGGAGTAACCGGGATTCAAGATATTTTGGTAAGAAATATTTAAATTAGTTCGGTGTTTAGACTTATAACTCGGGGTTTAACCAGTTTATCTGATTAAGCGTTTTGATGGAGGCCAATACCAGTCAAGGAGGACAAGGGAAAGTCCCTATCCCAAAGTTTAAGAAAAGAGCTGTCTCATCGGTTCGGGATTGGCCACTAGGGTGTGGGCCAGCAACAGAAAGCTATAGGCAGATAGCCGTAGTCTCGCTTAGCGATAGCGTCGAGGATCGAGAGTCTAGAACTCCAAGTAATAAGGTGTGTAGTTAGCCATTGTTTCCGGGTTTTGTGTGATATCCGCTTATGTTATATGCTTACTAATAAGTGCGATGGTAAAAGTGTGATAGATACCTAAAAGGGGTATGACGATGATCGTAAGTAGCACATTGTAAATATTGTTGTCATTTATTTAAATATGAGTGTATGCCTATATTTGTGAATGACATGCACATGCATCATATTGTCGTTATATCATGTTACATGTGCATGGGTGGGTTATGAAAGAAGGACCGGTGTACTTCTTGAGTACGTGGTTGTTGATGTCGACTTTGTGCTACATCGTGGATTGGCGCCGATCGAGGTCGCATTGTGGATCTTTGCGATTTAGTTCGCGTGGTTACCTTGATTGATATCGGCTCTATGCCATATCGTGGCTTGATGGATTGCTTTGTGTGCTCCATCGTGGTTTGATGTTAGCTATACGCTACATCGTGGATGGCATTGGTTGCCTTTTGGAGGGAAAGGAGAGGGTGACTCGATAGTCCCCGTGTGTGGTAGGTCGGATAAGGGGGTGTGTAGCGGATGGACCTTAGGATTGGGTTGGGTTTCATGTTGCATTGTTCCGTTGTGAAATGATATGGAAATGGGCCATGCCCAATATGACATGTGGAAAGGTATGTTTTGAGAACATACGTGGAAATGGGCCAAGCCAAATGATCGCTGGATTGATGAGAAAAGGCCTAGCCCAGTGCTTGAATATGATTTGATTGTGGGCCAAGCCCATTGTGGTAATGTTTAAATGATTATATTTACATGCTGCATTTTATAATTGGGTTGATTTGTGGCTAACATGTGGGTGGATATCGCTGGTTTAATTACACACTGAGTCGTGTGACTCACCCAACTTTTTAAACATCGCAGTGAGTCGTGATTAATGGACCGGGTTGGAGTAGATACAAAGGTGGCCATGCGAAGATTTTCATGCGTATAGATGTTTTACTTGTTTAGTTAATTAATAATGATTTTTATATTATCCGTATTTTGGGAATTTATTTGATTTAATAAGGGCCACTTTTGATTTAAAGTACTCTATTTATGGTTGTTGAAGTTTGTGTTTACTTAGAAGTATTTTTACAAATGATTTATATTATAATAACTTATAATAAAGTTTTAATTCGGATATTTTATATCAAGCTTATTTTATTTAATAGATTTTAAATGAACATAGTATTCAAAAGTTAACAAATTTTCAACCGTTTTTCCGTAGTGACATACCAGATCCGGTCAGGGCTTGTGGGCCGGGTTTGGGGATGTTACAGTTTGGTATCAGAGCACGGTTCAAAACTCGACTTTGAGGGTTTTGGGCCAAAAAACGTTTCAAAATGGGCTTTTCAAAAATACGGGTTTTTATGAAATATTTTCAGGTATTCTGGCATGGCACCTGTACCTCCGGCCCAAGTCCGCCAGGTAAGTACTTCAGACTTCTGAAGTGAATTGTGTATATGAGCTATATGGGTTTTTTTATGGGCTCGTAGATTAGAACATTAGGGCTATTGAACCCTAGGACTAGTCTACTCAAACACATGCATAAGACTTAAGGTTACTAAACAAACCTGTGAAGTAAGTCGCCGAGTTAAGGTGTGGCAACCATCAGACGCATGTCGAGGATTGGTATTCGATGGAGCTTGGTACTTAAGCAGTCCTAGCGACTCACCTCCTCTTTACTCGAATCCTACCTGGTGCGTAGCTACGGTTCACCTTAACCAAGAGGACTTGTTCATAGGCTAAACCAATTATTAAAACCCGAAAGGGACTAGCCGTGCCGTTTTATAAAATTCCTAGTTTTAAAACCCTTAGTTTTAAAATTTCCAAAATTTACCCCTTTGGTTTGTAAACTCTAAATCTGATTTTGAAAGATGTTTTCTCGATTTACAAAATTACCAAAAATACCCTCAGAGGAAAATGACAAAAATACCCCTAGGGTAAAAACGGGCAGGAATGTCTGGATAGTGAATGTGGGTGGTAGATACCATCGAATGTGCCTCTACTGAGGAAGGAATGTGGCTTCATTGGGAAATGAAGGTGTCGCTAGTGATGAATGTGTTCTTGTTGATGAATGGATGTGTCCTTATGGATGAATGCGATATTTTGAAATAGAATAGGGAACTTGAACTGAAACTTTGTGTGATCGAAAGAACTACCTCTAGAAATTCTTTTCATAAAATTGTTCGCGGTTAAACAGTGGAACAAATACTAATGCATAAAACTCCTTAATCGAGTTAAATCGCGACGATAGAGATGAGTTCTAGGGGCGCGGTAGAGGTAGATTGGCAAAGATCGGAGCGGTAGGGTCCGCCATGGGTCGAGTGAAAGTGAAGTCCACCACCAGAAAGGGCGCAGAGGAACAAGATCGATAGGTGAAGATGACGCAGATCGCGGGCCATGTTACGAGTGCTAGAACGAGTAGCAGGAGTTAGTAGGGGAAATGTAACTCGGAAGTCAGTATTGGAAAGGCTTAGATCGAACGGAGCTGAGATCTTTAGAGGGGTATCTGGAGTAGCTCCGAACGTAGCGGAGTATTGGCTAGAAGCGATCGAAGAATCATGGATGATTTGGACCGTACTAACGAAGAAAAAGCTGAAAGGTGTTGTTTCATTACTTCGCGACGAAGCTTATCGTTGGTGGCTCACTGTCAAACAAGGTGTACCGGCGGATCGATTGGATTGGGATTACTTTAAGGCTAAGTTTGAAGGAAAGTACGTAGGAGCCAGTTATTTGGACTCGCAAAGGAAAGCGTTTCTAAACCTAGTACAAGGGAGTAAGTCGATAGCAGAGTATGAAGCTGAATTTGTGCGGCTGAGCCAGTATGCTAAGGGAATTGTGGCCACTGATTATGAGAGGTGCGTCCGGTTTGAAGACGGATTGCGAGATGAGCTACGAGTATTGATTGCTCCGCAGAGGGAAAGAGACTTCGCCATTCTGGTGGAGAAAGCTCGGATCGCTGAAGAAGTTAAGAGGACGGTAAGGGAAAACCGAGAGAAGAATAGGAACGAGAATAAGAGAAGTTTTGGACCGTCAGCGTCGGTTGGTAATGTTCGAAAAAGACCAAGGATCGAGAATCCTGTCCATGCACCAGTGGATGTGAATCGGAATTGTTCATGTGTTAAGTGTGGGAGAGCTCATTTAGGAGAATGTTGGGGAAATAGTAAAGAATGCTTTCGGTGCGGATCTAAGGCACATCTGGTTAAGAATTGTCCTCAAGCAACGAGAGGTCGTGGTTCAAGCCATGGAAGGAATGGTTCTAGTCGAGTCGACCCAAGGATGTGATATCGGGTAAGCTCCTTTGCTTTGGTACATGCTTTAATTGCTTTGCTTGCTTGTGAGTTAGCCCTTTCTCGTGTTTGCTAAGAGAGGTGTTTTGAATTTTGAGTGGGAACTTAGAGGCTATGTTTGGGAAGTATGATAGCCTTAGTAAGATCAGTCGAGTCATGCACATAAGCGTAAGGTGGTAAGATAGGTTGTACAGATGTTCGTTAGCCAAGTAATTTCGAGGACGAAATTATTTTTAAGGAGGGTAGAATTGTAACACCTGGTTTAGGGGTTATGCGTTTGGAGCATAACTCGAGTGTTTAGCAGGCTTAGGGTAAAGTTGGATGGATTTTAAGGAGTTGGAGAACCCTAGAAAGTAAGGGATGACTTAGGAAATTTTTGATTTTTAGTGTTAAAAAGGGGAGCTGGGCTATAGGGTCTTAAAAGAAATATTTGGGGATTAAGACGCAAGAAATGGCTTGGCAGAGTGGCAAGGAGGCGCCACTTTAGAGCTTGGAAGGTAACGCCTCAAGGTGCAAGGGGGCGAGTTCGAGCCGCAAAGGCAAGCATTTTGGTTTTTATTTTTAAATGCGGTGATGGGCTTAAGTAGGAAGGGTTTAAAGTTAAATGATGGGGGCATTATGACATGAAAGTCAATTGGGAAGAGTGGCACAGGGCGTTGGAAGAGAGGGTCACAGCAGTTGATGTCCTAGGTTCGAACCAAAGGAGTTGCAATTGGAGTTTTATTTTCTCATTTCTTATTTTGCAAAGAAATTGAAAGGTGTTGGACTGACTCATGGGACCTTCAATTGGGATAAAGATTAGGTTAATTTTGTTTTTTTAAATTCATTTGGATGAGGAATAATTATTAGTTTATCTTTTGTTTTTTTTTTTTTGAAGAGGTGATATTGGATAAAGTCGGGTGTTTTCAAATTCGGTGGGATAATGGATTAATGCTTGGACATTATTATTTTATTTTTGAATATTTCCAACTGGTTGGCTAGGAGGAAATTAAGGAATTTGACTAATTCAAATTAGTTTGAATTGGTGGTCATGAGCTTTTGTGGGAGTGCCGAATTTCTTTAAGGCATTTTGGTGTTTTCGGCCAGCCTTGTGTAGTGCTCCTAAATTGATTTTTTTTGTTGTTTTGCTCCTAGCCGAATATTCAAGAAAATTCTCTCATTATCCTCCTTGAAACCGAAAGTTCTCAAGCTTTTAATTTATTTTGCTCTCTTCTCTTCTTTTTGGATCTTTGGCCGAACCTTATACCCCTAGTTCTCTCTTTTTCTTTTATATTTGTGTTAAGCCGAATCTTTCGCTCTCACTTTTAATCTCCATTGCTGATTTCTCCTTTCTTCTTGAACCACATTTCTTTCGGTTCTACTTCAAGACTCTAGCCGAATCTCTCCTTCTTGGTGTGCCAAAATTCCCCTCTCTTAGTAGTTTTCTTCTTGGCCGAATATTAAGTGTGGTGTGGAGCACGTTGGGTTTCGTTTTCAATCATTGGAAAAGGTAAGTAATGGCAGCCGAATGCCTATTGCTATCCCCTCCTTGTGTTCTGTCGACTTTTTCAAGGTAAGGAAGCGGTAGGTATTCGGCCAAGGGTTCAAAATATTGTGTCTTTAGGTTATGTCTTTAAGTCAAAGCCGAATCTAATGTGGTACTATTTTAGGATTTCGACAGGGTTGGAGGAGTAACCGGATTCAAGATATTTTGGTAAGAAATATTTAAATTAGTTCGGTGTTTAGACTTATAACTCTGGTTTTAACCGCTTTATCCGATTAAGCGCTTTTGATGGAGGCCAATACCAGTCAAGGAGGACAAGGGAAAGTCCCTATCCCAAAGTTTAAGAAAAGAGTCATCTCTCATGGTTCGGGATTGGCCACCAGTGGTGTGGGCCAAGAACAATAAAGCTATAGGCGGATAGCCGTAGTCTCGCTTAGCGATAGCGAGGATCGAGAGTCTAGAACTCCAAGTAATAAGGTGTGTAGTTAGCCATTGTTTCCGGTTTTGTGTGATATCTGCTTATGTTATATGCTTACTAATAAGTGCGATGGTAAAAGTGTGATAGATACCCTAAAAGGGGTATGACGATGATCGTGTAAGTAGCACATTGTAAATATTGTTGTCATTTATTTAAATATGAGTGTATGCCTATATTTGTGAATGACATGCATATGCATCATATTGTCGTTATATCATGTTACATGTGCATGGGTGGGTTATGAAAGAAGGACCGTGTGTACTTGAGTGCGTGGTTGATGTCGACTTTGTGCTACATCGTGGATTGGCACCGATCGAGGTCGCGTTGTGGATCTTTGCGATTTAGTTCGCGTGGTTACCTTGATTGATATCGGCTCTATGCCATATCGTGGCTTGATGGATTGCTTTGTGTGCTCCATCGTGGTTTGATGTTAGCTATACGCTACATCGTGGATGGCATTGGTTGCCTTTTGGAGGGAAAAGGAGAGGGTGACTCGATAGTCCCCGTGTGTAGTAGGCTGGATAAGGGGGTGTGTAGCGGATGGACCTTAGGATTGGGTTGGGTTTCATGTTGCATTGTTCCGTTGTGAAATGATATGGAAATGGGCCATGCCCAATATGACATGTGGAAAGGTATGTTTTGAGAACATACGTGGAAATGGGCCAAGCCCAAATGATCGCTGGATTGATGAGAAAAGGGCCTAGCCAAAGCTTGAATATGATTTGATTGTGGGCCAAGCCCGCATTGTTGTAATGTTTAAATGATTATATTTACATGCTACATTTTATAATTGGGTTGATTTGTGGCTAACATGTGGGTGGATATCAGTGGTTTAATTACACACTGGAGTCCGTGTGACTCACCCAACTTTTTAAACATCGCAGTGAGTCGTGATTAATGGACCGGGTTGGAGTAGATACAAAGGTGGCCATGCGATGCATTTTCATGCAGTATAGATGTTTTACTTGTTTAGTTAATTAATAATGATTTTTATATTATCCGTATTTTGGGAATTTATTTGATTTAATAAGGGCCACTTTTGATTTAAAGTACTCTATTTATGGTTGTTGAAGTTTGTGTTTACTTAGAAGTATTTTTACAAATGATTTATATTATAATAACTTATAATAAAGTTTTAATTCGGATATTTTATATCAAGCTTATTTTATTTAATAGATTTTAAATGAACATAGTATTCAAAAGTTAACAAATTTTCAACCGTTTTTCCGTAGTGACATACCAGATCCGGTCAGGGCTTGTGGGCCGGGTTTGGGGATGTTACATAACTTTCCCGTTGAACTATTCGGAATATCGGAGGATACTCAATCTCATCATACATGTATCACGATGCCAATGCCATATCCCAGATATGGTCTTACATGGGATCACCTCTTGATGCCGATGACATATCCCAGATATGGTCTTACACGGGGTCTCATATCTCGATGTCGATGCCATAAACCAGATATGGTCTTATACAAGATCGTATATAGATATCGATGCCATGTCCCAGACATGGTCTTATACGAGATCTTCATTTGGTGCTGAGCCCATGTCCCAGACATGGTCTTATACGGTACCTTCATTATTCGGCGCCGATGCCATGTCCCAGACATGGTCTTATACGGGACCTTCCTTATTCGGTGCCGATGCCATATCCCAGACATGGTCTTATACGGGACCTTCCTTATCTCATGTTGTGACATAGGTATCCTTGTTATTCCGAAATGTTCAACCGGGGCTTCAACCTAACATATTCTCATCTAGGCATCATTAGTCGATTTTCATAGAAATAATATTCATTTCACATAATATCAGGCAATTAAAAGTATAAAAACATTATGTAGCTTTAATTTCACACAAACTTACCTCGGTACTCAAAATGTGTATAGATATTCGATTTAGTCTACGACCTTATTCTTGCCTTGATTTCAGTCCGTGCTTCGTGTTTCTTCATCTATAATAGAAATTTCACTTGTTTAATACTCACATTGACTAAATTAACCCATGAATCATCATTTGACAAAATTACAATTTTGCCCCTAAAGTTTCACATAATTACACTTTTGCCCCTAGGCTCGTAAAATGATTTTCAGTCAATTTCTTTGTATTTTAAGCCTAGCTGAATCATTTTCATAACTATAATAGCCCTCAATTTCAAATAATTCACTCATGTATGACCATTTTCATGACTTTTACAATTTGGTCCTTTTTATGCATTTTTCATGAAAATCACTTAGAAAAAGATGTTTATCATACATCAAACTTTCATATTCTTCCATAAATCATTAAAATACATGCATGTCTTACATGGGTAAATTTTTTAACATAAACCCTAGCTCAAAATATTACTAGAAATAGCTAAATCGAGCTACGAGGATCTCAAAAATACGAAGAACATTAAAAACGGGGCTAGAAGACACTTACAATAAAGCATGAAAGATGAAGAAACCCTAACTATGGAGAGCTTGAAAATTTCAGAACTTAGGAAGAAGATGGACATGAATTTTGACTTCTTTTTCCCTTTTAATTCTTTTATTAACCAAATGACAAAAATACCCTTAAGGCCCCTTTCTTGAGATTTTTCCTTCCCATGTCTATTTTTGTCCATCTTGACCTATATTGGTCTAATTGCTAAATAAGGACTTCTAATAATTTTTATCATGCTATTGCATACTTAAACCTTCTAGAATCTCATATTTTCCAATCTTTGCAATTTAGTCCTAATAGACAAATTTATCACTAATTAATAAAATTTCCTTATGAAATTTTCACATAATCATGCAAGCATATCATAAGCCTCTTAAAAATCATAAAACACATATTTCTACTTTGGATTTGTGGTCTCGTAACCACTATTCTGACTAGGCCCTAAATTGGGCTGTTACAATTCTCCCCCCTTATGGATTTTTGTCCCAAAAAATCTTACCGTAAAAAGGTTTGGATACTGGTTTCTCATAGCCTCATCGGGCTCCCATGTAGCCTCTTCTATCCCATGTCTTTGCCATAGTACTTTTACAAGGGCTATACTTTTGTTTCTTAATTATTTAACTTCTCATGCCAAAATCTTAACCGATTCTTCGCCATAAGTCATGTCGGGTTGAATTTCAACCTCTGACGGTGTAATCACATGCGAAGGATCTGATCGGTAACGACGTAACATAGACACGTTAAACAAATCATGAATCTTTTCCATCTGAGATGGCAAAGCCAGTCGATAAGCTACAAGTCCTATCCTATCAGTAATCTCATATGGTCCGATAAAACGCGGACTCAATTTGCCTTGTCGGCCAAATCTGAGAACTTTCTTCCATAGTGACACTTTCAAAAATACCTTATCACCAACTTGAAATTCGATTTCTTTCCGTTTTAAGTCCGAGTAGGACTTTTGTCTTTCCGAAGTAGTTTTTAAACAATCACGAATTATTTTTACCTTCTCTTCGGTTTCTCTAACCAGATCGACCCCATGAATCTGATTTTCTTTGAGTTCTGTCCAATACAAAGGCGTTCGACACTTACGCCCATACAAGGACTCATAAGGCGCCATACTCAAACTCGACTGGAAACTGTTATTATAAGCAAACTCTACCAATGGTAAGTACTTTTCCCAGCTGCCCTGAAACTCAAGAACACAACACCAGAGAATATCCTCAAGTATCTGTATTAATCTCTCCGATCAAAGTCGCTTTTTGGATGGAAAGTCAGACTAAAACTTAACTTTGTGCCCAAAGCTTCTTGTAACTTTTTCCAAAATCGGGATGTGAATCTCAGATCTCTATCCGATATAATCGACAAAGGCACTCCATGAAGTCTTACAATCTCTGAAACATACAAGTCTGACAACTTATCAAGTGAATAATCAACGCGTACAGGTATGAAGTGGGCCGACTTCGTAAGTCTATCTACAACAACCTATACGACATCTTTCTTGCTCGGTGTCAATGACAAACCAGTTACAAAGTCCATAGTAACACGGTCCTATTTCCACTCGGGAACCATGATAGGCTGAAGTAAACCCGAAGGTACTTGGTGTTCAGCCTTCACTTGCTGACAAATCATGCATTTCGATACAAATTCAGAAATATCTTTCTTCATACTCGGCCACCAATACCATTTCTTCAAGTCATTATACATTTTTGTCCTACCCAGATGTACAGATAGACATCCACTATGTGCTTTGTACAAAATCTTCCGAATAAGCTCATCATTTCTCGGTATACAGACTCTGTCTCTGAACATCAAACATCCATCAGAATTAGTCCAAAAGTCAGACTCAACTCCTAACTCACACTGAACTCCCTTGGCCTGTAAAATGCCGTCGCCTTTCTGAGCTTCACAAATCTCTTAGAGAAACATCGGTCTAGCCCTCAACTCAGCTAGAATAGAACCATCACTTGATAAAGTTATCTGTGTATTCATAGCCCTCAATACAAACAAAGATTTCCTGCTCAAGGCATTGGCGACCACATTCGCCTTTCTCGGATGGTAGTCAATCACTAATTCATAGTCCTTTATCAGCTCTAACCATCTTCGTTGCCTTAAATTCAACTTCTTTTGAGTCATCAAGTACTTTAGGCTCTTATGATCAGTGAATATCCGACATTTTTCACCATACAGATGGTGTCTCCGTATTTTCAATGCGAACACAATGGCAGCCAACTCTAAATCATGTGTCGGGTAATTCTTTTCATGTGGCTTTAACTATCTAGAGGCATATGCTATCACCTTGCCCTCTTGCATAAGCACACATCCCAATCCATTCAAGTATGCATCACTATAAATCACAAATTCTTTTCCCAGTTCAGGTTGCACTAGAACTGGAGCCTCAGTCAATAATGCCTTTAATTTCTCAAAACTCTGTTGGCACTTCTCTGTCCACTCGAACTTTACATCTTTCTGTAATAGCCTCGTCAGCAGAGTGGCTATCATAGAAAATTCCTTGACGAACCGTCTGTAATAGCCAGCTAGGCCCAAAAAACTTCTAACCTCTGATAAATTTCTTGGCGATTTCCAATCAACAAAAGCTGAAATCTTGCTCGGGTCAACTCGGATTCCATCTCCCGAGACAATGTGCCCCAAACACCCAACTTCTTTAAGCCAAAATTCACTTTTACTAAACTTGGCATATAACTGATTATTTCATAAAATCTGTAAAACTGTCCTCAAATGCTCGGCATACTCATTCTCATCATGAGAATAAATCAGTATATCATCAATAAAAACCACAACAAATTTATCCAAGTATGGCCAAAAGATGCGGTTCATTAAATCCATAAATACAACAGGGGCATTTGTTAAACCGAAAAGCATGACTAAAAATTCATGGTGCCCATACCTTGTTTGAAATGCAGTTTTTGGCACATCTGAGTCCTTGACTCTCAACTGGTAATAACCGAACCTCAAATCTATCTTGGAAAACACAGTGGGTCCCTTCAATTGATTAAACAAATCGTCGATCCTTGGCAATGGGTACTTATTCTTCACATTTACCTTATTAAGCTACTGATAATCTATACATAATCTCATGGAATCATCTTTCTTTTTCACAAATAATACTGGAGCACCCCATGGAGAATAACTCGGTCGTGCAAAACCTTTGTCTGATAGCTCTTGTAACTGTGCCTTCAATTCCTTCAACTTGGTTGGAGCCATTCTGTATGGAGCAATCGATATAGGTGCAGTACCAGGAGCTAACTCAATGCCAAATTTAGCCTCTCTAGCCGAGGCAACTCTGGCAATTCTTCTGGGAATACATCTAGATACTCACACACTATCAGCACTGATTCAATTCTTAACCCAGTCTCTTTGGCATTATCACAAAGGCAAGATAGGCTCCATACCCTTTTCTTACATATTTCTGAGCAAACATATGAGAAATCACTACAGGCGATCTGTCCTGTT
The DNA here is from genome assembly GCA_025698515.1 of Gossypium sturtianum. NCBI lineage: Eukaryota > Viridiplantae > Streptophyta > Magnoliopsida > Malvales > Malvaceae > Gossypium > Gossypium sturtianum. The sequence goes on from CM046952.1 coordinate 66,264,076, forward strand.
CATCTGATTCAACACGAAGAGTGTCCCCATTTTCACATCTCAATTCAATGTACTTCTTTCCACAATTTACTGTCATATCATGAGCGGTTAACCAGTCCATACCAAGAATTATATCAAATTCATCAAATGGCAATAGCATGAGATTCGCCTTAACATAATGACCTCTAATCATCAATGGGCAATCTTTGCATACCTTATCAACTAATACACATTTGCCTAAGGGATTGGACACTTTTATCACAAATTCTGTAGACTCTACAGGCATGCTCATAATAGATACTAATTTCATGCAAATATATGAGTGGGTAGATCCCGGATCAATTAAAGCAACAACATTAGTATCATAGAGAGAAAATGTACTCGTAATTACATCAGGGAATGGCGCCTCTTCGCGAGCACGAATGGCATAAGTCTTCGCAGGTGCTCTACCCTCAGATCTTGCAGTCTGCTCTCTGGGTGTACTCTTATGACTAGTTCCACTTCGTTTCTCTGCTGTCTCCCTTTAGTAGTACTTCCCGATCTTGTACTCTGAATTTTCTCTGTTTCGACCATCTCAGGGCATTCGCTAATAAAATGGTCTTGGGAACCACACTTAAAATAGGATCTCTCATGTGCTCGGCACTCGTCGGGTTGACATCTGCCACACTGTGGACATTCCGGTCTATTTGGTCAAGCATTCCCAACACTAGCAACTGAAGTAGTCTGAGCTTTAACCCCCGAGTATTATTTACCCTTACTTCTATTTGAAAACCCAACTGAAGTAGCTGATCGAGTAGTGAAATCTCTTGACTTCTTGGATGAGGAATGAAATGACTTATTCAGTTGTCTCTTTCTTGAGTCACGAGACTCCATTTTAGCTTTTCTTTTCTCTTTAACCAACTCCTCGGCTTTACAAGCCCGATCCACTAGTACAACAAATTCCTTCAATTCTAGGACACCAACAAATAATTGGATATCTTCGTTTAATCTGTCCTCAAACCTTTTACACATAATGGCTTTAGAGGATACACATTTCCGAGCGTATTTGTTGAGCCTCACGAACTCGCGCTCATACTCAGTTACTGTCATCTGACCCTGTTTTAACTCAAGGAATTCCTTTATCTTCTGATCAATAAATCTTTGACTGATGTACTTCTTCCGGAACTCTTCTTGGAAAAACTCCCAATTAACTCTCTCCCTTGGTACAACCGACACAAGGTGTTCCACCACTGATAAGCGGAATCTCTCAAAAGAGATACCATACATTTCATGCGCTCTTCAGGTGTGCAAGATAATTCATCAAATACCCTGATGGTATTTTCAAGCCAAAATTCTGCTCTTTCCGGATCATCATCTTTACTAGCTCAAAATTCATCGGCTCCTTGTTTCCAGATTCTGTCGACTAGAGGCTTTTCTCTCCTTACCACTTCTACCACTTGGGGAGCTACAGGGGTAGGCTGAGGAATAGGTGGGGGTGGAGGGGGTTGTGCATTCGGGTTCGTACGAACGAACTTCGTATACCATGCATTCATATGTGGAGGAAGGCTTCCCTAGCCTCTTCTCCTCCTCTCTGACTTACAGTCGTTGGTCTATTCTCATTTTCATTCGGCATCGTCCCTTGGGCAGGAGCCGGTGCGTTACTTTCTACATCATCCACCATAGCTCTATCGGGATTCATATACTATATAAAAACACAATTTAAATTGTCAAAAGTCATCACACTATCATTATGTAAATACTCATATGTATGGCATGTATAGCTAGACTCATACATACGCTACGTTAGTCCGAGAATCGGCTAAACCGTAGCTCTGATACCACTAAATGTAACACCCCTTACCCGTGTTCAATGCTAGAATCGGATACGAGGCATTACCGAACTTAACTTGCTTAAACACACAACATCGGGTCATAAAACTTCATTCAACTTAAAAATTTTCATTCATATTCATAACGTCCCTGTTACGGATCTATGAGACCCCAAACATACATATGAATTTGTTTGGGACAAAACCAGAAACTTTTGCATACTTAGAAATTTTTTGCTTAAAACAGAGCCACACGCCCATGTGGAATGGAACACGCCCGTGTGTGCAGGCCGTGTGGTCACACACGCCTATGTTCCCAGCCCGTATGGATTTTATTTTTATTTCCCAGCCCGTGTGGATGTATGCATGGGATGGGGTTGATATGATGAAGGGGAAGAGCATGTTAAAAGGTCACCTAGTGATCGGTGGTTAAACCACGATATGTACACTTAGGCTACAATAGTGATCGGTGGCTCTGCCACACTTGACTATAAGGTCACACAGTGATCGGTGGCTCGCCACGCGGATTATAAGGTCACATGGTGATCGGCATTATAATCGATGACATGACCGCTGATATGGTGTGTAGCGGATGGTGGGTTAATTGTAGAAATCCCCAGGTGTGATGGCTGGTACGGGCGGGTGTGTGTAGAGGATGGACTTTTAGGTTGGGTTGGGCCATGCAAAGATGTGATTATTTTGTTGCCATTGTGTATGGGCCAAGGCCGATAATGTGTTTGTGGGCCTCAAGCCGTTAATGTATTTTCAGGATTTGCACACTGAGTCTTGGTGACTCACCCCTTTATTTTCCCTGACTTTTCAAATGAGCAGTAGATCGTGGACATGGGAGCTGAGGCGGACTCGAGGGGCCATCAAGTCTTATATTTTCATAGACTATTTTCAGCTTTCCTTTAAGTTTTCAATTTTGGGACTATTTATGTAATAAGGCTCCATAGCTTAGGTTTAAATTATACTTGTTAATGTCTTTATTCTATTTTTTTTTTTAAATTTAACTTTATGTTCAAAGACTTATCTATAAGAAGTAATGATATGGGATTTTCAAACACGTTCAAAGAAAAAGATATCACTTATTTTAGCGAATACCTAAATAAACAAACTGAATTTCCAAAAATCATCCAAGTGAAGTTTTTAACTTTAAACCCCGTAGCATACCAGATCTGGTCGTAGCGTTTGGGCCGGGTTTGGGGTGTTACATTTTGGTATCAGAGCCCAGTTGCAAAACTCGGGCTGTGAAATGGGTCCAGTAGTAGTTTATAAATTGGTAAAATGCTGTGGTTGAGATATGGCCTTCGAGTCTACCGGCACCCGATCCACGCATGTAAGTATTCTAACTCTTGATTTGATATGCATGTTGGGTTTGATGGGCTTCATGGACGTAGACTAGTATGATAGGAATTAGTGGACTTTAGGCCTAGTTTAAACAATTCTTTAAATTCATAAAACTTAATCTAACTAAACATGTCCGTAAACCAGTCGCTGGGTTAGGGTGTGGCAACAGGCATGCGCATGTCTAGGATTGGATTCAGGGAGAGCTTGGTATTTAAGCGGTCCTAGTGACTCACCTCCTCTTCGCTGGAATCCTACCTGGTGCGTAGTGACTGTTCACCTTAGCCGCGAGGACTTGTTGACGGGCCAAAGACCATAATTAAAACCCGAAAAGGACCAAATACCCATAGTTTTGTAAATTATCAAAATACCCATGTTTTGAAAATTTACCCAAAAACCCCTAGATTTACAATAGTACCCGGTTTACAAAATTATCAAAATTTGTGAAATTACCAAAATACCCTCGATTTGGAAAAAAAGAGAAAAAAAATTTAAAATTTTCCAAAATACCCATGCTTTAAAAAAATATACCAAAATATTTCTATTTCAAAAAAAAAACCAAGATACTCTATTCTGGGAAATTACGAAAATACCCCTGTAGGATAAAATTACGGAAAAACCCCTAGGTAGTGAAATGACGAAAATACCCTTATGTGATGAATGTGAGTTCATGGATGCTACTTGTATGTTGATGTATGATGGTTGAATGTATGTGGTTCCTAGAACTAGGAGATACAGACTTGAGACTGAAACTCGTGGATATAATTTCGAATTCGAAAGAAATACTCTTGAAACTACTGTCCATAAGATTGTTCGTGGTTAATTAGTGAAAGAAATTAATAATTCATAAAATTTCTAATCAGATAAACGCGAATTGGTAGAATGAGTACAAGGGGTCGTGGACGTCCTGCGCGTGGCCGTGGTAGGGGTAGGATGGTCGTGTCGTAACCAATAGGATCCGCTATGGGTCCGAAACGAGATCTTGTACCACCCATTGCGGAGGTGGAATTTCAAGACCGCATGTACCGAGATGATGCGGTATCTCAGGCGATGTTAAGGGTTTTAGAGAGGGTTGCTGGGGCAGGCATGGGCACAGGAGCCCGGAAATCTGTGTCGGAGCGACTTAGAGCCAATGGGGCAAAAATGTTTAGGGGAATTTCTAGTATAGCCCCGAGTACAGCTGAGTATTGGTTGGAGGTGGTTGAGCATATAATGGATGATCTTGATTTCACGGAAGAGGAAAAATTGAAAGGGGTTGTATCTCTCCTGCGGGACGAAGCTTATCAATGGTGGCTTACGGTTAAGGATGGTACAGTGGCTGACCATATCACATGGGATCTCTTCAAAACTGCGTTTCAGAGTAAATACATTGGGTCGAGTTATGTGGATGCGCAGCGTAGAGCGTTTCTGAATCTGGTTCAGAGAAGTAGGTCGGTGGCTGCGTATGAAGTAGAATTCTTACGCCTTAGCCGTTATGCTGGAGGGATGGTGGCCACAGACCATGAACGTTGTGTTTGATTTGAAGATGGTTTGAGGGACGATCTGCGTGTATTGATAGCACCACAGCGGGAGAGGGAATTTGCTGTGCTAGTGGAAAAAGCTAAGATAGCTGAGGAGGTTAAGCGGATAGAAAAATTGAATCGGGATAGAGATAGGAGTGGAAGTAAGAGAAATTTTGGATCATCGGGGGCAGCTGGGCATATTCAGAAAAGACCCAGGTTAGACGGGCTGAGACGAGATGAGAGACCTGCTGCTGCTAGTCAGACACAGAAGTGTGCTCGATGTGGTAAATTCCACGTAGGTGAGTGTTGGGCAGGCAGTGGGAAGTGCTTCAGGTGTGGATCTACGGACCACCAAGTTAGAAACTTTCCACAGCAACGGGGCAGTGAAGGGCCCACGGGTCAAGGGAATGCACAGCTAGGAAGAGGTGGTCAGCAGCCACAGAGAGGTCGTAGTCCAGCCAAAGGTGGTAACGGTTCCGGTCGGGGTCGTGGAGCACCAGGCCGAGGGGTAGGAAACACCGAGACAAGACAGCCGGGGTTAGTTTATGCTGCCAGATGTCGAGAGGAGGCTGACGCACCGGATGCCATAACCGGTACGTTTCTAATTTATGGTTTGCCTTATACCGCCTTGATTGATATTGGTTCGACACACTCTTATGTTGCTAGTGCTATAGCGGGAACTTTGAACTTAGATTATGAGACTTCTTCTAGGGAGATGACTGTAGTGAGTCCTCTAGGACAAACTGTAGTGGTGAGCAAACTGTATAAGGATGTACCCCTGGAAGTTCAAGGGGTAGCTTTTCGGGCTGATCTAATGGAACTGCCATTTGAGGAGTTCGATTTGATCTTAGGAATGGATTGGTTAGTGAAGTATCAAGCAAATTTGGACTGTGTAGCCAAGCGTATGGTGTTAAAAACTCCCAAGGGTGGCGAAGTGTTGGTGATAGGTGAAAGGGGGAACTGTTTGTCAAATGTGGTGTCTGCCTTAAGATCAGAAAGGATGGTGAGGAAAGGATGCGAGGCAATTTTAATGTTTGTTCGGGCTCTGGAAGCCAAGAAACTAACTGTTGGGGACGTTAGGACGGTGATGGAATTTCTTGATGTTTTCCCAGAAGAGCTTCCGGGATTACCCCCAGACCGTGAAGTGGAGTTTGGTATTGATCTTCTTCCGAGAACAGTGTCAGTATCTATCGCTCCGTACAAGATGGCGCCAAAGGAGTTGGTGGAATTGAAGGCTTAGATCCAAGAGTTACTGGATAGAGGGTTTATCCGACCAAGTGTGTCGCCTTGGGGAGCGCCGGTATTATTCGTTAAGAAGAAGGATGGATCAATGCGTATGTGCATTGACTATCGCCAGCTGAATAAGTTGACCATCAAGAATAAATACCCGTTGCCGAGGATCGATGACTTGTTCGATCAGCTGAAGAGGGCTTCAGTTTTCTCAAAAATAGATCTGAGATCAGGGTACCATCAGCTTAAGGTCAAGGAGGCGGATATTCATAAGACGGCTTTTAGGACTCGCTATGGTCACTACGAATTCATGGTAATGCCATTTGGGTTGACTAACGCACCAGCAGCGTTTATGGATATTGTAATAGACCGAATTTGACCCTAATCGGAACGGTGGTTTCGGGACCACGAATCTGAGTCTAAAAAATTTTAAATATTATTTTTTAATTATTTTATGGTGTTAATTATATGTGATTTATGATGTGTGAAAGTTTCGTATAAAATTTTTTATCGTTTCAGTGTTTAATTTAAGTGAAAGGATTAAATCGAACAAGTGGATAAATAATAGCTTTCATGAAATTGGTGGCCAAATTGAATTGCCTTCTTTGAAGTAGGTATTGAAGTGATAAATTAGCCATTTTGATTGTATAGTGGACGGCTAGTGTAATAAAATAGTACTAAGTGGATGTTTTATTTCATAAAATGGAAATAGATAATAAAATTGATATGAGATGATTATAATAATAAAAACAAAACATTAGTGGGAGAGAAGTGTTCATCTTTTACTCTTGTTATTGCCGAAACTTTGAGGAATGAGAAGAAGAAGGATTTTCACCATTTTCGGCCATTGCATGTCATAATTAGGTGAGTGATCAAGTTTATTTCTTGATAATTTTTTTATAATTGAGGTAGTCATCTTGCAAGTTAGCTAACCCATGACCGAATTTTTGTTATAGAAATGCCTTTCGAAAGTTGCCATGAATATGATTTTGTTTGTGTTTGAGTGATCTAAGTTAAATATGCTATATGCATGTTAGACTATTTAGTTTTCTTTACAATCTCTAATGGAGATTATCTTAATGAAGAATTCATGAGAAGAGAAACTCATGGATGAACTAAGTAGCTTGATTAATGAAAGAAATGTGATGATATATGTATTATGAACATTCGGCTTTGGCTTGATGTTGTGGAAAATTTTGATAATTGGTGTTTGGAGTCTTAAGGACTTAGTTGTAAACGGTAAAAAAATTGTTGAATTAATAATGCAATTTAACGGTTTGTATAGATGTAATAAATGAAGGAGAAAATTCGGTCCTTAACATTTTAATTTAATTTATTGTATTTTTGAGTGAAATGCTTTGAGGAGTAAATGATAAGAATTTAAAATTTTGGGGGTTAAAGTGGCAAATTTTATAACTTTGAGCTTTGAGCTAAAATAAATAGAATGTATATGAATAAGCTTTACTTGATATTCTCAGATCAAGAACGAAAAGAAAAGGATCTAGATCGGGGAAAAGCTAAAGTGCACGAATAACCTGAAATTCAAAGTATTCGACTTCCGAGGTAAGTTCTTGAGTCTAAGCACATGAAAGAATTAATTACAAATATAGTCATTGATATTAATTGATTTATTTGAGCATTTAAATTGAGGATAGCCGAATGTTAAAGTTCACTATTGGACTTAATGTAATTTGAATTTGAAATGGAAACTTGTATGTATAAGATACGTTAAGTGATTGTGGTTTAAGTACATGAATCGATAATAATGTAATGTTAATATGGTGAATTGATGAATTATAGTTGTGTTATTCGGGCTTTTAGCCTAGCGTGCCCTCGTGTCTGGGTGTGTTATTCGGCTTTTAGCCTAGCAGGTGCCCCGCGGCGGTGTGTTATTCGGGCTTTTAGCCTAGCAGGCCTTGTGCCGGGGTGTTATTCGGGCTTTTAGCCTAGCAGGCCACGTGCCGATGAAACGATTCGGGCTTAATGCCTAGCAGGTTTATTACCGGTGATTAATTTCGGACCTTGAGTCCAGCAGGCCAAGTGCCGGTGAATGTAATCTAAGCTCAGAATATTTGCAAATCGATTTATGCACATGTCAAGAAATTTTAGCTTTGAAACGTATTAATTCGACAGAGAGGTAAGTAGTTCATTTTGGTGCTACTCAATAAAATAACGAACGAATACCTGAAGAAGTAGAAGTTAATTACCTTGATGAATGATATATATATATAGATATATATATATGTGTGTTATAGATATGTTCGAATAGAGGATGAAAGATTATGTTATACCACTTGGTTGTGAAAAATAGATGTGATGTATATGTTCATGGGAGTAGAATCGAGTATCTGCGGATGTGATAATTATGTATGTTCGAAGTTTAAGTATGTGATGATGAGATCAATGATATTATGTTAAATGTAGTAATGAGAGTTGGTATAAGTAATTATAAATCAAAAATTTCATGTTTAATACCATGAATTTATGTATTTTATGCTTGATACTAAGTATTTTTAACACTTGAGACTTACTAAGCTAGTAAGCTTACTCCGATTTCTTTGTTTAATTGTTTGTTTATAGATTCTGGTTAAGCTACGAGCTCGAGAGGATCGTCAAGAAAGTCATCCACACTATCGCCTCTTTTTGGTATTTTAAATCTTGGTTTCGATTTGAAGGCATGTATAGGCTAGATTAAGTTTTGAAACATATGATGTTTGATCTTGTATATAAATATAGCCTTGCGGAAATGGCTATTTCTTTTGGTTAAGTATCATTTCTATAATTTGGATTTCATAGCTTGTTCATAATGTTAATGGATGTTTTAAATTCGGTAATGGTCTATATCACATGTGGAAGGTGCTAAATTGGTATATATATATATATGTATATTAGGTGATGGTTTTAGTAAACTTAGTCTTGGTTTTGGTTTATATGTGAATCATGTTTGCCATGTTTACGATACGTGCATGATCGCGATTAAGGTGAATTTATGTGTAATTGTTTATTACGTTTTACTAATGATACGTGAGTAAGACATGTGTTTCGGCCTTATGATAAATAGCCTATGCTTGATATGTTTAGTAAGAATTAAATAATGCTATGTTTAAGTGATTTGGCTATGCGATAGTTATACTTTTATAATGAGACATATATGTGATAGTTGGCTATATAGATCTAATTATTAATGGTAAGAAATGAATATGTTTCTTGATTGGTTAGTTACGAATCCAAATGAAAGGTGAAATAGTATATTCGGCCAAGAGGTAATATTAATATGTTGGTATATGTAATTGATTATTAAATGGTATAATGGTTCAATTGTTTTAATATGCATATGTATTATAGTAATATATATATATATATGAAACTCAGCTTATGTTATATGAATTTTGATTGATACCCGATATATGTTATAATTTGACATAAGTTGAGATATGGTTCAAATTTATATATATATATATATATGTGCCATGAATGTTTAAATTATGTGATTCTGACATTTGTGTGTATTAAGTATTGGTAATAAAACTCGTTATACATTTATTTTAAATTTTTTTTAAATAGATTGTAATGTTATATAATATAGTAATGATTGCATTGCTTATGCTTAAATTCAGTTGAAGGTCTATTTCGGAATTTAGCTTAGTAGGGTAATGCCTCATAACCTTAATCCGGCGACGGATACGGGTTAGGGGTGTTACATTTTATTGGTATCAGAGCTTATGGTTTAGTCGATTCTAGGACTACCGTAGCGCGTGTGAGTCTAGCTATACATGCCTTTATCATATATTGATAGTGTGGTGACTTCTGACATTCTCGAATCGTGTTTTATATAGTAAATGGACACTGATCCTAAAAGAGCCGTAGCGGATGATGTAGAGAGTAGTAGTGCGACCGCACACGGATCGGTCTTGCGTGAGACTCTCGACCGCCTTCGAGTAGCCACGAGGGGGAGGCTAAACAAGCCTTCTATCAGATGATGAACGAGTGGTTTACCCAGTTTATTCAGACTAACCCGGCTGTACACCAACCTCCACCCCCGAATAATTCAACTCCGATACCTTCAGCACCCCCGATGATAGATCCGATGAGATCTAGTAGGCCTCCAGTTGATAAAATCAGGAAATTTGGGGCCGAAGAATTCAAGGCCAACGATGATGATGACGCAGAGCGAGCTGAAATGTGGCTTGATAACACTATTCGGGTACTTGATGAGCTATCTTGTACTCAAGATGAATGCCTGAAGTGTGCTATATCTTTACTTCGAGACACTGCATATTACTGGTGGAATACACTAGTATCAGTAGTTCCGAAAGAAAAAGTGACGTGGGATTTCTTTCAGCACGAATTCCGAAAGAAATATATCAGTCAAAGATTCGTTGATCAAAAACGAAAAGAATTTCTCGAACTAAAACAGGGGCAATTGACCGTGACTGAATATGAGAGAAAATTTGTCAGATTGAGCCGATATGCTCGGGAATGTGTATCAACTGAAGCCATTATGTGCAAAAGGTTCGAAGACGGTTTGAATGAAGATTTAAAGTTTCTTGTTGGCATTCTTGAAATCAAAGAGTTTGTGATACTAGTCGAGCGAGCTTGCAAAGCTGGAGAACTCGGGAAGGAGAAAAGAAAGGCTGAGACAGAAGCTAGAGACACTCATAAGAGATCGTCGGGTAAGAATTTCCATTCCACGTCTAAGAAGTTCAGAGATGACTTCAGCCGACATAAAGCTACTTCAGATTTACCTAGACGTGATCGACCTCCAGTGGGCTCCCGAGCTACCTCGATGGCCAGTGTTGGTAACGTTCCACAGAATCGAGTTGAATGCAAGCACTGTGGGAAATGGCATTCTGGGAGTTGTAGATTCCATGATCGGTCCTGCTTTAAATGCGGATCGTCGGATCATTTTATTAGAGAATGTCCGATGTTAGTTGAGCGTATCGATTCAAAACATTAAGTCGAGCAACACATCGGTGCATGAGGCGAAAGCCACCCGACATTCAAGCAATGTAGGTGGTAGTCAGAGAGGAACGAAGAACACTGTAGTTCGATCTGAGGCTAGAGCTCCAGCTAGAGCTTATGCCACACGAGCCAGAGAGGATGCTTCTTCCCCCGATGTCATTACCGGTACTTTCACCCTTTATGATACTACTGTGATTGCATTGATTGATCCTGGTTCGACTCATTCATATGTGTGTGAAACTTTAGTATTCGGTAAGACTCGCCAGATTGAGTCTCACCGAGTTTGTGATTCGTGTGTCCAACCCTTTGGGTAGATGTGTGCTTGTTAATAAAGTGTGTAAAGGTTGCCCGTTGATGATTCGGGATTCTTGCTTTCCAGCCGATTTAATGTTGTTGCCCTTCGATGAGTTCGATATAATTTTGGGAATGGACTGGTTAACTTCACATGATGCAGTGGTGAATTGCAAAAGAAAGCTAATTGATTTGAGATGTCAGAACGGGGAGATTATCAGAATTGAATCCAGTGAATTAAGTGGGTTTCCTACAGTAATATCTTCGATGTTAGCCCGGAAATATGTGAGAAAAGGGTGTGAAGCTTATTTGGTGTATGTACTGGATAATAAAGTGTCTGAAAAGCATATTGAATCTATACCGGTTGTGTGTGAATACCCAGATGTGTTTCCTGAAGAACTACCGGGCTTACCACCAGTACGAGAGATTGAGTTCGGCATTGAATTAGTACAAGGAGCGACTCGATTTTGATAACTCCGTATCGGATGGCACCTACGAGTTAAAAGAGTTGAAAGCGCAGCTTGCAAGAATTGTGAGATAGGGGCTTTGCACGACATCGAGCTTATCTCCTTGGGGTGCACCGGTTTTATTTGTGAAAAAGAAAGATGGGACCATGCGAATGTGTATCGACTATCGACAACTAAATAAGGTAACTATAAAGAATAAATACCCGTTACCTCGGATTGATGACTTGTTTGATCAGCTAAAAGGGGCTTCAGTATTTTCGAAGATAGATTTGAGATCGAGCTATTATCGATTCTATAGTCGAGATACTGAGATGTGCCAAAGACTGCATTCCGGACAAGGTACGGACATTTTGAGTTTCTGGTTATGCCTTTTGGACTCACTAATGCACCTGCTGTTTTTATGGATCTAATGAATCGAGTTTTCAGACAATTTTTGGATCGGTTTGTAGTAGTGTTTATTGATGATATACTGATCTATTCCAAAAATGAAACCGAGCATGCCGAGCATTTAAGATTAGTGCTACAAACTTTGAGAGATCAACAGTTGTATGCAAAGTTTAGTAAGTGTGAGTTCTGGATGAGAAAGGTCAGCTTTTTTGGACATGTTGTTTCAACATCAGGTATTCAAGTCGATCCGAACAAAATTTCGGCTATACTTGATTGGAAGCCACCGAAGAATGTTTTTGAGATTCGAAGCTTTCTGGGACTTGCGGGTTACTATAGACGGTTTGTGAAAGGTTTTTCTGTAATAGCTACACCTTTGACAAAGCTACTACAGAAAGATGTAAAGTTCAAGTGGTCGGAAAATTGTCAGAAGAGTTTCGATCAGTTGAAAGCCCTTTTGACGGAAGCCCCAGTGTTAGCTCAGCCTGAGTCGGGTAAGGAATTTGTTGTGTATTCTGATGCTTCCTTAAATGGTTTGGGTTGCGTATTGATGCAGGAAGGCAGAGTCGTAGCCTACGCATCAAGACAATTGAAGCCACATGAAAGAAATTACCCGACGCATGATTTGGAGCTTGCAGCTATTGTGTTCGCACTGAAGATTTGGCGTCATTACTTATTCGGCGAGAAATGCCATGTTTACTCGGATCATAAAAGTCTGAAGTATTTGATGACACAAAAAGACCTGAATTTAAGACAACGCAGGTGGTTGGAATTGTTGAAAGACTATGAATTGGTGATTGTCTACCATCCGGGAAAAGCTAACATTGTTGCAGATGCGTTAAGTCGAAAATCATTGTTTGCTCTTCGTGCAATGAACGCTTGCAGATAGCTATATGCGTGATGGTTCGATCATAGCCGAGTTACAAGCAAGACCGATGTTTATTCAAAGAAATTTGTGATGCACGAAAGTTGACAAATATTTGATTACTAGTCGAATCTCGGTGTGAAAAAGGTGCGAATCGATTTTTCGATTGATGCAAATGATCGTTTGAATTTTAAAAGCCGAATGTGTGTTCAAGAACTCGATTTGATACTGAGATGATTCTCGAGTGAGGCCCATAGTGGTCGACTATCGATACATCCGGGTAGCACAAAAATGTATAACGATTTGAAACAATTCTATTGGTGGCTCGGCATGAAACGGGATATATCCGAATTTGTTTCAAATGCTTAGTTTGTCGCCAAGTAAAAGTCGAGCATCAAGTGCCATCCAGACTACTTCACCAATCATGATACCGAATGGAAATGGGATAAAATTACAATGGATTTTGTATCCGGTCTCCCTATGTCACCGAGTAAGAAAGATGCCGTTTGGGTTATAGTTGATAGATCGACCAAATCAGCTCATTTTGTACCGGGTTAAATGCGGACTATTCACTTGATAAACTTGCCGAATTGTATGTATCACAGATTGTGAGATTGCATGGTGTACCGAGTTCTATTGTTTCGATGACAGAGACCCAAGATTCACATCAGCGGTTTTGGAAGAAGTTGCAAGATGCTTTAGGCACTAAACTTCATTTTAGTACGACCTTTCATCCGCAGACAGATTTGGTCGATCCGAGCGAACTATTCGAATACTTGAGGACATGTTGAGATGTTGCGTTCGAGTTTGAAGGTGCGTGGGAACGATACCTACCTTTGATTGAATTTGCTTACAATAATAGCTTTCAATCTAGTATCAAAATGGCACCTTATGAAGCCTTGTACGGCGAAAATGTCGAACACCATTATACTTTGGGTGAGCTCACGTGAGAATAAGATACACGGGTTGATTTGATTAAAGAAATCAACAAAAAGTGGTCGTGATCGTAAATACTTTGAAAGTCGCCTCGATCGACAAAAGTCTTATGCTTTGACTTAAAGCATAAAGATATTGAATTTCAAATCGGAGATCGAGTATTCTTGAAAGTTTCTCCGTGGAAAAAGGTATTCGATTTGGTCGGAAAGGCAAACTTAGTCCGAGATTCATCGGACCTTATGAAATCACCGAACGTATTGGACCTGTTGCTTATAGGTTGAAGTTGCCCTCTCGAGTTAGAAAAGATACATGATGTATTTCATGTTTCGATGATTAAATAAGTACAGATCGAGATCCGTCTCATGTGATCACACCGCAAGCAGATTGAAATCCAACTGATTTGACATATGATGAAGAACCGATCCGTATCTTAGCTCGGGAAATAAAATAGTTGAGAAATAAAAGAATTCCATTAGTGAAGGTACTATGGAATCGTCACGGAGTTGAAGAGGCTACGTGGGAGCCTGAGGATTCAATGAGGCCACAATATCCGACCTTGTTTAACGGTAAGATTTTCGGGGACGAAAATCCTAAAGGGGGGAGAGTTGTAACAGACCGAATTTGACCCTAATCGGAACGGTGGTTTCGGGACCACGAATCTGAGTCTGAAAAATTTTAAATATTATTTTTTAATTATTTTATGGTGTTAATTATATGTGATTTATGATGTGTGAAAGTTTCGTATAAAAATTTTTATCGTTTCAGTGTTTAATTTAAGTGAAAGGATTAAATCGAACAAGTGGATAAATAATAGCTTTCATGAAATTGGCGGCCAAATTGAATTGCCTTCTTTCAAGTAGGTATTGAAGTGATAAATTAGCCATTTTGATTGTATAGTGGATGGCTAGTGTAATAAAATAGTACTAAGTGGATGTTTTATTTCATAAAATGGAAATAGATAATAAAATTGATATGAGATGATTATAATAATAAAAACAAAACATTAGTGGGAGAGAAGTGTTCATCTTTTACTCTTGTTATTGCCGAAACTTTGAGGAAGGAGAAGAAGAAGGATTTTCACCATTTTTGGCCATTGCATGTCATAATTAGGTGAGTGATCAAGTTTATTTCTTGATAAATTTTTTATAATTGAGGTAGTCATCTTGCAAGTTAGCTAACCCATGACCGAATTTTTGTTATAGAAATGCCTTTCGAAAGTTGCCATGAATATGATTTTGTTTGTGTTTGAGTGATCTAAGTTAAATATGCTATATGCATGTTAGACTATTTAGTTTTCTTTACAATCTCTAATGGAGATTATCTTAATGAAGAATTCATGAGAAGAGAAACTCATGGATGAACTAAGTAGCTTGATTAATGAAAGAAATGTGATGATATATGTATTATGAACATTCGGCTTTGGCTTGATGTTGTGGAAAATTTTGATAATTGGTGTTTGGAGTCTTAAGGACTTAGTTGTAAACGGTAAAAAAATTGTTGAATTAATAATGCAATTTGACGGTTTGTATAGATGTAATAAATGAAGGAGAAAATTCGGTCCTTAACATTTTAATTTAATTTATTGCATTTTTGAGTGAAATGCTTTGAGGAGTAAATGATAAGAATTTAAAATTTTGGGGGTTAAAGTGGCAAATTTTATAACTTTGAGCTTTGAGCTAAAATAAATAGAATGTATATGAATAAGCTTTACTTGATATTTCTTCAGATCAAGAACGAAAAGAAAAGGATCTAGATCGGGGAAAAGCTAAAGTGCACGAATAACCGGGAAATTCAAAGTATTCGACTTCCGAGGTAAGTTCTTGAGTCTAAGCACATGAAAGAATTAATTACAAATATAGTCATTGATATTAATTGATTTATTTGAGCATTTAAATTGAGGATAGCCGAATGTTAAAGTTCACTATTGGACTTAATGTAATTTGAATTTGAAATGGAAACTTGTATGTATAAGATACGTTAAGTGATTGTGGTTTAAGTACATGAATCGATAATAATGTAATGTTAATATGGTGAATTGATGAATTATAGTTGTGTTATTCGGGCTTTTAGCCTAGCAGGCCCTGTGCCGGTGTGTTATTCGGGCTTTTAGCCTAGCAGGCCCTGTGCCGGTGTGTTATTCGGGCTTTTAGCCTAGCAGGCCTTGTGCCGGTGTGTTATTCGGGCTTTTAGCCTAGCGGAGCCACGTGCGGTGAAACGATTCGGCTTAATGCCTAGCGGTTTTTATTACCGGTGATTAATTTCGGACCTTGAGTCCAAAGAGGCCAAGTCTTGGTGAATGTAATCTAAGCTCAGAATATTTGCAAATCGATTTATGCACATGTCAAGAAATTTCAGCTTTGAAACGTATTAATTCGACAGAGAGGTAAGTAGTTCATTTTGGTGCTACTCAAGAAAATAACGAACGAATACCTGAAGAAGTAGAAGTTAATTACCTTGATGAATGATATATATATATATATATATGTGTGTTATAGATATGTTCGAATAGAGGATGAAAGATTATGTTATACCACTTGGTTGTGAAAAATAGATGTGATGTATATGTTCATGGGAGTAGAATCGAGTATCTGCGGATGTGATAATTATGTATGTTCGAAGTTTAAGTATGTGATGATGAGATCATTGATATTATGTTAAATGTAGTAATGAGAGTTGGTATAAGTAATTATAAATCAAAAATTTCATGTTTAATACCATGAATTTATGTATTTTATGCTTGATACTAAGTATTTTTAACACTTGAGACTTACTAAGCTAGTAAGCTTACTCCGATTTCTTTGTTTAATTGTTTGTTTATAGATTCTGGTTAAGCTACGAGCTCGAGAGGGATCGTCAAGAAAGTCATCCACACTATCGCCTCTTTTTGGTATTTTAAATCTTGGTTTCGATTTGAAGGCATGTATAGGCTAGATTAAGTTTTGAAACATATGATGTTTGATCTTGTATATAAATATAGCCTTGCGGAAATGGCTATTTCTTTTGGTTAAGTATCATTTCTATAATTTGGATTTCATAGCTTGTTCATAATGGTAATGGATGTTTTAAATTCGGTAATGGTCTATATCACATGTAGAAGGTGCTAAATTGGTATATATATATGTATATTAGGTGATGGTTTTAGTAAACTTAGTCTTGGTTTTGGTTTATATGTGAATCATGTTTGCCATGTTTACGATACGTGCATGATCGCGATTAAGGTGAATTTATGTGTAATTGTTTATTACGTTTTACTAATGATACGTGAGTAAGACATGTGTTTCGGCCTTATGATAAATAGCCTATGCTTGATATGTTTAGTAAGAATTAAATAATGCTATGTTTAAGTGATTTGGCTATGTGATAGTTATACTTTTATAATGAGACATATATGTGATAGTTGGCTATATAGATCTAATTATTAATGGTAAGAAATGAATATGTTTCTTGATTGGTTAGTTACGAATCCAAATGAAAGGTGAAATAGTATATTCGGCCAAGAGGTAATATTAATATGTTGGTATATGTAATTGATTATTAAATGGTATAATGGTTCAATTGTTTTAATATGCATATGTATTATAGTAATATATATATATGAAACTCAGCTTATGTTATATGAATTTTGATTGATACCCGATATATGTTATAATTTGACATAAGTTGAGATATGGTTCAAATTTATATATATATATATGTGCCATGAATGTTTAAATTATGTGATTCTGACATTTGTGTGTATTAAGTATTGGTAATAAAACTCGTTATACATTTATTTTAATTTTTTTTAAATAGATTGTAATGTTATATAATATAGTAATGATTGCATTGCTTATGCTTAAATTCAGTTGAAGTCTATTTCGGAATTTAGCTTAGTAAGGTAATGCCTCATAACCTTAATCCGGCGACGGATACGGGTTAGGGGTGTTACAGATATGATGAACCGAGTATTTCAACCCTACTTGGATCGGTTTGTCGTGGTGTTTATAGATGATATTCTGGTTTATTCAAAATCGGAAGAGGAGCATGATTCACATCTTCGGGTGGTTCTGCAGGTTCTGAGGGAGAAGCAGTTGTATGCCAAATTCAGTAAGTGCAAATTTTGGCTAAGGGAAGTTACTTTTCTAGGTCACATTGTGTCGGCGGAGGGGATTAGGGTTGACCCTCGAAAAATTGAAGTGGTGTTGGATTGGAAGCCGCCTAAGTCGGTAGCAAAAATTCAGAGTTTCCTTGGTTTGGTCGGGTATTACAGAAGGTTTGTTGAAGGATTTTCATTGATTGCAGCACCGTTGACTAAGTTGTTACGGAAAGGGGTTCCGTTTGCTTGGTCTAATAAGCAGCAAGAGAGTTTCAAGAAGTTAAAAAGGATTTTAACGGAGGCTCCGGTATTGATTCAGTCGGAGGCTGGGAAGGAGTTCGTGATTTACTGTGATGCTTCACACACAGGATTAGGATGCGTGTTGATGCAAGGTGGAAAGGTTGTTGCGTCATTTATCTCGGCGATTAAGACCGCACGAAGCAAGTTATCCCACCCATGATTTGGAATTAGCGGCGGTGGTTTTGCTTTGAAGATTTGGAGACATTATCTCATGCGGGAGAAATCATCATTTATACCGATCATAAGAGCTTAAAATACCTGTTGACCCAGAAAGAGTTGAATCTAAGGCAAAGGAGGTGGATCGATTTGTTAAAAGATTATGACTGCTCGACCGAGTACCATCCGGGTAAAGCCAACGTGGTGGCGAATGCTCTAAGTCGTAAAGTAATCTCTAACTTGAGAGCAATGTTTGCTCACCTTAGTCTATATGATGATGGGAGTTTATTAGCTGAACTTCAAGTGAAACCCTCTTGGGTCAGTCAGGTTAAGGAGAAACAACAGACTGACGGGTTGCTAAAGGAGAAGTTTCCGGTAGGATCAAGTGAAGGATCAACAAAATTTAGTGTGAATGAGGAAGGGCTATTATGTTTTCAAGGGAGAGTGTGTATGCCGAAAGATCCTGAGTTGAGGCATAAGATTTTGCAAGAAGCGCATGGTAGTCCATACGCTATGCACCCTGGAGGAAGTAAGATGTATCGAGATTTGCAAGATCAGTTCTGGTGGCCGTGTTTGAAATGAGAGGTGACTCGAATTTGTGGGGAAGTGTTTGACTGTCAAAAGAGTAAAGGCGGAACATCGCTTACCATTAGGGTTGTTACAATGGTGAAGATTCCACAATGGAAGTGGGAAAGGATCATAATGGACTTTGTTAGTGGGCTACCCCTCACGCCTACTAAGAAAGATTCGATGCAGGTGATTGTTGACCGCTTGACGGAAGTCTGCTCATTTCATACCAAGACGCGTGTCGATTACTCTCTGCAGAATTGGCTAGGCTATACATAGCCGAGGTAGTGAGGTTGCATGGGGTACCGTGATCGGTCATATTGGGCAGGGACCCTAGGTTCACCTCACGATTTTGGAAGGCGTTGCATCAAGCGTTGGGTACGGTTGGATTTCAAAGATCTGGCGTTTCATCCTCGAGGCCGATGGACGATCGAGCGGGTAATCCAGATCTTAGAGGACATTTTAGGAGGATGTGTCATTGACTTCTGGGGTAGTTGGGAAGAGTTCTTACTGTTGGCGAGCTTGCGTGCAACAATAGCTACCACCAAGTATTCGATGGCACCCTATGAAGCATTGTACGGGCGGAGGTGTCGTACACCTACCTGTTGGACGGAATTAGGAGAACATCGGATTTTGGGTCCGAAATTGGTTACCGAGATAGAGGAGAAGGTAGAGTTAATTCGGGCTCGATTAAAGGAAGCGTCAGACCGACAAAAGTCCTATGCTGACCTGAAGCGTAAGGACATAGAATTTGCAGTGGGTGACAAGGTGTTCTTGAAGGTGTCGCCATGGAAGAAAGTACTGAAGTTTGGACGGAAAGGTAAATTAAGTCCCAGATTTATCAGACCTTATCGGGTGTTGAAACGAGTGGGACCAGTAGCTTATATGCTAGAGCTACCTTCTGAGCTAAGCCAAATTCACAATGTATTCCACGTCTCTATGCTAAGACGTTACCGTTCGGATCCATCCCACGTGGTGTCGGTGGAAGAAATCAAAGTAAGACCCGATTTATCCTTTGTAGAGGAGCCAGTGGAAATCCTGGATCGTAAGTATTACGGAGAAAGATGGTTCCGTTGGTTAAAGTTCTGTGGCAGAATCACAGTTCTGAGGAGGCAACTTGGGAACCAGAGGAAGCGATGCGCAACAATACCCGCATCTATTACGATCGTAATTTCGAGGCCAAATTTCTTTAAGGGGGTAGAACCGTAACATCCCGAATTAATGGGCCTTCCGCTTAATGTGCCGTGATGTTTATGTTATCTCTAATGTGTAATTAGGGTGTTTAAGGGGTTGATTTGGGCTCGTGAATTGGGCCGGCTTTAGTCAAATTTTTGCTTGGGCACTCTAGTGGAAAGCCGCTTAGAATAGAGGCTTAAAAGATATTATCTCAGAAGTAAGACACACAAATGGGCTTGTGGCCAGTGGTCAGTGGCGTTACTTAGGGGCTTTGAGGTGGCGTGATAAGCAATAAGGAGGTCCAAGGTTCGAGTCGCATTACCCACTTATTTTAAATGTTTTTGGCATCAAAAGAGAGGGAGTTGGAGTCGGTTGGAATGCTTAAAAATAGGGAGATTTAATGAGTGGGATAATTTGGATAATATGGCTGATAATGTGGCAGATAAAGGAAGGAAGAGGTGGCGTTATCCATGCCACTTGAGGATGAGTGATCAGATGGAGATAAGGGAGAAAATCTAGGAGTTATCTGGTAAGTTGAGTGGTGGCCGATTTTCAAACTCTAGGTGGGAAGGGGGAATCAGTTTTGTATGGCTAAGGGGTGCTGAAATTTCCCTATTGATAGGATGGGTTTTTAGTTTGCAAAATAGGCATTTTCGGCATTTGTTTGGTAAGAGCCGAAATTCTCCTTAGGGGAGGGGAATACTTCTTTATTTTCGGCATTTGGGTTTTATTCTCTTACTCTCTTCTCTCATTCTCTGCTAAAGCCGAAACCCCTAATTCAATTCTCTCATCTCCACTTTTATGCTAAAGCCGAATGTCCATTGGTTTTCTCTGCTTTCTCATACAAATCGAAACCTCATAATCTTCCTCTGCATCTTTTTCTTTTGATTCCTTCATTAAGTCGAACCTCCATAGATTCCTTTACACCATCTTTCTTTTTGATCTTCTCAAAAGCTGAAATTCTCTAGGAGTTGTCGAATTCTCTGTGTTAAGGTAAGTGCCGATTTCTTCTGTTCTTCCTTTCTCTTTTGGTTTTTGGAGGCCAAAGCCGAAAGGCTAATTGATGTGATAGGATTAACTTTGGAGTAACGTTTTGACTGTTCTTGTGTTCTCATCTTGGGGTAACATTTCGGGAATCGAAGTAGATCAGATCATCTAGATCCCAAAAGCCAGAAATAGCTAGTCTCTGAGACCCATACCTCTTTTTGGGATTTCAAGGTAAGGGGTTCTCTTTAGATTTTCGTTAGGCTCATTTATTGTATTTGTGGTCTTAACCCTGTGTTACGGATTAATAACCATATGTGGGTGGTAGCAACTGATAAGGTCTTTTGATGGAATCAAATGTCGATCAGGCGAAGGAGGGGATTGGACCCGTAAATCCAACCCCTAAGTTTAAGAAACGAACGGTGTCAGCAGTTCGGGATTGGCCACCGGGTTGTAGACCGGTTTCAGAACAAAACCAAAGGCAGTTAGCAGTCGTATCGGCTACCGATAGTGTTGACATAGAAAGTATCATCTTGATCGTAATCGTGTGTGTAGATCTCTATCACGATGAATTAACTGTACTATATATGTTATGGGCTAAAAGCTGGAAAAAGGCTGTATGGATAGTCAAATTACCCGAAAAGGGTAGGCAAGGGATGCCAGGTACGTAATCATAGAAACTTCTCTATGTGTATCGATGTATGTGATAGACTGTGATCCTTTAGGTTGTATATTATTTTGCTTCTGCATGGATGTATGCATGGGATGGGGTTGATATGATGAAGGGGAAGAGCATGTTAAAAGGTCACCTAGTGATCGGTGGTTAAACCACGATATGTACACTTAGGTCACAATAGTGATCGGTGGCTCTGCCACACTTGATTATAAGGTCACACAGTGATCGGTGGCTCTGCCACAGTGGATTATAAGGTCACATGGTGATCGACATTATAACTGACAGCATGACTGTCGATATGGTGTGTAGCGGTTGGTGGGTTGATTATAGAAATCCTCGAGGTGTGATGGCTGGTACGGGCTGGTGTGTAGAGGATGGACTTTTAGGTTTGGTTGGGCCATGCAGCATGTGATTATTTTGTTGCCATTGTGTATGGGCCAAGGCCCATAATGTGTTTGTGGGCCTCAAGCCTTTAATGTGTTTTCGGGATTTGCACACTGAGTCTTGGTGACTCACCCCTTTATTTTCCCTGACTTTTCAGATGAGCAGTAGATCGTGGACATGGGAGCCGAGGTGGACTCGAGGGGCCATCAAGTCTTATATTTTCATAGACTATTTTCAGCTTTCCTTTAAGTTTTCAATTTTGGGACTATTTATGCAATAAGGCTCCATAGCTTAGGTTTAAATTATACTTGTTAATGTCTTTATTCTATTTTTTTAAAAATTTAACTTTATGTTCAAAGACTTATCTATAAGAAGTAATAATATGGGATTTTCAAACACGTTCAAAGAAAAAGCAAAGGTTTTCTTCAAATATCACTTATTTTAGCGAATACCTAAATAAACAAACTGAATTTTTAAAAATCATCCAAGTGAAGTTTTTAACGTTAAACCCCGTAGCATACCAGATCTGGTAATAGCGTTTGGGCCGGGTTTGGGATGTTACATATAACATATTTATTAAAGACTAAAAAAATTAATAACATAATAGTAAGTCCTTATAACATATCAACTTATTTGTACTCGACTAACTCATTACATTAACCATTATAGTATATGCGCATACTCATTCATACTCCTTAGCTAGTTTATAAGGAAAATCTCATAAACATTCATCCTATGATTTAAACTTACTAATGTGAGCTAAATCATGAATCATTTACAGTGAAACCAAGTAAGCATACGATCAAGATACCAACCATACAAGTTATACCTCATATCATATATATATATATATCAAGCTGAATCATCAAAACCAAATACTCAATCATTTTTCCAATAACTTCATATATAACAAGATTAAACATAATAGTCTAACCACTTTCATATAGCTTATTACATATACAACTTTTAAGTGATCCAAACGAAAGTTAACTTATACATATATTGCATGATATTGTCATTTCATAACTTGACATACGGTACATACATATAATTGTACATAAGTTCATCCAATTACCTTAATATACTATATGCATTACTCAAAATCAAATTCAAGCATTCGTACATGACACATATATATAATATCATGGTATAAACTACCAAAAATGCTTACCACAAAACCGTACATACCTAAACATTATAATCATGCTTGATAACTTTAAACCAACCCAAAACATAGTAGTATGCCATTTTCGCACGGCAATTTATACATCAAATTCATAATAACTCAAAAGATTAAAAAAAAAATATAGCTTATACATGCCATAATTCCAAAAGTTCAACTCATAAAAAGGGTACCAAAAGTAGATGATTGTGTGATTGACTTTGACGATAATCCCGAGCTCGAACTTAGACTTCAAAATCTATAAAATAGTCAAATAAACATATACGGTAAGCTAATATAGCTTAGTAAGTCATAAGCAATGGTATAATATACAATTAAACATTGTACAAACTAAATTAGCCCACATGACCAATAATGAATTATAATCGCAAGTATATATATAAATACATATCTTAGCATCATTCCATAAATACCATACCTATAAGTCTCGCAATTGAATATTCATGCATACCACATTATATTTCATTAGATACCAAGCATAATTATTTCATCCCGAACATAATTTAAGACTGATAATCACATCTCATTTCATTAATTTCTTAAAGTAGAATAACTCTCCTCATTAGTACCAATTCATTCCACAATTATAAATCACTTACCTGTTTAGTTTGTCTCGTTTAACAAAATTCATAAATGGATTTCCTTGAAAGATTCACAACCAGCACACTTAGTGCAATTTATGTAACGTATCACACACTTTGTGCCGTTACTTTGATAAAGTGCACACTTAGTGCAAATTTTCCCGTAATGTATCGCACACTTAGTGCCATTACTCGTAATGTATCGCACACTTAGTGCCATTACTCATTTTCTGCACACTTAGTGCCAGACGACTGATTTCGCACACTTAGTGCTCAATGTATGAGTTTATATACTTAGTGCTCATTAATCCGATCTTTTCATCTCTCATATCAACATATAAATTCACATTATACACATATGAACACACATATATACACATGATCGAATCAAGCCATTCTTCCTATAACTTACTATCACATTCGGCCATAATCAATAAATACATATAGTCATATATTCGAATACACCCATCTCTTAACATAAATTACACATTTAACTACTCCTCACTCTATAAGTACTCATTCAACTCAAATACATCAAATTTCATATATAAGTCAACCAAACATTCGGCTATCACATATCTTGTCCAATACTACATTCGGATTTAGGTAATTTAACAAGCTTCATTCTAGTTAACTTAATCACATTAATATAGATTAAATAAAAATTCAAATCAACCCAATTGCTTATAAACTTACCTTGAAAATTGACGGTTTAGGTTTTCCGGCTATTCGTTCAACTTAGCTTTTCCCCGATCCAATCCCGTTTCTTTTTGTTCTTGATCTAATCATTTCAAAATAAACTCATTCAAATAGAATTTCATTCATTTTAGCCCAAAACACATAATAGAACAATTTACCAATTTTATCCCTAACATTTTGCACTTTTACAAATTAATCCAATTTTCACAAAACACAAAATATGCTAAATTTGCATATATTAAGCTAGGGCCAAATGTTCACTAGGCTTATACAAGTCTCCATATTTCATAAATTCCACAATCTAGCCCCTCAATTTACTATTTTTGAAATTTAGTCCTAAATACTCAATTTAATCAAAATTTCTAATACAAAATTTAATAATCTAACACATATATTTTATTTAAAGTCATCAACCATCACAAACACAAATTTCCATCCATGGCTGAACATCACACATACATCAAAATAAAAAATTCTAACATGGGTCGGATAGCATTCGAAGCAACGATCTCAAAAACGTAAAAATTATCAAAAACCGAACTCAAATACATACCTTAATTAAGCATGCAAGGGGTCGAATGGTTGAGAGCTTAAGTTCTTCTCTTTTCTTTTGTTTTGTTTTCGGTGATAAAGATAGAAATGGGATGAATAAAACATGTTTCTTTATTTTAATATTATTAACATATATTATAATATAATTCTTTTAACTTATAGTTATATAATATATAAAAACATGTTATCATGAAAATAAAAACCAAATGCCGCCCACTAACATGCTAAATGGTAAATTTCCAACCTAAGTCCACATTTAAAAGAAGTCAAATCAATTAAACCACTCAATTAATAAAAGGCTACTTTTACCACTTACGCAATTTAGTCCTTTTCTTTAAATTAAACACACAAACGAGCAAATTAATTCACGAAATTTTTGCGCATGCTCACTCATAAATCATAGACACCAAATATATTATAAAAATATTCTATTGACTTGGATTTATGGTCCCGAAACCACTGTTCCAATTAGGGCCAAAATCGGGCTGTTACAACTCTTTCCCCATTAAGGGATTTTCATCCCCAAAAATCTTACCGATGAATAACTGTGGGTAGCGTTCTTTCATTGAATCTTCAAGTTCCCAGGTTTCTTCCTCAACTCCGTGCTTATGCCACATAACTTTAACCAACGAGATTTTCTTATTACGCAACTCTTTCACTTTACGAGCCAAAATACGAATCGGTTCTTCTTCATAAGTCAAATCAGGCTGAATTTCAATCTCTGACGGGCAAATCACATGAGATGGATCGGATCTGTATCGTCTAAGCATCGATACATGAAAAACATTGTGAATCTTGTCTAACTCAGATGGCAACATCAGCTTGTACGCAACCGGCCTGATACGCTCAATAACCTCGTACGGCCCAATAAATCTCGGACTCAGCTTTCCTTTACGACCAAATCTAAGTATCTTCTTCCACGGCGAGACTTTCAAAAATACTCGGTCACCCACTTGAAACTCTATATCTTTACGTTTCAAGTCCGCATATGATTTCTGACGATCTGACGCAGCTTTTAAACTTTCTCGGATCACTTTTACTTTCTGTTCAGTTTTTTTAATTAAATCAACCCCGTGTATCTTGCTTTCACTTAGTTCGGTCCAATATAAAGGTGTACGACATTTATGGCTGTACAAAGCTTCGTAAGGTGCCATTTTGATACTCGATTGAAAGCTGTTATTGTACGTAAATTCAATCAAAGGTAAGTATCGTTCCCATGTACCCTCAAACTCAATAACACAACATCTCAACATATCTTCAAGTATTTGAATAACACGTTCGGATTGACCATCCGATTGAGGGTGAAAAGCAGTACTGAAGTGTAATTTAGTACCTAGAGCATCTTGCAGTTTCTTCCAAAACCGCGATGTAAATCTCGGATCTCTATCCGAAACAATAGCAATAGGTACTCCGTGCAATCGTACGATCTAAGCAATGTACAATTCAGCTAACTTATCAAGCGAGAAATCCATTCGTACCGGAATAAAATGGGCCGATTTCGTCAATCTATCAACAATAACCCAGATTGAATCTTTCTTGCTCGGTGTCAAAGGCAGCCCAGATACAAAATCCATCGTGACTCATTCCCATTTCCACTCAGGTATCATAATCGGTTGAAGTAATCCCGATGGTACCTGATGCTCGACTTTTACTTGTTGACATATCAAACATTTCGACACAAAATCTGAAATATCTCGTTTCATACCGTGCCACCAGTAATGTTGTTTTAAGTCGTTATACATCTTTGTACTACCCGAGTGAATTGACAATCTACTATTATGAGTTTCATTACAAATCATTCGAATCAACTTAGGATTCTTAGGCACACATATTCGGTTTCTGAACTGTAGACATCCTTCAGTGTCAATCTGAAATTTTGAATCAGTACTTGAACCACAATGATTCCTTTTTGTTAATAAATCATCATCAACCTTTTGAGCTTTGAAAATCTATTGGATGAATAAAGGTCCCGCTTTCAATTCCGCCATAATCGCACCATCATTAGTCATAGCTATATTCGCATTCATTGCACTAGGGCAAATAGTGATTTTTGGCTTAGTGCGTCAGCAACCACATTAGCTTTTCCCGGGTGATAATCAATCACGAGCTCGTAGTCTTTTAATAATTCCAACCACCGTCATTGTCTCAAATTCAGATCCTTCTGAGTCATTAAGTATTTTAGACTCCTATGATCGGAATAGACATGGCATCTTTCACCGAATAGATAGTGACGCCATATTTTTAAAGCAAAAACTATGGCAGCCAACTCGAGATCGTGTGTCAGATAGTTCTTTTCGTGCGGCTTCAACTGTCTCGAGGCGTAGGCTACAACTTTACCCTCCTGCATCAAAACACGGCCTAAACCATTTAAGGATGCATCACTGAACGAACTCTTTATCCGACTCTGGCTGAACAAACACTGGAGCTTCCGTTAACAAGGTTTTTAGCTGATCAAAACTCTTCTGGCACCTCTCTGGCCACTCGAACGTGACATCTTTTTGCAACAGCTTTTTCATCGGAGCTGCAATCATTGAAAACCCTTTCAGAAAGCGTCTATAGTAACTAGTAAGTCCCAGAAAGCTCTGAACTTCTGAAACATTTCTCGGGGGTTTCCAATCAAGTATAGCTGAGATTTTACTCGGATCAACCCGAATGCCTGATGCTGAAACAACATGCCCCAGGAAACTAACTTCATTCAACCAAAACTCATATTTGCTGAATTTCGCGTACAACTGCTTATCACGCAGAATATGTAACACAAGTCTCAAGTGTTTGGCATGCTCTGCTTCATCACGCGAATAGATCAGAATGTCATCTATGAATACAACCACGAACTGATCTAAATATGGTCTGAATACCCGATTCATCAAATCCATGAAAATAGCGGGGGCATTAGTGAGTCCAAATGGCATCACCAAAAACTCAAAATGGTCGTACCTCATCCGAAAAGCGGTCTTAAGTACATCAGAGTCTCTAACTCGCAGTTGATAATAACCTGATCTCAGATCAATCTTTGAAAATATCGAGGCTCCCTTAAGCTGATCAAGTAAATCATCGATGCGTGGCAATGGATATTTATTGTTTACGGTCACTTTATTGAGTTGTCGGTAGTCGATGTACATTCTCAAAGTTCCGTCTTTCTTTTTCACAAAAAGAACTGGCGCACCCCAGGGAGAAAAACTCGGTCAGGCAAAACCTCTATCCATCAATTCTTGCAACTGCGCTTTCAACTCTTTTAATTCGGTCGGTGCCATTCTATACGGGGCTATTGAGATTGGAGTCGTCCCTGGTACTAGTTCAATACCAAACTCTACTTCTCGAACAGGTGGCAATCCCGGCAATTCCTTCGAGAATACATCCGGATACTCACAAATAACCGGTACTGATTCAATCTTCTTTTTGGTTACTTTACTATCAATCACATAAGCAAAGTAAGCTTCGCAACCCTTTCTCAAATACTGTCGAGCCAACATTGAGGATATCACTGCTGGTAGCCCATTCAAATATGCAGATTCAATTCGAATTATCTCATTATTCTGACACAGTAGATGAATAGTCTTTCGTCTGCAATTCACTACCGCATCATGCACTATTAGCCAATCCATACCGAGGATAATATCGAACTCATCAAATGGTAGCAACATTAAATCGGCCGGAAAACATAAGTCTCGAATCATTAAAGGGCAATTTTTGCACACTCTATCAACTAACACACACCGGCCTAGTGGGTTCAAAACCTGAATCACAAACTCAGTAGACTCAACAGGTAGAGTCTTGCTTGATACTAATGTTTCACACACATAAGAATGGGTTGAACCAGGATCAATCAGAGCAATTACACTAGTATCAAAGAGAGTGAATATACCGATGATGACATCTAGAGATGAAGCCTCCTCTCTAGCACGAATAGCATAGGCTCTAGCTGGCACACAGGCCTCTGATCGAATAGCTACATCTGAAGTTCCTCTATGAGTGCCGCTCCTACCTCCCACATTACGACATAGTCTACCTCTAGCTGCAGTACTGCTCGGTCTTGCACTCTGAGCATTATCCTTTTCAGCTGTCTCCGGGCAATCCCAAATAAAATGATCCTGTGAACCGCACTTGTAGCAAGTGCGATTGTTAGATTTGCCCCAACATTCACCAAAATGCCGTCTACCACACTGTTGACACTCGGGCTTATTCGGTCGAGTATTGCCAACACTAGCAATCGAGGTAGCCCGTGAACTCACTGGTGGTCATTCTCTTATAGAGATCCCTGTGTTAGCTTTGGATCGGCTACAATAATTTTTGAACTTCTTTGATGACGTTTGAGGAAATTTACTCGCTGATCTCTTACGGAAATCTCTAGCTTCAAGCTCAGCTTTCCGTTTTTCTTTCCCCAGCTCTTCTGCTTTACAAGCTCGCTCAACAAGTACTATGAACTCATTTATTTCAAGTATGCCAACCTGTAGTTTTATATCTTCGTTTAACCCTTCTTCGAATCTTCGGCACATAGCAGCCTCAGATGAAACACACTCACGGGCATAGCGACTAAGTCTCACAAACTTGCGCTCGTACTCAGATACGGTCATACGACCCTGTTTAAGCTCGAGAAATTCCTTGCGTTTCGAATCTATGAATCACTGGCTGATGTATTTCTTACGAAACTTCGTCTGAAAGAAGTCCCAAGTAACTCGTTCTTTAGAAACAACCGATACGAGAGTGTTCCACCAATAGTAGGCAGAATCCCGTAATAAAAATATGGCACACTTCAGGCACTCATCAGGTGTGCAAGATAGTTCATCGAAAACTCGAATGGTATTATCGAGCCAAAACTCAGCTCGTTCAGCATCATCATCATCTTTGACTCTAAACTCTTGAGACCCATGTTTTCTAATTCTATCAACCGGAGGCTTATTTACTCTCTCAGGATTAACGATCGCGGGTACCACCGGTACTGCAGGTGGAGTATTCGGATTCGGGGGTTGTTGAACAGCCGGATTGGTCTGGATATATTGGTTGAACCAATCATTCATTATGCTAAAGAAGGCTTGTTTAGCCCCCTCATCAGGATTACTCGCAGCTGGTCGAGATTCATCCAGCGCGGTCCCTTGCGCAGGAGTAGGGGCCACACTCTCGACATCGTCAGCTATAGCTCGCTCGGGATCAGGATCCATTTACTATACGAAAGAAGAAAACACATTTCACTGTCAGAAGTCATCACACTATCACATGATAAAATATGGCATGTACAGTTAGACTCACACGCGCTACGTTAGTCCGAGAACCGACTAAACCGTAGCTCTGATACCAATTAAATGTAACACCCCTATCCCGTATCCATCGCCGGATTAGGGTTACGAGGTGTTATCATAGGAAACGCATCTTTCATACATTCTCATAATCACATAGACCTTATTCGCAATTATATATATATAAATAACATTTTGTTAACTAATATAGAAATACTAACTCAGAGTTCGATCGAATTCATTTTAAACTTATAACATATTTATTAAAGACTAAACAATTTAATAACATAATAGTAAGTCCTTATAACATATCAACTTATTTGTACTCGACTAACTCATTACATTAACCATTATAGTATATGCGCATACTCATTCATACTTCTTAGCTAGTTTATAAGGAAAATCTCATAAACATTCATCCTATGATTTAAACTTACTAATGTGAGCTAAATCATGAATCATTTACGGTGAAACCAAGTCAGCATACGATCAAGATACCAACCATACAAGTTATACCTCATATCATATATATATATCAAGGTGAATCATCAAAACCAAATACTCAATCATTTCGCCAATAACTTAATATATAACAAGATTAAACATGATAGTCTAACCACTTTCATATAGCTTATTACATATACAACTTTTAAGTGATCCAAACGAAAGTTAGCTTATACATATATTGCATGATATTGTCATTTCATAACTTGACATATGGTACATACATATAATTGTACATAAGTCCATCCAATTACCTTAATATACTATATGCATTACTCAAAATCAAATTCAAGCATTCGTACATGACACATATATATAATATCATGGTATAAACTACCAGAAATGCTTACCACAAAACCGTACATACCTAAACATTATAATCATGCTTGATAATTTTAAACCAACCCAAAACATAGTAGTATGCCATTTTCGCATGGCAATTTATACATCAAATTCATAATAACTCAAAAGATTAAAAAAAAATAGCTTATACATGCCATAATTCTAAAAGTTTAACTCTTAAAAAGGGTACCAAAAGTAGATGATAGTGTGATTGACTTTGACAATAATCCCGAGCTCGAACTTAGATTTCAAAATCTATAAAATAGTCAAATAAACACATACGGTAAGCTAATATAGCTTAGTAAGTCATAAGCAATGGTATAATATACAATTAAACATTGTACAAACTAAATTAGCCCACATGACCAATAATGAATTATAATTGCAAGTATATATATAAATACATATCTTAGCATCATTCCATAAATACCATACCTATAAGTCTCGCAACTGAATATTCATGCATACCACATTATATTTCATTAGATACCAAGCATAATTATTTCATCCCGAACATAATTTAAAACTAATAATCACATCTCAT
Organism: Gossypium sturtianum; assembly: GCA_025698515.1. NCBI lineage: Eukaryota > Viridiplantae > Streptophyta > Magnoliopsida > Malvales > Malvaceae > Gossypium > Gossypium sturtianum. Next base: position 66,295,804 of record CM046952.1, read on the forward strand.
TTCATTAATTTCTTAAAGTAGAATAACTTACCTCATTAGTACCAATTCATTCCAAAATTATAAATCACTTACCTGTTTAGTTTGTCTCGTTTAACAAAATTCACAAATGGATTTCCTTGAAAGATTCATAACCAGCACATTTAGTGTAATTTATGTAATGTATCGCACACTTAGTGCCGTTACTTTGATAAAGTGCACACTTAGTGAAATTTTTCCTGTAATGTATCGCACACTTAGTGCCAGACGACTGATTTTCCATACACTTAGTGCCAGACGACTGATTTCGCACACTTAGTGCTCAATGTATGAGTTCATATACTTAGTGCTCATTAATCTGATCTTTTCATCTCTCATATCGACATATAAATTCAAATTATACACATATGAACACACATATATACACATGATCGAATCAAGCCATTCTTCCTATAACTTACTATCAAATTCGGCCATAATCAATAAATACATATAGTCATACATTCGAATACACCCATCTCTTAACATAAAGTACACATTTAACTACTCCTCACTCTATAAGTACTCATTCAACTCAAATACATCAAATTTCATATATAAGCCAACCAAACATTCGGCTATCACATATCTTGCCCAATACTACATTCGGATTTAGGTAATTTAACAAGCTTCATTCTATTTAACTTATTCACATTAATATAGATTAAATAAAAATTCAAATCAACCCAATTGCTTATAAACTTACCTCAGAAATTGACAGTTTAGGTTTTCCGGCTATTCGTTCAACTTAGCTTTTCCCTGATCCAATCCCGTTTCTTTTTGTTCTTGATCTAATCATTTCAAAATGAACTCATTCAAATACAATTTCATTCATTTTAGCCCAAAACACATAATTGAACAATTTGCCAATTTTATCCCTAACATTTTACACTTTTACAAATTAATCCAATTTTCACAAAACATAAAATATGCTAAATTTGCATATATTAAGCTAGGGCCGAATGTTCACTAGGCTTATACAAGTCTCCATATTTCATGAATTTCACAATCTATCCCCTCAATTTACTATTTTTGAAATTTAGTCCTAAATACTCAATTTAATCAAAATTTCTAATACAAAATTTAATAATCTAACACATATATTTTATTTAAAGTCATCAACCATCACAAACACAAATTTCCATTCATGGACGAACATCACACATACATCAAAATAAAAAATTCTAACATGGGTTGGATAGCATTCGAAGCAACGATCTCAAAAATGTAAAAATTATCAAAAACCAAACTCAAATACATACCTTAATTAAGCATGCAAGGGGCCGAATGGTGGAGAGCTTAAGTTCTTCTCTTTTCTTTTGTTTTCGGTGATGAAGATAGAAATGGGATGAATAAAACATGTTTCTTTATTTTAATATTATTAACATATATTATAATATAACACTTTTAACTTATAATTATATAATATATAAAAACATGTTATCATGAAAATAAAAACCAAATGCCGCCCACTAACATGCTAAATGGTAAATTTCCAACCTAAGTCCATTTAAAAGAAGTCAAATCAATTAAACCACTCAATTAATAAAAGGCTACTTTTACCACTTATGCAATTTAGTCATTTTCTTTAAATTAAACACACAAACGAGCAAATTAATTCACGAAATTTTTGCACATGCTCACTCATAAATCATAGACACCAAATATATTATAAAAATATTCTATTGACTCAGATTTGTGGTCCCAAAATCATTGTTCCGATTAGGGCCAAAATCGGGCTGTTACACCGTGTGTCACACACGGCGTAGACACACGCCCGTGTGTCTACCCGTGTGGACAATTAGAAGGCTATTTACAAAGCCTATTGCTACCCTAAAAAACAAACACACTTATACCACCACAAGCAACACATAACATATCAAGAATACACTACAAAGAATCACTAACTCATCATGCATACACCTCACATTTTACTCGATCAATAGCATGAACTTGTACGTCATGAATATCATCATCATTGGATTTATATATAAAACTTAATAAGTATTGGCCAATTCCCAATTGCCATTTACAAAATGAATAAGTGGCAAGTATAGCCAACACTTTGGCTAACAAATATGGCATAACAAATGACCAAGTTCCTATACATGCCATACCCAAAATAAATCAACTTTACTATACCAAAAGAATAGTTGATAGTGTGAATCGATCTCCGACGTCCTACGATCCCCGAGCTAGCTTGGCGAGACTACAAGGAAAAAGGAAAAGCGAGGGGTAAACATATAGCTTAGTAAGTTTGCATGAAATAAATCGCAACATTAAGACTTATAATAGCATCCATTTATCTCTTCGAATGATACACAAATTCTCAAATACATCAACATAACTTACTCATGTATACTCTTACCAAATTACATAACACATATTGCATGCATTTCTTGTAAATTACTCATGGGTACCTGTAACACTTCATCACATAACTTTAGCACTTTTATACTCTTTAAACATAGACTTAGCTCTTTGACATCTTTACATAAACTTAACTCTTTGCCCGTTGAACTACTCAGAATATCGGAGGATACTCAATCTCATCATACATGTATCACGATGCCAATGCCGTATCCCAGATATGGTCTTACATGGGATCACATCTTGATGCCGATGCTATATCCCAGATATGGTCTTACATGGGGTCTCATATCTCGATGTCGATGCCATATCCCAGATATGGTCTTATACGAGATTGTATATAGATGTCGATGCCATGTCCCAGACATGGTCTTATACGGGACCTTCCTTATTCGGCGCCGATGCCATGTCCTAGACATGGTCTTATACGGGACCTTCCTTATTCGGTGCCGATGCCATGTCCCAGACATGGTCTTATACGGGACCTTCCTTATTCGGTGCCGATGCAATGTCCCAGACATGGTCTTATACGGGACCTTTCTTATCTCATGTTGTGACATAGGTATCCTTGTTATTCCGAAATGTTCAACCGGGACTTCAACCTAACATATTCTCATTTAGGCATCATTAGTCGATTTTCATAGAAATAATATTCATTTCACATAATATCAGGCAATTAAAAGTATAAAAACATTATGTAGCTTTAATTTCACACAAACTTACCTCGGTACTCAAAATGTGTATAGATATTTGATTTAGTCCATGACATTGTTCTTACCTCGGTTTCGGTCCGGGCTTCGTGTTTCTTGATCTATAATAGCAATTTCACTTGTTTAATACTCACATTGACTAAATTAACCCATGAATCATATTTTGGCAAAATTACAATTTTGCCCCTAAACTTTCACATAATTACACTTTTGCCCCTAGGCTCGTAAAATGATTTTCATTTAATTTATTGTATTTTAAGCCTAGCCTAATCATTTTCAGAACTATAACAGCCCTCAGTTTCCACTAATTCACTCATGTATGACCATTTTTATGACTTTTACAATTTGGTCCTTTTTATGCATTTTTCATGAAAATCACTTAGAAAAAGATGTTTATCATACATCAAACTTTCATATTCTTCCATAAATAATCAAAATACATGCATGTAATACATGGGTAAATTTTTGAACATAAACCCTAGCTCAAAATATAGCTAGAAATAGCTAAATCGAGCTACGAGGATCTCAAAAATATGAAAAACATTAAAAACGGGGCTAGAAGACACTTACAATCAAGCTTGAAAGATGAAGAAACCCTAGCTATGGAGAGCTTGAAAATTTCGGCACTTAGGAAGAAGATGGACATGAATTTTGACTTCTTTTTCCCTTTTAATTGTTTTATTAACCAAATCACAAAAATACCCTTAAGGCCCCTTTCTTTAGATTTTTCCTTCCTATGTCTATTTTTCTCCATCTTGACCTATATTGGTCTAATTGCTAAATAAGGACTTCTAATAATTTTTATAATGCTATTTCATACTTAAACCTTCTAGAATATCATATTTTCCAATCTTTGAAATTTAGTCCTAATAGACAAATTGTAACATCCCCAAACCCGGCCCAAACATTACGACCGAATTTGGTTTGCTACAGAGAAAACATTTTGAAAACCATTTTAAGACTGATTTTAAGATTTGTCGAAATGCCTTTCAAATTAAATTTCTTTGTTAAAAACCATACTTAATAAATATTTGTTGAGTCGAGTTGTTTACAAATTTCAAATGTACCCGATGGTACCTTAAAACATTTTGCGTTTAATTTGAGAAAACATGTGCATCCGTTTTAACATCATCGAATAGTTTAAACAAAACATTCAAAACATGCAAAGAATAATAAAATAATCCTAGGAGGCCTTATTACAATTAAACAACATAAATCCAAAAGAAAGATAATAAAACCCAAAATTCATTTATTAAAAACTCCACTGCATGGCCACCTCGAGTCCATCCGGCTCCATTTCCGCGATCTACTCATCTGCAAAATGTTAAGGGAAAGGGTGAGTCACCAAGACTCAGTGTGTAATCCCCCACCCGGTAAAGTAACTCATACACAAGTCATTAATAAACATGCACATGCAACCCAACTAGCCATCCATACTCCTTTTCTACCCCGTGTGGTCAAAACCACTGGTGGTCAAAACCACTGATGACTTAGAGTCACAAATCAGATGATGGGGCCAACCCATCGTGTGGTCAAAACCACTGATGACCATAGGTCACAATAATCAAGTGTGGTCAAAACCACTGGTGGTACCAAACCACTGGGACTTAGTCGCAAATTAATCAATCGTTGTGGTCAAAACCACCGATGACCATAGGTCGCAAATAACTCGATGGGGCCAACCCATCTTGTGGTCAAAACCACTGACGACAGTCCATAATTCATCCCCCTCCTCTCATCAATCTCACCATCACATGCTTATATATCAATTATCATGTTTCATGTCATAGCATTTAACATCATGTAATGGCATACAAATCATATATCAAAAATTACAATTTGGGGACTTACTCGAATTCCATGCTTAGTCATAAGCAAATCACAACCAAAAGATATAAGACAAATAATAATAGCACGTAAATTAATAAAGTGTGTATAGAGATCTTACACACCTATTTTCTAGCAATTCTCGAATATACTAGCGAAATCTCGAGACGTTGTTTCCTCCAATTCACCGAATTCCGTATTTATCACTTGTCCTATCGAGATTCCTACCAAAACACTTGATAATAATTAGCTTGCACATCTATTCATAACCAAAGCCTATAGCCGAATGTTACTTACCACCTTTCCTTAGGAGAATAAATCCCAAAAGCTTCCTCAATGGCTATGGCTTCCTCTTACTAATGCTTGAAAAAGAATCCCAAAAAGGATCTTGTGCTCCTTGATATTCGACCAAAGTAACTCTAATGGAGAAGGAAAGATTTCGGCTATATAGTAATGAAAGGAGAAAATATGTGAATAAAAGTGAGGGAATGTAAGTAGAAAAGAGAATAACAATGAGTGAATGGGGATTCGGTTTAATCAACAATGGAAGAAAGAAAAGAAAAGAGGATTTGAGGAAGAAAGAGGTTCGGCCAAATGAAAGAAAAGGGATTTGTGTTTGAGCACAAATCAAAGGAAGAAAAGAGAGATGGGAGAATGAGATTCGGCCAACACCTTGTTTACCAAAAAGAAAAGTGCATAAAATGCCAAAATGAAGTTTTAGTTTCAAGTGGAAAGATGAGAGAAAGAAAATAGTATTTTTGGTTCAATGAAATGAAGGCTAAAACAAAAGCAAAATTTGCACAAAATGTACAATAAACATTCGGCCAAAGAAGAGTTTTTGGAGAGGAAAATCAAAATGCAAAAAGATGCACAAAAGAGGAATTGGCCAAATATTCCCCCCCTAAACCACCTAACAAAATTCGGCCACCCACCTAGACACCCATGCCGTCCACATACATGCACTAAAGCCTAGGATTACTTTCCAAAACATCCTCCCTATTCCATGCCTTTGTCCCCTCATCATGCCATAAGTTCAAGATTCTTATCTCCTAAATTAAGCTTTCCTTAATCATAAATTCAACTTACCAAAAGTTATTAGTCCACCTATCATAAATAAGTTTGACCGACCATCAATGCTAATACACAAAAATAAACCTTCAAAATGCTAAACATACCACTCGAACCTCTAACCTCAAGCTACCTTTCAAGCTCCTTAACCAACTTGCCACTTACTCCTCTTATGCTTTAAATGAACACTTAATTAACTTAAGTGTCAAGCTCAATTAATCCTACTTCATTAAATAAACCATACTAAAATTATTCTAACTTCCTAAATAAAAACAAGCCTTCACAAGACTATGCTATCACACAAAATTCCTACCCGAGCCAACACAAAAATAATACTCAAATTTTCTTAAAGCCCAATTCCCAATCGGCTCAATCCTACTAGGCCCAATTTTGGGATGTTACAATTCTACCCTCCTTAAAGAAATTTCGTCCTCGAAATTTCCAACTAGCTCACAATCGTATTCTCCTATCTCGCCACACTACGCTCTCATCACGCGCTTCGATCTTAAAGAATTATCATATTTCTAAACACATTCTCCAAGTTCATAATCAAATTTGTCCCACACTTCACCAACTCAAAAGAACAAACTAACGTAACCACAAATAAGACAACTGAGGGTATTCCGGAAATAAGAACTTACCCGTTGTCATATCTGGCACATCTTCCTCCTCGCGACGGCCAACCGCATAAACCAACCTTGGTTGCCTCGCCTCTGTACCTTCAAAGACCTCGGCCACGCCCGCTACCATCACCATTACCACGACCTCTGCGTGGTGGTCCTTCATTTCTAACCCGAGTGCAGTTCGACCCTCTGGCTGATTCTTAGCTAACTTCCGGGGACAATCCCACACGGTGATCAAACGATCCACACTCAAAACATCCTCGATTACCATTCCAACACTCCCCTTGTGAAACTTGCCACACTTATCACACCGTGGCGGCCATCGAGGATTAGTAGCGCAGCAGAGCCCAACGGCTTGATCGACCCATCAAACCTCGTCCTCTTCTTCTCGCTCATTACCCGAGAACTTCAAGGTTCCGAGCTCCTCTTATTCCAATTCCGTTCTTGGTTCCGCTTAACGGATTGTCTTACCTCTTCAAAGAACCTTTGATTTTTCTACTAGACAAAGAAAACTCCCGCTCTGCTTTGTGGAGCTATCATCATTCTCACTCATCTCTCACCCCATCTTCGAATCTAACACAACGCTCATGCTCGGTACCCACCATACTACGAGCATACCTACTCAACCGGAGGAACTCGGCCTCATATTCCGCCATCGACTTATTTCCACTGAACCAGGTTCAAGAAAGCCTTTTCATTGTGTGCGTCTACATAGCTAGTTCCAATATACTTCTTTTGGTAAGCTTCCTGAAGAATTCCCACGTGAGATTTTCTCGCCACTGTTCCATCCCTTACGGTGAGCTACCACCGATAAAACTCATCCCGAAGCAAGGAGATAATACCCTTCAACTTCTCCTCAACGATGAAATCCAAATCACCCATAATCCTTTCAGTGGATTCCAACCAATACTCACCGCACTGGGTGCCACTCCGACACACCCCGAAATACCTCAGCTCCGTTAGATCGGAGTCGCTCGGGAACAGATTTCCGAGCTCCCAAATTTCCACTAGCCCCAGCCACCAACTCAAGGACTCGCAACACAGCTTGCGACACTGCCTCACCTCCGGTCTGATCCTGCTCCTCAGCTCCAAAAGTTGGAGGTGGTGGTGGCGGTGGTACTTCATTCTCAGAACCTTGACCCGACCTAACGGGTTCAGACACGGTCATCCTTCCCCTTCCGCGTCCACGACGACCCCGTCCTCTAGAGCTCATTCTAACTATCGCGCTTTTAATCTATTTAGAAAAATTTTATGGATTAGTACTTTGTTTCACTTGGTTATTCGCGAAGAAATTTTTATGAAGGGAGTTTAATAGAGATTCTTTCGATCACATAAGGTTTTAAGTCCTCTGTCCTAGTTCACACAGAGAAGAACATCCATTCCCTAATACCTTTCATTCCTATTCACTCTTCGGACGTTTCTGTCCAGTTTCTATCCCAAGGGTATCTTCGTCATTTTCCTACAGGGGTATTTTCGTAATAAATCAAGAAAATTTTAAAATTTTAATGAATCAAAACATTTTGTAACTTCTAAAACTGAGGAGTATTCCTTGTAAATTTCGCAATTTAAAGGTACAAAGAAAATTTTGAAAACCAGGGGTATTTTGGTAATTTTGCCACTAAGGGCATTTTGGTAATTTTGATAAACAGGGAATATTTTGAAGATTTTTTTCCAAAATAAATTTTTCCTAATATCTAGAGAGTACTTAAACAATTTTAAAACTCGAGTTTTCATGAAAACATGGCTAATCCCTTTTGGGTTTTATTTATTGTGTTTAGCCTATGACCGAGTCCTCTTGGTTAGGGTGAACCGAAGCTACGCACCGGTAGGAATCCCATGAAGAGGAGGTGAGTCACGAGGACCGCTAAGTACCAAGCTCTTCCGATCCAATCCTAGACATGCGCACTGCAAGGTTACCACACCCTAACTCGGCGACTTGGTCGTAGGTTGGTTTAATTAGGCTTTTAAAGTCTTATGTCTTTGTTTGGGGTATCTAGTCCTAATGTTCAACACCTATCACACTAACTACGTTCCATACCTACCCTTCTACCAATAATAATTCACAAAGAAATGAGAAGTACTTACCTGAGCGGATCGGTGCCGGAGACTCGGTGCCATGCTGTTCAAACCCAAAATATTTCAAAAAGGCCTACCAAAACATTTTTGGGCCTTGGGCCCCCACAGCCGAGCTTTTAACTGGGCTCTGATACCAATTTTGTAACATCCCAAAACCCGGCCCAAACATTACGACCGAATTTGGTTTGCTACAGAGAAAACATTTTGAAAACCATTTTAAGACTGATTTTAAGATTTGTCGAAATGCCTTTCAAATTAAATTTCTTTGTTAAAAACCATACTTAATAAATATTTGTTGAGTCGAGTTGTTTACAAATTTCAAATGTACCCGATGGTACCTTAAAACATTTTGCGTTTAATTTGAGAAAACATGTGCATCCGTTTTAACATCATCGAATAGTTTAAACAAAACATTCAAAACATGCAAAGAATAATAAAATAATCCTAGGAGGCCTTATTACAATTAAACAACATAAATCCAAAAGAAAGATAATAAAACCCAAAATTCATTTATTAAAAACTCCACTTTGCATGGCCACCTCGAGTCCATCCTACCCATTTCCACGATCTACTCATCCGCAAAATGTTAAGGGAAAGGGGTGAGTCACCAAGACTCGAGTGTGTAATCCCCACCCGTAAAGTAACTCATACACAAGTCATTAATAAACATGCACATGCAACCCAACTAGCCATCCATACTCCTTTTCTACCCCGTGTGGTCAAAACCACCGGTGGTCAAAACCACCGATGACTTAGAGTCACAAATCGGATGATGGGGCCAACCCATCGTGTGGTCAAAACCACCGATGACCATAGGTCACAATAATCAAGTGTGGTCAAAACCACTGGTGGTACCAAACCACCGGGACTTAGTCACAAATTAATCAATCGTTGTGGTCAAAACCACCGATGACCATAGGTCATAAATAATCTGATGGGGCCAACCCATCTTGTGGTCAAAACCACGACGACACCCATAATTCATCCCCCTCCTCTCATCAATCCCACCATCACATGCTTATATATCAATTATCATGTTTCATGTCATAGCATTTAACATCATGTAATGGCATACAAATCATATATCAAAAATTACAATTTGGGGACTTACTCAATTCCATGCTTAGTCATAAGCAAATCACAACCAAAAGATCTAAGACAAATAATAATAGCACGTAAATTAATAAAGTGTGTATAGAGATCTTACACACCTATTTTCTAGCAATTCTCGAATATACTAGCGAAATCTCGAGACGTTGTTTCCTCCAATTCACCGAATTCCCGTATTTATCACTTGTCCTATCGAGATTCCTACCAAAACACTTGATAATAATTAGCTTGCACATCTATTCATAACCAAAGCCTATAGCCGAATGTTACTTACCACATTTCCTTAGGAGAATAAATCCCAAAAGCTTCCCTTAATGGCTATGGCTTCCCTCTTACTAATGCTTGAAAAAGAATCCCAAAAGGATCTTGTGCTCCCTTGATATTCGACCAAAGTAACTCTAATGGAGAAGGAAAGATTTCGGCTATATAGTAATGAAAGGAGAAAATATGTGAATAAAAGTGAGGGAATGTAAGTAGAAAAGAGAATAACAATGAGTGAATGGGGATTCGGTTTAATCAACAATGGAAGAAAGAAAAGAAAAGAGGATTTGAGGAAGAAAGAGGTTCGCCAAATGAAAGAAAAGGGATTTGTGTTTGAGCACAAATCAAAGGAAGAAAAGAGAGATGGGAGAATGAGATTCGCCAACACCTTGTTTACTAAAAGAAAAGTGCATAAAATGCCAAAATGAAGTTTTAGTTTCAAGTGGAAAGATGAGAGAAAGAAAATAGTATTTTTGGTTCAATGAAATGAAGGCTAAAACAAAAGCAAAATTTGCGCAAAATGTACAATAAACATTCGGCCAAAGAAGAGTTTTGGAGAGGAAAAGCAAAATGCAAAAAGATGCACAAAAGAGGAATTGGCCAAATATTCCCCTAAACCACCTAACAAAATTCGGCCACCCACCTAGACACCCATGCCGTCCACATACATGCACTAAAGCCTAGGATTACTTTCCAAAACATCCTCCTATTCCATGCCTTTGTCCCCTCATCATGCCATAAGTTCAAGATTCTTATCCCCTAAATTAAGCTTTCCTTAATCATAAATTCAACTTACCAAAAGTTATTAGTCCACCTATCATAAATAAGTTTGACCGACCATCAATGCTAATACACAAAAATAAACCTTCAAAATGCTAAACATACCACTCGAACCTCTAACCTCAAGCTACCTTTCAAGCTCCTTAACCAACTTGCCACTTACTCCTCTTATGCTTTAAATGAAAACTTAATTAACTTAAGTGTCAAGCTCACTTAATCCTACTTCATTAAATAAACCATACTAAAATTATTCTAACTTCCTAAATAAAAACAAGCCTTCACAAGACTATGCTATCACACAAAATTCCTACCCGAGCCAACACAAAAATAATACTCAAATTTTCCTAAAGCCCAATTCCCAATCGGCTCAATCCTACTAGGCCCAATTTTGGGATGTTACACAAATTTATCACTAATTAATAAAATTTCCTCATGAAATTTTCACATAATCATGTAAGCATATCATAAGCCTCTTAAAAATCATAAAACACATATTTCTACTTCAAATTTGTGGTCTCGCAAGCACTATTCTGACTAGGCCCTAAATCGTGCTGTTACAGTTGATGTAGGTGTAAGGTAAAAAGGGTGAGAAATAAGGCTTGGAAAATGGCCTTATTCTACCCACACGGGCAGACACACGAGCATGTTTCTGAACCGTGTATGACACATGACCATGCATATGGGTGTGTAGTTTGGTCGTGTGTCCCTTGCATCTTAAAATTAGAGAAACAGAATGCTTAGAATTGAGCACACGGGTAGAGACATGAGCGTGTGTCTCATCCGTGTGAGACACACGGCCCAGCACATGGGCGTGTGTCCTGGCCGTGTAACCTTTACACCTAATTTTTAAAAATTAAATTTTCCACACGGTCTAGCACACGGGCGTGTGGCTGGCCATGTGACCCGAGTCAGAGAGTTACACGGGTAAGGACACAGGCTGGGACACGGCCGTGTGCCTCACATCGAATGCCCACACGGCCTGGGACACGGGCATGTCATTGGCCGTGTGAGCCACACGGCTTGGCCACACGGGCGTGTGTTCCCTGCACCTAAGAAAAATTTTAAGATTTTGCGAAAAATTTTCTATGATCTCAATTTAGTGTCGACTCAATTCTAATATGTATTTTGGAACTCAAGAACCCATATGTGGGACATTATGATTGATTGTGATTGATTTTCGAAAATGAATAGTAAATGACATAAATTAACTGTAATTGAACTGTAAACTCTGGTAATGCTCTATAACCCTCTTTCAGCGACAGATACGGGTTAGGGGTGTTACATTAGAAATCAATTAGAGGTTATAAATACCAGCTTCTAAATGTCCTACAATAAATAGTGAGATTATAATAGATCAAGTTCCTCAAAATACATAAAAAATCCATTACCAATCACTTTGTGCTTCAATTCTTCTTCTTCTTCTTATAAATACTTGTGAGCATTCATTGTATTTTCTATTAGCTCAAGTGTTTTATTTGTATTTGTGCTGAATTGGCAAACATCCTAATCGTGTGAGGAATATTTCTTGGTTTTATTATTTATTTCTCTTTGAGAGGGTTTGTGTCTTAATATTTGGGTAGAAATCTTAAGGGAGTTGTAAGTTAAAACTTATCCCTAAAGGTTGATCAAATTAGAGAATTTGAGAAAATTCGTAGCTGTGGAAAGCTAAGGTAGTGGAGTAGGCAATTGAGGTTGAACCACTATAAATCATTGCGTTCATTGTTTCATATTCTTTCATTATTTCCACCAAAAATTTTAAAGGCCAATTCACCCCCTCTTGGCTATTTTCGGTGATCAATCGAGCTAACAATTGGTATTAGAGATAGTTTCTAAAGACAATTTAACAACCAAGAGAAGATCCTCGAATAAGCTCAAACGATAATCAACACTTTCTAAAAAAATGACGTCTACTTCCGTGTCAAAATTCTATGAAGAACCTCAGTGCATCTCAAAGCCTTCATACTTCAACGGAGAAAATTACTCATATTGGAAGACAAGAATGATGCTCTTCATTCAAGCAAATGAACTTGAGGCTTGAGATATCATCATGGATGATCCCTCTACTTCTCAAAAACAAGGAAGGCAATTAATGTCAAGGACTAAGATAGAATGGACTGAAGAAGATAAAAAAAGTATACAACTTAATGCTAAAGCCATGCATATTCTATTTTGTGCATTTGGTCCGAATAATTTCTGTAACGCCCCGGGTTTTTCTTTAATTTCGGCTTTTGTAAATTTGTGACACACAATACATGTCTGCTTCAGTGGTTAAGTGTTCTGGGTTTGTGTGAGAGGTCCCAAGTTCAAGCCCTAGCTTTGGCTAAATTTTGGTATTTTTCTAATTAAAGCCTTGACCTTGAGCAGTAGGCTGTTAAGTTGTTATTGGTAAAATAATAGTAGAATGGGCCTGCTGGTCTGGTGGTTAAGTGGTGTGTTGGAGTGCTAAGGGTCTTGAGTTCGATTCTCTGTGTTGGCTAGGGTTAGTATTTTTTACTGCAATACCCAGCTAGAGTTTGAGTTGTAGTGAAAAGTTGAGTAGTGGGTGGTTGAGATTGGGTAAGTAGTGGGATTTGGGTTGAATTAGTTTTCCCCAAATTCCTCTTTGGTGAAACCAAAATTTCTCTCCCTCCTCTGCCATCTTTTCTTTTTTCCATTTTTGGTCTCTTCCTAGCTGAATTGTGCTTCTCCCTCCCCCACTATTTCTGTTTTCTCTTTTCCAAATTGTCCCTTTGTTTGCAACCTTCACTCTATTGTTCGGTAAGTGGGGTAAGGTGATTTTGGTTCTTATTATTGACTTTTTTATTAGTGGGTGCCATTAATGTCGATTAGGGGAAGAGTTGAGGAATCGTGGTCAATAGTTGGAGACTTACCTTCGTGGAAGTTTGGGTGTTCGATTGAAGGTGATGAATTTTCGCTCAATAGATAAGCATTCCGATTTGGGGTTCAATTTTAAGTTTGTTTGCAAGAGATTAATTTAGTGTTTGTTGGTCAATTATAGGTAGTGGAATGCTCGGGATTGCGGTTGCAGCGGAACAGTATGTGGTGTGTACTCAGAAACACAGAAAATGAGGTTTTGGCGAAAGCTAAAAACCTCACTGTTGACATACGGGCATGTAGTCACCTGTGTGGTAGGCCATGTGCGAGACTGTAAGTCACCACACGGCCGTGTGATCGACAAGCCAGGCCATGTGCAGGTGACATGGCCGTGTGATGGTCGAGCGAGGCCATGTACGAGACACAGGCTCGACCAATTTGGGCCGTGTGGGCCACACGGGCTTGTGGGCCCACACGAGTGAACCACACGAACATTTGGGATTCTGGGTCAGGCGTGTGATCCACACGTCCAAGGCCAATTTGGGCCTTGTAGGCCACATGAACATGTGGGCCCACACGGGCAGGCCACATAGGCGTGCCAACCCATTTTTCTGAGAAGTTCTGTAAGGTTGCACGGGTCGCCCTAGTCGACTGTGGACCTATTGTAGGGTCGATAAGCATTACCGAGAACCTAATTATGTGACCTGACTTTCTGATTTCTGTACTGAACATGAATTATGATATCTGAGTGTATGGGCTGTATTTGCATAATAGCATGACATTTTATGTATGTTGCATTGCATCGGGGTGGGTTGATGATTTATTGGAGGAAGTGTCTGAAAGGCTCTTAAGCCTGTTATCTGGCAGCTCAGCTGCAAATTTCTGACTATGTGCCGCATTTAGTACAGCATGGTCTGTAGGGATGGGTGGGTTAATTTTATCCCCACATGGTGTGTAGGGTTGGACGGAGTTGGTGTGGAGAGGCTGGTGGGTAGGACTCTGATATTCTGTTCTGGTCTGCATATTATGTGTGAAATGGGCTAAGGCCCTAGATTTTATCTGATTCTGTATCTGAGTGGGCTAAGGTCCACACCGATTCTGTAATGGGCTCAGACCCGAACTGTGAATTTATGTCTGTTTTTTGAGATTATACTGTGTGCATGTTTTCTGTGGGGATTACACACTGAGTTTGCAAAAACTCACCCTTTTCTGTTTAATCTGTTCAGCTAATCCCCAGTAGTAGACGGGTCGGTGCGGCAGAGGACTCGGTAGTGACCACGGTTCTGGACTTTTATGGCCTTTATGGGTTTTACTTTAATTTGGGATTTTTATCTTGATTTATAACTGCTAGCAGTAGGATAAGACGCGAGTTTTCAAAATAAATAAATGTTTTACCAAAACACCACGATTACGCAAACTGATTTAAATGCTTCCACGAACTATAAATAATTTGAAAAAAATGGACAACGTTTTGAAAATGGATAATGATTGAAACAAACGACACATATTTGGAAGGTAGCATAGGATAACAAAAAATGGTTTCATCGTAACTATATTTTCTAAAGCACTATCATGTGACATCGCCAGATTCGATCATAACATCTAGGCCGAGTTTGGAGTGTTACATTTAGTGGTATCAGAGCCAGGTTGCAAAACTCGACTGTGGATTTGAGTTTAAAAAAATTGGTTTTTAAGAAATGATTTTAAGTGATTTAAAATATTTCGGGAATGAGTATGTGGTACACCGAGTCTTCGGCACCGATCCTATAAGTGATCTAAATTCTATTTAAATTTGTCTGAAAATACTACTTGCATGCTTGAAACAACCAATAGGTAGTATACTGTACTAAAACACTCTAGGTAGTGTAAACTGAAAACTGTAGCGAAACTGAAAATCGTAGTAAAACTGCGATTCGCGATAACGAACTCTGAACTTTGATACTGTTCTGTATAAAATATCTGTTAATAAATATTGGAACTGTAACTAATGCATAAAACTGTTAATACAGATAAACTCTGAATCTACGATGAGCACACGAGGTATCTGCGGACGGGGTACTAGAGGCCGTGGTAGATGCCGTAGGGGGCTCGAGCTGGGTCCTCAACATCTGAAAATCTACCTAATCTGGATACGAGCGAGACGCCGATCTCACCTGCTAGAGAGACTGGGTCTCATGATCGTGAGGTTGGGGATGACGCACTATCCCGATCCATGCTACGGATTTTAGAGAGGATCGTTGGGCCCAACACCGTGTTTGGTGGCCGTGGGTCGGTTACGGAACGACTCCAGTCCAATGGGGCTGAATTATTCAGGGGTGTCACTGGAGTCGCCCCTAATGTGGCCTAATATTGGATGGAGGCCACAGAGTGGATTATGGACGAGCCGAGCAGAAGCTTAAGGGGGCTGTTTCTCTGCTTCGCGATGAAGCTTACCAGTGGTGGCTAACGGTTAAGAAGGGCACTCAGCCCGACCGACTGACTTGGGATTACTTTAAGTCGGCTTTCCAGAGTAAGTATGTGCGAGCCAGCAATATTGACGCTAGGAGGCATGAGTTTCTTAATCTCACCCAGAGGGATCGTTCAGTGGCCGAGTATGAGGCTGAATTCCTGAGATTGAGCTGGTATGCCCGGGGCATGGTGGCGACCGAGTATGAGCTTTGCGTCCGTTTTGAGGATGGACTCAGAGAAAGTTTATGAGTTTTGATAACTCCACAGAGGGAAGGTGAGTTTTCCACACTGGTGGAGAAGGGGAAGATCGCCGAGGAGGTTAAGCGCGCTGAGCGCCAAAACCACGAGAAAGGAAAGAATAAGAGGGAATCGGAGCCCTCGAATTCTGTGATGAGGCCTAAGAAGAAGGCCAGGACTGATGGGCCAGTGAGAGTTGGGCCTTCTGTTGCACCTACTGTGTAACATCCCAAAAATGGGGTTATTTGGAATTTAATTGTTTTTCTTATTATGAACTGCTGTGATATTATTTATGGAATGTTAAGGCTTAATTATGGATTTTTAGTAAGCTCGAGTAGTGGGAAAAATATTATTTTCAAGCTTTGAGGTAGAGAGCCTTAACAAGTGGGGGTTATAAGAATAAATGGGGATAATTTGGACATAAGATGAGCCTAGAATAAGTGGCAAAGTAAGCCCACTTAAGAGCTAGCATGTGACGCCACAAGGGATAGGGGAGAGCCTTGGTTCGAGTCACAAAATTCCCTTTCTTTTTTGCACTATGTTGGGACGGCACAAGTGGGAGAGTCTTCCTCCCTTTAAACTCTTTTATTATTATTAATAAGAGATAATATGAGCATGTAAAATGAGATTTTTATTTGTTTAATTTCAAGGATAATGGGAGATAAATGAGGTTATTATATGGATTATTAGGAGATTATTATTTATTAATTCAAATTGTTTGAATTAAATCAAATGAATGGCCAAGAGAAAAACTAGGAGTTGGCTAGGAGTTTGAACTCCTTGTTGCCAAGGGTGGACGGCAAGCTTAAGGAGGGGGGCCGAATGCTTATAAAAACCTCACCCTACCACCTTGTTTTGTTTTTTTTTCCATTCTTGCTAGTTGCCGAAAATCCCTAACCCCTCTCCCTTTGTGCTCTTTTATTTTCTTTGTTCTCTCAAACCCCTTCAAGCCTAATTTCTGCACCTTTCTTTCCCATTATTTTCTTTCTCCCTTGACCGAATACACTCCTTGGAAGTGCTGATTTCTTTTCCTCTTATTAAACTCTCTGTTGGCGAATATTGAGCATAGTATCTTCCTGCATCTCCTTTGTTAATCGATTTGGATCAAGGTAAGTAATGGCCGAATATCTATCTCCCTTCTCCTTCTTTTTTCACGATTTCTTTTACAAGGGAGGTGCCGATTTCGGCAATGGTTATAAGGCTTCTAATCGAGTAGTGAACGATTCTTCTAGGTGCTCGGGAATGAAAGCGATGACTCGGGCCCCGATCTCTAGCATTCGATTTCTGTAAGTGGTGGTAAGATCAATTTCTTTATTATAACAATTCGATTAAAAGCCGAAGGCTATTAGTTTTACTTACTAATCAATGGTGATTGACGAGCGATTCGGAATCAAGTATTGCGATTAGTATCCAAAAGTGTGAAGGTAAGGATTCGGGTTCACAAGGAACCCTCTCAAATTAATTGGTTGGCCGATTAGGCCATAGTACTAACACAGGTATTTGGCCGAATATAGGGATCAAGAGATCTAGGGTGGTCGACCCTTCTTTTCTGGATTTAGAGCATCCAAGGGTGACAGTGTGTACATACACACTTATAATTAATTAAATGTACTAAATCATTGTGTGTGCTAACCGGATCTGTGTAGATTCGGGATTAATACCATGAATGGTATAAGCAAGGAACCAGTAAGTCCTTGTTGACTATGAAATATTTTAAGATGCTTTTGGGAAGCATGGTGTGTCTAGTACACGTTGATTATTGCTGATGATAAAACCTGTACATGTGATTAAGTATATGGTAGCATAAATTATGTGATATAAATGTTGATGTGGGATTGATGAGTGGAGGGGCGGTGATATTTCGTCTTGTGAGCACACCGTGTTTTGGTAACACACTCGTGACTATATGTCACCAGAGAGGTTTGGTACCTCCAAAGGTTTGGTACCTCATAGCGACTCGTCCACGTGGTTAACACCACCGTGGGTTGGCCCCACTTGAGATATGGGATCGTCTGCCAGTGATTTGGTATCACACGATGGGTTGGCCCCATCACCCGATTTGTGTCCACGGACACCAGTGTTTTGGTAACACATCGTGACTATATGTCACCAGTGGTTTGGCACCACCAGTGTTTTGGTAACACATTGTGACTACGGTCACCAGTGGTTTGGTACCACATGGGGTAGACAAAGGCGTTTGGTTGGCTAGGTTGGGGCACATAATATTCTGCATATTAACTGTTATATGTTGTGTATGGAATGTTGTTTTTAAAACGGGGGAAGGGTTACATACTGAGTCTTGGTGACTCACCTTCTCCTTTAACATTTTTCAGGTGACTCGTAGATGGCGGTTGAGGAGCCGGTTGGACTCGAGGTGGCCATGCAGTGGACTTGAATAAATTGAACTTAAACTTAGCTATTTTTATTTTAGTATTGTTTTATTTTTATTTTGGTTGTAATAAGGCCTCCATAAACTTTACTTTTGTTATTTCTTATATGTTGGATACTTTGTTTAAACTATATTATTAAAATTAAATTAAAATCACATGTTTTCTTAAATTAACACGAAAATGTTTTATCGTGCCATCGGGCACATTTGAAATTTGTATAACAACCTGACTCAATTAAATTTCCAAATTAAATCTAAGTATAGTTTCGGCAAGATAACCAAAAACGAGAAGTTTTCAACAAAACTTAAATTGGTTTTAAAATGGTGTTCAAAAGGTTTTTCTCCGTAACAAATCAAATTCGGTCGAAATGTTTAGGCCGGGTTTGGGTTGTTACAAATTGGTATCAGAGCCCAGTTCAAAGCTCGGCTGTGGGGGCCCAAGGCCGAAAAATGTTTTGGTAGGCCTTATGGAATGATTTTTGGGTTTTAAGCAGCATGGCCCGAGTCTCCGGCACCAATCCGCCCAGGTAAGTACATCTAAACCTCTTGGTGAATTATATTCTGTAGAAGGGTAGGAAGCATGGAACGTAGATAGACTTATAGGACTTGGACCCTAAGGTTAGATTACTCAAACACAAATGAAGCATAAGACTTAAGGAACTAAACCAACCTATGACTTAGTCAATGAGCTAGGGTGTGGTAACCCCTGTACGCATGTCTAGGATTGGATCCGGAAGAGTTTGGTATTTAAGCAGTCCTCGTGACTCACCTCCTCTTCGCAGGTATCCTACCTGGTGCGTAGCTTTGGTTCACCCTAACTCAAAGGGCTCAGTGGTGTGGTAACCTCTGTACGCATGTCTAGAAAGATTCAGTGAGAGCTTGGTATTTAAGCGGTCCGCGTGACCCACCTCCTCTTCACTCGAATTCTTCCTGGTGTGCGTAGCTTTAGTTCACCACGACCGGGAGGGCTCGGTCATAGGCTAAACACAATGATTAAAACCCGAAAAGGGAATTAGCCTTGTTTTTCGAAATAGAATGAAACAACAAACCTTAATGTTTTCAAAACTTGTGCAATAACTTTCTCAAATCCTAGAACATTACTTTTACAACGTTTTTCTCTCGAAAAACTTGACTTGTGAAAAATTACGAAATACCCTGAGGAGTAAAATTACCAAAATGCCCACGACCCATAAAATATTAATTCAATGGTTTTGCCCAAAATTTCAACTATTTTACAAATATTCAACAACCTTGCTTTGAAAATCATCGATAAAATATTTTGGTTCTAAAAATTACGAAAAATACCCACAACATAGGAAAAAGACGAAAATACCCACAGGGATAGAAATGGGCAAAAATGTCCGATGAGCGAATAGGTATGGAAAGTATTAAGGAATGGATGCATGAACTTCTTTGTGTGAACTAGGAAGAAGATCAAACATTGTTTGCTCGAAAGAATCTCTGATTAAACCTTATCCATAAAATTTCTTCATGAGTAATAAAGTGAAACAAATGCTAACGCATAAAATTTTTCTTAATCGATTAAAAGCACGGTAGATAGAATGAGTTCTAGAGGACGTGGGCGCCGTGGGCGTGGTAGGGGTAGGATGACGGTGTGCAACTCGTCAGTCGGGACAAGGTTACGAAAATGAGGTACCACTGCCACCACCACCTCCTACTTTTAGAGTGAGGAGCCGGATCGGACCGATGGCGAGGGTATCGCAAGTCGTGTTTGCGAGTCTTGGAGATGGTGGTCACAGTGGTGGAAATGTGGGAGCTCGAAAATCTGTCCCGAGCGACTCGATCTAACGGAGCGGAGGTATTCCGAGGTGTGTCGGGAGTGGCACCCAGTCTGTGAATATTGGCTAGAGTCAACCCCGAAAGAATCATGGATGACCTTGACCGACCGAGGAGGAAAAGTCGAAAGAGGCGATGTCGCTTCTAAAGGATGAAGCGTATCGGTGGTGGCTTACGGTTCGAGATGGGGCTACAGCAGATGATTTGACTTGGGAGTATTTCGAACTACCTATCGGAAAGAAGTATGTGGGTACCAGCCTACACCGACGCCAGCAGAGAAAGGCTTTTCGGGATTAGTGCAAGGAACTAAGTCCGTGTCGGAATATGAGGCGAAATTTTTAAGGCTGAGTAGGTATGCGAGAGGCATCGTGTCTCATCGAACATGAGCGCCGTGTCCGCTTTGAGGACGGACTCAGAGATGATCTGAGGTTACTTGATTGCCCACAAAGAGTTCGTGAGTTCTCATCTCTAGTGGAAAAGGCTAAGGTAGCCGAAGGGATCAAAGAGGCCGTGAGGCAAAGCTATAGTAGGAATAATCGGAAGAGAGGATTTGGGTCACCGGATCAAGCGGTAGTGTTCGAGAAAAAGCTAGGCCGAGTGGGCCAAATCAGCGCGCAAGGCCCACGCCTCTTCGATCGAGGCCGACTCGGTGTAATGTCGCTGTGGAAAGACCCATTGGGGAGGTTGTTGGACCGGTGATAAAGGATGTTTCGAGTGTGGGTCTTTGGAGCATCGTGTCGAGATTGTCCCCGAAACTAGCTAAGAATCACCGGAGGAGCGAGAATCGTACTCGAGAATAGAAGTGTGGGACCACGGAGGGTCGTGGTAATGGCGAGAGGAAACAGCCGGTCCTAACCGAGGTCGTGGAACTCAAGGTAGAGGTTCAGGCAACACGAGAGGCTAGGCGGCTGGCTTAGTTTACGCAAATGAGGTGTCGCGAGGAAGGTGACGCTTGCCGATGTCATAACCGTGCGTTTCTAATCTTTGGTTTTCCTTATGTTGCATTGATTGATGTGGGCTCGGCGCACTTTCGTACATTGCTAGTGGTGTGGTAGGAACTATGGACCTAAACTCAAAAAAGCGCTTCTAGGGAGATGACCGTAGTTAGCCCTTTAGGTCACTCTGTAATAGTAGACAAACTTTATAGAGCGTACCCTAGAACTTCAAGGGTAGTATTTGTGGTCGATCTAATGGAACTACCGTTTGGGGAGTTCGATTTGATCCTTGGAATGGATTGGTTGGTTAAGTACCAAGCGAGGTTGGATTGGGTTTGAAAGCGCATGGTCCTTAAGGGGGCTGAAGGGGACGAAGTGGTTATGTTTGGTAATAGAAGGAATTACCTGTTCAATGTGGTGTCTGCCTTAAAGGCTGAAAAGATGGTCAGGAAGGGTTGTGAGGCGTATTTGGTTCAAATCAGTGCTTTGGAAGCTAAGGGGTTAGTAGTTGAAAAGGTCCGAACGGTTGGGGAATTTGGTGATGTGTTCCCGGAAGAACTTCCGGTGCGCTCCCGGATCGGAAGTCGAATTCAGTATAGACTTGCTACCCGAACGGCACTGTGTCTATAGCACCATACCGAATGGCACCAAAGGAATTGGTGGAGCTAAAGGCTCAAATTCGGGAGCTCTTGGATAGAGGGTTTATTCGACCAAGTATATCTCCGTGGGGAGCACCTGTGTTGTTTGTCAAGAAGAAGGACGGTTCTATGCGAATGTGTATCGACTACCGTCAGTTAAACAAGTTAACGATCAAAAACAAGTACCCGTTGCCTCGGATCGATGATTTGTTTGACAAACTAAAAGGTGCGTCGGTATTCTCAAAGATTGACCTTAGGTCAGGTTATCATCAATTAAGGGTAAAGGCGGCTGACGTTCACAAGACGGCATTCCGAACTCGGTATGGGCATTTCGAGTTCTTGGTGATGCCATTCGAGTTGACCAATGCACCGGCGACATTTATGGACTTGATGAATAGAGTATTTCAACAAGATGCTTGGACCAATTCGTGCGTGGTGTTCATAGGCGACATATTGGTTTATTCAAAGACGAAGAGGAGCATGACAAGCATTTACGGATAGTTACGCAAGTATTGAGGAGAAGCGATTATATGCCAAATTCGATGAGTGCGAATTTTGGTGAGGGAAGTGGCTTTCTTAGGGCATGTAGTATCACCAAGGAATTAGAGTAGACCCTCGCAAGATTGAAGCAAAGATTGGAGTGGAAACCACATAGGTCGGTGGTGAAAATACGAAGTTTTCGGGTTTAGCAGGGTACTATCGGAGATTCGTGGAAGGATTCTCTCTAATAGCAATGCCGTTAACTAAGTTACTAAGGAAAGGTGTTCCATTTGTATGGACGGAGAAGCGACAAGGAAGCTTTGATAAGCTAAGGAAAATTTTGACTAAGCTCGGTTTTGGTACACTGAAGCGGAAAGTTATTCACGATCTATTGTGATGCATCTCACACCGGTTTGGGATGTGTGTTGATGCAGATGGGAAGGTAGTAGCCTATGCATCCCGTCGATTAAGACCGCATGAGGTTAACTACCCAACGCACGACTTGGAGTTAGCGCAGATCGTCTTCGCTCAAGAAGATATGGAGACATTATTTGTATGGGGAGAAATCGATAGTCTACACGGATCACAAAAGCTTGAGGTATCTTCGACTCAAAAGGATCTGAATTTGAGACAGTGTCGGTGGATTGAACTACTAAAGGATTACGATTGTTCAATCGAGTACCATCCGGTAAGGCTAATGTGTAGGCCGACGCATTGGCCTAAGAAGGTTGTGATGGACTTAAGAGCAATGTTCGCTCGGTTGAGTCTATATGATGATGGGAGTCTTTTGGCGGAACTTCAAGTAAAGCCAACATGGATTGAGAGATTAAGGAAAAGCGGTTAGTGGATGAAGGCTTGAGCGCTAAGAGGGTACAAGTCCGAGGATGGTGGCTTGGAAGGGTGCAATCTGTCTAGTGATGGAGTGCTTTGTTTTCAGGACGAGCTTGTATGCCAAGGATACAGAATTAAGGCGAGAAAATTCTCCAAGATGCACATAGCAGCCCATACGCTATGCATCCCAGGGGCGGCAAAATGTAAGGAGACTTGCGAAATTGATTACGTGGCGGGGTTGAAGCGTGAGATAACCGAGTTCGTAGGAAAGTGTCGACATGCTAGCGAGTTAAGGCTGAACATCGATTACCATCGGGACTACTCCAACCGATAAAGATCCTCAATGGAAATGGGAGAGGATCACCATGGATTTCGTTAGTGGGCTACCCTTACGCCCAACAAGAAGGATGCGCTTTGGGTAATTGTGGATCGCTTTGACTAAATCAGCTCACTTCATGCCGGTGAGAATGGATTACTCACTCCGAAGCTAGCGAAGTTGTATGTGGGTGAAATAGTGAGGTTGCATGGTGTGCCAATGATCGATTATCTCGGATAGGGATCCCGATTTACGTCAAGGTTCGGAAAGCGTTGCATCAAGCTTTGGGTACACGGTTAGATTTCAAGACGGCTTTCCATCCACGATCGGCGACGACAATCGGAAAGGGTGATCTGATTTTAGAAGACATGTTAAGAGGTTGTGTCTTGGATTTTAGTGGTAGTTGGGAAGAGTACCTACCATTAGCGGAATTAAAAACATAACAATAGTTATCAAGCGAGTATTCAAATGGCTCCATACGAGGCCCTATATGGACGAAAATGCCGTACTCCTACATGTTGGACTGAGTTGGGGAACGACAAGTTAGGTCCAGAATTGGTAACAGAGACCAAGACAAAGTCAAGGTGATTCGGTCTCGTCTCAAAGAAGCATCGAGATAGGCGGAGGTCTTATGCGATCTCAAACGCAAGGAAATGGAGTATCTTTGTAGGAGACAAAGTCTTTCTCTCGAAAGTGTCGCCTTGGAAAAAGGTGTTGAGATTTGGACGAAAAGGAAAGCCGAGCCCAAGGTTCATCGGGCCATATCTGATGGTGAAGCGAGTAGGACCGGTAGCTTATCGGCTAGAGTTGCCGGCAGAATCGAATCGATTCATGACGTATTTCATGTATCAATCTTTGAGACAGTATCGGTCGAGATCCTTCGCACGTTGTGCGATGCGAGATTGAGGTGAACTTCGGATTTATCTTTTGAAGAAAAACCGGTTCGCATTGTAGACCGAGATGTGAAGGTTCTACGTGGGGAAGGCAAAGCCTTTAGTGAAAGTGATATGGCGGAACCACGGAGTGGAAGAAGCTACGTGGGAGCCCGGGAGGTGATGCGGCAGCAATACCCCCATCTCTTTTGATCAAGGAATTTCGAGGACGAAATTTATTTTAAGGGGGTAGAATCAGAACATCCCAAAATGGGGTTATTTGGAATTTAATTGTTTTTCTTATTATGAACTGCTGTGATATTATTTATGGAATGTTAAGGCTTAATTATGGATTTTTAGTAAGCTCGAGTAGTGGGAAAAATATTATTTTCAAGCTTTGAGGTAGGGAGCCTTAACAAGTGGGGGTTATAAGAATAAATGGGGATAATTTGGACATAAGATGAGCCTAGAATAAGTGGCAAAGTAAGCCCACTTAAGAGCTAGCATGTGACGCCACAAGGGATAGGGGAGAGCCTTGGTTCGAGTCACAAAATTCCCTTTCTTTTTTGCACTATGTTGGGACGGCACAAGTGGGAGAGTCTTCCTCCCTTTAAACTCTTTTATTATTATTAATAAGAGATAATATGAGCATGTAAAATGAGATTTTTATTTGTTTAATTTCAAGGATAATGGGAGATAAATGAGGTTATTATATGGATTATTAGGAGATTGTTATTTATTAATTCAAATTGTTTGAATTAAATCAAATGAATGGCCAAGAGAAAAACTAGGAGTTGGCTAGGAGTTTGAACTCCTTGTTGCCAAGGGTGGACGGCAAGCTTAAGGAGGGGGGGCGAATGCTTATAAAAACCTCACCCTACCACCTTGTTTTGTTTTTTTTCCATTCTTGCTAGTTGCCGAAAATCCCTAACCCCTCTCCCTTTGTGCTCTTTTATTTTCTTTGTTCTCTCAAACCCCTTCAAGCCGGAATTTCTGGCACCTTTCTTTCCCATTATTTTCTTTCTCCCCTTGACCGAATACACTCCCTTGGAAGTGCTGATTTCTTTTCCTCTTATTAAACTCTCTGTTGGCCGAATATTGAGCATAGTATCTTCCTGCATCTCCTTTGTTAATCGATTTGGATCAAGGTAAGTAATGGCCGAATATCTATCTCCCCTTCTCCTTCTTTTACGTCGATTTCTTTTTTACAAGGAGGTGCCGATTTCGGCAATGGTTATAAGGCTTCTAATCGAGTAGTGAACGATTCTTCTAGGTGCTCGGGAATGAAAGCGATCGACTCAGTGCCCCGATCTCTAGCATTCGATTTGGTAAGTGGTGGTAAGATCAATTTCTTTATTATAACAATTCGATTAAAAGCCGAAGGCTATTAGTTTTACTTACTAATCAATGGTGATTGACGAGCGATTCGGGAATCAAGTATTGCGATTAGTATCCAAAAGTGTGAAGGTAAGGATTCGGGTTCACAAGGAACCCTCTCAAATTAATTGGTTGGCGATTAGGCCATAGTACTAACTCGGGTATTTGGCCGAATATAGGGATCAGTAGATCTAGGGTGGTCGACCCTTCTTTTCTGGATTTAGAGCATCCAAGGGTGACAGTGTGTACATACACACTTATAATTAATTAAATGTACTAAATCTATTGTGTGTGCTAACCTGGATCTGTGTAGATTCGGGATTAATACCATGAATGGTATAAGCAAGGAACCAGGTAAGTCCTTGTTGACTATGAAATATTTTAAGATGCTTTTGGGAAGCATGGTGTGTCTAGTACACGTTGATTATTGCTGATGATAAAACCTGTACATGTGATTAAGTATATGGTAGCATAAATTATGTGATATAAATGTTGATGTGGGATTGATGAGTGGAAGGGGCAGTGATATTTCGTCTTTGTGAGCACCGATGTTTTGGTAACACACTGTGACTATATGTCACCAGAGGTTTGGTACCTCCAAAGGTTTGGTACCTCATAGCGACTCGTCCCTGTGGTTAACACCACCGTGGGTTGGCCCCACTTGAGATATGGGATCGTCTGCCAGTGATTTGGTATCACACGATGGGTTGGCCCCATCACCCGATTTGTGTCCACGGACACCAGTGTTTTGGTAACACATCGTGACTATATGTCACCAGTGGTTTGGCACCACCAGTGTTTTGGTAACACATTGTGACTACGGTCACCAGTGGTTTGGTACCACATGGGGTAGACAAAGGCGTTTGGTTGGCTAGGTTGGGGCACATAATATTCTGCATATTAACTGTTATATGTTGTGTATGGAATGTTGTTTTTAAACCGGGGAAGGGTTACATACTGAGTCTTGGTGACTCACCTTCTCCTTTAACATTTTTCAGGTGACTCGTAGATGGCGGTTGAGGAGCCGGTTGGACTCGAGGTGGCCATGCAGTGGACTTGAATAAATTGAACTTAAACTTAGCTATTTTATTTTAGTATTGTTTTATTTTTATTTTGGTTGTAATAAGGCCTCCATAAACTTTACTTTTGTTATTTCTTATATGTTGGATACTTTGTTTAAACTATATTATTAAAATTAAATTAAAATCACATGTTTTCTTAAATTAACACGAAAATGTTTTATCGTGCCATCGGGCACATTTGAAATTTGTATAACAACCTGACTCAATTAAATTTCCAAATTAAATCTAAGTATAGTTTCGGCAAGATAACCAAAAACGAGAAGTTTTCAACAAAACTTAAATTGGTTTTAAAATGGTGTTCAAAGGTTTTTCTCCGTAACAAATCAAATTCGGTCGTAATGTTTAGGCGGGGTTTGGGTTGTTACATACTGGGGTGGCGCTTTGTGGACACTGTGGTAGACACCATCCGGGCGAGTGTTGGAGGACGACTGGGGCATGTTTGAGATGTGGCTCTACTGAGCATTGTGTCAGGGATTGTCCGTTGAGAACCGATCAGATGCAAGCTGCAACTACTGGTACTGCATAACCACCGAGAGTAGTTCAGTAGCCACTTAGGGGCCGAGGTCAGGCCAGAGGTGGAAACGGAATGGGTCGAGGGCAGAGAGCATCGGGCAGAGGTGCTGGGCGGACAGAGGCGAGGCAGCCTACATTGGTTTATGCTGCCCATCGCCGTGAGGATCGGGACGCTCCAGATGTCATCACGGGTACGTTTTTAATTTATGATGTACCATATTTGGCATTGATAGAGATAGGCTCTACAGACTCTTACGTAGCTAGTGCTGTGTCTGAAACTCTGGGATTTTTTATTGAGAGTACTTCTAGTGAGGTAACTGTTGTGAGTCCGTTGGGGCAGTCTATCCGAGTTAGTAAGCTATATAGAGACGTCCCATTAGAGGTTTAATGGATAGTATTTCTGGCTGATCTGATTGAGCTTCCATTTGGGGAGTTTGATTTGATTCTTGTAATGGACTGGCTAGTCAAGCACTAGGTAAGTCTAGACTGTGCTACAAAAAGGGCCGTTTTGAGAACCGAGGAGGACAACGAGGTAGTGGTGATTGGGGAATGTCGAGACTACATGACTAATGTAATTTCTACGTTGGTGGCAGAGAAGTTGGTACGGAAGGGATGTGAGGCATTCTTGGCCCACATCAGTGTTTCTGATTCTGGGGACTGTAACCCCCCTAACCCGTAACCATCGCCGGTTTAGGGTTAAGAGGCATTACCAGACAATCGAAAACTTTTACAGACATTTCATAACATAATTAGACAAACCATATCAAAGTGTCCCTTAAATAGGTCAACGAGACCCTAATCATGCTTAAGAATAGGGACGGGACTAAACCAAACACATACAGAAATTCTCAGAAATTTAAAAAAAAATTCAAAGTTCTAGAGGTCACACGCCCGTGTGGGCGGGCCGTGTGCCTCCCACGGCCTTAGACACGCCCGTGTGTCTAAGCCGTGTCAAAACAGGGCATACATACTGACTTGTACACACGACCGTGGACACGCCCGTATGCCTCACCCGTGGTCGAACCTGACTTGCACCACACGACTAGTCACACACCCATGTGTCCAGCCCGTGGTCGAGTCTGACTTATTTTGAAATTCAACCACGAAGGACACGGTCGAGCCACACGCCCGTGTGCTCAACCGTGTGGGCAAATATAGGCCATTTTCAAGGCCAAAATGCCACCCACACTTTGGGTCATCCATACAAGCACCTACAAGAATCATACCAAACACAATTGCCAACCAAAAACATACCAAATGCTCATCATTTTCAACTCATTCAAGTACATTTCATCACAACATATTATATGCCATTTAATTAAACCAAATCACATGTATATCTAAGTAATATTCACCCATAAACTTACCAATTCATTATGGCATCACTCCATCAATATTATACTAACTTTTCATCACCAAAGCATAGATCAATATTACCACATGCTCAACCATTAACAAAACACATAACATAGCTTATCTACTTATTCATAACATATCATTTACTAGCCATATAACATGGCTATGTACATATCACAAACATAATTCAAAGTGACTAGCCTATAGATGCCATACTTAATATATACACTTTCAAAAGGTACCAAAAATAGAATTGAGTAGTGTGATGATGATCCTCGACGATCCCCGAGCCTTTCGTAGCTTTGGCGACCTATAAAAAAGAGTAAATACACACAAAGTAAGCTTTCCTAAAGCTTAGTAAGCCATATACAAATAAACTTAACATATAGGCATTCATTACTCATAACAAATATGACTTTACTACTAGCTTATTTGCCCATTCATGATTCTTCTTGGCTCATTTATCTAGCCATTTGCTTACCAACATATTTATCTCCATGTACTTCTTTAGATCATAGCTCATTCACACATATAACACATTTTACCTTATCAAATCTATTCACATATCTCATCTAGGTAAGTTCATATAAACACTTACCTTTCATACACTTGCTTAGTGTACAATTCAAACGTACTTGATTCATTTATACATTTCACGTAGACTTCCATTTCTCGGATTTTCCCGTTGAACCATTCGGAATCAAATAGGATACTCAGAATGCTCGGAATAGTCGTACAATGCCAACGTACCAGACGTGGTCTTACATGTAACAAGATATCGATGCCACTGTCCCAGACAGTGTCTTACATGAATCAACACGATGCCAATGTCCCAGACATGGTCTTACTCATTAATCTAAAATCGATGCCAACGTCCCATACGTGGTCTTACACGATATCACATATCGGACACTTATGTCATGACATATGCAATCCTATCTATTCCTAGGTTCATACGGGACTTTTTCGGATGTTGACATTATGTCGATACTATCTCAGATTTCATGTACTCATAATCTCATAAACATTCATCATTATAATTTTTCATATGAACATACATATATCAATGTAGATACATTTATTTGTATATAGACTTACCTCGGATTCGGATAAACGGAAACGAACTCGGCTACTCAATTACTTTCGATTTCCCACGATCTAAGTCCGTTTTCTTCGGTTCTTGATCTATACATATTCAGATTTAACTCATTTATTCACTAATTCATTCAATTCAATCCAAAAACACATATTTAGGGCAATTTACAAATTAGCCCCCATATTTTCAAATTTTGACATTTTAGTCCTTATTTCACAAAATCACAAAATACACATAATTTGCTTATACCCATGCTTAGCCAAATTTTACTCATACTCATCTAAGTCCATATATTTCATTTATTTCACAATTTAGTCCCTCAAAATATTATTTTCTCAATTTAATCCAAATTACTCAAAATCACCAAAACTCCAAAGACAAAACATGTTAATCTAACACATATATTTCATATTTCATCATCAAACATTTCAAAGCTCATAGATTCATCAATGGAACTTTTCAAAATCTTCATCAATTCAAAAAATTGAAGCATGGGTTTCGAAGAACACGAAGCAACGATTACAAAAACATAGAAATCATCAAAAACCGAAGCAAAACACACCTTGAATCAAGCTCAACAATGGCCGAACCTAGCTTAGGTTTTCTTCTTTTCTTTCTCTTTAATTTTCGGCACAACAAGATGATATGGCCACTTTCTTTTTTTATTTTATTTTTTTATTATAATATCATATAATATGTTCTTTATTATTTAACCATTATAATTAATATAATAAACTATATAACATACACATAATGTCGTCCATCACTTTTTAAATGGTTAAATTGCAACATAAAACCTCCATATTAAAAAGACAACAACAATTGGGCACTTTCACATTTAACCATCAAATTTTCATTTTACGCGATTAATCCATTTTTTTTTAAATTAAGCACACAAACGGCCAAATTAATTCACAAAAATTTCACACATGCTTAATCACATACTGCAGACACAAAAAATAATATTAAAATATTTTTGACTTGGATCTGTGGTCCCGAAACTACTATTCCAACTAGGGTCTAAACCGGGCTATTACAATTCTCCCTTCTTAGGGATTTTCGTCCCCGAAAATCTTACCGTTTAATAGATTCAGATATTGTTATCTTATTCCGTCTTCGGGCTCCCACGTAGCCTCTTCTACTTCGTGTCGATGCCACAGTACTTTTACTAACGGAATTTTTTTATTTCTCAATTCTTTCACCTCACGAGCTAGGATACTGATAAACCAAAATAGTAACATATTTTAGGCTGACATTTAGTATGATTTTGGATGAATTATCCCTTATTTTATATAATTTGGTGCTCTTAATCCTTTCTTTTCATGATATATACTCAGGAAAGCACCAGGGGATGAAAAGAACGCAAAACGCGCTTAAAACGGGACAAATGGGCCAAAGCATGAAATCGACACGGCCTGGACCAAAGATCACACGGCCGTGGCTCCTTAAAGATCTCGAACACGACCTGGACCACGATTTACACGGTCGTGCCTCATTAATGAAGTCCACACGGCCTGGCCACGATTCACACGGGCGTGTGACATGGGCGTGCCCCTGCCGCGGCCAAGAGAAGTTTTACTCGGATTTGGACGCTTGGAGGCAAAGAAACACACTCCAAAGTCTAATTAAACCCCCAATTAGGAATTGCACTCAAATTAGGATACTTGGAGGCCAAGTAACACATTTCAAAGCCTATATAAACACCCTAGGGGCAACTTAATCGGGAGTTCGGCGAAGCCTTCTCGCCGGGCTTTTGTCGGGTATGTTAGCTAGGCCAAGGAGCCAAGCCGGAAAGATCAGAGTTGTGGGAATCACTCGAAGGTAGCCAGTTGATGCATCTCAAGAAGTCGGGATTCTACTCAATACGGCATATCTCTCCTTCAATTCCTTCAGGGAGTTTTAGGGATTTCTTATGTTTTGTTTTATCTTTTCTCTTGAGATGTTTTCTTATTTAGTTATGAACTAAATCCTTCAAATACCTGAAGGGGATGAAATCTATGATGAATCTTGTTATTATTTTCTAAATTATATGATAAAATACTTAGTTTGTTCTTAATTATGTGAGCTTTATCCAAATTTAATGTGCTTAGGTGGAGGAGGAATAGACCCTGCCTAAGAGGAGATCTAGCATAATTAAGCGGAGTTGATCGCACGCCTAGAGATAGGGTGACGAGATTTTGCCAGATTAGGGTGAAACCTAATATGGGAGTCCATAGATCGATTTACTGCTATTCTAGGGGGTTATTATAAGAGAATGAGAGTTCCACTAATTAACCTAGGGTTAGACGTTATTCGCCTCGAGAGAGGGTTTAATATATGTTAGGGAGTCTTACGGATCAAACTAAGCAAATAAAATCATATGGTTTAGTGATAGATAACAAGTGAAGTCTAGGTGGATTCTTCCTGAGGGTATCATCTAAATCAACTGAGTTTTTCTAAAAGTTATCTCCCCAATTTTAGTCTTTTTTTTCGTCTTTGTGTCCTTAGCTTAGTAGTTCGTTAATTTTAGATTAAAAGCAACTTCACTTATTTTAGGTTAAATAATAAAAAGAAAGTTAGTATTAGTACTTTTAGTTCCTTTGGGTTCGATAATTCGGTCTTGCCCAAGCTATACTACTGTTCGATAGGTACACTTGCCTTTAATCGTTGTCAGAGTTAGTTTCCAGGTTTGATCGTTCTTTTTATAAATTTTAAAGCTCTGATTCACAGCAATCAAGTTTTTGGCGCTGTTGCTGGGGAACTAAAATATTGAGAAAGCTTAATTTTTATTACTTTAGCCAATTTTTTTTATTGCAATTTATTTTTTCATTTTTTTTACTTTGCTAATTTTTCTTTTATTTGCTTTGACAGGTAATTTTAGTTTATAGAGAAGATGGCACTAAATAACTATCAGTGGCAAGTTATGAGGACAACACCAACAAAAGACGCCAGTGTCTTCAACCTCGACGTGGTCACCAGGTTATCTAACCAGCTAGAGATGATGAATGAAAAGATGGATGGTTTGTATAGTCTCTCGCAGGTACATCCAGAAATGCAATATGACTCGAATCTAAGAGGCGTGGCGAATCCTGAGTACCCACCCTACGGATATGGCATGAAAAACGAGCAAGCTCACTATACGGGTAACTATTCTAGACCACAAAATAATTTTTATAATGACACTTATAATGCAGGTTGGAGGTACCATCCCAATTTCTCAAGGGATGATCAAAATAGCCAAGGATCGGAACTTCCTCCGATTTTCAATAACCACCTCACCAACAGAAGATGAGTCGAACATTGAAGAGATGTCGACAAAATTCATGGCAGCCACGTAAACTCGTCTCCAAAACGCGTCAAACAACACTCGAAGATCAAGAGGCATCAATCAAAGGGATCGAGAACCAAGTTGGGGAACTTACTAAGTCGGGTTGGACAACTTGCGGTGATCTCTCGTAACAACTACAAGAAAGCTTGCCAAGCAACACTGGAACTAACCCAAAAGAGCAAATTCAAACCATCACAGCTCATGATAGTAAAGGGTTAGATGAACCCAACTCAATACAAGAAAACGAGGTAGAAGAAGGTAAAGTAGAGGTAACACGAGAAAAGCCAAAATCGGTAATCAAAGAGTACCAACCTAGCATACCTTACCCCGAAGCTTTAAAGAGAGATGATACAGAGGAACAGTTCAGTAAGTTTCTTAAACTTTTAAAGAAATTACATATTAACTTACCTCTACACGAAGCTCTTTCGCAGATACCAGACTCTAGAAAATTTTTAAAGGAGCTGTTAACGAAAAAGCGAAGGATAGACGAGGAATCACATGTGGAACTCAACGCAAAGTGCTAGGCAATTCTACAAAATAGACTACCACAAAAATTAAAAGATCCAGGGAGTTTTACAATTCCATGCATAATTGGTAGTTTATCTATAGAAAATGCGTTAGCCGATTTAGGGGCAAGCATAAATGTTATGCCTTATAAACTATTTAAACAACTAGGTCTAGGGAAACCCAAACAAACTAGGATGAGCATCCAATTAACTGATAAAACTATCAGAATTCCTAGGGGTATAATAGAAAATGTTCTAATCAAAATTTATAAATTCGTATTCCAGTAGACTTTGTCGTTTTAGACATGGATGAGGACAATAATATTCCTTTAATTTTAGGAAGACCCTTTTTAGCAACTGCCAGAGCTAAAATTTATATCTATGCAGGTGAACTCATACTTCGTGTAGGTGACGAGATAGTCACTCTTCAAGCTCTTGATTCGGCCAGAAGATCAAGTGATAAATGTGAGAAAGTAAATTCAGTTGATAACCAACTTGTTCAACCTTCATTGCAGGAAACACCACAAAGCTACAAACCGGAGCCAGATCATAGACCTTGTGCCAATAAAGAAGAACTATATGAGGAACGAAGCCTTAAGGTCGACGAACTAAACAAGCGAAAAACACACTTTAAAGAGAAACTAGGAATACATGAAGTGAAACCGAAGGAAACCCCAGACGAGCTGATAGGAACAACAAATCACTTCAAAATAGGGGATCAGGTATTATTGAATAAGAAAGACCCTCGAATCACCAATTCATACCTCAAGACAAACGAAGAAATCACTTTTGAGGTACTTAATGTCTTCCTATACGGCACAGTCGAGGTAATCAATCCTAAATTCAACACTTTTGAGGTAAACATTACTCGACTTAAACTTTATATCCACAACCGAATTGATCGCATGAGAAAGGATTTTCACCTCCTCAAACCACCTTGACCATACGAATGAGAGGTAAAGTCTAGCTTAAGACTATAAACGAGCGCTTCTCGGGAGGCAACCCGAGCACTAACCCCATTAATTTTTACATTTTTTTAATTCTTCTTTTACTTTTATTTTTCCTTTTTATCACCTAACTATAAACTAACCAAAGTGTAGATTTCGCACCACACGGCCTTACACACACAGTAGCCATGGCATGGCCGTGGCCAGTGTGGCCACCACAGGGAAGGTACAAGGAGAGGGCAACCACCGAGATCCATAATTCTTATTTAACCCCCTTCTTCCTTTTTCTTTTCCAGTTGTTTTTCTTTTTTTTTTCATTTTCCATTATTTACTTTTACTTTTACTTTTATTTTTATTTTTATTTCTTTTAATTTTCTTTTATTTTCTTTATTATTTTCTTCTTAGTATTCATTCTATTTAGATTTAGCTTAGGATACAATAAAATTAGGACGGCTGCTTCGAGGACTCTAACAGTTCGAGACACTTTCCCACATTCACCTCCAATCCTATCCGGTTTCTTTTCATTAACTTCATCCAAAAATCTGGAAGTTTCACTTCTCTCCCTATCTTATGATTTTATGATTATTTTGCTATTATCTATCTTTGTACATTGAGGGCAATGTACATCTTAAGTGTGGGGGGTTAACTATAGTATTATTTGAAAATCCCTGAATTATGCCTTGTCTTAAAGTAAGTTTCTCATATTATGATTAGAATAAAATTTCTGATGATTTATGATTTTTATTGATATGTTTTAGATTAATTCATTGATAATTGTGCATTGATAATTATATTCTAAGAATACTAGAGAATCAGGCATGATAAGTCTATTTTTCAAGAATTAAAATTTTTTAGGATGTCTACACTGAATTAAATATTCTTTGAAGTTTGAAATTTCTGAGGTTGACATCAAAACACCCATAATTTTTGTGATATTTTGAGCCTTATAGAGCATAAATTCTTTTTCTTGCTCACTTTCTTGATTATGAGTGTGTCAACATTGATTTGTTATTCTAGAACTTGCATCGATTATACATGTCGAGACCACATCTTTGATTTGATATACGAAATGATAAAGGCACCTAGGATTTAACCCACTTACTCCACTAAAAACCCACCTTCATAATTAACCCCTAGTGAACCCCTTTGATCCCAACAACCCTTTTTATTGACTCACCCACTAATATTAACCCAAAACCCTTTGTATATTTGTTATCACCATTCCTTGACTCCCTTTGTGTAGAGATTTGATTTTGAGCAATTACCTAACTATGTTCTATATTTCAGATTGTTAAAGTTCTTTATTATTACTTGATTTGTTCTTAAAAAAAATGAAGTATATTCATTATTAGTTTTTATTAGTTATGTGATTAAGTGAGCTTATACGTTTGAATTCCAAATATTGAAGAAGAAGCTCGTATTATTAGTTTCAAAGTTTCAATTCATGTAATTATTTATTTATCAGTTCATTTTTTCTAGTTAGGTAATTTGTCAATTCAGTCTCGATTCTAACCCTCTAATTCAACCTTATTCCACACCTTTAACCCAAGCCCCGTTACAACCCTTTCAAAGACCTTTTGATTTGTGTTTCATCTCATATTTTAGTGGTAGAGATTTGATTCTCATGCAAGCCTATGGGATTAACTCTTCATGTTTGACTTTTGAGTGCCTAATTTTGAACCTTAAACACTTTGAGTGATTTGAGTGAATCTTTAAGTGAGGATGTCAATCCTTGTCGATTTTAAATCACAGGTAATTGTTTAGATGAAGGGAAACTCCTATGTTTTGTGCTACAAATGTATGACTTAGACTGTTTGAATCTTTAGGACTCTTTGAGTTGAATTGTCCATGTATGAATTATCTCTGAATTATGATGAAACACTATTAATGACTATTATGAATTGAGAGAAATTCGTTTTAATTATGAGTTGAGAATTTTGCTTGAGGACAAGCAAAAGCTTAAGTGTGGGGATATTTGATAAACCGAAATAGTAACATATTTTAGGCCCACATTTAGTATGCTTTTGGATGAATTATCCCTTATTTTATATAATTTGGTGCTCTTAATCCTTTATTTTCATGATATATACTCAGAAAAGCACCAGGGGATGAAAAGAACGCAAAACGGGCTTAAAACGGAACAAATGGGCCAAAGCATGAAATCGACATGGCCTGGACCAAAGATCACACGGCCGTGGCTCCTTAAAGATCTCGAACACGGCCTGGACCACGATTTACATGGCCATGCCTCATTAATGAAGTCCACACGGCCTGGCCACGATTCACACAGGCGTGTGACATGGGCGTGCCCCTACCGCGGCCAAGAGGAGTTTTACTCGGATTTGGATGCTTGGAGGCAAAGAAACACACTCCAAAGTCAAATTAAACCCCCAATTAGGAATTGCACTCAAATTAGGATACTTGGAGGCCAAGTAACACATCTCATAGCCTATATAAACACCCTAGGGGGTAACTTAATCGGGGAGTTTGGTAGAAGCCTTCTACCAGGGCTTTTGTCAGGGCGGTTAGCTAGGCCAAGGAGCCAAGCCAAAAATGTCAGAGTTGTGGGAATCACTCGAAGGTAGCCAGTTCATCCATCTCAAGAAGCCAAGATTCTACTCAAGACGGTGGATCTCTCCTTCAATTCCTTCAGGGAGTTTTAGCGATTTATTATGTTTTTGTTTATCTTTTCTCTTGAGATGTTTTCTTATTTACTTATGAACTAAATCCTTCAGATACCTGAAGGGGATGAAACCTATGATGAATCTTGTTATTATTTTCTAAATTATATGATAAAATACTTAGTTTGTTCTTAATTATGTGAGCTTTATCCAAATTTAATGTTCTTAGGTGGAGGAGGAATAGACCCTACCTAAGAGGAGATCTAGCATAATTAAGCGGAGTTGATCGCACGCCTAGAGATAGGGTGACGAGATTTTGCCAGATTAGGGTGAAACCTAATATGGGAGTCCATAGATCGATTTACTGCTATTCTAGGGGGTTATTATAAGAGAACGAGAGTTCCACTAATTAACCTAGGGTTAGACGTTATTCGCCTCGAGAGAGGGTTTAATATACGTTAGGGAGTCTTACAGATCAAACTAAGTAAAAAAATCATATGGTTTAGTGATAGATAACAAGTAAAGTCTAGGTGGATTCTTCCTGAGGGTATCATCTAAATCAACTGAGTTTTTCTAAAAGTTATCTCCCCAATTTTAGTCTTTTTTTTTCGTCTTTGTGTCCTTAGGTTAGTAGTTCGTTAATTTTAGATTAAAAGCAACTTCACTTATTTTAGGTTAAATAATAAAATGAAAGTTAGTATTAGTACTTTTAGTTCCTTTGGGTTTGATAATCCGGTCTTGCACAAGTTATACTACTGTTCGATAAGTACACTTGCCTTTAATCGTTGTTAGAGTTAGTTTCCAGGTTCGATCGTTCTTTTTATAAATTTTAAAGCTCTGATTCACAGTGATCAGATACGGATTGGTTCTTCTTCATAAGTCATATCAGATCAGATTTTAATTTTAGACGGAGTAATCACATATGATGGATCGGATCTGTATCGACGAAGCATAGACACATGAAATACATTATGAATCTTTTCTAATTCCGGTGGCAACAACAATCGATATGCAACAGGTCCAATTCGTTCAATGTTTTCATACGGTCCGATGAACCTCGGACTCAACTTGCCTTTACATCCGAATCTGAGTACTTTCTTCCACGGAGATAATTTTAAAAATACTTTATCACCGATTTCGAATTCAATGTCTTTTCTTTTCAAGTCTGCATAGGACTTTTGACGATCAGACACTACTTTCAGGCTATCACGGATTACTTTCACTTTTTGTTCAGTGTCTTTTATCAAATCAACACCGTGTATCTTAGTTTCACTGAGTTCTGACCAGTACAAATGTGTTCGACATTTACATCCATTCAAATTCTCATAGGGTGCCATTTTGATGCTCGACTGAAAACTGTTATTATAAGCAAATTCAATCAATGGAAAATACTGTTCCCACATACCATTAAACTCAAGGATGCAACATCTCAACATATCCTCGAGAATCTGAATAATTCGTTCGGACTGACCATCCATTTGCGAGTGAAAAGCTGTACTAAAATGCAATTTAGTACCTAAAGCTTCTTGCAATTTCTTCCAGAATCGTGATGTAAATCGTGGATCTATATCAGAAACAATAGACAATGGCACTCCGTGCAATCTCACAATATCAGAAATATAAAGCTTAGCTAACTTATCAAGTGAGTAATCAGATCGTACCGAAATAAAATGGGCAAATTTCGTCAATCGATCAACTACGACCCAAATTGCATCTTTCTTTCTTGGAGTCAATGGCAATCTGGAAACAAAGTCCATCGTCACTCTATCCCATTTCCACTCGAGAATCAGAATCGGTTGTATCAAACCAGATGGAACCTAATGTTCAGCTTTAACTTACTGACAGACTAAACATTTCAATACAAAATCAGAGATATTCCTTTTCATACCAGACCACCAATAGTGTTGCTTCAAATCATGATACATCTTTGTACTTCCCGAATGAACAGATAAATGACTATTGCAAGCTTCATTCAAAATCAACTGAATCAACACTAGGTTTCTCGAAACACATATTCGATCTTGAAATCTCAAGCAATCATCATCATCAATTCAAAATTCAGAATCAGAGTGCAAATCACACTGAGCTCTTTTCGTTAGTAACTCGTTATCAATTTTCTGAGCATCACATAATTATAGTAAGAACAACGGTTTAGATTTCAATTCCACCAAAACTGAACCATCATCAGAAAGGTCCAAATGAGCATTCATAGCACATAATGCAAACAGTGACTTCCGGCTCAATGCATCAGCAACAACATTTACTTTACCCGGATGATAATCTATCACAAGCTTGTAGTCTTTCAACAGCTTTAACCATCTTCTCTATTGCAGATTCAAGTCTTCTGAGTCATTATATACTTTAAACTTTTATGATCTGAAAACACGTGGCATCTCTCACCGAAAAGATAATGGTGCCAAATTTTTAATGCAAACACAATCGCAGCTAATTCAAGATCATGTGTCGGATAGTTCTTTTCATGAGGCTTTAATTGTCTCGAGGCATAAGCTATAACTTTTCTTTCCTGCATCAGAACACATCCCAGACCATTCAATAAAGCATCACTGTAAATCATGAATTCTTTACCCGATTCTGGTTGTACTAAAACTGGAGCTTCGGTTAACAGAGTTTTCAACTGATCAAAGCTTTTCTGACATTTATCGGACCATTCAAATCTCACATCTTTCTGAAGCAATCTAGTCAACGGAGTAGCTATCATCAAAAATCCTTTTACAAACCGTCGATAATAACCAGCAAGTCCTAGAAAACTGTGAACTTCAGACACATTCTTCGGAGATTTCAATTCTAGAATAGCAGAAATCTTACTCGGATCAACTCGTATTCCAGAGGCTGATACAATATGTCCCAGAAAACCAACTTCTCGCAACCAAAATTCACATTTGCTGAATTCGCATATAATTGCTTATCTCGCAGAGTTTGCAACACAATTCTCAGATGTTCACCATGTTTAGTTTCATCTCGAGAATAAATGCAACAACAAATCGATCAAGGTACGGTCTGAAAATTTTGTTCATCAGTTCCATAAAATTAGCAGGAGCATTAGTTAGTCCGAAAGGCATAACTAAAAACTCATAATTCCGCACCTGCGTTAAAGCGCTTTTAAATCTGCAATCTTTTACTCTCAACTGGTAGTATCCCGATCTCAGATATATCTTTGAGAACATAGTGGCTCCTTTAAGCTGATCAAAGAAATCATCGATCCTGGGCAATGGATATTTATTCTTTAGAGTCACTTTTTTCAACTGATGATAATCAATACACATTCTCATCGTGCCATCTTTCTTTTTCACAAACAGAACAGGAGCACCCC
Organism: Gossypium sturtianum; assembly: GCA_025698515.1. Lineage (NCBI taxonomy): Eukaryota > Viridiplantae > Streptophyta > Magnoliopsida > Malvales > Malvaceae > Gossypium > Gossypium sturtianum. The sequence continues at coordinate 66,336,537 of CM046952.1, forward strand.
AAGGTGAAAAGCTCGATCTTCCAAACCCTTTATCAGTCAACTCTTGCAACTGTGACTTTAACTCTTTCAACTCCGTTGGTGCCATTCTGTACGGAGCTATCAAAATAGAAGTCGTTCCCAGTAACAAATCAATACCAAATTCCACTTCACGTATCAGAGGTAATCCCGGCAATACTTCAGGGAATTCACAAACAACTAGCACTGATTCAACTTTCTTTTCAGTTACTTTCGAGTCAATCACATAAGCAAAATAAGCTTCATAACCCTTTCTCAGGTAATTCTGAGCTTTTAACATAGATATCACAGCAGGTAACCCATTCAAATCATTAGACTCAACCCGAACTATTTCATCATTCTGACATATCAAATCAATGGTCTTTCTTTTGCAATTCACAACAGCGTCATGTAGTGTCAACCAGTCCATACCCAAAATGATATCAAACTCATCAAATGGTAATAGCATCAAATCAGCCAAAAAACAAACATCTCTAAACATCAACGGACAGTTCGTGCATACTTTATCAACCAGGACACTTTTACCTAAGGGGTTTGATACTCTAATAACAAATTCAGTAGACTCTACAGGCAAAGTCTTACTGGATACTAATTTCATGCATATATACGAATGAGTAAAACTAGGGTCTATTAATGCAATCACAGAAGTATCATAAAGAGTAAATATACCCGTTATAACATCCAGAGATGAAGCTTCCTCACTAGCTCGGATGGCATATGCTCTGGTAGGCACTCTCGCTTCAGATCTCGTAACTGAATCTTTCATAGTTCTCTGACTACCATTGACATTTCTTGCATTTCGAGAAGGTCTACCTCTCGTTGAAACATTATCAGATCTCAGATTCTGAACAATCTCTTGCTCAACAGACTCTGGGCAATCTCGGATAAAATGGTCCAACGATCCGCATCTAAAATAGGCTCGATCATTTAATCTACAACTTCCTGGATGTCTTTTACCATAATGTTTACATTCAGGTCTCTCGGATCGGACATTTCCAACACTAGCCATCGAAGTTACTGGAGCTTTAGAATTCGGATGTGATCTCGCACGATCTCTATTCGAATGTCCCACATTAGCCTTGGAACGGCTATATTCATCTCTGAATTTCTTTGATGCAGACTGAAATGATTTACTCGAAAATCTCTTTCTCACATCTCTAGCTTCAGACTCAGCTTTCCTTTTATCTTTCCCAAGTGCCTCAGCCTTGCATGCTCGGTCAACAAGCACAACAAACTCTTTTATCTCTAGAATCCCTACTAGTAACCAGATATCTTCATTTAGGCCGTCTTCAAATCTTTTGCACATTATTGCCTCGGTTGATACACATTCTCGAGCATACTGACTTAATCTCACGAACTCTCGTTCATACTCGGTCACGGTCATTCGACCCTGTTTCAACTCCAGAAATTCCTTTCGTTTCTGATCAATAAACCTCTGACTAATGTATTTCTTTCTAAACTCAGACTGAAAGAAATCCCACGTGACCCGTTCTTTCAGAACAACGAAAATCAAGGTCTTCCACCATTGATAGGCTGTGTCTCGTAGCAAGGAAACAACACATTTTATGCATTCTTCATGACTCAACGACATCTCATCAAATACTCGGATAGCGTTCTCTAACCAAAACTCGGCTTTCTCAGCATCATCATCACTGGTGGCCCTGAAGTCTTCAGCCCCATATTTACGAATTTTCTCAACCGAAGGCTTATTCAACAAATTCAGATTCATGGCCGGAGGTATAGCAGAAGTTTGAGGAGGATTAAGCGGGGGCGGAGGTTGTGAAACAGCCAGATTATTCCTTACAAACTGAGTGAACCACTCACTCATCATTTGGAAGAAAGCTTGTTTAGCTTCTCCCTCTTGACCACTAGTAGCCGGTCTCGAATAAGATGGCGCTGTCCCTTGAGCAGGAGCGGGCGCATTGCCTTCTACATCGTCAGCTACGGCTCTTTCAGGATCCATTACTATACAGAAAACACATTTTACTCGTCAGGATTCATCACACTATCACATTTCATATATATGGCATATATAGCTAGACTCTCATACACTACGTTAGTCCGAGAATCGACTAAATCGTAGCTCTGATACCAATCAAATGTAACACCCCTAACCTATAACCATAACCGGTTTAGGGTTAAGAGGCATTACCGGACAATCGAAAACTTTTACAGACATTTCATAACATAATTAGAAAAACCATATTAAAGTGTCCCTTAAATAGGTCAACGAGACCCTAATCATGCTTAAGAATAAGGACGGGACTAAACAAAACACATACAAAAATTCTCAGAAATTTTAAAAAAAATTCAAAGTTACAGAGGTCACACGCCCGTGTGGGCAGGCCGTGTGCCTCCCACGGCCTCAGACGCACCCGTGTGTCTAAGCCGTGTCAAAATAGGGCATACATACTGACTTGTCCACATGGCCGTGGACACGCCCGTGTGCCTCACCCGTGGTCGAACCTGACTTGCACCACACGACTAGTCACACGCTTGTGTGTCTAGCCCGTGGTCAAGTCTGACTTATTTTAAAATTTAACCACGAAGGACACGGTCGAGCCACACGCCCATGTGCTCAACCGTGTGGGAAAATATAGGCCATTTGCAAGGCCAAAATGCCACCCACAATTTGGGTCATCCATACAAGCACCTACAAGCATCATACCAAACACAATTGGTAACCAAAAACATACCAAATGGTCATCCTTTTCAACTCATTCAAGTACATTTCATCACAACATATTATATGCCATTTAATTCAACCAAATCACAAGTATATCTAAGTAATATTCACCCATAAACTTACCAATTCTGTATGGCATCACTCCATCAATATTATACTAACATTTTCATCACCAAAGCATAGATCAATATTACCACATGCTCAACCATTAACAAAACACATAACATAGCTTATCTACTTATTCATAACATATCATTTACAAGCCATATCACATGGCTATGTATATATCACAAACATAATTCAAAGTGACTAGCCTATACATGCCATACTTAATATATACACTTTCAAAAGGTACCAAAAATAGAATTGAGTAGTGTGATGATGATCCTCGCGGATCCCCGAGCCTTTCATAGCTTTGACGACCTATAAAAAAGAGTAAACACACACAAAGTAAGCTTTCCTAAAGCTTAGTAAGCCATATACAAATAAACTTAACATATAGGCATTCATTACTCATAACAAATATGAGTTTACTACTAGCTTATTTGCACATTCATGATTCTTCTTGGCTCATTTATCTAGCCATTTGCTTACCAACATATTTATCTCCATGTACTTCTTTAGATCATAGCTCATTCACACATATAACACATTTTACCTTATCAAATCTATTCATATATCTCATCTAGGTAAGTTCATATAAACACTTACCTTTCATACACTTGTTTAGTGTACAATTCAAATGTACCTGATTCGTTTATACATTTCACGTAGACTTTCATTTCTTAGATTTTCCTGTTGAACCGTTCGGAATCAAATAGGATACTCAGAATGCTCAGAATAGTCGTACAATGACAACGTCCCAGACGTGGTCTTACATGTAACCAGATATCGATGCCACTGTCCCAGACAAGGTCTTACACGAATCAACACGATGCCAATGTCCCAGACATGGTCTTACTCGTAAATCTCAAATCGATGCCAACATCCCAGATGTGGTCTTACACGATATCACATATCGGACACCTATGTCATGACATACGTAATCCTATCTATTCCTAGGTTCATACGGGACTTTTTCAGATGTTGACATTATGTCGATACTATCTCGGATTTCATGTACTCATCATCTCATATACATTCATCATTATAAATTTTCATATGAACATACATATATCAATGTAGATACATTTATTTGTATATAGACTTACCTTAGATTCGGATAAACGGAAACGAACTCGGCTACTCAATTACTTTTGATTTACGATGATCTAAGGCCGTTTTCTTCGGTTCTTGATCTATACATATTCAGGTTTAACTCATTTATTCACTAATTCATTTAATTCAATCCAAAAACACATATTTAGGGCAATTTACAAATTAACCCCCATATTTTCACATTTTAGTCCTTATTTCACAAAACCTCAAAATACACATAATTTGCTTATACCCATGCTTAGCCGAATTATACTCATACTAATCTAAGTCCATATATTTCATTTATTTGACAATTTAGTCCCTTAAAATATTATTTTCTCAATTTAGTCCAAATTACTCAAAATCACCAAAACTCCAAAGATAAAACATGTTAATCTAACACATATATTTCATATTTCATCATCAAACATTTCAAAATAGAGTCATCAATGTCACTTTTCAAATTCTTCATCAATTCACAAAATTGAAGCATGGGTTTTGAAGAACACGAAACGATTACAAAAACGTAAAAATCATCAAAAACCAAAGCAATACATACCTTGAATCAAGCTCAACAATGGCTGAACCTTGCTTAGGTTTTCTCCTTTTCTTTCTCTTTAATTTTCAGCACAACAAGATGATATCGCCACTTTCTTTTTTGTTTTTGTTTGTTTTGTTTTATTATAATATCATATAATATGTTATTTATTATTTAACCATTATAATTAATATAATAAACTATATAACATACACATAATGCCGTACATCACTTATTAAATGGTTAAATTGCAACATAAATCCTCCATATTAAAAATACAATAATAATTGGGCACTTTCACATTTAACCATCAAATTTTCTTTTTACGCGATTAAGCCATTTTTTTTAAATTAAGCACACAAACGGCAAAATTAATTCACAGCAATTTTACACATGCTTAATCGTATATTGCAGACCCAGAAAATAATATTAAATTATTTTTTTGACTCGAATCTGTGGTCCCAAAACCACTATTCCGACTAGGGTCTAAACCGGACTGTTATAGGGACTCTGCGGTTGAGGACATTAGAACCGTGAGGGATTTCCCGGATGTTTTTCCTGAGGAATTATCGGGTCTGCCTCCGAGCCAAGAAATAGAATTTGGGACTAAGCTCATTCTGGGTACAGCTCCGGTGTCTATTATGCCCTACTGAATGGCACCGAAGGAGCTTACAGAGCTTAAGGCTCAAATTTAAGAACTGTTAGATCGTGGATTTATTCGTCCCAATTTGCCTCTATGGGGAGCACCGGTGTTGTTTGTGAAGAAGAAAGATGGGACAATGAGGATGTGTATCGACTACTTGTAGCTAAACAAGCTAACAATCAAGAACAAGTACCCACTACCGAGAATAGATGATCTATTCGACCAGTTCAGAGGGGCTTCTTTGTTCTCCAAGATTGATCTCCGGTCTGGATATCATCAACTGAAGGTTAAGGAGGCCGATGTGCATAAGACGACATTTAGGACTCGGTATGGACATTACGAGTTCCTGGTTATGCCTTTTGGGTTAACCAATGCACAAGCGACATTCATGGATTTGATGAACTGTGTGTTCCAACCTTATCTGGACCAGTTTTTGGTGTTATTCATCGATGATATCTTGGTGTACTCCAAGGCTAAGGACGAGCACGATGAGCATCTCCGAGTGGTATTACAGACGCTTCGCGAGAAACAGTTGTATGCGAAGTTCAGTAAGTGTGAATTCTGGCTAAGAGAAGTAACCTTTTTGGGGCATGTGGTTTCTGCGGAGGGGATTCGTGTTGATCCTCATAAGATTAAGGCTGTGTTGGATTGGAAACAGCCGAAGAATGTGTCTGAAATTCGTAGCTTTCTGGGGCTGGCGAGTTATTATCGACGCTTCGTAGAAGGGTTCCCTTGATCGCAGCACCATTAACCAAGCTTCTGCATAAGGGAATTCCCTTTGTTAGGATTGATAAGAAACAAGAGAGCTTCGAGAAGCTCAAATCTATTCTGACTGAGGCTCCTGTTCTGATACAGTCGGAGCCTGGTAGAGACTTCGTGGTATGTAGTGAAGCGTCGTATGTGGGTCTGGGTTGCATTCTGATGCAGGATGGTAAAGTGGTAACTTATGCGTCTCGCCAGCTCAATACGTATGAGGTAAACTATCCTACTCATGGTTTAGAAATGGCTGCTGTAGTCTTCGCTCTGAAGATTTGAAGGCATTACCTATATGGTGAGAATTGTACTATCTACACTGATCACAAAAGCCTCAAGTATCTCCTCACCCAGAAAGAGTTAAACCTTAGGCAGCGTAGATGGGTTGAACTGCTTAAGGATTATGACTGCACCATTGAGTACCATCCTGGTAAGGCTAATGTGGTGGCTGATGCTTTGAGTCGTAGGGCTACGACCGATCTGAGAGCGATGTTCACTCGACTCAGCTTATTCGACGATGGGAGTCTGTTAGCAGAACTTCAGGTTAAGCCCACGTGGATTGATCAGATTAGAGGTAAATAGATGGAGGATAAGTCGCTTGAGGTGTAGTTCTGTCAGGTTGAGAATGGGGATACTACTGATTTTGGGACGAACAGTGATGAGGTACTTTGTTTTCGGGGTCGGATCTGTGTACCAAATGATGAGGAGTTACGACAGTCGATTCTGAGGGAAGTGCATAGTAGCCCTTACGCTATGCATCCCGGCAGGAATAAAATGTACCGAGATCTCTGAGAGTTATACTAGTGGCCAGGGTTGAAGCGTGAGGTCACGAACTTCGTTGCTTGCTATCTGACTTGTCAGTAGGTTAAGGCTGAGTATCAGTTGCCTTCGGGGTTGCTGCTACCGGTAAAGATACTGATGTGGAAATGGGAGCGAGTAACGATAGACTTTGTTAGTGGGTTGCCTTTAACACCCACTGAGAAGGATTTTGTCTAGGTCATCGTGGACCGATTGACCAAGTCTGCCCACTTCATTTCGGTCAGGATAGACTTTTCTCTCCAGAAGTTAGCTAAGCTATATGTATCTGAAATAGTTAGACTGCATGGGGTTCTTGTCTCGATCATCTCCGATAGGGATCCTTGCTTCACGTCTCAGTTCTGAAAGAAGTTGCATGAGGCTCTGGGTTCAAGGTTGGACTTAAGTACTGCTTTTCATCCTCAGACAGATGGTCAGTCGGAGAGGGTGATTCAAGTATTGGAGGATATGTTGAGGAGCTGTGTTATAGATTTTTGGGGCAGTTGGGAGGAGTATTTGCCGCTGGCAGAGTTTGCCTACAATAACAGCTATCAGTCTAGCATCCAAATGGCGCCTTACGAGGCCCTGTATGGTCGTAAGTGTCACACTCCCTTATGTTGGACTGAGTTGGACGAGCGACGTGTTTTGGGTCCAGAATTGGTTTCTGAAATTGAAGATAAGGTCCGATTGATTTGGGATCGACTGGAAGCAGCATCTGATAGGCAGAAGTCCTATGCTGATCTGAAGAGAAAGAATATCGAGTATTCTGTGGGGGACTCAATTTTTCTCAAGGTCTCGCCATGGAAGAAGGTCTTGAGGCTCGGTCGCAAGGGTAAGCTGAGCCTTCGGTTTATTGGGCCATACCGTATTCTGAAGCGAGGGGCCAATCGCATATCAGTTGGAACTTCCTCCAGAGTTGGATCGCATTCATGATGTGTTCCACGTCTCAATGTTGAGACGTTATCACTTTGGTCCCACGTATATTATTCCAGTGGAGGACATTGAGGTAAGACCAGATTTGACGTTTGAGAAGGATCCGGTCCAGATCCTGGATCGCGACATTAACGTGCTGCGAAGGAAGTCTATCCCTTTAGTGAAAATGCTGTGGCGGAATCACAGCACGAAAAAGGCCACTTGGGAGCCAGAGGATTCGATGCGGCAGCAGTATCCTTACCTTTTCTGATCAGGTAAAATTTTGAGGATGAAATTTTCTTTTAGGGGGTAGAGTTGTAATGCCCCAGATTTTTCTTTAATTTTGGCTTTTGTAAATTTGTTACACACAATACATGTCTACTTCAGTGGTTACGTGTTCTGGGTGTGTGTGTGAGGTCCCAAGTTCAAGCCCTAGCTTTGGCTAAATTTTGGTATTTTTCTAATTAAAGTCTTGACCTTGAGCAGTAGACTGTTAAGTTGTTATTGGTAAAATAATAGCAGAATGGGTCTACTGGTCTGGTGGTTAAGTGGTGTGTTGGAGTGCTAGGGGTCTTGAGTTTGATTCTCTGTGTTTGCAAGGGTTAGTATTTTTTGTTGCAACACTCGGCTAGAGTTTGAGTTGTAGTGAAAAGCTGAGTAGTGGGTGGTTGAGATTGCGTAAGTAGTGGCATTTGGGCTTGAATTAGTTTTCCCCAAATTCCTCTTTGGTGAAACCGACGTTTCTCTCCCTCTTTTGCCATCTTTTCTTTTTTCCATTTTTGTTCTCTCCCTTACCGAATTCTGCTTCTCCCTCCCCCACTCTTTCGGTTTTCTCTTTTCCAAATCGTCCCTTTGTGTGCAACCTTCATTCCACTGTTCGGTAAGTGGGGTAAGGTGATTTTGGTTCTTGTTATTAACTTTTTATTAATGGGTGCCATTAATGTCGATTAGGGGAAGAATCGAGGACTCATGGTCAATAGTTGGAGACTTACCTTCGTGGAAGTTTGGGTGTTCGATTGAAGGTAAGGAATTTTTGCTCAACAGATGAGCATTCCGATTTAGGGTTCGATTTAAGTTTGTTTGCAAGCAATTAATTTAGTGTTTGTTGGTCAACTACAGGTAGTGGAGTGCTCGGGATTGCGGTTGCAGTAGAACAGTATCAGTTGTGTACCCAAAAACATAGAAAATGAGGTTTCGGTGAAAGCTAAAAACCTCACTGTCGACGCTGCACGAGCATGTGGTCGCCCGTGGGTAGGTCGTGTGCGAGACTGTAAGTCACCACACGGCCGTGTGATCGACGAGCCAGGCCGTGTGCAGGTGACACGGCCGTGTGATTGTCGAGCGAGGCCGTGTGTGAGACACAAGCTCGACCAATTTGGCCTGTATGGGCCATACGGACGTGTGGGCCCATACAGGCATGTGGGATTCTGGGCCAGGCCTTGTGGTCCACACGTCCAAGGCTAATTTGGGTCGTGTGGGCCCACACGGGTAGGCCACATAGGCGTGCGAGCCCATTTTTCTGAGAAGTTCTCTAAGGTTGCACGGGTCGCCCTAGTCGACTGTGGACCTATTGTAGGGCCGGTAAGCATTTCCTAGACCCTAATTATGTGACCTGACTTTCTGATTTCTGTACTGAACATGAATTCTGATATCTGAGTGTATGAACTGTATTTGCATAATAGCATGACATTTTATGTATGTTGCATTTCATCGCGGTGGGTTGATGATTTATTGGAGGAAGTGTCTGAAAGGCTCTTAAGCATGTTATCTGGCAGCTCAGCTGCAAATTGCTGACTATGTGCCGCATTCGGTACAGCATGATGTGTAGGGATGGGTGGGTTAATTTTATCCCCACATGATGTGTAGGGTTGGATGGAGTTGGTGTGTCGAGGCTGGAGGGTAGGACTCTGCTATTCTATTCTGATCTGCATATTTTGTCTGAAATTGGCTAAGGCCCTAGATTTTATCTGATTCTATAACTGAGTGGGCTAAAGTCCACACCGATTCTGTAATGTGCTCAGATCCGAACTGTGAATTTATGTCTGATGTCTGAGATTATACTGTGTGCATGTTTTCTGTGGGGATTACACACTGAGTTTGCGAAAACTCACCCTTTCTCATTTAATCTGTTCGTAATCCCCAATGATGAAGAGACGTGCCTGCGTGCGGAGGACTCGGTAGTGACAATGGTTCTGGACTTTTATGGACTTTATGGGTTTTACTTTAATTTGGGATTTTTATCTTGATTTATAGCTGTTAGCAGTAGGATAAGACGCGAGTTTTCAAAATAAACAAATGTTTTACCAAAACACCACGATTACGCAAACTGATTTAAATGCTTCCGCGAACTATAAATAATTTGGAAAAAATGGACAACGTTTTGAAAATGGATAATGATTGAAACAAACGACAAGTATTTGGAAGGTAGCATAGGATAACGAAAAATGGTTTCATCGTAACTATGTTTTCTAAAGCACTATCATGTGACATCGCCAGATTCGGTCATAACGTCTAGGCCGGGTTTGGGGTGTTACAATTTCAATAGGGTGTCATCTTGTTCCAATGCCAAGGAGATATGGGACAAACTCAAGGTAACTCATGAAAAACAAGAAGAAGCCTACTTTTACCTTATGGCCATAGAAGATTCTAAGGTAACTTCTAACTTATCTACTTCAACTTCTTATTCTTTTGATGAGTTGCAAGATGCCTATTATGAATTAGGCTTGGAGGTTGAATTAATGGTTTCAAAATATAGAAAAATTGTAACAGCCCGATTTAGGGGCTAGTTGGAACAGTGATCTCAGGATCACTAATCTGAGATTAGAAAAAGTTATTTTAATGTGATTTTATAAATTAGTATATGATTGTATAATTACATGAGAATGTTGGTACTTTAGTTTTAGCGATTTCTCGATTAATCGCGAAAAAAGACTAAATCGCATAAAGTGCGAAAGTTCTATTCTATAGGCTAAAGGTACCAAATAGCCATAGATTGTAAATTTGAGGTCTTTAAAAGGAAATTTAGCCCCTTGTAAATGCTTGGCCGGCCATAGGTTATCATGGGAGACAAAGATGGACAAAAATTTGGTCAAAGTTAATAGTAGTTGGTGACTAATTTGACTAGTTTAATATTAGAATAAAGAAAGAGAAAATATCATCTTTCTTTCCATCTTCCTCCACCAAAATTCCAAAGAAAAATAGGGGTTTTGAAAGCTTAAATTTTCAGCAAGCTCTCCTTCATTCTAGTAAGTGATTTAGATGATTTTTCTTTATGATAATTGTACTTTTGAGATCCCTAGAGCTTAAGCTTTCTAAAGAGGGGATTATCTTGCATTATGGTGAAATGTTTAAAGAGTTGCCATGAGAGCTTTCATTGTTATTTGCTACATTTGTTTGGAAGAAAATGAGTCTTAGTTGTTAGATGAACAACTTTTGTGAAATGTGTGGTCTTGAAAACACCTAATTGGACCTTGATGAAAAGGTTACAAATTTGTAGTAATTATATGAAATGTTGAGTTTTAATGATAGCTATAAGAGTATTAAATGTTCACCTAGGCTTGTTGAAAGTGGAAATGTGATTAGAATTAATTCCTGAGCCTAGGGGCAAAATGGTCATTTTGCCAAAGTCAAGGGGCAAAATAGTAATTTTGCCTAAGCATGATTATTGAAATGCTTTTATTAATGAGATGATTAAAATGAGATAAATTGCTATTATAGAGCAAGAAGAATCGAGAATCTACCTCGATCGGGGAAAGAATAAAGTCTCGAACTAAACTGCCGAGCTAGCTCATTTTGAAATCGAGGTAAGTTTGTATGTGATTAATGCAACATTCATGTTAGCATAATTGAGAATGCTTGGTATCATATTGATGCATGATACTCTACTAAATTGAGTGATTGATGTTGAATATGATGTTGAAGTCTTAGCAGACTATAATGAATATGAAAATGCTATCATTGAGATATGAAGTAGATAAGGTCCTGTATAAGACCATGTCCGGGACATGGCCTCGGCTCTGAATTGAGATTTCCGTATAAGACCATATTTGGAATATGGCTTCGGTATTGAATGTAAGAATCGTGTAAGACTATATCCGGGATGTGGCACCGATTTTAAATATGAAATCCCGTATAAGACCATATCCGGATATGGCATTGGCATTTAGAGGTAACTCCATGTAAGACCATCTCTGGGATGTGGCGTTGGCCTCGTATTTATAATAATGACGATATTATGCGTCTTTGAGTATCCCTAGTGATTAATGGGATGATTAGATGAGTTTAGAAATGTAAATGAGATTAGCACTAAAGTCCTGTGAATGAGTGAATACAGGTACTCCTGAATGAGTCACGAAGAAACGATTACGATATGTGGCATTGTATGTGCTAAATAAGGGAAATTGTGAGTAAGTATGGCAAGAAGCCTATGACTTGTGTATGGTTATTTAATGTCATGGATGGATTATTTTATGAGCTTATTGTTGCTATTTATATCCATGCAAACTTACTAAGCTTTATGCTTACCCATTTCATTGCTCTTTCTCATTGTAGTATTGCCAAGATAACTCGAGGAACGTGGACGTAGGAGTTCGAAAATCACACTATTGACATCACTTTGGTATAACAATTTAGACCTATTTTGAGTATGGCATGTATAAGACTCGAGTATTTTGTTAGGTCATAATTGTTGGCCAAAGTGTTGGCTTAGTAAGGCATTAAAGTATTTTTGTAATGGTCTATTAAGTTAGGTCGATACTTGGCAAACTCTTATGCTTAATGAAAGTGATTTTCTTGAAGTGTATGCCCATGTGTATGGATGTTGAATTGAGTACTTAGATATGCCTTTGGGTTATGAATTATGTTGAATTGTATTGGTGTTTGTATGTGTGCAATGTAGGGTGGCAAAGGGATTCGTAGATAGCCATCTAATTTGTCCACAAGAGTAGACACACGGGTGTGTGTCTATGCCGTATGTGACACACGGTCAGCCCTACGGGCGTGTGGATCGACCGTGTGTCCCCTTGCATGCTAGGTTTGCAAGTCAGTATGCTCCACGGGCTAGGGGCACGGGCGTGTGCCCAGGCCGTGTGAAGTCTGCACATTAATTGTGGAATTTAATTCGACCATGGGTGGAAGACACGGGCGTGTCTAGGCTGTGTGAGAGACACGGGCTAGGGACACAGGCGTGTGTCCGGCCGTGTGAAGTTAGTCAGGATCGACCATGGGTGGAAGACACGGGCATGTCTTAGGGGCACACGGGCGTGTCCCTAGACCAACACGGGCGTGTGACCCCTGTTTTGTTGAAAAGTTTCTCGAGTTTGTAAAAGTTCCCGGAATAGTTCGGATACCTCTTGGAGGTATGTTTAGGGACCCTTAGGCCGAGTATGTGCAAGTGATGGGTTTAAACGAAATTTTATAACCCTTTTCGAGACATTTAAGCAAGAATAGTTAGGTAATGCCTCAAACCCGATTCCGGTTGAATACGAGTAAGGGGTGTTACATTTATTGGTATTAGAGCTACAGTTTAGTCGATTTTAGGACTAACATAGCGTAAGTACGAGTCTAGCTATACATACCATATGTAAGAGTGTCTGAGTAATGATAGTGTGACGGCTCCTAATGTTTAAAAATCGTGTTTTATGTAGTATATGGATTCTGATCCAGAACGAACTGCAGCCGATGATGCTACGAGTAACGCGCTGGCTCCCGCTCAAGGGACCGCGCCGGCTCCCGCTCAAAGGACCGCGCCAGCTAATAGTAGACCCGAGAGCTTGGGTCAAGGAGAAGAGGCCCGAGAAGCCTTTCTCCACATGATGAGCAACTGGTATACTTAGTATTCCCGAGCAAACCCTAATGCTCAACCCCCTCCACCCCCACCAGTTCCTCAACCCGCTTCAGTAGCTCCTCAAGTGGTTGAGGTGGTGAGAAGAGAAAGGCCTCCGGGTGATAAGATCCGGAAGCAAGGAGCCGAGGAATTCCGGGCCAGTAAGGATGATGATCCGGAGAGGGCAAAATTCTGGCTAGAGAATACCATCAGGGTATTCGATGAATTGTCGTGCACACCTGAGGAGTGCCTAAAGTGTGCAGTATCTCTCTTGAGAGATTCACCTCTTCGGTGGTGGAACACCCTTGTGTCAGGTGGTACCAAGGAGAGAGCTAGCTGGGAATTCTTTAAAGAGGAATACCGAAAGAAGTACATCAGCCAGAGATTTATCGATCATAAGAGGAAGGAGTTCTTGGAACTGAAGCAAGGCCGCATGTCAGTGACCGACTACGAACGGGAGTTCGTAAGTCTTAGCAAGTATGCCTGGGAGTGCGTGTCTACTGAGGCCGTAATGTGTAAGATATTCGAGGACAGGCTGAATGAGGATATCTGTTTATATGTTGTAGTCCTTGAACTAAAAGAGTTTGTAGTGTTGGTAGATAGAGCCTGTAAAGCCGAAGAGTTGGCTAATGAGAAGAGAAGAGCTGAGAATGAGTTTTGTGACTCGAGGAAGAGGCAGTTGAATAAGTCTTACCAATCCTCATCTAAGAAATCGAGGGATTTTGCTACTCGATCAGTCACTTCAGCCGGGTTTTCAACCCGAAGTAAGGACAAGCAATTTTCGGGGTCTAAAGGGCAGACCGCATCAGTTGCTAGTGTGGGCAACGTTTGACCAAGTAGACCGGAATGCCCTCAATGTGGTAGGCGCCATTCTAGTGAGTGTCGAGCAAATGAGAAAGCTTGTTTCAGATGTGGGTCTTTAGACCACTTTATCAGAGATTGCCCCAAGGTGGGCGAGAAAGAGAAGTCACAGAATGTAAGACCGGGGAGTACTGCTAGAGGAAGACCACAGAGAAACCCGGGAAATGAGATGGGTAGCAAGAATCCATCTAGAGAGCAAGCTGCAAGAGTCTAGGGTAGAGCACCGGTGAGAACTTATGTCATTCACGCTCGTGAAGAGGCGTCTTCCCCTGACGTAATCACGGGTACCTTTTCTCTCCATAATACTCGTATTATAGCTTTAATTGATCCTGGATCTACCCACTCATACATATGCATGAAATTAGTCTCTAGCATGAGCATGCCTATAGAGTCTATCGAATTCATCATAAGAGTGTCTAATCCTCTAGGTAAGTGTGTGTTGGTTGATATAGTTTGCAAAGGTTGCCCTTTGATGATTAAGGGTCATTGTTTCCCGGTTGATCTTATGCTATTGCCATTTGACGAGTTTGATGTCATCCTTGGGATGGATTGGTTAGTTACTCATGGAGTAATTGTGAATTGTGGGATGAAGCTTATTGAGCTGAAAAATGAAAATGGGGATTTTATTCGTGTTGAATCAGATAAGCCAAATAGATCACCAGTAGTGATATCAACCTTTTCGACTTAGAGGTATTTAAGGAAAGGGTACGAGGCTTATCTTGCCTTTGTGTTGAAAACTAAAGAGACTGATTTGAGAATGGAGTTGGTACCCATAGTGTGCGAGTACCTAGATGTTTTCCCGGAAGAGTTGCCAAGGCTACCTCCGGTTAGAGAGATTGAATTCGGGATTGAGTTGGCTCTGGGTACTGCCCCTATTCCTATTGCTCCATATAGAATGGCACCAACCGAGCTAAAAGAGCTAAAAGCATAGTTGCAAGAACTAACAGATAAAGGTTTCGCAAGACCGAGTTTTTCTCCGTGGGGTGCTCTCATTTTATTTGTGAAGAAGAAAGACGATTCTATGAGGTTATGCATAGACTATCGGCAACTTAACAAGGTAACTGTGAAGAACAAGTACCCGTTTCTGAGGATCGATGATCTATTCGACTAATTGAAGGGAGCCACGGTATTTTCCAAGATAGATTTGAGGTTAGGGTACAACCAGCTTAGAGTCAAGGGATCGGATGTGCCGAAAACTGCATTTAGGACTAGGTACGGCCACTACGAATTTTTGGTCATGCCTTTTGGTCTGACAAATGCCCCTGCGATCTTCATGGATTTGATGAATCGCATTTTTTGGCCATACTTGGATAAATTTGTCGTAGTCTTCATCGACGACATACTGATCTACTCTCGAGACGGGAATGAACATACCGAACATTTGAGTATGGTTTTGCAAGTTTTAAGAGAAAAACAATTGTATGCCAAGTTTAGTAAGAGTGAGTTTTGGCTCAAGGAAGTGGGATTTTTGGGCCACATTGTCTCGGGAGATGGAATTAGAGTAGACCCGAGTAAGATTTCAGCAATTGTTGAATGGAAACAGCCGATGAGCGTAACTGAAGTAAGGAGTTTTCTGGGCCTAGCTGATTATTACAGGCGTTTTGTCAAGGGGTTTTCCATGATAGCTACCCCTGATGACGAGACTCTTGCAAAAAGATGTGAAGTTTGTTTGGACAGAAGAGTGCCAACAGGGTTTTGAGAAACTGAAGACGCTATTGGCTGAGGCTCCTGTTTTGGTGCAACCTAAAACGGGAAGAGAATTTGTGGTTTATAGTGACGCATCCCTGATCGAATTGGGTTGTGTACTTATGAAAGAGGGTAAGGTGATTGCATATGCCTCTAGGCAATTAAGGTCGCACGAGAAGAATTACCCGACTCATGATTTAGAGTTGGCCACAATTGTGTTTACGTTGAAGATTTGGAGACATCATTTATATGGTGAAAGGTGTCGGATTTTCACCGACCATAAAAGCCTAAAATATTTGATGACTCAAAAGGAATTGAATTTGAGGCAACGAAGGTGGTTAGAGCTGATTAAGGATTATGAGTTGGTAATTGACTACCATCCGGGAAAGGCGAACGTAGTCGCCGACGCTTTGAGCAGAAAATCATTGTTCGCGCTGAGAGCCATGAGTACTCAGATAACCTTGTTGAATAATGGTTCCATTTTAGCCAAGTTGAGGGCTAAACCATTGTTTCTCCAAGAGATTTGTGAAGCTCAGAAAGATGATAACAGTTTGCAAGCCAAGAGAGTTTTATGTGAGTCGAATGTTGGGTCAGACTTTTGAGTAAATCCTGATGGGTGTCTGACATTTCGAGATAGGGTCTGTGTACCCAGAAATGATGAGCTTATTCGTAAGATCTTGCATGAAGCGCATAGAGGATGTTTAACTATGCACCCTGGGAGCACGAAGGTGTATAATGATTTGAGGAAATGGTATTGGTGGCTTGGTATGAAGAAAGAAATTTTCGAGTTTGTATCGAGATGCCTGATTTGTTAGCAAGTAAAAGTTGAAAATCAAGTACCTTCGGGTTTACTTCAGCCTATTATGGTCCTTGAGTGGAAATGGGACTGCATTACCATGGATTTCGTGACGGGTTTACCGTTGACTCCAAATAAGAAAGATGTAGTATGGGTAGTGGTTGATAGACTCACAAAGTCAACCCATTTCATACTAGTGCGAGTCGACTATTCACTTGATAAATTGGCAGACTTGTACATGTCAGAGATAGTAAGACTTCATGGTGTACCGTTGTCGATCATTTCGGATAGAGATCCGAGATTCACATCACGGTTTTGGAAAAAGTTGCAAGAGGCTTTGGGCACGAAATTGAGTTTCAGTACAACCTTCCATCCACAAACCGACGGGCAGTCAGAGAGGGTAATTCAGATACTCGAAGACATGCTTCGATGTTGTGTTTTGGAATACCAAGGTAGTTGGGAGAAATACTTACCATTGGTGGAATTCACCTACAACAACAGCTTTCATTCAAGTTTGAAAATGGCACCTTATGAGGCATTGTATGGGCGTAAGTGTCGAACGCCCTTGTATTGGTCAGAACTCAGAGAGAAATAGATACACGGGGTCGATTTGGTTAAGGAAACTGAAGAGAAAGTAAAAGTGATACGTGACTATCTGAAAGTCGCCTCAGATAGACAAAAGTCCTATTCGGATTTGAAAAGAAAAGAGATTGTATTCAAAGTCAGTGATAAAGTGTTCTTGAGAGTATCACCTTGGAGAAAAGTCCACAGATTTGGCCGGAAGGGCAAATTAAGTCCGTGTTTTATCGGACCTTATGAAGTTACTGAGAGGATAAGACCGGTAGCTAATCGATTGGGCTTGCCACCTGAGTTAGAAAAGATTCATAACATTTTTCACGTATCCATGTTGCGCCGATACCGTTTAGATCCTTCACATGTCATTGTACCAATAGAGGTAGAGATACAACCGGACTTCACTTAGGTGAAGAGCCGGTTAAGATTTTGGCGCGAAAGGTCAAACAATTGAGAAGCAAAACCATAGCCCTTGTGAAAGTATTATGGCAAAGGCGCGGAATAGAAGAGGCTACATGGGAGCCCGAGGAAATGATGAGAAACCAATACCCCAACCTTTTCACCGGTAAGATTTTTAGGGATGAAAATCCTTAAGGGGGAGAATTATAACAGCCCGATTTAGGGGCTAGTCGAAACAGTGATCTCGGGATCACTAATCCGAGATTAGAGAAAGCTATTTTCATGTGATTTTATAAATTAGTATATGATTGTATAAGTACATGAGAATTTTGGTACTTTAAGTTTAGCGATTTCTCGATTATTCGCGAAAAAGGACTAAATCGCATAAAGTGCGAAAGTTCCATTCTATACGCTAAAGGTACCAAATAGCCATAGATTGTAAAATTGAGGTCTTTAAAAGGCAATTTAGCCCCTTGTAAATGCTTGGCCGGCCATCGGCTATCATGGGAGAGAAAGATGGACAAAAATTTGGTCAAAGTTAGTAGTAGTTGGTGAGTAATTTGACTAGTTTAATATTAGAATAAAGAAATAGAAAATATCATCTTTCTTTCCATCTTCCTCCACCGAAATTCCCAAGCAAAATAGGGGTTTTGAAAGCTCAAATTTTCAGCAAGCTCTCCTTCATTCTAGTAAGTGATTTTGATGATTTTTCTTTATGATAATTGTACTTTTGAGATCCCTAGAGCTTAAGCATACTAAAGAGGGGATTATCTTGCATTATGGTGAAATGTTTAAAGAGTTGCCATGAGAGCTTTCATTATTATTTGCTCCATTTTTTTTTGGAAGAAAATGAGTCTTAGTTGTTAGATGAACAACTTTTGTGAAAGGTGTGGTCTTGAAAACACCTAATTGGACATTGATGAAAAGATTACAAATTTGAAATAATTATATGAAATGTTGAGTTTTGATGATAGCTATAAGAGTATTAAATGTTCACCTAGGCTTGTTGAAAGTGTAAATGTGATTAGAATTAATTCCTGAGCCTAAGGGCAAAATGGTCATTTTGCCAAAGTCTAGGGGCAAAATAGCAATTTTGCCTAAGCATGATTATTGAAATGCTTTTATTAATGAGATGATTAAAATGAGCTAAATTGCTATTATAGAGCAAGAAGAACCGAGAATCTGCCTCGATCGGGGAAAGAACAAAGTCTCAGACTAAACCGTCGAGCTAGCTCATTTTGAAATCGAGGTAAGTTTGTATGTGATTAATGCAACATTCATGTTAGCATAATTGAGAATGCTTGGTATCATATTGATGCATGATACTCTACTAAATTGAGTGATTGATGTTGAATATGATGTTGAAGTCCTAGCAGACTATAATGAATATGAAAAAGCTATCATCGAGATATGAAGTAGATAAGGTCCTGTATAAGACCATGTCCGGGACATGGCCTCGGCTCCGAATTGAGATTTTCGTATAAGACCATATTTGGAATATGGCTTCGGTATTAAATGTAAGAATCGTGTAAGACCATATCCGGGATGTGGCGTCAATTTTAAATGTGAAATCCCGTATAAGACCATATCCAGGATATGGCATCGGTATTTAGAGGTAACTCCATATAAGACCATTTTTGGGATGTGGCATTGGCCTCGTATTTATAATAATGACGATATTATGCGTATTTGAGTATCCCTAGTGATTAATGGGATGATTAGATAAGTTTAGAAATATAAATGAGATTAGCACTAAAGTCCTGTGAATGAGTGAATACAGGTACTCGTGAATGAGTCACGAAGAAACGATTACGATATGTGGCATGGTATGTACTAAATAAGGGAAATTGTGAGTAAGTATGGCAAGAAGCCTATGACTTGTGTATGGTTAGTTAATGTCATGGATGGATTATTTTATGAGCTTATTATTGCTATTTATAGCCATGCAAACTTACTAAGCTTTATGCTTACCCCTTTCATTGCTCTTTCTCCTTTTAGTATTGCCAAGATAACTCGAGGAACGTGGACGTAGGAGTTCGGAAATCACACTATCGACATCACTTTGGTATAACAATTTAGACTTATTTTGAGTATGGCATGTATAGGACTCGAGTATTTTGTTAGGTCGTAATTGTTGGCCAAAGTGTTGGCTTTGTAAGGCATTAAAGTATTTTTGTAATGGTCTATTAAGTTAGGCTGATACTTGGGAAACTCTTATGCTTAATGAAAGTGATTTTCTTGAAGTGTATGCCCTTGTGTATGGATGTTGAATTGAGTACTTAGATATGCCTTTGGGTTATGAATTATGTTGAATTGTATTGGTGTTTGTATGTGTGCAATGTAGGGTGGCAAAGGGCTTGGTAGATAGCCATCTAATTGTCCACACGAGTAGACACACGGGCATGTGTCTATGCCGTGTGTGACACACGGTCAACCCTATGGGCGTGTGGATCGACCGTGTGTCCCCTTGCATGCTAGGTTTGCAAGTCAGTTTGCTCCACGGGCTAGGGACACGGGCGTGTGCCCAGGCCGTGTGAAGTATGCACATTAATTGTGGAATTTAATTCGACCACGGGTGGAAGACACGGGCGTGTCTAGGCCATGTGAGAGACACGGGCTAGGGACACAGGCGTGTGTCCGGCCGTGTGAAGTTAGTCAGGATCGACCACGGGTGGAAAACACTGGCATGTCTTAGGGGCACACGGGCGTGTCCCTAGACCAGCACGGGCGTTTGGCCCCTGTTTTGTTGAAAAGTTTCTCGAGTTCGTAAAAGTTCCCAGAATAGTTCTGATACCTCTCGGAGGTATGTTTAGGGACCCTTAGGCTGAGTATGTGCAAGTGATGGGTTTAAACGAAATTTTATAACCCTTTTTGAGATGTTTAAGCAAGATTAGTTAGGTAATGCCTCAAACCCAGTTCTGGTTGAATACGGGTAAGGGGTGTTACAAAAACTATTTCAAAACTAAAAGATGAAAATAATTCACTC
Organism: Gossypium sturtianum; assembly: GCA_025698515.1. Lineage (NCBI taxonomy): Eukaryota > Viridiplantae > Streptophyta > Magnoliopsida > Malvales > Malvaceae > Gossypium > Gossypium sturtianum. The sequence goes on from CM046952.1 coordinate 66,357,201, forward strand.
TTCAAGGCCAACCGTGAACTTGAAAGTAAGATAAATGATATGCAAGAAATTATAAATGATTTTGAGAAAAAGAATTTGACTTGCATAATTTACTTTCAAAAGTTCATGATGATTATCAAAAGCAACTTAAGTTGCTTGAAAAAGGAAAAAACTTTATCTAACAAGGTTTTTCCAAAAGGATTTGAAAAGGGAGAAAATTCAAAGGAAAACTTTGTTAAATCAAGCTTTAATTACTATAAATATAGAGGTTCCCCGAGTTTTTACAAAGTAAAAATTGTTACGAGTGTATGGGTCCCTAAAGGACTAAGTGCCACTCAAGACAATGATATCTTTTCTAAATGGATACCTAAAGGGACTAGAATCTTGGAAACTAATGCTTATGGACCCAAAAGAATTTAGGTATCAAAAATAAAAAAATAATTTTATGCTTGTAGGAAAAGGAGCATTGCTTTAAGATGAGCAATTCAAGCAAAAACTCATGGTACCTTGATAGTTCATGCTCAAGGCACATGACCAGTGACAAGAGCCATTTTATTAAGTTGAAACCAAAAAGTGGAGGAGAAGTTGCATTTGGTGATGACTCTAAATGACTCATTGAGGGAATTGACTTTATTGGTAAAAACTCTTCAATTTTTGTTGAAAATGTTTTAAATTTCAAAGGTCTTAAGCATAATCTATTGAGTATTAGTCAATTATGTCATATTTGAGTCTTATGGATGTAAAGTCATTGACATTGTGTCTAATAACATTATGCTTGTCGCTCATAGAATAGGAAATACATACATGGTGCATTTAGAAGACTTGCATGATTCAAACATTTGCCTCTTGATTAAAAATGAAAACAATTTTTTGTTGTGGCATAGAAAATTAGGACATGCTAGTATGAGCATATTGTATAAATTGGCTAAATATGACTTAGTAAGAGGATTGCCAAAAATTGATTTTATCTTAGATCAAGTTTGTGATGCATGTGCTAAAGGTAAACATAAGAGAGTTTCTTTTAAACCTTTAAATGATGTATCTACTAGTAGAGTTCTTCAATTAATTCACATTTATCTTTTTGTACCAATTAGGACTACTAACTTGGGTGGAAAACAATATGCTTTTTTGCTTGTAAATGATTTCTCTAGATTTACTTGAGTTCTTTTCTTAAGTACTAGGGATGAAGGTTTAGAAAAATTCATTACATTTTCAAAAGTTAATAAAAAGGGAAAAGGTTACTCTATCACTAGTGTTAGAAGTGACCATGGAACAAAATTTCAAAATCTTGGTTTTTATAATTTTTTCAACTCAAATGGTATTAGTCATAATTTTTCTGCTCCTAGAAATCCTCAACAAAATAGAGTTGCTGAGAGAAAAAATAGAACTTTAGAAGAAATTGCTAGAACCATGCTTTGTGAAAATAAATTGCCTAAATATTTTTAGGCAGAAGCCACAAACGCTGCTTGTTATGTTATTAATCGAGTAATGATTAGACCTATTTTGAAGAAAATTCCATATGAACTTTTCAACAAAAAAAAAGCCTAACATGAGCTATTTTCATCCTTTTGGATGTAAGTGTTTTGTTTTAAAGAATTGAAAAGATAATTTTGGAAAATTTGATGCAAAAAGTGATGAAGGATTTTTTCTTGGTTATTCTTTCAATTCTAAAGTTTATCGAGTCTTTAATAAAAGAACTTTAGTAGTTGAAGAGTCCATACATGTTGTTTTTAATGATTCTAAATTCCTTCATATAAAAGATTCTTATGATGATAATGCTGTATGAATATGGAACAATGATGAGGGAATTGATCAATCATCAAATGAACGGATCCAAGAACAAACACAATATGCTCTAAAGGAGCTCACCCTAGAGGAAAAGGAAGTCCATCATCCAATAGAGTACAATTATGTGAAGGATGGTAAGATTTTGGGAGATCCATCCAAAGGGGTAACTGCTAGATCTTCTCTTAGAAATACTTGCAATTATGTTGCATTTATCTCATGCATTGAGCCTAAAAATATCAAAGAAGAGTTAAATGATGAATATTGGATATTGGCTATGTAAGAATAGTTAAATCAATTTGAGAGAAGTAAAGTATGGACCCTAGTTGAAAGAACTTATGATAAATCTACTATAGGTACTAAGTGGGTTTTTAGGAACAAACTAGATAAGAGGGGTAACATAGTGAGGAACAAGGCTAGACTTGTTGCTTAAGGTTACACTAAAGAGGACGAAGTAGATTATGATGAAACATATGCTCCTGTAACTAGAATGGAAGCCATTAGGATTCACTTAGCTTTTACATGTTTTAATGATTTTAAATCATATCAAATGGATGTAAAAAGTGTTTTTTTAAATGGTTTTATAAATGAAGAAGTGTATGTTGAACAACAACTCAGTTTTGAAGATTCAAAATTTTCAAACCATGTTCTCAAACTTTCAAAAGCTTTATATGGTTTGAAACAAGCTCTTAGAGCTTGATATGAAATATTATCAAAATTTATTATTGAAAAAATTTTAGTAAAGGGAAGGTTCACAAAACACTTTTTTATTAAAAGAAAAGACAAATACTTATTAGTAGTTAAATATATGCTGATGATATTATTTTCGATGCTACTAATAATCTTCTTTGTCAAGAATTTTCCAGGCTAATGTAAGGTGAATTTGAGATGAGCATGATGGGAGAATTAAACCTATTTTTGAGACTCCAAATCAAGCAAAGGAAAGATGACATCTTCATCAACCAAGCTATGTACAGAAGGGAAATGCTCAAGAAGTTTGGGATGGACAATCTCAAACCACACGCTACTCCCATGTGCCCTTCTACAAAGCTTGACAAAGATGAAGAAGGTAAATGTGTAGACATTAAACTATATAGGTCTATGATTGGTTCCTTGCTTTATCTTACCACAAGTAGACCATATAATATGTTTAGTGTTTGCTTATGTGCTAGATATCAATCATGCCTTAAGGAATCACATTTACAAGCCATTAAGAGAATATTTAGGTACCTTAGAGAAACTATTAATTCAGAACTTTGGTATCCTAGAGACTTTTCATTTAGCTTGCATGCTTTCTCGAATGAGGATTTGTTGCAAACTAGATAGGAAGAGCACCTCCAGTACTTGTCAGTTTTTAGGCAACATGTTAATTTCATGGTTTTCAAAGAAACAAAATAGTGTTGCGTTGTCCACCACCGAAGCGGAATACATTTCCTTTGATAGTTGTTGTGCTCAATTTTTATGAATGAAACAATAACTTAAGAACTATGGAATTTATATAGATACTACTCCTATCAAGTGTGAGAATACTAGTGCTATTTGTCTCACTAAAAATCTCACCCAACATTCTAGAATTATGCACATTGAGAATGAACATCATTTCACTAGAGATCTTGTCCAAAAAAGAGATATTTCAGAATTTTTTGACACTTTGCATCAATTAGTTGAAATTTTTACAAAACGATTAGATAAAGAAAGATTTCAGACACTTAGGAGAGAACTAGGTATTACTACCTTGCCTTGATTTTGTGTTCAAATGGATTTGTGCACTTTGATGTTTTCAAAATGTTTTATGACTTAACTGAAAAAGCATGATAATTTCTATGGCTCTTATATGCAAATAGTGAGGGGGAGTTAACGTTTCATGTTTAGTCTAGTTTAACCAATTTGGTCTAGTTTACATAATTTTTTGAATGCCTTTGAGTATGCTAAATTAGACTTTATTTGATGTAAATGTTCAATTTTTGCATATTTTATGATCTTTTATGGTTCATATACATCATGCTTTAATTCTATAAAATTAGGTATATGAAATCATTAAAAATGGCCAGAACAATAGCATCTTTTGAGTTATTTTTCTTTTCCTATTTCTATGTGATTGCACCTTAATGTTTATTTGGTATTTCAAGATATTTTAATGGTTATTTTGCAAATGTTAGCTCACTTGTTCTTTATTTTTAGATATCTATCTTTGAACTAACCACTTTCTTTTCCTTTTAAGTTTTATTTGTTTATTTTTTGTATAACAAAAAGGGAGAGAAAGAAAGGTAGATTTAATTGGTATTTGGTTGATTATTTTTAATGACTAAATTTTTAATGCCAACACCTAAGTGACCAGTTTTCCACACCCAAGTCTTTATTTCAAAATTATAAAATCAAGTCTTTGTTCCAAAATCATATAATCAAGTCTTTGATTCAAATTGAAGTTTAACAAAGGGAGTAGCAAATTTAAAAAACAACCAGAATTACGTCAAACTCATCAAAAGGTAGTAACATCAAATCAGCCGAAAAGTTGCAACCCCAAATCATCAAAGGACAGTTTTAAAAAACTTTATCAACTAAAACAGACTGACCTAGGGGGTCCGTTACTTTAACCACAAATTTAGTAGACTCAAAAGGCAATTTCTTATATGACACTAAAGTCGTGCATATATATGAATGTGTTGACCCCGGGTCAATTAAAGCAGTAACATCAGTATCAAAGATAGAAAATGTACCAGTGATAACATATGGTGCTGAAGCTTTCTCTCTAGCACGGGTCGCATAAGCTCTAGCCGGTGCTCATGCCTCAGATCTCATTGCAAAGTACTTTGTCCCACTATGGTTATTTCCCGCATTTCCAGTGTTCTGTGGCGATTTACCTCTCACAATAGTGTTGCTCGGTCGAACAATCTCAGCCTTTTCTTTTTTGGTCTTCTCCGAGCAATCTTTGATAAAATGTTCATGCGAGCCACATTTAAAACATGTCCTGTATTTCATTTTGCAATCCCCAAAGTGTCGACGTCCACATTGTTGACATTCAGGTTTGTTACCTTTAACACTGCCTACGCTCGCTATAGACGTGGCCTAAGGTTTTGAACTCGCATGCTGTTTTCCTCAATCTCTACCAGAGTAACCCACTGAAGCTGTCGAACGACCATGATATTCTTTTGACTTCTTTTACAGCAATTGATATGATTTTCTCGCTGATCTCTTACCCGAATCACGAGCCTCAAAATCAGATTTTCTTTTAGCTTTACTCAATTCTTCGGCTTTGTGCGCTGGGTCAACTAGAACAACAAATTGTTTCAATTCTAAAATCCTAACTAATAGCTTAATATCTTCATTCAACCCGTCTTCAAACCGTTTACACATAGCAACCTCTGTCGGTATGCATTCTCGGGCATACTTGCTCAATCGAACAAATTCCCTCTCGTACTCAGATACTGTCATCTAGCCTTGTTTTAGCTCGAGAAACTCTTTATGTTTCTTGTCAAGAAATCTTTGGCTCACATATTTCTTTCGAAATTCAATTTGAAAGAATTCCCAGTCTACTCGCTCTCTCGGTACAACTGAAACCAAAGTGTTCCACCACTGATAGGCTGAGTCTTTTAATAAGGAAACAACACATTTAACGCATTCTGCCGTTGTACAAGATAATTCATTGAAAACTCTGATCATACTTTCTAACCAGAACTTATCTCTCTCTGGATCATCTTTAGATGTAGCTCTAAACTCTTCAGCTCCAAATTTATGAATTTTATCAAATGGATGCTTGCTAACTTAACTTGTATTGGTTCAAAACCTTGAGGAACTACAGAACCGGTTGGGGAACATGTGGGTGTGGAGGTCGTTGAGCCATCGGGTTCGTTCGTACGAACTCGGTAAACCACTCATTCATCATCTGGAAGAAGGCTTCCTTAGCCTTTCCTCCTCGACCCTCAGATACGGGCCTAGTACCACCCAACGCTGCTCTGTGAACGGATCCTTGCGCATTACTTTTAGCCTCATCGGAATTGGCTCGGTTGGATGACATTATCTATATGAAAGCATAGTTCAAATCGAGTTAGGAGTTATCACACTATCACAGGTTATATAATGGCATGTATTTCTATACTCGTACACGCTAAGTTCAGTCCAAGAACTGGCTAAACAGTAGCTGATACCACTAAATGTAACACCCCTAACCCATAAAACCGTAATAGGGTTATGAAGATGTCGAAATAAGATCAACTAATCCGAGGCTTTACCTTTTCCTCGATCTAAATTCATACGAGGTTTATCTTGATCTAAATAAGCAAATTTAGTCCTTTTAATACTCATACTACACAATTTAGTCCAAAATTCATATTTTTGAAAAATTACACTTTTACCCCTAATATTTTAACTTTTTTACAATTTTGTCCTTAAGCTCGTAAATGAAAATTTATACAATTTCATCCAGATTTTATGCTAGTTGATTTACCTAGTGACTCATATCAAACCATACAAACCATCATTTCATAATTTTACCGTGACATTTTACAACTTTTACAAATAAGTCCCTAAATGATAATTTCATCCAAAATCACTTTACAAAACTTATTTATTTAACAACAAGGACTCATAATCTTTCATTAAACCTCAAAAACCATACAAACATGTTCACGGAAAAACCTTAAACCTTTAACATTTTTGTAAATTAGTCCCTGGGCTAGCTAGATTAAGCTATAACGATCCCGAAAACATAAAAATCATTAAAAACGGGACAAAATAACACTTACATGCTCGCAGCCAAAGTAGCCGAATGGAAGAGCCCTAAAATGGTGTTCTTATCCTTAGAAAAATCGGTGGGGAAGATGAATGGGTGAAGAAAATTTATTTTGTCTAATTTTTCACTTTTATTTACCTAATTACCAAAATATCCTTTAAAAACATTCATAATTTCAACAAAACCAATCCATGAATATCCACTAACTATATAAATGCTCTATTTACCATCTAAGTCCTCTTATTTTAAATTTTCATAGCTATTTGATACCTTTAGTTACTAGCACTTTACTTTTGCATCTTTTATGATTTAGTCCTTTTCACATAATTAAGCATGGAAACGCTAAAATTTCTTAATGAAATTTTTATATGACCTTACTAACATACAATATATATATTAAAATAATAATAAAATAAATATTTACTCATCGAATTTGTGGTCCTGAAACCACTGTTCTAATTTCATTGAAAACAGGTTGTTACAACTCTCTCCCTAAAGGAATTTTCGTCCCCAAAAATCTTACCATAACAGAGGTTCGGGTATAGCATTTTCACAGCTTCTTCCAGTTCCCAGGTGGCTTCTTCTATACCGTGACGTTGCTAAAAAACTTTTACTAAAGCTATGTTTTTATTTCTCAATTCTTTAACCTCTTGAGCTAGAATTCTGATCGGTTCTTCATTGTACGTCATATCAGGCTAAATCTCAACGTCAAAAAGTGAAATCACATGTGAAGGATCTGATCGATACCGTCGCAAGATAGATACGTGAAATACATTGTGAATATTTTCTAATTCTAACAGTAAAGCTAATCTGTAAGCTACCAGCCCGATTCTTTCAATAATCTCATACAGCCCAATAAACCGCGAAATTAACTTTCCTTTACGACCAAATCGAAGAACTTTCTTCCAGGGCGACACTTTTAAAAACACTTTGTCACCAACTTGAAATTCGATGTCTTTTCTTTTCAAATCCACATAGGATTTCTGTTGTTTTGAAGCTGCTTTCAAATTGTCTAGTATCACTTTAGCCTTTTCTTTGGTTTCTCGTATCAAATCAACCTTGTGAAGCTATTTCTCACTAAGTTCAGTCCAGTATAATGGAGTTTGACACTTTCGACCATAAAAAGCCTCATATGGTGCCATTTTAATGCTCGACTGGTAACTGTTTTTGTATGCAAATTCAACCAACAGTAAAAATCTCTCCCAGTTACCTTTGAACTCCAAAACGCAACATCGAAGCATATCTTCGAGTATTTGAATCACTGACTCGGATAGACAATCTGTCTGAGAATGAAACACAGTACTAAAATGCAAACGAGTACCTAGAACCTCATGTAATTTGCTCCGAAATTGAGACGTAAACTGCAGATCTCAATCAAAAATAATGGAAACTGGCACACCGTGCAATCTAACGATCTCAGCCACATACAACTCTGCTAATCTCTCGAGTGAAAAATCCATACGCACTGGAATGAAATGCGTAGATTTCATCAAACGATCAATAATGACCCAAACAATATCTTTCTTTATCAGAGATAGAGGCCATCCTGATACAAAATCTATCGTAACACGTTCCTATTTCCACTCTAGAATCATTACTGATTGTAACAAACCAAAAGGTACCTGATGTTCGGCTTTAACTTGCTGATAAACTAAACATTTTGATACGAACTCAGAAATTTATCGTTTCATACCTGGCCACCAGTACATTTGTTTCAAATCACCGTACATTTTATTGCTACCAGGATGAATAGACAAGCTACTACTTTGAGCTTCCTATAATATCTTCTAAACTAGATCAGAATTCCTCGAAACACAAATTCTACCTTTGAAATACAAACTATCATCGGTATCAACATGGAATTATGAATCAGATGTCGTCTCAATCTATTTCCATTTAGCTATCAACACCTTGTCAAATTTCTAAGATTCGCTAATTTTTTGCAAAAATATCAGTTCAGCTTTCAACTCAGCTAAAATCGAACCATCATCAATCAACATCAATTGCGTGTTCAAAGCTTGCAAAGCAAACAGAGACTTTCTACTCAAAGCATCAGTAACTACATTAGTCTTTCCTAGATGATAATCAATGATCAAGTTGTAGTCTTTTAATAACTCGAGCCATCTGCGCTGTCTCAAATTCAAATCTTTCTATAACATCAAGTATTTTAGACTTTTATTATCCATGAAGATATGGAATTTTTCTCTGTACAAATGGTGTCGCCAAATCTTCAAAGCAAATACAATTGCTGCAAGCTCTAAATCATGTGTTGGATAATTCTTTTCATACGGTTTCAACTATCTAGAAGCATACGCTATCACTTTGCCCTCTGGCATCAGAACACAACCCAAACCGTTTAATAATGCATCACTATAAATTACAACTTCTTTGCCAGACTCTGGCTAAACTAACACATGTGCCTTGGTTAACAATGCTTTCAACTGATTAAAGCTTTGCTGACATTTCTCGAACCACTCGAACTTAACATCTTTTTGCTACAATCTCGTAAATGGTCTAGCAATCATTAAGAATCCCTTGACAAATATTTTGTAATAACTGGATAAACCCAGAAAACTTCTAGCCTCAGATACATTCCTCAGAGGTTTCCAATATACTACAACTAAAATTTTACTCGGATCAACCCTAATGCCATCAACTGATACAACATGTCCTAGAAATCCAACTTCCCAAAGCCAAAATTCACATTTGCTAATGTAACAGCCCGATTTAGGGGCTAGTCGAAACAGTGATCTCGAGATCACTAATCCGAGGTTAGAGAAAAATATTTTCATGTTATTTTATGTGTTATAACATGTTAATAAGGATGCATGGAAATTTTGGTGCTTTAATTTTAGCGATTTCAGGCTTAATCGCTAAAAAGGACTAAATCGCATAAAGTGCGAAAGTTCTATTTTATTTGCTAGAGGTGTCAAATAGCTAAGGATTATTAATTGGAGGTCCCAAATATGCAATTAGGCCATGGGGATTAGTTTGGCCGGTCAAGGAAAGCTAAGGGGACAAGAGCATTAAATGTGGTCATGTTAGGTGATTAAAAAGAAATAAAATAAGGTGAAATAAGCAAAAAGTTATCATCTTTTTTATTTCTTCTCTTCTTCCACCGAAAATACAAACAAGAATGGGGGTTTTTGAAGATAAAAATTCCAGCAGCTCATCTCCTCTTCAAGTAAGTCATTTTGATGATTATTCTTGATGATTTTTTGTATTTTTGGAGTCCTCAAAGCTTAAGCTAGCTATTGAGAGGACTAGTTTGCAATATGGTTGAAAGTTTAGGGACTTGCCATGAGAGAGTTTATGATTGTTTGTTGGGTTTTTATGGAATAAAATGAATGTTAGGGCGATGAGAAACAACTTTTGTGAAAGGTGTTGTCATGAAAACACCTAATTTGGACTAAGATGCAAATGTTGTAGTTTGATCATTAATGCATGAAATAGTTGGAATTGTGGATAATTGTAGGAGGATTAAATGTCCAGCTAAGCTTTTTTAACAAGAAAATGTGATGAAAATTTATTTACGAGCCTAGGGGCAAAATTGTAATTTTGCCAAAGTATAAGGGCAAAATAGTCATTTTTGCCTAAAGTGTAGATTATGGTGTATTATGATTTATCAGTGATTAAATCAGTAAATTCCATTGTTCTAGATCAAAGAAAACGAGTTTCGGACCTAGAACGGGTGAAAAGAGAAATGTGGGCAAAAAGTCCCTTTCGGCCCTTTCGACATCGAGGTAAGTTCATGTGTGAATGTTGTAATTACGTATGAGTTAATTTAGTATTCCAATGTTGTATGGAATGTATATTTACTCTATGAATGTATGATATATCTTTGATGAGATGTCAAGAGAATTGAATTTAAGAGTAATGGGAAATGCAAACAGCATGATATGATGATAGTTAAGGTCCCGTGTAAGACCATATTGGAATATGGCCTCGGTGTGAGATATTGAATAAGACCATGTTAGGGACATGGAATCGATATTTTAATTCATGTAAGACCCTATCAGGGGTATGATGTCAATGTGACATTATGTGTATGAGACTCAAGGGTGTTATTTAACAATTTGAGATGAACTCAGTATATGATGAACCTCTAATGGGTTATGTGTAATCAATACATCTTAGTCATTTGAGATAGAATTATTAATATATTGTGTGAATGCGTACGAGTATCGTAGAAAGTTAAGTTAGAATAGAAGTGTGTGAGGATGTTCTTGAATGAACATTTGAAATAGAGATATACATGTGAATTATTATCCATGAATGTAAAAATAACGGTGAGCTATGTGCATTATCATCTTATTGATGGTGATGATGGGTTGTGTGCGATACCATCAATTATATGATTATCGGTGGGCTATGTGCGTTATCACCTGATTTATTAGTAATCGATGGGCTGTGTAAAGCGATACCATCGCTTATAAATGATTGGTGAGCTAAGTGAGAAATCACCATAAGTATAAATGACCGTGGGTGTGTGTGCGATACCACCCTATTAGAGATTCAATGGTGGACTAAGTGTGAAACCACCGGCGCTTTAGTATTATGAATGTCTTATTGAAAATGTTTGATATGTCGCTTTTATATGATCATGTGGTGATCGGTCAGAATGTGTATGTTAATTAAACGAGCAACCGGCTTGTGGCATGGTAAGAATGTGGTAAGAGATAGAATGAGTAAGCTTCAAGAGTGGTTGAGTAAGTAACCATGGGTTTATGAGAAAAACTCATTGTAACACCTTGCAGTCATGGATATTCAATGAATATCAGTATTTGTCGATCGTATCTGAGATGAACTTACTAAGAATTTTTGCTTACTCCTTTTCTTTTCACATTTCTTATAGGTTTTTAATTAGCTCGGGTTGGAGGCCCCCAGAGATGTTTTCACACTATCGAGTAGACTCCTGGTATGGTGTTTCAAGTTCTTTTGAGTCATGGCATGTATAGGGATTCTTTTAAAATGTTTTAAGTTCTAACTGATGTAGCCAAGTTGTGTTGGCCTAAGAGAATTTATAATTTGGTTGTGTATAGCTATACATGATGGCTTAAGTTGTTTGTAATTGTATGGGATATAGTTCTCCCTAGTGTATGGGATAAAGACTTTATTTCTCCTATGATTAAATGACTTTAATTCAAGAGTTATATTGAAGCCATGTGAAATTATGTGAAGATATATGATTGTATGCAAATAAGAGTGGTAAAAGGCTTGGTAGATAGCCTCTAAGTGCCCACACGGATAGACACACGGGCATGTGTCTAGGCCGTGTGTCCCCTGCAACTTAATGTCTTAAGTCAGATTAGAAAACAGGCTAATCACATGGCCGTTTGTTCAGACCGTGTGTGACACACGGTTAGCACATGGGCGTGTGCCCTGGCCGTGTGAAGTCTGCACCTTGCACATGTAAATTGAATTGCCACACGGCTGAAGTACACGGGCGTGTGTATGGACCGTGTGGATAAGTCAGAATGCCAAAGTTTAGCACATGGGCCAAAGCCACGGGCGTGTCAAGGCTGTGTAAAACTAGTCAATGTCGACCACGGGTGGAAGACACGGGCATGTCTTAGGGGCGCACGGGCGTGTCTCAAGTCACATGGGCGTGTGACCCCTGTTTCGAGGAAAAGTTCCCGATTAAGTTTCGAAAGTTTCCGGATAGGTGTTTAAGGCCTCGTAGGCCCATGAAATGTATGTTTTGATTAAGAAAGAGAAGATTCTATTTTGAAACAAAATTTTACAGCCCGTAAGTACATGTTTAAGAAAGTTCAAGCAAAGTAATGTCTCGTATTCGATCTTAGCCTCGGACTCGGGTATGGGGTGTTATAGCTAAACTTAGCGAACAATTATTTTTTGTTCAAAGTTTGCAAAACAATTTTTAAATGCTCGGCATGTTCTGTCTCATCTTGTGAATAAATCAGAATATCGTCAATGAATACCACAATGAATCTATCTAAATATGGTTTGAAGATTTTGTTTATTAAATCCATAAATACTGCAGGTGCGTTAGTCAAACCAAATGGCATCACAAGAAATTCATAATGTCCGTACCTGGTCTTGAACGCAGTTTTCGACACATCTGAGTCTCTAACTCGCAACTAATAATAACCAGAACGAAGATCAATCTTCGAAAACACTGTTGCACTTTTCAACTGATCAAACAGATTGTCAATACGTGGCAATGGATACTTTTTCTTGATCGTGAATTTGTTGAGCTGTCAATAGTCGATACACAATCGTATGGACCTATCTTTTTTCTTAACAAATAACACCGGAGCACCCCAAGGAGAAAAACTAGCTCGAGCAAAATCCCAATCTATCAACTCTTGTTACTGTGCTTTCAATTCTTTTAACTCTATAAGTGCCATTCTGTAAGGAGCTATCGATATCGGAGATGTTCCCAACACTAACTCAATAGCAAAATCAACCTCTCTGATTGGTGGTAACCCGGATAACTCCTCTGGAAACACATATGAATATTCACATACCATAGGAACCAATTGTAGCTTCAACTCAGAAACTCTAGAATCAAATATGTAACACCCCTTACCTGTGTTCAAAGCTGGAACCGGATACGAGGCATTACCTAACTCAACTTTCTTAAACATGACGTTTCGGGCTATAAATTTTTGTTTCGTCTCAAAAACTTTCCATCTAAACCCATAACATACTCATCCTAGGCCTACGAGGCCTTAAACATACTTCCAGAAGGTTTCAAAAATTAATCGGAGAGTTTTACGCACTTAGAAAAATCTTGCCTAAATAGGGGCCACACGCCCGTGTTCCTCAAGGGACACGCCCGTGTGCCCCTAAGACATGCTCGTGCTCCTCGCCCGTGGTCGACACTGACTTAATACACACGGCTGGACACACGCCCGTGTCCCTCACACGGCTTCGACACGCCCGTGTCTTAGCCCATGTGCCAAAACCTTGGTATTCTGTTTATGACATCATCATCTCACTATGGTCACACGGCCAAGGCACACGCCCGTGTCCTCAGACCGTGTGTCGAATTGAATTCCTAACTTCAGGTGCAGACTTCACACAGCCTGGGCACACACCCATGTTCCTGGCCGTGCCTCTCATACGGCTGAGACACACGGCTGTGTTTCTACCCGTGTGTTTACTACTGAGCATACTGACTTGCAACTCTAGCATGCAAGGGGACACACGGCTGAGCACCACGCCCATGGGGCTGACCGTGTGTCACACACGGCCTAGACACACACTCGTGTGTCTGCCCGTGTGGACAATTATATGGCTATCTACCAAGCCATTTGCCACCCTAGCAAGAAACCACACTCATACTAAAACAATTCAATATTTAAGTTGACCATATGGTACCTCTAAGAACTCAAAGGAATCAAGACATCCACAAAAACATACACTTCATGAAATTCATCTTCATTGAATTTATGGACATATTAAGTATAGGCCAACCTCCCATGACCTTTTACAAAAATAAATTAAACAACTAGAATAGCCAACACATTTGTCTTACAAATATGACATGAAAAAAATACCAAGTCCTATACATGCCATACTCAAAATGAATCTAATGGGCTATACCAAATAGTAATCGATAGTGTGATCTCCAACTCTAACTTCTGCGATTTCTCGAGCTATCTTGGCAATACTACAAGGAAGAGAGGAATGAGAAGGGTAAGAAATAAGCTTAGTAAGTTTGCATGGAATTAAATAGCAACCATAAACTCATAAAGATACCCATCCATGACATTAAATATCTATACACAATGTCATAGGCTCTTTACCATAGCTTACTTGTATTTGCCCTTATCTAGCACTTACCACGCCACATAATGTAAATGTTCCTCGTGAATTATTCACGCATACTTGTTTTCACTCAATCACATAACTTTAAATACCAATCTCAATTCTATATTTACTGCTAGATTTATTTAATCCCAATAATTTGCTAGCGACACTCAAAGATGCATATTCGTTACCACTATCATGAACCCGAAGCCAATGCCACATCCCGGATGCGATCTTACATGGGATTACCTTTGATTACCGATGCTATATCCCGAATATGGCCTTATACGAAACCTCACCTCACGTATTGATGCCATATATCGGATACGGTCTTATACGATTCTCATATTCAATACCGAAGCCATATCCCAGATATGGTCTTATACGGAATTTCATTTTGGTGCCGAAGCCATGTCCCCGACATGATCTTACACGGGACCTTATCTATCTCATGTCTCGATAATAATATACTCACATTCATTATAGTCTGGAATGATGGAAATGTGCAAGTGCACACAATCGCAACAAGTAATAAAGTGACAAGTAAATGTCGAGTTATCGTACCCACAGGGACTGTAAAAGAATTATTTATGAAAATGATTTCAAACACTTTGGTGAAGGAAAAATATTTGGATTTGAGAAATATTTAAAAACTAAAATAACAAAGTAAAATAAAATAAAATAAAGTTCTAATGCACGATTTCAAAAGCTGATTTTAATCAAGATGATATAATTGTGTTGGATTGATTACATTTCTTACCTTATAATTATTAAACTTATGCTTGTACTTGTTACGAATAAATCACGGCAACTAGACTTATGAACATATTTACAAATAAAAAATCCATTTATCTCTTGTACATATTCCTATGTCAATTCGACCAATAAAATAGATTTATAAAGGTAAACATGTTATTGCACATACATACTTATTAAATTAAACAATCTCTCGCATATTCCTATGTCGATTCAAATGATTAATTCAACCTAATAAGCATATAAAAGACTATGTGAGGTAACAAAGTATCCTTACCTTGAAACAGTTTAATCACAAAAATCTTGCAAGTTATGCAAGGCATATGTATCGCCAAATACAATGCTAATCTAATCTTCAACTACCTTAGAAGAATTAAACATGCACTGATTAAGTACTGTGTCCATTAATTATAATTTCAATGCGTTTAAATAATTAATTCTTTAGTTATCTAAACAATTATAATGCCAGAATAACTTAGGCATGATTTTACTTAATCAAGCATTTTATCGAGGCCTATAACAGCATAAACACAATTTTAATAATTTAAAAGGACGTCATGCAATCAACCCAACACGAATTAAATTCAAGCTAAGCTGATTAAATTAACCATTCTAATAGCATAAATATTTATAAACATGTTTTTCGAAACAACAACGAAATTTAAAGAGATAGGGAACAAGAAGCAAATCCGGTGTTTCTATGTGGCTTGACTGATTGCTCTGTTCTTCGTCCTCCGCTGTCCTCGGCTATCAAGGTGGATTATGAACACTCTAATTGCTGCTAAATGATGGCTGAAGAATACCCCTTTCCCAAGGGGAGAAATCGGCACAAGAGCAAGGAAATAGGAAAATGAAAGAAGAATTGAGAGAGGAGAGAAAAGTTGTGAGAGAAGAGATGTGAATGAGAGATGAGGGATGCTTTGAATGATCAGCCAAGGGGGTATTTCTAGCTGAATGTGGCAGCTGAAATTTTCTAAAAATAGCAGCCAAAGAGCCACACCTTGGCCGGCCACCCATGTGGCAAAGTTGATGGCTTCAACTTTGCTAAATTTGGCTTGGGGCAAATCTACAAAGCCACTAATTGTGGAGGGGGTTGAATGCAACTTTGACAAGTCTTCAAGGGCCTCTTTGCAAGCTCAATTAATCAGATAATAAGCTGATTTAGGTCAGTATATGGACGGTTCTGGGCAGCCCAATTGGTGGCTGGTTCGGTTCACTCAATTCGGTTCAACCAGTGCGGTTTAACTAGACCCTTTTTTCCATAATTAATTAATAATAATTTATTTAGCCCAAATTAAATTGGGAATAAATTAAAATTAATTATATTATGATTTAATATTCATAACCGGACCGTCTTGGGCTGGAAATAAATGTGCCTCAATACTTCAAATTGCTTCTCGGGTTTATTCTTGACGATGTCTGTAGAGCCAATTTTTGCTCTTTGTGCGAATCTGTCGAAACTAGTCAAAATTAATCAAAATTTACTATAAAATTAATTAAAATTCATCATGTTCATATTTTTAACACAATTTAATTATTTTATAGTATTTAATTATTTTTCGACAAGAATTTAACTGAAATAGCACGATTTTAAGTTAAAAAGGGCATGTAAAAACACGTAAATTTTCATGTTTCCACACCCCCAAACTTAATTCATTGCTCGTCCCGAGTAATGCACAAATTTGAAAAGAATTTTCTTGGAAACACTTTTGAACTACTCCTTCAGAACAACATTCTTCCCAAAATCATGAAATCAATATATTAATGCTCAAAAATAAGAAATTTGATAATTATGCTACTTAAGTATATATATCGTTCAAATTATATCCAACAACTATTATAATAGCAAAATTTGACTTAATGCTTCTTTAACAAAGACATGCTAACCCTTACCAATTTGATTTTTTTATTCCCTTATTCAAGACTAAGCTGCAATCATTAAGTTTAACCTATGTCTTCATATGTTGATCTTAGCAACTTCTCTCCACTAATGTAGGTAGCATAGAAATTTGAATCAATAGGTCTTTATTAAGGTTGTAACGTGGCTAGGCTATGGGTAGGTAAAAGATAGATAAATTTTTGCTTAAAACCCTAGACTCAGCG
Source organism: Gossypium sturtianum (assembly GCA_025698515.1). Lineage (NCBI taxonomy): Eukaryota > Viridiplantae > Streptophyta > Magnoliopsida > Malvales > Malvaceae > Gossypium > Gossypium sturtianum. The sequence continues at coordinate 66,374,332 of CM046952.1, forward strand.
TAAATCAACCTTCGAAATTTTTACCTTTGATACACCAACTTATTATACTTTCACATGCTCTTTTATACATCTATTCTCTTTCGAGTACATTTCTCTCTCTTCTTTTTTTTAAAAAAAATTCAAATCAAATTCGAGCACTTGCTTCATGTACTACTTTCGAGCAATTGATATTTCTTTTCAACTCCCCCAAACTTATTTTCAAACGATATTCTGAATAGTTCTGAGTCTAGTGTTTGGGACAATTTTAAAGATAATGAAGAGAATAGTGATGGCTAAATATTGCAAAGGTCCAAATAAAACTAGGCCATATAGTCTCAAAGTTGGGTTTCAAAGGATAATTTTATCAGGGTTGGCTTGAAAGGCTCAAACGGTCCAAACAATATTTGCCTAAATCATTTTCAATATTCCATGCTTCCTAGGATTTCGCCTCAAGAAACTACTAAGTCAATTCTAAAGACTTAAACTTTCATGCATGCCTAATTTTTTCGTAGGGAACTAAAAATTTTATGGTACAATTTTGCATGTTTTATTAAAAATACATTAATATCATTATTAAGCTAACATAATAACTTATTGAAATAATAGAAATTTATTAATACTGAAGTTTAGCATACTTAACAAAATTTAAACTTTTTGAACAAAATATATCCTAATCATAATTAAAAGAAAATTTTATTTTGAGTGGGATTAATTCAAATTTTTGGTCCCCCCTACTTAAAGTGAACAATGTCCTCATTGTTTAAAGTGAATAGATACTATACACCAGGTAGGATTTTAGAAAAGAGGAGGTGAGTCAAATTGACTGCTTAAGTACCAAGCTCTCTCTAAAATCCAATCCTAGACATGTATATATCTACTGCCACACTTTAGCCTTTGTGACTTGTTCAGATTTTATTCATGATTCCTATCTCTTGTTTTATTGTGCAAATAAAAATTCCTAATTAACCTAATCCTAAAATAACTTAAGAATAAAAATAAACTAAAGTTGAAGTCCTCCCTTTTTTATTTGTTTGCCGATCCTTCCGAATTCGACTCATCTTTTGCTCCATCAGTATTGCCTTTGCATGAATCACCTTGCTCCCTCTTCGATAATGAAATCCATGGTTCAAATATGAAATCTGGAAACTTAGGCACAAAAATAAATGGGTCATTATAAATTTTCTTGAGGGCACTCCTCATCGAGTCATCCCTTATTTTTGAGTATCTCCAGTAGGCTTGTTGCTACCATTGCATGTGTTGCATTAAGTCCATCAGCTTTAATAGCTCATCACGAAGATCTGGGCTAGGCGGTGGAGCTCCAAATATTGAGGTCTCGAATTCAGGTTCAGCTTGTGGTTCCATTGGTTCTGCCTCACTAGGGACTTCAGTTGATTGCTCTGGCGGGATCTCTGTGGGATCATCTTCTGCTTCTTCGGGATCCTCACTCTCTTCAACTCGTTGCTGTAGAACAGAATCTCCAGCTACTCGGTAGAGGTCCCAATCGGTGATTGTGCCTTGACTATACCCTGTCTTCTTCACGTCCGCGAGGATTTTTACTTTTAAGCACAAAATTGTTATCGTAAAGGGGAAATAGGCTGGGCCAGAACGTCTAACGACATAATTTTGCATTTCTCTTAGGATGATCTTACCCACATCAATGGTCTTTCCAGATAGAATCGAGTATAATAGGACCATTCGCTCTAATGAGATTGTAGTCCCATGCGAACTAGGCATAAGGCTGAAACAGATGAAATAGAACCATACCTTAGCGATTGGTGTCAAGTACTCTCTTCGACACGTGTGGATTCCTTGCTTTGACACAGTCCACTTAGAACCTGGAACTGTAAGTTCCTCGAGAATTTCTTGCAAATTTTCAAGCTTAATGTTTCTCAACAGAGAAGAATATTCATTGTTTTCGAAATCAGGTAATTCAAAGAACTCATTAATAGCATTTGAATTTATTGGTACCTTGATTCCGTGAACTGGAACTTTGGTCAATTCGCTTAAGGTTAAGTTCGCATAAAATTTACGAACTAGTTCCTCATCCACACTTGGTCTCTTTTCACAAAACAATTCCCAATTGAGGGCTTCAGCAACTTGACGAATACGTGCCATAAAGTATCTGTAGTTGCTTTCCTTCAGTGTGAAGCCTTTCTTTGGATGCATCTGTTGATTTTTGAAGATACTTTCGTATCTTACTTTGGCTTTTTCACAGTTGAACTTATTTTGCGTTTCATCGATTTGAGCGAAAGCACGAGTTCTCTTGTGAGGCATGATTGACCAGAACATAAGATGGGAAAATATTTTTTCAAAAATTTAATTAATAAAAATTACTAATATTTCAATAAATTGAAAAATTAAATAATTGAATAAAATTAAAACTTAAGAAAAAAAAATTTGTTCTTACAACATTCCTTGTAAAAATTAAGAACTCCTAAACTAAAATATACTTATGAAACAAAATATGGAAATTTAAAAGGAAGGTTGAAGGCTTAAGGGCTTGATGTGTGGGTGAAAGAGATGTGCTGGTCGGGTGTTGGAAGGCTGCTAGGTGCGCGGCCGGATTGGTGCGGAAGCAAGCTACAACGCGTGGTAAGGACTGCGCACAAGCAGCAGCGGGTAAGGCCTTGCGGCAAGCAGGCCACGGGCGTGTCGCGGTGCGGCGCCGCGGGAGCGCAGACCACGACACAGGCGGTGGCCGGAGCGACAAAGTGTAACGGCGCGGGAGGCCATCGCGCGCTGCTGTGTCGTGCGTGAGTCTTTGGGCGCTTGGACGTGCGGCTAGGTGCTTCAGCTAGGAGGTTTCGGCACTTGGGTTTTGAGTTTTGAGTGATGAATGAATGGGAAGAGGCATGGGTGGAATTTATAGTGAGAGTAATAGGAATTAGAGTAAAATTCTTAGAGTAATTTAATAATTAAAATATTCTAATTCTAATCCTACTCAAGGTTAACAACAAGTAATAATATGCATTTGAAATTATCAATTGCTATTAAATTATTAAGATAAACATGAAATATAATTAAATAAAATTAATCCTAATTCTAAGCTAAGTTGATAAAGATTAATATATAGATTATAAGAGATACAATTATATATTAAAGTTTATCATATTTGTATAAATATATATATATATTAAGTAAAAATATTTATTTTAGATGCCTTTTGGAAATATTTACAAAAAGAGGCACCTAGTTTTTATTATTTCAAAAATAGCAACCAAAATTTAAAAATAATTCAATTAAGTCCCTAGACTTAATGAAATTTTGAAATCGAGTTGCAATTTAAAGCTTGGGTCAAAATTGACCTTTTTATTTGAAAAGCCAAAAATTTATTTTGTCATTTAGGGACTAATTTCTCGGGAAATTATGTGAAAATCAATTCCCAGGAAAGATTGGAGGGGTCACAAGCGGTCCCACTTAAGTTCCAATCTCCTAGACAGAATTTATTTAAACATAATAAACCCCAAAAAAAAATTATACACTAAATAATTTATTAAAAACAAGAAAAATTTAAATATCTGATAAACTGAACAAGATTTGATCCCGTTCAGGTTTTTCTCCGCAGTAATGTTTCAAACGCTGAGCGTTGACTTGGAAATTACCTCCCTTACCTTGGAGTTCAACAACTCCATATGGATAGACGCAATGAATCATGAATGGACCGAACCAACGTGATTTTAATTTACCTGGGAAGAGACTCAATCTGGAATTAAATAACAAGACTTGCTGCCCTGCTTCAAATTCTCTAACTCGAATGTGCTTGTCATGCCATTTCTTGAGTCTTTCTTTGAGTAATTTGGCATTTTCGTATGAGAACATTCGGAATTCCTCTAGCTCATTGAGTTGGAGCATTCGTTTCTCTTTAGCAAGCTTAAGATCCAAGTTGAATCGTCGAAGAGCCCAGTAAGCTTTGTGCTCTAACGCCAGAGGTAGATGACAGGCTTTCCCAAAGACCAACCTGTAGGGTGACATTCCTAAAGGTGTCTTGTATGCTGTTTTGTAAGCCCATAAAGCATCATCTAGTCTCTTGGACCAGTCTCGTCGGTTCGGGCAAACTACCTTCTCAAGTATGCCTTTGATCTCCTTATTCGCCAGCTCAGCTTGCCCATTTGTCTGCGGATGGTAAGCTGTAGCAACCTTGGGTTTCACTCCATGTTTATCTAACAACCATTTTAACCACTTGTTCACAAAATGGGTCCTTTCATCGCTGATAATAGCTCTTGGGGTTCCAAACCTTGTGAACACGTGTTTCTACAAGAACTTCATCACAACTTTAGCATCGTTCATCGGATAAGCTTCAGCCTTGACCCATTTGGACACATAGTCTACTGCTAACAATATGTACTTGTGACCAAAAGATAGAGGGAAAGGACCAAGAAAGTCAATACCCCAAACATCGAACAGTTCTACTTAAATGATATTTGTTCGAGGCATCTCATTTCTGTTGGTGACATTTCCAACCCTCTGACATTGATCACAACTCTTTACGTAAGCGTATGCATCCTTGAATAGTGTGAGCCAAAACAATCTAGCTTGCAATACTTTGGCCGCTGTACGTGTACCTCCGAAGTGTCCCCCACTCGGAGCTGAGTGGCAGTGGTATAAAATCTTCGATATTTCATCTTCTGCCACACATCTCTTGATCATCTGGTCTGCACACTTTTTAAACAAGTATGGCTCTTCCCAGAAATAGTACTTCGCATCGTGAAGAAACTTTTTCCTTTGTTGATATGTTTTATCAATCGGCATCAAACCACAAGCTAAATAGTTAGCAATATCAGCAAACCAAGGAATATTATGGACATGATTTACCTTCAGTATGTGTTCATCTGGAAATGTCTCCTGGATCGGTACAAGTGGAGAATTTCCCTCTTGCGGCTCCAATCTAGACAAGTGATCTGCTACTTGGTTCTCCACTCCCTTTCGATCTTGAATTTCTAGATCGAACTCTTGAAGTAGTAGTACCCACCGGATCAATCTTGACTTAGCGTCTTTCTTGGCCAGTAAATATTTAATTATCGAGTGGTCCGTATAGACGATCACTTTGGTACCTACAAGATAAGATCGAAACTTGTCAAAAGCAAACACAATAGCAAGTAACTCTTTTTCTGTTACCGTATAATTTAGTTGAGATCCGGTTAGAGTTCGACTTGCGTAGTAGATGGATGAAAAACTTTGTTCCTTCGCTGGCCCAAGACAGCTCCAATTGCGAAGTCACTTGCGTCACACATCAATACGAATGGAAAATCCCAGTCTGATGTGACGATTATGGGTGCCGTGGCTAATCGACTCTTCAAATCGTTGAAGGCTTTTAAGCATTCCTTATCAAACTTGAATATCGAGTCCTTCTCCAATAATTTGCATAAGGGTTTAGCAACTTTGGAGAAGTCCTTGATAAATCTTCGATAAAAACCGGTGTGGCCCAAAAAGCTCCTAACACCTTTTACAGATGTTAGAGGTGGGAGTTTCTCAATAACGTCTACCTTTGCTTTGTCTACCTCGAACCCATGTCTCGTTATCCGATGGCCTAAAACAATTCCTTCTCGTACCATAAAATGGCACTTTTCCCAGTTGAGTACGAGATTCGTCTCTTCGCATCGCCTTAGTACCTTAGCTAGATTGGATAGTACCTTAGCTAGATTGGCTAAGCAATCATCATAAGTATCTCCAAATACTGAAAAATCATCCATAAAAACTTCCAAATATTTCTCAACCATGTCAGTGAAAATAGACATTATACATCTTTGAATTGTAGCAGGTGCATTACATAAACCAAATGGCATGCGTATAAATGCAAACGTATCGTACGGGCAAGTGAATGTCATTTTGTGTTGATCTTCCGGTGCTACTGTAATCTGATTATACCCTGAGTATCAATCAAGAAAACAATAGTAATCTCGTCCTGCGAGTCTATCCAGCATCTGGTCCAAGAATGGAAAAGGAAAGTGATCTTTCCTGGTCGCCTTGTTCAGCTTTCGGTAATCGATGCAGATTCTCCATCCCGTAACCGTTCTAGTTGGTATCAACTCGTTGTTCTCGTTCTCTACAATCGTGATACCTCTTTTTTTTTTGGTACGCACTGGACTAGACTTACCCATGAACTGTCTGAGATGGGATAGATAATACTCGCATCTAACCACTTGATGATCTCCTTTTTTACTACGTCCTTCATGATGGGGTTCAGTCTCCGTTGTCCATCGATCGTCCCTTTTTCGCCATCTTCCAGGATAATCTTGTGCATGCATACAGACGGACTAATATCGCAAATATCAGCTATGGTCCATCCGATGGCCTTCTTGAATTGTTTCAAAACTAAGATAAGTTTTTCTTGTTGCTTAGTGGTCAATTCTGCTGAAACAATCACAAGCAGAGTAGAAGCGTTACCTAAATAAACGTATTTTAAATGAGAAGGTAATACCTTGAGTTCTAATTTAGGTGGCTCCTCGATCAATGCTTTTGGCTGGGTGTAATCCCCTTTCTATAATTCCAAAGATTCAAGACGTGATTGCGGATTAAATCCCTTTTGATTAGCTTCTAGCAAAGCTAAGTAGTCATCCTCCTTTTCATCATTTGGAGGATCCGATATCAAAATTCTTTCCAGTGGGTCCTCAACATAGTTGAGTTCCTTCTCAACTATTAATTCCTCTAAATCGGATACTGCAGAACAATCATACTTTGTGTCAGGAAATTGCATAGACTTAAAGAAATTAAATGTTACCTGATCATCCTGAACACACTTAGTGAGCTCGCCCTTCTACACATCAATAAGGGTCTTTCCAGTTGCTAGGAACGGCCTTCCTAGGATGATTGGTACTTCTTTGTCTGCTTCAAAATTTAGAATTACAAAGTCAGCAAGAAAGATAAACTTATCTACACGTACCAATACGTCCTCGTTTTTTCCTTCTAGATGTGTTAAGGATCGATCTGCTAGTTGAAGCGTAACTGTAGTTGGTCTAACTTCTTCTATCCCCAACTTCCTAAATATTGACATAGGCATCAAGTTGATACTTGCACCTAAGTCACATAATGCCTTACCACAATATGTTGCTCCAATGTTGCACGGTATGGTAAAACATCCAGGATCCTTCAATTTTGGGGGAAGTTTGTCTTGAAGATATGCACTGCATTCCTTCGTTAGAGCTACCGTCTCAAATTCTCCAAGTCTTCATTTCTTAGACAAGATATCTTTCATAAACTTGACGTAGTTCGGCATTTGCTCAAGTGCTTCAACCAACGGGATGTTGATGTGAAGTTGCTTGAGTACATCAAGGAACTTCTTGAATTAAATCTCCTGCTTCTGCTTCTAAAGTCTTTGAGGGTAGGGTGGTGGTGGTTTCATTACTGGAACTGATTCTGGTTGATTCGTCTTTGGCGGCAATTCTGCACCTAACGAAGTTGTTAGTTGATCAGAGTTAGCTGGTCCTGAGGTTACTTTGTCGGGTTTTGTAGATTCTGGTTCTGGTGAAACTGGGATTTCAACACTTGGTTGAACTTCTTCTGAATCTTGAGCGTCAGCTGGCTCCTTTCCAGCTTTAATGGTATTGGGCTCTATCGTCTTTCCACTCCTCAGTGTTAGCGCTTTGCAATGCTCCTTTCCCAGATTTCTCAGGTTTTATCGTATCACTGGGTAAGGTACCCTGTGGTCGGTTCCTAAGTTCAGCTGCAAGCTGGCCCACTTGATTCTCCAAATTCTTCAATGTAGCTGCTTGGCTCTGGATTAAGGCATCATTCTTTGCCATGTATGCCTTCAGCAAACTCTCCAAGCTATTGGATGCTTCAGCTTGAACTGGTTTCTGACTTTGTTGCGGGAAGTTAGGTGGCTGGGTTGGTCTGGGTTGGGTGTAAGTGGTACTGGTTCTAGCCCCTTGATTACTCCAGGAGAAATTCGGGTGGTTTCTCCACGATGGGTTATAAAAATTTGATTACAACCCTTGCCTTCCTCGATTTTGGTTCTGATTACCCATATAGTATACAGATTTTGGGTTCGACGGACATTCTTCAAACAAATGTCCTTCCCCACAATAGATACAGGCTATATTCTCAAATTGATTAGGCGGCTGTGCTGCAAAACTATTATACCCATTAGTAGTAAGATTTTTAAGCATTGAGGATATTGATGATACCTGAGATGCGAGTGAAGTAAGAGCGTCTACTTCATGTATTCTAGCGACTTGTCTTCCTGACGCTACTCGACTGGTTGGCCATTGATAATTGTTGCTAGCAATCCTCTCGATAATTTCATAAGCGTCATTATAAGACTTAGAAAGGAGAGCACCATTAGCAGAAGCGTCCACTACCATCCTCGTGTGAGCGTTGAGACCATTGTAAAACGCCTCAAGTTGGATGCAATGTGGGATTCCATAATGAGGGCACTTTCGTAATAACTCTTTAAATCTTTCCCATGCCTCATACAAGGACTCATCATCCATTTGGTGGAAGGCAGTGATCTCGTTCCTCAGCTTAGCATTCTTGCTTGGCGGGAAATACTTCATGAGGAATCTCTCGGCTAATTCTTGCCGTGTAGAAATGGAGTTCAGCAGTAATGAGTTCAACCAGGCACGAACTCTGTCCCTTAGCGAATATGGGAACAGCTTCAATCGTAAGGCATCTTCGGGAACTCCGGCTAACTTGAAAGGATTGCTCACTTCCATAAATAGTCTTAAGTGAAGATGAGGATCTTGAGTAGGCATTCCACTGAATTGGCCCACTGTCTGAAGCATCTGGAACATGTCTGACTTCAACTCGAATTGTTGTGCCTCGATTTCGGGTCTTCTAATACCCAGATTAAGGTCATTGAACACTTGCACGTCATATTGTCTTAAGGCCCTATCCCTATCATCAGCAATAAGGATAGGATTCTGAGCAGGGTTTGCTCCGTTTCCTTGATTCATATTCTCGAAGTTCATCTCTTCGGTCCTTCTCTGGTTCGCTTGTCTTCTTCACTGTCGAAACGTTCGTTCTATCTCATGGTCTACAGGGAGTAAGTCAATAATCTGGTCAATACTCATAAACACTTGAAATAATCACAGAAAAATTAAGTAAAAATTTCAATATGAAAATAAATAAACCAAAATGTAAAGCAGATTCACAAATAATGGCTTTGAAAAATAGTCCCCGGCAACGGCGCCAAAAACTTGGAATGGTGCAAATGTGCAAGTGTACACAATCGCAACAAGTAATAAAGTGACAAGTAAATGTCGAGTTATCGTATCCACAAGGACTGTAAAAGAATTATTTATGAAAATGATTTCAAACACTTTGGTGAAGGGAAAATATTTGGATTTGAGAAATATTTAAAAACTAAAAAAAACAAAGTAAAATAAAATAAAATAAAGTTCTAATGCACGATTTCAAAAGCTGATTTTAATCAAGATGATATAATTGTGTTGGATTAATTACATTTCTTACCTTAGAATTATTAAACTTATGCTTATACTTGTTACGAATAAATCACGGCAACTCGGTAATTTGCTAACTTATGAACATATTTACAAATCAAAAATCCATTTACCTCTTGTACATATTCCTATGTCAATTCGACCAATAAAACAGATTTATAAAGGTAAACATGTTATTGCACATACATACTTATTAAATTAAACAATCTCTCGCATATTCCTATGTCAATTCAAACGATTAATTCAACCTAATAAGCATGTAAAAGACTATGTGAGGTAACAAAGTATCCTTACCATGAAACAATTTAATCACAAAAATCTTGCAAGTTATGCAAGGCATATGTATCGCCAAACACAATGCTAATCTAATCTTCAACTACCTTAGAAGAACTAAACATGGACTGATTAAGTACTGTGTCCATTAATTACAATTTAAATATGTTTAAATAATTAATTCTTTAGTTATCTAAACAATTATAATGCCAGAATAACTTAGGCATGATTTTACTTAATCAAGCATTTTACCGAGGCCTATAACAACATAAACACAATTTTAATAATCTAAAAGGACGTCATGCAATCAACCCAACATGAATTAAATTCAAGCTAAGCTGATTAAATTAACCATTCCAATAGCATAAATATTCATAAACATGTTTGTTAAAACAACAACGAAATTTAAAGAGAGAGGGAACAAGAAGCAAATCCGGTGTTTCTCCGTGGCTTGACTGATTGCTCCGTTCTTCATCCTCCGTTGTCCTCGGCTATCAAGGTGGCTTATTAACACTCTAATTGCTGCTCAATGATGGCTGAAGAAGACACCTTTCCCAAGGGGAGAAATTGGCACAAGAGCAAGGAAATAAGAAAATGAAAGAAGAATTGAGAGAGGAGAGAAAAGTTGTGAGAGAAGAGATGTGAATGAGAGATGAGGGATGCTTTGAATGATCAGCCAAGGGGGGTATTTATAGCTGAATGTGGCAGCTGAAATTTGCTAAATATAGCAGCCAAAGAGCCACACCTTGGCCGGCCACCCATGTGGCAAATTTGAAGGCTTCAACTTTGTTAAATATGGCTTGGGGCAGATCTACAGAGCCACTAATTGTGGAGGGGGTTGAATGCAAATTTGACAAGTCTTCAAGGGCCTCTTTGCAAGCTCAATTAATCAGCTAATAAGCTGATTTTGGTCAGCATATGGACGGTTCTGGGAAGCCAAATTGGTGGCTGGTTCGGTTCACTGAATTCGGTTCAACCAGTGTGGTTTAACTAGACCCTTTTTTCATAATTAATAATAATAATTTATTTAGCCCAAATTAAATTGGAAATGAATTAAAATTAATTATATTATGATTTAATATTCATAATCGGACTGTCTTGGGCTGGAAATAAATGTACCTCGATACTTCAAATTGCTTCTCGGGTTTATTCTTCGAGCAGTGTCTGTCGAGCCAATTTTTGCTCTTTGTGCGAATCTATCGAAACTAGTCAAAATTAATCAAAATTAACTATAAAATTAATTAAAATTCATCATGTTCATATTTTTAACACAATTTAATTATTTTATAGTATTTAATTAATTTTTGACAAGAATTTAACCGAAATAGCACGATTTTAAGTTTAAAAGGGCATGTAAAAACACGTAAATTTTCGTGTTTCCATAGTCCAACCGGGACTTCAACATTTCAATTTCTTAGAATATCGTACATCAATATAATGTCAAACATTCTCAAAAAATATGAGCATAAATGTTGAATTTATCACATACAAACTTACCTCGATTTCAAAATAAGCTAGATCGTCGATCTAGTCCGAGACTTTATTCTTTTCCCGATCGAGGTTGATTCTTGGTTCTTATTGCTCTATAATAGCAAATTAGCTCGTTTCAATCATCACATTAATAAAATCATTTTAATAATCATGCTTTGGAAAAATTACTATTTTGCCCTTACACTTTGGCAAAATGACCATTTTACCCCTAGGCTCAGAAATCAATTCTAATCAAATTTCTACCTTAAATGAGCATAGGTGAACATTTATTTCTCTTATGGCTATCATTAAAACCGAACATTTCACACATTTACTATCAATTTTACAACATTTACAAAAAGGTTCATTTAGGTGTTTTCATGGCAACACCTTTCACAAAAGTTGTTCATCTAACAACTAAGACTCATTTTCTTCTATAAAAATTTAGCAAATCACATACAAGCTCTCATGGAAAAACCCTAAACTTTTCACTATATTGCAAATTTGTCCCCTCTTTAGAAAGCTTAAGCTCTAGGGGTTCTAAAAGTACAACTATCATCAAGAAAAACCATTAAAATCACTTACTTGAATGGAGAAGAGCTTGCTGAAATTTTGAGCTTTCAAAACCCCTATTTTTCTTGCTATTTTCAGTGGAGAAGAAGAGAGAAAAAGATGATATCTTTTTCCTTTCCTTATTTTATTAATACAAGTCAAATTATCCACCTAACTTAAACAAATTTGACCAATTTTGACTCCTATTGTCCCCTATGGCCGGCCAACCATTAGCAAAGTGGCTAATTGACCTTTAAGGACCTCAAATTAATATTCTGTGGCTATTAGGCACCTTTATCTTATAAAATAGAATTTTCACACTTTATGCGATTTAGTCCTTTTTCGCGATTAAGCACGAAATCGCTAAATTAAAATACCAAAATTTTCAGGTACTAATATAATCATGCTCTAACTCATAAAATAACATGAAATTAATTTTCTCCAACCTCGGATTAGTGGTTCTGAAACCACTATTCCGACTAGCCCCTAAATCGGGCTGTTACAATTCTCCCCCTTAAGGATTTTCGTCCTCGAAAATCTTACCGGTAAAGAGGTTGTGATACTGGTTTCTCATGGTCTCTTCGGGCTCCCAAGTAGCCTCTTCTATCCCATGTCTCTGCCATAGCACTTTAACAAGGGCTATACTTTTGTTTCTTAACTTTTGACCTCTCATGCCAAGATCTTAACTGGCTCTTTAGCATAACCGGTTGGATTTCTACTTCTGCTGGTACTATTACATGTGTAGGGTCCGAACGGTATCGACGTAACATGGACACGTGGAAGACATCGTGAATCTTTTCCAGTCCGGGTGGTAAAGCAAAACGATAAGCTACCAGTCCTATCCTCTCGGTAACTTCATAAGGTCCGATAAAACGCAGACTTAATTTGCCTTTCTGGCCAAATCTGAGGACCTTCCTCAATGGTGATACTTTCAGAAATACTTTATCACCGACTTGGGATTCAATCTCTTTCCTTTTTAAATCCGAATAGGACTTTTGTCTATCTGAGGCCGCTTTCAGACACTCGCGTATCACCTTTACTTTCTTTTCAGTTTCCCTGATCAAGTCGACCCCGTGTATCTATTTCTCTCTTACTTCTGACCAATACAAGGGCGTTCAACACTTACGCCCATACAATGCCTCATAAGGCGCCATTTTCAAACTTGACTGAAAATTGTTGTTGTAGGCTAATTCCACCAACGGTAAGTATTTCTCCCAATTACCTTGGAACTCCAAAACACAACATCGAAGCATGTCTTCGAGTATCTGTATTACTCTTTCTGACTGGCCCTCGGTTTGTGGATGGAAAGCTATACTGAAGCTTAATTTTGTGCCCAAGGCCCCTTATAACTTCTTCTAAAACTGTGACGTGAATCTCGGGTCTCTATCCGAAATAATCGACAACGGTACCCCATGAAGTCTTACTATCTCTGATACGTACAAATCCGCCAATTTATCAAGCGAGTAATCGACTCGCACTGGTATGAAATAGGCTGACTTCGTGAGTCTATCGACTATGACCCACACAGCATCTTTCTTTTTGGGCGTCAACGGTAAACTCATCACGAAGTCCATAGTAATACGGTCCCACTTCCACTCGGGAACCATAATGGGCTGAAGTAGATCCGAAGGTACTTGGTGTTCAACCTTCACTTGCTGGCAAATTAGGCATCTTGATACGAACTCAGAAATGTCTTTCTTCATACAGGGCCACCAATACCACTTCCTCAAATCATTGTACATCTTCGTGCTGCCTGGGTGCACAGTTAAGCATCCGCTATGTGCTTCATACAAAATCTTACGAATAAGTTCATTATTTTTAGGTACACAGACCCTATCTCGATACGTCAAACATCTATCAGGGCTTACCCGAAAGTCTGACTCAACATTTGACTCACATAGAACTCTTTTGGCTTGTAAGCTACTGTCCTCTTTATGAGCTTCACAAATCTCTTGAAGAAATAATGGTCTAACCCTCAGCTCGGCTAGAATAGAACCATCATCCCACAAAGCCATCTGAGTATTCATGGCTCTCAACGCAAACAATGATTTTCTACTCAAAGCATCGGCGACTACGTTCGCCTTTCCCGGATGGTAGTCAATCACTAACTCATAATCCTTAATCAGCTCTAACCACCTTCGTTTCCTCAAATTCAATTCCTTTTGAGTTATCAAATATTTTAGGCTTTTATGGTCAGTAAATATCCAACACCTTTCGCCATACAAATTGTCTCTCCATATCTTCAATGCGAACACAATGGAAGCCAACTCTAAGTCATGGGTCGGGTAATTCTTCTCATGCGGCTTTAATTGTCTAGAGGCGTATGCAATCACCTTACCCTCTTGCATAAGTACACAACACAATCCATTAAAGGATGCATCATTGTAAACCACAAATTTTCTTCCCAGATCAGGTTGTACCAAAATAGGAGCCTCGGTCACCAACGCTTTTAGTTTCTTAAAACTCTGTTAACACTTTTCTGTCCAATCAAACTTTACATATTTTTGCAAAAGTCTCGTCATCGGGGTAGCTATCATTGAAAACCCCTTGACAAAATGCCTATAATAGCCGGCTAGACCTAGAAAACTCCTTACTTCAGTTACGCTCCTCGGCGGTTTCCAATCAACAATTACTGAAATCTTACTCGGGTCGACTCTAATCCCATCTCCCGAGACAATATTCCCCGAAAATCAAACTTCCTTAAGCCAAAATTCACTTTTACTAAACTTGGCATATAGTTGTTTTTCTCTAAAAATTTGTAGAACCATACTCAAATGCTCGGCATGTTCGTTCTCATCTCTAGAGTAGATCAGTATATCATCGATGAAGACCACAACAAATTTATCCAAGTATGGCCAAAAAATACAATTCATCAGGTCCATGAAAATGACAGGGGCATTCGTTAGACCAAAAGGCATGACCAAAAATTCATAGTGGCCATACCTAGTCCTAAATGCAGTTTTCGGTACATCCGAGTCCTTGACTCTCAGCTGATAGTACCCTGACCTCAAATCTATCTTGGAAAATATCGTGGCTCCCTTCAATTCATCAAATAAATCATCGATTCTCGGCAACGGGTACTTGTTCTTCACAGTTACCTTGTCAAGATGCCGATAATCTATGCATAATCTCATAGAACCATCTTTCTTCTTCACGAATAAAACAGGAGCACCCCATGGAGAAAAACTCGGTCTTGCGAAACCTTTATCCGTTAGTTCTTGCAAATGTGCTTTCAACTCTTTTAGCTCGGTTGGAGCCATTCTATATGGAGCAATAGAAATGGGGGCGGTACCCAGAGCTAGCTCAATCCCGAATTCGATCTCTCTAGCCGGAGGTATCCCTGGCAATTTTTTCGGGAAAACATCTAAATACTCGTATACTATGGGTACCGACTCAATTTTCAACTCAGTCTCTTTAGTGTTCATCACAAAGGCAAGGTAAGCTTCGTACCCCTTTCTTAAATACTTTTGAGTCAACAAGGATGATATTACTACTAGTGATCTGTCCTGCTCATTTGATTCAACACGAATAAAATCCCCATTTTTACATTTCAACTCAATAAACTTCTTTCCACAATTTACAATTACATCATGAGTAACTAACCAATCCATCCCAAGGATGACATCAAACTCATCAAGCGAAAATAACATAAGATCAATCGGAAAGCAATGACCCCTAATCGTCAAAGGGCAACCTTTGCATACTCTATCAACCAACACATACTTGCCTAGGGGATTAGACACTCTTATTACAAATTCAGTAGACTCTATAGGCATGCTCATGCTAGAGACTAATTTTATGCATATATATGAGTGGGTAGATCCCGGATCAGTTAAAGCTATAACACGAGTATCATAAAGAGAAAATGTACCCATTATTATGTCAGAGGAAAATGCCTCTTCACGAGCACGAATGGCATATGTACTCGCCGGTGCTCTACCCTCAACTCTTGTAGTATACTCTCTAGATGGATTCTTGCAACTCATCTCAATTTCGGGTTTCTCTGTGGTCTTCCTCTAGCAGCGCTTCCCGATCTTGTACTCTGAGACTTCTCTTTTTCACCCATCTCGGGGCAATCTATGATAAAATGGTCTAAAGACCCACATTTGAAACAAGCCTTCTCATTCGCTCGACACTCACTAGAATGACGCCTGCCACACTGCGGGCATTCCAGTCTACTCGGTCGAACGTTGCCCACACTAGCAACTGATGTGGTCTGCACTTTAGACCTCGAAAACTGTTTGCCCTTAATTCGGTTTGAAAACCCCACCGAAGTAGCTGATCGAGCAGCAAAACCTGTAACACCCCAAACTCGGCCTAGACGTTACGATCGGATCTGGCATGCCACATGGAAAGGTTGTTAAAGAAACTACACGATTGTTGAAAATTTCGAGATATGTTTTCATTTTAAAAATCAGATTCGTATTAAGGGTTTTCTTGCAAAACATTATTAAAATTACTAACACCGAAAACTTGTTTTAAAGCAAAAATCAGATTCAATTGGTTTCAGAAATGTGACGTTTTGTAAACAGTGATTGTAGTTTTAAGAAAATCCCGTGTTTAACTATTAATAGTTTGTAAATCGTTCATTAATATTTTGGAAAACGGTTATTTACGTTTTTAGGAAAACCCCGTTTCGATCAATTCATAATAAATCATAAATGCGTTAAAACAAAAAAAAAACAAATCAAAATCCCAGTGGCCTTATTACAGAACATAATCCCAAATTAACATTAATTTAAAGTAATGTAAAACGGAGTTTACTAAAGAAACAGTGCATGGCCACCACAGAGTCCACCTCGGCTCCAAAGCCTCGAAGCTAGGGATTACCTGCAAAATTAAGCAGAGATGTGAGTCATGAGAACTCAGTGTGTAATCCCCTACACGATCATTAACTGGGCCCAAGCCCATTCAGATACCAACTGTGCCTTAGCCCTTACGAAATCAAATTGGGCGAAGCCCATACAAAAACGAATTGGGCCTGAGCCCTATTTAGCATGGTATAGCAGATAATGAATGCAATGCAACCCAGCCCAACCTAAATATCCATCCGCTACACACCACCCATTCCAAATTAAAAACACACCGGGTGGGGATTTCTACAATCAACCCTCACCCGCTACACACCATCGATGGCATTCACGCTGCTCATCGCCGAAATTGTGGCAGTGCCACCGAAATAATGTGACAGAGTAACCGAAATATGTGGCAGAGCCACCGAAATAATGTGACAGAGTCACCGAAATACACTTCCCCGATCAATCAATATCCCTTTCCCATGCAACATGTCATAACATTATAATGTGATGGATGCAAACATATATCAAAGTATGTCAGATATTCAGAACACAAATCCAATCATGCTAATTTACCCCAAATGGTATAGTCACAAGTTTACTTACCGGGTATATCTCCAACAATATCCACTAGGATATTTCAACTGCATTCCCGTTACAGGTATTTCGGCTTTTAGCCGACACATAGTATAACACAAACCAAAACGAAGTAAAGGTGTGAGATTACACACCTGATTACGTGAAGAACTATACACTTCTGATCGCCGTCACTCTCACTAGCGGGAACAACAACGATTTGCCTATCCCAAACAGATGTTGGCTCTCTACCACAACCCGACAGAAAATCTCAAACCGCTGACACCTTACGTCGTTTGAACTTGGGAGCAGAGACTACGAGTCCACTCCCCTCAGGCTCCCTTAACGCAACCCCCTTAGATTGGCTAGCACTCGCCTCCATGAAGAAAGTCTTGATCAGTAAAGTATCACAGTGAAAGAGTGATGGTTGTCTAACAAGAAGGTTTGGTTATGGCAGAATAAAACGAAATGAAAATAGTCACAAAAGAACCAGAGAGAAAACTCCTTACCTTGATTAAAGAGGACCCGATCCAAGATAGATTTGGCTATAGGATCTTATGATATCAGAAGAACCAGACACCCCTGACAGCTTCGGTACCCAGAGAACACCAAGCTTTCAGTTGCAAGGTGTTCAGCCTACCTAACGAGAGTCTACCACGAATCACAGAAAGAAATAGGGTCACAACATGATGGAGTAATCAGTTACGAAAGAGAACCAAATTCAGTTTGTAATTTAGATGATGAATGTTCGGCTTTTATGAAAAGAGAAAGAAGAAGAACATAGGTGCCAAACAAAATAGAAAAGAAACCATTACCTTTAGCATTCAAATAAACAAGATGAATCTGATTCACTTGGGACCAAATGAGCTATTCGGCTTAAGAAGAAAAAATAGAAGGAAGACAATAAAGGAGCAGCAAAGTTTTGGCTATGAAGAGAATAAAAGAAAAAACAGTTGGAAAGAATGGATGAAGGGAAAAAGAAATGCACCAGTGGTCACTCTATAGATTCGGCTAATACCAAAGAGACAAGAAGAGATGGAGAAAGTGAGCTGAAAGTTTCGGCACAAGCAAAGAATAGGAGAACACGAAAGGAAAATAAAAAAAAAGAACTTTGCAAAATTCGGCACCCCACACAACAAATGACCGATTATGCTAACAAAATTTGCCTAAGAAACCAAAAGAACATACGGCACACACCCACACTAACTAAAACCAAAAATACTTCCTCACACCTCCCCTCTTTCGGCCAAACACTTCCACACACCCACTCCCACGATTCTCTCCACAATTCACTCTCCATCCATCATTTGAAAACATCCAACCACCTTGACCCATTCAAACTCCCCAAACTCCTCTCCTCCATCCATTTTGAATCCTTTGACTCATTCAACAACCACCCCATCAGAGTCCTACGCCAACACCACCTCCTCTCCATCTTGGACACAAAAATAAATGCCAAATTTGCGGCATGTGGGATTCGAACCTCATCCCACCAAGCTTCCACTTTGGCCCCAAAACCACCACACCACACACCTCACTTGTGTTATAAAAACACAAAAAAATATGCTTAACTCCTACTCCCTCTAGCTCTCCCCCCTTAAGTTCCCAAACAAAAAAATTTTACCAAAGCTCCAACACGATCCTAGGCCTCCCCAGGACCCCTAATCACGTCTACGCAACAACACAACAAGCACAACACAAGCACTTATCCAAATTTTACAGACCCCCTGATTTTAGGATGTTACAAAACCCCTCGATTTCTGAGATGAAGATTGGAGTGACTTATTCAGTTGTCTTTTCCTCGAGTCACGAGACTCAATCTCAGCTCTTCTTTTCTCTTTAGCCAACTCTTCCGCCTTACAGGCTCTATCTACCAACACTACAAATTCTTTTAGTTTGAGAACTCCGACGTATAAACAGATATCCTCATTTAGCCCGTCCTCGAATCTCTTGCACATGATAGCCTCGATAGACACGCACTCCCGGGTATACTTGCTAAGTTTTACAAACTCCCGTTCATAATCGGTCACCGTCATTCGGCCTTGCTTTAATTCCAAGAACTCTTTTCTCTTATGGTCGATGAATCTCTGGCTGATATACTTCTTTCAGAATTCCTCTTGGAAGAACTCCCAGCTAACCCTCTCCCTTGGTACCACCGACACAAGGGTGTTCCACCACCGACCCAGCTGATAAGCGACCAGTCCCACATGTTTAACTATCCGATAAGGCTCGATGAATCTGGGGCTCAACTTGCCTTTTCGTCCAAATCTTAGAATCTTCTTCCAAGGTGAGACTTTTAAAAAGACACGATCCCCTACTGAAAACTCTATCTCTCTATGCTTCAGATCCGCATACGATTTCTGTCTATCAGAAGCTTCTTTTAGCCGATCCCGAATCAATTTAACTTTCTCCTCCGTCTCTGAGATCAATTCCAGACCCAACAACTGCCGCTCACCCAACTCTATCCAACATGTAGGGGTACGACACCTACGACCATACAACGCCTCGTAGGGTGCCATCTGAATGCTGGATTGATAACTGTTGTTGTACGCAAATTCTGCCAACGGCAAATAATCTTCCCAACTACCTCTGAAGTCGATTACATAGCCCCTTAACATATCTTCCAGAATCTGAATTACCCTTTCCGATTGACCATCAGTCTGTGGGTGGAACGCTGTGCTAAAATCTAGCCTTGTACCCAAAGCTTCATGTAATGATTTCCAAAACCGAGACGTGAATCTAGGGTCCCTGTCTGAGATGATAGACACCGGCACCCTATGCAGCTTCACAATTTCTGCTACATATAGCTTAGCCAACTTCTAAAGCGAGTAGTCCGTACAAACCGATATGAAGTGCGCGAATTTAGTCAACTGATCAACAATCACCCACACTGAATCTTTCTTAGTAGGCATTAGAGGTAGCCCACTAACAAAATCCATTGCTATTCTCTCCCACTTCCAAAGTGGAATCTTTACCGGTTGCAGCAATCCCGAGGGCAACTGGTGTTCCGCATTCACTTGCTGACATGTCAAACACTTACTCACAAAGTCGGTAACTTTTCATTTCAGACCAGGCCACCAATACTGTTCACACAGGTCTCGGTACATCTTACTTACACAAGGATGCATAGCGTATGGGCTACTATGCACTTCCCGCAGAATCATCTGCCTTAATTAAGAGTCCTTCGACATACAAATTCTTCCACGGAAACATAATACCCCTTCACCGTTAAGACCAAAATCCCCTGTCTCTCTACCTTCCACTTGCTAAAGTAGAGAACTTAACAATTCGTCTAACAATTGCTTCTCTTTAATCTGACTTACCCATGTCGGTTTCACTTGAAGTCCGGCTAACAAGCTACCATCTTCATACAAACTGAGATGAGCAAACATTGCCCTCAAATCCGTTATCACTTTACGATTTAATACATCTGCCACTACATTAGCCTTACCCGGGTGATATTTGATCGAGCAATCATAATCTTTTAGCAACTCAATCCACCTCCGTTACCTTAAATTCAACTCCTTCTGAATAAGAAGATATTTCAGGCTCTTATGGTCGATGTAGATAATCGACTTTTCCCCGTACAGGTAATGTCTCCATATCTTCAGAGCGAACACCACAGTAGCTAGCTCCAAGTCATGAGTAGGATAATTCACTTCACGTGGCCTTAGTTGCCGAGACGCATATGCCACTACCTTCCCTTCTTGCATCAACACACATCCCAACCCTGTGTGCGACGCATCACAATAAACAACAAACTCCTTCCCAGCCTCAGGCTAAATCAACACTGGTGCCTCAGTCAGAATCTTCTTTAGCTTTTCAAAGCTTTCCTGTTGTTTATCAGCCCACACAAATGACACTCCTTTACGCAGTAACTTAGTTAGAGGTGCAGCAATCAACGAAAACCCCTCAACGAACCTTCTGTAGTACCCAGCCAAACCCAGAAAACTTTGAATTTCAGACACTGACTTTGGTTGCTTCCAATCCAACACGGCTTCAACCTTTCGAGGATCAACTCTAATCCCTTCAGCAGACACAACATAACCCAAGAACGTCACT
Organism: Gossypium sturtianum; assembly: GCA_025698515.1. Classification (NCBI taxonomy): domain Eukaryota; kingdom Viridiplantae; phylum Streptophyta; class Magnoliopsida; order Malvales; family Malvaceae; genus Gossypium; species Gossypium sturtianum. Next base: position 66,395,438 of record CM046952.1, read on the forward strand.
TCCTTCAGCCCAAACTCGCACTTACTAAATTTAGCGTAAAGTTGCTTCTCTCTCAATATCTGTAGAACAACCTGAAGATGCGAATCATGCTCCTCCTCAGTCCTTGAGTACACCAAGATATCATCTATGAATACCACCATGAACCGGTCCAGATAGGGTTTGAAAACCTGATTCATCATATCCATAAAAGCAGCTGGTGCATTCGTTAACCCGAACGACATCACTAAAAACTCGTAGTGCCCATAACGAGTTCGAAAAGCAGTCTTATGAATATCCACCTCTTTGAGCTTTAACTGATGATACCCCGATCTCAAATCTATCTTCGAGAAAATCGAAGCTCCTCGCAGCTGATCGAACAAATCTTCAATCCTTGGTAGCGGGTATTTGTTCTTAATAGTCAACTTGTTCAACTGACGATAGTCAATGCACATACGTATCGACCCATCCTTTTTATTCACAAACAAAACCAATGCTCCCCACGGAGATACACTTGGTCTGATAAAACAACGGTCCAACAGCTCTTGGATCTGAGCTTTAAGTTCTACCAGCTCCTTCGGTGCCATCCTATAAGGGGCGATGGACACCGGAGCCATTCCCGGAAGTAGCTCAATGCCAAATTCCACCTCGCGATCTGGAGGCAACCCCGGAAGCTCTTCAAGAAAGACGTCCGAGAACTCCCTCACCGTTCTAACATCCCTTACAGACAATTCCTTAACATCTGATGTGCTGACTAAAGCTAGGAACGCCTCGCACCCTTTTCGCACCATCATTTCAGCCTTTAGTGCCGAAATCACATGGGACAGATAATCTCTCCTTTCTCCTATCACAATTACTTCCTCATCCCCCGGAGTTCTTAAAACCATACACTTAGCAGCGTAATCCAAATTTGCATGATGCTTAACTAGCCAGCCCATGCCTAAGATCAGATCAAACTCGCCGAACGGTAGTTCCATCAAGTCTACCGGGAAAAAAATTCCTTGCACTTCTAATGGCACATTCCTAAATAGTTTATTCACTACCATAGATTGTCCTAAAGGGCTAATCACTGTCATTTCTTTAGAAGCAACCTCAGATTCTATACCCAGAGTCGGAGACACAGTACAAGCAACATATGAATGGGTTGATCCAATATCAATCAAAGCAGTAAACAGTTCATCAAATATAAGAAACATACTAGTTATGACGTCCGGTGCGTCGCCATCCTCTCGGTGTTTAGCCGCATAAACCAATCGAGGCTGTCTTGCATCTGTATTCCCAGCACCTCTGCTCGGTGCTCCACGACCTCAGCCAAATCTATCTCCTCCTTTGGCCGGACCATGACCCTTGGAGGCTGCTGACCACCTCTCCTTGACTGTGCAAATCCCTGACCTATCGTCTGCACCCTAGCCACTTCTTGTGGGTAGTCCTTTATCAGACGATCCCTAGATCCAGATTTGAAACATCCTCCAGTTCTTCTCCAACACTCCCCCGAGTGTGTTTTCCCACATTGAGCACACTGTCGCAACTGACCAACAGCAACAGGCATCCCCACTCGAGCTGGCCCATCGAACCTAGGCCTCTTTTGAAAACCCCCAAAAGATCCTAACGACCCAAAAGTTCTCTTATTTTTGCCCCTATCCTTATCCCAATTTTGCCTCTCAGAACGTTTCACTTCCTCGGCAATTTTTGCTTTCTCGATCAAAATGGAAAAATCTCTTTCCCGCTGTGGAGCTATCAGTACTCGCAGCTCGTCCTGCAGACCATCCTCGAACCGTACACAATGCTCATAATCAGTTGCGACTATACCCCGAGAATAACGACTTAAGCGCAGAAACTCCGCCTCTTATTCTGCCACAGATTTATTCCCCTGGACCAAGTTCAGAAATGCTTTCCTCTGGGCGTCCACATAACTCGCCCCAACATATTTTCCCTGGAACGCTATCTTAAAGAAGTCCCATGTAATACGATCTGCTGGAGTACTCTCCCTCACTGTGAGCCACCACTGGTATGCCTCATCTCATAGGAGGGACATCGCTCCATTCAATTTCTTCTCTGCTGTGCAGTCCAGATCATCCATAATTCGTTCAACTGCTTCCAGCCAGTATTCAGCTACGTTTGGGGCCACACCAGAAATGCCCCTAAATATCTCAGCCCCATTTGCCCGGAGTCGCTCAAGAATAGATTTTCGGGCTACTGATCCAGTGCTTGCCCCAGCAACCCGCTCCAGAACACGCAGCATAGCTTGGGACAAAGCATCGTCCCCTCTAATTCGATCCTGAGTCCCTGCTTTCGCCACGGGCGATGCGATCACTTCGCCTTCTAGCACATGCCCTGATTCTGAGGATCCAGCCTCAGCACCTCGGCCTCTACCACGGCCGCGTAAACCACGTCCACGTCCTCTTGTGCTCATATTTGCTGAAGCAAATTAATCTGATTAGAAATTTTATGAATTAGTATATCATTCCACTGTTTATTAACAGATATTTTATGAAGATAAATTTAATAGTGGTTTTCGCGAATCGAATTCCTAATGTCTCAGTCTCTACAGTCTTAACTCTTATAGCTAGCAATCATAACACACTAACTCTAATAGTTTCTTCCTAACATCATTTCATAATATCAAACAAAATCAGAAGACTTACAGATTTGGTGCCGGAGACTCGGGTGCCATACTTCCAGAAAGACGTACATTTCTTAAACCATATTTCAAACCAATTTTTGGAAAACGTTTTTTAACCCATTTCATAGCCGAGTTTTGCAACTTGGCTCTGATACCACAAAATATAACACCCCAAACCCGACCTAGACGTTACGACCGGATCTGGCATGCCACATGGAAAGGTTGTTAAAGAAACTACACGATTGTTGAAAATTTCGAGATATGTTTTCATTTTAAAAAATCAGATTCGTATTAAGGGTTTTCTTGCAAAATGTTATTAAAATTACTAACACCGAAAACTTTTTTATAGAAAAAATCAGATTCAATGGGTTTCGGAAATGTGACGTTTTGTAAACAGTGGTTGTAGTTTTAAGAAAATCCTGTGTTTAATTATTAATAGTTTGTAAACCGTTCATTAATATTTTGGAAAATGGTTATTTACGTTTTTAGGAAAACCCCGTTTCGATCAATTCATAATAAATCATAAATGCGTTAAAACAAAAAAAAAACAAATCAAAATCCCAGTGGCCTTATTACAGAACATAATCCCAAATTAACATTAATTTAAAGTAATGTAAAACGGAGTTTACTAAAGAAACAGTGCATGGCCACCACAGAGTCCACCTCGGCTCCAAATCCTCGAAGCTAGGGATTACCAGCAAAATTAAGCAGAGAGGTGAGTCATGAGAACTCAGTGTGTAATCCCCTACACGATCATTAACTGGGCCCGAGCCCATTTAGATACCAACTGGGCCTTAGCCCTTACGAAATCAAATTGGGCGAAGCCCATACAAAAACGAACTGGGCCTGAGCCCTATTTAGCATGGTATAGCAGATAATGAATGCAATGCAACCCAGCCCAACCTAAATATCCATCCGTTACACACCACCCATTCCAGCCAAAACACACCGGGGGGATTTCTACAATCAACCCTCATCTGCTACACACCATCGATGGCATTCACGCTGCTCATCGCCGAAATTGTGGCAGTGCCACCAAAATAATGTGACAGAGTCACCGAAATATGTGGCAGAGCCATCAAAATAATGTGACAGAGTCACCGAATCACACTTCCCCGATCAATCAATATCCCTTTCCCATGCAACATGTCATAACGTTATAATGTGATGGATGCAAACATATATCAAAGTATGTCAGATATTCAGGACACACATCTAATCATGCTAATTTACCCCAAATGGTATAGTCACAAGTTTACTTACCGGGTATATCTCCAACAATATCCACTAGGATATTTCAACTGCATTCCCGTTACGGGTTTTTCGGCTTTTAGCCGACACATAGTATAACACAAACCAAAACGAAGTAAAGGTGTGAGATTACACACCTGATTACGCGAAGAACTATACACCCCTGATCGCCGTCACTCTCACTAGCGGGAACTACAACGATTTGCCTATCCCAAACAGATGTTGGCTCTCTACCACAACCCGGTGAAAAATCTCGAACCGCTGACACCTTACGTCGTTTGAACTTGGGAGCAGAGACTACGAGTCCACTCCCCTCAGGCTCCCTTAACGCAACCCTCTTAGATTAGCTAGCACTCGCCTCCATGAAGAAAGTCTTGATCAGTAAAGTATCACAGTGAAAGAGTGATGGTTTTCTAACAAGAAGGTTTGGTTATGGCAGAATAAAACAAAATGAAATTAGTCACAAAAGAACCAGAGAGAAAACTCCTTACCTTGATTAAAGAGGACCCGGTCCAAGACAGATTCGGCTATGGGATCTTATGATATCAGAAGAACTAAACACCCCTGACAGCTTCGGCACCCATAGAACACCAAGCTTTCGGTTGCAAGGTGTTCGCCGTACCTAACGAGAGTCTACCATGAATCATAGAAAAAAACAGGGTCGAACGTGATGGAGTAATCAGTTACGAAAGAGAACCAAATTCAGTTTGTGATTTAGAAGATGAATGTTCAGCTTTTATGAAAAGAGAAAGAAGAAGAACATATGTGCCAAAAAAAATATAAAAGAAACCATTACCTTATCGAATAAACAAGATGAATCCGATTCACTTGGGACTAAAGGAGCTATTCGGCTTAAGGAGAAAAAATAGAAGGAAGACAATAAAGGAGCAGTAAAGTTTCGGCTATGAAGAGAATAAAAGAAAAAACAGTTGGAAAGAATGGATGAAGGGAAAAAAATGCACCAGTGGTCACTCTATAGATTCGGCTAATACCAAAGAGACAATAAGAGATGGAGAAAGTGAGCTGAAAGTTTCGGCACAAGCAAAGAATAGGAGAACCCGAAAGGAAAATAAAAAAAAACTTTGCAAAATTTGGCACCCCACACAACAAATGACCGATTATGCTAAATTTGCCTAAGAAACAAAAAGAACATACGGCACACACCCACACTAACTAAAACCGAAAATTCTCCCTCATACCTCCCCACTTTCGGCCAAACACTTCCACACACCCACTCCCACGATTCTCTCCACAATTCACTCTCCATCTATCATTTGAAAACATACAACCACCTTGACCCATTCAAACTCCCCAAACTCCTCTCCTCCATCCATTTTGAATCCTTTGACTCATTCAACAACCACCCCATCAGAGTCCTAGGCCAACACCACCTCCTCTCCATCTTGGACACAAAAATAAATGCCAAATTTGCAGCATGTGGGATTCGAACCTCATCCCACCAAGCTTCCACTTTGGCGCCACAACCACCACACCACACACCTCACTTGTGTTATCAAAACACAAACAAATATGCTTAACTCCTGCTCCCTCTAGCTCTCCCCCCTTAAGTGCCCAAACAGAAAAAATTTACCAAAGCTCCAACATGATCCTAGGCCTCCCCTGGACCCCTAATCACGTCTACACAATAACATAACAAGCACAACACAAGCACTTATCCAAATTTTACAGACCCCCTGATTTTAGGATGTTACAAAACCCCTCAATTTCTTAGATGAAGATTGGAGTGACATATTCAGTTGTCTTTTCCTCGAGTCACGGGACTCAATCTCAGCTCTTCTTTTCTCTTTAGCCAACTCTTCCACCTTACAGGCTCTATCTACCAACACTACAAATTCTTTTAGTTCGAGAATTCTGATGTATAAACGGATATCCTCATTTAGCCCGTCCTCGAATCTCTTGCACATGATAGCCTTGGTGGACATGCACTCCCGGGTATACTTGCTAAGTCTTACGAACTCCCATTCGTAATCGATCACCGTTATTCAGCCTTGCTTTAATTCTAAGAACTCTTTTCTCTTATGGTCGATGAATCTCTGGCTGATATACTTCTTCCGGAATTCCTCTTGGAAGAACTCTCAGCTAACTCTCTCCCTTGGTACCACCGACACAAGGGTGTTCCACCACCGATAAGCCGAATCTCTCAAGAGAGATACCGCACACTTTAGGCACTCCTCAGACATGCATGACATTTTATCGAATACCCTGATGGTATTCTCGAGCCAGAATTCTGCTCTTTCTGGATCATCATCCTTACTAGCCCAAAATTCCTCGGCTCATTGTTTCTGGATCTTATCGACCGGAGGTCTTTCTCTCCTTACTACCTCAACCACTTGAGGAGCTACTGGAGCGGGTTGAGGAATAGGTGGGGGTGGAAGGGGTTGAGCATTAGGATTTGCTCGAACATACTCAGTATACCAATTGCTCATCATATGGAGAAAGGCTTCTTGGGCCTTTTCTCCCTGACCCAAGGTCTCGGGTCGACTATCTGCTGGCGCAGTCCCTTGAACGGGAGCCGACGCATTACTCGCAGAATCATCGGCTGCAGTTCGATCTGGATCAGAATCCATGTACTATATAAAAACACAATTTAAAACATCAGGAGCCATCACACTATCATTACTCAATTACTCTTACATATGGCATGTATAGCTAAACTCATACTCACACTACGTTAGTCTGAGAATCGACTAAATCGTAGCTCTGATACCACTAAATGTAACACCCGTTACCCGTGTTTGAAGCCAGAACCGAATACGAGGCATTACCTAACTCAACTTGCTTAAACATGACGTTCCAGGCTATAAATTTTCGTTTCGTCTCAAAAACTTTCCATCTAAACCCATAACATACTCATCCTAGGCCTACGAGGCCTTAAACATACTTCCGAAAGGTTTCAAGAATTAATCGGAGAGTTTTACGCACTTAGAAAAATATTGCCTTAACAGGAGCCACACACCCGTGTTGCTCAAGGGACACGCCCGTGTGCCCCTGAGACATGCCCATGCTCCTCACCTGTGGTCGACACTGACTTAATACACACGACCGGACACACGCCCGTGTCCCTGGCCCGTCTCCCTCACACAGCCTTGACACTCCTCTGTCTTAGCCCATGTGCCAAAACCTTGGCATTCTGTTTATGACATCATCATCTCACTATGGTCACACGGCCAAGGCACACGCCAGTGTCCTTAGACCGTGTGTCAAATTGAATTCCTAACTTCAGGTGCAGACTTCACACGGCCTGGGCACACGCCCATGTTCCTGGCCATGCCTCCCACATGGCTGAGACACACGGCCGTGTCTCTGCCCGTGTGTTTACTACTGAGCATATTGACTTGCAACTTTAGCATACAAGGGGACACACAGTCGAGCACCACGCCCATGGGGCTAACCGTGTGTCACACACGACCTAGACACACACCCGTGTGTCTGCCCGTGTGGATAATTATATGGCTATCTACCAAGCCATTTGCCACCCTAGCAAGAAATCACACTCATACCAAAACAATCCAATATTTAAGTTTAAATACAAATCTCAATTCTATATTTACTGCTAGATTATTTAATCCCAATAATTTGCTAGGGACACTCAAAGATGCATATTCGTTACCTGTAACACCCCATACCCGAGTCCGAGGCTAAGACTGGATACGAGACATTACTATGCTTGAACTTTCTTAAACATGTACTTACGGGCTGTAAAATTTTGTTTCGAATTAAAAACTTCTCTTTCTTAGCCAAAATATACATACCATGGGCCTACGAGGCCTTAAACACATAACCAGAACTTTCAAAATTTAATCGGAAACCTTTCGTCAAAACAGGGGTCACATGCCCATGTTGCTTGGGACACGCCCGTATACCCCTAAAACACGCCCGTGCCTTCCACCCGTGGTGGCCACTGACTAATATCACACGAACTTGACATGCCCGTGACTTTGGCCCGTGTGCTAAACCTTGGCATTGTGACTTATCCACACGGTCCATACACACGCCCGTGTACTTCAGCCGTGTGGTAATTCAATTTACAAGTGCAATGTGCATACTTTACACGTCCAAGGCACACGCCCATGTGCTAACCGTGTGGCACACACGGCCTAAACACACGGCCGTGTTATTAGCCCGTGGTTTGTTCTGACTTAAAACACTAACATGCAGAGGACGCACGGCCTAGACACACGCCCATGTGTCCATCCGTGTGGGCACTTAGAGGCTATTTTCCAAGCCAATTGCCACCCTGAAATTAAGATCAATACAATTCTCAATTTGCCAACTCAAGTATTACATCAAACATGAATAATACTACATGCTTCATTGATAATATAAACATACACACTTAGTCAAACTTGGTCAATCACTTAGCCATATACAAAAGAATAATAAACTTGATAGCCTATACTTTGGCCCTCCTTAAGACATTTTTCAAAATGAAATGCTTCCTATACATGCCATACTTAATATAAACAACTTGGCGATACCAAAATAGCGATTGATAGTGTGCTCCGATTTTCGATGACGATGATCCACGAGATTAGCTTGGCGGGACTACATGGAAAGAAAGAGTGAAAGAGATAAGAATTTAGCTTAGTAAGTTTGCATATAATGCACATAACAACATACTTGCTTAATATAAACCATTTGACATAAACAATGGCATCATAATTTCAACTATAAAGCTTACTTGTTCATACTTGATTCTTACATATCTCATGATACTTACTAGTCTCATACTTGTGAGGTGAACAAGGTACCTGTATCACTTGATCACATTGATCAGCATACTTTAACATTATAATCTCTAATTTATCATTCATAACATGAATAATACTCATTCTCGACTTGATGATAATTTCCTTATTTACTTCTTGTTATCTCATTTAAACTTTACTCATTTTCCCGATGAATTTCTATGAATAACCGAGGATACTGAATCTCAGCTCACATAACTCGATGCCAAAGCCATATCCTAAATACGATCTTACATGGAATCTCTCATCTTGGTTTCAAGGCCATGTCTTGACATGGACTTATACGAAGTCTTTCTCGTGAGTTCCCTTGGGAGCTTACCATTGCCATGTCTTGACATGGTCTTACTTGGTATCTTTACTCATGAACTGGTCAATGTCGAGCCTTGGCTTGGACTTACATGAAATCTTCCTTGTTACTCACAAATGCCATGCCTTGGCTTGGACTTACATGGAATCTCTATCTCTTGATAGCTTTTCAATGCCAAAACTTGTCTTGGACTTACATGATAACTTTGCTTGGAGACTCACCAATGCCATGCCTTGGCTTGGGCTTATATGGGTCTTCATCTCATAATAACTCTTCAATGCCAAGACATGTCTTGGTCTTACATGATAACTTGTCTGATTGCCGATGCCATGCCTCGGCTTGGACTTATACGGACTTTCTCATTTCATATGGTAGATCGAGTATCCTAAGCTATTCAACTTCAATCGGGGCTTTCTCATGCTTGATCTTATTGATTACTTTGTTTAACATAACATTAAACATTTTCATGATAATATTGTACATTATACTAAGCAATTCAATGATATTAATCATAAAGCTTAGAAATCATACAAACTTACCTCAATACAAAATGTATGTAGATATGCAATTTAGTCCTCGACTTTATTCTTTCCTCGGTTTTGATCCGGCCTTCATTTTTCTTGATCTATAATAATAATTAGATCATTCAATACTTACATTGACTAAATTTACTCTTAACTCATACTTTGGCAAAATTACTATTTTGCCCCTAAACTTTCTCATATTTGCACTTTTGCCCCAAGGCTCGTAAAATGATTCTCATTAACTTTATTAAACTTCATGCTTAGCTGATTCATTCTCTCAACTATAGCAATCATCAATTCTCATTATTTCTAATAGGTATGAACAATTTCATAACTTTTACAAACTAGTCCCTACATTCATTTTTCATGAATTTCACTTAGAAAAAGATGTTTATCTAACATCAAACTCTCATAATATTCCATAAAACATCATCTAACAAGCATGTCATACATGGGTAGATTTTTGAACATACATCTTAGCTCATTTTATAGCTAAAAATAGCTAATTCATAATACGAGAACTTCAAAAATACGAAGAATATTAAAAACAAGGCTAAGATGAACTTACTAGCAAGCTTGAAAGATGAACAAACCCTAGCTATGGGGTTCTTCAAATTTTTGGCACACACAAGGAAGAAGATGAATGAGATTTTTATCATTTTTCCTATTTTAATCATTTAATTGATAAATGACCAAAATGCCCTTCTCTTTAAAAATTTCCATTTTACTAACTCATGTCCATTTTTGTCCAAATATTATAATTTGAGAAAATTGCTATTTAAGGACTTCTAATTAATATTCTAAAGCTATTTCATACAAAAAGCTTCTAGAACTCATATTTTGCAACTTTTGCAATTTAGTCCTATTTGACCATTCCTTGTCAATTTCTTAAAATTTCTACTTGGAACTTTAATACTATCATGCAAACATTTCTTTAAACCTTAAAATTCATTTTACTACTTCGAATTTGTGGTCTCGCACCACTGTTCTGACTAGGCCCTAAATCGGGATGTTACAATTCTCCCCCTCTTAGGAATTTTCGTCCTCGAAAATCTTACCAGTAAATAGGTTTGGGTACTGGTTTCTCATGCTCTGTTCTGGTTCCCACGTAGCTTCTTCTATTCCATGTATTTGCCACAATACTTTCACTAAGGCAATACTTTTATTCCTTAGTTGTTTGACTTCCCGAGCTAAAATCTTAACTGGTTCTTCACCATAAGTCATGTCGGGATGGATCTCTATCTCTACGGGGTAATTACATGTGAAGGGTCTGATCGATAGCGTCTCAACATTGACACGTGAAATACATCATGTATCTTTTCTAACTCAGGCGGTAAAGCCAATCGGTAAGCTATCGGCCCAACTTTCTAAGTAATCTCGTAAGGTCTAATGAAACGCGGACTTAACTTTCCTTTCTGGCCAAATCTGAGAACCTTTCTCCATGGTGACACTTTCAAGAAAACTTTATCCCTGACCTGATACTCTATCTCTTTTCTTTTTAAATCCGAGTAGGATTTTTGTCTGTCAGAAGCAGCCTTTAAACTTTCTCGAATTACTTTCACCTTCTGTTCGATTTATCTAACCAAATCAACCCCGTGAATCTAGTTTTCCTTGAGTTCAGTCCAATATAAAGGCGTTCGACACTTACGCCCATATAAAGCCTCATAAGACGCCATCTTTAAGCTCGAATGAAAGCTATTATTGTAGGCAAATTCTACTAATGGGAGAAACTTTTCCCAACTGCCTTGGAATTCAAGAATACAACACTGGAGCATATCCTCGAGTACTTGTATTAACCTCTCTGACTGACCGTCAGTTTGAGGATGAAAGGCTGTACTAAAGTTCAACTTTGTACCAAGGGCCACTTGTAACTTCTTCCAAAATCTGGATGTGAATCTCGGATCTCTATCCGATATGATTGACAAAGGAACTCCGTGAAGCCTTACTATTTCAGAAACATACAAGTTTGCCAACTTGTCTAATGAGTAATCAACACGGACATGTCAGAAATGGGGTGACTTCGTAAGTCTGTCAACCACAACCCATACAGCATTTTTCTTGCTCGGTGATAACGGTAAACCTGTTACAAAATCCATGGTGATACGGTCTCATTTCCACTCGAGAACCAAAATGGGTTGAAGCAAACCCGAAGGTACTTGGTGTTCGGCCTTTACTTGCTGACAAATCATGCATTTGGAAACAATTTCTGAAATATCTTTCTTCATTCTCGGCCACCAATACTGTTGCTTCAAGTCATTATACATCTTAGTACTACCCGGATGTACAGATAGACATCCGTTATGTGCCTCATGCAAAATTCTCTGAATAAGCTCCTCCTTTCTCGGTACACAAACTCTATCTTTGAACATCAGACTTCCATTGGGACTAATCCAAAAATCGGACTCATCATCTGTCTCGGACCGAACTGTCTTGACTTGCAATTCACTATCTTCTTTTTGAGCTTTAATGATCTCTTGGAGAAACATTGGTCTAGCTCTCAACTCAGCTAGAATAGAACCATCATCGAATAAAGTTATCTGTGAATTCATTGCTCTTAATGCAAATAGGGACTTTCTGCTTAAAGCATCAGCGACCACATTCGCCTTTCCTGGATGGTAGTCAATGACTAACTCATAGTCTTTTATTAACTCTAACCATCTCCGCTGCCTTAAGTTCAATTCTTTCTGCATCATCAAATACTTCAGACTTTTGTGAGCAGTGAAAATCCGACATCTCTCACCATATAGGTGGTGTCTCCATATCTTCAATGCGAAGACTATGGCAGCCAATTCTAGATCGTGTGTTGGATAATTCTTCTCATGAGGCTTCAACTGTCTTGAGGCATAAGCAATTACCTTGCCATCTTGCATAAGTACACAGCCTAATCCGTTTAAAGATGCATCACTATATATCACGAACTCTTTTCCTATCTCGGGTTGTACTAAAACCGGAGTTTCTGTCAATAATGCCTTTAGTTTTTCGAAACTTTGTTGGCATCTTTCTGTCCACTCAAACTTCACATTTTTCTGTAACAATTTTGTCATCAGGGTTGCAATCATGGAAAACCCCTTGACAAATCGTCTGTAATAGCCGGCTAGGCCTAGAAAACTTCTAATCTCAGAGATGTTTCTCGGTGGTTTCCAGTCCATAATAGCCGAGATCTTACTTGGGTCTACTCGAACTCTTTCTCTTAAGACAATATGTCCCAGAAATCTTACTTCCTTGAGCCAAAACTCACTTTTACTGAACTTGGCATATAACTGAGTTTCTCGAAGAATCTGTAAAACTGTCCGTAGGTGCTTAGCATGCTCATTCTCATCTCGGGAATAAATCAGTATGTCATCGATAAAAACGACTACAAACTTGTCGAGGTATGGCCTAAAGATGCGGTTCATTAAGTCCATGAATACCGTAGGAGCATTGGTCAAACCAAAAGGCATGACTAAAAATTCATAATGCCCATACCTCGTTCGAAAAGCGGTCTTGGGTACATCTGAATCTTTTACTCTCAGCTGGTAGTACCCCGATCTCAAGTCTATCTTAGAGAACACAGGGGCTCCCTTCAATTGATCGAACAAATCATCGATCCTTGGCAATGGGTACTTGTTCTTTACTGTCACTTTATTAAGTTGATGGTAATCTATGCACAATCTCATGGTGCCATCCTTCTTTTTCACAAATAAAACCGGAGCACCCCATGGAGAACAACTTGATCTTGCAAAACCTTTATTTGTCAACTCTTGCAACTGTGACTTCAGCTCTTTCAACTCCGTTGGAGCCATTCTGTATGGAGTAATAGATATCGATGACAATCACGGAGCTAGCTCAATCTTTGAACTCAACCTTTCTAACTGGTTGTAGTCCTGGTAATTCCTCAGGAAAAACGTCTAAGTACTCACATACTATCAGTACTGACTCAATTTTTAACTCTGTTTCTCTAGCATTCATCACAAAAGCCAGATATGACTCATACCCTTTTCTCATATATCTATGTGCTTTCAGGTGAGAGATCAATACCGGTAATCTACATTGTTCTTCTGCTTCTATATGGAGAATGTCCCTATTTTCACATCTCATCTCAATGTATTTCTTCCCACAATTCACTATTACATCATGGGTGGTTAACCAATCCATACCAAGAATGAGGTCAAACTCATCAAATGGTAACAACATAAGGTTTGCTTTAAAACAATGACCTTTAATCATTAATGGACAGTCTTTACATACTTCATCAACTAACACACTCTTGCCTAAAGGATTAGACACCTTAACAACAAATTCTGTAGAATCTATAGGCATACTCATCTCGGATACTAGTTTCATGCAAATGTAAGAGTGTGTGGATCCGGGATCTATTAAAGCAATAACTTTGATATCATGAAGAGAAAAGGTACCCATAATAACATCATGGGAAGATGCCTCTTTGCGAGCGCAAATGGCATAAGTCCGTGCAGGCGCCCTACCCTCGGGTCTCGCGGCCTGCTCTCTAGGGTTACCTCTTCCTCTTGCCCCACTTCCTGGGTTTCTCTGCGGTCTTCCTCTGACCATACTCTCAGATCTCTGGTTCTGAGCTCTCTCTTCTTTCACTGTCTCTGGACAATCTTTTATGTAGTGGTCTTGGGAACCACATCTAAAACATGCATTTTCATGCACTCTGCATTCTCCAAGATGACTTCTACCACACTGTGGGCATTCGAGTCTTTCAGATTGAAAATTCCCCACACTAGCGACTGAAGTAGTCTGTGCTTTATTTCCCGAATACTGTTTAATCTTGTCTTTCTTTGAAAACCCAGTGGAAATAGCCGATCGGGTAGGGAAATCTCTTGACTTCTTGGATGAGGATTGGAATGACTTATTCCACTGTCTCTTTCTAGAGTCACGAGACTCCATTTCAGACTTTCTCTTCTCTTTTACTAGCTCTTCAGATTTACAAGCCCTCTCTACTAGCACAACGAATTCCTTTAATTCTAGGACAGCAACAAACAGTTTGATGTCCTCATTTAGCCCATCTTCAAATCTTTTGCTCATGATGGCCTCGGTGGACACGCATTCTCGAGCGTATTTGCTGAGTCGCACAAACTCACGCTCATAATAGGTCACCGACATCTTGCCTTGCTTTAACTCTAGAAATTATTTTCTTTTTTGATCTACAAACCTTTGACTGATATACTTTTTCTTGAACTCTTCTTGGAAAAATTCCCATGTGATCTTTCCCTCGGTACCACCGACACAAGGGTGTTCCACCATTGGTAAGCAGAATCTCTTAAAAGAGAGACCACACACTTCATGCATTCCTCAGGTGTGCATGACAACTCATTAAATACCCTAATAGTATTTTCTATCCAAAACTCCGCCTTTTCCGGATCATCATCTTTTCTAGCCCAGAATTCTTCTGCCCCATGTTTCCTGATCCTATCAACTGGAGGTTTGTCTCCTCTTACCACCTCTACTACTTGAGGGGCTGTAGGGATAGGTTGTGGAACAGGCGGGGGTGGAGGGGGTTGTACATTTGGGTTCGTACGAACGACCTCTGTATACCACGTGTTCATCATATGGAGGAAGGCTTCTCTAGCCTCTTCTCCTCCTTGACTCACCGTAGTGGGTCTATTCTTATTCTCATTCGACACCGTCCCTTTTGCGGGAGCCGGCGTGTTACTTTCTACATCATCCGCCACAGCTCTTTTGGGATCCATTTACTAAATGTATAAACATAATTTAAGTCGTCAGGAGTCATCACACTATCATTATAAAAACATTCTTATGTATGGCATGTATAGCTAGACTCGTGCTCATGCTACGTTTGTCCTAGAACCGACTAAACCGTAGCTCTGATACCATTAAATGTAACACCCCATACCCGAGTCCGAGGCTAAGATTGGATACGAGACATTACTATGCTTGAACTTTCTTAAACATGTACTTACGAGCTGTAAAATTTTGTTCCGAATTAAAAACTTCTCTTTCTTAGCCAAAACATACATACCATGGGCCTACGAGGCCTTAAACACATAACTGAAACTTTTAGAATTCAACCGGAAACCCTTCATCAAAACAGGGGTCACACGCCCATGTGGCTTGGGACACGCCCGTATACCCCTAAAACACGCCCGTGTCTTCCACCCGTGGTCGCCACTGACTAATATCACACAGCCTTGACATGCCCGTGACTTTGGCCCGTGTGCTAAACCTTGGCATTCTGACTTATCCACACGGTCCATACACACGCCCGTGTACTTCAGCCATGTGGTAATTCAGTTTACAAGTGCAAGGTGCAGACTTTACACGTCCAGGGCACACGCCCATGTGCTAACCGTGTGGCACACACGGCCGTGTTATTAGCCCGTGGTCTATTCTGACTTAAAACACTAACATGCAGAGGATGCACGGGCTAGACACACGCCCGTGTGTCCATCCGTATGGGCACTTAGAGGCTATTTTCCAAGCCAATTGTCACCTAGAAATTAAGGTCAATCCAATTCTCAATTAGCCAACTCAAGTATTACATCTAACATGAATAATACTACATGCTTCATTGATAATATAAATATACACACTTAGTTAAACTTGGCCAATCAATTAGCCATATACAAAAGAATAATAAACTTGATAGCCAATACTTTGGCCCTCCTTAAGACATTTTTCAAAATGAAATGCTTCCTATACATGACATACTTAATATAAACAACTTGGCTATACCAAAATAGTGATTGATAGTGTGCTCCGAGCTCCGATGACAATGATCCACGAGATTAGCTTGGCGGGACTACATGGAAAGAAAGAGTGAAAGAGATAAGCATTTAGCTTAGTAAGTTTGCATATAATGCACATAAAAACATACTTGCTTAATATAAACCATTTGACATAAACAATGGCATCATAATTTCAGCTATAAAGCTTACTTGTTCATACTTGATTCTTACATATCTCATGATACTTACTAGTCTCATACTTGTGAGGTGAACAAGGTACCTGTATCACTTGATCACATTGATCAGCATACTTTAACATTATAATCTCTAATTTATCATTCATAACATGAATAATACTCATTCTCGACTTGATGATAATTTGCTTATTTACTTCTTATTATCTCATTTAAACTTTACTCGTTTGCCCGATGAATTTCTATGAATAATCGAGGATACTGAATCTCATCTCACATAACTCGATGCCAAAGCCATATCCTAAATACGGTCTTACATGGAATCTCTCATCTTGGTTTCGAGACCATGTCTTGACATGGACTTATACGAAGTCTTTCTCGTGAGTTCCCTTGGGAGCTTACCATTGCCATGTCTTGACATGGTCTTACTTGGTATCTTTACTCATGAACTGGTCAATGCCGAGCCTTGGCCTGGACTTACATGAAATCTTCCTTGTTACTCACCAATGCCATGCCTTGGCTTGGACTTACATGGAATCTCTATCTCTTGATAGCTTTTCAATGCCAAAACTTGTCTTGGACTTACATGATAACTTTGCTTGGAGACTCACCAATGCCATGCCTTGGCTTGGGCTTATATGGGTCTTCATCTCATAATAACTCTTCAATGCCAAGACTTTTCTTGGTCTTACATGATAACTTGTCTGATTGCTGATGCCATGCCTCGGCTTGGACTTATACGGACTTTCTCATTTCATATGGTAGATCGAGTATCCTAAGCTATTCAACTTCAATCGGGGCTTTCTCATGCTTGATCTTATTGATCACTTTGTTTAACATAACATTAAAAATTTTCATGATAATATTGTACATTATACTAAGCAATTCAATGATATTAATCATAAAGCTTAGAAATCATACAAACTTACCTCAATATAAAACGTATGTAGATATGCAATTTAGTCCTCGACTTTGTTCTTGCCTCAGTTTTGATCCGGGCTTCATTTTTCTTGATCTATAATAATAATTAGATCATTCAATACTTACATTGACTAAATTGACTCTTAACTCATACTTTGGCAAAATTACTATTTTGCCCCTAAACTTTCTCATATTTACACTTTTACCCCAAGGCTCGTAAAATGATTCTCATTCAACTTTCTTAAACTTCATGCTTAGCTGATTCATTCTATCAACTATAGCAATCATCAATTCTCATTATTTCTAATAGGTATGAACAATTTCATAACTTTTACAAACTAGTCCCTACATTCATTTTTCATGAATTTCACTTAGAAAAAGATGTTTATCCAACATCAAACTCTCATAATCTTCCATAAATCATCATCTAACAAGCATGTCATACATGGGTAGATTTTTGACCATACATCTTAGCTCATTTTATAGCTAAAAATAGCTAATTCATAATACGAGAACTTTAAAAATACAAAGAATATTAAAAACGAGGCTAAGATGAACTTACTAGCAAGCTTGAAAGATGAACAAAACCTAGCTACGGGGTTCTTCAAATTTTCGGCACACACAAGGAAGACGATGAATGAGATTTTTATCATCGTTTTCCTATTTTAATCATTTTATTGATAAATGACCAAAATGCCCTTCTCTTTAAAAATTTCCATTTTACTAACTCATGTCCATTTTTGTCCAAATATTATAATTTGGGAAAATTGCTATTTAAGGACTTCTAATTAATATTCTAAAGCTATTTCATACAAAAAGCTTCTAGAACTCATACTTTGCAACTTTTGCAATTTAGTCCTATTTGACCATTCCATGTCAATTTCTTAAAATTTCTACTTGGAACTTTAATACTATCATGCAAACATTTCTTTAAACCTTAAAATTCATTTTACTACTTCAGATTTGTGGTCTCGCACCACTGTTCCGACTAGGCCCTAAATCGGGATGTTACATTACCACTATCATGAACCCGAAGCCAATGCCACATCCCGGATGCGGTCTTACATGGGATTACCTTTGATTACCGATGCCATATCCCGGATGTGGTCTTATACGGAACCTCACCTCACGTATCGATGCCATATCCTAGATACGGTCTTATACGATTCTCATATTCAATACCGAAGCCATATCCCGTATATGGTCTTATACGAAATTTCAATTTGGTGCCAAAGCCATGTCCCCAACATGATCTTACACGGGACCTTATCTATCTCATGTCTCGATAATAATATACTCGCATTCATTATACTCCAACCTGGACTTCAACATTTCAATTTCTTAGAATATCGTACATCAATATAATGTCAAACATTTTCAAACAATACGAGCATAAATGTTAAATTTATCACATACAAATTTACCTCCATTTCAAAATAAGCTAGATCGTCGATCTAGTCCGAGACTTTATTCTTTCCCTGGTCGAGGTTGATTCTTGGTTCTTCTTGCTCTATAATAGCAAATTAGCTCGTTTCTATCATCACATTAATAAAAGCATTTTAATAATCATGCTTTGGTAAAATTACTATTTTGCCCTTACATTTTGGCAAAATGACCATTTTACCCCTAGGCTCGAAAATCAATTCTAATCAAATTTCTACCTTTAAATAGCATAGGTGAACATTTATTTATCTTATGGCTATCCTCAAAACCCAACATTTCACACATTTACTATCAATTTTACAACCTTTACAAAATGATTCATTTAGGTGTTTTCATGGCAACACCTTTCACAAAAGTTGTTCATCTAACAACTAAGACTCATTTTCTTCCATAAAAATGCAGCAAATCACATACAAGCTCTCATGGCAAAACCCTAAACTTTTCACCATATTGCAAATTAGTCTCCTCTTTAGAAAGCTTAAGCTCTAGGGGTTCTAAAAGTACAACATCATCAAGAAAAACCATTAAAATCACTTACTTGAATGGAGAAGAGCTTGCTGGAATTTTGAGCTTTCAAAACCCCTATTTTGCTTGCTATTTTCAGTGGAGAATAAGAGAGAAAAAGATGATATCTTTTTCCTTTCCTTATTTTATTAATACAAGTCAAATTATCCACCTAACTTCAACAACTTTGACCAATTTTGACTCCTATTGTCCCCTATGGCCGGCCAACTATTAGTAAAGGGGCTAATTGCCCTTTAAAGACCTCAAATTAATATTCTATGACTATTAGGCAACTTTAGCTTATAAAATGGAATTTTCGCACTTTATGCGATTTAGTCCTTTTTCGCGATTAAGCACGAAATTACTAAAATTAAAATACCAAAATTTTCATGTACTAATATAATCATGCTCTAACTCATAAAATAACATGAAAATAATTTTATCCAACCTCGAATTAGTGGTTTCGAAACCACTATTCTGACTAGCCCGTAAATCGGGCTGTTACAAAATATGTAAGCAAGGTACACTTCAAAACCTTTTCTAACATATTTTTGTGCTGACATAGCTGATATCACATTAGATACACTATCCGGTCTATCTAATTCAGTCTGAGGCTTTTCAGCGTTTTGACATTTCAACACAATATGCTTTCGTCTACAGTTGACAACAGCATCATGCAGAGTTAACCAATCCATACCCAGAATTACGTCAAACTCATCAAAAGGTAATAACATTAGATCAGTCGAAAAGTTGCAACCCCGAATCATCAAAGGATAGTTTTTAAAAACTTTATCAAATAACACATACTGACCTAGGGGGTTCGTTGCTTTAACCAAAAATTCAGTAGACTCGAAAGGCAATTTTTTATTTGACACTAAAGTCGTGCATACATATGAATGTGTTGACCCCGGGTCAATCAAAGCAGTAACATCAGTATCAAAGATAGAAAATGTACCAGTGACAACATCTGGTGCTGAAGCTTCCTCTCTAGCACGGATTGCATAAGCTATAGCCTGTGCTTGTGCCTCGGATCTCATTGTAGAGTCCTTTGTCCCACTATGGCTATTTTCCGCATTTCCAGTGTTCTGTGGTGGTTTACCTCTCATAGCTGTGTTGCTTGGTCGAACAGCCTGAGCCTTTTCTTTTTCGGTCCTCTCCGAGCAATCTCTGATAAAATTTTCATACGAACCAAATTTAAAACATGCCTCGTCTTTCATTTTGCAATCTCCAAAGTGTCGACGTCCATATTGTTCACATTCAGGCTTGTTACTCTTAACACTACCTACGCTCGCTACAGACGTAGCCTAAGTTTTTGAACTCACATGTTGTTTTCCTCAATTTCTACTAGAGTAACCCACTAAAGCTATCGAACGACTATGATAATCTTTTTACTTCTTTGACGGTGATTGATATGGTTTTCCCGCTGATCTCTTACCCGAATCAAGAGCCTCAAAATCAGCTTTTCTTATAGCTTTACTCAATTCTTCAGCTTTGTGCGCTGGGTCAATGAGAACAACAAACTCTTTCAATTCTAAAATCCCGACTAATAGCTTAATATCTTCATTCAACCCATCTTCAAACTGTTTACACATAGCAAACTCTGTCGGTATGCATTCTTGGGCGTACTTGCTCAATTGAACAAATTCCCTCTCGTACTCAGATGCTGTCATCGGGCCCTATTTTAGCTTGAGAAACTCTTTAGGTTTCTTGTCAAGAAATCTCTAGCTCACATATTTCTTTCAAAATTTGGTTTGGAAGAATTCCCAGTCTACTCGCTTTTTGGGCACAATTGAAACCAAAGTGTTCCACCACTGATAGGTTGAGTCTTTTAATAGGGAAACAACACATTTCATGCATTTTGTCGATGTACTAGATAATTAATCAAAAACTCTGATCCTATTTTCATGTGGCCAGGTCGTGTGACTCACATGGCTGCGACACACACCTGTGTCTCAGACTGTGTAACAATCGAAATAGGGACACACGGCCGTGTCCTAGCCAGTGTTGATGCCCATGTAACTCTCTGACTTGGGTCACACGGCCAAGCCACATGTCCGTGTGCCAGGCCGTGTAACACTCGAAATGGCCTCACATGCCAGTGTGCCAGGTCGTGTGCTAAGCCGTGTAACTTCCTGAGTTGTAACCTTTAAAAGCTATAGGGGACACATAGCCGTGTCGCATGGCAGTGTGGAAAAGAAATTGGCCAAAATCAAGCCATTTCCTTCTCAAAAATGTACCTACAAGCAATGTACACATAAAATCAAGGAACCAAAACAGGCATAATAAGACCAAATCAATTGACCATTAATCCATCCAACCAATATTCCATATAGGCACCTCAATCACAATCAAGAAAATATACTGAAACTTATGCATAATTGACCATAACTCATCTGTACACATCTAGCTCAATTCCATATCAAAACATACCATAATTTACCACATTGCAAACATACCATCACTTACCACTTTGGTCATAAAATCATGAATCAACTTGATCATGTTAACACCCAACCACAAGGTATGAAAAGTACTAAAAGTACCACAAATTCAAAGTAACATTTACAAGCCATAAATATCAACTAGACATTAAACAGAAGTCCACCTATACATTCCATTATAACCTTGACCAAAACATCAAAATCTATTGATATAATCGTGGGACAGTGTGATAGGTCTCCGACGAGCTTCCAAATCGATCGAGCTTTCGATAATCTATAAAACATAGGAAAGGAACCTACGTAAGCATATAATGCTTAGTAAGTTCGTATAGCATGAACATAACTTAACATTTCAATGCATAACTTTAAAATTAAACATGATACAATCCAATCAATAGCTTGGCACAAGCCTAAGCATCATTATACAACAATTGTTAGTGCATTAACACATAATTCACTTGAATTATCACATGGTAAGGTAAATTGACATGAACATAATGCCATTGAATTCATACTTTCTATAAACATAGATATAAATTCATATATCATTATCATTTCATACCTTTCCATAGGTTTATAACATAGCCATTGAAAACATAGCCATTGAAACATTTATCGTTCCTTCCCTTTTTCATGCCCGTTGAACCACTTAGAATAATATCAGATACGTGGGGAAGCTCACACAAAGTGTGCTAAATCTATGGTTGAAACCATTCCTTTTCCTTTTCCTTTACATATTTGCTCACTCAATCCATAAAATGGGTCTGCTCACACAAGCTGGCGGTCGGAATGTAAGCTACACGATGCCACTCACACAAGCTGATGAGTATCCACAACAAATGCCGAAACTCAGCCATCGGTAGGACATTCAGGATTAGCACCCGAAACATGGTAACCCTAATGACATATCATTTTTATCCTATATATTCCTAAGGTTCAAACGGGGCTCAATAATTGTCGAAACATCATTGGATTTCCATCGTTTCATGACATGATAAATAACACAATAGCATATATATCAAAATAACATTAAAACTTCATTTAAATATATGAACTTACCTCAATTACGAAGATGTCGAAATAAGATAAACTAAACCTAGGCTTTAGCTTTTCGTCGATCTAAATCCGTACAAGGTTTATCTTGATCTAAATAAGCAAATTCTGTCAATTTAATACTCATACTATTCAATTTAGTCCAGAATTCATACTTTTCAAAATTACACTTTTTCCCCTAATATTTTAACTTCTTTACAATTTAGTTATTAAGCTCGTAAATGGAAATTTATGCAATTTCATCCAAATTTCATGCTAGCCAATTTACCTAGGGACTCATATCAACCCATACAAACCATTATTTCACAATTTTACCATGATATTTTACTACTTTTACAAATAAGTCCCTAAATGATAATTTCATCCAAAATCACTTTACAAAACTTATTTATTTAACAACAAGGACTCATAATCTACCATTAAACTTCAAAAACCATAAAAACATGTTCATGGAAAAACCTTAAACCTTTAACATTTTGTAAATTATTCCTTGGGCCAACTAGATTAAGCTACAATGATCCCGAAAACATAAAAATCATTAAAAAAGGGGATAAAATAACACTTACATGCTAGCACCCAAAGTAGTCGAATGAAAGAGCCCTAAAATGGTGTTCTTCTCCTTAGAAAAATAGGTGGGGAAGATGAATGAATGAAGAAAATGTGTTTTGTTTAATTTTTAACTTTTATTTACCTAATTACCAAAATATCCTTTAAAAACATTCATAATTTCAACAAAACCAATCCATAATATCCACTAACTATATAAATGGTCTATTTACCATGTAATTCCTCTAATTTTAAAGTTTCATAGCTATTTGATACCTTCAGCTGCTAGAACTTAAATTTTGCATCTTTTATGATTTAGTCCTTTTCAAATAATTAAGCATGCAAACGTTAACATTTCTTAATGAAATTTTTATACAACCTTTTTAACATACTATATATATTAAAATAATAATAAAAATATTTACTCGTCGTATTTGTGGTCCCAAAACAACTGTTTTGATTTCTCTTAAAACGTGTTGTTATAGAAAGTTCTCTGGCAACGTCTTGGAATAGAAGAGGCTACCAGGGAAGTAGAAGAATCTATGAAAGTAAAATTCCCAAACCTCTTTTGTGGTAAGATTTTCAGGGACGAAAATTTCTTTAGGGGGAGAGTTGTAACAACCCGTTTTCAGTAAAATCAGAATAGTGGTTTTGGGACCACAAATACGATGTATAAATTATTATTTTATTATTATTTTAATGTCTATGGAATGTTACTAAGGTAGTATAAAAATTTTGTTAAGAAATTTTGATGTTTGCATGTTTAATTAAGTGAAAAGGACTAATTCGAAAAAGGTGCAAAAGAGGAGTTCTCTTAGTAAAAAGGGTCAAATGGCTATGAAACTTTAAAGTGAGAGGACTTAGATAGTAATTAGACCATTTAAATAGTTAGTGTACTTTTATGGACACAAATTAAGTGATTTTTAAGTTAATTTGAAAGGTTAATAAAGTAATTTAATTAATAAGTTAAAGAAAAATAAGTAAAAACAAATGTATCATCTTCTTAGTTGATATTTTCCACCAAAAATTTATGAAAGAGAAGCCATAGAAAGGGTTTGAAGCTTCGGTCACTTATATAGCTTGCATGTAAGTGATTTTGATCATGTTTTTAATGATTTCTATGTTTTTTAGGTCGTTGTAGCTTTATCTAATTAGCCCGGGAATCAATTTGCAAAACTGTTAAAGATTTAGGGTTTTTCCATGAATGTTCTTCCATGATTCTTGATGTTTAATGGAAGATTATGAGTCCTTGTTGATAAATAAACTAGTTTTGTAAAGTGATTTTGGATGAAAATGACATTTAAGGACTTGTTTATAAAAATGATGAAAGTTCATGGTAAATTTGTGAAATGATGATTTGTATAGATTGATATAGTCCTTAGAGAAATTGGCTAGCTTGAGAAAAGGATGAAAATGTTTAGATTTCAATTTATGAGTTTAAGGACTAAATTATGAAAAGTTAAAATGTTAGGGGAAAATTGTAATTTTGCAAAAAAAATGAAATATGGACTGAAATGAATAATAGAATTATTAAATGGATGAAATTTGTCTATTTAGATCAAGGTAGACCATGTACGAATCTAGATCGAGGAAAAGCTAAAGCCTAAGATTAATAGACTTCGTTTTTTACGCCCTAATCGTTAAGGTAAGTTCGTACGAATAAATGTCGTTTTAATGCTATTTTCAATTATATGTTAAAAAGTTAGTTGTAATGTAATTGAATGATGAATATCCAATAATTCCATGACGGTTAACGAGTATTGGTTGAACCTTAGGAATTTGTGTGATACAAATGAAATGTCATTAGGGTTTTCATGTTTCGGATGTTGGACTTGAATGTTCTACCGATGGCTGAGGTCCTGCATTTGTTGCGGATACTCCACAGCTTGTGTGAGCAGCATCGTGTAGCTTACATTCTGACCCACAGCTCGTGTGAGCAGCATCGTGTAGCTTACATTCTAACCCACAGCTCGTGTGATCATGCCCATTCCACAGCTCGTGTGAGCAACGATCTAAAGAAAAGGCTACGGTTATATGTTTATGCGCACTTCATGTGAGCTTTACTGAGTATCTGATGATATTCTAAGTGGTTCAACGGGCATGAAAAGGAAAGGAACGGTAAGTGTTCAAATGAACTATATCATGTAATTATGAAAAGGATTGAAATGGTAAGCTTCAATGGAAGTATACTTTTGTTAATGAAAATGATGAATTCAAGTGAAGTATGTTCATGTATAATGACTTACCTTATGTAAAATTCAAGTGAATTATGTTTGAATGCACTAACATGTGTTGTTGATGGTGCTTAGGCTTGTGCCAAGCTTGTGGTTGGATTATTTTATGCTTAATCTTAATGTTATGTATTGAAATGGTAAGTTATTTTCATGTTTTACAAACTCACTAAGCATTATGTGCTTACGTAGTTTTCTTTCTTATGTTTTATAGATAATCGGAAGCTCAATCAGTTTGGAAGCTCGTCGGAGATCTATCAAACTATCCAACATAAATTTATATAGTTTTTGATGTTTTGGCTAAGGTTATAATGGCATGTATAGGTGAACTTGTATTGGTATCTAGTTGATGATTTTGGCATGTATAAGCTGTTTTGAACCATTTGATGGTGGTTGAATTGTGTCATTTTGGTACTTGTGACGCATGAATGGCATGGCTCAAATGGTATGTGTTATGTTGCTTGGATTGTGGTTAAATTTTGGCATGTTTTGGAAATGTATTGAATTAAATGTGAATGATGGAAATGTGTCCAAATATGTATGTTTCGGTAAGTTTGTATTTTTGCATTTGAGGTGCCTTATATGGCATATTGGTTGTATGATTTTGGAATATTGAATTCGTCATTTCATGTTGGTTTTGGTCATGTTATAATTCCTTGATTATGTGCACAAAATACTTTTAGGTGATTACATGAGTTGGTGTTGGAAATGGCTTGATTTTGGCCAATTTCATGTCCACACGGCCTAAGACACAGGCTTGTGACTCAGCCGTGTGTGACACATGGCCTGGCAACGCGACCGTGTGTCCCCTATAGGTTTTAATGCATGTAAGTCAGGTTGTTTCACAGCCTAGCACACGGCCTGGCACACGGGCGTGTGTGGCTACTTCGAGAGTTACACGGCCTGGCACACGAGCATGTGGCTTGGCCGTGATACCCAACTCAGCGAGTTACACAGTTGAAGACACGGGCTGGGACACGGTCGTGTGTCCCTATTTTGATTATTACACGGCCTGAGACATGGGCTTGTGTCTCAGCCGTGTGAGGCACATGGCTTGGCCATATGGTCGTGTGACCCCTGCAGTCCAATTTTTCTAACTTTTTCTTATACTTTCCGATTGTTTCTAATTTGGTCCCGAATTGTTTCTAAGGTATTTCCAGGGCCTTGAGGGCTCTTATAAAGGATGTTATGTATGTGATTGAATGTATTTAGATTATGTTTGTAATGATGTATAAAATGAATTTTTAAATGTTTCGTTTGTACGGTAATGCTCTATAACCCTATTCCGACAACGGATACGGGTTAGGGGTGTTACACATGTGGACCACAAGACCACGCAATTTGGGGCATGAGGATGACTACTTGACCCAATAAAAAAGGTGATGAAAGATGGAAATGTCTGCACAGTTTTGGAATGAATAACCATCCAACAAGGGGAACTAAGAGCCCAAATTCGACACTTGAAGGTGGCTGCCCAAAATATGTTTTGTGATAATTAATTAAAGGTCCTTACAGTTGGAAAATAATCAGAATTCAGCCCAACAACTTCTCTATTGAAATCGTACACTCTATAGCTATTTTTAGCTTGAATTTGAAATTCAAATTGAGAAGACTTGGTCATCCCTTATTCCTTGAAACATAGCCGGCCACATGACAGAGGGAAGGAAGAAAATTTAAACATATTTTTAGTAAACTCAAACCCTTACCTTCACCTATAAATACCTTGCAATCCTTTACTTCTAATGGCATCCCTCATCCCTCAACATTCCTTTCTCACTCTTACCAGTTTACATCTCAATTCTTTTTCCCTTTTTCCCTTGCATTGACATCCATCCCTCCTCCATTCTTTAGCCTCAAAAGCTTGTCAAAAGCACTCCTTAGACGACTACCCCTTAACCACTTAGCAAAAGAAACATTAATCAGAACGGAGGAGCGCATCAGTTAGAATAGATCCGAAAGGCTACTGAACTGAGCAGAGTTTACTCTTTCCTTTTGTTATTTTAAACATGTTTCCTTTGAGTTTTATGTTTTTGACATCAACTATGAAGTTTTAATTCCTATTTGCTAGGATGATTATATTAATTTAATGAGATTTATTTAATTCATGTTAACATGTTTTGTGCCTCAATCGATTATGTTTTCATTTAATATCATGATGCATTTCATTCATATGTGATTGGGTGCACTTAGATTAGGTGAGCGATCCTAACCAAACGACGACTAGTAGACACATAATTGAAAAGTGCAATGCTCAATTTAGGTCATTAAACCCGACTAAGTTGAGGTTCATAATATCTTTAGTTAGCTCTATTATCTTGCATGGTTTTTAGGTTTATGTAATTAAACTGTTGCAAAAGTAAATGTCCCTGTGACCTTGCATGAATTCTAAGAAACCCTTAGTCTAATATTATCAATAATATTTCATTAAGTAAAAGATCCGAGAGGACTTAATTTGGTTTCAAAACCATAAGAGATCGAGTTGCCATGGAAGTAATTACGAACATGTTAAGCATGATGAGAGTAAATTGAATTAATTAATATAATTGTCCTAGCCCAATTAATGTTGATTTTTTTTTGTTGCTAAAGCCTTCATTCATACATTTAGTTAAATTGCATCTAAAGTAAATTGCATTAGGGATCACTCTTTGCATTCAGTTAAATTTAATAATCACTAACCAAGTTTATTGAGTTTTTACATCAAATTATTAATTACAATTTTGCACTAAATTGATTAAGCTTATACAGTCCATGTGGAGATGATAACTCATTTTTACTTACTTATTACTTGAACTGTAACACCCCTAACCCGTATCCGTCGCTAAAATAGGGTTTCAGAGTATTACCAAATTTTACAGTATAAACAAACAGAATTTTGAACTTTTCATAACATATCAATATTCATAATAAAACCAATCAAAATCATACATATTGTCCCTTATACAAGCCCTCGAGGCCCTAAATACACGTTAGAAACAAGTCGGGACTAAATTGGAAACTCGTAGAATTTTTCAGAAAACATTGCAAATTTTTAAAGCTGCAGGGGTCACACGGCCAAGGGACACACTCGTGCCTAAGGCTGTGTGGACATTCGAAATAGGGACACACAGCCATGTCCCAGCCCGTGTCCTTACCCGTGCAACTCACTGACTTGGGTCACACGGCCAAGCCACACGCCTGTGTGCCAGGCCGTGTACCCTTCAAAGTAGCCTCACACACCCGTGTGCCAGGCCGTGTGCTAGGCCGTGTAACAGCCTGACTTACAACCCTTTGAAAGAAACAGGGGACAAACAGCCGTGTCACCTGGCTGTGTGTCACACACGCCCACGTCTTTGCCCGTGTGGATGAAAATAGGCTATTTTACAAGCCACATTTCTCACCCAGTTTGGCATCCACCTACACTCAACATTGTGCATATAAACAAGCAATATTAAGGCATCCAAAGCAAGAAAAATCAAGCCTTAAACCTGTAGTATATTCACATAAAACCAATATGCCTTTAGGCACCTCAAATGACAATATGCAAACATGTATAATCATGTACACCATTAAACCAAATAAGCCAATAATTTACCAAGCCATTTTGCATCATTTCATGCCACCTAGTCTACCTATCAAAACATACAAAACTTCTTAAATGGTACCAAATAAGCCGTTTCAAACTAGCATCAATATACATATATGCTTTCAATAAAAAATCACCTAATCACACCAAATTATAAAACATATATCATAAGTTTATTCAGCTACCAATTTACCTTTCATCATTCAACCATAAATCAAGCCACACATCAACCATATAAGGGAATTATGCACAAACCAAAATGTGCCAAAACACAAGCCAAATAAGTGGCCAATCTCAACAAAATACAAATAGGCTAACATTAGCCAAAATAACCTATACATGCCATTATAACCAAAGTTAAACAACCGAAAGTACTGAGTGAGCCAATGGATAGTGTGATATAGCTCCGACAAGCTTCTAACCCAAATGAGCTTCCGAATCACTATAAAACACAAAAAATAACACAAAGTAAGCATTTAAGCTTAGTAAGTTTGTATAACATAGAATTTAACTTTCCATTTAATCATAATTAAGATAAGTAAACATAGCATATCCCAACCAAATTGGCCGAAAGCCTAAAAACATAATCACCAACATGTTAGCTATATAAAGCACGTATAATATCCAATATTCATGGATGAACTCAACAAATATTCAAATTTCATATACATGTATTATTCATATCATATATCAATATATATCATGTAACATCATTTCCATGTATTTTATTAAATTACCTGTAGTAGTTCATATCGAACTCATATAATCTTGTAACAGAATATTGCTCATTGAACCATTTAGAATATCATTGGATACTCGGGTAGCACACACGAGGTGTACAGAACTGTAATCCATCAATTTTTGTACATGTATGCTCATACGAGCTCTGAATCGGTATGCTCTTACGAGCTGTAATCAATAAACTCATACGAGCTGAATAACGGTAAGCTCATGCGAGCTGAATAATGGTAAGCTCATGCGAGTTGAATAACAGTAAGCTCATGCGAGCTGAATAACGGTAAGCTCATGTGAGCTGAAATTGGTAACCCTAATGACAAGTCATATGTATCCTATGAATTCCTACGGTTCAAACGAGACTCAATAATCGTCGTACGTCGTCGGATATGCAATCGGTATTCATATATGACAATAATACAAATCACATACATATAATTCAACCAAAGCATATAATTACACAATTTAATTACACAAACTTACCTCGACGAGTATACGTAGATACGAAGGGGATTAATTCGAGATTTTTCCTTTGCCTCAATCTAACTCCGCACGAGGTCTATTTGGATCTATACGAATAAATTTAACCCAATTCAATATATTTCTCATGCAATTTAGTCCAACATATAATTTTGGAAAAATTACCCTTTTACCCCTGTACTTTTAATTTCTTTGCGATTTAGTGCCTAGGTTCGAAAAATGAAATTCATGCAATTTAATCTTTACCAAAAACTAGCTTATTTTTATACGTATTAATAGCAGCCCATATATTTCATAAATTCATAATTTCACCACATAATATTCTCTAATTTTCAATTTAGTCCCTATTTGACAAATTCACTAAAAATTCCTTTGCAAAAGTTGTTTATCTAAAAACAACCATTCATTTTCTATCATCAAACATCAAAAATCAAGCATACTCATCAATGGAAAAACCCTAATAGTTTAACAGTTTCACAAATTAGTCCCCGGGCTAGCTAGATTAAGCTACAACGATTTTGAAAACATAGAAATCATCAAAAACGGGACAAAAATCACTCACCAATTGAACTTCAAAGTAGCCAAACCCTAGTTGAACAAAAATGGCTTCCTTCACTTTGATATTCGGTTCAAGAACAAAAGAAAGATGAAAGCTTTTTAATTTTGTTTTAACTTATTATATCATTATTAACCAAATTACAAAATTAACCTTTATAAACATTATTTATTTCAGTAAATGCCAAGCCATTATATTCCACTAACACACTAATGGTGTAATTACCACATAAGGATTTCCACTTTAAAATTCTATAGCTATTTAATACCTTTAGCTATTAGAACTTAACTTTTTCACTTTACACGATTTAGTCCTTTTATCAAATTAAGCATGTAGACGGTAAAATTTCTTAACGAAATTTTTATACGGTATTTCTATCATGCTATAGACCATAAAATAATAAAAAAAAATAAAATTTTCAACTTCAAATTGGTGGTCCTGAACCACTGTTCTGATTTCAATGAAAATGGGCTGTTACATGAACGACTACGTACACTTATGTAAACCACATTACAAGTTTTTGGCGTCGTTGCCAGGGATTATTGCCTTATACATTCTTTGTGAAAATATTTTTAAAATTTGGTTTTTTATTTTTATTTTATTTAATTTTTAACTTTACTAATTTATTCTTTATTCTTTATTTGTGATTTATTTATTAGGTGTTTTATGAGCTTAGATCGAATATTGACCTATTACCTGTGGACCTTGAGATCGAGCGAACTTTTAGACAAAGAAGATGTGAGAGATCTACTCAAAGAAAAGCCGAGATGGACCTTAGAAATCAAAACGGTGGACAAGGTAATGGAGTCAATCAAATGCACAACCCAATCCTTATTGCTGATGATAGGGATCGTGCCATCAAACAATACGTTGTGCCATTCTTCAATGAGTTAAATATGGGAATTAGAAGGTCGGATATCGAGGCACCCCAATTTGAATTGAAACCAGTTATGTTTCAAATGCTCCAAATGGTGGGCCAGTTCAGGGGGATGCCTACAGAAGATCCACGCTTACACCTTCGATTATTCATAGAGGTGAGTGATTCAGTCAAGATAGTTGGAGTGACTGAAGATGCACTAAGGTTGAAACTATTTCCATAGTCATTGCAAGATCAAGCATAAGCATGGCTGAATTCATTTCCACCAAGTTCAATATCAACTTGGCAAGAATTAGTAGAAAGGTTTTTGGTAAAATATTTTCCACCAAGTAGGAATGCAAAGTTACGTATTGCGATAACAACTTTCCAACAATTGGATGAAAAATCTTTGTATGAGGCGTGGGAAAGATTCAAGGAATTACTTTGTAAGTGTCCTCATCAAGGGATTCCTCATTGTATCCAATTGGAGACGTTTTATAATCATCTCAAGGCACATACAAGATTAATGATGGATGCTTCTGCGAACGGTGCTTACGAGATCATCGAAAGGATAGTTAGAAATAATTACCAATGGCAGACAAGTTAAGCAGTTTTAGGAAGACGAGTAGCCGGAGTGCATGAAGTGGACGCACTGACTTCACTTTCTGCTCAGGTATCTTTTATTTCCTCTATGTTAAAACAGGTTACCACTAATGGTTTGAATAATTTTGTAGTTCAATCACCAAGTCAGTATGATGTTGTTTCCTGTGTGTATTGTGGGGATGGTCATTCTTTCGAGAATTGCCCTTCAAACCCCGAGTTAGTTCGTTATGTAAGAAATCAGTATCAAAATAGAAGTGGACAAGGACCACAGTCCAATTTCTACAATCTTTTGTGGCGGAATCATTTGAACTTTTCCTAGAGTAACCAAGGAAATGGACCAAACAATAATCAGATGCAACATATACCCAACCAAACCCAATGGTTTAACCAACAAGCCCCAAAACCACCTCAAGTTGAATCATCAAACAGTTTGGAGGACTAGCGGAAAGAATACGTGGCAAAAAATGACGCCTTGATCCAAAGTCAAGCAGCAACACTAAAGAATCTGGAGAACCCCAAGGAGCTTTGCTAAGCGACACAGAAAATTCGAGAAATTTAGGTAAAGAGCATTGCAAAGTGGTAGAATTACGAAGTGGTAAGATTTTGGAACCTAAAAAGGTTGCAGTTGAAGATGAGCCTACTGAAAGAGAGGAAAGTTAACCAACAGTTGAAGTTCCTACAACAGAAAAATCAGAGGCTGAAAAATCTGATGAGGTAAACCCTAAACTAGTGAATTCTAAAAAACTAACACCTTTTTTTGTAGATTTACCTCCTCAGAAAAGTTGTCCAAATAAACCTAGAGTTCTATATCCTCAAAGACTTAAGTAGAACAAGCAGAAATAAGAGGTAAAATTCAAGAAGTTCTTAGATGTTTTAAAGCAATTACACATCAACATTCCATTGGTGGAGGCTTTAGAACAAATGCCCAATTATGTGAAGTTTATGAAGGATATCTTGTCCAAGAAGAAATGACTTAGTGAGTATGAGACTATAGCTTTGACGGAGGAGTGTAATGTGTTTTTAAAAAACAAGCTACCTCCGAAACTAAAGGATCCTGGAAGATTTAAGATACCTTGCAACATTTGTGAATCATATTGCGGTAAAGCTCTGTGTGACTTAGGAATAAGCATCAACTTGATGCCCGAATCTATTTTCATGATGTTTAGAATAGGTGAATTAAGACCCACTACTGTAACCCTTCAACTTGCGGATCAATCATTAGCATATCCCAAAGGAAAGATCGATGATGTTTTGGTAAGAGTCGATAAATTCATTTTTCCTGTTGATTTCATTATTTTTGATTTTGAAGCAGAAAAAGAAGTTTCGATCATCCTGGGGAGACCTTTCCTAGCCACAGAAAGAACATCTATAGATATGCAAAAAGGTGAACTCACGATGTGAGTTCAAGGTGATAAGGTAATGTTTAACATTATGAAGGTAATAAAATTTCCTAATTCAATGGAAGAGTGTTCAGTAATAGAGGAATTAGAAACCTTAATTTCTATGGGAAGCAATTCTGAAGAAGACCCATTAGAGAACACTTTAGAGTTTGAACCATTCGAATATGAAAAAGGTAATCAAGGTTTTGCTTTAATGGAAGCCAATCTGAGGAGTTATATTCAACCACCACGGTTTGAACTGCTAGAGTTGGAAGTTTGGGAATTTACACAACCCAAATTGTCAATCGAGGAACCGCCTAAACTCGAACTAAAGGTACTTCCATCTCACTTAAAATACGTTTATCTCGGTAATAGTTCTACTTTGCCTGTGATTATTTCAGCGGACTTGACACAATATCAAGAGGAGTAATTGATTCCTGTTTTAAAGAAGTTTAAAAAGGTAATTGGTTGGACAATAGCTGACATACTAGGTATAAGTCATTCCTTTTGTATGCATAATTTTTTTTTAGATGAAGGCGAAAAAGGTAAGATTGATTGGCAATGGAGACTTAACCCTATCATGAAAGAAGTGGTTTGGAAGGAGGTAATTAAGTGGTTAGATGCAGGAATTATTTACCCCATCTCAGATAGTTCTTGGGTAAGTCCGGTATAATATGCACTGAAGAAAGGTGGAATCACGATCATCGAAAATGAACGAAATGAGTTAATCCCGATGAGAACTGTCACGGATTGGAGAATCTATATTGACTACAGAAAGTTCAACAAAGCCACTCGTAAGGATCATTTTCCTTTACCTTTTATTGATCAAATGCTAGATCGACTGGCAGGTAACAAATTTTATTACTTTTTAGATGGATATTTGGGGTACAACCAAATAGTTGTAGCCCTAGAAGGCCAACATAAAACTACTTTTACCAGTCCATATGATACATTTTCTTGTAGGCGAATGCCTTTCGACTTATGTAATGCACCTACCACATTTCAGTGATGTATGATGGCAATTTTCACTTATATGGTTTAAAATTATGTTGAGGTTTTCATGGATGATATTTCTATTTTTGGTAATACCTACGATATTTGCTTGAATAGTTTGGCTAAGGTACTCAAAAAATGTGAGGAGACGAATCTCGTCCTTAATTGGGAGAAGTGTCATTTTATGGTTAAGAAGGAAATTGTCTTAGGGCAAAAAAATTCCAAGAAAAGAATCGAAGTGGATAAAGCAAAGGTGGACGTAATTGAAAGATTACCGCCTCCAGTTAGTGTGAAAGGAGTTAGAAGTTTTTTACGCAAAGTTTTTTAGACCATGCTGGTTTTTATCGTAGATTTATAAAGGATTTTTCAAAAATTTCTAAACCTTTATGTATGCTTTTAGAAAAAGATGTTTTTAATTTTAACAAAGCATGTTTAGAAGCTGTTGAAAAATTAGTTAATTTCAGCCCCAATAATTATCACACCTGATTGGAACATGCCTTTTGAGTTGATGTGTGATGCAAGCGATGTCGCTATTGGAGCTGTGACAGACCAAAGAAGGAACAAAGTGTTTCACGCTATCTACTATGCAAACAGATATTTGATAGAAGCCTAGATCAATTATATGATAACTGAAAAAGAACTCTTTGCTATAGTTTTTGCTTTTGGCAAGTTCCGTTCATATCTTATAGGTACCAAAGTTATGGTATTTACTGATCATGCTACCATTAAGAACTTACTCACGAAGAAAGATGCTAAACTAAGGCTAGTTCGATGGATACTTTTGGTCCAAGAATTTGACCTTAAGATCCAAGACAGAAAAGGTGCTGAAAAGCAAGTAGTCGATCATCTATCAAGGTTGGAACAAAATGCGGTAACTTCTTCATTTATTCCAATTAATAAGAATCTTCCTGATGAGCATATCTTCAAGGTAAGACAAATCTATGAAATACCTTGGTTTGCTGATTTTTCCAATTAATGTGGAATAATTCCTCGAGAAATGACGTACCAACAGAGGAAGAAATTCCTTCGTGATATTCGATACTATTTCTGGGAGGACCCGTTTTTGTTTAAACAATGTACAAATAACATAATCAAGAAATGTGTAGCTAGAAGTGAGATTGACGAGATTTTGTACCACTATCATTCATATCCGAGTGGGGGACACTTTGGTGGTTCACGTACAGCAGCAAAGATTTTGCAAGCTGGGTTCTTTTGGCCTACATTGTTCAAAGATGCTTATGCATATGTGAGAAACTGCTATAGATGCCAAAGAACCAGAAACATATCAAGAAGGAACGAGATGCCCTTGGAAAATATTTTAGAGATAGAACTTTTCGATGTATGGGGCATTGATTTCTTAGGCCTGTTTCCTTCTTCCTATGGGAACAAGTATATCCTTGTAGCTATGGTCTATGTGTCCACGTGGGTTAAAGCCGAGGCCTACCCAACGAATGATGCTAAGGTAGTTATATGGTTCCTACATAAGCACGTATTTACACAGTTTGAGACTTCTGGAGCTATAATTAGCGATGAAGGATCTCACTTTGTAAATAAGTGGCTTAAATGGTTGCTTGACAAGTACGATGTGAAACATAAGATTGCTACTGCCTATCACCCACAATCGAATGGGCAACTTGAATGGGTGAATCGTTAAATCAAAGGTATTCTTGAAAGAGTAGTGCGTCCTAACAGAAAATATTGGTCACGAAGGCTCAATGATGCACTACGGGCCTATTAAAATGCTTTTAAGACACCGTTAGGAAAGACTACCTATCGATTAGTTTTTGGAAAGGAATGTCATTTGCCGCTTGAATTGGAGAATAAAGCTCACTGGGCTTTGAAGCAATTGAATTTTGATCTTAAGCAAGCTAGTGAGAGAAGGATGTTGCAACTCGATGAGTTGGAGGAGTTGAGGTTATTTTCATACGAGAATGCCAAGATGTTTAAAGAAAAATATAAGAGATGGCATGATAATCGCATACAACCTCGTGAGTTCATAGAAGGTCAGAAAGTGTTGTTGTTTAATTCGAGGCTAAGGTTATTTCCCGGAAAGCTCAAGTACCAATGGAAAGGACCTTATACCATCCACAAAGTTTATCCGTATTGAGCTGTAGAATTGCACGACAACCATGGAGGTACGTTGAAAGTTAATGGTCAACGTGTCAAGCACTATTGGGATTGTGAAATTGATGAATTAAAATCTCGTTCAAATTGAGAGACCCTTAATTTTTCATAAACTTTCTTTTTAATAAAAGTTAGAAATTATTTTCTTAAATTAGTACATTTAATTAATTCTGTCTAAGGACATTGGAACTTAAGCAGGACCATCGTGACCCCTCAAACCTTTCATGGGAATTAAATTTACGTAATCTTTTAAGAAGGAAATTTCTCATTAAATTTTAAAAAAATTTCTCTTCGTTTATTTTTATTTTTATTTTTTATTTTAATCTTTGTATTTAATTTTAATTTAATCTTAATTTTAATCTCTTTTTTTAAGTTTAATGTTATTTTTATTTATTTTAATAAAGGGGGTCAAATTGGCCCAAGTACTAATAAGTTTGTTTATTTTTAACCAGTCCAAATTTTTTAAAGTTTGAGGTCAAGGCCTAAAATAACAAAGCTATTATCTATAGGGTTCCCTAAAACCCTAAATTATGCCATCATATTTTCCCTCCATCTTACTTGTCGTCCGAGTAACTAAAACTTAGCCAAATTTTAGCTACAAGACTACCTTGCCATCCAAGTCACTTGAATTAGCTAAATTTTAGCTACAAAATTGCCCTAATTCATCACTATATAAACCCCTCCATACCTTCATAATTTTCACAACCCTTCAAGATATTAGCTTAAACTCTAAACCACTAATTCTTTTCCCTCTTAGCTATTGGCCTAAATTTTGAAATTTCTCCCCAAATTTTTTCCTTGTCGCAAGCCTCTAGTACTATTGTCGCACGACTTTTGCCGGAGAACCCTTTCGCTATTGTATCCCTATCTTCACCACATTCTATCGTCATTGCAATCTTCACACCACTGCAAGCTCGTCACTGCTGCAAAGCAATCGCTGCCACAAAACCTTGCTCTCAACCTTTGCCGATTTGTTTTTCATTCCTTTTGCTAAAATTTTGCTTAATTTTTGGGGAAAATGTCCACATCTCACAAAAGAACTAGATCTTCCAAGACCTCTGCTGAAAATCCCATTGTGATTGAAGATGAAGAAATGAAAGAGAGGTTTGATTCAATCTTTAAGAATCAACCTATGATGTCGGAAAACGGTTTCAACATGGAAAGCAATGATAAGATGGTGTTGCCCTTACCAATTCGAAAGACGATTGTTGCCCGCAATTGGAATAATTTTTGTGATGCACAAACATTGCCTGAAAAGGAGTTAGTTCGAGAGTTTGATGCTAATTTGACTAAGCCAGATGCTATTGAAGTTCTTGTTCATAACAAGAAGGTACCCTTAACTTTTAAATCAATTAATGATTTGTTTAACTTATTTTATGTTGATGAAGATGAGTACTTTGCCATGATGAAAAATATAAACTGGGATTTTCTTCAACAAGTACCTAATGTTGTGACAAATCCGGGACAAATCTGGGATCCCAATGGATTATAAGAAAGTATGATAGTCCTTCTTGCAGAAGGGAATATTTAAAATCGTTGGCTAAGGTATGGTTTTACTTTGTTCGATATAGTTTCATGCCTATCTCACATATTTCGACCATCTCGATGGAGCAAATACTTTTTTTTGTATGGAATTATGACATAAAGGTCCATCAATGTTGGGAAGATTATTCTTAAAGAGATCCATGATTATGCTAAAAAGAAGACTGGAAGTGCTTACTTCCCATCCTTGATAACTTCACTTTGCTTAAGGGCCCAAGTTAAGACAAAAGCAAACCTGAAAGGCCTATATGTTCAAGGTTGCATCATAGCTCATGATCTTGAAAGGTTAGTGGAAAATGTCCATGAACTAAACCAAATTGAACCAAGTGAGCCAATAGAACCAGAAACCGATGAGTCATCGAACAAATCTAAAACTGAAGCTAACTCAGTTATTGAAATGGAAGAGGTAGAATCGGAGGAAAAACTGAATGAGCCTGAACCGATAAAGGAACTAGAAGTTTTTGAACCAAGAGATGAGCCTGTTGAACCAAGTATTGATCCTGAGTTGACTATTCCAATGCCCACTTCTTCAAACACTGTAAAGAAATCAGAATTGTCAACTATGATGGATATGGTGAAGTTTATGCATAACCAACAACAAGATTATTGCAAATATGCAAAATTTAGAGACGATTCGGGAAGAAATACTTTTGAAAACATCTCTAAATATTTTGTTCCTGAGTTCCCAGATTATATCTTCAATTCATGGAAGGAATATGAT
This sequence comes from Gossypium sturtianum, assembly GCA_025698515.1. Taxonomy (NCBI): domain Eukaryota; kingdom Viridiplantae; phylum Streptophyta; class Magnoliopsida; order Malvales; family Malvaceae; genus Gossypium; species Gossypium sturtianum. The sequence continues at coordinate 66,434,461 of CM046952.1, forward strand.
AAAGAAAGAGAGGACGAAGCTTCAAATGAGGAAGACGAGGAGGATGAGTCAAATAAATAAAAAGGGGGGAAATTCTTTTTCTTTAGTTTTTATTTCTTTTTAGGTGTTTATTTTTATTTTTATTTCTTAGTATTTTGTTTTTGCATGATAAAATAGCAAACATGAATAAGATAAGCTCAATGCCTCTTCAATAGAAAGAAAATAAAGTGATGTGCTAATGGGAATAAGCATGTCTAGGATTGGACTATGAGAAAGACTTAATACTTAAGCAGTCTTTATGACTCACCTCTCTTTTCTTACAATCCTACCTGGTATTCAGTTTTCATTCTTTTTAAAGGGGGGTATAAGGCATTTCAAATAAATTTTAAAGAATATTTCAATCTTTTTACTTAAGTATGTTGAAATAAATGAATGCTCAAAAAGAAATTTTCCTCATAAGTATGTTCAAATGCAAGCAAGATTTTTTTTATTTTATCTAAGTTATTCGTATGTTATCTTGAGTGATGGAATGCTTGTGTGATCTTAGTCTTATGTAGGATTTTCCATGAAAATTTGATTTCTTTATAAATAGACATGTATGAAGGTTTAAGTCTTTAAAATTGACTTAGTAACTTTATTGAGGCAAAATCTTAAAAGGTGTAAGAATCTAATATGATATAGGCACACTTTCTTTCGATCATTTGAGCCTTTCAAGCCGACCTTATGAATTTAACCCCTGAAACTTAATTTTTGAGCTTAATGGCCTATTTATTGTAAATTTTGTAACATCCTTAAATAGGGGCTATTATGTTTGAACTGTTTGCATGTGTATGGCTTGGCTGTGATATTAATTGAGATGTTTTAGGGTCTAGGTATAAGCCAAGGGTAGGCCCGAACTATAGGAAAATTTTTATTTTTAAGCTTTGGTTAAGGGGAGCTGAAGGAGCTAGGGGTTAAGAATATTTTGTGGTAAACTTTAGCACAAGAATTTCCTTGGTAAAATGGCAAGGAGGCGCCACTTAGGGCCTTGAGCAGTGACGCCACAAGCAGGGGAAGGAGGCTCAGGTTCGAGCAGTGGAGATCCCATTTTCTGCTTATTATTTTGACGCCAAGCTGAGGAAGAGTTGTGCTCAGCTCAAACTCTGTCGGATAACTGTTGAGCAAGTCAAACTAATTTGAACGGGTGGAGAAGAGAGAATTTAGGAGTTTGAATAATTCAAACTCATTTGAATGGTTGGCTATGAGGAGTTGGAAGAGGTTGCCGAAATTTGAACTCTAGTGTGAGGAGGAGTAATCAGTTGGAAGACTAGGGGAGGGAGTGTCGAAATTCCTTAGTGACATTTTCGGCTAGTGAATGCCTTGGAGCATTCGGTTGTGAGCTAAAGTCGAAACTCCCTTAGCCTTGTCAATTTCTCCCTTAATGCACCATGTTGAAGCAAAAGCCGAAAGCACTTTAGGCTCTTGCCGATTTCTTTCTTAGGCATTGAGCCGAATCCCCATTTGAACTCCTCTCTCATTTTCTTTGAAGCCAAAACATTCTTCTTTCCAAACCTCATTCCATTTTGCTCTCTAACTCTCATTTGGTGTGACCGAATCCTCTTCTTCCTCAAGTCACTCTTTACCATTGTTTCTCTCATCTTCTTCTCACCATCATTCAAACCGAATACTTCCCTTCCATTCTCTCATTTCATGTTGGTCGAATCTCTTTTGATTTCCTATCTTAAGCCATAGCCAAATCACCTTGATCACTCTACCCCATTGCCGAAATCTCTTTACTCTCCCCTTCTCATTCTAACTATTGGCCGAATATCAAGCAGAGATCTCCCTTGATTTCTTCTCTAATCGGTTTGGAATAGGTAAGTCTGTCATGACCGAATCTCCTCTATTCTCACTTTCTTTTCTCTGTCGACTCACATGGGACAAAAGCCAAATTTTGGCATTTGTTGACATGATTCCTAACCATCTTTGGAATTAATTTCTTCTAGGATCTCTGGGATTTTGAAGCAGTGGATCGGGGTTATTTATTCTCTGTCAATCGGTCTCAGTAAGTCAGTGGTAAGGATGCATATCGATTCGATCTTCCTCTTATTTGTTTGAAAAGCCGAAGGCTATTAGTGATCTTGTTTAGTCTTGGCCGATTGTAGGGAAGACGTGTTATCGAGTGCTTCGATTTGATTTAAGCGCGAAAGCGAAGGTAAGGATTATGGTTGTGCGTTAACCCTTCGGGATTGGCTAGTTTAGCCGAATGGCCTTTGTTAATGATCTTGGTTTGGCCGAATGTAGGAAAAGCGGATCTAGTGCGTTAGATCAGGATCTTCGGGATTCAGTAATCGTGTTAGTAACCAGGTGTGTAACTTACACACTTCATAATCGTTGTAAACTTGTTAAAAACCTAAACTATGTTAAAAGCCGAAACTGTGTAGATTTCGATATGATACCTTTATGGGTATGAGCAAGGATTTTGGGTAAGTCCATTTTGTTGAGATTACGGCACATGATTTCTGATGATATTATCTATGTATGTTCAATATATGTCTAATGATTAAGCATGATGGCATGATTTGTATGTGCATTGCATTATTGTGGGTGATATGAGAGGAGGGGGGAGATTGATATCTGTGACTTTGGGTCACGGTGGTTTGCACCACCAAAGGTTTTGGTACCACGATTGATTTCATGACTTTGGGTCACGGAGGTTTGGCACCTCATAGCGACTCGTCCCGGTGGCTTAGCACCACGATGGGTTGGCCCCACATTGATAAAACGGGATTGTCGCCAGTGATTTGGTATCACAACGTGGGTTGGCCCCACAATTGGATTATTCGTGACTTTGGGTCACCAAAGGTTTAGCACCACATTATTATTGATATCGGTGACTTTGGGTCACCAGTGGTTTGGCACCACCAGTGGTTTGGTACCACACGGGGTAGAAAAAGGAGTTGTGGATGGCTAGGTTTGGGTGCATGATATGTTTGCTTGATTATGATTTGTGTAAGCATGTTGCAACAATCGGGAGGGGATTATGCATCGAGTCTTGGTGACTCACCTTCTCCCTTATCTTTTCAGTGATTCGTAGATCGCGGATGAGGCCGGGTGAACTCGAGGTGACCATGCGATAATTGCTTCGGTTTTACATGGACATTTGATTTGGGTATTTTACTTTAAATTCTGGTTTTTATTTGGGATTGTAACAAGGCCTTTAAATTATGTTTTGGATTATTTTATCTGCTTTCGATTTGGTTTTAAATATGACTAAGTAATTACTTGATTTGCTTTAATAACCTGATAATCAAAGTTTTCAAACTAAGCTACGCAAAGAGTTTTCTAAACTCTACCATCGGGTAATACAATTCACATGATTTCAAAGCAACTTAACATTTTCCACTATACATACATCGGGTTTCCCCAAGCACAAGCAATCGAAGAGTTTTCACCGAAAATAAACCGGTAACCTGTTTTCTTCGAATCGTTTTCACTCTGTGACATGCCAGATTTGGTCGTGGTGTGTTGACCGGGTTTGGGGTGTTACAATTATGGTATCAAAGCCAAGTTCAACAGCTCGGCTGTGGGCCCGAGGCCCAAAATGTTTTAAAGTGTGGTTTTAAAAAGTGTTGATGGAAAAAATGTATGGTTTAGCATGGCACCGAGTCTCCGGCACCGATCCGCCCAGGTAAGTACCCTTAACTGATGGTTGCATATGAATATGATTATGATGATATATGTTATGGACGACTAGTGATAGTGGACTACCCTAGAGACTGGAACCTATATGACTCTGTGACTCGCGAAAACAAAACTCTATAATAGAAACTGTTCATAAGACTGTGCCTTAATAATAGTGGAATAAAGAATGACGCATAAAACTTTTAAATCAGATAAGTCGAGACGTTAGACATGAGCACTCGAGGTCGGGGTCGTAATACGCATGGACGCGGTCGGGGTAGGATGACTGTGTCTGAACCAATGGGATCTGGTCAGGGGTCAGAGAATGAGATGCCACCACCACCACCAGCTGCAGGTGTTGAGTTTCAGGATTAGACAGGGGATGATGCGATGCTCGCGAGCGATCTTTGCGAGTTCTTGAAGGGTGGGCCGGGCGCAGTGGAGGCACGGGAGCTCGTAAGTGCAGATCGGAGCGACTACGAGCCAATGGAGCCGAGGTTTTCGAGGTGTTTTACGGTGTGGCGCCCAATACGGTGAGTATTGGTTGGAGGCGATGGAGCACATCATGGACGACTTGGATCTGACTGCTGAGGAGAAACTGAAAGGGATAGTGCTGCTTTTTCGAGATGAGTCATACCAGTGGTGGCTCACGGTTCGGGATAGTGCTCTGACGCGGATGATCTCACGTGGGACTATTTTAAAGCGCGTGCGGAAAGAAGTATATTGGGTCGATTACATTGATGCGCGACAAAAGGCGTTCGAGAGCCCGGTTTAGAGGAGTAAGCCCGTGTCGGAGTACGAGGTAGAATTCTTAAGGTTAAGCCAAGATGCTCGAGTATCGTGGCTCACGAGCACGAGCGATGTGTCGAGTTCGAGGGCGGATTGAGGATAAGTGAGATTGCTGATTGCTCCACAGCGGGAGCGAGTTTCTTGTGTTAGTAGAAAAGGCTAAGATAGCCGAAGGGGGTAAAGGAATCGTGAGGCGAGAATCGGGACGAGGAATAGACATAAGAGAGGTTTTGGATCATCTGGGTCGGTCGGTAATTCTCAGAAAAGGGCTAGGCATGGTGGGCCAAATCAATCCGGGAGGCCTGTTACTGCTAATCAGGGTCCAGCGCAGTGTAATTGGTGTGGGAAATCTCATTGGGGAGAATGTTGGATTGGTGGAAAAGGATGCTTTAAATGTGGCTCGTTGGATCATCGTGTGAGGGATTGTCCACGGAAGTTAGCCAGATTCGGTCCCGGGCCGTGGTCGCGTGCTCGGTTTAGGAATGAGGGACCGCAAATCGTAGAGGGTCATGGTTACAGTCGTGGTCGCGGAGCACCGGGCAGAGGTGCAGGCAACACCGAGGCGAGACAGCCTGGATTGGTATATGCAGCGAGGCGTCGAGAGGGAGGCGACGCACCAGACGTCATAACCGGTACGTTCTTAATCTTTGGATTACCATATACTGCTTTGATAGATATGGGTTCGACGCATTCGTATGTTGCTAGTAGCATAGTAGAGACCATGAACCTAGACTTTGAGACTACTTCTAGGGAGATGACAGTAATTAGCCCTCTAGGTCACTCTGTAGAAGTAAATAAGCTGTATAGGGATGTGCCCTTAGAACTCCAAGGGGTAGTGTTTGTGGCTGATCTGATGGAACTGTCGTTTGGGGAGTTCGATCTGATTCTTGGGATGGACTGGTTGGTGAAGTACCAAGCAAGTCTGGATTGCGTGGCTAAGCGCATGGTTTTGAAAATGGTTGAGGGTGAAGAAGTGGTGATGATAGGTAATAGAAGAGATTATCTGTCCAATGTGGTATCTGTGATGAAGGAGGAGAAAATGGTGAGGAAAGGTTATGAGGCGTTTATGGTTCATGTGTGTGCCTTGGAGGCCAAGGAGTCAGCTGTAGAGAATGTCCGAATGGTGAAGGAATTTGTCGACGTATTTCCAGAAGAACTTTCAGTTCTGCCTCCGGATCGGGAAGTTGAATTTGGTATAGATCATTACCAGGCTGGGCGGTGTCTATCGCCCCGTATAGGATGGCACCGAAAGAATTGGTAGAGCTGAAGGCTCAGATTCAGGAGTTGTTGGACTGGGGTTTTATCCGGCCAAGTGTTTCGCCTTGGGGAGCACCTGTGCTCTTTGTCAAGAAGAAAGATGGTACAATGCGGATGTGTATAGGCTACCGCCAATTGAATAAGCTGACGATCAAAAACAAGTATCCGTTGCCCAGGATAGATGACTTGTTTGATCAGCTTAAGGGTGCATCGGTTTTCTTGAAGATTGATTTAAGGTTAGGGTATCATCAGCTAAAGATGAAAGAGGCTGATATCCACAAGACGGTGTTTTGCACTCGGTATGGGCACTACAAGTTTCTGGTAATGCCGTTTGGGTTGACTAACGTACCGGCAGCATTCATGGACATGATGAACCGGGTATTCCAGCAGTATTTGGATCAGTTTATTGTGGTATTTATAGACGACATACTGGTGTACTCAAGATCTGAGAAGGATCATGATGCGCATCTGCAGGTAGTTTTGCAGACTCTGAGGGAGAAACAGTTATTTGCCAAGTTTAGTAAGTGCGAATTCTGGCTTAGGGAGGTGACTTTCTTGGGTCACGTAGTGTCAGCTGAGGGGATTAGAGTGGATCCTCGCAAGATTGAGGCAGTATTAGACTGGAAACCGCCTAAGTTAGTGGCAGAAGTTCGGAGTTTTATAGGTCTGGCAGGATATTACCAAAGATTTGTAAAGGGATTTTCTCTGATCGTAGCACCGTTGACCAAGTTACTTAGGAAAGGAGTTCCATTTGTGTGGTCTGAGAAGCAACAGGAAAGTTTTGACAAGTTGAAGAAGATTCTGACCGAAGCTCTGGTTTTGATTCAGCCTGAGGCAGGAAAGGAATTCACGGTATACTGTGATGCATCACATACTGGCTTGGGATGTGTTCTGATGCAGGAAGGGAAGGTAGTGGCATATGCATCTCGACAGCTGAGACTGCATGAGGTTAACTATCCGACGCATGTCTTGGAATTAGCTGCAGTGGTTTTTGCCTTGAAAATATGGAGGCACTATTTGTACGGAGAGAAGTCGATAGTCTACATGGATCACAAGAGTCTGAAGTACCTTTTGACTCAGAAGGATTTTAACTTGAGACAGTGCAAATGGATTGAGCTGTTGAAGGACTATGACTGTTCAATTGAGTATCATCCGGGCAAGGCTAACGTGGTGGTAGACGCGTTGAGCCGTAAGGTAGTATCGAACTTGAGAGCGATGTTCGCTCATCTTAGCTTGTATGACGACGGGAGTCTATTGGCGAATGCGAGGTTAAGCCGACTTGGGTAGAGTAGATTAAGGAGAAATAGTTAGTGGATGAGGGTTTGAATGCTCGGAGGTTGTAAGTTCGAATGGTGGGTTGGAAGGTTACTGACTTGTCCAAAGTGGCGAGTCTTGTGTTTTCAAGGGAAAGCTTGTATGCTTAGAAGGGCGTCGAGTTAAGGCGGAGGATTCTTCAGGGCGCACATAGCAGCCCCATACGCTATTCATCCCGGAGGTAGCAAGATGTACCGGATTTGCGAGCGATTTTGGTGGCCGAGTTGAAACGTGAAATAACCGAGTTTGTGGGTAAATGTTTGGCGTGTCGTGAGTCAAAGCCGAGCATCGATTCTTGCCGTCGGGTTTACTTCAGCAGGTGAAGATTCCACGATGGAAGTGGGAAAGGATCACTATGGACTTTGTCGTCGGGCTACCCTTACGCCTAGTAAGAAGGACTCGATCACAGGTGATTGTGGACCGTTTGACGAAATCGGCTCATTTCATACCGGTAAGGGTTGATTACTCGCTTGAAGTTAGCTAAGTCGTATGTGGCGAGAGATAGTGAGGTTGCACGGTGTGCGATGTCGATTATCTCGGATAGGGATCCCGATTCACGTCAAGGTTCGAAAGCATTGCATCGAGCGTTGGAGTGCGCGGTTGGATTTTAGTACGGCATTTCATTCGCAGACAGACGGACAGTCAAAAAGGGTTATATAGATTTTGGAAGTTATGTTGAGAGGCTATGTTTTGGATTTCAGAGGCAGCTGGGAAGAATTTCTACCGTTAGCTGAGTTTGCATACAACAATAGTTACCAGGCAAGTATTAAGATGGCACCATATGAGGCGTTGTATGGTAGGAAGTGTCGTACACCTACATGCTGGACAGAGTTAGGTGAGCGTCAGATGTTGGGTTTGGAGTTGGTTACGGAAACTGAGGATAAGGTCAAATTGATTCGAGCTCGTCTAAAGGAAGCTTGGACCTAGCGAAGTCCTACGCCGATCTTAAGCGAGAGAGATATAGAGTTTGCCGTGGGAGACAAGGTCTTTTGAAGGTCTCGCCGTGGAAGAAAGTCTTGAGATTTGGAAGAAAAGGCAAGCTAAGTCCAAGGTTCATTGGCCCGTATAAGGTGTTGAGACGAGTGGGACCAGTAGCTTATCAGCTCGAGTTGCCAGCATAGCTGAGTTAGATACAAGATGTGTTCCATGTCTCCATGCTTAGACGCTACCGTTCAGATCCATCGCATGTTGTATCGGTGGAGGAAATTAAGGTGAGCCCAGATTTGACCATGGAAGAGGAACCAGTGCAGATTTTAGACCGGGATGTGAAGGTTTTGCGGAAGAAGTCAGTTCCATTAGTAAAGGTGTTATGGCGGAACCATGGCGTGGAAGAAGCTACGTGGGAACCAGAGGATGTGATGAGGCAGCAATACCCTCAACTCTTTTGACCAGGTAATTTTGAGGCCAAATTTATTTTTAAGGGGGGTAGAACTGTAACATCCTTAAATAGGGGCTATTATGTTTGAACTGTTTGCATGTGTATGGCTTGGTTGTGATATTAATTGAGACGTTTTAGGGTCTAGGTATAAGCCAAGGGTAGGCCCGAACTATAGGAAAATTTTTATTTTTAAGCTTTGGTTAAGGGGAGCTGAAGGAGCTAGGGGTTAAGAATATTTTGTGGTAAACTTTAGCACAAGAATTTCCTTGGTAAAGTGGCAAGGAGGCGCCACTTAGGGCCTTGGGCAGTGACGCCACAAGCAGGGGAAGGAGGCTCAAGTTCGAGCAGCGGAGATCCCATTTTCTGCTTATTATTTTGACGCCAAGCTGAGGAAGAGTTGTGCTCAGCTCAATCTCTGTCGGATAACTGTTGAGCAAGTCAAACTGATTTGAACGGGTGGAGAAGAGAGAATTTAGGAGTTTGAATAATTCAAACTCATTTGAATGGTTGGCTATGAGGAGTTGGAAGAGGTTGCCGAAATTTGAACTCTAGTGTGAGGAGGAGTAATCGGTTGGAAGACTAGGGGAGGAGTGCCAAATTCCTTAGTGACATTTTTGGCTAGTGAATGCCTTGGAGCATTCGGTTGTGAGCTAAAGCCGAAACCCCCTTAGCCTTGTCGATTTCTCCTTTAATGCACCATGTTGAAGCAAAAGCCGAAAGCACTTTAGGCTCTTGCCGATTTCTTTCTTAGGCATTGAGCCGAATCCCCATTTGAACTCCTCTCTCATTTTCTTTGAAGCCGAAACATTCTTCTTTCCAAACCTCTTTCCATTTTGCTCTCTAACTCTCATTTGGTGTGACCAAATCCTCTTCTTCCTCAAGTCACTCTTTACCATTGTTTCTCTCATCTTCTTCTCACCATCATTCAAACCGAATACTTCCCTTCCATTCTCTCATTTCATGTTGGCCGAATCTCTTTTGATTTCCTATCTTAAGCCATAGTCGAATCACCTTGATCACTCTACCCCATTGCCGAAATCTCTTTACTCTCCCCTTCTCATTCTAACTATTGGCCAAATATCAATCAAGCAGAGATCTCCCTTGATTTCTTCTCTAATCGGTTTGGAATAGGTAAGTCTGTCATGACCGAATCTCCTCTATTCTCACTTTCTTTTCTCTGTCGACTCACATGGGACAAAAGCCGAATTTCGGCATTTGTTGACATGATTCCTAACCATCTTTGGAATCGATTTCTTCTAGGATCTTCGGGATTTTGAAGCAGTGGATCGGGGTTATTTATTCTCTGTTAATCGGTCTCAGTAAGTTAGTGGTAAGGATGCATATCGATTCGATCTTCCTCTTATTTGTTTGAAAAGCCGAAGGCTATTAGTGATCTTGTTTAGTCTTGGCCAATTGTAGGGAAGACGTGTTATCGAGTGCTTCGGGATTTGATTTAAGCACGAAAGGCAGTAAGGTAAGGATTATGGTTGTGCGTTAACCCTTCAGGATTTGCTAGTTTAGCCGAATGGCCTTTGTTAATGATCCTGGTTTGGCCGAATGTAGGAAAAGGGGATCTAGTGCGTTAGATCGGGATCTTCGGGATTCAGTAAGTCGCGTTAGTAACCAGTGTGTAACTTACACACTTCATAATCGTTGTAAACTTGTTAATAACCTAAACTATGTTAAAACCGAAAACCGTAGATTTCGATATGATACCTTTATGGGTATGAGTAAGGATTTCGGGTAAGTCCGTTTTGTTGAGATTACGGCACATGATTTACGATGATATTATCTATGTATGTTCGATATATGTCTAATGATTAAGCATGATGGCATGATTTGTATGTGCATTGCATTATTGTGGGTGATATGAGAGGAGGGGGAAGATTGATATCTGTGACTTTGGGTCACCAGGTTGTTTAGCACCACCAAAGTGGTTTGGTACCACAGATTGATTTTGTGACTTTGGGTCACGGAGGTTTGGCACCTCATAGCGACTCGTCCCTAGTGGCTTAGCACCACGTGGGGTTTGCCCCACATTGATAAAACGGGATTATCGCGGTGATTTGGTATCACAACGTGGGTTGGCCCCACAATTGGATTATTCGTGACTTTGGGTCACCAAAGGTTTGGCACCACATTATTATTGATATCGGTGACTTTGGGTCACGGTGGTTTTGGCACCACCAAAGGTTTGGTACCACACGGGGTAGAAAAAGGAGTTGTGGATGGCTAGGTTTGGGTGCATGATATGTTTGCTTGATTATGATTTGTGTAAGCATGTTGCAACAATCGGGAGGGATTATGCACTCGAGTCTTGGTGACTCACCTTCTCCTTATCTTTTCAGGTGATTCGTAGATCGCGGATGAGGAGCCGGGTGAACTTGAGGTGACCATGCGATAATTGCTTCGGTTTTACATGGACATTTGATTTAGGTATTTTACTTTAAATTCTGGTTTTTATTTGGGATTGTAACAAGGCCTTTAAATTATGTTTTGGATTATTTTATATGCTTTGGATTTGGTTTTAAATATGACTAAGTAATTACTTGATTTGCTTTAATAACCTAATAATCAAAGTTTTCAAACTAAGCTACGCAACGAGTTTTCTAAACTCTACCATCGGGTAATACAATTCACATGATTTCAAAGCAACTTAACATTTTCCACTATACATACATCGGTTTTCCCCAAGCACAAGCAATCGAAGAGTTTTCACCGAAAATAAATCAGTAACCTGTTTTCTTTGAATTGTTTTCACTCTGTGACATGCCAGATTCGGTCGTGGTATGTTGACCGGGTTTGGGGTGTTACAAATTTCCTACATTATAAGCCACACTATCATCTTCTTCTCTTTTTATCCTATTCTTTTGCACCTATCTTAACAAAAATTTGTCTTGGTGATCAGAGTTGAGGAAAAATACAAAAAGATGTACATGCTCTTCACATGTTAAAAAAAAAAAGAGAAGAAGAGGAAAATGAATAAAGAGCAAATAAAAATTTGCTCAAATTCTGCAAAAAAAAATAATAAGTTGAGCATGAGTTCAAAATAAGTTTGGGGGTGCTCCAAAGACCCAATTATATGTAGGTTGTGACACGGAAAGGATTCAAGACAAAGTTAGGGTTAAGAAGTTTTGAACCTAAAAATCACTTCTCTATATTCCTACCTTTAGCCTAGCCCCATTACAACTTAGTAAAAGACCTATTGATTGGACGATTATGTCACCTACATTAGTGGAGAGGAATTACTGAGTTCAACATATGAAGAAACTAATTAAACCTTTGGATTGCTATGTTTAGTTGATAAGGAAAGCATATTGATTGGTGAATGTTATGTATGACTTTGAAAATGCATGCAAACTATGATTCATGTTGACATTATGATGTACTTAGTATAAAGTTAGAAATAATATTTGCATTCGAGCTTCTAATCAATAAAGAATAATTTTTAGCATGATTTTTTCGATCCATGATTATGTGCGAAGATTGATGCTGCTTTATTATTTTGCCAAATTGCCTTAGCAAAATTTATGTTGTGCATGAACATTACTCGGGACAAGAAATGATTTAAGTTTAGGGGTGCGTAAACTCGGAATTATATAGGGCTTTTCTATACATTTTTATCACCTTTCTACATAATAAATGTGTTTATCTTGAGTAATTATTATTCAAATAAGTGAATTTTACTTAATTAGTAATTTTAGACATGAATTTAAAAAGTATGGGAAATTATGCTTAATTACATGATTTTCATGCATATTTTATATTAATTCATGTTACTTTATTAATGTATGTATTTCTAACTATGGATGAGGTCCATTAGAGACATGATTTAAATAAATAAAATATGGCCATGTACAAGTTATCCATGTGGAGGACAAGACCATGCAATTTGGGGCATGAGGTTAACTACTTGACCTAATAAAGAAGGTGATGAAAGATAGACATGTCTGCTAAGTTTTATACTGAAGAACCATCCAACAAGGGGAACTAAGAGCCCAAATTCAACACTTAAAGGTGGCTACCCAAAATATATTTTGGGATAATTAATTGAAGGTCCTTATATTTAGAAAATAATTAGAATTCAGCGCAGCAACTTTGTTGAAGCTGTCCACTCTATAGCTATTTTTAGCTTGAATTTGAAATTCAAATTGAGAAGACTTGGTCATCCCTTGTTCCTTGAAGCATGGCCGACCACATGAGATAGGGAAGAAAGGAAATTTAAACCTATTTTTAGTAAACTCAAACACTCACCTTCACCTATAAATACCTTGCCATCCCTCACTTCAAAGGGCATCCCTCATCCCTCAACATTCCCTTTTCATTCTTACTAGTTTTCATATAAATTCTTTTTCCCTTTTTCCCTTCCATAGTCGTCCATCCCTCCTCCATTCTTTAGCCTCAAAAGCTTGTCAAAAGCACTATTTAGCCAGCTACCCCTTAACAGAGGTATATCATCATGTGAACATCACATTCAAACATTCAACTTTCACATTTGCATAGCTTACTCTTTTTTTCATAACACAATCATTTAGAGAAGTAGGGATTAACATGCAAGTATAAGACTCAATTTAGAGACTCACCTGATAGCCTCAAAGACAGCATAAATTTAATACATTTGCTTCCATCGAGTAGATAATCAACCCCTAAACGTTAAACCACAAGAAACTCATTAAGATCTTTCTTTTCTCACTTGAACACCAGAAATGTACAACAAGGCTTTACCATATTTGTTACTAAGCTTAAACAAATCTGCTTTCATAGTAGCTTAGCATGCAAGGTCGAGAAACTTACCTGACAAAATGGGCATCTCAAAGTTGATCCTTTCATTCCCAGCTCATCCTAAAGGATGAAAGATTTTTCCCCTTAGCTCACCGTTTTATAAGCAGAGAATACTTCTTGTGGAAGTAAGTGAATAGTGCCCATCACTAACCCGATCATCAGATATTTTCCTTGTTCTAATAGATGTTTGACACATGTATTAATCCATATGATGACCAGTTAGATGCACGAAAGATGTAAAGTAGCACATACAGCATACAAGTGCATACATAACTTATGCCTAGGCCCTAACCCATCCTTCGTTAGGGTGTAGCTGATAGCTCAACTGATCATGTGTTGGCACATCATGGTTTCTTAGCGACGACTCTATTACTTGAGTCCCTTTAATACTTTTTTGGGCGTCCTTTCCCAACAGTAATTCATACCATATTTCTCTATTTATATATTGGTTATGCACCCACATATACGCAAAGAACATTAGTGGGGGAGAACAACGCTTTATTTACTCATATACTTCATAGTTCACTATTCAAGCGTCACCTTACCTCGACCTCGCCTAATACTCGAGTCTTGTACTTAGCTCTAAGGAGTTTTCTTATATTCCTTGATAAGTCCTTTGACCCATTCCTAAACTTTATTGGGACTCAAAAAATATCACATCAGTCATCTGGTAGTCTTATCCAAATTTTACAAATTCCAAGAACTAATCAAGTACTTTTTTTTGGTTCTTAACTATCTTAGTTCTCATTTGGTTACCTCCTAACTATCTTTTCTGTATATCTTAACCGGCTCAAGGCCAATGTTACTAGATGCACTTATTACTGACATAAGCTTCCTTATCATAGGGTTCATTTTCTTGTTACGGAGTCTGCCCAACTATACACGCCAACAAAGGCTTCTGGGGTGAACCTTTCCTCATCAGACACGATCTCTTAATCGCTATGCGCTTCTCCAATGTCCACCACCATTAATGCGTCATAGGCGCACTCAAAATAGTTCTTAGCTTAAACACCATTCACTTTTAATTCATCTTACTCAACCCATTTCCTAAATAGTATTCAGATTCTAAGATTTCATCAGGCGAGATGTTACAACACCGATGCAACATGGTCACTTAATCAACCAAGGGTGTTTTCATCAACACAACATACTTTAGTGAAGATTAGTCAGCCGTTTTAGGTCAAGGACGAGCTCCTAACCCTAGGCCTATAAATAAGATTGCTTAGAGCAGTTTATGGAACCTTTTTCTTCACGTTTAATTTTACTTTCATTTGCAGTGTTAAGATTTTACTTGTAATTTTTATTTATGTTTTTGTTTTGTTCTTTGAGAGATCTGGATTGTGGATTCGTCAAACTCATTATAGATTGTTTTTTGCACTTCAATATTTACATACACATCAGGATCTTTCTCATCATTACTCTTGATTTTGCAAATGTTTATCTTTCAATTCAATTCTATTGTATGTGTTAGATCTAAGGGGAACTAATTCGTTAGGGGGATTAACGAGTGGATGTGAGAGTAGTTGACACCAATGTAGGGTTTCTCAGTGGATCAGCTGGTTGGGAAAGGAAGAACTTAAACCCTAGGATTGACTACCCTAGGAAGAAATGGAGATAGAAATTAACCCAAAATTGGTATGGTCTACCGTGGAAACCTTACCCCAACCCGGTCTGACATATGACATTGAGAGATAAGTAGTGCTTTCAAACTCATTAGGTTAATGGAAGGCCGAGAGGCCCTACTAGGTTAATAACTAGTTGATTAGATTGAACACGAAATAGGAGTTAACTATGAACACTAAAACAACTTAATATTCTTTCTTTAAATTTGATAAATTCTAGAATCTACTTCTTTCGTTATTTTATTCTTTCTTTAAAATAAATTTTTATTATAATTTTATGAACTATCATAATATAATTTAATTAAAATACTAATTAGACCTGTTAGTGTAGAAGTTACTTTTAGTTTAGTCTAGCCTCCTTTGGGTACGATCCACAGAGTACTTTCGAAACTTCGTTGTACAATCTATATTACAACCTGACCCATATACTTGCGAACACCACCTAAATACCTATCCTTTGTAGCAGTATTCTCACTTTAGACGTTGGTATGTCGAGAGGTAGTCAAGTTGTTGGCTTCGTTGCTCGGAAGGCTTCGCAATTAGATTAATTTTAATTTTTACACTTAATAGGATAGTTAGGAAAATTTTCAAATTATAGATATGATTTTTTATTTTTATTAACTTAATTAATTTGCTAACTTATTTATTTTCTTTTTGGATTTCAGTGTATGACTCAGAGTAGGGACACACATATAATACCAGCCACTGATTTAGAGAGAATTATTCGTTGCAATCATTGATAGCAACAACAATAGCGGATACAAAATAACCTGCATGCTGAAGTTGACCTACCACGTGAAAATCCACTCTTTGACGATCTAAAATTACAAGACAAACCACCACCACAACCACAGTTACTGATAGTGCCACCCATGGCTCGGGAGGAAGAAACACTCAGAGACTATGCGCTACCGGACCTGAACGCAGTATAAGGCAACATAACAAGATCGATGATAACCACAAATAATTTTGAGATAAATTTGACGATGATTCAGATGATCTATAACAACCTTTAATTCAGAGGGACTATTAAAAATGACCTAAACTAACACTTAAAATGGTTTCTCCAGTTTTGTGATACGTTTAAATTTAACGGGGTCACCGGTGACAATATTCGTCTTTGGTTGTTCCCCTTCTCCTTAATTTGTAATGATTTTTCTTGGCTAAACTCGTAGGAAGCAAGATCAATCACAACATGGAATGAACTTGCAAAGAAGTTTTTGCACAAGTTTTTTCTTATTAGCAAAACGATCCAACTAAGGGGAGATATTACCTATTTTAAGAAGATGGAAGGAGAAAATATTTACGAAGCTTGGGAGAGGTTTAAGTTGTTGGTACAAAGACGCCCTCATCATGGTCTGCCTGAATGGTTGAGGTTGCAGATGTTCTACAACGGGCTTGATGGAAATTCAAGGTCAGGACTAGATGGAGTCGTAGGAGGAGCCTTAATGAATCGTACATATAAGGATGCCTATCACTTAATAGAGAACATGGATATGAAGTCCTACTAGTGGCTGAACAAAATATTTACTTATGGTTTGAGACAATTCATGGCTAAATTTATCAATGAGGAGGATAATACCAGCAAATATTAGACAAGCTTAATCAATTGGAGTCGGAATCTAGCAGACCCATGATGAATGAAGCAATTAGAACAATCGACCAATATCATGAGAAAAAAAAGCCTAGGATGTGAACTACATTGAGAATTGGGGTAGAAATGCCTATTCAAACATTTACAACCCTAGTTGTAAAGACCATCCAAATCTGATATGGGGTAGCAACCAAGGAGGAGGTAATACTAACCAATATTGTCCAAATATTACTTACCAACCTCCTTATTTGTAAAAAGCTCAGGAAAGGACCAACACCAACGACAATACTATATATGGTCAAAGCCTAGATCTAATAGAGGGAGAGATGCAGCCAATAAGGACAGAAGTGAGAGAACAACATTGACTAAGTTCAAAGATTAGATTAGTCAATTAATGAGCATGATAGCAGATATTAAAAGACAAATTGGCACCAGCATCCCAAGCAACATAGAAAATAACTCTCGAAGATATGGGAAGGAGCAAGTGAAAGCAATAACGCTCTATTCAGGTAAAGTACTGAGTAGCTCAACTAAACCCACTCAAGAGGAGGAAAAACGATATGCGAATGATCTTCAAGAAGAGACCCCTTATGAAGATGCTACCAAAGAAGAGCCAAATACAGTAGCTGAGTTGGTAGTTGAGGCGGAAGTTAAGCAAGGCGTAGAACTTGTCCTTACAAAAAATACCATTCCCGTCATTGCTAGAGGAGAAACAAAAATGGATGAAGTGGAATTTTTAAGTTTCTTAAAATTATTTAAATCTATTCATGTTAATTTACCCCTTATTGAGCATAAATGCATAAAAGAAATAATTTACCCCAAATATGTAAAGTACATAAAAGAAATAATGGCTAGGCATAGGAAAATTAAACGAGTAGACCAAATTAGCATAAATGCATCTTGTAGTGAGATAATAAAAAAAAAGATACCCCTAAAATTAAAAGACTTGGGGAGTTTCACAATTCCTATAGTGACAAGGGATATAGATTTTCGCAAAGTCCTATGTGACCTAGGAGCCAGTATTAATTTTGTAACAGTTCGTTTTTAGTCAAATCAGAATAGTAGTTTTGAGACCATAAATCCAAGGTTAATATATTTATTTTATTATTATTTTAATGTCTACAGCATGATAGTATACTTGTGTGAAAATTTCGTTAAGAAATTTTATTGTTTGATTAGTCAATTTGATAAAAAGGACTAAATCGCGTAAAGTGTAAAAGTGGAATTCTATTAGATAAAAGTATTTAATAGCTATGGAATCTTAAATTAGAGGTCCTTATGTTGTGATTATCCCATTATATTTATAAGTGGACATAGATGGACATCATTTGGATGATATTAATGAATTATCATTAAGGTTAAAATAGTAATTAGTATAATAAACTTAAAATAAATAAAAAAAAATCAAATTTGGTGTCCATCTTCTTCTTTGTCGTGAATTGAAGAGAAGAAAGGCAAAAATTTTAAGGTTTCATTCGGCATTTTCATTTCTATCAATTAAGGTATGATTTTTGTCTCGTTTTTAATGATTTCAATGTTTTTGATATTGTTTTAACTAAGTCTAGCTAGCCTAGGGACTATTTTGCAAAACTGTTAAAGATTTAGAAAGTTCCCATTGATTAATAATCATGTATTTTGATATTTGATGATAGATTTTGAATCATTGATGATAGTTATACAAGTTTTGTTAAGTGAATTTTGGTGAAAATGCAAATTAAGGATTAAATTGTGAAAAGTGTAAAATTCATGGTTAAAATGTGAAATAAAAGAAAAATATGGGCTTCTAGGGACCTATTGGTAATTCGGCTAGCATGGGTTAGTATTGAATTTCATGAATTTGTGATTTTATGAAATAAGGACTAAATTGTAAAAGTTGTGAAATGTAACACCCTGAATTTGGGCCTAGTAGAATTGAGCCTATTGGGCCTTGAGCATGGGAGCGTTTAAAACTTTTGTGAATAAGATAACGGCACAAATGCATGTTGGATCTGATAGGTGAGTGAATTTCTGAGTTCCTAATCTCCTTTCCTCTCTTTTCCCTCTAGTGCAAAAATTGCAAGTAACCATTTGAGATTCTATTGTTCTGCAACTGTTCAGCAAATGTGCCGAAACCTTTAATTGTCAAAATACCGAAGCCTTGTGTTGTTTAGCCTAAGTCTCTTTCTTTTTTTCCTGTTTAATCCCTGCCGAATAACTCAATTGTGAGTTATCTCTCCTACATTTTCTTTTTTGGTCGAATAGTTTAAGGAATCTACCTTGTTTTCTTTCAAATCTTCTCCTAAGCCGAACCTCTTCTCTTTCGGTAATCAACCGGTTCTGGGAGGTAAGTATTGTTGGGCCGAATATTTCATGACTTATGGATTGGACTTAAATCCATATTCTCGTAAGCAATTATGTTAATAGCATTTGTGATATTACAGATATTTGACTAAGGAGGGTAACCGATTGTGGTCAGTGGATTTAGGAGATTGAAGGACTCTCATTCAAGCAAGGTGAGGAAGGTTTACATTCTGGGTTTAGTAATAAAATGAAATTAACCTTAAACGACGTTCGGCTAACAGAGTGTTTTTGGATTATAGGTTCGGCGCGAGTGGGTTAAATGCACGTTCGTAAATCAGGTGTGTACATAAACCTTTCCAACTGTAGATCGGCAAATGCCGAATCTTGAAATGCCGAAAAGCTGAAATACCAGTGAATGATGCCACACAAGCGTGCGATCGTACGTGTGGTGGATCGAGCCCATGAATATGGGCGTAAGACAGTTGAGGCCACCTTGAGCGTTTGTAACATCCTTAAATCGGGGTCATTGCATTTTTGTGTGCTTGCATGTGGTAATATGATTGTTGTGCTAGTTTAGGGTGTTTTGGGGTCCAGGCATGAGCGTGGGGTAGGCTTGAGCCATAGCAAAAATTTTTGTTTTGGGTACTTGGAAGGGAGAGCTGAGTGAGTTAGGTGTTAAGGGAAATTATTGGAGTGCTTTGACACAAGTATCTCAGTGCTAAAGTGGCAAGGGAGGCGCCACTTAAGCACAAGGAGTGTGACGCCACATGCAAGAGGGAGAGCCTTGGTTCGAGCTGCAGGAATCCCTTTCTGCTTATTCTTTTTGACGCCAAGACCAGGGGAGTTGTCCTCAGGATGGACTCTGGTGGATGACTGTTGAAGGGGTCAACAGATTCAAACGAGAGGAGGAGAGAAATGTAAGGAGGTTGAAGTGTTCAAACTTGTTTGAATGGATGATCAAGAGGAAAGCAAGGAGAAAAAGAAGGGATCGGGTTGGGGGAGTGTGTTAGCCAAAATTTGAATGGTGGTAGGTGGTGTGAGCATTCGGTTGAGGGTTTCTAAGGGGGTGGCCGAATGTGGCAAGTTGGCTTTGGTGAAGTGTGGCATTCGGCTAGTTAGAATGCACTTAGGGCCTTTTCTTTTATTTTCTTTTGTGCCGAATTGAACCACTCCCATATTTCACTTTTGGCAATTGTTGCTTCTTCATCTTTTCTCTCAAAAACCCAAGCTGAATTCTTCCCACTCTTCTTCTCCATCTTTATTCTAAAACAGAAACCATCACGCCTCCCTCTTCTTGCGATTTCTTTTGACCACCTTAGCTGCATCATCATTTACTTTCTTTTGTTTCAAAGCCGAAAACCCCTAACCTCATCATCATCATCTTCAACCTCTGTGCCATAGCCGAATATCTCCATCCAAGGTTCTCATCTCTGATTTTCTTCCATAAACCGAACTCCTGTGGCCAACTCTTCTTCATATTTTTCTTTTGTTACCTCTAAAACCGAACATTTCTAAGATCCTTGGAGTGGCACCTTAACGATTCTTGCATCTTTATTTTTTCAATTTGCCGATATCTATTTCCCTTCCTTGGTTCTCAAAGCCGAAATCTCAACCCATAAGCAGGTAAGATTTCACTGTTTTCCTCTTTCTTTTTCCTCTTCTTTTTCCTTCTCTGTTGTTCTTATGGCCGAATCTTCCTAGCATTCTCTTATCTCTATTCCTTTCTCTAATCCGATTGCTATGGTAGGAAAATTCGAAATCTCTGGCACTCAAACCTTTCTTGTTTGACTCTTGTTGCAGTAGATCATTAATGTTGGGTTGCCATTACTTCCAATCGATTCTGCTAGAGTGTGGTAAGTGCTCTGTCATTTCAGCATTTCTTATTGCGTTAAGTGCTGAAGGCAGTAGCTGATTTTGTAGATCTTGGCCGATTGAAGGGTGTTAGGGAAGGCTTGGTATTAGTCGACTGGGTGCTCGATCTGTGTTGTGATTTGCGGCACTGAATCTTCAGGATTTGTCAAGCTAGGTAAGGAATCTACTCTTTCGGGTTGATATCTTTATGAATCGTTAGTCACTGTATTAATCAAATTTAGTGACCAAAGGTTTTATGGAACCTAGTGCCAGCCAAGCGTTAGGTGGGGTTAGATCTGAGACCCCAGCCCCTAAGTTCAAAAAGAGGGCGATGTCGATCGCTCGCGATCGCCACCGGGTGGGGTGACATCCGAGTAAAGCGATGAGATGATAGCGAAGAGTGTCGATTAACGATGCGTTGTCGGCGTGAGAGAGCATCGTACTACGGTAATCGTGTGTAACTCTTACACACTTCATTAGTTAATATGTTTATCATGTATGTTGCCAAAATCCGATTTACTGGTCGAAACTGTTATGTTACTCTTGTGGGTAAGAGCGAGGACTCGGGTAAGTCCACTATTAATTGATTAACGATGAATGCCTCTACAATATTTACATATGCCATGCCATGTGATGTTAGTATGTTAAGCATAATTGTTATGCCATGAAAAGTATGCTCATAAAGTTGGGTATGATGAGAGGATGGGGGAAGGCATGATTCTAGATTGTCACCAGTGGTTTTGACCACACAGTGGGTTGGCCCCGCTTTCTCTATTATTATCGTGACTAAGTCTCAGTGGTTTTGACCACCAGTGGTTTTGACCACATATGTATTATTTGTGACTACGGTCACTAGTGGTTTTGACCACCAGTGGTTTGGTACCACACGGGGTAGGTACAGGAGTTCGGATGGTTAGGTTGTGGGTTGCATGACTTGCATATTGGCTTATGAAATTTTGTAAGGGCTCAGATATTATCGGGATGGGGATTTATAAACTGAGTCTCGGTGACTCACCCCTTCCTTTACATTTTGCAGATGAATCATAGAGCGAGGATGCGAAGCCGGGGCGGACTCGAGGTGGTCATGCATAGTATTTCGGGTTTTTGTTTTGAACTATCATTTCGATTTTTACTTTGCTTTAAATTTGGTTTTGGGTTGTAATAAGGCCACTAACTTTTATTTTTGGGTTTTATTTATCTGCTTTGAATTTACATTATATTTTGCTTAAGTTAGACAAAACGGCATACCTAACAATCTATTAATGAATATTTTCTAAATTTTTTTTCACAGTATCGGGTTTTCTAAAATTTACCATCGGGTAACAACAAACAAGTGGTGACAACAAGCTAACTTAATTTCTTTCAAGACTAAGTTTTACTTTAAGACCAAGTGCGAAACGGCTTTTAGCTTTATTACTTAAACTATTCAGGTTTTCATGAAGATCAATAGTTTTCCTAAAATAAGATACGACAACTTGTTTTCAATAACGATTCTTTACAAAATCAGAACAACCTCATGTCTTCTTTAAAAATGTTTTTCCTGTGACATGCCAGATTCGGTCGTAGCATGTTGACCGGGTTTAGGGTGTTATAATTTTGGTATCAGAGCCAAGTTTAAAAGCTCGGCTGTGGGCCCGAGGCCCAAAATATTTTCAATAATGGGTTACGAAATGATTTTGATGAAAAATGCTTGATTTGGGGAAAGCATGGCACCGAGTCTCCGGCACCGATCCGCAAAGGTAAGTACCCCTAACTGCTGTTTATATGATTGTGATTATGACATGACTGGTAGTAATAGGAAATTACTTTAGAGACTGAAACTTGTAGGATTGTGTGAACTTACGAGAACGGCCCCTATAATAAACTTTTCATAAAACTGTGCTGTAATAACAGTGGAACGAATCTAATGCATAAAATTTTGAAATCAGATTAATTCGTGAACGGTAGTCATGAGCACCCGAGGACATGGGCGTAATACGCGTGGTCGTGGTAGAGGTAGGATGACTGTGTTGGAACCGGTAGGGTCTGGCCATGGGTCAAAAAATGAGGTACCACCGCCGCCAGCCGTGGGCGCGGAATTTCAGGATCAGACGGGTGGTGATGACGTAGTGTTGCAGGCGATGTTGAGGGTTCTAGAGAGAGTCGCGGGTGCAGGTGTCGAAACGGGAGCTCAAAAATCTGTGTCCGAACGACTCCGGGCTAATGGAGCAGAGGTATTCAGGGGTGTATCTGGTGTAGCTCCCAATACAGCTGAGTATTGGCTGGAGGCGACAGAACGCATAATGGATGATTTGGACTTTACGACTGGGGAGAAGCTGAAGGGGATAGTGTCTCTTCTCCGATATGAGTCTTATCAATGGTGGCTCACGGTCAGGGATGGAGCAATGGCCGACGACATCACCTGGGATTTCTTCAAGGCAGCTTATCAGAGGAAGTACGTTGGGGCCAGTTACATTGATGCACAGCGTAAGGCATTCCTAAATTTGGTCCAGGGGAGTAAGACAGTATCGGAATATGAGGCAGAGTTTCTTTGGTTAAGTCGCTATGCTCGTGGTATTGTGGCTACGGAACACGAGCGCTGTGTCAGATTTGAGGACGGGTTGAGAGATGAGCTGCGAATGTTGATTGCTCCACAGTAGGAGAGAGAATTTGCGGTCTTGGTAGAGAAGGCCAAGATTGCTGAGGAGGTGAAGCAGTCAGTGAGACGGAACCAGGATAGGAATTGGAATAAAAGGAGTCTTGGGTCATCAGGGTCTGCCGGGAATTCGTAGAAAAGGGCTAGACACGGTGGGCCGAATCAAGCTGCAAGGCCTGCTGCTACTACTCAGTGGCCACCACGGTGTGCTCGGTGTGGGAAGTCTCATTCGGGAGAGTGTTGGACCGGGAACAGAGGGTCCTTCGAGTATGGGTCAATTCTAAGGGATTGTCCGCAGAGGACAGCCAGGATCCAATCTGAGGGTCAAGGCCGTACACAGTTCAGGAGGGATGGTCAGCTACCACAGAGGGGTCGCGGCTCGGCCAGGGGTGGTAATGGTTCTGGACGAGGCCGCGGAGCACCGGGCAGAGGTGCTGGGAGCTCAGAGGCAAGACAGCCTGGGTTGGTCTATGCAGCGAGGCACCGGGAAGAGGGTGACGCACCGAATGTCATAACCGGTACGTTCTTAATTTTTGGACTACCTTATACTGCTTTGATAGATGTGGGTTCGACGCACTCTTATGTTGCCAGTAGTATAGTGGGAACTATGAACTTAGTTTATGAGATTTCTTCTAGGGAGATGACAGTAATTAGCCCTCTAGGTCACTCTGTAGAAGTAAACAGCTGTATAAGGATGCACCCCTAGAACTTCAAGGGGTAGTGTTTTTGGCCGATCTGATGGAACTGCCATTCAGGGAGTTCGATTTGATCCTAGGGATGGACTGGTTAGTGAGGTACCAAGCAAGTCTGGATTGTGCAGCCAAGCGCGTGGTGTTGAGGTCTGTTGGAGGTGAAGAGGTGGTGATGATAGGTAATAGAAGGAATTATCTATCCAATGTAGTATCCGCTCTGAAGGCCGAGAAGATGGTGAGAAAGGGTTGTGAGGCGTTCATGGTTCATGTTTGTGCATTGGAGGCCAAAGAATCAACTGTAGGGAATGTCCAGACGGTGAAGGAATTTACCGATGTATTCCCAGAAGAACTTCCGGGTCTGCCTCCGGATCGCGAAGTTGAGTTTGGTATAGATCTGTTACCCGGAACCGTGCCAGTGTCTATTGCCCCATATAGGATGGCACCGAAGGAGTTGGTGGAACTGAAAGCACAGATTCAGGAATTTTTGGACCGGGGTTTTATCCGGCCGAGTATATCACCTTGGGGAGCGCCTGTGCTTTTTGTGAAGAAGAAAGACGGTAAAATGCAGATTTGTATAGATTACCGTCAGCTGAATAAGTTGACGATTAAGAATAAGTATCCGTTGCCGAGGATAGACGATCTGTTCGATCAACTTAGGGGTGCATCAGTCTTCTCTAAGATTGATTTAAGGTCGGGGTATCACCAGCTTAAGGTAAAGGATGCCGATATTCATAAGACGGTGTTTCGCACTCGTTATGGGCACTACGAGTTCTTGGTAATGCCGTTTGGGTTGACCAACGTGCCAGCAGCGTTCATGGACATGACGAATCAGGTTTTTCAGCCGTACTTGGACCGGTTCGTCGTAGTGTTTATAGACAACATTTTGGTGTACTCAAAATCTGAGGAGGAGCATGATGTACATCTACGAGTGGTTTTGCAGATTCTGAGGGAGAAGCAACTATTCGCAAAGTTTAGTAAGTGCGAGTTCTGGCTTAAGGAAGTAACCTTCTTAGGTCATGTGGTGTCAGCTGAGGGGATTAGGGTGGACCCTCGAAAGATTGAGGCGGTATTGGACTGGAAACCACCTAAGTCAGTAGCAGAGATTCGGAGTTTTATGGGTTTGGCAGGATATTACAGAAGATTTGTGGAAGGGTTTTCCTTGATTGCAGCGCTGTTGACCAAGTTGCAGAGAAAAGGGGTTCCATTTGTGTGGTCAGATAAGCAACAGGAAAGTTTTGACAAGTTAAAAAAGATTCTGACAGAAGCTCCGGTTTTGATTCAGCCTGAAGCAGGGAAGGAGTTTACAGTGTATTGTGATGCGTCGCATACCGGATTGGGATGTGTGCTGATGCAAGAGGGGAAAGTTGTGGTGTATGCGTATCGGCAGTTGAGACCTCACGATATGAACTACCCGACACATGATCTGGAGTTGGCTGCAGTGGTTTTCGCCCTAAAAATTTAGAGGCATTACTTGTATGGGGAGAAGTCCATAGTCTACACGGATCACAAGAGTTTGAAGTACCTCTTAACTCAGAATGAATTAAATTTGAGGCAGCAGAGGTGGATCGAGTTGTTGAAGGACTACGATTGCTCGATTGAATACCATCCGGGTAAGGCTAACGTAGTGGCTGATGCGTTGAGCCGCAAGGTGGTAGCGGACCTGAGAGCAATGTTTGCCCACCTTAGCCTGTATGACGACGGGAGTCTGTTAGCGGAATTGCAGGTGAAGCCGACTTGGGTGAATCTGGTTAAGGAGAAATAGCTAGTGGATGAAGTCTTAAGTGCTCGATGTGTACAAGTGCAGAATAGTGGAATGGAGGGTTACAGCTTGAGCAGCGATGGAGTGTTGTGTTTTCAAAGGAGAGTTTGTATGCCGAAAGACGTTGAGTTAAGGCAGAGGATTCTTCAGAAAGCTCATAGCAACCCATACGCTATGCACCCTGGAGGTAGCAAGATGTACCGAGATTTACGGGAACAGTTCTTGTGGCCGGGTCTGAAGCAGGAAGTAACCAAATTTGTAAGTAAGTGTCTGACGTGTCAGCAAGTCAAGGCTGAACATCAGTTACCTTCGGGTCTATTGCAGCCGGTAAAGATTCTGCACTGGAAGTGGGAAGGGATTACGATGGATTTCGTCAGTGGGCTACCTCTTACGCCTAGTAAGAAGGATTCATTCTGGGTGATTGTGGATCGTCTGACAAAAGTAGCTCATTTTATACCGGTTTGGGTTGATGACTCACTCCAAAAGTTGGCTAAGTTGTATGTAGCGGAAATAGTGAGACTGCATGGAGTGCCGGTGTCGATTATCTCAGATAGGGATCCCAGATTCACGTCAAGGTTTTGGAAAGCGTTGCATCAGGCGTTAGGTACAAGGTTGGATTTCAGCACGGCATTTCATCCGCAGTCAGACGGGCAATCAGAAAGGGTGATTCAGATCTTGGAAGATATGTTAAGGGGTTGTGTTTTGGATTTCAGAGGTAGTTGGGAGGAATATTTACCGTTGGCAGAGTTCGCGTACAACAATAGTTATCAGGCGAGTATCCAGATGGCACCGTATGAAGCATTATATGGACGGAAGTGTCGTACCCCCACGTGCTGGACAGAGTTGAGTGAACGTCAGATGTTGGGTCCAGAGTTGGTTGCTGAAACAGAGGATAAGGTTAAGGTGATTCGAGCTCGTCTGAAGGAAGCTTCGGACAGGCAGAAGTCTTATGCCGATCTTAAGCGTAGGGATGTAGAGTTTGCTGTGGGTGACAAGGTCTTTCTGAAAGTGTCGCCATGGAAGAAGGTGCTGAGGTTTGGTCGGAAGGGCAACCTGAGCCCTAGGTTTATCGGACCTTATACGGTGTTGAAGCGGGTAGGACGTGAGCTTATCACCGAGTTACCATCGAAGTTGAGTCAGATTCACGACGTGTTTCATGTCTCCATGCTTAGGCGCTATCGATCAGATCCATCGCATATTGTGCCAGTGGAAGAGATAGAAGTGAGCCCGGATTTGTCTTTTGAGGAGGAACCAGTACAGATCCTGGATCGAGATGTTAAGGTCTTGTGTAGGAAATCAGTTCCTTTGGTGAAAGTGTTATGGCGGAATCATGGAACGGAAGAGGCCACGTGGGAACCAGAGGATATGATGCGACAGCAATACTCTCAACTCTTTTGACCAGGTAATTTCGAGGCTAAAATTATTTTTTTAAGGGGGTAGAACTGTAACATCCTTAAATCGGGGTCTTTGCATTTTTGTGTGCTTGCATGTGGTAATATGATTGTTGTGCTAGTTTAGGGTGTTTTGGGGTCCAGGCATGAGTGTGGGGTAGGCCTGAGCCATAGCAAAAATTTTTGTTTTGGGTACTTGGAAGGGAGAGCTGAGTGAGTTAGGTGTTAAGGGAAATTATTGGAGTGCTTTGACACAAGTATCTCAGTGGTAAAGTGGCAAGGGAGGCGCCACTTAAGCACAAGGAGTGTGACGCCACATGCAAGAGGGAGAGCCTTGGTTCGAGATGCAGGAATCCCTTTCTGCTTATTCTTTTTGACGCCAAGACCAGGGGAGTTGTCCTCAGGATGGACTCTGGTGTATGACTGTTGAAGGGGTCAACAGATTCAAACGAGAGGAGGATAGAAATGTTAGGAGGTTGAAGTGTTCAAACTTGTTTGAATGGATGATCAAGAGGAAAGCAAGGAGAAAAAGAAGGGATCGGGTTGAGGGAGTGTGTTAGCCGAAATTTGAATGGTGGTAGGTGGTGTGAGCATTCGGTTGAGGGTTTCTAAGGGGGTGGCCAAATGTGGCAAGTTGGCTTTGGTGAAGTGTGGTATTCGGCTAGTTAGAATGCACTTATGGCCTTTTCTTTTCTTTTCTTTTGTGCCGAATTAAACCACTCCCATATTTCACTTTTGGCAATTGTTGCTTCTTCGTGTTTTCTCTCAAAAACCCAAGCCAAATTCTTCCCACTCTTCTTCTCCATCTTTGTTCTAAAACTGAAACCATCACCCCTCCCTATTCTTGCGATTTCTTTTGATCACCTTAGCCGCATCATCATTTACTTTCTTTTGTTTCAAAGCCAAAAACCCCTAACCCCATCATCATCATCTTCAACCTCTGTGCCATAGCCGAATATCTCCATCCAAGGTTCTCATCTCTGATTTTCTTCCATAAATCGAATTCCTGTGGCCAACTCTTCTTCATCTTTTTCGTTTGTTACCTCTAAAACCGAACATTTCTAAGATCCTTGGAGTGGCACCTTAACGATTCTTGCATCTTTATTTTTCTGATTTGCCGAAATCTATTTCCCTTCCTTGGTTCTCAAAGCTGAAATCTCAACCCATAAGCTGGTAAGATCTCACCGTTTTCCTCTTTCTTTTTCCTCTTCTTTTTCCTTCTCTGTTGTTCTTATGGCCGAATCTTCCTAGCATTCTCTTATCTCTATTCCTTTCTTTAATCCAATTGCTATGGTAGGAAAAGCCGAAATCTCTGGCACTCAAACCTTTCTTGTTTGACTCTTGTTGCAATAGATCATTAACGTTGGGTTGCCATTACTTCCAATCGATTCTGCTAGAGTGTGGTAAGTGCTCTATCATTTCAGCATTTCTTATTGCGTTAAGTGCTGAAGGTAGTAGCTGATTTTGTAGATCTTGGCCGATTGAAGGGTGTTAGGGAAGGCTTGGTATTAGTCGTCTGGGTGCTCGATCTGTGTTGTGATCTGCGGCACTGAATCTTCAGGATTTGTCAAGCTAGGTAAGGAATCTACTCTTTCGGGTTGATATCTTTATGAATCGTTAGTCACTGTATTAATCCGATTTAGTGACCAAAGGTTTTATGGACCCTAGTGCCAGCCAAGCGTTAGGTGGGGTTAGATCTAAGACCCTAGCCCCTAAGTTCAAAAAGAGGGCAGTGTCGGTTGTTCGCGACTGGCCACCGGGGTGTGGGCCGGCATCTGAGCAAAGCAGTAGACAGATAGCGGTAGTGTCGATTAACAACAGTGTCGATGTAGAGAGCATCGTACTACGGGTAATCAGGTGTGTAACTCTTACACACATCATTAGTTAATATGTTTATCATGTATGTTGCCAAAAGCCGGATTTACCGTCGAAACTGTTATGTTACTCTTGTGGGTAAGAGCGAGGACTCCGGGTAAGTCCACTATTGATTGATTAACGATGAATGCCTCTATAATATTTGCATATGCCATGCCATGTGATGTTAGTATGTTAAGCATAATTGTTATTCCATGAAAAGTATGCTCATAAAGTTGGGTATGATGAGAGGAGGGGGGAAGGCATGATTCTAGACTGTCACCAGTGGTTTTGACCACACAGTGGGTTGGCCCCGCTTTCTCTATTATTATCGTGACTAAGTTTCTGTGGTTTTGACCACCAGTGGTTTTGACCACCAGTGGTTTTGACCACATATGTATTATTTGTGACTACGGTCACCAGTGGTTTTGACCACCAGTGGTTTTGACCACCAGTGGTTTGGTACCACACGGGGTAGGTACAGGAGTTCGGATGGTTAGGTTGTGGGTTGCATGACTTGTATATTGGCTTATGAAATTGTGTAAGGGCTCAGATATTATCGGGATAGGGATTTATACACTGAGTCTCGGTGACTCACCCCTTCCTTTACATTTTGCGGATGAATCATAGAGCGCGGATCTTGCGGCCATGAAGCGGACTCGAGGTGGTCATGCATGATATTTCGGGTTTTGTTTTGAACTATCATTTAGGTTTTTACTTTGCTTTAAATTTGGTTTTGGGTTGTAATAAGGCCACTAACTTTTATTTTTGGGTTTTATTTATCTGCTTTGAATTTACATTATATTTTGCTTAAGTTAGACAAAACGACATGCCTAACAATCTATTAATGAATGTTTTCTAAATTTTTTTCAAAGTATCGGGTTTTCTAAACTTTATCATCGGGTAACAACAAACAAGTGGTGACAACAAGCTAACTCAATTTCTTTCAAGACTAAGTTTTACTTTAAGACCAAGTACGAAACGACTTTTAGCTTTATTACTTAAACTAATTCGGGTTTTCATGAAGATCAATAGTTTTCCTAAAATAAGATACGGCAACTTGTTTTCAATAACGATTCTTTACAAAATTAGAACAACCTCCTGTCTTCTTTAAAAACATTTTTCCTGTGACATGCCGGATTCGGTCGTAGCGTGTTTACCGAGTTTAGGGTGTTACAGCGTTCTCATGGGCTTAGGTCGTTATGGGCCACGTAGGGCCGACATGGGCCGTGTGGGCTCAATGGGCTCGTGGGCCCCACACAGATTAAATTTATGAAAAGTGGTAGAAATTGAACTGGGCTATAGCGCTCACATAGCCGTGATTGAAAATGGGTCGAATGGGCCACACGAGAGTGTGAGCCCACCTGAGCCGAGTATTGGGCTTTGGGGCCAAATACACCGTTTTGATGTTATATGTTATTCGTGTCGCTCGAGGCGACCGTAGACCTTTGGGAAGGTCGTAAAATTATCGAAATACCCTCGAAGGGTAAAATTACCGAAATACCCCTGGAGGGTAAAATGACCGAAATACCAGTAGAGGGTAAAATGACCGTTATGCCTTTGAAGGGCAAAATGACTAAAACGCCCCTACATGTTGTATGATTGCTATTGTATGTTATTTATAGTATGTCTCCATTCATGTGATGTTATACCGCATGGGGGATGGGATTATTTATACGGAGGAAGTTCTGTTAGGGTCGCATGGTCACTTGACAACTGTGGATCCACTGATGGCTTTAAGCCGATTATGTGATTGGCAGCTTTGCTGCAATATTGGTTAGTGCCGCAACCGGTGCTACATAAGGAGTGTAGGGATGGGTGGGTCGATTAAATCCCCACATGAGTGCAGGGTTGGACAGGAGACAGAGTGCAAGGTTGGTATGGGCATTAATGCATTGCATATACTATTTTTGATGTTGAGATGGGCTTAGGCCCAGATAGACGTGATATGTGACATGTCTTATGGGCTAAGGCCCAACTGAGGCTATTATGGGCTAAGGTCCAATTACCACCGTCACTGTGTTGGGCTTAGGCCCACATTGATTACTGTAATGGCCTTAGGCCCGTGATCGTTATGTCAGAGTCTTAAAATTTATATAATGAATGATCTAGCCTAGAAACTAACTGTGACAACGATTGAGGTAAGCGGATCTATCGAACAGTAGTATAATTTAGTGGCAAGACCGGAATGTTGAACCCAAAGGAACCAAAAGTACTAATACTAACTTTCTTTCTATTATTTTGCCTAAGAATTGAAGTGAATTATTGTTTAATCTAAAATTAACTAACTACTAAGCTAAAGACGCTAAGACAAAGAGAATGAATTGGGGAAATACTTGTGGGAAAAACCAATTGATTAAGACAATACCCAAGGAATAATCCACCTAGACTTCACTTGTTATCTAACTCTGAACCAGACGATTTATTCACTTGACTTGATCCGTAGGATTCCCTAATGTATATTAATACCTCTCTCGAGGCTACTAACGTCTAACCCTAGGTTGATTAATTGAAATCTGTTTCTAATTAAAACCCCTAGAACTGCATTAACACGATCTATGGACTCCCATATTAGGTTTGACCCTAATTCGGCAGATTTTCGTCACCCTATCTCTAGGCGCGCGAGCAACTCCACTTAATTATGCTAGATCTGCTCTTAGGCAGGGTCTATTCCTCCTCTACCTTAGCACATCAATACTTGAATCAATATCTGAAATATCAAAACAAGAATTAAGAACACATAATTAAGAACAAATCAAGTATTTATCTTATAGCTCAGAAAATAATAACAAGATCCGTCTTAGGTTTCATCCCCCTCAGGTATCTGAGGGTTTAGTTCATAATCATAAAAATATACATCTCAGAAGAAAAGATAAAACAAAACATAAGAAAAACCCTAAAACCCCCTGAAGGAATTGAAGAGAAGATCTTCCGTCTTGAGTATGACTCCGGCTTCTTGAGATGAATCAACTGGCTTTCTTCGAGTAAATCCCAAAATTCTGACCTCTCCGGCTTGGCTCCTTGGCCTAGCTGGACGCCCCCGAAAGAAGGCTTCTGTCGACTCCCCTTTTTAGGTCATACTTAGGGTGTTTATATAGGCTTGGGAATGTGTTTCTTTGCCTCTAAGTATACTAATTCGAGTGAAATTCCTCTTTGCCATGGCAAGGACACGCCCGTGTGAATTGACTTTAGGCCGTGGTCGAGCCTGCTAAGGATGCAGGGCCGTGTGGTGAAACCCCAGGCCGTGTCGATTTCTCACTTTGGCCCATTTGGCCCGGTTTAAGCCCATTTCTCGTTCTTTTCATCCTCCTACACTCTCCTGAGTATAAAACATGAAATTAAAGGATTAAGAGCACCAAATTCCATAATTCAAGTGATAAACCATCCAAAAGCATGCTAAATGTGGGATTAAAATATGTTACTATTACAGTTTATCAAATACCCCCACACTTAAGCTTTTGCTTGTCCTCAAGCAAAAATCTCATCTCACAATTAAAACGAAAGTCCTCAATTCATGATATTCATCAATAATGTTTCATCATAATTCATAGGTAATTCATACATTGATAATTTAACCGAAAGGTTCCTAAAGATTTAAGCAATCAAAGTCATAGTTTTTATAGTACGAAAAATAGGTGTTTCCCCTTACCTAAATAATTACCTCTGATTCAAAATCGAAAAAAATTGACATCCTCACTAAAGATTCACTCAAATCACTCGAAGTGTTTAAGGTTCAAAAATAAGCACTCAGAAGTCGAACATGAAAAGTTAATCCCATAGGCTTGCATGAAAATCAAATCTCCACCACTGTAAAATGATATAATACACAAATCAAAAGGTCTTTTATGGGTTGTAACGGGGCTTGGGTTAAAGGTGTGGATAAAGGCTAAATTAAAGGGTTAGTATCGAGACTGAATTGACAAAGTACCTAACTATAGACAACAAACTGAATAAAGAATAATTACATCAATTGAAAACTTGTAATACTAATACTAATAACACGAGCTTCTTCTAAAGATGTGAATTTAACTGTATAAGCTCACTTAATCACAGAACTAATAATAAATATACTTTGATTTTTTTTAAGAACAAATCAAATAATAATAGTAAGATAGAATTTAACAACTGATATAAAGAAACTAGTTAAGTAACCGATCAAATCAAATCTCGATATAGGGGTAGTCAAGAAGAATGGTGATAACAAATACAAAGGGTTTTGGGTTAATATTAGTGGGTGAGTAAATAAAATGGGTTGTTAGGATTAAAGGGGTTCACTAGGGGTTAATTATGATGGTAGGTTTTTTAGTGGAATAAGTGGGTTAAAACCTAGGTGCCTTTATCATCTCTGTATATCAAATCAAAGGTGTGGTCTCGACATGTATAATCGAAGCAAGTTCTAGAATAACAAATCAATGTTGACACACTCATAATTAATAAAGTGAGCACAAAAAAGAATATGCTCTGAAAGGCTCAAAATCTCACAAAAATTATGGGCTTTTTGATATCAACCTTGTAAATTTCAAACTTCAAACTAATAATTAGATTCAGGTAGACAACCTAATTTTTTTTTAATTTTTGTAAATAGACTCATCATGCTTGATTCTCTAGTATCTTAAAAATTTAATCATCAATGCACAATTATCAATGACTTAGTCCAAAACATATCATAAATCAAAGGAAATTTCATTCTAATATTAATATGAGAAAATTTACTTAAGAACAAGACATAATTTAGGAATTTGAGAATAATGCAAAAAGTTAGGCACTTTTTCACGATAAAATTCACCCCCCCACACTTAAGATGTACATTGCCCTCAATGTACGAAGATATATATGAACAATATTTTAAGAAAATCAAAAGAGAGGGAGAAGTGAAACTTCCTGATTTATGGATGAAATCCTTGGAGGATGATCAATGATGAACATGATGACTAGGCCTAGGTGAAGGTGGTGGAGAATACTCCGGTGGTGTGTTCGTTCCTTGAGTGGCACCTTAAGCCTTTTTAAACTGCGAAGTCATCAGTAAAGTTTTTAGGGAGTTCTTATTTAAAGGACGTTTGTTATAGTTACTCGAGAGTTAAACAGCCAGAGATAAATGAAATCAAATTATACTTAAAAATTTAATGAGTTTAATAATAAAGGAAAATGAAGTAAAATAAAAATAAATAAATAAAAATAAGAATAAGAATAAAGAAAATAAAAAGGACTCAAAGGTCCTCATCATCGGAGTGATCTCGAGGTGGTGGTGGCGGCGATATGTGACAAAGCTGATAATATCGACCACGGCCGCCTCGCACGGCCGTGTGAATTTATCTCAGCCCGTGTTCTTTAGGCAGTTTCGACCATGGCCGCGTTGCACGACCGTGGCATTTAGTCGGAGCCCGTGTATTAGGGAAAATTTTCGTCTTGTTTCTATACGATATCCACCATGTTGATATGCATACTCGTGGTGTCCACACGGTCACAGCCACGCCCGTGTGCAAGGCCGTGTGGTATGGAAACCTACGCCTTAAAATTTGGTTAGTTTTTAGTTAGATGCTAAAATTAGAAAATATGGACGTTAGTGGGGTTAGTGCTCGGGTTGCCTCTCGAGAAGTGCCCGTTTAAAGTCTTAAGCTAGACTTACCTGTTATTCGTATGGCCATGGTGGTTTACGAATTTGAAACTCCTTTTTCTTACTATAATTCTATCAACATATGGTTTGAGTCGGGTAATATTTACCTCAAAAGTGCCAAAATTAGAATGTGTTACCTCGACCATTCCGTATGGAAAGACCTTAAGTACCGTAAAAGGAGTCGCACCATTTGTATTAAGTTCTGAAGCGACTATTCGAGGGTCGGTTGTATCTGACAGTACCTGGTCCCTAACTTTGAAGTGATTGGTTCCACCTTTAATATTCGATGTCCTAGCCGTGTCAAGAACCTGAAGAGTGATCATTTCATCACTTACACGAAATGTGAGCTCACGTGGTAGTTTATTTCGTAGAATTGCTGGGCACACTGCGTTTAGCTCTACATGCGACGTATCGTCTAACTTTCGTTTGTTTGTCAAAAACTCTTTTGAAAATTTCCTTGAATCTAGCATCTGCGAAAGAGCTTCAAGTAACGGTAAGTTAATATGAAATTTCTTTGGAAGTTTAAGAAATTTGCCGAATTGTTCCTCTGTGTGGTCTTTCTTTATCGCATTGGGGTATGGCACACGAGGTTGGTACTCTGTAATTACCGGTTTTGGTTTATCCTGGCTTACCTCATCCTTACCTTCCTCTACCACAATCTCTTGCTTCAATTTTGGTTCATCTAACCTTTCACTACCGTGATCAGTTATTGCTTGTAGCTGCTCTCTTGGGTTAGTTTCGGTGTTGCTAGGCAAGATACCTTGTGGTCTTTCTGAGATCAGCTTAGCAAGCTGACCTATTTGGTTCTCGATCTCTTGAATTGATGCCTGCTAATTTTTGAGCATTGTCTCCTAGTTTTGAAAATAGGTTTCTAACATCGCGATAAATTTTGTTAGCATCTCCTCAAGGTTCGGCTTTTTTTCCTGCTGGTAAGGTGGTTGTTTAAAACCTGGAGGAAGTTGTGGTCCTTGACCACCCCACGAGAAATTGGGATGGTACCTCCAACCTGCATTATATGTGTTACTATAAAGATTATTTTGAGGTCTAGAATAGTTACCCATATAGTTTACTTGTTCGTTCTCTGTGCTAGGGTTGTAGGGTAGATATTCTGTGTTGTTCACCCCTCCTCCATTTGTATCGTACCATATTACTGGATGTGCCTACGTAGAACCATACCAAATATCATTTTTTTTATTTAAAAGCTCTACCGGTTAGATAACATGGTGACCGTGTCAAGGTTGAAAACACCGGCTGCTTTATTAGGCATTGTCCTCATGTCTTGCCATTGATAATTATTCAGTGACATCTCTTCGGTTTCTGCGAGTGGTATGTTTTAGTTCACTGTCAAAAATCAAGCGTCCTGATAGGTTTCTTCTAGTCTTAAACTAGAGGTACCTGCTAGGAAAAAAGAAAGAGAAAAATTAGCAAAGTTAAAATAAAAATAAAAGTAAAATGCACAAATAAAAAAATGGCTAAAGTAATAAAAATTGAGCGTTCTTAATATTTTAGTTCCCCGGCAACGGCGCCAAAAACTTGATCGTTATGTCAGAGTCTTAAAATTTATATAATGAATGATCTAGCCTAGAAACTAACTGTGTCAACGGTTGAGGCAAGCGCACCTATCGAACAGTAGTATAGTTTAGTGGCAAGACTGGAATGTCGAACCCAAAGGAACCAAAAGTACTAATACTAACTTTCTTTCTATTATTTAGCCTAAGAATTGAAATGAATTATTGTTTAATCTAAAATTAACTAACTACTAAGCTAAAGACGCTAAGACAAAGAGAATGAATTGGGGAAATGCTTGTGGGAAAAACCAATTGATTAAGACAATACCCAAGGAAGAATGCACCTAGACTTCACTTGTTATCTAACTCTTAACCAGACGATTTATTCACTTGACTTGATCCGTAGGATTCCCTAATGTATATTAATACCTCTCTCGAGGCTACTAACATCTAACCCTAGGTTCATTAATTGAAATCTCTTTCTAATTAAAACCCCAAGAACTGCATTAACTCGATCTATGGACTCCCATATTAGGTTTGACCCTAATTCGGCAGATTTTCGTCACCCTATCTCTAGGCGCGCGAGCAAATCCACTTAATTATGCTAGATCTACTCTTAGGCAGGGTCTATTCCTCCTCTACCTTAGCACATCAATACTTGAATCAATATCTGAAATATCAAAACAAGAATTAAGAACACATAATTAAGAATAAATAAAGTATTTATCATATAGCTCAGAAAATAATAACAAGATCCGTCTTAGGTTTCATCCCCCTCAGGTATCTGAGGGTTTAGTTCATAATCATAAAAATATACATCTCAGAAGAAAAGATAAAACAAAACATAAGAAAAACCCTAAAACGCCCTGAAGGAATTGAAGAGAAGATCTTCCGTCTTAAGTATGACTCCGGCTTCTTGAGATGAATCAACTGGCTTTCTTTGAGTAAATCCCACAATTCTGACATCTCCGGCTTGGCTCCTTGGCCTAGCTAGACGCCCCCGAAAGAAGGCTTCTATCGACTCCCCTTTTTAGTTCATACTTAGGGTGTTTATATAGGCTTGGGAATGTGTTTCTTTGCCTCTAAGTATCCTAATTCGAGTGAAATTTTTCTTTGTCACGGCAGGGACACGCTCGTGTGGCACGCCCGTGTGAATCGACTTCAGATCGTGGTCGAGCCTGCTAAGGATGCACGGCCGTGTGGTGAAACCCCAGGCCGTGTCGATTTCTCACTTTGGCCCATTTGGCCCGTTTTAAGCCCGTTTCTCATTCTTTTCTTCCTCCTATGCTCTCCTGAGTATAAAACATGAAATTAAAGGATTAAGAGCACCAAATTCCATAATTCAAGGGATAAACCATCCAAAAGCATGCTAAATGTGGGATTAAAATATGTTACTATTACAGTTTATCAGCCCAGACTGATGTGATGCATGTTTTATGATCGATGAAGGTTGTACACACTGAGTTTTCGTAAACTCACCCCCTCTTTTTAATTTTTCATGTAATCCTCAGTAGGCGGTTCGACGTACTGGAGGACTCGAAGGTGGCCACACTATGATCAGTTTTAAATTTTAGTATTTTATTCTATCTTACTTAAACAGCTTTCTTATTGGGTTGTAATAAGACCTCTTTTAAATTCTTATTTTTAATTTGGGATTTTTAGTTTATTACGTTTCTATCTGTTAAAAGTAGATCGCGATTTTCCAAAACAATAATTGTATTCAAAACACTACGCTTTCACGACTTAATCTTTAAACATCACGTTTTT
Organism: Gossypium sturtianum; assembly: GCA_025698515.1. Lineage (NCBI taxonomy): Eukaryota > Viridiplantae > Streptophyta > Magnoliopsida > Malvales > Malvaceae > Gossypium > Gossypium sturtianum. The sequence goes on from CM046952.1 coordinate 66,472,190, forward strand.
GCAAATCATCTGCTTTAAATTAAGTTTCCACAACAAATAACGTTTTAAAAGGGAATGACTTTTTAATAAACCAGGATTAAAAATAAACTGTCGTAACTGGGATTTTTACTCAAGCTTTTCTTTAAGAAGGGTTTTTAATGAAAACATGGTTTTCGAAAAACACTTCAATGTGGCACGCCAGATTAGGGCCTAACTTCTAGGCCGGGTTTGGGGTGTTACATTTAGTGGTATCAGAGCCTGGTTGTAAAACCCGGGCTATGAAATAGGCTTTAGATGGGCTTTAATTTTCATTTTAAAGATGCTTACAAATGATTGTGAAGCAGTTTTGAAGAATTTTGTGTGGCACATCGAGTCTCCGACGTTGAACCAAGTAAGTCTTCTATACTGAAATCTATTATAAACTCTGAGACTCGTTAGCTAGAGTAAACTGAGAAACTATAGGAAACTAAAACTGTAGTGAGCTTGCGATTGCGAAAACAACTCTTAATTACTACTTCCATAAAACATCTGTTTAATTATTGAAACTATGAGCTAAATTCATAAAATTTCTAATTCAGATAATACGCGAAGCGATAATGAACACTAGAAGAGGTGCAAGAGGCCGCGGTAGAGGCCGTAGAAGTGATAGGGCTGGATATTCGGCATCAGGCCATATGCCTAACGTTGAAGTGAGAGAGGCTCTGGCTTCACAGGTAACTGAGACAGGGTCGTTTGATCGGGCAGCTGGGGACGATGCATTATCCCAAGCAATGTTAAGGATTCTAGAAAGAGTTGCTGGCTCTGTTGGGCCTAATACAGTTACTATGGGCCGCGGGTCAGTTATGGAACGACTTCAGTCCAATGGAGCAGAGATCTTCAGGGGAGTTTCTGGGGTGGCCCCAAGTGTGGCGGAGTACTGGTTGGAGGCCACAGAAAGAATTATGGACGACCTCAACTGCATGCCAGAATAAAAGTTGAAGGGTACCGTGTCCTTGCTGAGGGATGAAGCCTACCAGTGGTGGCTTACAGTAAAAAAGGGTACCCCGTCTGATCGACTAATCTGGGAATTCTTTAAGTCCATATTTCAGGGAAAGTATGTGGGCACTAGCTATGTCGACGCTCGTAGGAAAGAATTTCTGAATCTGGTTCAAGGTGACAAGTCTGTGGCTGAGTATGAGGCAGAATTTTTGCGACTTAGCCGGTATGCTCAAGGAATTGTGGCAACGGAGTACGAACGTTGTGTTCAGTTTGAGGACGGCCTTAGAGACAGTCTCAGAGTGTTGATAGCTCTACAGAGAATGCGGGATTTCGCAGTATTGGTGGAAAAAGTAAAGATCGCTGAAGATGTGAAGCGCTCTGAGCGCCTAAACCGAGAAAGAGAAAGGGGCAGAAACAAGAGGGATTCTGAGCATTCCAATTCTGATCAGAAACCTAAGAGAAGGGACAGAGTGGATGGGCCAATCAGTGCTGGGGCCGCTGTTGCTCCTACTGGGTTACCACCTTATGCTATTTGGGGGGAAAGGTATGTCGGCGAGTGCTGGAGGAGGACAGGAGCTTGTCTGACTTGTGGCTCCATGGAACATCGTGTTAGAGAGTGTCCCAGAAGACCAGATCAGAGGCAGGCCTTCGGTAGGGGTAATGTACAGCCACCTAGGGGTGGACAGTAGAGGCCTAGAAGCCATGGACAGGCCAGGTGTGGAAACGGTTTGGGCCGTGGAGCTCCAGGTAGAGGTGCTGGTCATTCAGAGGTGGGGCAGCCAGCTTTGGTTTATGCAGCACGTCGCCGAGAGGACGAAGACGCTCCAGATGCAAATACTGATACGTACTTTACCCATAGTGTACTATTTACCTAATTTGCAATTAGAACTAGAGTGCGCAACAAAAGGGTAGTGGTGTAACCTGTGTTGTGCGGCTATTAGATAGTTGGAAATTTTGAAGACAAAATTTATTTAAGGGGGGTAGAATTGTAACACCCTAAATTTAGGCCTAGTAGAATTGGGCCTATTGGGCCTTGGGCATGGGAGCGTTTAAAACTTTTGTGAATAAGAGAACAACACAAATGCATGTTGGATCTGATAGGTGAGTGATTTTGGAAGGTTAGGGGCTTCTATGAAGTCCTGGGTTCAAGCCATGTCATTTGGAAAATTTTTATTTTTAGCATTAGGGGACCCTGACTCATGGTATTAAGCCTTATAAGTATTTGTGATTAAAAAGGAGATACAAGAGAGCCTGTGGTGGAGTGGTTGTGGCATCACAGGTATGGCAAGGAGGGCAGAGGTTCAAGTCTCACTGCATGCAAAAAGGGATTATTTATTTTGCTCATGAGTGGGAAATAGTTGGTGTTGGATTCGAACTCTGTGTTGGAGAGTTTGAATGAGTCAAATGAGGGATTTAAGGAGTTGGTATGGAGGAGATTTTGGTGGAGAAAATTGTGAAGTTTGGTAAGGGGTGGAGTTGGCCGAATTTAGGAGTTTATAGGTGCCTATTCGGTTTTGACTTAGTGTAGTTTTGGTAGGGGAAAACATAGGAATTCGGCTAGGTGGGTTCTCTTTTCATTTTTGGTATTTTTCTTTATTTCTAAATTTCTGAGTTCCTAATCTCCTTTCCTATCTTTTCCCTCTAGTGCCGATATTGCAAGTAACCATTTAAGATTCTATTGTTCTGCAACTGTTCAGCAAATGTGCCGAAACCTTTAATTGTCAAAATACCGAAGCCTTGTGTTGTTTTGCCCTAGTCTCTTTCTTTTTTTCCTGTTCAATCCCTGCCGAATCACTCAATTGTGAGTTATCTGTCCTACCTTTTCTTCTTTGGCCGAATAGTGTAAGGACTCTACCTTGTTTTCTTTCAAATCTTCTCCTAAGCTGAACCTCTCCTCTTTCAGTAATCAACCGGTTCTGGGAGGTAAATATTGTTGTGCCGAATATTTCATGACTTATGGATTGGACTTAAAGCCATATTCTCGTAAGCAATTTTGTTAATAGCATTTGTGATATTACAGATATTTGACTAAGGAGGGTAACCAATTGTGGTCAGTGGATTTAGGAGATTCAAGGACTCTCATTCAAGCAAGGTGAGGAAGGTTTACGTTCTCGGTTTAGTAATGGAATAAAATTAACCTTAAACGACGTTCGCCTAACAGAGTGTTTTTGAATTATAGGTTCGGTGCGAGTGGGTTAAACGCACGTTCGTAAATCAGGTGTGTACACAAACCATTCCAACTGTAGATCGGAAAATATCAAAATCCTGAAATACCAAAAAGCCGAAATACTGGCGAGTGATGCCACACGAGCGTGCGATCGCACGTGTGGTGGATCGAGCCCACGAATATAAGCGTAAGATAGTTGAGGCCACCATGAGTGTTCTCATGAGCTTAGGTCGTTATGGTCCTCGTTGGGCCGACATGGCTTGTGTGGGCTCAATGGGCTCGTGGGCCCCACACGGATTAAATTTATGAAAAGTGGCAGAAATTGAACTGGGCTATAGCATTCACATAGCCGTGATTGAAAATGGACCGAATGGGCCACACGAGAGTGTGGGCCCACCTGAGCTGAGTATTGGGCTTTGGGCCCAAATACACCGTTTTGATGTTATATGTATCCGTGTCGCTCGAGGCGACTGTAGACCTTCGAAAAGGTTGTAAAATTACTGAAATAACCTCGAAGGGTAAAATTATCGAAATACCCCTGGAGGATAAAATGACCGAAATACCCCCGGAGGGTAAAATGACCGTTACGCCTCTGAAGGGCAAAATGACTAAAACACCCCTACATGTTGTATGATTGTTGTTGTATGTTATTTATAGTATGTCTCCATTCATGTGATGTTATACTGCATGGGGGATGGGATTATTTATACGGATGAAGTTTTGTTAGGGTCGCATGGTCGCTTGACGACTGTGGATCCACCAATGGCTTTAAGCCGATTATGTGATTGGCAGCTTTGCTGCAATATTGGTTAGTGCCGCAACCGGTGCTACATAAGTAGTGTAGGGATGGGTGGGTCGATTAAATCCCCACGAGTGCGAGGGTTGGACAGAGGCGGAGTGTGGTTGGTATGGGCATTAATGCATTGCATATACTGTTTTTGATGTTGAGATGGGCTTAGGCCCAGATAGACGTGATATGTGACATGTGTTATGGGCTAAGGCCCAACTGAGGCTATTATGGGCTAAGGCCCAATTACCACTATCACTACGTTGGGCGTAGGCCCACATTGATTACTGTAATGGGCTTAGGCCCGGACTGATTTGATGCATGCTTTATGATCGATGAAGGTTGTAGCACTAAGTTTTCGTAAACTCACCCCCTCTTTTTAATTTTTCAGGTAATCCACAGTAGGCGATTTGACGTACTGGAGGACTCGAAGGTGGCCACACTACGATCAGTTTTAAATTTTAGTATTTTATTTTACATTACTTAAACTGCTTTCTTATTGGGTTGTCATAAGGCCTCTTTTAAATTTTGGTTTTTAATTTGGGATTTTCAGTTTATTATGTTTCTATCTGTTAAAAGTAGATTGCGGTTTTCCAAAATAATAACTGTATTCAAAACACTATGCTTTCACGACTTAATCTTTAAACATCACGTTTTCGCAAATCATCTACTTTAAATTAAGTTTCCGCAACAAATAACGTTTTAAAAGGGAATGAATTTTTAATAAACTAGGATTAAAAATAAACTGACGTATATGGGATTTTTACTCAAGCTTTTCTTTAAGAAGGGTTTTCAATGAAAACATGGTTTTCGAAAAATACTTCAATGTGGCACGCCGGATTCGGGCCTAACTTCTAGGCCGGGTTTGGGGTGTTACATTTAGTGGTATCAGAGCCTGGTTGCAAAACTCGGGCTGTAAAATGGGCTTTAGATGGGCTTTAGTTTTCATTTTAAAGATGTTTACAAATGACTGTGAAGCAGTTTTGAAGAATTTTGTGTGGCACACCGAGTCTCCGACATTTAACCAAGTAAGTCTTCTATACTGAAATCTGTTGTAAACTATTATACTGTAAATAGTTACTGGGCTCACTTTAGATGATAGACTATACTGAGACTCGTTAGCTAGAGTAAACTGAGAAACTATAGGAAACTAAAACTGTAGTGAGCTTGCGATTGCGAAAACAACTCTTAATTACTACTTCCATAAAACATCTATTTAATTATTAAAACTATGAGCAAAATTAATGAAATTTCTAATTCAGATAATACGCGAAGCGGTAATGAACACTAGAAGAGCTGCAAGAGGTCGCGGCAGAGGCCGTAGAAGTGCTAGGGTTGGATCTTCAACATCAGGCCATATGTCTAACGTTGAAGCGAGAGAGGCTCCGGCTTCACCGGTAACCGAGACAGGGTCGTTTGATCTGGCAGCTGAGGACAACGCATTGTCCCAAGCAATGTTGAGGATTCTAGAATGAGTTGCTGGGTCTGTTGGGCCTAATACAGTTACTATGGGCCGCGGGTCAATTACGGAACGACTCCAGTCCAGTGGAGCAGAGATCTTCAGGGGAGTTTCTGGGGTGGCCCCAAGTGTGGCAGAGTATTTTTTGGAGGCCACCGAAAGAATTATTGACGACCTCGACTACACGCCGGAACAAAAGTTGAAGGGTGCCGTGTCCTTGTTGAGGGATGAAGCCTACCAGTGGTGGCTTACAGTAAAAGAGGGTACGCCGTCTTATCGATTGATCTGGGAATTCTTCAAGTCTACATTTCAGGGAAAGTATGTGGGCACTAGCTATGTCGACGCTTGTAGGAAAGAATTTCTGAATCTGGTTCAAGGTGACAAGTCTGTGGCTGAGTACGAGGCAGAATTTTTGTTTCTTAGCCGGTATGCTCATGGAATTCTGGCAACGGAGTACGAACGTTGTGTTCAGTTTGAGGACGGCCTCAGAGACAGTCTCTAAGTGTTGATAGCTCTACAGAAGGAGCGGGATTTCGCAGTATTGGTGGAAAAAGTAAAGATCGCTGAAGATGTGAAGCGCTCTGAGCGCCTAAACCGAGAAAGAGAAGGGGGAAGAAACAAGAGGGATTTTGAGCATTCCAATTCTGATCAGAGACCTAAGAGAAGGGCCGGAGTGGATGGGCCACGAGTCTGGGGCCCCGTTGTTTGCTCTCAAGTTACCACCTTGTGCTATTTGTGGGAAAGGTCATGTGGGCGAGTGCTGGAGGAGGACAGGAGCTTGTCTGACTTGTGGTTCCATGGAACATCGTGTTAGAGAGTGTCCCAGAAGACCAGATCAGAGGCAGGCTTTCGGTAGGGGTAATGTACAGCCATCTAGGGGTGGACAGCAGCGGCCTAGAGGCCATGGACAGGCCAGGGGTGGAAACGGTTTGGGCCGTGGAGCTCCAGGTAGAGGTGCTGGTCATTCGGAGGCGAGGCAGCCAGCTTTGGTTTATGCAACACATCACTAAGAGGACGGAGACACTCCAAATGCAAATACTGGTACGTACTTTACCCGTAGTGTACTATGTACCTAATTTGCAATTAGGACTAGAGTGCGCAGCAAAAGCGTAGTGGTGTAACCTGTGTTGTACGGCTATTAGATAGTTGGAAATTTTGAGGATGAAATTTATTCAATGGGGTAGAATTGTAACACCCTAAATTTGGGCCTAGTAGAATTGGGCCTATTGGGCCTTGGGCATGGGAGTGTTTAAAAATTTTGTGAACAAGAGAACGGCACAAAAGCATGTTGGATCTGATAGGTGAGTGATTTTGGAATGTTAGGGGCTTTTATGAAGTCCTGGGTTCAAGCCATGTCATTTGGAAAATTTTTATTTTTAGCATTAGGGGACCCTGACTCCTGGTATTAAGCCTTATAAGTATTTGTGATTAAAAAGGAGAAACAAGAGAGCCTGTTGTGGAGTGGTTGTGGCATTACTGGTATGGCAAGGAGGGCAGAGGTTCAAGTCTCACTGCATGCAAAAAGGGATTATTTATTTTGCTCATGAGTGGGAAAGAGTTGGTATTGGATTCGAACTCTATGTTGGAGAGTTTAAATGAGTCAATTGAGGGATTTAAGGAGTGGATATGGAGGAGATTTTGGTGGAGAAAATTGTGGAGTTTGATAAGGGGTAGAGTTGGCCGAATTTAGGAATTTATAGGTGCCTATTCGGTTTTGACTTAGTGCCATTTTGGTAAGGGGAAAACATAGGAATTCGACTAGGTGGGTTCTCTTTTCATTTTTGGTCTTTTTCTTTATTTTTGAATTTCTGAGTTCCTAATCTCCTTTCCTCTCTTTTCCCTCTAGTGCCGAAATTGCAAGTAACTATTTGAGATTCTATTGTTCTACCACTGTTCAGCAAATGTACCGAAACCTTTAATTGTCAAAATACCGAAGCCTTGTGTTGTTTTGACCAAGTCTCTTTCTTTTTTTCGTGTTCAATCCCTGTCGAATCACTCAATTGTGAGTTATCTCTCCTACATTTTCTTGTTTGGCCGAATAGTGTAAGGACTCTACCTTGTTTTCTTTCAAATCTTCTCCTAAGCCGAACCTCTCCTCTTTCGGTAATCAACCGGTTCTTGGAGGTAAGCATTATTGGGCCGAATATTTCATGACTTATGGATTGGACTTAAAGCCATATTCTCGTAAGCAATTTTGTTAATAGCATTTGTGATATTACAGATATTTGACTAAAGAGGGTAACCGATTGTGGTCAGTGGATTTAGGAGATTCAAGGACTCTCATTCAAGCAAGGTGAGGAAGGTTTACGTTCTCGATTTAGTAATGGAATAAAATTAACCTTAAATGACGTTCGCCTAACAGAGTGTTTTTGAATTATAGGTTCGGTGCGAGTGGGTTAAACGCACGTTCGTAAATCAGGTGTGTACACAAACCATTCCAATTATAGATCGACAAATGCCGAAATCCTGAAATGCCGAAAAGCTAAAATACTGGCGAATGATGCCACACGAGTGTGCGATCGCACGTGTGGTGGATCGAGCCCACGAATATGGGCGTAAGACAGTTGAGGCCACCATGAACGTTCTCATGGGCTTAGGTCGTTATAGGCCTCATTGGGCCGACATGGGCCGTGTGGGCCCAATGGGCTCGTGGGCCCCACACAGATTAAATTTACGAAAAATGGAAGAAATTGAATTGGGCTATAGTGTTCACATAGCCGTGATTGAAAATGGGCCGAATGTGCCACACGAGAGTGTGGGCCCACCTGAGCTGAGTATTGGGCTTTGGGCCCAAATACACCGTTTTGATGTTATATGTTATCTGTGTCGCTCGAGGCAATCGTAGACCTTCGGGAAGGTCGTAAAATTACTAAAATACCCTCGAAGGGTAAAATTACCGAAATACCCATGGAGGGTAAAATGACCGAAATTGTAACACCCTAAACTCGACCTAGAAGTTAGGCCCGAATCTGGTGTGTCACATTGAGGTGTTTTTCGAAAACCATGTTTTCATTGAAAACCCTTCTTCAATTTAAAATCCCGACTTTCGTTGCTTATTAACAAAACAAGATTTGCTTAAAGTCATTCCCTTGCAAAAATATTATTATTTTTAAACCCTTGTTTGTTGCGGAAGTCTGATATAAACAGTTGCGGAAACATGATATTTTGAAAACAGTAGTTATTGTTTTAAAACCCGTGTTTAATAGACTAGCAGTTTGTAATTAAAAGAAATACCAAATAAAAGTTAAAAGAAAATCCCAATGGCCTTATTACAAAATTTTTAACCCAATAAATTAAACAAAAAAATTCTAAGTTTAACTTTAAAGCATATCTGATGTGGGGCCACCACCGAGTCCCTCGCAGCTCCAAATCCTCTAAGGCTGGGGATTACCTGCACAGTTAAAGACAGGGGTGAGTTGCGAGAACTCAGTGTGTAATCCCCAATTACGGTAACAGTCTGGGCCTAATCCCTATTCGATAACAATCTGGGCCTAAGCCCTATTCGGTAATAATCTGGGCCTAAGCCCTATTCGGTAACAATCTGGGCCTAAGCCCTATTCGGTAACAATATGGGCCTAACCCCTATATCATAACAATGCAATGGACATGTAACCCAACCCTTAACCACCAAACTCTCCACCCGTACCAACCAATCTCTCCATGTGGGGACCATGTCGACCCACCCAGCCAAACTCTCCAATGGTGCAAAACCTAGCCGCTAACAACGAGATATGCGTGGTTGAGCCACTAGAATCAGAATACGTGGCAATGCCACTATAACGGTACTTCCTCCAAATCAGAAAAACCCAACCCAATGCAATATGTCATGTATGCGGTGTATCACAATCATATACAGTTAGATAAATATCACATAAACATCATTTAAACTACCACTAAGGGTATAATGGTCATTTTTTTCATTTAGGGGTAAAACGGTAATTTCACCCCTCGAGGATTTTTCGATAATTTTACCCACCAAGGGTATTTTGGTAATTTTAACCACCAAGGGTATTTCGGTAATTTTATAAACCAAGGTATTCTAAATAGAGATAATGATGCGAATGGGCCTAGGGCCCATTCTCAGCCCAAATGGGCCCACACGCTCGTGTGGCCCATTTAGCCCAAATCTAGCCACAGATATGAGATTCACATAGTCCAGTCCAATATTTACTACACAATAATACAACTTATCCGATTGGGCCCACGGGCCCATTGGCCCCATATGGCCCCTTTCGGCCCATCGTGGCCCAAACAACCTAAACTCACAAGAACACTCATGATGGCCTCAATTATCGCGTCGAAGCTCGCACGCTCATGTGGCTACCATCGCCGTGTGACCAGCATTTCGGCATTTGCCGCTCTACAGCTAGAGTAGTGTGAAATACACACACCTGATAGGAATCTAAAGTTAATCCATGCTCTGAATACTATTCTGCGCAGAAGCCAACAATGATCGCACCCTTGACCCCCAATGGGTGTGTCTATCAACTTCGGCCACCACCACCGCGACCCAACGACATACAGATCAACGAATGATCCAATGCCTAACCCAAACGAGCATGCCACAAAGCGAAAGGGATAAGCCAAGGAAGGTATGCCTACTCTCCTCATGGTTTGCTCTATTTAAAGCCAGTTTCTCGCCTATTCTCATGCTAGCTTCCCGTTGTGGGATCCCCCCTTCAGCAGAGTTTAAATCGAACACAAACTCTGGCCATCCAATTCTCAAAATAAACACTCCCTTGCTTGACATGAGATTCGAACCCTTGCCCTCTCCTATGCTCCAAACGCTACATGCCACCACAACACAAGCTCTTTTTGTGACTTAGAACATGCGCAACTAAATATAGGCCTATGGGCCAAAGTCTAAGTTCATTTAAAAGAAAAACAAAATGAATTGCAAGCGCCAAGACTTGAACCTTGGACCCCTTCCTTCCTCTATGGCGTCACTTCCTTATCTCCCATGTGGCGCCATTTGCCACTAGACCGCAACTCCTTTTGTGTCTTTTTTTCCCACAATTTATTCTTAAAGCCTACTTACTTAACCCCAGGGCTTTATTCACCTAAAACCAAAATTTTCCTAAAGCCTGTGTTTGAACCCGGGACTTCATGGAAGCCCCCTAACCTTCCAAAATCACTCACCTAATAGGTCCAACTTGCATTAGTGCCGTTCTCTTGTTCTCAAAAATTTTAAACGCTCACATGCCCAAGGCCCAATAGGCTCAATTCTACTAGGCCCAAATTCGGGGCGTTACAATTCTACCCTCCTTAAAGAAATTTCGTCCTCGAAATTTCCAACTCTCAGAACAGTCGCACAACTCAAACTACACCACCGCGCTTCCGCTGCGCACTCTAATTCCAAAACATTACCTCTTACGCACACCCAAAATACCTAGTCACTAGAGCAGATAGATATCATACAAATACAATTTCCATATCCACAACATCACAAAGAATAAATAAAAAATATAAATTTAAGCATCTCAGTACAGTCTAATATCTAGGTAAACACTGTGTTTCCTATTGCATAACAGCAGATAAAGGTTTTTAGAAAACTTACGGATTCGGCGCCGGAGACTCGGTGAACTACCCTTTCAGAAAAATAGTCAATACAACATTTCAAAAACTTCAACTCTTTTCAAACTTTTTTGAAATAATACTTTCAGAAATTCAATTTTGAAAACCCAATCCACAGCCGAGTTTTGCAACCGGGCTTTGATACCATTAAATGTAACACCCTAAACTCGGCCAGACCCAGAAAACTTTGAATCTCAGATACTGACTTCGGTGGCTTCCAATCTAATACGGCCTCAACTTTTCGAGGATCAACCCTAATCCCCACGGCAGACACGACATGACCCAAAAATGTCACCTCTCACAACCAAAACTCACACTTGCTGAATTTGGCATAAAGCTGCCTTTCTCTCAAACTCGGCCTAGAAGTTAGGCCTGAAACTGACGTGTCACGTTGAGGTGTTTTTTGAAAACCATGTTTTCATTGAAAACCCTTCTTCAATTTAAAACCTTCTACCGTTTAAAAATCCCGATTTTTGTTGCTTATTAACAAAACAAAATTTGCTTAAAGTCATTCCCTTGCAAAAATATTATTAAATTCTAAACCCTTGTTTGTTGCGGAAGTCTGATATAAATAGTCGCGGAAACGTGATATTTTGAAAACAGTAGTTATTGTTTTAAAACCCGTTTTTAATAGACTAGCAGTTTGTAATTAAAAGAAATACCAAATAAAAGTTAAAAGAAAATCCCAATGGCCTTATTAAAAATTTTTTAGCCCAATAAATTAAACTAAAAATTTCTAAGTTTAACTTTAAAGCATAATTGACGTGTGGCCACCTCTGAGTCCCTCGCAGCTCCAAATCCTCTAAGGCTAGGGATTACCTGCACAGTTAAAGAAAAGGGTGAGTTGCGAGAACTCAGTGTGTAATCCCTAATTACGATAACAGTCTGGGCCTAAGCCCTATTCGGTAATAATCTAGGCCTAAGCCCTATTCGATAATAATCTGGGCCTAAGCCTTATTCGATAACAATTTGGGCCTAAGCCCTATATCATAACAATGCAATGGACATGTAACCCAACCCTTAACCACCAAACTCTCCACCCGTACCAACCAATCTCTCCATGTGGAGACCATGTTGACCCACCCAGCCAAACTCTTCAATGGTGCAGCCTAGCTACTAACAATGGTATACGTGGCTGAGCCACTAGAATCAGAATACGTGGCAATGCCACTATAACAGTACTTCCTCCAAATCAGAAAACCCAACCCAATGCAATATGTCATGTCGTAATTAACCCATGTATGCAGTGCATTACGATCATATACAAATATATAAAAATCACATAAATAACATTTAAACTACCACTAAGGGTATAACGGTCATTTTGTCATTTAGGGGTAAAACGATAATTTCACCCCTCGGGGGTTTTTCGATAATTTTACCCACAAAGGGTATTTCGGTAATTTTACCCACCAAGGGTATTTCGATAATATTATAAATAAGATATTCTAAACAGAGATAATGATGCGAAAGGGCCTAGGGCCTATTCTCAGGCCAAATGGGCCCACACGCTCGTGTGGCCCATTTAGCCCAAATCTAGCCACAGATATGAGATTCACATAGTCTAGTCCAATATTTACTACACAATCATACAACTTATCCGATTGGGCCCACGAGCCCATTTGGCCCCACATGGCCCCTTTCAGCCCATCGTTGCCCAAACGGCCCTAAACCCGTAAGAACACTCATGATGGCCTCAACTATCGCGTCGAAGCTCCCACACGCGCGCGCCAGACGCTCGTGTGGCTACCATCGCCGTGTGACCGGCATTTCGACATTTGCCGCTCTACAGCTAGAGTAGTGCGAAATAAACACACCTGATAGGAATCTGAAGTTAATCCGTGCTCTGAACACTGTTCTGCGCAGAAGCCAACAATGATCGCACCCTTGACCCCCAAAGGGTGTGTCAATCAACTTCGGTCACCACCACCGCGACCCAACGACATGCAGATCAACGAATGATCCAACGCCTAACCCAAACGAGCACGCCACAAAGCGAAAGGGATAAGCCAAGGAAGGTATGCCTACTCTCCTCATGGTTTGCTCTATTTAAAGCCAGCTTCTCACCTACTCTCATGCTAGCTTCCCGATGTGGGATCCCCCCTTCAGCAGAGTTTAAATCCAACACATACTCTGGCCGTCCAATTCGTAAAATAAACACTCCCTTGTTTGACATGAGATTCGAACCCTTGCCCTCTCCTATGCTCCAGACGCTACATGCCACCACAACACAAGCTCCTTTTGTGACTTAGAACATGCGCAACTAAATATAGGCCTATGGGCCAAAGTCTATGTTCATTTAAAAGAAAAACAAAATGAATTGCAAGCGCCAAGACTTGAACCTTGGACCCCTTGCTTCCTCTATGGCGTCACTTCATTCTCTCCCATATGGCGCCATTAGCCACTAGACCACAACTCCTTTTGTGTCTTTTTTTCCCGCAATTTATTCTTAAAGCCTACTTACTTAACCCCAGGGCTTTATTCACCTAAAACCAAAATTTTTCCTAAAGCCCAGGTTTGAACCCGGGACTTTATGGAAGCCCCCTAACCTTCCAAAATCACTCACCTAATAGGTCCAACTTGCATTAGTTCCGTTCTCTTGTTCTCAAAAATTTTAAACGCTCCCATGCCCAAGGTCCAATAGGCCCAATTCTACTAGGCCCATATTCGGGGCGTTACAGAAATACCCCCGGAGGGTAAAATGACCATTATGCCCCTGAAGGGCAAAATGACTAAAACGCCCCTACATGTTGTATGATTGTTATTGTATGTTATTTATAGTATGTCTCCATTCATGTTATGTTATACTGCATGGGGGATGGGATTATTTATACGAAGGAAGTTCTGTTAGGGTCGCATGGTCACTTGACGACTGTGGATCCACCGATGGCTTTAAGCCGATTATGTGATTGGCAATTTTGCTGCAATATTGGTTAGTGCCGCAATCGGTGCTACATAAGGAGTGTAGGGATGGGTGGGTCGATTAAATCCCCACAAGAGTGCAGGGTTGGACAGGAGACGGAGTGCAGGGTTGGTATGGGTATTAATGCATTGCATATACTGTTTTTGATGTTGAGATGGGCTTAGGCCCAGATAGACGTGATATGTGACATGTGTTATGGGCTAAGGCCCAACTAAGGCTATTATGGGCTAAGGCCCAATTGCCACCGTTACTGTGTTGGGCTTAGGCCCACATTGATTACTGTAATGGGCTTAGGCCCGGACTGATGTGATGCATGCTTTATGATCGATGAAGGTTGTACACACTTTGAGTTTCGTAAACTCACCCCTCTTTTAATTTTTCGTAATCTTGATGTGAGGTCGTTCGACGTCTTCGAGGAGGACTCGGAGGTGGCCACACTATGATCAGTTTTAAATTTTAGTATTTTATTTTACCTTACTTAAACTGCTTTCTTATTGGGTTGTAATAAGGCCTCTTTTAAATTCTAGTTTTTAATTTGGGATTTTCAGTTTATTACATTTCTATCTGTTAAAAGTAGATCACGATTTTCCAAAACAATAACTGTTTTCAAAACACTACGCTTTCACGACTTAATCTTTAAACATCACGTTTTAGCAAATCATCTGCTTTAAATTAAGTTTCCGCAATAGATAACGTTTTAAAAGGGAATGACTTTTTAATAAACCACGATTAAAAATAAACTGACGTAACTGGGATTTTTACTCAAGCTTTTCTTTAAGAAGGGTTTTCAATAAAAACATGGTTTTCGAAAAACACTTCAATGTGGCATGCCGGATTCGGCCCTAACTTTTAGGCCGGGTTTGGGGTGTTACATGAAACATTAGGGGCAAATATGTAAAATTACCTTAATGAGTGTTTTGGACTAAATTGAATAGAGAGATGATTAAATAAGTTAATTTTGATTTTATAAAGATCAAGAAAAGTGAAACTCGGATCTAGATCGGGGGAAAAACAAAGTACTCGACTAAACGACCAATTTAGCCATTTTTGCATCTGAGGTAAGTTCGTATGTTAATAAGCACTAATAACATTAAGATTTAATGCTTTATATTTTAATTGTTTATGAATACAATTGTTCGAAAGTATTCGACGAAAATTCGGCTATGTATGGCACTTAGTGTGCGAGATCGACATAGCTTCGGCTATGTATGGCACTTAGTGTGCGAGTTTAAAATAGCTCCGGCTATGTATTGGCACTTAGTGTGCGAGATTTTGAGTATTCGACATTATTCCAAATAGGTATGATTTTGTTACGGATTGGTATAGGTATGTACATGAATCGTATGAGCTTTAAGTCAAAGAAATTATGAAGTTTGCCTATAATCTTATGATTAAAGATGTGAAAGGTTTGTTAGTTAATAAGAGTTACATGTTAATATATTCAAATTATTGAATTGTGAATTTATGATTAGATTGAGTTGATTTCATACGAGCTTACTAAGCTATTAAGCTTACTTTGTTTAATTTTTCGTGTTTTATAGTGAAAATCAAGCTAGCTCGGATTCGGGGATCATCGGAGGCTTCGTCACACTATCTTACTATCACTTTGGTACTATTGAGCTTATGTTTTGAATATATGGCATGTATAGGGACTTTGGTCATTTTGGTTCATGAATTGATGATGAATGTAGCCATTTGCGTTGGCTTGTAAATGTTCTAAGTTTGGTTTGGTATATTGTCATATAAGTTGGCTTGTTTTGTAATAGCCCGATTTTGGGCCTAGTCGGAACAGTGGTTTTGGGACCACAAATACGACGCAGCAAAGTTCATTTTCATTATATTTTTATTGTCTACATTTTCACGGAATGATTTCTTGAAAATTTAGTCAAAAGGACTAAATTGTAAAAAGTGCAAAAGTTGTGTTCTACATGCTAGAGGTGTCTAATTGCTGTTAAATTTTAAATTGAAGGTCCTTATATGGTAATTAGACAATTGGTTAAGTTAGTGGACAAAAATGGACATGGAGTAAGAGAATTTTCATGTTTTAAGTTAGGGGCATTTTGGTCATTTGGCTAATTAAATGAATTAATAATCAAATTAAAAGCCAATTTTTGCTCATCTTCAACCCCTTGGCCTAAATTTACAAGAGGGAGACATATCTAGGGTTTTTCAAGCTTCCAAGCTCGATTGTAAGTCTGTTCTAGCCTCGTTTTTAATGATTTTCATGTTTTTTATATCCTTGTAACTTGATCTATCTATTTCTACCATTAATTTAAGGAATAATCAAGGTCTAGGGTTTGACCCATGTTGGATATTTGTGTATTTTGATGTCTAATGGTGGATTATGCATGTTTGATGTGTGATAAACAACTTTTGCTAGGTGGTTTTTGATGAAAATGTTAAAAGGACCTATTTGTAAAAAGATTATAAAATGTGTGTAAAAGTGTGATTAAATGAAAAATGTGGACTGCTATAAGTATAAAAGAGGATCGGCTAGGCTTGGGAATCAATGAAATTGAATAGATTTCATTTTTCGAGCCTAGGGGCAAAAATGTAAATATGTCAAAGTTTAGGGGAAAAATGTAATTTTTTTATAACATGATTTTTGGACTGAATTGAATAATGTGAATAATAAATGAGTTAAATTTTCCATTATAGATCAAGAGAAAGAGGTTCGGACCAAGATTTGGGGGAAAATAAAGTATTTGACGATTAGGTCCCATTCTTACTATTTTTGTACCGAGGTAAGTTCGTATGTAAATAATGCATTGTTTTATTTATGTTCTAAATGCTTTAATATTGTATGAATTATGATCAACTCCTTGAACGTAATCGACAAAGTTTGACAAGCGAGAAAATCCCGGTTGAACCTTAGGAATAGTTAGGATACAAATGTCATGACATTAGGGTTATTAAGATTTTGTGTAAGACCATATCTGGGATATGGCATCGATATGAAACTTCGTGTAAGACCATAGCTGGGCTATTGGCATCAATATGAGATCCCATGTAAGACCATATCTGGGATATGGCATTGGTATGGTACTGTGAATGCGAGATGTCCCGAGTATCCTTTAGTATTCCAAGTGGTTCAACGAGTAGTTCGACAGAAATGTTAAAGTTGTGAAAGACTTTGGTATGTTGCAGTTGGGTACATGTATGTACATAAGACTCATGCTTAATGAGCTCGATATGTGATGAACCCTCGGTAAGTTTGTGATTGAGTAAGTTTGACTATGATATTTATAATAACATTTTTGTTAATTTACATCATGTTAATTATATGTTAAATGTGTGTTATAATGCCTATTATTTGCATAGGAACTTACTAAGCTTTAAAGCTTACTCCCCTTTCTTTTCCCTTGTCTTATAGTGTCAACAAGCTAGCTAGGGGATCGAAGACTGTCGGAGATTCACTCACACTATCAACATATCATTTTGGGTACCAATGAATTTAACATTTTGAGTTATGGCATGTATAGGGACTTGGTCATTTTGTTATGTGTCATAATTGATTTGGCCAAATTTGTTGGCTTATGATGGTTGATAATTCATTTTGTAAATGGCCATTGAAATTGGCTAATATTGTTTAAATATATATATGATGATGATGCTTATCATGGATGTGGGAATTTGCATACTTAAGTTGATAAGTATGTGATGGTTGTATGTGATAGATGGTAGTATATGAATGAGTGTTGCTGCCTTGATTTTGGCTGATTTGGTTGAATGTATATGCTTGGATTTGTGTTATGTTTTGTTGTGTAGGTATGTGCATGGAAGGGTGACAAAATGGCTTGGTAAATAGCTTTTGTCCACACAGGTAGACACATGGGCATGTGTCTAGTCCGTGTGTGACACACGGCTTGCCCTATGGGCATGTGTCCTGGCCATGTGTCTCCTGCACCTTAATTGTTGCAAAATAGAATGCTCAGTAATGAACACACGGAGTGTGCCCTGACCGTGTGAAGTCTGCACCTATTTTATGAAAATTTATGGAAATTTAATTGATCACACGTCCTAAGCACATGGGCGTGTGACTTGGCCGTGTGACCTCAATTTGATGATGACATCATAAACAGAAAGCTCCCTAATTTAAACACGGCCTGAAGCACGGGCGTGTCTTAGGGTCACACAGGCGTGTCCCGAACCCACACGAGCGTGTGACCCCTTTTACATGAAAATTTTTTAAGTTTCCCAAAAGTTTCCAAAATTCTCAGTTTAGTCCCAAACCACTTTCGATGCATGTTTTGGGCCTCGTAGGCTCGTGATAGGGATGATATGAATGTACGTGAAAGGTTTCAAACTTGGATGGAAATTTATGTCTCAGTTTATATGTTTGCTTGTGTTTATGTCCGGTAATGCCTTGTACCCTATTCCGGCGTTGAATACGGGTAAGGGGTGTTACATGTTTTGGTATGTTTGAATTATGTATATATATGTAAATATATGGCTAGTGTTGTGAGTTCATGGATAGGTATATGATGCTTGTGAATTATAAAGATTGTGGAGGCCAATTGGTTGATATTATAGTAGTTATATGCTTGTTAGTTTGATGCTTAATGATGTATGTTTGGAAGTGTCTAGCAAGTTAAATTGTGTATGAGAATTTGGTATAAATGGTATGGCATGTTTTTTTATTTGTGTGTATGGAGAATGGGAGTATAGAATATGCATGATTTATGTTTGAAATGGCTGGTTTAAATGATCATATATGCTATGTATTGATGCCTTTGAATTTGATGTAGGTGTGCACAAATTTGGGTGGCAAATTAGCTTGGTAAATAGCCTGTTTTTGTCCACACGGGCAGAGACACGGACGTGTGTCTCAGCCATGTGTGACACACGGTTATGTAAACGGTCGTGTGTCCCCTGGTGTTGAAATTAAAACCAAGTCAGTATGCTCTACACGGCCTCACACACGGGCGTGTGACTTGGCTATGTGGCATAAGTCAATATACCCTACAGGTTTGGCACAGCCTAGTACGCGGCCTGGCACACGAGCGTGTATGGCCATTTTCAGGTCACACAGGCTAGCCACAGCGGCGTGTGTGTTTTCTGTGTGACCCAAGTCAGAGTGTTACACGAGGTTGGACACGGGCTGGGACACAGCCATGTGCTCCTATTTCGAATGTCCACACAGCTTGTGACACGGGCGTGTCTGTTGGCTGTGTGAGTCACACGGGCGGGCCACACGGGCGTGTGTCCCCTATTTTTGATAAAATTTTCTAAGTGTTCTAATAATTTCCAAAGTTATCGATTTAGTCACGAACCACTCCTAATGCATGTTTAGGGCCTCGTAGGTTCGTATTAGGGACAGTATCAATGTGTTGATTGATATTTGAATGAAATTCGGAAATGTATGATTAAATGTATGTGTAATTGTGTTATAAGTCCAGTAATACTCTGAAACCCTGTTCCGATGTTGAATAAGGGTGAGGGGTGTTACAAATTTAATGCCCTTATAAACATATAAGAAACTCAGGTTGCGCAAACTTAATAATATGAATATCACACCACAGTTAGCTAACAGGTCCTCTGTACAACCAAAAGGTGTACTGGAAGACGTATTAGTTAAGGTCCATAATTTTACAATCCCAGTAGATTTTGTGATCTTAGATTTCGAAGAGGACCGTGAAATCCCCATTTTGTTAGGAAGACCATTTTTAGCAACATCTAAGTCCACCATTGACTTATAAAACAACGTGCTCCTAATAAGAATAAATGGTGAGACTGAAACATTTAAATGCGATAACCTACAAAATAAGGGATGTGAGGAAAATCTAAGGGTTAAGTGTTATGAAATATCTGTAAATATCCCTAACAACTTTCATCCAGGAAAGGTATATTATGTGACAAGTGCAGATCAAATGAGTAAACCCAAGCAGCTGGGCAAACGAAGCATTTTGGAGTGGCATGATGGAAGATGGATAGAGTCGGACAGAAAAACGGGAGAGGAGACATCCATGCATAGCTTCACTAACCTGACCGATGAATTTGGCAGCCAAATGTAATGGACTTGCGAATGAGATATTTATTGTTTTGTAAATTACTGTAATCTAATTATTTATTATGAAGCTAAACAATATTAATAGGCGTAGGACATAAATTAGGACTAAATAGGTAGATTAGGATTGATTATTATTAGGCAAATTAAGAAATAGGGTGTGGCTGTACCAAATACCTTGAAAAGCAAGAAATAGAGCTAAAAATAGAGCTGCTGTTGCAACATGGAACCCTCGTGTCGCAACATCGACCATAGACACAAAAAAATAGAAACTTTAGCTCGGTGTCATGACATGGATACCCCTATGTCGCAAGATCGATGACAGTGGCGTCAAAACCCAAAAATTTCAAGGTATGTTGCGATATTGAACATTGATATCGCGACAACACTAAACTGCCAGGGTTGTCGCAACATGGAACCCCTATGTCGCTTCCGTGTTGTGACATCGTTGTAAAAATCTGTAATGTTTGACCCAACCCAGTGTGCAACTCGCTGGGCTAAAACCTAATCTTTCCTAGTTTTAACCTTAATTTTACCACTTTTATATAACCTAAAACATATCATTAGGCTTAATTTTAAGTTTTAAACCTCAAAAACCTAAAATTTTCTCTTCTCCCTCTAATTCTCAAACCTATTCTTTCTTATTTCTTTCCAAAATCATTCTTCTTTCATTTTCCTTTTTTACAATACTTTTGCGGGTACATTACAAACCAAGTCTTCAGAGAAACAAGTATTCCCAACTAGGAGCAAATGAAGGAAAAAGCAATCGGAGTGATAAGGTTAAGGGTTCCTATTCTTGTTACTGTTACATTGCTTGTTTACTTTAGTTCATTTAGTTAAAAAGCTATTAGAAATATGTCTCCTAGGAAATCTAGAATATCTAATGAGGAAAAAGCATGAACGTAAACCCCATTAATTTTCCAAACCCGAACGTCGAAAAATATTTTCTTGAATTACAAGAGAAGACGTTCATACAACAGAAGGGTTTCGAGCCATCAATGTATTTATGTATGGAAATTTGGGCATTAGTCCGATATCATAGGTGGGAACGCTTTTGTGTAACCCCAAAGGACCCTATTGTTATACCCATGATCCAAGATTTTAGGCCTCATTTAAGAATCAAGAATCTAGGAGGCCTTACGCTGCCTTTTGGAAAACTGTAAAAGTTAGGAAAAGAGGTGCTCGTTACCCCAAGAGAAATTTGTGAATACTATAATGCGTCGTACTATTATTCTGAGTTTATTGAAAATACTGATTTGACATATTTTAAGGACACGGATATGGATACCATTGTAAATTACTTAACCAAATGAAAGGGTGAATGGAAACACCGCCTTGGCACTGATGTCCCACTTCTTTTAATTAGGCAATCATGTTTCCTATCGCAAAGATGTGGATGCAATTTCTATGCACCCAGATTGCACCTACCTTAAATGTGCCTAACATAAATACTTTTTGATCTTTGTTGTTGTATGCTATTCTGCAGGAGAAACATGTTTGTATAGGGACATGGATCTATGAAAATATGAAAAAATGCATTAGCGGCCAAAAAGTAGGAATTTTCTTATAATAGCCCACCCACAGAGTCTCCGTATTTGGTTACTGCTTGGCGAATAGATGGTAAAATAAGAATAGATTTAAGTAAATAAAGTAATTTTCCTAGCTAAGTAGAGTATTTTGAGTGATTTTCCATTTGGTGAACTCTTAGTTTTGGCGAGCTCTAGGGTTTGGCAGACTCTTCTGTTAGGTATCCTTCCATCCTAGATGCTTTGGGTGAACTCATTAAGTTTGCAGTTTTTAACATTTGTTTTTTATTTTAGTGCATGATGATGTGGTTAATCATGTTAAGATTTAGTTGAGATTTAGTTAAAACTGAACTAGACTACTATAGATGATAAGACCTAAAACTTGTTAAGTGCACTTAATCATGGGAATCAAGAGTGTTAGTGGAATTATCTAATCTTTCCACTAATCCTTTTTTCTGTTGCTTAAGTAAAAAGGGATAGCAGTAGTCTTTTTGAATCACGTTTACGTCTTTTTTCTTCTCTCTTGAATTTTTTTGAAAATCTTTGAAAAACCTAAGTTTAGAAGAACTTCATCGAAAAAAAAGTTCACAGTGTTTAACTATCACCTACATTAGTACCAACTTACTGGTAACTACTGATGAACCCTTAGGTTATTATTGAATTCATTTATGTGTTTATCATACTGCATGCATAGATGTTAGAATTGTTTGTGAGGAAGGAAACTTTCTAATTCTGGATTATGTGCCATCGATTCTTGCATGCTTGATAGGTTTTGATAGATTGATGATCTAATATGTATAATTATCTTTCTTTTAGGTAAAGAAGCTAACGAAGGTCCCAGCAATAAAGGCAAAGGATTTGCTATGTATATTTGTATTAGAGTTTCTGGTGAGTTCTTTCTTACTTCCGTCTATTGTAAATTTCATTGCTATATAAACTGTGTTCGGTAAGTAACCTTCCTCAATATTGTATGAATGGTATATGTGTGGGTAATGGTCGTCCAGTGTAATCATTCTGAGTTTATTATGTCTGCGTTATGAAGTAAACACCATCTTTCATGCTCCAACCAGTATCAACAATTTGTGATATGCGAGATATGATTTATGGTGATGGACAAGGAGAGATATGTTTATGATGCCTCCCGTAGGGTAGCTATATTGCGAACTGAACTGGAAGATCACGATAAAACATGTTATTTTAAATAAAATCAATATGAGGAGTTAAGGGGGAGTATGTATAAGAATGAGACTGTATGACCTACTTCTAAATCTGAATTTTGGGTACGTAGATGACATGAACATGGGTTTTCTAAGTCATGTAAAGTTGTCGTACAATATCCGCCCATGTGTTATATAAGTTGGCGTATCAAGTCTGTTTGTGTTCTGTGAACGCCAGTGGGCGTATTATGATTATCCTATTTAAACCTATATGAAAGGTTTTGTATTATTCTAACTAATGATGTATATGAATTCTCATTATGTTTTGGAACTCACTAAGTTCGTATGAACTTATTATGTTATATTTTCTTTGTCAAGCTTGCTAACTAAAAGAATGCTTTATGTTGAAGGGATTACGCTAGAGAACTGTTGCTATTGTGAGTTGTCTATTTTGTCCTGTATCATGCATGACTTATTAGGGGTGGCATGTAATTGTACTTTTGAAAATGATATGTATAATGAACTACTATTTTGACGAGACATTGTTTTTATGAGAACCTTATCAATTTTCAATGCTCGGATTTGAATTATTATATCCCGTTCAATGAAGTTTATTTATTCAAACTTATACGACAAATGGTTTGAATATTATTTTGAACTGCCAATGTTTTACATTTAAACCTTTGCAAAAATAATAGCTATCATACATTTTATACTTATAACTTTGTAAAAAAATTATAAAGCTTCCATTGTATGATTTGCTTAAAATAGTCTGATTTAATTTGTGACACATCATATTTGGATCCAATTATTGAGTCAAGTTTGGCGTGTTACATTTCTTCCCTCACTTAGTGACAGCCCTATGCGAAAAGGCCAGAGTTCCAATAACAAAAATCGAGCAATTCATGAAGCTAACCAAGAGCTTAATTGGGGACTCAATATATACGCAATATATAGAGCTTCAGAGAAAGCAAATTCAAGATTGGAACAAACGCTGGAAAGAAAAGATGGATGTCCCAGTACTGCTGAAAAATAAAGTGACATCAATAGCTCGGAGAAGCCAAGAGGAAAGTGATATCCCGAACCTAGAATTGATTATATGGTGGATGCAAGAGATGGGACCAATAGAACAAGAATTTGCAAGGCGAAATGGTATAAGAGTACCAAATTTGCCTTCAAACAAATACGGCCCGATATAGTTCCTCCAATGTTCTGAAGACAAAGTAAGTGAGGAAGATGAAGAGAATGAGGATGACGAGGAAGAGAATAAAGAGGAAGAAGAAGAAGAAGGAGAGGAGGGAGATATGAAGCAAGATTTCCCGGATGATGATGATTATGTGGTGACATTCTAACCGTAAAGATCTTCGCACAAAAGGCCAGTCATTGGAAGCCCAACGCAACAAGTCCACTTGTCGGGCAGAGGCTCATCATGAGCCCATGTTTCAGACAAAGGGAAGATGGGTGGCAACCACCCTAGTTTGATAATTAAACTTTATTTTTATTATTGTTTTAGAAGACTATAAACAAATAATTTGGATGGTTTTTATTTTTGTTTTAGTTTAAGAGTGGGTTAACATTAGTATATATATATTGATCATAAGTTTTCCATGCAGGAACCCTACACTAAGAGAGCACTACAACTAAGAGTTTTAATGAACAAGGAGAAACCCAACATAATGTTATGAAAACTTCACGATCAAATGGGTAATTTCTTTCTTATATATTATAAGGCTGTACATTAGGGACAATATGCTATCTGAAGTGTTGGGGTAGCATAGGAAATTTATTATTTGATTTTTATTTTTAACTTTTATTTATCTTAATTTTCTTGTCTAAATGTATGCTTGAGATTTTAACAATACAAGTGATTGGTTAGCAACATGTACATAGGTTCATTGTGTTTACTGTAAATTTGGTATGATAGTGGATGATTTTAAATTATTGATTATTGTCGCGTGTGAAATGATATGCGATTTTGCAAGTATACATGTCGGTTGAAGTAATAAAGTGATGAATGAGTATCATTCCTACGAGGATTGGATTGAGGCACAAAATTTGTCAAGTTATTATAATAAAGTGCCATTAATGATATGGCAAAGTGAATGATAAATTCGAAGTGGCAATTAGTGGAGTGATGATGTATGCAATATGTGGAATTAATGAATAACTGGAAATCCTATAGCAAAATTGAAAGCAGAAATGTAATGGTAATAACGAGAGTGATTATCCAAATAGAATGTAGAGAAAGAAATAAGCAACAAAATATGTTGTGACAAAGATACTCCGACAAAGAATAAGGATAGAGTGTTGTTGATTCGGAAGGTTGGGATTACCTAGAATCAACCCTTACTATTAATAATGCCTTGGCAAAATTGTATCTACTTTACTGCACAGAAGAGTTCTAAAATGGTCTATCTCTCGTAAGAGCAAAACCTCAAGTTACCTTGCCCGTGTCTATAGGCTTTTTAGATATCTTGAATGGGTTACTTCTGTATGATCGTGACTCTATGTCTAGAGTTGACTACAAGTGTCGATTGAATACTTGCTCATTTCATTTAATTTTAATCCAACTAACCTAACCCTTTCGGAATTAGAATTAGTTTATATCATGTAAACAACCTTCTATGTCTAGAGATCGTTGCATTTTAATTAAAAAATAAGAACAATCAAATGAAATAGTAAAGTATGTACGGCATTCATAAAAACAAATAAGATTTCAAGTAATCCCAACCTTATGAGATTTAGCTCATGGGCTGGGAATTAAAATTCTAAACCAAAATATTATCCGACATTGCGTTCAACTACTACAATTAAATCTTTCAAAGCAAATAAAGGAAGAACTTTGGGAAGCAGCTTTCGCTTGCCCAATACACACTTCAGCAGCACTGCCTTCAACTTCTTGTCTCTTGCACAGTCCAACCCTTATTCACGCCTAAGGATTTCCCTCACTTTTTCTTCGTCGTTTGTAAGATCCTCTTCATCAGTTTTTATAGATAGATTAGGCTAGGGTCGGCTAACAGCTCGTGATTATCTTTGTAACACCCCAAACCTAACCTGGACGTTATGGTCGAATCTGGCGATGTCACATGGAAGTGCGTTTGAAAACAGTATCATTGCTAAAATTGTTTTCCGTTCAGAACCTATCATTATCTTTCATTAATTCTCAAATCGTGATTTATTTCCAAAATGCTATACTCTGCGGAAGCTTTTAAAATAGTTTGCGTGTGCATGGCATGCTGATAAAACATTCGTCTCTTTGAAAACCCGAGTTTTTACCTACTTCTAGCAGATATAAACAAAAAATAGTAAAAATCCAAATTTTAGGTAAAAATCCATTGAGGCCATTATTACTGAAAAATACCCTAAAATAAAACTTAAAATCATAAATAAGTATTGAATAGCAAAAAGGAGTCGTGTGGCCACCTCTGATTCCTCCACCGCACCGATCCGCCTATGTCTGGGGATTACATGAACAGATTAAACAAAAAAAAGATGAGTTTTCGCAAACTCAGTGTGTAATCCCCATAGAAAACATGCACACAGCATAATATCATAAAACAGTCATATATCCACAATTCGGGTCTGAGCCCATTACAGAATCGGTGTGAACCATAGTCCATTCAGATACAGAGTAAGATATAGTTTGGGGCCTCAGCCCATCAGATATATCATGCAGAACAGAACAGAATATTAGAATCCTACCCACCAACCTCTACACACCATCTCCGACCAACCCTACACACCATGTGGGGATAAAATCAACCCACCCATCCCTACACACCATGCAGTACCGAAATGCGACACATCATCAGATAATTGCAGCTGAGCTGCCAAATAACAGGTTTAATAGCCTTTCAGATACTTCCTCCAATATCATCAACCCACCCCAATGTAATGTAGCACACAATCAATGACATACTATAATGCAATAAACAGATCACGCATACAAATCGGTATACATGCTAAGTGTAACATGCTTAATACATATATCACATAATCGGATAACATAACTAGGGGTCTAAGTAATGCTTACCAACCCTATAGTAGATCCACGGTCGACTTGAGCGACCCGTGCAACCTTATAGTTCAGTTTAGAAAAATAGGCTCGCACGCCCATGTGGCCTGCCCGTGTGGGCCCACACGCCTGTGTGGCCCACACGACCCAAATTGGCCTTGGCCGTGTGGATCACACGACTTGGCCCAAAATCCCACACGCCTGTGTGGTTCACCCATGTGGGCCCACATGCCCATGTGGACCACACGGCCCAACAGGTTGAGCTCGTGTGTCGCATACGGCCTTTCCCGGCCATCACACAGCCGTGTCACTTGCGCATGGCCTGGCTCGTCGATCACACGGCCGTGTTGTGGATCATAGCCTTGCACACAGCCTACCACACGGCCTACCACACGGCCATGTTGCATCGATAGAAAGGTTTTTAGCTTTTGTCGAAAATGCATTTTCTTGTGATTCGGGTACACACCTGGTTCGTTTTCACTGCTAACCCAATTACGAGCACTCCAGCACCTAAAATCAATAATCCCGAGTCCAAAATCAGTCACTTAAAATGAGTTATTATGAATAGATAAAACCTAAATCTCAACGAAAGCCCCTACCTTTGAGCGGACACCGACAAACACGTGCTTAGTCGACACAGTTTGGGAACCACAGCCTCTTACAGAACTCCTAAACACGATAACACTCCTCTTTAGTAACCATTCATGAGGAACAGATATGATTAATCAAAAGCATAACCTACCGACCGCGCGCTAACATAGAGTGGAAGAGATGGAAAAGAAAACGGAATCAAACGCGAAGGGGGTGGGGGCAACAAAAGAATTCGGCAGCAAATGATGGGGAGAAGATGAAGGAATCGGCACAGAAGAGGGGAATTTTGATCAAAATTTGCAAAAGGAAAAGGAGATTGAGACGGAGAAGACTGAATACCCCGATAACCACCCAAGTCCCATGTTTTTCTCCCTCATTTCCCCTTACATCTCTAATTCTCAACATTTCACTCTACTTCAAACTCCTACACGGCCCTAATAGCAAAAATAAGGCTCATGCAGCAACTTGAACACAAGACCTTTTCCATCCCAACACTCCTCTCAACCACCAGACTAGCAGGCCCATTCTGACATAAACTTACTAACACCACAACTTAAGCCTACTGGACAAGAGTAAGGCTTTATTCAATTAGAAACAAAAAATTTTGTTCGAGTCAAGGCTTGAACCCAAGACTTCTCAGACACTCCCAGAACACATAACCACTGAAGCAGATACAGATTTGTGCAACAAATTTACAAAAGCCAGAATGAAGAAAATTGGGGCGTTACAATATTCTCCTCTTTTAGGGGTTTATCTGGTACATGTTTGAATTTGAATTTGAACTGCAGTGCTAAAAAATGTTGACTTGGTCTTCCCGGCATTGTCATGGCATTCGTGCTAGCAAACTATCTGCATTTTTCCCTAACAAAACTTCACTCATTTATTTCCTTGTTCCAAAACTTGTTCCTGCCACATCAACAAAAAAAAAGCTCCACCACAAGCAATTAAAAACACCAAATTCCAACACAGGCCATGTCCTAATGCAATATTAAAAATACTAACTAAAATGCAACAAAATATACTGAAGTACAAACAATTAGCTAGGTCTACAGGCATAAAATGTAACACCCCTTACCCGTGTTCAAAGCCGGAACCGGATACGAGGCATTACCTAACTCAACTCGTTTAAACATACAACATCGGGCCATAAAAGTTCGCTCCAACTTAAAACTTTTCATAAAAACTCATAACATCCTTATCTTAGGCCTACAAGGCCTTAAACATACTTACGGAAGGTTTCAGAATTAACCCAGAAATCTTTACGCACTTAAAACTTTTGCCTAAACAGGGGCCACACGCCCGTGTTGTCCAAGGGACACACCCGTGTGACCCTGGGACATGCTCGTGTTCTTCACCCGTGGTCGACACTGACTTATTTCACACGGCCAGACACACGCCCATGTCCCTAGCCCATGTGCCTCACACAGCCTCGACACACCTGTGTCTTAGCCCATGTGCCAAAACCTTGGCATTCTGTTTATGACGTCATCACATCATTAAGGTCACACGGCCAAGGCACACGCCCGTGTCCTTAGACCGTGTGTCAAATTAAATTCCTAATTTTAGGTGCAGACTTCACACGGCCTGTGCACACGCCCATGTCCATGGCTGTGCCTCCCACACTGCTGAGACACACGGCCGTGTCTTTGCCCATGTGTTTACTACTGAGCATAATGACTTGCAAACCTAGCATGCAAGAGGACACACGGCCAAACAAGACGCCCATGGGGCTGGCCGTGTGTCACACACGGCTTAGACACATGCTCGTGTATCTACCCGTGTGGACAATAAAAAGGATATATTCCAAGCCAAATGCCACCCTACATAGCAACCATACTTATACCAATTCATTTCAACATAACTCATGACCCTAAGGAACTTCCAAAAACTCAATCCACGCAAGCATAAACTTCATAATTTCATCATCGTTGAATAAATAAACTTGTCATGTATTGGCCCAATTCCAATGACCATTTACAAAATGACTTTGATAACATAAATAGCCAACACATTGGCTATCAAAATGACATAACAAAATACCCAAGTCTTATACATGCCATACTCAAAATAAGTCTAACTTGTTATACCAAAGAGGTGTCGATAGTGTGACTTCCAAACTCCAACATCCCACAATTCTTGAATTATCTTGGCAATACTACAAGGAAAAAGGGAAATGAGAGGGGTAAGCATAAAGCTTAGTAAGTTTGCATGAAAATAAATAGAAACAATAAGTTCATAGTGACATCAATTCATGGCATGGGATAACTACACAAAGTCGTAAGCACTTTGCCATAACTTACTCGTACTTGTTCTTATCTAGCATATACCATGCCACATATCGTAACATTCGTCGTGAATTATTCACGGGTACCTATATTCACTCAATCACATGACTTTAGTACTAATCTCATTTCTATATCCAAGCTTATCTATTTATCCCACTAATTCACTAGGGATACTCAAAGACGCATATTCATCGTCATTAACATAAACACGAAGCCAATGCCACATCCCAGATGTGGTCTTATATGGGGTCACCTCTGAGTGCCGATGCCATATCCCGGATATGGTCTTATACAGAATCTCACTTCAAGTATCGATTCCATATCCCGGATATGGTCTTATATGATTCTCAAATTCAATACCGAAGCAATATCCCAGATATGGTCTTATACGAAATCTCAATTTGGTGCCGAGGCCATGTCCCCGACATGGTCTTACACGAAACCTTATCCATATCATGTCTCGATGATAGTATTCTCACAATTTTTATAGTCCTACCGGGACTTCAACATCTCAACTTTTATCATCTTTCTCATTCAACACCAATACTCAATTTCATAGAATATCATGTATTATCATAATATCAAACATTCTCAAACATACTGATGTGTCTAAAACTAACTATGACCACAATAAAGGCAAGCGCACGTATCGTTTAATAGTATAGTTATGGTAAGACCGGTTATATCGTATCCACAAAGACCAAGAGTACTAGTAGTTACTATCTTCTTATTATTTAGCCTAAGTATTGGAGTGAATTCTTTTAAACTAAACTTAATTAAAAATACGACAACGAAAAAATTAGGAAAATACTTTTAGACAACTTTATGAGATAGACAATACCTAAGGAGGAATCCACATAGACTTCACTTATTACTTTTGATTCATATGATTTATTCACTTGACTTAATCCGTAGAAATCCTTGATTTATGTTAATATCTCTCTCGAGACTAAAAAAAAACTGACTGTAGGTTGATTAATTGAAATCTCTTTCTAATTAAAACCCCTATTGTCGCATTAACTCGATCTATGTATTCCCTTATTAGATTTGACTCTAATCCAGCAAATTTTCGTCGCCCTATGTCTAGGGTTGCAATCAACTCCGCTTAATTGTGTTGATCTACTCTTAAACATGGACTTTTGCTCCACTGAATAAGCACATTCGACTTGAATCGATAACTTGAATTATCAAAATAAGAATAAGAACTCACAATTAAGAATAAGAACAAATATTTATCTTATAAATCAAATAATAATAAGATTCATCTAGGTTTCATCCCCTTATGTATCTAAGGAATTTAGTTCATACTGATAGAAGGAAACATCTCAAAATAAGGAAAACTACAAAACATAAGAAAACCCAAAAACTTCTCAAGAACTTGATGGGAGATCTTTAGTCTTGATGGAGATCCTTCCTCCGAGCTGCTTCCGACGGCTGTCTTCGAGTATTTCCCTGTGTTCTATTCAGCATCCTCTTTTAGGTCACCCCCTAGGGTGTTTATATAGGCTTTGGAACGTCTTTCTTTGCCCACAAGTAACCTTTTCTAGATAGAATTAGAGTGAATTCTTTTAAACTAAAACTTAATTAAAAACACGACCACGAAAGAATTAGGAAAATACTTTTAGACAACTTTATGAGATAGACAATACCTAAGGAAGAATCCACCTAGACTTCACTTATTACTTTTGATTCATATGATTTATTCACTTCACTTAATCCGTAGAAATCCCTGATTTATGTTAATATCTCTCTCGAGACTAAAAACAACTGACTCTAGGTTGATTAATTGAAATCTCTTTCTAATTAAAACCCTTATTGTCGCATTAACTCGATCTATGGATTCCCTTATTAGATTTGACTCTAATCTGGCAGATTTTCGTCGCCCTATGTCCAGGGTTACAATCAACTCTGCTTAATTGTGTTGATCTACTCTTAAACAGGCACTTTTGCTCCACTGAATAAGCACATTTGACTTGAATCGATAACCTGAATTATCAAAACAAGAATAAGAACTCACAATTAAGAATAAGAACAAGTATTTATCTTATAAATCAAATAATAATAAGATTCATCTAGGTTTCGTCCCCTTAGGTATCTAAGGGATTTAGTTTATACTGATAGAAAGAAACATCTCAAAATAAGGAAAACTACAAAACATAAGAAAACCCAAAAACTTCTCAAGAACTTGATGGGAGATCTTCAGTCATGATAGAGATCCTTCCTCCGAGCTGCTTTCGACGGCTGTCTTCGAGTATTTCCCTGTGTTCTATTCAGCGTCCTCTTTTAGGTCACCCCCTAGGGTGTTTATATAGGCTTTGGAACGTCTTTCTTTGCCCACAAGTAACCTTTTCTGGATAGAATTAGTCTTTGAAACGGCAGGGACACGCCCGTGTGACATGCCCATGCTCGATATCCTTAGGCCGTGCTCGCTCCTGCTCACCATACACGGCCGTGTGGTCTGCCCGTGGACGATAGTCCAGGTCGTGGTTGATCCTGCTCGTAGCACACGGCCGTGTCCAATGGCCCAGGCCGTGTTGAATTCTAAGATATGCCCATTTTGTCCCTTTTTGGCCCGTTTCTCATTCTTTTCAACTTCTAAGCTCTCCTGAGGATAAAACATGAAATTAAAGGATTAGGAGCATCGAATTCATCAAATATAATGAAAACTCATCCAAAAATAAGCTAAGCATGGGGTTAAAATATGTATAAATTATGGTTTATCACATACGAGCATAAATGTTGAATTTATCACATACAAACTTACCTCGATTTCAAAATAAGCGAGATCGTCGATCTAGTCTGATACTTTGTTCTTTCCCTAGTCGAGGTAAATTCTTGGTTCTTCTTGATCTATAATAGAAAATTAGCTCATTTAACAATCACATTAATAAATGCATTTCAATAACCATGCTTTGGCAAAATTATTATTTTTCCCTTAGACTTTTGCAAAATGGCCATTTTACCCCTAGGCTCAGAAATCAATTCTAATCAAATTTCTACCTTTATCGAGCCTAGGTGAACATTTATTTCTCTTATGGCTACCATCAAAACTCAACATTTCACACATTTATTACATATTTTACAACCTTTACAAAAAGGTCCTTTTTGGTGTTTTCATGGTAACACCTTTCACAAAAGTTGTTCATCTAACAACTAAGACTCAATTTCTTCCATAAAAAATGTAGCAAACAACATAAATGCTCACATGGCAAAACCCTAAGCTTTCAACCATTTTGCAAGATAGTCCCCTCTTTAGTTAGCTTAAGCTTTAGGGGTTTCAAAAGTACAATTTTTATCAAGAAATGATCACTAAAGCACTTACTTGTAAAGAGAGAAGTTTGCTGAAATTTTTGAGTTCTAAATCCCCTTTTTTTCTGAAATTTTTGGTGGAGGAAGATGAGTAAAAAGATGAATATCATCTTTTCTTTATTTCAATATAAAATAATCAATTAAGTCACCAACTTTACCAACTTTGACCAATTTTGACAATTTTTGTTTCCTATGGCCGGCCACCCTATCTTTAGGGGTATAATTGCACTTTAAAGACCTCCAATTAATATTCTTTAGCTATTAAACACCTTTAGCCTTTAAAATGGAACTTATGCGATTTAGTCCTTTTTCGCGATTAAGCATGAAATCGCTAAAATTAAAGCGCCAAAATTTTCATACACATATATAATCATGCCCTAAATTATAGAATAACTTAAAAATAATTTTCTCTAACCTCGAATTAGTGGTTTCGAACCACTTTTTTGAGTAGTCCCTTAATCGGGCTGTTGCATAAAATATCTCTTTTCAAGAGTTATCACACCCCCAAACCTAAGTTATTGCTTGTCATCAAGCAAAATACATCTAAATGCATGAATGCACCCATCTTTCCTTGGAAAAATATACTTTCTCGTACTGCCTAGCTATTCAAAAAACAATTTATACCTCCATTCTTAGCAATCTTCTCTTTTCCTAAAACTGATTCAATTGTCAAAGGTTTTTTCAGCAAAGTCAGTGCAAAAATTTCTCCCTAAAAACAAAATTTCCTAAGTACCCATGCATTCTCTATTTCGTCCTATAGAAAATATATTTTTTATTTACTTAGTCCATTTGTTACCTAAACAGAAGTCACTTGCTTTAAGTCCATATCAAAATATTTTATTCTTCATATATTTATATATATATATATTAATAGTAAAGTAAATTATTATTAGAGGATTTAGCATGTCACAAAATTCTTTGACCTGACAATCACGATGGAGCATGCAACAATTGTCGAGTACTTAATCATGTCACAATTTAAACCAAAAGTCACTCATGAAGCTAAGGCTTTTAACTAAAAAGATGGATGGAGCATACAACCACCTCCTTAGCTACTCAGTCATTTGCTACAGTGGAATGCCCTTTAAAGTTATACCACACACTTGTACTTAGGTCCTCCTTCCTAATCAACAGCACGATGGAGCAAACAAAGTGATGCTGACCTACTTAGCAACTCTAAGCATTAGAGTGCATATTTATTTAAACAGAATGTCATCGCAATGTACTAAGGTTTGATGTCAAAAATTTCTAAGGGCATTAAAAAGATACTTACTTTATTTCGAAAAACCAAAAAAACACAAAATATAGGACATCCCATTTTTAGAAATCAATTTCCAAGCAACTTAGCCTAAGCTAACTTCACCTAATCAATTGTTACATGTTCTAGGTATATTGAAAAAAAAATTAAGTCATCATCGGACATCATAAAGAAAAAGTGTACTTCTTATAGAAAAAGAAGTATTTCAATAGTTATTATGCCACGGAAAAATATCCTATATACCAAAATGAACATACAAAATGCAACCTAGATGCACAATACACCCCCAAACCTAAGGGATGCATTATTCTCAATGCCTGTAAAATTATGAACAATATATAACAAGTATGAATATGCACACAAACGAGGAGAAAAAAAAATATGCAATGCATTAAAGAAAAACAAAACTTAACCGCCTTGGATTGGAACGTTGGTACTTCATTCAATTCTTTCGTGTGGACTTGTGAGCACTTACTTTGTATCGTATCTTCCTTTTCCTTAGGTCAACTTCCTGACCTTTTTTGTCGGTCTCCATTAGTTCATCGATCAGTTGATTGATTATTTTATCCTATACAGCCATAGAGATAAGTGAAGAAGTTGGTTCAGGAGTTTTACCTTTTTCAGTGGCAGTTGCTAGTGCAATGGCAGGAACACTTGTTTCTTCCTTTCATTCTTCTACTTCCTTCTCTTGGTCGGCAAAGGCTGACTTTTCTAATTCCTCCTCAACAATTTTTCATTTATCTATAGTGACTCCTGCAGTCACAGGGCCAGTTATGGTAGCGGGTGGAACTAGCTCTTTTCCACACTCCGTAGACGAAAGCAAAGTGGCTGCGAAAGAAGGAAATTCTAGAATGGGTCTCAAAAAAATATCTAGAGTGATCTTCTTAATGCCAAATTCCTATCTTTCACATACGACCAGTACCTAGCCTGGTGTTCATTGATTTGTTCCAACTCTCCCATCATCTGGTATTGCTGCACCTCAAACAGAGACAACTTCTATTCTAACTGTTTTAGAGAAGTCAAGATTTTCTGGTCATGAGAGGCGAAAGATGTTGCTGTGGGAATACGTGCGATAGGAGAAGCTTGATTGTGCTAGGATGCTTCGGTAAACTCAGTTCCTCATAGCTTGGCAAAAATTGTTTATGTTATCCCACCCTTATTGGGGGTAACGTCTTCAGCATCATCTAAAGGCACAATTGTCGTCTTACATAGGGCAGAAATAAGGGAAGGAAAATTCAAACTTCCGGCATTCTTATCAGAACACCTAAGGACTTCTTGGAAGATAATCTTCCCTACATTTATCTATCTTCCTTGTAGAATAGAATTCAACAACAACATTCTTTCTTTCGAAACAGTCGTGTTATGCATAGACGACATAAGACAACTCCTTAAAAGGTGGTACCACACCTTCCCAATTGGTTTTAATGCAACTCTTTGAACCATGTAACACTCCTGGCTTGAAATAATCCATTGTGTTCCTTCAATGCATAAATCATCTAATACTCTTGCCAACCCCTCTGGTGTAATATTCTTGACAAATTCAGAATGCTCATCTCTAACCTCCCCGATGTCGAACTAGGCATTAATATTGTCTTCGTCAAATGGCATAGATTTACCCTGTACATAAATGAAGGGATAATCAGGGGAATTTACATGAGCGTAAAACTCTCTCACCACTTTACCCAAAACATCCATTGGGTGTAGACCAAATCTGCTCCAGTTGTGCTTTTACACAATCGAGGATACTGATTCATCGTACCCTATGTTGGGTTCATCCTTCAGCAAAAAATCTCTATTCAAAACAAAATGGCCACTTTAGAATATTAATGGAATACCTTATGGCTACGACAACATTGAATAATATCTTTGGTTGCGGGACGCCAACATGTGAAGATTCTGCTGCTTTAGAAGTACTCCTTACACTCGCCATGGAGAAAAGGTCAGGGAAACAAAAAAATAATGGAGTAAAAAACAAATAATAGAGAGGTTGAAGACGAGAGAAATGTAAAAATGTGAACTTTGTGAGAAGTGGAAAACGTGAACCAGTTGGAGAAAATAAAAAGGGATAATGATGACAGTTTTTAAGGAATGGTAAACGTGAGGGAGAAGGGTTATGATATAGAGGAAAGGTTAAAAACTAACAAGACTTTTAGGGGGAAATGAAATAACGAAACCCTACATTGTGGGCCTCATACTTTGGGTTTCCCAATTTTCACTAAATTCACTGCCTAAAAATCTTTCCTTTGGAATTTCTAACCGGTCAACTTTATTAACACCTCATCATTCAGTTTGTCATGGTATAATGTTTCTTTGTAATGCTGCGGCAAATTGCTGCTCTGCATACACTAACAAGTCCTGCTTATCTTCATAATAATAAAAATAGAAATGAAATTGTATTAAAAATAAAAAGAATAATAATAATAATAATAATGGGAAATAAAACGAAAAAACTACTTATTAACTAAAACAAAAATTCAAACATCACGAAGGATAATGCTTTGTTTGTCATGCTCTATAGGAGCACCCTAGTAATGCTTCAAGCGTTGTCCATTAACCTTGAATGTAGCCCCTGTTCTTAGGTCTTTAAGAACAACAACACCATGTGGATATACTTGAATTTCTTCAAAAGGTCCTGACCATCGAGATTTTAACTTACCAGGAAATAATTTGAGCCTGGAATTAAAGAATAATACCTATTGTCCAGGTTCAAATTGCCTTGGTAAAATTCTAGCGTCATGCCATTGGTTGGCCTTTTCCTTATACAAACGAGCATTCTCATATGCTTGTGCTCGAAACTCTTTCATTTTATTTAATTTTAGCAATCTCTTGCTGCTAGCAGTAGCCTTGTCCATGTTCAGCTTCTTAATCACCCAAAACATTTTATGCTCAAGTTCAATAGGTAAATGACATGGCTTACCGTAAACAAGTTTAAAAGGTGACATCCCTAGTGGTGTTTTAAATGTAGTTTGGTATGCCCATAGAGCTTCATCCAATCTAGTAGACCAATCCTTTCGAGATGGATTCACGACTTTTTCCAAAAAAAATTTAATTTCTCTATTAGAGATTTCAGCTTGGCCATTTGTCTGAGGGTGATATGCCATGGTAATTCTATGTTTCACCCCATACATGTGCAAGGCATTGGCCATCAATTTGCAGTCAAAATTGGATCCCTCATCACTGATAATGGCCCTCGATGTACCAAATTGTGTGAAAATGTTCTTATGCAAAAATTCCAAAACCGACTTAACATCATTAGAAGCTAGGGCTACTACTTCTACCCATTTAGAAACATATTCTACTGCCAAAAGTATGTATAGCTTGCCTACAAATGGTGGAAATGGACACATAAAGTCTATTCCCCATACATCAAACAGTTCAATCTCCAATATACTTTGAAACGGCATTTCCTGTCTCCTAAACACATTTCCTATTCTCTAACAACGGTCACACGACTTATAGAATTCATGAGCATCTTTAAATAAACTTGGCCAATAGAATCCTGACTGGAGTACCTTGACAGCTATTTTAATCCCTAAAAAATGTCCTCCATATGGGGCTAAGTGTCAATGTTGTAAGACATTTTGCATCTCGTCATTAGGGACACACTTTTGAATTATTTGATCTATACAATGCTTGAATAGAAATGGTTCATCCCCATAGTACTGTTTGGCATCGTCAAGAAATTTTCATTTTCTTTGAGCATCGAAGTCAGGTGGCATTAGACCACTTGCTAAGAATTTTACTGTATCGGTGTACCAAGGTAATGCCATGGCATTGAGCAACTATTCATCTGGGAATTCTTCCTCAATATATTTCTTACTTTTGTAACAGCCCGTTTTTAGTGAAATCGAAAAAGTGGTTTTGGGACCACAAATCTAAGGTTGAAAAAATTATTTTATTCTTATTTTATGGTCTACAGTATGATAGGAATACCGTATAAAAATTTCATTAAGAAATTTTACTGTTTTCATGCTCAATTTGATAAAAAGGACTAAATCGCGTAAAGTATAAAAGTTGAGTTCTAATAGCTAAAGATATTAAATAGCTATATAACTTTAAAGTGGAGGTCCTTACATGGTAATTAGATCATTAATATGTTAGTGGATGATAATGGCTTGGCATTTAGTGAAATAAATAATGTTTATAAAGGTTAATTTTGTAATTTGGTTAATAATGATGTAATAAGTTAAAATAAATTAAAAAGCTTTCATCTTTCTTTGTTTCTTCAACCGAATGTGAAGAATAAGAAAGCCATTGTTGTGCTTGTTTTTTTACCAAGCTTTCATTGTCCAATTAGGAATGATTTTTGTCCCGTTTTTAATGATTTTTATGTTTCCAGGATCGTTGTAGCTTAATCTAGCTAGCCCGGGGGCTAATTTGTAAAACTGTTAAACTATTAGGGTTTTTCCATTGATGATTATGCTTGATTTTTGAAGTTTCATGGTAGAAAATGAATGGTTGTTGTTAGATAAACAACTTTTGTAAAGGAATTTTTAGTGAAATTGTCAAATAGGGACTAAGATGAAAAATAGAAAATATTATGTGGTAAGTTTGTGAATTTATGAAAAATATGAGCTGCTATTAGCATGTATAGAACTTAGCTAGGCTTGGGTAGGGATAAAATTGAATGAATTTCATTTTCCGAGCCTAGGAACTAAATTGCAAAGAATTAAAAGTATAAGGGCAAAATGGTAATTTTTCCAAAAATGTGTGTTGGACTAAATTGAATGTGAAATTTATTGAATTGAGTTAAATTTATTCGTATGGATATTCTTAGACCTCGTAAGGAGTTAGATCGGGGCAAAGAAAAAGTTTCAGATTAGTCGCCTCTGTATCTACGTACACTCGTCGAGGTAAGTTCGTGAAATTAAATTATGTAATTATATACTTTAATTGAATTATATCTATGTGATTTGCATTATTGTCATATATGAATACTGATCACATATCCGACGATGTTCGACATTTACCGAGCCCCTTTTGAACTTTAGGAATTTGTACGATACATATGACATGTCATTAGGGTTACTAATTTTAACTCGTATGAGTTTATCAATACTCAGCTTGCATGAGCTTACCGTTATGCAGCTCGGAGGAGCTTACCAATTACAGCTCGTAAGAGCATACCGATTCTGAGCTCGTATAAGCATACATGTACAGGAATTGGCAGATTGCAGTTCAGTACACCTTGTGTGTGCTGCCCGCGTATCCAATGATATTCTATATGGTTCAACGAGCACAATTCTGTTACGAGATTATATGAGTTGAATATGAACTATTATAGGTACTTACATGAAATACATGAAAGTGATTTTACATGATACATTGATATATGAAATGAATAATACATGTATATGAGAGGTGATTATTTTTTGAATTCATCCATGTGTATTGGATCTTATATGTGAATTACATGGCTAATATGTTGGTGAACATGTGTTTAGGCTTTTGGCCAAATTGGTTGGGATATGCCATGTTAATTTACCTAAATTGTGATCAAATGGTAAGTTAAATTGTAACACCCCGATTTAGGGGCTAGTCAGAATAGTGATCTCGGAATCACTAATTCGAGGTTAGAGAAAATTATTTTCATGTTATGTTATGTGTTATAACATGTTTATAAGGATGCATGAAAATTTTGGTGCCCTAATTTTAGCGATTTCTAGCTTAATTGCGAAAAAGGACTAAATCGCATAAAGTGCGAAAGTTTTTATTTGCTAAAGGTGCCAAGTAGCTATGGATTATAAATTGGAGGTCCCAAATGTGAAATTTGGCCTTGTTAAGTGAGTTGGCCGGTCAAGGATAGCTATGGGGGACAAGAGCATTAAATGTGGTCATGTTAGGTGATTAAAAAGAAATAAAATAAGATGAAATAAGCAAAAAGCTATCATCTTTTTATTTCTTCTCTTCCTCCATTGAAAATATAAGCCATGAGAGGGTTTTGAAAGCTTAAAATTTCAGCAAGCTTTACTCCATTCAAGTAAGTCC
This sequence comes from Gossypium sturtianum, assembly GCA_025698515.1. NCBI lineage: Eukaryota > Viridiplantae > Streptophyta > Magnoliopsida > Malvales > Malvaceae > Gossypium > Gossypium sturtianum. The sequence goes on from CM046952.1 coordinate 66,512,193, forward strand.
ATTTGATGCTTATTTTTGATGAATTTTGTATATTTGGAGTCCTCAAAGCTTACTTTAGCTAATGAGAGGACTACTTTGCAATATAGTTGAAAGTCAAAGGACTTACCATGATAGAGTTATGTTGTTTTAAGAGTTTTTATGGAAGTTAATGAATAATAGGATGTTGATAAACAATTTTTGTGAATGGTGTTGTGATGAAAACACCTAATTGGGACTAAAATGCAAAAGTTGTAATTTGTTCATTAAGGCATGAAATAGTTGGAATTGTGGATAGTTATAAGAGGATTAAATGTTCATCTAGGCTTGTTTAACAAGAAAATGTGATGAAAATTTATTTATGAGCCTAGGGGCAAAATCGTAATTTTGACAAAGTATAGGGGCAAAATAGTCATTTTTGCCTAAAGTGTAGATTATGGTGTATTATGATTTATAAGTGATTAAATCAGTAAATTTCATTGTTCTAGATCAAAGAAAACGAGTTTCGGACCTAGAACGGATGAAAAGAGAAATATGGACAAAAGTCCCTTTCGGCCCATTCGACATCGAGGTAAGTTCATGTGCGATTGTTGCAACTATGTACAAGTTAATTTAATATTCCAATGTTGTATGGAACGTAGATTTACTCTATGAATGTATGAAATATCTTGGATGAGATGTCAAGAGAATTGAATATAAGAGTAATGTGAAATGTATATAGAATGATATGATGATGGTTAAAGTCTCGAGTAAGACCATATTGGAATATGGACTCGGTGTAAGAGTTCGTATAAAACCATGTCAAGGACATGGCATCGATATGTTAATATGTGTAAGACCCTATTGGGGTATGATGTCAATGAGAACTATGTATATGAGACTCAAGAGAGTTATTTAACAATTTGAATTATCTAATGGATATGTTGAATGTATGTGGTTGTACCACGAGAAGTACAAGTAAGTGTTAGAACTGAATTGAGATGAATTCAATATATGATGAACCCCTAGTGGGATATGTGTTATTAATGCACCTTAGTTGCATGAGATAGATTTATTGATGCACTGTGTGAATGCGAACGAGTATCGTAGAAAGTTAAGTAAGAATAGAAGTATGTGAGGATGTTCTCGGATGAACATTTGAAATAGAGATATACTTGTGGTTTACTATCCATGAATGTAAAATAACGGTGAGCTATGTGCGATATCACCTTATTGATGGTAGTGATGGGCTGGGTGCGATACCATCAATTATATTAATATCGGTGGGCTATGTGCGTTACCACCTGATAAATTAGTAATCGATGGGCTGTGTGCGATACCATCAATTATATTATTATCGGTGGGCTATGTGCGTTACCACCTGATAAATTAGTAATCGACGGGCTGTGTGCGATACCATCAATTATATTATTATCGGTGGGCTATGTACGTTACCACCTGATAAATTAGTAATCGATGGGCTGTGTGCGATACCATCAATTATATTATTATCGGTGGGCTATGTGCATTACCACCTGATTAGTTAGTAATCATGAGCTGTGTGCGATACCATCGCTTATAAATGATTGGTGGGCTAAGTGCGAAACCACCGAGAGATTAGTAGTATGAATGGCTTATTGAAAATGCTTGATGTGTTGTTTCATGTGACCACGTGGTAATCAGTGCAGGAATGTATGCTATATTAACATGAGCAGATGGCTTGTGGCATGGTAAGAGATAGAATGAGTCAGATTCAAGAATGGTTGAGTAAGTTACCATGAGTTAATGAAAAAAACTCCGTACAATACCTTATGGTTATGTATATTCAAAGAATATCGGTATTTATCAGTTTATGCAGATGAACTTACTAAGCATTATTGCTTACTCCTTTACTTTTCTCATCTCTTATAGGTTATTTTAACTAGTTCGGGTTGGAGGCCGCCGGAGATGTTTTCACACTATCGAGTAGACTCCTGGTATGGTGTATCGAGTTCTTATGAGTCATAGCATGTATAGGGATTCTTTTAAAGTTGATTAAGTCCTAATTGATGTAGCCAAATTGTGTTGGACTAAGAGAATTTATAGTTTGGTTGTGTATAGCCATTGACGATGGCTTAAGTTGTTGTAATTGTATTGGATACAGTTCTCCCTAGTGTATGGGATAAAGACTTTATTTCTCCTATGATTAAATGTCTTTAATTCAAGAGTTATATTGAAGCTATGTGAAATTATGTGATGATGTATGATTGTATGCAAATGAGAGTGGAAAAACGCTTGGTAGATAGCCTCTAAGTGCCCACACGGATAGACACACGGGCGTGTGTCTAGGCCGTGCATACCCTGCACCTTTGTTCCATAAGTCAGGATAGGCCACGGGTTAATCCCACGGCCGTATGTTGAAGTCGTGCATGAAACACGGTTAGGAAACGGGCGTGTGCCCCAGCCGTGTAAGTAAGTCAGTATATCAAGGTATAGCACACAGTCTAAGCCCACGGGCGTGTTCAGACCGTGTGTAATTAGTCAGTGTCGACCACGGGTGGAAGACACGGGCATGGCTTAAGGGTACACGGGTGTGTCCCAAGATACACGGGCGTGTGACCCCTGTTTCGAGGAAAAGTTTCCGATTGAATTTCGAAAGTTTCCATATATGTGTTTAAGGCCTCATAGGCCCATGAAATGTATATTTTGATTAAAAAAAGAGAAGTTTTTAATTCGGAACAAAATTTTACAGCCCGTAAGTACATGTTTAAGAAAGTTCAAGCATAGTAATGTCTCGTATTCGGTCTTAACCTCAGACTTGGGTGTGGGGTGTTACATTTAGTGGTATCAGAGCTATGGTTTAGTCGATTCTAGGACTAACCTAGTGAGAGTAAGAGTCTAGCTATACATGCCATATGTGGACCATGATAGTGTGATGTCTCCCGGCTCTAACAAAATTGTTTTGTTAAGATAGTGATGATTCCCAACCGAGCTAATTTCAGTAAGTTTGTATGATTTCTAAGCTTTATGATTACTATCATTGAATTGCTTAGTATAATGTACATTTTTACCATGGAAATGCTGAAGGCCTTTTTTAAAAAAGAAATCAATGAGATTAAGTATATGAAAGTCCCGATTGAAGATAAATTACTTAGGATACTCAATCTACCACATGAGACAAGAAAGTCTGTATAAGACCAAGCCGAGGCTGGCATCGGCAATTAAGCAAGTTATCATGTAAGACCAAGACAAGTCTTGGGATTGAAGAGTTACTATGAGATGAAGACCCATATAAGCCCAAGCCAAGGCATGGCATTGGCGAGTCTCCAAGCAAAGATGTCATGTAAGTCCAAGACAAGTCTTGGCATTGAAAAGCTATCATGAGATAGAGTTCCCATGTAAGTCCAAGCCAAGGCATGGCATTGGTGAGTAACAAGGAAGATTTCGTGTAAGTCCATGTCAAGACATGGCATCGATACCAAGGTGAGAGATCCCATGTAAGACCATATCTGGGATATGGCTTTGGCATCGAGTTAAATGTGAGATGAGATTCAGTATCCTCAGTCATTCATAGTAAATCATCGGGCAAATGAGTAAAGCTTAAATGTGGTAATAAGAAGTTAGTTTAGTAAAGTTGATATCACGTCATGCTAGATAAAGCTGACTAAGAAGTATTATTCATGTTATGAATGATGATGTTGAGATTATGCTTACAGTAGCAAATTATACTTATCTATGTGGTCAAATGTTACATTTATCTTGTTTACTTTACAAGTATGAGACTAGTAAGTACCATGATGTATGTGAGAATCAATAAGAGTAAGTAAGCATTTGAGATTTGTGATATCATTGTTTATGATAAATATGTTCACATGGTTAAGTCCCACGTGTGACTATTAAAGTAGAGAATGTATAATGTTTTATTCCGTGGCTCTGTATGAAACCAAACGTATTATGGTGTGAGAGTTAGACTGGGAAGTTTAACTAAGTAGGATGCAGGAGATGAGTACGGTCGTTCAATGATAAAATGATAAATAAGACCATGGCTGGACCATGGCAGTATATATGATCACGTATAAGACCATATCTGGGATATGGCATCGGCATCAAATAGTGATCCCGTGTAAGACCACGTCTGGGACTTGGCTTCGGTATGAAATCGTGTAAGACCAAATCCGGGATATGGCTTCGGTAATGAATATGAGAATTGTGTAATACCATATTTAGAATATGGTATAGATATTTGATGTGGAAGTCCATATAAGACCTTATCCGGGATATGGCATTGGCATTTAGAGGTTACTCCATATAAGACCACCTCGGGGATGTGGCGTTGGTTTCGTACCTACATGAATGACGATGAATATGCGTCTTTGATTATCCCTAGTGATCAATGGGACACACAGATGAGTCTAGAGGTAGAAATGGGAATTGTACTAAAGCCATGTGAATGGGTAAATATAAGTACTCGTGAACGAGTCATGAAGAAACGAGTACGACGTGTGGCACGGTATGTGCTAAATAAATGGAAAGTTTGAGTAAGTTGGCTCAAAGCCTGTAGTTTATGCATGGTTAGTTGATGCCATGGATGGATTATAATAATCCCCTTGAGTACTATGTACAAATATTTGTTGCCTTTCAGGGCGGATGTGGTTGTTCTTTTCATAAACTGTAACTGTGTGAGAATGTTAGCAGATAGTAAAAATCAGATAAAACGGTTGTCGATTTAGTTATTTGAAATCGACATTCCTTTATCTCCTAGTAATCCCATTTGGATACTTTGAGGAGGAAGTTAGTGATGATTCTAGTATAAGAAGTGAAATCACAAGTTTCACGTTGTATGATGAGTTTTCGAGTAAGCTGAAATGGAGTTAATGAATTCGATCGAGATGTCCCTACTATCATGAGATATGATGTTAGTAAAGGTTTTAGATTAGCACAGCAAGAGAAACTCAGATGAGAGTGTGCTAGAAATATGTTCTTAGTGTGGAGAAAAGAGTAGATTAATATGTTGAGATATGATTCAAGTTCTGTGTATATTCACGCATGAATCAATAAAGAGAATAAAATCCTGTGTGTACGTGAGTAGGGAGCATGATACAAGGACATGCTCATCGAAATGTTTAAACTGTGATGGTTGAATTGAAAGCTATAGAGGGAGCTATTAATTGAAAATTCTAATACTGAGTTCAGTCTGAATCGAGAAAAAGAGTTGATAGGTTGGTGATCCAGAAATGATCACTTTTGTGTCTGTCTTGTGAGTTAAATGTTAGGAAATGATTCATGGACAAACTGATATGTGCTTTTTGAATTTTGATGAGTTGGAGAATCTTATGCTGCAGAGGATTTTGAAAATGAAATAGTGAAAACGGCTTGAACTATTACAATGGCGAGTATAGTTATTGTAATACTTCTCAGATAGTAGACATAGTACAGGTGTCTGAATGAAAGATCCATGTTAAGAAATGCGAGTTAATTACTCGGTTGACCTTAGTTGGTAATATTCTAGTTTCAGCAAGGTTAATGACTAGAGCGAGTCTTCCTTTCAGAACAAGGGTTTAGAAGTGAGATAGTAAATGGTATTTTAAATAAGCTATGAGTGAGCTTGAATAAGACGTTAAAATTTAGGTCGAATAAGATTTCCTTTGTTGATGTTACTTTGAGATAGAAATTGGAATTGTAACACCCCTAACCCGTATCCGACGCCGGATTAGGGTTAAAGGCGTTACCGAATAGATTGAAAATAATCTACAAAAATTTATACATTCATTCATCATTATCAAGCATAGTGTCCCTTAATACGGTCATCGAGACCTTAAACATGCTTATAAACCGAGTCGGGACTAAATCGAAACACTTACAAAATTTCATGAAAAATTAAAAATTTTCTAAAGTACAGGGGATACACGCCCGTGGGAGGAAACCGTGTGCCCTCCACGGCTGCTAGACACCCCCGTGTGTCCTTCCCGTGGTCAAAACTGACTTCACATCCACGGCCATCCAACACGCCCGTGTGCCTTGGCCGTGGTCGAATCTGACTTATGCTCCACGGCCACCAAGCACGCCCGTGTGCCATGGCTGTGGTTGATCCTGCCAAAAACCACACGGCTACTAGGCAGAAGGCACGTCCGTGTGCCACAACCGTGCGACATTAAGCTAGCTATTGACTTTTACCCCACGGTCACCAGGCACGCCCGTGTGCCCAGGCCGTGTGACATTATAGGCCATTTTCAAAATCAAAATGCCACCCATTTAGGTCATACCTACAAGTAATATTTACCAACACATATCATGCATATAAGGCAGCCAAAAACATACTAAATATCCATTCAATCTATCCATTCAAAACCAATTCCAAACATACTAATTTGTATGACTAAATCTCAAATATGCCCAAGCACCATTCATCTATATACTTACCATATCATAACCATTCATATATCAACTAATCATACCAAAACAACTTCACATACCGCATTCATTTAAGCCAATTGCCAAAACATAACTAGCCAAATCACATGGCTAAGTTCACTTAACAACTTATACCAAAACACTAGCCTATGCATGCCATATCTAGCTATATACATTTTCAAAGTGTACCAAAATGAGTTTAATAATAGTGTGATGACGATCCATGACGGTACCGAGCCTTCAGTAGCTTTGAGAACCTATAAAACAGAGAAAACACACACAAAGTAAGCTTTCCAAAAGCTTAGTAAGTCATATACAAATAAACCTAACATTTAAGTCATATATATACACATAGGTACATTGGTACATCTTAATTTCTTAACAAACTATCACATAATGTTTTGATTCATGTACTTGGCCATATTTGCCACATTCATCAATTCAAAAGTCTTACAAAAACAAATCTCTTTCATGCTTACTTTCACATATCATGGTATTATCCCAATAATCATAATCATCATAGTAAGATCACATAGATACTTACCTTATATACACACTTGGTGTATAAATCAACGTACCTGAAACGGATTCACTATTTACATGGCCATTTCGTATTACAGACTTGCCCGTTGAGCTGTAAGGATTCTAGTAGGATACTTAAGAAAGCTCGGAATAGTCGTACAATGCCAACGTCCCAGATGAGGTCTTACATGTAATCGGATATCAATGCCACCGTCCCAGACAGGGTCTTACACGAATAATTACGATGCCAATGTCCCAGACATGGTCTTACACATATAGATTATATCGATGCCTACGTCCCAGACGTGGTCTTACACGTAATACTCATGTCGATGCCTACATCCCAGATGAGGTCTTACACAAAATCTCAAATCAATGCCAACGTCCCAGACGTGGTCTTACATGATATAACATAACAGAAACCTATGTCATGACACAGCTAATCCTACCTATTCCTAGGTTCGTACGGGACTTCTCAGACATTATCGCTATATCATCCATAACTCGGAATTCATGAACAGATCATATCATAAGTATTCATCGATAACAATAGTCACAAGAATGTACATAATTCCATACGAATACATTTATTTTCATAATGACTTACCTCGGATTCGATTTATCGGGAATGGAAACGGCTACTCGTTTACTTTCGCTTTCCCCCGATCTAAGTCCATTTTCCTCAGTTCTTGATCTAAACATATTCAAAATTAACTCTTTTATTCACTTATTCACTCAATTCAATCCAAAGACATACATTTAGGGCTATTTCCAAATTAACCCTCATATTTGCATAGTTTATCAATTTAGTCTATTTTTCTCAAAACATCAAATTCACAAAATCTATACACAACCAAGCTTAGCCGAATATATATGTACATCATACAAACCCATACTTTTCACCAAATTAGCAATTTAGTCTCTCAATTTGCTATTTTCACAATTTAGCCCTATTTAGCTAAATTCATCAAAACTTCAAGAACAAAAAATATTCATCTAGCTCAAATCTTTCATTTAACAACTAAACTCATCTCAAAACTCAACATATCATCAATGGAATTTTACACAAACATCATCAATACACAAAATTAAGACATGGGTTTTGTAGCTCTCAAAGCAACGATTGCAAAAACGTAAAAATTATCGAAAACCGATCAAAACAAACCTTGAACTTTTGGCTTGATAGTAGCCGAATGTACAAAACTTCCAAGCTTTCTTTTTCTTTGTGTTATTCGGTGGAAAAATGGATGAAATAAAACCACTATCATGCTTATTTGTTATATTTACTAATAACATAATTATTTAATTATCCATTTACCCATTTAATAATCACATAAGACAAATATATATCATTGCTATCATGACATTCCACCATCCACTATCCAAAAATTTGCATATTTACCTCATAAGGCCTCATCATGTAAAAGCCATATCACTTTGGTATTTAACAAATAACATACAACTTTCATCTCTAATACAATTCAATCCTCTGTTCAAATTAAACACACGAACAGACTAATTAGCTTATGAAAATTTACCACATACTTAATCACTTATCAACAGCACAGAAAATAATATTAAAATATTATACGGACTCGGATTTGTGGTCCCAAAACCACTGTTCCGACTAGGGTATAAACTGGACTGTTACAATTCTCCCCCCTTAGGGATTTTCGTCCCTGGAAATCTTACCGTTAAACAGATTCAGATATTACTGTCTCATTGAATCTTCCAGCTCCCACGTAGCCTCTTCAATACCATGTCGATTCCACAATACTTTTACTAACGGAATTTTCTTGTTTCTCAACTCTTTTACTTCACGAGCTAAGATACGGATCGGTTCCTCTTCATATGTCATATCAGATCGGATTTCAATTTCAGATGGAGCAATCACATGCGACGGATCTGATCGGTATCTACGGAGAATCGAGACATGGAATACATTATGGATCTTTTCAAGCTCGGATGGCAACAAAAATCGATATGCGACAGGTCCAACTCGCTCAATGATCTCATACGGTCCGATGAATCTCGGACTTAGCTTACCTTTACGACCAAATTGGAGCACTTTCTTCCACGGAGACACTTTTAGAAATACTTTGTCATCGATCTCAAATTCTATATCTTTTCGTTTCAAGTCCGCATATGACTTCTGACAATCAGATGTTGTTTTCAAACAATCTCGGATCAATTTCACTTTCTGTTCTGAATCTTTTATCAAATCAACCCCGCGTAGCTTATTTTCACTGAGTTCAGTCCAATACAGAGGTGTACGACATTTACGCCCGTACAAAGCTTCATAAGGTGCCATTTTGATTGTAACACCCCAAACCTGGTCTAGACGTTACGACCAGATCTGGTATGTTACAGGGTAAAAGTTGTTCAAAAAGGGTTTCGAAACTTTGACGAAATATTGTAAGTTAAAAAAAAAACTTTTCGTTTGGTTGATGTTTTGAAAACTCCATCTTAATTATCAGGTTCTAACCGTATAATGATGTCATATCATAATTAAATAATAAATAAGGAAAACCAAATATTAAATTAAGAAGGCCTTATTACATAACAAAATCCCCAATAAAAATAATTTACAAAAGGAAACGAATTTATGAAAAGAAATGTTTTATGGCCTCCACGAGTCCGCCTCAGCTCCCAGATCCATGATCTACTGGTTACCTGCAAAAATAAGCAGAGGGGTGAGTCACCAAGACTCAGTGTGTAAATCCCTTTATGTCACATAAATGGCCTCAAGCCCAAAATCGCACATTGGGCCTTAGCCTACTCAAAATAGCATACACAAATATGAATGTAATGTGTGTCCCAACCCAACCTAATTTTTCGTCCTCTACACACCACCCGTACCAGCCCAACACACCGTGGGGAATTTTTACAATCAACCCTCCATCCGCTACACACCTCATATGTGGCACCAAGCCACTCGTGGTTCCAGATCATCGTGATACCAGATCACCGTGACAAGGTCACTATTATCATGCGTGGGGCCAACCCACTGTGGTACCAAACCATCGTGACAATCCCTGAAGAATATATGTGGGGCCAACCCACTGTGGTACCAAACCACCAGGACGAGTCACTACATCATCATATATATATGTGGTATTAAACCACCGTGGCACCAAGCCACCGAGATATGGTCACTGAATCAGTTATATGTGGGGCCAACCCAGTCGTGGTACCAAACCACCGTGACAGTCTCAAATACTTCCCCTTTCGCATCATATCCCAAACCCATGCAGATCATACAATCAAATGAATGCACATGCTCTCATCATAGTGACGGATTACAGAATATATTTCATACCCATTAATAGTACGTTATAGACACTTACCTGGTATCCCCAGCTTTACCCACAAGGGTATTACGACTGTCTTCCAGTCACTTCGGCTTTTCAGCCCAAAACAGTTAATAACACAGATTAATAACAGAGTGTGACGTTTTACACACTTGGTAACACGCGACACTATGCTTTCTATGTTGACACTATCACTAGCAGAGACGACTGCTATCTGCCTAATCTGCTCTAAAGCCGGTCCACAACCCGATGGCCAGTCTCGTATTACCGATACAGATCGTTTCTTGAACTTAGGGGCTGAGATTACGGGTCCAACCCCCTCCTTTGCCTGGCTGGTATTTGACTCCATAAAAATATCTTGGTCAGAAGACCGGGTTAAGGCACTGAATAAGAAAAAAGTAAGAATACACGCTCAACTGAAGAGGTTTCTTACCTAAATCGACAGAAACTGGAAGCTTCAGGCTAGGATTAAGGAAGTGTTGAAGTCCCTACATATTCATCAAATTAGAATCGACTTCCCAATAAAAGATGGATCCAAAAAAGTGGCCTTCCGGCCAATCAAGCGAATAGAAAACCTCATATAGCCTATTCGGCCAAGAATACTTACCAAAGCCCTCTTGAAAGCAGACCATTGAAAGAAAAGATGATGGTGACGCGTCTTTCTATCACGAACTAGAGTATGAAAAGGAAGATCTACGTTCGGCAATCAGCAAAGTCGACAGAAAGGGTGCTAACTCCTGACACAAAAAGAGGTTCGGCCCTTAGAAGAAAAGAGAAGGAGTATGAAACAAATGGATGCTTCAGCTTGAAGAAGAAACCCGTAACAAATGGTGACGAGAAGATAAGGGATAGGTTTCGGTAATGAAGAAACAAAAAGAAATGGCTAGGGAGATTCGGCTAGAGTAAAAACAAAATCAAAGAGATGAATGGTAGTAGATGATGATTCAGTCCAGAAAAGGAATGAGGAATGAGGTTCGTCTTTTAGAAGAAAAGAGAAGTATGAAGCAATTGGAAGAAATCAATGAAAATGGAGAAGGTGATAGGAGAGTTCGGCTATTAAGAAGAAAAAAATGTGAATTGAAGGGAAAATGTGCCTAAGAGGTTTCGGTTTTTACCCAAAGAGGAGATGAACAACAATGGTCTTTAGGAGTTTCGGCTGACAGAGAAAAGAATGCAAATTAACAAAATGGAAAACACCAAATACCGAAAAGAGAAGCTCTCAGCACTCAAATTTTCTATACACACCTCAAAGTTTTGGCACCTAAACCCCTTCACCAAAACCGAATGCCTAACCACCCAAGGATTCAACCTTGACCGAATTCCCCCTTAACACATCCCAAAATTTGGCCAACACTCTTCCCCCACCTCCATCTCCTTGATTGCCTCCTACAATCACTCTTGATCAACCATTGAATCAGTTTGAATGATTCAAATCCCACCTTTCACTCACGGCCACTCATTCGAATATTTGACCCATTCAACACTCCCCCCTTGAAGTGTCCTAGCCGAACTCCACCACCTCCCATCCTGACGTCAAAATAACTCAAAAAAATAATCCATGCGACATGAACTTGCTCCCTCACTGCTCCCTTGAGGCGTCACTTACCTGTACCTTAAGTGGCGTCTCCTTGCCACTTTACCACTGCACTTCTTGTGTCAACAAGCACAAGCACTAATCCTAAAGACCTGACTAAGCTAGCTCTCCCCTACAGTGCCTAAAAGTAAAGTTTTCACCAAGGCTCAGGCTTAACCCCAAGCCTTCCCGGGACCCCCAAACACACCAAATTAACACACAGAGCATAGCATACACACACAACACACATTAAATGTAGAACCCCAAAATCCAGGATGTTATAGTTCTACCTCCCTTAAAGAAATTTCAGCCTCAAAATTTTTACCTGTTCAGAAGAGATGAGGGTATTGTTGTCGCATCATATCCTCTGGCTCCCACGTAGCTTCCTCTGAACCGTGATTCTGCCACAATACCTTAACTAACGGAACCGTCTTCCTTCACAATACCTTAACGTCACGATCCACAATCTGCACTGGTTCCTCTTCAAAGGATAGATCAGGCTTTACTTCGGTTTCTTCCACTGGCACAATATGCGATGGATCTGAACGGTAGCGCCTCAGCATCGAAACATGAAACACATTATGAATCTGACTTAATTCCGGAGGTAGCTCGAGCTGATAAGCTACCGGTCCCACACGCTTCAACACACGATAAGGCCCGATGAACCCGGGGCTCAGCTTACCCTTCTGTCCAAACCTTAGAACTTTCTTCCACGGTGAAACCTTTAAGAAAACCCGGTCACCAACTGCAAATTCTATGTCCTTATGCTTCAGATCAGCATAAGACTTCTGCCTGTCAGACGCTTCCTTCAACCGAGTTCGGATCAACTTAACTTTCTCTTCTGTCTCCGAAAAAAGATTCGGACCCAACATTTGACGCTCACCCAACTATGTCTAGCAAGTAGGAGTACGACACCTCCGACCATACAACGCTTCATACGGTGCCATCTGAATACTAGACTGATAGCTATTGTTGTATGTGAATTCTGCCAACGGTAGAAACTCCTCCCAACTACCCCTGAAGTCTAAGATACAGCCCCTCAGCATATCTTCCAAGATCTGAATTACCCTCTCGGTCGTCCATCGATTTGTGGATGAAACAGATTGTACTAAAATCTAATTTTGTACCCAACGCTTGATGTAATGCCTTCCAGAACCTCGACATAAACCTAAGGTCTCTGTCTGATATGACAGACACTGGCACCCCATGCAGCCTCACAATCTCTGCTACATATAGTTTAGCTAACTTCTGTAGAGAGTAGTCGACACGAACCGGTATGAAATGAGCGGACTTCGTCAATCGAGCAATAATTACCCATACAGAATCCTTCTTAGTAGGCGTAAGAGGTAGCCCACTAACAAAGTCCATCTTGATCCTTTCCCACTTCCACTGCGGAATTTTCACCGGCTGCAATAACCCTGAAGGCAACTGATGTTTTGCTTTCACCTGTTGACATGTCAAGCACTTACTTACCAATTCGGTTACTTCCCGCTTCAGACCCGGCCACCAAAACTGTTCTCGTAGATCTCGATACATCTTACTTCCTCTAGGATGCATAGTGTATGGGCTACTATGCGCTTCCTGTAAGATCTTACGTCTTAATTCAAGATCTTTTGGCATACAAATCTTCCTCGAAAACATAATACCCCATCACTATCCACACTTTGAAATCATTATCCCATCACTGTCCCTAATCAAACTCGACTTTAACAACTCATCCGCCAACCGCTTCTCTTTAATCGATCGACCCAAGAAGGCTTCACTTGAAGTTCAGCTAATAAACTTCCATCCTCGTATAAGCTGAGATGAGCAAACATTGCTCTCAAGTCAGAGATCACCCTACGACTTAATGCATCTGCCACCATGTTAGCTTTACCTGGGTGGTACTCGATCGAGCAATCATAATCTTTTAACAATTCGATCCATATCCGCTGTCTTAAATTCAACTCCTTCTGGGTAAAGAGATATTTTAGGCTCTTTTGATCTGTATAAATAACGGACTTCTCTCCATACAGATAATGCCTCCAGATCTTCAAAGCAAACACTACCGTAGCCAATTCCAGATCATGCGTGGGATAATTCACCTCATGTGGTCTCAGTTGCCGAGACGCATATGCTACCACCTTCCCTTCCTGCTTCAACACACATCCCACTCCTGTGTGCGACGCATCACAGTAAATAACAAACTCCTTCCCGGCCTCAGGCTGTACCAATACTGGAGCCTCAGTCAAGATCTTCTTCAGCTTCTCAAAACTCTTCTGCTGCTTGTCAGACCAGACAAACGGTACCCCTTTCCGTAATAACTTGGTTAATGGTGCCGCAATTAAAGAGAACCCCTCAACAAACCTTCTGTAATACCCAGCTAGACCAAGAAAACTTCGAATTTCTGCCGCAGACTTAGGCGGCTTCCAATCCAACATAGCTTCAATTTTCTGGGGATCAACTCTAATCCCCTCAGCAGACACAACATGGCCCAAAAAGGTAACTTCTCTTAGCCAAAATTCACACTTACTGAATTTGGCGTACAATTGTTTCTCCCTCAGGATTTGTAACACCACCCGAAGATGCGAATCATGCTCCTCCTCTGATCTTGAATAAAACAGGATATCTTCTATAAATACCACGACAAATCGATCCAGATAGGGTTGGAATACCTGATTCATCATATCTATAAATGCTACTGGTGCATTGGTCAACCCAAACGGCATCACCAGAAATTCATAGTGGCCATAGCGAGTCCGGAAAGTCGTCTTATGAATATCCGCTTCCTTGACTTTAAGCTGATGATATCCTGACCTCAAATCTATCTTCGAGAAGACTGAAGCCCCCCTCAGTTGATTGAACAAATCATCAATCCTCGGCAACGGGTATTTATTCTTGATGGTCAACTTGTTTAACTAACGGTAATCAATGCACATACGCATTGATCCGTCCTTCTTCTTAACGAATAGCATCGACGCTCCCCAAGGTGACACACTCGGTCGGATGAAACCCCGATCTAACAGTTCCTGAATTTTGGCTTTCAATTTCACCAACTCCTTTGGCGCCATTCTATATGGGGCAATGGACACAGGCGCTGTCCCCGGAAGAAGATCAATACCGAATTCCACCTCGCGACCCGGAGGTAGTCCTGGAAGCACTTCTGGGAAAACATCAGAAAACTCTTTAACTGTTCTAACATCCCCCATAGTTAATTCCTTGGCCTCCAGAGCACAAATAAAATTTATGAATGCCTCACATCTTTTCCTCACCATTCTTTCAGCCTTTAAAGCGGACACTACATTAGACAAGTAATTCCTCCTTTTGCCTATCACTACAACTTCATTATCCTCAGGAGTCCTTAACACCATGCGCTTGGCAGCACAATCCAAGTTTACTCAATACTTCTCTAGCCAGTCCATACCTAAGATTAAATTGAACTCCCCGGACGGCAGTTCCATCAGATCAGCCAGGAAAACCATCCCTTGAACCTCTAAAGGCACCCTCCTAAAGAGTTTATTCACTATTACCGATTGTCCTAAAGGGCTAAGTATAGTCATCTCCCTAGAAGCAATCTCAGAGTCTATGTTCAGAGTTCCCGATATAGTACTAGCAATATAAGAATGTGTTGATCCAATATCAATTAGTGCAGTGTAAGGTAAACCACAAATAAGAAATGTACCGGTTATGACGTCCGACGTATCGCCCTCCTCTCGGCATCTAGCTGCATAGACCAACCCAGGCTGTCTCGCATCTGTATTCCCAGCACCTCTGCCCGATGCTCCACGCCCTCGGCCAAAACCATTACCTCCTCTGGCTGGACCACGACCTCTCTGTGGTTGCTGACCACCTCTACCCGGCTGAACATAACCCTGTCCTACTAGTCGCACTCTGCCCAACTCCTGTGGACAGTCTCTTACCCGATGATCAGTAGACCCACACTTGAATCATCCTCTATTACCCATTAAACACTCACCTGAATGAGATCTACCGCATCTAGCACACCTCTGAGGCCCACTATCAACAACAGGTCTCGCAACACGACTTGGCCCATCCAGCCTAGGCCTCTTCTGAAAATGCCCAGCTGATCCCGACGATCCAAAATTCCTTTTATTTCTTCCTCTATCCCTATCTTGATTCTGCTTTTCGAACTGCTTCACTTCCTCGGCTATCTTAGCCTTTTCCACCAAAACATTAAATTCTCTTTCTCGTTGTGGAGCTATCAGCACTCGCAATTCATCCTTCAGACTATCCTCAAACCGAACACAATGCTCATGGTCTGTGGTAACAAAACCCAAGGCATAACGAATAAGACGTAAGAATTCCGCCTTATACTCGGCCACCGATTTATTTCCCTGCACCGAATTCAGAAATGCCTTACGCTGCGTATCCACATAACTTGATCCGATGTACTTCCCCTGAAATGCTGACTTGAAGAAATCCCAGGTTATACGGTCAGCCACTGTACCATCCCTGACCATGAGCCACCACTGATACGCCTCATCACGAAGAAGAGACACAACTCCTTTTAACTTCTCCTCCTCCGTGAAGTCAAGATCATCCATAATACGCTCAAATGCTACTAGCCAATACTCAGCTATATTAGGAGCTACACTAGAAATGCACATAAACATTTCCGCTCCATTGGCTCGGAGTCGTTCAGACACAAATTTCTGAGCCCCGGAACCCGTGCTCGCTCCAGGAACTCTCTCCAATACACGTAACATCGCTTGAGACACAACATCGTCTCCGCCTGTTTGTTCCTAAAATTCCTCTTCCACAGCTGGCGGTGCCGGTGCATCATCTTCCGACCCATGTCTAGATTCCAAAGGTTCAGACCCAACATTTCGGCCTCTACCACGACCACGCACAACACGTCCACGCCCCCTAGTACTCATGACTACCTATATGACTTAATCTGATTAAGAATTTTATGGATTAGTACTTTCTTTCACTGTTTATTACCGAGCAGTCTTATGAGAAATAACATTCAAAGGTAATTCTCGCAGATTCATATCTATACCTAGAGGTTTCAGTCTCTAAAGTTTGGATCTCTTAACTCTAGAAATCATAACACAACATAATTATTTCATGCAAAACAACCAACAATTAGAACACTTACCGTGTGGATCGGGTGCCGGTAGACTCAGATGCCATACTCCAACTAAAACATTTCCTTTAATAACATTTTAAATTGACTTTATAAAACATTGTTGATCCTATTCCACAGCCGAGGTTTGCAAACCTGGCTCTGATACCAAAATTATAACACCCCAAACCTGGTCTAGACGTTACGACCAGATCGAACATTACCAACACTTGCCACTGAAGTTGCTGGAGCTTTGGAGTTCATTTGTGATCTATCTCGATTTCTATTCGAATATCCCATATTAACTCTCGAACGGCTTTGATCATCTCTGAATCTTTTGGAGCGATGCAAATGATTTACTCAGAAATCTCTTTCTCATTTCTCGAGCTTCAGACTCGACTTTCTTTTTATCTTTCCCAAGTGCCTCAGCTTTGCACGTTCGGTCAACAAGTACAACAAACTCTTTTATTTCTAACATTTCGACTAGCAAACGAATGTCTTCATTAAGTCTATCTTTGAACCTTTTGCACATTATAGCTTCAGATGATACACATTCTCGAGCGTACTGACTCAGTCTCACGAACTCTCGTTCATATTTTGAAACAATTATTCGGCCTTGTTTTAGTTCCAGAAATTCCTTTCGTTTCTGATCTACAAATCTCTCACTGATATATTTCTTCCAGAACTCGCTCTGAAAGAAGTCCCATGTCGCCCGTTCTTTCGGAATAATAGAAATCAAAGTTTTCCACCATTGGTAAGCTGTATCTCGGAGTAATGATACAACACACTTTATGCATTCTTCCGGAGTCAGAGACATTTCGTCGAATACTCGAATAGTATTCTCTAACCAGAACTCGACCTTTTCAGCATCATCATCATTGGTAGCCCAGAACTCTTCGGCCCCATACTTGCGAATCTTGTCAACCGGAGGCTTATTCAACAGATTTATACCCATCACCGGAGGCACAACTGATGTCTGAGGGGGATTAACCGGGGGCAGGGGTTGCGAAACAGTCGGGTTATTCCTCATGAATTGAGTGAACCATTCACTCATCATTTGGAAGAAAGCTTGTTTAGCTTCTTCCCCTTGACCGCTAGTAGCCGGTCTCTCGATCGGGTGCGCCTCCTCTTGCGCGGGAGTAGGCACATTACTTTCTATGTCGCCGATTCACGGCTCTTTCGGGATCCATTACTATACAAAAATCACATTTTATACGTCAGGATTCATCACACTATCACAATTCAGATATATGGCATGTATAGCTAGACTCTGACACGCTATGTTAGTCCGAGAATCGACTAAACCGTAGCTCTGATACCAACCAAATGTAACACCCCTAACCCATATCCGACGCCGGATTAGGGTTAAAGGCGTTACCAGACAGATCAAAAATAATCTACAAAAATTTATACATTCATTCATCACTATCAAGCATAGTGTCCCTTAATACGGTCATCGAGACCTTAAACATGCTTATAAATCGAGTTGGGACTAAATCGAAACACTTACAAAATTTCAAGAAAAATTAAAACTTTTCTAAAGCACAGGGGATACACGCCCGTGGGAGGAAACTGTCTGCCCTCCACGGCTGCTAGACACCCTCGTGTGTCCTTCCCGTGGTCAAAACCGACTTCACATCCACGGCCACCAAGCACGCCCGTGTGCCATGGCCGTGGTCGATCCTGCTAAAAACCACACGGCTACTAGGCAACAGGCACGTCCGTGTGCCACAACCGTGCGACATTAAGCTAGCAATTGACTTTTACCCCACGGTCACCAGGCACGCCCGTGTGCCCAGGCCGTGTGACATTATAGGCCATTTTCAAAATCAAAATGCCACCCATTTGGGTCATACCTACAAGTAATATTTACCAACACATATCATGCATATAAGGCAGCCAAAAACATACTAAATATCCATTCAATCTATCCATTCAAAACCAATTCCAAACATACTAATTTGTATGACTAAATCTCAAATATGCCCAAGCACCATTCATCTATATACTTACCATATCATAACCATTCATATATCAACTAATCATACCAACACAACTTCACATACCACATTCATTTAAGCCAATTGCCAAAACATAACTAGCCAAATCACATGGCTAAGTTCACTTAACAACTTATACCAAAACACTAGCCTATGCATGCCATATCTAGCTATATACATTTTCAAAGTGTACCAAAATGAGTTTAATAATAGTGTGATGACGATCCGTGACGGTCCCGATCCTTCAGTAGCTTTGACGACCTATAAAACAGAGAAAACACACACAAAGTAAGCTTTCCAAAAGCTTAGTAAGTCATATACAAATAAACTTAACATTTAAGTCATATATATACACATAGGTACATTGGTACATCTTAATTTCTTAACAAACTATCACATAATGTTTTGATTCATGTACTTGGCCATATTTGCCACATTCATCAATTCAAAAATCTTACAAAAACAAATCTCTTTCATGCTTACTTTCACATATCATGGTATTATCCCAATAATCATAATCATCATAGTAAGATCACATAGATACTTACCTTATATACACACTTGGTGTATAAATCAACGTACCTGAAACGGATTCACTATTTACATGGCCATTTCGTATTACAGACTTGCCCGTTGAACCGTAAGGATTCTAGTAGGATACTTAGAAAGCTCGAAATAGTCGTACAATGCTAACGTCCTAGACGAGGTCTTACATGTAATCAGATATCAATACCACTGTCCCAGACAGGGTCTTACACGAATAATTACGATGCCAATGTCCCAGACATGGTCTTACACGTATAGATTATATCGATACCTACGTCCCAGACATGGTCTTACACGTAATACTCATGTCGATGCCTACGTCCCAGACGAGGTCTTACACAAAATCTCAAATCAATGCCAACGTCCCAGACGTGGTCTTACATGATATAACAGAACAGAAACCTATGTCATGACATAGCTAATCCTACCTATTCCTAGGTTCGTACGAGACTTCTCGGACATTATCGCTATATCATCCATAACTCGAAATTCATGAACAGATCATATCATAAGTATTCATCGATAACAATAGTCACAAGATTGTACATAATTCCATACGAATACAATTATTTGCATAATGACTTACCTCGAATTCGATTTATCGAGAATGGAAACGGCTACTTGTTTACTTTCGCTTTCCCCTGATCTAAGTCTGTTTTCCTCCGTTCTTGATCTAAACATATTAAGAATTAACTCTTTTATTCACTTATTCACTCAATTCAATCCAAAGACATACATTTAGGGCTATTTGCAAATTAACCCTTATATTTACATAGTTTATCAATTTAGTCTATTTTTCTCAAAACATCAAATTCACAAAATCTATACACAACCAAGCTTAGCCGAATATATATGTACATCATACAAACCCATACTTTTCATCAAATTAGCAATTTAGTCTCTCAATTTGCTATTTTCACAATTTAGCCCTATTTAGCTAAATTCATCAAAACTTCAAGAACAAAACATATTCATCTAGCTCAAATCTTTCATTTAACAACTAAACTAATCTCAAAACTCAACATATCATCAATGGCATTTTACACAAACATCATCAATACACAAAATTAAGACATGGGTTTTGTAGCTCTCAAAGCAACGATTGTAAAAACGTAAAAATTATCGAAAACCGATCAAAACGAACCTTGAATTTTTGGCTTGATAGTAGCCGAATGTACAAAGCTTTCAAGCTTTCTTTTTCTTTGTGTTATTCGGTGGAAAAATGGATGAAATAAAACCACTATCATGCTTATTTATTATATTTACTAATAACATAATTATTTAATTACCCATTTACCCATTTAATAATCACATAAGACAAATATATATCATGGCTATCATGACATTCCACCATCCACTATCCAAAAATTTGCATATTTACCTCATAAGGCCTCATCATGTAAAAGCCATATCACTTTGGTATTTAACAAATAACATACAACTTTCACCTCTAATACAATTCAATCCTCTGTTTAAATTAAACACACGAACAGACTAATTACCTTACGAAAATTTACCAAATGCTTAATCACTTATCAACAGCACAGAAAATAATATTAAAATATTATACGGACTCGAATTTGTGGTCCCGAAACTACTTTTTTGACTAGGGTATAAACCGGACTATTACAGGAATGATGATGAATCCAGAACTTATGCAGAAGTTTTGGTAAGAGATTTAGTTATAGCATATCTTCTAATGCATGAATAAGGAAATACATACACGTTCTGATAGTAGAGTACATTTCATGATATGATTGAGTTTATGGTCAGAGGTAGTTGACCATTAAAAGCTGAGTTTTCAAAGCATACAAGTCAAGACTATTACAGTTGGTGAATGCTTTGATAAGAAAGTGAGATAAAACCTTATAGATTTCAAATTTGGTTTGACACAATCCCCAAGGAGGGGGATGTCATTCGAATTGTAGTGAATCAACCAATAAAGATCCGAATGATAATTTGGTCATGTACAGAGTTCCAAATTGGTGGAAAACTGGGTATAGTATATGCCCCAGAGGAAGAATAACCTAGGTCTCAAGTTACGTTCTGACATTATGTACCACAGTTTAAGAATTATTGGTAAGAGAAACTTGAGGATAAGTGGATTTATGATTTTGAAGAGTAGATTGAAACATTTTAAGAATGTTGGTAGCAAATCCTCCTGATAAGATTTTCGGAGACGAAAATCCCTAAGGGGGGAGAATTGTAACAGCCCGATTTAGGGGCTAGTCGGAACAGTGATCTCGGAATCAGAAATTTGAGGTTAGAGAAAATTATTTTCATGTTATGTTATGTGTTATAACATGTTTATAAGGATGCATGAAAATTTTGGTGCCTTAATTTTAGCGATTTCTAGCTTAATTGCGAAAAAGGACTAAATCGCATAAAGTGCGAAAGTTCCATTTTATTTGCTAAAGGTGCCAAGTAGCTATGGATTATAAATTGGAGGTCCCAAATGTGCAATTTGGCCTTGTTAACTGAGTTGGCCGGTCAAGGATAGCTATGGGGGACAAGAGCATTAAATGTGGTCATGTTAGGTGATTAAAAAGAAATAGAATAAGACGAAATAAGCAAAAAGCTATCATCTTTTTTATTTCTTCTCTTCTTCCACCTAAAATATCAGCCATGAGAGGGGTTTTAAAGCTTAAAATTTCAGCAAGCTTTACTCCATTCAAGTAAGTCCATTTGATGCTTATTTTTGATGAATTTTGTATATTTGGAGTCATCAAAGCTTACTTTAGCTAATGAGAGGACTAGTTTGCAATATGGTTGAAAGTTAAAGGACTTACCATGATAGATTTATGTTCTTTGAAGAGTTTTTATGGAAGAAAATGAATGATAGGATGTTGATAAACAATTTTTGTGAAGGGTGTTGTGATGAAAACACCTAATTGGGACTAAAATGCAAAAGTTATAATTTGTTCATTAAGGCATGAAATAGTTGGAATTGTGGATAGTTGTAAGAGGATTAAATGTTCAGCTAGGCTTGTTTAACAAGAAAATGTGATGAAAATTTACTTACGAGCCTAGGGGAAAATCGTAATTTTGCCAAAGTGTAGGGGCAAAATAGTCGTTTTTGCCTAAAGTGTAGATTATGGTGTATTATGATTTATAAGTGATTAAATCAGTAAATTTCATTGTTCTAGATCAAAGAAAATGAGTTTCGGACCTAGAACGGATGAAAAGAGAAATGTAGGCAAAAGTTCCTTTCGACCCATTCGACATCGAGGTAAGTTCATGTGCGATTGTTGCAACTATGTACGAGTTAATTTAATATTTCAATGTTGTATGGAACGTAGATTTACTCTATGAATGTATGAAATATCTTGGATGAGATGTCAAGAGAATTGAATCTAAGAGTAATGGGAAATGTATATAGAATGATATGATGATGGTTAAAGTCTCGAGTAAGACCATATTGGAATATGGCCTCGGTGTAAGAGTTCGTATAAGACCATGTCAAGGACATGGCATCGATATGTTAATATGTGTAAGACCCTATTGGGGTATGATGTTAATGAGAACTATGTGTATGAGACTCAAGAGAGTTATTTAACAATTTGAATGATTTAACGGATATGTAAGTGTTAGAACTGAATTGAGATGAATTCAATATATGATGAACCCCTAGTGGGATATGTGTTATTAATGCACCTTAGTTGCATGAGATAGATTTATTGATGCACTGTGTGAATGCGAACGAGTATCGTAGAAAGTTAAGTAAGAATATAAGTATGTGAGGATGTTCTCGGGTGAACATTTGAAATAGAGATATACTTGTGGTTTACTATCCATGAATGTAAAATAATGGTGAGCTATGTGCGATATCACCTTATTGATGGTAGTGATGGGCTGGGTGTGATACCATCAATTATATTAATATCGGTGGGCTATGTGCGTTACCACCTAATAAATTAGTAATCGATGGGCTGTGTGCGATACCATCAATTATATTATTATCGGTGGGCTATGTGCGTTACCACCTGATAAATTAGTAATCGATGGGCTGTGTGCGATGCCATCAATTATATTATTATCGGTGGGATATGTGCGTTACCACCTGATTAATTAGTAATCGATGGGTTGTGTGCGATACCATCAATTATATTATTATCGGTGGGCTATGTGCGTTACCACCAGATTAGCTAGTAATCGATGAGTTGTGTGCGATACCATCGCTTATAAATGATTGGTGGGCTAAGTGCGAAACCACCGAGAGATTAGTAGTATGAATGGCTTATTGAAAATGCTTGATGTGTTGTTTCATGTGACCACATGGTAATCAGTGCAGGAATGTATGCTATATTAACACGAGCCGATGGCTTGTGGCATGGTAAGAGATAGAATGAGTCAGATTCAAGAATGGTTGAGTAAGTTACCATGAGTTAATGAGAAAAACTCCGTATAATACCTTCTGGTTATGTATATTCAAATAATATCGGTATTTATCAGTTTATGCAGATGAACTTACTAAGCATTATTGCTTACTCATTTACTTTTCTCATCTCTTATAGGTTATTTTAACTAGTTCGGGTTGGAGGCCACCAGAGATGTTTTCACACTATCGAGTAGACTCCTGGTATGGTGTATCGAGTTCTTATGAGTCATGGCATGTATAGGGATTCTTTTAAAGTTGATTAAGTCCTAATTGATGTAGCCAAATTGTGTTGGCCTAAGAGAATTTATAGTTTGGTTGTGTATAGCCATTGATGATGGCTTAAGTTGTTGTAATTGTATTGGATATAGTTCTCCCTAGTATATGGGATAAAGACTTTATTTCTCCTATGATTAAATGTCTTTAATTCAAGAGTTATATTGAAGCTATGTGAAATTATGTGATGATGTATGATTGTATGCAAATGAGAGTGGAAAAACGCTTGGTAGATAGCCTCTAAGTGCCTACACGGATAGACACACGGGCGTGTGTCTAGGCCGTGCGTACCCTGCACCTTTGTTCCATAAGTCAGGATAGGCCACGGGTTAATCCCACGACCGTTTGTTGAAGTCGTGCATGAAACACGGTTAGGAAACGGGTGTGTGCCCCAGGCCATGTAAGTAAGTCAGTATATCAAGGTATAGCACACGGTCTAAGCCCACGGGCGTGTTCAGACCGTGTGTAATTAGTCAGTGTCGACCACGGGAGGAAGACACGGGCATGGCTTAGGGGTACACAGGCGTGTCCCAATATACACGGGCGTGTGACCCCTGTTTCGAGGAAAAGTTTCCGATTGAATTCTGAAAGTTTCCAGATATGTGTTTAAGGCCTCATAGGCCCATGAAATGTATGTTTTGATTAAAAAAGAGAAGTTTTTAATTCAGAACAAAATTTTACAGCCCGTAAGTACATGTTTAAGAAAGTTCAAGCATAGTAATGTCTCGTATCCGGTCTTAACCTCGGACTCGGGTATGGGGTGTTACATAAATTCTATGTTATACGAACTTACTAAGCTTAAATGCTTACTCTGTGTTATTTTCTATGTTTTATAGTGGTTCGGAAGCTTGTTCGGGTTGGAAGCTTGTCAGAGCTATATCACACTATCCATCGACTCTTTTGGTACTTTTAGTTGGTTACATTTTGGTTATAATGGCATGTATAGGTTATATGGGCTAATATTAGCCATATGTTTGGTTGTTGGAAATGGTCATTTGATGTGGTTGAGTTTTTGGTATCTTAATGATATAATGGCTTATTTTGGTATGTATATAAGTTTCCTTATATGATAGATGAATGTCTTGATTTGTGATGGAAATTATTTATATGGTCATTTGATGCTAGTGATTAAGTAGTATAATTGGTACCAAATGGTATGTTTTGGATGGTAAGTGAATTGGCTTGAAATGACCCAAAATGGCTTGGTATATTATTAGCTTATTTGATTTAATGGTGTACATGATTATACATGTTTTCATATTGTCATTTGAGGTGCCTAATGGCATATTGGTTGTATGTGAATATACTACACGTTTAAGGCTTGATTTTACTTGTTTTGGATCCTTGATTATAGCTTGTGTATGTGTGCATTTTTTGGTGTAGATGAATGGAATTTTGGAAGGAAAATGGCCTGTAAAGTGGCCTATTTTCGTCCACACGGGTAGAGACATAGGTGTGTGTCTTAGCCATGTGTGGCACACGGCCAAGTGACACGGTTGTGTGTCCCCTGTAGCTTTCAAAGGGTTACAAGTTAGGCTGTTACACAGCCTGGCACACGGGCGTGTGGCTTGGCTGTGTGACCCAAGTTAGTGAGTTACACGGGTAAGGACATGGGCTGGGACACGGCTGTGTGTCCCTATTTCGAATACCCACACAGCTTAAGACACAGGCATGTCTCTTGGCCGTGTTAGTCACACGGCCGTGTCAGTCACACGGCCGTGTGACACCTTGTTGAAAATTTTAAATGTTTCTGAAAATTCTCTGAGTTTTTGATTTAGTCTCGACTTGTTTCAAACTCGTATTTTAGGCCTCGAGGGCTCGTATAAGGGACAATATGTATGAATTTTATTGGTTTTTATATGAATGCTATATGATATGAAATGTTCTTATTTTCTGTCTGTTTGATTTGTAAATTCTAGTAATGCTTCGTAACCCTGTTCCGGTGATAGATTCGAGTTTCATTCCTCAATTCTATTCTTGACAAATGGTCAGCCACTTGATTTGTGGTTCCCTTTCGATCTCTAATTTCCAAATCAAACTCTTGTAACAAGATTATCTACCTAATCAATCTCGATTTGGCATCTTTTTTTTGTACCAAGTACTTGATAGCCGAATGATCTGTGTAGACTATGACCTTTGTTCCCACTAAATAAGAATAGAATTTTTCGAATGTAAAAACCAATGTCAATAATTCCTTCTCTGTAGTGGTAAAATTGATTTGTGTCTTGTAAACTCAAAATTATATAGGGTTTTTCTATATGTTTTTACCACCTTTTTACTTAATTATTATGTTTATCTCGAGTAATTATTATTGAAATAAGTGAATTTTACTTAATTAGTAATTTTAGACATGAATTTGGAAAGTATGTGAAATTATGCTTAATTACATGATTTTCATGCATATTTTGTATTAATTCATGTTAATTTATTAATGTATGCACTTTTCACTATGTATGAGGTACATTGGAGACATGATTTAAATAAATAAAAGATAGCCATGCGCAAATTATCCATGTGGATGAAAAGACCATGCAATTTTAGGCATAGGGTTGACTACTTGACCCAGTAAAGAAAGTGATAAAGGATGGACATGTCTGCTAAGTTATTGGACTGAAAAACCATCCAACAAGGGGAATCGAAAGCCTAATTTCAGCATGTGATGTTGGCTGCCCAAAATTTGTTTTGAGATATTTAATTGAAGGTCCCTGCAGTTAGAAATAATCAGAATTCAGCCCAATAACTTCCCTATTGAAACTGTCCACTCTATAGCTATTTTTAGCTTGAAATTCGAATTCAAATTGAGAAGACTAGGTCATCCATTTTCCTTGAAGCATGGCCGGCCACATGAGAGAGGGAAGGAAGGAAATTTAAACCTATTTTTAGTAAACTCAAACCCTTACCTTCACCTATACATACCTTGCCATTCCTCACTTTTCCATCATCCCTCATTTCTCAACTTTCCTCTCTCACTCACTCTAGTTTTCTCTCAATTCTTTTTCCCTTTTTTCCCTTGCATTGTCGTCCATCCCCTCTCCCTTATTTAGCCTCAAAAGCTTTGTCAAAAGCACTCTTTAGACGGCTACCTTCTAAACCCTTAGAAAAAGAAGCTTCAATCAAAACGGAGGAGCGCTTTAATCAGAGTAGATCCAAAAGGCTGCTGAACTGAGCAGAGTTGAGCACATCAGTCAGAATAAATCCCAAAGGCTGCTAAACTGAGTCTACTCTTTCCTCTTGATTATACCATGTGTCCCTATTTTGAATGCCCACACGGCCTAAGGCACGAGCGTGTCCCTTGGCTGTGTGAGTCACACGGCCTGGCCACACGGCCGTGTGACCCCTACAGCTTTAAAAATTTACAAAGTTTTCTGAAATATTCTACGAGTTTCTAATTTAGTCCCGACTTGTTTCTAACGTGTATTTAGGGCCTCGAGGGCTCGTATAAGGGACAGTATGTATGATTTTGATTGGTTTTATTATATATATTGATATGTTATGAAAATTTCAAAATTCTATTTGTTTGTATTGTAAATTTCGATAATACTCTATAACCCTGTTTTGGCAATGAATACGGGTTAAGGGTGTTAAAAACTGCATGAATTTAGATGTTGGGCCACATGTATTATGGGATAGGTAGAGACATAACGGTGGTTTTAAAAATTTAGAGTGAAATAGGAAGAAATAGTGTGATATGGTAATTATAGGTCAAGCAAAAGTGTGCAAACAAAGAAAAATTCAAAAGAAGTCAAAACAAGATGAAAAAGTACCAATTCAAGCAAAAGCGTTGTGAGTGAGAAAAGAGTGAAAAGGTCAAAGTGACCAAAAATAACAGGTCACAAAAATAGAAAAACTCAGTCATTAGTGCACCAAAATTCATTAAGCTGACCATAGTTGCTATTAGTACGTTGTAACTTCCTACACGGAGAGATAAGGAAGGTGAGAGAAGGAGATATAATACTGTGAACGTGTTGGATCCGGTGCCTTGAGTGTAGTATATTCATTTGTAAACTTGTAATTTTTTGAACAAATTGGTTAATAAAACAAATTCATTGATTACATAAATATACTTTGTATAATTTTCCTCACATGGTTTTTGTACGCAAAGAAAAATGGAAGCAAATGTTGCTCATTGGTTGTCAAAATATTTAACTAATACTAAGCGGTATTACATGGTGAGATCATAGTACGGAAAGATAGCTTGTATTAGTAGACGAACCTAAACATTACCTTAGTCTAATCAGAAATGAGCAAATCAATTAAAAGACTAATAAGTCATCTATCAAGTCCAATTGGGGAGATACCTTGTATTGGGCATCAGAGTGGATGACTCCCAAAATATAAGGACATAAATATGACTGACTAGACTGACAGTACATCGAAAAGAACCCTGTAGCAGCCCGTTTTTAGTGAAATTGAAACAGTGGTTTCAAGACCACCAATCTGATTTGAGAGTATTTATTTTATTATAATTTTTAGTGTCTACGAAATATTAGCAAGGTCGTATAAAAATTTCGTTAAGAAATTTTATCGTTTGCATGTTTAATTTAGTGAAAAAGACTAAATCGTAAAAGATGCAAAATTAGATTTCTATAAGTTAAAAGTACCAAATGGCTATGAAATTAAATGGTTAAGGGATTTAAGTGGTAATTAGACCAATGTTATATTGAGTGGACATTTATGGACATAAAATGAAGTGTTTTTAAGGTTAATTAATAAGGTTAAATTAGTAAATTGGTAAATATGTTAATGTAAAATAAAGAAAACAAAGATATCATCTATGTTATTATCATCTTCCACCGATTATTGAAGAATATAAGCTTCCACCGATTTTTATGTTTTTGGGATTGTTGTAGCTTACTCTAGCTAACCTAGAGACTAATTTGCAAAACTGTTAAAGGGTTAGGGTTAATCCATGAATGTGTTCATGTGTTTGATGTTTAATGGAAGAAAATGAATCTTTGTTGATAAATAAACAACTTTTGTAAAGTGATTTTTGTTGAAAATGTCAATTAAGGACTTAGTTGTAAAAATAGTAAAAATGCATAATGAAATTGTGAAATAATGATTTCTATGAATTGGTATGTGTTCATGAAGAATTCGGCTAGCTTGGGCTGGAGATGAAATTGCATGAATTTTAATTTACGAGCTTAAGGACTAAATTGTAAAAAGTTCAAATGTTAGGGGTAAAATTGTACTATACATAAATGTGGTTTGTGGATTGAGTTGGATAATTGAGATTGATTGAAACACTTAATTGAATATAATTATCTATTTAGATCAAGATAAATCTCAGACGGATTTAAATTGATGGAAGGCAAAAGTCACGGATTAGCTCGATCATAGTCCTACGCGCTAGTTGGCAATGTAAGCTCATAGTATTTAGATGTATAATTGAATTTCCATATATATATATATATATATTTTCCATCTTATAACCATGTAATTAAATACTTATGTTAATTATACCTGATTGCACATATGTGGCCCTGTTTGTACTTCGGTACCCCTGATTACACATACGTACCCCTGTTTGTACCTCAGTACCCCTGATTGCACATACGTGCCCTTGTTTGTACTTCAGTACTCCTAATTGCACATATGTGCCCGTGTTTGTACTTCGGTACGCCTGATTGCACATATGTGCCCCTGTTCGTACTTCAGTACCCCTGATTGCACATACGTGCCCTGTTTACACTCTGTAAGCTTATACGTTTTTGTGTATTATTTTGTAGATCGTTATCGCTGACTTTTGAACGGATTGAATCTATGTCTCACACTATCCATCGATGTTGGTAGTTCTTTTTCTCTTTAGGGTCTTGGCATGTATATGTGGCTATATAGGTTGTTTTGGTACATTATGGCAAATTACTAAACTAAGTGGTTAGGTACTTTTCTAAGTTTGTGAATAAATATCTTTTGGTACAAATAGAATGTTATGAAATTAAACACTTGTGAATTATGTTGGTTTGTGATGAACTAAGTTGTTATGTTTGGCTTGTAAATATGGTATTGTGGTTGGTGTGCTTGTGATACTTTCTTGCTTTATTGATTGGTATGAATATGACCAATTTAGTATATTTGATTGTGATTTAGTATATGGCCAGTTGTGCTATGGCTTGGTATGGAAATAGGTAGTTGTATAAGGTTGATTTTATGGACAAATAAGTTTATGTTTAGGTTGATTTGGTAAATTGTGGTTGAGTTGCCTTTTGGCATATTAGTTGTACAGATAGATGGTGTAAGAATTTGGTCATATTTATGTATGTTTTAAGTATGTTTCAAGGCTTGAATGTATGTGCAAATGACTCATGGGATCATGCTTGATTAGGGTGAAGGAAATGGCTTGGTTTTGGCCTATTATTTGTCCACGCGGCCAAAGACACGGGCATGTGTCTAAGCCAAGTGTGACACACGGCCATGCAACACGACCGTGTGTCCCCTGTAGATTTCAAAGGGTTGCAAGTCAGGCAGTTACACGGCCTAGCATACGGCTTGGCACACGGGCATGTGAGGCCATTTCGAGAGTTACACGACCTGGCACACAGGCGTGTAGCTTGGCCGTGTGACCCAAGTCAGAGAGTTACACAGGCACAGACACGAGATGAGACACAGCCATGTGTCCCTATTTCAAATGTCCACACGGCCTGAGACACTGGCTTAGAAGGTTGTAGTAGCATTAAAGTTATGAGAATTTGTAGAACTTTCTGAGCGGGCTTAGAAGGTTGAAAAAATTTGTAAAAGCAAACGACAGTCAAATTCGAGATTTAGAGATTATATCAAGAGCTGCCCAAACATCTCCATTGAAGAAGTTTAGAAATGACACAAGTCGATCAGCTGCTCCTTCAGAGTTTGTTAATAGAGAGAAACCGAGACAAAGCAATTTCCAGTCAGTCAACTCTCCGGCGGTGAGTGTTAGAAGTGTAAGAAATGTGGAGAGAACCATTCTGGTGTATGATGAATGCAATAAAATAAATTTTGGAGAGTGTCGACCAAAATTGGGAGCTTGTTTCCTTTGTGGGTCTACTGACCACTTTCTTCGTAACTGCCCTAAGAAGCAAAATAATTTTTGTAATCAATCAAATAAGCCTAAAGCAACTTCTCAGAGGGGTAGACGATCTGGATATGCTAGAAATACTACTCCCGGTCAAGGAAAGAACAGTGAGATGAATGAACAGTCTGATGTGAGAACACCGGCTAGAGCTTATGCAATCCGGGCTCGAGAGGAAGCTACTGCTCCATATGTTATTGCGGGTACTTTTTCTGCCTTTGATATTAATGTATATGCATTGATTGATCCTGGATCAACTCATTCATATATATGCACTAGATTAGTAGACAAAAAGAAAACACCTGTATAATTCACTGAATATACTGTCATAGTTACAAACCCCCTGGGTCAATGTGTTCTAGTTAATCAGTTATATAGATCATGTCCACTAAAAATTAGGGGTTACGATTTCCCCGCTAGTTTGATGTTGTTACCTTTTGATGAGTTTGATGTGATTCTGGGTATGGACCGGTTGACACTGCATGATGCTATTGTGAATTGTAGAAGAAAACAGATTGTGCTAAAATGTCAAGATGGAAAACGGGTTCGAATTGAGTCAGACAGATTGGATGGTACGTCAAGTATAATCTTTGCTATGATTGCACAGAAATATGTTAAAAAGGGTTGCGAAGCATATCTCACTTATAGTTGATTCCAGGGTTTTGGAATTGAAACTAGAATCGGTTTCGGTGTTATGTGACTTCTCGGACATGTTTCCAGAGGAGTTACCAAGGCTACCTCTGACTCGAGATGAGTTTGGTATTGAGTTAGTGCCGGGAACATCTCCAATACCAATAACTCAATATCGGATGGCACCTATAGAATTGAAAAAGCTGAAAGCACAGTTGCAAGAATTGACAGATAAAGGCTTTGCTCGGCCCATCTTTTCTCCTCGGGGTGCTCCTGTGTTATTCGTTAGGAAGAAAGACGGGTCTATGCGGTTATGTATCAATTACCGACAGCTCAACAAGGTGACGATCAAGAACAAATATCCATTGCCACATATTGACGATCTGTTTGATTAGTTGAAAGGTGCGACAGTATTTTCCAAGATTGATCTTCATTCTGGTTATTATCAATTGCGAGTCAAAGACTTAGATGTGCCAAAAACCGCGTTTAGGACCAGGTACAGACATTATGAATTTATTGTGATGCCGTTTGGTTTGACTAATGCACCTGCAGTATTTATGGATTTAATGAACAAAATTTTCAGACCATATTTAGACAGATTTGTTGTGGTATTCATCGATGATATTTTGATTTATTCACGGGATGAGTCTGAGCATGCCGAGCATTTGAAAATTGTTTTGCAAAATTTGCGTGAAAAGAAATTATTCGCCAATTTTAGTAAATGTGAATTCTAGCTCCGGGAAGTCGGATTCCTGGGACATGTTGTATCAGCCGAGGGCATCAGTGTTGATCTGAGCAAAATTTCAGCTGTTATTGATTAAAAGCCTCCGAAAAATGTATCTGAGGTTATAAGTTTTCTAGGCTTAGCTGAATATTACAGATGGTTTGTCAAGGGATTCTCGATGATTGCTACACCGTTGACGAGATTATTGCAAAAAGATGTTAAGTTTGAATGGTCTGAGAAATGTCTGCAAAGCTTCAATCAATTGAAAGCATTGTTAATCGAGGCACCAGTGTTAGTTTATCCTGATTCAGGTAAAGAATTTGTGATTTATAGTGATGCATCGTTAAATGGTTTGGGCTATGTTCTAATGCAAGAAGGCAAAGTGATAGCTTATGCTTCTAGATAGTTAAAGTCGTACGAAAAGAATTATCCGATGCATGATTTAGAACTTGCAGCGATTGTGTTTGCGTTGAAGATTTGGTAACATCATTTGTACGGCGAAAAATGTCATATCTTTACAAATCATAAAATTTTGAAGTATTTAATGCCGCATAAAGATTTGAATTTGAGACAACGTAGATGGCACGAGCTATTGAAAGACTATGATTTGGTTATCAATTATCATTCGAGAAAAGCTAATATAGTTACTGATGCTTTGAGTAGAAAGTCTCTATTTTCTTTGCGAGTGTTGAATACGCGATTGACGTTGTCTGATGATGGTTCGATCTTAGCTGAGTTGAAAGCAAGATCGATGTTTTTACAACAGATTTATGAAGCTAAAAAATACGATGATGTGTTCATAGCTAAACGAAAACAAATTGAGTCGAATCCTGTATTTTAAAGGAAAAATTTGCGTTTCGAGAAATTTAGATCTCGTTCAGAAGATTTTACAAGAAGCTCATAATAGTAATTTATCTGTTCATCCTGGTAGCAATAAGATGTACAGTGATTTGAAACAAATTTACTAGTGGTCGGGTATGAAACGAGTGATTTTCGAGTTCGTATCGAGATGTTTAGTATGTCAGCAAATTAAAGCTGAACATCAGGTACCTTCTGGTTTGTTACAGCCAGTGATGGTTTCGGAATGGAAATGAGAGTGCGTCACGATGGATTTTTTATCGGGATTGCCCTTGTCTTCGAGGAAGAAGGATGCAATTTGGGTCATCGTTGATTGCCTGATGAATTCTGTAAATTTTGTATCGGGATTACCCGTGCCTCAGGCCGTATGGACATTCAAAGTAGGGACACACGGCCGTGTCCCAGCCCGTGTCCATGCTCGTGTAACTCTCTGACTTGGGTCACACGGCCAAGCCACATGCCATGTGCTAGGCCGTGTAACAGCCTGACTTGAAACCCTTTGAAACCTACAGGGGACACACGGTCTTGTCGTGTGTTAGGCTGTATGGACAAGAAATAGGCCATTTTCAGGCTATTTCCTTCACCCAAATTGTGCACACACATACAATCCATTTCCACATATTTCAAGCATTCAAAATGCACTTAAAATATGCATAATCAAGCTAGAAAAAATGGTACCAATTCATACAACCAATATGCCACAAGGCACCTCAATTCACATGACATCAAATATATTCAACATTTCGTAATTTTAACCATCAAATAAATCAACAATTTCTACTTAATTCTATACAAAACCATATTGCATTTTCCACATTCAAACATACCAAAAGAGCCATTCATAGCATGCATTCAATTGACCATTCCAACACACACCATTTAAGCAACAAAATACCAAAATGTTAACAATTACAAAACCATATATATATGCCAACATAGCAACCAATCCATCCACTAAAATACCATATTTGCAAGCCAAACATAATGGCTATATCATCAAGCACAAAACACCTATACATGCCATTATAACCATAACTCAAAATCATCAAAATCTACTGATATAGCTGATGGATAGTGTGATAGGTCTCCGACGAACTTCCAACCCAAACGAGCTTCTGATTAACTACAAAACATAGAGAAATGAACACAAGGTAAGCATATAATGCTTAGTAAGTTTGTAATACAGAAACGATGCTTACCAATACAATACATAAGCTTTAAATAAATATGGATCAAATCTAACACAAGTTTGGCACAAGCTTAAGCATCACCAACAACCCAAATTAATGCTTATTCACATAAGTCCAATACCAACATATGATAAAATAACTTTCATAAGTTTAAAACATATGAATCCATACTTCCCACAATCATGCATCCACATGCTTCCTACCTTCCATAGTAACAAAGTAAATTGCATCAAACACTCTTACTGAAGCTCACACAAAGTAAAATCATGATGGTTGTCACCATCCCTTTTCATAATCGATAGCTGAAGCTATTCCTTTTCATAATTCGATGGTCATCACCATCCATTTTCATAATTGATAGCCGAAGCTATTCCTTTTCATAATTTGATATCCGAAGCTATCCTTTTTCATAATTCGATGGTCGTCACTATCCCTTTTCATAATTCGATGGCCATCACCATCCCTTTTCATAATTCGATGGTCGTTACCATCCCTTTTCATAGTTGATGGTCGTCGATAAGCTGTTGAGTTTTTCTGCTGAGACATAATTTAACATTATATAATTATAGCATTTAAAACATAATTTAAAACGCTATTTAAATGTACGAACTTACCTCGACGATAAAATGTAGAAACGGAGACGATTAATCCGAAGCTTTCTCTTTGCCTCGATCTAAAGCCGTACGAGGTCTATCTTGATCTAAATGAATAAATTAAATTAATTTAATAGCCATTCTATTCAATTCAATCCAAATTCATATTTTTGTAAAATTACACTTTTTCCCCTAATGTTTTAATTTATTTAAAATTTAGTCCTTAAGCTTGGAAAATGAAATTCATGCAATTTCATCCCTACCCAAGCCTAGTCGAATTTCAAATAAGCTCATACCAGCCCATACATTTCATTATTTCACAAATTACACCATGAATATTTCTCATTTTTCAATTTAATCCCTAATTGACAAATTCATCAAAAATCACTTTACAAAAGTTGTTTATTTAACAATAAAGATTCATTTTCCACCATCAAACTTCACAAAAAAAAATGAATTCATTCATGGAAAAACTTTAATCTTTTAACAGCTTTACAAATTAGTCCCTAGGCTAGCTAGAGTAAGCTACAACAACTCCAAAAACACAGAAATCATTAACAATGGGATGAAAAATCATACCATGCAAGTAAATGAGCCTAGCCGAACCTTCAACCTTCAAAAAATGGTGTTTTCTACCCTATTTTCGGTGCAAGAAACAAACGTTGAAGATGATACACTTTTTGTTTTATTTTTCTATTACTTATTTGTTAATTTACTAAATTAACCTTTATTTTAACTTAAAAACAACTTAATTTGTGTCCATAAAAGTCCACTAACATTATGGATGGTTTATTTATCATCTAAGTCCACTCACATTTAAAATTCTTGGCCATTTGACCCTTTATACTATTTGAACTCCACTTTTGCACCTTTTACAGATTAGTCCTTTTTATCAAATTAAGCATGCAAACAGTAAAATTTCATAATGAAATTTTTATACGACCTTCCTAATGCTCTATAGACATTAAAATAATAATAAAATAAATATTTTGACATCGAATTTGTGGTCCCAAAACCACTATTCTGATTTCACTAAATATCGACTGTTACAACATGGCCTGAGACACGGGCATGTGACCCCTGCAGTATGGAATTTTCTAACTTTTTCCTTATTGTTTCAAATGTTCACGAATTAGTCCCGAATCATTTTTAAAGTGTTTCTAAGTCCTTGAGGGCTCGAATAAGGAACGATATGTATGTGTTTGAATAAACTATGATATGATATATGAAATGTTTGAAAACGAATTATTTAAGTTGTGTAATTTACGGTAATGCTCCGTAACCCTATTTCGGTGATGGATAGGGGTTAGGGGTGTTACAAACCCAAGAAGAATAGATCCTGAATCTTTTTATGGATTTATTCACTTGTGACATTCATAGTGTGTTATACCTAAATCATGAGTGGATGGCGGACTATGTATGCGTGACTCATACACTTTGATGTAAGTAAAAGCCTTAGTTCAAATAGATAAAGAACCGAAAGTAGGCGCATTGGGTCTATGACTTCTATAGTATGTAGCATCATTCACAATAGTGGAATTTATATCCCAAAACATGGGTAAGTGATATTCTCTCATTGGCATTTCATGCTTGATGAAAAGTAAACGTGGCCACGGGCCGTCTGTGTTTGTGATGGATGACTTGATCACTATTTGATAGTGATTGACTTCTCATGAAGGAAGATGTAATGGTCACCATGAGATAAAATAGGATCATATTGGGAGAACGGATATTATCCCAAAGAGATCAAGGATATCCTATGAGGGTAACACAATTATGACAAGGTCATTGGACGAGCACTGAGTAGTTGCTTTCGTAATAGTATGTTGTTGGGGAGAGCTTAGTCACGATACTATACCAGAATTACTTCATGACTAAATAAGTTTATAATTAATAGGTAAAAATTTGAAACTTAATTCTAAATCATTTGAGCCTCAACTACATATGTCTAATTGGTCCTTCCACTAACTCGTTGAAACTAAAAATGAATTGCGTGTTTAAATAGAAATGAACGGAATGAATAGGAAAAGAGAAATGGGAAACGTTTTGGAATGATTATGGTTTTCTCCGAATTGGAGAAATGGAATCATTTGGAAATGAATGTAGCTTTTTAAAAAATGGAAATGAAAATGAAAACGGAAATGATCCATTTGCAATCCTATATAAATTACTTAAAAAATGATCGAAAGAATGAATTTATGTTTTAGGACTATTTTAAAGCCCAAAAATGAAAATAAATCATTCAGTCATAGTGAAAATGTTAGTTTTTGAAATATTGAACATATGTTCTCAAAACTTACCAAGGGCAAAATCGTCAAAATTTTACTAAGGGTAAAGCCATCAAAATTTTTAGGGAAAAGGGATGAGAAAATTATTTTATATATAAATATTAAATTTTATTTTGAGAAAATAGAAAAACTAAATCGATTTGGACTACATTACAGAGTATTGGGTCAAAAAAGCCTAAGAAGTACTCATAATTAGACCCGATGTGAGAGAGGCCCTGAAAACCCTCATAGACATGAATGGGGTAGCAACCCTAGTAGGAATGCTAGGGTGTGCCATCCACTCTACTCCTATTCTAAGTAGAATGTTGTTTTTCTATTTGAAATAAACAACTACAACTCAATAAGCGTTATGTCTTCTCTTCCTATAAATAAATGGAGCTATGAACACAACTTTGAGAGATTATTATTCTGTCGAAAAATAGAGAGAATTTATTCTCAACTATTACATATATATTTCTGAAATAGTAATTCTACCGATTTTTATTTAAAAACGAGAATTTTTATTGTCACCCCAAAAGGAGAGAAAAATTTTTCTAGTTCTCTGTTTTGATTCAATTGGTTCAAACCCACACTCAAAGTAGTTTGTGGTACAAGAATAGAGGATAAGATTGTTTGGTTGAAAGTCGGGAACAATGAACGTCCGCTAAGCTAAAAACACAGTTACGAATTTGATTAAGGTATATTGTTATAAATATCACAAATCAGATCGATTTTCAAAAATTTTAATTTTTCGCTGTGCAAAAAAATCATTTTCAAACTGGCATTTTTCCAGCAATTGGTATTAGAGCCAGGTTATGCTATGTTTATTGTGTAAACCAAGAAAGAATCTCTCTCTTCATCTTGTTTATTAATATTTGATATGTGGAATTCTTGTAATTATTCGCATGTTTACAGGAATGTATGTAATATTCGGGATTTAGGGGTCTCGCATTTTGCATATATGTGTGTGTGTGTGTGTGTATGCTCTGTGTCTTTGTTTGATTGTGTTTGGGGGCTCAGAAAACCTTGGGGTTAGGTGGAAGCCTTAGTGAAACTTTTTGGTTTAAGCTGATTAGGGGGGAGCTAAGGGAGCTAGGCCTTAAGGGGTTTAAGGTTGCGTTTAAGGACACAAGAACTCAGTTGGTAAAGTGGCAGGGAGGCGCCACTTAAGGTGCAAGTGGATGACGCCTCAGGGAGTGAAAAGGGCATTGGTTCGAGCAGCACTGGCAGTATTTTGGCATTTGTTTTTGCGTCAAGGGGAGTGAAGAGTTGGATTCGGCTATGGCACTGGGAAGGTGGAATTTGACTGAGTCAAATTGTTTTGAATGTGTGGCTAGGACAAGAGATGAGAGTTTGACTCATTCAAACTCATTTGAATGTGGGGAAGGGAGGAAAATGTGGAGGAAAATAAGGGATGTGGAGAGGGGGTGAGAGTTGGCCGGCAGTAGGGCTCTTGGGATGGCATTTTCGGTCATGATAGGGGGGTAGAGGCCTAATTTACTTAGTGTGGTAATAGGCACCCTTTTTGCGTTTTCTCTCTTCCAAAAGCTCATTTGTTTTCTTTCTTTCCCTTTGTGATTGAAAGCTGAATGCATCCATCACCATAGCCGAAATTCCCTAAGCCTTCATCTTTTCATCTCAGTCTCATTTCATCACTTTTCCATCTCTCTTAAATCGAGTTTCTCTCCATAATTCCCTATAGCCGAACCTCTATTTGAGCCACACCATCATTCTTTTCTTCTTTTTGCTTTCTTCAAAACCGATTGGTGCTTTGGCCGAACCTTCTACCCATCGTTTTCTTTTATTCTTATCTACACTTTTCTTCTATTTTTTTCTATCACGTTGATCTCCAAGGGTTGTCATCAAGTCGAATCTTCCAGTTCCGATCATATCGTGAAGGAAAGACTTATTTTGATAGACGACTTGTAGTGAGGTACCGTCGGCCATCTTGTGCAATCCCTTCCAATTGACCTCAATAGTATGGTAAGGGATCTCTCTTGGGTTAAATCTCCCTTTTCTTACTTTGGTTGCCGAAATCAGAGACTTAACTCTGTATTTAGGTGTGTGGCCGAATCTATCCAAGGTCTTGGGTTCGTAACCTTTCTTTGAAGCCAGCGTTAGGAGCAAGAGCCTTCGAGGTTTGATCGAATAAGGTAAGGAGATAGTGATATTCGGCCAAAGGCCATATCTTTTAGCTAAGAAGTGTTAGGCGATTCTAACTAGACTGTTGTAGGAGGTTTCGGCGAGAGGTTAAGGAGAAGCTTGGGATTCGGATCTACTTCGGTAAGAGTACTCAATTAAGATGAGGTCTTTGTCTCGTTTAGATTTTGATTTATCAATTAACCGGTATTCTGATTAAGTGCTATTCAATGGATGCAAGTACCAGTCGAGGAGAGGAAGGGGTTGTCCCTACCCCTAAGTTTAAGAAACGTTCAGTTTCTGCAGTTCAGGATTGGCCACCAGGGTGTGGGCCAGCGTCGGAAAGGGACAAGCAAATCACTGTAGTCTCTTCGAGTGAGGACGCTAGGGAAATCGAGAGTGTAGTGCTTCAGGTTATCAGGTGTGTGGTTGATTCGCGCTTTCCTATTAATTAATTAGTTGTATGTACTATGTGCGAAATGGCCAAATAGTGGTCAGGTGGAATTGTTACCTTTAATGGTATACCCATAAACTGTGTTAGTGTTTTATTTATGGTGTGGCTATGGACGATTGTTGTGGATACACGTAGCATGTCATATGCCTATATAATCTGTTCATGCATTATTTGGCCATGTCATTATAACATGTTGCATATGCATGGGGTGGTATATATATGGAATGAAGGACGAGGTGTACATTTATGTATCGTGGTTTAGTGACGACCTCGAGCCTCACTGTGGATTGATGTTAGCCTTGAGCTACATCGTGGATTGACGTTGACCATGGGTCACGTTGTGGATTTTTGTGATTTAATCACGTGGACCAGGGACTAGGCCACCAGGTGGACGGCATTGATTACTGAATTGGTGTGTAGCGGTTGGAGGGTCGATTTAGTAGTCCCTGGTGTGTGGTGGCTGGATACGGGGGTGTGTAGCGGATGGACACTAGGCTGTATTGGGTACATTTTGCATTATTACATGCCATGTGGATTTGTGTGGTTTTGGGCCACGCCCATATGCGGAAATTTGTGGGTTAATTACACACTGAGTCGGTTTGACTCACCCAATATTTACCAAACAATGCAGGTGATACATGATGTCTTGGACCGGGTTTGGAGTGGATTCGAGATGGCCATGCAGCTGCGATTTTACTTACTTAAATACATTTTCTTTAATTTCGGTTACATCGGGATGATTTTATTATAATAAGGCCATTTTAAGTAGTTGGGGTTTTCATTATGTTTTATGCTAGATCGACTATCGATTAATAATTGCAAATGATTTCAAAATCAAATTTTTACAACTTAAAAACTTAAGTTAAGATTTTTCAAATCTGGACACTCGTAAAAACCCAACTTTCCTAAAGTTTCAAACGTATACGATTTTCAACTTCACACGAACTTTAAAGTTGTACTTTTCTGACAAATCGATTTCCAAAACGACAAACTTCTTATAAACAAGTTAACTCCTATGGATGGGATATTTGATTAAAACCCAACACGTGTTTTCACCCTTCAAGTAAAT
Source organism: Gossypium sturtianum (assembly GCA_025698515.1). NCBI lineage: Eukaryota > Viridiplantae > Streptophyta > Magnoliopsida > Malvales > Malvaceae > Gossypium > Gossypium sturtianum. The sequence continues at coordinate 66,553,178 of CM046952.1, forward strand.
TCTTTTCAAACGTTTTTCCCAGTAACATTCCAAATTCGACCGTGGTGTTTTGGGCCGGGTTTGGGGTGTTATAATTTGGTATCAGAGCCCAGATTTTAAACTCGGCCTATGAATTTTGAGGCCCACAAATGTTTTTAAACTCTGTGTTTTAAGTTGGTTAAAGAAATTTTTCATGGAAAGGGTTTATGAAGGCATGGCACTCGAATCTTCCTACCAGTCCGCTAAAAGTCTTCTGCCTTGTTAAACGAAATGAAGTGGGTATGTGATGTATTGTGGTGGATATGGAAATTAGAACTTAAGATATTCTCTTTAGAGACTGAAACTTTAGGGATATGTGTTCTTTGTGAAAGAATAACTTGAAATCCTATAGTATAAAACTACTCTTTTAATCAATAAGTGAAAAGAAGCTAATACATAAAATTTCTTAAATCGGATTAAGAAGCGACGTCAGACATGAGTTTTAGGGGACGTGGTCATAGTATCCGTGGGCGTGGTAGAGGCAGAATGACCATATCGGAACCAGTTGGGTTTGGTCAGGGTTCAGAGAACGAGGCACCGCCATCGGCCGTAAGAGTGGAGTTTCAGGATCAAACGGGAGGAGATGACGCAGTGTCGCAGGCTATACTACGAGTTTTGGAGAGGGTCGCAGGATCTAATATGGGTAATGGGGCTCGAAAGTCCATGTCTGAGAGGCTTAGAGCAAACGGAGCTGAGGTATTTAGAGGGGTATCTGGGGTAGCTCCGAATGTGGCGGAGTACTGGTTAGAGGCAGTCAAAAGGATCATGGACGACTTGGACTGCACTGCTGGGGAGAAGTTGAAGGGCGCTGTTTCTTTGCTCTGGGATGAGGCCTACCAGTGGTGGCTCACTGTCAGAGAGGGTACTCCGGTGGATCGAGTGGATTGGGGTTACTTTAAGATTAAGTTCGAGGGGAAGTACGTCGGCGCCAGTTACGTGGACGCACAGAGGAAGGCGTTCCTGAACTTAGTGCAAGGGAGCAAGTCAGTAGCTAAATATGAAGCAGAATTTTTGCGACTGAGTCGGTATGCTCGGGGGATTATTGCTACTGACTACGAGCGTTGTGTGAGATTTGAGGATGGGCTGCGAGATGAGCTGCGTTGTTGATCGCTCCTCAGCGAGAAAGAGACTTTGCTACCTTAGTAGAAAAAGCTCGGATAGCCGAGGAGGTTAAGCGAACGGAGAGGCAGAACAGAGATAGGGATAGGGGCAGGAATAAGAGGAGTTTTGGACCGTCAGCATCATCGGGGGGTTTTCAGAAAAAGCCTAGGGTTGAGGGTCCTGTTCGGTTTCTGTGCCATCTACTCGGAGGTCGGGCCATCCGTGTGTTCAAGGTGTGGGAGGTCTCATGTAGGAGAGTGCTTTGGGAAGGAATAAAGAGTGTTACAGTGTGGGTCCAAGGATCACTTGATTAAGAACTATCCTCGTGGACATGGCTAGGACTCTGACAAAGAGGGTCATGGGTATGTGCAAACGGGAAGGGGTGGTCAACAGATGTCGAGGGGTCGTGGTCCGAACCAATGAGGGAATGGTTCTGGCCGAGGCCGTGGAGCACCGGCCAGAGGTGCCGGGAGCTCAGAGGTAAGACAGCCTGGGTTGGTCTATGCAACCAGGCGTCGTGAGGAGGGGGATGCGCTAGATGTTATCACGGGTACGGTTTCTCATTTTTGGGTTACCTCATCTGCTTTAATTGATGTTGGATCAACTCACTCCTATATTGCTAGTATGGTGTCCGGAACTTTGGATGTGAAATCAAAATCGCCTCTAGGAAGATGTCGATGATTAGTCCTTTAGGGCAATCAGTAGTGGTAGATAAACTCTTTAGAGATGTGCCTTTAGAAGTTCAGGGGGCAGTGTTTCTGGCTGACTTGATGGAGCTACCATTCAGGAAATTTGACTTAATCTTAGGTATGGACTGGTTAGTGAGGTACCGTGCAAATTTGGATTGTCTTTGCTGCGCATGTCGTTGAGGACTCAAGACAATGAGATTGTGGTGATAGGTGAGAGAAGGGATTACTTGTCTAATGTAGTGTCCGCCTAAAGGCTAAAAAGATGGTAAAGAAGGGATGTATGGCTTTCTGATGTTTGTCAGTGCTTTGGAGGCTAAGGAAGCAGCTGTAGGAGAGGTCAGGATAGTGAAGGAGTTTGTGGATGTCTTTCCTAAGAACTTCCAAGGTTGCCTCCGGATCGCGAGGTGGAGTTCGAATTGATTTGTTGCCGTGCACAGCCGCGGTGTCTATCGCTCCGCATGCATGGCACCAAAAGAATTGGGGAACTTAAGGCCCGTGATCCAAGAATTGTTAGATCGCGGGTTTATCCGACCCAGTGTGTCTCCATGGGGAGCACCGTTCCTATTTGTGAAGAAGAAGGACGGGACTATGCGTATGTGCATAGACTACTGCGGCGATTGAATAAGTGACAATCAAGAACAAGTACCACCGCCGAGGATAGACGACTTGTTTGATCACCAAAAGGGGTGCGGTATTTTCAAAGATAGATCTGAGGTCGGGATATCATCAACTTAAGGTGAAGGAAGCGGATATACATAAGACAGCTTTCCGAACTCGATACGGGCATTATGAGTTCCTAGTAATACCGTTCGGGTTGACAAACGCCTCAGCCGCGTTCATGGATATGATGAATCGGGTTTTCTAACCCTACTTGGATCAGTTCGTCGTGGTGTTCATAGACGACATCCCGTATATTCCAAGTCCGAGGAGGAGCACGATGCGCATCTCTGGGTAGTGCTACAGATTTTGAGGGAAAAGAAGTTGTACGCCAAATTCGGCAAATGCGAATTTTGGTTAAGGAAAGTTACTTTCCTAGGTCATGTGGTGTCTGCAGAAGGGATAAGAGTGGATCCTCGGAAGATTGAGGCGGTGTTAGACTGAAACCACCTAAGTCGATGGCGAGGGTCGCGCTTTCTTGGGGTTAGCAGGCTACTACAGGAGATTTGTTGAAGGGTTTTCAATAGCAGCACCTCTGACGAAGTTGTTAAGAAAGGAGGTACCTTTCATGTGGACGGATAAGCAGCAGGAGAGTTTCGAGAAGTCAAGAAGAGGATTTTGACAGAGGTTTCGGTTTTGATTCACTGAAGCGGGGAAAGACTTTGTAGTGTCTTGTGATGCTTCGCACACGGGGTTAGGGCAGTGTCTTGATGCAGAAGGAAAGGTTGTTGCCTATGCGTCTCGACGCTTAAGGCCGCATGAAGTTAACTATCCGACGCATGATTTGGAGTTAGGCTGCAGATGATTTTCGCGTTAAAGGTGTGGAGACATTACTTGTACAGAGAGAGAAGTCGGTGATCTACACGCACCACAAGAGTCTCAAATATCTGCGACTCGTAAGAAGTGAACTTGAGACAAATGAAGGTGGTGGAGTTGCCGAAGGATTACAAATCTGCTCAATTGAGTATCACCCGGTAAGGCGAATGTGGTAGCAGATGCCCTAAGTCGGAAGGTAGTATCGGATTTGAGGGTGATGTTTGCACATCTTAGTCTTTATGATGACGGGAGTTTGTTAGCGGAGCTGCAAGTGAAGCCGACATGGTTAGGTCGTGAAAGAGAAGCGGTTGGTAGATGACGATCCGAGTGCTAAGCTACCGCAAGTACGTAAGCGGGGAGTGGAAGACTACACAGCAAACAAAGAACGGGTGTTGTGTTTCCGGGTAAAGTATGTATGCCAAAGGATGGGGAGTTAAGGTAGAAGATTCTTCGGGAATCGCATAGTAGCCCTTACGCTATGCATCCTGGAGGGAGTAAGTTGTATAGGGATCTACGGGATCGGTTTGGTGGCCCGGTCCAGGCGGGAGATTCTGCAGAATTTGTGGGAGGTGCTTAACGTGTCGCAGGTCAAAGCCAACACCAGTGCCTTCAGTGGTTGCTTTGCAACCAAGAAAGATTCCGCAGATGGAAGTGGGAGAGAATCACAATGGACTTCGTTAGCGGGCTTCCCCTCGCGCCTAGCAAGAAGGATTCATGCAGGTAGTTGTGGATCGGTTGACAAAGTCTACACATTTCATACCAAAGGCGAGTCGACTATTCTCTGCAGAGGTTGGCAAAGTTGTATATGGCGTAAATTGTGAGGCTACACGGGTGCCAGTATCAATTATTTCGACATGAGGATCCTAGGTTCACGCCTCAATTTTGGAGAGCACCGCATCGTGCATTGGGCACCGTGTTGGACTTTAGTACGGCATTTCATCCGCAGACGGACGGCCAGTCTGAAAGGGTAATTCAGGTGTTAGAAGATATGTTGAGGGGTTGCGTTATTGACTTCAAGGGTAGCCGGGAGGAGTTTTTGCCTTTAGCAGAGTTCGCGTACAACAACAGTTACCAAGCAAGTATTCAGATGGCCCCGTATGAAGCGTTGTATGGACGGAAGTGTCGCACTCCTACGTGTTGGACAGAATTGGGAGAACATCGTGTCTTGGGTCCAAAGGTAGTGGCAGAATCAGAGGAAAAGGTTAAGGTAATCTGGGCGCGGTTGAAGGAGGCATCGAGAGACATGCAATCGTCACGCAGATCTTAAGCGGAAAGAAATAGAATTTGCGATGGTGATCGTGTGTTCCTAAAGGTTTCGCCATGGAAGAAGGTGATGAGATTTGGACGCAAGGGTAAGTTGAGTCCCAGGTTTATAGGGCCTTATCGGGTTTTGAAGCGGGTTGGACCAGTGGCGTATCAGTTGGAGTTGCCCTTGGGATTGAAACAGATGCATGATGTATTTCATGTGTCGATGCTACATCGTTACCGATCAGATCCATCTCACGTGGTGCCAGTTGAGGAAGTTGAGTTGAGACCAGACTTGTCTTACGAGGAAGAACCGATTCAGATCTTGGAGCGGGATGTGAAGGTATTACGGAGGAAATTAGTTCCTCTAGTCAAGGTGTTATGGCGGAATCATGGATCAGAAGAAGCTTCGTGGGAGCCGGAGGAAGCAATGCGACAGCAGTACCCTCACCTATTTTAGCCAGGTAATTTCGAGGCCAAAATTTCTTTAAGGAGGGTGGAACTGTAATATCCAGGATTTAGGGGTCTCGCATTTTGCATATATGTATGTGTGTGAGTATGCTCTGTGTGCTGTTTGATTGTGTTTGGGGGCTCCGGGAAACCTTTGAGTTAGGTGGAAGCCTTAGTGAAACTTTTTGGTTTAAGCTGATTAGGGGCAGCTAAGGGAGCTAGGCCTTAAGGGGTTTAAGGTTGCGTTTAGGGACACAAGAACTCAGTTGGTAAAGTGGCAGGGAGGCGCCACTTAAGGTGCAAGTGGATGACGCCTCAGGGAGTGAAAAGGGCCTTGGTTCGAGCAACACTGGCAGCATTTTGGCATTTGTTTTTGCGTCAAGGGGAGTGAAGAGTTGGATTCGGCTATGGCACTGGGAAGATGGAATTTGACTGAGTCAAATTGTTTTGAATGTGCGGCTAGGAGAAGAGATGAGAGTTTGACTCATTCAAACTCATTTGAATGTGGGGAGGGGAGGAAAATGTGGAGGAAAATAAGGGATGTGGAGAGGGGGTGAGAGTTGGCCGGCAGTAGGGCTCTTGGGATGGCATTTTCAGTCCTGATAGGGGGGGTAGAGGCCGAATTTACTTGGTGTGGTATTAGGCACCCTTTTTGCATTTTCTCTCTTCCAAAAGCTCATTATTTTTTCTTTCTTTCCCTTTGTGATTGAAAGCCGAATGCACCCATCTCCATAGCCGAAATTCCCTAAGCCTTCATCTTTTCATCTCAGTCTCGTTTCATCACTTTTCTATCTCTCTCAAATCGAGTTTCTCTCCATAATTCCCTATAGCCGAACCTCTATTTGAACCTCACCATCATTCTTTTCTTCTTTTTGCTTTCTTCAAAACCGATTGGTGCTTTGGCCGAACCTTCTACCCATCGTTTTCTTTTATTCTTATCTACACTTTTCTTCTATTCTTTTTCTATCACGTTGATCTCCAAGGGTTGTCATCAAGTCGAATCTTCCAGTGCCGATCATATCGTGAAGGAAAGACTTATTTTGATAGACGACTTGTAGTGAGGTGCCGTCGGCCATCTTGTGTAATCCCTTCCAATCGACCTCAATGGTGTGGTAAGGGATCTCTCTTGGGTTAAATCTCCATTTTCTTACTTTGGTTTCCGAAATCAGAGACTTAACTCTGCATTTAGGTGTGTGGCCGAATCTATCCAAGGTCCTGGGTTCGTAACCTTTCTTTGAAGCCAGCGTTAGGAGCAAGAGCCTTCGGGGTTTAATCGAATAAGGTAAGGAGATAGTGATATTCGGCCAAAGGCCATATCTTTTAGCTAAGAAGTGTTAGCCGATTCTAACTAGACTGTTGTAGGGAGGTTTCGACAGAGGTTAAGGAGAAGCTTCGGGATTAAGATCTACTTCGGTAAGAGTACTCAATTAAGATGAGGTCTTTGTCTCGTTTAGATTTTGATTTATCAATTAACCGGTATTCTGATTAAGTGCTATTCAATGGATGCGAGTACCAATGAGGAGAGGAAGGGGTTGTCCCTACCCCTAAGTTCAAGAAACGTTCGGTTTCTGCAGTTCGAGATTGGCCACCAGGGTGTGGGCCAGCGTCGGAAAGGGACAAGTAGATCACTGTAGTCTCTTTGAGTGAGGATGCTAGGGAAATCGAGAGTGTAGTGCTTCGGTTATCGTGTGTGTGTTAATTCGCAGTTTCCCTGTTAATTAATTACTTGTATGTACTATGTGTGAAATGGCCAAACTCGTGGTTTGTGGTGGAATTGTTACCTTTAATGGTATGCCGGTAACCAGGTTAGTCTTTTATTTATGGTATGGCTATGGATGATTGTTGTGGATACACGTAGCATGTCATATGCCTATATAATCTGTTCATGCATTATTTGGCCATGTCATTATAACATGTTGCATATGCATGGGGTGGTATATATATGGAATGAAGGACAGTGTGTACATTTATGTATCGTGGTTTAGTGATGACCTCGAGCCTCATCTGTGGATTGATGTTAGCCTTGAGCTACATCGTGGATTGACGTTGACCATGGGTCACGTTGTGGATTTTTGCGATTTAATCACGTGGACCAGTGGCTAGGCCACTAGGTGGACGGCATTGATTGTCGAATTGGTGTGTAGCGGTTGGAGGGTCGATTTAGTAATCCCCTGGTGTGTGGTGGCTGGATACGGGGGTGTGTAGCGGTTGGACACTAGGCTGGATTGGGTACATTTTGCATTATTACATGCCATTGGATTTGTGTGGTTTTGGGCCACGCCCATATGCGAAAATTTGTGGGTTAATTACACACTGAGTCGGTTTGACTCACCCAATATTTACCAAACAATGCAGGTGATACATGATGTCTTGGACCGGGTTTGGAGTGGATTCGAGATGGCCATGCAGCTGCGATTTTACTTACTTAAATACATTTTCTTTAATTTCGGTTACATCGGGATGATTTTATTGTAATAAGGCCATTTTAAGTAGTTGGGATTTTCATTATGTTTTATGCTAGATCGACTATTGATTAATAATTGCAAATGATTTTGAAATCAAATTTTTACAACTTAAAAACTTAAGTTAAGATTTTTCAAATCTGGACACTCGTAACAACCCAACTTTCCTAAAGTTTCAAACGTATACGATTTTCAACTTCACACGAACTTTAAAGTTGTACTTTTCCGGAAAATCGATTTCCAAAACGACAAACTTCTTATAAACAAGTTAACTCCTATGGATGGGATATTTGATTAAAACCCAACACGTGTTTTCACCCTTCAAGTAAATTCTTTTCAAACGTTTTTCCCAGTAACATTCCGAATTCGACCGTGGTGTTTTGGGCCGGGTTTGGGGTGTTACAATGTATGTGAATGAATACAATATTATATATATTTGTTATATAATAATTTTTTTTTGCCAAGGTTTTGGTTCTTAGGAAATAGACCGTGGACTATCATTTCTATGTAGGATTATTTTTTATTTATAGAATTCTTATGAGCTAGAAACAGACATAAGACATAAATGTAATTTTTCCAAAAATGAGTCCATGACGAGAAGAAGATGGAGCAATGGCGGTCGAATACACAAGGAATGCCTTGTGGCGAAAAACTATGTAATTTTTTCTTTTGTTTTTTATTTAATTTCTAAAAATAAAACCATGGTAACCTTGGAAAGCAAATTTATTTTATTACCTATCTGTTTATATATATGTTTAATAACTATTTATGATATAATTATGATATGTATGTATAAAATGATCCACAGTTGATCCATTCAAGATAAAAAGTGTGGTAATAAGAAAAATACATGTGTTGTATTGTTCCATTCACTACTTTAGGTTATTCGATTACTGTGAGAAGTGTAGTAATGAGAGGGTGCTGTCTAGGATTGGATCTGGAAAGGAAAGACTTGGCTTTTAAGTGGTCAAATACGACTCACCTCCCTTTCCTGGGAACCTACTTGGTGCACGGTTCACATTCACTTCTTTAGTTTTCCCCTTAAAAAGAAAAATTTTGGAGAATCAAAATTGTTTGAATGACTCTTATGAATAATTCAATATGAATATTATAAAATCGTCATAGCATATCATGCATATATGAGATAAGCATGCCATATAGTTTAGGAAAGTGTGCCACATGTACTTGTTATGCATATATTGATCATACATGATTGAAACTGGAAATTATAAAAACCTTGCATGTTTTTTAAAATATTGAGTGGGAGAAACAAGACTTACGGCATCCATCAATAGTCTCTTGTGATGGCATGGCAAGTGCACTGCCCCACAGTAAGATTGCTATGTGGATTTCACTGAGGATATTTCCTGAAAATAAGAAGATTTCTCTTGTGATCAAATGATAATTGGACTGGTCCTTGTGGTAGGCATTATCATGCGATAGGTCAAGAAATTCTATCTTTAAAAGAAAACAACTAGCCAAAGCATGCTACTCGGTGAGATTGCCCCACGATGACTCATTTGTGGTGCATGATATGATAGGTGTTAGGTTGATGGTTATACACTCAAGATCTTCTAGTTAAGTAACTTCTCATGGAGCTCTACTTAAGTTAGAATGATGGCCAAACGTTATACGATTATTAGTATGTGTGAATGCCTAAGGAAATAGGTTTATGTACTAATTAGATGGAAATTAATTTTCTTACTAGTTGATTGTGATCACCCCACGATGGCTTGATTCAATGGATGTGGGAATTATCGTTGCAATGGCTTACAAATGTTTTCAAGGTTTAATGTAAGATGCATGCATCATCTTAATTCATATTGTAATGTTGCAAAACATTTTCAAACATTTTCTTAATATAAAGATATTAATATATGAATGTTTTTATTTTTAGTTTGAAAATGGCACCAACGCCCTTAGTGAACAAACTCATTGAAAACAAACTAAATGAAAACAACTATAAGGAATGGAAAAGGAAGCTGATAATTGTCTTGAGCTATGAGAAACTTAAAATAGTTCTTGATGCTAAGTTCCCTCCGGCCACTCAAGTTGAGGCTAAAAAACGCTGGGAAGAGTTTGATGAGATAGCTCGTTGCTCTATGTTGGCAAGCGTGACCAGCACTCTGTATAAGCAACTGGAGAGCTATAAGACTACTACAACTAGCTTAATGAAAGCCCAGCAAAAGCTTGACACTCTGGTCAAATACCATATGATAACTCTTAACAGCTATTTTTCGAGGCTGCGAACAATGAGTCCAATTTAGACCAAAACACCCAAATAGAGATGGTGTTCAAAATCTTGTCCAAGGATTTTACTGGTTTTTAGACCGCATATAACCTTGGCAACAAAAACCTGATGCTTACACAAATCATAGAAGGAGTTACAATCCTATGAGTTGATGTTGAACGGCAATCGGTCAGTCCGGAAAGCAAAAGCAATATAGTCATCACTTCTTCCTCAAAGGGAAGGGAAAGCACGCTAATAAAGGCAAGGTTAAGGTCTATGGGCCACCACAAGTGGAAAGGAAGAGAACCAAAAAGCCTAAAGACTTATCTAAGTCTAAATACTTCTTTTGCAACAAGAAAGGGCACTTCAAGGCAAACTGTAAAGAGTGGAAAGAATATCTAGTTACCAAAGGAAAATGTATGGAACTCTTAATGATAGAAGCTTTTTTAGTGGAAGACTTAATAGACCATTGGGTCATTCATTTGGGAACCACTAATCTTGTTTGTGTTTCACTGTAGGGGTTCGAGGAGATAAAAGATCTTAGAGATAAGAGCTTATCATTGCGAACTAGGAATGGGACAAGTTGGCAGTTGAAGTAGTGGGAAATATACATCTTTATTTTGATAATTTTAGGAAGATTATTTTGAAATACGTTTTCTATGTACCAAGTTTCAAAAGAAACTTAATTTCTATTACATGTTTATATAAAGATGACTTGACAATGACTTTTAATAATGGAATTACAATATTTAGAAATCACAATCTTATTTGAAATGGATGGATGTCAAATAATCTCTATTTTATCAAACCAAAGATGTACACACTGCTTGAGATTGAAATATCGACTAAAAGACTTAAAACTTCTCACTCTAATGAGGCGTACCTTTGGCATTTGAGACTTGGTCATATTAACCGAGAAAGAATCACTAGAATTGTGAATGACGGCATTTTAAGTTCACTTAAAGAAGTTGATCTTCTACAATGTGAATCTTGCTTGGAAGGTAAGATAACTAAGCAATCTTTTAATGCAAGAGGAACGAGGGTCGGGAAACCCTTCGAACTTGTGCACATTGGTGTATGTCGCCTCATGAGCGTTAGTGCAAGAGGCAGTTACGAGTATTATGTAACCTTTATTGATGACTATTCCAGATATGGGTATGTATACTTGTTGCACTGCAAAAGTGAAACATTTGATAAATTCACAGAGCTTCGTACGGAAGTGGAGAAACAACTAGGTTTACCCATAAAGGCACTTCGGTCTAATCAAGGTGGGGAATATTTATCTGATGAATTTTTAAGATACCTCATAGAGAATGGGATTCTATCCTAGTTAACCGTGTCAGGCTTTCCACAACAGAATGGCGTAACAAAGAGAAGAAATCGAATGTTGTTAGACATGGTACGTTCGATGTTAAGTTATTCGAAGCTGGCAATCTTTTTTTGGGGATATGTTGTACAAATGACTTGCTATATTCTGAATGATGTTCAAACTAAGACAGCATCAAAAACCCCATACAAATTGTGGCATGGCAAGAAGCCAAATCTTACTCATTTTAGGCTTTGGGGGTGCCCGTCCCATGTATTGGATAAAAATGAGAAGAAGTGACTCACATATAGAATTTTGCATGTTTGTAGGATATCCAAAGGGACCAAAGGGTGGTTTGTTTTATAACCCGAAAGAGCAAACTGTTATAGTCTCAACTTATGCTACTTTCCTTGAAGAAATTTACATGAATGACTTCAAACCTCAAAGTAAAGAGGTACTCGAGGAGCTTTCAGGAAATATATAAAACCATACGGAAACGGTTCCAGAACCAACTCTTAATAGTAGACCTATAAGCAATCAACAACATGGGGAGCCTCGTTGCAGTGGGAGGGTCTCACGTAGGCCTGAGTTCTTCCAATCTGGCGAAAGTGTTTTTAACACTGAGTCTGCCGAACAAGAAGATGATAACCCACTCACATAGGACGAAGCGATGCAAAGTATTGATTCCAAACTCTAGGAAATAGCTATGAAAGCTGATATGGACTCTATGTCTTCCAACTCAATGTGGGAACTTGTAGACCTATTGGAAGGGATAAAACCCACAGGGTGTAAGTGGATCCACAAGAGGAAAAGAAACGTAGATGGAAAACTGGAAACTTATTAGGCCAGACTTATAGCAAAAGGTTATACTTAGAAAGAAGGTATCGATTACAAAGAAAATTTTTCTCTGGTTGCCATGCTCAAGTCAATCTGCATATTACTATCCATTGCGGCGACTCTCGATTACGAGATCTGGAATATGGATGTCAAAACAGCGTTTTTGAATGGTTATCTTAAAGAGAGCATCTACATGATGCAACCCACTGGATATGAAGCTAAACGAAATAAGCATAAAGTTTGCAAACTGCTTAGATCCATATATGGACTTAAGCAAGTGTCTCGCTCATGGAATCAAAGATTCAATCAAGCGATCAAGACTTTTGGATTTGAGCAAAACGTAGATGAACCTTATGTTTATAAATGTTTAGGGGATGAAAAGGTGGTCTTTCTCGTTCTATATGTCGATGATATTCTGCTCATTGGGAATGATGTAGGAACATTGTCATCGGTTAAACTGTAACCCAACAGTTTAGTATGAAGGACACTAAAGAAGCTAATTATGTTCTAGGTATTCGAATCCTAATGGATCGAAAGAACAAAGTGATAGCACTGTCTCAAAATCATTTCTATGTCTGAATCTGCCAAAGATGCTTCGACAGTTCTTTAAAATCAACATGAAGGTAATGCACCAGTTCGTATGTCTGAACTTTAGATCCTTTCTTCTAGGTTTAGAAATTTAAGAATGGATGAAGAAGAACTTTTTTTGACTATTTTATGTGAGATTTCTATTGAAACATTTTATTTTGTGAACATTTTTCTGAGGTAAAATTGGTTCACAAGGTTTTTTATCTTTGAAAGAAAGGTTCGTTATAAAAGTCATTACAATCGAAGAGGCAAAACATGATACCACTTCCAAACTTGATGAGTTCAAAAGTTCACTAGCAACTTTTGAAATGAATTAAGAAGAATCTAAAATGTAGAAGGTAAAATATGAAAAGAACATTGCTTTCAATGTCCAAATTGTTGTTACAACGTACACCTGATTCGACAGCTGCCTCTATTGTTGAACTTAGAAAGAAGCTAGTCTTACTCACTAAGAACTTCGACAGAGTATGCAAAATTTTTCGAAGAAAAAAGATGAGAAGACTATCAGTTGAGACAAAGGAGAACCTTGTCCAAAGAAGATGCACCATCTCCAAAGAAGATGAGAATTGAATGCCATGAATGTGGAGATTTGGACATATCAAAGCCAAGTGTGCTAATAGTCTCAAGAAGAAACAAAAATCTTTGGTTTAATGGTAAAAAAAAATGACCCCTAGAAAAAGAGAAAAAATCAAATAAGCTATTATGAAAATTTTACATTGAATTGAGCCCTTAAAGTGAAAATTTAATCAATTAAGCCTTCTCGTTAATGTTGACCATATTTGACAGTTAAGTTTTGTTGATGTGTTTGATGGAGCAAGCAGACGGTGAAACATGGCATGCCATGTGTACCTAATGTTAACATGGTAATTTGGCACGTTAACAAATATTTAAATAAAAAATAAAAATCATAAAAATAAATTAATTTTTAATAATTATTTCAAAAAAATCACGTCTAGGATGAATCTAAACAAATTAATAAATAAAAATTATAAAAGACATTTAAAATTATTAAAAATTATAAAAATTTATTAATAAATTATTTAAAAATTATTACGAATTATAAGAAAGGTTGATCTTGAATGAAGCTTTTAATTAATTATTAGATACTAAGCCTTTATGCTTTCTGGAGTTTGGGTCTTCGGGTATTAACAGGCCTTTATATGATGTACCCATGAATCATTGAAGAACTTTCCAATTAACCAAAACTAATAAAACAAGTTGTTTATGCAAACCAGCACAAACATTGCCCACCATTATTGTATTTCATCTTTATTTAGGGAAAACAATATTGTTTCTGAAGCTGTTCATGCAAATTACCACAAACATAGCGTACCATTGCCGTGTTTAATCTGTTTTTAGAGTTAGATTATTGTTAATATTAAAACCTACTTCTAAAATCACAGACATATATATATACCCTTTACCTTTTGAATTTTGGTATAAGAGTTTGATTACATATTTCAAATAAAAAGAAGGAGAAAAAGCTTTCAAATTTGGCAAACAAGAGAAAAACTTATCATCATAACATGGGAAGCGATGGAAATCAAATACATGCAATGTTTTTTCCTTACATGGCACCTGGTCACATGATGCCAATGGTGGATATGGCGAGGATGTTTGCTGCTTTGGGCGCTAAGGTCACCATTATCATCACAACCATGAATGCGCTTCGCATAAAAAACGTCATTGATCGAGATGTTAAATTAGGTCGAGACATTACACTTGAAATCATCTCATTACCTTCCACTGAGGTTGGATTGCCCGAAGGTTGCGAGAACGTGGTTTCAGCCCCAACCCCAGAAATGTCCATAAAGCTCTTTCATGCCATCGAATTGCTTCAACCCAAAATAAAAAAGCTTTTCAGTGATCACCACCCTGATTGCATAGTCTCTGATTCTCTTTGTCCGTGGTCTCTGGATATTGCCAATGAGCTTGGCATTGCAAGGATTGCCTTCAATGGAAGCGGATTCTTTAACCTTTGTCTCTCAGAGAATATTACACATTATGAGCCTCATAAGAGCATCGAATCGGAGACTGAAACATTCGTTGTTGCAGGACTGCCTGATGAAGTGAAACTCACTAGATCACAGTTGCCAGACATTGTTAAAGCCAAAAATAAATTCTCTGAGTTATTCGATAAGTTAAAGGAATCCCAGAGGAAGAGCTTTGGGGTGTTGATGAACAGTTTTTATGAGCTAGAGCCTGGTTATGCAGATCATTGTAGGAATGTTTTAGGAATCAAAGCATGGCACATTGGCCCCGTTTCTCTTGTCAATAGAGACACTGTTGATAAAGTTGATAGAGGTGAAAAAACATCAATTTCGAAGCACGACTGCATTAATTGGCTTGATTGCAAAAAACCAGATCTGTTCTTTACATCTGCTTTGGAAGCTTAACTAGATTCAACAAAAAACAAACAACGGAGATTGCTTATGCACTCGAAGCTTCAGGCCATTCATTCATTTGGGTTGTTGGGAAAGTGTTAAAAAACAAGCAACGATGAGTTCGAAGATGAAGAGCAAGAGCTATGGTTGCCACAAGGATTTGAGGACAAAATAAAGGAAAACGGTCAAGGTTTACTTATTAGAGGGTGGGCACCTCAAGTGTTGATACTCGAACATGAAGCCATTGGAGGCTTCTTAACGCATTGTGGGTGGAACTCGATACTCGAAGGGGTTGTTGCAGGTGTACCCTTCATCACATGGCCGATTTTCGCCGAGCAATTCTACAATGAAAAGCTGGTGACTCAAGTGCTGAATTTGGGAGTATCAGTTGGCAACGAGGTGTGGAAAGCATGGGCAACGGAGGATTCACTAGTGATAAAAAGTGGGGATGATATTCTCATGGCGATTAATGCAGTGATGGAGGATACTGAGGAGGCAATTGATATGAACAAAAGAGCTAAAAAACTTGGGGAATTAGCAAAGGAAGCTGTTGAAGAAGGCAATTCATCTTTTAATGATTTGAAACGTTTGATTGAGGATATCAAAATACACAGAATATCAAAAAGTAATGGAGTTATCGAAAATTCTTGCAATGCTTGAAGAACTACTAATTTTTTAATGCTCTTATGGTAAATAGTTGATTTGAGTCTACAGATTGATTATTTATCCGCTATACATATGTAAAAAAGAAGAAGATTTGAGCTATTAGTATTATATAAAGAAATATGTGGTTTGTGATTAGACCTATCCATTTCTAGCTTGCTTATTGACATCATGATCATCTATATTTTGCCAATTTAAAGGG
This sequence comes from Gossypium sturtianum, assembly GCA_025698515.1. Classification (NCBI taxonomy): domain Eukaryota; kingdom Viridiplantae; phylum Streptophyta; class Magnoliopsida; order Malvales; family Malvaceae; genus Gossypium; species Gossypium sturtianum. The sequence goes on from CM046952.1 coordinate 66,568,826, forward strand.
AAAAATGTTTAGAAAAGGTGTTAATTGAGCTTCTTTCTTCTCAATTTTACCATAAATGAGAAGCATATTATACTAGATATTGCAAAGGGCAAATGGGATGGGGCAGTTTTTAGTTCGCTCCAATTCGATCTAAATTTAATCCTAAAATATTAAAAATTCCCATCTCTCACCCTACTTGACTTGAAATAAACTTCCACCATAAATGAGAAGACTACTAGACTAGAGATGGTAAGGTGTATTAGTGGGTTGTTTTTTCAAATTTATTTATTGTTCATGAGCATATTGTTAATTTTTTTAATAAACATGTTGAATTATATATGCATTATTGGAGCTTTTGACTTGTCCATTGCATGTCAATTTCTACTCGGATTGTTTCGGCCTTATGGATGTTTGACTTTTTTACTTACAAAAGAGTGTTGAGACAAAACATGTGTTTTTCAGCTAGGATTCTTCAGCCTAGTTAGCTGATTGTCTTGAGTTCTATCGAATAAGGGTTGAGTTATTATCCTTATCATCTTAGTTGGAAAAAGGGTTGATCAAAGGATTTATCTCAGAATTTTCCAAGAGAATTATCTTTTATTTTATTGATTATCTTGTGATATCAAGATGGTATTTAACATTATAAATAGACATCACTTTCCCTTATTGCTACACGACTTAGAGAGCTGGAAGACTACAAATTTTCAAGTCTTTTTGCAATCAACCTTTGTTTATATTTATTATGTTGAGCGTTTCATATTCTTGTCTGATTGGTGATAAACTCTCTTAGGCAGAGTTGAAAGTGATCTTTGATGTTTGTTGATTGTGGTTTTGTTCTCTATTGGGACTGCATGAACTTGGCTTGTAAGGGGTTATGGGCTAGAAATTGATATGAGATAAATTGATTATTTTTAAGAAAAAGTAATTATGTTACTTAATTAAATTACATAATATATTAGAAGTACCTATCTACGAATACTTGGTTTTATGGCGTATGATAAATAAAGCAAGATAAATATTTGTAGATACATGAATGATTGAATGAATTATTATTATTTGGTCTAGTTAAAAGCATGAAAGAAATTGTGTGTTGTGGAATGTTTAGAGACAACCTAAGGCATTGTTTGAATAATTAGTATTTAAATGGCCATACCTTTATGCTATTTATCCCTAGTGCCCATAATTGAGTCTAATGACTTCTTCTTGATGAACCACTAATATTGAAACTATGACCTTAAAATTGAATTGAAACTTGAATGTTTCTTTATCCTTGGTCCCGTTTTGCATGATGAAATAGATGTCAGGTCATAGATATTGAGGGTTTAGGTAGAGACATTTTGGAGGTTTCAAAATAAAATTGAGCGAAAAAAGTTAAGAAACGGTATAATATAGTGAGTATAGGACTCTTACAAAAATTGTGTATAAATGAAAAAAAAAAAAGTTGAATGAATAAAAGCATGATGAGAGTTAACAGCAAAGCAAGTGAAATAAAAGCATGGAATAGGTTAAAAGTAATGGTACAACCTGTTTTTCAGTGGTATCAAAAACGGTGGTTTCGAGGCCACAAATCTAACGAGTGAGTCCATAAATATTATTATTTAATATTTACGATTCAAATATAGAATTACGTTGAAATTTGATTTAATGATTTTTGTTAATTGAGCAAATAATTAGATTCAAGTGATATGTGCCGAAAGTCAAGTGGATTTAGAAAATGAGATAACGGGACCTCATTTCTATAAACCGAGCCCGTGAATACTTTTATTTAATATTTATAGAGTGGTCATATAGGTGTATTGAAGTTTGGTCTGAAAATTTTAATGTTTAAATAGTTAATTAAAGAAAAATGACTAAATCGTAAAAGCTATAAAATTTAATCGTTCTTAAATAGATGTGCTAAATGATTATTAAAACATGAAGTGGGGGTTTTAAATGATAATTATACAATTTTTATTTAGAGAGACTGCTTGTAGGTAAAATTTATACATTTTATATATTAGAGTTTAATGATAAATTATAGTAAAGTAAATAAAACATAAAAAAAAAAGTAAATGGTCATCTTCCAAAACATTTTCTTCCACCAAAATTGAAATAATATGTAACACCCCTTACCCGTATTCAACTCCGGAATCAGGTACGAGGCATTACCGGACTTGACTTGCTTGAGCATTCGACTTTGGGCTATAAAATTTGTTCCAATTTAAAACTTTTTCATTTACAATCGTAACGTCCCCATTATGGGTCTACGAGACCCTTTACATAAACCCGAGATGCTTTGGGACCAAACCGAAACTTTTAAACACTTAGAAAATTTTGGCATAAAAACTGGGCCACACGCTCGTGTGTAGAGTGGGGCACGCCCATGTGACATATCACACACTCGTGCTCCATACCCATGTAGAATTATTTTCTTTTCGAACCTACAGGGGTTTTCACACGACCGGACACACGCCCGTGTTCTTGGCCCGTGTGCTCCACACGGCCTAGACACGCCCGTGTCCTCGCCCGTGTGTAAAAACCTGGGTATTCTATTTGTGATGTCAGCAACCTCATATGGGGCACACAGCCTAGACACACGCCCGTGTGGCTAGCCCGTGGTCGACACTGACTTGCAATACCAACATTCAGGGGACACGCAGCCTGGTCACACACCCATGGGGCTGACCATGTGTCTCACACGGCCTAGACACACGCATTCACGCATTCACGCATTCACGCATCCAAGCCATTTAGCCACCCTCACTTGCACACATTCACGCATCATCGCATAACATTTTCAAATCATTAATTATAACTCTTGAATTATCACATTTGAATCATGAAAATTAAATCTTCATCCCATATACGAGAGAGAGCTATTACTAGTACAATTACAATCGACTTGAGCCATCATCTATGGTTGTACACAACCAATCCACAAACTCTTTTAAGCCAACACATTTGGCTACTTTAACTATGACTTAATTAAACCAAAATAAGATCCCTATACATGCCATATTTCAAGAAGACTTGAATCTCATACCCAAGTGTCTACTCAATAGTGTGAAAGCATCTCCGGTGGTTTCCAACCCGAGCTAGTTAAGTTAACCTATAAGAGATAGGAAAGGAAGAGGAGTAAGCAATATTGCTTAGTAAGTTCATATGCCAATAATAATCAACTATTGACATTCATTGATTTTACTCAACCACAAAGGCATTATAATAAGATTTACTCTTAAACTCATGGTTACCCACTATATCATTCATAAGGCTTACTCCGTCTCTTACACATTCTAACCATGTGACAATTATAGTACTCTCATTTATTATCACATAATCCCTGCATCCATCATCACAACAATCCATGACACATATACTTAAACAAGTTCTCAATGATCCATTCGAGATAGTACCAACTCTCAGTGGTTCCGCACACAGCCCACTATTTAATAATTTATAAGGTGGTATCGCACATACCCCACCATTTAATAATTTATAAGGTGGTATCGCACATAGCCCACCATTTAATAATTTATAAGGTGGTATCACACATAGCTCACCATTTAATAATTTATAAGGTGGTATCGCACATAGCCCACCATTTAATAATAAGCATTATGGTATCGCACACAGCCCATCGGTAACAAATAATAAGGTGGTAACGCACACAGCCCACCATTGATTACACATTCACGGATATTTATCCACACACTTTTTTCCTGTTTCGAATGTTCATCCAAGAATATCCTCACACTCTATCATTCTTAAATAGACTTCTAAAATAATCATTTGCATTCACGCAATGCATTAATAAATATATCATATGCAATCAGGATGCATCATTTACACATAACTCACCATGGGTTCATCATATACCGAATTCACCTTAATTGAGTTCTGGCACATACCTGTACCTCTCATGGTATAACCACATACTTTCTCATTTTCAACATACCTGTTGAATTATTCAAAATGCTAAAGAACACTCTTAAATCTCATACATATAGTATCAAATCAACATCATACCCCCAATAGGGTCTTACATGAAATATCATATCGATGCCATGTCCCTGACATGGTCTTATACGAAATTTCACACCGAGGCCATAATCCAATTATGGTCTTACAAGGGACCTTAAATATCATAGTATCATAATATTTGCATTCCCTCTATTTTTAGATTCAATTGATGACTTTCAATTCTTGACATCTCATCAAAACGTATTTTATATATATTCGTAGAGTCAATATGCATTTTATACAATATTGAAATATTAAATACTTCACTTACAGTTGCATTATTAGCACACGAACTTACCTCGATATCGAAAAAGGGCAAAAAGGGACCTAATTGTCCATATTTTTCTTTTCTCCCGTTCTAGGTTCGAATCTCGTTTTCTTTGATCTAGAAAAATAAAATTTGCTCATTTAATCATTTTATGATCATATTACATCATAATCTCTACTTAGGCAAAAATGACCATTTTGCCCTTGTATTATGGCAAAATTACGATTTTTCCCCTAGGCTCGTAAATCATTTTTCATCACATTTTCTTATTAAACAAGCCTAGCTGAACATTTATTTCTCTTACAACTACTCACAAATCCAACTATTTCATGCATTTAATACCAAATTACAACATTTACAACTTAGTCCCATTTAGGTGTTTTCATAATAACACCTTTAACAAGAGTTGTTTCTCATCTCCCTAACATTCATTTTATTCCATAAAAACTCAGAAAACAACATAAAATCTCTCATGGCAAGTCCCTAGACTTTCAACCATTTAGCAATTTAGTCCCCTCATTAGCCTAACTTAAGCTTTGGGGGTTCCAAAAGTACAAAAATTATCAACTAAAACCATCAAAATCACTTACTTATAAGGAAGAAAGCTTGGCTGAAATTTTGAGCTCTCAACCCCCATTTTTGCTGCTCAATTTCAGTGGAGAGAAGATGGAGAGGAAAGGTGATATTTTCCTTTCTTTATTTTATGATAAAAATAAAATTTTATCACCAAATTTCCACCTAACCATTGACAAAGTCCTTTCTTTGTCCCCCTATGGCCGGCCATCACTCCTCCCATGGCCTATTTGCACTTTAAGGACCTCTAATTAATATTCTATGGCTATTTGGCACCTTTAGCAAATAAAATAGAACTTTCGCACTTTATGCGATTTAGTCCTTTTTCGCAATTATGCGTTCAATCGTTAAAATTAAGGTACCAAAATTCTCATGCATCCTTATAAACATGTTACAACACATAAAGTAATATCAAAATAATTTTCCTCCACCTCGGATTAGTGGTCTCGAAACCACTGTCCCGACTAGCCCCTAATTCGGGCTGTTACATAAGAAAACTCCATGGAAGGCTTGAAGATTCGGCCACTTTTATTTCCTTGCATGTGAGTAAAATTTGTATCTATTTTTTTATAATTTTTATGTTTTTGAATTTGTTACAATTAGGTCCAGCTAACCGTACCTCTGTTTTTGTAACTGTTAAAGATTTTGGAATTTACCATTGATGAATTTTAGGTATTTTGAAGTTTAATGATAGATTGTAACCTTGGTTGTTGATTTAGATATATTTCTAAAATGATTTTTTTAGTTTATAGTTAAAGGATTAATTTGATGAAATATTAAAATTGATATGAAACTTTTGTGAATTTTGAATAATTTTGGACTGTACTAAAATAGAAATAAGTTTGGCTAACATGGGTATTTGAGAAATTTTGTTAAATTTAAATTTTTGGGTTTAAGAACTAAATTGAGATAAATGTAAAAGCTTATGGAAAAATTATAAATAATGAAAATTTAATGGTCATGGGCATAAAATAAGTTAGAGTATATATTTGAATTTAATATGTTGAATTTAATTATTATATAGATGTCACATCCCAAAATAGGGCCTAGGAGTTTTAGGGTATTTTAGGAATTTTAGCCTTAAAGTGTTCGGAATTTTGTAACATGGCATATTGGTAATGTTTTAAATTATGGTTTTTAGAAAATTAAATCAATTTCTAAAAATGAGTTTTAAATACCTTTAATTTTGAAAATAAGACTAATTTGTAAAAGAGTCTAAATTGAGAGTTTTTATGAAGCAATTTAACCAGATTTTAAAATCCAAGCTAAATAACCTCCCTTCTCCAAGTTATTTCACGTAAAAATAACCCCAAATTTGTGCTTGTCGTCCCTTGTTCTCTCTTGCTATTTCAATCAATTTTGAACTCCAAATCCTAATTCATTTTTATTTCTTAAGTTATAAACCTCTATAAAAACCAAGAAAAGCACCAAAAACACTGTAGTTTCCTCCATTGTCAAGCTTGTGGGTTTTTTAGGTTTTCGATAAAATGCTTGTTTTTATGTCACCTAAGGTAACAATCCGATTCCTTATGAGTTTTCAATGATATCGAGTCTTTAAAATTGAATTATTAGCCATTAAATCGCATGTTTTAAATAAAAGCCGAAAATTGGATCGTTAATGGTGGATTTCAGGATTTTGAGTAAAAACATGGTTTCAAAGTGTTTCTTAATTAGTTTTGAAATGATTAAGAGGTTTCTAAACTTATTTTAAAGTTTTGTTAGGGATTTCTAAGAATTTAATGAATTTTCGTGAATATTGTCATAAACATTTCGAAAATTTTGATACCATGAATTGGGTAGTTTTGAGTGGTTTAAAGGATGAGAATTAGTCGTAGGTGAATAATTAGATTAATGGAATTTGATTTAGGCAAAAATATTAAGTATAGACCGAGATATTTGAGTTTCAAGTTTATTAGTCAAAATTTCAGTTTTTTGAGGAATATAGCTTAGGCTTGCGTTTTTTGTTGGTTTAAGTGAGTCTTTGGCTAAATTTTGATTGTGTATATTGTGTGGTTAATATGTGTAAAGCATCAGAATTGTTGGAACCTTCTTCGAGTAAGGCAAAAGGCAAGGAAAAGCTAGTTTAAGCTTTCGACTTTTCGATGAAAGCGTAATTGGTGAGTGTTTGGAATTATTACTTGTAGACATGATTCTCAGTGTTGATTAGGAGCTTAGGAATAGCCTAAACCTCTATCCTAAGTTCTGAGTGTAAGATTTCTATTTTCCTTATTTTAATTTTGGTAAATTATGTGAATATGTGAATAACTATGAATTGATTATTATAATGCAATATTGTGAATTGTATTGTATTGTGGGTATATTAAATATGCCAAATGACAATAATGGTGTTGTGTTAGCAATACAAAGATGTGCAGTGAAAGTGTGCAAAAGCCGGTAAGTATGTATGTCTTGCATTGTGGAATATGATGCTAACATAACAGGTTTTTGTATGTGATAAACTAATTTTAATGCACTCATATGTTGAAAGATATATGACGGCTCAATGAGCATTATTGTGGCACTTTAAGTGCAATTAAATGTGAATCCGATAAGCATGCATTGTGTACATGTTTGTGATGTGAATTGACGAATATGAACAGAGATAATGTGCATTAAATCAGTAATTAAAATTGTGTAATTGTGGATACTTTGGCCTTGTGATCTTATGAGACCGTTGGATATAGTTGGCATGCCATAGGATTGTGAGTACTCACCTATATGTGTTTTGTGATTTGGGCATTGAGGCCCAGGGACTTGTTTGGAGAGATAAGGGAATGTGAGCTAATCTCGATTTAACGAGACATGTTTGGTGTGTTGGAGAGTGTTAGCTTTCTGCTTCACTTTTTGTGTAACAGCCCAATTTTGGGTCTAGTCGGAACGGTGGTTTCGGGACCACAAATCCGACGAAGAAAAAATCATTTTTTATTATATTTTTATGGTCTACAATTTTATGGAACGATTTCGTGAAAATTTCGTTCGAAAATTTTGACGTTTGGGCACTCAATTTAGTCAAAAGGACTAAATTGTAAAAAGTGCAAAAGTTGAATTCTATATGTTAGAGGTGTCCAATTGCTATGAGATTTTAAATTAGAGGTCCTTAAATGGTAATTAGACCATTGGTTAAGTTGGTGGACAAAAATGGACATGGTTTGGTATGTTTTCAAAGTTTTTCATTAAGGGCATTTTGGTAAATTGGAAATTAAATGAATTAAAAAGCCAAATTAAAAGTCAATTTTTGTCCATCTTCTACCCCATGGCTGAAACTTGCAAGGAGAAGACATAGATAGGGTTTTTCAAGCTTCCAAGCTCGATTGTAAGTCCGTTCTAGCCTCGTTTTTAATAATTTTTACATTTTTAAAATCCTCGTAACATGATCTATCTATTTCTACCACTAATTTAAGACATAAACAAAGTATAAAATTTTACCCATGATGGATATTTGTGTATTTTGATGTTTGATGGTAGAAAATGCATGTTTATGGCTTGTTAAACGACTTTTGCTAAGTGATTTTTGGTGAAAATGCCTAAAAGGACTTGTTTGTAAAAGTTGTAAAATATGTAGTAAAAGTGTGTTTTAAGAGAAATTGTGGGTTTTTATAGTTATGAAAATGGTACGGCTAGGCTTGTATATTAAAGAAATTGAATAGATTTCATTTTACGAGCCTAGGGACTAAATTGTAAAAATGTGAAAATTTAGGGGCAAAAATGTAATTTTTGTCATAATGTGATTTTGGGCTGATTTGAATAGTATAATGATTAAATGAGATGAATGTGATATTATAGATCAAGAAAAACGAGGTTCAAACCTAGAACGGAGGAAAAACGAGTAATTGACGATTAAGTCCTTTTGCCATTTTGATGCCAAGGTAAGTTCGTATGTAGATAATGCATTGTTATTTATGCTTTAATTGCTTTATTATTATATGAATTGTGATTTACTCTTGAATGCAATCGAAAAAGTTTGATAAACAAGAAATCTCGGTTGAACCTTAGGAATAGGTAAGATACAAATGTCATGACATTAGGGTTATCTAAGATTACGTGTAAGACCATATCTAGGATTTGGCATCAATTTGAGATTTCGTGTAAGACCATATCTGGGATATGGCACCGATATGAGATTTCGTGTAAGACCATAGCTGGGCTATTGGCATCGATATAAGATTACATGTAAGACCATATCTGGGATATGGCATTGGTACGGTACTGTATGTACGAGATTCCCGAGTATCCTTTAATATTCCAAATGGTTCAACAGGAAATTCAATGGGTATGTCAAAGAAGAGAAAAGTATGTGAGTATTACGAATTGGAACAGGTATGTACGTAAAGTTTATAAGCATTGACTTCATGAAATTGTGAGTTCATGATTTCCACGAGAATGATTTTATGAAAACCTTGTGATTATGAGTCTATACTTGTGATGTATGAAATACATAGTAAATTTGATTGACAATTTTGTGATTGGCTTTCGGGCTAGATTGAGTTATGACATAGCATGTTATAGTCATGCAAATTGTGATTTATCGGTTATGAGATAAAGGAAAGATTTGCAAAATTGCCTATTAAAATGATTATGGAATCATGGAAAGATAAGAGTTTAGGTAATTGAAAGATGTAAGAGTATATGCTTGAAATTTAAATGCTCATAATTAATGTGTATATCTTATGTGATGTTTGAAATGGTTTGTTGGTCGTGGTAAATGATATTTTATTCTTATGACTGAGCAAGATGTGCTTATTAAGTTTAATGTCATTTATGTTGGCATAAGTTATGTTATTCATATGACAATGTATAATTAATGTTGTTTATTATTTGCATATGAACTTACTAAGCTATATAGCTTACCCCCTTCCTTTCCCATGTCTTATAGGGTTAATAAGCTAGCTCGAGTTGGAGACCGCCGGAGGTTCTATCACACTATCAAGCTACCATTTTGGGTATATACAAATTCAAGTTTTTTGAGTTATGGCATATATAGGGACCAAGTCAATTGGTTATATGTGTCTTTATGATTGTAGCCAATATGCTGGCTTGTAATCGTCAAGGGCTTGTTTGCTATTTGGCCATGTAAGTTGGCTTATGTTGGCAATATGGTTGAAAGCCTAAGTATATTCATATAAGTGTCCATGTTTATGGTGATATGATCATGGTATGCTTGGTGAATGTCAAATATTTGGAAATGCGATTTATGGCATGATTGTGTGATGTGGGAATTGTGACCTATTAATGAGATGAGGAATTTGAGTATAACTTGGTAACTAGATAGAAATTGAATGAAGCCTAATAAATGTGGGATTTGTATTTTGATTTAGGGCTTAATAAATATAGTGAGTATGTTAGATAAACATATAAAGTTGATATGTTTCAAACATGAATGTGGATGCTTTGGTTGCCTAAGTATGTAATGTCATGTGCCTTTGAATTGATGTGAGTGTATGTAACAGCCCGATTTTAGGGCTATTCAGAACAGTGGTTTCGAGACCACTAAACTGAGGTTAGGGAAAATTATTTTGATGTTATTTTATGTGTTATAGCATTAATATAAGGCTATGTGGAAATTTTGGTGCTTTAATTTTAGCAATAGCATGCTTAATTGTGAAAAAGGACTACATCGCATAAAGTGCGAAAGTTCTATTTTTCAAGGTAGAGGTACCTAATAGCTATATAATTTTAAAATGGAGGTCTTTAAAGTGAAATTAGGCCAATAAAGGAGTGTTAGCCGGCCATATGGTATAGGGAGACAAGAGCATTTAATTTTTGGTCAAAATTGGGTGAATTAGGTGAGAAAAGATGAATAAAATATGGTAAAAAGAAAAACTATCATCTTTCACTATTCACTCTCCATCTCCACCAAAAATTTCATGCTTAGAGGGGTTTTGAAAGCTTGAAAATTTTAGCAACTCATCTTCTCTACAAGTAAGTGATTTTGGTGGTGTTATTTGATAATTTTTGTACTTTTGGAGTCTTCAAAGCTTAATCTAGCTAATGAGAGGACTAATTTGTGATATGGTTGAAAGTCTAGGGACTTGCCATGACAGAGTTTATGTTGTTAGCTAATTTTTTATGGATGAAAATGAATGTTAAGGAGTTGTGAAATAACTTTTGTGAAAGGTATTTGCATAAAAACACCTAAATAGGAATTTAATGCAAAGATTGAATTTGTGTCATAAATGCATGAAATAGTTGGAATTGTGAGTAGTTGTAAGAGAAATAAATGTTCAGCTAGGCTTGTTTAATGAGAAAATGTGTTGAAAAATGATTTACGAGCCTAGAGGCAAAATCGTAATTTTGCCATAGTACAAGGGCAAAATGGTCATTTTTGCCTAAGTGTAGATTTTGATGCATTATGATCATAGAATGATCTAAATGAGTAAATTCTATTGTTATAGATCAAGAAGAGTGCGGAATCAACCATGACCGTGGAAAAGGCAAGGTTACGGATTAAACCGTAAATCGAAACATTTTGCACCGAGGTAAGTTTATGTGTAAACGATGCATTTTATATATATATTGTAGTTGTTGATTGGTGCATTGCATGATTGAGAACATGTATGATTCAAGTGGATTGAATTTGATAGTTATTGTATAGTTTCGTATGAATGACGAAATAGTCATATAAACGTGTAATGACAACACTTGATGGTGGGCTAAGTGCGACACCACCTTGTTACTTAATTACGATGGGCTATGTGTGATACCCTCATCTATTTATCATTTGGTGGGCTATGTACGACACCACCGTAACTAACCTTTTTGGTGGGCTATGTGCGATACCACTCTAATAAAGACCGATGGTGGGCTAAGTGCGAAACCACCGAGTAATTTGATTATGAGTGGTTGATTAAGAGATTGTGATGTGTTGTATTATGTGACATTGTGGTGCTAAGTGCAGGGAGGCATGCTAATAAGTGTATACATTAAGCTTGTGATATGGTTGAAATATGGAAATGGAAGAAATGAGTAAGCATGATTATGAATGTGGATTGTTTCTTGTTTAGTATGTAATGCTATATAATTGTTTAGCACATACTATATTGATATATTGTTTACATGTAAACTTACTAAGCTTAAAGCTTACTCCCCTTTTCTTTTCCCTTATTTTATAGAGTTTAAGAGCCGGGTCGGGATACGCAGATAACCAGAAGATCGCTCACACTATCAGCTCACCTCGGTATATCTAGACTTAGTGCATTTTGTGTATGGCATGTATAGGGGCTAGATTAGTTAGATTGTTTTGTTATTTTGGCCAAAAGTGTGTTGGCCCTTTTGAAAGATAAACTATCTTGTATATTGCCATGGTTGATGGCTCACCTTGTTATATATGAAAAGATGTAGTTATTTATGGAAGTTTATATTGCAAAATATGAGTTGTTTAGTGATATGTTGAATGGATTCATGTTGCGTGAGCTATAGGGATTAAAAGAGCTTGGCAAATAGCATTGCTCTTTTCCTCACGGGTAGGCACACGGGCGTGTGTCTAGGCCGTGTGTGACACACGGTTAGCCTATGGGCATGTGACTTGGCCGTGTGTCCCCTGCATGTTGGTGTTGTAAGTCAGTGTTGACCACGAGCTAGCCAGACGGACGTGTGCCTAGGCCGTGTGACCCAAACAGAATACCCAAGTTTTTACACACGAGTAGGACACGGGCGTGTCTAGGCCGTGTGGAGCACACGGGCTAAGAACACGGGCGTGTCTAGGCCGTGTGGAAACCCCTGTAGGTTCGAAATCAAAATAAATCCCACACGGGTAGGGACATGGGCGTGTCCCGTTTCACACGGGCGTGTGGCCCCTGTTTAGGTGAAAAATTTTAAAATCGCAAAGGTTTCCGGTAAGGTTCTGAAACCCCTCGTATGAATGTTCTAGGCCTCGTAGGCTCTCAATGAAGTTGTTATGATGGCCATAGTGATATGTCTAGTTGGAACTGAAAGTTATTGGTTGAAGTTGTGTGGTTAAGTGGATTAAGTCCGGTAATGCCTCGTACCCGGTTCTGACGTAGAATACGGGTAAGGGGTGTTACATTTAGTGGTATCAGAGCTATGGTTTAGTCGGTTCTCAGACTACCGTAGCATGTGTAAGAGTCTAGCTATACTTGCCATAAGCGTATAATGATAGTGTGGTGGCTTCTGAGGATTTTAAACTTGTTTTTTTATATAGAGTATGGATCCCGATCAATCAGCTGCTGATGACGCAGCTAGTAATGCACGGGCTCCCGCGCAAGGGACTACGCCTGTGTAGAATGGACCCGAGACTAGGGGTCAAGGAGAAGAGGCTTGGGAAGCCTTTCTCCAAATGATGAGTAATTGGTACACGGAGTATGTACGAGCAAACCCCAATGCTCAACCTCCTCCACCCCCTCCTATACCTCAGCCAGTTCCAGTAGCTCCTCAAGGTATAGATTTAGTGAGGATAACGAAGCCCCCCGTGGACAAGATTCGGAAGCAAGGGGCTGAGGAGTTTAGAGCCAATATAGATGATGACCCCGAGCGGGCGGAATTCTAGCTTGAGAACTCAATGAGGGTGTTTGATGAACTCTCCTATACATCTGAGGAGTGCTTAAAATGCGCCGTGTCTTTGTTGAGGGACTCGGCATACCATTGGTGGAAAATGTTGACATCAGTGTTTCCTAAGGAGAGAGTAACGTGGGACTTCTTTCTGGAGGAGTTTCGAAAGAAGTATATAGTTAGCGATTTGTTGACCAGAAACGGAAGGAACTTCTTGAGTTAAAGCAAGGAAAGATTACTGTGGCGGAATATGAGCACGAATTTGTTAGGCTCAGTAAGTACGCGCAAGAATGTGTGTCTACAGAAGCCATTTTATGCAAGAGGTTTGAAGATGGGCTGAATGAAGATGTCATACTTTTAGTCAGATTTTAGAACTAAAAGAATTTGTGGTATTGGTGGATAGGGCCAGTAAGGCCGAAGAATTGAGTAAGAAAAATAGGAAGGCCGTGAGTGAGGCACGGGATGCAAGAAAAAGGCCGATGAGTAAATCCTATCATACTCAATCGAAGAGGTCCAAGAAAACGAACCCTCGGACGACTGCATCAGTTGGATATTCACAAAAAGAGCGAGGCAACACGTATTCAGGTTCGAGAGTTCAAGCCACTTCGATGGCAAGTGTGGGTAATCCGAGGTCTAAACCAGAGTGTCCAAATTGTGGAAGACAACACACGGGGGAGTGTTGGGGGAATAACATAAACTGTTACAAGTGTGGTTCACCCGATCATTTAATCCGAAATTGTCCTAAGAGGGATGACAAGGAAAGGAAGCAAGAGATAAGATCAAGCAATGTATCTTCAAGGGGTAGGCCACAAAAGAACTCGGGGAGTGGGACTAGTGGTAGAGGTGCGTCACGAGACTCTACTGTGAGACCGGAGAGTCCCCGCACCTGTAAAGACTTATGCCATTCGCGCTCGCGAAGAGGCATCATCTCCAGATGTGATAACGAGTACTTTTTCTCTTCATGACACCTCTGTTATTGCTTTAATTGATCCGGGGTCTACCCATTCTTATATTTGCATGAGATTGGCATCTAGTTTGTGTATGACTGTTGAGTCTATGGAGATTGTGGTAAAGGTGTCAAACTCGTTAGGTAAACATGTGTTAGTTGACAAGGTGTGTAGGAAGTGTCCTTTGACAATTAAGGGTCATTGTTTTCCGGCAAACCTTATGTTGTTGCCGTTTGATGAATTTGACTTGATTCTTGGTATGGATTGGTTGACTACCCATAATGTTTTAGTGAACCGTGGTAGTAAATATATTGAATTGAAATGTGAAAATGGAGATGTTATTTGGGTTGAATCAGGTGGGTCAGATAGTTTACCGATGATGATCTCTTCCTTGGTGGCTGAGAAATGTTTGAGAAAAGGATGCGAGTCATATCTCGCTTTTGTACTGAATACTCAAGAGTCTGAAGTAAAGATTGAAATAGTGCTGGTGGTATGTGAGTATCCAGATGTATTCCTGGAAGAGTTACCCGGATTGCCTCCAGTTAGAGAGATCGAGTTTGGAATTGAGTTAGTTCCGGGAACGGCACCTATTTCGGTTGCTCCGTATAGGATGGCACCATTAGAGTTGAAAGAACTAAAGGTTCAGTTGCAAGAGTTGACGGATAAGGGTTTTCCGAGACCGAGCTATTCACCGTGGGGTGCTCCGATACTATTTGTAAAGAAGATAGATGGGTCGATGAGATTGTGTATAGACTACATACAACTCAACAAGGTAACTGTGAAAAATAAGTATCCTTTACCAAGGATAAATGATCTATTTGATCAACTGAAAGGAGCTATGGTGTTTTCCAAGATAGACCTGAGATCTGGCTACTACCAGTTGAGGGTTAAGGAGCAAGATATGCCGAAGACTGCATTTGGGACAAGGTACGGCCATTATGAGTTTTTGGTCATGCCGTTTGGTTTAACAAATGCCCCTGCGATTTTTATGGATTTAATGAACCGTGTCTTCTGACCGTGTTTGGACAAATTTGTGGTCGTCTTTATTGATGACATATTGATTTATTCTCGGGATGAGAGTGATCACGCGGAGCATCTGAGAATTATCTTGCAGACTTTAAGAGACAAGCAGTTGTATACTAAATTTAGTAAGAGTAAGTTTTGGCTCCGAGAGGTCGGATTCCTAGGACACATTGTGTCGGGTGATGGTATTAGAGTTGACGCAGAAAAGATCTCGGCTATTGTGGAGTGGAAATCGCCGAGAAACATGTCAGAAGTCAGAAGCTTTTTGGGTTTAGCGGGGTACTATAGATGGTTTGTGAAGGGATTTTCCATGATTGCTACCCCGATGACGAAAATGTTGCACAAAGATGTTAAGTTTGAATGGACTGAGAAATGTCAACAGATTTTTGATAGATTGAAAACATTGTTGACTGAGGCACCAGTTTTAGTACAACTTGAGTCGGGGAAAGAATTCGTGGTCTATAGTGACGCGTCGTTTAATGGTCTCGGTTGTATGTTGATGCAAGAGGGTAAAGTAGTCGTTTACGCCTTGAGGCAGCTAAAACCACATGAGAAGAATTATCCGGCTCATGATTTGGAGTTGGCTGTGATTGTTTTCGCATTAAAGATTTGGCGACATTATTTATATGGCAAGAGGTGTCGAATCTGCACGGATCATAAGAGTTTGAAGTATTTGATGGATCAAAAGGATTTAAATTTGCGGCAACGACGGTGGCTCGAATTATTGAAGGACTATGAGCTAGTAATCGATTACCATTCGGGAAAAGCGAATGTGGTTGCAGATGCCCTGAGTAGGAAATACCTGTATGCTTTGAGAGCTATGAGCACGAGTTTGGCATTGTCTGATGATGGTGCTATATTAGCCGAGTTGAGGGCTAGGCCACTATTTATTAAACAGATATGTGGAGCTCAAAGGAATGATAATGAGCTGCAAACTAAGAAAACCCAGTGTGAAACGGGAAATGATTCTGAATTTCGGGTAAGCTCAGATGGTTGTTTAATGTTCCATGACAGGATTTGTGTACCTAAGGATGGTGAGTTGATTCATAAGATATTGAATGAAGCACATAGTGGTTATTTGTCAGTACACCCGGGCAGTACGAAAATGTAGAATGATCTGAAGAAATTTTATTGGTGGCCGGGTATGAAAGGAGACATCTCGGAGTTAGTAACAAGATGTTTGATCTGTCAACAAGTGAAAGCTGAGCATCAAGTGCCTTCGGGATTGCTTCAGCCAGTGATGGTTTCCGAGCGAAAGTGGGATCAGCTCACCATGGATTTTATGACGGGGTTACCTATGACTCCTAAAAAGAAAGATGTTGTGTGGGTTGTTGTTGATAGATTAACGAAGTCGGCTCACTTTATACCGGTGCGTGTTGATTATTCGCTGGATAAGTTAGCCGAGTTATATATTGCGGAGGTAGTAAGGTTACATGGAGTGCCTGTATCTATTATCTCGGATAGAGATTCGCGATTTACTTCGAGGTTTTGGAAGAAGTTACAGGAGGCCTTGGGTACAAGGTTGAATTTTAGTACTATATTCCATCCTCAAACGGACGGCCAATCTGAAAGAGTAATTCAAGTTCTCGAAGATATGCTCCGATGCTATGTGTTAGAATTTGAAGGTAGTTGGGAAAGATACCTACCTTTGGTTGAGTTTGCCTACAATAACAGTTATCAGACGAGTATACGGATGGCACCGTATGAAGCCTTGTATGGTCGTAAGTGTCAGACTCCTTTGTATTAGACCGAGCTTAGCGAGAAGCGAATTCATGGAGTCGACCTGGTTAAAGAGACCGAGGAAAAAGTGAAAGTGATCAGGGATAGTCTGAAAAGTCGCTTGAGACCAGAAAAAAAGTCGTATGCGGACTTGAAAAGAAAGGAAATCGAGTTTAAAGTTGGTGACAAAGTATTTCTGAAAGTGTCGCCGTGGAAGAAAATATTGAGATTTTGTCGAAAAGGGAAATTGAGTCCGCGATTTATAAGGCCGTATGAGATTATTGAAAGAATTGGGCCAGTGGCATACCGGTTGGCTTTATTGATAGAGTTAGTTCAAATTCACAATGTGTTTCATGTATCAATGTTAAGGCGTTATCGCTCTGACCCTTCGCATGTGATTCCTCCAACAAAAATTGAGATACGACCGGATATGACATATGATGAGGAGCCGATTAAAATCTTGGCTCGAGACGTGAAACTATTGAGGAATAAGGACATAGCCTTAGTAAAGGTGTTATGGCAAAAACACGGTGTAGAAGAGGCTACGTGGGAACTGGAAGAAGCCATGAGGGAGCAATATCCAAGCCTTTTTGCCGGTAAGATTTTCGAGGGCAAAAATCTCTAAAGGAGGGGAGAGTTGTAACAGCCCGATTTTGAGGCTATTCGGAACAATGGTTTCGAGACCACTAAACCGAGGTTAGGGAAAATTATTTTGATGTTATTTTATGTGTTATAGCATTAATATAAGGCTATGTGGAAATTTTGGTGATTTAATTTTAGCAATAGCATGCTTAATTGTAAAAAAGGACTACATCGCATAAAGTGCGAAAGTTCTATTTTTCAAGGTAGAGGTACATAATAGCTATAGAATTTTAAAATGGAGGTCTTTAAAGTGAAATTATGCCAATAAAGGAGTGTTGGACAAGAGCATTTAATTTTTGGTCAAAATTGGGTGAATTAGGTGAGAAAAGATTAATAAAATATGGTAAAAAGAAAAACTATCATCTTTCACTATTCACTCTCCATCTCCACCGGAAAATTTCATGCTTAAGGGGGTTTTGAAAGCTTGAAAATTTCAGCAACTCATCTTCTCTACAAGTAAGTGATTTTGGTGGTGTTATTTGATAATTTTTGTACTTTTGGAGTCCTCAAAGCTTAATCTAGCTAATGAGAGGACTAATTTGTGATATAGTTGAAAGTCTAGGGACTTGCCATGAGAGAGTTTATGTTGTTAGCTGAATTTTTATGGATGAAAATGAATGTTAAGGAGTTGTGAAACAACTTTTGTGAAAGGTATTTGCATAAAAACACCTAAATAGGAATTTAATGCAAAGATTGAATTTGTGTCATAAATGCATGAAATAGTTGGAATTGTGAGTAGTTGTAAGAGAAATAAATGTTCAGCTAAGCTTGTTTAATGAGAAAATCTGTTGAAAAATGATTTACGAGCCTAGGGGCAAAATCGTAATTTTGCCATAGTACAAGGGCAAAATGGTCATTTTTGCCTAAGTGTAGATTTTGATGCATTATGATCATAGAATGATCTAAATGAGTAAATTCTATTGTTATAGATCAAGAAGAGCGTGGAATCAACCTTGACCGTGGAAAAGGCAAGGTTACGGATTAAACCGTAAATCGAAACGTTTTGCACCGAGGTAAGTTTATGTGTAAAAGATGCATTTTATATATATTGTTGTAGTTGATTGGTGCATGGCATGATTGAGAACATGTATGATTCAAGTGGATTGAATTTGATAGTTATTATATAGTTTCATATGAATGACGAAATAGTCATATAAACGTGTAATAACAACACTTGATGGTGGGCTAAGTGCGACACCACCTTGTTACTTAATTACGATGGGCTATGTGCGATACCATCGTCTATTTATCATTTGGTGGGCTATGTGCGACACCACCGTAACTAACCTTTTTGGTGGGCTATGTGCGATACCATCCTAATAAAGACCGATGGTGGGCTAAGTGCGAAACCACCGAGTAATTCAATTATGAGTGGTTGATTAAGAGATTGTGACGTGTTGTATTATGTGACATTGTGGTGCTAAATGCAGGGAGGCATGCTAATGAGTGTATACATTAAGCTTGTGATATGGTTGAAATGTGGAAATGGAATAAATGAGTAAGCATGATTATGAATGTGGATTGTTTCTTGTTTAGTATGTAATGCTATATAATTGTTTAGCACATACTATATTGTTATATTGTTTACATGTAAACTTACTAAGCTTAAAGCTTACTCCCCTTTTCTTTTCCCTTGTTTTATAGAGTTTAAGAGCCAGGTCGGGATACGCAAATAACCAGAAGATCGCCCACACTATCAGCTCACCTCGGTATATCTAGACTTAGTGCATTTTGTGTATGGCATGTATAGGGGTTAGATTAGTTAGATTGTTTTGTTATTTTGGCCAAAAGTGTGTTGCCCTTTTGAAAGATAAACTATTTGGATATTGCCATGGTTGATGGCTCACCTTGTTATATATGAAAAGATGTGGTTATTTATGGATGTTTATATTGCAAAATATTAGTTGTTTAGTGATATGTTGAATGGATTCATGTTGCGTGAGCTACAGGGATGAAAAGAGCTTGGCAAATTGCCTTGCTCTTGTCCTCACGGGTAGGCACACGGGTGTGTGTCTAGGCCGTGTGTGACACACGGTCAGCCCATGGGCATGTGACTTGGCCGTGTGTCCCCTGCATGTTGGTGTTGTAAGTCAGTGTTGACCATGGGCTAGCCAGACGGGCGTGTGCCTAGGCCGTGTGACCCAAACAGAATACCCAAGTTTTTACACACGGGCAGGACACGGGCGTGTCTAGGCCGTGTGGAGCACATGGGCTAAGAACACGGACGTGTCTAGGCCGTGTGAAAACCCCTGTAGGTTTGAAATGAAAATAAATCCCACACGGGGTAGGGACATGGACGTGTCCCGTTTCACACGGGCGTGTGGCCCCTGTTTAGGTGAAAAATTTTAAGATCGCAAAAGTTTCCGGTCAGGTTCCAAAACCCCTCGTATGAATGTTCTAGGCCTCGTAGGCTCTCAATGAGGTTGTTATGATGGCCATAGAGATATGTCTAGTTGGAACTGAAAGTTATTGGTTGAAGTTGTGTGGTTAAGTGGATTAAGTCCGATAATGCCTCGTACCCGGTTCCGGCTTAGAATACGGGTAAGGGGTGTTACAGTGTATGTGTGAATAAGGGTGAAAAATGGCTTGGTAAATAGCCTTTTTATTGTCCACGCCGGTAGACACACGGGCGTGTGTCTAGGCCGTGTGTGACACACGGTCTGCCCACTACACCAAAACAGACTTTTAGCGGCATTTTTAGTGGCGTTTTAAAGAAAAACGCCGCAAATATTACACATTAGTGGCATTTGAAGGAAAACGCCGCAAAAAAATGAACAATAGCGGCGTTTTT
Organism: Gossypium sturtianum; assembly: GCA_025698515.1. Taxonomy (NCBI): domain Eukaryota; kingdom Viridiplantae; phylum Streptophyta; class Magnoliopsida; order Malvales; family Malvaceae; genus Gossypium; species Gossypium sturtianum. The sequence goes on from CM046952.1 coordinate 66,589,272, forward strand.
CCTCAAACGCCGCTATAAATCAGAGCATTAGCGGCGCTTTTGAAAAAACGCCGCTCAAGGTATGAGCATTAGCGGCGCTTTCCAAAAAACGCCGCTAAAGGTCTGACCATTAGCGGCGCTTTTGAAAAAACGCCGTTAAAGGTCTGAGCATTAGTGGCGCTTTTGAAAAAACGCCGCTAAAGGTCTGAGCATTAGCGGCGTTTTTTCACAAACGCCGCTAAAAGTTTTTCATATTTTTTTCTTTTTCTTGCTTTGAATTATATTTTATTTTGATAAATTCACTTATAAGCAATGAGAAAGTTTCATTTTAGTTACTTAATTTTGAAAAGTTACAAATTGCTAACTAAACAATTTAGAAGTTTTCATTTAAGTTACAAATTAAGCTATTAAAATTGATTTAGGGTTTAATGTTTACTATGTTAATTTCATGGTTTAGGGTTTGTTATTTTGGTGTATGGGTTTAGTGTTTTAAAGTTTGTTGTTTGGGTTTATTGTATAGTGTTTAATATCTTAGTGTTTACCGGTATTAAGGTTTAAGTGTTAGTGGTCAGGGCATTAGCTAACACATTAACCATAAATCCCTTAAACCTCATGAGGGATTTATGGTTAATGTGTTAGCTATTAAAATATATGACTGATTTTTGTTAATTTATATATTAAATAATTTCTTATATAATCGTAAAATAGATATATTAATTTTAAAATATTAAATTAATTATCATTATAGTTTAAGGTTTATGGTTTAGCTTATATAGTTTAGAGTGTAAGGTTTAGGAGTTACTATTTTAATGTTTAGGGATTATAGTTTATGGTTTGCGGTTTAAGGTTTAAGGGGGATGTGTTATGGTTTCATGGGTTAAGAGTTAGGGTTAATGGGTTTAAGGGTTAATAGTTAAGGGTTAGGGGTTAATAGATTAAGGGTTATGGGTTTATGTTTTATGATTTAGGGTTTATGGGATAGAGAATAGGGGTTTAGGGTTTAGATTAATTAGTGTCTTTTAATTTATATATTCAATAATTTCTTATATAATTGTAAAAGAGATAATTTTAATTTTAATATATTAAAATTATGATTCTAGTTTAAATTATTTAAGAGATAAATAGATAAACTTTACATATATTAAATGGTTTAGAATTTAAGGTTTACTTGAGATTTGTTAAATGATGAAATTTTTTAAAAAATTCAAAAAATAAAGAAAAAGTAAAAATCAAAAAATAAAAAGTTTATAAAATTAAAAAAAATAAAATTCATGTAAATTGTCATATAAGTTGTTATGTTTAAAAACTTAAAAAGTTTTAGTGATTATTTCCGTTTAAAAAATATCAGTTCAACTTTGTTTTTTTAAAGTAATAATTTAATTTAAGTTATTTAAAAACTTGAGGTGAACTATTTTTTAAAATAATAATTTAATTTAAGGTAATTCACATGACATGATACTATTTTTTTATATGTTAATTTGAAAATTATAAAAATTTTCAAAAAAATTTAAAATTTAAAATTAAAAAATTAAAAAATTAAAACTTAAAAATTTAAATTTTAATATTTTAGTCCATATTTCAATTAAAAAGTTTAATATTCAAAATTATTTAAAAATAAAAATTCCAAAAAATATAATCTCAATACAAAAGTTTTGAAAGAAAAAAATAGAAAAAAATATATTAAAAATAAAAAAAATTAAAATTGAGCAATAGTGAAACGCCACAAAAAATTAAGCTTTAATGGCGTTTTTCACAAAAGCGCCACAAAAATTTTATTGAAACAACGTCGTTTCACCCCTCTCTAAATCCCCGATTTTATGCCTCTAACTGGTTGCATTTATCTTGAAAATTTTGCATTTCAACCGCTAAATCCAATGACAGTAAAGGTCAAATAAAATAAAAACCCTAGCTTCATCGTGGAGAAAGCGACGAGGTTTAGTGGAGGATGCCACGGCATTTTCGATGACCCAAACGTCTTTTCTGTGGTGGGTTTGGCTTCATCGTCATGCGGGGATCTAATGTAGCTGGTACCAGTGGTGGCCGTGAAGAGGCATATTTGGATTTGAAAAGTAAGAAAATTGTTAAAAGGAAAAAGAAGAAAACGAAAACTGAAAAGGTTAAAAATTTGTTTTTGTTGTTTCTTTAGTTGAGGGATCCCATCAACTTTGAATCCCGCCATCTCTAAGGTGTGTGTCGTCCTCTCCGTCGCTCTTTTTGATTTTCTTTTTTCACGGTTAGACATCTTTTTTGGTTGACTTACCGGTGATTTTGATGGGGCATGAGATTGAAGAGCTATTGATATTGATTTTTTGAATGAAAATGATTTCACAATTTTAGCTTGAAAAGAAAAAAAGCCTAGATTTTCACGTGAGTTGTTTTTAGTTTCACTAATTTCCATTGTCCATTGATTCCCTTTTCCTGTATAAATGGTCTTCCATTTCTTATTTCCATTTTCTTGACTGTTTCCTAATGCTATACCCATGGTTGTTATTAGATGGAAATGATGTATGGTTTTATTACTTACGTGTTCAAAATCTCCTTGGAACTAAAAATTTCGGGATTTAATGTTGGTTTGTAACAACTCATGAACATGAACGGTCCATGAAAGCCAGAAAGTAAAAAAAGAAAAAAAATCTTTTAAAATTAAGTTTATGTAGGGAGTTAAAGTAAGATTTCATCTACCTTCAGTTGCCTTTTGAAACAAAGCTGACAAAGTTTATTGTTAGTAAATCACATGCTTTTGTTAAGAGGAAGAATAAATGCTTAGTTCTGCAACTGAATAAATATTTGTAGTTAGACTTGGATAATGGGAGAAGGAGAAAACCTAGAAGAAAGATGATTCCAGGCAGCTCCTCTCATTTTATTCCTTGTCATCATCTTCCAATTTGCCACCAAATGGCTACTTTTAAAGAAGGTACCTAAGTCCCCTCGAAGATTTGTAGATCATGTTGCAGATTTTCAAATTGTTGATTAGATTTTCATTTTACATGGTTAGGGAGCATCCAAGACTGACAATGAAATCCAACTTTGTGGAGAGATTAAGCAGCTTTTAAAAGATGCTGCTTCCTTTTCGCAGTAAGTGATTTAACATTGAATTAGCAGTCACAATTGCATGATGAACAAATCTATTCAAATTCGTAGGCCGTCTACATTTGCAGAATCAGCCAAACTTAAGAGAATGGCAGCTGAATGAACTTGCAAATTGTTTTGCATAGCCATTGGTAAATGACTTATTGATTTTCTCTTCGAATCAGCTAATATGAATTTGATTCTTTGAACAATCTTTTTGTGGTGTTTTGGGTTTCATCCAAATTTTGTGCCAATCAAAGGATAGATTGTTGATACTGAGATTTGAAAATGATTTAGGCTATGGAACAAAGCTTATGTTCTAGTTTTGTGGACTATCAGGTTGTTTTAGGTGTATTAGGGGAAACCTACTCTCTGTTTATTGGTAAGTTTAACAAGCATATATTTAATCTAATTATATGGTTTTTATGTCTCTACTTTCTTAGATTTTTGGGGCTTTATTACTATAAATTGGGATTGACCTTCTAATTTGCTGTTTCATTTTTGAATACTAGAATTTGGCTGTTTTTCTTTAAAAAAATAAAAAAATCTAGAATAGAGTTTTTTAGTTTTTTTTTTAAATCTAAAAGTGGATAGTTTTTGTAGAATTTTTAATATAAAAAGCAGCACACGTAAATTTTTCTTTGTATAAGTTGTTTGATACTGAATTAAGTTTATTGTTCCTGAATGAAAAAGGAACCGGAGCTTCTTCGAGTTGACACCGAGAGGATTCAGAGGCAAATGCTAGAAGTGGCGGTTCGTAATTATCGCGCTTTCATCTCTGCTGCGGATGCGTTGGTTGCGATCAAAGAGGAAGTATCTTCTATCAATAAGCATCTCGAATTGATGGTAATTACCTTTCTTTTTCAGTTCATTTGATCTATGGTGTTATGTAACTGAATAATAGTGGTACAGGCCACCTAGTGAATCTCAATTATACTGGTTACCTTTGCTTATTAATATGAGTAAGAGCAAAAAACTTGAAAAATAGCTTCAATTATCATGTGTTAGAAAGTATCTTTGGATAAAGCATGAGGGCATACACTGTATTTTTTTTTTTTTTTTTTGGTTTTCCTGATGTGTTTGCTTCTCTTTGTCTGTCCCCATATTTATAATGGTGAAAGAAGGCAGAACTTGTACATCGGGTAAAGTTACTTTACTTAAGAGGAGGAATCAATCACAATATCTCATGGCTTTGCAGATAACAGTGATCCCAAACCTGACATCCGGTTGCACAGAGTTTGTTGAATCTGCAGAACATATCTTGGAGAAGAGGCAGATGAATCAGACTCTGCTAGCAAATGATAGTACTTTGCTTGAGTTACTTGAGATTCCTCAGCTTATGGACACTTATGTGCTTGAATAAATTGTAAATGCTATTGAGACACTAATTGCTTCAAATGCACATTCTAGGATGCATAATTAAATTCAAATTTTCTGCAGATGTGTACGAAATGGAAAGTATGATGAAGCTCTGGACTTGGAAGCATTTGTTTGCAAGCTCTCAACCTTGCACCCTAAGTGAGTTAACTCCTATTATTTCCTTGTCAACTTTGGAAGACAATTGACCGAGCTTTGCTTTTCCCTTCTTAAGAAGATTACCTGTTATTCAAGCACTGGCTGCAGAAGTTAGGCAGACAACCCCATCTCTGCTCTCTCAGCTTCTCCAGAAGCTTCGCTCTAATATTCAGGTATTTATTTGCAAGCTATGAGTGAAATTTTATTTTACTTGGAATTTAGTGAAGTACATGGTCCGTGTATTGCAGTTACCGGAATGCCTTGTAATAATTGGATATTTACGCCGAATAGGAGTGTTTGGCGAGTATGAAATGCGATTGCAGGTAACTTTTTGCACAGCTACTTCATCAATTTCCATCTCTGTTCCCTTATTTCTATTTGGTCTTCATCATGTGTTGAAGTAATTGAGGGAGCAAACATAAAATAACTTAAATAATAAAAGGGAGGGACTGAAGAAAAAGAAAATAAAACAAACTTGGATACATAGAAAATAACACCAGAACTTAAGAAACCATTTACTTCCACTTTTATTTTCCTTTTAACTCATGCATATAAATGAAGAAATTCATAGCCCATTTATAAGCTTCTTAAGCCGGTTTAGACTAGATATACATATATGTAATATTGTTTTAATTTATGGATAAGATTATATGATGATAAGTTCAAAAGTTCTCTAAAAACAATGAAAAAGATTGAAAAGAATCGGTGACTTCAACACTTTCTCTTATCAAACTTTTCTAATTCATTATTGTTTTTTATGTCATCTTATTGTGATAATGGATCAACAATTTAATTAGAAGAATCCAATATTTCATATACGAAATTAAAATAAAATATATTCATATAAAAAATTAAATTATCGATAATGTATCTCCATATGTTTCATTCATGAGTGAAAATCAAAATTTTCATTAATTAAATTAGTGCTTAATCGTTGCAATTCAATTGAAATAGCATAAAAAAATTATAGTAAAAAAGAAAAGTCGACGAGGGAAGTGTTGAAGTCACCGACTTCTCTCTTTCCCGATCTTTCTTACCGTTTTCAGAGAACTCTTATCATCTAAGCTTATCCATAGATTAAAATGACATACTAACTCATACAAATGAAGGAATTCATAGCCAATTTATAGGTTTCCTATGCAGTTTAGATTAAATATACATACATATAATTATAGATAAGTTTATCTATGAATAAGCTATTACTATAACATATGGTTTTTATGTCTCTACTTTCTTAGATTTTTGGGGCTTTATTACTATGAAAACCCCATATATTTGCCTGTTTGCAAGAATTTTGATTCTGGGTTGATGCTGTTATATGAAGTGATGATGTTGTGTAGATCTGACATGAAAAAAGTGATACTAGCACTATAAATATATGATCAAATCAAAATCTACGTTAAAGGTGTTGCTGGTATTGGTTGTAAATTGAAACATTCAATTTTCTTTTTTTGCACCGGTAAAAATTGCGGTCACATCGGTTTGTTTTGTTTGATTTTGGTCGTAATGTGTATTGTCTGGTATATGAAAGAATATAGAATTATAATTTAGTGTTGTTTAAATTCTTCAGAACAATTGATTATATCCCGATTTAGGGCTTATTCTTTTCATATATGGGTATGATAAATTTAATCATATTGAATGCAAGATTGATAGACCACAACAGTCAACAAATTAAGAAAATATTTCTGACTTTTCATTGATGAATAGAGAGGATTAATTGCTTTGCACAACTGCCGTTAACCATATTCACAACTGACTTCAGTTACTAAGATTTTTATTTATATACATACCAAACATTGAATTTCTTTTATGTCTAATTTTATCATTAAAACAAAGGTGGTCCCCGTTATTTTGATACGACCTTATGAAGAGCAAGACCAACAAGCATATATGTATAAAGCTGAAATAGTCAATCCTTTCGAATTTGTTGCATATTTCTTGGATTATTGTTCTAGAAAATGAAGATAATACTCTATCCTTTTATACAGATAGGTAGTCATCGATAGAGTAACAATTTATCATGTGTACTACTTGTATGACCACATTACATAAGCAAACTTTAAGTCAACAAGATATGGACCGCTTTTGATTTTTGGTGTGCTTTAGTTGCATGCTTATGGACAGGACCTTGTATGTTCAGTTGCGATTCGATGATGGCGATGGTGACTGCTTGGTTGGTTTACACTATGGGCATATAATTGTTCACTTTAAGGTGACATTTCCTTTTCCATGTTTTGCTTTTATATTCTCTCACTGGATTATAATTGTTACTTTTGCTCTTGTTCCCTCTTTTCTTATTGATGCTTTCATGTACCTAGTCATTTAAGCATATTATATATAAGTCCATTTATCTGTAGGTTCCAAGCATCTTCATCAACAGGTGCTCAAGCATGAGGCGTATTCAGCTGGAGATATTGGGACTTCAGTACAGAAAGCTAGAGATATCAAGCAATCTGCCATAGGAAATATATACATAACATATATATGCTTTGCTCATATTTGTTTATGTATGTATTATGCATTGACATGTATATTAGAAATTGACATCTAATAGCCATTTTAATTTTTGGGAATGGATTTGTGGCATTTTTATAATATTTTAATTTTTTTTATTTTTTATGACCTTTAGCGGCGTTTTTTAAAAAGCGCCGCTAAAGACCAAGACTTTTAGCGGCTTTTTTTTATAAAAGCACCGCTAAAGGTTGTTATCTTTAGCGCCGTTTTTAAAAAGCGCCACTAAAGACCAAGACTTTTAGCGGCGTTTCTTTTAAAAGCGCCGCTAAAGACCAGGACTTTTAGCGGCATTTTCTATAAAAGCGCCGCTAAATATCATGATCTTTAGCGGCGTTTTTTAAAATAAACGCCGCAAATTTTCGGCATTTTCTATAGCGACGTTTTTTGCGGCGCTTGTAAAAGTGCCGCTAAAGGCCAAAAAAAACGCCGCAAAAAGTCTGTTTTCTTGTAGTGGCCCCACGGGCATGTGATATGGCCGTGTGCCCCCTGCACCCTAAATAATTGCAAAACAAATGCTCAGTGATGAGCACACGGGCAGAGACACGGGCGTGTGTCTCAGCCGTGTGGACTGCACGGCCTCGAACACGGGCGTGTGCCCTGGCCGTGTGACCTTAATTTGATGATGACATCATAAACAGAATGCTCCCTAATTTGAACACGGCCTGAAGCACGGGCGTGTCTTAGGGTCACACGGGCATGTCCCAAACCCACATGGGCGTGTGACCCCTTTACATGAAAACTTTTCTAAGTTTTCCAAAAGTTTCCAAAGTTCTCAGTTTAGTCCCGAACCATTTTTTATGCATGTTTTGGGCCTCTTAGGCTCGTTTTAGGGACGATATGAATGTTTTTGAAAAGTTTTAAATTTAAGTGGAAATTCATGTCTCGGTTTTGAATGTTTGCTTGTGAATAAGTCCGGTAATGCCTCGTACCCTATTCCGGCGTCAGATACGGGTAAGGGGTGTTACATTTTGGGATATGTTCGACTCTATGAGTCAATTGGTGTGTTGGAAATGGTACGTATCGAAATTCAATGGTTTTGGAAAATGAAGTATCGAGACCTCATTTTGATTTAATAGATTTTATTATTTGGCCAGTAAGTCAAGGTACAAATGGTACGTACCGAAAGTCAATGGTTTTGGAAAATGAAGTATCGAGACCTTGTTTTCATAAATTGACCTCATGTTTTAGTAGAATATTTATGGAGTTATTGTATAAGTGGATTGAAGTTCAGTCTGGAAATTGTGATGATTAGATGGTTAATTAGGGAAAAAGAACTAAATTGTAAAAGACGTAAAAGTTAATCACTATTTATTTTTATTAGCTAAAGTGATTGATTAATGTTTTTTTTTAAGGATATAAATGTTAATTAGACCCTATTGTATAATAGTGGACGGTTTGAGCATGATTTTGGGTGGAAATTATGAATTAATTAAAGGGTAAATTGATAGTTAATAATTAATTAACAAAAACAAAAGGGAAAAGAGATAATCTTCTTCCCCATTTCATTTTTCCAACCAAAAAATCATAGGATAAGAGCTTAGAATTGGCCAAATAATTTTCTTCTTGCATGGTAAGCAAATTAATTTCATTTTTGTATTTTTTATGTTTTTGAGATTGTTGCAACTAGGTTCAACTAACTTGTATCTTCGTTTTTAAAACTGTTAAAGTTTTAAAATGTTGTCATTGATGAAAATTGGAACTTTTGTTGTTTAATGGTATGTTTGTGAGCTTAGTTGTGAATAAGGATTAATTTATTAAGTAAACTTTGTTAGTTTTATGTATGAGGACCAACTTGTAATAATGTAAAATTTGTCATGAAATTTCTAAAAAATATGTTTTTAAGGCTTTATAGTTATGAATTTCTAATTGGATTTAAAATCAAAGCTTAAATTTGAAAGATATAATAGTTTTGACTTTATGGACTAAATTGAATAAAATGTAAAATTTTAAGAAAATTATGAAAAATGAATAAAAGATATTATATTCATAAAATTAGATGGTTTAAAGTGATAAAAGCTGATAATGTGAAATGAATTATTATATAAATCAAGAATTGAATCGTACGGAGGAAAATCGAAGAAAAAGGAAAAATTACAGAATAGTCCCTACGAATATATTTGTTTGTTGGTTGTTTTAGGTAAGTTCATAGTGTATTAAAATATGTTTATACATAATATTTTCTATTGAATCTTGATAATATATATTGTTAATGTTGTGTGATGGAATTGAAATGTTATAATCAAATGCTAAGGTGAGTAAGGACTAAATTGAGAATTGATGAATGTTGGGAAATATGATTTATATAGATTTTTGAATGAGCATGAATTGTTACAGCATGTGAGCATATAGCATCAAAGTGTTTCTAATTATTATGTAACACCCCAAACCCGACCCATACGTTACGACCAGATCTGACATGTCACATAAGGAAGACGTGTAAAAACCTTGTAATTCGTACTAAAAAGGTATTATTTGGTTATGGTTAGGAAAACGGGTTTGATTAGAAATACTACTAATCCCGAGAGGTTTAATTGAAGAATCGATTTTCAAATTTGTGATATTAAAACTGTGACTTTTGAAAATGACTTTGGTAATTTGAAAGAGAATCCGAGTTAAATTATTTGTACAAGTGTGTTTATGAAATCCATTTTGTTAATCCATTTTGGAAAACCTTTCTTAATGATTTTAGAAAATCCCCATTTAAAATAATTCAAGTAAAAATAATAATTACGTCCAAACATAAAGCAAATTAAAAATAGTCCAGAGGCCTTATTACAACATTAAAATCCAAAATAGTAAAAGCAACGAAATAAACGGAAAAGGAAATTTACTAAAGTTCGAAACACCATTTCTAAAGTATGGCCTCCACCGAGTCATCCATGGCCCAAGTCCACATTACTGAGCATTACCTGCAAGGGTTAAGGAAAAAGGGGTGAGTTACTAGAACTCAGTGTATAATCCCCTTACCGTCATCCACTGGGCCTGGATCCATTTAGCAATAACTTGGGCTTAAGCCCATTTACATAACAATATTAAAATGATATGAATGCAACCCAACCCAACCCATCCATCCATCACACCTGTGGGGATCAAGTCAACCCACCCCGCCGCTCACACCAATTCGCAGGCAAGTTGCCATTTATAATATTTGTGGCAGAGCCACCGAGTATCATTGCCAGTCAAAGCCTTTCATATAGTATTTTAGGGTAAAGCCACCGAAATCATAAGTAAACATTATAATGAATATTTTGTGGCAATGCCACCAGGCTACACTGCTCTTCATACATTTTTCCCAACCCATGCGATATGTAACATGCAATATACATAATAAAGCATAATATCCACATATATGTACAACAATCATTAACCCAATAATTTATTACGGTGAATCGGCACATCATAGAACTTTGTAATTAGGCCCATTAAGGCATTCTATTAAATCGGCCCATAGGGGCATTTTCGTAAATAGGCCCATAGGGGCATTTTCGTAATTCTACAAATTAACTCTGATTTTGTCAAATCTTAGTATTAACGATGTTTAAGCAAATCACTCGATTTATACCATAATACCGTTTTTAAGTTCTTAAGCAACATCGATCGATTTTCTAAATGATGATAAATCACAGATTTACGGGATTTCGGTGTGAGATTACACACTTGATTACGGTAAGAATTAATCCTTCTTGATCGTCGGCACCTAAATCACCATTACTCTCGATTAATCCAAAAAATGAGATTTTATTAGTCTAAATCTAAATCAAACTATCTATTGAGACGCTTACCCTTAGTATCGCGAACGACCACGATTTGTCTATTTTCACCGGATGATGGTCCACAACCCGGTGGAAAATCTCGAACCGCTGATACCGCTCTACGCTTGAATTTAGGAGTAGGAATCGCAAATCCACTCCTTTTGTGTTCTCCAGTCACTTTTCTTTTCAAATCAGTTCCACTTGCCTCCATAGGAAAAATCTCGATTAGAAAACTACTATGAGAGAAAATAGTTGTTTTAGTGATAGGAGTAGGCTTACCACTATTTTCGAAGGATCCACGAGTGAATAAGAACGAATGATCTAGTCCCTATAATAATCGATTAGCCAAACTTTCAATCCGATTAACAAAATAACCGAATAGCGAAATAGATCAAAATGAACCATAACGAACTTCTCACCTTAACGTTGATAGATCCGATTTCCACCGTTTGAACTTATGACTACGGATGAATTATCAAGGATGTAAGATTCGGCTTCCCACTATAATACTACAACAAGAAGATAACGATTAAGATATGAGGGAGTATGGAAAACACCATTTCGGTTTAGAAACAATATGAAACAACCAAATGATGAGGAACACTCATTCGGCTAGAGAGAAAAGAGAATGAAAAGATTAGAATAAAGTCATTTACCCAATTTAATCAAGGAAGAAATGTCCAACTTGCAAGATGAAGAAGAGAAGATGATCAAGATTCGGTTAATGGAGAGAAAGGGACCAAAGAGTTTCAACCACAAAGAAATGTCGGTATAAGAGAAAAGGAGAAAGATTGAAGAAAAGGTGAAAAAAAAAAAGAAAAGAGGTGATGGACAAAGAGGTATTAGGGTGTTTCGGCTATCACCAAAAGAAAATGAACCAAATGGATTTAGTGATTCGGCAAAACAACACAAAAGAAGAAAATGCACAATTTGCTTGAGTGTTTCGGCCAAAACAAAGGAAAATGGTGCACAATATTGGCTTTAGGGTTTCGGCAAGTGAAGGAAAAGTTGGAAGAGAAGACACTAAAATGCTAAGAAGAAAACAACCTCTCATGCACCAAAAACTTACCAAATGCCTAAAGAATTTCGGCTCCCCCTCTTTACCCACAAAACCGTGTATCACTTTTGCTAAGAGGATGAATGTTGACCAAAACAATCTTTCCAAAACATCACCCACATAATAGGCCAACATGTTCCCTTCTCTTGCCTTTTTCTTTTGATTCTTTCCTTCATTTTCCCTTGCTTTCCTCCATACCATATTTCTTTAGCCATCTTTCCATAATTAAAAAGTCTCCCTTACCATAATTACCACCATGGCCGACACTTTGCGAAGAAGCACAAAAATTAGTCAAAATAATTTACACTAGGTGGGATTCGAACCTCTTCCCTCCATGCTCTTCACTTAACGCCACAACCTCCTTGTCATATGCTCACTTATGCTAGCAAATTTCTCACTTATTTCCATAAGCATTGCTGCCACTTACCTTCTCTCCTTAAAGTGCTTAAACATAAAAAATTTGCTAAGGCCCAATTCCCTCCCGAGCCTTCTTAGGACCCCTAAACATACACAATTAACATTTTAAACTAACCTATCGCATGATATAACACAAAACATAAAGTCCCAAATTTCAGGATGTTACAATTCTACCCCCTTAAAGAAATTTCGGCCTCGAAATTTACCTGGTTAAAAGAGATGAGGATATTGTTGCCGAATTGCGTCCTCTAGCTCCCATGTAGCTTCCTCTGTCCCGTGATTACGCCATAAAACTTTTACTAACAGAATTAACTTCTTTCTTAGCACTTTAACATCCCGATCTAAAATTTGTACTGGCTCCTCTTCAAAAGACAGGTTAGGTCTTATCTCAACTTCTTCCACTGGTACGATATGAGATGGATCCGAGTGATAATGCCTTAACATAGAGACATGGAATACACTATGTATCTAACTTAACTCCGGAGGTAACTCAAGCTGATAAGCTACTGGTCCAACACGCTTCAATACACGGTAAGGTCCGATGAACCTAGGGCTCAACTTGCCCTTCCGTCCAAATCTAAAAATCTTTTTCCAAGGTGAAACCTTCAGAAAGACTTGTTCACCCACCGCAAATTCTATATCCTTACGCTTTAGATCCGTGTACGATTTCTGTCTGTCCAAAGATTCCTTTAACCGAGCCCGAATTACCTTAACTTTTTCCTCCGTCTTCGAAATCAACTCAGGACCTAATAATCGCCGTTCTCCCACTCGATCCGGCCAAGTAGGAGTCGACACCTACGACCATACAACGCCTCATAAGGTGCCATCTGGATACTTTGGATTGATAGTTTGTTTGTTGTATGCAAACTCTGCCAATGGTAGAAAATCTTCCCAACTACCCCTAAAGTCGATCACACAGCCTCTTAACATGTCTTCTAGAATTTGGATTACTCTCTCCGACTGACCATCTGTCTGCGGATAAAATGCTGTGCTGAAGTTTAGTCTTGTACCCAAAGCTTCATGTAGAGCCTTCCAAAACCGTGAAGTAAACCTAGGATCCTCCATGCGATATGATGAACACTTTGGTACCCCATGCAACCTCACGATCTCTGCTACATACAACTTGGCCAACTTCTGCAACGAATAATCCGTACGAACAGGTAAGAAATGAGCAGTCTTCGTTAACCGATCCACTATCACCCATACGGAATCTTTCTTAGTAGGCGTTAAAGGTAACCCACTAACAAAGTCCATCGTTAACCTTTCTCATTTCCATAATGGGATTTTCACCGGTTGTAGTAACCCTGACGACAGTTGATGTTCCGCCTCCACTTGCTAACATGTCAAGCACTTGCTCACGAAGTCGGTAACCTCCCGTTTCAACCACGGCCTGTCTACGCTCATGGAGGTCTCGGTACATTTTTTCCTCCGGTGCATAGCATATGGGCTACTATGCGCCTCACTCGAGAATCATTTGCCTCACTTAAGATCCACAGGCATACAAACTCTTCCGCGGAAACAAAATACTCCATCACTATTCAGCCCAAAATCCCCTATCTCACCACCTTCCACTTGTTGAAGCCGAAAACTCAATCTTTCATCTTACAACTGCTTTTCCTTAATCTGATTTACCCATGCAGGCTTCACTTGAAGTTCGGCTAACAGGCTACCATCTTCATAAAGGCTGAGATGAGTAAACATTGCTCTCAAATCCGATATCACCTTACAACTCAACGCATCTGCCACTACGTTAGCTTTTCCTGGATGATACTCGATTGAGAAGTCATAATCTTTCAACAGTTCTATCCACCTCTGCTGTCTTAAGTTCAACTCCTTCTGGGTAAGGAGGTACTTCAGACTCTTATGATCCGTATAGATAATTGACTTCTCCCCGTACAGATAGTGTCTCCAAATCTTCAGAGCAAACACCACTGCAGCTAACTCCGAATCATGAGTGGGATAGTTTATCTCATGCGGCCTTAATTGATGAGATGCATAAGCCACCACTTTTCCCCCTTGCATCAGCACACAACCCAAGCCCGTGTGTGACGCATCACAATAAATGATAAACTCTTTATCAGCCTCAGGTTGAATCAATATTGGCGCTTCTGTCAGAATCTTCTTCAATTTCTCAAAGCTCTCTTGCTGCTTATCTGACCACACAAACGGTACTCCCTTACGCAACAACTTAGTTAGGGGTGCAGCAATCAACGAAAACCCTTCAACAAAACGCCTGTAATACCCAGCCAAGCCTAAAAAACTCTGAATTTCTACCACTGACTTCGGTGGCTTCCAGTCCAACACAGCTTCGACCTTCCGGGGATCAACTCTAATTCTTCCGGCAGACACAACATGCCCCAAAAAGGTCACTTCCTTCAGCCAAAATTCACACTTACTGAATTTGGCATACAGTTGCTTCTCCCTCAAAATCTGCAATACTACCCGTAGATGCGAATCATGCTCTTCTTCAGTCTTTGAGTACACCAAAATGTCATCTATGAACACCACCACAAACCGGTCTAGATAGGGTTGGAAGACTCGGTTCATCATGTCCATAAATGCAGCTGGTGCATTAGTCAACCCAAACGGCATCACCAAAAACTCGTAATGCCCATATCGAGTTTGAAACGTAGTCTTATGAATATCTGCCTCTTTGACTTTTAACTGATGATACCCCGATCTCAAATCTATCTTCGAGAAAACTGAAGCTCCTCGCAGCTGATCGAACAGATCATCGATCCTCAGTAACGGATACTTATTCTTGATCGTCAACTTATTCAACTATCTATAATCGATGCACATACGTATCGACCCGTCCTTTTTCTTAAAGAACAAGACTGGCGCTCCCCACGGTGATACACTTGGTCGAATAAATCCACGATCCAACAACTCCTGAATTTGAGCCTTAAGCTCCGTTAACTCCTTCGACGCCATTCTATAAGGAGCAATAGACACCGGAGCCGTCCCTGGCAACAGCTCAATGCCAAACTCTACCTCCCGATCCGGAGGTAATCCTACAACCTCCTCGGGAAAAACATTTGAAAACTCTTTCACCGTTCTAACACTCTCTACCGACAATTCTTTGGCATCCAAAGCATTGATAAAAGCTAAGAACGCTCCACACCCCTTTCGCACCAACTTTTCTGCCTTTAAAGTAGATACCACATTAGACAGATAGTTTTTTCTTTCACCTATCATCATCACTTCCTTATACTCTGAAGTTCTTAGTACCATCTGCTTTGCAGCACAGTCTAACTTCGCACGGTGTTTAACCAGCCAGTCCATGCCCAAAATAAGATCGAACTCCTCGAATGGCAGTTCCATCAAATCCGCCAGAAATACTTCCCCCTGAACTTCTAAGGGCACATCCCTAAACAACTTATTTACTACCATGGACTGTCCTAAAGGGCTAATCACAGTTGTTTCCCTAGCAGTAATCTCAGATCTAATATTCAAAGTTCCAAACACAGCACAAGCAACATACGAATGGGTGGATCCAATATCTATCAAAGCAGTAACAGGTACATCAGCTATGAAAAACGTACCGGTTATGACGTCTGGTGCATCGCCGTCCTCACGATGTCTGACCGCATAGACCAACCCCTGGTTGTCTCGTCTCCGTGTTACCCCTATTACCGGTACCTCTCCCCGGTGCACCCTGACCTCGTTCTACGCCATTACCACCTCGACCTGGCCCACGGCCTCTCTGCGGCTGCTGAGCGCCTCCTGTTGGCTGTGCAAATCTGTTACGAGCCACCTGAGTCTGAGCATGCTCTCGAGGGCAATCCTTAAGCCGATGATCTTTGGAACCACATCTGAAACAACCACCGGTTCTCTTCCAACATTCGCTTGAGTGAAGTTTCCCATAATCTACACAAGGCTGTAACTGATTAGTAGTAGCTTGAACTCTTACTCGAGCTGGCTCCTCGTTCCTAGGCCTTTTCTGAAACCCTCTAGTAGGACCTGAGTACCCAGAGTCTCTCTTGTTGCTACCCCTATCCTTGTCTTGGTTTTGCCGCTCCGAGTGCTTAACCTCCTTAGCTATTTTAGCTTTTTCCACAAGTGTGGCAAAATTCCTCTCCTTCTGTGGGGCAATCAGTACCCCTAACTCATTCCGCAACTCGTCCTCAAAACGGACACAGCATTCATAATTAGTCAGCACTATTCCCCGGGCATACCGACTCAAACGCAAAAACTCCGCCTCATATGCTGCCACAGATTTACCTCCTTGGACCAGATTCAGAAATTCCTTCCTTCGGGCATCCACATAGCTAGCCCCGACATACTTTCCTTGGAATGCAGTTTTAAAGAATTCCCAGGTAATACGATCAGCCTGAGTGCTTTCCCGAACAGTGAGCCACCACTAATACGCCTCGTCTCTCAACAACGACACCACACCTTTCAGTTTCTGCTCAGCGGTGCAGTCCAGGTTTTCCATAATCCGCTCCACTGCCTCAAGCCAGTATTCCGCTACACTAGGGGCTACACCCGAAATACCCCTAAAATCTTTAGCCCCATTCGATCTGAGTCGTTCAGATACCGACCCATGAGCTGTCGACCCAGTTCTTGCCCCAGTAACCCTTTCTAGAACTCGTAACATTGCTTGGGACAGAGCGTCGTCCTCTCTCATTCGATCATGTGACCCTGCTTCAGTCACTGGTGACGCAGGTTCGTCCATTTCTGGCATATGTCCCGATGCCTCGGATACAACTCTAGCACCTCGGCCTCTACCTTGGCTACGTCTACCGCGTCCACGTCCTCTAGTGCTCATATTCACTAATGTCAATTTAATCTAATTACAAGTCTTATGAATCAGTATATTATTCAATGTTTATTAAACAATGTTTTATGAAGTATAGGAAGTAAAGTCGTTTTTGCAAAACGTATCCTAAGGTCTCAATCTCTATAGTTTCAGCTCCTAAAGCTAAAAGTTCTAGAGTATTTCTATCATGAGAAGTTTTCTTACTACAGCCGTACCACAATAATCATAAAATGAAAACATAAACTTACTTGACTTGATGCCGGATACCCGTGGTGCCATACTTCCGTTAGAACATGCATTTATAAATAAAAATTTTAAACAGCTCTGGAAAACGCTTTTGAACCCAAACCACAGCCGAGTTTTGCAACTTGGCTCTGATACCATAAAATGTAACACCCCAAACTCGGCCCATACGTTACGACCAGATCTGACATGTCACATAAGGAAGACGTGTAAAAACCTTGTAATTCGTACTAAAATAGGTATTATTTGGTTATGGTTAGGAAAACGTGTTTGATTAGAAATACTACTAATCCCGAAAGGTTTAATTGAAGAATCGATTTTCATATTTGTGATATTAAAACTGTGACTTTTGAAAATGATTTTGGTAATTTGAAAGAGAATCCGAGTTAAATTATTTGTACAAGTGTGTTTATGAAATCCATTTTGTTAATCCATTTTGGAAAACCTTTCTTAATGATTTAAGAAAATCCCCATTTAAAATAATTCAAGTAAAAATAATAATTACGTCCAAACATAAAGCAAATTAAAAATAGTCCAGAGGCCTTATTACAACATTAAAATCCAAAATAGTAAAAGCAACGAAATAAACGGAAAAAGAAATTTACTAAAGTTAGAAACATTATTTCTAAAGTATGGCCTCCACCGAGTCATCCATGGCCCAAGTCTACATTACTGAGCATTACCTGCAAGGGTTAAGGAAAAAAGGGTGAGTTACTAGAACTCAGTGTATAATCCCCTTACCATCATCCACTGGGCCTGGATCCATTTAGCAATAACTTGGGCTTAAGCCCATTTACATAACAATATTAAAAGGATATGAATGCAACCCAACCCATCCATCCATCACACCCTCGACTAGCCAATCACACCTGTGGGGATCAAGTCAACCCACCCTGCCGCTCACACCAATTCGCAGGCAAGTTGCCATTTATAATATTTGTGCCAGAGCCACCGGAGTATCGCTGCAGTCAAGCTGCTTTCATATAGTATTTTCGGGGTAAAGCCACCGAAATCATAAGTAAACATTATAATGAATATTTCGTGGCAATGCCACCAGGCTACACTGCTCTTCATACATTTTTCCCAACCCATGCGATATGTAACATGCAACATACATAATAAAGCATAATATCCACATATATGTACAACAATCATTAATCCAATAATTTATTACGGTGAATCGACACATCATAGAACTGTGTAATTAGGCCCATTAAGGCATTCTATTAAATCGGCCCATAGGGGCATTTTCGTAAATCGGCCCATAGGGGTATTTTCGTAAATCGACACATAAGGGCATTTTCGTAATTCTACAAATTAACTCTGATTTTGTCAAATCTTAGTATTAACGATGTTTAAGCAAATCACTCAATTTATACCATAATACTGTTTTTAAGTTCTTAAGCAACATCGATCGATTTTCTAAATGATGATAAATCACAGATTTACGGGATTTCAGTGTGAGATTACACACCTGATTACGGTAAGAATTAATCCTTCTTGATCGTCGGCACCTAAATCACCATTACTCTCGATTAATCCAACAAATGAGATTTTATTAGTCTAAATCTAAATCAAACGATCTATTGAAACGCTTACCCTTAGTATCGCGAACGACCACGATTTGTCTATTTTCACCGGATGATGGTCTACAACCCGGTGGAAAATCCCGAACCACCGATACCGCTCTACGCTTGAATTTAGGAGTAAGAATCGCAAATCCACTCCTTTTGTGTTCTCCAGTCACTTTTCCTTTCAAATCGGTTCCACTTGCCTCCATAGGAAAAATCTCGATTAGAAAACTACTATGAGAGAAAGTAGTTGTTTTAGTGATAGGAGTAGGCTTACCACTATTTCCGAAGGATCCACGAGTGAATAAGAACGAACAATCTAGTCCCTATAATAATCGATTAGCCAAACTTTCAATCCGATTAACAAAATAACCGAATAGCGAAATAGATCAAAATGAACCATAACGAACTTCTCACCTTAACGTTGATAGATCCGATTTCCACCGTTTGAACTTATGACTACGGATGAATTATCAAGGATGTAAGATTCGGCTTCCCACTATAATACTACAACAAGAAGATAATGATTAAGATATGAGGGAGTATGGAAAACACCATTTCGGTTTAGAAACAATATGAAACAACCAAATGATGAGGAACACTCATTCGGCTAGAGAGAAAAGAGAATGAAAAGATTAGAATAAAGTCATTTACCCAATTTAATCAAGGAAGAAATGTCCAACTTGCAAGATGAAGAAGAGAAGATGATCAAGATTCGGTTAATGGAGAGAAAGGGACCAAAGAGTTTCGGCCACAAAGAAATGTCGGTATAAGAGAAAATGAGAAAGATTGAAGAAAAGGTGAAAAAAAAAAGAAAAGAGGTGATGGACAAAGAGGTATTAGGGTGTTTCGGCTATCACCAAAAGAAAATGAACCAAATGGATTTAGTGATTCGGCAAAACAACACAAAAAGAAAAAATGCACAATTTGCTTGAGTGTTTCGGCCAAAACAAAGGAAAATGGTGCACAATATTGGCTTTAGGGTTTCGACAAGTGAGGGAAAAATTGGAAGAGAAGACACTAAAATGCTAAGAAGAAAACAACCTCTCATGCACCAAAAACTTACCAAATGCCTAAAGAATTCCGGCTCCCCCTCTTTACCCCACAAAATCGTGTATCACTTTTGCTAAGAGGATGAATGTTGACCAAAATAATCTTTCCAAAACATCACCCAGATAATAGGCCAACATGTTCCCTTCTCTTGCCTTTTTCTTTTGATTCTTTCCTTCATTTTCCCTTGCTTTCCTCCATACCATATTTCTTTAGCCATCTTTCCATAATTAAAAAGTCTCCCTTACCATAATTACCACCATGGCCGACACTTTGCGAAGAAGCACAAAAATTAGTCAAAACAATTTACACTAGGTGGGATTCGAACCTCTTCCCTCCATGCTCTTCACTTAACGCCACAACCTCCTTGCCATATGCTCACTTATGCTAGCAAATTTCTCACTTATTTCCATAAGCATTGCTGCCACTTACCTTCTCTCCTCAAAGTGCTTAAACATAAAAAATTTGCTAAGGCCCAATTCCCTTTCGAGCCTTCTTAGGACCCCTAAACATACACAATTAACATTTTAAACTAACCTATCGCATGATATAACACAAAACATAAAGTCCCAAATTTCAGGATGTTACAATTCTACCCCCCTTAAAGAAATTTCGGCCTCGAAATTTACCTGGTTAAAAGAGACGAGGATATTGTTGCCGAATTGCGTCCTCTAGCTCCCATGTAGCTTCCTCTGTCCCGTGATTACGCCATTAAACTTTGACTAACGGAATTGACTTCTTTCTTAGCACCTTAACAGCCTGATCTAAAATTTGTACTGGCTCCTCTTCAAAAGACAGGTTAGGTCTTATCTCAACTTCTTCCACTGGTACGATATGAGATGGATCCGAGCGATAACGCCTTAACATAGAGACATGGAATACACTATGTATCTAACTTAACTCCGGAGGTAACTCAAGCTAATAAGCTACTGGTCCAACACGCTTCAATACACGATAAGGTCCGATGAACCTAAGGCTCAACTTGCCCTTCCATCCAAATCTAAAGATCTTTTTCCAAGGTGAGACCTTCAGAAAGACTTGTTCACCCACCGCAAATTCTATATCCTTACGCTTTAGATCCGTATACGATTTCTGTCTGTCCAAAGCTTCCTTTAATTGAGCCCGAATTACCTTAACTTTTTCCTCCGTCTCCGAAATCAACTCAGGACCTAATAACTGTCGTTCTCCCAGCTCAGTCCAGCAAGTAGGAGTACGAAACCTACGACCATACAACGCCTCATAAGGTGCCATCTGGATACTGGATTGATAGCTGTTGTTGTATGCAAACTCTGCCAATGGTAGAAAATCTTCCCAACTACCCCTGAAGTCGATCATACAGCCTCTTAACATGTCTTCTAGAATTTGGATAACTCTCTCCGACTGACCATCTGTCTGCGGATGAAATGTTGTGCTGAAATTTAGTCTTGTACCAAAAGCTTCATGTAGAGCCTTCCAAAACCATGATGTAAACCTTGGATCCCTGTCTGATATGATAGACACTGGTACCCCATGCAACCTCACGATCTCTGTTACATTTAACTTGGCCAACTTCTGCAACGAATAATCTGTACGAATAGGTAAGAAATGAGCAGTCTTCGTTAACCGATCCACTATCACCCATACGGAATCTTTCTTAGTAGGCGTTAAAGGTAACCCACTAACAAAGTCCATCGTTAACCTTTCCCGTTTCCATAATGGGATTTTCACCAGTTGTAGTAACCCTGACGACAGTTGATGTTCCGCCTCCACTTGCTGACATGTCAAGCACTTGCTCACGAAGTCGGTAACCTCCCATTTCAACCCTGGCTACCAATACTGCTCATGGAGGTCTCGGTACATTTTTTTTCCTCCGGGGTGCATAGCATATGGGCTAATATGTGCCTCATTCAGAATCATTTGCCTCAATTCTGAATCCCTGCGCATACAAACTCTTCCGCGGAAACAAAACACTCCATCACTATTCAACCCAAAATCCCCTATCTCACCACCTTCCACTTGTTGAAGCCGAGAACTCAATCTTTCATCTGACAACTGCTTTTCCATAATCTGATTTACCCATGCAGGCTTCACTTGAAGTTCGACTAACAGGCTACCATCTTCATAAAGGCTGAGATAAGAAAACATTGCTCTCAAATCTGATATCACCTTACGACTCAACGCATCTGCCACTACGTTAGCTTTTCCTGGATGATACTCGATTGAGAAGTCATAATCTTTCAACAGATTCTATCCACCTCCATTGTCTTAAGTTCAACTCCTTCTTGGTAAGGAGGTACTTGAACTCTTATGATCCGTATAGATAATTGACTTCTCCCCGCATGCATAGTGTCTCCAAATCTTGAGCAAACACCTCGCATGACTAACTTCGAATCATGAGTGGGATAGTTTATCTCATGCGGCCTTAATTGACGAGATGCATAAGCCACCACTTTTCCCCCTTGCATCAGCACACAACCCAAGCCCGTGTGTGACGCATCACACTAAACGATAAACTCCTTACCAGCCTCAGGTTGAATCAATATTGGCGCTTACGCCGAATCTTCTTCAATTTATCAAAGCTCTCTTGCTGCTTATCTGACCACACAAACGGTACTCCCTTACGCAACAGCTTAGTTAGGGGTGCAGCAATCAATGAAAACCCCTCAACAAAACGCCTGTAATACCCAGCCAAACCAAGAAAACTCGAATTTACGCCATCGACTTGGTGGCTTCGATCCAACACGGCCCGACCTTCCGGGATCAACTCTAATTCCTCCGCGGACACAACATGCCCCAAAAGGTCACTTCCTTCACCAAAATTCACACTTACTGAATTTGGCATACAGATGCTTCTCCCTCAAAATCTGTAATACTACCCGTAGATGCGAATCATGATCTTATTCAGTCTTTGAGTACACCAAAATGTCATCTATGAACACCACCACAAACCGGTCTAGATAGGGTTGGAAGACTCGGTTCATCATGTCCATAAATGCAGCTGGTGCATTAGTCAACCCAAACGGCATCACCAAAAACTCGTAATGCCCATATCGAGTTCGAAACGCAGTCTTATGAATATCCGCCTCCTTGACTTTTAACTGATGATACCCCGATCTCAAATCTATCTTCGAGAAAACCGACGCTCCTCGCAGCTGATCGAACAGATCATCGATCCTCGGTAACGGATACTTATTCTTGATCGTCAACTTATTCAACTGTCTATAATCGATGCACATACGCATCGACCCGTCCTTTTTCTTAATGAACAAGACTGGCGCTCCCCACGGTGATACACTTGGTCGAATAAATCCACGATCCAACAACTCCTGAATTTGAGCCTTAAACTCCGTTAACTCCTTCGGCGCCATTCTATAAGGAGCAATGGACACCGGAGCTGTCCCTGGCAACAGCTCAATGCCAAACTCCTCCTCCCGATCCAGAGGTAATCCTGGAAGCTCCTCGGGAAAAACATTTGAAAACTCTTTCACCATTCTAACACTCTCTACCGACAATTCTTTGGCATCCAAAGTACTGATAACGGCTAAGAACGCTCCACACCCCTTTCGCACCAACTTTTCTGCCTTTAAAGCAGATACCACATTAGACAGATAGTTTCTTCTTTCACCTATCATCATCACTTCCTTATCCTCCGAAGTTCTTAGTACCATCTACTTTCCAGCACAGTCCAACTTCACACGGTGTTTAACCAGCCAGTCCATGCCCAAAATAAGATCGAACTCCTCGAATGGCAGTTCCATCAAATTCGCCAGAAATACTTCCCCCTGAACTTCTAATGGCACATCCCTAAACAACTTATTTACTACCACAGACTGTCCTAAAGGGCTAATCACAGTTGTTTCCCTAGCAGTAATCTCAGATCTAATATTCAAAGTTCCAGACACAGCACAAGCAACATACGAATGGGTGGATCCAATATCTATCAAAGCAGTAGCAGGTACATCAGTTATGAAAAACGTACCGGTTGTGACGTCCGGTGCATCGCTATCCTCTCGAGGTCTGACCGTATAGACCAACCCCTGGTTGCCTCGCCTCCGTGTTACCCCTATTACCGGTACCTCTCCCCGGTGCACCTTGACCTCGTCCTACACCATTACCACCTCGACCTGGCCCACGGCCTCTCTGCGGCTGCTGAGCGCCTCCTGTTGGCTGTGCAAATCTGTTACGAGCCACCTGAGTCTGAGCATGCTCTCAAGGGCAATCCTTAAGCCGATGATCTTTGGAACCACATCTGAAACAATCACCGGTTCTCTTCCAGTATTCGCTTGAGTAAAGTTTCCCACAATCCACACAAGGCTATAACTGATTAGTAGTAGCTTGAACTCTTACTCGAGCTGGCTCCTCATTCCTGGGCCTTTTCTGAAACCCTCTAGCAGGACCTGAGTACCCAGAGTCTCTCTTGTTCCTACCCCTATCCTTGTATCGGTTTTGTCGCTCCGAGTGCTTAACCTCCTCAGCTATTTTAGCTTTTTCCACAAGTGTGGCAAAATTCCTCTCCTTCTGTGGGGCAATCAGTACCCGTAACTCATCCCGCAACTCGTCCTCAAAATGGACATAGCGTTCATAATCAGTTGGCACTATTCCCCGGGCATACCGACTCAAACGCAAAAACTCCGCCTCATATGCTGCCACAGATTTACCTCCTTGGACCAGATTCAGAAATTCCTTCCTTCGAGCATCCACATAGCTAGCCCCGACATACTTTCCTTGGAATGCGGTCTTAAAGAATTCCCAGGTAATACGATCAGCCTGAGTGCCTTCCCGAACAGTGAGCCACCACTGATACGCCTCGTCTCTCAACAACGACACCACACCTTTCAGTTTCTGCTCAGCGGTGCAATCCAGGTCGTCCATAATCCGCTCCACTGCCTCAAGCCAGTATTCCACTACACTAGGGGCTACACCCGAAATACCCCTAAAAACTTCGGCCCCATTCGATCTGAGTCGTTCAGATACCGACCCACGAGCTCCCGACCCAGTTCTTGCCCCAGTAACCCTTTCTAGAACTCGCAACATTTCTTGGAACAGAGCGTCGTCCTCTCTCATTCGATCATGTGACCCTGCTTCAGTCACTGGTGACGTAGGTGCGTCCATTTCCGGCATATGTCTCGAAGCCTCGGATACAACTCTAGCACCTCAGCCTCTACCTCGGCTACGTCTACCGCGTCCACGTCCTCTAGAGCTCATATTCACTAATGTTGATTTAATCTAATTACAAGTCTTATGAATCAGTATATTATTCAATGTTTATTAAACAATGTTTTTTAAAGTATAGGAAGTAAAGTCGTTTTCACAAAACGTATCCTAAGGTCTCAATCTCTATAGTTTCAGCTCCTAAAGCTAAAAGTTCTAGAGTATTTCTATCATGAGAAGTTTTCTTACTACAGTCGTACCACAATAATCATAAAATGAAAACATAAACTTACTTGACTTGATGCCGGATACCCGTGGTACCATACTTCCTTTAGAACATGCATTTATAAATTAAAATTTTAAACAGCTTTGGAAAACGCTTTTGAACCCAAACCACAGCCGAGTTTTGCAACTTGGCTCTGATACCATAAAATGTAACACCCCAAACCCGTCCCATACGTTACGACCAGATCTGACATGTCACATAAGGAAGACGTGTAAAAACCTTGTAATTCGTACTAATATTGGTATTATTTGGTTATGGTTAGGAAAACGGGTTTGATTAGAAATACTACTAATCCCGAGAGGTTTAATTGAAGAATCGATTTTCAAATTTGTGATATTAAAACTGTGACTTTTGAAAATAACTTTGGTAATTTGAAAGAGAATCCGAGTTAAATTATTTGTACAAGTGTGTTTATGAAATCCATTTTGTTAATCCATTTTGGAAAACCTTTCTTAATGATTTTAGAAAATCCCCATTTAAAATAATTCAAGTAAAAATAATAACTACGTCCAAACATAAAGCAAATTAAAAATAGTCCAGAGGCCTTATTACAACATTAAAATCCAAAATAGTAAAAGCAACGAAATAAACGGAAAAAGAAATTTACTAAAGTTCGAAACACCATTTCTAAAGTATGGTCTCCACCGAGTCATCCATTGCCCAAGTCCACATTACTGAGCATTACCTACAAGGGTTAAGGAAAAAGGGGTGAGTTACTAGAACTCAGTGTATAATCCCCTTACCGTCATCCACTGGGCCTGAATCCATTTAGCAATAACTTGGGCTTAAGCCCATTTACATAACAATATTAAAATGATATGAATGCAACCCAACCCATCCATCCATCACACCCCCGACCAGCCAATCACACCTGTGGGGATCAAGTCAACCCACCCCGCCGCTCACACCAATTCGCAGGCAAGTTGCCATTTATAATATTTGTGGCAGAGCCACCGGAGTATCGCTGCAGTCAAGCTGCTTTCATATAGTATTTTCGGGGTAAAGCCACCGAAATCATAAGTAAACATTATAATGAATATTTTGTGGCAATGCTACCAGGCTACACTGCTCTTCATACATTTTTCCCAACCCATGCGATATGTAACATGCAACATACATAATAAAGCATAATATCCACATATATGTACAACAATCATTAACCCAATAATTTATTACGGTGAATCGGCACATCATAGAACTTTGTAATTAGGCCCATAGGGGCATTTTCGTAATTCTACAAATTAACTCTGATTTTGTCAAATCTTAGTATTAACGATGTTTAACCAAATCACTCGATTTATACCATAATACCGTTTTTAAGTTCTTAAGCAACATCGATCGATTTTCTAAATGATGATAAATCACAGATTTACGGGATTTCGGTGTGAGATTACATACCTGATTACGGTAAGAATTAATCATTCTTGATCGTCGGCACCTAAATCACCATTACTCTCGATTAGTCCAACAAATGAGATTTTATTAGTCTAAATCTAAACCAAACGATCTATTGAAACGCTTACCCTTAGTATCGCGAACGACCACGATTTGTCTATTTTTACCAGATGATGGTCCACAACCCGGTGGAAAATCCCGAACCGTCGATACCGCTCTACGCTTGAATTTAGGAGTAGGAATCGCAAATCCACTCCTTTTGTGTTCTCCAGTCACTTTTCCTTTCAAATCGGTTCCACTTGCCTCCATAGGAAAAATCTCGATTAGAAAACTACTATGAGAGAAAGTAGTTATTTTAGTGATAGGAGTAGGCTTACCACTATTTTCGAAGGATCCACGAGTGAATAAGAACGAACGATCTAGTCTCTATAATAATCGATTAGCCAAACTTTCAATCCGATTAACAATATAACCGAATAGTGAAATAGATCAAAATGAACCATAACGAACTTCTCACCTTAACATTGATAGATCCGATTTCCACCGTTTGAACTTATGACTACGGATGAATTATCAAGGATGTAGGATTCGGCTTCCCACTATAATACTACAACAAGAAGATAACGATTAAGATATGAGGGAGTATGGAAAACACCATTTCGGTTTAGAAACAATATGAAACAACCAAATGATGAGGAACACTCATTTGGCTAGAGAGAAAAGAGAATGAAAAGATTAGAATAAAGTCATTTACCCAATTTAATCAAGGAAGAAATGTCCAACTTGCAAGATGAAGAAGAGAAGATGATCAAGATTCGGTTAATGGAGAGAAAGGGACCAAAGAGTTTCAGCCACAAAGAAATATTGGTATAAGAGAAAAGGAGAAAGATTGAAGAAAAGGTGAAGAAAAAGAAAAGAGGTGATGGACAAAAAGGTATTAGGGTGTTTCGACTATCACAAAAAGAAAATAAACCAAATGGATTTAGTGATTCGGCAAAACAACACAAAAAGAAGAAAATGCACAATTTGCTTGAGTGTTTCGGCCAAAACAAAGGAAAATGGTTCACAATATTGGCTTTAGGGTTTCGGCAAGTGAGGGAAAAATTAGAAGAGAAGACACTAAAATGCTAAGAAGAAAACAACCTCTCATGCACCAAAAACTTACCAAATGCCTAAAGAATTTCGGCTCCCCCTCTTTACCCCACAAAACCGTGTATCACTTTTGCTGAGAGGATGAATGTTGATCAAAATAATATTTCCAAAACATCACCCACATAATAGGCCAACATGTTCCCTTCTCTTGCCTTTTTCTTTTGATTCTTTCCTTCATTTTCCCTTGCTTTCCTCCATACCATATTTCTTTAGCCATCTTTCCATAATTAAAAAGTCTCCCTTACCATAATTACCACCATGGCCGACACTTTGGGAAGAAGTACAAAAATTAGTCAATATAATTTGCACTAGGTGGGATTCAAACCTCTTCCCTCCATGCTCTTCACTTAACGCCACAACCTCCTTGACATATGCTCACTTATGCTAGCAAATTTCTCACTTATTTCTATAAGCATTGCTGCCACTTACCTTATCTCCTTAAAGTGCTTAAACATAAAAATTTTGCTAAGGCCCAATTCCCTCCCGAGCCTTCTTAGGACCCCTAAACATACACAATTAACATTTTAAACTAACCTATCGCATGATATAACAGAAAACATAAAATCCCGAATTTCAGGATGTTACAATTCTACCCCCCTTAAAGAAATTTCAGCCTCGAAATTTACCTGGTTAAAAGAGATGAGGAAATCGTATTAGATTAATTATATTTGTTTGCTTAATTGTAAACTAAGGTAAGAGTTTTGCTTAAATATCTATGAACTTACTAAGCTATTATAAGCTTACTCTATTTCATTTCCTGTTTTCTATAGTTGACGTTTTGCGGAACTAGGCAATCGGATCAATTTCAAGGCTCACACTATCAAGCTTCAATCTTGGTAGATTTTGACTCATAATTTTTTTTGTTTTATGGCATGTATATATAGAGGTTATTTTGGATTATTACTTAAAGCTATAAGTTGATGTTGTAATATGTTGTAATGGTTGTCATGTGTAAGGTTGCATTTTAATCGTTTTTATGGTGTGCATTTGGTAAATGATGAATGCATGTTTGGAATTGCTATGCTTGATCTTAGATTATGAAATGGTTGGGAAATTATTAAACTTGGATGAAATGCTTTATTAATGTGTTAGTTAATAGTTATGATATATGCAATTATGTTACCAAGTTGTTTCATGGATATGGTAAGCTTTGAATATGTATAAAAGAAATGGCATGACTGAGATTTGGGTATGGTTTACTTTGGTAAAAGCTAGGCATATTTTAGGTCGATAGAAAGGTATGGTTTGGAATGCACTTATGGTAAAATGCACATTGGTGTTTTTATATACACTAGTATGAATGGTTAGGTTGTGTATTTTGAATTAGTTGTGATGGGGTCATAGTGGTACATTAGTTAGGCAGTTAAGATGGATAATTTAAGTTGTGTTTTGACATATTTTGATTGATTTGAATATGCTGAAGAATGGTTCAATGTTTTCTTGTAAATTAAATGAACTTATGGTTTTGTAACTTGTTTGAAAAGAAACTAATAAGTACACACGGTCATGTGCCTTACACGGGCATTTGGCACAGCCGTGTGGTCTGTATAATTTAGGTGACAATCGGTTCACACTGCCACAGTTAGTTATACGACTTGACGACACAGTCATGTGACCCTGGAGTACACGGCCTCAGCCTGTCACACGGCCTAGTCACATGGCCGTGTGACCCCTACTTTACATTTTTACAACACTTTTCTAAAATGTTTCAAATTAGTCCCTATTTTGTTATGGATTATTTTAGAGCTGCCGATAATGTATGAATAATATGTTTTTGAATATATGAGTGATGATAAAAGCTCATTTGGAGAAATTTGAATTGATATAGCATGATTATGTTATGTGTGATAGCATCCTGTAACCCTAATTCGGTGACAGAGACGGGTGAGAGTGTTACACAAAGGAGGGGAGGGGAGATCATCCCCTTTATATAGGGCAGACCAAAAGGAGAAAGAAAAAAGTTGAGGAAAATAAAGAAAAAACCAGGAAAAAGAGGGGAGAGCCCTACCATGACGTGACTGGATCGTCACGGGCTCCCCTCTCTTTTTTTCCTCAGTTTTTTCGATTCCTTTATTTTCAGATTTTTTTGTTGGTTCCTTTTTTATTTTCGATGTTCTTTTTTTTCTCTCTTAGCTTTTTTTTTCCTGACATCGATTTTTCCCACCATTAATACCCGTTAAATTATTTTTCACCTAAAATAATATTTTTTCGAGATAAAATAAATTGGGAAAGAAATTATATTTCTTAGTACGTGTCGAATGATATAGATAAAAACATTCATGATTAGACGAATAAAAACATGCATGATACGGATGATTTAGTTGATGTCAAAGACATTTAGAACTTCATTTCTGATGACACCTTTTTAATTAGAGATATTAGTTAGGACTAGAGTTGCCCATGGGTTGGGTTGGGCCAGGCCCTAACAAAATTCTAGGCCCGAGGCTCAGCCCGAAAAAAGGGCTTAAATTTTTGGCCAACCTAGCCCGAATAAAAATGCTAAAGCCCGGACTCGACCCGACCGTATTAAAATTATTGTCAACAAATTGAAAATAAATTAAAAAAAGTCTTTATACTTAAATAACATTAAGATAAATGCAACTTAAAAGCAAATGCCTCTAAAATAGTAGCAAAATTAATAATAAAAAGAGTTATACAATATCCAAATAATAACAACAAAATAGTAGTAACATAATAGTGAAATGATAGCAAAACAGTAGGAAAACAACAACAAAACAACAATTTTTTTTTTTACAAATTTGGCTCGAGTCTAGGCCAAAAAAAAAACCTTACCCAAGGCCTGACCCATTTTCTAAATGGGCCTTATTTTTTTCCCAAACCCTCCCTTTTTCGGGCGAGCCTTCGGTCAAGTCTAGTGAAGACCCTTATTCCATATATTTTGATAGTTAAAATATTTTTTTTGTTTTAACAACGACTATTCTTTTTTGAGTGAACAATGAAGTTCTTTTTTATAGTTACCGTAATTCCAGTTACATGAATAATGGTTCGAAATATGACGATCCTCACTGTCATTTTAACTTGTATGATAATAACTATAGTTGGAATAATCACATGACATAGTGGCAGTCGCGGACTCCCCATGTTGTCTTCTTTTTTTTTCTCAGTGTTTTTTTTCAATTTTTTTTTCTCACTCTACCATTCTTCATCAACTCTCTCGCCCTGTACCATGCTCTTTCAGCCTCTTAATTGCCACCTCAACTCAAAACGCTTCCACCAAGACAGGTTCTCTTCCTTCCAAAAATTGTTTTCTTTTGTGTTGGGTGTTGGAAATTTAGGGAGAAATATTGATTTGTGTTGGTGTGTGGTAACAGGTTCATGTTTCATGCCACCGAAAAGAGGATGCTTTATAAACGTCATACATAACTTTGAGATCATAATCATAGGGGAAAACTAAAGGGCTTTCCAGCATAATCAACTTATTTTTTTCTCCATCTCCACCAAAGATAGTATCGCTAACCTCCCTGTGTCCAAAACCTGTGACAAAGTTGGGGGCAAGAGGGCTTTCAAGGGGGAGTGACTATAACTGTGGAGGAAAAGCTGAAACTCAAGTAAGGGTAGCAACGGTTGTAGTTATTAATGAGTTCTTTGATCACAGCAATTGTTGCCACCCTAAGTCACGTTTTAACTTTTCTCTAGCGCCACAATCACTCCTCCCCCTAAAATTCTTCTAACCCCCAACATTGTCACCAGTTTCGGATACAGGGAGGTTAACGATACTACCATTGGTGGAGATGAAGAAAAAGATTAAGTTGATTATATTGGAAAGCCCTTTAGTTTTTCCCTATGATTATGATCTTAAACTTACGTATGTGGTTTATAAAATATCCTCTTCTGGTGGCATGAAACTTGAACACATGATCCAATAACCACTGCCAACTTGGAGCTCGAGTTATACTTGAACCAGTGATCGCATAACCACAGTCACTTGGGAGTCCAATTTGCAATGCCACGTCTTCAAGGGTGATGGTGCACTCTCCACACGACAAATGAAATGTGTGGGTCTTTGACCACTACTGCATCACCATGAACTCAAATATACCTTAAAACTGTTACAATTTCTCCCTAACAGACCAACACAAATACCAATTTCATACACCGAACACAAAAAAACAATTTTTTTCCTGTTTTCTCTCCTTCTATTGAATACTGATTTTTTTTTACTACTACTATGTAACAGCCTGATTTGGGGGCTAGACAGAATAGTGATCTCGGAACCACTAATTTGAGGTTAGAGAAAATTATTTTCATGTTATGTTATGTGTTATAACATGTTTATAAGGATGCATGAAAATTTTGGTGCCTTAATTTTGGCAATTTCTAGCTAAATTGTGAAAAAGGACTAAATCGCATAAAGTGCGAAAGTTCCATTCTATAGGCTAAAGGTACCAAATAGCCATGAAATATTAATTGAAGGTATTTAAAGGACAATTAGACCATCTAGGATGTGTTGCCCGGCCATCTAGACAAAGGGGACAAGAGCTTTTAATTTTGGTCAAAGTTGGTGGGTTGAATTGATATTTTATAATAAAATAAAGAAAGGAAAAAGATATCATCTTTCCTCTCTTCTTCTCCACCGAAAGTTTCAGCAAACAAGGGGGTTTTTGAAGCTTAAAATTTCAGCAAGCGATTCTCCTCACAAGTAAGTGATTTTGATGATCTTTCTTGATAAAAATTATACTTTTGGAGTCCCCAAAGCTTAAGCTTTCTAAAGAGGGGACTAGTTTGCAATATGGTTGAAAGTCTAGGGACTTGCCATGATAGAGTTCATGTTGTTTGATGAGTTTTTATGGAATAAAATGAATGATAGGATGTTGATAAACAACTTTTGTGAAAGGTGTTGTTGTGAAAACACCTAATTGGGACTAAAATGCAAAAGTTGTAATTTGTTCATTAAGGCTTGAAATCGATGGAATTGTGGGTAGTTGTAAGAGGATTAAATGTTCATCTAGGCTTGTTTAACAAGAAAATGTGATGAAAATTTATTTACGAGCCTAGGGGCAAAATCGTAATTTTGCCCAAGTGTAGGGGCAAAATAGTCATTTTTTCTTAAAGTGTAGATTATGGTGTATTATGATTTATAAGTGATTAAATCAGTAAATTCCATTGTTCTAGATCAAAGAAAACGAGTTTCGGACCTAGAACGGATGAAAAGAGAAGTGTGGGCAAAAAAGTCCCTTTCGGCCCTTTCGACATCGAGGTAAGTTCATGTGTGATTGTTGCAACTACGTACGAGTTAATTTAATATTCCAATGTTGTATGGAATGTAGATTTACTCTATGAATGTATGAAATATCCTTGATGAGATGTCAAGAGAATTGAATCTAAGAGTAATAGGAAATGTATGTAG
The DNA here is from genome assembly GCA_025698515.1 of Gossypium sturtianum. Lineage (NCBI taxonomy): Eukaryota > Viridiplantae > Streptophyta > Magnoliopsida > Malvales > Malvaceae > Gossypium > Gossypium sturtianum. The sequence goes on from CM046952.1 coordinate 66,622,535, forward strand.
AATGATATGATGATAGTTAAAGCCTCGTGTAAGACCATAGTGGTATATGGCCTCGATGTAAGAATTCGTATAAGACCATGTCAGGGACATGGCATCGATATGTTAATACAAGTAAGACCCTATTGGGGTAGGATGTCTATGTGACACTATTTGTATGAGACTCAAGAGAGTTATTTAACAATTTGAATGATTCAACGGATATGTTGAATGTGTGTGGTTGTACCACGAGAAGCACAAGTAAGTGTTAGAACTGAATTGAGATAGATTCAATATATGATGAACCCCTAGTGGGATATACGTAATTAATGCATTTTAGTTGCATGAGATAGATTTATTAATGCATCGTGTGAACGCGGACGAGTATCATAGAAAGTTAAGTAAGAATAGAAGTGTGTGAGGATGTTCTTGGATGAACATTTGAAATAGAGATATACATGTGAGTTATAATCCATGATAGTAAAATAACGGTGAGCTATGTGCGATATCACCTTATTGATGATAATGATGGGCTGTGTGCGATACCATCGTTTATAGATAATTGGTGGGCTATGTGCGTTACCACCTGATTAATTAGTAATCGATGGGCTGTGTGCGATACCATCGTTATAGATAATTGGTGGGTTATGTGCGTTACCACCTGATTAATTAGTAATCGATGGGCTGTGTACGACACCATCGCTATAGATAATTAGTGGGCTAAGTGCGAAATCACCATGAGTATAAATGATTGGTGGGCTGTGTGCGATACCACCCTATTAGAGATTCAATGGTGGGCTAAGTGCGAAACCACCGAGAGATTTGTAGCTTGAATGGCTTATTGAAAATGTTTGATATGTTGTTTTATGTGATCACGTGGTGATCAGTGCAAGAATATATGCTATTTAACACGAGCAGTTGGCTTGTGGTTATGTATATTCAATGAATATCGGTAATTGTCGGTTTATGCAGATGAACTTACTAAGCATTATTGCTTACTCCTTTTCTTTTCCCATCTCTTATAGGTTATTTTTAACTAGCTCGGGTTGGAGGCCACCGGAGATGTTTTCACACTATCGAGTAGACTCCTGGTATGGTGTTTCAAGTTCTTTTGAGTCATGGCATGTATAGGGATTCTTTTAAAGTTGATTAAGTTCTAATTATTGTAGCCAAATTGTGTTGGCCTAAGAGAATTTATAGTTTGGTTATGTATAGCCATAGATGATGGCTTAAGTTGTTTGTAATTGTATTGAGAATAGTTCTCCCTAGTGTATGGGATGAAGACTTTATCTCTTTAATGATTAAATGTCTTTAATTCATGTGTTTTAATTGATGATTTGAGAATTTTTTGAAATAGCATAAGAATGTATGCAATTGAGAGTGGTAAAAGGCTTGGTAGATAGCCTCTAAGTGCCCACACGGACAGACACACGGGCGTGTGTCTAGGCCGTGTGTACTCTGCACCTTTGTTCCATAAGTCAGGATAGGCCACAGGCTAATCCCACGGCCGTATGTTGAAGCTGTGCAAGACACACAGTTGGAAAACGGGCGTGTTCCCCAGGCCGTGTAATGCAAGTCAGTATGTCAAGGTTTTGCACACAGGCTAGGGCCACGGGCGTGCCATGGCCGTGTGTTATAAATCAATATGTCAAGGTTTTGCACACGGTCTAGGTCCACGGGCGTGGCAAGGCCGTGTGTAATTAGTCAGTGTCGACCACGGGTGGAAGACACGGGCATGGCTTAGGGACACACGGGCGTGTCCCAAAACCTACACGGGCGTGTGACCCCTGTTTTAAAGAAAGGTTTCCAATTGATTTCCGAAAGTTCCGAATATGTGTTTAAGGCCTCGTAGGCCCATGATATGTATGTTTTGGCTAAGAAAGAGAAGTTTTTAATTCGGAACAAAATTTTACAGCCCGTAAGTACATGTTTAGGTAAGTTCAAGCATAGTAATGTCTCATATCCGGTCTTAGCCTCGGACTTGGGTATGGGGTGTTACATTTAGTGGTATCAGAGCTACAGTTTAGTAGATTCTAGGACTAACGTAGTATGAGCAAGAGTCTAGCTATACATGCCATATGTGGACCGTGATAGTGTGATGTCTTCCGGCTCTAACGAAATTGTTTTGTTAAGACAGAGATGATTCCCAACTGAGCTAATTTCAGTAAGTTTGTATGATTTTCAAGCTTCATGAATATTTTCATTGAACTGCTTGCTATGTTGTTAAATGCACATTATTTCCATGAATATGTTTAATTGAGATATTAAACAAAGAAATTACTAAGACCAAGCATGAGAAAGTCCCGATTGAAATTGAATTACCTAGGATGCTCAATCTTCCACATAAAACGAGAAAGTTCGTATAAGACCAAGCCAAGGCATGGAATCGGCAATTAAGCAAGTTATCATGTAAGACCAAGATAAGTCTTGGCATTGAAGATTTACTATGAGATGAAGACCCATATAAGCCCAAGCCAAGGCATGGCATTGGCGAGTCTCCAAGCAAAAATGTCATGTAAGTCCAAGACAAGTCTTGGCATTGAAAAGCTATCATGAGATAGAGTTCCCATGTAAGTCCAAGCCAAGGCATGGCATTGGTGAGTAACAAGGAAGACTTTGTGTAAGTCCATGTCAAGACATGGCATCGATACTAAGTTGAGAGATCCCATGTAAGACCATATCTGGGATATGGCTTTGGCATCGAGTTAAATGTGAGATGAGATTCAGTATCCTCAGTCATTCATAGTAAATAATCAAGCAAATGAGTAAAGCTTAAATGTGATAATAAGAAGTTAATTTAGAAAAAGTTGATATCACATCATGCTAGATAAAACTGACTAAGAAGTATTATTCATGTTATGAATGATGATGTTGAGATTATGCTTACAGTAGCAAATTATACTTATCTATGTGATCAAATGTTACAGTTATCTTGTTTACTTTACAAGCATGAGACTAGTAAGTACCATGATGTATGTGAGAAGCAGTAAGAGTAAGTAAGCATTTGAGATTTGTGATGCCCTTGTTTTTGATAAATATGTCCACATGGTTAAGTCCCACGTGTGACTGCTAAAGTAGAGAATGTATAATGTTTTATTTCGTGGCTCTGTATGAAACCACACGTATTATGGTATGAGAGTTAGACTGGGAAGTTTGACTAAGTAGAATGCAGGAGATGAGTACGGTTGTTCAATGGTAAATGATGAATAAGACCATGGTTGGACCATGGCAGTATATATGATCCCATATAAGACCATGTCTGGGACATGGCATTGGCATCGATATATGATCCCGTGTAAGACCATATCTGGGATATGGCATCGGCATCAAATAGTGATCCTGTGTAAGACCACGTCTGGGACTTGGCTTCAGTATGAAATCGTATAAGACCATATCTGGGATATGGCGTCGATATCGACATAAGATTTCATGTAAGACCATATCTGGGATATGGCACCGGCATCGACATGAGTTCCATGTAAGACCGTATCAGGGATATGGCATTGGTATTGATATGAGATTTCGTGTAAGACCATAGCAAGGCTATGGCATCGTGATGACATGTGAGGAATTAGCTGGGCTATGATGAGTAATATGAGTAAGACCATAGTTGGACTATGGAAATCAAGTAAACGACGTACTCAAACCCGTAAGACATTCTCTAGATTAATAAGCAATAGTAAGAGAAATTAGAGTTATACATTGAGTACTCGAGTAGATATTAATGTGGACCTTGAGTAAGTTGCATTTGATTAATGCAATAATTATGTTAGCATAATTAAGAATGCCTTGTATCACGCTGATACATAATACTCTACTACATAGAGTAATTTTTTATTGAACAGGAGGTTAAAGTCCTAGAGGACTAAAATGAAAAGGTTATCATTGAGATATGAAACAGATAAGGTCCCGTATAAGACCATGTCCGGGACATGGCCTCGGCATCGAGTTGAGATTCTGTATGAGACCATATCTAGAATACGGCATTGATACCTGACGAGGAAGTCCATATAAGACCTTATCCGGGATATGGCATTGGCATTTAGAGGTGACTCCATATAAGACCCTCTCGGGGATGTGGCATTGGTTTCGTACCTACATGATTATCCCTAGTGATTAATGGGATAGGTAGATGAGTTAGAAGTAGAAATGAGATTAGTACTAAATTCATGTGAAGGAGTGAATGCAGATATTCGTGATTGAATCACGAAGAAACAAGTACGATGTGTGGCACGGTATGTGCTAATAAAATGGCAAGTTTGAGTAAGTTGGCTCAAAGCCTGTAGTTTGTGCATGGTTAGTTGATGCCATGGATGGATTATAATAATCTCCTTGAGTACTATGTACAAATATTTATTGCCTTTCAGGGCTGATGTGGTTGTTCTTTTCATAAACTGTGATTGTGTGAGAATGTTAGCTGATAGTAAAAATCAGACAAAACGGTTGTCAATTTAGTTAATTGAAATCGACATTCCTTTATCTCTTCGTAACCCTATGCGGGTACTATGGGGAGGAAGTTGGTGATGATTCTAGTATAAGAAGTGAAATCACAAGTTTCACGTTGTGTGATGGGTTTTCGAGTAAGCTGAATAGAGTTAATGAATTCGATCGAGATGTCCCTGCTATCGTGTGATATGACAATAGTAAAGGTTTTAGATTATCATAGCAAGAGAAACTCAGATGAGAGTATGCTTAAAATATGTTCTCAGTATGGAGAAAGAGTAGATTAATGTATTGAGATATGATTCAAGTTTTGTGTATATTCACGCATGAATCAATAAAGAGAATAAAATTCTGTGTGGACGTGAGTAGGGAGCATGATACAAGAGTATGCTCATCGAAATGTTCAAATTGTGATGGGTGAGTTGAAAGCTATAAAAAGAACTATTTATTTGAAAGTTCTAGTACTAAGTTCAGTCTGAACCGAGAGAAAGAGTTGACAGGTTAGTGATCCCGAGACGATCACTTCTGTGCCCTTGTTGTAAGTTAGATGTTATGAAAGATCCATGTTAAGCAATGTGAGCTAGTTACTCGGTTGATCTTAGTTGGTAATATCCTAGTTTCAGCAAGTTAATGACAAGAGTGAGCTTTCTTTTCAGAACAAAAGGGTTCAGAAATGAGATAGTAAATGGTATTTTAAATAAGCTCTGAATGAGTTTATTGAGATGATAAAATACAGGTTGTATAAGTTTTCGGTTGTTGATGATTTCTCGAGATAGAATTTGAACGATGATGAATCCAGAACTTATACAGAAGTTTTGGTATGAGATTTAGTGGCAGCATATCTGCTAATGCAAGAATAAGGAAATGTAGTTATGTGCATAAATGTTTTGACAATAGAGTACATTTCATAATACGATTGAGTTTGTGGTCAGAAGTAGTTGATCACTAAAAGCTGAGTTTTCAAAGCGTACAAGTCAAGACTATTACAGTCGGTGGATGCTTTAATGAGAAAGTGAGATGAAACCCTATAGATTTTAAAGTTGATTTGACAAATTCCCAAGAAGGGGAATGTCATTCAAATTGTAATGAATCAACCGGTAAAGATCCGAATGATCATTCGGACATGTACAGAGTTCTAAATTGGTGGATTACTGTGTATAAGCCCAGGAGGAAGAAATACCTAGGTCTCAAGTTACGCTTCGACCTTGTGTATTATAGCTTAAAGGTTGTTGACAAGAGAAACCTGAGGATAAACAGATTTGCGATTTTGAAGAGTAGATGGAAACATTTTAAGAATGTTGATAACAAATCCTCCGGATAAGATTTTCGGGGACGAAAATCCCTAAGGGGGGAGAATTGTAACAGCCCGATTTAGGGGCTAGTCAGAATAGTGATCTCGGAAACACTAATTCGAGGTTAGAGAAAATTATTTTCATGTTATGTTATGTGTTATAACATGTTTATAAGGATGCATGAAAATTTTGGTGCCTTAATTTTAGCAATTTCTAGCTAAATTGTGAAAAAGGACTAAATCGCATAAAGTGCGAAAGTTCCATTCTATAGGCTAAAGGTACCAAATAGCCATGAAATATTAATAAAAGGTCTTTAAAGGACAATTAGACCATCTAGGATGTGTTGGTCGGCCATGTAGACAAAGGGGACAAGAGCTTTTAATTTTGGTCAAAGTTGGTGGGTTGAATTGATGTTTTATAATAAAATAAAGAAAGGAAAAAGATATCATCTTTCCTCTCTTCTTCTCCACCAAAAGTTTCAGCAAACAAGGGGGTTTTTGAAGCTTAAAATTTCAGCAAGCGATTCTCCTCACAAGTAAGTGATTTTGATGATCTTTCTTGATAAAAATTGTACTTTTGGAGTCCCCAAAGCTTAAGCTTTCTAAAGAGGGGACTAGTTTGCAATATGGTTGAAAGTATAGGGACTTTCCATGATAGAGTTCATGTTGTTTGATGAGTTTTTATGGAATAAAATGAATGATAGGATGTTGATAAACAACTTTTGTGAAAGGTGTTGTTGTGAAAACACCTAATTGGGACTAAAATGCAAAAGTTGTAATTTGTTCATTAAGGCTTGAAATAGATGGAATTGTGGATAGTTTTAAGAGGATTAAATGTTCAGCTAGGCTTGTTTAACAAAAAAATGTGATGAAAATTTATTTACGAGCCTAGGGGCAAAATCGTAATTTTGCCCAAGTGTAGGGGCAAAATAGTCATTTTTTCCTAAAGTGTAGATTATGGTGTATTATGATTTATAAGTGATTAAATCAGTAAATTCCATTGTTCTAGATCAAAGAAAATGAGTTTCGGACCTAGAACGGGTGAAAAGAGAAGTGTAGGCAAAAAGTCCCTTTCGACATCGAGGTAAGTTCATGTGTGATTGTTGCAACTATGTACGAATTAATTTAATATTCCAATGTTGTATGGAATGTAGATTTACTCTATGAATGTATGAAATATCCTTGATGAGATGTCAAGAGAATTGAATCTAAGAGTAATAGGAAATGTATGTAGAATGATATGATGATAGTTAAAGCCTCGTGTAAGACCATAGTGGTATATGGCCTCGATGTAAGAATTCGTATAAGACCATGTCAGGGACATGGCATCGATATGTTAATACAAGTAAGACCCTATTGGGGTAGGATGTCTATGTGACACTATGTGTATGAGACTCAAGAGAGTTATTTAACAATTTGAATGATTCAACGGATATGTTGAATGTGTGTGGTTGAACCACGAGAAGCACAAGTAAGTGTTAGAACTAAATTGAGATATATTCAATATATGATGAACCCTTAGTGGGATATGCATAATTAATGCACCTTAGTTGCATGAGATAGATTTATTAATGCATCGTGTGAATGCGGACGAGTATCGTAGAAAGTTAAGTAAGAATAGAAGTGTGTGAGGATGTTCTTGGATGAACATTTGAAATAGAGATATACATGTGGGTTATAATCCATGATAGTAAAATAACGGTGAGCTATGTGCGGTATCACCTTATTGATGATAGTGATGGGCTGTGCGCGATACCATCGTTTATAGATAATTGGTGGGCTATGTGCGTTACCACCTGATTAATTAGTAATCGATGGGCTGTGTGCGATACCATCGTTATAGATAATTGGTGGGCTATGTGCGTTACCACCTGATTAATTAGTAATCGATGGGCTGTGTGCGATACCATCATTATATATAATTGGTGGGCTAAGTGCGAAATCACCATAAATATAAATGATTGGTGGGCTGTGTGCGATACCACCCTATTAGAGATTCAATGGTGGGCTAAGTGCGAAACCACCGAGAGATTTGTAGCTTGAATGGCTTATTGAAAATGTTTGATATGTTGTTTTATGTGATCACGTGGTGATCGGTCTGCGAGAATATATGCTATTTAACACGAGCAGTTGGCTTGTGGTTATGTATATTCAATGAATATCGGTAATTGTCGGTTTATGCAGATGAACTTACTAAGCATTATTGCTTACTCCTTTTCTTTTCCCATCTCTTAGAGGTTATTTTTAACTAGCTTGGGTTGGAGGCCGTAGGAGATGTTTTCACACTATCGAGTAGACTCCTGGTATGGTGTTTCAAGTTCTTTTGAGTCATGGCATGTATAGGGATTCTTTTAAAGTTGATTAACTTCTAATTGTTGTAGACAAATTGTGTTGGCCTAAGAGAATTTATAGTTTGGTTATGTATAGCCATAGATGATGGCTTAAGTTGTTTGTAATTGTATTGAGAATAGTTCTCCCTAGTGTATGGGACGAAGACTTTATCTCTTTAATGATTAAATGTCTTTATTTCATGTGTTTTAATTGATGATTTGAGAATGTTTTGAAATAGCATAAGAATGTATGCAATTGAGAGTGGTAAAAGGCTTGGTAGATAGCCTCTAAGTACCCACACGGACAGACACACGGGCGTGTGTCTAGGCCATGCGTACCCTGCACCTTTGTTCCATAAGTCAGGATAGGCCACGAGCTAATCCCATGGTCGTATATTGAAGCCGTGCAAGACACACGGTTAGAAAACGGGCGTGTGCCCCAGGCCGTGTAATGCAAGTTAGTATGTCAAGGTTTCGCACACGGGCTAGGGCCACGGGCGTGCCATGGCCGTGTGTTATAAGTCAGTATGTCAAGGTTTTGCACACGGTCTAGGTCCACGGGCATGGCAAGGCCGTGTGTAATTAGTCAGTGTCGACCACGGGTGGAAGACACGGGCATGGCTTAGGGACACACGGGTGTGTCCCAAAACCTACACGGGTGTGTGACCCCTGTTTTGAAGAAAGGTTTCCAATTGATTTCCAAAAGTTCCGGATATGTGTTTAAGGCCTCGTAGGCAAATGATATGTATGTTTTGGCTAAGAAAGAGAAGTTTTTAATTCGGAACAAAATTTTACAGCCCGTAAGTACATGTTTAGGTAAGTTCAAGCATAGTAATGTCTCGTATCCAGTCTTAGCCTCGGACTCGGGTATGGGGTGTTACATACTAACCATAAATATTTCTTCTTTTTTCTTCTTCTCTTAACAGAAAAAATTTCAACAAAAAACCAAATACTTGAACATATAAAGATTTTGCACCAGGGATGGGGTAGTGGGTGGTGCCTCCTAACAACGTGGCGGTACCAAAAGAAAATTATTTTTTAAAGGAACAATTAGTGGTGTCACTTGATAGACCGACGACACTTAATATTTTTTTCCCCTGAAAACACCGGTGTCGCTTGATAGCATAGTGGTACAAAAAAATTATTTTTGTTACAAAAATCAACAGTGTCGCTTGACACGACAGCGATACAAAAAAAAATTTACTAACATTTTTTTAAAAAAATTACCAATTAAAAAAATTCTTCTTTTTTTCATCGTAAATACTCATATTTTTCATGAGTATTTTGAGAAATATATACGAGTGTCGCCTAACACAGTGACATCACCAAATTTTTTTAAAATATGATAATTGGGCAAAATAAGGCCTATAGGCCGGTTTTTATTTTTAATTAGGGTTTTACGTCGATTTTAAAATTAATTAGGGGTATAGGCCGATTTAACTAGAAAGCGTGGCTAGCTAGGTGCGCTTTCCAGCTAACGGTCATATTCCAACGGCTTTTTGAACGTTGCTGCCAACGGTAAAAAAAAAAGATTAAATACACCCAACGGTAACTTTTTTTACGCTATAAATACCCCCTCAAAATTCATTTTCATTCACATCCTTCTCTCAACTCTCTTAATTCTCTCAAATTCTCTCAAACCCTCTCAAGTCTCTCAACTCTCTCGTTTTTAATATTTTTTGATATTTTTATTTAAAAATATTTTTATCTTTAATTATCTCATTTTTATTCGTTTAAATCGATTTCTCATGAACGGTCACCTCCCTAATCCGCTTTGACGTCAAGCATTTTCCGTCGCCATATTAGTAATGGTAAGACCAAAATTTAAATTTTGTTAATTTCAATAATGTTAATTTTAAATTTTTTTATTATAATTATAAATTTTTTATTCTGTAAATAGGCGGATAATCGTGTTCTAGAGGGCTTCATCCATAATATGGGAAAGCTTGCGATCCCTGAATTCGCGGACACTTGTAAACGGCTGGACTCTTACATGCGTCTCACATGTCCAAGTGCTGCAAACTTGATTTGTAACTTACCAGCGTGTTGGTGGAAAGATGGGGGCCCGAAACACACACTTCCACCTTACATGTGGCAAGTGTACAATCACACTCGAAGACGTAGCGCTACAACTTGGTCTGACAGTGGATGGGCCAATCATTACGGGATCTGCGATTGTTCTGGGCAAAGTGACCCTCTGCCAATCACTGTTGGGAAAGGTCTCAGACAAGTTTGAAGGTGGTGGGATATCGATGAACTGGTTGAAGGATAATTTCAACGAGCTTCCTGAAGATCGAACAGAGGAGGTGATACAACAATACACCCAAGCATACATCATGCGGTTAATCGGGGGCATTTTAGTGCCTAACAAATCTCGAAATGTGGTGCACATAAGGTGGCTACTACATCTAGTTGACTTCAATGAGTTTGGGAAACTAAGTTGGGGATCTGTCATATTGTCCACGTTATACTGGGAGATGTGTAGGGCCATGCAGTTGAGCGCGGCGTCAATCGGTGGTTTACTGCTCCTACTGCAGTCGTGGGCCTAGTTGTGACTATCGTTTCTATGTCCTAAGGTGACCGACCCATGTATGTTCCTGTTGGTGACTAGGTAAACATCATTTATTAACAAATACGTAGTTTGTACCGTAATTTTTATTATTATACATTTTGACTAACATATCGCTTGTACATGTGGAACCATAGGCCGAGTTATGTGGGACTGCCTGAGGATCTAGAAGATATTATGCTTTTGTTAGATCAACGCTCGAAAGCCAAGGTTAGTTACCTATTCTTTCGAACATATATTAATTACATAATGATTCGTAAAAAAATTCATATATAATGATATTTACAATTTTTCTTTCAGTTTGAATGGATGACGTACACCGACACCGAGGTCATATCCTACATCTCACCAGAAGTGTTACACAATCGACAGATGTGGGACGTGAAGGTGTCATTGATAATGTACGCGATGGTGGAAATACACGAAACAAACCGGGTGTTACGGTAGTTCAGGTGGAGGCAACGAATTTTGCCGCCACCGCAAGACTTGAAGGAGCTGCACAAGGTGGTCATGCGGGGGGAGTACAACATCAACTGGTCAAAGCGGCACAAGGAGCACATCAAGGCGCAAGATCATAGGATGCAATCCATACCCATTCGTGAACAATTTTTCTCAGTAAACACGATGGTAGTTGATGATTACTTTGCATGGTTCAAACCCTTCGGTAAGTCGTATCTACTATCACCGAAGGAGAGGAGTTGGCAAATCCAGGCGAAGAGGTCACGTCAACCGCTACAGCATACTAGGAGGGGATGCGATCGCACGACGGGTTTGTCATTCGCTTCGGCGAATGATGCACCGCCTATGGCTACGCAATATCCAGGTCACTTCGGTCCAGGTATTTCCATTCAATTAAGTAACGCTGTGTTTTATTCAAAAACGCCATCGCACTATGGACAACTATTGCACGTGGCAGGTTCTTCTGTTCTCGCAAGTACATATTTCACTCCACTGACATCCCCCGCATACTACACCCCTATGCAAATGTCAATGCCAAACCTTGTGTCAGGACAGCCGTTAACGTACCCACCACTACTAATGTAAGCATCCATACAATAGTCGACGGCTATGTCAATACCCGATACCTTTCTAACGTACCTGGGATTTGGGGCACCTTATGGTTTCACACCTATAGTGACCCAAACATCGCGCGCATCACTATTTTACGAGGTGGCTCATCGTCGCAACCGGTGGTCGAGGGAGTGGTGGATACATGATGGCAGGTGAAGACGACCCAGTAATCGATCACGGAGGAAGATGATGGCGGTGTTAATCCTGAAGATACAATCACGCAGGGGGTCATGCTAGCTACGTACTCAGGCGATGATGACGACGATGAGGAAGTTTACAGGCCCGCACCTCCGGATACACCTCCAGATGCTACTCCAGATGCACCTCTGGTGGTACGACCGGTTGTACATAGAAATTCTCCATAGGACCGTCATCCACCGCCTTGTGGCACACATTCTCCCTGACGACACCATTGATTGATTTTTTTTATTTTAATTTTTTTAACATAAATATAGATATGTCATAAAAAAAAACTAAGGTTATTCATTCAAATAAACCATTTGTCATTATTACTATCTTTTTTTAATCGATAAATAACAAATATCAGATTTTGTTATCGATATATTATTTTGAATATGATTTTTTTTAGATTTACCTTGTTATTGACAATATTTTTGGATTTTGTTATCGACAACTAAATAAATTGTATGTCTTTAAAACCAATCGCAATACAGAACATCGACCTTTATAGTTCATACTGGATACAACAAACACTATTAGTATGGCACGCGCATATGAAAATAAAATTTGGTTATAAAAAAAACACTAATGAATATGAAATTTGGTTTAAAGCAATGTTATCGACGCTGAGGCCCCAACGTTTCCCTGTATAGAGAACATGTTGGCTTCGTATGCCTTGGGGTTTTACAATACCCGTATAATTTTTCTTGATCATGCCTCTCCCAAATATCCATATTGTACCTTATCCGAGTGGAATTTGGGCGACCTTTCGGGATGCAACGCAAGTCCTTGTTTGGCACCAGCTCAAATAGTGCGTTGGACACAAGCAGCCATATACTCTCATTTGGGACGAGTGGCGAGCTTTCTCTAACATATTTACTATTCTCGGGGTTGAAAAGCCTAACGCTTCGAATAATTCAGACGATTTAAACACTTCAATACGTATAGAATATGTTCTAGTGCACTTTAAAGGTTTTCCTTTGCAAACAGACCCTTCCATGCTGCTATAAAATGGCTCTCACATACCAAGCTTCATCATCCCTCACTCATATAATTTCTCTCCAATCCTTTCTATTTCTCCACTATAAACCATTTTCCGGTCTTAAAAATTCCAGCCGCTAAAAATATTTGGTTTACGTTTGAGGTATTCTTGAGTCATCGATGATGCAATATCGCTCCGAACCACACATATTTCATAAATCATGCCGAGATGGGATCATTGCCTCTGAAGCTTATCTTAGGAAAGTCGGCTATGGGGTGATTTTGCTTTGTACGGTCAAGGGTGGAAGTTGACATAGAGGTCTCAATCGACGGTCATTATACAGTTATAGATCGGAGTATAAAGGGGGATCCAGTTGATGGTCATTATGTGGCCACAACCTCAATCTTTTCGAATACCTAAAAATGATGCCTTATAAATACCATACAGAAGTTTGAGTGCATATTCATATGGAAAAACTCTGGGGCTTCTAGTTATAATTGGTGTAATTTTTTTCTCCAATTTCAGGCAACTTGTACCTTTAACCTTCATTCTTGTTCAAAGGTCGTACCGTCGTGGACGCAAGAGGACTCTCAAGCGGGGAGCGACTGTTACGGTGTAGTAAAGGTGATGCTCCTTTCGGAGAAACGATGTTTGTCGTTATTACACAACCCATTAATAACTACAACCATTGTCATGCTGACTCAAGTTTGACCTCTATTGTGTCAAAACATCTGCTCTCCTCTTGAGAGCCCTCTTATGTCAACCTCGTTGTCGGCCTTCGAACAAGAATGAAAAGTTAGAGATATAGCCTTCTTGGAAATAGAGAAAAAAATTTACGTTGATTACACTAGGAGTCCCCAGAGTTTTTCCGTATGATTATGGCCTAAATCTTATGTATGGTATATATAGGGCATTGTTTGCGAGTATCCAAAAAGTTTGAACTTCTGGCCGCGTAACGATCGTCACTTGACCCCACCATTATACTCAAACCCATGACCACATCACAGCCATCGATTGGAGCCTTCTCGTTGAATTCAACCTTGATTGTATCAAGCATTATTACCCCGAAACCAGATTTCCCCTGTAACAGTCTATTTTTAGTAAAATCAGAACAGTTATTTCGAGGCCACAAATCTAATGTAAAAATGTTTATTTTATTATTATTTTAATGTTTATAGCATGTTAGTATCACTGTATAAAAATCTCGTTAAGAATTTTATCGTTTGCATGCTTAATTTGATAAAAAGGACTAAATTGAAAAAAGTGCAAAATTAGGGTTCAATAAGCTAAAGCCAATAAATAGCTATGAAACATAAATGTTTGAGCACTTGGATGGTAAATAGACCATTTTTAATTTGAGTGGATAAAGATGGAAATTAATTAGATGAATTTAAGGTTTATAATAAAGGTTATATATGTAATTTGATAAATAAAAATAAATTAAGTAAAACAAAGTCAAATTTTCTTCTTCATTTCATCTTCTTACCGAAATTGAAGGGAGGAAAAACATCATTTTAGGGTTCATAACATTCAGTCAAGTCTCCTTGTGCATGTAAGTGATTTTTGGTCCCGTTTTTAATGATTTCTATGTTTTTGGAGTTGTTATAGCTTAATCTAGCTAGCCTAGGGACTAAATTACAAAACTATTAAAATGTTAGGTTTTTTCCATGAATGACTTCATGTTGTTTTTTATGTTTGATGAAATAAAATGGTTAGTTGTTGTTAGATAAACAACTTTTATTAAGTGTTTTTTGATGAAATTGTCATTTAGGGATTAAGTGAAAAATAGAAAAATATACATGGTGAATTTGAGAAATAAATGAAATGTAGGGCTTACTAGGGACCTACATGAAATTTGGCTATGGTGGGTTGAGGGTGAATTGCATGAACTTTCGTTTTTATGTGCTAGGGACTAAATTATAATGAAATCAAAATTATAGGGGCAAAATTATAATTTTGTTAAAATGTGAATTTGGACTGAATTGAGTAGAATAGTTATTAAATTGATCAAATTTATTCATTTAGATCAAGATAGACCATGTACGGCTCTAGATCAAGGCAAAGAAAAAGCTTCGGATTAATCGACTCCATTTCTACGTTAACCGTCGAGGTAAGTTCGTACATTTAAATAGCGTTTTAAATTATGTTTTAAATGCTATTATTTTATATAAAGTCAAATTGTGTCTCGGTCGAAAAATCCAATGGCATATCGACGATCATCGACTAATGGAAAGGGATAGCTTCGGGTATCAAAACAATGAAAAGGGATAGCTTCGGCTATCAAATTATGAAAAGGGATGGTGACGACCATCAAATAATGAAAAGGGATAGCTTCGGCTATCGAGCTATGAAAAGGGTTAGGACAACTGATAGTACTAGAAAGAACATATGTTTTCTCCCTACTTATTGGTTAATTTAAAGTCCCCATTTAGTTATCTTTAGCACATATTTTAGCATTTTCAGTTCAGTAATTTACATTTTATAACTCAGTGGATCTTAGCTTATTTATCCTTAATTTTCTCATGTTTTGGTACTGATGTCGTTGCATGAGTATTTTCAGGTTGCACCCAGAATTGTCGCCGCACCTGACAGTTGTCCAGTCTGGTACAACTAACTTCTACGTACAGAAGCAGCATGATTCTGATGAAAGGACACCTGAGCTATTTGGGGAAATATATAAATATTCACATAAAAATAAAAAAAAAAGAGAGAAATGAGAGCTTTTGGATTATCATCTTCTTCAACCTATCATTTGAAGCTTTCGGCTATGGCGGCTTAAGTCTCCTACGGGTGAACCGACGTGAAAAGGATGAGACCAGCTCTTGACAAGGAGCCCTGAGTGTGACATAAGAGGGAATAGAAAGATTCAAGTCGAGTTATCTAGGAATAGTATTCTCTACTTGTTTCTTTTAATTTTCTTTTCTAAACGCTGGTGATTACTTTCTATTTCATGTTAGTATGGAAGTACACATGATTTCTAAGTTAAATGTTATTTTATTCAATCTTGCTTCTACTGTTTAATCTTTGGGTTTGAATGTTTTTAGCATGGAAGTGTTATTGCGGTCACTGACACTGAAAAGTGTAGCGACAGTTCAAGCTAACAAGCATGACAACAGAAGTTGCTTGAGGATTAGAGGAATTTAATCCACTTGTTCTTAATAGTGTTCCATAGCCATCATCGGAAGGTGTCGCTAATGTGCATGTTTAAGTCTTTGATTAAATATAGAAGTTAAGCTTGGTAAGATATTCATTGCAATTTATTGCATTGACAATCACCTAACTTTTTATACCTTGTAAGCACTTAGCATTTTGTTGAATATTCATGTTGGGGATCCCAGTTTATCATTATCATATCTTATCTTGTTGTTTTCAAGTTATTGCTTCGACACCTACTCTCACAATTTATCTCGTTTCTATCCATTTATTGCACTGACATTGATAGACAAAAGACAACCATCCTCGTGGGATCGATATCCGACAGACTCATATATGTCTACTATACTTACGTCGATAGTGTACGCTTGCACATTATTGCTGTGACGTTAAACAGCTGATCAAGTTTTGGTGTCGTTGCCGGGGATGACATTTGTTTGATGTTTGTTTTTGTTTGTTTTTATTTCATAATATTTAGTTGCTACTAACTTGTTTTCTTTTTTTTCGTTATTTTCACATTTTATTTTAGGCGTTGTATAACCTGAAGCAATTCGGAGTTTATTGCCGATTTTGACCTAGAAATTGAAAGAACCAGTCAGAGGAGACTTCGAAAACAAAGGAATATGGCTTTGCCAAGAAACAATGCAGTCATACCTCCAATGCAGAACCAAAATGCTAATGACCCACCGTTGCAGCAAGACGCTCAAATACAAAATAGGACTATACGAGATTTTGTAGCAATCCAAGCTGGAAATTTTGAACTCAAGCCAATAATGTTTCAAATGTAGAATTCTAATGGGCAATATGTTGGGCTGCCACATGAAGATGCACAAGAACATCTTAAATCATTTTTATTGATTGTGCTTCCTTTAGTTAGCAAGGTGTTCCTGATTACGCTTTGAAGATGCAATTATTTCCTTATTTCTTGCAGGGAAGAGCTTGTACATGGTTCCTTGGGCTACTTGCTGAATCAATTACTTCTTGGAATCCACTAGCAACACAGTTTGTTTTACGATTTAACCCGCCGACAATGAATGCTCATCTACAAAATGATATTACATCTTACCATCATCTGGAAGATGAAAATCTTCAGACCACATGGGAACGTTATAAATCTTTGCTTCAACATTGTCCCATGTACGGCATTCAACAGGAAATAAAAAATGAGATTTTTTATAATGGGTTTAATTCACACGCGATGAATCTTGCCGACGCATCAGCCAATAGACCTTTGCTAGATTGTACTTATAATGATGCTATTGGAATTCTTAAGAGAATTTCTCAGAATGATTATCAATACCCTATATCTAGAGCTGCACAAGCAAAAGCCACTCCGGGAGTTATTGAATCGGATGCAATATCTGTACTTAGTGCTCAATTTTCTTCTGTTGCAAATATGATAAAAAATATGCAAGGGACTAGTGACGTTGCACCTATACAAGTCGCTCAACAGGTTGATGTTCCTACCTTTTATTGTGAGATTTGCAGTGACAACCACAGTTATGAAGATTGTCTACAACATGCAGAGAATGCCTTTTATGTCAGTAACATCCGCAACAATTCTTTGGCAACTCTTATAATAATTCTGCACGCAATCAACAGTCTTGGGGAACTTAGAATGCTGGATAAAATGCTACGACATTCCAAAATGGGAATATATCTACTCAAGGCAATTATAATTCAAGAAAAGAGAATTACAATCAACAACAGAACTACAATCAGCACACTCAGCTACATCCACAACAAAGCCAAATGCATCCACACTAGAATCAGACGCAGCCATAACACTCTTCTATGTTGAATCAGCATGTTCAAGAACATTGACGACAAAAGTACACGCAAGCTTCTCCTTCTAACCCATTAGCAGCTCTTAAAGCTTTAATGCGAGAGAATATGACTCGCACAGAAGCTATTGTGCAAGGGAATTCATCTTCTATTCAGGCGTTGGAGGCACAATTAGGACAACTTGCTTTGAATCTGAATACTCGACCACCGGGCACACTACCTAGTTACACGAAAAATCCTAGTCTGAAAGGGAAAGAACACTGCAAGGCTATCACGCTTAGGAATGGTAAACAAACTAGTGAGCTGACTACAGACTCTACTGTCGTACCTCAAGATACTGGTGAAATGATCCCTAGTGAGAAGGTTCAATCTGAAGAGCTTGCCGATGTATCAGACAAAAAATTTCCACAAATTGTCACTCATATGCCTAATGTCCGACCTTCAAAATTATCGACACAAATAAAGGTTTCAGCGCAATTAGATGTATCTCCACCCTTACCTTTCCACAAATATTCAGGGAGAATGAGCAAGACAAGAAGCACCAACAGTTCCTGAACACACTAAAGCAACTTCAGGTCAATATTCCTTTAGTAGACACTCTTGTACAAATTCTGAATTATGGGAAATTTATGAAGGAGCTCTTGTCCAAGAAGAAAAAGCTCAGTGATATGGAAACTATTGCCCTCACAGAGGACTGTAGTGCTATTTTGACAAATAAGTTGCCCCCCAAAATGAAAAATCCTAGGAGCTTTACTATTCTATGTTTCATTGGCAACCATTAATTAGGCAAGGCTTTATGCGACTTGGGAGCTAGCATCAACCTAATGCCACTATCAACTTTCAGAAAGTTGGGAATTGGTCACATGAAATCTACTGCAGTGACATTGCAGCTAGCTGATCGATCTTTGGCTCAACCTAAAGGGAAAATCAAAGATATCTTAGTTCGTATGGATAAATTCATTTTTCCAGCTGATTTTATCATACTTGACTGCGAGGTAGACAAGGAGGTTCCCATAATCTTGGGATGACCATTTTTAGCCACTGGACGAACTCTTATTGATGCTTACAAAGGTAAACTGACCATGCGACTTAATGATGAGAATGTTACCTTCAGTGTTTTCGAATCTATTCAATGCAAGGATAAAGAAGAATGCCATACTGTCGACCTAGTAGATGATCTAATTGAGGAAGAATTCAATGACCAAAGCACAATACTTTCTGAGGAGTTTGCAGTGACATCGGATGATGAATTCTTAGTTGATTGTGACAGCATGGTTGAAGCTAATAATATTGAACTCAAGCATAGATGGCAAATTGAGTCCTTATACTTAGCCAACAGAACTGCTCCAATTTTTAAGCCATCTATCGATGAAGCTCCTACTCTGGAATTGAAATCACTACCTACTCATCTTAAATACATCTTTCTTGGTGATAACAATACTCTCCCAGTTATTTTCTCCACAACACTGGATGTAATTCAAGAAGAGAAATTGGTCCATATTCTTAAGCAACATAAATGAGCTATCATTTGGAGTATTGCTGATATCCGAGGCATTAGTTTATCTTTTTGCATGCACAAGATCAAGTTAGAAGATAAAGGCAAGCAATCAATTGAGCAACAAAGAAGGTTAAAAGAGAAGATAAAGGAAGTTGTTAAGAAAAATATTACAAAATGGCTTAATGCTGGAATTATTTACCCTATTTCTGATAGTAATTGGGTAAGTCCAGTGCAATGTATTCCTAAGAAGAGTGGAATCATTGTAGTTAGCAATGACAAAGACGAATTAATTCATAAACGCATTCCTATGGGATGGCGAGTCTATATGGATTATAGCAAACTTAATGCTGCCACAAGGAAGGACCACTTCCCCCTTCCTTTCATTGACCAAATGTTGGATAGGCTTGCTAGAAAAGCCTATTATTGCTTCTTAGACAGCTATTCTGGGTATAATCAGATTGCTATTGCACCGGAGGATCAAGAGAAAACAACTTTCACCTGTCCTTTTGGTACTTTTACTTTTCGTCGTATGCTTTTCGGTCTTTGTAACGCATCAGCCACATTTCAAAGGGGCATGATGGCAATATTCTCGGATATATTTGAAGATTCTTTAGAGGTAATTATGGATGATTTCTCAGTCTATGGGAATAATTTGGATCATTGCACTGACAATTTGGATAAAGTATTGCAGCGATGTGAAGCCACACATTTTGTTCTAAATTGAGAAAAATGCCATTTCATGATAATTGAAGGTATTGTATTAGGCCATCGCATCTCTAGTTAAAGCATTGAAGTAGATAAAGCTAAAGTGGAAGTAATTGAGAAATTACCTCTACCAACGAATGTGAAAGGTACTCGCAGTTTTCTTGGGCATGCAGGGTTTTACCGAAGATTTATTAGAGATTTTTTGAAAATTGCAAAGCCCTTATGCTCATTGCTGGAACAAAATCGAAAATTCCTCTTTGATGATGCATGTCTGGAGGTATTCATTCAATTGAAGATGCAGCTAGTAAATGCACCCATTGTTGTTGCACCAGATTGTTCTCAACCTTTTGAAGTTATGTGCGATGCAAGCGACTTTGCTGTGGGTGTTATTCTAGGACAACACAAGGGACAAATATTTCACGCCATCTATTATGCTAGCAAAGCTCTTACAGAGGCTCAAATCAACTATGCCACTACAGGGAAAGAATTGTTGGTTGTAGAATTTTCTTTTGACAAGTTTCATTCTTATCTTGCAGGTGCAAAGGTTACTATATTTACTGATCACTTAGCGTTGAGATATCTTTTTGCAAAAAAGGATGCAAAACCAAGACTGATGCACTGGATCTTACTGTTGCAATAATTCGACATCGAGATAAAATACCGCAAGGGTTCAGAGAATCAAGTTACAAACCATCTATCTTGATTGGAAGTTGGCAGCAAAGATGGAAGCATACGTCAAATTGTCGATGCATTCCTAGATGAGAAGTTATTTGCTGTAGATGCAACCCTTTGGTATGCAGATCTGGTTAATTATCTAGTGTGTGGAAAACTCCCATTGGGTGTCACAGGCCATAAAAAAGAAAGATTCTTCGTGAAGTAGTGAAGTATCATTGGAACAAGCCATATTTATTCAAGGTATGCAATAACAACATTATTTGGCGTTATGTTCCGAAAGAGGAGATGCTTTCAATCCTGAAGCACTGTCATGATGATCCTTATAGAGGTCATTTTGATGGCATGCGAACTACTGCTAAGGTTCTCCAATTAGGATTCTACTGGCCTTCATTATTCAAAGATGCCCACAATTTTGTGAATCAATGCGATAGGTGTCAGTGCACTGGTTCTATATCCCGACGCAATGAAATATTACAGCAGCCAATTATGGAGGTTGAATTGTTCAGTGTTTGGCGTATGGATTTTATGGGACCATTTTCAAGTTCATTTGGAAATCTTTATATATTAGTAACTGTTGACTATGTCTCGAAGCGGGTTGAACCTATTGCAGTCCCAAAGGATGATGCAAATACAGTACTTAAATTTTTTCACAAGCATATACTCACTCGCTTTGGCACACCAAAGGCATTGATTAGTGATTAGGGTACACACTTTCATTGCAACCAAGTGACAGCCGCACTGAAAAGATATGGAGTTAATCATATACCAAACGTTGGAATGACAGAATTATTTTGCAGTGACAATTTATCGTAGGTCAACAAGTTTTATTATTAAATTCTAGATTGAAACTGGACCAGGGTAAATTGCGCTCACATTGATCTGGACCTTTCGAAGTTGTCAAAGTATTTCCTTATGGTGCAGTCACAATCAGAGATTTACATGATGAACACCAGTTCAAAGTGAATAGCCAGTGATTGAAACATTATTTTTGGAATATTGATCAAAAGCAAACTGAGACCATTAAATTGGTCGAAATATGTTAATTTTTATGGAATTTATTATTATGTAATTTTATTTTATTTTTGTTTCTGTTCAAGTTTGTTTTCCTTTTTTTTTGTAGAATAATTAGGTACCATTGTCCATGCACTTGGGCTTTATTGTCAACACAGTTTGTACTATTGTATTGTCACTTATGAGTCATCAAGAATGAGGGCATATCAAAAATTTCAAATCCCACCGTTTGATCAAAAGTGACCTAGCCATCTGATCTGTCTGAGCGGACGCAATTCTCATTGGACATATTTATTCCTACAAGCTTTAAGACAAAAAATGCAAGGAGGAGAAAAAGATGAGTAAAAAGAAACATCGTGCAGCCACATTTATGGCTGAGGAAAACTAAGTTAGTTTATTTTTAGTTTTTTTTAGCTGTAGTGTTCATGCATTGCACGTAGATGTAATTTTTATTTTGTTAGTGCACATTGTCGTTGCATTTCTATTGTCATTGCATTTTAATTTTAGTGCATTAGGGACAATGCAAACTTTAAGTTTGGGGGAATGGATATGGGGTTTGGAAATACGCCCACATTTCAAAAAAATTTTGAGTTTAATGAAGCATGCAAGGTTTATTTGTGGTTAATGCAAATGTGTTTAAAAATTTTTGTTACATTCGATGCTTAATTCTTGAATCATGTGAATTATCGATAAATGAGTTGGATAAATTTGACTGAATTTTGTATCTTCAATTCTTTGATGAATAATTTAGGTTGCATTAGTAATGGATGACTAGTAGCATTCCTTGAATCTTGCATGAATCTGCCTTTTACAGCTGCTTATTTATATATATATATATATATATTTATGAATAAGAGACACTCCAAAGTGGGTGTATTGTGAAATGTTAAAAATGAATCTGGCCAAAGGCTGTCGCTGCATGAGTGTGTGTCGGCGCAATTACGTACTCCCTGGGGGTTTATTGCACTCCATCATTACTTCTCAGGAACAAGGGTACAGTAATGCAACGATATCCCTTATTCACAAAAAAATAGACACATATTGTACAATAAATGTTGTATTGGTAGATAGAATTTAGGATTTGAAGCATGATGCTAGTTTTAATGAAAATGCAATCTTATTCATTCATACTTATGTGTTGTCGATGCAATATTTTGTCATCTGAATGTGACTCATTCATTGGGATTTTAGGTGATTCAAGTTGCTAGAATGATCATTTGCCTTAGTGAATTCTTGTGTAGCCTTGCTAGTTTCTATTTTACTTGAGGACAAGTAAAAACTCAAGTTTGGGGGTGTGATAGTACTAGAAAGAACATATGTTTTCTTCCTACTTATTGGTTAATTTGTCCCCATTTAGTTATATTTAGCACATATTTTAGCATTTTCAGTTTAGTAATTTACATTTTATAACTCAGTGGATCTTAGCTTATTTATCCTTAATTTTGTCATGTTTTGGTACTGATGTCGTTGTATGCGCCCAGAATTGTCGCCGCACCTGACATTTGTCCGGATAGGAACAAAAATGCATGAGCTGTCCAGTCTGGTACAACTAACTTGTACGTATAGAGGCAGCATGATTCTGATGAAAGGACATCTGGGCTATTTGGGAAAACATATAAATATTCACATAAAAAGAAAAAAAAATGAGAGAAAGGAAAGATTTTGGATTATCATCTTCTTCAACCTATCATTTGAAGCTTTTGGCTATGGCGGCTTAAGTCTCCTACGAGTGAATTGACGTGAAAAAGATGCAGATCAGCTCTTGACGAGGAGCCCTGAGTGCGACATAAGAGGGAAAAGAGAGATTTAAGTCGAGTTATCTAGAAATAGTATTCTCCACATGTTTCTTTTAGTTTTCTTTTCTAAATGCTGGTGATTACTTTCTATTTCATGTTAGTATGGAAGTACACATGATTTCTGAGTTAAAGGTTATTTTATTCAATCTTGCTTCTACTATTTAATCTTTGGGTTTGAACATTTTTAGCATGGAAGTGTTATTGTGATCACTGACACTAGAAAGTGCAGCGATAGTTCAATCTAACAAGCATGATAACGGAAGTTGCTTGAGGATTGAGGAATTTAATTCACTTGTTCTTAATAGTGTTCCATAGCCATCATCAGAAGGTGTGGCTAATGTGCATGTTTAAGTCTTTGATTAAATATAGAAGTTAAGCTTGGTAAGATATTCATTGCAATTTATTGCATCGACAATCACCTATTTTTTTATACCTTGTGAGCACTTAGCATTTTGTTAAATATTCACGCTAGGGATCCCACTTTATCATTATCATATTTTATCTTGTTGTTTTCAAGTTATTGCTTCGACACCCACTCTTACAATTTATCTCGTTTCTATCCATTTATTGCACCTACATTGATCGACAAAAGACAACCATCCTCGTGGGATCGATATCCGATAGACTCATATCTGTCTACTATACTTGCACCGACAGTGTACGCTTGAACATTATTACTGTGACATTAAATAGCCGATCAACAACCATCGTGATTTTACTCGTGTGAGCTATAAGAACTATTGATGCAATTTACCTTATTACTATGGAAGGTAGGAAGTATGTGTTATCCATGGGAATGAGAAGTATAATTCATTTGATTTAAGTGAATGAATCATTTATTCTATGTTGGATTGATACATAAGTATTTTAAGATTATGCAATGTGTTGATAAGCATAGTTTGTATACTACGAACTTACTAAGCATAACATGCTTATCTTGTGTTTATTTTCTATGTTGGAGTTAATCATAAGCTCGTTTGGGTTGGAAAGTCGTTGGAGACCTATCACACTATCTATCGGCTAAATCAGTAGATTTTGGTGTTTCTAAGTTTTGGTTATAATGGCATGTATAGGTGTTTTGGTTGATGGTATAGCCATTATGTTTTGGCTAGTAAATTAGGTATTTTGAATGATGAAATGTTGTTAAGTTGGCATGTATATATTTAGCCTTGTAATGGTTGTTGTTTTGGTGTTTATGGTAACTATATGATGGAAGTTAAAATGGTAGTTAAACATTTTTGTTGTAAATTGTCTTTTGATATGTTTAAATGTGGTGATTTGGTATATTGGTTATAAATGACATATATGGCTAATGGTGATAGGTGTTAAATAGCATATTAGGTACTTTTGGTGTGAATTAGATTGGTAAACAAAGTGGTAAGTTTTGGCATAAACTTAGCTATATGTTAGTTGAACTTTTGGCCAAACTATGCATACGGTTATATATGTTTAATTATGGTGATTGAGGTTCCTTTTAGGCATATTGGTTGTATGCTTATGTACCTTATTTGGATAGCTTGATTATGCATGTTTTAGTGCAATTTGAAGGCTTTTTTATATGTGGAAAATTGATTGTAGGTAGATGCATTAATGGGTGAGAAAAATGGCTTGGGAATGGCCTATTTTCGTCCACATAGCCAGAGACACAGGCGTGTGTCTTAGCCGTGTGTGACAAACGGCCATGCGACACGGTCGTGTGTCCCCTATAGCTTACAAAATGGTTGCAAGTCAAGCAGTTACACGGCCTAGCACAGGGCTTGGCACGTAGGCGTGTGATGCCATTTCGAATGGTACACGGCCTGGCACACGAGCGTGTGGCTTGGCCGTGTAACCCAAGACAGAGAGTTACACGGGCACAGACACAGGCTGGGACACAGCCGTGTGTCCCTACTTCAAATTTCCACATAGCCTGAGACACGGGCATGTGTCTCAGCTGTGTAAGTCACACGGCCTGGCCACACGTCCGTGTGACCCTGCAGTTTGAAAATTTTCACCTTTTTCTAAAAAATTCTATATGTTTCTGATTTAGTCTCGATTTGTTTCTAATGTGTTTTTAAGGCCTCGAGGGCTCGAATAAGGGACAATATGTAAGCCTTTGATTGGTTTTTCTGTGATTGATGATGTGAATTGAATGTTTTAAATTTTTGATCGTTTTCAATTGAAATCTCTGGTAATGCTCCGTAACCTTATTCCGATGACAGATACAGGTTAGGGGTGTTACATCCCCACAATGGATTTCTAAGGTCATGGTCCTATCCCGCTGTGACATATGAAATGTATATGTGTTGAGACACGTTATCACATCCCCGACCTCTCAAAACTACCTAAGAATTTCCGTCGTTTTGGTCAAAAATGCTGAACACTTTAAAAATACCCTAAAACCTAAAAAAACCCTAAACCAAAACCCTAACCCTAATAAAATTAAAACTCTAACCTTAAGAGAGAGAACCGAAAAGTGCGTCCAGCTGAACGCGCTTTCTAATTAAATTGGCCTATATCCCTAATTAATTTTAAAACTGGTGTAAAACTTTAATTAAATATTAAAAATAAGCCTATAGGCTTTATTTTGCCTGATTATTGGGTGATGATTAAGAGAAAAAAGTAGGTGATGCCACCTATTGTGATTGTGCAAAATATAGGTCATTTGGTTAAATAATTTTTGGTGGAGTTCATTTTGTGGCTTTTTTACACCAATAATATACAATAAATAATTAAAATCTAAAATGGTATTCATGCTCAATTACATATGAAAATGGGTCATTTGTGGGGTGGAGGTGGTGTATAGGCGCACCACCCTATTTTTTTCTGACAAAGAAACGTTTTTATTTTAAAAATAAAATCGATATTTTAATGGGTTATGCCATACTGATTGGCGCCACCCAAAATGATGGGTTTGGTATAAAACTTAGTTTTAAAATACAGAAATATGAAATAAAATACTAAGAGTGGCGCCACATAGGTAGGCGGCACCAGTCATGCCTCATTGACAGGCGACATTGGTGACCCCTCCCTAGAAGGCAACACCGGAGGGAGCAGATTTGGGGACCTTATAACCATGTTTTGGTATAGTGAATTGGTCATTTCATGCATGTTTTGGTATGTTTTGATGCTTTGAACAAGGTTGCAAATGGCTTGTAGGTACATGCTTGAAATGGCATATTGGTCGGATGGAATAATGGTATAGTGAATTGGTCATTTCATGCATGTTTTGGTATGTTTTGATGCTTTGAACAAGGGTGCAAATGGCTTGCAGGTACATGCTTGAAATGGGTGATGGAAATGGCTTGATTTTGGCCAATTTCATGTCCACACGGCCTAATACACGGGCGTGCGTCTAAACCGTGTGTGACACACGACCGTGTGTCCCCTATAATTTTTAAAGGTTACAAGTCAGGCAACTACACAGCCTGGAACACGGGCATGTGGCTTGGTCGTGTGACCCAACTCAGAGAATTACACAGGCATGGACACGGGCTGGGACACGGCTGTGTGTCCCTAATTCAATTGTTACACAACCTGAGACACGGGCGTGTGTTTCAGCCGTGTGAGTCACACGGGTCGCCACACACTACCGTGACCCTCTGATTCAATTTTTTCTAACTTTTTCTTAAATGTTCCAAATGTTTTCAATTTAGTCCCAAATCGTTTCTAAAGCGTTTCAAAGGCCTCGAGGGCTCGATTAAGGGAAAATATGCATGTTGATGTATGGATTATGATATGTTTATATTAAACTTTGCAAATTTATGTTTTAAAGTTACATTTTTACAGTAATGCTTCGTGACCTTATTCCGGCGATGGATATGGGTTAGGGGTGTTACATGTGGCATCCCGTATTCAGGCTTGGCAACCAGGCCGAGTATAGGGTGTTAAAGGTGTGTTGTTAGTGAAGATAATATTTGCATCATCTTCGATAGAGGGAAAGGAGTAATTGTTGCCATTAGGCGTTCCGGTGTACCATGAAGATCCGTTTACTGCATCCGAACATCGCGGCTAACTTCCACCGAGAGTAGAAGAATGCAGACTGGTGGAGACAAGTTGTGAAAATGGGCAAAGGATGACCCTATCTTTTCAATATATGTTTTAATGTTTTAATTCGAGATTGTAACTTATCTTTTATTAATACAATTACAACATACGAGCTAGAGCCACACCTTTTCCGTCAAAGGATGACTCGACTTGAGAGTGACATGGAAGGTGAAACAAACACACCTTTCCTATAGTGGTTGGGTACCATGTAGCCGTGGCAATAGGCTCAAAGTTTCGACGAGGGGTTTTGCTATGGTCATACGACCACCAACTTGGCAAAGGGAGAAAACCAATGGGAAGCTTTGTGGTGTATATGGATTAGCTGGGCATAATTGGAGTAAATACCCGCAGTGAACCTACCATATTAGACAACCGTCGCAATCAAGTAGAAATTGAGCTAATGTACTCTAATGTATCTAATTTATAACAAAGCTTGTTCCAAGTTTGTTACAATGAATATAATTTAAATTACAAAATTTGTTCTAATGAATCTCAATTAAATAAATACAAAGTTTGTTCCAAGTTTGTTTCAGCACATGTCATTTAAAATTATAAAGTTTATATTTTTGCATTTATATTTTACTAAAATTAAATAAATACAAAACTTGACTATTTAAATTGCAGAAACCCTTAAAATTGATGGTTTGATGGTGTGGTCCTAGGGGTATATTTTTGTGGTGGTCGGCATTCACATTGCGGGTGATCGCGGCGATCAACGTTCTTTTTACCCAAACCTGGGGGTGTGCTAAACATAAAAGAAAAAAACATATGCCCCAAACGTCATCAATGAACTTGGGCCGGGAGGAGTGGAGTACTGCGATGGTAATGGGCCAGGAGGTGTGGAGTACTGTTATGGTAGAGGGCTTAAGATATCAAACTCTGAATGATATTTGTACTCTGACGAACCCGGGAAATAATCATCAAACCCAAGTTTAGATTATAAGAACTATCCTCAAAATGTGGCTTTGGGTCTGGATCAGATGCAGGAGATGGATTTGGAAGGGGATGGAATGGTTTCCCAAGTCGTGTCATGTGCAGGGGGACTATCACTGACTGCCCACCAAATAAATACAGTTTCCCCATCTCAGAGTACCACTATATGTACTATAACGAGGGCTGCAGATCGAAACAATGATCCATCTGAAGTATCCGCCCCATCTTGTTGTTCCACACTCCAATATATTGTTGATGTACTACCGCCCAATTATTTCCATGTTTTCCCCTCTTGTTAACCCTCTAGATGTCCCCCAACTGTACTAGCGGGGCCGGTATATACTGTATGCAACCGAATTGCCGGAGTACTCGATCCCCGTGATACCACTCCACTGTCTGAAAATTTATAATGGGTGCGTTAATGCATCATAGGTCTGAGTGGATATGGGCAGACGAGGGAATAACAGCCGCAATTTCTGGGTGAGAATAGGGTATCCATATGAACTGTACAATTAATAACATGGTTATATTAACGCGGGTCGAGTAAGATAAGGTAATAAAATATCACGAATATTGGAATAACTTACCCCCCTCTCCAGCACGATTCTCAATCATCAGACGGTATATCGGAACCGTGTATGACCTCCCGATACCCAGATTAGTACTTTATCTACGAAAAAACTTGTTAGAATAATATCATTATGCAAAAATGTCAAATAATTGCTATAATAGGTAAAATTTTATCACCTATTAACGAGTGGAAATACATATGTTTGGTGAGTAACCGATGCCAAGAATAGCACCCAGTAAAGCGCCCAAGACTGCAGCAATATGAGGCATCCGCCTATGTCCACGGCAAAAGGATTTTTCGTCCAACAAAGTTCACGATACAACATAGCTAGCACTGCGGGCCCCCAACTATATGAACAGATGTCATGCAAATCAGATAATAGGGGCAAGTACATCAAGTAGACCTTGTTGCTGTTTACATCCAGCATGAGTACACCCCCTGTGATGTCCATAATGTATGCTCGAACGGCATACATCATCTCTCGTTCAGTGGCAGTACTCGGTAAATGCTCAAAATTGGCCTTCAGCCAACAAAACCTCTAACCCGTAAATTTCCCCTCACTAGGCGAGCGTCCAAGTAAGTTATAGTAAAGGGCGGCCGGCTCAGAAATCGAACTTACGCCCATGATCACACTCCTGTCGATGGGGAGCCCGAGTTGCAGTGCAACATCCTACAGAGTGATGGTGCACTCCCCACACGGCAAATGAAATGTGTAGGTCTCCGAGCGCCATCGCTCGACCAAAGCAGATATTAAGTCATACCACAAATCAAATGTCCGGATCAATGCCGCTGATCCGAATCCATCTAACTCCAAGTATGGCATGAGGCACTCATCCAGCAAATAGCCTACACCATTCACACGACGCCTCAATGCGCGGTACAAGCCCTGTCACTATTAAATTACTGAAATAGTTAATATAACCTAATTTAATTCTGTAAATTACGTGAGTAATAAATAACAAATTTATTATCATCTCATTAACAGTTTTTTGATATGTGATCATCATTATTAATCAAAGAACTCATTTAGTAATCTGCAATTTAAAAAAATGAATTCAATTAGTTTGTTGCAAAAAACACAATACGATAGGTAAATAATTTGGATTTGAGCCTTATTTTCTCAATAATAGGAGAAGCAATATTAAAATACAAAAATAAGACACCCTAACAATTTGTTGAGAATAACAAATTTCGATAGTTAATTTCTAAATGGTCCATTTTCAATAATTATCAAAACATATTAATATTATACGGTAAATAATACGATAAATATAGTACAATAATAATATAATTATAATAAAAAAATCTCATAAATTCCCATATTTTTACCTACATAAAAATTATGTTAGTTTATAATGATAATATAATTAAATTAAACCGAAATTATCTAAACATAAAAAACATAAGAATCCAAAAATAAAACTGAAACATACATGTTTAGTTTCTTTTAAACAACCTATAAAAATATATAAAAATAAAATTAATCAACATCTTAATAAATCAAAAAAATTGTTAAATAAATCAAAAACAAAAAAATAATTACATTCATAAAAAATCACAATAAACATTAAACTAAACAAATAATTAACCTAATCACAAAAATTA
The DNA here is from genome assembly GCA_025698515.1 of Gossypium sturtianum. NCBI lineage: Eukaryota > Viridiplantae > Streptophyta > Magnoliopsida > Malvales > Malvaceae > Gossypium > Gossypium sturtianum. The sequence continues at coordinate 66,653,135 of CM046952.1, forward strand.
CTAACAAAATAACTTTAAAATAAATTAAAAAATAAAAAAAAAATTACATTTATAACCTAACAAATCACAATAAATATTAAACTAAACAAACAATTTATAATAGTTACTAATAAAATCTTTAAAATAAATTAAAAACAACATAAAAATCACAATAAACAAACTACACAATACTAACAAAATAATTTATAACAATTCCTCATCGTAATCCCTTCTATTTAAAGAAAAAAAAAACAAAAATACCTTATCATCCTCTTCTCCTTTCTATTTTTTCTTCTCATTTCTTTCTTTCTTTCATCTCCCTCTCTTCTTCTCCAATACTGCTAGTTTTTTTTTTTTTTTTTATCATTTCTACTCTTCTTCTCTACAAGGGGGACCATGGTTATAAGGTCCCCCAAATCCCTCTCCCTTTTTCTTCTCTTTCTTCTCATGGCCTAAGGAGGATAAGACTCAATACTGACGGACTGCAAGAAACGGAGGGAATTAATGCCTAGCAGCAGTGTCACCTGTCAATATGGCTTCACTGGTGTCGCCTACCAGCCTAGCACCACCCCTTTCACCTTGAAACCATATAAAAACCATATAAAACCCAGTATATTACCCGTATATTTTGGATGTCGTCAATCAATATGGTACAACCTATTAAAATATGATTATTTTTAAAATAAAAACATTTCTTTGTCAGAAAAAAATAGGTTGGCGCCGCCTATGCACCACCCTTCACCCCACAAATAACTCATTTTTGTATATAATTAGGTATGCATATCATTCTCGATTTTAATTATTTATTTTATATTATTGATGTAGAAAAGCTTATTTTGTTAATTAATTAAATTTTTAAGGTTATTTTCCTAAAAAAGCCAAAGTGCGAAAACCATAAAAGTAAAAAAGAATGTTCCCGCCACGCCAGTGGCCACCTGTCTATCGGTGAATTTGGAATGTGTGGTTTAAAACCTGTAATGTAACCAAACTACAAATATCAAACTAAAATTAATTGAATAAATATGTATCAGCTTTCTTCTTCTTCTTCTACTTCAGTTTTTTTTCTTACATTCCCCAGGAAGTAATTAGACTGTGTTTCAAATTTGCAATTCACATGACTTCCTTAGTTCCTCTCTCTTTCAACCCTCCTTTTCTCCACTCTCATTCTCATTCCTTTTCTTCCAAACCCTCCTCCCTCTCTCCTTCCCCTTCCAATCTCTTCGTCTGCTTCTCCTCCTCTTCTCCTCCTTCTTCTTCACATAATTCCTCAAATTTCGACCGCGAAGAAACCCGGTGGCTTCGCGAGGAACAGCGATGGCTCCGTGAAGAGCAACGCTGGCTAAGAGAAGAGCAGCGCTGGCTTAAAGAGAAAGAATCGCTACTTTGGGAAATCTCCCAACTCAAGCTTCAAATCCAAGCCTTAGAAAACCGGAATTCCTTTCATGGAGCTTCGGTTACGGAGACAATATCCCGTATCGGAGCTTTACTGCAGGTGTTGAAAGACAAGAATCGGATTGCGGAAAGCGGAGAAAGCGCGAGGGATATGGTTTTCGAAGAAGTAAAAGAGAAAGAGGTGGTTGTAGAGGAAGGAGTTAGGGTTCTGGAAAAGAAGGCAAAAGAGGTTGAAAAGAAGATAGAGAGGAAAACGTTGAGAGTAGGCAGCGAAGGAGAGCAAGTTCGAGAAATGCAGGTCAGCTAAATCATAGCCAATGTTTTTTCTTTTATTTGAGTATATGATTTTCTTTATTTTTAAAAAGAAAGAAATTATTCAATAAAAAGTGTGGGGAATTCTGGATACAAATCAAGACCCATTTTTACATCCATATAAGAGTGAGTAGAAGTGAGGCAACCTCGTCCCGCTTCTTTGGCATTCTTAATTGAAATTTGAGTGTATGATGGATCTTGATTTGTTCCCTAATGGCTTTTTATCATGACAGGAAGCGTTAGGAAAACTGGGTTTCTACTCTGGTGAGGAGGACATTGAATTTTCCAGCTTCTCCAGCGGGACTGAACGTGCTGTGAAAACTTGGCAAGTAAGCCATAATTTCACTATTGTGTTTTGTCAATGGACATGAGTTTTCCACTATTATCAGAGATACCAATTCTGGGGACAAAATGATCTGTTATGAATCGCTCATCAGATTCTCCTATGATGTTCATTAGCAAATGATTTATGATCCCTCCTAACAGGCAACAATAGGTTCCCGTGAAGATGGAATAATGACGGCAGAACTTCTTCAAAGGTTGTTCGAAGAACAGGAAGTCAAGAGTTCTAGCTCAAGCAATATTGCAACTATTCGGGAGAAGGTATGTTGATATCATGCAAACGGCTTAAGTTCCATGGTCTTCCATGAACAATTCAGTTTTTTTTAGTTTATACATGATCAAGATTTTGAATCTCTTTATTAAATAAAGTTTGTTCAGTTTATTTGATCTTATGACCAAACTTGTTTATTGTTCCACTAATATATAATAAAACGAACTTGTTTATTGTTCCACTAATATATAATAAAATTATTGTGGATTGTGTGCTTATATTTTATTTATAATATAATTATTAATATTTATATTGACTATTTTATATCTAAAAATTAGTATATATATATTTACATATTATAGATATGTATATGTTTATTTATTGTTTGTTTATTAGTTATTCAAGAATGTTGTCCGTAAACATGTTCAATTATATGTTCATGAACAATGTTTGTGAACATGTTCGTTTACCTTAAACGAACGAACATGAACACATATAATTTTAGATAAACGAACACGAATAAACATTTTGAAATTCTTAACAAACATGGACTGAACACAAATAAGCTTAAAAATAGACAAACGAACATGAACAGAGATTTGTTCGTTCGAGTTCAGTTTGCCTACAACCCTATGCTGCTATATTTTGATTTCAGCCAACTAAATGGTTGGTTTCATGCACTTCGTCTTATTTGTAGGAGGGGACCAATGGAACTGCAATAACGTCTTTGACAGAAATCTCAGAGATACAACAGAAAGTCGTGAAAGAGGAAGGTTTCACAGAAGCTGAGGTATCTCAACACCGAGTTTTTCTGCTTGGAGAAAACCGGTGGGAAGAACCTTCTAGGCTTACTGGTAAGGATAAACAAGCTACGGGGAGTAAAAACATAGATGCCAAAACAAGCTGCCATGCTTGTCGGGGAGAAGGCCGGTTAATGTGCGCAGGTAATAATTATTTCCTACAGTTGAATTGAACCTCAATCTTTGAAGGACCTGGTCTGCGGATAGAATAAGACACTGTTCTTTGATTTTTAGAATGAATATACTGCAATTGCAATATTGCTCAAACATGACCATTTTCAAAGTTATTCAAGTACTTGTTACCTTAAATTAACTATTACTCTCATTGACATTTCTCTACTGCAGAGTGTGATGGAACAGGTGAACCTAATGTTGAACCACAGGTAAAAATGGTTTTTGCTTGTTCTGTACATGATTTGTTTAAAGAGGTCTAGTATGGTTCAAAGCCCCTATACCCCAAATCCAAAAATACTTACATCTACTTAGCCACATTGATGATTTGACCGGTTTTTGTGATGCAGTTCTTAGAATGGGTGGACGAGGGAGCAAATTGTCCATACTGTGACGGCCTCGGTTATACAACTTGTGAAGTATGCCAAGGAGGAGCAGTGGTTTAGGTTGTAATGTTCATTAAATACAATGACATTAGGGGAAGGAACTCCAATTATACAAAAAAACAAAAACCCATAATTCATGATGTTTCAGAGAATACATTACGCATGAGATTCTTTCTTTGTTTTTGGCAAACCTCATAAGATTACTAGTCCCTGTTTCGGAGCATGGGGCACTGAATTTGGAGGCAGATGCATTGTTCTATGCTCCTAAATAGGGCTTTAGATGTGTAATGTATTTTGTTTCTTATTCTTGAAAGAAAATTCTTTTGCGGCTACTTGCAATCTGGTGCACTTGCAAATTACCTACTGCCGGCCGAACTTCAACGTGCAACATGCATCTCTTGAGCCCAATTTATTGAGTATATGACTCCTTGTTACTCGTGTAATCATGAGAAAAAAAGTTTATTTATTAGACATAAAATAAAGAGTAATTAATATATATTTAAACTTGAAATTAAAAAGATAAGTGATTAAAATTTATCAATTGAAATTAATTTATTGTTAATTCTTATATTAAAACATGATGAAAAAATAACACTTTCACCAAATATAGCAATAATGTTATATTAAGTGAGCCATTGCTTGATTGTCTCAATTATGACTTATAATCCTTATGAAAAATCAAGTGTTCACTATTAAAGGAAAACTAAATCGGTAACGGTAACAGTAATTGGTTTAATTAGGAGTGTGTATAATTTCATCCCGTGGCTAAAATAAAAGGTTAACCGTCTAATTATTGCGGTTTTCTTATTTAGGTCAGGTTTAATTCAACAGTTGATTTTCAAACTATTTCTTTTGTTTTGTTTAAGTTAGGTATTTAAATTAAATTTTGGCTGAATTTAAGTATCTATACTTTATTTTTGTAACTAATATTTTCAGCTTTTTAGTATACCACGCGATGGATCTAAATTAAAAATAAAAAAATATATAAATTAATTAAAAATATAATCTTTTTCACACTAAGAATAAACCTAAACAAATAATTATCTAGATACATTCCAAATGTATTTTATTAGTAAGTTTATATATTTTTCTTTTATAAAATATCAGGTTATTTATATTATTATTGTGAAATTAAAAAATATATAAATTTTAAATATTATTAAAAAAAATTTACATCAAGAATGAATCTAGATAGATGTCTAGATTCATTAAAGAAGTGTTCTTTAGTTCTTTTATATATTTATTTTTTTTATAAACTTATAAACTTATAATATTTTATTTATTTTATATATTTATATTTTTATAAATTTTTAATTTTTATTTTTTAATAATTTATATATGATATATTCTAATTATTTATATGTTATTCAAAATATTATAGGCTTTTTATTTATTTATAATTGTATATATTTTTATAAATTTGTAATTTATATATTTAAAATAATAATAACTTAAAAATTGATGTTTTAAAAATATATAAAAAAAATATAAACTTACAAAAAATTACATCTAGAATAAAAATGAACAATTCAATTGTCCAGATTTAGATATATTTAAATAATTATTTGTCCAGGTTCATTCTTGATGTGAAATTTTTTTATTTTTTATATATTTTTAAATATTTAAATTTTTTTAATTATGTTTGCCATATAACACACGAATAGATTGCCACGTGTCACCACTAGATTGGCTATCAAGACTATGTTAATCAGCACAAACTAACAGTGGTATGCGGAAATACAAACCTGGTGAAAGAATCCAAGTTCAAGTACTAATTAAATCTAAATAAAAAATAAAAAATTAAATACCAACTAGATACTTTTACACAAATTCAAAGGACAAACAACATATTAAGGGTACGTTTGGTTCACTGTAATAGAATATGTTGTAATTGAATAGAGCTGCAATCAGTAATTCAATTGTTTGGTTGAATGGAATGAAATATAGTTGTAATAAAATTCTTGTGTTTGATTGAATGGAATAGATGTTGTAATAGTATAAGGAAAAAGGCTTAAATGACCAAAGTACCCTTAACAGAATTTTTGTAGGTAGATGATTATTGTTATTAAATTTTAATAAGATTATTGTTAAATATATTTTAATAAAAATAAAAATAAATAATTTAATCATATTTTAACATAATTATTATTAAATACAATTTAATAAAATAATATATAATTTAATAACATTCTTAATATAATTATTAATAATATTTAATAATAATTTTAATATAAATTTATTATTAAGAATATTTTAATGCCTAATATATTTGCTTTAATCTAGCCTCTCACCTATTCTCTTAGGTCACAACCACCAATATAAAAATGAGTTTAACATAGGATATGATAATCCTCTAATAACATTTTATTTTAATAGTCAATTTTAATAGAAAACATATTTTTTATATTTTATTTTATCCTTTATAATAACATAATAACAATTAATTATAAGGTATACTCTTTAATAAATTAATTATTTATAGCAATCTTTTGGTGAAATAAAAACCTTCAAATTTTACATAAAAAATACAAAATTTTAGTAACATTAGTTCTTTTCATATGTGAAATAAAAAATCAAAACTCATAGTCCTTGAAATAAAAAATTTTCAATTCAGTCCCTTTAGAAAGAATAAAATTACAAATTGATCTATGGTAAAATTACACTTTAGCCCCAAAAATATTAAAAAATTATGTTTAGTACCTTCAAAAATGATGGAATTATAAATTAATATATGATAAAATTACATTTTGATCTCAAAAATTAATATATGATAAAATTACATCTATTACACTGGTTGGGAGATAGCCAATGATACTTCTCCATTAGAGTAGAGATAAAGATATGCTGTCATACTGGTCGGAACAACTATAGTCATCCATGTAGCGCACTGAAATTACAACAATCCGAGAGAGAGTTATTTTATTTGAGGAAAATTACCAAGCACTATTAGCAACGATTGTACCAGTAGACCATCAAGCTTTATGTAGATATTTCAAGATAAAAAGGAAAACTAAGAAAAAAAGAAGAAGAAGAAAATGGAACAATTCCTTCAAAAATTCAATGTTATATCCCTGATACACATTTACAAAGCTTGAAGCTAAAGATAACATTATAAATGGATCCCTCAAAATAATACATCAGCTACACAAACTTCAAACATATTGAAATCACTAAAGAAAGTATAGGTTCCAGACCAGGACAAAATTCAATCGAGTATTAGAAATAAATTGCAGCCATTGCCAGCCATATAGTATATCATTAGCTGAAGAACAAGACAAGAAACAAGGCAACCAACTATAGTTTATCCATATAGTATTTCATAATGAGCCACCGGTACATATTAGGCAACCTGATTAAAAGATCTGATTGGGGAATTCAATTACCTTCCATATTTCACTATGGGTGAGATGATTTTGATCGAGATAAAAAATTTTCGCATAATTGATATTAGACCGAGAAAAGACCAATAAATTGATTCCCCAAAGCCATACCATTGTAGTCTGTGATATCAAAACAAGAAGAATAATCCCTTACAAGTCCTTAAACACACAACATAAAATTGCACTCATATTGAAAAAAATTAGTATAACATAAATTTTTTTATATATATCATAAAATTTTAACTAACCACTAGAAGAAGAGGATTATAATACAAAAATGCCTCATATAGAAATAGGTCCCGTAAGTCTGCACTCATTCTCATTACAGATTGCCATCCAGTCTGCAATATTTTGGCATACATAATGAGAACGTAAGCAACATAACTGAATCTTGTAGCCTTTTGTTAACCATTGTTAACCATTATTAACATCAAATACGAACTGTATAGCTTGAAACAACTAAATTATAAAATAAGACTAACCTTCCCACAGATGAAACCCCAGAGTAAGAACAATAGTACCTGGATATCTAAATAGATTAGGATTCCAGAAGGTTGAGAAATAACTAAAAGATACAAGTTACAACTGAGGAATTCGTTTTTCTTTGAGTTTAACCACTTTATATTTATTAAAATGAAGTAAATGGATAATAAACACACCAACAATATCATTGAAAACAAACCTTGAATCTCCATAATAATGTAGGCGAAGGCACAATTGCAAAGATAACCAATGGTATACTTGCATTCTTCGATCCATTTATCTCCAAGGGATGCACGTAACTATTCTCCATTCCATTTCCCAATTCGGCACCTGACAATTATTCTACAATATATTAGATCTAAGCAGTAAAACTAAATCAACAAATAACCTTTAATTTCCAATGATAATGTTCATATAGAGTTCTTGTACCTAGATCGGTTATTGCATAAAAATTGCATCCAAAAGGCGAGATTTTGGTTACTAAGATAAAAAGTTACATCATTTGAAAGTGTTTCCTTAGTTGAAAAGGCAAGTAAAACCATAGCCTAAGACAACAAGTTAAGAACAATATTGGGTTCATAACCTCTGCCTTCCATCGATCTTAGAAACCTAACAAATCTATCGGTATTGCGGGTCTTACACAACCCCTTAAGTAATCAGTATTGTAAACAATCAAATCAGGTTGATACCCTCTCTCGATCATTTCATCAAACATACAAACGGCCTCGAAATATTACTTTGATTACAAAGCCCATTTATCAAAGTTGAAAAGTTACAAAGACTAGGTTCAACACCTAACTTCAAAGATTTTCCCAAAAAACAGACAACCCAAAATCAATTTGACCTAATTGACAAAAGCAATTAATCAAGATGCTCATAGAATAAATATTATGGGAAACTCCCAATAATTTGATCCGTCTATACTTAGAAACAACAATGGCATAATGTTTCATCTTAACAATGGCTCCTGATAATTTATTGAATTCCACAATTGAAGGATTTGGGTACTTTTCAATCATCTTACTGAACAAAATCAAGGTACCGTCAACATTATCGAAGCGGTGGTCTCTTTTTCCCTTTCCTCTAACAGGCATGGACATGGGTTTGTTACTTAAGGCTTCGATATGGGTAGCAATGGTGTTAGAAGAAGAATAAAAAGAGTGGAAATTAGAAAGATGGCTTCCACCATTAACAAGTGAACGAAGAATAAAAGAAGGAAACATACCCATATCTTGAAAGTAAGCAAAGAGAGGTGAGGTTGAAAATGAAAGCAGAAATGGCGGCAGCAGCAGCAGAAGAAGTGTAAATTTTGGGTTGTGAAGTGGTGTTTAGGGGGAGCGTAATTGGTGTTTCAAGTGAGAAAATGGGAGAAGGCAAAGTGGGGATCGTTTTTGTGGTGATGGTCTCTTTAAACACCGAATCAGTAATCTGTGGTGAGGAAACATAATAGAAATCAAGCAATTTCATTGCATAGGCTCGTAATGGAATAAGCCCGTAATAGGACATTTCATTGAACCAAACAGGTGTTTAAGGTGGGCCCACAGAATAGGATTGTAATGGCTATGCCATTACATTAAACCAAACATGGCCTAACCATTTCATAAATGAAATCCAAACAACTTCAAAAAAAATGTGATGCTACCACCACTATTTTAACTAATCTATAAAATATGGATTTTAAAAAACTTTTTAGCCAACGAAAAATTGTTTACTAAATAGACATAGGGATAATGTTTTATTCTTACTATTAAATAATGAATATCAAAATTAAAACTAAAACTATGCTCTGTATCTTATAAAGAATGATACCGCACACATGCGGAACAGAATCATAGCTTGTCTAAGTTGCGGATTTAATCTAGATCTCTAGACGAACGTAAACTGAAACGAAAAACAACGAAAACAGATTAGTTGTCACAAATGAGAGTCAAACGAAATTAAAACAAAAGAAAAATGAACTGGCTGGTAAAGAGTTCAATAAAGAACGAATTTGGGTTTCTTGGATGGAAAGAAACCGTCCTTGGACCTCAAGAAAATGCCCCAACTAAATCTGAAGAAACAAAACACAAAATAGATTTGTTAGAAGTTATTTTAAAGACAAAAGCAAATTGTTTTGTGTAAGAATGTTTGAAACAACAAGAAAAGATTAAAACTCCTAATTTTGATATGTTTCTTAATGAAACAAGATAGGAAAACGTCTCTCTTGAAGTAATTTTAACCTAGAATGAAAATCAATAAAATCAGTAAGCAAAAATAGCAAGAACTAAATTAAATAAACAAGAAACAATAAATTAAGGCTAGAAAAGAGAAGATGACGTCCTAAGAAGCCTTAGAAACATTAAGAATCCACAACTCCTTTAAATGACTCTAATTTCCCCTCCAAGAAAGAGATATTGATAAGAAAAAGCTTGAAGATGATTCTCACAACCAAAAATATTGTTAAAGTAACTTCTAAAAGAAACTTAAGAGCAATTCTTGAAGAAAAACTCAAAGAGAATTATTATTAACTTAAAAAACAAAAATCAATTGTCCATCTACAAGGGTAGACGTCCATGCTACTTATAGGCCCCCAAAATAAGTTTTCCTAACCCTAATGGAATAACTAACATGACAACTCATCAAATAAAAAAAATCTAATTGTGGACTTTTAATGAGAATTCAGCTAAATGAATTAAATGGACTCCTTGGGCTGAATTCTTACATGATGATCCACATATTAAAATAAAATTGGACCTATAGTTTAAATATTTTACAATTTAGGCCACTTTGATAATTTGGCCTAATATTCAATTAAATTACTTTCCAAACTTCAGGATGAGCTTGTAGACATCTTAATAGGTCATTTTTTCAAGGACTTGGTCTTGTGATCCGTTTGCTCTCGAAATTAGCTTGTTCAAGCTCGTAAATGAAATCTAATGGGTCTTAGCTACAAGATTCGATTTCTTGGACCAAGATTTCCAAGATTTGAAATCTTGATTTTCTTTATTCTTGAAATTGTCTGAAACAACAAAATTGGACTAAGATTCAATTTCTTGATTTTCTTGAAAACAAGAAAGTGAATCTTGATTTTCTTCCGATCGTGTGCGCATCTAAAGCCTTGATAACAAAGTCTTGGATGGTCCCATTCAATCTTGCTTGGATTTGCTTGGCCTTTGACCTCGTTATTGGGCCTTGAGGAAATTTGAGTTCATCATGTTCATGAACCTGATTTTGGGCCTTTCGACTCGTATCAATATCCAGGTTAAATTATATTCACTATAACTTTTGCTTTTTCGAAAACACTCTTACTGTGATTTAAATTATTCATTTAAATTACTTTTTTATTGATATTCAATAAGGCTTATTATACAAATTGGTATCTAAGCTATATATATATATATATATATTGATACTTAAACTTCTTCTTCTTTTGTCATAAGTGATATCTAAACTATTTTTATTTTCTCGAATTGGTACCTCTATTAGTCCAATTGTTAGTCAAACCGTTAAATTGATTTTAAAAAGGGCTTACCTCACAATTTATACCTAAACTTTTTTCTTGTCATAAATGGTTCCTAAACTATTCTTTTGTTACTCATTTTACACTAAAATGTTATATTCGTTAAAAACAAATCCAACCAATAATAAACCGCCACAGCATATAACCTTAAAAATATATATTTTTTAATTCTTTTACTTTTTTTTCTTTTACATTATTTCTCTCTTTATTTTTTTCTTTTTTCTTCATTTATAATGTCCGACAATACCAATAATGCTCAAAATTTGCCTTTTTGAAGTCAAGACGCCAACTACCTACCTTACAGGATTGAAAAAGTTATTTTGTCGATCAAAATCTGTGTTTTCAAAACTAAACCAGTCAATCAAACTGGCTTGACTAAAAATTGATTGGGGTACTAGTCTGGAGGTAAAGGTTGAACTAATTGACCAGCTAATCAATACAGACCGATTGAACCAAGCTAAAAAAAACCATTACAAAAAAAAATCAGTTGTATTGATTTTCTCTATTGTTTAAATATTTTATTTTTATGAATTTTTTAAATAATTTATTTGATCGAATAAAACAAACTGATCAAATCAGGAACTAGTAGCTTGATTGGTTCAAACATCGGTCCAGTTCTGAAGAAATAAAAAAATATATAAAAAATGATAATATTTTTTGCCACATGTCATGCAGATAATATTTTTTGCCACATGCCATGTAGACACCCATTTTGTCTAAGCCCAATTGGAGACTCATTTAAATTTTTGTTCTCTCTTGGGCTGTTCGAAACCCACCCGATTTTGGTAAATTTGAGACCTTTATTTTTTTTCTTCTTTCTTTTTTAGGCCTATCAATGGCCCAAATTATTATTATTATCATCACTACTACTATTATTATTAAATATCATTAGTATCATTTTTTTTCAAATAAACAAGATTAAAAAACAATATATATACATGAAATGAAATGAAAAAAAAAAAGGGAAGGCTTTTCATATTTTTGTTCTTAACAAAAAAAAGGTAAAAAAAAAAAAACAAGAAACATTTTTTTTTTTTGCCATTGACATGTCATGAGGGATCGGGTTTTGGGCTCCGATGAAGGGGACATCACCGGACTGTCGATCCTCCGCCCCTAGGAGCCCTCAAAAATCCCTTTTTTTTCCCTTTTCCTTTCTAAAATAAAGGTTTCTTTAAAAAAAAAAAAGCCTTGATCTTGAGAAAAGTTTTGATTTTTTTTAAAAAAAGAGAAAGTTTAGATTTTAAAAATAAAAATCTATTTTTTTTAGTCATTTTAAAGGAAAGTTTAAATTTTTAAAACAAAGTTTTGATTTTTTTTCAACTATTTCAAAATAAAAATTTTGATCTTTAAGAAAAATAGTGTTTTTTTTTTTAAAAAAAAAGAGAGTTTAGATTTTTAAAATAAAAATTTGTTTTTTAGTCATTTTAAAGGAAAAGTTTAGATTTTTTAAAACAAAGTTTTGATCTTTTTCAACTATTTCGAAAGAAAGTTTTGATTTTTAAGAAAATTTAAAGAAAACTTTGATTTTGCAAAAATAAATAAATAAATAAATAAATAAATCTGACCACCGTACGCGGCAGTTCCACCACCGGAGGCCGGAGAGCCGTTGGGCTCTCGGCTCTTCGGTAATGGAGTCATTGCCAACATAGAAGGAGGAAGAAAAAGAGGAAGAGGTTTTTTTTTTTTTTAAATGAGGTTAAAATAAAAGAATGAATAGTTTTTTTTTTTCATTTATAGGTGCCAAAAATGGGTAATTTATTCTCACCCCTTACTTTTTAAATTTACAAAAAATACTCCGTTTTTTGCAGCACCGCCCTCACTCTCTGACCTATTTACACCCGTAACCCTTTTGTTTATTCAAACATTCAATTTAATTCGAAATTTCAAAATTAAAAGCAGATTAATTGCTACATTAGTCTTCTGTCTTCCACATCTTTTATCTTTTAGTCCCAAAATCAAGCTATGTCATTTTCTTTCCATCTTTAATAAATTATTTACCATTATATCTTCCCTTTCGTTTACATTTATACCTTATATATTTAATGTCAATTATGCACTTTATTTTAATGTTTTATATTTATTCACACTTGTATAATTTTTATTTATTCTTATTTTGTCTTTATTTATTTTCATGTCCATTTATATATATATATATATATATTTACACATTCCCCTTACTTACATTTTAATATTATTTTTTTATGTTACTTTGATTCTTTTATTGTATTATGAATAAGGTGTATTATTGTTATTATTATCATCATCATGTCAATGTCTTATTTATTTCATTTATTTAAGTTTTCTTTTTTATTATTGTCATTTTTGAAAGAGTTTTAACTTTTCATTCACTTTAGCCAATTTAATTAATTTTCCTATTTTATTACTATTCGTTTTAAAAGAGGGAACTTTAGGTTATTTTTCCATCCTATAATTATTGTCATGAAATTAGCCAAGTAGGTGTTACATTTTAATGAAATCATAAGGTTTTTACATTTTAATGAAACCGTAAGGTTTTTACATTCGGATTTAGGTTAGTCTTTAAGATCTTATCTACCATTTACCCTAGAAAAATTATAAATAATATGTAAGATATTTTTTTAGGGTTTTAAACTAATTTTAAATATCGTATAGGATTAGAATATTAAATTAATATGTAAATTTTCTTTAGGACTTTATTCAAGATTAAAACTAAAGATTTTTGTAGGTGAATTATAAATCATGAGTAGGTCTTTCTAAATATTTTATTTTAGAAACTTTTTTAAGAAAGCTAATAAATATTATTTAAGATATATTATTTTAGGATTTTGACGAATTTAAATCTTAGATCAAGAATTTTAAAGTAAGATAAATCACAAACTCGGCATAGGATACTTTCGTAAGATCTTGATAGATTCAACGTTATTAATTAAATCTTAAAAAAAAATATCGAATAAATTGTAGATGGATTTTAATATTTCTCTTAATTCATTGGTAATTTCTAGGTTTTTTTTTTATAGAATTCTAAGATAGAATTAATTTTAGGAATTGAAGGTAAATTATTTAGGTATCCTTTAGGGTTCCCGTTAAAACTAAAAATCTCTAATTTAAGTTTCAAATTAGATAAGTTTGGTGAATACACATTAATCGAGTTACAAGTAAACCGAAGACATTTTCTTTAGAGTTTTTATTTAAGATCTCCATAATATTTTAGCCTAGATTAAAACATTAATATGCTTAAATAAATAAAAAAAACCTAGCTCCTAAGACCTTGTAGGACTATCCTCGGAGAGGCGTTGTTTTGGGGGTGCTATAACCTTCCCCACACGTAACCGTACTCCCGAACTCGAAATTTGGTGATGAGATCGAGTCTAGACTTTTAGGATTTTTCGTAGTATTAGTTCTAGACTTTTAGACGATAGGTGGCTAACCAACCTAACCCTAATTGGTTAGTGACGATTCTACGTTAATTTAGGCCCTCTGTATCTAGCTTTACTTACTTGGCCCTCATACCCTTATGTAGGCAACATTATGAAATGTCATTTTTTTATTTGGTTATCTTTTTTTTTTTAAATAAACTTAACAATTTAGTACAAATTTGACAAAAAATATAATTTGATACCACTTGCGACAAAAAAAAAAATTTGAAGTACCAAAATAGAAAAAAAAAGAAGAAGACATAGTTTAAGCGTCAATTTATGGACTAAGCTTATTTTAAAATAGATATAACAATTTGACTAACAAAAGTACTAATTTGAGAAAAGAATAATTTAAGAATCACTTGTGACAAAAAAAATTAATATCTAACTTGAGATAACTTGAGTACCAATTTCTGGATTCATCCTTTCAATAATATAAAAACAATACCTACCATTATAAAATAAATAAATTAACATTCAACCATTTTCATTCAAGTTGTAGTTAATTTATTTTAAAGAAAAGAAATTTCATCACTATTTCGTTTTGAATTTAGTTATGGTTTGATATTTTAATTATCAAAATAATTAATATATTTTTATTAGGGTAAACAACACATATATAAATAATTTTCATATTAAGCACTCAAAATACAAAATTTACATTTTAAATACTCATGTCATATAATTCAATCATTTTAATCGCTCCCGTTAAATCAAAAATAATAAACTAATGTGACAATTAAAAAAGTCAGTATAATAATAAATTTGGTTATTAACTTTTACATATTATATTAATTTAGCTATAATTTTAAAAATTAACTCTCAAAATTTATAAATAATTTCAATTTGATCCTAATTTTAAAAAGTTTAAAAAATAAAAAATACATAAATATTTTCAAAAAATATAATAATTTTTTTAAAAATATATAAAATAAAAAATATTGTTAGACAAGAAATAATAATATATAAAATTTTAAAATATATAAAAATAAATATTTTTCATAAAATATAATAACAAATAAAATAAAAACCTCTCCACCCGGTCCCTCTCTCCCCCTCCCCTCCCCTCACCCCGTCCCTCCCTCTCCCTCTGTGACCTTCACCGCCTTTCGTTTGCCTTCGCAAGTATGTGACCTTCACCACCTTCCGTTGTGGAAACAATTTTATGTCTTTATTTTCTTCATCTTCGGATGCGAAGATCAACCTACAAGAAAATATGAGAACAGCTGGTCAAGTACCGTTGTCAATTAAGCAAGTACATGTAGACGCTCATAGCCCTCAATGATAGTAAAAAAAAAAAAAAGTGTCAAAATTTCATCAGTTCTCATAGTCAATGACAACACCGAGAAATGTGCCTTTTACCTGTCTCTTTCAGTTGAATTGCTAGAAGACAGAACAGAATTTGGATGTGAAATATTCTTTACTTCAGCACCTAAAAGGGAAAAAATTGGAAGTCAAATAAGCTTACACCTTTAAAACGTCTATACAGAGTTACTTAACTCCTCAATCTAAGTACCTCTTGGCTCATCAGGTGCCAATAAATAAATTTCTTCACATCTTTGGGCGGTGAGTCTTGAATCATCTGCGGCTGAAACTCTTCCATCATCAATTCATCTCCTTCACATTTACTGAAAACTCGATCCACTGACCCGATACGGTGGTGGGATGAGGGGAGGGGAGAGTAGGTTCTGTGGAAGAGGGAGAAAGGGACGGAAGTGGAGGAATTTTTATTTTATTTAATATTCATATAAGTATTAATATGAAATCCAAATTTATTATCATATTCTTTTAAAAAAATATTTATTTCTTTTTATATTTTTTAAAATTTTATATACTATTATTTGACCATTTAACTAAGAAAGGCCCATTTCCTACTTTATTTATAGAAATGAGCCACTTTATTTATTATTTATTGGAATAGGCCAAAAATATAAAAATGCGTCCATGTAAGAGTGTTTTAAGGGAAAATTTCAAAAAAGCGTGTCCTTGAGGGGGCGCTTTTGCCATATCAGCAAAAAACACGCTGACGTGGACGCACTTTGCTGATATGGCAAAAGCGCTCCCTTAAGGATGCGTTTTAGCCCGTGTTTTTGACGCCTAACGGTCATTTAAAATTTTGACCGTTGGGGATCCAACGGTAAAAAAAAAACTATAAACCCCCCACTATTTTTTCACACAAACATTTCTTCCAAAATTCTCAAAAAAGCTCTCAAATTTCTCCCTAAATTTTTTAAAATTCTCTTTAGTTAACTATCTCCTTTAATTTTTTTTCTAAATTAGTATTATTTTTTTTATAATTTCTAAGATATTTGATCGTGTTAGCAATGGCAGGGGAATTAATTCGTCTCGATCATAAACATATCACCCTCGAACAAATGAAAACGGTAAAGGTTAATTTCAATTTTTGAATATATTTTTTTCATTTATGTAATTTTAATTAATTTTTATTGTATAATTTTTTATAACAGTCAGTAGATCGGGTGCTACAATGTTATATTCGTAATATGTTTGGTCCTCCATCATCGTTGATAGGAAATTACTTGAGGGAAGTAGGTTTTTGACACGTGGCCAATATAGGCCGGGGGTCAAGTTGGACCCGAAACTTATTACGCGTTCATAGAGAGGAGGAGACCCGAGACGCACACATTCCATCTTCCATGCGGGGAGTGTACCATCACTTTGGAGGACGTGCAATTACAATTGAGATTGTCGGTGGATGGGCCCGTACTCACTAGATCCGCATAATCTGCTGATTGGGGAGCCATATGTTAAAATCTTTTGGATAGGATTCTGGATAATATTTACGGAGGTCGAATCGAGATGGGCTGATTACGAGACACATTCCCAGAGTTGAGGGATGATTCGACTGAAGTAGAAAGAATACGATATGCTCGGGTATACATCCTTGAGATCATTGGAGGTTATCTGATGTCAGACTTGTCATGAAACCTCGTACATCTTAGGTGGCTGCTGAAACTCGTTGATTTTAGAGCAGTTGATGAATTTAGTTGGGGGTCTGTCGTGTTGGCAACATTGTACAGGGAGATATGTGGGGCGACGAAACCAAATAAAGTCAAAATCGGATGTTACCTATCACCACTACAATCATAGGCTCGGTTTCACTTTCTATTTTTATGTCCTCGAGTGAACCACCCATATACATTCCCACTCATAACGATGTAAAATCTATATTAGATTTTACAATTATTACATATATTTAAAATATAATTTTATGCTAAAAATTTATTTAATTAGGTGGAACGATTCGGCAAGTTATGTTGGAATACCTACCGCTCTTGAAGATATACAACTTCTATTAGACCAACGGTCGGAAGCGCATGTAAGTATTAAATGAAATATATATACATAACATAGTCGTTTTGTATTTAGTATTTAGTATTCAGTATTATGTATATAACTAATATTTTTATCATGTTCATATAGTTTCAATGGACACCATACGAGAATCCGACAATTCGGGTAGTAATTCCGGATGAATTCTTTCAAAATCCGAACATCTGGCATGTTAAGGCACCAATGATCAACTACGCTACTGTCGAGATGCACTAGACGGATAAAGTGTTACGACAATTTGGATTCCGACAACTGATTCCCGTGACACTTGAGGTGCTTGATGAAGAGTACAAAATTGACTTACATCTACTAAATATGCATTGGCCGCTATTCTTCTAGGAATATATCGAAATATGGGAAAATCGGTATGATCATATACCTACTCGTGAACCGATCATCGTTCCAAAGTTAGCGTGCGCGTCAGATTATATGCCATGGTTTAGGATCCATGGCAACTCATATTTGCTCTCGAAATAATAGAGATGTCGACAAATCCGTGTCGAAAGGGAACGATGGGACCCTTTAAATTCAAGGAGAAGGGATGACGGGGCGGGCCCATCAACAGCGCCCACACAATCACCGGGCCCAACGCCTCAAGTGACGATGCCCACACTACAACCCCTTCAGATTATGCCAGGTCATATCTTAGCCCATATATGTATCCTAACCCTTATATATTTCCTTTTCCCAATCCTATGCCAGGTTAGAATGCATGGCCCAGTGCATCTCATTTCCTGATGACTCCAACTCAACCGACGATATATAGACTATCATAGCAGGAGGGATCGCACGAGGCACCGTCGGGGAGCACATCTCATTTCCAATCTCCATCGCCTTATGGGATTTAAACACCTTCGCTGTGGGTGATGCAAACGCCTTTACATTCTTTGTTCTATCAAGGTGGGTTATCCTCCCAACACCCACAACCAAAACACCCACAACCCCACCGGAACAACTACAACCTCCGCGGAAAGCTGAACCAAAAAGGAATCTAGCACGTTGTAACGCCCCAAAAATATAGGGTATTTAATTTTGCATGATCTGACACAAATTGCTTGTTTACCTTAATGGCTAAGTGATTTGGGTGTGTATGGGAGTGTTTGAGAAGCCTGGGTTCAAGTCTTGGCTTTTGCGGAATTTTAAAATTTGCTCTTAAAAGAATCTAGACACTGGCACATAGGTCTTATTAATTATGGTGCTTGTTTGAAGTCACAAAAAGCCTATTGGTGCAGTGGTTGTGGCGTTACAAGTGTGGCAAGGGGTTTGAGGTTCGAGTGTTGGCATTGTATGAGGGGGAGCATTTATTTTGCTGATGGTTCGGCTAGTAGTTGAGTTGCAATGAAATTTTAATAGATGAGAGGTTGGAGAGATTTGAGGAGTGGATTGTGGCGTAAATCGTGGAGAGGATTGGAGAGAGAATTTAGGAGGAAATCAAGGAGTTTGCTTGTGGGGAGAGTTGTGCCGAATTGGGTGTCTAGCTACTCAGAAATTCAACAGAGACTTCTTTTGGGTATAGTCATTGTTCGGCTTCTTTCTGTTGGCATTTTGTTTTCTTCTTTTTGTTTCTCCCTAGCCGAATTGTCCTTTTGTGTCTTGGCATCGTAAGTCATTTTGGTCGATTCCTGGTAAGTCAAGTGCCTCTCGGTACCAATTAGGTTCTTTTTTTTCTCTGCTATTTTTCTTGTCAGCCGAATTCATTCTTCTCCCTTATTTCTCCTTCACCTTTTCTCAACTCTTCTCCTTTCCTCTTTGACTGAGTGGCCGACTCTCTTTTTTTTTTCTCTACTGTGCCAGTCGGTTTGGTAGTGGGCGACAATCTCTTCTTCTGTTCATAACACTGTGGTAAGTCGAATCCTACATCTCCTCTTTTCCCTCTCATTTGTTTCTCTGCTTTTCCAATATAGACTGAATGTCATAAATCTTGTCTTATTATTTCGAAACCCTGTGGATGATAGTCTCTGACAATTGGTGGAGCGTCGACTGCCTTGCTTCTCTGTACATCTCTGTTTTCTTCTTCGAATACCTCTTTGGCCGAATATTGTGGGGTAAGTGGGTTTGTTTTGTAGTATTGGCCAAATACCCAATCTGCTCTAACTCTAATGCTTTGGTCTATGGGCATCAATTCAAGCCTTGTATTAAATGATTATTGCTAATGAAATCCGTCTTATGCGCAGTAAATCGAGAAGAAGGGTGTGATCGTTTTCAACCAGCGATCTAAGAGTAATAATCGCATAACTTTCGGCCAAGGTAAGTGGTGATATCGGTTTGGGGCTTTAGTGTTAATGATCTAAAGGATGAGAGATTGATTGTGTTGGGTTGATTATAGGTTGATCGCGCGTGGGGTAATCTGTTCGTTGCGCAAACAGGTGTGTAGTCACACCCCTCTCTTCTATGAATCGACAAAAGTCGAAATGCCGAAACTTCGACATTTGAGGCCTCACGAGCGTGCGGTCGCTCGTGTGGTAAACTGAGCCCACAAATTGTGGGCGATAGATTGTAGAGACCACCACGAGCGTTCTCGTGCTCTTAGGCCGATATGGGCCTCGTTTGGCTGAAATGAGCCGTGTGGGCCCAATGGGCTCGTGGGTCCCACACGGATAAAATCCCCAATAAGTGGCAAATACTGGACTGGGCTATGTAGTTCGCATAGCCGTGACCGAATTTGGGCTAAATGGGCCACACGGGCGTGTGGGCCCACTTGGGCCGAATAATGGACCTTAGGCCTATTTACATCGTTATGACCATTTAGGTTATTTGTGTCGCTCGAGGCGACTGTAGACCTTCGGGGAGGTCGTTATCTACACCGAGACCCCAAAATAAGTAAAGTGACCAAAATACCCCTAAAGGGTAAAATTACTATTATACCCCTAATAGATGGAAATAACCATTTTACCCCTAGAGGTAAGTTGACTGATGTTTGTATGTTATTTGTAAGACTGTACTGAGTAGGACACTTTGCATACACAAACTATTTATGAAATGACATACTGCATGGGGTTGGGATTTTGATATGGAGGAAGTACTGTACTAGTGGCTCTGCCACATTCACTGTTACTGGTGGCGTTGCCACATATACTATTACTAGCAGCTCTGCTGCGTTCTTTGCGACTATCTTTGCGATATTGAATATCTTGGTGGGTGGGTCGATTTTATCCCCACATGGTGTGTTGGTTGGTACGGGTGGTGTGTTTGCTGGATTGAGGTGGGTTGCATATTTGCACCGTGCTGATACTATATTGGGCTTAGGCCCACACTGTTACTGTAATAGGCTAAGGCCCACACTGCACTGTTACTGAATAGGGCTCAGGCCCAGACTATTACTGCATATATTGTTATATACTGACTGACTGATAAGGGATTACACACTGAGTTTTCGTAAACTCACATTCCCTTTTACTGTGCAGGTAATCCTCAGCCATAGGTGATTTGGTGCTGTGAGGGACTCGGAGGTGGCCACACAATTGCAGCTGTTTTATACTTGCTTTTACTTAAATCTAGAATTTATATTGGGTTTTGTTTATGTAATAAGGCCATTGGTATTTACTTAAGTTTTTAATTGGGCTTTGGTTACTTATTTTTAAACTGCTAGTTTAGAGAAGACGAGTTTTCAAAATAATTACCGTTTTCAAAGACACAAAAATTTGGATATTAATTTTTCAAAAGCTTCCGCGAATTTAAATCAACTTACTATAACCAGAGCGGCTAATAAGGCACACGTTTGACTAAATAAATTTTTAAATAATAATAAAGAGGTTTTTTAGACTTTGAAGCGAATTTTTACCAACAAGACAAACTTTCGAAAGACACTTCAATGTGACACGCCAAATTCGGCCATAGCGTCTAGGTCGGGTTTGGGGTGTTACACACGTAACCGTCGACCACCCCCATGTGGCACTGATTTCGACTGGCATTTGCATTGATTTTTTTAATATATTTGTACAAACTATTTTTATATTGTTTCATTTAATAAAATAAAAGTTGTTTTGAATATTTAATAGTCAATTATTTTTATATTTTATCCTATTTAATAAAATAGAAGTTCTTTTGAATAAGACAATAGAAGTAATACAACATAGTTTCATTTAAGCAATTATGAACTATTTCGATTTAGACATGTTCGAATTGTATGACCTGATTTCCTACACCATCCGCACAACTTCTGTTGGTTTGTTCTTTCCTAGATATCCATATTATCATGTATTCTACTCGAGCAAGGTTGACATTTTGGTTTGCGACGCAATTCTCTATCCAATAACAACTTAAACGGAGTAAGCGAGACAGACGACCACTTACGTTCATCTGGGACTGGTGGGAATACGTGTCTCCACATGTTGTACATGTATTCTATTTTGTACACTTCATCGACATAACTCAAGGGATCCAAACGGAGATTCTGACAAGCTGCAATTACATAAGCGCATGGATAACAAATTGCGTCAAACCTCCCACAGTCGCAAGTCCTATTTCTCAGGTGTACACGATATTTCTAGCCTGTAATACCTTGATTCGGTCTGTCAAACTCCGTCACACGAAACCATAGGTTGTTACAACCGTGACACACTATGTGCATGATGTTGGCCCGCGTTTTCGCCGTGTTAATTTCTTGCAATACCTTCTGGCACCATACATGGCCTCCCTGCATTTGGCCTTTATAACTCGCTGCTTGCTTTGGAAATAATGCCACCAAACGAAAATATGTCTCCCGCACAACGGAGGTTATCGGTAAATGACGTGTTCCTTTTAGAACATAATTTATGCATTCAGCCAGGTTTGAAGTCATATAACCATATCGTAGGTCATCGTCGTATGCTTGTATTCACTGCTCGAAAGGTATGTTACAGAGGTAGTCTGCGCCTTGATCGTTAAGTGACCGCAAAATTGCCAACATCTCATGAAAATAGTCCTTATTGATCTCGTACCCTTTCAATATAAGTTGATATCGATAGTTACATACCACTCTTCTATTCAGAATAAATTGAATATTACAAACGAAATTATATTAGTGGAGATTGAATGCCCATGTTGGTCACTTGTTGTCATTCAGTGGTAGACCAATATTGCTTGTAGTAGTTGGACGCAACATGCCTTAGACAATACCAATGGTGTGTGCGATCCCATAGCTTCCCTGTCGCTTAATTGCGGCTAGTATTCTAGTGCCCCGATCCGATATAACGCAGATATCAGGTTAGGGGCAGACATGCCTCCTCAACCTAGAAAGAAAGAAATTCCAGTCATCACCTGACTCTCTCGGTGTTATTGCAAATGCAATTGGAACGATTCTCCCACCACCATCCTGTGCCACAACTAGCAATAGCTGATGGGTATATCTACCATACATAAAGGTACGGTCAATGTAACAGCCTGATTTTAGCTAAATCGAAACAGTGATTTTGGAACCAAAAATTCGATGCCGAAAAATTATTGTAATATTATTATATGTGTTTACAGTATGTTATTTGATATGTGTGAAAAATTCGTGATCTAATTTTATCGTTTAATTGTTCAATTTGAGAAAAAGGACTAAATCGCGTAAAATGAAAAAGTTGAATTCTATTTGTTAAAGGTGTCAAATAGCTTTGGCTTTTAAATATGATGGCCTTAAAGGGTAATTATCCCATTATATTAGTAAGTGGACAATTTTGGGAATGTAGTAAGTGAATTTTATTGATTTTAACTAAGGTTAATATAGTAAATTGGTAAAAAAAATAAATTAAAACAAAACAAAGGTTTCTATCATCTTCCATTATCATTCATCCACTGAGAATATATCTAAGGAAGCCATTAATATAGATTGAAGCATTCTGTCATCTTGGAGCTTAATTGTAAATTCATTTTTGCTCAGTTTTTAATGATTTCTATATTTTTGTGATCGTTGCTTCGCGTTCTAACTAGCCCGTACCTTAGATTTTGAAATTGTTAAAGGTTTAACATGTTGCCATTTTTGAATGCTTGAGTAATTTGATTATTGATGATGGATTATAAAGGTTTGTTGATAGATTTAATAGTTTCGTAAAGTGATTTTTGACAAAAAATATTAAATAGGAATTAAATTGTGAAATATAAAAATTTGAGTGGTTGAAATGTGAAATAAATGAAATTTTTTGGGCTGCTAGGGGCATTATGGTAATTCGGCCAAGCATGGGTCTTGTTGAATCATGTGAATTTTGTGTAATTGTGCAACAAGGACTAAATTGTGAAAAATGTGAAAGTTTAGGGGTAAAAGGATAAATATGCCTTAAAGTATGTTTTGGACTAAATTGAATAAATTAGTGATTGAATAAGTTAATTTTGAATACATTTAGATCAAGAAAAGAGGAATTCAGATCAGGATCGGGGAAAAACGAAAGTGAACGACTAAACGACTCGATTCGCCATTTTAGCATTCGAGGTAAGTTCGTACATGATAAACATTGTTATAATTAAGCTTTTAATGCTTTGATATTGCATAAATTGTAAATACAAGACTACGGTTATGTTCGACAACAAATTGATGGTGTTTAGCACTTAGTGTGCAATTTGAAATAGCTTCGGCTATTATGGCACTTAGTGTTCGATTTGGAATAGCTTCGGCTATATAAGGCACTTAGTGTGCGGGATTATAATAGCTTCGGCTATGCGATGGCACTTAGTGTACGAAACATCGAGTATTCGACAGTGCTACAGGAAGGTATGAGTTCGTTATGAATTTGTACAGGTTTGTACATGTAAGTATGTAGATCAAATAGAAAAGATTATGACTTTGCATAATAGTATATGAATAAGTTTATGAAAGGTTTGATATTATCATGAATGATACATTAACTTGTTCAAATTGATGAATTGTATTTTATGAATTATTGAGTATATTTAGTATGAACTTACTGAGCTATGAAGCTTACTTTGTGTACTTTTCTATGTTTTATAGTGAATCAAGGCTAGCTCGAATTCGAGAGTCTTCGGGAACACCGTCACACTATCAGAGACCTATTTGGTACTTTTGAGTTGTGTATATATGTATATGGCATGTATAGGCTACTTGTGGTATTTTGGTTGTGAATATAGCCATGAGAGTTGGCTTGTAAATGATGTTGATATGGTTGTGTGTTTAGCTATTAGAAATGACTTGTAAATGCATATGTTTTGGTTGTATATATAGCCATGGGTTATGGCTTATTTTGGCATGTTTAGAATGAAAATGGTGATGGTTATATAGTTGTAAATGGTTAAATTGATTTATGGAGTTTAATGCTTGAGAATGCTTTGGTGAAGTATGATTTTAGAAGTTGAGTTGATAAGTATTTGAATAAGTATTTAGTATTGAATTGATTATTGAAGTGGGTTGAAATGGATATGGTATGAATTGTGTTTTTGGTTGATAATTTTGGCTGCTTATTGGTTGTTGAAATGGTACCATTTTGGTTGTTTAGGTGAGAATGAGTAAGGGTGGCAAATTGGCCTTGCAAATGGTCTATTTTTGTCCACACGGGCGTGTGTTTCAGCCGTGTGCGACACATGGTCATACTACAAGGTCGTGTGTCCCCTAGAGTTAAAATTAAATGAAGTCAGTATGCTCCACACGGTCTCACACACGGGCGTGTGACCGGTCGTGTGGCACAAGTCAGTATACCCCCTAAATGGCACATGCCCTAACACACGAGCGTGTGACTTGGCCGTGTTGCATAAGTTAGTATACCCTACAGGTTTGGCACGGCCTAGTACACGGCCTAGCAGACGGGCGCGTGTGGCCACTTCGAAGGGCACACGGGCTAGACACACGGGCGTGTGGTCAGCCGTGTAACCCAAGTCAGTATGTATGCCCTGTTTCCACACGGCCTGAGGCACGGACGTGTTTGGAGCCGTGTGAGGCACACGTCCTGTTCACTCGGGCGTGTGACCCCTGTATAGATGAAAAAATTCTAAGTTTTCCAAAAAAAAATTGTATGTTATCAGTTTAGTTCCAAACTACTTCTAAAGCATGTTTAAGGCCTCGTAGGCTCTTATAGGGGACAATATGATTGTGTTGAATGGTATTTGAGTATGAATGCATAGATGTATGAGCATTGTATATTAAATGATGTGTAATGATTGGTAATACCTCGTAACCTTATTCTGACGGTGAATACGGGTGAGGGATGTTACATTTATTGGTATCAGAGCTACGATTTAGTCGATTCTAGGACTAACGTAGCATGTATGAGAGTCTAGCTATACATGTCATATATACTCTGCGATAGTGTGATGATTCTTGACAGCTTAAATTGTGTTTTCGTATAGTTATGGATCTTGAACGAGCTGTAGTTGATGATGTAGAGAGTAATGCGCCCGTTTCCGCTCAAGGGGCAGCGCCATCTGATTCTAGGCCTATAACGAGTAGCCACGAGGGAGAGGTTAAACAAGCCTTTTTCCAGATGATGAACGAGTGGTTCACGAAGTTCGTTCGAACGAATCTTGCTGCTCAACAACCTCCACCCCCACCTATTCCTCAACAAATCCCTGTTGTTCTTCAAGTTATAGATCCGTTAAAGTTGAATAAGCCGCAAGTAGATAAGATTCGTAAACATGGGGCTGAAGAGTTCCAAGCTACTGTAGATGATGATGCTGAGAGAGCTGAGTTTTGGCTCAAAAATTTGACTCGAGTATTTGATGAATTATCTTGTACTCCTGATGAATGTATTAAATGTGTTGTATCTTTGCTGAGAGACACCGCGTATCAATGGTAAAAAACGCTGATATCGGTGGTTCCGAAAGAACGGGTCACCTGGGAGTTCTTTCAATCTGAATTCTGAAAGAAATATATAAGCCAACAGTTTCTAGATCAAAAGCAAGAAAAATTTTTAGAATTGAAACAGTGTCGTATGACAGTAATCGAGTACGAGATAGAATTTGTGCGGTTAAGTAAATATGCTCGAGAATATGTTTTCACTGAAGAAATCATGTGTAAACGGTTCGTTGACAGGTTGAACGAAGATATAAAACTACTAGTCGGAATTCTAGAGTTGAAAGAATTTTTTGTTTTGGTTGAAAGGGCTATCTTAGCAAAGAAAAGAGAAAAGCGGATTCAGAAGCTAGAGACTCGAGAAAAAAGTCGATAAGTAAGCCGTATCAATCTTCATTGAAGAAACCTAGAAACTATTTTAACTGATCGACAGCTTCAGTGGGATATCTAATCAGGATTGTGGAAAGCAGTATACCAGCCCTAAATCTCAAACTATATCGGTATCAAGTATTGGCAATGTGAAAGATGTTAAACCCGAGTGTCAACAGTGTGAAAGATGACATTTTGGAGAGTGCTGGATGAAAAATAATAATAGAGCTTGTTATAGTTGTGGTTCACGAGATCATTTTATCAAAGATTGTCCTGAGCTAAATGAAAAAGTTAAATCTCAGAATGCAAGACCGAGTAATATGTCGGCTAGAGGAAGACCACCGAGAAATGCTGGGAATATGAGTGGTAGTCGATGGACGACGAGAGACTCTACTGTGAGATCTAAGGTCAGAGCACCTGCCAGAGCCTACGCTATTCGCGCTGGCGAAAAAGCGTCATCTCCAGATGTTATCACCGGTACTTTCACTCTTTATGATACTAATGTGATTGCATTGATAGATCCAGGATCAACTCATTCTTATATATGCATGAATTTAGTATTTAGTAAGACTTTTCCTGTAGAGTCTACTGAGTTTGTGGTTAAAGTATCGAACCCCTTAGGCAAGTATGTTCTAGTTGATAAAGTTTGCAAGAACTGTTCTTTAATGACTCGGGGTTACTATTTTCTGGCTGATGCTTTTTCCATTTGATGTGTTCAATGTAATTCTGGGAATAGATTGGTTGACTATGCATGATGCTGTTGTGAACTGTAGACGAAAGACTATAGAACTGAAATGTCAGAATAATGAAATTCTTCGGATTGAATCTGATGAGTCGGGTGGTTTACCAGTAGTGATTTCATCGATGTCAACTCAGAGATATGTGAGAAAAGGATGTGAATCTTATCTTACTTATGTTTTAGATACTAAAGTGTCTGAAAAGAAAATTGAATCAGTGTCAGTCGTTTGTGAGTATCCGAATGTATTTCCTGAAGAATTACCGAGATTGCCACCTATTAGAGAGGTTGAGTTTGGTATTGAATTAGTACCAGGAACAACACCGATATCAATAGCTCCGTACAGAATGGCTCCAACAGAGTTCAAAGAGTTGAAAGCTCAGTTACAAGAGTTAACGGATAGAGGTTTTGCACAACCTAGTTTTTCCCCTTAGGGTGCGCTGGTATTGTTCAAAGAAGAAAGACGGGTCAATGAGAATGTGTATATACTATCGTCAGCTCAATAAAGTTACGATAAATAATATGTATCCGTTACCGAGAATAGATGATTTGTTCGATCAGTTGAAAGGTGCAACAATGTTTTCAAAGATTGATTTAAGATTGGGTTATTATCAGTTGCGAGTAAAAGACTCAGATGTACCGAAAATTGCATTCAGAACGAGGTACAGACATTATGAATTCCTTATTATGCCTTTTGGTTTGACTAATGCTCCTGTCATTTTTATGGACTTGATGAACCAGATTTTCAGGCAGTATTTAGATCAATTTATAGTTGTGTTTATTGATGACATTTTGGTCTACTCTCGTGATGAATCTGAGCATGCCGAGCATTTGAGAATCATGTTACAAACTTTGAGAGATAAACAATTGTTTACAAAGTTCAGCAAATGTGAGTTTTGGCTACGAGAGGTTGGTTTTCTAGGACATA
Organism: Gossypium sturtianum; assembly: GCA_025698515.1. Lineage (NCBI taxonomy): Eukaryota > Viridiplantae > Streptophyta > Magnoliopsida > Malvales > Malvaceae > Gossypium > Gossypium sturtianum. The sequence goes on from CM046952.1 coordinate 66,681,567, forward strand.
TAGTTTCAGCCGAAGGTATCTAAGTTGACTCGAGCAAAGTTTCTGCGATTATAGATTGGAAACCTCCAAGAAATGTATCCGAAGTCCGTAGTTTTCTCGGACTAGCCGGCTATTATAGATGACTTGTGAAAGGTTTTTCAAAAATTGTGACTCCGATGACAAGATTGCTTCAAAAGATATTAAATTTGAATGCTCAGAAAAGTGTCAGCAGAGCTTCGAGCAGTTTAAAGCATTATTAAGCACCAGTGTTAGTGCAGCCTGAGTCAGGTAAAGAATTCGTAGTTTACAGTGATGCATCGTTAAATGGCCTGGGTTGTGTTTTGATGCAGAAAGGGAAAGTTGTAGCTAATGCCTCGAGACAGTTGAAGCCACACGAAAAGAATTATCCGACGCACGATTTTGAATTAGCCGCGATAATGTTCGCATTGAAAATTTGGCGCCATTACTTATTTGGTGAGAAATGCCATATTTATACCGACCAAAAAAGCTTGAAATATTTGATGACTTAGAAAGACTTGAATTCGCGACAGCGGAGGTGGTTAGAATTGCTAAAAGACTATGAATTAGTGATTGACTATCATCTAGGAAAAGCGAATGTAGTTGCTGATGCTTTGAGTCGAAAGTCCTTATTTTCTCTACGTGCTTTGAAAATACAATTAGCTATGTCTGATGATGATTCAATAGTAGCCGAGTTGAAAGTGAGACCGTTATTTCTACAGCAGATTTGTGAGGCTCAAAAATTTGATAATGAATTGCAAGCAAAACGAACTCAGTGTGAGTCGACTTCTAATTTAGAGTTTCGAATAGGGCCTGATGAATGTTTGACGTTCTGAGGTAAAATTTGCGTATCGAGAAATTTTGAGCTTATTCAGAAATTATAAATGAAGCACACAGTAGTTATTTATCAGTACATCCGGGAAGCACAAAAATGTATAACGATTTGAAACAACTTTATTGGTGGCACGACATGAAATGAGATATCTCAGAATTTGTTTCAAAATGTTTGATTTGTCAGCAAGTCAAAGCTGAGCATCAAGTGCCGTCAGGTTTACTACAGCCTATTATGGTTCCCGAATAAAGTGGGATAGAGTAACAATGGATTTCGTATCGGATTTGCCCTTATCTCCGAAAAAGAAAGATACGATCTGGGTTGTTGTTGATAGATTGACGAAATCAGCTCATTTTATTCTGGTACGAACATATTTCTTGCTAGATAAATTAGCTGAGTTGTATATCTCAGAGATTGTTCCATTGCAGGGAGTGCCACTATCTATTGTTTCGGATAGAGATCCGAGATTCACTTCACGATTTTGGAAGAAATTGCAAGAAGTTTTAGGTACAAAGCTACATTTTAGCACTGTGTTTCATCCGCAAACGGATGGTCAATCTGAACAAGTTATTCAAATACTTGAGGATATGTTGCGATGTTGCATTCTTGAGTTTGAAGGTAACTGGGAGAAATATTTACCGCTGATTGAATTTGCTTATAATAATAGTTTTCAATCGAGTATAAAGATGGCACCGTACGAAGCTCTATACAGACATAAATGTTGAACACCGTTGTATTGGACTGAGCTTAGTGAGAATAAGATTTACAGAGTTGATCTGATCAAAGAAACAAAAGAAAAAGTGAAAGTGATTCGTGATACTTTGAAAGTAGCTTCGGATCGACAGAAATCATACGCAGACTTGAAACGAAAAGATATTGAGTTTCAGATCGGGGATAAGTGTTCTTAAAAGTCTCACCGTTGAAGAAAATACTTAGATTCGACAGAAAAAGGGAAATTGAGTCCGCAATTCATTGGACCCTATGAGATTATTGAGCGAGTTGGGCCAGTGACATATCGGTTGTCCTTACCGTCTGGGTTGGAAAAGATACATAATGTGTTTCATGTGTCGATGCTTTGACGATACCGATCCGATTCTTCACATGTCATTTCCCCGACCGATGTTGAAATTCAGTCTGATATGTCGTATGCTGAAGAATCGATTCGAATTTTAGCTCGTGAGATCAAAGAGTTGAGAAATAAGAGAATAGCGTTAGTAAAAGTATTATGGCATCGTCACGGGATTGAAGAAGCTACATGGGAACCCGAGGATGCTATGAGAAAAAAATACTCGAACCTATTCACTGGTAAGATTTTTGGGGACGAAAATCCCTAAGGGGAAAGAGTTGTAACAGCTCAGTTTTAGCTAAATCGGAACAGTGGTTTTGGAACCACAAATTCGATGTTGAAAAATTATTGTAATATTAATTTATGTGTTTACAGTATTATGGCATCGACACGGGATTGAAGAAGCTACATGGGAACCCGAGGATGCTATGAGAAAAAAATACCCGAACCTATTCACTGGTAAGATTTTCGAGGACGAAAATCCCTAAGGGGAGAGAGTTGTAACAGCTCAGTTTTAGCTAAATCGGAACAGTGGTTTTCGAACCACAAATATGATGTTGAAAAATTATTGTAATATTATTGTATGTGTTTACAGCATGTTATTTGATATGTGTGAAAATTTCATGATCTAATTTTATCGTTTAATTGCTCAATTTGAGAAAAAGGACTAAATCGCGTAAAATGCAAAAATTGTATTCTATTTGTTAAAGGTGTCAAATAGCTTTGGCTTTTAAATATGATGGCCTTAAAGGGTAATTATCCCATTATATTAGTAAGTGGACAATTTTGGGAATGTAGTAAGTGAATTTTATTGATTTTAACTAAGGTTAATATAGTAAATTGGTAAATAAAAATAAATTAAAACAAAACAATGGTTCCTATCATCTTCCATTATCATTCATCCACCGAAAATATACCTAAGGAAGCCAATAATATAGCTTGAAGCATTCGGTCATCTTGGAGCTTAATTGTAAGTTCATTTTTGCTCGATTTTTAATGATTTCTATATTTTTGTGATCGTTGCTTCGCGTTCTAGCTAGCCCGTACCTTTGATTTTGAAATTGTTAAAGGTTTAACATGTTGCCATTGTTGAATGCTTGAGTAATTTGATGATTGATGATGGATTATGAAGGTTTTTTGATAGATTTAATAGTTTTGTAAAGTAATTTTTGACAAAAATGTTAAATAGGGATTAAATTGTGAAATATGAAAATATGAGTGGTTGAAATGTGAAATAAATGAAAGTTTTGGGCTGCTTGGGGCATTATTGTAATTCGGCCAAGCATGGGTCTTGTTGAATTATGTGAATTTTGTGTAATTGTGCAACAAAGACTAAATTGTAAAAAATGTGAAAGTTTAGGGGTAAAAGGATAAATATGCCTTAAAGTATGTTTTGGACTAAATTGAATAAAGTAGTGATTGAATAAGTTAATTTTGAATACATTTAGATAAAAAAAAAGGGAATTCAGATCAGGATCGGGGAAAAACAAAAGTGATCGACTAAACGACTCGATTCGCCGTTTTAGCATTCGAGGTAAGTTTGTACATGATAAACATTGTTATAATTAAGCTTTTAATTCTTTGATATTGCATAAATTGTAAATACAAGACTACGGTCATGTTCGACAACAAATTGATGGTGTTTAGCACTTAGTGTGCGATTTGGAATAGCTTCGACTATAAGGCACTTAGTGTGCGGGATTATAATAGCTTCGGCTATGCGATGGCACTTAGTGTGCGAAACATCGAGTAAGGCACTTAGTGTGCGGAATTATAATAGCTTTGACTATGAAATGGCACTTAGTGTCAAAACATCGAGTATTCAACAGTGCTACGGGAAGGTATGAGTTCGTTATGAATTTGTACAGGTTTGTACATGTAAGTATGTAGATCAAATAGAAAATATTATGACTTTGCACATTAGTATATGAATAAGTTTATGAAAGGTTTGATATTATCATGAATGATACATTAACTTGTTCAAATTGATGAATTGTATTTTATGAATTATTGAGTATATTTAGTATGAACTTACTAAGCTATGAAGTTTACTTTGTGTACTTTTCTATGTTTTATAGTGAATCAAGGCTAGCTCGGATCCGGGAGTCTTCGGGAACATCGTCGCACTATCAGACATCTATTTGGTACTTTTGAGTTGTGTATATATGTATATGGCATGTATAGGCTACTTGTGGTATTTTGATTGTTAATATAGCCATGAAAGTTGGCTTGTAAATGATGTTGATATGGTTGTGTGTTTAGCTATTAGAAATCACTTGTAAATTCATATGTTTTGGTTGTATATATAGCCATGGGTGATGGCTTATTTTGGCATGTTTAGAATGAAAATGGTGATGGTTATATAGTTGTAAATGGTTAAATTGATTTATGGAGTTTAATGGTTGAGAATGCTTTGGTGAAGTATGATTTTAGAAGTTGAGTTGATAAGTATTTGAATAAGTATTTAGTATTGAATTGAGTATTAAAATGGGTTGAAATGGATATGGTATGAATTGTGTTTTTGGTTGATAATTTTGGCTGCTTATTGGTTGTTGAAATGGTACCATTTTGGTTGTTTAGGTGAGCATGAGTAAGGGTAGCAAATTGGCCTTGCAAACGGTCTATTTTTGTCCACACGGGCAGAGACACGGGCGTGTGTCTCAGCCGTGTGCGACACATGGTCATACTACACGGCCATGTGTCCCCTGGAGTTGACATTAAATGAAGTCAGTATGCTCCACACGGGTGTGTGTCCCAAGTCAGTATACCCCCTAAATGGCACATGCCCTAGTACACGGGCGGGTGACTTGGTCGTGTTACATAAATCAGTATACCCTACAAGTTTGGCACGGCCTAGTACACGGCCTAGCACACGGGCGCGTGTGGCCATTTCGAAGGGCACACGGGCTAGACACACGGGCGTGTGGTTAGCCGTGTGACCCAAGTCAGTATGTATGCCCTGTTTCCACACGGCCTGAGGCACGGGCGTGTTTGGAGTTGTGTGAGGCACACGACCTGTTCACACGGGCGTGTGACCCCTGTATAGATGAAAAATTTCTAAGTTTTCCAAAAAAATTTGTTTGTTATCGGTTTAGTCCTGAACTACTTCTAAAGCATGTTTAAGGCCTTGTAGGCTCTCATAAGGGACAACATGATTGTGTTGAATGGTATTTGAGTATGAATGCATAAATGTATGAGCATTATATATTAAATGATGTGTAATGATCGGTAATACCTCATAACCCTATTCTGACGGTGAATACGGGTGAGGGGTGTTACAGTCAATTTGTACCAATGGCTTGCAGAACACAAATGTGTCTCGGTATTGCTTAAAACTCCAGAACAGACGCTTGAACACTTGGCATCCACAGAGCAAGCGGTCGTTGTAGTACGCATGGCCCATTTCAAGGTTCTTTACGCAACCTGGGATGTACCTCTCCAGCACCTGACACCACTGCCACACCTTATTATATGAAGCATCCCACCCACTATACATCTTTTCCAACACCTTCTGCTTAACTATCCAGGCTTTGCAGTAAGAAGGCGTGTACTTGAATTGGCTACGAATATTGACAATTAAGACTAGCACAAAAGTCGTGTAATCCGCCTTCACCATCGGTAGTATTAAGCTAGCTATCATATCTGAATCAATCTTGGGACAATATTGTCAAACACCTATCAATGAAGTATGTTAAATAATGCAACATTAAGTAATAATAGTATTATTCAAAAACCCTAAACACCCAGTGATACTGTACCAGTAACACATGTATGTGGACCTTTGTACTTCTTTATCTCTCACAACCCTGTCTTTTTCCTAATCGAAGCCATGATTTTCCATGAACATGTACCATCTTGCACTGCACACTTGGCCTCGAACTTCTCGAATTTGGATTTAACCACGTGGTAGTTAACTCTATTCATGATGCTATATTGTTTCAATGCACTGAGAAAACTATCCTTATTAGAAAACTCCTTACCAACTTCCAATTCACCCGAATCCAACGACGAACTTGTATGGTCACGCCTTCTGTGTAGTAGATCTAAAAACTCTAACGCATTATTTTCCGATAGATCGACATTATGCGTGTGGGATGGAGGCGAGTACGCCGTGAATCGCGGATCTTCTCCTTCTTCATCTTAAACCCCTTCACCGCCTTCAGGTTTGGTTAGAACAGGCTCCGATTCAGAAAATAATACAACTTCTGCACCATCGAGGCCAGGCTCTCGAGGTGGATCCACATCGGACTAATCATCCAACTCATCATCATCTACAACGTACGAGATCCCCTCGCCGGTGGACGTCGTAGGGAGTACATCATCCCTTCTTGTAAATCTTTAGTAACGTCTCCAATCAGATGTGGATTGCCAACCACTAGAAGTTGATTGTCATCCCCCAATACATATTTCCAGCATCGAACACTGACCCACCGATGTGCATGTCCTATCCACTAATCGAGTGTCATACAGGGATTGTGTATTCTATACTGCCACCAAACACGAGCGCTTCCGTGTTTCGCCTCCCACTAACGGAGTGTCGGGCAGGGGTCGCGTATTCCTCTCGAATAGCAGTAGATCTTGAAGTCTCAAATACTTCATTCTGGCGATGAAAATTGTACATATAACACAAGATAGAGTGATCCACTAGCGAGATGAGTCTGCACCATCGCCTCTAAGCTACGACCACATTTGATATCAAATGAGTCATATGTCACGGGATCAACCGAATCACAAAATCGATACTTAATAGACGAAACTCTCATTGGTGTTGTTCCGAAGATTTGTGCCTAATTCTTTTACGAAGTTCTGTCAAATCTATGTTCTGGTTAAAAACCAGTCGCGCTGTGTTCTCCGATAAAAAAAATGTCGTTCTCGGTGTCACGGACCTCACCATTATAGTAAATAACAGCACTAATACGTTAACTCATCTTCATTTTCTATTCTTCTAAACTTCTCTAATTTTTCTTACTGTGACTTATGCAACATGAGAATGAATTTGGCTCATTTATAGCTTAAGACCAAACAGGAACTATTGTAGAAAAAGAGTGTCCACGTGGAAGCTTTTTTGAGTAATTTGCTGGTAGTACATCCTGCTTGAAGCGTTTTCTTCTCAAAATTATTTTTTCAGAAACTACTATAGAAAAGAGCGTCCACATGGGAGATTATTTTCAATACTTCTGCTGAGAGTGCATCCTGCTTGAAACATTTTTGTCGCTATTTTTTCAGAACTGTCTTCTCAAAATTATTTTTTCAGAAACTACTGTTGAAAAAAAAACAAAATCCATCTTATAAATATAATATTTTTCAAGACTCAACCTTAAACCCTTTTACAAAAACCCTAAAACCTAAACACAAAATTATTTTTAAAAAACTCTAAACCTTAATTTAATTAATTTTTTTAAAAACCCTAAACCTAATTTAATTATTATTTTTAAATCCTAAACCTTGATTTATTTTTTAAAATTTCTCAACCCTAATTTATTTATTTTTTTAAAATTTCTAAATCCTAAATCCTAAACCCTAAACAAATAAATTCTTAAATTATTTTAACAAAACTCTAACCTTAAACCACTAAAACCCTAAACCCTAAACCCTAAACAAATAAATTCCTAAATTATTTTCCTAAATTATTTTAACAAAACTCTAACCTTAAACCACTAAAACCCTAAACCCTAAACAAATAAATTCCTAAAATATTTTAACAAAAGTCTAACCTTAAACCACTAAAACCCTAAACCTTAAACCCTAAACCCTAAACAAATAAATTCTTAAATTATTTTAACAAAACTCTAACCTTAAACCACTAAAACCCTAAACCCATAAACCCTAGACATTAAACATGCAAAAAGCCCTAACCTTAGAAAAACACGGGCTAGAACGCGCCCTTGAAGGAACGCTTTTGTCATGTCAGCAAAACGCATCCACATCAACACGTTTTTTGCTGACATGACAAAAACGCTCAAAAATGCATTTTTTAAAATTTCTCCTTAAAACGCTTCTACATGAACACGTTTTTGTATTTTTGGTCCATTCTGACAAATAATAAATAAAGTGACCCATTTCCGTAAATAAAATAAGAAATAGACCTTTTCAAGTAAAACGGTCCTATTATTTACTGTCAACAATATTTTTTATTTATATATACATTTTAAATTTACTATTACATTTTTTAAAATTATATTTCTATTTTTATATATTTCTTTAAATTTTTTAAAATTAAGATCAAATTAAGCCTATTTGTAAATTTTGAAATAATGTAATGTGAGATTTTAAATCGCAAATTTTTTTTATTTTGACTGTTTAAAATGAAATTTTTTTAGTTGGTGACAATTTGTGGAGTTTACCCTTTTAATTATATTAGTAATATCATTCTATATCAATTACATAAATAAAATTACTATTTAATAAAATACAAAATAAATATATAAAATCATGTAAAAGGCAAGTCACATTATGACATTATATGACAAAATACGGTAGAAGGTCCTTTATGGTTGATGTTGCATTCAACGATCATCTAATACCATTTCCTGTGAAATATGTATATACGACCATGTGAATGTTGCATTCAACTGCAGTTTACCAGCACTAAAGTTACCTTGCTGTACATCCACTACAGATTTGTCTTCGCTTTTCCCCGGGCAGTAACACGCCGTGAAACAGAGCGCATTGTTACAAACTCCTCAGCAGCGGAAGGATGTATGCCGACCTGTAGGGCAGAGTTGAAAGAGAGTTGATCCGTAAGACGAGATACTGGCAAATTAGAGAAATCATCTAGTGATAACTTCAACTTACGGTGCTGTCAAATTGTGCCTTAGTCGCTCCACACTTTAGAGCAACAGCAATGCCCTAAAATGGAAAGCCAACATTAGCAACATCAGAGACATCATTATCAAGATATATACAACATGCAGTTTAGTTCACCTTATTCCTTAATGCATCTTATTGCCAGACATAAAGGCCTCCAACATGGACCACAGTTCATCTAATTCGTAAATGCAGCTTATGCAAAGGAAAACTATGGATAAGGACATTGGCCACATCCACGCATTACCATTTTTTATAATATTTTGACACATAACTGAATCGAGCATTAACTGTTACCCTAGGACATTGCATCTAAATTCTAATACAAAGTGCAAGGTCTCTAAGAAGCCTGCAGTGAACAAGAAATCCGTTGTCATCAGGACTTTCAATACTCTTTAGTGATTCAATTATCCATCAAGAAAAAGAAGCAAAATCACTCATGGATAAGAAAATTTTCTTCTTAAAGGAAAATGCAGTAGCTCAAATCCGATGAAATTTCTTGAGAATTTGCACTATACACTTGCAAAACCGGACCACATTACAAACTACATTCATATTGTTTATAATAATCTGTATTTAAATTATCAACTCAAGGATATTTAACCAAACACAAGCATGCACATCAAAATAACTAACAAATAAAGTACCTGCATAATTTCAGGTGCATCTGGCCCACACATAGATGCCCCAAGTACTTTATCAGTTTCCGCGTCAACAACTAACTTCATTATCGTCTTTTCTTGCCGTCTAGAACCAAAAACAAGAAATTATAATTTGCAAAGAAAGCAAAATATTACTCGGTACAAGAATTATGTATGAGGTTGCTGATCAAATGAACAAGGAAATGGAAATTCTGACATCTAGAATTTTAAATCATATTAGATGCTTAGTTGACATTATATTAGAGATAATAGACAATTTTGAAAATTATATTAGCTGATCAGGAAGCCACTTACCGAAGAAGCCAGAATGGAATAACCCCAAGCACATCCCAAATCAATAATAAAATAATAACATCTAGAATATCGGACCATATTAGATGTTTAACTGACATTATATTAAGTATTAACGCTTCCCATCATCTTCTTCATGCCCAAAACGCTAGCAGGCTAATCACAACCATTACATTTTATATAGTCCACAACCACATTCCATAGTATCTTCAATTTACCCTAAACCATCCATATTGGACACCTTAAATTTTTGCAGGCAGATGCCTTAATCCTTGAATAATTATATATACAAGAAACTGCTAAAAGACATGATGCCACTAAGTCTAAAACCAAATCTCAAGTCTGCATAACCTAGGTCCAAAATTGAAAGATGCAAATGAAGACATGTGATATAACTAAGTGATGGATGAACTCTTTCAGAAAAAAGGAAGGGGCAGCCAGGCAGGAGTGACAGGAACAAAAGCAGCTGCACAAGTTTATTTTAATTTTCTATGAGCATCTCAAATCAGTATGATACCCGGATACAGTATTCTTCATTGGGTTGAAGGTTGATGTGAAAACCAGAACATCACCATTTACTTGCTCAATTGCCTCCTCTTCACTGAGACCAACAATTGAAAGTGGTGGTATGCTGCAAAAAAGTGAATGGAAAAGCAATTATTTTGCTGAAACAAAAAGGAACATATAACAATGAACTAGAATTGAGCGTATATGTACATCCAAAGATAAAATATATGCATTTGTCTAAAATAAAGGATGCACTCAACAACAATAATTGTACAGTCCTCAAAGCATGTCGTAAGAGGGAAATCATATTACCTAAACACAGCACAAGGTATATTTCTGTAGTCTGGTTTGCTAGATTCGCCACCAAAAACAGCTTTCTGCAAGCATTCCCCCAACCCCAAAAAAGGAAAGGAAAGAAAAAAAATTAAGCTTAACATGTAACCATATGTGTTAAGTGAAGCAAAAAGCAAAAAAACCATGTTTGCTACAGGAAAAATAAAAGGCTTCAGATAGAAAATGTACAGCAAAACAGGTTCCCTCCATTAAGGCCACCGGAGTCAAGTTCATTCGATTTGTAACATCACCAACAGCCCATATACTGGGAATATTAGTGCGCGAGTACTCATCCACCTGCAAGATGAAGATGGTAGACCTCAGAGCTGTAACATAAATTCAAGTAGGTTATGCATAAAATGGATTTCATATAATGTGGGAGAAAATACAGAAAGCGGTTAACATAATTAAATCAACTAAATATCCAACAAACGCTTCAAGATAAATGTTCAGGAATAAAAAGGCATCTTCATTTACATCAAAGACATGCCATAAGGACAAAACTAATGAAGTGAACAAACAAAAGGAAATGCACCATAGACTATGCCACTCAAAGAAGGCCATTTTAGCTTTACACGATGTAAGCCAGATCATAGTTCTTTCCACAGGCAGGTCTACTACTCAAACATTTATAGGGAATAAGATTGAAAATCCTATCTGGCAATAGTCAATCATTTATCCAAAGAATCAGGAAATTGAAAATTAACAAAACATCAGAACACATGTTTATTCAGATCAATCATAATGAAATCACAGCCATGCAAGTTGACATTTCAGTAGACAGTCCAGTGAGCAGATGCCAACTTATTTCATAAAATAAAAAATAAAAATAGTAATGTTTGATGATAAGAAACAAGGATAAAAGATGATAGGAAAAATAAAAATAACCTTCACAGCTCCTGTTTTATCAATTTCAACACCTACAGCTTCCAAATTCAACCTTTTTGTATTTGGTAACCTGCCTGTAATAATTTTAAAAAAAGAGAGAGAGAGAGAGAGAAGGAAAACATCACCACACAATCAAACTTATGAAAAAAATTATAGCTCTAAAGAAAAAGAGTATCTTTTCAATGACATAGCAGGCTGTAAGATCAAGCTGTAAAAGTAAATCAAAGTTCAGAACTTCAAATGCAGATCATTTGCAGATATCAAAAAACATTCAATAACGTTAACCAAGACCTCCAAATAAGAGTGCAACAGCAAGTCATTCAAAACTTGGCTAACCATTATAAAATAAATAGAGCAGCATAGTAAGGTTCAAGGTGGTAATGGTTACTTTTCTAATCCTACAAGGAGTATAATTATAACAAACATGACAAGATCTATATTTTGTAGCCTCTAACAGAATTTTTTTTTTTAAATTGTTATTGTATGCAGGTTTTCTCATCCAGATTAACGAACTGTTAAATGACCACAAAACATTATCATGGAGAATATAAACATGACAGAGAACTAAATGGCAATTTTGTAACAAATTGCATAAATAAAGCAAGTAAGCTGACATTATTCTTTAAATGATGGTAAGTATTGATAGAATTAGAACTGATGGTAACCCAGAAATGGTTAGAAACAACCAAAAGGCACCATGCATATCAAAGCACTAAGCGGTGTAATGGCTATTGCCATTGAGCCACGAAATATAAAATGCAAGCCTAAAGTCAATAGTGAGATCCATAAAATATGGAGAGAGAAACAATACAGAGCAAAGAGAATGACAAGAATATGGAAATGAGAGACCATTTGCTTGGAATCTAGAAAGGAATTGTAATCACCTGTGGCAAATAGTACAACATCTGCTATCAACTCACCACCATGATCTGTAATAACTTTTATGCCATTATCTGTTTTAACCAACTGAATTCACATATGTTAGAACCTACATTATTAGAAAGAAAAGATATTGATGGATAATAAAAGAAATGCAAATTGAATAAAAAATGGCAATTGAGTACCTCCGTCAAATTTGTCTGTGGGTGCAACTTTATTCCTCTTCCTTCTAGATTTCTTGCAACCACTGCCCTCATTTCATCATCAAATCCTCTGTAGCATAGACACATAAATTTAGTCAGCCCTAGACTCCTAGTTTAGGTCACAGACCTCTTTGCTAACAGCCTATTTGATAGCAACCACTAAAGTCTATGTCATCCTATTTGATAACAGCCTGGTAATCTTCTCATGAGTATCTTTAAATACTTGAAAAATAACCAAATACCAATAACAGATTGGGATAATGTAAATTTCCAAATTAAACACCAGAACAAACATCAGAGATACATACAAAGTATGAAGCAGAAAATTTCAGATATCATAAATTAACTTAGATCATATAGGAATTCTTATGCAATACCAGAAAAATCCAGCAATTATGTATAAAACCAGACTAAATAATAACCTCAAAGGAAGTTCCTTTCGGTAAAAGAGATCCACAGTAGCACCCAAGCCTCGCCATATTGATGCAAACTCAACAGCAATGTACCTGGGCACAAGAGTACATATCATCTATAGGCATTAGCAAACTAAGAAGATAAAAAGTACAAACAAGTGAATCACAAGATATGCTATACCCTCCTCCAAATACAACAGCACGCTTAGGTAAGTCATCCAAACTCAACGCTTCATCAGAAGTTATGGCCAACTCCTAAACCATCAAAAAGAGGGATAATAAGAAACAAAAAGGAGAATGTTAACAGTGATATCTCACTCAAAAACATACAAAATCTAGTAGCCACTGTATTTTTCTATAAAATAAATTTGGTCATATTTCTTGCACTAGTAACAAGACTATACAATTAAGGGCAAGAAGCATCCACTAGAAACTAAGAGGTTAACCCATAGTTTGGTGGAAAACTATGTACAACTGAGTAACTATAGAAAGATTGTGAAAAACAAGAAACTAAGCTCATAAATAATGACATGAAAACAATCTTCATTCTTGCTCACAAGGAGCATGTCATGGCTTGTATACTGAACCAAATCTGCAGGCTTGTGAATCCAGCCCAGCAGCATATGCAAATAAAATTAGTGGTTTTGATTAAATAAAAGGAAAAAAAAGTCCTTCACACTCCACATGCCAGTATTCTAAATCAACAGAATCTGTTATGCTACCATTTTACACCCATAAGTTCAAATGTTGCTTCTGTAGCTTATATTATGACCAGCGCACACCAATGTAATTGCGGTCCAGCTAAAGATATAGCTAAAAAGTTAGATCAATTAAATAAATTTTCAATCATGTATCACATGTAGGGCAGTTATAAAAGGTCTGTTTGTACAAATACTCGATGCAACAAATGAAATGCTAATTTCATCATAATATAGCATCATAGTTATATAGAGTACTCAATTCATTGTGTTGAATCAACTTTTTGGTCGTTCTAAAAGATAATCAGTGTATGTACCTGCCCAGGAATGGGAGGACGATGTGCCCTGCTGCCAGTTGCAATCAGTATATGCTTTGCTGAATAGGACAATTTAGTGCCATCTGGTTGTGTCACCTCAACTTTATTCGGGCCTACAATCTTTCCCTCCCCTTCCAACAATTTAACGCTAGCATTAGACAATAACCGTTTGTAAATTCCATTTAGCCTGTTTATTTCATCAGTCTACAAGTTCAACGGGTAAACAAAAATATTAAATTAAATTTAAAGAAAAAAAAGAACACAAAAATAAAGAAAATTTGGAACAGAAAGATACTACAAAGCACCTTTTTCTGTAGAAGCTTTTTCCAATTGAAATCAAGTTTCTCATTCACCTCCCATCCATAATTTCGAGCATCCTAAATTGAAAAGAAAGAGAGAGAGAGAGAGAGAAAGAGAGAGAGAGAATGCATTTACCAAGCCCTGAAACCAATTGGCTTACTAGCATCCTTAGATTACTTCATGTCAAAATAAAACATAAAAAGCATCTTTAAAAAAATGTAACATCAAAAGGGAGAAAACAGGCCTACCAAACATCTAAATCAGAAATATTAACAACAATGTAAAAAGGTTTTCATTATGAATACAAACACTTCATCACGAGAACTGATTGATATACTGTCACTCACATCTTTTTTCTAAAAAAAATAAAAATAAATGTAGAGCAATACCAAGATGAAGAATGGAATTTTCACAATGGCTGGTGCAACAGTGTTATATTATTCCTAATTGGAGAGGTCATAGCCTGAAAGAATTCTAGCCTAAGGGTCAACTTATATGCTTCAAAATAGAGCTGAATCCAAAAATCTTTATATGTTCCAACCATTATATAAGAAGTTACTGAACAGATTATTGTATTACATTCTTGAATCTTGTATAATTAACAAGCAAATCTCTTGATGTACCAAGATAGTCACAAAGAGATCTTTCATATAACAAAATCATTCAATCATAGATTTGCCATAGAATGTGATTCTGATAAGGATTACTGTCTCACCTCAATTTCACCTCCAAACGTGGCTCCATAGACCAAAATCTTTTTGGGAACACAACCACGAATAACACACCTGTGATCAGAAAGTGAGACAGCATTATAAGCGAACATAGCGGCATATAGAAATGCATTAAAACTATTTTTAAGTTAAAAAAGTAACTTACGTTCCACCAACCCCTCCAATGACTTCTGAGCTGATTGGATGAAATGGGAGCTCACAAATCCCAACCTTCAAACATGAAATTTGATTTAAATAATAGATAGATAAATAAAAATGGAATTTTTAAACTACAAAAATGAATATTTGAGAAGAAAAATATAGAAAGTAGAAATAAAAAAGTCAAAATAAATTTCAAGACAACAAAGTTGCAGAAGAGCGAAAAGCTGAAATGACTAACAACTCCATCACAGCAGAAACAGAAAATGTGCAAAAAGTTTAGCGATCAAAATTAAATGAAGGAAGAAAAAGAACAGAACAATAATCAACGAGTTAACCAAAAGAGTATCTTAATATAGCAGAATATAGCACTGAATTTTCCTCAAAAAAAAATAAAATCTATTTCTCATTTTCTATAACAGAAAAACCATTTAGATTAAACAACCTATGTCGCTAGCAAAAACAATTATATAAATATTTATAAGAGAGAGAGAGAGAGAGAGAGAGAGAGAGAGAGAGAGAATTCAAACATCTGATTAAGCCACCAGCCCACTACCCCACCATAAAAATAAATAACATATACGAATGAGACCCTAATTGTTTTTCTCCCCCAATTTCAATTGTTAGGCAAGAAGCAATTAAACACAGGTTGAGGTCGTTGTTTTTTTGCAGTTCATTTACATGTTTCCCTTCAAATGCTAGCATCCAGTAAGAACACTAATCCGAAACAGAATCTCACTTAAAAACAAATTGTCTCTTCACCGTTGCTAAATTAAGGAATATAATCTCATTTAAAAGTGATACTCTTCACCTTCATTAACCGAACACAATCAAACCATCCCATTCAAAATCGAAGATCACATTTAAAATATAAAGAAAATCTATGTTTCTCCAACCAAACATTAACAAAGTGCTATTTCGTTTAATTTATTAGCTTAAATGAAGAGATCATGGAAATCGGAACACACACCTTTGCTCCATAGTTAGCGGAGAACCTGGCAGCGCGAACACCACCGCTTCCAGCACCGATGACAAACAAGTCGAAATCATATTCAGCTCCCTCTTTATTCGTTTGGTTTAATTCTCCATCAACCAACATCTTCCTTGCCATGATTGCTTGCTTCAACTAACTATGTTAAAAACAGAAACACTAAATCCACGACTGGAACAACAACAACAAAAATCAATAAGCGCCAGCCTCAGTTTGGCTTCCAAGAAAATCACAAGATATAATAAGATTGAAGCGTTGAATTTCGAAATAAAAAAGGTAATTTACCTGAAGTGAGTTTTCCTCGATAAATGAAAAGCAACGAATTTGGGATTTGATTTGGGCGTTTGCGAGGCTCTATAGTGAAGAATAGCAGCCTTTATAAAAAAAATAAAATTCTTTTTGATAGTCAAGACAGGCCTTTATTAATACGTAAGCACTAACGTTTGCAATGACAGATAGTTGACACGTAGAAGAGTCGGCAATTGCATTTGCCTTACCTCGTATATTGCAAAATATTTAGTTCATTAAGAATGAGTTTAAATGTACGATATATTTATTTGTGATTAGTATAAAAATAATATTGAGATAAAAAATAAGTTAAACGAATTATATTCAATTGTTCATCCAAACTCACTTTAAATTTACAAATTTTGGTAGCCAGAGTTTTTTTTTTATTATCAAAAGACCTAAACAGGTCGAAATCTCAATTAATTGCGTACTTATAAATTTTCTTAAGATAATTCTCATCAAAATCAAAATCCCAAGAACATTTGTTATCAAGAACAAAATTACAAATAAAATCAACTGTTTTGCTGCAGCACCTAAGGGCCCACTTAACATCAACCTAAGTAAAGCTTGTTAGATTTATAAAATAAATCTAAAATATAATTTAATAAATTAAGATCTATCATGTCAAATTATCAAGAATAAATGAAGAATAAAACTAGATGCGGAAGCGTACCTGAATCCATGAATTTCTTGGAGTTTTACCGGATTTGGGGATTTGATCTTTCAAATTAGTACACAAGAAATTTAGAGAATATTTGCTCTCTCTCTTTCCTAATGATGGGTATTAGAAAAGATATCATGTGTATAATTTGGGGACCATAACCCTAATATTTATAACCTTGGCATATTAGTTCTAATCAAATTCTAATTAGCCCATCATTAATTAAAATTTGATTAGAACTCAATTACTAGAGTATCTACACATATTTGACCCATACTTTATTTAATAATTAAAGCCCAATAAAATTTTAACCAAATTAGATCACTTTTAATTTGGGCTAACCTATCATGATAGTAAATAATAACATGTAATTATCCTTATTATATATGTGATGTCTAAATTTTCCAACAATCTCCCACTTGGACCACATATATATACTAATTACTTTATAATTACATGTCATTATATAACCTTATGAGCTCAAAATTTTACTATCACATCCAAAAGGTATTCCGAACAATCTCGTCTATTAATTATGTTAACATAGAACCAATGCGACTTTCGTTACATATATCGTAACTAAATCCATCCATGATCACGTATATTAACACAACCAAATGATATAGATCAAGTATGGATGTGTAGCATGGAAATTACATGCAATATGATCTAAACATGTCTATTTCCAACTGGTCCTCCTTAGTGAGATCAAAGCTTACCAAAATCAGAGTGTGAATAAACCAAATAAACTTTATTTCTGCAGAAAAATAAATTTAATATCTTTAAACTGAAATAATCAAAAATGTGTCTATAACATAAAAGCATTTAAAAATACAAACTCCCACTAAAACCAAATATCCTTTAAATGACATTACACCCATATGAGCAGTGTGCTCTTATAAAACCTTAGGTGTAATTCCTTAGTAAGCGGATCCGCAATCATGGAGTTTGTCCTAATATGCTTTATAAGCACCTAACCACTCTGAACTTTTACTTTAACAACCAGGAACTTAAAGTCTATGTGTTTTTACTTTGATGTGCTCCTGTTGCTATTGGAATAAAAGATTGCAATTTGTTTTCACAATTTGCACCTTAGTGAAAAAATCTTATATCCATATTCCATCAAAATCGGAGTCTATATACCTGATGATCTCTAACTGATTAGACCTCTGATATGTGAGCATGTAATATTTTGTTCTCTGAAAATACCTTATAACCCTCTTGGATGCTATCCAATGGTCCAAATCAGGGTTGCTTAAAATATCTGCCTAACATCCCAATAGTGTACACAATATTCCAATGTATACAAACCTGAATGTACATTAGACTTTCCACTGTTAAAATGTAAAAAATCTAATGCATTTTTGTAATTTCAAATCATTCTTAGGGTATTGATTGAGGCTATACTTATTATTAACAAGCGTTATGTCATTAACATATAAAACCGTAAATATGTACTTACTCCCATTGAATTTGAGATACACACAATCATCAACAATATTCATCTCAAAACCAAACGAAACAATTATTTGATGAAACTTATGGTACCATTGACGGGAAGCTTGTTTGAGTCCATAGATGGATTTTGTCAATTTGCAAACCATATTCTTTGAGTCTTCCGACTCAAAATTTTTTGGTCACCATATAAATTGTTTCTTCAATGTCGCCATTAAAAAACACAGTCTTAACATCCATCTGATGTAACTCAAGATCAAAATGAGCAACAAGCGCCATGATTATCCTAAACGAGTCTTTCGATGAAACTGGAGAGAAAGTCTCTGTAAAATCAATACCTTCTTTTTGAGTATATCCTTTAGCTACAAGACGCGCTTTATACCTCTCCACATTACCATTTGCATCCCTCTTGATTTTAAATATCCATTTACAACCAATTGGTTTTGCACCTTCAGGTAATGGGACAAGTTCCCAAACTTTATTGTCTTGCATAGATTTATACTCATCTTTCATGGCATCAATCCACTTTTGAGAATTAGAACTTTTCATGGTCTGACGAAAGTTGATTAGATCATCTTCCATCATTCCATTATCATCCTCATGTTCTTGGAGAAATACAACATAATCATCTGGAACATCATTTCTCCTTTCTCTTGTGGACCTCCTTAATGGCACTTGTTCTTGAGGTTGTTGAGTTTGTTCTTCTGGAACAATCATCTCATTTTGAATGGGAAGATGTTCAACATTGTCTTGTAGAGGTTCTGGTTTCACTTCTTGATCAATGATAGGTATAAGAACCTGAACATCGTCAAAAGTGATAGTAGGAACTGGGTTAGAATCCAATTCCTCCTCAAAAGCAATGTCTCTAACCTTATTTATCCCCCCAAACTCAACATCCTCAAAAAAATGTTGCAATTCCCATCTCAAAAATATTTCTTATTATGGGATCATAAAACTCATAGCCCTTAGATCGCTCAGAATTTCCTTAACCCTTAACCTTATAGACATCAAAGAAGTCAGGAGTGATGTCATTTCAACCTTATCGTTTTTAGCAAAACGTTTCTTAATTTCGTCAAGGAAACCTTGGCCTGAGTAATCTTTTCAGATTCTATGCCTTAAAGGCTTCTGAAATGCTGTGCCTCATGATCATTAGACTCTTGCAATTTGAACGCATCCCACCTCTCAAAATCCCTTTTAATATAGGGGTGCTTTCAGCGATGAGAGGTGCAAGTAGTTCTTCCCTTAGTGCAAGGTCTATGTTTATACAGCCAAACACTGTAAGTAAGTGCCTTTTCCATTCATTGAAATTAGTCCCATTAAGCATGGGTATAGAATTTATATTAGCAGATATTGTGGCGTAGAATATGAATTAGCTGAATATAGAACAAAAATAAATAAAAATAAGCTCACATCAATATTCATAAGTAAACAATAAATTCGGGATAATGGCTAATCCCATCTCAAGATACCAAACACAACATTAATATCAAGTCTTTGGACAAGAATATTAACAAGATGGCGGTACTCTTGTTGTAGCAATCAAACATTAACAATAAATTATGCCAAACAATTAATTAATCTTTGGACTAACTTATTGCTCACATAAAATACCTTATAATTGTCACACATTTATCACCACAGATGTCGTTGAAATTCTGCCAAATATTAACTTACCTTTGGGTCAATTAATAAACGCATGAATCACAAAAACATATAATCATCTTAATATTTCAAATAAACTAATCTACACAAAAGAGGTCACTTTGGCGACATTTTATTTCAACTAATTTATTTAAAATATTAGACATCCTTAATTAAAACCCAAAGCCAAAATTTGAATTTATTTGTTTCAAAATATTTCTTTTAATTTCATCTTTCAATCAAATTAAAAGATACTAGTATATATATGTATATATAGTTATCCCAAAACAACACACAGTGATGTTGGCAAATATAATAATAGTTGAATAAATCATAAACCATAAACAACTTCACATAAGACTTCAAATTTAAACCAAAATAATTTGAATAAAGGTAAACCTCATCTTAAGATATCGGACACTCCATTAATATTTCATCTTTGGACAAAATATTAACTTGTAAGTGATATATTGGTGTAGTAATCAAACATTGACAATAAGAACATGTAGAACAATAAATCTTCCTTTGGGCCGATTTATTACTCACATGTAAAACCAAATAATCATCACATGTTTATAACCATAGTTGCACATGTAATATTATTAACCTTCATTTGGGCCGATCAATATCAACATAACTTAAGTTACATGTACACAAACTTTTGTATTTTAAAACAAAATAATTTATAAAAAAAAATCACTTTGGTGACTTATTGCTTCAATTAAGTTATTTTAAAATATATATAAACATACCAATATTCAAAATTAAAATTTCCTCAATAGTCAAATGTTAAAACTATATTTTTTTATTGCTTTATAAACTCCGAAATAACCCAAAATAAGGTTGTCTTAATAATGCAATAAAAAATCGAAAACCTTAATTTTTGACTTTTTTTTTGTTTGTTCCGAAACCATATATATCAAAACCAAACAGAAATAATATAGTGGTTCAAAGCCAAATAATTAACAAACACATGTATTCATAATTTTGGCATGGATAAAAAATACCAAAGTAATTCACGCATATACATGTATTCATAATCAAATAAAAAAACTTACCTTGAATTTACCATGTAAATTCAAAGTTGTATTTATGATTAAACAGATATTCACATGAATACTTGAAAAATATTTTTAAGCCAATACATCTCAAAAACCAAAATCATAATAGTTGGCATATCTCACAATTCATACAATAAATCATATCATCATAATTTAACCAAATATTTGGAACCATAAGATGCCAAAACTTAAGATTATAGAACCAAGCTTAAAACCAAATTATTTAAACACATATTATGATTAACATCAATTTGCATCAAAATCTAATTTCATCATAATTAAACCATAAAAATATAACCTTGATCGACTTGCCTTACATATCCCAAGTAAATCCAAATTCAAAATATATGCTTAAACTGAATAGTATGAGAAGAATAAGCATATAAACTCAATAATATAAATAATATATTCTATCAACTATATATTGAATTCAAGAATTAATGATTATAAAAATTGAATTCAATTGTACAATTGTTGAACCGGATTTGAATTAAAAAACGATAGTAATGAAACCCTAAAATTGAATCGATAAAAAAAATTAAAACTAACAAATATTACCATCAATCTTAAGGATTCAACATATATAATGAATTCATTGATAAACAATCGGTATATAAGAGACACTTTACCTGAAGCAATTTCTTTTACCAACCATATATCATCATGTAAAATCCTAAACATAATTACTAAAGTGTCTCCAAAACAATATATATATATATATATATATATATAACCGTAAAACTGTAAAACAAGTGGTTAGCGATTAACAATCCATCTATTGATATAATCAAATATATATCATAAAAAGTTTCTAATGAACCTGCACCTATACAAACTTTTTAAATATTTATTAAAATCAGTATAAACAACATAAAATCCTCGCTTTTTTTTAATTCTCAATTAAAATCAGAAATCTTTCGATTATACTAAAAATTAAAACTTTAAAATTTTATTTAAAGAATCAAAACCCAGAAATTTATCAGGAATCTCAAAGATTCAACATAATATATAATTAAAATATCAAATCCATAAAGAATCAATTCATTCTCAATGATTCAACATGACAAATCTCGGATGCTACTTGTTAGATTTGTAAAATAAATCTAAAATAAAACTTAATAAACCAGGATCTATCATGTCAAATCATCAAGAATAAATGAAGAATAAAATTAGATGCAGAAGCGTACCTGAATCCATGAATACCTTGTAGTTTTACCGGATTTGGGGATTTGATCTTCCAAATTAGCACACAAGAAATTTAGAGAATATTTGCTCTCTCTCTTTCCTAATGATGGGATATTAGAAAAGATATCATGTGTATAATTTGGGGACCATAACCCTAATATTTATAACCTTGACATATTAGTTTTAATCAAATTCTAATTAGCCCATTATTAATTAAAATTTGATTAGAACTCAATTACTAGAGTATCTACACATATTTGACCCATACTTTATTTAATAATTAAACCCCAATAAAAATTTTAACCAAATTAGATCACTTTTAATTTAGACTAATCTATTATGATAGTAAATAATAACATATAATTATCCTTTTTTCCAACATCGTTCTAACTTTGTCCGCGCACTGCCCAAAGATGGTGATGTCCCGTCCATTTCTATTCATCCTGTTTACCATCCTTGCGCAATCTGACTCAAAGACAATCTTTAATATTTTTTTTGAGGGACGACAATCTTTAATATTTGCTGATCAGGAGTAGGGATGTTTTTTATAAAATATATATGTTTTAAAGTAGGCTTAGCTTTTGGTAATGTATTTCTAAATTCGAGATAATTTTAATTATTAAAATTAAAAAATAAAAAAATAGTTAAATACTTAATTTGCATTAGATGATACAATTATTTAAGCTATTTTACTTAATTAATATTTATTTTATATATTTAGATATTATAATTATTAAATTTTATATTTACCGAATTAATATTTAGATACTAATTTATTTTCATTTATCAAATTAAACTAAAAATATTACTAAATTTATTATAAAAATTTATAAAAGGAATCAAATTTTAAAAAAAAAACTTTAGGGGATAAATACGAATTTGTCCTTTTCCTTAAATACTAATTGTAATATCAAAATAAAAAAAAAATTAAAATCTAAAGAGACTTAAAAGAAATTTTCCAATTAAATTTGCATTTGATTGTTATAGCGTTAAAAATTATTTAGGTAGTGTTTATAAAATCATCTAATAATTAGATTTGAATGTAATTGCTTGTAATTACACAAAAGTGACATATTTGAGTTACCATTATAATTGGTAGGTTTACTAAATTTGGTGTAATTAGAGCATTCAATTACACTTTCCAATTCTTAAGGAAGAGGGTGAGAATTAGAGTAATTATATGAGTAATTACACCTAAAATCAATTACCCATGATTTTTTAAACATTCATACATGATTTTAGCTTTAAAAAATTATTTTTTATACAAGTTTAAGTGATAAAAATTATATTATAAGTATTAACTTGTATGAGTGTTTTGGGATGGTTATGACAAAAATTAAAATTATACTATAAATCATAAAAGATCATATTATAAAAAATAGTTTATGTGTATTTTGTAAAGTTATAACAAATACTTATATTATTTAAGTCTTAGAAAATTTCTAAATTTATGACCAAAAAAAATATTATAAAAATAATTTATGTATTATAAAAATATTATAATATATTTATTTACAAAAAAAAATATGGTAAAAAAATATAACTTATTTACGTGTTCATGCTATATATTATAAAATATATACTTATTTATAAAAAAATTGTGTTATTATTTTTGCTATAACTTATTTATAAAAAAAAAGTTTCTAAAGTGATGACTAAGAATTTATAAGAAATGTTGTAAATATCATTGGACACTTTATAAAACATTTTTTTTATAAAATTTATATATTATTTTAAGTTATCTTACGTACTATAAAGAAAGTTATAACTTAGCATAAGTATTTTTTTAAATTAAGTTTATATAAATTTTTACAATCAAAGCTACATATTTTGGTTTGATATAAGTTATAACATTTCTTATAAATTTTTAATCAAACCAAAGTTATAACTTAGCATAAGTATTTTTCTAAATTAAGTTTATATAAGTTCTTTATATGTACATATAAAGAAAGTATTTCTCATAGCAACATCATTTGAGTATAGCATAAAAAAACAAAGTTAGATTGTACTAGTAGGTTGCATATTTCATAACTTCATTCCTAGTTGGAATTAGAATGATCTATACTTTGAAAAACACATGGAAGAAGGTGATCTTGATAATCTTAATGATACATATTTAGATTCAGATGATGAACTTAGCAAAGGACCATCAAATGATGATAATGGATATATATAAAAAGTTATAAAGGGAATAACTCAACAAATATGGAACGTTAGAGCAATTAGATAAAATTGCGTAGGATGTTTATTTTTCTTATTATTTTTATCAGTACTATAGTATTGACTACATTCTTAGACTAACATATTACATGTGATGATTTATTTGAATTTTTGTTACTCATTTAAAAAAAAATTATCAATATGATAATTTTTTATAGTAATCAATATTTTTTTGAATATAAAATATGTCAGTGTATAATTACAATTTATACAGCCAAACATGATATAGTAAATTATAATGTAATTACACTTTATCAACAAAACATGTCTAGGAAATTATAATTCTTCGTAATTACAAGATAGTTTATTTATTACCCTAATAATTACACTTTCATCTAATTACTTTGTGTTGTCCAAACAAACTCTTAAGTATAATTTAAAAATTTTGGTATGCCTTTTTTTTTTTTGAGTGCACAACATAATTTCCACATATGTGATGACATTTGACTTTCCATTCTTTAAACTAATATCATATATATATATATATTATAGGGACAAATATCAAAATTATACATGAATTTTGATCTAATGTGTAATATTATATATGAACTTTGATTTGTGTGATTTTACACATGAAATTTTGGTTTGATTTAATTTTTACAAATCACTAACAACACTATCGAATCAACATCATTTTATGTTAATTTATTGCATACACCAACAATTATATTAATCAAATATAAAAATAAATGTATTTATTTATTAAAATATGTACAATTGAATTAAAACAAAATTATATATATACATATAAACCACAATTTAAATTATATATAATTACACTAAATTAAATTTTATATATCAAATTATACATTAAATTAAAATTTATGTATATAATTAAAATTTATCTTTATATTATATTACAGACTACCTAAACAATTAAGGAAACTTTTATAGTTGGACAATCTAAAAGTTAACTCTTGGTTTACCAATTAATTTACATGTGTTATATTTGTTTCCTAAATAAAGTTTAAGCAAGTAAAATCTTGACATCCCAAGTTTTGGGAAAGAAGTAAAGGCTTCCTCTATCTCATATACATACACTATAGCCAAGTTTAAGAGCAAAATTGGTAAGTAATTTATGTGGCATGGTTTAGAAGTTACCTTTTGATTCTATGAAATTACCATTCATATTGGTTGAAATTTCGCAAAAATTTAGATGCATTAATTGATTAAATATAAGTCAAAATTATTCAAATTCATATTAATATTAGGCTTAATGGTATTATAAGTTCTTAAATTTTTTCAAAAAAATCAATTAAGTCGTCAATTGAGTCTTAACTCGACTGGCATAGGCATTGTTATCAATATAGAAAGATGTGGGTTCGAGCGTACTAAAGTGTCATGGGTTGTGCATGGGAGCCTGTAACCATGGCACACTTGAGTGATTCATCATGGTCAAAGGAGGTCATTTGGCCCAACCGGACTGACCAATTGCTTGGAGAGATTGAAGGCCCATCTACAAAGCATGGCAAATATGGAACGTAATCTTCGAAGATATGTAATATTGGATGATATGTAATCTTAGAAGATATTATTCTATAAATATTATAGATTTGATTTTGTAGATTATTTTTAATCTTAGTCGTTGATGTACTTTAATCTTAGCCGTTGATGTACTTTTAACCTGTACCGTTGAATTAGGGGAGGCTAAACTATAAATAGAGGCCTCTTCTCCTCATTGTAAATCACTTCATTCTTGAGCAATAGAATTCTTGAGAGTATTTATTCAAACTCTTGTGCTTTCTCTTTTTTATGGCTTTTCTATTCTTTCGAGTTCTTTTGAGTTACTTCCATTTGCTTTGGTGCTTTTGAGAGTTCTATAGATGTAACGCCCCAAAATTTCTAATCTTATTATTGTGAAAATATGATACAAATATCTTTCAGCTTTTGTGGTTATGTGTTCTGGGAGTTTTTGGGAGGTCCCAAGTTCAAGCCTTCGCTTGGGCAAATTTTGGTATTTTGAATGAATTAGGCCTTACTCTTGTTCAGTAGGGTTTTATTTGATTATTGGTAAAAATATATCAGAATGGGCCTGCTGGTCTGGTGGCTAAGGTGTGTGTTGGCGTGTGGGAGGTCTGGAGTTCAAGTCCCTGCGCGAGCAAGGGAATTATTTTTGTTGCTTGGCCGTGTGGTGTGGTGGAGTCCTAGTCAAATTGAAATTTCGAGTAGTGGAGTTGTTGTGGGAGGTTAGGGAGAGAATTAAGGAGATGAGTTACCATGTAACAGTCCGGTTTTGGGGCTAGTCGGAACAGTGGTTTCGAGACCACTAATCTGAGGTCGAGGAAAATTATTTTGATGTTAATTTATGTGCTGTAGCATGATTATATGGATGCATGAAAATTTTGGTGTTTTAATTTGAGTGATAGCATGCTTAATTGCGAAAAAGGACTAAATCGCATAAAGTGCGAGAGTTTTATTTTATAAGATAGAGGTACCTAGTAGTTATAGAATGTAATTTGGAGGATTTTAAAGTGTAATTAGGCCATTTATCTAGTGATGGCCGGCCATGTGCATAGGGGAGACAAGGGCATTTAATTCTTGGTCAAAATTGGGTGAATTAGGTGAGAAAAGATGAATAAAATAAAGTGAAAAGAAAAACTATAATCTTTTACTATTCACACTCCTCTTCCACCGAAATTTTGAAGAGAAAATAGGGGTTTTGAAGTTTAAAATTTCAGCAACTCATCTTCTTCACAAGTAAGTGATTTTGATGGTTTTAGTTGATAATTTTTGTACTTTTGGAGTCCCCAAAGCTTAAGCTTTCTAAAGAGGGGACTAGGTTGTGATATGGTTGAAAGTCTAGGGACTTACCATGAGAGAAATGATGTTGATAGCTGAGTTTTTGTGGAAGAAAATGAATGTTAGGGAGGTGTGAGACAACTTTTATGAATGGTGTTAGCATGAAAACACCTAAATGGGACTTGAATGCAAAGATTTAATTTGTGTCATAAATGCATGAAATAGTTGTAATGGTGAGTAGTTGTAAGAGAAATAAATGTTCATCTATGCTTGTTCATTTAGAAAATGTAGTGAAAAATGATTCACCAGTCTAGGGGCAAAATCGTAATTTTGCCAATGTACAAGGGCAAAATGGTCATTTTTGCCCAAGTGTAAAATTTGATGTATTATGATCATAGAATGATCTAAACGAATAAATTTTATTGTTATAGATCAAGAAGAGCGCGGAATCAACCTTGACCGTGGAAAAGGCAAGGTGACGGACTAAATCGTTGGTTATCACGTTTTGCACCGAGGTAAGTTTATGTGTAAACAATGCATGATTGTGTAAACATTGTGTGGCTAACTAGTGTACGGCATGATCGAGAACATGTGTGGTTCAAATGGATTGAATGTGGAAATCATTGAATAATTATTGTATGAATGATGAAATAGTCATATAAATATGTAATGACGACACCTATTGGTGGGCTAAGTGCGATACCACCTTGTTGCTAATTTGCGATGGGCTATGTGCGATACCATCGTCTAAAATCTTTTTGGTGGGTTAAGTGTGATACCACCTTGTTGTTAATTTACGATGGGCTATGTACGATACCATCGTCTATTCATCTTTTGGTGGGCTATGTGCGATACCACCGTATCTAATCTTTTTGGTGGGCTAAGTGCGAAACCACCGAGTGTTTCGATTATGTGTAATGGAATTAGAAATGGTGATATGTTGTATTATGTGACTTTGTGATGCTAAGTGCAGGGAAACTCTTAATGAATGTATGCATTAAATTGTGAGATGGTTGGAATGTGAGAATGGAGAAAATGAGTAAGCATGTCATGAATGTAAATTGCTTCTTGCTTAGTATGTAATGCTATGTATTTGTTTAATACATGTTATAATGTGGTGTTGTTTACATGTAAACTTACTAAGCTTAAAGCTTACTCCCCCTTCTCTTTTTACCTTGTTTTATAGAGTTTAAGAGCCGAACCGGGATACGCAGCTAACCAGAAGACCGCCCACACTATCAGCTCCTCTCGGTATACCTAGACTTAATGATTTTGTAAATGGCATGTATAGGGGCTAGACTAGTTAGATTATTTTGTTATTTTGGCCAAAGGTGTATTGGCTCTTGTTAAGACATTTAAATTTGTAACTTGCCATGCATGATGGCTCATTTTACCACCTATGAAATTACAAAGTTATCTATGGGAGTTCATGTTGAGATTATGAGATGTTTATTAGTAGGTTGAATGGATTCATGTAGTGTAAGCTATAGGGGGTGCAAAGAACTTGGCAAACAGCCTTGTTGCTGTCCACATGGGTAGACACACGGTCGTGTGTCTAGGCCGTGTGAGACACACGATCAAGCCATGGGCGTGTGCCCAGGCCGTGTGAAGTCTGCACCTTGAAATTGAAATTTGAATGGTCACACGGTTAAAGCACACGGGCGTGCCTAGGCCGTGGGGAAATAGTCAGAGGCGACCACGGACCAGCCCTATGGGCGTGTGTCCAGATCGTGTGACCCAAGTCAGTGTCGTCCACGGGTGTCGAACACGGGCGTGTGACTAGGCTTTGAGACCGTATGAGTGTAGTCAGTATTCACCACGGTTGAGGAGCATGGGCGTGTGTGACTACACACGGGCGTGTCCCATTTCACACGGGCGTGTGAGCCCCGTAACATGAAATTTTTTTCTAAGTTTTGTAAAAATTTCTAAAGTTTTCGGTTTAGTTCTGAACCACTTCCAAAGCATGTTTTGGGCCTCGTAGGCTCGTATAAGGGACTTTACGATTGAATATGAATGGTTTTAATTTGGACGCAAATTTTATAACTCGAAATTGTGTGATTGCTTATGATGTGAGTCCGGTAATGCCTCGTACCCTGCTCCAGCGTCGAATAGGGGTAAAGGGTGTTACATACCAGATTTTTAGGCATTATCTTTTTGTTTAGTTTTTTTTTTCAAATTTTGGACTCTGTTCCACCTTTTTGACGTTTTATCTCTTCTCCCCCACTCTCAATTTTTGGTTTTCCTCTTTTTTCTAAATAATAAATCCTTGCTGCCGAAATTCCTTTAAATTCCCCTTCCGTTTTCTTTATCTTTCTTTATCTTTTCCCCTTTGTGCAAGCGTGCAATTGTGTTTTACGGTAAGTTTCCATTTTATTAAACTCGAATGTTACTCTGGATAAGGGATTAAGGGGTGTTTTGTTGACTGTTTAAGAGTCGATCGTGAGGCTGGAATTAACGTTCGTTGATTTGACTCGAAGTGGTGATCGTTTGGTAAGCATATAAGGTATGCGTTTTCTTGTATTGTTTGGGGCGAGTGGTTTTGTCTTTGAATTAGTTCTTAACTTTGTTGAACTCTTCGTTAATGAGGAATGGTTATTTTTACAGCAGCGAATCGTTTCGGTTGCTATCTCCCTCGTGTTGAGTAGTGGTGGAATTGTGCGAAGTTAGAGGTAAGTGATGAACGGACAAGCTTAGACCTTTTGGTACGTGAATACGATTTAATCTTAGTTTAAGACCGATTCTAAATTTGGGATTGCCGATTATAGGTTTTTGGTGATCTCGAGATTGCGTAAGCAGCGAAACGATACAGGTGTGTACCCGAAACGTAGAAAACGGGATTCGGCAAAAAGGTGAAATTGCTTCCTGTCGAGAAATAAGAGAAGTAAGAGAAAATGATGCGAAAAATTGTAGAGAAAGGAAATAAGTGTGTTATAAACTTGGAAATCAACATTTTGCACTAAAATAGTTTTGGACAGGAGCAGTAGTCTAACTTTGAAAAATCATCAAAAATAGTGGGAATTGAGTTAGAGGTTGAATAAAATATGAAATTAAATTTTATTGAGTTTAGTTTTTCATGGAAGAAACAGTGTGAGCAATGGAATTGTAAATCATGAGATATAATAAATTTTATGAGACAAGGTCAGAGTGATTTCGGGTTCCCCTGTTCTGAATTAGGAAAATCATAAAAAATTGTAAAAAATTAATTAGGATCTTAAATTTATATGTTTAAATCTTTAATGAGTGTATTTTCAAGAGAAACAAACGGAAACATCATCTAAATTCCGTACTAAGAGATAAATAATTTTTAGTAAGGAAAGGATGAAACTATCAAACAGCAGAATAGGGATAATTTTAAAGATTTTACTGTACTTATTTGATAAACTATAAATTCTTAAAATTTTATGGTAGAAAGGTATTTGAGTCTAGTTTCAAAAACATCAAGCGGATCATAATTTGGAATTCTGTAGCTCAAGATATAAATAATTTAGTGATAATGACTCAAGTAGACATCTTTGAATGAACATATAAGTAAATAGTGAAAACATATATGAGTATTGAGCTAGCATGGGTTACTTTAAAGATGGATCACACGGCCAAGGCCAATTTGGGCCGAGTGGGCCACACGGGAGTGTGGGCCCACATGGGAAGATCACGTGGGCATGTGGGCCCATTTTTATCGAAATATTTTTTAAGGTTGCACGGGTCGCCCAAGTCGACTGTGAACCTACTGT
This sequence comes from Gossypium sturtianum, assembly GCA_025698515.1. NCBI lineage: Eukaryota > Viridiplantae > Streptophyta > Magnoliopsida > Malvales > Malvaceae > Gossypium > Gossypium sturtianum. Next base: position 66,712,601 of record CM046952.1, read on the forward strand.
AGGGTCGGTAAGCGGTACTTAGACCCCTAAATGTGTGAAATTGGCTGAATGATATCTGTACTGAGCATGTTAATATCTGAACTGAATATATGTACTGAAATTGCATAATAGCATATCATCCATTGTATGTTGCATTGCATTGGGTTGGGGGCTCATTATTCGGAGGAAGTGTAATTGAAAGGCTTTAAGCCTAATTTCTCAAGTGACTCACCGCAAACTACTGCTTTTGTGCCGCATTCGGTACTACTTGGAGTGTAGGGATGGGTGGGTTGATTATATCCCCACATGGAGTGTAGGGTTGGACGGAGATGGTGTGTAGAGGCTGGTTGGGTAGGAATTTGCTCTTTGCATAATCAAGTTACTACTACACGAGCATCGTGATGGGCTAAGGCACTCACCGCATTTTGATATCAGTCTCGAGATGGGCTAAGGCTCAAACTTTCACCGATCTTCGAAAAGGGCTTAGGCTCAAGACTGCTCAACTGCAATCGTGAATACCGATTGTTTGTTTATTTCTGCGGGATTACACACCGAGTTTACGTAAACTCACCCTTTTTGTTTAATGTGCACAGTAATCCCAGGGATCGAGACGGATCGGTGCAACGGAGGACTCAAATGTGACCACAATAATTTTTGGACTTCATGATTTTCAATTTACGATTTATGATTTGATTATTATTGATTATTTGGGTTGTAATTTAAGGACCCTCTGGGACTTTGGTTTTAAATTTGGGTTTTTATTAATTTATTTTATTTTATGGATTTATACCTGCTGGTCGTAGAAAATTTGGTTTTCAAAAAGTTAAAGTATTTTCTAAACGCATGATCACCTTGTCTGTTTTATTAAAGCTTTGACAATGAGGGATGTTTGAAAACAAATGTTTTAAATGAATAAAGACGACTTCCTAAGTTCTAAGAAAGGTTTACTAAAGATAATAATATGGAATGTTCTCATCGTAACAACGAGGTTTCAAAAACACTATCGTGTGACATTGCCAGATACGACCATAACGTCTAGGCCAGGTTTGGGGTGTTTGTAACACCCCAAACCCGGACAAGACACCACGTCCGAATCTGGTATGCTACGGGGAAAACGTCTTGGGAAAACTAGATTTTTCGTTTAAAAGTGGGGTGAAAACACAAAGGTGTTTGAAACAAATTTGAGTAGTCTTGTTTGGAAAACAGCTTGATGTATTTGAAACCTGAAGATTTTGAAAACTTAGCTAGAGTTTGTAGTTAAAACAAGTTAAAACCATTTAAAACCTCCTTAGTTTCTTAGTGATACATAAAACGCTTCTAGACTTAAATGAACTACAAGTTTGGGTTGGGAACCAGCTTGTATTTGTTTGTCAAAAAGACTTAGTGTGATACCCGATGGTATAGTTTAAAAACACGTCGCGTTATAATTTTGAAAACATGATCTTTCCAGGTTTTAGTAAAATTTATTCCGAGTTATTTTGTTAAGGCATATTAAATCTAATTAAAACATCAACCAACTTAAGACATAAATTTAGAGGCCTTTTACAACCCAAATAAAAAACCAAATAAAAGTAAATAACTAAAGTACCCAAAATATAGAGTCCGAGTAAAGACTTTATTCAAAGATGGCATAAGCACCTCGAGTCCATCCCGGCTCCAAGTCCGCGTCTACGAGTCACCTGAAATGTCAAAGGAGAGGGTGAGTCGAGTGACTCAGTGTGTAAATCCCGCTCCCAAAGAATCAACATGCTAACACACATCATACATAGCAACATGATTAATGCAACCCGAACCTAACCATCCATATCGCCTTTTCTACCCCGTGTGGTACCAAACCACTGGTGACATATAGTCACAATGTGCTCCCAAAGCACTGGTGTCCCAAAGACACAATATCCGTCAATGTGCTACCAAAGCACTGGTGTCCCAAAGACACAATTGTGCTACCAAAGCACTGGTGACCGAAGTCACAAATCCAATGATGATGGGGCCAACCCATCGTGTGTTACCAAAACACTAGCAGACGATCCCATATCTCAAGTGGGGCCAACCCACGGTGGTTAAACCACAGGGACAAGTCGCAATGAGGTGCCAAACCTCTCGGTGTCCCAAAGACACAATGTGCTACCAAAGCACTGGTGACCGTAGTCACAAATCTGGTGATGGGGCCAACCCATCGTGTGTTACCAAAACACTGGCGTCAATCCCGTATAATCATCTGTGGGGCCAACCCACTGTGGTACTGAGCCACTGGGACGAGACGCTGAGGTACCAAACCTCTGGAGGTGCCAAACCTCTGGTGACCCAAAGTCACAAAGTGTGCTACCAAAGCACTGGTGCTCGTCAGCACAATACATCACTGCTCCCTCCTCTCAGTATCACCCATCAACATGCCAAACTCATGTAATCATGAATATCATGCTATCATGCATATCATACTATCATGCATATCATGCCAATATGTCTAATCTCATACCCCATGTCACATATCCATAACCATGGTATCATACAGATCATCAATAACTCATACTAATAGCATCGACTTACCCGAGTCCAAACTCGTACCATGAGGGTATCATAATAGTCACCACTGCTCCATTAGTCATTGCACAAAGTTATTAACGATATTACTAAATATAAGTGTGTTAGTATACACACACGATAGCTACGAGTCTAAAGATCCCTACGAATCACTCTGAGTCCCTTGACTATCGGCTCCTAGAATCGGCCAAAAGTAAACCATTAGGCAACCACAATATTCGCCAACATAGGGTTAGGCACTAAGACCATTCGGCCATAACCAAATGAACCACAAGGGTTAGCGTTGGACCTCATTACCTTGCTATTGGTTTGGTTTCCTACAAAACTGAACCACAATGGCCCTTCTTTGATCACCAATCGGCTACACCTTAAGAGAGAGTGGTTAATCCTTTGTCACCTTGACTTAATCAGATTTAAACGAATAACTGCGAATGATATCTTACCATCATTTACCTAATCGGTTCACAAAGAGAGAAGGCTCCACCTGACTGCTTTCGATATCCAAGACCCTAACACAAGATGATAACCAAAGGTTAACATCCTTCCAAACTGACCATAATCGGCCCTTAACCCAAAACATAACCAAATAAAGAACCAAAAGAGGGAGATATGGCCATTCGGCCTTGCACTTACCAACACCCAACACCAAAATTCAGCCAAGAAACCACTAGGGGGGAGGGAGAGAAGGTTCGGCCTTGGTGTTTTACACACACCTATATTCGGCTTCCAAAGGTGAAAAATGGAGTGCAAACAAGAGAAGAATTAGAGACTACGACAATGGTTTTGAGAAGAACAAAAGAAAGTTTTGCAAGTTGATATGGGTTCGGCACACCCAAAAAGATAGACAAGAAGAAATGGAGAAATCGGTTGGGGAAATGGTGAGTTTCAGGCACTAGTGTTTTTCAAGAAGAGAGAAGAAAATGAATAAGAAGACAATTGGTACTAGTTTCGACTTATGCAGTGAAGGAGAAGAGAAAATGCAAGAGTGCATTCTGCTACAAGAAGGTTGGAAGAAAAGCAAAACAAATTCGGCAAGCCTTAGAGGTTTGGTATTTCGGTTTTTCCAAGAAGAAAAGAATAAGAGACTCTCTTGAATTTTCAGTTTAAGTCATTGACAAAAGAAGAAATTTTGTTCCCTACCTTTTTGACCGAAACAACAAAATGCCAAATAGAATTTCGGCCTAGCCTTCCCACTTACTACCACAACCGGCCACTCCCAAAACTCCCCAAATATTCGGCCATATCCCCAAAAGCTCCCATACACTCATTTGAATTGAGTGGACCAAGTCACACTCCTATCTTCACTCCACACCTTCCATTTGAAAGTGGAGACCAAGTCATAGGCGAGTTTGAACCGCCTACAAACTCCTCCCTCCATGCCAGTCAAAATGAGTGCCAAAAAGTGGCCACTCCATGCTCGAACACAAGGCCTCCACCTTGCTTTAGGCGTTACCCACTCCAAGCCTTAGTGGCGCCTACATTGCCACTCCACCAATTAATTTCTTGTGCTAACAAACTCCCAAAATAAATTTAAAAGCCCCACTTCCTCACTCCTAATGCCTTAGCTCAAAAACCAAAATTTTCTAATTTACTCACCATACACCTAAGCTATAGCTAAGCCCCTAAGACATAAAAACAAAGAACACAAAGACACTACAAACATGCAATATCATGCAACACCAAAACAGCCCCTAACCCGGGATATTACGCTTCTACCCCCTTAAAAATAATTTCGGCCTCGAAATTACAGGTCAAAAGAGTTGCGGGTATTGCTGTCTCATCGCACTCTCGGGTTCCCACGTCGCTTCCTCTACGCCATGATTCCGCCAAAGTACCTTAACCAAAGGCACAGACTTCCTCGTAGAACCTTTACATCTCGATCAAGAATGCATGCGTTCTTCTTCCATAGTCAAGTCCGGATTTACCTCGATCTCTTCCATCGCTACCACATGTGACGGATCCGAACGATACCTCGAAGCATCGAAACATGAAAAACGTCGTGAATCGACTAAGCTCTGCTGGCAACTCAAGTGACACGCCATCGGGTCCAACTCGTCTCAAAATCTTATACGCCCAATGAACCTCGGACTAAGCTTGCCTTTCTTTCCGAACCTCGCATTTCTTCCAAGGCGAGACCTTCGTAAACACTCGATCCCCAACAAAGAAAACTCTATATCTCTTCGCTTAAGATCGGCATAAGACTTCTGCCGGTCTGAAGCTTCCTTCAATCTAGCTTGAATCAACTTAACCTTGTCTTCTGTCTCAGCTACCAACTCGGGTCCCAACAACTGACGTTCACCTAACTCCGTCCAACACGTAGGTGAGCGACACTTCCTACCATACAATGCCTCGTATGGAGCCATCTTGATGCTCGCCTGATAACTATTGTTGTAGGCAAACTCGGCCAACGGTAGAAACTCCTCCCAACTACCCCTCAAATCCAGACACGACCTCTCAAAGATATCCTCTAAGATCCGAATAACCCTTTACGATTGTCCGTCCGATCATGGGTGAAAAGCCGTGCTAAAATCCAAACGAGTACCCAATGCTTGATGCAATGCCTTCCAGAACCTTGAAGTAAACCTGGGATCCCTATCCGAGATTATCGAAACTGGCACACCGTGCAACCTCACTATCTCCGACACATACGACTTTGCTAGCTTCAAGTGAGTAGTCAACCCTCACCGGAATAAAGTGAGTGGATGATTTAGTCGACGATCCACCACTACCCAAATCAATCCTTCTTGCTTGGCGTAAGCGGTAACCCACCGACAAAATCCATGGTTATCCTTTCCCACTTCCATCGAGGAATCTTTACAGTCAAGCAAACCCGACGGCAACCGATGTTCACCCTTGACTGGCGACAAGTCGACATTTTCCAACAAACTCCGTCACCTCTTTCTTCGCACTGTGCCACCAAAATCGCTCTCTAAGATCCTTATACATCTTGCTACCTCCGGGATGCATAGCATGAGGACTGCTATGTGCGTCTGAAGAATCTTTTGCCTCGACTCAACATCTTTAGGCATACAAGCCTTACCCTCGAAAACACGTAACCTCGTCACTAGACAAGTCAGTAACCATCCACACCACCATTCTCGCACTTGCAACCTTCGCGCACCTGAACCTCATCCTCTAATCTGCTTCTCTCTCGACCGCTCAACCCAAGTAGGCTTAACTTGCAGCTCTGCCAAAATACTCCCGTCGCCATACAAGCTCAAATGGGCAAACAAAGCTCTTAAGTCCGAAAACAACCTTACGGCTCAACGCGTCGCCACCACGTTAGCCTTGCCCGGATGATACTCAATAGACGATCGTAATCCTTCATAACTCAACCCATCTACGCTGCCTCAAATTCAAATCCTTCTGAGTCAGCAGATACTTCAGACTCTTATGATCCGTGTAGACTATCGATCTCTCTCCATATAAGTAGTGCCTCCAAATCTTTAAGGCGAAAACTACGGCCGCTAGCTCCAGATCGTAAGCGTCGGATAGTTGACCTCATGTGGCCTCACCGCCTAGAAGCGTAAGCCACAACCTTACCTTCTGCATCATCAAAGACACAACCTGCACTGTGTGTGATGCATCGCAGAGAGACTGTGTATTCCTTACCAACCTCAAAGTTGAATTAGAACCGAGCCTCGGTCAAAATCTTCTTTAACCTATCGAAGCTTTCTGTTGTCTCTCACCAAAACAAACGGAACCTCTTTCCTTAACAACTTAGTCATCGGCGCTGCTATCAACGAGAAACCCTCAACAAATCTTCGTAGTATCCAAACAAAACCTGAAAAACTACGAATCTCACCACCGACCTAGGTGGCTTCCAATCGAAACGACCTCAATCTTACGAGGATCTACTCGAATACCCTCACCGACACTACATGCCCCAAGAACGTCACTTCCTAAGCCGAACTCACACTTACTAAACTTAGCATAGAGTTGCTTTTCCTCGAAATGCAGCACCACCCTCAAATGCTTATCATGCTCTTCCTCCGACCTTGAGTATACTAAGATGTCGCCTATAAAAACCACCACGAACCGATCCAGATACTCGCTGAAACACCCTATTCATCATATCCATAAACGCCGCCGGTGCGTTAGTCAACCCGAATGGCATTACCAGAATTCGTAGTGCCCATACCGAGTCCAAACGCTGTTTTATGGATATCGGCCTCCTTAACCTTTAGCCGATGGTACCCGGATCTCAAGTCGATCTTCGAGAATACCGCAAAGCACCCTTCACCGATCAAACAAATCATCTATCCGTGGCAACGAATACTTGTTTTTAATCGCCGCCTTGTTCAATCGGCGGTAGTCTATGCACATCCGCATCGTACCATCTTTCTTCTTAACAAAGAGTACCGCGCACTTACGGCGAAACACTTGGCCCGATAAAACCTCGATCCAATAACTCCTGGATCTCGAGCCTTAAGCTCCACCAACTCCTTTGGTGCCATCCTATACGGAGCAATAGACACAACGCGATCCCCTGCAATGATCAATCCCGAACTCTACCTCTCGATCTGGCGGCAAACCCTAAGCTCTTCAGAAACACATCAAAGAAATTCCTTAACAAAGACGAACCTCCTCAACAAAGCACTCTTTAGCCTCCAAGGCATACACATGAACCACATATGCTTCGCACTCTTCCCCGACCATCTTCTCCGCTTTGAGAGCGGATACCACATTTGATAAGTAATCCTCCTATTACCTATCATAGCCACCTCAACGCCATCAACCGTCTTAAGAACCATACGCTTAGCCGCGCAATCCAACCTCGCGCTGGTACTTAACTAGCCAATCCATCCCGAGAATCGGATCGAACTCCCCAAACGGCGGTTCCATCGATCGAAGAAACACTACCCCTTGGAGTTCTAGGGGTACCTCTCTAAACAGTTTATCTACCACTACTGAGTGACCTAGAGGGCTAATCACGGTCATCCGCCTAGAAGATATCTCGAGTCTAAATCCATTGTCTCTACTATACTACCGCAAGCAACATAAAAGTGCGTAGAACCCACATCGATTAAAGCAAAGATAAGGAGTACCAAAAATCAAAAACGTCACGGTTATGACGTCCGTGCGCCGCCCTCCTCTCGGCGTCTTGAACAGACACCAACCCAGCCGCCTAGCCTCGTAACTACCCGCACCTCTGCCCCGTGCTCCACGGCCCCGACTGGATCCATAACCACCTCTGCCATTACCACGGCCCCTCTGCAGCTGGCGGTCCATTACCTCTCGAACTGACACGCGGCCGACTCTCGGGATCGAATCCGGCCATCCTACGCGGACAATCCCTAATGCGATGCTCCGAGAACCACACTGAAGCAACCTTTACCTCCACCCAAAGAACCACTCCAATGAGATTTCCCACACCGATTACATCTGCGGTGGTCCCCGCCTAGCAAAGAACAAACCTAGCAGATCGATTCTCCCCACTCGGTCTAGCCCTCTTCTCGCGGATTGCCGGGCGAACCGTAAGACCCAAAGCTCCTCTTAAGCCTACTCCTGTCCATGCTCTGTCTTACCGATTCTTTGACACCCTCGGCCACCTTAGCCTTCTCAACTAAGACAGCAAACTCGCGCTCCTGCTGAGGAGCAATCAGCAGCCTCAACTCGTCTCGCAGACCATCCTCGAAACGAACACACCTCTCATGCTCAGTGGCCACAATGCCCCTGGCATACCTACTCAGCTTCAGAACTCACCCTCATGCTCAAAGAATGCACTTACTCCCCGAACAAGCCTCGAAAATGCCTTTTCATTTGAGTCGATATAACTAGCTCCGATGTACTTCTTTTGATATGCAGCTCTGAAATAATCCCATGTCAAATCCTCCGCTGCCACACTGTCCCGTACCGTGAGCCACCACTGATATGACTCATCCCGGAGAAGCGATACGATACCCTTCAGCTTCTCTTCTGTCGTCAAGTCCAGATCATCCATGATCCGCCTCGGTTGCCTCCAACCAATATTCAAAGAAAGGCTAGGAGCAACACCGTAAACACTCCGGAAGAATTCACTCATAGCCCGAGTCGCTCAGAACCGATTTCCTAACTCCCGCACCACCACTAGCCCCAGCTACCCTTTCCAACACTCGCAAAGATCGCTCGTGACACCGCGCTGCCTCCCGTCTCGATCTTGGAACTCACCACCTCCACTGGTGGCGAACCCAGATATCTCATTTTCTCGAACCCCGCCCGCATCCTACGGGCTCGAAACCGTCATTCTACCCCTACCTCTACCACGTGTGTTACGACCACGTCCGCCTCGAGTGCTCATGCTAAATCTTTCTACGGATCCGATTAAAGAGTTTTATGCATCAAGATTTATTCCACTTGTTTAAAAAGCAAGTCTTATGAATATTAAAGAGGATTGTTCTCGCAAGTTTCACAAAATCCTATCGGTTTCAATCTCTAAGGTAGCATACTATAGCTATTCATCGACTCATATCCAATCAAATCACAAGTAATAGTACAGGGTACTTACCTGGGCGAACTGGTGCCGGAGACTCGGTGCCATGCCTTTCAAAATCATATATTCCAAAACAACACTTAAAATGCAGACTTTTGAAAACATTTTGGGCCTCAGCCCACAAAATGAGCCTTTGAACTTGGCTCGATACCACAAATGTAACACCCCAAACCCGGACAAGACACCACGTCCGAATCTGGTATGCTACGGGGAAAACGTCTTGGGAAAACTAGATTTTTCGTTTAAAAGTGGGGTGAAAACACAAAGTGTTTGAAACAAATTTGAGTAGTCTTGTTTGGAAAACAGATTGATGTATTTGAAACACAAGATTTTGAAAACTTAGCTAGAGTTTGTAGTTAAAACAAGTTAAAACCATTTAAAACCTCCTTAGTTTCTTAGTGATACATAAAACGCTTCTAGACTTAAATGAACTACAAGTTTGGGTTGGGAACCAGTTGTATTTGTTTGTCAAAAAGACTTAGTGTGATACCCGATGGTATAGTTTAAAAACACGTCGCGTTATAATTTTGAAAACATGATCTTTCCAGGTTTTTAGTAAAATTTATTCCGAGTTATTTTGTTAAGGCATATTAAATCTAATTAAAACATCAACCAACTTAAGACATAAATTTAGAGGCCTTTTACAACCCAAATAAAAACCCAAATAAAAGTAAATAACTAAAGTACCCAAAATATAGAGTCTCGAGTAAAGACTTTATTCAACATGGCATAAGCACCTCGAGTCCATCCTTACCTCCAAGTCCGCGTCTCACGAGTCACCGAAATGTCAAAGGAGAGGGTGAGTCGAGTGACTCAGTGTGTAAATCCCGCTCCCCAAAGAATCAACATGCTAACACACATCATACATAGCAACATGATTAATGCAACCCGAACCTAACCATCCATATCGCTTTTTCTACCCCGTGGTACCAAACCACCGGTGACATATAGTCACAATGTGCTCCCAAAGCACCGTGTCCCAAAGACACAATATCCGTCAATGTGCTACCAAAGCACCGGTGTCCCAAAGACACAATTGTGCTACCAAAGCACCGGTGACCAAGTCACAAATCCAATGATGATGGGGCCAACCCATCGTGTGTTACCAAAACACTAGCGGCATTTATCCCATATCTCAAGTGGGGCCAACCCACGGTGGTTAAACCACGGGGACAAGTCGCAATGAGGTGCCAAACCTCCGTGTCCCAAAGACACAATGTGCTACCAAAGCACTTTGGTGACCGTAGTCACAAATCCGTGATGGGGCCAACCCATCGTGTGTTACCAAAACATCGGGCGCCAATCCCGTATAATCATCTCAGGGCCAACCCATCGTGGTACTGAGCCACTGGGACGAGACGCTGAGGTACCAAACCTCTGGAGGTGCCAAACCTCTGGTGACCCAAAAAGTCACAAAGTGTGCTACCAAAGCACCGGTGCTCGTCAAGACAATACATCACCGCTCCCTCCTCTCGTATCACCCATCAACATGCCAAACTCATGTAATCATGAATATCATGCTATCATGCATATCATACTATCATGCATATCATGCCAATATGTCTAATCTCATACCCCATGTCACATATCCATAACCATGGTATCATACGGATCATCAATAACTCATACTAATAGCACTCGACTTACCCGAGTCCAAACTCGTACCCATGAGGGTATCATAATAGTCACCACTGCTCCATTAGTCATTGCACACAGTTATTAACGATATTACTAAATATAAGTGTGTTAGTATACACACCGATAGCTACGAGTCTAAAGATCCCTACGAATCACTCTGAGTCCCTTGACTATCCGGCTCCTAGAATCGGCCAAAAGTAAACCATTAGGCAACCACAATATTCGCCAACATAGGGTTAGGCACTAAGACCATTCGGCCATAACCAAATGAACCACAAGGGTTAGCGTTGGACCCTTACCTTGCTATTGGTTTGGTTTCCTACCAAACCTGAACCACAGTGGCCCTTCTTTGATCACCAATCGGCTACACCTTAAGAGAGAGTGGTTAATCCTTTGTCACCTTGACTTAATCAGATTTAAACGAATAACTGCGAATGATATCTTACCATCATTTACCTAATCGGTTCACAAAGAGAGAAGGCTCCACCTGACTGCTTTCGATATCCAAGACCCTAACACAAGATGATAACCAAAGGTTAACATCCTTCCAAACTGACCATAATCGGCCCTTAACCCAAAACATAACCAAATAAAGAACCAAAAGAGGGAGATATGGCCATTCGGCCTTGCACTTACCAACACCCAACACCAAAATTCGGCCAAGAAACCACTAGGGGGAGGGAGAGAAGGTTCGCCTTGGTGTTTTACACACACCTATATTCGGCTTCCAAAGGTGAAAAATGGAGTGCAAACAAGAGAAGAATTAGAGACTACGACAACAGGTTTTGAGAAGAACAAAAGAAAGTTTTGCAAGTTGATATGGGTTCGCACACCCAAAAAGATAGACAAGAAGAAATGGAGAAATCGGTTGGGGAAATGGTGAGTTTCGGCACTAGTGTTTTTCAAGAAGAGAGAAGAAAATGAATAAGAAGACAATTGGTACTAGTTTCGACTTATGCAGTGAAGGAGAAGAGAAATGCAAGAGTGCATTCGGCTACAAGAAAGGTTGGAAGAAAAGCAAAACAAATTCGGCAAGCCTTAGAGGTTTGGTATTTCGGTTTTCCAAGAAGAAAAGAATAAGAGACTCTCTTGAATTTTCAGTTTAAGTCGTTGACAAAAGAAGAAATTTTGTTCCCTACCTTTTGACCGAAACAACAAAATGCCAAATAGAATTTCGGCCTAGCCTTCCCACTTACTACCACAACCGCCACTCCCAAAACTCCCCAAATATTCGGCCATATCCCCCAAAAGCTCCCATACACTCATTTGAATTGAGTGGACCAAGTCACACTCCTATCTTCACTCCACACCTTCCATTTGAAAGTGGAGACCAAGTCATAGGCGAGTTTGAACGCCTACAAACTCCTCCCTCCATGCCACAAAATGAGTGCCAAAAGTGGCCACTCATGCTCTCGAACACAAGGCCTCCACCTTGCTTTAGGCGTTACCCACTCCAAGCCTTAGTGGCGCCTACATTGCCACTCCACCAATTAATTTCTTGTGCTAACAAACTCCCAAAATAAATTTAAAAGCCCCCAGCTTCCTCAGCTCCTAATGCCTTAGCTCAAAAACCAAAATTTTCTAATTTACTCAGCCATACACCTAAGCTATAGCTAAGCCCCTAAGACATAAAAACAGCAACACAGCACACTACAAACATGCAATATCATGCAACACCAAAACAGCCCCCTAACCCGGGATATTACAGTGTTACATTTAGTGGTATCAGAGCCAGGTTACAGAATTCGACTGTGGATTATGGGTTTTATATAAAAATGAGCTTTCAAAAAATTGATTGATTTCTAAATGATTTGAAATGTTTTTACTGAGTAAGTGGTACACCGAGTCTCCGGCGCCGATCCTGTAAGTATTCTATACTGTGATTTGTTTTAAACTGAAACTGTTATGGATAGTATATTCTGAAACTACTATAGGTAGTAAACTGTACTGAAAACACTCTAGTTAGTGTATACTGAAAATTGTAGAGAAACTGAAAACTGTAGTGAGACTGCGATTTACGAAAACAAACTCTGAATAATTGATACTATTTTACATAAAACATTTGTTAATAAACACTGGAACTGTAACTGATTCATAAAACTGTTAATACAGATAAACGTGATTAGACAATGAGCGTACGAGGTATCCGTGGATGGGGTACTAGAGGCCGAGGTAGAGGCCGCAGAGGAGCTCGAGCTAAGTCCTCTTCACTGGGTAGCATACCGAATTTGGATACGAGTGAGACGCCAGTGTCGCCTGCTACTGAGACTGGGTCTCAAGATCGCATGGCTGGGGACGACGCATTGTCCCAGGCTATGCTAAGGATTTTGGAGAGTACTGATAGTGAAGTAACTCTATTGAGTCCTTTGGGGCAATCTGTCCGGGTTAGTAGATTGTATAGAGATATCCCGTTAGAGGTTTAAGGGATAGTATCTCTGGCTGATCTGATGGAGCTCCCATTTGGAGAGTTCGACTTGATTCTGGGAATGGACTGGTTGGTCAAACACCGAGTGAGTCTGGACGTGCGACTAAGAGGGTCGTTTTGAGAACCAAGGGGGAAAATGAGGTGGTTGTGATTGGGGAATGTCGGGATTATCTGACTAATGTGATTTCGGCGTTAGTGGCGAAAAAGTTGGTTCGGAAGGGATGTGAGGCATTCTTGGCCTACGTAAGTGTTTCAGATTCTGGAGATTCTATAGTTAAGGATATTATAACGGTAAATAATTTTTCGGACGTTTTTCCGGAGGAGCTACCGAGGTTACCTCCGAATCGCGAGTTGGAATTTGGGATTGAGCTACTTCCAGGTACAGCTCCGATGTCCATCACTCCCTATCGAATGGCATCGAATGAGCTTGTAGAGGTTAAGGCTCAGATTCAGGAGCCATGCTATTGATTTTCGAGGCAGTTGGGAGGATTATCTGCTGCTAGCAGAGTTCGCCTATAATAACAGTTTCCAGTCTAGCATCCAGATGGAACCTTACGAGGAATTGTATGGTCATAAGTGTCGCACTCCTTTATGTCGGACTAAGCTGGGTGAGCGACGCGTTCTGGGTCCTAAGTTAGTATCGGAGACTGATGATAAGGTTAGACTGATTCGGGATTGTCTAAAAGCGGTATCTGACAGACAAAAATCCTATGCGGATCTAAAGCGTCGAGAGATTGAGTATTCCATGGGGGACTTTGTATTCCTTATGGTCTCACCATGGAAGAAGGTACCGAGGTTTGGTCGTAAGGGCAAGTTGAGACCTAGGTTTATTGGACCTTACCATATTTTGAAGCGAGTGGGACCGGTCGCTTATCAGTTGGAGCTACCTCCAAAGTTAGATCATATTCATGATGTTTTCCACGTCTCGATGTTGAGGCACTATCGATTTGATCCTACTCACATTGTTCCTGTTGAGGAGATTGAGGTTTGGCCAGACTTGACCTTTGAGGAGGAGTCGGTTCAGATTCTTAATCGTGAAGTTAAGGTTCTGAGTAGGAAGTTTATTCCTCTGGTAAATGTTCTATGGCGTAATCATAGCACCGAGGAGGCCATGTGGGAGCCTGAGGATGTGATGCGTCAGCAGTATCCTCACCTATTTTGATCTAGTAAATTTTGAGGACGAAATTTTCTTTTAGAGGGGTAGAATTGTAACGCCCGAAAATTTCTAATTTTATTATTGTGAAAATATGATACAAATATCTATCAGCTTTAGTGGTTATGAGTTCTAGGAGTGTTTGGGAGGTCCCAAGTTCAAGCCTTCGCTTGGGAAAATTTTGGTATTTTGAATGAATTAGGCCTTACTCTTGTTCAGTAGGGTTTTATTTGATTATTGGTAAAAATATATCAGAATGGGCCTGCTGGTCTGGTGGCTAAGGTGTGTGTTGGCGTGTGGGAGGTCTGGAGTTGAAGTCCATGCGCGAGCAAGGGAATTATTTTTGTTGCTTGGCCGTGTGGCGTGGTGGAGTCCTAGTCAAATTGAAATTTCGAGTAGTGGAGTTGTTGTGAGAGGTTAGGGAGAGAATTAAGGAGATGAGTTACCAGATTTTTAGGCATTATCTTTTTGTTTAGTTTTTTTTTTCAAATTTCAGACTCTTTTCCACCTTTTTGATGTTTTCTCTCTTCTCCCCCACACTCAATTTTTGGTTTTCCTCTTTTTTCTAAATAATAAATCCCTGCTGCCAAAATTCCTTTGAATTCCCCTTCGTTTTCTTTGTCTTTCTTCATCTTTTCCCCTTTGTGTAAGCATGCAATTGTGTTGTACGGTAAGTTTCCGTTTTATTAACCTCGAATGTTACCCTGGATAAGGGATTAAGGGGTGTTTTGTTGACTGTTTAGGAGTCGATCGTGAGGCTGGAATTAACGTTCATTGATTTGACTTGAAGTGGTGATTGTTTGGTAAGCGTATAAGGTATGCGTTTTCTTGTGTTGTTTGGGGCGAGTGGTTTTGGCTTTGAATTCATTCTTAACTTTGTTGAACTCTTCGTTAATGAGGAATGGTTATTTTTACAGCAGCGAATCGTTTCGGTTGCTGTCTCCCTCGTGTTGAGTAGTGGTGGGATTGTGCGAAGTTAGAAGGTAAGTGATGAACAGACAAGCTTAGATCTTTTGGTATGTGAATACGGTTTAATCTTAGTTTAAGACCGATTCTAAAGTTGGGATTGTCGATTATAGGTTTTTGGTGATCTCGGGATTGCGTAAGTAGCGAAAACGATACAGGTGTGTACCTGAAATGAAAAAAATGGGATTCGACGAAAAGGCAAAATTGCTTGCTGTCGAGAAACAAGAGAAATAAGAGAAAATGATGCGAAAAAGTGTAGAGAAAGGAAATAAGTGTGTTATAAACTTGGAAATCAACATTTTGCACTAAAATAGTTTTAGACAGTAGCAGTAGTGTAACTTTGAAAAATCATAAAAAAATAGTGGGAATTGAGTTAGAGGTTGAATAAAATATGAATTAAATTTTATTAAGTCTAGTTTTTCTTGGAAGAAACAATGTAAGCAATGGAATTGTAAATCATGAGATATAATAAATTTTGTGAGACAAGGTCAGAGTGATTTCGGGTTCCCCTGTTCTGACTTAGGAAAATCATAAAAAATTTTAAAAAATTAATTAGGGGCTTAAATTTATATGTTTAAATCCTTAGTGAGTCTATTTTCAAGAGAAACAAACCGAAACATCATCTAAATTCCATACTAAGAGATAAATAATTTTTAGTAGGGAAAGGATGAAGCTGTCAAACAGCAGAATAGGAATAATTTTAAAGATTTTACTGTACTTATTTGATAAACTATAAATTCTGAAAATTTTATGGTAGAAAGGTATTTGAGTCTAGTTTCAAAAACATCAAGCGGATCATAATTTGGAATTCTGTAGATCAAGATATAAATAATTTAGTGATAATGACTCAAGTAGACAGCTTTGAATGAACATATAAGTAAATAGTGAAAACATATATGAGTATTGAGCTAGCATGGGTTACTTTAAAGATGGATCACACGGCCAAGGCCAATTTGGGCTGAGTGGCCCACAAAGGAAGATAACTTGGGCATGTGGGCCAAATTTTACCAAAATGTTTTTTTAAGGTTGCACGGGTCGCCCAAGTCGACTGTGAACCTACTGTAGGGTCGGTAAGCGCTACTTAGAACCCTAAATGTGTGAAATTGACTGAATGATATCTGTACTGAGCATGTTAATATCTGAATTGAATATATGTACTGAAATTGCATAATAGCATATCATCCATTGTATGTTGCATTGCATTGGGTTGGGGGTTGTTATTCGGAGGAAGTGTACTAAAAGGCTTTAAGCCTAATTTACTGGCAGCTCAGCTGTAAACTACTGTTTTGTGCCACATTCGGTACTACTTGGAGTGTAGGGATGGGTGGGTTGATTATATCCCCACATGGAGTGTAGGGTTGGACGGAGATGGTGTGTAGAGGCTGGTTGGGTAGGATTTTGCTCTTTGCATAATCTATTATCGCTCGACGTCTTCGTGATGGGCTAAGGCCGTCTCGCATTTTGACACTCAGATCGAGATGGGCTAAGGCTCAAATCACACCGAGCATCGAAAAGGGCTTAGGCTCAAGACTATTCAACTGTGCACTGTGAATATTGATTGTTTATTTGTTTCTGCGAGATTACACACTGAGTTTACGTAAACTCACCCTTTTTGTTTAATGTGCACAGGTAATCCCCAGACTTAGACGGATCGGTGCGACGGAGGACTCAACTGACCACAGTAATTTTTGGACTTCATGGTTTTCAATTTACGATTTATGATTTGATTATTATTGATTATTTGGGTTGTAATTTAAGGACCCTCTGGGACTTTGGTTTTAAATTTGGGTTTTTATTTATTTATTTTACTTTATGGATTTATACCTGTTTGTCGTAGGAAATTCGGTTTTCAAAAAGTTAAAGTATTTTCTAAACGCATGATCACCTAGACTATTTTATTAAAGCTTCCGCAAGGAGGGATGTTTCAAAACAAATGTTTTAAATGAATAAAGATGACTTCCTAAGTTCTAACAAAGGTTTACTAAAGATAATAACATGTAATGTTCTCATCGTAACAACGAGGTTTCAAAAACACTATCGTGTGACATTGCCAGATACAGCCATAACGTCTAGGCTGGGTTTGGGGTGTTACAATAGAATTTTCAATTTCGAGAGTAGGTTGACTTAGCGCATTTGAACTGAAATAATCGCTTAAGACTGCACAGATTGCAAGGCGAAAAATCTAAGTTCATGATAGTTGGTATTAGGGCTAGAATTGCAAAGGCACCATTCAAGATGTCGAAGGAAGTTGTTGATCAAAATGAGCCAATGGAGACCCGTGAGAGGGCCAAGAAGGTTAGTCAATCGAGGGAAATGCTATCGAGCTTGGAAAATCGGGTGGTTAATCTTGAAGAGTCCATGGGGGACATGAATGAGACACTCGAGGTGGTCGTGGGACGTACCGAGGATCTGAGCTCCATGAGGGAGGATTTTAGGGACTTTTTCTGGGATCCTCTCAGATCCAATACAGACAAGCTGATAGTAAGAGATGATGCTCTCGAGGCCATGATGACGGCCTTGAAGGAGGAGATTGCTAAGCTTAAGGGGGAGCTCACTATTTACAAGGTTGCCTTGGGAAATGGGATGTTGACTTTGGGACCAAAGCAACACAAGATGGATTTTCCAAAACCAGAGAAGTTTAAGGGGGCTAGGTCTGCAAGAGAAGTGGACAACTTCCTGTAGGAATTGGAGCAATACTTTCTAGCAATGGACATCGAGGATGATGCCACCAAGATAAACATTGCTTCGATTTATTTTACTGATGTTGCTCTCTTATGGTGGCTTCGTAGGTTCACGAATGAGAAATGTGGTGGAATGACTATTGGAATGTGGGGGGAGTTCCAAAGAGAGTTGAAGAAGTAATTTTACCCACAGTATGTCGAGAAAGAGGCTCGAGCCAAGTTACACCAGTTTATGCAACAAGGAACTGTTCGAGAATATGTTCGGGAGTTCAGTGAGTTGATGCTTCAGATCTCATACTTGAATGAAAAAGAAGTGTTCTATTGGTTTGAAGATGGACTGGAAATGTGGGAAAAACTAGAGTTGCGCCGCCAAGGCATCACTGAACTTATTGTAGTTATGGTTGAGGCAGAAATATTCTATGAGTTTGGGGGAAGAAAGTCTGATAATCATGAGTCTTCCAAGCCCAAATCCAAACCAAAGGGCAATGGTGGGGGAGACAAAGACAAAGAAAAATACAATGGTGAGGGTCCAAAAGCTAAGCATGATAAGACATGAGAGAAAAAAAGGGCTGATAAGTTGCTTTCTTTGTCAAGGCCCACATAGAATAAGGGATTGTCTAAAAAAGTGATGCGAGTCTCAAGGCCCAAAATCAAGCTCATGAACGTGATAAGCTCAAATTTCCTTAAGGCCCAATAATGAGGTCAAAGGCCAAGCAAATCCGAGCAAGATTGAACGGGACCATCCAAGACTTCATTACCAAGGCCCTAGATGCGCACACGACTGAAAAAGAAAATCAAGATTCATTTTCTTGTTTTCAAGAAAATCAAGAAATCGAATCTTGGTCCAATTTTGCTATTTCAGACAATTTCAAGAATAAAGAAAATCAAGATTTCAAATCTTGGAAATCTTGGTCCAAGAAACCGAATCTTGCAGCCAAGGCGCATTGTATTTCATGTACGATCTTGAACGAGCCAATTTTGAGAGAAAATGGATCACAAGACCAAGTTCTTGAAAAAATGGCCCATTAAGATGTCTACAAGCCCATCCTAAAGTTTGAAAAGTAATTTAATTGAATATCAGGCCAAATTATCAAAGTGGCCCAAATTGTAAAATATTTAAACTATAGGTCCAATTTTATTTTAATAGGTGGATCATCATGTAAGAGTTCAACCCAATGAGCCCATTTAAGTCATTCGGGTGAATTCCCATTAAAAGTCCACACTTAGAATTATTTTGTCTTTTTTTTTATTTGATGAGTTGTCATGTTAATTATTTCATTAGGGTTAGGAAAGCTTATTTTAGGGGCCTATAAGTAGCATAGACGTTCACCCTTATAGATATATAATTGATTTATGTTTTTTTGAGTTAATAATAATTCTTTTTGAGTTTTTCTTCAAGAATTGGTCTTGAGTTTCTTTTAGAAGCTGTTTTAACAATCTTTCAGGTTGTGGGAATCATCTTCAAGCTTTTTCTTTGCCAAGATCTCTTTCTTGAAGGGGGAATTAGAGCCATTAAAAGGAGTTGTGGATTCTTAATATTTCCAAGGCTTTTTAGGACGTGATCTTCTCTTTTGTATTCTTAATTTATCGTTTCTTGCTTATTTAAGTTAGTTCTTGTTGTTTTGGCTTGTTGATTTTATTGATTTTCATTCTAGGTTAAAGTTGCTTCAAGAAAGACGTTCTCTTATCTTGTTCCATTAAGAAACACATAAAAAATTAGGAGTTTTAATCTTTTCTTGTTGTTTCAAACATTCTTGCACAAAACAATTTGCTTTTGTCTTTAAAATCACTTCTAACAAATCTGTTTGTGTTTTGTTTTTCCAGATCTGGTTGGGGCTATAACACCCCTAACCCGTATTTATCGCCGGAACAGGGTTGCGGAGCATTACCGAAAAATTTACTTCAAACGAATACAATTTATAAACATTTCAAATAATATTGATAATCATATTAAAACCAATCCAAATCATACATGTTGTCCCTTATACGAGCCCTCGAGGCCATAAAAACATATTAGAAACAAATCGAGACTAAATCGAAAACTCATAGAATTTTTCAGAAAATAATGAAAATTTTCCAAAACTGCAGGGGTCACATGGCCGTGTGACCAGGCCGTGTGACTCACACGGCTAAGAGACATGCCTGTGTCTTAGGCCTTGTGGGCATTTGAAATAGAGACACACGGCCGTGTCCAAACCTGTAATACCCCTAACCTGTATCTGTCTCTGGAATAGGGTTACGAAGCATTACCAGA
Source organism: Gossypium sturtianum (assembly GCA_025698515.1). Lineage (NCBI taxonomy): Eukaryota > Viridiplantae > Streptophyta > Magnoliopsida > Malvales > Malvaceae > Gossypium > Gossypium sturtianum. Next base: position 66,732,710 of record CM046952.1, read on the forward strand.
GTTTTCAAAACAAACGGACATAAATTTTAAACTTTCCAAGTCATATCAATAAACATATTAAACCAATTCAAATCATATATATTGTCCTTTAAATGAGCCCTCGGGCCCTAATAACACGTTAGAAACAAATCGGGACTAAATTGGAAACTCAGAGAATTTTTCAGAAAAATAATGCAATTTTTCAAACTGCAAGGGTCACACGGCCATAGGTCAGGCTGTGTGACTCACATGGCCAAGAGACACGCCCGTGTCTCAGGCCGTGTGGGCATTCGAAGTAGGGACACACGGCCGTGTCCTAGCTTGTGTCCGTGCCCGTGTAACCCATTGACTTAGGTCACACGGCCAAGCCACACGCTTGTGTACCCTTCGAAATAATCCCACATGCCCGTGTGCCAGGCCGTGTGCTAGGCCGTGTAACAACTTGATTTGCAACCCTTCAAAAGCTACAGGGGACACACGGCCGTGTCATCTGGCCATGTGTCACACACGGCTGAGATACACGCCCGTGTCTCTGCCCGTGTGGACGAAAATAGGCCATTTTACAAGCCATTTTTCTCACCCAAACTAGCATGTACCTATAACCAAAATGCACATATGCACATGCCTTATTAATACACCAAAATCAAGCATAAGCAAGTAATATACATATGGTATAACATCATACAACCAATATGCCCTGAGACACCTCAAATGTCAATATATAGACATGATTAACCATGTATTCAAATTGGCCAAAATGACTAACTAACTTTCAATTAAACTTGCATCAATTCAAACCATTAAATTAACTTACCATAGCCTATCAAATGGTACAAAATATGCCATTCATTCACTATCATAATGAGACATTTATATACCTTTCATAACAAGATACCCAACCACAACAAGTTATAAGGCTTATACAATTAGCATATTTATCTATCACAATTCAAACATATTAAGCCAAACATCCACTAACATATGTTTAATATTTACATGCCATAAACTAAGCTCATATCAACATCAAAATGCTAAGTCACAAGCCAAACCAAATGGCTATTCCAACAACCAAAACACATGGCCACATTAGCCAAAATACTTATACATGCCATTATAACCAAAATTAAACATCTGAAAGTACCGAAAGAGCCGATAGATAGTGTGATAGATCTCCGACGACTTTCCAACCCGAACGACCTTCCGACAACTACAAAACATAGAAAAATAACACAAAGTAAGCATGTCATGCTTAGTAAGTTCGTAACACATACAGTCTAACTTTGCCAATACAACATACAACCACAAAGCATGAAACCTATTCCAACAAGAGAATAACTAATTAAAAAACTTATATATGTACATTCATACTCTTAACTTTCACAAGGCACACATTACTTACCTTTCATCAAACTAATGTAATTTACATTGAAAGCTCTTACCGAAGTTCACACGAGGTTTTAATACAATGGTTGACCCATCCCTTTTCATAATTTGATAACCGAAGTTATCCCTTTTTATAGTTCGACAGCCGAAGCTATCCCTTTTCATAATTTTATGGTCGTCACCATCCCTTTTCATTGCTCGATGGTCGTCACCATCCCTTTTCATAATTTGATAGCTGAAGCTATCCCTTTTCATAAATCGACAATCGAAGCCATCCCCTTTCATAGTTCAATGGTCGTCACCATCCCTTTTCATTGTTGATGGTCGTCACCATCCCTTTTCATAATCGATAGCCCAAGCTATCCCTTTTCATTCATCGATGATTGATGTCACGTCGTTGGATTTTTACGTCAACACACAATTTAATATTATACAATAATGCATTCAATCCATAAAATAAAAATGAAACTTAAACGTACAAACTTACCTCGACGATAAACGTAGAAAAATAAAGTCGACTAATCCGAAACTTTTTCTTTGCCTCCATCTAAAGCCGTAAGTGATTTATCTTGATCTATATTAATAAATTCAGCTCAATTCAGTAATCATTCTATTAAATTTAGCTCAAATTCACATTTTAGCAAAATTACAATTTTGCCCCTATACTTTTAGTTTATTTACAAATTAATCCTTAGGCTCGTAAAGTGAAATTCATGTAATTTCATCCCTACCCAAGCCTAGCCGAATATCAAACAAGCTTATAGCAGCCCACACATTTCATTAATTTACAAATTACACCATGAATATTTAACATTTTTCAATTTAACCCCTAATTGACAAATTTATCAAAATTCACTTAACAAAAGTTATTTATCTAACAATAAGGATTCATGTTCTTCCATTAAACATCACAAACAACTAAAATGCATTCATGGTAAAACCTTAGACATTCAAAAATTTTGCAAATTAGTTCCTGGCCTAGCTAGATTAAGCTACAACGATCCCGAAAACATAGAAATCATTAAAAACGAGACAAAAAATCACTTACATGCAAGGATACTATGGCCGAATCTTCAAGAGCACAACAATGGAGTTTTTCCTTCTTTATTTTCGGTAGAAGATGAGTTAGAAAGATGATACATTGTCTTTCATTTTAGTTTAATTTCATTTATTTACTAATTTACATATTTAACCTTAAGTAATAACTTTTAAAACCATGATATAAGTGTCCATATTTGTCCACTAATAATGTTAAGGGTATAATTACCATTTAAAGCCACCCACATTCAAAATTCATAGCAATTTGACATTTTTTACTTATAGAACTCAAATTTTACACCTTATGCAATTTAGTCCTTTTTATCAAATTAAGCATGCAAACGATAAAGTTTCTTAACGAAATTTTTATATGACACAACTAACATGCTGTAGACCTTAAAATATTAATAAAATAACTATTTATACGTCAAATTTGTGGTCTCGAAACCACTGTTCTGATTTTACTAAAAACGGGCTGTTACAAAGCCTGTGTCCGTGCCTGTGTAACTCACTGACTTGGGTCACATGGCCAAGCCACATACCTGTGCGCTAGGTCGTGTACCCTTCGAAGTAACCTCACATTCCCGTGTGCCAGGTCGTGTGCTAGGCCGTGTAACAGCCTGACTTGTAGCCCTTTGAAAGCTACATGGGACACACGGCCATGTCGCCTGGCCGTGTGTCACACACGACTGAGACACACGCCCTTGTCTCTGCCCGTGTGGACGAAAATAGGCCATTTTACAAGCCATTTTTCTCACCCATCTTGGCATGTTCCTACACCCAAAAGTTCACATATATACAAGCGATAACAAGGCACCAAAATCATGCATAATCTAGCTGTATACATATGATATATTAACATACAACCTATATGCCCAAAGGCACCTTAAATGACAACACTAAAAACATGTATAACCATGTACTCAATTTGGCCAAAATAATCCATTAACTTCTAACCAAGTTGTTAATTCAAACCATTGAATTCACTTATCAAACATACCAAATGGTACTAAATATACCTTTCAACCTCTAGTATCAATAACCATATAAGCCATTCAAAGCAAGTACCAATTCACAACATTTCCAATAAGTTATAAGCCATATATATAAGCATATTCAAACTATAGTTTCATCTTTCATAATGCAAACATATCAAACCAAACATCAACCATATTAAGGCTGATATTTACATGCCAAAACTAAATTCATTTGAACACCAAAATACCATAACACAAGCCAAACCAAATGGCCATTTCAATAATCAAACATATAGGCCAACATTAGCCAAAATACTAGTACATGCCATTATAACCTAAATCAAAACAACCGAAAGTACCAAAAGAGCCGATGGATAGTGTGATATAGCTCCGACAAGCTTCCAACCCGAACGAGCTTCCGATACACTATAAGACACGAAAAATGACACAGAGTAAGAAAATAAGCTTAGTAAGTTCGTATAACATAAAACATAACTTACCATTTCAATACATAATAGGTAAGATAACATGGCATAATCCAACTACACTTGGCTAAAGCCTAAACATGTACACCAAACATGTTAGCCATTTGATCATATAACATAGGCTATGTAATCAAGAATGAAGACAACATATAATTATATCTCATATACATGTATCATCCATTTCAATTCTCAATATGCCATGTAGTACTAATTCAATGTAATTCACATATGTCCCTGTATTAGTTCGTATCAAACTCTCACCATTCTGTATCAGAGTAGTGCCCGTTGAACCGTTTAGAATACCGTGGGATACTCGGGATAATTCACACATAGTGTGCTAACTCATATAACTATAATTTGTCAAATCCTGTACATGTATGCTCACACGAGCTGTAAATTAGAATGCTCACATGAGCTCTGATAATGAGCCTGCTCACACGAGCTATGGGTCAAAATGTAGCTACACGATGCTGTTCACATGAGCTATGGAGTATCTGCAGCACATGTCGAACCTTAGCCATCAGTAGGACGTACAGGACCAGCACCCGAATCATGTAAACCCTAATGACATGTCATTTGTATCCTACGAATTCCTAAGGTTCAAACGGGGCTCGGTAATTGTCATACATTGTTGGATATGCAATCGGTATATATGTATGACATTTCACAACACATGTATAATTCAATTAAAAACATATAAACACGATTTAGTTACACGAACTTACCTTGACGAGTATACGTAGATACGGAGGCGATTAATCTGAGACTTTTTCTTTACCCCGATCTAAAGTCGTATGAGATCTATCCTGACCTATATGGATAAATTTAACTCAATTTAATATTTAATTTATTCAATTTAACCTAAAATCATATGTTGGAAAAATTACCATTTTGCCCCTATACTTTTAATTTATTTACAATTTAGTCCGTAGCTTATAAAAATGGAAATTCATGCAATTCAATCATAACCCACTATAGCCAAATATCAATTAGGTCCCTAGCAAGCCTTATATTTCATTTATTTCACAATTTCACCATGTAAAATTTTTATTTTTCAATTTAATCCCTATTTGACAATTTCATCAAAAATCACTTAATAAAAGTTGTTTATTTAACAACAACTATCCATTTTATTCCATAACCCATCAAAACTCATGCATATTCATTAATGGAAAAACCCTAATAGTTTAATAGTTTCACAAATTAGTCCCCGGGCTAGCTAGATTAAGCTACAACGATCCCGAAAACATAAAAATAATAAAAAACGGGACAAAAATCACTTACAATGCAAGGTAATTATTTTTGCCGAAACTTCAAGCTTCCATGGCTTCCATGCTCTCTTAATTTCGGTTTCTAATAGGTTAAAGATGATAACTTTATCTTTTTTATTATTTAACTTTAACTTTATTTACTAATTACCAAAATAACCTTAAAAATTAATCAAAATTTCAATAATGCCAAACCATGTTCATCCACTATCAACATTTATGGTCTAATTACCATATAAGGACTTAAACTTTAAAGTTCTTTAGCTATTTAATAATTTAGCTACTAGAACTCAACTTTTGCACTTTACACGATTTATTCCTTTTTATCAAATTGAGCATGTAAACGATAAAATTTCTTAATAAAATTTTTATATGGTACTACTATCATGCTATAGGAAATAAAATAATAATAAAATAAATTTTTTGAATTCAAATTTGTGGTCCCGAAACCACTGTTCTGATTTCACTAAAAAGGGCTGTTCTAGGGGCATTTTCTTGAGGTCCAAGGACGATTTCTTTCCATCCAAGAAACCCTAATTTGTTATCTTTTGGACTCTTTACCAGTCGGTTCATCTTTATTTTGTTTCAATTTCTTTTGAATCTCATTTGTGACAACTAATCTATTTTCATTGTTTCTCATTTCAGTTTATGTTCGTCTAGAGATCTAGGATAAATCCGTGACTTTGACAAACTTTACGATCCGCTTCCGAATTTATCCACATCATCCTTTATCATTTGGTATCAAATTTGGGCGTTTTGGGTGTTCATGGTTGATTTCTAAACTAATTTCCATCGCAAAACAGCCTATAAGCAGTTTTTACCCAAATATTTTTTCGAAAAATATATATTTGAGTGGGTAAAATTTTTTCAATTGATATAAATTTTTATATAATGATTCTTGGCACTGTATTACAATATAAAAAATATTTCCTACGAAAAAAAGTGATAAAAAAAGTAAAGAAAAAAGAAAATATGAAAAGAAAAGAAAAAATAAAAAAAATATTTCGTTGGTTGAATTTTTTGCCGAAGCTTTCCAGATTAGATCTACATTATTTGAGGAGGCTCCAGTTTAAATTTCGTGATTTTTGGAAATTGAGAACACCTCGAATAATGTTTGTCAATTTGCTTTGAAATTTTTTGAGTTTTTGGGTTTCAGCAATTTTCATTGACTCTTAGCCTTAGGTTTGATGTAAGCACGCCCGGGAGCTTATCCACCTCGAGAAAGGACCTCACGAAGCTGTTCAATATCCCAACAAAGCGAGCTCGGGCCAGCACCTTAAAGACTCCTTGCACTAAAGTTCATTTTTGAATAAGATTTTGAAAAGTTATCTTGAGATTATAATTTCTAGTGTCACTAAACTATTTCATTCTTGTGTAGGTGACACCTCGAAATGGTTTCCTCCTAAAGAGGTAGAGTATGCAAACAACCTGTTCTCTTTTCGAGGTATTTGTGAATCTCAGGTTCTTGGGAGCATTTCTGTCAAATTCATCACCCAAGAGGTTCGTGACCAAGAAAGATTTTTCGCGAGCAAGTGGCCCGATTTGAGGACAAATCGCCTTAAAGAGGGAGGGGATGATACAGCCACGCCCGAGAACGCCCTTGGACCAGCTCACCAAGTGTGGCTTGCAAACTCTTGCAAGCTGACTTAGTTCGATTCCAGCTCAATGGAGCTCAATTCAGCTCGATTCTAGCTCATTGAGCTCAATTTTATCCTTTTAAATTTATACGTTTTAGTTGCTGGAATAATTTCATGCTTTAGCTAAGTCAATTAATTTAGTTTCAACTCATAAATATGTGTTAATAAATATGTTTTAATCTGATTCTAATTAATTAAAGTGTTAAATGTATCTTAGTTTAATGCATGGTTTAAATGTGTCTAAAGTAGAGACAAATTAATTAGCTGCTGTTGAATTTAATTTGTGTCTTAGTCTATTACATGTTTTTAATATGTCCTAGCTTCAGCCGAATTTATCATGTCTTAAACTAATTAAATTTGCTGAATTGAATGTTGCAGCTACATGCATTGGACGACTTGATTAATGTGAGCTGATGATTTAGTTTCTCCAAACACCCTTTCGTGAACAGCAAAGGACAAGGGAGAGCTACTGTTTCTTCTTGCCAAGTTGGCCATTTAGCTCTCCAAGCAGCCTTAAAGAGCTTTCACAATGATGAAAATTCTTTTCACATGGGGTGACCATTCGGTCATTTAAGCTCATGAAATAGTTTAGTGACACAAGAATGAACTTTAGTGCAAGCTGATTTTAGCTCATCTTCAGCTCCCCGAGCTCCGTTCAGCTCGAATCAGCTCACTTGAGCTCATTTAAGCTCGTTTGAGCTCAACCTAGCTTAGTTTCAGCTCATTTATTTTATTATTTAAATAAACTAAGTATTAGTTTTATTTTATTCTATTTGATACAGCTCATGTCCAAATTCCCTAGCTCAAATTAGTTCATTAATTGTTTTCACATGTTTGAGCTAGCCGAACTTATTATATTAGCTAGTCCATAATTAAGTGTGTTTAATTTAGCTTAGTATGTTATTTAAGTTGTCTAGATGATGCTTAGTTATGATTCAGCCAAATATGCCTTGGATTTAATGTGTTCATTTTGTGTTTAGGTTCAGCCGAATGCATGAAGAGGAGTTAATGCAAGATGCATGCACCATTGAGGTTCAATAGATGTCATTCAAAGGGAAACATGCATGTCGGACGTTCATGCAAGAGAAAGCTGCTGATTGTTCATGTATTTGAAGATTCATGGACCGTATTTATGGACAATTGGAAGATATATGCTTGGGAAATTCGTGCAAGTACCAACCAGCATCTAGAACAATCCATTTCTTCTCCCATTCATGATTATTCTGCCATTTATTAAGGTGCATGGACGTTGGCCACAAGGGAGATGAATTTCTATACATTCAATTCAAGTATTCAAGGCACATTAAAGCTTCATTCGGCCAAGGGAGGTGTAGGAGCATTAAACGGCTGCACATTCATGGAATTAAGGTTTTTTCTTCAAGGTTAAGAATGCATGAATACATCAAGTGAAGCAACATGATGGTTCGGCCAATTCATGCACCATCTTCAAGCATGAACTGAATTTTAATGCTTCATTTATGCCCATAGCCGAACCTAGACATGGCCATCAAGCTCCCTTGCATCCAAGTTCATCCAGCTGATTTTTCTTCATCAAGAAGCTGTCCATTGAAGTTCTTATCAGCCAAATTTAGCCAAGGCAATTGTTTGGTTTATTTTAGATTATTCTAGCACAATTAATAGCCGAATTACTTAGCCTTTAAGCTTGCTAGATGGACCATTCGGCTAGCCTCATGTAATGCTATAAATACTCAGCATATTACAAGTTGTATAGACTTTTGCCATTTTATTTGAATGAAACTTTGTTTCTGTGAGGTTAACTTCCTCTCAATTTCGTACGAGTCTCGAGTGACTTATCTAGCTTGCTAGTGGCGTCTATCAAACTTGTTTTGAACTTATCACCATTCACTTGGTGTGGCATTCACCTATCTTCCTACCAAACCATCCTACCACCTTAAATAATATAAGAATCGGGGTGACACTCTCTATAGTGTTGAATCATTCTTGACGTTTAAGTTCGATTTCCATTCCACCCATTATCCCGAATTTACCTATCTTTATTTTCTTGTTAAATCGAACCTATTCTATTCACATACAACTTATCCTTACCCCTTTGTCATCTTCCGCTTTACTTAATTAAAATACCCTTTCAACATAACGAACGAAAGTTCTCATCGATGATCGGGCAATCAAGTGAATCGACTCAATATTCCCGAGCTGAATCACATCAAGGTTTTCATTTTTTTTGCTTTTTATTATTCCTATACACATTCTAACACTTTATTGTTTCTTGTGTTAGTAGGTTAAAGCACGTTGCATATTTCTTCCTTTGTGCAACATAAACCGTTGGTGTCTAGCCACTTTTAGACTCTTAGTGCCGTTAGGATATTTGGTAGCTAGATTCTTTAACATTCTGATTGATTTTCATAAATACTCCTAAAGGACTTACAAGATTAATTCTCACCTCATTGAGAATTTGATTTTTATTTCTGAGTGCATAACAATGAGGTTTGTTTAAATTTTCTTTTCTTGAGTGTTGTGTTCTTTTCAGGCTTTCATAATGATTTGTGATACTATGATTGAGAAGTTGCAAAGGAAAATAGAGGAACTATTAGACAAGGGGAGATGGTCAAGCAAAAATAAGAGTACGATTGATCTCTCACCTATTGTGAAATGTTATTGGTGTAGTTCCAAAGATCATGAGGGTTTCCGATGTCCAATTAAATATCCAAATAGAGAGAATAAGATTAAGCTATCACCTTTTGTGCAATATTATTGGTGTAGTTCAAAAGATCATAAGGGTTTGCAACATCCAATCAAATATCCAACAAGAGAAGAAAGTAAATATGACTTTGTACCTTTTGTTGATTCTTACTTTAGTGGAAAAGAGATATGTGATGACGAACTTTGTGAGCTAAAAAAAGATGATAGTGAGAAATTTTTCCTCGAATCTATGGTGTTAGATGAGATAGAAACGTCATATTCTCTTACTGATATGTATTGTACTGAATTGAATATTCATAATACTTGTGAGAGGGATATTGGAAGTGAGGAAAAATCATGTGAAAAGACCGAGAGAAAAGAGACCTTGAGTGATAAAAGTCTACTTGATGGTCCAAATTTGGTGAATGAAAATCCATATGAGGTAAAATTGGAGAGTTATCATAAGGAAAAAGAATATGAAAAGAAAGAAAATACCCATACAAAAGTGAGGAATGATTATGTTTTAACTTACCCTAACTCAAATTTGTTTAGTGGTGTTTCTTTATTGTAGGACTTCAAAGATCCATTGATAGATTCTCAATTATATTACTCTACCATCGATAGGCGATTTCACTTGTGGGAGAAAGGTAAGTTAAACATTAATAATTCTTGTAAAATATTTCCTTACAACATGCTTTCTCGTTGGTCAAATTTCATTAAACCTTGGTTTGACAGTTCAACTAATTTTATGGGTTTATCTAAATTTGTAAAGGTTAAAAATAGTAATTTTGTTGCATTAAATAAGTTTTTGAAAGCATTTTACATATTTTCTCTTACAACAAAATTTTCTATCTTGACCTTTAACGATGAATTTTTACATAATAATATTAAATTTCTTGATTTTTATAATTAAGTGAAATTCTTGACTCATCATTGGAAATTATTATGGATGACCATGCATATTAAAAGAAAGTTACAGGTTATTTTTTACTTGAAGACTTATGTACCTAAGACTTCTTTGTTTAGTGTTGATACCTTGTTTTTAAAGGAGACATACTTGATCGAAGGTGATTTGAATGATCAAAGTAATGTCTTTGATCTTGGAGATAGTTTTTATACACAAGAAAGCTTAGGTAAGTATTATTTTCATTTTATTGTTATTTATTCTAATCCTTTTTCTTTTTGTGCAGCTAAAGATTCGAGGATGAATCTTCGTGAGGAAGGTGGGAATGATACGAGTAGCTCGGTCCAATTCAAAGGCCATAATAGAGATGGGCCTTTCCAAGTACTCAAGCGGATCAATGACAACGCCTATCAAATAGATCTGCCTGGTGAGTACAATGTAAGTTTTACTTTTAATATTACTGATTTATCTCCCTTTGATGTTTCAGATTTGAGGATGAATCTTTTTAAGGAAGAGGGGAATGATGCGAGTCTCAAGGCCAAAATCAAGCTCATGAACGTGATGGGCTCAAATTTCCTCAAGGCCCAATAACGAGGTCAAAGGCCAATCAAATCCGAGCAAGATTGAATGAGACCATCCAAGACTTTGTTACCAAGGCCCTAAATGCACACACGACTAATAAAGAAAATCAAGATTCACTTTCTTGTGAATAAATTCACTTGTGACGTTCATGGTGTGATTTACTGATGAACCATAATTTACACATATTTTAACCCCATGCTTGGCTTGATTTTGGATGAATATTCATTAGATTTGATGAATTCGATGCTCCTAATCTCTTAAATTCATGTCTTATACTTAGGAGGGCTTAGGAAATCGAAAGGAACGAGAAACAGGCCAAAAAGGGACAAAATAGGCCTACATTAGAGACTTACACGGCCTGGGCTATCATACACGGCCGTGTGTTTCGAGCAACAACCGAGACACGACCTGGACTATCGACCACGAGCAGATCACATGGCCGTGTGTGGCAAGCAGGATCGACCACGGCCAAGGGAGTCCACCATGGACATGTCACACGGGCGTGTCCCTGCCGAAATCAAGATGAGTTTCATTCGAAATAGGATACTTGTGGGCCAAGAAAGGCATATCGAAGTATATATAAACACCCTAGGGGGCAACTTAACAGGGGAGCTTGACAGGACGTCAAGTAGACGCCGAGTAGAAGGAGAAAATACTCCAAGACAGCCGTCGGGAATAGCTTAGGAGAAGGATCTCCATCAAGACGGAGGATCTCCCATCAAGTTCTTTAGAAGTTTTTGGGTTTTCTTATGTTTTGTTGTTTTTCCTCTCTTATGATGTTTCCCTCTTTTAGTATGAACTAAATCCCTTAAATACCTAAGGGGATGAAACCTAAGACAGATCTTATTATTATTTGATTTATGAGATAAATACTTGTGCTTATTCTTAATTGTGAGTTCTTATTCTTGTTTTGATAATTCAGGTTATTGATTCAAGTCGAATGTGCTTATTCAGTGGAGCAAAAGTCCCTGTCTAAGAGTAGATCAACACAATTAAGCGAAGTTGATCGCAACCCTAGAGATAGGGCGACGAAAATCTGCCGGATTAGGGTCAAACCTAATAAGGGAATTCATAGATCGAGTTAATACGACAATAGGGGTTTTAATTCGAAAGAGATTTCAATTAATCAACCTAGATTTAGTTGTTAGTAGCCTCGAGAGAGGTATTAATATAATTTAGGGACTTCTACGGATTAAGCCAAGTGAATAAATCGCATAAATCAAAAGTAATAAGTGAAGTTTAGGTGGATTCTTCCTTAGGTATTGTCTATCTCATATAATTTGTCCAAAGGTATTTTCCCCAATTTACTCTCTATCGCGTTCATAGTTAGTTAATTTTAGATTAAAAATAAATCCCCTTAATTATTAGGCTAGATAAGAAAAAGATAGTTAATACTAGTACTCTTGGTCCTTGAGGATACGATATTCCGGACTCACCACAGCTATACTACTATTCGATAGGTGCCCTTGCCTTTGTCGAAATAATAGTTAGTTTCGAGGTCCATCAAGTTTTTTGCGCCGTTGCCGGGGACTTAGATATTAGGAAAACTAAATTTTTATTACTTTAGCCATTTTATTTATCTGCAATTTATATTTATTTTATTTTTAACGTTGCTAATTTTTCTTTTATTTGCTTCTGGCAGGTAATTCTGGTTTATGACTAGGAGGAACCCGTCAGGACCTTTGACTTTTGACAGTGATTTAGAAGGTACCGTTATCAGAAATCGTAGGGATATAAGGCGAAGCCTACAATACATAGAAGAAGAGCAAGAGGACGATACCAACACTACCAAAGAGATGGCTGATAATAATCTGCTACCTCCTGTGGTTGCCGCAAACCCGGTGAATCAAAATCCTGTTCCTCGAACTATGTATGATTATGCTAAACCTAGTTTAACAGGAACCGAATCAAGTATTGTTAGACCTGCTATTGCTGCAAATAATTTTGAACTGAAACCTAACACTATACTGAGATGATTCAAATAGCTTTATTCGGTTTGATGGTTTGCAGGATGAGGATCTGATCGCTCTGAAGTCAGAGTTTTAAATTTATAAAGATAATGATCGAACCTGGAAACTAACTATGATAACCATTGAGGCAAGTGCACCTACCGAACAGTAGTATAGCTTAGGCAAGACCGGATTGTCGAACCCAAAGGAACTAAAAGTACTAATACTAACTTTCTTTCTATTATTTAGCCTAAGAATTAAGCGAATGGTTGTTTAATCTAAATTAATTAAATACTAAAATTAAAGACTCTAAGACAAAGAAGAATGAAATTGGGAAAATAACTTGAGGAAAAACCAATTAATTAAGACGACACCCAAGGAAGAATCCACCTAGACTTCACTTGTTATCTAACTTTGAACCAGACGATTTATTCATTTGACTTGATCCGTAGGACTCCCTAATTTATATTAAACCCTCTCTCGAGGCGAATAACGTCTAACCCTAGGTTGATTAATTGAAATCTCTTTCTAATTAAAACCCCTAGAATTGCATTAACTCGATCTATGGACTCCCATATTAGGTTTCACCCTAATCCGAAAACGCTTCGTCACCCTATCTCTAAGCGCGCGATCAACTCCGCTTAACTATGCTAGATCTACTCTTAGGCAGGGACTTTTGCTCCTCTACCTAAGCACATCCAACTTGAATTAATATCCGCGAAATATCAACACAAGAATTAAGCACACATAATTAAGAACAAATCAAATATTTATCATATAGTTTAGCAAACGATAACAAGAATCATCTAAGTTTCATCCCCCTCAGGTATATGAGGGTTTAGTTCATAACAATAAAAGAAAACATCTCAGAAGAAAAGATAAAACAAAACATAAGAAATTTCTAAAACCCCCTAAAGGAATTGAAGAGGAGATCCTCCGTCTTGAGTAGAATTCCGACTTCTTGAGATGGATCAACTAGCTATCCCCGATTGAAATTGCTCTTTTCTGCGGTAGGGACACGGCCATGGCACACGCCCGTGTGAATCGTCTTTGGGCCGTGTTCGGACTTCATTAATGAGGCACGGTCGTGTATTTCGTGGCTTAGACCGTGTTTGAGACTATTGAGGAGGCACGGCCGTGTGGTCTTAGGCCTAGGCCGTGTGGATTTCGTGATATGGCACATTTGGCTCGTTTTAAGCCCCTTTCTTATTCTTTTCATCCTTCGGTGCTTTCCTGAGTATAAAACATGAAAAGAAAGGATTAAGAGCACCTTTTTACACAAAATAAGGGATAATTCATCCAAACGTATGCTAAATGTGGGCCTAAAATATGTTACTTTTACGGTTTATCAAATACCCCCACACTTAAGCTTTTGTAACACCCCAAACCCGGCCCAGAAGTTAGGCCCGAATCTGGCGTGTCACACAAAAAAATCTCGTTTGAAAATTTCAGCCTCTTTGTTAAAACCCAAAACACTTAAGATTTTTATTAACTACTTGAAAACGTAATTATCTTTAAAAACCTTTTTGGTGGCAAAAGCATATTTGAGATAAACAATTTACAAAAATGTGATGTTAGAAATAGAGTTGAAGAAGTATTCTGAAATCGTTTTGGAAACGTAGATAAAATACAAATATTTTTGAGAGATTGATTGATGAGTCAACAATCAAGGTAGTGAACTTAAACCGTGACTTTTGAAAATATTGTTTGATAGTTCGAGAAAATAACTTCCGTGTTAAAATATTTATAAAGTTTATTATGAAATCCATTTGTTAATCGATTTTGGAAAACCTTTATTTAAGTTTTATAAAAATTCTCGTTTTAAACAATTTAAGCAAAATAATAAGTATATCAACCATAAAGCGATAATAAAATACTCTAGAGGCCTTATTACAACTTAAACCAAAATAGCAAAATAATAAAATAAACGGAAATAGAAATTTAAAATTCAATAACACCATTTCTGAAGTATGGCCTCCACCGAGTCACCCATGGGCCCAAGTCCTCGCTAATCGATTTGCATTACCTACAAGGGTTAAGAAAAGGGGGTGAGTTACAAGAACTCGAGTGTATAATCCCCTTACTGTCATCCACCGGGTGCGAACCCATTTAGAAAAATTTGGGCTGAGCCCATAAAGCAATATCTTGGGCCTAAGCCCTTTTATGTATAATAATGTATCAAATAATTCATATGAATGTAATGTAATCCCAAACCAACCTAATAATCCATCCGCTACACACCACCTGTACCAACCAACACACCTGTGGGGATCTTTTGTCAACCCACCCCGCCAACACACCAATCGCAGGCATTTAGCCATTTATATAATTCACAGGCAAGATGCCATTTAATTCGTAGGCAAGATGCCATTTAATTCGCAGGCAAGATGCCATTTCATAATATTTGTGGCTGAGCCACCAAATTTCACTTCCCCGATCATCAATATCCCAATCCCATGCAACTTATGTAAATGCAACATACATCGTAAATCATAATATTTACAATATAACCACGATAATTAATAACTCTGAGATTTATTACAAACAATTTGGCCCATTAAAACTTTACAAAATCGGCCCAGTAGGGCATTATATCAAATCGACCCGTTAAGGCAATATATCAAATCGGCCCGTTAAGGCAATATATCAAATCGGCCCGTTAAGGCAATATAACAAATCAGCCCATTAAAACAATATAACAAATCGGCCCATTAAGGCAATATAACAATTCGGCCCGTTAAGGCAATATATCAAATCGGCCCGTTTAGGCAATATATCAAATCAGCCCGTTAAGGCAATATAACAAATCGGCCCGTTAAGGTAGTATAACAAATCAGCCCATTAACAATACATCAGATCGGCCCATTAGGGGCATTTTCGTAATTCGGTAATCTTACCCACTAAGGGTAATTTGGTAATCTCGCAATCCAGGGATATTTCGGTATTTTACCCTCTAAGGGTATTATCGTAATTTCGCAACCCAGACTTAACTACTAATTTGGGGCATAAAAATTGAAACTGTCCATCTGTGTCATACTGACAAAACTGACCATACCTCTGATTAGGAAACTTGAAATTTAGATCTGTAAATTTTCCTTGAAACTAGACTCATATATCTTCTTACGATAATATTTCTAGAATTTTTGACTTAACCATTTAGTACAGTTTATTCCTTAAAGTTTCCCTTGTTTCACTGTCCAACGATTCTGACCTCTCTTATCTTAATTTCAAATATCTTACTGTACGGTTTTCATATGCTGCTCCCACTTGTTTCTATTAAAAATAGGTTCAATAAGGAATCCATACATATTAATTATAACTCTTAATTTACTTTGTACAATTTTATACGATTTTTCCAAGACATAACAGGGAACGACGAAGTCCATCAGAACCAGTCTCACTAAAATTAAGATATCTCAGAATATAAAATTCCTTTTCCTTCTCCGTTTCTTCCATATCAAAATAGACAAAGTAAGATTTAATTCGATATCTTATTAAATTTCTAATTCCTTTTCTCCTATTTTTCATGTTTTTTCAAAATCACGTCACTGCTGCTGACCAAAACTGTTTCATTGCAAAAATATGGTTACCACTATGAACCTACGCACGCCCGAGTGATCACGGAAGCCGGTTTCCGGTTTTCTTTGGTATTACGTCCAAATCACAGAACATTTCATGCAAACAATCAGAGAGATGTGAGAACACACACCATTTCAAACATGTATTCAGAAGGGTACGGGATTACACACCTTATTTTTATTTCCTAAAGAACCACTCTCCGTTGATCCTAGAACAATACCAACCAAAAGTTAGCCTCGGATTTCCAAAAGATTCATACTCAACGCATTGCTTACACTTGAATCACTTACCACTATATCCGAAGAATTTGCAAATAGAATATATCGAGTGATTTCGTCCCTAAAACATAATCGATTAGTCGAAACTTCAATCCGATTTGCAACATAGCCAAATAGAGATATAACGAAAAATCCGAAAATGAACCCCTTAGCTTAATGATGATAGATCCGACTTCAATCGTTTGACTCAAGACTAGAGAGGGATCAACAAGAATGTCCTTTATGACTACACACTAGAACACTACGAAAGAAAAGATGATCACGCTTAGAGAAAATAGAAGAAATGATGTTTTCGGTTAAGAAAACCATCCCAAGACAAGGGCACAAAATTCGGCATGGAGAAAAGAAAAATACAATGATAGAATAGAGTCTCTTACCGATCTGATTAAGAAGAGTTTTTTCCCACACGATGGTGAACGAAATGATGAAGGAATAGGATGATAATGGGTTCGGCTATCAAAGGGAAAAGAAGCAAAGATGCCTTGAGGGTTTCGGTCAAAACAAGAGAAAAAGATGCTCTCTTTTTGGCTTTGGAGTTTCGGCAAAGAGGGAAAAATTGGAGAAATCAAAAGACACCAAAATGCTGAGGAGAAAACAACTTCTTCAAGAACCAAAAATTTGCAAATTCCTATAGAAAATTCGGCTATCACAAACCCCCCTCCAAAACCATTATCATCTTGTCCAAAATATGAACATTAACCAATTAAAATCTTTCCAAAACACCTTCCACACTCTATGCCCTTATCCTTCCTTTTCTTTCATTTCTTTCCCCTCTTTTTTCCTTATCTTCCTCCTTACCATATTCCTTAGCCTCCCTTCCAAAATTAAAAAGTCTTCCATACCATATTAAAGCCTTGGCCGACACTTACCTTATTAGTACAAAAATTTAATCCAAAATATTTGCACTTGGTGGGATTTGAACCTCTTCCCTTAAAGTCCTTCATGTGGCATCATATCCTCTTTACCAATTGCTCATTTATGTAAGAAAATTACTCTCTTATTTCCATAAGCCTTGATGCCACTTACTATCTCTCCTTAAAGTGCTTAAACACAAAATTTTTCCTATAACTTAACTTGAACCCGGAACTTCCTAGAAACCTCGTAACTCTCCAAAATCACCTTCCTAATAAGTCCAACTTGAAATAATGCCGTTCTCAAATTCCCATGAATTTTAAAACGCTTCTACGCTTAAGGTCCAATGGGCCTAATAGGTCCAATTCTACTAGGCCCAATTTTGGGATGTTACAGCTTTTGCTTGTCCTCAAGCAAAATTCTCAACTTACAATTAAAATGAACTTTCCATGATTCAATATTCCTATCAACAATGTCTCATCATAATTTGTAGATAATTTATACATGGATAATTTAACTCAAAGAGCCCTAAAGATTCAAACAATCTAAGTCATACATTTGTAGCACAAAACATAGGTGTTTTCCCCTTATCTAAATAATTACCTCTAATCCAAAACCTACAAGGATTGACATCCTCACAAAAGATTCACTCAAATCACTCTAAGTGTTTACGGTTCAAAATTAAGCACTCAAATATCAAACCTGAAAAGTTAATCCCATAGGCTTGCATGAAAATCAAATCTCCACCACTGTAATATGAGATGATGCACAAATCAAAAGGTCTTTAACAGGGTTGTAACGGGGCTTGGGTTAAAGGTGTGGATAAAGGCTGAATTAGAGGGTTAGAATTGAGATCGAATTTGAAAAATTACCTAACCAGAAACAATGAACTAAATAAAAGTAATTACATCAAATGAAAGCAAATAATATTAATAATATGAGCTTCTTCTTCAATATTTGGAATTCAAACGTATAAGCTCATTTAATTACAAAAATAATGAATAATAAATATACTTTTTTTTAAGAACAAATCATAAATACATAACAAAGGATAAATTACTAAATTAAGAAACATAGTTAGGCTATTAATCAAATCAAATCTCGATATAAGGGTAGTCAAAAGGAATGGTGATAAAAAAAATAAAGGGTTTCTGAGTTAAAATTAGCGGGTGAGTCAATAAAAAGGGTTGTTAGGATCAAAGGGGTTCACTAGGGGTTAATTATGAGGGTAGGTTTTTAGTGGAGTAAGTGGGTTAAATCCTAGGTGCCTTTATCATTTCTGTATATCAAATCAAAGGTGTGGTCTCGACATGTATAATCGATGCAAGTTCTAGAATAACAAATCAATGTTGACACACTCATAATCAATAAAGTGAGCAAGAAAAAGAATTTATGCTCTATAAGGCTCAAAATCTCACAAATATTATGGGTATTTTGATATCAACCTTGTAAATTTCAAACTTCAAAGTAATATTCAAATTCAGGTAGACAACCTAGAAAATTTTCAATTTCTGAAAAATAGACTTATCATGCTTTATTCTCTAGTATTCTTAGAATTTAATTATCAATGCACAATTATCAATGACTTAATTTAAAACACATCAATAAAGATCATGAATCATAGAAATTTCATTCTAATGATAATATGAGAAATTTACTTTAAGAAACAAGACATAATTCAGGATTTGAGAATAATGCAAAAAGTTTGGTACCTAATTTCAGAAATTTGAGAATAATGAAAAAAATTAGGCACCTTTTAGGTTGTTCACCCCCCACACTTAAGATGTACATTGCCCTCAATGTACAAAGTTAGATAATAACACAATAATACTAAAATCATAAGATATGGGGAGAAGTGAAACTTCCTGAATTATGGATTAAATCCTTGGAGGATGTGGAAAATACGTTGGAGAGGTCGTTCTTGGATGACGATCCTGCGCTAGATGAAGAAATTGGGTAGCTCGTGGAGGATTAGCCAGGATATAATAATAATAATTAAAACTATACTAATTAAATGATTAAAGAAAAACAAGCTAAAGTGAAGAAAAATAAAAATTGAAATAAAATTAAAAGAAAAGATAAATGGACCGTAGGGTCCTTATTGTTGGGTGTGATTTTTAAGGCTGGGGATATGGTAGTGGTCATGGTGTGATTCCCTAGCAGCCTTTAGAACCTAAAATCAAGAAACTAAAGTAAAATAAGTTAAATTAAGCAGAAGAGAAGTAAAGATAAGGAAATTGAAGCAAAAGAGAAAAACGAAATAAAAACTAAATGGCCTCAAATATCCTTGGCTCATCGAATGATTGAAGCGGTCGGCATAAACTTATATGTAACAGTCTCCTTTAAGGAGACTGTGCTGGGATCCTTCTGTTTCTTCGATATGGCCAAAATATTGAGAAGAATACTATAAGAATGAAGAATGCTAAGAATGTATGGTGTAAGGGTGTAAGGGAGGAATGAGGGTGAAAGAGGGAGGGGTGAGTGGTTTAAATAGAATTCTCAAATCAGGTACAACCCCACGCCCGTGTACCGTGGCCGTGCTAAGTCACACGGCCGCATCGCACGGCCGTGGTGGGCTTCGTTTGTTTCTCCCACACCCATGCTCAGGTCGTCACGCCCGTTGATGCTAAGTCAGTGTCGTCCACGGCCGCGTCGCGCAGCTGTGGCGTTTTGTCAGTGCCCGTGGGTGTGGTTGGAGTCCGTGACTCAAAGATTTGATTCTTTCTGACTTGTACCCTCTCTGCCGTGTCAGTACGGTGATTCTGTACCTCCACACGGCCACGGCCACGGCCGTGTGGCCTGCAAATCTGCACCTTTGGTTAGTTTAAAGTTAGATACTATAAAGAAAAGACAAAATAAAAATGTAAAAGTTAATGGGGTTAGTATTCGAGTTGCCTCCCGAGAAGCGCTCGTTTATAGCCTTAAGCTAGACTCTCCTCTCATTTGTATGTTCATGGTGGTTTGAGAAGTTGAAAGTCCTTCCTCATGCTATCGGGTTCATTATCATGATAGTATTTAAGTCGAGATGCGTTGATATTGAAAGTGCCAAAGATAGGATTACTTACCTCGACTGTTTCGTATGGAAAAACACTGATTACCCTAAACGGTATTTCTTTGTTTGTGTTAGGGTCAAGGGGAGATATTCGAGGGTCAGTTTTTTCTATCAATACCTGATCTCCGATTTTGAACTTGTTTACTTCGTGGAGTGGCTCTGGTTTTATTTCATGTATTCCTAATTTTTCCTTGAAATGCGTCTTCCACTCGTCTAGATCATCGATCTGAATCCCTTATTCTTCGTGAGCTAATTCTTTGTTGGCACATGGTATAGAATCGGGTTCAGTTGTATTCTTTTGTGGTGCTTCCTAAAAAGAAGGGTTAACCGAATGGTTATCAATAGAATTTGTTTTCTCACCTTGGTTACTCGATGTTCTAGCCGAATCAAGAGCTTTGAGAGTGACTGTCTCGTTACCTACACGAAGTATGAGTTCTCCTGCATCAATATCAATTTTAGTCCTGGCAGTTGTTAAAAATGGTCTTCCTAATATTAAGGGGATCTAATTATCCTCATCCATGTCTAAAACGACAAAGTCTACTGGGAATACAAATTTTTCAACTTTTACGAGTACATCTTCGATTATACCCCTAGGAATTCTAACAGTTTTATCAGCTAATTGAATGCTCATCCTAGTTTGCTTGGGTTTCCCTAGACCTAGTAGTTTAAACAATTTATAAGGCATGGCATTTATGCTTGCCCCTAGATCAGCTAACGCATTATCAATAGATAAACTACCAATTAAGCATAGAATTGTAAAACTCCCTGGATATTTTAATTTCCGTGGTAGTTTATTCTGCAAGATTGCCGAGCACATTGCATTTAGTTCCACGTGTGATGCCTTGTCTATCCTTCGTTTATTCGTCAAAAGTTCTTTTAAAAATTTTCTAGAATCTGGCATCTGTGAAAGAGCTTCAAGTAACGGTAAGTTAATATGTAATTTCTTTAAAAGTTTAAGAAACTTACCAAACTGTTCCTCTGTGTCGTCTCTCATTAATGCTTCAGGGTATGGTATGCAAGGTTGGTATTCTTTGATTACCGTTTTTGGCTTATTATTACTTACCTCAACCTTACCTTCTTTGACCTCACCCTCTTGCCTTGAATTGGGCTCGTCTAACCCTTTACTTTCTTGAGCTGATATGGCTTGGATTTGCTCTTTTGGGTAAATCTCAGTGTTACTTGGTGACGCCCTTGCATTCGTTCTGAAATTATCTTTGCAAGTTGTCCAACCGTGTTAGTAAGTTGTCCAACTATCTTAGTGAGTTCCCCGACTTGGCTCTCAATCCCTTTAATTGATGCCTGTTGATTCTTAAGGGTGGTCTCAGTGTCTTGGAGATAGTTATCTGTAGCTGCCATGAATTTTGTCAGCATCTCTTCAAGGTTTGGCTTCTTCTCCTGTGGATAGGGCTGATTTTGGAAATTTTGAGGAGGTTGTTGTCTTTGATTTCCTTGATTAACTTGTCCTCCCCATGAAAAATTTGGGTGGTTCCTCCAACGTGTGTAACATCCTGAAATTTGGGATTTTATGTTTTGCATTATACCATGCGTTAGGCTAGCTAAGAGTGTCAGTTGTGTATGTTTAGGGACCCTAAGAAGGCTTGGGGTTGAGTTGGGCCTTGGTAGAATTTTTGTGTTTATGCACTTAAGGGAGAGAAGGCAAGTGGCGTCAAGACTTAAAAAAATAAGTACATTTTTTTTTGCTAGCACAAGAAGAGCTAGTAGCAAAGTGGTGAGGCGTCACATGAAGGGGCTTAAGGGGCGGAGTTCCAATCTCACCTATTGCAAATATATATATATTTTGTGCTAATCAGGTGAAAGATGGTAAGTGTCGGCCATGGCTCTATAGAAGGAAAGGAAGACTTTCAAATGATGGAAAGAAGACTAAGGAAAAGAGAAAGGAGGAGATCAAGGGAAAAATAAGGAAAGAAGTAAAGGAAAGAGATAAGGGGGGATATGTTGGCCGAATTTTGGGAGGTGCTTGGGGAAAGAAAATTTGGTCAACCATAATCCTTTTGGTGTTAGGGACTTACGGTTTTGGTAGGGGGAATTAGGGAGCCGAATTTCCTATAGCCTTTTTACAAGTTTTGTGCATGAAAAGTTTTTCTCTCTTTTTGAACATTTTTTTGTGCTTCTTTTCCAACCTTTTCCTTTGTTTGCCGAAACACTCAAGCCATTTTGCTCATCATTTGCTTAGTGTAGGCCGAAACTCTCTAACACCTCTTTTTCCATCTCTTCTTTTCTTTTTCACCATTTCTTCAACCCTTCTCTCTTTTTCTTAAGTAAATATTTTTGATGGCAGAATCTTGCTTGTTCTTTTCTCTCTAAGTAGCCGAATCCTCCTAGCTATTCTCTCTCCTCCAACTTGCGTGTTGATCACTTTCTTCCTTGGTTGAATCAGGTAAGTGGCTTCATCCTTTTCCTTTCATCTTCTTTTCTCCATAACCGAAGGTGTGACCATCATCATTCGGTTGTTTCACTTTATTTCAAAAACCGAAACACCATTTCCTTCTACTCCCTCATATCATGATCATCTCCTTTTTGTAGTGTTCTTGTGGGGTTGGCCGAATCTCACATCCTTGCCGACTCATCCTTAGTCATAAGTTGAATCGGTGGGAATCGGGTTCATCATCGATTAAGGTAAGGAGTTTCTTCTTGGTCCATTCGATATCTACGCGGTTATTTTGTTAAACGGATCGATAGTTATGTCTAATCGTTTATTTTAGGGACTTAACAACTCGTTCTCCTCTGCTTTTTGGTCTTTCAGAAGTAGTGGCAAGTGGTAGCGATACTAAAGGAAAATCGATAGGAGGACGAAAAGGGTGTGGACTTGCAATCTCTACTCCCAAGTTCAAACGTAGGGCGATATCGACGGTTCGGGATTTTCCACCAGGTTGTGGACCGACATCCAGTGAAAATAGGCAGATCGTGGTCATTCGCGATAGTGAGGGTGCCGACGATCAAGAAGGTTTAGTCCTTACCGTAATCTAGTGTGTAATCTCACACCGAAATCCTGTAGATTCGTGATTCACCATCATGTTGGAAAATAGATCGTTGTTGCTTACGAATCTAATAACTGTAATACGGAAAGAATCGAGTAACTTGCTTAATCAACGTTAATTTTAGGATCTGTCAAAATTGGTATTAATTTGTAAAATTACAAAAATGCCCTTATGGGCCGAATTACTAAAAAGCTTTAATGGGTCATTTTTATGAAAATACCCCTATGGGTCGATTTACCAAAATGCCTTAACGAGTCGATTTGCTAGAATGCCTTAGTGGGCTGATTTACCAAAGTGCTTTGATGGGCCGATTCATTAAAATATTTCATTAGATTAATGGTTGCTATATATGTGGATATACTTTTCTTATGTTGCATCTTTACATATTGCATGGGTTGGGAAAAATTGTATGGAGAGCAGTGTAGCCTAGTG
Source organism: Gossypium sturtianum (assembly GCA_025698515.1). NCBI lineage: Eukaryota > Viridiplantae > Streptophyta > Magnoliopsida > Malvales > Malvaceae > Gossypium > Gossypium sturtianum. Next base: position 66,756,765 of record CM046952.1, read on the forward strand.
GCATAACCACAATTCACTTATTATTGTGCTTAATTATGATTTCGGTGGCATGGCCACAAAAATATTATACTTTAACAGCTTGACTACAAATTGGTGTGAGCGGCGGGGTGGGTTGACTTGATCCCTACAGGTGTGATTGGCCGGTCGGGGGTGTGATGGATGGATGGGTTGGGTTGCATTCATTTCTTTTAAATACTGTTATGTAAATAGGCTTAGGCCCAAGATGTTGCTATACGGGTTCAGGCCCAGTGGATGATGGTAAGGGGGATTATGCATTGAGTTCTTGTAACTCACCCCCCTTTCTTTCTTAATCCTTACAGGTGATGCTCAGTAATGAGGACTTGGGCCAATGGATGACTCGGTGGAGGCCATAATTTGAAAATAATCTTTTCGAACATTAGTAAATTTCTTTTCCGCTTTATTTCAATACTTTTACTATTTTGGGTTTAAAGTTGTAATAAGGCCTCTGATATTTTTATTTTACTTTATGTTTTGATATACTTATTATTTTCCATGAATTATTTTAAACAGGAATTTTTCTGAGATCTTAAACAACGGTTTTCCAAAATTGATTAACAAACGGATTTCATAACAAATATGTACAAATAATTTAACTTGGATTTTCCTTCGAATTATCAACATCTTTTTCAAAAGTCGCGGTTTTTTAAAGTTCACTAGTTTGATTTTCGATTCACCAATCAACCTCTCGAGAATAGTGGTATTTTTTTTATCGAATATTTATAATCAAACTTGTTTTTCTTAACTATAACCTAATAACATCAACTTTAGTAGAAATCATAAGTTCTTTACACACTTTCTTCATGTGACATGCCTGATTCGGTCATACCGCATGGGCCGGGTTTGAGGTGTCACATTTTATGGTATCAGAGCCAAGTTGCAAAACTCGACTGTGGTTTGGGTTCAAAAATATTTTCCAAAAACTATTTGAAATCTGATTTATAAATACATGTCTTAGAGGAAGTATGGCACCACGGGTATCCGGCACCAAGTCAGTAAGTCTTTGTTTTCATTTCATGATTATTGTGGTATGACTGTAGTAAGAAAACTTCACATGACAGGAATACTATAGAACTATTGGCTTTAGGAGCAGAAACTGTAGAGATTGAGACTTTAGGATACGTTTTGTGAAAACAACTTTACTTCTTATACTTCATAAAACATTGTTTAATAAACACTAAATAAGCATACTGATCCATAAGACTTTTAATCAGATTAAATCGACTTAGTGAACATGAGTGCTAGAGGATGTGGACGCGGTAGACGTGGCCGTGGTTGAGGCCGAGGTGCTAGAGTTGTATCTGAGGCATCGGGACATATGCCGGAAATGGACACACCAGCTTCGCCAGTGACTAAAACTGGGTCACATGATCGCATAGGAGGGGACGATGCTCTGTCCCAAGCGATGTTGCGGGTACTAGAAAGGGTTACTGGGGCTAAAACTGGGTCGGCAGCTCGTGGGTCGATATTTGAGCGACTTAGATCGAATGGGGCCGAAGTTTTTAGGGGTATTTCGAGTGTAGCCCCAAGTGTAGCGGAGTACTGGCTTGAGGCAGTGGAGCGGATTATGGATGATCTGGATTGCACAGCTGAGCAGAAACTGAAAGGGGTTGTGTCATTGCTAAGAGACGAGGCGTATCAGTGGTGGCTCACTGTTCGGGAAGGCACTCAGGCTTATCGTACTACCTGGGAATTCTTTAAGATAGCATTTCAAGGAAAATATGTTGGTGCTAGCTATGTAGATGCCCGAAGAAAGGAATTCCTGAATCTGGTTCAAGAAAGTAGATCTGTGGCAGTATACGAGGCGGAGTTTCTACGTCTGAGCCGGTATGCTCGGGGATTAGTGCCGACTGATTACGAATGCTGTGTGCATTTTGAGGACGGGTTGCGTGATGAGTTACGGGTATTGATAGCCCCACAAAAGGAGAGGAATTTTGCTACACTGGTGGAAAAAGCTAAGATTACTGAAGAAGTAAAACACTCGAAAACGGCAAAATCCAGACAAGGATAGGGGTAGGAACAAGAGAGACTCTGGGTATTTAGGTCCTGCTAGAGGATTTCAGAAAAAGCCCAGGAATGAGGGACCAGTTCGAGTGAGTGCTCCAGCTACTACCAATCAGTTACAGCCTTGTGTGGATTGTGGAAAACTTCACTCGGGTGAATGTTGGAAGAGAACTGGTGGATGTTTCAGATGTGGATCCAAAGACCATCGATTTAGGGATTGCCCTCGAGAGCCTCGCTGCACTGGTAGTTCGTATGCATTTGCGCGCGCCGGCGGAGACGCTCAACAGCCGCCGAGAGGCCGTGGGCCAGGTCGAGGTGGTAATGGCATGGGACGAGGTCAGGGTGCACCGGGTAGAGGTACCGGTAATAGGGGTAACACGGAGGCGAGACAACCATGGTTGGTCTATGCGGTCAGACGTCGAGAGGATGGCGATGCACTGGATGTCATAATCGGTATGTTTTTCATATCTGATGTACCTTTTACCGCTTTGATAGACATTGGATCCACCCATTCGTATGTTGCATGTGCTGTGTCTGGAACTTGGAATATTAGATCTGAGATTACTGTTAGAGAAACAACCATGATTAGCCCTTTAGGACAGTCGGTGGTAGTAAATAAATTGTTTAGGGATGTGCCCTTAGAAGGTCAGGGAGTAGTATTTCTGGCGGATTTGATGGAACTGCCGTTCGGGGAGTTCGACCTTATATTGGGCATGGACTGGCTGGTTAAGCATCGTGCGAACTTGGACTGTGCTGCAAAGAAGATGGTACTAAGAACTTCAGAGGGTAAGGAAGTGATGATGATAGGTGAAAGAAGAAATTATCTATCTAATGTGGTATCTGCTTTAAAGGCGGAAAGGTTGGGACAAAAGGGGTGTGAAGCGTTCTTAGCCTTTATCAGTGCTTTGGATGCCAAAGAGTTGTCGGTAGAGAGTGTTAGAACGGTGAAAGAGTTTTCAGATGTCTTTCTCGGGGAGCTTCCAAGATTGCCTCCAGATCGAGAACTGGAATTTGGTATTGAGCTGTTGCCAGGAACGGCTCCGGTGTCCAATGCTCCTTACAGAATGGCGTCGAAGGAGCAAGTGGAACTCAAAGCTAAAATTCAGGAGTTGTTGGACCGTGGATTTATTCGACCAAGTGTGTCACCGTGGGGAGCACCGGTTTTGTTTATTAAGAAAAAGGATGGGTTGATGCGTATGTGCATCGATTATAGACAATTGAATAAGTTGACGATCAAGAACAAGTACCCGTTACCGAGGATCGATGATCTGTTCGATCAGTTGCGAGGAGCTTCGGTCATCTCGAAGATAGACTTGAGATTAGGGTATCACTAGTTAAAAGTCAAGGAGGAGGATATTCACAAGACTGCATTCCGAACTCGTTATGGGCATTACGAGTTCTTGGTGATGCCATTTGGGTTGACAAATGCACCAGCTGCATTTATGGACATGATGAACCGAGTCTTCCAACCCTATCTAGATCGGTTTGTGGTTGTGTTCATAGATGACATCTTCGTGTACTCAAAGACAGAAGAGGAGCATGATTTGCATCTACAGGTCGTATTGCAGATATTAAGGGAGAAGCAGCTGTATGCCAAATTCAGTAAGTGTGAATTTTGGCTGAGGGAAGTGACCTTTTTGGGGCATGTTGTGTCTGCCGAGGGAATTAGAGTTGATCCCCGGAAGATCGAGGCTGTATTGGACTGGAAGCCACCAAAGTCAGTGGCAGAAATATGAAGTTTTTTAGGTTTGGCTGGGTATTATAGGTGATTTGTTGAGGGGTTTTCATTGATTGCTGCACCCCTAACTAAACTATTGCGTAAGGGAGTACCGTTTGTGTGGTCAGATAAGCAGTAAGAATGCTTTGAGAGATTGAAGAAGATTCTGACAGAAGCGCCAGTATTGATTTAGCCTGAGGCTGGTAAAGAGTTTATTGTTTATTGTGATGCGTCACTCACGAGCTTGGGATGTGTGTTGATGCAAGGGGGAAAGTGGTGGCTTATGCATCTCGTCAATTAAGGCCGCATGAGGTGAACTATCCCACTCATGATTTAGAGTTAGCTGCAGTGGTATTTGCTCTGAAGATATGGAGACACTATCTGTACGGGGAGAAGTCAATTATCTACACGGACCATAAGAGTCTGAAGTAACTCCTTACCCAGAAGGAGTTGAACTTAAGACAGCGGAGGTGGATAGAATTGTTGAAAGATTATGACTGCTCAATCGAGTATCACCCAGGTAAAGCTAACGTAGTGGCAGATGCGTTGAGTCGTAAGGTGATATCGGATTTGAGAGCGATGTTCGCTCATCTCAGCCTTTATGAAGATGGTAGCTTGTTAGCTGAACTTCAAGTGAATCCTGCGTGGGTAAGTCAGATTAAGGAAATGTAGTTGTTAGATGAAAGGTTGGGTTCTAGGCTTCTGCAAGTGGAACTTGGTGGGATAGGGGATTTTGGATTAAATAGTGATGGAGTATTGTGTTTCTGCGGAAGAGTTTGTATGCCCAGGGATTTGGAATTGAGACAAATGATTCTGCGTGAGGCGCATAGTTGCCCATATGCTATGCACCCCGGGGGAAATAAAATTTACCGAGACCTCCGTGAGCAGTATTGGTGGCCAGGGTTGAAACGAGAGGTTACTGATTTCGTGAGCAAGTGCTTGACATGTCAACAGGTGAAGGCGGAACATCAACTACCTTCAGGGTTGCTACAACCGGTGAAAATCCCACTATGGAAATGGGAAAGGATAACGATGGATTTTGTTAGTGGGTTACCTTTAACGCCTACTAAGAAAGATTCAGTATGGGTAATAGTGGATCGATTAACGAAGTCTGCTCATTTCCTACCTGTTCATACGAATTATACGTTGCAGAAGTTGGCCAAGTTGTATATAGCAGAAGTCGTGAGGTGGCATGGGGTACCAGTGTCTATTATATCGGACAGGGATCCTAGGTTTACATCACGGTTCTGGAAGACTTTACATGAAACTTTGGGTACAAAACTAAATTTCAGCATGGCGTTTCATCCGCAGATTGATGGTCAGTCGGAGAGAGTAATCCAGATTCTAGAAGACATGTTAAGGGGCTGTGTGATCGACTTCAGGGGTAGTTGGGAAGATTTTCTACCATTGGAAGAGTTTGCATACAACAATAGTTATCAATCCAGCATCCAGATGGCACCCTATGAGGCGTTGTATGGTCGTAGGTGTCGTACTTCTACTTGCTGGACTGAGTTGGGGGAGCGACAGTTATTGGGTCCAGAATTGATCTCGAAGACGGAGGAAAAAGTAAAGGTAATTCGGGCTTGGTTAAAAGAAGCTTTGAATAGACAGAAATCATACGCGGATCTGAAGCGGAAGGAGATAGAGTTCTCTGTGGGTGATCAGGTCTTTCTGATGGTTTCACCTTGGAAAAAAGATCTTAAGATTTGGACGGAAGGGCAAGTTGAGCCCTAGATTTATCGGACCTTACCGTGTATTGAAGCGTGTTGGGCCAGTGGCTTATCAGCTTGAGTTACCTCCAAAGTTAAGTCAGATACATAGTGTATTCCATGTCTCGATGTTAAGGCATTATCGTTCGGATTCGTCTCATGTAGTGCTAGTGGAGGAAGTTGAGATAAGACCTGACTTGTCTTTTGAAGAAGAGCCAGTGCAGATTTTAGATCGGGATATTAAGGTGTTGAGAAGGAAGCCAGTTCCATTAGTCAAAGTATTATGGCGTAATCACGGGTCAGAGGAAGCTACATGGGAACCTGAGGACACGATCCGGCAACAATACCCTCATCTTTTTTAATCAGGTAAATTTTGATGCCGAAATTTCTTTAAGGGGGTAGAATTGTAACATCCTGTGTAACATCCTGAAATTCGAGATTTTATGTTTTGCATTATACCATGCGTTAGGCTAGCTAAGAGTGTCAGTTGTGTATGTTTAGGGACCCTAAGAAGGCTTGGGGTTGAGTTGGGCCTTTGTAGAATTTTTGTGTTTATGCACTTAAGGGGGAGAAGGCAAGTGACGTCAAGACTGAAAAGAATATGTGAGTTTTTTTTTTGCTAGCATAAGAAGAGCTAGTAGCAAAGTGGTGAGGCGTCACATGAAGGGGCTTTAGGGGTGGAGTTCAAATCTCACCTATTACAAATATATATATTTTTTGTGCTAATTAGGTGAAAGATGGTAAGTGTCGGCCATGGCTCTATAGAAGGAAAGGAAGACTTTCGAATGATGGAAAGAAGACTAAGGAAAAGAGAAAGGAGGAGATCAAGGGAAAAATAAGGAAAGAAGTAAAGGAAAGAGATAAGGGGGGATATGTTGGCCGAATTTCGGGAGGTGCTTGGGGAAAGAAAATTTCGTCAACCATAATCCTTTTGGTGTTAGGGACTTACGGTTTTGGTAGGGGGAATTAGGGAGCCGAATTTCCTATAGCCTTTTTACAAGTTTTGTGCATGAAAAGTTTTTCTCTCTTGTTGAACATTTTTTTGTGCTTCTTTTCCAACCTTTTCCTTTGTTTGCCGAAACACTCAAGCCATTTTGCTCATCTTTTCCTTAGTGTAGGCCGAAACTCTCTGACACCTCTTTTTCCATCTCTTATTTTCTTTTTCACCATTTCTTCAACCCTTCTCTCTTTTTCTTTAGTCAATATTTTTGATGGCCGAATCTTGCTTGTTCTTTTCTCTCTAAGTAGCCGAATCCTCCTAGCCATTCTCTCTCCTCCAACTTGCGTGTTGATCACTTTCTTCCTTGGTTGAATCGGGTAAGTGGCTTCATCCTTTTCCTTTAATCTTCTTTTCTCCATAACCGAAGGTGTGACCATCATCATTCGGTTGTTTCACTTTATTTCTAAAACTGAAACACCATTTCCTTCTACTCCCTCATATCGTGATCATCTCCTTTTTGTAGTGTTCTTGTGGGGTTGGCCGAATCTCACATCCTTGCCGACTCATCCTTAGTCATAAGTTGAATCGGTTGGAATCGGGTTCATCATTGATTAAGGTAAGGAGTTTCTTCTTGGTCCATTCGATATCTACGCGGTTATTTTGTTAAATGGATCGATAGTTATGTCTAATCGTTTATTTTAGGGACTTAACAACTCGTTCTCCTCTGCTTTTTGGTCTTTCGGAAGTAGTGGCAAGTGGTAGCGATACTAAAGGAAAATCGATAGGAGGACGAAAAGGGTGTGGACTTGCAATCTCTACTCCCAAGTTCAAACGTAGGGTGGTATCGGTAGTTCAGGATTTTCCACCAGGTTGTGGACCGACATCCGGTGAAAATAGGCAGATCATGGTCGTTCGCGATAGTGAGGGTGCCGATGATCAAGAAGGTTTAGTCCTTACCGTAATCAGGTGTGTAATCTCACACCGAAATCCTGTAGATTCGTTATTCACCATCATGTTGGAAAATAGATCGTTGTTGCTTACGAATCTAATAACCGTAATATGGCAAGAATCGAGTAACTTGCTTAATCAACGTTAATTTTAAGATCTGTCAAAATCGGTATTAATTTGTAAAATTACAAAAATGCCCTTATGGGCCGAATTACTAAAAAGCTTTAATGGGCCATTTTTATGAAAATGCCCCTATGGGTCGATTTACCAAAATGCCTTAACGGTTGCTATATATGTGGATATACTTTTCTTATGTTGCATCTTTACATATTGCATGGGTTGGGAAAAATTTTATGGAGAGCAGTGTAGCCTAGTGGCATAGCCACAATTCGCTTATTATTATGCTTAATTATGATTTCGGTGGCATGGCCACAAAAATATTATACTTTAGCAGCTTGACTGCAAATTGGTGTGAGCGGCGGGGTGGGTTGACTTGATCCCCACAGGTGTGATTGACTGGTCGGGGGTGTGATGGATGGATGGGTTGGTTTGCATTCATTTCTTTTAAATACTTTTATGTAAATGGGCTTAGGCCCAAGATGTTGCTATACGGGTTCAGGCCCAGTGGATGATGGTAAAGGGGATTATGCATTGAGTTCTTGTAACTCACCCCCTTTCTTTCTTAATCCTTGCAGGTGATGCTCAGTGATGAGGACTTGGGCCCATGGATGACTCGGTGAAGGCCATACTTTGAAAATAATCTTTTCGAACATTAGTAAATTTCTTTTCCGCTTTATTTCAATACTTTTACTATTTTGGGTTTAAAGTTGTAATAAGGCCTCTGATATTTTTATTTTGCTTTATGTTTTGATATACTTATTATTTTCCATGAATTGTTTTAAACTGGAATTTTTCTGAGATCTTAAACAATGGTTTTCCAAAATTGATTAACAAACGGATTTCATAACAAATATGTACAAATAATTTAACTTGGATTTTCTTTCGAATTATCAACATCTTTTTCAAAAGTCACAGTTTTTTTAAAGTTCACTAGTTTGATTTTCGATTCACCAATAAACCTCTCGAGATTAGTGGTATTTTTTATCGAATATTTATAATCAAACTTGTTTTTCTTAACTATAACCTAATAACATCAACTTTAGTAGAAATCATAAGTTCTTTACACACTTTCTTCATGTGACATGCCGGATCCTATTCATACCATGATGGGAGGTTTGGGGTGTTACAACTGGATTATAATTATTACTATAAGGATTATTATTGGATCTGAAATTGTTACCTATATAGTTCATCTGTCGCCTCTCTGTGCTTGGTTGGTAGGGTGGGTACTCGTGGATTTGCCACGCAGTTCCACTTGCGTCTGCACTTGCATCACCGGATGTACCTGCGAAGAACACAAACTATCAAGCTTTTTATTCATCATCTCTACCTGTGTTGATAGCATGGTTACTGCATCGATGTTGAAAACCCCGGCTAATTTTGTTGGTTTTGTCCTCGTAACCTGCCACTGATAGTTATTCAGTGACATCTCTTCAATAAACTCGTAGGCTGCTTCAGGAGTTCTATTGTTCAGGGTTCCACCGACGGCTGAATCAATTAGTTGCCTCGTTGAGGGGTTTACACCGTTATAGAAAGTTTGGACTTGGAGCCACAAGGGTAAACAATGGTGCGGACACCTTCTCAAGAGATCCTTGTACCTCTCCCATGCGTCGTATAATGTCTCTAAATCCATCTGCACAAAAGAAGAGATATCATTCCGTAATTTGGCCGTTTTGGCCGGTGGGAAATATTTTAATAAAAATTTTTCGGTCATTTGATCCCATGTGGTGATTGACCCTCGTGGTAACGAGTTTAACCACTGTTTGGCTTTATTCCTTAATGAAAAGGGAAATAACGGAAGCCTTATGGCATCATCAGAAACGCCATTTATTTTGAAGGTATCACAGAACTCTAAAAAATTAGCTATATGAGTGTTTGGATCTTCGTCCTGCAAACCATCAAATTGAACAAATTGTTGAATCATTTGTATAGTGTTAGGCTTTAATTCAAAATTATTAGCAGCTATAGCAGGCCTAACAATACTAGATTCTGCTCCTGTTAAATGAGGTTTAGCATAATCATACATAGTACGTGGAGCATTATTTTCTGCCACATCTTGTGGTGGTAGATTATTCTCATCCATCCCTTCAGTAGGATTGGATTCGTCTTCTCGCTCTTTTTCTGTGTAATTTAGGGCTCGCCTAATTTTTCTGCGATTTCTACGAGTGGTAGCTTCAATATCACTATCGTATACTAGTGGTCCTCTCGGGTTCCTTCTAGTCATAAACTAGAGGTACCTGCTAGGAAAAAGAAAGAAAGAAAATTAGAAAATTTAAAACTAAGATAAAAAAAATAAAAATAAAAGTAAATTGCGAAAATAAAAAAAATGGCTAAAGTAATAAAAATAAAGTGTTCTTAATATTTTAGTTCCCCGGCAACGGCGCCAAAAACTTGATCGCTGTGAAGTCAGAGTTTTAACTTTATAAAGATAATGATTGAACCTGGAAACTAACTATGACAACGATTGAGGCAAGTGCACCTATCGAACAGTAGTATAGCTTAGGCAAGACCGGATTGTCGAACCCAAAGGAACTAAAAGTACTAATACTAACTTTCTTTCTATTATTTAGCCTAAGAATTAAGCGAATGGTTGTTTAATCTAAATTAATTAACTACTAAACTTAAAGACTCTAAGACAAAGAAGAATGAAATTGGGAAAATAACTTGAGGAAAAACCAATTAATTAAGACGACACCCAAGGAAGAATCCACCTAGACTTCACTTGTTATCTAACTCTGAACTGCACGATTTATTCATTTGACTTGATCCGTAGGACTCCTAATTTATATTAAACCCTCTCTCGAGGCGAATAACGCCTAACCCTAGGTTGATTAATTGAAATCTCTTTCTAATTAAAACCCCTAGAATTGCATTAACTCGATCTATGGACTCCCATATTAGGTTTCACCCTAATCCCAACGCGCGTCGTCACCCTATCTCTAGCGCGCGATCAACTCTGCTTAACTATGCTAGATCTACTCTTAGGCAGGGACTTTTGCTCCTCCACCTAAGCACATCCAACTTGAATTAATATCCGCGAAATATCAACACAAGAATTAAGCATACATAATTAAGAACAAATCAAATATTTATCATATAGTTCAGCAAACGATAACAAGATTCATCTAAGTTTCATCCCCCTCAGGTATCTGAGGGTTTAGTTCATAACAATAAAGGAAAACATCGTAGAAGAAAAGATAAAACAAAACATAAGAAATCCCTAAAACCCCATGAAGGAATTGAAGAGGAGATCCTCCGCCTTGAGTAGAATTCCGGCTTCTTGAGATGGATCAACTGGCTATCCCCGAGTGAATTCCTACAAATCTGACCTTTTCGGCTTGGCTCCTTGGCCTAGCTCACCGCCCCTTCTAGGTTATACTTAGGGTGTATTTATAGGCTTTGGGAATGTGTTTCTTTGCCCCTAAGTATCCAAATCCGATTGAAATTGCTCTTTTTTGCGGCAGGGACACGGCCATGGCACACGCCCGTGTGAATCATCTTTGGGCCGTGTTCGGACTTCATTAATGAGGCACGGCTGTGTATTTCATGGCTTAGACCGTGTTCGAGACTATTGAGGAGGCACGGCCGTGTGGTCTTGGGCCCAGGCCATGTGGATTTCGTGATATGGCCCATTTGGCTTGTTTTAAGCTCGTTTCTTGTTCTTTTCATCCTTCGGTGCTTTCCTGAGTATAAAACATGAAAAGAAAGGATTAAGAGCACCTTTTTACACAGAATAAGGGATAATTCATCCAAAAGTATGCTAAATGTGGGCCTAAAATATGTTACTTTTACGATTTATCAGGATCCAAACAATCACTTGGCAAATTTTCTAGAGTTGTGCGACACTTTCAAAATCAATGGCGTTTCTGATAATGCCATTCGCCTTCAGTTGTTTCCCTTCTCATTGAGAAACAAAGCTAAGCAGTGGTTGAACTCATTACCACGAGGATCAATCACTACATGGGATCAAATGACCGAAAAACTTTTACTTAAATATTTTTCGTCGGCTAAAATGGCTAAGTTGAGGAATTATATCTCTTCTTTTGTGTAGATAGATCTAGAAACACTCTACGATGCATGGGAGAGATATAAGGATCTACTAAGGAGGTGCCCTCACCATGGGTTACCTTTGTGGCTACAGGTTCAAACCTTTTATAATGGTGTGAACCCCTCGACTAGGCAGTTGATCGATTCAGCCGCCGGTGGAACCCTAACTAACAAAACCCCTGAAGTGACCTATGAGTTTATAGAGGAGATGTCACTGAATAACTATCGGTGGCAAGTTACAAGGACAAGGCCAACAAAAGCCGCCAGTGTTTTTAACCTCGACGCAGTAACAATGCTATCAAATCAGGTAGAACTTCTTAGTAAGAAAATTGATGGCTTGTGTGGTTCTTCGCAGGTACATCCAGTGATGCAGTGCAACACAAATGGAGGAGGGATGAACAATATGGAATACCCATCCTACAACCCTGGCGTAGAAAGCGAGCAGATGAACTATATGGGTAATAATTTTAGGTCTCAAAATAATCCCTATAGTAACAATTATAATCCAGGTTGGAGGAACCACCCAAACTTCTCATGGGGTGGTCAAGGAAATCAGAGACAATTCAACAGCAACCCTACCCACAAGAGAAGAAGCCAAACCTAGAGGAGATGCTAACAAAATTCATCGCGGTGTCAGAGACACGTTTCCAAAACACCGAAACAACACTCAAAAATCAACAAGCATCGATTCAAGGGATCGAGAACCAATTAGGACAACTTGCTAAGATCATATCTGAACGACCACAAGGTAGCTTGCCGAGCAACACTGAAACTAACCCAAAGGAGCAAATTCATGCTGTCTTTGTTCACGACAGTGAAGGGTTAGACGAACCAGAACCAAGGCAAGAGAATGTGGTAGGGGAAAGAAAGGTTGAGGTAAACCATGATAAACCAAAACCGGTAATTACAGAGTACCAACCTCGAGTGCCATACCCCAATACGATGAAGAAAAACAACACAGATGAACAATTCGGTAAGTTTCTTAAACTTCTAAAGAAAATACATATTAACTTACCGTTCCTTGAAGCTCTTTCGCAGATGCCAGATTCAAGAAAATTTTTAAAAGAGCTGTTGACGAACAAACGGAGATTAGACGAGGCATCACATGTGGAGTTAAACGCAGTATGCTCAGCAATTTTGCAAAATAAACTACCACGAAAATTAAAAGATCCAGGGAGTTTTACAATTCCATGTTTAATTGGTAGTTTGTCCATTAATAATGCCTTAGCTGATTTAGGGGCAAGCATAAATGTTATGCCTTATAAAATGTTTAAACAGCTAGGTCTAGGGAAACCTAAACAAACTAGGATGAGCATTCAATAAGTTGATAAGACTATTAGAGTTCCTAGGGGTATAATCGAAGATGTACTAGTAAAAATTGACAAATTCATATTCCCAGTAGACTTTGTCATTTTAGACATGAATGAGGATAATGATGTTCCTTTAATATTAGGACGTCATTTTTTAGCAACTGCTAGGACCATTATCGATGTTGATACATGGGAAGTAACACTTCGTGTAGGTGATGACATGATTAAACTCAAAGCACGTGATTCTGATAGAATATCTAACGATCAAGAGAATACAAGTCCTGTTAATATAAATAAACTTAACATTCAATCTTCTTTACAGGAAATCTCTCTGGAAAAAAATAACAGAGCCAGGATCTAGTGTTCATACTGAGAATACAACTGTTCATGAGTAACGAAGGTTACAAACCGATGAACTAGACGAGTGGAAGACACATTTCAAGGAGGAACTAAGGACACACAAAGCAAAACCGAAAGAACCCCTAGACGGGCTTATAGGAACATCAAATCACTTCAAAATTGGAGATCAAGTACTGTTAGATGCAAAAGACCCTCAAATCGCCACTTCGGATCTTAATACAACCAAAGAGATCCCTTTCACGGTATGCAATGTCTCCCCATACGGAATAGTCGAGGTAACTAATCCTAGATTCGGCACTTCTAAGGTAAACACCACTCGACTCAATCCATATAGTGATCCTAGACTTGATAGCAAGGGAGAGGAGTGTCAACTCCTCGACCCACCATGAGATATGCGAACCAGAGGTAAGTCTAGCTTAAGACTTTAAACGAGCGCTTCTCGGGAGGCAACCCGAGCACTAACCCCACTAATTTTCATATCTTTGATTTTTAGCACCTCACTAAAAACTAACCAATTTAATAAATCGTAGGTTTCCATACCACACGGCCTTGCACACAGGCGTGGCCGTGGCCATGTGGACATCACGGATTTGTAAACTGGTGTGGCACAGATCTTACGAATCAAGGACAAAAAATCCCCAAAAAACGAATCAAGGACGGTGATAAAATGCCACGGCCGTGCGATACAGTCGTGGTCGACACTGAGAAAGTCACACGGGTATAAGACACGCCCGTGCTTTGAGGTCGTGGCTGACACTGAGAAAGATACACGGGCGTGGAAACCTTTATACAAGCGTGGGAGAAACGAACAAGCCACCACACGGCCATGCGATACGGCCGTGTGACTGGACACGCCCATTGCACATGGGCGTGGGGAGTTACCAAATCCTTGATTTCTATTTAAAACCCCCATCTTCTCATTTCCTCTCCAATTTTCTCTTCTTTTAAAACCCCAGCCACCACACCCCTTTCTCTTCTCACTATCTTCTCCCTTCATTTTCCTTTCCCCTTCCCCTAATTCCCTTTCTTTCACCATCCTCACCACCATCTCCATGTCGAAGAAGCGAAAGGACCCGAGCACAGTCTCCCCGTGCGAGACCGATCCACATAAGTTCATGTCGGCCGCTTCATTTACTCGACAAGCCAAGGACATTTGAGTCCATTTATTTTACCTATTTTTTTATCTTCTCCTTTATTTTCCTTCTCTTTATCTCTCTTGTGCTAAATCTATATTATTATATTTTGATTTCGTTTATTTAGGTCCTAAAGGCTGCTAGGGAATCACCACACCACGACCTTAGTATCCACCACTACCGGAGCATCCTCCTCCAACTCGGCCTGAATTTCCCTCGTTTCTTTTCTTTTACTCCATCCAAACTTCAGGAAGTTTCACTTCTCTCCCTACCTTATGATTTTCTTACTATATTGTGAATATCTATTTTTGTACATTGAGGACAATGTACATCTTAAGTGTGGGGGGTGAATTTTAAAAGTTCCTAACTTTTTGCATTATTCTCAAAACCCTGAATGATATCTTGTCTTAAGTAATTTTCTCATATCACTGTTAGAATGAAATCTCTTTTGATTTATGATTTTCATTAATATGTTTTGGTTTAAGTCATAGTTAATTATGCATTGATGATTTAAACTTTAAAGATATTAGAGAATCAAGCATGATAAGTCTATTTTCCGTAATTAAAATTTCTAGGTTGTTTTCCTAAATTTAAATATTACTTTAAAGTTTGAAATTTGCAAGGTTGACATCAAAAACCATAATTTTTGTGAGATTTTGAGCCTTTTAGAGCATATTCTTTTCTTGCTCACTTTATTAATTATGAGTGTGTCAACATTGATTTTTTATTCTAGAACTTGCTTCGATTATACATGTCGAGACCACACCTTTGATTTGATATACAGAGATGATAAAGGCACTTAGGATTTAACTCACTTACTCCACTAAAAAGCCTACCCGTTTAATTAACCCCTAGTGAACCCTTTTGAAACCTAATCAACCATTTCTTGACTCACCATTAATATTAACCCAAAACCCACTTTGTATTTGTTATCACCATTTCTCCTGACTACCCTTATATCGAGATTTGATTTGATCGGTTGCTTAACTATTTTCTTTATTTCAGTTGTTAAATTCTATCTTATTGTATGTGCTTATTCTTAAAAAAAAAATTCTGGAAATCTATTCATTATTACTTCTTTGTTATTGGAGCTTAAGTAGTTAATTTCACATTTTGAGAAGAAGCTCGTGTTATTAGTGATGAATTCTTAATTAATGTAATTGTTTAAGTTTTAGTTATTTTTCTAGTTAGGTAATTCATCAATTCAATCTCGATACTAACCCTCTAATTCGGCCTTTATCCACACCTTTAACCCAAGCCCCATTACAACCCTTTAAAGACCTTTTGATTTGTGTATCATCTCATTTTATAGTGGTGGAGATTTGATTTTCAAACAAGCCTATGTGATTAACTTTTCATGTTGACTTCTGAATGCTTAATTTTTGAACCTTAAACACTTTGAGTGATTTGAGTGAATCTTTAGTGAGGATGTCAATCCTTGTCAGGTTTTGAATCAAAGGTAACGATTTAGGTAAGGGGAAACACCTATATTTTCATGCTATAAAAATCTATGACTTAGATTGTTTGAATTTTTAGGACTCTTTGAGTTAAATTATCCATGTATGAATTATCCATGAATTATGATAAGACATTGTTGATGAGAATTATGAATTGAGGGAAGTTAACTTTAATTGTGAGTTGAGAATTTTGCTTGAGGACAAGCAAAAGCTTAAGTGTGGGGGTATTTTATGAACCATAATTTACACATATTTTAACCCCATGCTTGGCTTGATTTTGGATGAATATTCATTAGATTTGATGAATTCGATGCTCCTAATCTCTTAATTTCATGTCTTATACTTAGGAGGGCTTAGGAAGTCGAAAAGAAAACAGGCCAAAAAGGGACAAAATGGGCCTACATTAGAGACTCACACGGCCTGGGCTATCATACACGGCCGTGTGTTTCGAGCAACAACCGAGACACGACCTGGACTATCGACCACGGGCAGATCACACGGTCGTGTGTGGCGAGTAGGATCGACCACGGCCAAGGGAGTCCACCACGGGCGTGTCACACAGGCGTGTCCCTGCCGAAATCAAGATGAGTTTCATTCGGAATAGGATACTTGTGGGCCAACTTAATAGGGGAGCTCGACAGGACTTCAAATAGACGCCGAGTAGGAGAAAATACTCCAAGACAGTCGTCGGGAACAACTTAGGAGAAGGATCTCCATCAAGACGGAGGATCTCCCATCAAGTTCTTTAGAAGTTTTTGGGTTTTCTTATGTTTTGTTGTTTTTCCTCTCTTATGATGTTTCCCTCTTTTAGTATGAACTAAATCCCTTAAATACCTAAGGGGATGAAACCTAAGATAGATCTTATTATTATTTGATTTATGAGATAAATACTTGTGCTTATTCTTAATTGTGAGTTCTTATTCTTGTTTTGATAATCCAGTTTATTGATTCAAGTCGAATGTGCTTATTCAGTGGAGCAAAAGTCCCTGTCTAAGAGTAGATCAACATAATTAAGCAGAGTTGATCGCAACCCTAGAGATAGGGGCGGCAATCTGCTTCTGGATTAGGGTCAAACCTAATAAGAGAATCCATAGATCGAGTTAATGCGACAATAGGGGTTTTAATTAGAAAGAGATTTTAATTAATCAACCCTGAGTCGGTTGTTAATAGCCTCGAGAGAGGTATTAATATAATTTAAGGATTTCTATGGATTAAGCCAAGTGAATAAATCGCATGAATCATAAGTAATAAGTGAAGTCTAGGTGGAATCTTCCTTAGGTATTGTCTATCTCATATAAGTTGTCCAAAGGTATTTTCCCCAATTTACTCTCTGTCACGTTCATAGTTAGTTAAATTAGTTAGTTAATTTTAGATTAAAAATAAATCCCCTTAATTTTTAGGCTAGATAATAAAAAGATAGTTAATACTAGTACTCTTGGTCCTTGAGGATATGATATTCCGGACTCACCATAGCTATACTACTGTTCGATAGGTGCGCTTGCCTTTGTCGAAATAATAGTTAGTTTCGAGGTCCATCTTTTACCTAAATCTTGGGTTAATCACTGACCATGTGTATGCAACTCATGTGCTTTGATATAAGTGGAAGCTTAAACTTTAAAGATGATCGAGCCCATAGCTGGTATGTTGGGTACATGACTTGTGTATGGCATGGCTTTACTAACAACAGTGGAATTCATAGTTCAATTAAAGAGTTATTGATATCCTCTCATTGGAATTTTGTGGATTGATAAATATGGAACGTTGCCACGGGTTGCTTATTCTCAAATGAGCAATTTATCATAGTCATTTGTTGATAGTGATCATATTAATCATTAAGAAGACACCATGGTGACAATGAGATACAATATGATTGTATTGAGTGAACGGATTTAACTCAAAGGAACCAAGGATATCATATGAGGGTAACACACACATGACGAGGTCATTGGACAAAGCAGTTGGATGAATTGCTTTCGTAAAGAGTATAGAATAAGGAGTTTTCAATCATGGTACTTCTTGTGGACAGACTCCATGATTAAGTAATTACGAATTATCGGAACGATGCTTCTGGATGTAATTGCAATTACTAGAGCCTAATTGTATATGTCCGATTGGTCCCTCCGCTAGCTCAACAAAAGTTTGATCGGACTGCATTTGAATATAAAAAAAATTCTACGGATTTGGAAATAATTTAATTGGGTCAATTTATTCAATGTGGAATTAAATTAGGTGGTCATGAGAATTGTTCAACTAGAGAATTTGTTTAAAGAATTTTCTTAAAAATTTATTTTGGAAAATCTAAGTGATTTTTGTAAAAATTAATTTTGATCAAGTAAAATTAAATTAATCAAATTAATTAAAATTAATATGATATTTTTGGAAATTAATTTTCAAGTCACACAATTGGCCCAATGGGTAATTGAACTTGAAAATTAGACCTAAGATCGTAAATTGGGCCCAAGAGCCCAAAATTGAGACCAAAACCCAAAAACTGGTCGAATTGGGCCCGATATGTGAAATCGGGCCGACGATCCAACCAGTGGCTAGACCGGATCGGTAGTAGTCGAACTGGCTCAGGGTTTCGTAAGAGTGTCACACTTGCATAACTAGACACGGTGATGCCGTCGACGTGTTGGTGGCCGACGACGGTTGGTCTTCTGTGGTTGAGCAGTGGAAGAGTTTCACTCCCACTGGCACTCTACTAGAGAATTTGATTTCAGATTAACTATTCCAAAAATAATATCATTTTAATAGTTTAATATTAAATTTAATTTAATAGTTATCTTAATAGTGTTTTATTAATTTAATGTTAAATTGGTTATCTTATTATTAAATTTAATTTAATATTTATCTTGTAGATAAGTATTCTATTATTTTAATAAGATTTAATATTAAAGTGACTAAGTTTAATCGTAGTTGAACTCTCTAAACTCTCCCTATATGAAGAGAGCTTTGGGTCATTATTTTAAACACACACTTGAATTCAAGAGAAAGTTGTAGAGAGAAAATTCTCTAATAGATTATTTCAAACAATTTCTAGAGATATTTTTTTGATTTAAAACTTGACCCAAAAGTTTAGAGAAATTGTGAAATTACCCCACTGGTAATTTTTGTGATTTTTTATTCGAAGCGAGCCCACACTCGACAGACGTGAGCTTGAGTATAGCGGAGAAGGCTACTCAGTCAAAGCGCTCATCCTAGATGAATTGAAAAGGTACAATTTTGATTAATTATTTATTACTTTAGATATCACAACCAAGATTTTGTTTTGGGGAAAAAAAATAAAAACTCTAGTTTCCTTAAATTTATTTTCCGCTGCATTTTCCAAACACAATTTTCCAACACTATGCGATTGGGGGAGTACTGATGCAAGATGGGTATCCGGTTGCTTTTGAGAGTCGAAAGCTTAATAAGACGGAGTGGAGATATACAGTCCAAGAAAAAGAGATGACCATTGTGGTGTATTTTTTTTGCGCATATGGAGGCACTATTTGCTTGGTTCCAGGTTCGTGGTATTCACTGATAATGTTGCAAATAATTATTCCCTAACCCAGAAAAATTTGTCTCCCAAGCAAGCTCGTTGGTAGGTTTTCCAAACAGAGTTTGATTTTAGCATGGAAGACAAGCTGGGGAGTGCCAACACTGTGGCTAATGCACTTAGCCAAAAGATAGAGTTTGCAACAATCAGCTAGCCCGATAGCTCTCTATTGGAGCGCATTCGAGAGGGATTGTCCTATGATCCCACAACCAAAAATTTGATCGAGCTTGCCAAGGATGGAAAAACAAGGCGATTTTGGCTTGAGGAAGAATTGTTATACACTCGGGGGTATCATCTTTATGTGCCTCAATATGGGAACTTCCACAATGAAGTCATGAAGGAATGTCATGATTCAAGATGGGCTGGCTATCTAGCTACGCATCACACTTTGGCTCTCTTGGAGGATCATTTTTATTGGCCTCATATGGGTGATGATGTGGATACTTATGTGAAAACTTGTTTGGTGTGCCAACAATATAAAGTATTATTGAAGACTCTTGCTAGTTTGTTACAACCCTTGACCATTCCAGAATGCCCATGGGAGAGTTTATCCATGAAATTTATTTCGGGTTTGCCTAAATCTGATGAGGTTGCAAGTATTTTTGTTGTGGTGGATAGGTTTTCCAAGTATGGATCTTTTATTCCACCAACTAAGGAGTGCCCTGTTGAGGAGGTAACTTGTTTGTTCCTTAGAAATGTGGTGAAATATTAGGGAGTGTCATAGTCTATCATTAGTGATCGAGATGGCTGATTCACATATTGGTTCTGGACGGAGTTGTTCAGACTGATGGGCTCAGACTTGAATTTTTCCACTAGCATGCATCTACAAACCGATGGGCAATTTGAACGAGTGAATGGATTATTTGAGACATACCTTTGGCACTATATGAGTGTTACTCAAAAGGATTGGCCAAAGTTGTTGGATGTGGTCTAATTTTCTTATAATTTGCAGTGAAGTGGGGCCACGAATCAAAGTTCATTCAAGATACTGACAGGTTAACATCCACTCACACCCAACGCTGTTGTGACCCATTATGTAGGAGCAAATCCAACAATTTATCCTTTTGCAAAGGAGTGACAAGAGAAAATTGATTTATCAAAAGCTTGCCTACACAAGGCAAGTAAGCGCAACAAGGAGTCGGCAGATCAGAATCGAATGAATATGCAATTTTAGGTTGGTGAGTCAGTCCTTGCTAAACTGCACTTGATTTTGTGGCACAATGGCTTGCACAAGAGGCTTGCGCGATTATATAAGGGACCCTTTCAAGTTTTGAAGAAAGTAGGAATGTGGCCTTCAAGCTTGAGCAGCCGACAAAGCTCAAGGTCCACCTAGTGTTTCATGTGAGCATGCTTAAGCCATTCCGTGAGGATCAGTAGGATCCAAATCAAGGAAAGTTTGAAAGAGCACTAATGGGGGTAAAGGTCTCTTATGATCGCGAAGTTGAAAGCATCATGGTGGACCGTGTGATTTGACGGAAGTACTATCGATCGAGGTATGAGTACTTAGTGCGATGGAAGGGACTTCCCGATAGTGAAATAAATTGGGAACCTACCGAGGCCTTATGGCAGTTCCAAGACAAAATAGACCAGTTCAATTCGGAGGACACGATGAGGGCGTCGCTAGAACATGTAGGGGAGAATGTCATAGATTGTGCATGGGAGCCCGCAACCATGACACACTTGAGTGATCCATCATTTTCAAAGGATGTCATTTGACCTAACCTGACTGGCCCGTTGGTTGGAGAGATTGAAGGCCTATCTACAAAGCATGGAAAATATGGAACGTAATCTTCAAAGACATGTAATCTTTGATGATATGTAATCTTAGAAGTTATGATTTTGTAAATCTTAGAGATTTGATTTGTAGATTGATTTTAATCTTAGCCATTGATTTACTTTAATCTGTATCGTTGAATTTGAGAAGGCTCAACTATAAATAGAGGCCTCTCCCCCTCATTTTAAATCACTTCATTCTCGAGTAATAGAAATCTTGAGAGCATTCATTCAAACTGTTGTGCTCTCTCTTTTTTGTGGTTTTTCTATTCTTTCGAGTTCTTTCGAGTTGCTTTCATTTGCCTTGGTGCCTTAGAGAGTTCTATAGAATTCTCAATTTTGAGAGTAGGTTGACTTAGGCACATTTGAAATGAAATAATCGCTTAAGGTCGCACGCATTGCAAGGAAAAAAATCTAAGTTTGTGACTGAAGAGCATTACCCTCCTGTTTATGGGTTGGGGAGGGGCTATGAGTAGTTCTAGGCATTGTGTCAAAAAGAGCAGATATAATCAAAACCTATAATGAGATTGTTAAAAAAATTAATTAAGCCCCTCCGAAAATTTTGTATCCAATTGAGCCCTTAGACTAACAAACTGACCAAATAGACCCTTTGACTAACGTTAACTGTTAATATTTAACGATAAAGCTGATGTGGCCATTAACAGATGCCACGTTAGCATTGTTTGTTGACGTGGTAGTGCCATGTCATTGTGATTGATGACGTGGTAGTGTTGTGTCATTGTTGAATGCTTATGCAGTAGTGCCACGTCCTCGTCAGTTATTGGCGTGGCATTGCCACATCAGCAAAAAAAAATCTTAAAATTATTTTTTAAATAAGTATGCAATGAATTTGGATAAATTGTTGTTCATGTTCATTTGAATCTAGATAGTTGTTTGTCTAGGTTCATTCTAGAATTATAAAAATATAAAAAATCATTAAAATTGATTAAAAATTATAATAATTATTAGAAATTAATTAAAAAACATAAAATTTTATAAAAATAATTTGTTAAAAACCACAAAATTTTATAAAAAAAAATTGTTAGAACAAAGATGAACACATCAATATGTTTACATAATTCGGTTACCCTATGTCTGTGGGACCTTGCTTAGATAGATAATTGATCTTCCACGATTTATCATGCTTAGTCCAGCCTTATCTGGATCAATTCGTAGTGGTATTCATCGATGATATCCTGATATATTCGAGATCAGAAGTTGAGCACGAGAAGCATCTCAGAATTGTATTGCAAGTATTGTGAGAGAAGAACTTTATGGGAAGCTTAGTAAGTGTGAGTTCTGGTTACCTGAGGTAGTATTTCTAGGACATGTTGTTTCGGCCGAAGGAATTCAATTGGACCAAAAAAATATTGAAGCTATCTTTCAGTGGAAAGCACAGAAACATGTGTCAGAGTTCCAGAGTTTCCTAGGTATGGTTGGTTATTACAAAAAAAATTCTTAAATGAATTTTCTAAGATAGGTATGCCAATGACGAAGTTACTACAAAAGAACATGTTGTTTATTTAGAATGAGCAATGTCAGGAAAGTTTTGAGAAGCTGAAAATGATGTTGATTGAAGCACTGATCCTGCCATTGTTTGAATCCGAGAAAGATTTTATGGTTTATAGTGATGCTTCGTTGAGCGGTTTGGGTTTTGTATTGATACAGGATGACAAGGTGATTGCGTATGCGTCCCGACAACTAAAAACGCATCAACACAACTATCTGATGCACAATTTAGAGCTTGCTGTAGTGGTTTTTGCTCTAAAGATCTTGAGGCACTAATTGTGTGGTGAAAAGTGCCATATCTATACTGATCATAAGAGTCTTAAATACCTCTTATCTCAAAAGGAGCTAAGTTTTTTTATAGTGTTGCTAGATTGAGCTATTGATATACTATGACTGTGTCATTGATTATCACTTAGGAAAAGCTAATGTTGTAGCTGAAGCATTGAGCCACAAGCAGTGGTGGAATTGCGGGAAATGTTTGCCCAGCTCAGCATTAGCAATGATGATATCTTACTGGTCAACTTGAGAATCAAACCGGTGTTGTTTGATCAGATGAAAGAGGTACAACTTATCGATACTAAGTTGTCTGAGAAAAAAAATCTAGTTCAACAAGGTATTGTTGAGAATTTAAATATTGATGATAACAATTGCCTTATATTTCGTAATCAAATTTGTGTCCCTAGTGTGTCTAATTTGAAAAAGTTGATACTTCACGAACCTCACAATAGTCCCTTTCTATGCATTCTGGTGGTGTGAAAATGTATCGTGATTTATGGGGAATGTATTAGTGGTCTAGTATGAAAAGGAAGATTGTAAAATATGTCGCCAAATGCCTAACCTGTCAGCAGGTAAAAGTAGAACATTAGGTTCCAACTAGATTGCTTCAGGCTATCTCGATTCCTGAATGGAAATGGGAGCAAATTATGATGGATTTTGTGATTGGGCTACTGCTATCTTTGAAAAAAAAATGTCATTTGGGTGATAGTTGATCGATTGACGAAGTCCCCATTTTTCTAGCAGTTAGAACTGATTAGTCATTTTCGAAGTTAGCTGAAGTTTACATCTGTGAGATAGTTAGATTGCACAATGTGCCTATGTCGATTATCTTTGATTGAGATCCTTGTTTTACTTCAAGATTTTCGAAGCAGTTGCATGAATCTTTAGGTACAACATTGAATTTCAGCACGACATTTCATCCTAAGTTTGATGGTTAATCAGAACGGGTTATTCAAATTTTAGAAGATATGTTGAGAGCTTGTGTTATCAATTTTGAATTAGGATGGGAATGTTACCATTAGCCAAATTTGTGTATAATAATAGTTTCCAATCAAGTATTCAAATGGCTCCGTATGAGGCATTATATGGTCAGTAGTGTAGAACACCTATCTATTGGTCAGAATTGAGTGAAAGAAAATTGTCGGGTCAGAATTAATTCAGGGAACTAAAAATATGGTTAAACTAATCAAGGAAAGACTGAAAGCAGCATTTGATAGGTAGAAATCATATGTTGATTTGAAACAGAGAAATGTCGAGTACTTGGTGAGTGAAAAGGTATTCCTGAAGGTTTCTCCATGAAAGAAAGTACTATGGTTTGGTCGTAAAGGGAAGTTGAGCCCTAGATTCATCGGACCTTTCAAAACCACAGAAAGGATTGGACCAGTGGCATATCAGCTAGCATTATCTACGAAATTACAGAAGATACACGACGTATTACATGTATCAGTTCTTAGGAGATACCGTTCGAATCCATCTCATATTTTCTCGATGGATGAAATTGAAATTCAGCCTGACTTATCATTTGAAGAGGAACCGGTTGAAATTTTGGCTCGAGAAGTAAAAGACCTGAGGAATAAACGGATTCCACTTCTAAAAGTTTTGTGGCATAGTCATAGTGTGGAAGAAGCGACTTGGGTACTTGAGGAAACAATGATATCCCAATATCCCACCTCTTTCCAGGTAAATTTCGAGGACGAAATTTCTTAAGGGAGAAATTATATTGACCCGAAATTTAGTGGTATCGAAGAATGAGGTTTCCGGGCCCCTTTTTGTAAATCGAGCCTATAAATATTTTTAGTAAATATCTATAGAGTTATTATATAGGTGAATTGAATTATGGATAAGTAGTTTTTTCGAATTAGTGATTAATTAGGGCCTGAGGACTAAATTGTAAAAGGTTATCACTATAGTTTTAATTGGTAAAAGGATCAAGGACCTAAATTTCAGTTAACCTAAGGTTCAAAAAGGCAAATATACCATAAATAAACATTAGTAGTGGACGATTATTAATTAGATTAAATTAAGCTTAATTAGATTAATTAAAGGTAATTGTAATTAATTAAAGTTTAATTAAAAGGTTAATATATGTATATAAACTAAAATTAGTTGGAAGAGAGAGAAGATATCATCTTCCCCACTGAAATTGAAAGGGTTTGAAGAGGAAAAAGACCATAGCCAAAACATTCAAGCTTTTATTCAACAATTAGGTTAGTGTAATTTAGTCTTTTTCTTGTGTTTTTGTTTTTGTTTTTGTGATCGTGGGAGCTTGATTTAGCTAGCCCATGTATCAATTTGTAAAACGATTAAAGTTTTGAAAGTTACTATAGATGAGAATTTAAAGTTTTAGGTGTTGAATTGATAGATTTTAATCTTAGAGGTGAAAAAGGACTAAATTGAGAAGTTAATTGATAATTTTGTACATTAGAGACTAACCTGAATAAAATGTAAAATTGGTTGTATAAATAAGAAACAGGAGGTCCCTAATGGACCATAGTGAAATTGGATTTCAATTTGGAGTTGTAAATTGAAAATTATGTTAGTCCTAATTTTAGGGACTACATTGAATAAGATGCAAAATTTGTGCAAATGACAATTGATTGTGAATTTGGTTTTGTACTGATGATGTGGTATTTTTATGTTAACTCGTAGCTAACATCGACCCGGATTCCTTGAGAAGGAAAGGAAAAGCTAAATTCGTTGACAAATAGCTCAGTGTTTCTGGTTTGTATTTCTGTAATTCGAACCACTTCAATTGTTGCATATAAATTTTTTTTTGCATGGTAAGATTATGAGGTGAGCTGAAATTGATAAATTGAGTTGAATTGCTACAATTTGATTCTTTATTTGAGATAGATGACTAAATTGAATAGATTTAAAAATATCATATCTTGATGTGAAAGTAAAATTGACTTCGTATTAGGATGAAGTATGTTGTGTTACATATAAATTGAGCTATATTTGGAATTTGAGTAATTGTACCCTATTAATTGTTCGGGCAGAGCCAAATATTGTTGGATGCCATAGGATAGATCGAGTACAGGTTAGTTCGACTACGAGTCGATAAGTGCTAGGCACACTTTTTCTTTGGTTACACTGATGAGTGTTAGGTGCAATTTATTTACTTTAGAATTGTCCGATGAGGCACTAGGTGCCAAATTGGTGTGATTGGTTAGATCTGTGTATCCGTTCGAGTCCGAGTCAATTTAGTAGGTGTTTAATTGATAAAGCTGATAATTGGTATATAATTTAAATTGATATTGTGAATTGGTACTATAAAAATGAGTTACGATCTAGAAATATCGATAGCATGTGAAAGATCATGTGATTTGGTTTACGATCTTGAGGGCCTATATGGAAAAATTGTTATTGAATTGATTCCACTTGGAAATGAAGTGTATTATGTTCATGTGTTGCAAAATTGATTAGATTTGTGAAAATCATTGGCACTAAAATGTGGGTATGAAATAATCATTTAGTTTGATTAATTGATGAAATTTATATATAATTTATATAATGAAATTGGCATATATATTAAGATATGTATATGTATATAATGATAAATTGGATGAGAGTTGGTTTAGATGTGCATACATTAATTGGTATTTGAAATCAAAATAGATTGTATGTAATTGGTTTCATTCCATGTTTTATTGATTTAATTATAGAAATATCATTTAGTATATTAATAATCGTACGATTCTGCTTCCCGTGCGCAGGTTAGGTGCTTTTTAGATTATCAAACGTTGGTTTCAGCATCTATTAAGAATCCCAAATTCAACATTCTTGGTGAACTTCTTTTTTAGTTATATGGCATGTACATAGGGAAGTCTTTTAGTATTTTGTCATGCTTGAAAATGTTGATTTGGAAGTTGTAACATCCCAAGATAGGGCCTAGGAGTTTGGAGACTGGTGAGCAGGAGTTCGCCAAAGTTTTAGGTGAGCGGGAGTTTGCCAAAGAGACAGGCGAGCATGTATTGACCAGTAGGTTTGACGAACAGGTATCCATTAGAAGATATTGTAATAGCCCATTTTTTAGTGGCATCAAAAATTGTGATTTCGAGACCACAAATCTAATTAGTGAGTCTGTAAATATTACATAGTAATATTTACGAGTCAATTATAATATTATATTAAATTCTAGTGTAATAATTTTTGTCATTTGAATGAATAGTTAAGTTCAAGTGGTTTGTCTCTAAAGTCAAGTGGTTTTGGAAAATGAGGTATCGAGACCTCGTTTCTGTAAACTGAGCCCGTAAATATTTTTATTAAATATTTACAGAGCGATTATATAGGTGTACTGAAATTTGGTCCGGAAATTTTAAAGTTTAATTAGTTAAGTAAAGAAAAAGGACTAAATCGTAAAAGATGTAAAAGTTGATTTTTATTGATTTCTATTAACTAAAATAAATAAAGAAATTATGTCAAGAGATTTAAATGGTAATTACACCATTCTTAATGGTAATGGACGGTGGTGGAATGTTTATTAGTTAAAATATGATTTATTTTATTTTATAAATAATATATTACACGCTTAATGTTTAGTAAAACATGGAAAAAAGAAAGAAAATGTGAATTCTGTCATCTTCTTCATTAGAACCGAAAACCAAAGGGGGAAAGGGTTCTAGCTCACGACAAGCTTAACCTTGCTAATTGGTAAGTCGTTTTTAGTCCGTTTCTTATAATTTTTATGTTTTTTGGAATCCTAGGAGCTTGATCTATCTAACCCAGGGACTATTTTGTAAAACTGTTAAACATTTTTCATTATGCCATTGATGAGTTTGAAGTATTTTTGAAGTTTAATGGTAGATTATTAAGCTTAGATTTTAAATAGGACTATTTTGTAAAGTGATTTTTAGTAATGTTATTGTTAAAGGATTAAATTGTTAAAATAGTAAAACTTCTTGGAATTATTATGAAATTGTGATAAATGTGGGATGAATAGGGACTATATGGAATTTGGCTAACATGGGTTTTGATTAAATGTGGTTAACTTGTAAATTTTGGGTTTAGGGACTAAATTGAAAAAAAATGTTGAAAAAAGTGTAAATTTTAGGGGTAATTTTGTAAATTTACATTAAAAGGGATTATAAGCTTAAGTTTAATTATTTGAGATGTTTGAATGGATTAATTGAATGGAAACTATTATTTACATCAGGAAACGTAACAATTGGGCTCGAATTGTGGAAAAGCTAAATTAACTGATTAGTCGTCGGCCTTGTTTTCGCAACCATTTTTGTCTAGGTAAGTTTGTTCTTCTTTTTGTAGTTACAAATTTTTATTAACTGTGGTTAATTATATATATTGTTAAAAAGGAAATCAGACTATTTGGTATTAAATTGAATTTTGTGATAATTCCGATGGATCAAGTAAAAGTCTCATACATGAGATTTCTGAATGATTCCTATTTTAGACCGAGCTCATGCTGTAACAGCCCGATTCAGGGGCTAGTCGGAACAGTGATCTCGGGGTCACTAATCTGAGATTTGAGGAATTTATTTTCATGTCATTTTATGAGTCAGAGCATGATAGTATATGTGCATGAGAATTTTGGTACTTTAATTTTAGCGATTTCTCGATTAATCACGAAAAAGGACTAAATCGCATAAAGTGCGAAAGTTCCATTCTATAAGCTAAAGGCAAAAAATAGCCATAGATTGTTAAATTTAAGTCCTAAAAAGGCAATTTAGCCCTTTGAAAAGGCTTGGCCGGCCATAGACTACAATAGGAGACAAAGATGGATAAAAAATTGGTCAAAGTAGTTGATAGTTGGTGACTTGTTTGACTAGTTTAATTTTAGAATAAAGAAAGAGAAAATATCATATTTCTCCACCAAAATTTACAAGAAAAATAGGGGTTTGAAAGCTCAAAATTTTCAGCAAGCTCTCCTCCATTTTAGTAAGTGATTTTGATGATTTTTCTTTTTGATAATTGTACTTTTAAAACCCCTAGAACTTAAGCTTTAAAATGAGAGGACTATTATGCAATGTGATGCAAAGTTTAGAGTTCTACCATGAGAGCTTTCATTGCTATTTGCTGCATTTTTATGGAAGAAATTGAGTCTTAGTTGTTAGATGAATAACTTTTGTGAAAGGTGTTGTCTTGAAAACACCTAATTGGACCTTGATGAAAAGGTTACAAATTGTAGTAATTATGTGAAATGTTGAGTTTTGATGATAGCTATAAGAGTATTAAATGTTCACTTAGACTTGTTGAAGGTAAAAATGTGATTAGAATTTATTTCCGAGCCTAGGGGCAAAATGGTCATTTTGCCAAAGTCTAGGGGCAAAATAGTAATTTTTCCTAAGCACGATTAGTGAAATGCTTTTATTAATATGGTGATTGAAATGAACTGAATTGCTATTATAGAGCAAGAAGAACCGAGAATCTGCCTCGGTCGGGGAAAGAACAAAGTCTTGGACTAGACCGACGAGTAGGCTCATTTTGAAATCGAGGTAAGTTTGTATGTATAGATTCAACATTTATGTTAGCATAATTGAGAATGCTTGGTGTCATATTGATGCATGATACTCTACTAAATTAATGTTGAATAAGATGTTGAAGTCCTAGTGGACTATAACGAACAAGAAAATGCTATCATCGAGATGAGAAATGAATGAGGTCACGTATAAGACCATGTCCGGGACATGGCCTCAGCACTGAATTAAGATTTCTGTATAAGACCATATTTGGAATATGGCTTCGGTATTGAATGTGAGAATCGTGTAAGACCATATCTGGGATGTGGCGTCAATTTTAAATGTGAAAACCCGTATAAGACCATATCCGGGATATGTCATCGACATTTAGAGGTAACTCCATGTAAGACCATCTCTGGGATGTGGCATTGGCCTCGTATTTATAATAATGATGATATTATGCGTCTTTGAGTATCCCTAGTGATTAAGGGGATGATTAGATGAGTTTAGAACTGTAAATGATATTAGCACTAAAGTCCTGTGAATGAGTGAATACAGGTACTCGTGAATGAGTCACGAAGAAACGATTACGATATGTGGCATGGTATATGCTAAATAAGGGCAATTGTGAGTAAGTATGGCAAGGAGCCTATGACTTATGTATGGTTAGTTGGTGTCATGGATGGATTATTTTACGAGCTTATTGTTGCTATTGATATCCATGCAAACTTACTAAGCTTTATGCTTACCCCTTTCATTGCTCTTCCTTCCTGTAGTATTGTCAAGACAACTCGAGGAACAAGGACATTGGAGTTTGGAAATCACACTGTCAACATCACTTTGGTATAACAATTTAGACTTATTTTGAGTATGGCATGTATAGGACTCGAGTATTTTGTTAGGTCGTAATTGTTGGCCAAAGTGTTGGCTTTGTAAGGCATTAAAGTCTTTTTGTAATGGTCTATTAAGTTAGGCCGATACTTGGCAAACTCTTATGCTTAATGAAAGTGATTTTCTTGAAGTGTATGCCCTTGTGTATGGATGTTGAATTGAGTACTTAGGAATGCCTTTGGGTTATGAATTATGTTGAATTGGATTGGTGTTTGTATGTGTGCAATGTAGGGTGGCAAAAAGGCTTGGTAGATAGCCATCTAATTGTCCACACGAGCAGACACACGATAGTCTGCCTATGCCGTGTGTGACACACGGTCAACCCTATGGGCGTGTGGATCGACCGTGTGTCCCCTTGAATGCTAGGTTTGCAAGTCAGTATGCTCTACGGGCTAGGGACACAGGCGTGTGCCCAGGCCGTGTGAAGTCTGCACATTAAATGTGGAATTTAAATCGACCACGGGTGGAAGACACAGGCGTGTCTAGGCCGTGTGAAGTTAGTCAGGATTGACCACGGGTGGAAGACACGGGCATGTCTTAGGGGCATACGGGTGTGTCCCTAGACCAACACAGGCTTGTGGCCCCTATTTTGTTGAAAGGTTTCTCGAGCTCGTAAAAGTTCCCGGAATAGTTCTGATACCTCTCGGAGGTATGTTTAGGGCCTCTTAGGCCGAGTATGTGCAAGTGATGGGTTTAAACGAAATTTTATAGCCCGTTTTGAGATGTCAAGCGAGATTAGTTAGGTAATGGCTCAAACCCGGTCCAGGCTTTGGGCACAGGTAAGGGGTGTTACACCAGCATTTGTTGTTGACTCGGATATACATGTGACACAGGTTTAGCTTGGACTGGTCATTTTAAAGGTTTAGCCTGAGCTGGTAACCTTGCGTGCATATATATAGCCTTGGCCAGACTATTTCTCTGTGTTGTCCTTGGTTTAGCCCGGTCGGGTAACCTGACACATAAATTTCTGAATACGATTAACTCAAATGAGCATCATTTAATTCTCAGACTTTTGTATTGAGTTCTTTACAAAGTTCCATAAGAAAAACAAAGATTGTGAAGTATTAAACTATTTTATTAAAATGGATAAAATAAAAATTCTGAATATTCGTATATAGTTTTTTATTGAATATGAATTATTGAATCATGTTGTGTTAAGGTTAACACTTTGAAATGGCTATATGAAATGGTTATGTAAAATGATTATAAGAATTGGTTATATAAAAATTGATAAACGAAATAATTATATGAATCAGTTATGTGGAAATAATTATATGAAGTGTTATATGAAATGTTTATATGGATAGATATGTAAGATGGGATATTTGAAATGAACACTTAAAATGGACATGTGAATTGTTAAATGAATAAATGTTGAATGAATGGTATATTAAAAGTGTTTACTTGTATATGTTTTATGATATGATAAAGTTATAAGTTTCGTATATGTGAACTCACTAACCTTGTGAGATTTGTGATACGTATAGGTTAATAATGCACGCAAGACCTTGCTTATGAATTTTAATCGAAAAATGTTTAAGTTACAACTTTTATGGTAAGTTAAAGTTTAAGTTTAATATGAACTTACTAATAAAAGATTTGCTTACATTCGTTGTGTTATTTTTCTTGTATATCATCGGAAGTTTATGTCGGTTGGAAGTTCAGGTCGGAGCTCACACTATCCGTTCATCGACTCAGTATAAATTGTGATTACTTTGATTTAGGTTATAAGTGGCATGTAGTAGGAGTTCAAATTCACTTGTTATTAGACATGTTGTTCCATGCTTTGTTATGTGATGTTTTGGTTGTGTTTATTTGGCCTTTTTAGTATCTTTTAACCATATGTATATAAGTGGTAAGATTCATACCTTTCCAAATGTAACACCCTGAATTTTGGGCCTAGAGGTATGGGGTCTTGGGCATAGGGGCAGTGAGGAGTCGCACATATGTAGTGAGTTGTGCAATTTAGTGACAAGAATGGGCCTGTTGGTCTGGTGGATAAGTGGAGTGTTATTATGCTTGAGGTCCGGTGTTCGAATCCCTGCGTGAGCCAGGGAGATATTTTGTGCGCTTTTTTTTCATTTAGATATTATTTTATTATAATAATTATTTGATATTCTTGTTATGTTAAAAATTATTATTATTATTTTATTTTAATTTTCTATTTTGACGTTTCTTCTCCCTTCTCCTCTCTGTTTTTCTTTCTTTTGTTTTTTTCTTATTGCTCAAACGTTTGTAACTGCGGTTTCGGGATTGTCGTTCCTCCGCCGTTCTCTTCATCGTCAAATCAGGTGTGGATTCAAATCCGGTTACTACTTTCTTTTTTTAAATCGATTGCTATATTGTTTTTAAGAATCCCTTTCTTTCGGCTTTTCGTAGTTATGCATTACCCCTTCGTTTTTAGTTTTTAGAGGATAGAAGTGAAGGGAAATCGTTGTTTTCTAATATATGTTGATATGGTAAAGGTTAGGGACTGTTACGGTGGCCAAAACGGTGTTTTTGGGGCTGAATTGGGGTGGTTTCATAGCCTCCTCGACGGCCACACGGGCGTGTGCCGAGGCACACGACCGTGTGGATTTGTGAATTAGGGTTTCTGGCTGATTTTGGATGCCACACGGCCTGGCCACACGGGCATGTGGTCGATTTGGGAATTTTTGTCTAAATCCACACGGCCGTGTCCTCTGATCACACGGGCGTGTGAGTTTGGGGAATTAGAGATTTGGAGTCACACAGCCTGGCCACACGACCGTGTGACAGATTTGGGAAATTAGGGTTCCCACACGCGCAGTGTGCCGGGACACACAGTAGTGCAGGACTCGATTTGGGGCCTAGGGATTCCACACGGGCGTGTGTTATGGGACACACGGCCGTGTCTGATGGCCACATGGGCATTTGACACCTTCGCACGGTCGTGTCTGTCCTGCACCTAATATTAGGGAAATTGGACAGTGAGTTACATGGTCTGTTCACATGGCCGTGTCCCTGCACCACACGGGCGTGTGCCTCTGTCACACGGCCATGTGCCAACCCTCACACGGTCGCTTGGATCCCCACATGGTCTGGATTGCTCCACACGGCCAGAGCACATGGGCGTGTGTCCCTAACTCGCCAAATTCTGATTTTAGGGCAAATTGAATGCCATTGTAAGTGTATGTGTTCCAACCCCTCAGCTAAGCTTACTGAAGGTGAATACGATTCTATTCTGATTTCGAATTATGTACTGCTTGTAAGTGAATGTGTGCTATGCTAGGTACTGAATCTGAGTGCATAAGTGTGCACGTTTAGAATCGATTGATCGATCATAAGCCCATCGTCAATGATCATCAAATTGTATTCTGAATTGGTGCATCTGCATTCATACATCTGCATACATATATTTGCATACATACATCTGCATATAAAGTATTTTGGGTTGGGATTTCGAAGAGAAGGAAGATTTACGATTTGGCAGTTTAACTGCATACTAAAGCCCCTAATACCCAGAGGCTCGAGGGCAGTCCCAATACCCTGAGGGTCGTGGATGATTTGACTGTACTGCGGATTTCCGCACTACATTGTACAACACATACATCAGCATCGCTGCATATCATTGACTTATCTGGTAGTTTTACTGTAACTCATTGGTATAGCGGATTACCGCATTGTACTGTACCGCATGTACGTTAGCTACACTACGTGCCATTATTTGATCTGGAAGTTCATACTGCATGTCTATACTGCGGTTACCGTATTGCAAAGTACAGCTTATATGCTAACTTTGCTGCGTAGTATATGAGACTGGCAGTTTATCTTCACACTGTTAGCCCCAATTCCCAGAGGGTCGAGGGCGGTGTTAATTCCCTGAGGGTCGAGGACAATGCTGATGATTATCGTTACTGGGCAACCTGGGATGACATCCTATGGAGTATAAGGTTGGATGGGCTTTTCGAGGTCCTACTCGGAGTGCAGGGATGGGTGGGTTGATTAAATCCCCAAAGTAAGTGTAGGGTTGGATGGAGATGGTGTGTTGGCTGGATGGGTGGGTTATTTTATAACTCATTTGCACTCATATGCATCTGAATGAATCTATGTGACTGAATGTGACTGTACTATTCGACTGAAATGTCAGATTGATCAATTTGGCTGAATGTGATACTATGACTGAATGTGATAATATGACTGAATGTGTTACTGATAGACTGAAAGGCACGTGTGCCTATGCGATTTCTGTAGACTTTCACTATAAATGTCTGACTGAACTGTTATTGTGATAGTGTGTCTGACTTGTGAACTGTAACGCCCCGAATTTGGGCCTAGTAGAATTGGGCCCATTGGGCCTTGGGCGTGGGAGCGTTTAATTTTTTTTTGAGCACAAGAGAATGGCATTAATGCAAGTTGGACCTATTAGGTGAGGGATTTTGGAAGGTTAGGGGGCTTCCATGAAGTCCCGGGATCAAACCTGGGCTCTAGGAAAAATTTTGGTTTTAAGTGAATAAAACCCTGGGAGTTAGAAGGTAGGCTTTAAGAATAAAATGTGGAGAAAAATGACACAAAAGGAGTTGTGGTCTAGTGGCAAATGGTGCCACATGGGAGACAAGGAAGTGACGCCACACAAGGAAGCAAGGGGTCCAAGGTTCAAGTCTTGGCGCTTGCATTTCATTTTGATTTCTTTTTAGATGAACTTAGACTTTGGGCCATAGGCTTATATTTAGTTGCGCATGTTTTAAGACAACAAGGAGCTAGTTGGTAAAGTGGCTAGCGGCGTGGATTATGTTACAGGGGAGCTTGAGTTTGAATCCCATTGCAAGCAAAAAGGGATATTTATTTTGCTAAGTGGGGATGGCCAGAGTTTGTGTTGGATTTAAACTCTGCTGAAGGAGGGATCCCTAATCGGAAAGCTAGCAAGAGGGAAGGTGAGAAGCTGGCTTTAAATAGAGCAATCTATGAGGAGAGTAAGCATACCTTGGTGGGCATTTGGGCACAGGTGTGGTCGGAGCGCGGATTAACTCCAGATTCCTATCAGGTGTGTATTTCGCCTTACTCTAGCTGTAGAGCGGCAAATGCCGAAATGCCGGTCACACGACGATGGTAGCCACACGAGCGTGCGAGCGTACGTGTGGGGGCTTCGACGCGATAGTTGAGGCGATCATGAGTATTCTTGTGGGTTCAGGTTATTTGGGCCACGATAGGCCGAAAGGGGCCAAGTGGGCCCATATGAATAAATTGTATGATTGTATAGTAGATATTGTATTGGACTACGTGAATCTCATGTTTGTGGCTAGATTTGGGCTAAATGGGCCACACGAGAGTGTGGGCACGCTTGGGCCGAAATTGGGCTTTAGGCCCAATTACACTGTTTTGACCAAAAAGGGAATCTGTGTCGCTCGAAGCGACAGTAGGCCTCTGAAAAGGCCGTTAGATGGCCCAATTACTGAAATACCCTTAGAGGGTAAATTACCGAAATACCCTTGGTGGGTATAATTACCGAAATACCCTCGATGGGTATAATTACCGAAATACCCTTAGTGGGCATAATTACTAAAATACCCTCAATGGGTATAATTACCGAAATACCCTTGGTGGGTATAATTACCGAAATACCCTTGGTAGGTGAATTACCGAAATACCCTCGATGGGTGGTTAAAATTACTGTATAGTGACAAAATGATCGTTATACCCTCAATTGTGGTTAAATATCGTGTATGTGATTTTATTTATGCTGTTTATATTTGTAAAATACTGCATTCATATCATGTTGCATGGGTTGGGATTTTTGATACGGAGGAAGTACTGATAGGATCGCATGGTCGCTTGACGACTGTGGATCCACCGAAGGCTTTAAGCCGATTATATGTCTGGCAGCTCTGCTGCAATATTGGTTAGTGCCGCAACCGGTGCTACATAAGGAGTGTAGGGATGGGTGGGTCGATTAAATCCCCATAGGAGTGCAGGGTTGGTATGGGCATTAATGCATTGCATATATGGATTTTAATATTGAGATGGGCTTAGGCCCAGATAAATATGATATGTGACATTTGATATGGGCTAAGGCCCAACCGAGGCTATTTTGGGCTAAGGCCCAACTGCCACTGTTACTGTAATGGGCTTAGGCCCGGATTGATTTGATGCATGCCTTATGACCGATGAGGGTTGTACACGCTAAGTTTTCATAAACTCACCCCCTCTTTTTATTAAATGTTTCAGGTAATCCTCAGTAAGCGGATCGACGTACTGGAGGACTCGAAGGTGGCCACACTACGAGCAGCTTTGAATTTTAGTATTCTATTCTACTTTATTTAAACCGTTTTCTTATTGGGTTGTAATAAGGCCTCTCTTAAATTCTGGTTTTTAATTTGAGATTTTTAGTTTATTATGATTTAAATCTGCCAAAAGTTGAACACGGTTTTTTTCAAAATGATAACTGTTTTCTAAACACTACGTTTTCGCAACTCAATTTTTGGATAACTCGTCTTCGTAAATCATTATTTTAAATTTCTGCAACAACGAGGTTTTGAAATTAATAACTTTTAATAAACGTTGATTAAAAATAAACAAACGCAAACTGAGACTTTAGTTTTTAAATATCAAGAAGAGTTTTCAATGAAAACATGGTTTTCGAAAAACACTTCAATGTGAGACGCCAGATTTGGGCCTAACTTCTAGGCCGAGTTTGGCGTGTTACATTTAATGGTATCAGAGCCAGGTTGTAAAACTCGGCTGTGGATTGGATTTTCAAAATTAAATTTCTGAAAGTGTTGTTTCAAAAAGCCTTGAAAAGATTTGAAATTCTGAAATGTTGTGTTGACCGTTTTCTAAAAGTGTGGTACACCGAGTCTCCGGCGCCAAATCCGTAAGTTTTCTGAATACTTTTGTCTATTTAGCAATTTAAATATAGTGAGTTTGAAATACGATGATTCCTTTAGGTGTTGGACTGTATTTTTGGTATTTATTTTGTGTGTGTTTGGTTTGGATGTGATGTTTGGATATAGAAATTGGTTGCGTATGAGATATCTGTCTGCTTTAATGGTTAGGTGTTTTGAGTATGTGTAGGGAGTTCCAAATTCTAGTTAATATGTGATAGGGATATTAGAAGTAGAGTACGCAGCGGTAGCGTAATAGGGTAGTTGTTACACGACTACCCTGTTAGCTGGAAATTTCGGGGACGAAATTTTTTTAAGGGAGGTAGATTTGTAACGCCCCGAATTTGGGCCTAGTAGAATTGGGCCCATTGGGCTTTGGGCGTGGGAGCGTTTAAATTTTTTTTGAGAACAAGAGAACGGCATTAATGCAAGTTAGACCTATTAGGTGAGGGATTTTGGAAGGTTAGGGGGCTTCCATGAAGTCCCGGGATCAAACCTGGGCTCTAGGAAATTTTTTTGTTTTAGGTGAATAAAACCCTGGGAGTTAGAAGGTAGGCTTTAAGAATAAAATGTGGAGAAAAATGACACAAAAGGAGTTGTGGTCTAGTGGCAAATGGCGCCACATGGGAGACAAGGAAGTGACGCCACACAAGGAAGTAAGGGGTCCAAGGTTCAAGTCTTGGCGCTTGAATTTCATTTTGATTTCTTTTTAGATGAACTTAGACTTTGGGCCATAGGCTTATATTTAGTTGCGCATGTTTTAAGACAACAAGGAGCTAGTTGGTAAAATGGCTAGCGGTGTGAATTATGTTACAGGGGAGCCTGAGTTCGAATCCCATTGCAAGCAAAAAGGGATATTTATTTTACTAAGTGGGGACGACAAGAGTTTGTGTTGGATTTAAACTCTGCTGAAGGAGGGATCCCACATCGGAAAGCTAGCAAGAGGGAAGGTGAGAAGCTGGCTTTAAATAGAACAATCTATGAGGAGAGTAAGCATACCTTGGTGGGCGTTTGGGCCCAGGAGTGGTCGGAGCGCGGATTAACTCCAGATTCCTATCAGGTGTGTATTTCGCCCTACTCTAGCTGTAGAGCGGCAAATGCCAAAATACTGATCACACGACGATGGTAGCCACACGAGTGTGCGAGCGCACGTGTAGGGGCTTCGACGCGATAGTTGAGGCCATCATGAGTATTCTTGTGGGTTCAGGCTATTTAGGCCACGATGGGCCGAAAGGGGCCAAGTGGGCCCATATGAATAAATTGTATGATTGTATAGTAGATATTGTATTGGACTAGGTGAATCTCATGTCTGTGGCTAGATTTAGGCTAAATGGGCTACACGAGAGTGTGGGCCTACTTGGGCCAAAATTGGGCTTTAGGCCCAATTGCATCGTTTTGACCAAAAAGGGAATCTGTGTCGCTCGAAGATACAGTAGGCCTCCGAAAAGGCCGTTAGATGGCCCAATTACCAAAATACTCTTAGAGGGTAAATTACCGAAATACCCTTGGTGGGTATAATTACTGAAATACCCTCGATGGGTATTATTACCGAAATACCCTTGGTGACTATAATTACTGAAATACCCTCGATGGGTATAATTACCGAAATACCCTCGATGGGTGGTGAAAATTACCGTATAGTGACAAAATGACCATTATACCCTCGATTGTGGTTAAATATCGTGTATGTGATTTTATTTATGCTTGTTTATATTTGTAAAATAACGCATTCATATCATGTTGCATGGGTTGTGATTTTTGATACGGAGGAAGTAATCGATAGGATCGCATGGTCGCTGACGATCGTGGATCCACCAAGAAGGCTTTAAGCCAATTATATGTCCGCAAAATTTCATCGCAATATTGGTTAGTGCCACAACCGGTGCTACATAAGGAGTGTAGGGATGGGTGGGTCGACTAAATCCCCACAGGAGTGCAGGGTTGGATAGGAGACGGAGTGCAGGGTTGGTATGGGCATTAATGCATTGCATATAAGGATTTTAATATTGAGATGGGCTTAGGCCCAGATAAATATGATATGTGACATTTGATATGGGCTAAGGCCCAACCGAGGCTATTTTGGGCTAAGGCCCAACTGCCACAGTTACTGTAATGGGCTTAGGCTCGGATTGATTTGATGTATGCCTTATGACCGATGAGGGTTGTACACGCTGAGTTTTCGTAAACTCACCCCCTCTTTTTATTAAATGTTTCAGGTAATCCTCAGTAGGCGGATAGACGTACTGGAGGACTCGAAGGTGGCCACACTACGAGCAGCTTTGAATTTTAGTATTCTATTCTACTTTATTTAAACCATTTTCTTATTGGGTTGTAATAAGGCCTCTCTTAAATTCTGGTTTTTAATTTGAGATTTTCAATTTATTATGATTTAAATCTTCTAAAAGTTGAACACGGTTTTTTTCAAAACGATAACTGTTTTCTAAACACTACGTTTCCGCAACTCAATTTTTGGATAACTCGTCTTCGTAAATCATTATTTTAAATTTCTGCAACAACAAGGTTTTGAAATCAATAACTTTTAATAAATGTTGATTAAAAATAAACAAACGCAAACTGAGACTTTAGTTTTTAAATATCAAGAAGAGTTTTCAATGAAAACATGGTTTTTGAAAAACACTTCAATGTGAGACGCCTGATTCGGGCCTAACTTCTAGGCCGGGTTTGGGGTGTTACATGAACTGTTGCTATTGTATTTGAATAGCACGTGAGGTTAGGTGTGTCTGTTTGTTTCATATGACTGTAAGGTACTTATGGTGTGTGTTTGATGTTGGGCGAACTCGCTTAACTGTTATCTGTCTGTAAGTGTGTTCTTCTTCTTAACTGCTTCTAGTTCCCTATCTCCGTTTCTGTAGTTTAACTGATTTTGATCTCACACTGAGCTCGAGTAGCTCACCCCCTCTTCTGTTTCCCCTTTTCAGGTACAATTTTGGATTCTAGATGCTGGACTCAGTACGCGGAGGACTCGGACAGTCTTGGTGGAAATGAGTTATAAGCTTTTACTTTCAGGTTTAATTATT
This sequence comes from Gossypium sturtianum, assembly GCA_025698515.1. Taxonomy (NCBI): domain Eukaryota; kingdom Viridiplantae; phylum Streptophyta; class Magnoliopsida; order Malvales; family Malvaceae; genus Gossypium; species Gossypium sturtianum. The sequence continues at coordinate 66,796,808 of CM046952.1, forward strand.
ATTCGTTTAAGTTGAACTTACTGGGGAATTTAAATGATTAAACATTTTTGAATTGTTTTGGGATAAACGATTTCAGAATTAAATTTTTAAATGACTTGATTTGTAAAATTTTCTCACTAACACTTTGGTGATCATTGTAGCGTTCCGAATTCGGTCTAGACTTCTAGGCTGGGTTTAGGGTGTTGCACCAAATTTGGTTTTGATTGTGGTTTAAGGTTATGAAATGCTTGATAGACACGTGTTTTGTATATTAGGAAATGATGTATGTGATTTGAATTCTAAATATTTGAATTGTGGTACCAATGAGGGTACATTGATTAGGCACTTAGGTTGAATGTTTTTAGTATGCTTTTGACATGTTTGAATGTGTTTTGAATAGGTGGAAATGGTTGGGTTTGATACCTAAGAAATGATGTTCAAAATTGCTTGTTTTTGAAGTCATTTTGGTTGCACATGGCCTAGGACACAGTCCACCACACGACCGTGTGCCACACATGGCCTCCTCACATGGCCATGTGCCTTATTGATTTTTAGGTGCAGGTTTTTCCACATGGCATCAGACTATTAAATGGCCTGGAGATACGATTGTGTGTGTCTAACTTCGAACTATACACGGTTTAGCCACACAACCATGTTCCTGAGCCACATGGCTTGGGCTCTATCACATGACCTAGCCACGCGGCCGTGTGACCCCTATTTCAAAATTTTTTCACATTTTTTGTTTTGTTTCAGATTAGTCCTTGTTTGTTTCCAAACTATTTTTAAGGTCTCGTGGACCTGAGTTAAGTTTCGTTTTCACATATATGCTATTAATAATGATTGAAGATTGATTTATGACGATTAAATTGATTTCTGAATTATTTTGATTTATAATTGAACTGAAATTTTGAAAATGTTGCAAATTAATCCTAATTAAATTTTGGATGGCATTGGAGCATACATAAGCCCGTATATGATCTGGGAAATGATGTATGTGTTAATCATAAATTGAATTGACTAATTTTGGATGATTTTTGTTAAATTTGAGCAATAATTATGCATTTATGAGGTATTCTATGTTTAGTTGAGATATTCAATGTGATTTGAATGTGTTCTATTCTGGTTATGACTGTAGCATTCCATAACTCGGGTCCAATGACCGGGTCGGGTTATGGGTGTTACAGATTAGATGAGTAGAGGTCACTAGTGGGCCTGTCGAATTACAAATATTGGTTTGGGCCTAGTAAGCTGAGACGCCAGTAGGTTGGTAAACTAGGTTCGCCAATTTTAGCCACTTGTGAAAAGAACAGTTATACATGAGTTAGGAAGTCAACTTAGACTGCAACCCCATTCGTGCATGTAACTATTTCCTACTTCTATTACAACTAGAGTATCTTAAGAAAAATAAAACACTAAGTGCCTATAAATAGCCCATTTCCATTTAAAAAGTTCACATTTTATTATCAATTATTCTGTTACCAAGTTCTAAGAACTCGAGGACTAGCTCTTAGAAATCAAGGTAAGATTTTGTTTCTCTGTTGATGTTCAAAAATGTTCGCAGCATAGGAGAGTAGGTTTGCTAAGCCCAGTATGTGTGAACCTAGGTTCACTTATATTTATGTGTGTATTTTGAATGAGTTTTTTTTTTTAACTTATGTATGTCTATTGCGACCCAACAGAACCGTCTACAAGCAAAGACAAGAGAAAAGCGAAGCTTGCCTAAGTTTCAACAAGTTGGTGAGTATTTAGGGATCACAACTTGTGTGTCCAAACTATAATGTTAATCAGGAGCTTAGGGTTTTGACCTAAGTTTTGAGAGTAGGTCTTTTCTGTAACTCTATTTTATGAATGCATTTAAATACGTGTTTTTATGAAAAAGTGATATGTGAGCTCCATATGGAAAGCTTTATATGATTTCATGTTTTGTGAGCTCTTTGTGATTTGCAAGCTCTGTGTTAAGTAAATATTTTGACAAAATAAACTTCTGAATCTGTCAGATATAATGGCATGCTGTAGGATTGTGAGTACACATATGTTTTATGTTTTGGGCATTGAGGCCCTACGACAAGATGGAGAGATAAGGGAATGCCAAGCTAGGATCCATTCAATGGGACATGTTGGAGTGTTGGAGAATGTTTAGCCTTGTGCTACACTTATGAGACATGTTAAGGACTCATTGAGTCATTCTGAGGCGTTATAAGGAGATCCGCTTATCCATCAGGAACAAACAAGTGGATAAGATTGTGTTTCTGAAATCCTAAGTTCTTACTAAGCTATCTAACTGTAAGTATGGCGAACCTTATTCGCAGTTCAACAACCATGCCTATGTTTCTATTTAACTTATGTTTTGTACTACAATGTGGATATTCTTTCCTGTTTGTTCACTAAGTTCGCAAGAACTCACAAATTCTTTCTTAAATATTGCAAATAACTAGATCACAAGGTGAGCTACAGCGTGGTGAGTATTCTAGGAAGCATAAACTCTAGAAAGGTAGAACAAGCGACCTTGGATTAAAGGTAATGTGGGTTTCTATTTGGGCTTATAGATATCTTTTTTATGACTTCACTGCTTGTCTTAGGACTAGTTATTTTCATTATGTTTCCTTATGTTGTCCTTATTTTTTTATCTGCGAACCAATATTTCTTATTAAGAACCTCTGTATTTCAAGTATAAGATTTCAATCCAAGTTTGATTGATGTTTTCTTAATTGATGAGTTCACAACTAAGCACTAATTTCTAAACCTTGAGTACGCAAAAGGCAATAGCATGAATGTTTTAAAACCGACAAACTTATAGAGTTTGCCAAGGTTGCTGTGAAGTGACAGGGGTTGAACTTTGTTAAAGCGTGAACCCTAGCGATTGGGGAACTGCTATCTACAAACCCATAAAGTTTTTGAGTTACAAAAAGCTTGCGAACCGAGTTCACATAACCTTAACTCTTAGGGGTAGCTTGCAAGACCGACCCTATTTAAAAAACTTCCTGTTAAAAGACTTTGAATGTGCGAACTATGCAGGAGTGCAAACCCCTATGTTAGATAGATGAACTTCTACACTCCGCAAGGTGCATTGTTTTGAAAAAAAACTTAAAGTTTGCATGCTATTAGTTCCTATCGCTATATTCTTATATGCTTTCAGGGAAAAATGTTAAGTTTATTCTAGCAAAGTAGGTTCGCAGCTGTGTACCCTAAAGCCTGTGAAGTGAGTTCGCGAGCTAGGGCTGTCTTAACTTTATGCATATTTTACTTACATATATATGTGAACCCTTAACTTATTAAATATGCGGACCCTTATTTGTATGTGAGCTGTTTTAATAAGTTTCGATGATAAATACCTATATGACATATCGCTGCAGATTGAAAACTTAACAATATTACATGCTTTATATTGTGGTGTGCTGGAGGATAGGTTGGGTGTTAATGGAGAGTCACTTAGGTGGCTAATATTGCATTACATAGGTCAAGTTTGGCGACCGGACTAGGTAAGGGGTGTTATAGAAGTTGATATGTGTATGTAAATATTAGTACATGAAGTATGGCATATTTTGTTATTGCTTAGTTGAAGTTGGTATGATTTGGTAATGGTTGGAGTGGATATAAACATATGAAATTGTATTTGAGATGCAGAATAGTATGAATCATGCTAGTAGATAGTTTATGTTTGATTGGTGATTTTGGCAAATGAAAAAGATATGTTGATGAATGATTGAATGTTGAAATTGGTAGTGAGGATGAATGTGGTCATTTGAATATGTTTTGGGTATGTTTGGTACAAGTAAAGATAGCTAATTTAAGCATAAGTGATGGAAATATATGATGGCTTAGCATTAGGTACCATTTGGTACATTTTTGGCCAAAACAGTATGTCATGTTGCGACGAGCTTGATTTCCAGGCCACAACGTGACGTGGAACCCCATTGCCGCGACAAGGCCAAGTTAGTATGTTACATCGTGACGAGGAACCCCCTCACGTCGCAACGTCGACCTTGGATTTTGGGTTCCTTTCAAAATAGTCATTTTTCATTCTCAGGTTAATTTTAGAGCGTACGGAGGCTCGTATAAGTCCTGAGAAAGGTTGTATATCATGCTTATGAACTGAAATGTTTATGTTAGTTTGATTTATGCTATGATTTTAATGTTTTTCATTCATAGTTGCTCCAGCAATGAATGTGACATCCTGTTGCTCGGACCAGGCGATCGGGTCGGGTAAATGGGTGTTACATGATGAGCACAACCTTTACTTCGGTCATACCGATGAGCACTGGGTGCAATCTATTTACTTCGAATGCTCTAAAGAGGCATTATGTAACAGTCCTGTTTAGACCCTAGTCGGAATAGTGGTTTCGAGACCACAAATCCGAGTCAGAAAAATATTTTAATATTATTTTCTGTGTTTACAGTATGTGATTAAGCATGTGTGAAAGTTTCGTGAATTAATTTTATTGTTTGTGTGTTTAATTTAAAAAAAAAAGACTTAATCACAGAAAATGTAAAAGTAGCCTTCTATTTGATTAAGTGCCTAATTGATGTGTCTTTCTAAATGTGAGGTCCTTATGTTGTAAATGGACCATTGATATGGTTAATGGACTTTTATGGACAACCATTAAATAGTTTATAAGTTAAATAGCCGTGGATAAAATGGTAAATTATGTATTAATGTTAATATAATTAAAATAAAACAAAGGCTAGTGGGAGTGTTCATCTTTGTTTGCTGAAATTGAAGAAGAAAGAAGACAACCATGGCTATTTAGGGTTCGGTCCTTTGAAGCTTCAATTGGTATGTGATTTTTGTTCGGTTTTTGATAATTTTTACGTTTCTGTGATCGTTGTTTTGTGTTCTATCAAACCCATGTTTTAATTTTTGAATTTGATGATGATTTTGAGATGTGCCATTGATGAATGTTTGAGCTTTATGATGGTTAATGATGAAATATGAGAGATATGTGAAAGATTAACATATTTTGTCTTTGGATTTTTGATGAATTTGACTATTTTGGGCTAAATTGTGAAAATAATATTTTGAGGGACTAAAATGTGATATAAATGAAATGTATGGACTTGTGTGATCATGATGATTATTTGGCTAAACACGGGTACAAAGAAATAATGAGTATTTTGTGATTTTGTGAAATAAGGACTTAAATGTCAAAATGTGAAAATGTGAGGGCTAAACTGTAAAATGCCCTAAATGTGTGTTTTGAATTGAATTGAATGTTTTGGTGAATAAAAGAGTTAAAATTGAATATGTATATATCAAGAACCAAAGAAAACAGATCTAGATCGGGGAAAGTCGAAAGTGGTCGAATAGTCGTTTCCGTTCATTCATATCCGTACGAGGTAAGTCTATATACAAATAAATGTATTTGAATTGATTTATTTATGTTCATATAAAATTGAATTGTGATGAATGACTACGGAAGATACACACATGTGAAATCTGAGGAAGTATCGACAATGTATCAATGTCCGAAAAGTCCCGTACGAACCTTAGGAATAGTTAGGATACGTATGTCATGACATAGGGTTCGGATATGTGATATCGTGTAAGACCACGTCTGGGACGTTGGCGTCGATTTGAGAATTACGTGTAAGACCATGTTTGGGACGTTGGCATCATAAATGATTTCGTGTAAGACCCTATTTGGGACAGTGGCATCGATATTTGATTACATGTAAGACCACGTCTGGGACGTATGCATTGTACGAGTATTCCGAGTTATTCGAGTATTCTATTTGATTCCGAACGGTTCAACGGGCAATTCCGAGATATGAATGACTATGTGAAATGTGTAACCGATATAGGTACGTTTGAAGTGTATACCATGTTTGATTATGAAAGGTAAGTATATGTGAAAATTGAAAAATGAGATATGTGTATAGACTTGTTGAGACAAAATGTGATATATATATATATATATATATATGAATGTGCTATGATCTAATGAAATACATGGAGATGTGATTTGTTGATAAGCAAATGGTTGGAAACAATTGAGCTAAAGAAGAAATATGAATATGCCATTGATATATGCTAAAGTTCTTGTAATTGAAATGGTTATAAATGTTTTATATGATAAGTTTATTTGTATATGGCTTACTAAGCTTTTGAAAGCTTACTTTGTGTGTGTTTGCTTTGTTTTATAGATTATCGAAGCTACGGAAAGCTCGGGGATCGTTGAGGATCGTCATCACACCATCAAATCATATTTTGGGTACCTTTTGAATGTGTACATAGCTAAAGTATGGCATGTATAGGCTAGTAGTTTTGGATTATGTTTGAGATGTATATAAAGCCATGTTATATGGCTTGTAAATGGGATGTGAATATGGTAATTGTTATTTATGTTTTGTGATGCAAAGTTAGTATGTTTTGATGAATGGCTAGTATATTAAATTGATAAGTTTTTGGATGGATCTTGCTTAGAAATGCTTGTGATTAGAATGAGATAAATGGTTCATAAGTTGGTAAGTTTGATATGCAATTGAATGGTTAGAAAAGATGGATATTATTGGTATGATTTGGTTGCATTTTGAAAGTATGAAATGTGTTTGTTGAGCTTGTAGGATTAACCCAAAATGGGTGGCAAATTGGCCTTGCAAATGGCCTATATTTGCTCACACGGTTAAGCACACGGGCGTGTGGCTCGACCGTGTCCCTGAAATTTGTAATTTGATTCAAGTCAGGCTCACACCCGGGTTGGATACACGGGCGTGTGACTGGCCATGTGATGCAAGTCAGTTTCGACCATGGGCCAGACACACGGGCGTGTGACAGGCCGTGTGATGTAAGTCAGTGTCGACCACGGCTTGGGCACACGGGCGTGTCTGAGGCCGTGTGAGGCACACGGCTTACCCGCACGGGCGTGTGACCTCTGTAACTTTGAAAAATGTTTAATTTTCAAAAAAAATTGTATGATCTCGGTTTAGTCCCGACCCTTTTCTAATGCATGTTTAAGGTCTTGTAGACCTCATTAAGGAACTAAATGCTTATATTTTGCTATGATATGATGATGATATACTTTATGTTGTGAAATGTTCGTAAAAGTTTCTAATTTGTCCGGTAATGCCTCTTAACCCTAGACCGACGATGGTTACGGGTTAAGGGTGTTACGCACTGGGTGCCAAATTGGTGTGTTGGTTGGGATCCATGTACCTGTTCAAGTCTGAGTCACGTTAATAGGGTATATAAATTGTGAATTGGTTGAATGATGCTTGAAAATGATTAAATGTTATGAAATTGTACTATAGGTACACATATGTGATGTATGATATCGATATCATGTGAAAGATCATACGAACCAGTTAAACGAGCTGGAGGGCCAATATGGAAAGATAACAAATGAGTTGATTTTGATTCGAAAATGAAATGTGATATGATCAAATGTTGAAAATTGAATAAAAATACAAACATCATTGAAGTTGATATGTTAGTACGATATGTTCATTTAGTTTGACTAATTAAAGTAATGTGTAGTTGATTCATATAATACATTTGGTACTCTTGTGGCATATATATATATGTTGATGCATTGAATGAGATTTGGCATGAATTGTATATAAGTTGATTAACATTGCTGAATTTAGTGAACAGTTGCTTGTCTCTCAAGGTTTGTAACACGATTCTCAAATGCTCGGCATGTTCAGACTCATCTCGGGAATAGATCAGAATGTCATCAATGAATACCACAACAAATCTATCTAAAAACGGTCTAAAGATCCGATTCATCAAATCCATAAAAACTGCAGGAGCATTAGTTAATCCGAAAGGCATAACAAGAAATTCATAATGCCCGTACCTTGTTCTGAACGCAATTTTCGACACATCTGAATCTTTAACTCACAATTGGTAATAGCCAGACCTCAAATCAATCTTCGAAAATACTGTCGCTCCTTTCAACTGATCAAATAAATCATCAATTCTTGGCAAATGATACTTATTCTTAATCGTAACCTTGTTGAGCTGGCGATAGTCAATACACAGTCTCATCGATACATCTTTCTTCTCTACAAACAGAACTGGTGCACCCCAGGGTGAAAAACTAGGTCGTGCAAAGCCTCTATCTATTAACTCTTGCAATTGAGCTTTCAATTCTGTCGGAGCCATTCTGTACGGAGCTATCGATATCGGTGATGTTCCCGGTACTAATTCAAAATCAAAATCGACCTCTCTGATTGGTGGTAATCCCGGTAACTCTTCTGGAAATACATCTGGATACTCACAGACTAGTGGCACTGATTCAATTTTAAATTCAGACACTTTTGTATCCAGTACATATGCAAGGTAAGCATCACAACCTTTTCTCACATATTTCTGAGCTGACATTGACGAAATCACAACAGGCAATCCACTCGAATCATCTGATTCAATTCGAAGGATTTCACTATTCTGACATTTCAATTCAACAGTCTTTCATCTACAATTCACAACAGCATCATGTAGCGTCAACCAATCCATACCCAGAATTACATCGAATTCATCAAACGGTAATAGCATCAAATTTGCTGGAAAATAATAACCTCACGTCATTAAAGGACAGTTCTTGCAAACTTTATCAACTAGGACATACCTGCCTAAGGGGTTCGACACTTTAATCATAAACTCAGTAGAATCAACAGGCAAACTCTTACTAGACACTAAATTCTCACAAACATATGAATGAGTCGATCGAGGATTAATCAATGCAATTACATTAGTTTCATAGAGAGAAAATGTACCGGTGATAACATCTACTGACGATGCATATTCGCGAGCGCGAATAGCATAAGCTCTAGCTGGTGCTCTAGCTTTGGATCTCACAGCAGAGTCCTCTGTCGTTCCTTTGCTACTGGACACATTTCCTGCTTTTCTAGGTGGTCTTCCTCTAACAGCTGTATTACTCGATCTTGCATTCTGATATCTATCTTTCTCGGGTAACTCAGGACAATCTCGAATGAAATGATCTTGCGAGCCACACTTAAAACAACATTTATCATTCATCCAACAGTCTCCAAAATGTCACCTTCCATATTGTTGGCACTCGGGTTTATTATTCCTCACACTATCGACACTTGACACTGAAGTAGCTTGAGCTTTAGGACTTGAATATTGCTTCCCACGATTTCTATTAGCATATCCCACTGAAACATTCGGATGACTATATGAATCCCGTGATTTCTTTGATGAAGATTGATATGGTTTACTCATTGACCTCTTTGGCGAATCTCTAGCCTCAGAATCAGCTTTTCTCCTTTCTTTGCCAAGTTCTTCGGCTTTACAAGCCCTGTCAACTAGTACCACAAATTCTTTCAATTCCAAAATCCCGACCAATAGTCTGATGTCTTCGTTCAATCCGTCTTCGAATCTTTTATACATAATGGTTTCACTTGAAAAACATTCCCGAGCATACTTACTAAGTCTTACAAATTCTCTCTCGTACTCGGTTACAGACATACGGCCCTGTTTCTGCTCCAAAAATTCCTTGCACTTCTGATCGATAAATCATTGGCTTATAAATTTCTTTCTGAACTTGGCTTGAAAGAATTCCCAGGTAACTCTTTCTCTCGGTACCACGGATATCAAAGTATTCCACCAATGATACGCAGTTTCTCTCAGAAGTGAAACAACACATTAAAACATTCAGCAGGTGTGCAGGATAGTTCATCAAATACTCTGATTGTATTCTCAAGCCAAAATTCGGCTCTCTCTGGATCGTCATCAACAGTAGCTCTGAATTCTTCAGGCCCGTATTTTCAGATTTTATCAACTGGCGGCTTACTCAATCGTAAAGGTTCCAAACCTTGAGGAGCTACGGGAACCGGTTGGGGAATAGGTGGGGGTAGAGGTTGCTGAGGTGCCAGATTTGTTCGGGCAAACTCAGTAAACCACTCATTCATCATTTGGAAGAAGGATTCCTTGGCCTTTCCTCCTTGACTACTCGATACGGGTCTCGACTCAGATTGCGCTACTCCATGAACGGAGGCTGCCGCATTACTTTTAACATCATCAGCCACAGCTTGATAGGGATCCATTATTATAAAAAACACGATTTAAAACTGTCAGGAGATATCACACTATCACAGGTTATATATGACATGTATAGCTAGACTATCACATACGCTACGTTTGTCATGGAATCGACTAAACCGTAGCTCTGATACCAATAAATGTAACTATAACACCCCCAACCCGAAACTATCTCCGAAATAGAGTTAAGAGGCATTACCGAACAATCGAAACATTTAACATCCATTTCACAACACTAAGTCAATCATCAATTAAACATATTCAAATAAAAACATATAGTCCCTTATTACGGCCTACGAGACCTTAAACACGTGTTAAAAAGAGGTCGGGACTAAACTAAACACATACGAAAATTCATGGAAATTTGAACATTTTTTTTCAAAAATGCAGAGGTCACACGCCCGTGCGGTCAGGCTATGTGCCTCACACTGCTACAAGACACGCCCATGTGTCCAGGCCATGCCAAAACAGGGCATACATACTGACTCTTCCACACGGTCTGAGACACGCCCGTGTGCCTCACCCATGGTGGACTCGTACTTGCACCACACGGCCAGTCACACGCCCGTGTGTCCGGCTCGTGGTCGCTACTGACTTGTTTCACTTGGAAAACTTAAACGACATGGTCGAGCCACACGCCCGTGTGCTCAAACGTGTAGGAAATTATAGGCCATTTTCAAGGCCAAATTTGCCTCCCACACATTGATTCACCTACAAGCTTCAAATCTCATGCATTTATACCCCAATTGGCAACCAAAACATACCATTCTATACTTCAATTAATCCTCAACAATACCATCTATTCATGTTCTTAATTCCTACTAAAATAAATCCATTCAAGCACCATGATCACAACTCAATTCATATAAGCCAAGCATCATGTAATTCTTACTACAAGTTCACATTTTATCCGTCATTCTTATCAAACAAATCACATATATAACATACCATTTCCATTATTTCTATCTCATGCCATATTCATCATTTTCATAGCTCATATAAGTATCAACATTATTCAACTTCCAAGCCAAATCACATGGCAAGGTTCCAACATCATAAAATGTACCATAACTACTAGCATATACATGCCATATACCATCTATATACATCTTTAAAAAGTACTGAAATAGATAGCCGATAGTGTGATAGAGCCGCTGACGATCCCCGAATTCGAGCTAGCTTTACTGACACTGTAAAATAGAGAAACAAATCACACAGTAAGCTTTCGAACTTAGTAAGTTCGTAACATAATACATATTGCTCATTAATACCATTACATTATACCAAAAACAATCCATCACATAGATTAATTCACAATCACATTTACCATACCATCCAAGCTAATATGCTCAATTAACCTTCCATAAACTCATCTATAATTTCATCAACCACATAGGTTCCGAACGTACCTTAGCTAACACCTAATTATCGATCACATATACTACTCAATGCTCAATATTCCATTTGATCAACTTTCGTCATTTCCTCGATTCAATCGCACACTTAGTGCCAAAATCATAGCCGAAGCTTAATTAACATTGCACACTTAGTACATCTATATCAAACTGATCTTAAATCGGTATTGCACACACAGTGCCAACAACAAAGCCGAAGCTTATATTATTTCGCACCACAGTGCTAATCATCTCGGTCACATTTTCTAATACGCACACTTAGTGCCACATAACTCGATTACTCACATAGCATTTACAATTCAATAATATCATACCATTCGTTTCATAACATTAAACATAATTAGATACACATAGTATGTCCGAACTTACCTCGGACGTCGAAATATCGAAACTGGCTGATTAATCGAATACTTTGTCTTTGCCTCGATCTCGATCACCAATTCTTTCAATTTAGTCCAAAAACACATATTTAGGGCATTTTACAAAATAGCCCTCACATTTTCACATTTCGACACTTTAGTCCCTAATTCATCAAATCACAAAATACACCAAATTTCTATTCACATAAGCTTAGCCGAATTCTATAATGCTAATACAAGCCCACACATTTCATTTATTTCACATTTTAGTCCCTCAATTTACACTTTTCTCAATTAAGCTCAAATTACTCAAATTCACTAAAAATTCCAAGACAAAATATGTTTATCATTCACATATCTTTCATAATTTATCAACAACTATCAAAAAGCTCAAGCATTCATCCATGGCATATCTCAAAATCACCATCAATTTCTAAAATTTAAGCATGGGTTTGAAAGAGCACGAAGCAACGATCACAAAAACGTAAAAATGATCAAAAACCGATCAAAAACACATACCCGATTTATGCTTGAACCTTGGCCGAATGAAACAAAGCTTAACCCTTTCTCTTTTTCTTTGATATTTCGGCACTAAAAAGATGAACACTCCACTTTCATTCTTTCTTTTGTTTATTTACACACATATTATTATACTATTTACTATATTATCCCTTCAATTAATATTTGAGTCATATAAACATCAAGGTCATAGTTGTCCATTGCCACCCACTATCTTAATACATGGTTTAATTGCCTCATAAGGCCTCCTCATTTAAAAGACACATCAAATAAGTATATTTTCATAAAGCATGCAAATTTTGCATTTAATGCAATTTAATCCTTTTTCTCAAATTATACACACAGACAGACAAATTAACTCACGGAACTTTAGCACATGCTTAACCACACACAGTAAACACAGGAAATAATATTAAAATATTTTTCCAACCTTGAATTTATGGTCTCGAAACCACTATTCTGACTAGGGTCTAAACCGGGCTGTTACAACTCTCCCCCCTTAGGGATTTTCGTCCCCGAAAATCTTACCAGTGAATAGGTGTGGATATTGCTCTTTCATAACGTTCTCAGGCTCCCATGTAGCCTCTTCAACTCCGTGTTTGTGCCACAACACTTTCACTAAGGAATTTCTTTTGTTTCTCAACTCTTTAATCTCTTGTGCCAAAATTAGAATCGGTTCTTCACTATATGACAAATCTGACTGAATTTCAACCTCAGTAGGAGCAATCACATGAGACGGATCAGATCTCTACCGTCGAAACATCGACACATGAAACGCATTATGAATCTTTTCTAACTCAGATGGAAACATCAATTTATAAGCAACTGGCCTAACTCGTTCAATGATCTTATACGGTCCGATGAACCTCGGACTCAGCTTGCCTTTTCGGCCAAATCGAAGTATTTTCTTCCACGGAGACACTTTCAAAAACACTTTGTCACCAACTTCAAATTCAATATCTTTTCATTTCAAGTCCGCGTAAGACTTCTGACGATCTGAGGCCGCTTCCAAACTATCACGAATCACCTTTACTTTCTGCTCAGTCTCTTTTATCAAATCAACCCCGTGAATCTTATTCTCACCCAGTTCAGTCCAATACAATGGAGTTCGGCATTTTCGACCGTAAAGAGCCTCATATGGTGCCATTTTGATACTAGATTGAAAACTATTATTGTACGCAAACTTAATCAACGGCAAATGTTTTTCCCACGTACTTTCAAACTCAAGTATACAACATCTCAACATATCTTCGAGAATCTAAATAATCTACTCGGACTGGCCATCCGTCTGCGGATGAAATGCAGTACTAAAATGTAACTTTGTGCCTAAAGCCTCTTGCAATTTCTTCAAAAATCGTGAGGTAAATCTCGGATCTCTGTCAGACACAATAGATAGTGGCACCTCGTGCAATCTCACAATCTCAGCAATATACAATTCAGCTAACTTTTCAAGTGAATAATCTGTTCTCACCGGAACAAAATGAGCTGATTTCGTCAACCTGTCAACTATCACCCAAACTGCATCTTTCTTTCCTAGAGATAAAGGCAATCCCGACACAAAGTCCATTGTGATTCTCTCCTATTTCAACTCAGGAATTCATAATCGATTGTAACAAACTGGACGGAACCTGATGTTCAGCTTTAACTTGCTGACAAATTAAACATTTTGACACAAAGTCAGAGATGTCTCTTTTCATACCATGCCACCAATAAAACTGTTTTAGATGGTTATACATTTTTGTACTCCCCGGATGAACAGTTAAACGACTATGATGAGCTTCATTCAAAATTAACTGAATTAACTCTGATTTCTTCGGAACACAAATCCAATTTCTGAATCTCAAACAATCATCTCTATCAACTCAAAATTCTGAATCAGAATTCAAATCACATTGAGCTCATTTTTCTATAATCTAATCATCACTTTTTTGGGCATCACAAATCTGACGTACAAACATCGGTCTCACTTTCAACTCAGCCAAAACTGAATCATCATCACATAGATCTATCTGAGTACCCATAGCTCGCAAAGCACATAATGACTTTCGACTCAAGGCATCAGCAACCACATTAGCTTTGCTCGGATGATAATCAATCACAAGTTCGTAATCTTTCAGCAATTCTAACCATCTTCTCTATCGCAAATTCAATTCTTTCTGAGTCATCAAGTACTTCAAGCTCTTGTGATCGGTATAAATGACATTTCTCACCGAATAGGTAGTGACGCCAAATTTTCAATGCAAACACTATCGCGGCTAATTCAAGATCATGCGTCGGATAGTTCTTTTCATGCGGTTTTAACTGCCTCGAAGCATAAGCAATGACTTTACCTTCTTGCATCAGCACACAGCCCAAACCATTCAACGATGCATCACTGTAAACTATGAATTCTTTACCCGATTCAGGTTGAACTAACACTGGTGCTTCCATCAACAACGCTTTCAACTGCTCAAAACTCTGGTGGCACTTATCTGACCACTCAAATTTAACATCTTTCTGTAGCAACTTCGTCAAATGGAGTCGCAATCATCGAGAAGCCTTTCACAATCCGTCTATAATATCTCGCTAGTCCCAGAAAACTACGGACTTCAGACACGTTTCTCGGAGGCTTCCATTCTAAAATAGCTGAGATTTTACTTGGATCAACTCGTATTCCCACAGCTGATATAAAATGTCCCAGAAATCCAACCTCACGTAACCAAAACTCACATTTGCTAAACTTAGCATACAATTGTTTCTCACGCAGAGTCTGTATCACAATTTTCAAATGCTCGGCATGTTATGCATCATCATATGAATAAATCAGAATATCATCGATAAACACTACAACAAAACGATCCAAGTACAGTCTGAATATCTGATTCATCAAATCCATAAACACTGCAGGAGCATTCGTTAGTCCGAAAGGCATAACTAATAATTAATAATGTCCATACCTTGTTCTGAAAGCAGTCTTCAGTACATCTGACTCTTTAACTCTCAGCTGATAATAGCCTGATCTTAAATCTATTTTCGAAAACACTGTAGTTCCTTTCAGCTGATCAAACAAATCATCAATACGTGGCAACGGATATTTATTCTTTATCGTCACTTTGTTCAACTATTGGTAATCAATACACATCCTCATAGTGCCATCTTTCTTTTTCACAAACAACACAGGAGCACCCCAGGGCAAGAAACTCGGTCGTGCAAATCCTCTATCGGTCAACTCTTGCAACTGAGACTTCAACTCTTTCAATTCCGTCGGTGCCATTCTATACGGAGCTATTGAGATAGGAGTCGCTCCCGGTACCAATTCAATGCCAAATTCAACTTCCCAAATCGGAGGTAATTCTGATAACTCTTCAGGAAATACATTAGGGAATTCACAAACCACAGGCACAGATTCAACTTTCTTTTCTGTCACTTTTGTATCAATCACATATGCCAAATAAGCTTCACAACTCTTTCTCACATAATTCAAATCTTTCATCGCATATACAACAGCTGGTAACCCATTCAAATAACTGGATTCAATTTGAACTATCTCACCGTTCTAACTTCTCAATTCAATATACTTTCGTCTACAACTCACAACAGCATTATGCAAAGTGAGCCAATCTATACCAAGAATTATATCAAATTCATCGAATGGTAGCAACATCAAATTAGCCGGAAAGCATATATCCTGAAACATCAATGGGCAATTCTTGCACACTTTATCCACCAAGACACACTTGTCTAAGGGGTTCGATACTCTAATCAAAAATTTAGTAGACTCAACAGGTAGAGTCTTACTTGATACTAGATTCACACACACATACGAATGAGTAGAACCTAGATCTATCAATGCAATCACATCGAGATCAAATAGAGTAAAAGTACCAAGAATGACGCGTGCCGGAGATGATGCTTCTTCTCGTGCGCGCAGATAGCATAGGCTCGGCAGTGCTCTCGCCTCGATCTCACACAGTGATGTCAGTAGTCCCTCTTTGGCTTCCACCCACATTTACGGTGTTTTTCGGGTGGTCTACTCCTAGCCGTCACATTACTCGATCTCACATTCTGAACATTTTCTTCCTCAACCATCTTTGGGCAGTCTCGAATAAAGTGATCTCGTGATCCACATTTATAGCAAACTTTATTGTTATACTTGCCCTAGCATCCTCCCACATGCCGTCTTCAACACTGTCTACACTCAGGTTTGTTGCTTTTAGCACTTTCAACACTTAATTCAATTGGAGCTTGAGTTCTCGGACCAACACTTAGTCTTGTGCGGTCTCTATTCGGATGTCCAAATAAAGCATTTGATCGGTGCCTTGCATCTCTAAATCTCTTCGTCAAAGGTTGAGACGTCTTACTCATCAATCTTTTTCTTTCATCTCGAGCTTCAGGATCGGCTTTCTTCTTTTCTTTACTGAACTCCTCGGCTTTGCAGGCTCTTTCAACTAACACAAAAAATTCATTTATGTCAAGTATCCCAACCAACAACTGATAAACCGCAATAGTAACATATTTTAAGCCCACATTTAGCATGCTTTTGGATGATTTAAGCCTTGAATTATGTAATTTGGTGCTCTTAATACTTTGTTTTCATGTTTTATACTCAGGAAAGCACTGAAGAATGAAAAGAACGAGAAACGGGCTTAAAACAGACCAAATGGGCCAAATCACAAAATCGACACAGCCTGGGCCCAAGACCACACGGCCGTGCCTCATTGATGGACTCGAACACGGCCTGGCCACGACTTACACGGGCGTATGCCAAGGGCATGTCCCTGCCGTGGCAAAGAGAAATTATATTCGGATTAGGATACTCAGAGGCGAAGTAACACATTCCAAAGCCTATATAAACACCCTAAGTATGACCTAAAAAGAGGAGTCGGCAGAAGCCTTCTGTCGGGGCGTCCAGCTAGGCCAAGGAGCCGAGCCAGAGAGGTCAGAATTGTGGGATTTGCTCAAAGAAAGCCAGTTGATTCATCTCAAGAAGCCGGAGTAATACTCAAGACGGAGGATATTCTCTTCAATTACTTCAGGGAGTTTTAGGGTTTTTCTTATGTTTTGTTTTATCTTTTCTTCTGATATGTTTTCTTTTATCATTATAAACTAAACTCCTCAGATACCTGAGGGGGATGAAACCTAAGATGAATCTTGTTATTGTTTTCTGAACTATATGATAAATACATGATTTGTTCTTAATTATGTGTTTTTAATTATTGTTTTGATATTTCTGGGATATTGATTCAAGTTTGATGTGCTTAGGTGGAGGAGCAAAAGTCCCTGCCTAAGAGTAGATCTAGCATAATTAAGCAGAGTTGATCGCACGCCTAGACATAGGGTGACAAGATTTTGCCAGATTAGTGTGAAACCTAATATGGGAGTCCATAGATTGAGTTAATGTAATTCTAGGGGTATTAATTAGAAAGAGATTTCAATTAATCAACCTAGGGTTAGACGTTAGTAGCCTCGACAGAGGTATTAATATAACTCAGGGAGTCCTGCGGATCAAGTCAAGTGAATAAATCATCTGGTTCAGTGTTAGATAACAAGTGAAGTCTAAGTGGATTCTTCCTCGGGTATTGTCTTAATCAATTGGTTTTTCCCACAAGTATTTCCCCAAATTCATCCTTCTTTGTCTTAGAGTCTTTAGCTTAGTAGTTAGTTAATTTAGATTAAACGACCATTCCCTTTATTTTAGGCTAGATAATAAAAAGAAAGTTAGTATTAGTACTTTTAGTTCCTTTGGGTTCGACAATCTGGTCTTGCCTTAACTATACTACTGTTCGATAGGTGTGCTTGCCTCAAATCATTGTATAGTTAGTTTTCAGGTTCGATCATTCTCTTTATAAATTTTAAAACTTTGACAAATCACGGTGATCAAGTTTTTGGCGCCATGTTCTTGGAACTAAAAATATTAAGAAAGCTCAATTTTTATTACTTTAGCCTTTTTTTTGCAATTTACCTTTATTTCTTAGTTTGTTTTGAACTTTGCTAATTTTCTTTCTTTTATTCCTTTCAGGTACCTCTAGTTTATGACTAGAAGGAACCCTACAGACCCCTACTTTACGACAGTGAAATTGAAAGCACAGTTCACAGAAATCGTAGAGAAATAAGGTGAAGCGTAAACTACATAGAAGAAGAGCAAGAAGACGAAATTAATACTATCGAAGAGATGGCTGAGGACAATCCGCCACCTCCAAAGATAGCCGAACATCATGCTCCTCGAACTACGTATGATTATGCTAAACCTAGTTTAACAGGAACAAAGTCAAGTTTTGTTAGACCTGCTATTGCCGTAAATAATTTCGAACTGAAACCTAACATAATTCAGATGATACAGCAATTTGTTCAGTTTGATGGTTTGCAGGATGAAGATCCAAATAATCACTTGGCAAATTTCCTAGAATTTTGCGACATTTTTAAAATAAATGGCGTTACTGACGATGCCATCCGTCTTCGATTATTTCCCTTCTCTTTGAGGAATAAAGCCAAACAGTGGTTGCATTCTCTTCCACGAGGGTCAATCACTACATGGGATCAAATGACCGAAAAATTTTTATTGAAATATTTTCCATCGTCCAAAACGGCCAAGTTAAGGAATGATATCTCTTCTTTTGTGCAGATGGATTTAGAGACACTTTACGATGCATGGGAGAGTGATCACTGTAAATAAGAGTTTTAAAAATTTATAAAAGAATGACCGAACCTGGAAACTAACTCTGACAACGATTGAGGCAAGTGCACCTATCGAACAGTAGTATAGCTTAGGCAAGATAGAATTATCGAACCCAAAGGAACTAAAAGTACTAATACTCATCGTCTTTTTATTATTTAGCCTTAATATAAAGTGATGATTATTTAAACTAAAACTAATCTACTTACTAAGCTAAGACGCAAAGACAAAAAGAATGAATTCGGGAAATAACTTTTGGGAAAACTCAGTTGACTCAAGCGATACCCTTAGGAAAAATCCACCTAGACTTCACTTGTTATTTAACCTTGAACCATATGGTTTATTTACTTAGTTTGATCCGTGAGACTCCCTAACGTATATTAAACCCTCTCTTGAGGCAAATAACGTCTAACCCTAGGTTAATTAGTGGAACTCTCGTTAAACATAATAACCCCTAGAATAGCGATAGAATTGATCTGTGGACTCCCATATTAGGTTTCACACTAATCCGGCAAAATCTTGTCACCTTATCTCTAGGCGTGCGATCAACTCCGCTTAATTATGTTGGATCTACTCTTAGGCAGGGTCTATTCCTCCTCCACCTAAGCACATTAGATTTGGATTAAGTTCACACAATTAAGAACAAACTAAGTTATTATCATATAATTCAAAAATCAAATAACAAGATTCATCATAGGTTTCATCCCCTTCGGGTATCCGAAGGTTTAGTTCATAATATTAAAAGACAACATCTCAAGAGAAAAGATAAAACAAAACATAAGAAATCCCTAAACCCCCCTGAAGGAATTGAAGACGAGATCCTCCGTCTTGAGTAGAATTCTGGCTTCTTGAGATGGATCAACTGGCTATCTTCGAGTGATTCCCACAAATTTAACCTTTTCGGCTTGGCTTTTTAGCCTAGCTTTCCGCCCCCTTTCAGCTGGTACCTAGGGTGTATTTATAGGCTTTTGAAACATGTTTCTTTCTCCCTAAGTATCCTTTCCCAAATGAAATTGCTTTTCTCCATGGCAGAGGCACGGCCATGGGACACGCCCGTGTAAATCGTGGCCAGGCCGTGTTTGACACTGTTGAATGAGGCACAACCGTGTAAGTCGTGGTAAGGCTGTGTTCTAGTAAGAATGGTGGCACGACCGTGTGGCTTGAAGTCCAGGCCGTGCTGATTTCGTGGATTGGCCCAATTTGGTCTGTTTTAAGCTTTTTTTTCGTTCTTTTCATCGTCGGGTGCTTTCCTGAGTATAAGACATGAAAAGAAAGGATTAAGAGCACCTTTTTACATAAATTGGGGCTTAATTCATCCAAAAGCATACTAAATGTGGGCTTAGAATATGTTACTTTTACGGTTTATCAAATACCCCCACACTTAAGCTTTTGCTTGACCCCAAGCAAAATTCTCAACTTACAATTAAAACAAACTTTCTGTAATTCATAATTCCTATTGGTAGTGTCTCATCATAATTCATAGATAATTTATACATGGATAATTCAATTCAAATTGTCCTAAAAATTCAAACAGTATAAGTCATAGATTTTGTAGTTTGAAAATATAAGCGTCTTCCCTTATCTAGATCATTACCTTTAATTTGAAATCGACAAAGATTGACATCCACACAAAAGATTCACTCAAATCACTCAAAGTGTTTAAGGTTCAGAATTTAGGCATTCAAAAGTCAACATGAAGAGTTAATCCCATAGGCTTGCATGAAAATCAAATCTCCACCACTGAAATATGAGATGAAACACAAATTAAAAGGTCTTTGTTAGGGTTGTAACGGGGCTAGGGTTAAGGTGTGGAGTAAGGCTGAATTAGAGGGTTAGAATTGAGATTGAATTGACAAATTACCTAACTAAGAACTAATGAACTAATAATAACAATTACTTCAATTGAAAACTAATAATACTAATAATACGAGCTTCTTCTTCAATATTATGAATTTAAGCGTATAAACTCATTTAATCACAACTAATAATGAATAATGAATATACTCTTGATTTTGATTTTTTTTTACGAACAAACTAAAAACATAATAAAGGATAAACTACTAAAATTCATAATTAGGCAACTAATTAGATCAAGTCTTGATATAAGGGCAGTCAAAAGGAATGGTGATAACAAAAACAAAGGGGTTTTGGGTTAATATTAGTGGGTGAGTCAATAAATAGGGTTGTTAGGATTAAAAAAGATTCACTAGGGGTTAATTGTGAAGGTAGGCTCTTTATGGAGTAAGTGGGTTAGATCCTAGGTGCCTTTATCATCTCTGTGTATCAAATAAAAAAAAATGTGGTCTTGACATGTATAATCGATGCAAGTTCTAGAATAACAAATCAGTGTTGACATACTCATAATCAATAATGTGAGCAAGAAAAAGAATATATGCTCTATAAGGCTCAAAACCTCACAAAAATTATGGGTATTTTGATGTCAACCTCGTAAATTTCAAACTTCAAGGTAATATTTAAACTCAGTTCGACAACCTAGAATTTTTTTTTTACTTTCTGAAAAATAGACTTATCATGCTTGATTCTCTAGTATTCTTCAAATTTAATTATCAATGCACAATTATCAATGACTTAATCTAAAACATATCAATAAAAATCATAAATCATCAGAAATTTCATCCTAATTAGTAATATGAGTAAATTACTTTCAAACAAGACTAAATTCAGGCTTTGAGTTAGGTATCTTTTTAGGTTGTTCACCCCCCACACTTAAGATGTACATTGCCCTCAATGTACAAAGATATATAACAACCTTGTAATAAAATCATCAGATATGGGGATAAGTGAAAACTTCCTAAATTTTCGGATGATTCCTTGAAAGGAGATTGTGTCTTTGGTGGTGGTGATGGCCCGTCTGAATGACGTTGGTGTTGGCTGATGACTTGAGTAGTGGTTTATTGCTCGTTGAAACTGCTAAGTCATCAGTTAGAAATCTTTTGGGGTGTAATAAATGTTAGGAACACTCGAAGGTAAGGAGTTGATGATAATCATGATAAAAGTTATCAAATGTATGATTAAAATGTTTAAACTCAAGATGAATCGAAATTAAATTAAAATAACTAGAAAATAAAATAAAATAAAATAAAAATAAAAAAAACTTAAAAGTAAATGAAAACTAGATAAAAGGACTCAAAAGTCCTCATCCTCGGCCGGGTCCTGTGGTGGTTCTGGTGGTGAGATATGAAGGTGCTGGCATATTTGTTGAAGGGTGGCCTCTAACCCGTCAAAATGACGAGTGTTTTCAGCAAAATACAGCTCAAACTGGTCAAGCCGTGCAGAGATGTCCGCTAATGATGGTTCTGTACGGGACGGTCACTGGCTCAAAATCAGTACCTCCTGTGCTGGTGGTGGGACATCATCAGTAATGTCCTCAGCTTCCCTCTCGTCTGTGGGTGTCATTAATCGGTATTGAGGGGGATCAGTCCCTCGACGATGTTTGATCATCCTCACGTGTAGCATCGTCTGGATGCCCTGAGGTGCCATATTTCCTATCAGTGTGAGGGAGGATCTCTGGTCATCGGTGTTGAGTAGGTTGAAGTGTCGAGCTAGCCTTGTTATATATGGGCCCATCGATAGAATTCCCTTCCTGTGTGCCTCCGTTTGATGCTGGATTGCGCATGCGATGAAATATGCTAGGTCAAAAACATGCCCTTCTACCATGCACGATAAGTAGTATACATCGTGCTTGTTAGCCACGTCGGTGCTCTCACGTCGTCCTGTGATGGTGTGAGAGAGAATGGCGTGAATATACCTTAAGGGTGGGAGAAGCGCTGTCGCCTTGGAGCGGCTTGGATCGTAAGCGGCTGTGCTGGGGTGTAAGCTGCCCCAACAGTGGAGGGGGGTGCAATGGAGTTGCCGGTTTAACTCTGAAAGTGTGTTTGCTTCTATGAATTCCAGCGTATATAGTCCAAGTGCCGAGCCGAGTTGCAGTATGCTTAGTCGACGTACCGTACCCCCTAGACGGAACTGTATCGTGCTTGGATCATCGAACTGTGCCATCACAGTTTGAAAATTGAAGGTGGTGCAAAACTCGAGGGTATGCTCCATGTATGTGGGCTCGATGATGGAAAAGAACTGCTCTCACGGATCGGTTGAAATGAGGGCTCGAATATCAGTTGCGAGCCCGACGTGTTCCAATGCGTCCCAATCGATGCACCTACCAGTGCCGAGGGGTCTATCCCGTAGTGCTTTGTAACGCTCTTCCTGAGTGTTCTGAGAAAATCGGAGGAATGGATGCCTAAGCTCAGAAGCAGCACTCATGGAAGATGATCCGGGCCCCTTTCTTTTCTTGCTTGGGGCTGATCGTTTGGTACGTGATGTTGACATGGTACCTGAAATTTGTAATCAAGCAGTTTCAAGCTTCATCAATAGCACATCCATCATATGCCACACTAAGTTAAAAATTTTAGGAGTTTCTAATTGTGAGCATGTTAATTAGCAGGAGAAAAATTTTCTCGGACAATAGTGGGCAGAGCAATGTATCAATTTCATGAGTTTATAATTCAAGAATAAAATGAGTATAAAATCTAACAACCAACAAATTTTCTAAATAAAAATCATGCTTTTTAAGATTGAATCTAAACAAAATCTGGAAATAAACAAGAATGCTATAAGACTAAGTCAAGAAAAGGGAACCAGGGATTGTGATGGTGGAGGATGATCAAGCACGGGCGGAGCACGGCGGTGGTGTGAGTTTTTACAGGACTAACACGGTGGTGGCAGGGGTGTGGAGTTCGGTGGCACGACTGTGGTGCAGGCGTGCGAGTGGTTTTTGGATGGTTTTTGGAGAGAAAAGGCAAGGGGAGGATGTTTTGGATGGGGGAGAATGTATGTGCGGCCGGATTTGGGAGGAAGGGTGTTTAAAACTGATTCTAGGGTTAGGTTTTGGGGGGGGAAGACGGTTAGATTTTATATAGGGGAGGTGGCACGGTCCATCACCACGCCCGTGTTCATTTGAAAATGCCCGTGCTTTTCGCGATTTCCAAAATTTGGGCGCGTTTTAGGGTTCTTGATACGGCCGTGGGTAAACTAGCACGCCCGTGTTTTAATTGACAGTATGTTGGCACGGTGAGGTCGCGCGGGCGTGTGTTACCCGTGTTCGATAAGTCAGTAGCCTCGCGCAGTTGTAAGACACGGGCGTGTTTAGCCCATGCTCGATAAGTTAGTAGCCTCGCACGGTTGTAAGCCACGGGCGTGTTTAGCCCGTGCTTAATAAGTTAGTAGCCTCGCACGGAAGGTTGGCACGGGCGTGGTCTGATGTCACAGCCCGTGTGGGGAAAATTGTTCGTCCCTGTTTGTGCACGACTACTGGCACGCTCGTGTTTTATCCCCTGTCTTCCACACGGCCATTAGCACACCCGTGTCAAAAGCCGTATGGTTTAAAACTTGCGCTTTTATTAGTCTGAGTTAGTATGGAGTTAGATGTTGAGTAAAAGAAATAAAAATAAAAATTTGAAAATAAAATGTTAGTGAATTAGTGCTCGGATTGCCTCCAGAGAAGCGCTTGTTTATAGTCTTAAGCTAGACTTTCCCTGTTTTCGGTTCTAAAAGAAGGCTCATGGAGCATAAGCTCCTCTCTCATATCTCCAAAGTCTGCACCATTATAAATTTTAAGTCGGTGACCATTTACCTTGAATGTACCTTTAGTGGGATGAGTTACCTCGATGGTGCCATATGGAAAAATTGTTTTGATCATAAATGGGCCTGACCATCTTGATTTTAACTTTCCCGGAAATAGTTTAAGCCTTGAGTTGTATAGTAGGACCAAGTCTCCTACTTCAAATTGTTTTGATCTCTTGAGACGAGCATCGTGGCATCGCTTTGTTGCTTCCTTGTACAGCTTTGAGTTCTCATAAGCTTCCGTTCTCCACTCGTCCATTCGTTCATCTCGCATCATTCTTCTTTTTCTGCAATGTTGAGGTCGAATTCAAAAATTTTATTGCCCAAAAAGCTTTTTGTTCTAATTCGAATGGTAGATGATAGCTTTTCCCGTATACAAGTTTGTATGGGGATGTCCCTAGCGGTGTTTTAAATGCTGTTCTATAGGCCCATAAAGCATCATCTAATTTAACTGCCCAATCTTTTCTATTTAATTCAACCATTTTTTCTAGAATGCGCTTAAGTTCTCGGTTCGCTACCTCAACTTGCCCGCTGGTTTGAGGATGATATGGGGTGGCTGTCCTGTGGTATACTCCATATTTTTTAGGACTTTTGCAAATTGAGTATTACAGAAATGAGTACCCTATCACTAATGATGGCTCTCGGTGTGCCAAATCGGAAAACAGTTTCTTGAGAAACTTGACTACTACCCTAGCATCATTGGTAGGTAAAGCTTCCGCTTCTACCCATTTTGACATGTAATCAACTGCCACTAGGATGTACTTGTTCCCAAATGAACTAGGGAACGGTCCCATGAAATCAATACCCCACACATCAAATATTTCACATGATAACATATATGTTTGAGGCATTTCATCACGTTTAGAAATATTACCTATTCTTTGGCATCTATCACACGAGGTAACATACCTGTTAGCATCTTTAAATGGAGTGGGCCAATAAAAACCTGATTCGAGTATTTTGTGTGCTGTCTTAATACCACTGTAGTGTCCTCCTGATGGTCCTGAATGGCAATGCTCTAAAATTTTGCTCGCTTCTATCTTTGTAACACATCTTCGAATTATCTAATCTGCACATATGCAAAAAAGAAAGGGATCTTCCCAAAAATAATTTTTCACATCAGCAAAGAATCGCTTCTTTTGGTGATGTGTTAATTTCCTTGGCAAGACGTTAGCTGCTAAATAATTTACAATATTAGCAAACCATGGTACCTCAGAATATGTTATAGAAAAGAGTTGTTCTTCGGGAAACGAATCATTTATTTCACCTTCATCGATTTCTTTGGTGTGTGGATTTTCAAGTCTAGAAAGGTGATCTGCTGCAAGATTCTCAGCTCCCTTCTTATCTTGTATTTCTAAGTCGAATTCCTGTAAGAGTAGAATCCATCGTATGAGTCTGGGTTTTGCATCAGGTTTGTTTAAAAGATAACGAAGAGCTGAATGTTCAGTGAAAACGACAACTTTAGAGAATATTAGATACTGTCTAAATTTATCAAAAGCAAAAACTACGGCTAGCAATTCTTTCTCTATGGTGGTCTAATTTTCTTGTGCGGGTGTTAGTGTTCTGCTAGCATAGTAAATTGGCTGAAAATGCTTGCCTCTTCGTTGTCCCGCGCTCACACTCTTGCGAAGTCAATTGCATCACACATTAGTTCAAAGGGTAGATTCCAATCAAGTGCAATTATAATTGGAGCATTTATTAGTTTATCCTTAAGGATATTGAATGCATCTAAACATTCCTGATCAAAATTGAAAGGAACATCTTTTTCTAGTAATTTTGTTAAAGGCTTAGCTATTTTAGAAAAATCCTTAATGAATCTTCTATAAAATCTGTATGTCCTAAAAAGCTTCTAATGGCCTTAAGCGAATCGGAGGAGGTAATCTTTCTATGGTTTCAATCTTTGCTTTATCTACCTCGATCCCTTTACTAGAAATTTTATGTCCTAATACTATTCCCTCTTGTACCATGAAGTGACATTTTTCCCAATTTAAAACAAGGTTTGTTTCCTCACATCTCATTAGGACTCGTTTTAAATTTTTAAGGCAAAGATGGAAAGAATTACCGTGAACCGAGAAATCATCCATAAATACCTCCATGATATCTTCCACGAGTTCATCAAAGATTGCTAGCATGCAACGCTTGAAAAGTAACAGAGCATTACATAATCCAAAAGGCATTCTACGATAAGCAAACGTACCATATGGGCATGTGAACGTTGTCTTCTCTTGATCTTCAGGTGCTATTGGGATTTGGAAATAGTTGGAGAGTCCATCTAGGAAGCAATAGTACATGTGTTCTGATAACCTTTCTAGCATTTGATCAATAAACAGTAGGGGAAAGTGATCTTTTCTAGTGGCGTCATTCGGTTCACTGTAATCTATGCAAACTCTCCAACTTTGTGGTATCTGGTAGGAATTAGTTCATTCTTTTCGTTAGCTACCACGGTCATGCCTCCTTTCTTTGGGACAACCTGCACAGGACTCACCCACTTGCTGTCAGAAATAAGATAAATTATTCCAGCATCTAGAAGTTTAATTACCTCGGCTTTCACGACTACTTTTACGTTGGGATTTAGACATCTTTGTGGTTGTACACATGGCTTGTACTCATCTTCCATTAAAATTTTGTGGGTACAAAATGTTGGGCTTATTCCCTTAATGTTAGAGATTTTCCAAGCTATGGCTTTTTTATGCTCTCTGAGTACCTGTTTCAACTCCTCTTTTTCCTTGGGTTCTAATTCTGAAGAGATAATTACTGGTAATGTAGAATTTTCCCCAAGGAATGCGTACTCTAGGTGCTTTGGCAGTTGTTTTATATCTAAATTGGGTGGTTCATCAACTGAGGGTTTTTGTTTGAAATCGTCATCAAATTTGATGCTTTCTTTTTCCGTTTGTTTTGATGATAATTTTAGCTTAGAAGCTTCATCTTCTTCCCCCTCTTCTTGAGTGATACACAGTTCCATCGTGTCATCATGCAGGATTTCCTGTAATGAGTTTTGAATGAGATGGTCATTGGTATCAACAAAATAACATGAATTATCTTAATCTCTGGAATATTTCATGGCATCATAAATTTGAAAACTAATTTCGTCATCACCTATCCTTAATGCAAGTTTACCATCACCTATATCAATAATAGCCCTAGCAGTAGCTAAAAAAGGGCGCCCTAGAAATAAGGGGACCTCAATGTCTTCATCCATGTCAAGCACAACAAAATCAATGGGAAAAATAAATTTATCAATTTTTACCAGGACGTCTTTGATAACTCCCCTAGGATATTTAATATATCTATCAGCTAATTGAATACTCATCCTAGTGGGTTTTGGTTCCCCGAGATCTAGTCGTTTAAACATCTTATAAGGCATTAAATTAATTCTGGCACCTAGATCAGCTAATGCTTTCTTAACATTTAAACTGCCAATTAAACAAGGAATAGTAAAACTTCCTGGGTCTTTTAATTTGGTTGGTAGCTTGTTTTGGAGGATGGCCGAACATTCTTCATTAAGCTCCACCATTGATATTTCTTCAAGCTTCCTTCTATTCGTCAGGAGTTCTTTCAAGAATTTCGCGTACTTCGGCAGCTGTGAAATGGCTTCGACAAAAGGTAGGTTAATATGTATTTGTTTAAAAAGCTCGAGAAACCTACCAAATTGGGAGTCTAATCGTTCTTTCTTCAACCTTGCTGGATATAGGATCGGTGGTTTACTTTCTTTATGGACTGGAATTACATCCTCAATTTCCATATCCTTTGTTTTGTCATCTACGGGTGGCATTCTTTTCTCTGGTTCGACTAGCTCCTTTCCGCTTCTTAGTGTAATGGCCTTTACTTGTTCTATTTCTTTAGAGAAAATCGCTGATCGAATTTCGGAAACCATCTCAGTAAGTTATTCAATTGACTTAAGAAATTCCCCAACTTGACTCTTGATCGTTTTGATCACTATTTGTTGATTATCTAATGTTGTCTCAGTCTTTTGGAAGCGGGCCTCTGTTGATGCTATGAATTTGTTCAACGTCTCTTCAAGATCCGGCTTCTTTTCCTGTGGATAGGGCTGATTTTGGAAGTTCTGAGGAGGTTGTTGTTTTTGAATTCCTTGATTTCCTTGTCCTCCCCACGAAAAATTTGGGTGGTTCCTCCAACCTGGATTATAATTATTACTATATGGGTTATTATTGGATCTGAAATTATTACCTATATAGTTCATCTGTTCACTTTCTGGTTGGTATGGTGGGTACTCAGGATTCACCACGGTTCCACCTGTGTCGCACTGCATCACTGGATTTACCTACAAAGAACACAAACTATCAATATTCTTATTCATCAACTCTACGATTTGATAGCATGGTTCTTTGCGTCGAGGTTGTAAACTCATTTGTTTTTGTTGGCCTTGTTCTTGTAACTTGCCACTGATAGTTATTCAGTGAAATCTCTTCAATAAACTTGTAGGCTGCCTCAGGAGTTTTATTATTCAGGGTTCCACCGGCGGCTGAATCAATTAATTGCCTCGTTGAAGGATTCACACCGTTGTAAAAAGTTTGGACTTGGAGCCACAATGGTAATCCGTGGTGTGGGCATTTCCTCAAGAGATCTTTGTATCTCTCCCATGCATCGTATAATGTCTCTAAATCCATCTGCACAAAATAAGATATATCATTACGTAATTTGGTCGTTTTGGCCGGTGGGAAATATTTTAACAAAAATTTTTCGGTCATTTGTTCCCATGTAGTGATTGACCCTCGTGGTAACGAGTTTAGCCACTGTTTAGATTTTTTTATTAGTGAAAAGGGAAATAACCGAAGATGTATGGCATCATCAGAAATGCCATTTATTTTGAAGGTATCACGAAATTCTAAAAATTAGCTATATGAGTGTTTGGATCTTCATCCTGCAAACCATCAAATTGAACAAAGCTGTTGAATCATTTGTATAGTGTTAGGCTTTAATTCAAAATTATTAGCGACTATAGCGAGCCTAACAATACTAGATTCGGCTCCTGTTAAATGTGGTTTAGCATAATCATACATAGTACGAGGAGCATTCTGATCTGCCACATCGTTTTGTGGTGGTGAATTATTTTCGTCCATCCCTTTAGTAGGATTGGATCTATCTTCTCGCTCTCCTTGGTAATTTAGGGCTCGCCTAATTTATTTGCGATTTCTTCGAGCGTTAGCTTCAATATCACTGTCGTATTCTAAAGGTCCTCTCGGGTTCTTTCTAGTCATAAACTAGAGGTACCTGATAGGAAAAGAAAGAAATAAAATTAGCAAAATTGAAAACTAAACTATAAACCAAAAATAAAGTGCGGAAAATAAAAAAAATATAATGGCTAAAGTAATAAAAATAAAACTTTCTTAATATTTTAGTTCCCCGGAAATGGCGCCAAAAACTTGATCGCTGTAAATCAGAGTTTTAAAAAGTTATAAAAGAATGATCGAACCTGGAAACTAACTCTGACAACGATTGAGGCAAGTGCACCTATCGAACAGTAGTATAGCTTAGGCAAGACCGGATTATCAAACCCAAAGGAACTAAAAGTACTAATACTCACTGTCTTTTTATTATTTAGCCTTAATATAAAGTGATGATTGTTTAAACTAAAACTAATCTACTTACCAAGCTAAGACGCAAAGACAAAAAAGAATGAATTCGGGAAATAACTTTTGGGAAAACTCAGTTGACTCAAGCGATACCCTTAGGAAAAATCAACCTAGACTTCACTTGTTATTTAACCTTGAACCATATGATTTATTTACTCAGTTTGATCCGTGAGACTCCCTAACGTATATTAAACCCTCTCTCGAGGCGAATAACGTCTAACCCTAGGTTAATTAGTGGAACTCTCGTTAAACATAATAACCCCTTAGAATAGCGATAAATCGATCTGTGGACTCCCATATTAGGTTTTACCTAATGCGGCAAAATCTCGTCACCCTATCTCTAGGCGTGCGATCAACTCCGCTTAATTATGTTGGATCTACTCTTAGGCAGGGTCTATTCCTCCTCCACCTAAGCACATTAGATTTGGATTAAGTTCACACAATTAAGAACAAACTAAGTTATTATCATATAATTCAAAAATCAAATAACAAGATTCATCATAGGTTTCATCCCCTTCGGGTATTCGAAGGTTTAGTTCATAATATTAAAAGACAACATCTCAAGAGAAAAGATAAAACAAAACATAAGAAATCCCTAAAACCCCCTGAAGGAATTGAAGAGGAGATCCTCCGTCTTGAGTAGAATTCTGGCTTCTTGAGATGGATCAACTGGCTATCTTCGAGTGATTCCCACAAATCCGACCTTTTCGGCTTGGCTTTTTAGCCTAGGTTTCCGCCCCCTTCCAGCTGGTACCTAGGGTGTATTTATAGGCTTTTGAAACATGTTTCTTTCTCCCTAAATATCCTTTCCCGAATGAAATTACTCTTCTCCACGGTAGAGGCACGGCCATGGCACACGCTCATGTAAATCGTGGCGGCCGTGTGTTCGACATCTTGTTGAATGAGAGCACGTAGTGTAAGTTGTGGTAAGGCCGTGTTCTAGTAGGAATGGTGGCACGGCCGTGTGGCTTGAAGTCCAGGCCGTGCTGATTTCGTGGCTTGGCCCAATTTGGTCCATTTTAAGCCCGTTTCTCATTCTTTTCGTCATCGAGTGCTTTCCTGAGTATAAGACATTAAAAGAAAGGATTAAGAGCACCTTTTTACATAAATTGGGGCTTAATTCATCCAAAAGCATACTAAATGTGGGCTTAGAATATGTTACTTTTACGGTTTATCAAAGAGATACAAGGATTTGTTGAGAAGGTGCCCACACCATGGATTACCCTTGTGGCTACAGGTCCAAACTTTTTACAACGGTGTGAACCCCTCAACAGGGCAATTAATCGATTCAGCCGCCGGTGGAACTTTGAATAACAAAACTCTTGAAGCGGCCTATGAATTTATAGAAGAGATGTCATTGAATAACTATTAGTGGCAAGTTACAAGGACAAGGCCAACAAAAGCAAACAGAGTTTTCAACCTCGACGCAGTAACCATGCTATCAAATCAGGTAGAGGTGCTAAATAAAAAGATTGATGGTTTGTGTTCTTCGCAGGTACATCCGGTCATGCAGTGCGACGCAAGTGGAGGCATGGTGAATCCTGAGTACCCACCCTACCATCCGGGCACAGAGAGCGAAAATATGAACTATATGGGTAACAACTTTAGATCTAACAATAACCCTTATAGTAATACTTATAATCCAGGTTGGAGGAACCACCCCAATTTTTCATGAGGTGGTCAAGGAAATCAAAGACAACAACCCCCTCCAAATTTTCAAAATCAACCTTACCCACAGGAAAAGAAGCAGAACCTTGAGGAGATGCTGACAAAATTCATAGCAGTCTCAGAAACCCGTCTTCAAAAAGCTGAGACAACACTTGAAAGTCAGCAAGCATCAATTCAAGAGATCAAGAATCAGGTAGGTCAACTTACCAAGATCATGTCAGAACGACCACAAGGTAGACTGCCAAGCAACACTGAAACTAACCCAAAGGAGCAACTTCAAGCCATAACCGCTCATGATAGTAAAGGGTTAGATGAACCCAAATTAAGGCAAGAGGATGTGGTAGAGCAAGGCAAGGTCGAGGTAAGTCATGATAAATCAAAATCGGTAATCAAAGAGTACCAACCTAGCATACCATATCCCGAAGCAATGAAGAAAGATAACACAGAGGAACAGTTTGGTAAGTTTCTTAAACTTTTAAAGAAATTACATATTAAATTACCATTTCTCGAAGCTCTTTCGCAGATGCCAGATTCAATGAAATTTTTAAAAGAGCTTTTGATAAACAAACGAAGGTTAGACGAGGCATCGCATGTGGAGCTAAACGCAATGTGCTCAGCAATTCTACAAAATAAACTACCACGAAAATTAAAAGATCCAGGGAGTTTTAAAATTCCATGTTTAATTGGTAGTTTATCTATTAATAACGCTTTAGCTGATTTAGGGGCAAGCATAAATGTTATGCCTTATAAAATGTTTAAACAACTAGGTCTAGGGAAACCCAAACAAACTAGGATGAGCATTCAATTAGCTGATAAGACTATTCGAATTCCTAGGGGTATAATTGAAGATGTTCTCGTAAAGATTGATAAATTCGTATTCCCAATAGACTTTGTAGTTTTAGACATGGATGAGGACAATAGTAGCCCCTTAATTTTAGGAAGACCCCTTTTAGAAACTGCCAAAACTAAAATTGATGTGGGTACAGGTGAATTAATACTCCTTGTAGGTGACGAATCAATCAGCCTTCAGGCTCTCGACTCAGCTAGGACATCGAGCAATCAAGCTGAGAAAATAAATTCTATTAATGACCATTCGGTTAAACCTTCTTTTCAGAAAGCACCATGGAACTACACACCCGAGCTAGATCCTACATCTCATAACAATAAGGAAATAACTCATGAGAATCGAAGGCTTCAAGTTGATGACCTAGACGAGTGGAAGACACATTTCAAGGAGAAACTAGGAATACACGAAGTAAAACCGAAGGAACCACCAGACGAGTTAGTAGGAACAACAAATCACTTCAAAATAGGGGATCAGGTATTATTAGATAAAACAGATCCTCGAATTGTTCCGCCCGACCCTAATATAAACAAAGAAATCTCTTTTAAGGTAATCAATATTTTCCCATACGGAACAGTCGAGGTAAGTAATCCTATCTTTGGCACTTTTAAAGTAAATACTACTCGACTCAAACTTGATCATGATAATAGAACTGATAGCATGAGAGAGGATGTTCAACTCTTCAAACCACCCTGATTATGCGAATGAGAGGTAAGTCTAGCTTAAGACTATAAACGAGCACTTCTCGGGAGGCAACCCGAGCACTAACTCCATTAATTTTTACATTTTTTTTCCTTTTCAGCATTTAATTTTAAACTAACCAAAGTGTAGATTTCCATACCACACAGCCTTGCACACGACCATGTGGACACTACGAATTTTCGTACTGACATAGCAGAGGTAGTACGAGCCAATGACGAAAGATTCCCAGATCAAGGACGACTCTAAATTGCCACGGCCGTGTGATATGGCCCTGGCCGACACTAAGGGAAGTCACACGGGCTCCGACTAAACACCACGGCCGTGCGGTACAGCCGTGGTCGACACTGTTTTATCAAACATGGGCGTGGTGACCTGAACCTGGGAGTGGGAGGAACGAAAAAAGCATAACACGACCGTTCGACACAGCCGTGTGACTCGACACACCCATGGTACACGGGCGTGGGGGTGTACCAGACCTAAAAATTCTATTTAAACCCCCCTCCTTCTTCTCACCTACTCCCCACCTCCTTTCTCCCATCCTATTCTTCAGACCCCTCCCCTTCCATACTTTTCTTCTTTAATCCTTCCCCAAACCCTTGACCTCCACCAAATCTATGTCTAAGAAGCGAAAGGATCCAAGCACAGTCTCCCTGTGGGAGATCGATCTACATAAGTTCATGCCGGCCGTTTCAATTATTCGACAAGCCAAGGGTCTTTGAGGCCATTTAACTCTTATTTTTATTTACTCTTCTCCTTTATTTTTCTTATCTTTACTTCTCTTCTACTTAATTTAATTTAATTTATTTTGGTTTCTTTGTTTTAGGTTCTTCAGGCTGCTTGGGAATCACGCCACAACGACCCTAATATCCACCCCTACAGAAATGTCTTCCTCCAACGCAGCTCGAATATTGTGACCCCATAAATAAATTCAGGGAGTTTCACCTCTAACCCTATCTTTTGATTTTCTATATCTATATCTTTCTTTGTACATTGAGGGCAATGTACATCTTAAGTGTGGGGGGGTGAACCTAAAAAGTGCATAACTTTTTTCATTATTCTCAAATCCCTGAGTTAGTTCTTGTTCTTAAGTATGAAGAGGTGTCAACAATATTAATCCTGAATTATGCCTTGTTTCTTAGAGTAATTTTCTCATATTACGATTAGAATGAAATTTCCTGTGATTTATGATTTCATTAATATGTTTTGGATTAAGTCATAGTTAATGTACATTGATGATTTAAACTTTAAGATAATAGAGAATCAAGCATGATAAGTCTATTTTTTAGAAATTAAATTTTTTAGGTTGTCTACCTAAATTTGAATATTAATTTGAAGTTTGAAATTTACGAGGTTGACATCAAAAGACATAATTTTTGTGAGATTTTGAGCCTTTTAGAGCATATATTCTTTTTCTTGCTCACTTTATTGAATATGAGTGTGTCAACATTGATTTGTTATTCTAGATATTGCATCGATTATACATGTCGAGATCACACCTTTGATTTGATATAGAAAGATGATGAAGGCACCTAGGTTTTAACCCACTCACTCCACTAAAAAGCCTACCTTCATAATTAACCCCTAGTGAACCCCTTTGATCCTAACAACCATTTTTATTGACTCACCCACTAATATTAACCCAAAACCCTTTATATTCATTATCACCATTCTTCTTGACTACCCCTATATCGAGATTTGATTTGATCGATTACTTAACTATTTTCTTTATCAGTTGTTAAATTCTATCTTCTTATTACTTGATTTGTTCTTAAAAAAATGAAGTATATTCATTATTAGTTCTATGTTCTATGAGCTTAAAACAGTTAAATCCACATCTTTAGAAGAAGCTCGTGTTATTATTAGTATTATGAGTTTTCAATTGATGTAATTATTTATATTCAGTTCGTTGCTTCTAGTTAGGTAATTTGTCAGGTCAGTCTCGATTCTAACCCTCTAATTTAGCCTTTATCCACACCTTTAACCAAGCCCCGTTACAACCCTGTTAAAGACCTTTTAATTTGTGTATCATCTCATATTATAGTGGTGGAGATTTGATTTTCATGCAAGCCTATGGGATTAACTTTTCATGTTTGACTTATGAGTGCTTTTTCTTGAACCTTAAAAACCTCGAGTGATTTGAGTGAATCTTTTGCGAGGATGTCAATCCTTGTCGTTTTTGAATCAGGGGTAATTATTTAGATGAGGGGAAACACCTATGTTTTCATGCCACAAAATGTATGACTTAGATTGTTTGAATCTTTAGGACTCTTTGAGTTGAATCATCCATGTATGAATTATCTATGAATTATGATGAAACACTATTGATGAATATTATTGAGGAAGTTTGTTTTAATTATGAGTTGAGAATTTTGCTTGAGGACAAGCAACAGCTTAAGTGTGAGGGTATTTGATAAACCGCAATAGTAACATATTTTAAGCCCACATTTAGCATGCTTTTGGATGATTTAAGCCTTGAATTATGTAATTTGGTGCTCTTAATCCTTTGTTTTCATGTTTTATACTCAAGAAAGCACCGGAGAATGAAAAGAACGTGAAACGGGCTTAAAACGGGCCAAATGGGCCAAATCACGAAATTGACACGACCTGGGCCCAAGACCACACGGTCGTGCCTCATTGATGGACTCGAACACGGCCTGGCCACGACTTACACGGGCGTGTTCCAAGGGCGTGTCCCTGCCGTGGCAAAGAGAAACTCTATTCAGATTAGGATACTTAGAGGCGAAGTAACACATTCCAAAGCCTATATAAACACCCTAAGTATGACCTAAAAGGAGGACTCGACAAAAGCCTTCTGTCGGGGCGTCCAGCTAGGCCAAGGAGTTGAGCCGGAGAGGTCTGAATTGTGGGATTTGCTCGAAGAAAGCCAGTTGATTCATCTCAAGAAGCCGGAGTCATACTCAAGACGGAGGATCTTCTCTTCAATTCCTTCAGGGAGTTTTTGTAATATTCTGGGTTAGGGGCTGTTTTGTTGTTGCATGTTATTGCATGTGTTTAGTGTGCTGTGTGGCTATTTTGGTGTCTTGGGGGCTTAATTGTAGACTAGGGGTATGCCTGAGTGTATGGGAAAATTTTGGTTTTTGAGTGTTAAGTGAAGGGAGTTGAGGAAGCTGGGGTTTTTAATTTATTTCTGGTATTTCTTAGCACAAATGAAGAGCTGGCAAAGTGGCAAGGCATGCGTCACTTGGGAGCTTGGTGTGGCGTCATCTTCAGGTGAGGGAGGTCCAGTGTTCGAGCTGTAGAGTCTCCATTTTGTCACTTATTTTTGGACGGCATGGAGGAAGAGGTTGAGAGCAATTTGGATTCTACCTTGGACCAAGTCTTCACATTCAAATGGAGGGTGGAGAGGGATTTTAGGAGGAAGACTTGGTAAACACATTTGAATTTGTGGTTGGGAGTGAATTAGGGGATATGGCCGAATGTTGGTGAGGTTTGGGGGGGGAGTGTGGACGGTTTGATGATGGGAAGTGTGGTGTGCCGAAATGCACTTCTCACTATGTGCATTTTCGGCCAAAAGGCATTTTGAAGCCAACATTTTCTTTTGTCAAAACAACCCCAAAGCAAGAGTTTCTCTCATTTCTTCAAAACTAAATGACCAAATCCCTATAGCCTTGCCGAAATTTGCATTCTTTTCCTTAATTCTTGTGTGTGGCCAATGTTCAACCCCATTTCTTCTTCTTTTGCTTAATTGTGTTAAAACCGAACTCTCTCCTCTCCAACATTCTTTTCCTCTTCTTGAAAGCAGTGGTGGCCGAATCTTACCCTCCCAAAAATACCTTCTCCATTCCTTTCTTCTTAAGCCGAAAAGCATCTACCCTTGTGCACCTTTTCTTTTCCTCTCTCGAACCTTGGCCGTTTCTCTTCTTCTTGAACATATCTTTTATTTTGCTTCATTTTAAGATTTTAGCCGAACCCTCTCTTGGTGGTAGCCAAATTTCCTTCTAGCCCGTGTTCTTATTTTGGCCGAATATCAATCTTTTCCTCATCTTTTGCTTGCGTTTTCTTTGTGGCCAAGGCCAAATCTCTCTTCTCCTTGTAGCTCTCTTGGCCGAATATCGATGTAGGGTGGAATTGGTGGATGTTCAATCGTTGAACAAGGTAAGTGGGTGGCCGAATGGCCATTTTCCCCTCTCTTGTTCTCTATTGATTGTGGTTTGGTTAATAGCCGATCTTGGGCATGTGTTGAAGGGGTTAATCTTTTGTGTTGCACCGTTTTCTCTGCTAGGGCCTTGGATTGTGGTGGTGATCGGGTGTAGATCAATTGAAGCCTTGACTGTGAGTGACCGATTGGTAAGTTAGGGGTAAGTAATTGGTATATTATTGTGAGTTCAATCCTTAGATTTCGGTTTAGTTAAAGGTGTTTGGTGATTAACTATTTGTCTTAATAGGGTGTGCCGATTGTTAAAGAATAACCACTGTTGGTTCGAGGTTTGGTAGGAAACCAAACCATCTGCAAGGAGCAAGTTGATCGAGGGATTTAGACGGGGTCTTTGGGATTTAGACTTGCGATTTACCAGGTGTGTAAACTAACACACTATACTTAGTAATATTGTTATTAAACCTGTTTGCCTATTAAAAACCATGACAGTATGATGGATTATTGGATACCCAAACGGGGTATGTGTACGTATCCGGGTAAGTCAGTATTGTTACTAGATTACTGATGATCTATATGGTATCATGACTATGGATGTATGTGATATGGGGCATGAGTTAAACATATTAGCATGATATGCATGACTTGTATGATATGCATGATTACATGAGTATGGCATGTTGATGGGTGAGATGAGTAGAGGAGCATGATATTTTGTCTTTGTGAGCACCAGTGTTTTAGTAACACACCTTGTGACTTTGGGTCACCAAAGTGCTTTGGTAGCACATTTGTGTCTTTGGGACACGGAGGGTTGGGCACCTCATTGCGACTTGTCCACTGTGGTTAACACCACCGTGGGTTGGCCCCACTTTGAGATATGGGATCGTCTGCTAGTGATTGGGTATCACACGATGGGTTGGCCCCATCATTCGATTATTGTGACTACGGTCACGATTGCTTTGGTAGCACATTTGTGTCTTTGGGACACGGAGGTTGGGCACCTCATTGCGACTTGTCCACGTGGTTAACACCACCGTGGGTTGGCCCCACATGAGATATGGGATCGTGCTCGCTAGTGATTGGGTATCACACGATGGGTTGGCCCCATCATTCGATTATCGTGACTACGGTCACCCGTGCTTTAGTAGCACAATTGTGTCTTTGGGACACCAGTGTTTTAGTAACACATTGTGACTATATGTCACCAGGTGGTTTAGCACCACCGGTGGTTTGGTACCACACAGGGTAGAAAAAGGAGATCTGGATGGTTAGGATCGGGTTGCATTAATTATGTTGCTATGTATGATGTGTGTTGGCATGTTGTTTCATCGGGAGCGGGATTTATGCATCTTTGAGTCACTCGACTCACCCTCTCCTTTGACATTTCGGGTGACTCGTAGGGCGCGGACATGGAGCGGGACGGACTCGGGGTGCTCATGCCATGCTTAATAAAGTTTTACTCCAACTCTATCATTTGGGTACTTTAGTTTAATTACTTTTATTTGGGTTTTAATTTGGATTTGTAAAAGGCCTCTAAATTATGTTTTTGATGGAGTGCGTATTAATTAGATTCTCAACTTTGTAACAAATAACTTGGCATGAAATTCTACTAAAACTTGGAAAGACAACGTTTTCAAAATTATATCGCAATGTGTTTTAAACTATACCATCGGGTATCTCGCTATGTTTCGTTATTCAATAAACTCAAATGATTTTTTTCAATCAAACTCGATTTGCTACTAAGTCTAGAAGGTTTCAAAACGGCACTAAGAAACTATTGGAAGTACTAAAATGAAATCAACTCGTTTTAACTATATACTTGGATAAGTTTTCAAAATCTAACCAAACAAGCCTACTCAACTTTCCTCAAATTCACTATGTTTTCACCCCACTTCTAAACGAAAAAAAAGCGGTCACTCAAAGACGTCCTTCCCGTAACATACCGTTCGAGCGTGGTGTCTTGTCAGGTTTGGGGTGTTACAATTGTGGTATCGAGCTAAGTTCAAAAGCTCATTGTGTGGCCTGAGGCCCAAAATGTTTTCAAAGATTGTTTTGTTAGTTTTATTCTTAAAGTAAGGTTTGAAAGGCATGGCACCGAGTCTCTCTGCACCGATTCGCGGTAAGTACCCGTACTATTGCTTGTGAATTGATTGGATGTGATATGATTTGATGAATAGCAATAGTACACTACTTAGAGATTGAAAGCGATAGGATTACGTGAACTCGCGAGAACAAATCCTCCTAAATATTCATAAGACTTGCTTTTAAACAAGTGGAATAAATCTTGATGCATAAAAATTTTTAACCGAATCGTAGAAAGATTAGTCATGAGCGCTAGAGGTGGGCGTGGTCGTGGGCGAGGTCGTGGTAGGATGACGATTCGAGCCCGTAGGATCAGGTCGGGGTTGAGAAAATGAGATACCGGTTCCGCCACCACCGGAGGTGGTGAGTTCCAAGATCGGCCGGGGGCGACGCAGCGTGTCACGAGCGATCTTTGCGAGTGTTGGAAAGAGTAGCTGGTGTTGGTGGTAATCACGGGAGTTAGGAAATCATTTCTGGCGACTTGGGCCAATGGGGCGAATTCTTCCGAGGTGTTTACGGTGTTGCTCCAGCCTTTCTTGAATATTGGTGGGAGGCGTGGCGGATCATGGGCGATCTGGACGACCGACTGATAGAAGAGAAGTCGAAGGGCATCGTATCGCTTCTCGGGATGAGTCATATCGGTGGTGGCTCACGGTTCGAGACGAGTGTGGCGTGAGAGGATCTAACATGGGATTATTTTAGAGTGCATATCAAAAGAAGTACATCGGAGCTAGTTATGTTGACTCCCAACGGAAGGCATTTACGAGGCTTGTTCGGGAGTAAATCATTTGCCAGTCACGGTGAGTTCTGGTGAGTAGGTATGCCGAGGGCATTGTGGCCACCGAGCATGAGAGGTGTGTTCGTTTCGAGGATGGCTGCGAGGCGACTTGAGGCTGGCGATTGCTCCTCGGCGGAGCGCGAGTTCTTGTCTTAGTTGAGAAGGCTAAGGTAGCCGAGGGGTTAAGTCGATGAGACAAGGCATGGACGAGGAATAGACATAAGAGGAGCTTTGGGTCTTACGGGTGCGTCGGGTAATCCATAAAGAGGGCGGACCGAGTGGGCGAATCGGCTGCTAGGTTTGTTCTTTGCTAGGCGAGGACCGCCGCAGTGTGATCGATGTGGGAAATCTCATTGGGGTGGGCTCTTTGGGTGGAGGAAAAGGTTGCTTCAGTGTGGTTCTCTGGAGCACCGTGTGAGGGACCGTCCGCGTAGGTTGGCTAGGATTCGATCGAGAGTCGGGGCGTGTCGGTTCGGTAGTGGACCGCCACCGCGAGGGGGCGTGGTAATGGCGGAGGTGGTAATGGTTACAGTGGGGCCGTGGAGCACCGGCGCGAGAGTGCGAGTAGCTCGATGCTAGACGGCTGGATTAGTGTATCTTTGGCGCCGAGAGGAGGGCGCGCGCCGGGCGTCATAACCGTGCGTTTTTGATTTTTGGTTCTCCTTATCTTTTTTTGATTGATGTGGGTTCAACGCACTCTTATGTTGCCGATAGTATAGTAGAGACCATGGATTTAGACTCGAAATATCTTCTAGGCGGATGATTGTGATTAGCCCTCTAGGTCACTCTGTAGTAGTAGATAAAGCTGTTTAGAGAGGTACCCTTAGAACTCCAAGGGGTAGTGTTTGTCTTGATCGATGGAACTGCCGTTTGGGGAGTTCGATCGATTCTTGGGATGGATTGGTTGGTCAAGTACCGGGCGAGGTTGGATTGCGCGACCAAGCGCATGGTTCTTAAGGCGGTCGAGGTGAAGAGGTGGCTATGATAGGTAATAGGAGGGATTACTTATCAAGTGTGGTATCTGCTTTGAAAGCGAGAGAAGATGGTCGAGAAAGGTGTGAAGCGTATGTAGTTCATGTGTATGCCTTGGAGGCTAAGGAGTGCTGTGGAGAAGGTTAAATGCCGTTAAGGAGTTTCTTGATGTTTTCTGAGGAGCTTCGGGTTTGCCGCCAGATCGCGAAGTGGAGTTCGGGATTGATCATTGCCGAATCGCGCCGGTGTCTATTGCTCCGTATAGGATGGCGCCAAAGGAGTTGGTGGAGCTTAAGGCTCGAGATCCGGGAGTTATTGGATCGAGGTTTTATTAGGCCTAGTGTCTCGCCGTAAGTGCGCCGGTACTCTTTGTCAAGAAGAAAGATGGCACGATGCGGATGTGTATAGACTACCGCCCGATTGAACAAGGCGACGATTAAAAACAAGTATCCGTTGCCACGGATAGATGACTTGTTTGATCACCAAGAGGTCTTGCGGTATTTTCAAGATCGACTTGAGGTGCAGGTATCACCGATTAAAGGTTAAGGAGGCGGATATCCATAAAAAAGCATTTCGGACTCGGTATGGGCACTCACGAATTTACGGTAATGCCATTCGGGTTGACTAACGCACCCGCGGCGTTTATGGACATGATGAATAGGGTGTTTCAGCGATATTTGGATCGGTTTGTCGTGGTTTTCATAGACGACATCTTGGTGTACTCAGGGCGGAGGAAGAGCATGATAAGCATTTGCGAGTGGTGTTGCGATTTTGAGAAAAGCACTCTATGCTAAGTTCGATAAGTGCGAGTTACGGCTTAGAAGTGACTTTCTTGGGTCATGTAGTGTCGGTGAGGGAATTCGAGTAGATCCTCGTAAGATTGAGGCGATTTTGGATTGGAAGCCGCCTAAGTCGATGGTTTGAGATTCGAGTTTTCTGGTTTGGCGGGTACTACCAAAGGTTTGTTGAGGTTTCGTTGATAGCAGTGCCAGATGACCAAGTTCTTTGAGAAAGAGGTCCCGTTTGTATGGGTAGGAAACAGCGGAAAGCTTCGACAAGTTAAAGAAGATTTTGGTGAGGCTCGGTTCTAATTCAACTTTGAGGTAGTAAGGAATTCACGATCTATTGCGACGCGTCACATACGGGCTTGGGTTGTGTCTTTGATGCAAGAAGGTAAGGTTGTGGCTTACGCTTCTCGGCAGCTGAGGCCACATGAGGTCAACTATCCGACACACGATTTGGAGCTAGCAGCTGTAGTCTTCGCTTTAAAGATTTGGAGGCACTACTTGTACGGAGAGAGATCGATAGTCTACACGAGATCACAAGAGTCACAAAGTATCTGGCGACTCGGAAGGATTTGAATTTGAGGCGCCGCAGATGGGTTGAGTTACTGAAAGATTACGACTGTTCGATTGAGTACCATCCGGGCAAGGCTAACGTGGTGGCAGACGCGTTGAGCCGCAAGGTTGTTTCGGACTTAAGAGCGATGTTTGCCCATTTGAGTTTGTATGGCGATGGGAGTATTACGGCGAGTTGCGGAGTTAAGCCTACTTGGGTTGAGCGGATCGAGAGAAAGCGATTATTGGATGAGGTTACGAGTGCGCGAAGGTTGCGAGTGCGGGGCGGTGGCTTAGATGGTTCTGACTGTCTAGTGACGAGGCTGTGTTTTCGAGGTAAGGCTTGTATGCCTAAAGATGTTGGTGAGGCGAAGATTCTTCAGACGCACATAGCAGTCCTCATGCTATGCATCCTGGGGTAGCAAGATGTATAGGGATCTTAGAGAGCGATTTTGGTGGCTTTGGCTTGAAGAAGGAGGTGACGAGTTTGTTGGGAAGTGTTTGACTTGTCGTGAGTCAAGGCTCGAACATCGATTGCCGTCGGGTTTGCTTCACTGTGAAGATTCCTCGATGGAAGTGGGAAAGGATAACCATGGATTTAAATCGGTGGGTTACCGCTTCGCCAAGCAAGAAAGATTCGGTTTGGGTAGTGGTGGATCGATGACTAAATCAGCTCACTTTATACCGGTGAGGTTGACTACTCACTTGAAGCTAGCGAAGGCGTATGTGTCGAGATAGTGAGGTTGCGGCGTGCTGTTTCGATAATCTCGGATAGGGATCCTAGATTCACGTCAAGGTTACGGAAAGCACCGCATCAAGCTCTGGGGTACTCGTTTGGATTTCAAAGACGGCTTTTCACCCGCGATCGGCGGGCAATCGAAAAGGGTCATTCGGATCTTAGAGGATATCTTTGAGAGGTTGTATCTTGGATTTGAGAGGTAGTTGGGAGGAGTTTCTACCATTAGGCCCGAGTTTGCCTACAACAACGATTACTGCGAGCATCAAGATGGCACCGTATGAGGCGTTGTATGGTAGGAAATGTCGCTCACCTACGTGTTGGGCGGAATTAGGTGAGCGTCGGTTGTTGGGACCCGAGTTGGTTCTTTGAGACCGAAGACAAGGTTAAGCCGATTCGATCTAGATCGAAGGAAGCTTCGACCGCGAAGTCTTATGCCGATCTTAAGCGAAGAGATATAGAGTTCGTGTGGGGATCGAGTGTTCTGAAGGTCTCGCCTTGGAAAAAGGTGTTGAGGTTCGGGAAGAAAGGCAAGCTAAGCCCGAGATTTATTGGACCGTATAAGGTATTGAGGCGAGTTGGACGATGGCGTATCAACTTGAGTTGCCGGCAGAGTGAGTCGATTCATGGCGTTTTCACGTTTGATGCTTCGGCGTTATCGTTCGAGATCCGTCGCATGTAGTAGCGATGGAAGAGATCGAGGTAAATCCAGATTTGACCATGGAGGAGGAACACATGCGATTCTTGATCGAGATGTGATGGTTCTGCGTAAGAAGTCTGTGCCTTTGGTTAAGGTTCTTTGGCGGAATCATGGCGTGGAAGAAGCGGCGTGGGAACCCGAGGATATGATGAGACAAAGAATACCCGCAACTCTTACGATCGAGGTAATTTCGAGGTCGAAATTATTTTAAGAAGTAGAACTGTAATATTCAGGTTAGGGGCTGTTTTGTTGTTGCATGTTATTGCATGTGTTTAGTGTCTTTGTGTGGCTATTTTGGTGTCTTGGGGCTTAATTGTAGACTAGGGGTATGCACGAGTGTATGGGAAAATTTTGGTTTTGAGTGTTAAGTGAAGGGAGTTGAGGAAGCTGGGGTTTTTAATTTATTTCTGGTATTTCTTAGCACAAATGAAGAGTCGGCAAAGTGGCAAGGCATGCGTCACTTGGGAGCTTGGTGTGGCGTCATCTTCAGGTGAGGGAGGTCCAGTGTTCGAGCTGTAGAGTCTCCATTTTGTCACTTATTTTTGGACGGCATGGAGGAAGAGGTTGAGAGCAATTTGGATTCTACCTTGGACCAAGTCTTCACATTCAAATGGAGGGTGGAGAGGGATTTTAGGAGGAAGACTTGGTAAACACATTTGAATTTGTGGTTGGGAGTGAATTAGGGGATATGGCCGAATGTTGGTGAGGTTTGGGGGGGGGTGTGGACGGTTTGATGAT
The DNA here is from genome assembly GCA_025698515.1 of Gossypium sturtianum. NCBI lineage: Eukaryota > Viridiplantae > Streptophyta > Magnoliopsida > Malvales > Malvaceae > Gossypium > Gossypium sturtianum. The sequence goes on from CM046952.1 coordinate 66,841,634, forward strand.
GGGAAGTGTGGTGTGCCGAAATGCACTTCTCACTATGTGCATTTTCGGCCAAAAGGCATTTTGAAGCCAACATTTTCTTTTTGTCAAAACAACCCCAAGCTTCAAGAGTTTCTCTCATTTCTTCAAAACTAAATGACCAAATCCCTATAGCCTTGCCGAAATTTGCATTCTTTTCCTTAATTCTTGTGTGTGGCCGAATGTTCAACCCCATTTCTTCTTCTTTTGCTTAATTGTGTTAAAACCGAACTCTCTCCTCTCCAACATTCTTTTTCCTCTTCTTGAAACAGTGGTGGCCGAATCTTACCCTCCCAAAAATACCTTCTCCATTCCTTTCTTCTTAAGCCGAAAAGCATCTACCCTTGTGCACCTTTTCTTTTCCTCTCTGAACCTTGGCCGTTTCTCTTCTTCTTGAACATATCTTTTATTTTGCTTCATTTTAAGATTTTAGCCGAACCCTCTCTTGGTGGTAGCCGAAATTTCCTTCTAGCCCGTGTTCTTATTTTGGCCGAATATCAATCTTTTTCCTCATCTTTTGCTTGCGTTTTCTTTGTGGCCAAGGCCAAATCTCTCTTCTCCCTTGTAGCTCTCTTGGCCGAATATCAGTGTAGGGTGGAATTGGTGGATGTTCAATCGATGAACAAGGTAAGTGGGTGGCCAGAATGGCCATTTTCCCCTCTCTTGTTCTCTATTGATTGTGGTTTGGTTAATAGCCGATCTTGGGCATGTGTTGAAGGGGGTTAATCTTTTGTGTTGCACCGTTTTCCTGCTAGGGCCTTGGATTGTGGTGGTGATCGGGTGTAGCAGTCAATTGAAGCCTTGACTGTGAGTGACCGATTGGTAAGTTAGGGGTAAGTAATTGGTATATTATTGTGAGTTCAATCCTTAGATTTCGGTTTAGTTAAAGGTGTTTGGTGATTAACTATTTGTCTTAATAGGGTGTGCCGATTGTTAAAGAATAACCACTGTTGGTTCGAGGTTTGGTAGGAAACCAAACCATCTGCAAGGAGCAAGTTGATCGAGGGATTTAGACGGGGTCTTTGGGATTTAGACTTGCGATTTACCAGGTGTGTAAACTAACACACTATACTTAGTAATATTGTTATTAAACTGTTTTGCCTATTAAAAACCATGACAATATGATGGATTATTGGATACCCAAGCGGGGTATGTGTACGTATCCGGGTAAGTCAAGATTGTTACTAGATTCTTGATGATCTATATGGTATCATGACTATGGATGTATGTGATATGGGGCATGAGCTAAACATATTAGCATGATATGCATGACTTGTATGATATGCATGATTACATGAGTATGGCATGTTGATGGGTGAGATGAGTAGAGGAGCATGATATTTTGTCTTTGACGAGCACCGATGTTTTGGTAACACACCTTGTGACTTTGGGTCACCAAATGCTTTGGTAGCACATTTGTGTCTTTGGGACACCGTGAGGTTGGGCACCTCATTGCGACTTGTCCTGTGGTTAACACCACCGTGGGTTGGCCCCACTTTGAGATATGGGATCGTCTGCTAGTGATTGGGTATCACACGATGGGTTGGCCCCATCATTCGATTATTGTGACTACGGTCACCAGTGCTTTGGTAGCACATTTGTGTCTTTGGGACACCGAGGTTGGGCACCTCATTGCGACTTGTCCTGTGGTTAACACCACCGTGGGTTTGGCCCCACATGAGATATGGGATCGTGCGCTAGTGATTGGGTATCACACGATGGGTTGGCCCCATCATTCGATTATCGTGACTACGGTCACGGTGCTTTGGTAGCACAATTGTGTCTTTAGGGACACCAGGTGTTTTAGTAACACATTGTGACTATATGTCACCGTGGTTTGGCACCACCAGTGGTTTGGTACCACACGGGGTAGAAAAAGGAGATCTTGATGGTTAGGATCGGGTTGCATTAATTATGTTGCTATGTATGATGTGTGTTAGCATGTTGTTTCATCGGGAGCGGGATTTATGCATTTGAGTCACTCGACTCACCCTCTCCTTTGACATTTCAGGTGACTCGTAGGCGCGGACATGGGCCGGACGGACTCGGGTGCTCATGCCATGCTTAATAAAGTTTTACTCCAACTCTATCATTTGGGTACTTTAGTTTAATTACTTTTATTTGGGTTTTAATTTGGATTTGTAAAAGGCCTCTAAATTATGTTTTTGATGGAGTGCGTATTAATTAGATTCTCAACACCGCTTAACAAATAACTTGGCATGAAATTCTACTAAAACTTGGAAAGACAACGTTTTCAAAATTATATCGCAATGTGTTTTAAACTATACCATCGGGTATCTCGCTATGTTTAGTTATTCAATAAACTCAAATGATTTTTTTCAATCAAACTCGATTTGCTACTAAGTCTAGAAGGTTTCAAAACGGCACTAAGAAACTATTGGAAGTACTAAAATGAAATCAACTCGTTTTAACTATATACTTGGATAAGTTTTCAAAATCTAACCAAACAAGCCTACTCAACTTTCCTCAAATTCACTATGTTTTCACCCCACTTCTAAGCGAAAAAAAAAAGCTGGTCACTCAAAGACGTCCTTCCCCGTAACATACCGGATTCGGGCGTGGTGTCTTGTCCGGGTTTGGGGTGTTACAGTTTTAGGGTTTTTCTTATGTTTTGTTTTATCTTTTCTTCTGAGATGTTTTCTTTTATCATTATGAACTAAACTCCTCAGATACCTGAGGGGGATAAAACCTAAGATGAATCTTGTTATTGTTTTCTAAACTATATGATAAATACTTGATTTGTTCTTAATTATGTGTTCTTAATTCTTGTTTTGATATTTCCAGGATATTGATTCAAGTTTGATGTGCTTAGGTGGAGGAGCAAAAGTCCTTGCCTAAGAGTAGATCTAGCATAATTTAGCGGAGTTGATCGCACGCCTAGACATAGGGTGACGAGATTTTGCCGAATTAGGGTGAAACCTAATATGGGAGTCCATAGATCGAGTTAATGCAATTCTAGGTGTTTTAATTAGAAAGAGATTTTAATTAATCAACCTAGGGTTAGACGTTAGTAGCCTCGACAGAGGTATTAATATAACTTAGGGAGTCCTACGGATCAAGTCAAGTGAATAAATCATCTGGTTCAGTGTTAGATAACAAGTGAAGTCTAGGTGAATTCTTCCTTGGGTATTGTCTTAATCAATTGGTTTTTCCTACAAGTATTTCCCCAAATTCCTTCTTCTTTGTCTTAGAGTCTTTAGCTTAGTAGTTAGTTAATTTAGATTAAACGACAATTCCCTTTATTTTAGGCTAGATAATAAAAAGAAAGTTAGTATTAGTACTTTTAGTTCGTTTGGGTTCGACAATCCGGTCTTGCCTTAACTATACCACTGTTCGATAGGTGCACTTGCCTCAAATTATTGTCATAGTTAGTTTCCAGGTTTGATCATTCTCTTTATAAATTTTAAAACTTTGAAAAATCACAGCGATCAACAACTTAATATCCTTGTTCAGCCCTTCAATGAAGCGTTTACACATAGTGGCTTTGGTCGAAACACATTCCCGTGCATATTGGCTTAATATTACAAACTCCCATTCATACTCAGTAACAGACACACTGCCTTGCTTCAGCTCTAGAAACTCTTTACGTTTCTAATCTATAAATTGTTGACTGATATACTTCTTTTAGAATTCAACTTGAAAGAAACCCCAAGTGATTCTCTCTCTCGGAACCACAGATGTCAACATTTTCCACCAGTTATACATAGTATCCCTCAACAACAAAACAACACATTTAATGAACTCATCAGGGGTCAACGACATCTCATCAAATACTCGAATGGTATTCTCGAGCCAAAACTCAGCTCGTTCAGCATCATCATCAGCTATGGCCCTAAACTCTTCGGCCCCATACTTTCAGATTTTGTCCACAGGAGGTTTATTCAATTGGATCGAATCTGCAACTTGTGGCATAACAGGAACTTGTGGGGCTGGAGGTTGTGGAGCAGCCAGATTCGTTCGAACGAACTCCGAGAACCACTCACTCATCATTCGGTAGAAGGCTTGCTTAGCCTCTCCTCCTTCACTACTATCATTCAGCCTAGATATGGCCGGCGCTGTCCCTTGAGCGGGAGCAGGCGCGTTACTCTCTACATCGTCAGCAACTGCTCGACCGGGATCCATTACTATATGAAAACACATTCTCAATTGTCAGGATTCATCACACTATCGCAATTATATATATGACATGTATAGCTAGACTCACACACGCTACGTTAGTCTGAGAATCGACTAAATCGTAGCTCTGATATCAATAAAATGTAACACCCTTAACTTGAAGCCGTCACCGAAATAGGGTTAAGAGGCATTATCGAACAATCGAAACATTTCACATCCATTTCACAACACTAAGTCAATCATCAATTAAACATATTCAAATATAAACATATAGTTCCTTATTACGGTCTACGAGACCTTAAACAAGTGTTAAAAAGAGGTCAGGACTAAACCGAACACATACAAAAATTCTTGGAAATTTGAACATTTTTTTCAAAAATACAGAGGTCACACGCCCGTGTGATCAGGCCGTGTGCCTCACATGGCTACCAGACACGCCCATGTGTCCAGGCCGTGCCAAAACAGGGTATACATACTGACTTGTCCACACGGTCTGAGACACGCCCGTGTGCCTCACCCGTGGTGGACTCGTACTTGCACCACACGGCCAATCACACGCCCGTGTGTCAAGCCCGTGGTCGCTATTGACTTGTTTCACTTGGAAAACCTAAACGACACAGTCGAGCCACACGCCCGTATGCTCAACTGTGTAGGCAATTATAGGCCATTTCAAGGCCAAATTTGCCTTCCACATATTAATTCACCTACAAGCTTCAAATCTTATGCATTTATACCCCAATTGGAAACCAAAACATACCATTTTATACTTCAATTAATCCTCAACAATACCATCTATTCATGTTCTCAATTCCTACTCAAATAAATCCATTCAAGCACCATGATCACAACTCAGTTCATATAAGCCAAGCATCATGTAAGTCTTACTACAAGTTCACAGTTTATCCATCATTCTTATCAAACAAATCACATATATAACATACCATTTCCATTCTTGCTATCTAATGCCATATTCATCATTTCCATAGCTCATGTAAGTATCAACATTATTCAACTTCCAAGCCAAATCACATGGCAAGGTTCCAACATCACAAAATGTACCATAACTACTAGCCTATACATGCCATACACCATCTATATACATCTTTCAAAAGTACCGAAATAGATAGCCGATAGTGTGATAGAGCCGCTGACGATCCCCGAATCTGAGCTAGCTTTACTGACACTGTAAAACAGAGAAACAAATCACACAGTAAGCTTTTGAAGCTTAGTAAGTTCGTAACATAATACATATTGCTCATTAATACCATTACATTATACCAAAAACAATCCATTACATAGATTAATTCACAATCACATTTACCATACCATCCAAGCTAATATGCTCAATTAACCTTCCATAAACTCATCTATAATTTCATCAACCACATAGGTTCCGAACGTACCTTAGCCAACACCTAATTATCGATCACATATACTACTCAATGCTCAATATTCCATCTCGATAAACTTTCATCATTTCCTCGATTCAATCGCACACTTAGTGCCCAAATCATAGCCGAAGCTTAATTAACATCGCACACTTAGTGCATCTATATAAAACCAGTCTTAAATCGGTATCGCACACACAGTGCCTACAACAAAGCCTAAGCTTATATTATTTCGCACACACAGTGCTAATCATCTCGGTCACATTTTCTAATATGCACACTTAATGCCACATAACTCAATTACTCACATAGCATTTACAATTCAATAATATCATACCATTCGTTTCATAACATTAAACATAATTAGATACACATAATATGTCCAAACTTACCTCAGACATCGAAATATCAAAACTGTCCGATTAATCGAGTACTTTGTCTTTGCCTCGATCTCGATTCGAATCTCTCCTTTCTTGGTCTAAACACATTCAAATTTAACTCACTCAATCACTAATTCTTTCAATTTAGTCCAAAAACACATATTTAGGGCATTTTACAAAATAGCCCTCACTGTAACATCCTAGAATTAGGGGTTCTGTATTTTATGCTTTTCTGTGTGCTTGGCTTGTTCTGCTTGTTATTTAGGTGTGCTTGGGGGTCCTGGTGAGGCTCGGGTTCAAGCCAGAGCCTTGGTGAAATTTTCTGTTTTGGGCATCTAAGGGGGGAAAGCTAGTAGGAGCAGGCTTTAAGTTTATTTGCGTGTGCTTGATGACACAAAGTGGCTTGTGTCCAAGTGGAGGTGGCGTCACTTGTAGGAGCAGAAGGGGAGGAGTTTGAATCCCATAAGCCTTATTATGGAGCTTTATTTTTGGCGCCAGGATGGAGAGGAGATGGTTTCGGCTGGGACTCTTCAAGGGTGGTAGTTGAATGGGTCAATGCATTCAAATGGATGGACAAGAGAGCTTGGAGGAGTTTGAATTGGTCAAACCAATTTGAATGAGTGATGGGGAGTATTGGGTGGAGCAAATCAAAAGATTTGGTGATGGTGAAGGTGTTGGCCGAATGTGGGGAGCTTGGAGGGGGATTTCAGTTTAGTTGCTAGGAAAGGTGAGTGTACCGAAATTCTCTTGAGTAGTAGGCATTTTCATTTTGGCATTTTCATTTTGGCATTTTCGGTCATATAGGGAGAGTGCCGAATTTTTGCAAGGGTATTAGGGAGTTCTTTCTTTTTCTCTCGTTCGGTTTTCTACTTCTCTTGGTGCCAAAACTTTTAGCTTTCTTCTCTTCATCTCTTCTTGCCTCTTTGACATTAGTCGAAACTAGGGTGACCACTCGGGCATTACTTTTTCCTTTCATTCTTTTTCTCTAACGATTTTCTCTTCTACACTCTTTTCTTATCTAGCCGAAACATACTTCTCACTCTTTTCTCTTGTGTGTTTCATTTCTACACCTTTTCACCATAGCCGAATCTCCTTTGACACCACACTAAATCTATTCTTACACTCTTTTTTTGTTAGCCGAACATCGCGAAGCAATGTGCTAGGAATCTTTGGCTGCAAGAAGTCTATTCAATCAGTTTCTGTTAGTTAAGCCGAACGTTGGAGGTCTGAAGCCTGAAGGTCTGTTGATTGCCGAATCTGATCACTCCATTCGGGTTCTTAAGGTAAGGAGCCATCTTTGCATTTTTGGCTATTTCATCCCTTTTCAATTATAGTCTGCCTTAATCAAATTCTTTTGTTAGTCAACCTACGTTTCTCCTTGAGTACTGATCAAAGATTCTCTCCATGGATGCGAGTGCTAGCCAAACTAAGGAGGGGAGTGGACTCGTAGTCTCTACTCCTAAGTTTAAGCGATGTGCTATGTCAGCGGTTTGAGACTTTCTGCCAGGCTGTGGTAGGGAGCCGACTTCTACTTGGGATAGACAAATCGCGGTTGTTTCATCTAGTGAGAGTGTCGACAATCTAGAGAGTTTAGTCTTACGCGTAATCAGGTGTGTGTAACGCTCACACTTTTCTTTATTATTTGCATTAGTAACTGTGTTGGCTGAAAGCTGAAACGACTGTATAAATAGTCGAGATACCCTTGTGGGTAAGGTTGGAGACACCAGGTAAGTACCTCCATGATTTTACTTTCGAAGATATCTATGTATGAATCAATTGTCTGTTGTACATTGAAAGTATGTTTTGCATTCATCTCAGTATGATAATATGTTGCATGGGCTTTGGGATATGATTGATAGGGGAAGTGTAATTTAGTGACTTCTGTCACAGTGGTCTGGGACCATAGTGGTTTGGAACCACGTATACATATATTTATCAGTGACTTATCTCAGTGGTTTGGTACCACAGTGGGTTGGCCCCACGTTTATATATTCTGTGACTCTGTCACAAGTGGGACAAGTTACGTGGACGCTCAGAGGAGGGCATTTTTAAACTTGGTCCAGGGGAATAAGTCAATGGCTGAATATGAGGTAGAATTCCTGCGTTTAAGCCGTTATGCCCGGGGTATCGTTGCAACAGATCACGAGCATTGTGTCCGATTTGAGAATGGTCTGAGGGACGAGTTGCGAATACTGATAGCTCTGCAACGGGAGAGGGAGTTTGCTACTCTGGTTGAGAAGGCTAAGATAGCTGAAGAGGTGAAGCGGTCTAAGAGGCAGAATCGGGATAAGGATAGAGGTAGAATAAATGGAATTTTGGGTCGTCAGGATCTGCTGGGAGTTTCCAAAAGAGGCCTAGGTTTGATGGGCCAAGTCGAGTTGGGAAGCCTGTTACTGTTGGTAGGTCTCAACCATGTGCTAGATGTGGGAATTATCATTCAGGGGAGTGTTGGGCAAGAAGTAAAGGATGTTACAGGTGTGGATCTGTAGATCATCTGGTAAGGGACTGTCCACAAGAGCCGAACAGGGCACGACTAGTAGGTCAGGAATATGTACAGTCTGGAAGAGGTGGGCAGCAACCACCGAGAGGTCGTGGTCCGGCCAGAGGAGGAAATGGTTTTTGTCGAGGGCGTGGAGCACCGAGCAGAGGTGCTGGGAATACAGATGCAAGACAGCCTGGATTAGTTTATGCAGCGAGACGCCGAGAGGATGCCGATGCAGTGATAGATATTGGGTCTACACATTCGTATGTTGCTAGTACTGTGTCTGGAACTTTGAATATAGAATCTGAGGTTGCTTCTAGAGAAATGACTGTGATTAGCCCTTTAGGACAATCTGTAGTGGTAAACAAACTATTTAGGAGTGTGCCATTAGAAGTACAAGGGGTTGTTTTCCCGGCTGACTTGATGGAATTGCCGTTCAGCAAGTTCGATTTGATTTTAGGCATGGACTGGTTAGTTAAGTATCGAGCAAACTTGGATTGTGCTGCTAAGCGCATGATTTTGAAGACTCTCGAGGATAAAGAGGTATTGGTAATAGGTGAGAGAAGGAATTACCTGTCCAATGTGGCGTCTGCATTAAAGGCTGAAAGGATTGTTTGAAAAGGGTGAGAGGCTTTCTTAGCATTCATTAGTGCTTTGGAGGCCAAGGAATTGTCTGTAAGAGATGTTAGAACGGTGAAAGAGTTCTTGAATGTTTTTCCAGAAGAGCTTCCAGGGTTACCTCCAGATCGCGAGGTGGAGTTCAGCATTGATCTTCTTCTGGGAACAGCTCTGGTGTCCGTTGCCCCATATAGGACGACGCCGAAGGAGCTAGTAGAACTTAAAGCTCAGATTCAGGAATTGTTGGATCGTGGTTTTATTCGACCAAGTGTGTCTCCGTGGGGAGCACCGGTGTTATTTGTCAAGAAAAAGGATGAGTCGATGTGGATGTGCATTGACTACAGGCAATTGAACAAGTTGACAATTAAGAACAAATACCCGTTGCCAAGAATTGACGACCTGTTCGATCAGCTGCGAGGCGCATCAGTCTTCTCGAAGATAGACTTGCGGTCAGGGTACCATCAGCTTAAGGTCAAGGAGGCGGATATTCATAAGACTACTTTTTGAACTCGTTATGGTCACTACGAGTTGTTAGTGATGCCGTTTGGGTTGACAAATGCACCAGCCGCATTTATGGATATGATGAACCGGGTATTTCAACCCTATCTAGACCGGTTTATCGTAGTGTTCATAGACGATATCTTGGTATATTCAAGGACGAAAGAGGAGCATGATTCGCATCTTCGAATTGTTCTGCAGATTTTGAGAGAGAAGCAACTGTATGCCAAATTCACTAAGTGTGAATTTTGGTTGAGGGAAGTTACTTTTCTGGGGCATGTTGTGTCTGCCGAAGGGATTAGGGTTGATCCCCGAAAGATTGAAGCTGTTTTGGATTGGAAACCACTGAAGTCTATAGCAGAAATTTGAAGTTTCCTTGGGTTAGCTGGGTATTACAGAAGGTTTGTTGAGGGATTCTCGTTGATCACTGCAACTTTAACCAAGTTGTTACGAAAAGGGGTACCGTTTGTATGGATAGATAAGCAGCAGGAAAGCTCTGCAAAGTTGAAGAAGATTCTGACGGAGGCACCAGTGTTGATTCAGCCTGAGGCTGGGAAGGAGTTTGTCGTCTATTGTGATGCGTCGAACACAGGGTTAGGATGTGTGTTGATGCAAGAGGGGAAAGTGGTAGCGTATGCGTCTCGGCAACTAAGACCGCATGAAGTGAACTATCCCACTCATGATCTGGAGTTAGCTGCGGTAGTGTTCGCTCTGAAAATTTGGAGACATTACCTGTATGGGGAGAAGTCTATTATCTACACAGATCATAAGAGCCTGAAATATCTCCTTACCCAGAAAGAGTTGAATTTAAGGCAGCGGAGGTGGATTGAATTGTTGAAAGACTACGATTGCTCGATCGAGTATCACCCGGGTAAAGCTAACGTAGTGACGGATGCGTTGACCCGTAAGGTAATAGCGGATTGATAAACCAAAATAGTAACATATTTTAATCCCACATTTAGCATACTTTTGGATGATTTATCCCTTGATTTATGTAAAAAGGTGCTCTTATTCCTTTTTTTTTCATGTCTTATACTCAGGAAAGCACCCAAGGATAAAAAGAACGAGAAACGGGCTCAAAACGGACCAAAATGGGCCAAAGAAGAAATCGACACGGCCTGGACTAAAGCCCACACGGCCGTGCCTCCTCAAATATACTAGAACACGGCCTAAATTCGATCTACACGGCCGTGCCTCATTAACAGAGTCCAACACGACCTGGCCACGATTCACACGGGCGTGTGCCATGGCCGTGCCCCTGTCGTGGAGGAGAGTAATTTCACTCGGAAAAGGATACTTAGGGGCAAAGAAACCTATTTCAATAGCCTATATAAAGACCCTAGGTATAACCTAGAAGAAGGCGGTTAGCTAGGCCAAGGAGCCGAGCCGAAGAGGTCAGATTTATGGGAAACTCTCAAGGGATAGCCAGTTGATCCATCTCCAGAAGCCGGAATTCTACTCAAGACGGAGGATCTCTTCTTCAATTCCTTCAGGGAGTTTTAGGGATTTCTAATGTTTTTTTTATCTTTTGTTCTAAGATGATTTTCTTTATTGTTATGAACTAAACCCTCAGATACCTGAGGGGGATGAAACCTAGATGAATCTTGTTATTGTTTTCTGAACTATATGATAAATACTTGATTTGTTCTTGATTATGTGTGCTTAATTCTTGTGTTGATATTTCGCGGATATTAATTCAAGTTTGATGTGCTTAGGTGGTTGAGCAAAAGTCCCTTCTTAAGAGTAGATCTAGCATAATTAAGTGGAGTTGATCGCGCGCCTAGAGATAGGGTGACGAGATTTTGCCGGATTAGGGTGAAACCTAATATGGGAGTCCATAGATCGATTTACTGCTATTCTAGGGGTTTTAATTAGAAAGAGATTTCAATTAATCAACCTAGGGTTAGACGTTATTCGCCTCGAGAGAGGGTTTAATATAAATTAGGGAGTCCTACGGATCAAGTTAAGTGAATAAATCGTCTGGTTCAGTGTTAGATAACAAGTGAAGTCTAGGTAGATTCTTCCTAAGGGTATCGTCTTAATCAACTGAGTTTTTCCCAAGTATTTCCCCAATTCATTCTTTTTGTCTTTGCGTCTTTAGCTTAGTAATTAGTTAATTTAGATTAATAAACAACTTCACTTATTTTAGGCTAAATAATAGAAAGAAAGTTAGTATTAGTACTTTTAGTTCCTTTGGGTTCGACAATCCGGTCTTGCCTAAGCTATACTACTATTCGATAGGTGCACTTGCCTCAATCATTGTTATAGTTAGTTCCAGGATCGATCATTATAAATTTAAAACTCTGAAATACAACGATCAAGTTTTTGGCGTCGTTGCCGGGGAACTAAAATATTAAGAAAGCTCTATTTTTATTACTTTAGCCATTATTCTTTTTTATTTTCTGCAATTTACTTTTATTTTTTTTAAGTTTAAATTTTAACTTTGCTAAATTTTCTTTCTTTCTTTTCCTATCAGGTACCTCTAGTTTATGACTAGAAGGAACCCGAGAGGACCAATAGTATACGATAGTGATATTGACGCTACCGTTCGCAGCAATCGCAGAGAAAGTAGGCGAGCCCTAAATTACACAGAAAAAGTGCGAGAAGACAGATCCAATCCTACTGAAGGGATGGACAAAAATAATCCACCACCACAAGATGTGGCAGAAAATAATGCTCCACGTACTATGTATGATTATGCTAAACCTCATTTAACAGGAGCAGAATCTAGTATTGTTAGGCCCGCTATAGCTGCTAATAATTTTGAATTAAAGCCTAACACTATACAAATGATTCAAAAATTTGTTCAATTTGATGGTTTACAGGACGAAGTTCCAAATACTCATATAGCTAACTTTTTAGAGCTCTGTGATACCTTCAAAATAAATGGCGTTTCTGATGATGCCATACGACTTCGATTATTTCCCTTTTCATTAAAGAATAAAGCCAAACAGTGGTTAAACTCGTTACCACGAGGGTCAATCACTACATGGGATCAAATGACCGAAAATTTTTTATTAAAATATTTCCCACTGGCCAAAACGGCCAAATTACAGAATGATATCTCTTCTTTTGTGCAGATGGATTTAGAGACATTATACGACGCATGGGAGAGGTACAAGGATCTCTTGAGAAGGTGTCTGCACCATGGTTTACCCTTGTGGCTCCAAGTCCAAACTTTCTATAACGGTGTAAACCCCTCAAGGAGGCAACTAATTGATTCAGCCGCTGGTGGAACCCTGAATAATAGAACTCCTGAAGCAGCCTACGAGTTTATTGAAGAGATGTCACTGAATAACTATCAGTGGCAGGTCACAAGGACCAAACCAACAAAATCAGCCGAATTTTTCAACATAGATGCAGTAACCATGCTATCAACACAAGTAGAGATGATGAATAAAAAGCTTGATAGTTTGTGTTCTTCGCAGGTACATCCAGTAATGCAATGCGACGTAAGTGGAACCGTGGTGAATCCTGAGTACCCACCCTACCAACCGGGCACAGAGAGCAAACAGATGAACTATATAGGTAATAATTTCAGATCTAATAATAACCCATATAGTAATAATTATAATCCAGGTTGGAGGAACCACCCAAATTTTTCGTGGGGAGGTCAAGGAAATCAAGGAAATCAAAGACAATAACCTCCTCAAAATTTCCAAAATCAGCCCTATCCACAGGAGAAGAAGCCGAATCTTGAAGAGATGCTGACAAGATTCATGGCATCCACAGAAAACCGTCTCCAAGACACTGAAACCACCCTTAAAAACCAACAAGCATCGATCAAAGGGATCGAGAACCAAGTTGGAGAACTTACTAAGTCACTTGGGAAAATTACTAAGATAGTTGGGTAACTTACTAAGATAGTTTCTGAAATTCGTTCAGAGATTTTTTCTAAAGGAATAGAATGTAAAGGCGATTACAATCGAGAAGTGGAAAGGAGTTAGTCGAACCAAGAAAAAATACCACATGAAGATGACAAAGCAAAGGATGAGGGAGTTGAGGATGTAACTCCAGTGCGCAAAGAAAGTAAACCATCAATTCCATACCCAGCAAAGTTGAAGAAAGACCGATTAGATGCCTAATACGGTAAATTTCTTGAACTTTTTAAACAAATACATATTAACTTACCCTTTGTTGAAGCCATTTCACAGATGCCGACATACGCAAAATTCTTAAAAGAACTCCTGATTTAAAAAAAAGCTTGAAGAAGTATCAACTGTGGATCTTAATGAAGAATGTTAAGCCATCCTCCAAAACAAGTTACCAACCAAATTAAAAGACCCAAGAAGTTTTACTATTCCTTGTTTAATTGGTTGTTTAAATATTAAGAAAGCATTAGCTGATATAGGTGCCAGTATTAATTTAATGCCTTATAAAATGTTTAAACAACTAGATCTAGGGGAACCAAAACCCACTAGGATGAGTATTCAATTAGCTGATAGATCAATTAAATATCCTAGAGGAGTTATCGAGGATGTTTTGGTAAAAATTGATAAATTTATTTTCCCTGTTGATTTTGTTGTGCTTGACATGGATAAGGATATTGAGGTTCCCTTAATTTTAGGGCGCCCTTTTTTAGCTACTGCTAGGGCTGTTATCGATGTAGGTGACGGTAAACTTGCATTAAGAATAGGCGATGAGGAAATTATTTTTCAAATTTATGATGCCATGCGATATTCTAAAGAACAAGATGATTCCTGTTATTTTGTTGATACTACTGATCATATCATTCAAAACTCATTACAGGAAATTATACATGATGACACGATGGAACTGTGCCCGACTCAAGAAGAGGGGGAAGAAGATGAAGTTGACAAGTTGAATTTGAATACATCTTCATCTAGACAAACGGAAAAAGAGAGCATTGAAGTCAATGACGAACTAAAACAAAAACCCTCTATTGATAAGCCACCCAAATTAGAATTAAAAAAGTTGCCGAAACACTTAGAATATGCATTCCTCGGGGATAATTCTACGTTATCTCTTTAGAATTGGAACCTAAGGAAAAAGAGGATTTGATACAGGTACTGAGAGAACATAAAAGAGCCATAGCTTGGAAAATCTCTGACATTAAGTGAATAAGCCCATCGTTTTGCACCCACAAAATTTTAATGGAAGAGGAATACAAGCCATGTGTGCAACCTCAAAGACGATTGAATCCCAACGTAAAAGAAGTTGTGAAAGCTGAGGTAATTAAACTTCTAGATACTAGAATAATTTATCCTATTTCTGATAGCAATTGGGTAAGTCCTGTGCAGGTTGTTTCAAAGAAAGGAGGCATGACGGTGGTAGCCAATGAGAAGAATGAACTAATTCCCACTAGAAAAGTTACAGGTTGGAGAGTCTGCATTGATTACAGGAAGCTGAATGACGCCACTAGAAAAGATCACTTTCCTTTTCCCTTCATTGATCAAATGTTAGAAAGGTTATCTGGGCATATGTACTATTGTTTCCTAGATGGACTCTCCGGCTATTTCCAAATCCCAATAGCACCTGAAGATCAAGAGAAGACAACATTCACATGTCCATATGGTACGTTTGCTTATCGTAGAATGCCTTTTGGATTATGTAATGCTCCTACTACTTTTCAGCGTTACATGTTAGAAATCTTTGACGAACTTGTGGAAGACATTATGGAGGTATTTATAGACGATTTCTCGGTATTCGGTAATTCTTTCCATATTTGCCTTAAAAACTTAAAACGAGTTCTAATGAGATGTGAGGAGACAAATCTTGTCTTAAATTGGGAAAAATGCCACTTTATGGTAAAAGAGGGAATTGTATTAGGACATAAAATTTCTAGTAAAGGAATCGAGGTAGATAAAGCAAAGGTCGAAACCATAGAAAACTTACCTCCTCCTAATTCATTTAAGGCTATTAGAAGCTTTTTAGGACATGAAGGATTTTATAGAAGATTTATTAAAGATTTTTCTAAAATAGCTAAGCCTCTAACGAAATTGCTAGAAAAAGATGTACTTTTTAATTTTAATCAGGAATGTTTAGATGCATTTAATATTCTTAAAGAGAAATTAATAAACGCCCCAATTATAATTGCCCATGATTGGAATCTCCTTTGAACTAATGTGTGATGCAAGTGATTTTGCAAAGAGGTGCGCTTTAGGACAAATGAAAAGACAAGCACTTCCAAATTGATTTATTACGCCAAAGACAAGACATTAACAAACGCAGACAAGAAAATTATACTACTAATGAAAAAGAATTACTAGATGTGGTCTTTGCGTTTGATAAATTTAGACAATATTTAGTATTATCTAAAGTTGTCGTTTACACTAACCACTCTGCTCTTCGTTATCTTTTAACTAAACCTGATGCAAAACCACGACTCATAAGATGGATTTTACTTTTACAGGAATTTGACCTGGAAATACATGATAAGAAGGGAGCTAAAAACCTTGCAGCAGATCACCTCTCCAGGCTTGAGAACCCACATATCGAAGAGCTCGACGAAAGTGAGATAAACAACTCATTCCCTGAGGAACAACTCTTTTCCATAACCTGCTCCGAGGTACCATGGTTTCCAGATATTGCAAATTATTTAGTCGCTAACGTCCTACCGAAAAAGCTAACACATCATCAAAAAAAGCGATTCTTTAATGATGTGAAAAACTATTTCTGGGAGGACCCCTTTCTTTTCCGCATTTGTGCAGATCAGGTAATTCGGAGATGCGTTACAAAGACAGAAGCGAGCAAAATCCTACAACATTGCCAATCAGGACGCTCAGGAGGACACTACAGTGGCATTAAGACAGCACATAAAATACTCGAATCAGGTTTTTATTGGCCCACTCCATTCAAAGATGCCAACAGGTATGTCGCTTCATGTGATAAATGCCAAAGAACAGGTAATGTTTCTAAACGTGATGAAATGCCTCAAACATATATGCTATCTTGTGAAGTATTTGATGTATGGGGTATTGATTTTATGGGTCCATTCCCTAGTTCATTCGGAAATAAGTACATCCTAGTAGTAGTTGATTACATGTCAAAATGGGTGGAAGCTGAAGCTTTACCTACCAATGATGCCAGAGTAGTAGTTAAGTTTCTCAAGAAACTGTTTTCTTGATTTGGAACACCTAGAGCCATCATTAGTGATAGGAGTACTCATTTTTGTAATACTCAATTTGATAAGGTATTAAATAAATATGGAGTACACCATAGGATAGCTACCCCATATCACCCTCAAACCAGTGGGATGGTAGAAGTAGCAAATTGAGAACTTAAGCAGATCTTAGAGAAAATAGTTGAATCCAATAGGAAAGATTGGGCAATAAAAGTAGATGACGCTTTATGGTCCTATAGAACAGCCTTTAAGACCCCTTTAGGAACATCCCCGTACAAACTTGTCTACGGGAAAAGTTGTCATCTACCATTTGAGTTAGAACACAAAGCTTACTGGGCTATAAAATTTTTGAATTACGATATTAAAACTGCAGGTGAGAAGAGAATGATGCAAATGAACGAGCTCGACGAATGGAGAGCTGATGCCTACGAGAACTCAAAACTATACAAGGAGGCAACTAAGCGACGCCATGATGCTCGTCTAAAGAAATCAAAACAATTCGAAGTAGGGGGCTTGGTCATGCTATACAACTCGAGGCTTAAACTGTTCCTTGGGAAACTGAAATCAAGATGGTCAGGTCCATTCATGATCAAAACAATTTTTCCCTATGGCACAATCGAGGTAACTCATCCCACTCAAGGCACATTCAAGGTAAATGGTCACCGACTTAAAATCTATAATGGTGAAGATTTCAGGGATATGAGAGAGGAGCTTCAGCTCCGTGAACCTCCTTTTAAAAAATGAAAATAGGGTAAGTCTAGCTTAAGACTTTAAACGAGCGCTTCTCGGGAGGCAACCCGAGCATTAACCACACTAACATTAGACTCTTAATTTTTAGCATTTAATCCCATACTAATTAATCCAATAAAGTGCAGGTTTTAGACCACACGGCCTTGCACACAGGCGTGCCCGTGGCCGTGTGGAAGCCATGGAACGAAACACGGGCGTACTTATAACCGTGCTCGACAAAGGTGACTTTTATCCCAAAACACGGGCTACAATAATAGCCTCACGCCCGTGCTGAGCAACCGTGGACTATACTGACTTGCCAAACACGGGATCAACACGCCCGTGCTTCACAACCGTGGACTATACTGACTTGTCAAACACGGGCGGAACACGCCCGTTTTGAACAACCGTGTGAAGAAGAACACGGGCGTGTCACTTTAACCACGGCCGTGCCCAAACATCACAAACGCGCCCAAATTTGAAAAACACGAAAAACATATTTTAACCCTAAACTGGTCATCTTCCCCAAACCAACCCTAAATCGATTTTCTCAGCCTCTTTTATCCAAAATCCGGCCACCATACCCGAAATCACCCACATTTTAACCCCCAAAACCCATCAACCTTCCCCTCTCTCCAAAACCCATACAAAAACCGCGCCCACGCCCTCGCCACCACCGTGTTGCAGGAAAACCACACCCTCGCCACCGCCGTGCACCTCCAGAAAATTACAGCACCACCGTGCTCCGCCCGTGTTCTGTCGATCCACACTACCACATTCTCAAAACTTGCTGGTTCCCCTCATCACTTTATTTTCTTAATGATTGTTTGATTTAAAGAATACTTTGTTTAAAATATTTTGTTTATTCTTACTATTTATTTTCTTTCAGAATAATTTCTTTAGAACTTGTTTCCATTTTCATGATTATCTAGTTTCTTTTTCACCTATTAGTGTTATTTACTCTCTTGCAAACTCTTTTTGATTGCTAAATTTTGCTTTAGATATTTATTTTAAATTAGATAGAATTAGTTGCTCATAGTTAGAATAATCATAGTACAAACGTTACTTGAACATTCACTATCCTCAGGTACAATGTCATCATCGAGAGGAAAAAGAACCGCCGCCGCCCCCACTAAGAAAAGAAAGGGACCCGGTTCGTCCTCAACCAGTGCCTCTGCCGAAGTACGACACCCCTTCCTCTAATTTACTCAGAACGCCCAGGAAGAACGGTACAAGGCTTTTCGAGCACGACCTTATGGCACCGGTAGGTGCATTGACTGGGACGCTTTGGAACAGGTCGGGCTAGCAGTCGATATCCGAGCACTTCTCTCGACCGAGCCGTGGGAACAATTTTTCTCCATCATCGAGCCCACATACTTAGAACTCACCCTAGAGTTTTGCGCCACTTTTACCCTATAGACGGTGATGGCGAAATACGATGACCCGGGTACAATTCAATTCCGGCTAGGGGGCACGGTACGACAACTGAGCGTACCACAATTCGGGACGGCGCTCGGACTCTATACAGATGAGTTTGTATAAGAAAATCCACTCTCCTAGCTAAACCGCCAGTTCCACCGCACTCCCATCAGTTGTTGGCACAGCTTAGCCACCAACACGGGCATCTACGACCCCAGTCGCTCCAAGGCGACAGCCCTTGCCCCATCCCTGCGGTACATCCAGACCATTCTAGCTTACACCATCACGGGTCAACGTGAGAGCACCGGCGTGGTAAATACACACGGCATCTACTACTTATCGTGCATGTCAAACGGGCACATTTTCAACCTCGCATACTTCATAGCCCGTGCGATTCAGCACCAGACAGAGCCGCACAGGAAGGGAATTCTCTCGATGGGCCCGTACATCACTCGGTTGGCTCAATATTTTGAACTCCTTAAAACCGAGACTCAGACCTCATCTCTAACACTAATCGGTCTTATGGTACCTCAAGGCATCCAGACGATGCTACACATGAGGATGATAAAATATTGTCGTGGGACTGACCCTCCTCAGTACCGATTAGCCCCCCCATTGACGAGAAAGAGCCCGAGGACATTACTGATGATGTCCCACCAGCACAGGAGGCACCACCCCCGAGCCAGCGACCCTCCCATACAGCAGCTTCATTCTCAGACATTTCTGCACGCCTCGATTGATTCGAACAGTACTGTACCCATCAATTTCAACGCTTTGACGGAATCGAGGCCACCCTCCAGCAGACTTGTCACCACTTCAACATTTCTACACCACCACCACAGGACCCAGCTGACGATGGGGACCTCTGAGTCCTTCTATTGTCCTTATGTTTATTTTCTTTATTTTTATTTGTATTAATTTAAACCCTTTTGCCTTTATGTTTCACACCTCTATTTTATTCATATTATCATTGGCTATCTAACCTTAGAGTATTACTAACAAACACTTATTTAATTTTGCCCCGAGACATCTAACTACCGACTTCAGCTTTCAATTGAACACTCCAAAATAACAAATAAATCAACAGAGTAATTCATTGCTACATAAGTCATCCGCCACCTCTGACTCAAGGAATCCATCCATAATTCAGGAAGTTTCACTTCTCTCCCTATCTTGTGATTTTATTATTATCAGGCTAATATCTATCTTTGTACATTGAGGGCAATGTACATCTTAAGTGTGGGGGGTGAATCTTAGACGTGCCTAATTTTTTTCATTATTCTCAAAATCCTGAATTTAGTCATGTTTTTAAGTAATTTCCTCATATTACTAGTTAGGATGAAATTTCTAATGATTTATGATTTTTATTGATATGTTTTAGATTAAGTCATTGATAATTGTGCATTGATAATTAAATTTTAAGATACTAAATAATCAAGCATGATAAGTCCATTTTTTTCAATTAAAATTTGCTAGGTTGTTGAACTGAATTTAAATATTACTTTGAAGTTTGAAATTTACAAGGTTGATGTAAAAAATACCCATAATTTTTGTGAGTTTTTGAGCCTTATAGAGCATATATTCTTTTTCATGCTCACTTTATTGATTATGAGTATGTCAACATTGATTTGTTATTCTAGAACTTGCCTCGTTTATACATATCGAGACCACACCTGTGATTTGATATACAGAGATGATTAAGGCACCTAGGTTTTAACCCACTAACTCCATTAAAAGCCTACCTTCACAATTAACCCCTAGTGGACCCCTTTTAATCCTAACAACCCTTTTATTGACATAACCACTAATATTAACCTGAAAACCCTTTGTTTTTTTATTCCCATTCCTTTTGACTACCCTTATATCGAGATTTGATTTGATTAATAGCCTAACTATGTTTTTATTTCAGTAATTTATCCTTTGTTATGTATTTATGATTTGTTCTTGATAAAAAAAATCGAAGTATAGTCGTTATTCATTATTAGTTTCGTGATTAAGTGAGTTTATATGTTTGAATTCCAAATATTGAAGAAGAAGCTCGTAGTATTAGTATTTTTTTTTAATTGATGTGATTACCTTTATTTAGTTCATTGTCTCTGGTTAGGTAATTTTTCAGGTCAATCTCGATTCTAACTTTCTAATTCAGCCTCTATCCACACATTAACCCTAGCCCCGTTACAACCTTGACAAAGACGTTTTGATTTGTGCATCATCTCATATTATAGTGGTGGAGATTTGATTTTCAGGAAAGCCTATGGGATTAACTTTTCATGTTTGACTTTTGAGCGCTTTTTCCTGAACCCTAAACACTTTGAGTGATTTGAGTGAATCTATAGTGAGGATGTCAATCTTTGTCGGTTTTGAATTAAAGGTAATTATTTAGATAAGGGGAGACGCCTATGTTTTTCAAGCTACAAATATATGACATAGATTGTTTGAATTTTTAGAACTCTTTAAGTTGAATTATCCATGTATAAATTATCTATGAATTATGATGAAACATTGTTGATAGGAATTATGAATTATAGAAAGTTCGTTTTAATTGTTAGTTGAGAATTTTGCTTGAGGACAAGCAAAAGCTTAAGTGTGGGGGTATTTGATAAACCGAAATAGTAACATATTTTAAACCCACATTTAGCATACTTTTGGATGATTTATCCCTTGATTTATGTAAAAAGGTGCTCTTAATCCTTTCTTTTCATGTCTTATACTCAGGAAAGCACCCAAGGATAAAAAGAACAAGAAACGGGCTCAAAACGGACCAAAATGGGCCAAAGAAGAAATCGACACGGCCTGGACTAAAGCCCACACGGCAATGCCTCCTCAAATATACTAGAACACGGACTGAAGTCGATCTACATGGCCGTGCCTCATTAACAGAGTCCAACACAGCCTGGCCACGATTCACACGGGCGTGTGCCATGGCTGTGCCCCTGCCGTGGAGGAGAGTAATTTCACTCGGAAAAGGATACTTAGGGGCAAAGAAACCTATTTCAAAAGCCTATATAAAGACCCTAGGTATAACCTAGAAGAAGGCGATTAGCTAGGCCAAGGAGCCGAGCTGAAGAGGTCAGATGTAACACCCCAAACCTGGCCCAAACACCACGTGAAATTTGGACTGCCACTGAAGAAAATGTTTGAAAAGCGTTTGACGTAGTGGTGGAAACATAGAAATTGGTTGTCGGTTGTAAGACATTGTATATATTTAGATTTCTAGGTAAAATTTGGTTGTTACAAAATATCCGGAATTAAAACTTTAATATATATTTTAAAATGTAAGTTGCTAAAAATAAAATCATTTCCAACTAGTAATTTAATCGTCAATCCAACTAAAACATAATAATAAACTTCAACTACTTTAAATAGCCCTCATTACATCAAATAATTGTTCAAAAAAAACTTAAAATATAGAGTGCATAAAATTAAATAAAACATTTCCTGCATGAAATAAATAAAAAGTAGCTTCTGCATGGCCACCTCGTATCCACTCAAACCCGGTCCAAGCATCATGTATCACATGCGATGTTTGGTAAAAATTTGGGTGAGTCGAACAGACTCAGTGTGTAATTAGTCCACAGATTTCCACCCACGTGGGCTTAGCCCACAACCACATCAAACCACATATCAGATAATAAGGCAACTTATCCACATAATTCCACATATTGGGCTTGGCCCATAACCACACCAATCCACACACCATACATGTTTATGCAAAGTGCACCCACCCCAGCCTAGGGTCCATCCTCTACACACCCCTGTATCTAGCCACCACACACCAGGGGATTACTAAATCACCCTCCAACCACTACACACTAATTTGGCAATTAATGCCGTCCACGCGAATCAAATCGCAAATAATCCACAACGCGACCTCAGTCAGCGTCAATCCACGATGTAGCTCGTAGCTAACATCAAACCACGATGGGGCACATAGCCGTCACCAACCACGATATGGCACAAAGCCGATACCAACCATGATGAGGCACAGAGCCTCTCATCAGTCCACGTGAGGCTCGTAGCTCTCACTAAACCACGTACATAAATGTACACCCTGTCCTTCTTTCACATATATCAATCCCCCCATGCACATGCAACATACAGTAGTGTCATAATGAATAATGCATGTACAGGTTATTCCGACATACAATCATACTTTCATTGGCATATTCACAATCTCATCAATAATTAACAGTGACCTGGTTATCGTTATACCATATTTTAGGGTAACCATCTCATTATTGTCACTGCATTAATCAACATATACACAACACATGCAAATATAACATACAACTGGGAAATTGTGGGTTAACCACACACCTGATAACTTGAAGCGTTACACTCTCAATATCGATGCTATCACTAAGCGAAACTACCGCTATCTACCTATAGTCCCGCCTACGCCACGCCCACACCCACCCTGATGGCCAATCCCGCATGTGCCAGAGATCCATCTTCTCTTAAACTTAGGGATAGGGACTACCTCTTTCTCTCCTTGACTGGTATTCGCCTCCATCAACAATACTTAATCAGAACCAAATGGTTAATCGATAACATCTTAATCCAAATATATCGAATCTATACTTACTAAGTACCCTTACCCAAATGTACTTGAATCCCGAAGGCTTTGCCTATTCCTTGCTTATCCAAATCCCGAAACTGTCACTTGCTCCTGAAGGTTGTCGAGATCCCTACTTAACCACCATTAGAACGGCTATTAGCAATAATCTAAGAAAAGGCCCTTGGCCGAATACCACATATCACTTACCTTGATCTCTTCAGATCCCGAAAGACCTCCTTCACAATGGCTACAAACAAAACACAAGATCATGGCTTAATACACATTCGGCCATCCTTAAACCAAGGCCTAACTACATGATTTCGACACACTAATAGAAAGAGAGCCCAAACCGATTGCTAGGATAGAAAATGCTTACCCTTACACGTTACTTACCACTAACGCCGCTTGAAGGGACTACAAGAAAGTAGTCAATGGCACCACTTTAGAAGATTCGGCCTCAAAGATTTGCGAAATAAAAGAGAGAGAGCGAGAGGCTGAAAGATTCGGCAATGGTGATCAATAGTAGAGAGGTTTCGCTTTTGTCAATAATGAGAATAAAGATTTGTCTTGGGAAGATGATGATTCGAATGAACACAGAGAAGGTAAAGAGAAGAGAATGAGAGCTCCCAAATGGAGATGAGATATTCTGCTAACACAAAATAAAAGAAGAAGTTTGGGAAAGGTGATAGATTCGGCCAAGCTAGCAAACAGGGAGAAAAGAATAAAATACAAATGGCCTTACCGAAACTAGGTGGCATCTTCACATAAAGAAAACGGCATGAAAAAGAGGAAAAAGAACAAAATTCGGCACACACACTAAGGCTAAATTTCGGCACACACTACCACCATATTCAAACTGAAAATGCTACCCCTAGAGTCCTATATTCGGCCATTGCTTTCACCTTACCCTTATCCCATGATTTTCTCCTATTTTCTCTCTTCAACACTCATTCAAAAAGTTTGAATGAGTCCAACCTTCATCCACCTACCTTAGCCGAATTTTAAAAGAAGAAAACAAGTTTTTATCCTCATCTTTTAAAGTCCTATATGCCGTCCAACACCTTCCCCCTTTCTTGACGCCAAAATGCAAAATAAAGCCATACACCCCTGCTGCCAACATGACTCGAACCTGAGCTCTTCTCCACTTGCTTGAGGCGTCACCTACCAAGGCCCTAAGTGGCGCCTCCATGCCACTTTACCAAGCCCAACCTCATGTCCAAATTCCCTCACAAATTTCCTTAAGGCCTCCTTAACCCAGCTCCCTCTACTAACCTTAAAATCTAATATTTTTCTAAGGCACTCCCCTACATCCTAGGGTTCTCCAAACCCTTAAAACACATCCAAACACACACTAGGCCCACTATCACTTGAATTATGCACTAACCGCATAACCCCTAAATCCCGGATGTTACAGTTCTACCCTCCTAAAAAATAATTTCGTCCTCGAAATTACTTGGCTAACCTATGCTAGGGTACAGCTACTCCCTGAACTTCTAAAGGCACTTGCTTACGAAGTTTATCTACTACCACTGATTGCCCTAAAGGACCAAGTACGCTCACCTTTCCAAATACACTCTCAAAGTTCACCTCCAAGGTTCCAAGCACCTCACTAGCCTTATAAGAATGAGCTATCCCTATAACAAACAAGGCAATAAAGGGTATTCCAGAAATAGGGAACGTACCCGTTATCTCATCTGGCACGTCTTCCCCCCTCGCGACGCCTGACTACGTAGACTAACCCTGGTGGTCTCTCGTCTGAATCTTCGGCACCTCTGCCTGGAGCTCCATAACCTCGGCCAGAACCATTTCCTCCATGGTTCGGACCATGACCCCTCGTCGCCTGAGGACAATTCCTAACCAAATGAGCCTTAGACCCACACCAGAAACATTCCTTACTATTTCCCCAACAGTTTCCTGCGTGAGTTCTCCCACACCGAGCACATGAACGACTTCAATTCTCAGCAACTGGTACAGGTGCACGCACAGAATTCTCTGTCCTTGGTCTTTTTTTGAAAATCCCTAGATGATACTGACAGTCCAAAACTCCTCTTATTCCAATTCCTATCCTTTTCTCGATTCTGCCCCTCGGTCCTCTTAACTTCTTCAGCTATCCGAGCTTTCTCCACTAGAATACCAAAGTCCCTCTCTCTTTGCGGAGCAATCAACACTCGTAGCTCATCCCACAACCCATCTTCGAATCTAACACACCTTTCATAATCAGTAGCCACGATTCCCTTGGCGTACTGACTTAACCGCAAAAATTCCGCTTCGTACTCTGCTACCGACTTACATCCTTAAACCAAGTTTAGAAATGCCTTTCTCTGCGAGTCTAGGTAACTAGCTCCAACATATTTCCCTTTAAACTTATCCTTAAAATATCCCCAATCCACTCGATCTGTAGGGGTACCTTGTCTGACAGTGAGCCACCACCGATAAGCCTCGTCCCGGAGCAGCGAAACAGCACCTTTCAGCTTTTCCTCCGCATTGCAGTCCAAATCATCCATAATCCTTTCGACTGCCTCCAACCAATACTCTGCTACATTCAGAGCTACCCCAGATACTCCTCTAAAAACCTCGGCTCCGTTTGACCTAAGTCTCTCCGACACTGACTTCCGAGCTCCATTTCCCACACTAGCTCCTGCCACTCGCTCCAACACTCGCAGCATAGCCCGCGATACTGCGTCATCTCCTCCTGTCTGGTCTTGATCCTCCGCGCCCACTGCTGGCGGCGGCATATCATTTTCTAACCCATGGCGGACCTTGCTTTTCCCGATCACGGTCATTCTACCACGTCCTCTAGAACTCATATCTAACGCTATGATTTAATCTGATTAAAAGTTTTATGCATTAGTATTTTGTTCCACTGTTTATCCGCGAACAAATTTCATGAAGAAAGGTGTTTAAAAGTAGTTCTTTCGATCAACCAAAGTTTCAGCTCAAGCTTACTATTCTAATTCAGAGAGTCACATTCACATTCACCAACAACATTCACACACTACTTTGGGCATTTTTATCCATTCCCAACCCAGGGGTATTTGGGTAATTTTGTAAATCGGGAACATTTCGAAAATGTTTTTTCAAAATCTAATTTAGTGTTTACAAATCAAAAGGGGTGAGTTGGTGATTTTAAAAAAAAACTAAGGTTTTTTATAAAGCAGTATGGCTGGTCCCTTTCGGGTTTTAATTATCGGGTTTAGCCGATGAATAAGTCCTCTTAGTTAGGGTGAATCGTTACTACGCAACAGGTAGGAGTCGAGTAAAGAGGAGGTGAGTCACTAGGACTGCTTAAATACCAAGCTCTTACCGAATCCAATCCTAGACATGCGCACAACTGTTGCCACACCCTAGCTCGACGACCTACTCACAGGTTTGTTTGGCTATACTTAAGTCTTATGCATTCTTGTGTTGGAGTAGACTAGCCCTAGGGTTTAATAGCCCTAATCTGCTAATCTACGATCCCATGATGCCCATAAAGTTCATATGTACAATTCACCTCAGTATTTAGGGTACTTACCTGGTGGACTTGGGTAGGAGATACAGTGCCATGCCGAATAACTCAAAAAAGTTCAAAAAAGTCTTTATTTTTGAAAAGCCCATCGTTGGAAAATGTTTTTGGACCCAAAACTCTCAAAGCCGAGTTTTGAACCTGGCTCTGATACAAACTGTAACACCCCAAACCTGGCCCAAACACTACGGCCGAATTTGGACTGCCACTGAAGAAAACGTTTGAAAAGCGTTTGACGTAGTGGTGGAAACATAGAAATTGGTTGTCGGTTGTAAGACATTGTATATATTTAGATTTCTAGGTAAAATTTGGTTGTTACAAAATATCTGGAATTAAAACTTTAATATATATTTTAAAATGTAAGTTGCTAAAAATAAAATCAATTCCAACTAGTAATTTAATCGTCAATCCAACTAAAACATAATAATAAACTTCAACTACTTTAAATAACCCTCATTACATCAAATAATTATTCAAAAAAAACTTAAAATATAAAGTGCATAAAATTAAATAAAACATCTCCTGCATGAAATAAATAAAAAGTAGCTTCTGCATGGCCATCTCGTATCCACTCCAACCCGGTCCAAGCATCATGTATCACCTGCGATGTTTGGTAAAAATTTGGGTGAGTCGAACAGACTCTGTGTGTAATTAGTCCACAGATTTCCACCCACGTGGGCTTAGCCCACAACCACATCAAACCACATATCAGATAATAAGGCAACTTATCCACATAATTCCACATATTGGGCTTGGCCCATAACCACACCAATCCACACACCACACATGTTTATGCAAAGTGCACCCATCCCAACCTAGGGTCCATCCTCTACACACCCCCGTATCTAGCCACCACACACCAGGGGATTACTAAATCACCCTCCAACCTCTACACACCAATTTGGCAATTAATGCCGTCCACGCGAACCAAATCGCAAATAATCCACAACGCGACCTCAGTCAGCGTCAATCCACGATGTAGCTCGTAGCTAACATCAAACCACGATGGGGCACATAGCCGTCACCAACCACGATATGGCACAAAGCCGATACCAACCATGATGAGGCACAGAGCCTCTCATCAGTCCACGTGAGGCTCGTAGCTCTCACTAAACCACGTACATAAATGTACACCTGTCCTTCTTTCACATATATCAATCCCCCATGCACATGCAACATACAAAGAGTGTCATAATGAATAATGCATGTACAAAGTTATTCCGACATACAATCATACTTTCATAGGCATATTCACAATCTCATCAATAATTAACACTGACCTGGTTATCGTTATACCCTATTTTAGGGTAACCATCTCATTATTGTCACTGCATTAATCAACATATACACAACACATGCAAATATAACATACAACTGGGAAATTGTGGGTTAACCACACACTGATAACTTGAAGCGTTACACTCTCAATACCGATGCTATCACTAAGCGAAACTACCGCTATCTACCTATAGTCCCCTTTGTCATCGCCGCCCACACCCCGGTGGCCAATCCCGCATGTGAGACCGATCTTCTCTTAAACTTAGGGATAGGGACTACCTCTTTCTCTCCTTGACCGGTATTCGCCTCCATCAACAATACTTAATCGTAACCAAATGGTTAATCGATAACATCTTAATCCAAATATATCGAATCTATACTTACTAAGTACCCTTACTGAATGTACTTGAATCCAGAAGGCTTTGCCTATTCCTTGCTTATCCAAATCCCGAACCGTCACTTGCTCCTGAAGTTGTCGAGATCCCTACTTAACCACCAAGTAGAATCGGCTATTAGCAATAATCTAAGAAAAAGGCCCTTGGCCGAATACCACATATCACTTACCTTGATCTCTTCAGATCCCGAAAGACCTCCTTCACAATGGCTACAAACAAAACACAAGATCATGGCTTAATACACATTCGACCATCCTTAAACCAAGGCCTAACTACATGATTTCGACACACTAATAGAAAGAGAGCCCAAACCGATTGCTAGGATAGAAAATGCTTACCCTTACACGCGTTACTTACCACTAACGCCATTGAAGGGACTACAAGAAAGTAGTCAATGGCACCACTTTAGAAGATTCGGCCTCAAAGATTTGCGAAATAAAAGAGAGAGAGCGAGAGGCTGAAAGATTCGGCAATGGTGATCAATAGTAGAGAGGTTTCGGCTTTTTTCAATAA
This sequence comes from Gossypium sturtianum, assembly GCA_025698515.1. NCBI lineage: Eukaryota > Viridiplantae > Streptophyta > Magnoliopsida > Malvales > Malvaceae > Gossypium > Gossypium sturtianum. The sequence goes on from CM046952.1 coordinate 66,870,633, forward strand.
TGAGAATAAAGATTGGTCTTGGGGAAGATGATGATTCGAATGAACATAGAGAAGGTAAAGAGAAGAGAATGAGAGCTCCCAAATGGAGATGAGATATTCGGCTAACACAAAATAAAAGAAGAAGTTTGGGAAAGGTGATAGATTCGGCCAAGCTAGCAAACAGAGAGAAAAGAATAAAATACAAATGGCCTTACCGAAACTAGGTGGCTTCTTCACATAAAGAAAACGGCATGAAAAAGAGGAAAAAGAACAAAATTCGGCACACACACTAAGGCTAAATTTTGGCACACACTACCACCATATTCAAATCGAAAATGCTACCCCTAGAGTCCTATATTCGACCATTGCTTTCACCTCACCCTTATCCCACGATTTTCTCCTATTTTCTCTCTTCAACACTCATTCAAAAAGTTTGAATGAGTCCAACCTTCATCCACCTACCTTAGCCGAATTTTAAAAGAAGAAAATAAGTTTTTATCCTCATCTTTTAAAGTCCCATATGCCGTCCAACACCTTCCCCCTTTCTTGACGCCAAAATGCAAAATAAAGCAATACTCCCCTGCTGCCAACATGACTCGAACCTGAGCTCTTCTCCACTTGCTTGAGGCATCACCTACCAAGGCCCTAAGTAGCGCCTCCATGCCACTTTACCAAGCCCAACCTCATGTCCAAATTCCCTCACAAATTTCCTTAAGGCCTCCTTAACCCAGCTCCCCCTACTAACCTTAAAATCTAATATTTTTCTAAGGCACTCCCCTACATCCTAGGGTTCTCTAAACCCTTAAAACACATCCAAACACACACTAGGCCCACTATCACTTGAATTATGCACTAACCGTATAACCTCTAAATCCCGGATGTTACATCAGATTTCTGGGAAACTCTCAAGGGATAGCCAGTTGATCCATCTCCAGAAGCCAGAATTCTACTCAAGACGGAGGTTCTCTTCTTTAATTCCTTAAGGGAGTTTTAGGGATTTCTTATGTTTTATTTTATCTTTTCTTCTGAGATGTTTTTCTTTATTGTTATGAACTAAACCCTCAGATACCTGAGGGGGATGAAACCTAGATGAATCTTGTTATTGTTTTTTGAACTATATGATAAATACTTGATTTGTTCTTGATTATGTGTGCTTAATTCTTGTGTTGATATTTCGCGGATATTAATTCAAGTTTGATGTGCTTAGGTGGTGGAGCAAAAGTCCCTGCTTAAGAGTAGATCTAGCATAATTAAGCGGAGTTGATTGTGCGCCTAGAGATAGAGTTACGAGATTTTGCTGGATTAGGGTGAAACCTAATATGGGAGTCCATAGATCGATTTACTACTATTCTAGGGGTTTTAATTAGAAAGAGATTTCAATTAATCAACCTAAGGTTAGACGTTATTCGCCTCGAGAGAGGGTTTAATATAAATTAGGGAGTCCTACAGATCAAGTCAAGTGAATAAATCATCTGGTTCAGTGTAAGATAACAAGTGAAGTCTAGGTGGATTCTTCCTATAATATCCTGGATTATGGCTTATGCATTAATACTAAATTAGATGAAGTAGCATGCTTATGAATATTCTGAATGTGTTCTATGAATTTTTGTGAACCTTAGTGTATAGTTAAATGCCTTAGAAATTATTAGATTTTTAAGTTTAAAAGGGGAGCTAAGCTTGATAAGGCCTTAAGGAAATTTGTAAGGGAAATATGACACAGAAATGGGCTTGTCTAAGTGGCTTGGAGGTGCCACTTAAAACCCAGGAAAGTGACGCCATATGCAGTGCAAGGTGGTCTTGAGTTCGAGCCACAAGGAAAGCAATAAGGGAATTTTTATTTTTGCGGCAACAAGGGAAGTAATGGACGGCATGGGGAGTCTATGGGAGGAGTTTAAGATGAGGTGTTATTCTTTCAAATAATTTCGGCTAAGGTGGAAGATAAATGATGGATTAATTTTATTAATTTGAATAAGGTGATAATTGAGAAATAAAGTGATCAGAATATGGAAGAGTTGGCCGAATAGGGGTCTCTAGGTAGAGTAATTTCGGCAAAAAGGGGAAAAGGGTGGCTATTTTTCATTCTTTCTTTTCTCTTTTTCCTCTGCCGAATTCTCTATTGAACCTCCTCTTCTCTTTTATTTTGCCAAAGCTGAAAACTCAAGCAAAGTCTAGCCGATTTCTTCACCTTTCTTCTCTTCTTTTTCTCTCAATCTTCCAAAAGCCGAAAGCAAGTTCCTTCTAGGCTATAGCCGAATACTCAAAGTAGTCCTAGCCGAATATCTCTGTGAGTTTTGGTAAGGGGTGCCATCGCCTACAACATTAAGGGTAAGGATTCAATTGTTGTCATATTATTATTTCTTTTCTTTTAGCCGAAACATAGGTATCTAATCCCAATAATACTCTATGGCCGAAACTTTGAAGGGACTTTTCAGGATTTGGTAGTTGTTGACTACAATAGAAGATTATTCAGGATTTTGTTAGATCAAAGGTAAGCAAATAAGATCTTAGGCCGAAGGCCATTTTATTATGTTTTAATGTTAGATTAGATCTAACATGTGGCCATAGGAATCTCGACATCATTAAAGAAGCAAGGATCAATTTCAGGATTGGAATTGCAAGGTAAGGGCATATACACATTCGGCCAAGGCCTATTTAGTGACTTAGATTTAATTCTTATTTACTTAGAAGCCGAAAACTAATCCGTGAAGTGATTTAGTGCTAGCCGATTGCAAGAGGGATCATCTCGGAGTTTTGGGATTTGATTAGTGATCAAATCGGCAGCAAGGTAAGATTTTGGTCGCATTGATTCTTCGGGATTTGGTTTTATAGCCGAATAGGCTTTGTTAAAATATTAAGTGTTGGCCGAATGTAGGGGACTAAGATCTAGAACATTAAATCGAGATTCTTCGGGATCTCAATGGAAGCGATAAGTATATCAGGTGTGTACCCCACACTAAATCTTATTAGATTACGGCTTAAATTAGTTATGTGTGTTTATAATAATATGAATGTGGCCAAAGGTACCATGCAATGGTACAAAGTACTCAGCACGCTTACCCACTCCTACTATGAGTATAATATGATCTCATATGGCACACATGTGAAACTATAAGAATGTGAATAAAGAATATGGCATGATATTGCATGTTTTGTATGGCATGGGCATATGGGTTATATGGAAAGGGGAAGTGATTGGTGGTTGTATACCCCAATGTATGAATGTGGTGGCTTCGGTCACAATATCTGAATGTGGTGACTTCGGTCACGTTATCTGAGTGTGGTGTCTCATGACACAAAATAATTATCTAGTGGCTATGCCACGAATATTATAAGGGCGATGAGCACGTTGATCAGCAGCTGATCGCTTGATGATGTGTAGCGGATGGAGGGTTGACTTAATAGGCCCCACGGTGTGCAGGTTGGTACGGGTGATGTGTAGCGGATGGTAACTAGGTTTGGGTTCGGGTTTGCATCATTTTATTATTTAATTATATGCATATGTATGAACTAATATGCCTAAACTATTGGGATTTAGTGTTGGTTACACATTGAGTCTGTTTGACTCACCTCGTTGGGGAATATTTTTCAGGTGACACTCGGTGATGGACCGGCCTCGGCAGGAGCTTAGTGGTGGCCATGCTCAAAGACAAAGATTATTTTCAATTTGGACTCTTCATTTTCTTATAAGTATCTTTGATTTATTTCGGGTTTTGCTTCGATGTAATAAGGCCACTAGTATGCATGCATTTTAATTATTTTATTATGATATAATTTTTATCAATCTAAAGTTTAAGCAACTCTTCTTAAAAATAAATGTAAGTGTTTAGACACCTAAACACAAACGATTTTTGAATTAAAGATTAACCCCAAAACAACTCGGTATTTTTATAAAACCACCTTAAATTTTCCAAGGTAACATCCGATAAAATTGAAACGTTTTACTCGAGGAACATACCAGATCCGGTCTGGGCTCGTAGGCTGGGTTTGGGGTGTTTCTGTTTGGTATCAGAGCCTGGTTCAAAACTCGGCTCTGGGGTTTTTGGGCTCCAAAACGTTTTCTAAAAATGGGCTTTTTAAAGGATAACAGTCTGTTAGCTCAAAGATGGCACCGCGTCTCCACCCAAGTCCGCTGTAAGTACCCTAAACCATTGTGTGATATACATGTGGGCTTTATGGGACGTAGACTAGTTTAAATAGACTCGATGGACTATAGGCTTAGTTTAAACCACTTCTTAAACTTTCATAAGACTTAATTTCACTAAACAAACCCGTTAACGAGCCACAAGACTAGGGTGTCGTAACCATCGTGACGCATGTCTAGGATTGGATCCTAAGAGCTTGGTATTTAAGCAGTCCTAGTGACTCACCTCCTCTTCGCCGGAATCCTACAGTGCGTGAGTATTTGCTCACCTTAGTCGAGTTAGGGTGTGGCAATAGGCGCACGCATGCCTAGGAGTGGATTCAGGGAGAGCTTGGTATTTAAGCAGTCCTAGCGACTCACCTCCTCTTCGTTGAATCCTGCAGTGCGTGGTGACTATTCACCCTAGTTATGAGGACTCGTTGATGGGCTAAACCCTATAATTAAAACCCGAAAGGGACCAGCCACCCTAGTTTGGAAAAAAAATTTTCCGAAATACCCTTATTTCACAAAATCACCAAGGAACCCTGAATTGGAAAATTTACGAAATTACCCCTGATTTACAAATTTTTAAATTAACCCCGATTTATTACCAAAATACCCCTGTAGGTGAAATGATGAAAATACCCCTGGGATAGGAATAGGACGAAAATGTTTGAATGATGAATGTGTGTTGAATGAATGTGCTCCTTTAAATTAGGATAGAAGACTTGAAACTTTGATCGATCAAAAGAACTACTTCTAAACTTCTTTCATAAAATTTCTTCGCAGATAATCAGTGGAACAAAATACTAATGCATAAAAATTTCTTAATCAGATTAAAGCGCGATCGTAGACATGAGTTCTAGGGGACGTGGTCGTAATGTGCGAGGACGTGGTAGAGGCAGAATGACTGTATCAAAACCCGTTAGGTCTGGACAAGGGTCCGAAAATGAGGTACCACCACCCCCACCACCAGCTGTTGGTGTTGAGCAGTAAGATCAGACGGGGGAGGATGCAGTATCGCAGGCAATGCTGCGAGTACTTGAGATGGTGGCTGGAGCAGGTAGAGGTATGGGAGCTCAAAAATCTGTACCCGAGCGACTCCGAGCCAATAGGGCTGAGGTGTTTCGTGGTGTATCTGGTGTGGCACCCAGTACAGCTGAGTATTGGTTGGAGGCAACCGAGCGAATTATGGACGAGCTCGATTTAACTACTGAGGAGAAATTGAAAGGGATGGTGGCACTACTTCGTGACAAAGCGTATCAATGGTGGCTCACAGTCCGAGATGGTGCCACAGCTGAGGATCTTACTTGGGAATATGTTAAGGCGGCGTATCAGAAGAAGTATGTTGGTACCAGTTATATTGATGCGCAGAGGAAAGCATTTCTAGGGCTGGTTCAAGAGAACAAATCCGTGGCGGAGTACGAGGCTAAATTCTTAAGGCTGAGTCGGTATGCTCGAGAGATAGTGGCTACGGAGCATGAACGGTGTGTCCAGTTTGAGGACGAACTTAGGGATGACCTAAGGTTGTTGATAGCTCCACAGCAGGAGCGGGAATTTTCCGTATTAGTGGAGAAGGCTAAAGTGGCCGAAGGAGTTAAGGACTCTGTAAGGCAGTACTCTGATCGGAATAGGCAAAAGAGAGGATTCGGATCGTCTGGGTCATCTGGGAATGCGCAGAAGAGGCCTAGAGTTGATGGGCCGCGAGGTCAGCAAGTTGTGACAGGAGGGCAGTATCGTACTTGTGATCAGTGTGGGAAGAGGCACCTAGGAGAGTGTTGGAAGAAGACAGGGGGATGTTTCAAGTGTGGGTCCAAGGACCACATGAATAAGGACTATCCTATAAAAATAGACGGGGACCGACCAACAGGTCCAAGTTCTAATCAGGCTGGAAGAGGGGGACAACAACCTCAGCGGGGTCGTGGTCCGAATAACAGAGGGAATGGTGCTAGAAGAGGACGTGGGACCCTGGGCCGAGGTGTTGGCAATGACGAGGCAAGACAGCCAGGTCTAGTGTATGCGGTTCGCCGGAGGGAGGATGAAGACGCGCCAGACGTCATAACCGGTACGTTCCTTATAGCGAACATGCCTTATTTTGCTTTGATTGATGTGGGCTCGACCCATTCCTATGTTGCATGTAGTGTAGTTGAAACACTAGGCATAGACTCTAAACTATTTGATAGGGAGATGACTGTAGTAAGCCCATTAGGCCAAACTGTAGTGGTGAATAAGATCTTTCGGAGCGTACCCTTAGAAATTCAGGGAGTGATATTTTCTGCTGACTTAATGGAACTTCCCTTTGGAGAATTCGATCTCATACTTGGCATGGACTGGCTAGTAGAACACCGAGCTATATTGGATTGTGCAGCTAAACGAATGGAGTTAAAGACGCCGGAGGATGAGGCGATAATCATGATAGGAGAAAGAAGAAACTACTTGTCTAACGTAGTCTCTGCCTTAAAGGCTGATAAAATGGTTCGGAAAGGGTGCAAGGCATTTCTGACTTTTGTTAGGGCATTGGATGCCAAAGAAAGGGGAGTTAGTGGAGTTAGAATAGTAAAGGAGTTTGTGGATGTCTTTCCGGAGGAGTTACAGAATACCCCTGACGGGGAGGTGGAGTTTGGAATTGACTTGTTTGCTGGAGCGGTGCCGATTCATCGCTCCGTATAGAATGGCACCGAAGGAGTTGGTTAAGCTCAAGACTCAAATCCAAGAGTTGCTTGATCGTGGGTTCATTCGACCTAGTGTGTCTCCATGGGGAGCACCGGTCTTGTTTGTGAAGAAGAAAGATGGGACTATGCGTATGTGCATAGATTATCGTCAGTTGAATAAGCTGACCATCAAGAACAAGTACCCTTTGCCAAGGATAGACGACTTGTTCGATCAACTGAAGGGGGAAGCGGTATTCTCAAAGATAGACCTAAGGTCTGGATATCATCAGCTTAAGGTGAAGGAAGCGGATATCCATAAGACGGCTTTTCGGACAAGATATGGGTATTATGAGTTCGTAGTGATGCCATTTGGTTTGACGAACGCCCCAGCCGCGTTCATGGATATGATGAACAGGGTTTTTCAACCCTACTTGGATCGGTTCGTCGTTGTGTTCATCGACGATATCCTAGTATACTTCAAGTCTGAGGAAGAACATGACGAGCATCTCCGGAAAGTGTTGCAAGTGTTAAGGGAGAAGAAGCTATATGCCAAATTTAGCAAGTGCGAGTTTTTGCTTAAGGAGGTTGCATTCTTAGGGCATGTGGTGTCTGCAGAAGGAATAAGGGTGGACCCTAAGAAGATTGAGGCAGTACTAGATTGGAAACCACCTAAGTCTATGGCTGAGATTCAAGTTTCTTGGGATTGGCAAAGCTACTGACTGTAAGGTTTGTGGAAGGATTTTCTTCAATAGCCGCACCATTGACAAAGTTGTTCGAAAGGAGGTACCTTTCGTTTGGACAGATAGGCAACAGGAGAGCTTTGAGAAGCTTAAGAGAGTTTTGACTGAAGCTCCTATTTTGATTCAGCCGGAGGCAGGGAAGGACTTTGTGGTGTACTGTGATGCTTCTCACACAGGATTAGGATGTGTTCTAATACAGGACGGGAAGGTTGTAGCTTATGCATCTCGATAACTGAGGCCACATGAGGTTAACTACCCGACGCATGACTTAGAACTGGCGGCAGTGGTCTTTGCTCTTAAGGTGTGGATGCACTACCTTTATGGAGAAAAGTCAGTGATCTACACGGACCACAAGAGTCTTAAGTATCTATTGACTCAGAAGGAGCTAAACTTGAGACAGCGAAGGTGGGTGGAATTACTGAAGGATTATGATTTTTCCATAGAGTATCATCCGGGCAAGGCGAATGTAGTGGCAGATGCCTTAAGTCGGAAAGTGGTGTCGGATCTGAGGGCAATGTTTGCACATCTGAGCTTGTATGACGATGGAAGTCTGCTGGCAGAGTTGCAAGTTAAGCCATCATGGCTGAATGAGGTAAAGGAAAGTCAGTTAGTGGATGAGGACTTATGCTAAGTTGCGCAAGTGCAGAGTGGAGAGTTGGAAGATTATGGTATTAATAACGAAAGGAGTGTTGTGTTTTATGGGTAAGGTCCAGTATACCGAGGAACAAGGAGTTAAGGCGGAGAGGATTCTTCAGAATCACATGGTAGCCCCTATGCTATGCATCCCGGAGGTAATAAATTGTACAGGATCTAAGGGAACAGCTTTTGGTGGCACAGTCTCAAGAAGGAAGTTACGTAATTTGTCGGCAAGTGCTTAACGTGTCGCAAGTTAAGGCTGAACACCAAGTTCCGTCGATTGCTTCAACCGATAATGGTTCCGCAGCGGAAGTGGGAGAGAATTACCATGGACTTCGTTAGTGGGTTTCCCACGCCTACTAAGAAGGACTCGGTATGGGTGATAGTGGACCGGTTGACCAAGTCCGCGCACTTCATTCCTGGTAAGAGTTGATTATTCTTTGCGTAGTTAGCAAAGTTATATGTGGCGGAAATTGTGAGGTTGCATGGAGTGCCACTATCAATTATTTCAGATAGGGATCCAAGGTTTACGTCTCGGTTTTGGAAGGCTCTACATCGGGCTTTGGGCACTAAATTGGATTTCACTACGGTTTTTCATCCACAATCGGACGGCGATGCAACGAGTAATCCAAGTGTTGGAAGATATGCCGAGAGGTCAGTGTGATAGACTTGAGAGGAAGTTGGGAAGAATATTTGCCGTTAGCGGAATTTGCATACAACAACAACTATCAAGCCAAGATTCGGATGGCACCGTATGAAGCTACCATGGATCGAAAGTGTCGCACACCTACGTGTTGGACGGAATTGGGGGAACGACGAGTTTTGGGTCCAGAGATTGTGGCAGAATCTGAAGAGAAAGTTGAGATAATTCGCGCACGATTGAAGGAAGCATCTGACAGGCAGAAGTCGTATGCAGATCTTAAGAGGAAAGAAATAGAATTTGATGTGGGAGATCAAGTGTTTCTTAAGGTATCGCCTTGGAAGAAGGTGATGAGATTTGGTCGCAAAGGGAAGTTAAGTCCAAGGTTTATAGGACCATATCGACTCATCAAGCGAGTTGGACCAGCAGGCATACCGATTAGAGTTGCCTTCGGAATTGAAGCAGATACACGACGTATTCCATGTGTCCATGCTACGTCGTTATCGTTCGGATCCATCTCATGTAGTTCCGATTGAAGAGGTGGAATTAAGGCCAGATTTGTCCTATGAGGAAGAGCCGATTCAGATCTTGGAACGAGATGTGAAAGTGTTGCGAAGGAAGTCAGTTCCTTTGGTCAAAGTGTTATGGCGTAATCACGGATCGGAAGAAGCTTCGTGGGAGCCAGAAGAAGCAATGCGACAAAGAATACCCTCACTTATTTTAGCCAGGTAATTTCGAGGTCAAAATTATTTTAAGGGGGTAGAACTGTAATATCCTGGATTATGGCTTATGCATTAATACTAAATTAGATGAAGTAGCATGCTTATGAATATTCTGAATGTGTTCTATGAATTTTTGTGAACCTTAGTGTATAGTTAAATGCCTTAGAAATTATTGGATTTTTAAGTTTAAAAGGGGAGCTAAGCTTGATAAGGCCTTAAGGAAATTTGTAAGGGAAATATGACACAGAAATGGGCTTGTCTAAGTGGCTTGGAGGCGCCACTTAAAGCCCAGGAAAGTGACGCCATATGCAGTGCAAGGAGGTCTTGAGTTCGACCCACAAGGAAAGCAATAAGGGAATTTTTATTTTTGCGGCAACAAGGGAAGTAATGGACGGCATGGGGAGTCTATGGGAGGAGCTTAAGATGAGGTGTTATTCTTTCAAATAATTTCGGCTAAGGTGGAAGATAAATGATAGATTAATTTTATTAATTTGAATAAGGTGATAATTGAGAAATAAAGTTATCAGAATAGGGAAGAGTTGGCCGAATAGGGGTCTCTAGGTAAAGTAATTTCGGTAAAAAGGGGAAAAGGGTGGCTATTTTTCATTCTTTCTTTTCTCTTTTTCCTCTGCCGAATTCTCTAGTGAACCTCCTCTTCTCTTTTATTTTACCAAAGCTGAAAACTCAAGCAAAGTCTAGCCGATTTCTTCACCTTTCTTCTCTTCTTTTTCTCTCAATCTTCCAAAAGCCGAAAGCAAGTTCCTTCTAGGCCATAGCCGAATACTCAAAGTAGTCCTAGCCGAATATCTCTGTGAGTTTTGGTAAGGGGTGCTGTCGCCTACAACATTAAGGGTAAGGATTCAATTGTTGTCATATTATTATTTCTTTTCTTTTAGCCGAAACATAGGTATCTAATCCCAATAATACTCTATGGCCGAAACTTTGAAGGGTCTTTTCGGGATTTGGTAGTTGTCGACTACAATAGAAGATTATTCGGGATTTTGTTAGATCGAAGGTAAGCAAATAAGATCTTAGGCCGAAGGCCATTTTATTATGTTTTAATGTTAGATTAGATCTAACATGTGGCCATAGGAATCTCGACATCATTAAAGAAGCAAGGATCAATTTCAGGATTGGAATCGCAAGGTAAGGGCATATACACATTCGGCCAACGCCTATTTAGTGACTTAGATTTAATTCTTATTTACTTAGAAGTAGATTTAATTCTTATTTACTTAGAAGCCGAAAACTAATCCGTGAAGTGATTTAGTGCTAGCCGATTGCAAGAGGGATTATCTCGGAGTTTCGGGATTTGATTAGTGATCAAATCGGCAGCAAGGTAAGATTTTGGTCGCATTGATTCTTCGAGATTTGGTTTTATAGCCGAATAGGCTTTGTTAAAATATTAAGTGTTGGCCGAATGTAGGGGACTAAGATATAGAACATTAAATCAGGATTCTTCGGGATCTCAGTGGAAGCGATAAGTATATCAGGTGTGTACCCCACACTAAACCTTATTAGATTACGGCTTAAATTAGTTATGTGTGTTTATAATAATATGAATGTGGCCAAAGGTACCATGCAATGGTACAAAGTACTCAGCACGTTTACCCACTCCTACTATGAGTATAATATGATCTCATTATGGCACACATGTGAAACTATAAGAATGTGAATAAAGAATATGGCATGATATTGCATGTTTTGTATGGCATGGGCATATGGGTTATGGAAAGGGAAGTGATTGGTGGTTATATACCCCAATGTATGAATGTGGTGGCTTCGGTCACAATATCTGAATGTGGTGACTTCGGTCCACGTTATCGAGTGTGGTGTCTCATGACAAAAATAATTATCCGTGGCTATGCCACGAATATTATAAGGGCGATGAGCACGTCGACTGCAGCGACTGCCTTCGATGATGTGTAGCGGATGGAGGGTTGACTTAGTAGTCCCCACGGTGTGCAGGTTGGTACGGGTGATGTGTAGCGGATGGTAACTAGGTTTGGGTTTGGGTTTGCATCATTTTATTATTTAATTATATGCATATGTATGAACTGATATGCCTAAACTATTGGGATTTAGTGTTGGTTACACATTGAGTCTGTTTGACTCACCCCGTTGGGGAATATTTTTCAGGTGACACTCAGTGATGGACCGGGTTGGCAGGAGCTTAGTGGTGGCCATGCTCAGCACAAAGATTATTTTCAATTTGGACTCTTCATTTTCTTATAAGTATCTTGGATTTATTTCGGGTTTTTCTTCGATGTAATACGGCCACTAGTATGCATGCATTTTAATTATTTTATTATGATACAATTTTTTTCAATCTAAAGTTTAAGCAACTCTTCTTAAAAATAAATGTAAGTGTTTAGACACCTAAACACAAACGATTTTCGAATTAAAGATTAACCCCAAAAAAACTCGGTATTTTTATAAAACCACCCCAAATTTTCCAAGGTAACATCCGATAAAATTGAAACGTTTTACTCGAGGAACATACCAGATCCGGTCTGGGCTCGTGGGCCGGGTTTGGGGTGTTTCACTTCCTAAGGGTATCGTCTTAATCAACTGAGTTTTTCCCAAGTATTTCCCCAATTCATTCTTTTTATCTTTGCTTCTTTAGTTTAGTAATTAGTTAATTTAGATTAATAAACAACTTCACTTATTTTAGGCCAAATAATAGAAAGAAAGTTAGTATTAGTACTTTTAGTTCCTTTGGGTTCGACAATCCGGTCTTGCCTAAGCTATACTACTGTTCGATAGGTGCACTTGCCTCAATCGTTGTTATAGTTAGTTCCAGGATCGATCATTATAAATTTAAAACTCTAAAATACAATGATCACGGATTTGAGAGCAGTGTTTGCTCATCTCAGTTTTTATGACGATGGAAGTTTATTAGCCGAACTTCAGGTGAAGCCTTCATGGGTAAGTCAGATTAAGGAGAAGCAGACGTCAGATGAATTGTTAAGTTCTCGACTTCAGCAAGTGGAAGGTGGTGAGACAGAAGGATTTGGTCTGAACAGTGATGGAGTATTGTGCTTTCGTGGAAAGGTTTGTATGCCAAAGGATTTCGAGTTGAGACAGAGGATTCTGCAGGAGGCACATAATAATCCATACGCTATGCATCCCGGTGGGAGTAAGATGTATCGAGATTTGCGTGAACAGTTCTGGTGGCCAGGTCTGAAGCAAGAATTTACCGAGTTTGTGAGTAAGTGTTGTGTAACACCCCTAACCTATCTCTGTCGCCGGAGTAAGGTAACGGGACATTACTCAACCCAAACACAACATATAAACTATCATATAATTACTTAAAACATAGTAAATATCATCATGTATTCACACGGTATTTACAGAATTTTTATCTAAAATTTTTTCCCTGAATTAAAAGAGATACACGTACACATAAACATTTAACAATTTATTTTTCAATGATATACAAGTACTTACTAAAACAAAAATTATATGCGGCATTTATGTTTCCTAGCCATATCCACACATGCTATTTATATAACTAATTTAATTTGAATCATTATCAAACATTCACGAAAAGTCATACATACTAATTTATATACCGGCACCATGTTCATGCATTACTTCCATAACCTTATATAATCTATATCTAGAAGCCGCATATGCTACCATCTAACTAATACAATTATTTTGATTGCTCAATACCATAGTAAGAACACGAACTCTAAACAATTAAATCAACTACCAATTCGTTTATGCAAGGAACCTTTAATACCTCATCTTTATAAAAGCATGTCATACATTATAATACATAAGTTCACAAAACAAATATATTCAAGCACATTGTAACTCAAAATCAACCATCAAATAACATATGCGATTCATGAATATATTGTATCCATCTCCTAATTTTTAAATTACATACACATCATACATTCAAATGCACTTCCATTTAAATTATACATACGGTCGGTTTACCATAACATTTTCACTACTCAAAGTGAACCAAAATCAACCACTTCACCTATTAATATACTATTCATTATCTTATGAAACTCATCTATCTAAATCAAACAATATTCAACCCGAAATTTTCAAAAGACATACATATTTATATACATATCGACTCAAACATGTTTACTCAATTCAAAGATAGAGGTGAAGCCATTTTCGCATGGCCATAAATACATCCAATTCAAAATATATATATACTCAAATAATAGTTTAGCTTATAGATGCCATAGACTTTAAATTTGTTTCCAAAAAGGTACCAAAACGGTTGATAGTGTGCTTGACTTTGACAAGGATTCCCGAGCTCGAGCTTCAACTTCAAAAATCTATAAAATATTCAAACCAACACACGTACGGTAAGCTAATTTAGCTTAGTAAGTTATAAGCAAAAGGGGACATAGATAGAATAAATCTTTATACAAATTTACTTTATTCAGCTTAATTACTTACCAGTCCCTAAACATTTCATATTGCATGATACTCTATAGCAATATCACAATCGTTAGATCTCCAAATCCGAATATACAAATATTCTATAGTCTTTTCAATTTAGCTCAATAAATTAATGAATAAATCACATATCTGTGAAATTATGATATAAAAACTACTTACCCTTTTTAGCATCAAGTTATTAAATTCTTACGCTTAACATACTTACATGCCTCTTAAGAGCATTTCCATTCATCGATTCATGCCTTTGAAAAATTCGAACATACGCACACACAGTGCTTAGAGTGTAACATTTCGCACACTTAGTGCCATTACTCGTCTCACGCACACATAGTGCCATCTTCCGGTAATGTATCGAACACATAGTGCCATTACCCGTTTCTCGCACACATAGTGCCATCTTCCGGTAATGTATCGCACACATAGTGCCTTTACCCATTACTCGCACACATAGTGCCATCTCCCGGTAATGTATCGCACACATAGTGCCATTACCCATTACTCGCACACATAGTGCCATCTTCCGGTAATGTATCGCACACATAGTGCCATTACCCGTTTCTCGCACACATAGTGCCATCTTCCGGTAATGTATAGCACACATAGTGCCATTACCCGTTTCTCGCACACATAGTGCCATCTTTAATCCAAATTATCACTTCATTCTAATAGACATAAACTATCACATTTTTAAAAGAGACATACAACACTCATCCATTTAGTACCATAATCATACATTACAAATCCACAATTAACCATAGCTCAACCATGCTTTATCATTTAACTCAATTTGTTCAAAGCTTATATGTAAAATATACTAAGCTTATATTCGGCGAACACATATATTTTTATCATGTCACATTCGGCAATTCACAAATTAATATACTTATCTTTACTTAAAAATTTCACTTCCATATAATCTAATTTCAATTTAACCCAATTGCTTAAAAACTTACCTCGGATTGTTATCGGATTAAAGTTTCCCGGCTACTCGTTCAGTTTCGCTTTTCCTCGATCCAATCCCTTTTCCTTTTGTTCTTGATCTAATAATTCCAAATTGCACTCATTCAAATACATTTTCATTCAATTTAATCCAAAAATACATAATTGTGCAAATTTACCAATTTACCCCTAACATTTTACAATGTCTACAATTTAGTCCTTATAGCTCAAAACACACAATATTAAGAATTTCACCACACCTATTAATGGCCGAATATCCATAGTCCCTATATCAACTCATTTCTTCCATTTTTCTTGCTATTTAGTCCTTTCAACTATTTATTTTAAAATCATAGTTTAATTCACTCAATTTCATCAAAGGTTCAAGAACAAAATTTACAAATCTATCATCTATCATCAATATTTCATCCTTGATCAACAAGAACATCAAGTTTCCTTTAATGGCATCTCATGAAAAACATAACCAAATCACAAATTACAACATGGGCTAAATAAAGCTCACCACAACTATCTCAAAAATACAAGAATTATAAAAAATCAAGCTAAATTTTTACCTTAACAAGCTCAAATGTGGCCGAATGAAACTAAGCTTTCCTTTCTTTTTCTTTGGCTATGTTTCGATCATTTGGGGAAGAGAAGATGAACACTTCTCATCTTTTTCCCATATTATTATTTTATCAATTTAATTATAATACATAATTATTAAAATATAATAAACACCCATCAATCACTATTACATGCAAATGATGTTTTTATTTTTTTATGATATTATACCTTTCACTAACTAATAAAAATTCAATTTAATAATGCATAGTGGAGCATGATGCCGTCCACTCTAAATGCAATTTGTATAATTGCAAAATTAATCCTTACAATGAAGAAGACAAGTCAATTTAGCCACCCAATAAAAAAAATCTTTATCACCCTTTTGAAATTTAATCCTCTCTCTTAAATTATTCACATTAGCTATAAATTTAATTCACGAAATACTAGCACATGTTCAAGCATATTTATCTAACACGAAAAATTATAAAAATTATAAAAATCACTCCTTTTAATTCGGATTTGTGGTCCCGAAACCACCGTTTCGATTAGGGTCGTAAACGGGCTGTTACATGTTGGACGTGTCAGTAGGTGAAGGCGGAACATCAGTTGCCTTCGGGGTTGCTACATCCAGTGAAGATTCCACTTTGGAAGTGGGAGAGGATAACGATGGATTTTGTTAGTGGGCTACCTCTTACGCCTACTAGAAAAGATTCAGTGTGGGTAATTATCGATCGGTTGACGAAGTCTGCTCACTTCATACCGATTCGTGTTGATTACTCACTACAGAAGTTAGCCAAGCTTTATGTAGCAGAGATTGTGAGGTTACATGGGGTACCAGTGTCTATCATATCAGATAGAGACCCTAGGTTTACATCGCTGTTTTGGAAGGCGTTACATAAAGCGTTGGGCACAAGACTGGATTTCAGCACGTCGTTTCATCCACAGACTGATGGTCAGTCAGAGAGGGTAATTCAAATTTTGGAAGATATGTTGAGAGGTTGTGTTATCGACTTCAGGGGCAGTTGGGAGGATTTCTTACTGTTGGCAGAATTCGCATACAACAATAGCTATCGATCCAGTATTCAGATGGCACCCTATGAAGCATTATATGGTCATAAGTGTCGCGACTCTACCCGCCGGACAGAGTTGGGTGAGCGATAGTTGTTGGGTCCAGAATTGGTTTCAGAGACGGAGGAAAAGGTTAAGTTGATTTGGACTCGGTTGAAGGAAGCTTCCGACAGGCAGAAATCATATGCAGATCTGAAGTGTAAGGAGATAGAATTCTCAGTGGGTGATCAAGTTTTTCTGAAAGTCTCACCTTGGAAGAAGGTTTTAAGGTTTGGACGAAAGGGCAAGTTGAGCCCCAGATTCATCGGGTCTTATCGAGTGTTGAAACGTATGGGACAAGTAGCGTATCAACTTGAGTTACCGCCGGAGTTGAATCAGATACATGATGTATTTCATGTTTCAATGTTAAGACGCTATCGTTCGGATCATTCTCACATAGTGCCGGTAGAGGAAATTGAAGTAAGACCTGATTTGTCTATTGAAGAAGAACCAGTTCTGATCTTAGATCGAGATGTTAAAGTATTGAGAAGGAAGTCAATTCCGTTGGTTAAAGTCTTATGGCGGAATCACAGTTTAAAGGAAGCCACGTGGGAGCCAGAGGATGTGATGTGACAGTAATACCCTCACCTCTTTTGATCAGGTAAATTTTGAGGCCGAAATTTCTTTAAGGGGGGTAGAACTGTAACATCCTAGAATTAGGGGTTCTGCATTTTATGCTTTTCTGTGTGCTTGGCTTGTTCTGCTTGTTATTTAGGTGTGCTTGGGGGTCCTGGTGAGGCTCGGGTTCAAGCCAGAGCCTTGGTGAAATTTTATGTTTTGGGTATCTAAGAGGGAGAGCTAGTAAGAAGCAGGCTTTAAGTTTATTTGCGTGTGCTTGATGACACAAAGGAGCTTGTGTCCAAGTGGAGGTGGCGTCACTTGTAGGAGCAGAAGTGGAGGAGTTCGAATCCCATAAGCCTCATTATGGAGCTTTATTTTTGGCGCCAGGATGGAGAGGAGATGGTTTCGACTGAGACTCTTCAAGAGTGGTAGTTGAATGGGTCAATGCATTCAAATGGATGGACAAGAGAGCTTGGAGGAGTTTGAATTGGTCAAACCAATTTGAATGAGTGATGGGGAGTATTGGGTGGAGTAAATCAAGGGATTTGGTGATGGTGGAGGTGTTGGCCGAATGTGGGGAGCTTGGAGGGGGGATTTCGGTTTAGTTGCTAGGAAAGGCGAGTGTGCCGAAATTCTCTTGAGTAGTAGGCATTTTCATTTTGGCATTTTCGGTCATATAGGGAGAGTGCCAAATTTTTGCAAGGGTCTTAGGGAGTTCTTTCTTTTTCTCTCGTTTGGTTTTCTACTTCTTGGTGCCGAAACTTTCAGCTTTCTTCTCTTCATCTTTTCTTGCCTCTTTGACATTAGCCGAAACTAGGGTGACCACTCGGGCATTTCTTTTTCCTTTCATTCTTTTTCTCTAATGATTTTCTCTTCTACACTCTTTTCTTCTCTAGCCGAAACATACTTCTCTGTAACATCCCGGTTTAGGGGTTATGCGTTTGGAGCATAACTCGAGTGTTTAGCAGGCTTAGGGTAAAGTTGGATGGATTTTAAGGAGTTTTGGAGAACCCTAGAAGGTAAGGGATGACTTAGGAAATTTTTGATTTTTAGTGTTAAAAAGGGGAGCTGGGCTATAGGGGTCTTAAAAGAAATATTTGGGGGATTAAGACGCAAGAAATGGCTTGGCAGTGGCAAAGGAGGCGCCACTTTAGAGCTTGGAAGGTAACGCCTCAAGGTGCAAGGGGGCGAGTTCGAGCTGCAAAGGCGACATTTTGGTTTTATTTTTATATGCGGTGATGGGCTTAAGTAGGAAGGGTTTAAAGTTTAATGATGGGGCTTTATGACATGAAAGTCAATTGGGAAGAGTGGCACAGGCGTTGGAAGAGAGGGTCACAGCAGTGATGTCCTAGGTTCGAACCAAAGGAGTTGCAATTGGAGTTTTATTTTTTTCTTATTTTGCAGCAAATTGGAAGGTGTTGGACGGCACATGGGACCTTCAATTGGGATAAAGATTAAGTTAATTTTGTTTTTAAATTAACTGGATGAGGGAATAATTATTAGTTTATCTTTTGTTTTTTTAAATTGAAGAGGTGATATTGGATAAAGTCAGGTGTTTTCAAATTCGGTGGGATAATGGATTAATCTTTGGACATTATTATTTTATTTTTGAATATTTCCAAATGGTTGGCTAGGAGGAAATTAAGGAATTTGACTAATTCAAATTAGTTTGAATTTGTGGTCATGAGCTTTTGTGGGAGTGCCGAATTTCTTTAAGGCATTTTGGTGTTTTCGCCACCTTGTGTAGTGCTCCTAAATTGATTTTTTTGTTTTTTTGCTCCTAGCCGAATATTCAAGAAAATTCTCTCATTTTCCTCCTTGAAACCAGAAAGTTCTCAAGCTTTTAATTTATTTTGCTCCTTCTCTTCTTTTTGGATCTTTGGCCAACCTTATACCCCTAGTTCTCTCTTTTTCTTTTATATTTGTGTTAAATTGAATCTTTCCCTCTCACTTTTAATCTCCATTGCCGATTTCTCCTTTCTTCTTGAACCACATTTCTTTCGGTTCTACTTCAAGACTCTAGCCGAATCTCTCCTTCTTGGTGTGCCGAAATTCCCCTCTCTTAGTAGTTTTCTTCTTGGCCGAATATTAAGTGTGGTGTGGAGCACGTTGGGTTTCGTTTTCAATCATTGGAAAAGGTAAGTAATGGCAGCCGAATGCCTATTGCTATGCCCTCCTTGTGTTCTGTCGACTTTTTCAAGGTAAGGGAGTGGTAGGTATTCGGCCAAGGGTTCAAAATATTGTGTCTTTAGGTTATGTCTTTAAGTCAAAGCCGAATCTAATGTGGTACTATTTTAGGATTTCGACAGGGCTGGAGGAGTAACCGGGATTCAAGATATTTTGGTAAGAAATATTTAAATTAGTTCGGTGTTTAGACTTATAACTCGGGGTTTAACCAGTTTATCTGATTAAGCGTTTTGATGGAGGCCAATACCAGTCAAGGAGGACAAGGGAAAGTCCCTATCCCAAAGTTTAAGAAAAGAGCTGTCTCAGCGGTTCGGGATTGGCCACCAGGGTGTGGGCCAGCAACAGAAAGCTATAGGCAGATAGCCGTAGTCTCGCTTAGCGATAGCGTCGAGGATCGAGAGTCTAGAACTCCAAGTAATAAGGTGTGTAGTTAGCCATTGTTTCCGGGTTTTGTGTGATATCTGCTTATGTTATATGCTTACTAATAAGTGCAGTGGTAAAAGTGTGATAGATACCCTAAAAGGGGTATGACGATGATCAGGTAAGTAGCACATTGTAAATATTGTTGTCATTTATTTAAATATGAGTGTATGCCTATATTTGTGAATGACATGCACATGCATCATATTGTCGTTATATCATGTTACATGTGCATGGGTGGGTTATGAAAGAAGGACCGTGTACTTGAGTATGTGGTTGATGTCGACTTTGTGCTACATCGTGGATTGGCGCTGATCGAGGTCGCGTTGTGGATCTTTGCGATTTAGTTCGCGCGTGGTTACCTTGATTGATATCGGCTCTATGCCATATCGTGGCTTGATGGATTGCTTTGTGTGCTCCATCGTGGTTTGATGTTAGCTATACGCTACATCGTGGATGGCATTGGTTACCTTTTTGGAGGGAAAAGGAGAGGGTGACTCGATAGTCCCCGGTGTGTGGTAGGTTTGGATAAGGGGGTGTGTAGCGGATGGACCTTAGGATTGGGTTGGGTTTCATGTTGCATTGTTCCGTTGTAAAATGATATGGAAATGGGCCATGCCCAATATGACATGTGGAAAGGTATGTTTTGAGAACATACGTGGAAATGGGCCAAGCCCAGCGATCTGTGGATTGATGAGAAAAGGGCCTAGCCCAAAGGCTTGAATATGATTTGGTTGTGGGCCAAGCCCAGTTGTGGTAATGTTTAAGTGATTATATTTACATGCCGCATATTATAATTGGGTTGATTTGTGGCTAACATGTGGGTGGATATCGGTGGTTTAATTACACACTGAATGCATGTGACTCACCCAACTTTTTAAACATCGCAGTGAGTCGTGATTAATGGACCGGGTTGGAGTAGATACAAAGGTGGCCATGCAGAAGCAGATTTTCATGCAGAAGTAGATGTTTTACTTGTTTAGTTAATTAATAATGATTTTTATATTATCCGTATTTTGGGAATTTATTTGATGTAATAAGGGCCACTTTTGATTTAAAGTACTCTATTTATGGGTTTTGAAGTTTATGTTACTTAGAAGTATTTTACAAATGATTTATATTATAATAACTTATAATAAAGTTTTAATTCGGATATTTTATGTCAAGCTTATATTATTTAATAGATTTTAATAGGACATGGTTTCCAAAAGATCACAGATTCTAAAGTTTTATTTTAAGTCAAAACAAATTTTCAACCATTTTTCTGTAGTGACATACCAGATCCGGTGGGGCTTGTGGGCGGGTTTGGGGTGTTACTGATTTGGTATCGAGCCCTGCCAAAACTCGGCTTTGAGGGTTTTGGGCCCAAAAACGTTTCAAGATGGGCTTTTCAAAAATACGGGTTTTTATGAAATATTTTCAGGTATTCTGGCATGGCACCTGTACCTCCAACCCGAAGTCCACCAGGTAAGTACTTCGGACTTTTGAAGTGATTTGTTATATGTGAATTGTATGGGCTTATTTGGGCTCGTAGATTAGAATATTAGGGCTATTGAACCCTAGGATTAGTTTACTCAAACATTGAACACATAAGACTTAAGGACCATTAAACAAACCTGTGATTAAGTCGCCGAGTTAAGGTGTGGCAACCATTGTGCGCATGTCTAGGAGTGGATCCGGAAGAGCCTAGTACTTAAGCAGTCCTCGTGACTCACCTCCTCTTCGCTGGAATCCTACCTGGTGCGTAGCTACGGTTCACCTTAACCAAGAGGACTTGTTCATAGGCTAAACCAATTATTAAAACCCGAAAGGGACTAGCCGTGCCGTTTTATAAAATTCCTAGTTTTAAAACCCTTAGTTTTAAAATTTCCAAAATTTACCCCTTTGGTTTGTAAACTCTAAATCTGATTTTGAAAGATGTTTTCTCGATTTACAAAATTACTAAAAATACCCCTGTAGGAAAATGACGAAAATACCCACTGGGTAAAACGGCGTAAATGTCCGGATAGTGAATGTGGGTGGTAGATACCACCGAATGTGCCTCTACTGAGGAAGGAATGTGGCTTCATTGGGAAATGAAGGTGTCGCTAGTGATGAATGTGTTCTTGTTGATGAATGGATGTGTCCTTATGGATGAATGTGATATTCTGAAATAGAATAGGGAACTTGAACTGAAAATTTGTGTGATCGAAAGAACTACCTCTAGAAATTCTTTTCATAAAATTGTTCGCGGTTAAACAAAGGGAACAAATACTAATGCATAAAACTCCTTAATCAGATTAAATCGCGACGATAGAGATGAGTTCTAGGGGACGCGGTAGAGGTAGATTGGCAGCATCGGAACCAGTAGGGTCTGGCCATGGGTCAGAAAGTGAAGTGCCGCCACCAGCAGTGGGCGCAGAGGAGCAAGATCAGATAGGTGAAGATGACGCAGTATCGCGGGCCATGTTACGAGTGCTAGAACGAGTAGCAGGAGCTAGTAGGGGAAATGGAACTCGAAAGTCAGTATCGGAAAGGCTTAGATTGAACGGAGCTGAGATCTTTAGAGGGGTATCTGGAGTAGCTCCGAACGTAGCGGAGTATTGGCTAGAAGCAGTCGAAAGAATCATGGACGATTTGGACTGCACCGATGAAGAAAAGCTGAAGGGTGCTGTTTCGTTGCTTCGTGACGAAGCTTATCGTTGGTGGCTCACTGTCAAACAAGGTGTACCGCCGTGATCGATCGGATTGGGATTACTTTAAGGCCAAGTTTGAAGGAAAGTACGTAGGAGCCAATTATTTGGACTCGCAAAGGAAAGCGTTTCTAAATCTAGTACAAGGGAATAAGTCGGTAGCGGAGTATGAAGCTGAATTTGTGCGGCTAAGTCAGTACGCCAAAGGAATTGTGGCTACTGATTATGAAAGGAGTGTTCGATTCGAAGATGGGCTGCGAGATGAGTTGCGGGAGTTGATCGCTCCACAGAGGGAAAGGGACTTCGCCATTCTGGTGGAGAAAGCTCGGATCGCTGAAGAGGTTAAGAAGACTATAAGAGAAAATCGAGAGAAGAATAGGAACGAGAATAAGAGAAGTTTTGGACCGTCAGCGTCGGTTGATAATGTTCGAAAAAAACCAAGGATCGAGAATCCTGTCCATGGACCAGTGGATGTGAATCAGAATTGTTCATGTGTTAAGTGTGGGAGAGCTCATTTAGGAGAATGTTGGGGAAATAGTAAGGAATGTTTCCGGTGTGGGTCGAAGGCCCATTTGGTTAAGAACTATCCTCAGGCAACGAGAGGTCGAGGTTGGAGCCATGAAGGAAAAAGGTACCGACAGAGATGCTAAAGGATCGGATGCGAGTCAGCCAAGGGCTTGATATCGGTATGTTCTTTATTTTGGGACACCATTTATTGTTTTGTTAATGTGAAGTTAGTTCATGCTTGTGTGGCTAGTGAAGTGTAGAAACCACGAATGTGAACTTTAAAACCGTGTCTAGAAGACAGGATAGATTTACTAAGATCGAGTCTGCAGAGAGGCGTAGAGTAGCAAGTCATGGTAGTAAGTAATTTCGAGGACGAAATTATTTTAAGGAGGGTAGAATTGTAACATCCCAGTTTAGGGGTTATGCGTTTGGAGCATAACTCGAGTGTTTAGCAGGCTTAGGGTAAAGTTGGATGGATTTTAAGGAGTTTTGGAGAACCCTAGAAGGTAAGGGATGACTTAGGAAATTTTTGATTTTTAGTGTTAAAAAGGGGAGCTGGGCTATAGGGGTCTTAAAAGAAATATTTGGGGGATTAAGACGCAAGAAATGGCTTGGTAGAGTGGCAAGGGAGGCGCCACTTTAGAGCTTGGAAGGTAACGCCTCAAGGTGCAAGGGGGGCAGAGTTCGAGCTGCAAAGGCAGCATTTTGGTTTTTATTTTTATATGCGGTGATGGGCTTAAGTAGGAAGGGTTTAAAGTTTAATGATGGGGGCTTTATGACATGAAAGTCAATTGGGAAGAGTGGCCTGGGGCGTTGGAAGAGAGGGCTGCAGCAGTGATGTCCTAGGTTCGAACCAAAGGAGTTGCAATTGGAGTTTTTTTTCTTATTTTGCAAAGAAATTGGAAGGTGTTGGGCGGCACATGGGACCTTCAATTGGGATAAAGATTAAGTTAATTTTGTTTTTAAATTCGGCTAGATGAGGGAATAATTATTAGTTTATCTTTTTGTTTTTTTAAATTGAAGAGGTGATATTGGATAAAGCTGGGGTGTTTTCAAATTCGGTGGGATAATGGATTAATGCTGGACATTATTATTTTATTTTTGAATATTTCCAAATGGTTGGCTAGGAGGAAATTAAGGAATTTGACTAATTCAAATTAGTTTGAATTGGTGGTCATGAGCTTTTGTGGGAGTGCCGAATTTCTTTAAGGCATTTTGGTGTTTTCGGCCAGCCTTGTGTAGTGCTCCTAAATTGATTTTTTTTTGTTGTTTTGCTCCTAGCCGAATATTCAAGAAAATTCTCTCATTTTCCTCCTTGAAACTGAAAGTTCTCAAGCTTTTAATTTATTTTGCTCCCTTCTCTTCTTTTTGGATCTTTGGCCGAACCTTATACCCCTAGTTCTCTCTTTTTCTTTTATATTTGTGTTAAGCGAATCTTTCCTCTCACTTTTAATCTCCATTGCCGATTTCTCCTTTCTTCTTGAACCACATTTCTTTCGGTTCTACTTCAAGACTCTAGCCGAATCTCTCCTTCTTGGTGTGCGAAATTCCCCTCTCTTAGTAGTTTTCTTCTTGGCCGAATATTAAGTGTGGTGTGGAGCACGTTGGGTTTCGTTTTCAATCATTGGAAAAGGTAAGTAATGGCAGCCGAATGCCTATTGCTATCCCCTCCTTGTGTTCTCATCGACTTTTTCAAGGTAAGGGAGTGGTAGGTATTCGGCCAAGGGTTCAAAATATTGTGTCTTTAGGTTATATCTTTAAGTCAAAGCCGAATCTAATGTGGTACTATTTTAGGATTTCGATGGGGTTGGAGGAGTAACAGGGATTCAAGATATTTTGGTAAGGAAATATTTAAATTAGTTCGGTGTTTAGACTTATAACTCGGGGTTTAACCAGTTTATCTGATTAAGCGTTTTGATGGAGGCCAATACCAGTCAAGGAGGACAAGGGAAAGTCCCTATCCCAAAGTTTAAGAAAAGAGCTGCTCGGCTGTTTCGGGATTGGCCACCAGTGTGTGGGCCAAAGAATGTAAAGCTATAGGCGGATAGCCGTAGTCTCGCTTTAGCGATAGCGTCGAGGATCGAGAGTCTAGAACTCCAAGTAATAAGGTGTGTAGTTAGCCATTGTTTCCGGGTTTTGTGTGATATCTGCTTATGTTATATGCTTACTAATAAGTGCGATGGTAAAAAAGTGATAGATACCCTAAAAGGGGGTATGACGATGATCGTAAGTAGCACATTGTAAATATTGTTGTCATTTATTTAAATATGAGTGTATGCCTATATTTGTGAATGACATGCACATGCATCATATTGTCGTTATATCATGTTACATGTGCATGGGTGGGTTATGAAAGAAGGACCGGGTGTACTTGAGTGCGTGGTTGATGTCGACTTTGTGCTACATCGTGGATTGGCGTTGACCGAGGTCGTGGATCTTTGCGATTTAGTTCGCGTGGTTACCTTGATTGATATCGGCTCTATGCCATATCGTGGCTTGATGGATTGCCGTGTGTGCTCCATCGTGGTTTGATGTTAGCTATACGCTACATCGTGGATGGCATTAGTTGCCTTTTTGGAGGGAAAAGGAGAGGGTGACTCGATAGTCCCCGGTGTGTGTGGTAGGCTGGATAAGGGGGTGTGTGTAGCGGATGGACCTTAGGATTGGGTTGGGTTTCATGTTGCATTGTTCCGTTGTAAAATGATATGGAAATGGGCCATGCCCAATATGACATGTGGAAAGGTATGTTTGAGAACATACGTGGAAATGGGCCAAGCCCAATGATCCGTGGATTGATGAGAAAAGGGCCTAGCCCGGTGCTTGAATATGATTTGGTTGTGGGCCAAGCCCAGTTGTGGTAATGTTTAAGTGATTATATTTACATGCTTTATATTATAATTGGGTTGATTTGTGGCTAACATGTGGGTGGATATCGGTGGCTTAATTACACATCGAAGTGCAGTGTGACTCACCCAACTTTTAAACATCGCAGTGAGTCGTGATTAATGGACCGGGTTGGAGTAGATACAAAGGTGGCCATGCGAAGCGATTTTCATGCAGTAGATGTTTTACTTGTTTAGTTAATTAATAATGATTTTTATATTATCCGTATTTTGGGAATTTATTTGATGTAATAAGGGCCACTTTTGATTTAAAGTACTCTATTTATGGTTGTTGAAGTTTATGTTACTTAGAAGTATTTTACAAATGATTTATATTATAATAACTTATAATAAAGTTTTAATTCGGATATTTTATGTCAAGCTTATATTATTTAATAGATTTTAATTGGACATGGTTTCCAAAAGATCACAGATTCTAAAGTTTTATTTTAAGTCAAAACAAATTTTCAACCATTTTTCCGTAGTGACATACCAGATCCGGTCAGGGCTTGTGGGCCGGGTTTGGGGTGTTACATTCTCACTCTTTTCTCTTGTGTGTTTCATTTCTACACCTTTTCACCATAGCCGAATCTCATTTGACACCACACTAAATCTATTCTTACACTCTTTTTCTGTTAGCCGAAAATCGCGAAGCAAGGTGCTAGGAATCTTTGGCCGCAGGAAGTCTCTTTAATCGATTTCTGTTGGTTAAGTCAAACGTTGGATGTCCGAAGCCTGAAGGTCTGTTGATTGCCGAATCTGATCACTCCATTCGGGTTCTTAAGGTAAGGAGCCATCTTTGCGTTTTTGGCTAATTCATCCCTTTTCAATTGTAGTCTGCCTTAATCAAATTCTTTTGTTAGTCAACCTACGTTTCTCCTTGAGTACTGATCAAAGATTCTCTCCATGGATGCGAGTGCTAGCCAAACTAATGAGGGGAGTGGACTCGTAGTCTCTACTCCTAAGTTTAAGCGACGTGCTGTGTCGGTAGTTCGAGACTTTCCGCCAGGCTATGGTAGGGAGCCGACTTCTGCTTGGGATAGACAAATCGCGGTTGTTTCTGCTAGTGAGAGTGTCGATAATCTAGAGAGTTTATTCTTACGTGTAATCAGGTGTGTGTAACGCTCACACTTTTCTTTATTATTTGTGTTAGTAACTGTGTTGGCTGAAAGCCGAAATGACTGTATAGATAGTCGAGATACCCTTATGGGTAAGGTTGGAGACACCGGGTAAGTACCTCTATGATTTTACTTTCAAAGATATGTATGTATGAATCAATTGTCTGTTGTACATTGAAAGTATGTTTGCATTCATCTCAGTATGATAATATGTTGCATGGGCTTTGGGATATGATTGACAGGGGAAGTGTGATTTAGTGACTTCTGTCACAGTGGTCTGGGACCACAGTGGTTTGGAACCACGTATACATATATTTATCAGTGACTTATCTCAGTGGTTTGGTACCAAGTGGGTTGGCCCCACGTTTATATATTCTGTGACTCTGTCACAAGTGGTCTGGGACCACAGTGGTTTGGAACCACAGTGGCTTGATACCACGGGTGTTTGGTGGTCGATTCAGTGACCTAGAGGATGGAAAACTAGGTTGGGCTGGGCTGCATTGCATACATTTTTAATATGCTACATTGTGAGGGCTAAGGCCCAATGTGCATCTGTGGGCTTAAAGCTCGATTACGTTATAAGGGGAATTACACACTGAGTCTTGGTGACTCACCTCTCTGCTTAATTTTACAGGTAACCCCTAGTTGCGGATTTGGAGCCGAGGTGGGCTTGAGGTGGCCATGCATTATTTTCTCGTAAACTTCCGTTTCTTATTTAAACTTACTTTTTTAAATTTTCGGATTTTGCAATGTAATAAGGCCCCCATAACTTTAATTTGGGTTTTGCTTTAAATTGGTTATTGCATATCTTATGAATTGTCAAATAAGGAGTTTCCTAAAATAAAAATATAAACAATCATATTTTTAAAGTATTAACAAAAGACGACAAGCGATTAAAGGTTTAAGCTAAATAATCTGGAGATTTTCTTAAAACCTCAACATCATTTTCAAATGTCACGTTTATGGAATGTCCTGATTTGGCCTTAAAGAAACAAAACCGTTTTTACTTTTTAGTTCATTTTTAAATAGAAGATGGTAAGAAAATCTTCAAACAAAATTTTAAATTACCTTTAAGTTGGAATCACTAAACGAAAAGTTTTTTTTTTTTCAAAATTACGATGTTCTGTTGAAAATTTCAAAACTACCTTTCTTGTAACATACCAGATTCGGTCGTAACGTATTGACCGGGTTTGGGGTGTTACACTCACATTTTCACATTTTGACACTTTAGTCCCTGATTCATCAAATCACAAAATACACCAAATTTCTATTCACATAAGCTTAGCCGAATTCTTCCCATGCTAATACAAGCCCATACATTTCATTTATTTCACATTTTAGTCCCTCAATTTACACTTTTCTCAATTAAGCTCAAATTACTCAAATTCACTAAAAATTCCAAGATAAAATATGTTTATCATTCACATATCTTTCATAATTTATCAACAACTATCACAAAGCTCAAGCATTCATCCATGGATTATCTCAAAATCACCATCAATTTCTAAAATTTAAGCATGGGTTTAAAAGAGCACGAAGCAACGATCACAAAAACGTAGAAATTATCAAAAACCGATCAAAAACACATACCCGATTTATGCTTGAACCTTGGCCGAATGAAACAAAGCTTAACCCTTTCTCTTTTTCTTTGATATTTCGGCACTAAGAAGATGAACACTCCACTTTCATTCTTTTTTTTTTGTTTTATTACACACATATTATTATACTATTTACTATATTATCCCTTCAATTAATATTTGAGTCATATAAACATCAAGGTCATAGTTGTCCATTGCCACCCACTATCTTAATACATGGTTTAATTGCCTCATAAGGACTCCTTATTTAAAAGCCACATCAAATAAGTATCTTTTCATAAAGCATGCAAATTTTGCATTTAATGCAATTTAATCCTTTTTCTCAAATTATACACACAGACAGACAAATTAACTCACGGAACTTTAGCACATGCTTAACCACACACAGTAAACACAGGAAATAATATTAAAATATTTTTCCAACCTCAAATTTATGGTCTCAAAACCACTATTTCGACTAGGGTCTAAATTGGGCTGTTACAGTAACACCCCTCACCCGTATCCGTTGCTGAAATAGGGTTACAGAGCATTAGCGAACTTATTACACAATCGAGTATACATTTCCCATTCAATTATCAAATTCAAATACAAGCCATTCATAATCATTCATCAAGTCCCTAATACGAGCCTATGAGGCCCAAAACAGGCATTCGGGGTGGTTCGGGACTAAACCGATAACTTAGGAAACATTTGGAACACTTAGAAAATTTTACAAAATACAAGGGACACACGCCCGTGTGGCCCAGTAGTATGACACGCCCGTGTCATAGGTGTGTGGACATTCGAAATGGGATCACTTGGCCGCGTCCTAGCCCGTGTCTGACCCCGTGTAACTCACCGACTTAGGTCACATGGCCAACCACATACCCGTGTGACCAGCCCGTGTGCCCTTCGAAATGGCCTCACACGCCCGTGTGCCAGGCCGTGTGCTAGGCCGTGCCAAACTTGTAGGGTATATCGACTTATGCCACACGGCCAAGTCACACGCCTGCAGTCTTTGGGTCGTGTGTGGAGCATACTTGACTTGATTTTTAATTCAACACCACGGGACACACGCGTGTAACTCGACCGTGTGTCACACACGGCCCGAGACACACGCCAGCGCTGTCTCTGCTGCGTGTGGACAAAAATAGGCTATTTACCAGGCCATTTTGCCACCCAAACTTGCTTACACCTACATCAACCCAATTGGCACCAGAACATGACATTTAATAGGCATTCCAAATTAACTCCAATCAAGCTCAATTCATGATAATCTCAACCATGCTAACTCACAATCACAAATCACCTAAATGGCATTTTATAATTATACATCATTTTGCCTAAACAAATAAGCATACTAATTCTCAAATATCAACCATTTGACATCCACAATACCTATAATCAACAAACATCATACATCCATCAACAAACACAACACAAGCTATATGCACATATATATACACAACCAAACCAACCAAATTAAGCCTACTCTCATGGCTATATACAAAACCAAACTCTTAATATTTACAAACCATATCAAATGACTAAATTCATTAACAACACACATATACCAACATGACCAAAGTCCCTATACATGCCATATACTCAAAATACTTAAGTTCAAAAGTACCAAAGTGATAGTTGGATAGTGTCATGTGATCTCTGATGATTCCCGAATCCAAACTAGCTTTGATTTCACTATAAAATATAGAAAATAAATAAAGTAAGCTATAAAGATTAGTAAGTTTGTATAGGAATAAACTTAACTTACCAAATATGAGCAAATTAAGCAATTTAAACATTACATAACCTATCTCATAATGATTCATATACCTACCACATTTTCATTCACCAAGTTAGTTATGAATTTCATAAATTTTCTCATATCAAAGCTTGTACTGTTCATGTACATACCTGTACCATCTCGTACAAAATCATACTCAACCACATCTCTGATATACCCGTTGAACCATTCGGAATACTATCAGATACTCGAGAATCTCGCACCCTAAGTGCCACATATATAGCCGAAGCTATCTCAATCTCGTATCACATATAATGCTCACTCTCGAGCTATCAACGGGTCTACTCACACAAGCTGACGGTCATGAAGAAGCAACACGGTGCTGTTCACACAAGTTGATGAGAATCCACAACACATGCCGGATAACTCAGCCACCGGTAGGACGTACGGATCAACACCCAAATCACATAACCCCTAATGACATGTCATTTGTATCCTAATCTATTCCTATGGCTCAGCTGGGATTTCTCACTTGTCGAATCGTCATTGAATATTCTCGTAGTGTCATATTCACAATTTATGCAATATCAAAGCATTTAAAACACAAGTATAATAATGTTTATTACGTACGAACTTACCTCAAATGTAAAAACGGTGAAATAAGTCGATTATTCTGAAACCTTATTCTTTCCCCGATCTAAATCTGAATTTCATTTTTCTTGATCTAAAAGTAATCAAAATTAACTTATTTAATAATCTCTCTATTCAATTTAATCCAAAACAACATTAAGGCAATTTTACATTTTTGCCCCTAACATTTTAACATTTTTACAATTTAGTCCTTATTTCATAAAATTACAAATTCATGCAATTCAACCAAAACCCATGCTAGCTGAATTTCAATTAGGTCCCTAGCAGCCCATATTTTTCATTTATTTCACAATGTAACCATGAATTTTACAGTTTCACAATTTAATCCCTATTTGGACATTTTACTAAAAATCACTTAACATATATTGTTTATCTAACAACAACCATACATTTTCTATCACCAAACATCAAAATACACTTATATTAAACCCTAAACCTTTAACAGTTTTGCAAATTAGTCCTTGGGCTAGCTAGATTAAGCTTCAATGATCATAAAAACATTGAAATCATTAAAAACGGGACGAAATCACACTTACATGCATAGATGATAGCTAACCGAACCTTGAAGTTATTTTAATGGCTTTTTCCTCTTCAATAATCAGTTAGTAAGATGGTGAATAGATTAAATGGCCTTTTGTTTTATTAATTATCATTTAAATTATCTAATTACTAAATTAACCTTATATATTGACCTTTAAAACCATTAAAAAGATGTCCATCTTTGTCCACTCATATTAATAATGGTCTAATTACCACATAAGGACCTCCACTTTAATATTTCATAGCTATTAGATACCTTTAGCTAATAGAACACAAGTTTTACACTTTACGCGATTTAGTCCTTTTTATCAAATTAAACACTCAAACGATAAAATTTCTTAACGAAACTTCCACACAATCATACTAGCATGATGTAAATATAAAAATAATAATAAAACAATTATTTCAACTTCAGATTTGTGGTCTGAAAACCACTGTCCTAATTTGACTAAAACCGGGTTGTTACAGTTACGTCGCAATGTGATCAATCAGAGAGTTACATCGTGATGACGTATTATCAATATCGCGAAGACACCTTGTCAGTGAGTTGTGCTGTGACGAGGCAACCCTGAAGTAATAACGTCAACCCGATACTTTAAAATATTTACAATTTGGTCCTATTTGATCTTGGGTTTGCAAAAGAGCTTTCTTAAGCTCGTATAAGACCCAAAAATGATTACATACCGTATTATACATATGTGTTACTCATATTTGAATTTTTAATGGCATGTAATTGAATATAATTGATCGTAGTTGCTCTGACAACGAATGTGACATCGTGTAGCTCAAACCCGACGATTGGGTCAAGTACCGAGGTGTTACATTTAGTGGTATTAGAGCTATAAGTTTAGCCGATTGTTAGACTAAATCGAGATTGAAATTGAGTCTAGAGGAACATGCCAAGGTCATGTCAAGTCTGTGTCAGGATTTGGATGCTAATTATAGAATTTTTCTATTGTATTACTGAAAATGTCAAAGGAATCAAGAAATGATGTTGGTGATGATGTTCATAGCAGTGGTCACTCTTCTGATAGTGAGAATAAAATCAGGTTCAAGGCATTTGGAATTGATCCAATAGGTGCTCATCATAATAGACGTACTAGATCTAGATGAGAAGGTTGGGAAGATAAACATTTTCTCTACATTATAGCGAAAGCCCTTTAGCGAGTAGCGAGGGCTGCTCCACAAGTTGCACCCGTAGCTGCAGTTCGACGAGCTCCGATAAAAGAGTTGTGAAAATATGGAGTAACTAATTCCAAAGGATTGAAAGGGGTGGATCCCTAGTGTAACATCCTAGATTAGGGGTTATGCGTTCGTGTGTAATTCATGAGATAGTGGGCTCAGTGGGTGTGTTGGATGTGTTCTGAGGAGTTCTAGGAACCCTAAGGTGCATGGAAATGTAAGGAAATGTAAGGAAATGCTTTGGAAACATTAAGTTTAAAAGAGGAAAGTGAACATTTTTGGAAACTAGGGGATGTAAGGAAATGATGTGGAAATGATTCAAAAGAGGAAAGTAAACATTTCTGGAAACTTGGAAATGTAAGGAAATGTCAAGTTTAAAGAGCCAAACGAAAATTTTTGGAAACTTGGAAATGTAAAGAAATGTCAAGTTTTAAGGCTTAAAAAGAGAAAACTAAGGCAAGGTGGCCTTAAAAAAAATAATATGAGGAATTTGACACACAAACAGGCTTGGAAAAGTGGCCTGAAGATGCCACTTAGGGCCTCTGGAAATGGCGCCACATGCAAGGTGTTGGGCCTGAGTTCGAGTCACATGGGAAGTAAATAAAAGAAATTTTATTTTGCTTCCAGAAGAAGTGAGGTGGACGGCACATGGCTATAAATTATGAGCTTTTATTCTTTTATTTTTAAGAGATAAAGGGTGGATAAATAAGGGATAAATAATCGATTTATTTTAGATTATTTTCAAGAGATAAATGTGGATATTATTTCTTTTATTTTGATAGATAAGGAAGAGATAAAAGAGGATTATTATTAGTATTATTTTTATTAAGAGATAAGAGATAATTATTGGATTAAGTTTTATTAAAGTGATAAATCAAGGGATAAAGCTATCAAAATAGAAGAGTGGTGGCCAAGTAAAGGACTCTAGCTAGTAATTTTGGCTATAAAAGGAAGAGTAAGGCTATTCTTCATTCATCCTTTTCTTTTCAAGAAAACCTCTACCGAAATTCTCTAAAGTTTCTCCTCTTCTCTCTCTCCGAATTTTCTCTGCCATTATTCTCTTTTTCTCTTTTCTTTTCTTTTCTATTACAAACACAATCAAAAGCCAAAGATACCAATAGCCCTAGTCGATTTCTCACTAAGCCTCAAGAGCCGAAATTGCTATCCACATCAAAGCCATAGCCGAATCATGCTAAGGGTTCAAGCAAGAGTTCCATCAAATTCTTCAAGAAGGGTAAGATTAGGTTAGATTCTCATTCTATTTCTTTTAAAGGTCATCGAAATTAAGATTCTAATACCCTTAATATCTGTTGTCAAGAAGAGATCTTTCGGGATTTACTAAGTGTCGACTACAAGGAAGGAGAAGTTCTTTTCCCAAAGGTACACCATAAGCCGCGTGTTCCCTAGTTATTCGGTGAATTTGGGATTTAAGAATCTAAGGTAAGTCATATTTAACATACGGCTAAGGGTTATTTGTTGTGAATAAATGTTAGAAATTGATCTAACATGTAGTTATAGGGATTTCGAGGAGGATACAAGGTTTTTGGATTTGAGAATTTCAAGGTAAGTTTTAAGAATACTAATCCTACTAGGATTTGGATTTATGGCCGAATGGCTTTTTATTAAATTAGTAAGTGATTAATCAAATGTAGGAATTTGAGATCTAAGGCGATAGATCAGTTTTCTAGTATTTCAAGGAATTCGTTAAGCAAATCAGTGTGTACCCTACCCTAAGTTTTGATAGGTTCATGGCTATGTTTAAATTAAATGTATTATTAAGAATGTGTGTACTCATACTAACCTTCGATATATCATATGGCAATTATTTTAATATATGAATATGCATAAGAATGTGAATGTGGCTAAGTACCACAAATGTGGTAAAAGTACCTGTGCACGTTTCCTACTACGATAGGATTATGAATATGATATATTTTGAACATATGAATAGTAACATGAATGAGAATTAAGTATGTTATGCATGATATAAAATTTATGGGGCATTCGGGATCTATGTGAAAGGGGAAGAAGGTGTTGACTTGGTCTCACCAACGGAATATGGTGACTACGGTCACAAAATTTGAATATGGTAACTTCTTGTTACATTATCTCGAATTTGGTAACTTCGGTTACATTATTTGAATATGGTGTCTAATGACACAAATTATATGGGCGATGAGCACGTCGACTGCAGCGGCTGCCTTCGATGGTGTGTAGCGGATGGAGGGTTGACTTAGTAGTCCCCACGGTGTGACTGGCAGGTACGGGTGGTGTGTAGCGGATGGTTAATTAGGTTTGGGTTTGGGAATGCATCGTTAATTGTATTCTATGATTTGAATGTGTATCATTTGCATGCCTGATTCTATTATGACTTAGTGTTGTGTACACATTGAGTCTGTTGACTCACCCCGTTTGGGGAATATTTTTAGGTGATGAGATAATGGACCTGGTCGGCAGGAGCTTAAAGGTGGCCATGCATAGCAAGAAATTTATGATTTGGACTTTCAATTTATTTTAAGTATTTTAAGTTTTACTTTGGGATCATTGATATAATAAGGCCATTGTGGTTTACTTTATTTTTCTTTTATTTATTATGTTTATGGATTTTTATCAATTAAAGTTTAAGTAAATTCCTTTTTAAAATTAACTCTAAATGTTTTGTCACCTTAAATAAATGGGTTTTAACATAAGATAAATTTGTTTTCAACTCAAGCCCAACCCAAACAATATTTTTTAAACATCATACAAGTTTTTCCTAAGTAACAAAAGAATTTTGAACCGGTTTACTTGAGGA
This sequence comes from Gossypium sturtianum, assembly GCA_025698515.1. Classification (NCBI taxonomy): domain Eukaryota; kingdom Viridiplantae; phylum Streptophyta; class Magnoliopsida; order Malvales; family Malvaceae; genus Gossypium; species Gossypium sturtianum. Next base: position 66,906,009 of record CM046952.1, read on the forward strand.
ACATACCAAATCTGGTCAAAGCTTGTGGGCCGGGTTTGGGGTGTTTCAGTTTGGTATCGGAGCCCAGTTTTAAACTCTCGGCCTGTGGTCTAAAGCCCAAAACATTTTCAAATCGAGCCCCTAGATTAGGGGTTATGCGTTCGTGTGTAATTCATGAGATAGTGGGCTCAGTGGGTGTGTTGGATGTGTTCTGAGGAGTTCTAGGAACCCTAAGGTGCATGGAAATGTAAGGAAATGTAAGGAAATGCTTTGGAAACGTTAAGTTTAAAAGAGGAAAGTGAACATTTTTGGAAACTAGGGGATGTAAGGAAATGATGTGGAAATGATTCAAAAGAGGAAAGTAAACATTTCTGGAAACTTGGAAATGTAAGGAAATGTCAAGTTTAAATAGCCAAACGAAAATTTTTAGAAACTTGGAAATGTAAAGAAATGTCAAGTTTTAAGGCTTAAAAAGAGAAAACTAAGGCAAGGTGGCCTTAAGAAAAATAATATGAGGAATTTGACACACAAACAGGCTTGGAAAAGTGGCTGAAGATGCCACTTAGGGCCTCTGGAAATGGCGCCACATGCAAGGTGTTGGGCCCGAGTTCGAAAGTCACATGGGAAGCAAATAAAAGAAATTTTATTTTGCTTCCAGAAGAAAGTGAGGTGGACGGCACATGGCTATAAATTAGGAGCTTTTATTCTTTTATTTTTAAGAGATAAAGGGTGGATAAATAAGGGATAAATAATGGATTTATTTTAGATTATTTTCAAGAGATAAATGTGGATATTATTTCTTTTATTTTGATAGATAAGGAAGAGATAAAAGAGGATTATTATTAGTATTATTTTTATTAAGAGATAAGAGATAATTATTGGATTAAGTTTTATTAAAGTGATAAATCAAGGGATAAAGCTATCAAAATAGAAGAGTGGTGGCCAAGTAAAGGACTCTAGCTAGTAATTTTGGCTATAAAAGGAAGAGTAAGGCTATTCTTCATTCATTCTTTTCTTTTCAAGAAAACCTCTGTAAATTCTCTAAAGTTTCTCCTCTTCTCTCTGCCGAATTTTCTCTGCCATTATTCTCTTTTTCTTTTCTTTTCTTCTTCTATTACAAACACAATCAAAAGCCAAGATACCAATAGCCCTAGTCGATTTCTCACTAAGCCTCAAGAGCCGAAATTGTTATCCACATCAAAGCCATAGCCAGAATCTTGCTAAGGGTTCAAGCAAGAGTTCCATCAAATTCTTCATGAAGGGTAAGATTAGGTTAGATTCTCATTCTATTTCTTTTAAGTCTGTCGAAGTTAAGATTCTAATACCCTTAATATCTCATGTCAAGAGATCTTTCGAGATTTACTAAGTGTCGACTACAAGGAAGGAGAAGTTCTTTTCCAAAGGTATACCATAAGTCGCGTGTTCCCTAGTTATTCGGTGAATTTCGGGATTTAAGAATCTAAGGTAAGTCATATTTAACATACTGGCTAAGGGTTATTTTTTGTGAATAAATGTTAGAAATTGATCTAACATGTAGTTATAGGGATTTCGACAGAGGATACAAGGATTTTGGGATTTGAGAATTTCAAGGTAAGTTTTAAGAATACTAATCCTACTAGGATTTGGATTTATGGCCGAATGGCTTTTTATTAAATTAGTAAGTGATTAATCAAATGTAGGAATTTGAGATCTAAGGCAGTAGATCAGATTTCGGGATTTCAAGGAATTCGTTAAACAAATCAGTGTGTACCCTACCCTAAGTTTTGATAGGTTCATGGCTATGTTTAAATTAAATGTATTATTAAGAATGTGTGTACTCATACTAACCTTCGATATATCATATGGCAATTATTTTAATATATGAATATGCATAAGAATGTGAATGTGGCTAAGTACCACAAATGTGGTAAAAGTACCCAGGTACGTTTCCTACTTCTGATAGGATTATGAATATGATATATTTTGAACATATGAATAGTAACATGAATGAGAATTAAGTATGTTATGCATGATATAAAATTTATGGGGCATTCGGGATCTATGTGAAAGGGGAAGAAGGTGTTGACTTCGGTCTCACCAACGGAATATGGTGACTACGGTCACAAAATTTGAATATGGTAACTTCGGTTACATTATCTGAATTTGGTAACTTCGGTTACATTATTTGAATATGGTGTCTAATGACACAAATTATATGGGCGATGAGCACGTCGACTGCAGCGACTGCCTTCGATGGTGTGTAGCGGATGGAGGGTTGACTTAGTAGTCCCCACGGTGTGACCGGCGCAATGCGGGTGGTGTGTAGCGGATGGTTAATTAGGTTTGGGTTTGGGAATGCATCATTAATTGTATTCTATGATTTGAATGTGTATCATTTGCATGCCTGATTCTATTATGACTTAGTGTTGTGTACACATTGAGTCTCATTGACTCACCCGCTTGGGGAATATTTTTTAGGTGATGAGCAGTAATGGACCGGGTCGGCAGGAGCTTAAAGGTGGCCATGCATAGCAAGAAATTTATGATTTGGACTTTCAATTTATTTTAAGTATTTTAAGTTTTACTTTGGGATCATTGATATAATAAGGCCATTATGGTTTACTTTATTTTTCTTTTATTTATTATGTTTATGGATTTTTATCAATTAAAGTTTAAGTAAATTCCTTTTTAAAATTAACTCTAAATGTTTTGTCACTTTAAATAAATGGGTTTTAACATAAGATAAATTTGTTTTCAACTCAAGCCCAACCCAAACAATATTTTTTAAAAATCATACAAGTTTTTCCTAAGTAACAAAAGAATTTTGAACCGGTTTACTTGAGGAATATACCAAATCTGGTCAAAGCTCGTGGGCCGGGTTTGGGGTGTTTCACCTAGTTAGCTAAATATTGGTTAGAATCAATGGTTTGGGTACTGCAACAGTTAGAGTGTACTCCACATGAGTGTGTTACGTATGTAGTATTGTCACGAGATTTTCTATTAATGTGCAAGTGTACACAGTCATCAATAAGTAATAATTAGTGAGTATTAGAGTTATCGTCTCCACAGGGACTGGTTTAAAACAATAATTGTAAAATTAACTAATAACCAGTTTGGTAAGTAATAAAATTATGAGTGAATTGAGCTAACTAAGTACTTAAGTTAAAAAAAATTAAAATAACAACACAAAATGTAATAGCAATGAAAATAGTGACACAAGTTTCAATGATAATGACATGAAAGGGTAGAACATTTATTCTCCCCTAAGATGCAATCATCGAAAGCAATGTTGTAGAATGTTACGGGTGATGCCATGACGATATGGTAGTTTACTAATACGAAATCCATTACTTGTAAGCTTCCCTTGAAGTCACCACCTTAAAAATTTTAATCATCTTAACATATTTATATGTCAAGTTAACCTCAAGATCACATTTTTGGGCATCGTTCCTAAGGATTATGCAAGCTAACAATAAATGTCTTTACCATTACAAATTTATTTTATGGAAGAATTAAACATGCACATTTCGAGTTGCATGTCTATTAATTATCATCTACTCAAATGTAATAATTAACTCAATTGCTTACTAATATTAACTACGCTTTAGCAAGTGTTTAACGTGTAAACCACTCGAATGAATAAACAACCATCTGCAGAAAATATTATTAACAAAGCATCGATAATTTCATGTTAAGGATCCATAATTATTTTAGCATAAAAAATTAAGTCATGATCATTAAAGTGAAAACCAACAAAGAAGTTGCAGCCATGATTTAAAAAACAACCAAGAAAGAAATAGATAATAGAAAGAAAGGATGATTAGCCAAATGTCGTTGGTTCTCTATAGCTAGCTCATGTTTCCTTCCTCAAAAAACATCTTTGTTTTTTTTCAGCCTCAATGCTCTCACTCTTTTGTTTTGATTTTTCTGCTCTTAAATTCTATGTATGTCTTCTTGATAGCACTAGAAAGAACATTGGTGTTCCTTCTTACTTATTGGATAAATTGTTCCCATTTAGTTATCCTTAGCATATATTTTAGCATTTTCAGTTTAGTAAATTGCATTTTATAACTCAGTGAATCCTAGCCTATTTTATCCTTAATTTTCCTATATTTTTACATTAATGTTGTTGCATGAGTTAATTCCAGATTGCATCCAGAATTGTCGCCGCACCTGACAACTATCTGGATAAGAACTAAAAATGCGTGAGATGTCCAGTTTGGTATAACCAACCTGTACATACAAGGACAAAATAATTTTGAGGAAAGGAAACCTGTACTGTTGAAAGAGGACATAAAAAGTTGACGTGAGAAGAAAAATAGAGGGGTAGCAAGTTTTTTTTTTACCATCATCGTCTTCATCCTACCTTGAAGCTTGCGGCTATGGAAGCTTAAGCCTCTCACGGGTGAGCCAACGTTAAAATTGATGCAGATTAGCTTTTGATGAGGAGACCTAAGTGCGAGACAAGAGGGAATAGAGAGATTCAGCCGAGTTGTCTAGGAATAGTATTCTCCACCCGATTCTTTCTTATTTCTTTCTAAATACTGGTGATTACTCTCTGCTTTCTGTTTGTATGGAAGTACACATGAATTCTTGGTTAAATGTTATCTTATTCAATCTTTCTTTTATTGTTTAAACTTGGGGTTTGAATGTTTCTTAACACGAAAGTGTTATTGCAGTCACTGGCACTAGAAAGTGCAGTGACAATTTGAGCCAACAAGCATTACAACAGAAGTTGAGTGAGGATTAGAGGAATTTATTCCACTTGTTCTTAATAGTGCCATATTGCCATCATCAGATGGTGGGGTTGTTGTTCATGTTTAAGTCTCAGATTAAATAGAGGAGTGACGCTTGGTAAGGTATACATTGAAATTTATTGCCTCGACAATCACCTATCCTTTTATACCTTGTGAGCACTTAGTATTCTACTAAAGATTCATGTTGGGGATCCCAGTTTATCATTATCATATTTTATTTTACTATTTTCAAGTTGTTGCTCCGATAACTATCCTCACAATTTTTTCTCATTTCTATCTAGTTATTGCACCGACATTAATAGACAAAAGACAACCATCCCTGTGGGATCGATACCCGACAGACTCACATCTGTCTACAAGACTTGCATCGACAGTGTATGCTTGCACATTATTGCTGTGACGTTAAACAATCGATCAATTTTTTGGAACCGTTGCCGGGGATGGGGTTTGTTTGATGTTTATTTTTATTTTTGTGTGTTTTTGCACTTTATTTTCCTTATATAATATTTAGTATTCACTAACTAGTTTTTCTTTGTTGCTATTTCTTGAACTTCATTTTAGGTGTTTTATGACTCGAAGCAAGTCAGATTTTCTTGCCGATTTTGATCCAAAAATTGAAAGGACTATTCGGAGCAGACTTCGACAACAAAGAAATATGGCTCTACCAGGGGACAATGCATCCATACCCCTAATGCAACAGAAAAATGTTAATAACCCATTCTTGCCGCAAGATGCTCACATACAAAATAGGACTATACGAGATTTTGTAGTACCTGTCTTGGATGATTTACAACTGGGAGTAGTTTTCCTAGAATACATGCTGGGAATTTCGAACTCAAGCCAATAATGTTTCAAATGCTGAATTCTAATGGACAATATGCTGGACTGCCACATAAAGATGTGAGAGAACATCTTAAATCCTTTTTATTAATCTGTGCTTCCTTTAGTCAATAAGGCGTTCCTGATGATGCCTTGAAGATGCAATTATTTCCTTATTCCTTATAGGGAAGAGCCTGTACTTGGTTTTTTGGGCTACCTACCGGATCAATTACTTCTTGGGATGCACTAGCAACACAATTTTTTTTATTTAACCCGCCAACAATGAATTTTCATCTTCGAAATGATATTACTGCTTATCATTAGTTGGATGATGAAAATCTTCACACCTCATGGGAACGTTATAAATCTTTACTTCGATGTTGCCCCATGCATGGCATTCAACTAGAAACACAAATTGAGATTTTTTATAATGGGTTGAATTCACATACAAGGAATCTTGTCGACAGATCATCCAATGGACCTCTGCTGGATTGTACTTATAATGATGTTGTGAGAATTCTTGAGAGAATTGCTCAGAATGATTATCAATACCCTATCTCCAGAGTTGCACAAGCAAAAACTACTCCAGGAGTTATTGAATTGGATGCATTAACCGCACTAAGTGCTCAAGTTTCTTCTCTCACAAACATGATTAAAAATATGCCAGGGACTAGTGGCGTTGCACCTATACAAGTCACTCAGCAAGTTGATGTTCCTACTTTTTGTTGTGAGATTTGTAGTGACAACCATAGCTATGAAGATTGTTCACAACATGCAGAGAATACTTGTTATATTAGTAACGTTCGCAACAATTCTTATGGTAACTCTTACAACAACTCTGCACACAACCAACCATTTTGGGGAACTCAAAATGCTGGACAAAATGCTACGACATTTAGATATGCGAATACATCTACTCAGGGCAATTATAATCCCAGACAAGGGAATTACAATCAACAATAGTAGAACTACATTCAGCATACTCAGATGCATCCACAACAAGACCAGACACATCCAAACCGAAATCCGATGTAGCCACAACACTCTTCAATATCAAATCAGCATGTTCAAGGACATCGACAGCAACCGTACACTCAAGCTTCTACTTCTGACCAATTAGCAACTCTTGAGGAGTTAATGCGGGACCATATTAATCGCATGGAAGCTTTCATACAAGAGAATTCATCTTCATTCGAGCATTGGAGGCACAATTAAGATAACTTGCTTCGAATCTGAATACTCGACCACCAGGCTCATTACCTAGTGACATGAAAAATCCCAGTCCAAGGGGGAAAGAACATTGTAAGGCTATCACTCTTAGGAGTGGTAAACAAACTGGTGAACTGTTTATAGACTATACTGTAGCACCTCAAGATACGGATGGAGTGATCACTAATGAGAAGGTTGAATCTGAAGAGTTTGCTAATGCATCAGACAAAGAAGTTCCACAAATTGTCACTCATATGCCTAATGTTTGACCTTCAAAACTATCGATGTAATCAAAAGTGTCGACGTAAGCAAATGTATCTCTACCTTTACCTTTCCCACAAAGATTCAGGAAGAATGGGTGTAGCAGCCCGTTTTCAGTGAAATTGGAATAGTGATTTCGGGACCACAAATTCGAGTCAGAAAGAAAATTTATTTTAAAATTATTGCATGGTTTGCATCATGATAGGAAAGACGTATGAGAATTTTGATATGAAAATTTTACCGAATTCATGTTTAACTATGGAAAGGGCAAATTGCATAAAATGCAAAAGTTGAGTTCTAGTAGCTATAAGTATCAAATAGCTATGGAATTCAAAACTTAAGGTCCTTATATGGTAATTAGACCATTAAGAAAAGTTAGTAGATATTTTTTATGATTCATCCATGGAAAATTAGAAAAAGAAAAGGACTAAATTAAAAATTGAAATAAATAAAAGATGATAAATAAAATAAATATCTAATATCATCATTTTATATCATCTTCTTCCCCAAATTCTATTGAAACCCTAGGAAAGAGAAAGAAAATCAAGTAAGCTTAATTAGGTAAGTAATCATGTCCCATTTTTTGTAACATCTTGAAAAGGGCCTATGCATTTTCGGTTTAATTGTACGAAATGACATGTCTTATGTGTTATGAATGAATTTTTGAAACCTGGAAATGTATAGAAATGTTAAGTTTAAAGTGGACATTTTTGGAAACTAGGAAATGTAAGGAAATTATTTAGAAATGATTCAAAAGAGGAAAGCGAACATTTTTGGAAACTAGGAAATGTAAGGAAATGATTTAGAAATGATTCAAAAGAGGAAAGCGAACATTTTTGGAAACTTGGAAATGTAAGGAAATGTTAGGTTAAAGGAGGGAAACGAACGTTTTTGGAAACTTGGAAATGTAAGGAAATGACTTAGGAAATGTTGAGTTTTAAAGTCTAAAAGAGGAAACTAAGGCAAGGAGGCCTTAAGAGAAAATGTATGTGAAATATGACACACAAATGGGCTTGGAAAAGTGGCCTGAAGATGTCAATTAGGGCCTCTGGAAATGGCACCACATACAAAGGAATTGGGCCTGAGTTCGAGTCACATGGGAAGCAAATAAAAGAAATTTTATTTTTGCTTCCAAAAGCAGAGAGGTGGACGACACAAGGCATTTAAAAAGAGGAGTTTTATCCTCTTTAAATTTGACTAATGAGGATAAATAATGGATTTTATTTTAGATTATTTCAAGAGATAAATAAGGATTATTCTTTAATTATTTTAAATTGAGGAGATAAAGTTATCAAGATAAAGGAGAGTGGTGGCCAAGTAAGGGACTCTAGCTAGTAATTTCGGCTACTAGAGGAAAAGAGGCCATCCATCCCTTCACTTTTCCTTTACCGAAATTCCTAAGCAATTCTCCTCTCTCTTTGCGAATTTTCCCTAGCAAATTCTCTCTTCTCTGCTATTTTGCCAAAATCGAAAACTCTAGCAAAGCAAGCCAATTTCTTCACCTTTCTTTTCTTCCTATTTCTTTCTTTCCAATCTATTCAAAAGCCGAATCTTGGAGGGCATCAAGCATAGGTGTTGCCGATTTCCATATAAAAGGGTAAGGATCTATTGCTATTATCTTCTTTTCTTTAACCGAAAGTCAAGATTCTAATGACATATTCATGTTGGCGAAACTTTGAAGGAAAGCTTGGGATTTTGTGATCATTCGACTACAAGGAGGAAGGTTTCGGATTTCTAAGATTAAGGTAAGACACATGTATATTCGGCCAAAGGCCATGTTTTATGTCCTGATGATTAGAATAAATCTAATGTAAGGTTATAGGAATTTCGACATTCCTAGGAAAACAAGGATCAACTTCGGGATTTGTTGGTGTTCCAATCGGCAACAAGGTAAGTTTAAGTATACTAATCCTACTAGGATTTGGATTTATGGCCGAATGGCTTTTTATTAAATTAGTAAGTGATTAATCAAATGTAGGGATTAAGGATCTAAGCGGTAGATCAGATTTCGGGATTTCAAGGAAATTGTTAAGCAGATCAGGTGTGTACCCCACACTACTTCATAATATGTTTTGTGGCTATGTATAATTAATATAATATGAAAGTGGCTAAGGTACCATGTTATGGTACAAAGTACTCAGGTACGTTTCCTACTCCTACTAGGATTATGAACTATGTTAATTGTAACATAAGAGTAAGAATAAGAATGTGAACTCTGGCATATTTATGCATATTATTATATGGGGCATATGGGTTATTGAAAAGGGGAAGTGAATGTGGTGACCTAAGACCACGAACGCGGTGACCTAAGACCGTGATATCTGAATGTGGTGACCTAAGACCACGAATGCGATGACCTAAGACCGCGATATGGAGTGTAGCGGAAGGAGGGTCGACTTAGTAGTCCCCACGGTGTGCAAGTTGGTACGGGGGAGTGTAGCGGAAGGAGGGTCGAGTTAGTAGTCCCCACGGTGTCCAAGTTGGTACGGGGGAGTGTAGCGGATGGCTAATTAGGTTTGGGTTTGGGAATGCATCATAATTTGTATGCTATGATATGAATGTGTAACATTTGTATGCCTGATTCTATTTTGATTTAGTGTTTGTGTACACATTGAGTCTGTTTGACTCACCCCGTTGTGGGAACATGTTTCAGGTGTTGAACAGTGATGGATCGAGACGGCAGAACTTGTGGTGACCATGCTCAGCTTGAAGTTTTACTTAATTTGGACATTTTAATTTATTTAAGCACTTTATAAATTTTATTTTGGGTTTATTTGATGTAATAAGGCCATAGTGAACTATGTTAATTTCTGTTCTATTTGCTATGTGACGAAATTTTATTAGAGCTTAAGTCAATTTAGTTTAAAAATAAACTTTCAATATTTTGTCACTCGAGGTAAATGGGTTTTAACATAAAAAACTTGTTTTCAACTCAAGCCCAACCCACAAACAATATTTTTTTATCACACAAGTTTTCCCTAAGTAATGAAGAACTTTGAACCGGTTTACTTGAGGAACATACCAAATCTGGTCAAAGCTCATGGGCGGGTTTGGGGTGTTTCAGTTTTATTATCGAGCCCGGTTTCAAACTCTCGGCACGAGGTTTAAGGCCCAAAACGTTTTCAAATCGAGCCCAAATAAGTTTTATAAAAATATTTTATGAAATCAGCAGGTTTTCTGGCATGGCACCCAAGTCTCCGACCCGAGGTCCACCGTAGTAAGTACCCCTATCCCTTGTGTGATTTTTAATATGATCTCAGTAGAAGGGTAGAAATGTAATGGAACATAGAATAGTATGATAGGTACTTGAACCGTAGGGTCTAGTCTACTCAAACACAAATACATAAGACTTAAATGCCTAAACAAACCTATGGCTAAGTCGCCGAGTTAGGGTGTGGTAACCCACACATGCGCATGTCTAGGATTGGATCCCAAGAGCACAGTATTTAAGCGGTCCTAGTGACTCACCTCCTCTTCACTGGAATCTTACAGTGCGTAGCTTCGGTTCACCCTAACCAAGAAGACTCGGTGGGTGTGGCAACCTCATGCGCATGTCTAGGACCGGTTTCGGTGGGAGTTTGGTACTTAAGCGATCCGCGTGATTCACCTCCTCTCCACTCGATCCTACAGTGCGTAGCTTTGGTTCACCCCGACCAAGAGGACTCGGTCATAGGCTAAACACAATGACTAAAACCCGAAAGGGAACTAGCCGTGTTTTTATCAAAACCCTAGTTTTAAAACTCTTAAAATTACTCTTTTAAATTGAGAAAACTATGTTTACAAAATTTTCTCGAAAAATTTTCTGATTTGTGAAATTACAAAAGTACCCCTAGTGGTAAAATTACAAAAATGCCCTTGGTTTATAAAATGACCAACTACCCAACAGTTTTGCCAAAATTTCATTATTTTAGAAATTTTCAAAAACCATAATTTGCAAACTATCAAAAATACCTTGAATTTTGGAAAATTACAAAATTGCCCCTAACTTACAAAATTACAAAAATGACCCTGATTTCCAAAATTTTTGCAACATCACCGTTTTGGAAAATAGAAGTCTCAAAAAGAACCCTCGAAGTTTTGCAAATTTTGAAATACCCCTAAATTATTAGACTTTACTAATTACCCTGGTTTATTACCAAAATACCCCCGAGATTCAAAATTTCCAAAATACCCCTGGATTTCAAAATTTTCCAAAATACCCCGGGAATTCAAAATTACCAACACATTCTTATTGACAAAATCAACAAGGAACCTTATCTTGAAAAACTACGAAAATACCAGAGGACAAATTACTGAAAATACCCCTAGGTAGTGGAAAAACAGCAACAATGAAAACTACAACATTTCTCTGAATGAATAGAAGTTCATAATTGATTGATGGATGTATGAATGCAAAGACTGTGTGCATGTATGAATACGAAAGAACCACTCCTAAACTTCTTCGCGGATAATAAGTGAAACGAGGACTAATTCATAAAACTTCTTAATCAGATCGCGACAATAGAAATGAGTTCTAGAGGGCGTGGACGTAACATCTGAGAGGACGCGGTAGAGAGTAGAATGGTCGTCTTGGAACCCGTTAGATCGGGTCAAGGATCTAAAAATGAAGTACCACCGCCACCACCACCACCGACTTTTGGTGCTTGAACAACAAGATCGAGGCGAGGAGGATCTTTGTGTCGCAGTCGTCTTTGCGAGTGCTAGAAATGGTGGTCTGGTCTTTGGAGGAAACATGAGAGCTCGAAAGTCTGTACTGAGCGAGCGACTTCGAGCCAACGGCCGAGGTGTTACGTGGCGTATCTCGGTGTAGCGCCCGAAGACGGGCCGAATATTGGTTGGAGGCAACCGAACAGTTATGGATGAGCTGGATCTGACCCCTGAGGAGAAGCTGAAAGGAATGGTGGCATTCCTACGCGATGAAGCGTACCAATGGTGGCTTACAGTTCGTGATGGTGCCACAGCTGAGGATCTGACGTGGGACTATGTTAAGACGGCCTATCGGAAGAAGTATGTATGTCGATGCCTCGATACCGAGGAGCAAAGGAAGGCATTTATGGAGCTGGTTCAAGGGAACAAGTTCGTGGCAGAATATGAAGCGGAGTTTCTGAGGCTGAGCCGTTATACTCGAGGAGTGGTGGGTACGGAGCATGAACGGTGTGTCCGATTTGAGGACGGTTTGAGGGATGATTTAAGGCTGTTGATAGCTCCGCATCGAGAACAGGAGTTTTTCTCGCTCTAGTAGAGAAAGCTAAGGTAGCCGAGGGGATTAAGGATGCTACAAAGCGTAACTTTGACCGAACAGCAGAAAAAGAGGTTTTGGATCTTCGAGGATCATCTGGGAATAAAAGGCCTAGAGTTGATAGGCCGCGAGGTCAGCAAGCTACTACAGGAGGGCAGTATCGTACTTGTGACCAGTGCGGGAAGAAACACTTAGAAGAGTGTTAGAAAAAGACGGGAGGATGTTTTAGGTGTGGGTCCAAGGACCATATGATCAAGGATTGTCCTACGAAATCGGATGGGAATCAACCAGCAGCTCAGAATGTTAGTCAGGCTGGTAGAGGTGTTCAATAGCCTCAACGAGGTCGTGGTTCGAATAACAGAGGTAATGGTGCTGGCAGAGGACGTGGAACGCAGGGCAGAGGTGCTGCTAATACTGAGGCAAGGCAACTGGGTTTGGTTTATGCGGTTCACTGGAGGGAGGATGGAGACGCGCCGGACGTCATAATCGGTACGTTCCTTATATTTGGGAAACCTTATTATGCTCTGATTGATGTGGGCTCGACCCATTCCTATGTTGCATGTAGTGTAGTGGAAACACTAGGCCTAGACTCTAAACTCTCTGATAGGCAGATGACTGTAGTAAGCCCATTAGGCCAAACTGTAGTGGTGGATAAGATCTTTCGAAGTGTACCCCTAGAAATTCAGGGAGTGAACTTTCGGGCTGACTTAATGGAGTTACCCTTCGGAGAATTTGACCTCATACTTGGTATGGACTGGCTAGTAGAGCATCGAGCTGTGTTGGATTGTACGGCTAAACGAATGGAACTAAGAACCCCGGAGGGTGAGGTGATTATCATGATAGGAGAAAGAAGAAACTACTTGTCTAATGTAGTTTCGGTACTAAAGGCTGAAAGGATGGTTTGAAAAGGGTGCAAGGCGTTTTTAGCCTTCTTAAGTGCGTTAGATGGAAAGGAGGAAGGAGTCAATGGAGTCCGAATGCTAAGGGACTTCGTGGATGTGTTTCCAGAGGAATTACCAGGAATACCCCCAGATAGGGAGGTTGAATTTGGAATAGACTTGCTACCGGGAACAGCTCCTGTGTCAATTGCCCCATACTGAATGGTGCCAAAAGAGTTAGTTGAGCTCAAGGCTCAGATTCAGGAGTTACTTGACCGTGGGTTTATTCGACCCAGTGTGTCTCTGTGAGGAGCACCGGTCCTGTTTGTGAAGAAGAAGGATGAAACTATGCGAATGTGCATAGACTATCGTCAGTTGAATAAACTGACCATTAAGAATAAGTATCCTTTGCCAAGGATAGACGACTTGTTCGATCAGCTAAAGGGGGCAGCTGTGTTTTGAAGATAGATCTACGGTCGGGATATCATCGATTGAAGGTAAAGGAGGAAGATATCCATAAGACCGCCTTTAGGACAAGATACGGCCATTATGAGTTTGTAGTAATGCCGTTTGGGTTGACGAACGCTCACCCCAGCGTTCATGGATATGATGAACCGGTCTTCCAACCCTACTTGGATAGGTTCGATCGTCGTGTTCATCGACGACATCTTAGTATACTCGAAGTCGAGGATGAGCATGATGAGCACCTACGGATAGTGCTACAAGTATTAAGGAAAAGAAGCTCTATGCCAAATTCGGCAAGTGTGAATTTTGGCTTAAGGAGGTGGCATTCTTAGGACATGTGGTATCCGCAGAGGGAATAAGGGTGGATCCTAGGAAGATCGAGGCGTTGTTGGATTGGAAACCACCTAGGTCCGTGGTGAAATCCAAGTTTCTTAGGTTTGGCAAAGCACACAGGAGGTTTGTGGAAGGGTTCTTGTCAATAGCCGCGCCTTTGACAAAGTTATTGAGGAAGGAAGTACCCTTTGTATGGACGGATAAGCAACAAAGCAGAGCTTTGAGAAGCTCAAGAAGGTCTTGATCAAGCTCCAAAGTGTAATTCACCGGAGGCGGGAAAGGAGTTTGTGGTATCTTCGCGACGCTTAGCATACAGGATTAGGGTGTGTTCAAATGCAAGATGGAAAAGTGGTCGCTTATGCATCTCGACAACTAAGGCCTCATGAGGTTAACTACCCAACCCACGACTTGGAATTGGCGGCAGTGGTCTTCGCTCTTAAGGTGTGGAGGCACTATCTTTATGGAGAAAAGTCGATAATTTACACGGATCATAAGAGTCTCAAGTACTTGTTGACTCGAAGGAGTTAAACTTGAGACAATGAAGGTGGGTAGAATTATTGAAGGACTATGATTGTTCGTTAGAGTATCATCCGGCAAGGCAAATGTAGTAGCGGATGCCCCGAGTCGAAAGGTTGTATCGGATCCGAGGGCGTTGTTCGCACACTTGAGTCTCAGATGATGATGGCGACCTATTGGCGAATGCAAGTCAAACCAACATGGTTAAATGAGGTAAAGGAAAGTCGGTTGGTGGATGAGGACTTAAATGCTAAGCTACAACAAGTGCGAGAATGGAGAGTTAGAGGATTATGGTGTTAATGATGAGGGAGTATTGTGCTTCAAGGGAAAGGTCCAGATGCCAAAGGACGAGGAGTTAAGACAAAATATTCTTCGAGAGCGCGCATAGTAGCCCTTATGCTATGCATCCCGAGGCACTAAGTTGTCACAGGATCTAAGGGAACAGCTTTGTAGCCTTGATCTTAAACGGGAAGTTATCGAATTCATGGGAAAATGTCCGACGTGTCGCCAGTTAAAGTCGAACACCAAGTTCCATCGGGATTACTTCACCAATCGAGATTCCGCATGGAAGTGGGAGAGAATCACCATGGACTTCGTTAGTGGGCTTCCCTTTACGCCTACTAAGAAGGACTTGGTATGGGTAATAGTGGACCGCTTTGACCAAGTCCGCATTTTCATTCCAATGAAGAATGGATTATTCTCTTGAAGTTGGCCAAATTATATGTAGCAAAAATTGTGAGGTTGCACGGAGTACCAGTATCGATCATCTCTGATAGGGACCCAAGGTTTACGTCTCGGTTTTGGAGGGCACTTTATCAAGCTTTAGGCACTAAGTTGGATTTCACTACGGCCTTTCATCCATAGTCGGACGGGCAGTCCGAACGAGTAATCCAAGTGTTAGAGGATATGTTGAGGAGCTGTGTGATGGACTTCAGAGGAAGTTGGGAGGAGTATTTGCCTTTAGCGAGTTTGCGTGCAACAACGACTACAAGCCAACGATTCGGATGGCACCGTATGAAGCATTGTACGGTCGGAAGTGTCGAACTCCTACGTGTTGGACTGAGTTAGGAGAACGTCGAGTTTTGGGTCCAGAGTTAGTGGCAGAATCTGAAGAGAAGGTTGAGACAATTCGGGCACGGTTAAAAGAAGCCTCTGATAGGCAGAAGTCGTACGCAGACCTTAAACGGAAGGAAATAGAGTTTGAAGTGGGAGATCAAGTGTTTCTGAAAGTCTCGCCTTGGAAGAAGGTGATGAGATTTGGGCTGTAACATCCTAAAATTGAGGCTATTTGAGATTGAATTATTTTTTTGTGTGTGTTAGAATTGCTGTGATGTTATTTATGGAATAATAAGGCCTAATTAGGGGTCTCGAGTAGGCTCGGAATAGGAGAAAATTTAATTTGGTAAGCTTTAAGGTAGGGAGCCTTAGTAGGAAGGGGTTACAAGAATAAATGGAGGATTATCTGACACTAAGAAGACCTTGGAAAAGTGGCAAAAGGAAGGCCACTTGGGAGCTGGAATTGACGCCACAATGAGCAAGGGAGAGCCTGTGTTCGAGTCGCGAAAATCCCTCTTTTTGCTCTTTGAATGGGACGGCATAGGGGGAGAGATTTTCTCTCTTTAAACTCTTTTTTTTTTTGATAATAAGGATAAATAAGGATTTAACTAGATATTATGTGAATAATCTAAAAAGGTGGCAAGAGAAAAAGTAGGTGTGTGTTAATTCAAATTCTTTTGAATTATTTCAAATTAGTGGCCAAGAGAGAAACAAGGAGTTGGCGAGAATTTGAACTCCTCATGAGAGGAGTGGACGGCAAGTATAGGGGATAGTGCCAATTTTTTAAGTCTTTCCTTTCTAATTTTCTACTAGTCTTCATCTTTTTTTTTTTTTCATTCTCTCTCAAACCAAAAAACACCATTGCCATCTACCTCTCTTATTCTTTTTGACCCTTAGCCGAAACACCTACTCTCTTTCCCTCTCTTTTTTCTTTTCTCTTCTTCTAAAAACCGAATCCCTATCTCCCTTTTCTCACTATTTTCTTTTCACTTTAGCCGAATTCTTTTCTCCTTATTTTGTGAAGTCTTGGCTGAATATCAAGCAAGGGTAATCCCTTTTTAGTTTTTCCAATCGGTCATAGAAGAAGGTAAGTATGCCGAAACTCTTCTCCCACATTCTTTTCTCTGTCAACTATTAACAAGGGTAAGAGCCGATTTCGGCATTGGATTGCAAGTATGAATCACCTGATTTAGAATCGGTTGTTGTAGGGCCTTCGAGGTGTTGATCTAGTGAAGCCGTCACCTTCGAGTAATTGGTTGGTAAGTAGTGGTAAGGATGTGTTAATAGTTTAATCTCTTTAGTATTATAAGCCGAAGGCTATTAAGTGGCTACTAATGGTTGCCGATTGTAGGGTGGAAGCAAAAGTGTAAAAAGTGTACTAAGATTAGTACCGAAGGTATTAGGTAAGGTTTTTGGGTTCAATAATTAACCCTTTGGATATTGTGGTTTGGCCGAATGGCCAAGGACACTAAACCTTTGAGTTTGGCCGAATATAGGGACAAGAGAGCAAGGAGGGGGCCGATTGACTCTTTGGGATTTGGAGTTAGCATTTGAATCAGGTGTGTACATACACACTTTATAGCTAATTAATGTGCTAAGTATTTTGTGTATGCTAAATCTGATTTGTGTAGATATGGGATTTAATACCATAAAAGGTATGAGCACGGATCCAGGTAAGTCCTTGTTGTTATGATGCTTTTGGGAAGCATGACATATTTGGTATATGTGGTTATAACTAATGGTAAACA
The DNA here is from genome assembly GCA_025698515.1 of Gossypium sturtianum. NCBI lineage: Eukaryota > Viridiplantae > Streptophyta > Magnoliopsida > Malvales > Malvaceae > Gossypium > Gossypium sturtianum. Next base: position 66,923,248 of record CM046952.1, read on the forward strand.
CTATGTATGTTGCTAAATAAACCTATTAGCATGATTTCTGTATATGCATGTAGTTGATTGATGTGGGTTGATGAGAGGAGGGGGCAGTGATATTCGTGTCGATGGACACCAGTGGTTTGGTACCACATTGTGACTACGGTCACCAGAGGTTTGGCACCTCCAGAGTTTTGATAAGCTAAGGAAGATTCTGACGGAAGCTCCAGTTCTAGTACAGCCTGAGGCAGGGAAATTGTTCACGGTTTATTGTGATGCATCCCATACTGGCTTGGGGTGTGTGTTGATGCAGGAAGGGAAGGTAGTGGCCTATGCATCCCGTCAGTTAAGATCGCATGAGGTTAACTATCCATCTCACGACTTGGAGTTAGCGGTAGTGGTATTCGCTTTGAAGATATGGAGACATTACTTGTATGGGGAGAAGTCGATAGTCTACACGGATCACAAAAATCTGAGGTATCTTTTGACCCAGAAAGATTTAAACTTGAGGCAGCGTCGATGGATTGAGCTGTTGAAGGACTACGACTGTTCAATTGAGTACCATCCGGGCAAAGCTAACGTGGTGGCTGACGCGTTGAGCCGGAAGGTCGTGACGGATTTAAGAGCGATGTTTGCTCACCTCAGTCTATATGACGATGGAAGTCTGTTGGCAGAGCTACAAATTAAGCCAACTTGGATTGAGGAGATTAAGGAAAAGCAATTGGTGGATGATAGTTTGAATGCAAGGAGGTTGCAAGTTCAAGAAAGTGGGTTAGAAGGGTATAGTTTGACCGGTGATGGTGTACTATGTTTTCAAGGACGAGCATGTATGCCGAAGGATGTGGAGTTGAGACAAAGAATTCTCCAAGATGCACATAGCAGCCCATACGCTATGCATCCTGGAGGAAGCAAGATGTATGGGGATTTGCGGAAGTAGTTTTGGTGGCCAGGGTTGAAGCGCGAGGTAACTGAGTTTGTGGGAAGGTGTCTGACGTGTCAACAGGTTAAGGCTGAACATCAGTTGCCATCGGGGTTACTTCAACCAGTGAAGATCCCTCAGTGGAAATGGGAAAGGATCACTATGGATTTTGTCAGTGGACTACCCCTCACGCCCAGCAAGAAGGACGCAGTTTGGGTGATTGTGGACCGTCTGACTAAATCAGCTCACTTCATCTCGGTGAGAGTGGATTACTCACTTCAGAAGCTAGCTAAGCCGTGTATGTGTCGAAATAAATAGTGAGATTGGATGGAGTGCCAGTATCAATCATCTCGGATAGGGATCCCAGATTTACGTCAAGGTTCTGGAAAGCATTGCATCAAGCTTTGGGTACACGATTGGATTTCAGTACAGCTTTCCATCCACAGTCTGACGGGCAATCGGAAAGGGTCATTCAGATTTTAGAGGATATGGCCGAGAGGTTGTGTTTTGCATTTCAAATGGTAGTTGGGAGGAGTACCTACCGTTAGCGAATTCGCTTATAACAATAGTTATCAAGCGAGTATCCGGATGGCACCATATGAAGCAATCAGATGGACGAAAGTGCCGTACTCCTACATGTTGGATGGAGTTAGGTGAACGACAAGTTTTGGGTCCGTAATTAGTGACAGAAACGGAAGATAAGGTTAAGGTAATTCGAGCTCGTCTCAAGGAAGCGTCAGATAGACAGAAGTCTTATGCTGATCTTAAGCGTAAGGAAATGGAGTTTGCGGTAGGAGATAAAGTTTTTCTAAAGGTGTCACCTTGGAAGAAGGTATTGAGATTTGGGCGAAAAGGAAGCTAAGCCCAAGGTTCATCGGGCCATATCTGATGAGTGAAGCGAGTGGGACCGGTAGCTTATCAGCTCGAGCTGCCGGCAGAGTTGATCGATTCATGACGTCTTTCATGTGTCGATCTGCGAGAACGGTATCGATCAGATCCATCACACGTTGTGCCAGTCGCAGAGATTGAGGTAAACTCAGACTTATCTTTCGAGGAAGAAGCAGTTCAGATCATAGATCGAGATGTCAAAGTTCTGCATAGGAAGTCTGTACCGTTGGTAAAAGTACTATGGCAAAACCATGCTGCGGAAGAAGCTACGTGGGAACCCGAGGATGTGATGCGGCAGCAATACCCCCACCTCTTCTAATCAGGTAATTTTGAGGTCGAAATTATTTTTAAGGGGGGTAGAACTGTAACATCCTAAAATTGAGGCTATTTGAGATTGAATTATTTTTTTGTGTGTGTTTGAATTACTGTGATGTTATTTATGGAATAATAAGGCCTAATTAGGGGTCTCGAGTAGGCTCGGAATAGGAGAAAATTTAATTTGGTAAGCTTTAAGGTAGGGAGCCTTAGTAGGAAGGGGTTACAAGAATAAATGGAGGATTATCTGACACTAAGAAGACCTTGGAAAAGTGGCAAAAGGAAGGCCACTTGGGAGCTGGAAGTGACGCCACAATGAGAAAGGGAGAGCCTGTGTTCGAGTCACGAAAATCCCTCTTTTTGCTCTTTGAATGGGACGGCATAGGGGGAGATATTTTCTCTCTTTAAACTCTTTTTTTTTGATAATAAGGATAAATAAGGATTTAACTAGATATTATGTGAATAATCTAAAAAGGTGGCAAGAGAAAAAGTAGGCGTGTGTTAATTCAAATTCTTTTGAATTATTTCAAATTAGTGGCCAAGAGAGAAATAAGGAGTTGGCCGAAATTTGAACTCCTCATGAGAGGAGTGGACGGCAAGTATAGGGGGGATAGTGCCGAATTTTTTTAAGTCTTTCCTTTCTAATTTTCGGCTAGTCTTCATCTCTTTTGTTTTTTTTCATTCTCTCTCAAACCGAAAACACCATTGCCATCTACCTCTCTTATTCTTTTTGACCCTTAGCCGAAACACCTACTCTCTTTCCCTCTCTTTTTTCTTTTCTCTTCTTCTCAAAACCGAATCCCTATCTCCCTTTTCTCACTATTTTCTTTTCACTTTAGCCAAATTCTTTTCTCCTTATTTTGTGAAGTCTTGGCCGAATATCAAGCAAGGGTAATCCCTTTTTAGTTTTTCCAATCGGTCATAGAAGAAGGTAAGTATGCCGAAACTCTTCTCCCACATTCTTTTCTCTATCGACTATCAACAAGGGTAAGAGCCGATTTCGGCATTGGATTGCAAGTATGAATCACCTGATTTAGAATCGGTTGTTGTAGGGCCTTTGAGGTGTTGATCTAGTGAAGCCGTCACCTTCGAGTAATTGGTTGGTAAGTAGTGGTAAGGATGTGTTAATAGTTTAATCTCTTTAGTATTATAAGTCGAAGGCTATTAAGTGGCTACTAATGGTTGCTTGATTGTAGGTGGAAGCGTAAGTGTAAAAGCGTACTAAGATTAGTACCGAAGGTATTAGGTAAGGTTTTGGGTTCAATAATTAACCCTTTGGATATTGTGGTTTGGTCGAATGGCCAAGGACACTAAACCTTTGAGTTTGGCCGAATATAGGGACAAGAGAGCGGGAGGTGGCGATTGACTCTTTGGGATTTGGAGTTAGCATTTGAATCAGTGTGTACATACACACTTTATAGCTAATTAATGTGCTAAGTATTTTGTGTATGCTAAATCTGATTTGTGTAGATATGGGATTTAATACCATAAAAGGTATGAGCAAGGATCCGTAAGTCCTTGTTGTTATGATGCTTTTAGGAAGCATGACATATTTGGTATATGTGGTTATAGCTAATGGTAAACACTATGTATGTTGCTAAATAAACCTATTAGCATGATTTCTGATATGCATGTAGTTGATTGATGTGGGTTGATGAGAGGAGGGGGCAAAGATATTCGTGTCGCGGACACGATGGGTTTGGTACCACATTGTGACTACTGGTCACGGAGGTTTGGCACCTCCAGAGGTTCGGCACCTCATAGCGTCTCGTCCCAGTGGCTTAGCACCACGCTGGGTTGGCCCCACAGTTTACATTATGGGATTGACGCGGTGATTTGGTATCACACGATGGGTTGGCCCCATCATTTGATTTGTGACTACGGTCACGAGTGGTTTGGCACCACCAGTGGTTTGGTACCACACGGGGTAGAGAAAGGTGTTTGGATGGCTAGGTTGGGTGCATGATTTAGTCCATGTTATTTTGTTATAAATTGTGTATGTTGTTGCACTAAATTGGGGAAGGGTTACACATTGATTCTTGGTGACTCACCTTCTCCTTTAACATTTTTCAAGTGACTCGTAGATGGCGGTTGAGGAGCCAGGTTGGACTCGAGGTGGCCATGCGAAGGGGATTGAATTTAATGAACTTGGATTTTAGTTATTTTATTTTTATCGTTGGTTTTGTTTTAATCAAGTTGTAATAAGGCCTCCTAGTATTATTTTTATTATCTTTACATGTTTTGAATATTTTGTTTAAACTATTTAATAACATTAAAATGGGTACATATGTTTTCTCAAATCAAACGCAAAATGTTTTAAAGTGCCATCGGTACATTTGAAACACATAACAACTTGACTTAATAAATATTTTTAAAACAAACTAAGTATGGTTTTAGCAAGATAACTGAAAATGAAGATGTTTTCATCAAAACTCAAATCGGCTAAAGGGATTTTCAAAATGGTTTTCTCTGTGACATACGAAATTCGGTCGTAATGTTTGGGCCGGGTTTGGGGTGTTACATGGGCGCAAAGGGAAGTTAAGCCCAAGGTTTATAGGGCCCTATCGAGTACTGAAGCAAGTTGGACCAGTGGCATACCAATTGGAGTTGCCAACAGAGTTGCAGCAGATGCATGACGTATTCCATGTATCCATGTTACGTCGTTACCGATCGGGTCCGTCTCATGTGGTACCAGTTGAAGAAGTGGAGCTAAGGCCAGACTTATCCTACGAAGAGGAGCCGATTCAGATATTGGAACGTGATGTGAAAGTGCTACGGAGGAAGTCAGTTCCTCTAGTCAAAGTGTTATGGCGCAATCATGGATCGGAAAAAGCTTCGTGGGAACCAGAAGAGGCAATGCGACAGCAATACTGTCAATTATTTTAGTTAAGAAATTTCGAGGACGAAATTATTTTATGGGGGGTAGAACTGTAACATCCTAAAAAGGGCCTATGCATTTTCGGTTTAATTGTACGAAATGACATGTCTTATATGTTATGAATGAATTTTTGAAACCTGGAAATGTATAGAAATGCTAAGTTTAAAGTGGACATTTTTGGAAACTAGGAAATGTAAGGAAATGATTTAGAAATGATTCAAAAGAGGAAAGCGAACATTTTTGGAAACTAGGAAATGTAAGGAAATGATTTAGAAATGATTCAAAAGAGGAAAGCGAACATTTTTGGAAACTTGGAAATGTAAGGAAATGACTTAGGAAATGTTGAGTTTTAAAGTCTAAAAGAGGAAACTAAGGCAAGGAGGCCTTAAGAGAAAATGTATGTGAAATATGGCACACAAATGGGCTTGGAAAAGTGGCCTAAAGATGTCACTTAGGGCCTCTGGAAATGGCACCACATACAAAGGAATTGGGCCTGAGTTCGAGTCACATGGGAAGCAAATAAAAGAAATTTTATTTTTGCTTCCAGAAGCAGAGAGGTGGACGGCACAAGGCATTTAAAAAGAGGAGTTTTATCCTCTTTAAATTTAAACTAATGAGGATAAATAATGGATTTTATTTTAGATTATTTCCAAGAGATAAATAAGGATTATTCTTTAATTATTTTAAATTGAGGAGATAAAGTTATCAAGATAAAGGAGAGTGGTGGCCAAGTAAGGGACTCTAGCTAGTAATTTCGACTACTAGAGGAAAAGAGGCCATCCATCCCTTCACTTTTCCTTTGCCAAAATTCCCTAAGCAATTCTCCTCTCTCTTTGCCGAATTTTCCTTAGCAAATTCTCTCTTCTCTGCTATTTTGCCAAAACCGAAAACTCTAGCAAAGCAAGCCAATTTCTTCACCTTTGTTTTCTTCCTATTTCTTTCTTTCCAATCCATTCAAAAGCTGAATCTTGGAGGGGCATCAAGCATAGGTGTTGCCGATTTCCATATAAAAGAGTAAGGATCTATTGCTATTATCTTCTTTTCTTTAATCGAAAGTCAAGATTCTAATGACATATTCATGTTGGCCGAAACTTTGAAGGAAAGCTTCGGGATTTTGTGACTGTCGACTACAAGGAGGAAGCTTTCGGGATTTCTAAGATTAAGGTAAGACACATGCATATTCGCCAAAGGCCATGTTTTATGTCCCGATGATTAGAATAAATCTAACGTAAGGTTATAGGAATTTCGACATTCCTAGGAAAACAAGGATCAACTTCGGATTTGTTGGTGTTCCAATCGGCAACAAGGTAAGTTTAAGTATACTAATCCTACTAGGATTTGGATTTATGGCCGAATGGCTTTTTATTAAATTAGTAAGTGATTAATCAAATGTAGGGATTAAGGATCTAAGCGGTAGATCGATTTGAGATTTCAAGGAAATTGTTAAGCGGATCGTATGTACCCCACACTACTTCATAATATGTTTTGTGGCTATGTATAATTAATATATGTGATATTAAGAATATGAAAGTGGCTAAGGTACCATGTTATGGTACAAAGTACTCAGTGTGCGTTTCCTACTCCTACTAGGATTATGAACTATGTTAATTGTAACATAAGAGTAAGAATAAGAATGTGAACTCGGCATATTTATGCATATTATTATATAGGGCATATGGGTTATTGAAAAGGGGAAGTGAATGTGGTGACCTAAGACCACGAACGCGGTGACCTAAGACCGCGATATCTGAATGTGGTGACCTAAGACCACGAATGTGGTGACCTAAGATCGCGATATGGAGTGTAGCGGAAGGAGGGTCGACTTAGTAGTCCCCACGGTGTGCGAGGTTGAGTGCGGGGAGTGTAGCGGATGGCTAATTAGGTTTGGGTTTGGGAATGCATCATAATTTGTATGCTATGATATGAATGTGTAACATTTGTATGCCTGATTCTATTTTGATTTAGTGTTTGTGTACACATTGAGTCTGCTTGACTCACCCCGCTGTGGGAACATGTTTGGTGATGAACAAAGGATGGACCGAGACAGCCAGAACTTGTGTTGACCATGCTCACTTTGAAGTTTTATTTAATTTGGACATTTTAATTTATTTAAGCACTTTATAAATTTTATTTTGGGTTTATTTGATGTAATAAGGCCATAGTTAACTATGTTAATTTCTGTTCTATTTGCTATGTGACGAAATTTTATTAGAGCTTAAGTCAATTTAGTTTAAAAATAAACTTTAAATATTTTGTCACTCGAGGTAAATGTGTTTTTAACATAAAACAAACTTGTTTTCAACTCAAGCCCAACCCACAAACAATATTTTTTTTTATCACACAAGTTTTCCCCTAAGTAACAGAAGAACTTTGAACCGGTTTACTTGAGAAACATACCAAATCTGGTCAAAGCTCGTGGGCCGGGTTTGGGGTGTTTCATTTTTAGTAATTTTTATATTTTTGAGATCGGAATAACCTAATCTAACTATTTTGTGGATCAATTTGTAAAGTTATCAAAGTATTACAATTTTGCCATGGATGAATATGCCGAAATTTTGAAATTTATGGTAGAAATTGAAAGGTTGTTGATAGATAAACAACTTTTGTAAAGTGAATTTTCATGAAATTGTGATTTAAGGACTACATTGTAAAGATGTAAATTTCATGGAAAATTTCTGATTTTTATGAAATATATGTGCTGTAAATGTTATATGTAAAAATTAGTTAGGCTTGGAATAAGGATTAAATTGCACGAATTTCATTTTTCGAGCCTGGGGACGAAATTATCATTTATGGAAAGTATAGGGGCAAAATGGTACTTTTGCCTAAGATGTAAGTTGGATTAAATTGAATATGAAATGTGTTCAATTGATGTTAAATTCATTTATATAGATCCATAAAGATCAAATAAGGACTTAGATTGAGGAAAAGAAAAAAGTATCGGATTAATAGATTCCCGAATACGAACAAGTGTCGAGGTAAGTTTGTGTAGCTAGATTATGTATATTAATATGTTTTGAATTGAATGTTGAATATGTGTGAATTGTATAAATGTTTAATGTATAAAATTAATTACATGCCTAATATTGCTCGATAAGTATAAGTCCCGTTTGAATAAATGGAATTCGATGGATACATGATTTCTCGATTGGTTGTGGTCTTGCATATGTTGTATACACACCATAACTTGAAAGAGCATCCTGTTATAAGCCCTCTCGAGTTTCCTATTATACGGTTCCTGCGAGCATTTTGATCGGTAGCGATCCTGCATGTGTTGCGGACTATCGCAGCTCTTTGTGAGCGTCCTGTTATATGATCGGTTGTGATCCTGCGTATATTGCAGACACAAACGAAGCTCTTTATGAGCGTCCTGATATAGGCTCTTTTTGAGCTTTCTGATATGGCTCGCTTGAACTTCCTATTATATGGCTATCTAGAGCTCTCTGATAATAACTCTTCGGAGTTACCTGTTAAGCTCAATAAGCTTCCTATTTTAAACTCTTACAAGTTTCCTGTTATAGCCCGGATAAGCTTCCTGTTACATGGCTCACATGAGCATCTTGTTATATGGCTCGAGAGAGTGGTTCCTGATTATGTGCCCTAATGGGTACCCCTGGATATGAATTGATGGATTTTCAGTTTTGTACACTTTAAATGTACTAAATGAGTGTATCCATTGATATTTCAAATAAATTCAACGGGTAAAGTTTTGACATGGCTAAATTAAACTTGAAATGATCTATCATGGAAACGTACATGTAATTTGAAAGTTACTATATGATGAGCTCATCTTTGATTCTTGAAATTTATGTGGAATAATAACTAACAAGTTTGATGAGGTTGTGTATTTTAGGCTATTAGCTAAATTGCTTGGATGCATTTTTGTATGCTTACCTTAAATGTAAATGAATGGTAAGTTAAATTCTCGTCATGCGAACTTACTAAGCATTAAATGCTTTCTTTTTTTATTTTCCTCTATTTTATAGTACTCAGAAGCTCGTGAAGGTTGGAACCTGGTCGGAGACACATCACACTATCCCTTGGATCTCTCGGTATATGAAATAAGCTAACTTTTGATATAATGGCATGTATAAGTTAAATAGATTAAATGATAAAATATTTTTGTTGTAACTAGCCATTGGAATGGCTAGTGTTAAACATACTTTGATGTAATTATATAAGGCCTTATCATGGTTGATATGTGTTAAAAATGGTTTTATGATGAAAGATATATAAACCTTATGATGAATGGATTTGATTTAGTATAATTGATAAAATTTACATATAAACATAAGTGCAAACTTGGCAAGTTTAATAACTTTAACATATGTGCTAATATGTTAAACACAATACTTGTATTTGGCTTGATTTAAATGACTTGAATTGGTTTGAAAATGTGTTAAAATGTCAATGTAGGTACAAGGTAAAATTTGATTGAGAAATAATGTAACACCCTTAACCCGTATCCATCGCCGGAATAGGGTTAAGAGATATTACCCGTCAATACATAACATTTAAACCATCGTATCTCACACATTATCATATCTTAGATAATCAATCACACATAGTCCCTTTAGTAGGTCTACGAGACCTTAAACATACTTTAAAGAGGGTTCGGGACTAAACCGATCTCATAGAAAAACTTTACAAACTTAGAAAATTTTTCTTCTAAAACAGCGCACACGCCCGTGTTGATTGACCGTGTGCCTTACACGGCCATGTCTTAAACAATGTCTTACCTCGTGTGCAACTCTGACTATTGTCACACGGCCTGTCACACGCCCGTGTGTCTGGCCCGTGTGCAAGTCTGACCTACATCGAATAAGGACAGTGATGGACACAGGCGAGACACATGCCCGTGTGCTCACCTGTGTGGACAATTATAGGCCATTTACAAGGCCAAATTGCCACCCAATTTGGGTCATCCCTACATGCTCAATTCCAACAGCAATTAACATACAATTCATTCACCATTCTCAACTACCAAATCAAGTATGAAGTGTAACACCCCAAACCCGGCTCAGAAGTTAGGCCCGAACCTGACGTGTCACATTGAAGTGTTTTTCCAAAACCATGTTTTTGTTGGAAACCCTACTTAATATTCAAAAACTTCTTTCCATTTAAAACTTGTGTAAAGCCTCAGCTTGTGTTCGTTTAATTTTAAAATGGGGTTTATTGAATAAGGTTGTTCACTTTTAAAACGTTATTGATTTCCTTCAAAATCCCTTTCAACTGCGGAAGCCTTTTAAAAACATTGCGAAAACGTGATAACTGAAAACAGTTGTTGTAACGTCGTATTTTGAAAATAGTAATCATTTTGGAAAACCGCGATTTACTTCTAACAGATATAAATTAAAATAAAACCAAACCTAAAATTTAAAATCTGAAAACTTGAAGAGGCCTTATTACAACCCAAACCAAAATAAAGTACTTATGAATAACTTAATAGAAAAATAGAAGCGGTTGTGTGGCCATCTCCAAGTCCCTCACAGCTCCGATCCGTCTAAGGCTGGGGATTGCCTGCATGCTTAAAAAAATGGGGTGAGTTTACGAAAAGTCGATGTGTGTAATCCCTAATATAAAAATAGTCATCGATAAATAGAATTGAAGCGATGCGCCCACAGCCCTATTCGATCACAAGATGCGGTTCAATGGGCCTAAGCCCATTGCAATATCGTTTGGGTCTCGACCCATAACAGAATCGTTTGGGCCTAGCCCATATCAGTATCGGATCTCATAAACAGAAATGCAATAGTGTAAGAATGCACCCCACCCCAATCCAGCCAGCACACCACCGGTACAAACCAACACACCATGTGGGGATAAAATCGACCCACCCAGCCAGCACACGTATGTTAGCCCCGGTTGCGGCACTAACCGATATCGCAGCAGAGCTGCCAGAATATAAGCGACTTAAAGTCGTCAGTAGGTCCACAGTCGTCTTGGGCGACCCATGTGACCCTAACAATCAAATCGGTGGGTCCACAGTCGTCTCGGGTGACCCGTACGACCCTAACAGATCAATCACTTCCTCCAATTACAAAATCCCAATCCCATGCAGTATGTCATGTATGCAAAGCACATATATATAAATCACATGGCATACTCTAGAAAGACAGACAAATCATAGCTTAGGTCAGTCAAAACATAGCATAAAATAATCATTTACCTACGAGGGCAAAACAATCATTTTACCCTATAAGGGTATTTTTGTAATCCTACCCTTTAGGGGTATTTCGGTAATTCTACCCTACAGGGGTATTTCGGTAATTTTGCAAATTGGGGGTATTTAGGTAATTTTACAAATTTGGGGTATTTCGGTAATTTTGCAAACTGGGGGTATTTCGGTAATTTTGCAAATCAGGGGTATTTTGGTAATATTACAAATCAGGGGTATTTTGATAATTTCACAAACCGGGGTCTCAGCAACCCAACAGAAGGTCCATCGTTGCCTCGAGTAACTTAAGTAACCTAAACAGTCACAATGGTGCAATGGGCCTAAGGCCCATTACTCGGCCCAAGTGGGCCCACACACTCGTGTGGCCCAATTAGCCCAAAAATAGCCTCTGCTGCACGAACAGCACAGTTCAAACCAATAGAATCCATATAACATGTATTTTATCCGTGTGGGGCCCACGAGCCCATTGGGCCCACGCGGCCCATTTCGGCCCATCGAGGCCCATAACAGCCTCTACAGTCCTACACCTAAGATTTGTAGGCTCGAATCACCACACGTACGATCGCACGCTCGTGTGGCATCAAATGTCGTATTTCGGCTTTGACTTTTCGGCTTTTCGGCTTTTCGGCTTTTGCTGATCTACAATCCAATTAGTGTGGAATACACACTTTCAACTTTTCAGCCGATCATCAACAGAGCACAAAGTTACACACTGTTTGGTGAACACTCGCAAGACTTGCCTTGGCGCCAACCTATAATCATTCACAACACATGATTACATGCATATCAACAAAACATAACCAGCCTTAATCAACCAAACCTCATCACTCAAACCACAGCCACCTACCTTGCTTGAACCAATGGATACTTGCAACTAAGCTGCTGATTAAAAGCGATTACCCACTTCTTGATTAGTATCTACACACGAAACGCACCACCCATTAAAAAAACTCGCATACCCAAAGGCTTGAAAGAAAACCCATTGTCCAACCAAGTCTCAAAACTAGAGATAGGGAGAAATGGCATTCGGTTTTAAGCAGAACCAAAGAGTGAGGTCACTTAAAACGAAAACAAAAAAGAAATTAAAGAAACAGAGCAAGAGTTGATCATACTTACAATTACCAGAGAACCATTGTCAAGCCAAAACGAGATGAATAAGTGAGGAGGAAGAGAATCGGTCAAAAACCTATGGCCAAAACTGAAGTAAATAATAGAGATGAAAAGAAGAGCAACAATCGGTCAACACAAAACCCAAGCTACAAGATGTGATATTCGCATTATGATTCAAGGTACTTAGGTGTAAGAAAGAAAAGAGTATCCGGCTTAGGAGAAGAAAAGGAGAATAATTGATTCAGCAAAGAAAAGAAAGGGAAAAGAAAGGTATAATTGGTTTAGAAATATGAGAGAAGAAAGATAGAGATTCGGCCAACCCAGTGGAAAGAAAAGAAAGAAATGAGAAGCCGAAAGAAAGGAAAGATTCGGCAAAATTAAGAAAGGAGAAATCGACCACTCATAAAATACCCAAAATGTAATATTCAGCCACCAGAAAAGAAAACGAGAGAAAAACGGTGCTAAAGGCTACCCCAAAAACACAATTTGACACCTCAAAAGAACTTGAAGAGCACAAAACAAAATGCTAAAAACTAAACAAAGCAAAACGTAAGCACCTAAAACCCTCTAGCCGAATTTGCACATACTAGCACTCCCATTCGGCTAAAACTTCTCCCTCTTTTCAAATTCCTTAAACTTCTCCATATATCCCTCCTTGATTTGCTGCATAATCTTCTCCCAACAACTCAAGACCAATTCAACCTTTCTCCCCAGCAATCTTTCACTCGAATTCCACCACCTCACATCAAAGGAGTAAAATAAATACTCTTTTGTGCACAGGGTGACTCGAACCCAAGATCCATTGCCATCATAATGACGCCACAACCACCAGACCACAAGGCCATCTTGTGTGACATTTTAATCTTAATTGTTCTTAAGGCCTACATACCAACATCTAGGGTTTAATTCACCTAAAACCAAAATTTTTGCTAAAGCCCAGGTTTGAACCCAGGACTTCTCCAAAACCCCAAACACTCCAATATTGCTAACCCAGCAGTACTAACATGCATTCGTGCCATTTTCTTGTTCTCAAGAGTTTTAGGCACTCCCAAGCCGAAGGCCCAATTCTTCTAGGCCCAAAATTCAGGGCGTTACATGAAGCATGCCATTTCTATTTCATCAAAACATACCATAATGGTCATTCACACAAGACCATATATACATATCACATACACCATTTTCACATAGCAAAACATGTACAAAAATCATTCCACAACCTCACTAGCCTATACATGCCATATACCATATATACAACTTCTAAAAAGGTACCAAAATAGATGTCCGATAGTGTAATTGAGTTGCGACGATCCTCGGATCTGAGCTAGCTTTAATGTCACTGTAAAATAGAGAAAGACTTCACACAGTAATCTTTAAAGCTTAGTAAGTTCGTAATATAACACAATTAACTCAACAATTCAAATTCAATATGCAAAGTTACAAACACTTAGTTCAATTCACATTATTACTCAATCTCATCCATAACTACTACTCACTTTCATACCATAACTATATGCTCATGTACAAACATTTAAAATGCTACTCAATCTAACTCTTTCCATCATTCATTCACATAATCATCCATTTATCTCATACACAATATCATCAACCACATAGGTTCTGTACATACCTGTACCATCACGTATTTATCTATCACATTTACCACTCAATGCTCAATGCCATAATTCGTTCGATCCTCTTTAAACATTCGATGAATTCGCACACTCAGTGCCATTTAATTAGCTGAAGCTACAATAATATCGCACACTTAGAGCCATCACATTAAACCGAAGATGTCTCGGTATCGCACACACAGTGCCAACTAATATAGCCGATGCATTTCTTTATCTCGCACACTTAGTGCACTTCATCGCAGTAACTATTCTATTTACGCACACTTAGTGCCACATATCTTTGAACTCACTTTTTGCATTACTAACTCAACAATCACATTTCCATTCATTTCATATCATATGAACATTATTTGAACAATACGTATTATACACGAACTTACCTCAGACATAAAAACAACGACACTAGTCGATCAATCGAGCACTTTGTTCTTGCCTCGATCTAAGTCCGAATTTATCCTTTCTTGATCTATATAATATCAAATTCAACTCATTCAATCACATCTTCATCCAAAACAATCCACAACACATAGTTAAAGTATTTTACACTTTAGCCCTCATAATTCCACATTTTGACATTTTAATCCCTATTTCACAATTACACAAAATACACATAATTTACTCACACCCAAGCTTGGCCAAATTTCATACTAGTCCATATCAGCCCATATCTTTCATTTATTTTACATTTTAACCCTTCAAAGTTTCATTTTCACAAATTAGCCCTTAATAATCAATTTCGCCAAAAAATCCAAATACAAAATATGTTTATCATTCATCAAACTTTCATATTTCACCAACTATCAACACAAAGCTCACATAATCATCAATGGCACATCTCAAAATCATTATCAAATTTAGAAATTGAGGCATGGGCTTGATAGAACACAAAGAAATGATCACAAAAACATAGAAATTATCGAAAACGGATCAAGAATCATACCTCAATTAGCCAAGATTATTGCTGAATCCCTAAAACTCTTTTTCTTTTCTTTTTCCTTTGTATTTCAACAAAAACAAAGATGGTAACCATAAATTTTGGTTTTGGTTTTATTAATATTAACTTAATTATCATTTTACCAATTCAACCTTATTTTTATACTTATAAAATCATCCATTATAAGGTCATTTATGACAACTTACACAAATAATGGTCCATTCCCATAATAAGGACCTCACATATCTCAAAGCATAGCATTAAGCACTTTAACTTCTAGCACACAACTTTTACATTTTATGCGATTAGATCCTTTTTCACAAATCAACACACAAACGATACAATTTTCACACAGAACTTTCACACATACTTTATCACATGCAATAAACATAAAAAATAATATTAAAATATTTCTTCGACCTCGGATTTGTGGTCCCAAAACCACTGTTCCGACTAGGGTCTAAACCAGGCTGTTACAACTCTCCCCCCTTAGGGATTTTCATCCCCGAAAATCTTACAACTGAATAAATTTGGGTATTGCTCTCTCATAGCATCCTCGGGCTCCCACGTAGCCTCTTCAACTTCGTGTCTGTGCCACAACACTTTCACTAAAGCAATTTTCTTATTTTTCAACTCTTTGATCTCTCGAGCCAGAATTCTAATCGGTTCTTCGCAATACGATAGATCAGATTGAATCTAAACTTTAGTAGGGGCAATCACCTGCGATGGGTCAGATCTCTATCGTCGAAGCATCGATACGTGAAATACATTATGAATCTCCTCTAACTCAGGTGGCAACAACAATCTATAAGAAACTAGCCCAATACGTTCGATAATCTCATATGGCCCAATGAATCTCGGACTCAACTTGCCTTTTCTGCCGAAATGAAGTACTTTCTTCCACGGAGACACTTCAAAAATACTTTATCCCCAATCTCAAACTCAATATCTTTTCACTTCAAGTCTGCGTATGATTTTTATCGATCAGACGCTGTTTTCAAACTATCATGAATCACTTTCACTTTCTGCTCAGTCTCTTTTATCAAGTCAACCCGGTGAATCTTATTCTCACTAAGCTCAGTCCAATACAATGGAGTTCTGCATTTATGACCGTAAAGAGCCTCATATGGTGCTATTTTAATGCTTGACTGAAAGCTATTATTATACGCAAATTCAGTCAACGGTAGATACTTTTCCCACATACCTTCAAACTCAAGAGTACAGTATCTCAACATATCTTAGAGAATCTGAATGGTCCGCTCAGATTGACCATCCGTTTGCGGATGAAAAGCAGTACTGAAGTGCAACTTCGTATATAAAGCCTCTTGCAGTTTCTTCCAAAATCGTGAAGTAAACCCCAGATCTCTATCACACATAATAGATATTGGTACCCCGTGCAATCTCACAACCTCAGAAACATATAATTCGGCTAACTTATCAAGCGAATAATCCATTCTCACCGAAATAAAATGAGCTGATTTTATCAATCTGTCAACTATTACCCAGATCGCATCTTTCTTTTTCAGAGATAATGGTAATCCCGGCACAAAGTCTATCGTGATTCTCTCTCATTTCCACTTAGGAATCATAATCGGCTGTAATAAGCCTGAAGGTACCTGATGTTCAGCTTTGACTTGCTGACAAACTAAACATCTCGAAATAAACTCTAAAATATCCCTTTTCATGCCAGGCCACCAGTAAAACTATTTCAGATCATTGTACATTTTTGTACTTCCCGGATGAACAGACAAACGACTACTATGAGCCTTGTTCAAAATCATCTGAATCAATTCTAGATTTCTCGAAACACAAATCCGATCTCAGAATCTAAAACAATCATCATCATCAAATTGAAATTCTAAATCAGAATTCAAATTACATCGAGCTCGTTTTGCCATCATCTTTGTATCAATTTTCTGAGCATCACAAATCTGCTGTATAAACAACGACCTCACTTTCAACTCAGCTAAAACTGAATCATCATCACACAAATCATCTGAGTATTCATTGCTCATAAAGCGAATAAAGACTTTCGGCTCAAAGCGTTAGCTACAACATTAGCTTTTCCCGGATGATATTCAATTACTAATTCATAATATTTTAACGATTCTAACCATCTCCACTGTTGCAAATTCAATTCTTTCTGAGCCATTAGATATTTCAAGCTCTTATGATCAGTATAAATGTGACATTTCTCACCAAATAAATAGTGACGCCAAATCTTTAATGCAAATACAATAGCTGCTAAATCCAGAACGTGCATCGGGTAGTTCTTTTTATGCGGTTTTAACTGTCTCAAAGCATAAGCTATAACTTTTCCTTCTTGCATAAATACACAGCCTAAACCTTTCAATGATGCATCACTGTAAACTATGAATTCTTTACCCGATTCAGGTTGAACTAACACTGGTGCCTCTGTCAATAATGCTTTCAATTGTTCAAAACTCTTCTGACACTTTTCTGTCCACTCAAATTTAACATCTTTCTGTAGCAATTTTGTCAAAAAAATTGCAATCATCGAGAATCCTTTCACAAATCGTCTATATTATCCTGCTAGTCCTAGAAAACTACGGACTTCAGTAACATTTCTCGGAGGTTTCCAATTTAAAATTACTGAAATCTTACTCGGATTAACTCGTATCCCCGCAGCTGACACTATATGTCCCAGAAAACCAACCTCGCGCAACCAAAACTCACATTTACTAAACTTTGCATACAATTGCTTCTCACGCAGAGTCTGTAACATGATTCACAAATGCTCGGCATGTTGCATCTTATTACAAGAATAAATCAAAATATCATCAATAAACACAACGACAAATTGATCCAAATACGATCTGAATATCTAGTTCATCAAATCCATAAATACTACAGGAGCATTTGTTAGTCCAAAAGGCATGAGTAGAAATTGATAATGTCCGTACCTCATTTTGAAAGCAGTTTTCGGCATATCTGATTCTTTGACTCTCAACTGATAATAACCTGATCTCAATTCTATCTTTGAAAACACTGTAGCCCCTTTTAACTGATCAAACAAATCATCTATTCACGGTAGAGAGTACTTATTCTTTATTGTCACTTTGTTCAGCTGTCGGTAGTCAATGTACATCCTCATAGTACCATCTTTCTTTTTCACAAACAACACAGGAGCACCCCAGGGCGAGAAACTTGGTCGTGCAAAACCTCTGTCTGTCAACTCTTGTAACTGAGACTTCAATTCTTTCAATTCTGTCGGAGCCATTCTATACGGTGCTATTGAAATTGGAGTTATTTCCGGCACTAACTCAATGCCAAACTCAACTTCTCATATCGGAGGTAATTCAAGTAATTCCTCAAGAAACACATCAGGGAACTCACAAACCACAGGCACAGATTCAACTTTCTTTTCTGTCACTTTTGCATCTATCACATATGCAAGATAAGCTTCACATCCCTTTTTCACATATTTTAAAGCTTTCATCGAAGATATTACAACCAGTAGCCCATTCAAATCACTGGATTCAATTTGAACTATCTCGCCATTCTGACTTCTCAAATCAATAGTCTTCCATTTACAATTCACAATAGCATTATGCAAAGTTAGCCAATCCATACCCAGAATTATATCAAATTCATCAAAAGGTAGTAGCATCAGATTAGTCGGGAAGCAAATATCTCGAAACATCAAAGGACAATTCTTGCACACTTTGTCAACCAAAACACACTTGCCTAAGGGGTTCGATACTCTAAATATAAACTCAGTAGACTCAACAGGCATAGTCTTACTAGATACTAAGTTGAATGAGTAGATCCTGGATCTATCAATGCAATCACATCAGTATCAAAAAGAGTAAAAGTACCAGTAATAACGTCTGGATATGACGCTTCTTCGCGAGCCTGAATAGCGTAGGCTTTGGCTGGTGCTCTCGCCTCAGATCTCACAGTTGTATCTATTGTTCCTCTCTAACTACCACTCACATTTCCTGTGTTTTTGGGTGGTCTACCCCTAGCTGTCGTGTTACTCGGCCTCGCACTCTGAGCATTATCTTTCTCAGCCAACTCCGGGCAATCCCGAATGTAGTGTTCTCGTCATCCACATTTATAACAAACTCTATTATTATACTTACCCCAGCATTCACCAATATGACGTCTCCCACACTGTCTACACTCAGGCTTATTATTTTTAACACTGCCAACACTCGATTCTATTGGATTTTAAGTTTTAGAACTCGTATATTATTTCACACGATCTCTAATTGAATGTCCAAACGAAGCATTTGAGCGATTGGTTGCATCACGGAATCTCTTTGACGATGAGTGATACGACTTATTCATCGACCTTTTTCTCTCGTTTCTAGCTTCTAAGTCTACTTTCTTCTTTTCTTTACTAAGCTCCTTAGCTTTACAAGCTCTTTCAACCAATACCACAAATTTATTCAAGTCAAGAATTCTGACCAAATGTTTAATATCTTCATTCAACCCTTCAATGATTCGTTTACACATAGTAGTTTCTGTCGAAATACATTATCGTGCATACTGGCTCAATCTTACGAATTCCCACTCGTATGCCCAACGTTGAAGCGATAGAGGCTCCGACTTCACCGGTACCCGAGATAGGGTCGTATGATTAGGTAGCTGGGGATGACGCATTGTCCCAAGCAATGCTAAGAATTCTGGAAAGGGTCACAGGGCCCAAATATGGCATTGGAAGCCGTGGGTCAATTTCGGAGCGACTTCGATAAAATGGAGCAGAGATTTTTGGAGGTATCGCGGGAGTGGCCCCTAATGTTAACGAATATTGGTTGGAGGCTACAGAAAGAATGATGGATGATCTTGACTGCATTTTTGAACAAAAACTAAAAAGTGCGGTGTTGTTGCTGCGAGAGGAAGCCTACCAGTGGTGGCTTACCATGAAAGAGGGCAGTCAGCCTGAGCGGGTCACTTGGGAGTTCTTCAAGTCCACATTTCAAGGGAAGTATGTGGCCACAAGCTATGTGGATGCCCAGAGGAAAGAATTCTTAAACTTGATTGGGAGAGACAAATCCATCGCAGAATACGAGGCAGAGTTCCTACGACTCAGTCGGTATGCTAAAGGAATAGTGGCAACAGATTATGAACGTTGTGTTCAGTTCAAAGATGGCCTTAGAGACAGTCTTCGGGTACTGATTGCTCCCCAAAGGGAGCAGAGTTTTACAGTATTGGTGGAGAAAGCAAAGATCACTGAAGATGTGAAACGCTCAGAGCACCTAAATCGAGAAAGAGAAAGGGGCAGAAACAAGAGGGATTCTGAGCATTCCAATTCTGATTAGAGATTTAAGATAAGGGCCAGAGTGGATGGGCCAGTCAGAGCTGGGCTCCCTATTACTACTACTGGGTTACCACATTGTGCTATTTGTGGGAAATGTCATGTGGGCGAGTGCTGGAGGAGGACGGGAGCTTGTCTGAGTTGTAGTTCCATGGAATACCGTCTTAGAGAGTGTCCCAGAAGACCGAATCATATACAAGTTTTTGGTAGTGGTGATGTACAACAACCTAGGGGTGGGCAGCAGCCGCCTAGAGTCCGTGGATAGGCCAGGGGTGCAAATGGTTTGGGTCGTGGAGCTCCAGGTAGAGGTGCTGGCCATGTGGAGGCAAGGCAGCCAGCTTTGGTTTATGCAGCACGTCGTCGAGAAGACAGAGACGCTCCAGATGTGAATACTGGTACGTACTTTACCCATAGTGTACTATCTACCTAATTTGCAATTAGGATCAGAGTGTCGCAGTAAAAGCGTAGGGGTGTAACCTATGTTGTGTAGCTATTAGATAGTTGGAAATTTTGGGGATGAAATTTCTTTAATGGGGTAGAGCTGTAACGCCCCAAATTTTGGGCCTAGAAGAATTGGGCCTTAGGCATGGGAGCGTTTAAAAATTTTGATAACAAGAGAATGGCATAATTGCATGTTTGATCTGTTAGGTGAGTGATTTTTGAAGGTTAAGGGGCTTCTATGAAGTCCTGGGTTCAAGCCATGTCATATGGAGAATTTTTATTTTTTAGCATTAGGGGAACCATGACTCCTGGTTTTAAGCCTTTTAAATAATTGTGAATAAAAACAGACATGAAAGGAGCTTGGGATCCAGTGGAAAGTGACACCAAGGGTGGTATAGGAGGACTGGGGTTCAAGTCCTAAGACAAGCATTGGAGTAATTATGTTGCTGACGGGACGCCTAGTGTTTGAGTTTGAGTGGAGTTCTGCTAAGGCGGTTGTGGAATCGGTCTTGGGGGAGTGATTCATGGGATAGGGATAGAAGTTGGTAAAGATTTAGAGGGGAAAATGGAGGAGAAAAATGAAGAATTGGAATTGGAGGAGTTTGGAGCCGAAATTTGAGTGTAGCACTTAAGAAATTCGGCCAAAGGGGGATTTTGGTGCATATTTCGGCTTTGTTGAGTTTTTTTTTTCTTTTCTTTTGATCAATTTAGTTACCAAACCGAAGCGACTTTTCTCTTTATCTGGATGCTGCCGAAAGTACACTAAAAGTGACCTCTTGTGTATTCTTTTTGCTCTGTTTCACTCTACTTTCTTCTTAGTCATTTCTATGTTACCATTTAGGCATCTTTTTGTACCTTTTCTGCCTATTTTTCCCCTTGGCCAGTTGAATCTCTTCTCTTCTTCTACATCTTTTCTTTTCTTCCCCATTTACTTCTCTTGAGCCAAATTTCCCTTTTGTTTAACACTGTTATCATTTGTTCATAAGTGTGTAAAAGCAAAATGCCCTGCTATCTCTCTTTCATCTATTGCCGAATTTACTCTCATTTTTTGTTCTCCTATCATAAGGCTGCAGGTTCTTTTCCTCTGTTTGCCGAGGTTAAGTGTAAGTTATGATGATCCCTTAAATGGATTTTTGTTACTAGTATGGTTCTTTTTCCCTTCTGTCGAATCCTCTCTCTCTCTCTCCCCTTAGACTAACGTTGGTTGATACCTAGGCGTTCTTGAAGAATAAAGAGGGGCATATGTTCCAAAAGCGGTCGAAGGCCTACTCTCAGTTTTGACTATAATTGCAGCAAGGGGATCAATTCTTGCTAACAATTAGTGGGGACTTATCAAATCTCGATAGACTAAGGCAAGTATCAATGTGATTTCAGCATGTGTTTAGAAAAAAAGAAAGAATAACTGTATTGATTGAGTGATTAACCGTTAGTTTTGAATATGGTAGGTTCGGTGCTAGGGATTCGTGGTGCGCTTCGCGATCAGGTGTGTAACAGTACCCTATATTTGTTAGTTGGCGAGAAAACCGATAGAATGTGTGTAGCCACACTCCTTCTGATCGTAGATCGACAAAATACCGAAAAGCTGAAATACCGGTGAATGATGCCACATGAGTGTGCGATCACACGTGTGGTGGACCGAGCCCAATAACATGGGCGTAAGATGGTTGAGGCCACCATAAGCGTTCTCATGGGCTTAGGTTGTTTTGGGCCGCGTTGGGGTCGAAATGGGCCGAGTGGCCCCAATGGGATCGTGGGCCTCACACGGATAAAATTTATGATAAGGGGCAAAAATTGATCTGGGCTATAATGTTCACATAGCCGTTACTGAATTTGGGCTAAATGGGCCACATAGAAGCGTGTGGGCCCACTTGGGCCGAATATTGGGCTTTGAGCCTAATTGCACCGTTTTGACCATATGTGCTATATGTGTCGCTCGAGGCAACTGTAGACCTGTAGGAAGGTTGCTAAATGATCGTTATGCCGCTGAAGGGCAAAATGACTAAAATGCCCCAACATGTTATGTGATTGTTATGGTATGCCATTTATGGTATGGTTGCATTCATGTGATATTATGCTGCATGGGGGATGGGATCATTAATTTGGAAAAAGTACATGATTTGTTAGGGTCGCATGGTCACTTGACGACTGTGGATCCACCGATGGCTTTAAGCCGATTATGTGATTGGCAGCTCTGCTGCAATATTGATTAGTGCCGCAACCGGTGCTACATAAGGAGTGTAGGGATGGGTGGGTCGATTAAATCCTCACAGGAGTGCAGGGTTGGACAGGAGACGGAGTGCAGGGTTGGTTTGGGCATTCATGCATTGCACATATTAATTCTGATATTGAGATGGGCTTAGGCCCAGATAGATGTGATATGTGACATTTGATATGGGTTAAGGCCCAACTGAGGCTATTATGGGCTAAGGCCCAATTGCCACCGTTACTGTGTTGGGCTTAGGCCCACAATGATTAGTATAATGGGCTTAGTCCCGGATTGATGTGATGCATGCTTTATGATCGATGAGGGTTGTACACACTGAGTTTTCGTAAACTCACCCCTTCCTTTTTTTAAAATTTTTAGGTAATCCTCACTAAGCGGTTCGACGTACTAGAGGACTCGGAGTTGGCCACACTACGAACAGCTTTAAATTTTAGTAGTCTAGTTTACCTTACTTAAACCGCTATCTTATTGGGTTGTAATAAGGCCTCTTTTAATTTCTGGTTTTTAATTTGGGATTTCCAGTTTATTACGCTCTCTATCTGTTAAAAGTAGATCACGGTCTTCCAAAACAATAACTGTTTTCAAAACACTACGCTTTCACAACTTTATATTTAAACATCACGTTTTCGTAAATCATTTGCTTCAAATTAAGCTTCCGCAACAAATAAGGTTTTAAAGGGAATAACTTTTAATGAACCACGATTGAAAATAAATAAACGCAAACTGAGGTTTTGTACAAGTTTTAAATGGCAAGAAGTTTGAAATTTCAAAAATGGTTTTCAATGAAAACATGGTTTTTGAAATACACTTCAATGTGACACGCCAGATTTGACCATAATGTCTGGGCCGGGTTTTGGGGTGTTACATTTAGTGGTATAGAGCCTAGTTACAAAACTCGGCTGTGGAATGGGTTTTTAAATATTGGATTTCAATAAATTGTTTTTTTGTTCAATATGTAAAGGGTTTGAAATATTTCTTCTGAAAAGTGTGGCACACCGAGTCTCCGACGTTGAACCAAGTAAGTTCTCCAAATAGTGAAATCTGTTTTAAACTGTTATAGTGTAAATAGTTACTGGGCTTACTTTAGATGATAGACTATATTGAGACTCTATAGCTAGAGTAAACTGAGAAACTATAGGAAACTAAAAGTGTTGTGAGCTTGCGATTGTGAAAACAACTCTTAATTACTACTTCAATAAAACATCTGTTTAATTATTGAAACTATGAGATAAATTCATAAAATTTCTAATTCAAATAATACGCGAAGCGATAATAGGCACTAGAAGAGGTCCAAGAGGCCGCGACAGAGGCTGTGGAAGTGCTAGAGCTGGATCTTCGGCATCAGGCCATATGCCCAACGTTGAAGCGAGAGAGGCTCCGACTTCACCGGTACCCGAGACAGGGTCGTATGATCGGGCAGCTGGGGATGACGCATTTTCCCAAGCAATGCTAAGAATTCTGGAGAGGGTCGCTGGGCCCAAAAATGGCATTGGAAGTCGTGGGTCAATTTCGGAGCGACTTCGATCAAATGGAGCAGAGATTTCAAAGGTATCGCGGGAGTGGCCCCTAATGTGGCCAAATATTGGTTGGAGGCCACAGAAAGAATAATGGATGATCTTGACTGCACTTCTAAACAAAAACTAAAAGGTACGGTGTTGTTGCTGCGAGAGGAAGCCTACAAGTGGTGGCTTACCGTGAAACAGGGCACTCAGCCTGACTGGATCACTTGGGAGTTCTTCAAGTCCACATTTCAAGGAAAGTACGTAGGCCCAAGCTATGTGGATGCCCGAAAGAAAGAATTCTTAAACTTGACTCAGAGAGACAAATCTGTGGCAGAATACGAGGCGGAGTTCCTACGACTCAATTGGTATTTTAAAGGAATAATGGCAACAGATTATGAACGTTGTGTTCGGTTCAAAGATGGCCTTAGAGACAGTCTTCGGGTACTGATTGCTCCCTAAAGGGAGCGGGATTTTGCAGTATTGGTGGAGAAAGCAAAGATTGCTGAAGATGTGAAACGCTCGGAGCACCTAAACCGAGAAAGAGAAAGGGGCAGAAACAAGAGGGATTCTAAGCATTCCAATTCTGATCAGAGACCTAAGATGAGGGCCAGAGTGGATGGGCCATTCAAAGTTGGGCTCCCTGTTGCTACTACTGGGTTACCACCTTGTGCTATTTGTGGGAAATGTCATGTGGGCGAGTGCTGGAGGAGGACGGGAGCTTGTCTGAGTTGTAGTTCCATGGAACACCGTCTTAGAGAGTGTCCCAGAAGACCGAATCATATACAAGTTTTTGGTAGTGGTGATGTACAAAAACCTAGGGGTGGGCAGTAGCCGCCTAGAGGCCGTGGACAGGCCAGGGGTGCAAACGATTTGGGTCGTGGAGATCCAGGTAGAGGTGCTGGTCATGTGGAGGCGAGGCAGCCAGCTTTGGTTTATGCAGAACGTTGTCGAGAAGACAGAGACACTCCAGATGTGAATACTGGTACGTACTTTACCCATAGTGTACTATCTACCTAATTTGCAATTAGGATCAGAGTGTCGCAGCAAAAGCGTAGGGGTGTAACCTGTGTTGTGCGACTATTAGATAGTTGGAAATTTCGGGGATGAAATTTCTTTAAGGGGGTAGAGCTGTAACGCCCCAAATTTTGGGCCTAGAAGAATTGGGCCTTGGGCATGGGAGCGTTTAAAAATTTTGAGAACAAGAGAATGGCATAATTGCATGTTTGATCTGTTAGGTGAGTGATTTTGGAAGGTTAAGGGGCTTCTATGAAGTCCTGGGTTCAAGCCATGTCATATGGAGAATTTTTATTTTTTAGCATTAGGGGAACCATGACTCCTGGTTTTAAGCCTTTTAAATAATTGTGAATAAAAAGAGACACAAAAAGAGCTTGGGATCCAGTGGTAAGTGACGCCAAGGGTGGTATAGGAGGACTGGGGTTCAAGTCCTGGGATAAGCATTGGAGTAATTATGTTGCTGACGGGACGCCTAGTGTTTGAGTTTGAGTGGAGTTCTGCTAAGGTGGTTGTGGAATCGGTCTTGGGGGAGTGATTCATGGGATAGGGATAGAAGTTGGTAAAGATTTGGAGGGGAAAATGGAGGAGAAAAATGAAGAATTGGAATTGGAGGAGGTTGGAGCCGAAATTTGAGTGTAGCACTCAAGAAATTATGCCAAAGGGGGATTTTGGTGCATATTTCGGCTTTGTTGAGTTTTGTTTTTTCTTTTCTTTTGATCAGTTTAGTTACCAAACCGAAATGGCTTTTCTCTTTATCTGGATGCTGTCGAAAGTGCACTAAAAGTGACCTCTTGTGCATTCTTTTTGCTCTGTTTCACTCTACTTTCTTCTTAGCCGTTTCTGTGTTACCATTTAGGCATCTTTTTGTACCTTTTCTGCCTCTTTTTTCCATTGGCCGATTAAATCTCTTCTCTTCTTCTACATCTTTTCTTTTTTTCCCCATTTACTTCTCTTGAGCCGAATTTCCCTTTTGTTTAATACTATTATCATTTGTTCATAATTGTGTAAAAGCCGAATACCCTACTATCTCTCTTTCATCTATTGCCGAATTTACTCTCATTTTTGTTCTCCTATCATAAGGCTGTGGGTTCGTTTCCTCTATTTGCCGAGGTTAAGTGTAAGTTATGGTGATCCTGAAACACCCCACACCCGGCCCACGAGCCTGAACCGGATCTGGAATGTTCCTTAAGTAAACCGGTTTCAAAATTCTTTGTTTCTTAGAGAAAATTTGTGTATTTTCAGGAAAATTTTGTTTTGGGTTGGGCTTAGATTAAAAACCCATTTATTTAATTTTATAAATCAAATTTAATTAAGGTGATAAAAGAATTTTTGAGTTCAATTTTAAGAAAAATAATTTTGTACTTACTTACATCCAAATTAGTTCGTGACATAATATCTAATAGTAAAGCTAAAAAAATAAAGAAATTCACTTGGGCCTTATGGCCTTATTACATCAATCAAAACCCAAAAAAATAATAAAATTTAAGTACTTAATATAAATAATGATCCCAAATAATAAAAGTCTTTCCTTGCTATGCATGGCCACCTTTAGCTCCAGTAGGCCCGGTCCATTCTTGATCATCTCTCAAAAAAATTCCCCAACTGGGTGAGTCAACAGACTCAATGTGTACACAAACTAACATTCAACAATTCAGCATACATGTTCATATCAAAGACATATTCATAAAAAAATGATACAACCCAAACCCAAGCCTATTTGTCCATCCGCTACACACCACCCGCATTCCTGCCAATCACACCGTGGGGACTACTAAGTCAACCCTCCATCCGCTACACACCATCGAAGGCGGCAGTGGTGCAATCGGCGTGCTCATCGCCCATATAATTTGTGTCATTAGACACCATATTCAAATAATGTAACCGGTTACCAAATTCGGATAATGTAACCGGTTACCATATTCAAATTTTGTGACCGTAGTCACCATATTCCGCTGGTGAGACCAAGTCAACACCTTCTTCCCCTTTCACATAGATCCCGAATGCCCCAAATATTTTATGACATATATAACATACTTATTTTCTCATTCATGATACTATTCACATGTTCAAAATATATCATATTCATAATCCTATCGTAGCTAGGAAACGTGCACAGTACTCCTTACCACATTTATGGTACTTAGCCATATTCACATTCTTATGCATACTAATATATTAAAAATAATTGCCATATGATATATCGAAAGTTAGTGTGAGTACACACCTTATTTGCTTAATAGATTCCTTGAGATCCCGAAAATCCCGATCTAGGCTTTAGATCTCATTAATTCCTATATTCAGACCCATCATATATAAACATATTAATACCCTTTTCGATTTTAAAACCAAATCCTACTAGGAATGGTATTACTAACACTTACCTTGTTTGCCGATTTGATTGATAATCAAATCCGTAGATTTGTGTTCTTCCCTTGAAATCGGCTAACCATTAAATCCATTGATTTGATTAGTCTCTCAGTTAAAACAAATAGATCTAGACATTTAAGAAAGAACCTTGGCCGATTATAACCACTTACCTTAAGATGAGATCTCAAAAATCGGTTCCTTGCTCCTTTAGTGATATCGAAATTCCTATAATTCATATGTTAGATCTAACATATAAAACGTAACCTTCGACCAAATATATATTTATCTTACCTTAGATCCTTGATCCTTGTTTTCAACAATTGTAGAAACCTGAGAGACCCCTTGCAGATTCGGCCAAAAAAACAAGAATAGGGATTAGACCCTTCTCTTTCGGCAACTAGCAAAGAAAAGAATTTGAATAGCTTAACCTTACCTTTAATGCCTTTAGCCGATTGCTTCCTTGCCTAGGGTCACAGAGATTCGGCTATGGAGTTTTAATCAGGGATCAAAAGAAAAGGTTTTGGCTTGACAGATGAAGAAAAGAGAAGAAGAAAAGATGAAAAGAAAATTCGGCAGAGAAGGTTTAGCTAGGGGATTTTCGGTAGAGCTTAAAACAGATGGGAGATTAACCTTGACTCTCCTCCTTTAGCCGAAATTATCAGGCCAAGAGTCCTTGACTTGGCCACCACTCTTCCTTTGTGATAATATCCTTTCTTTTATTTAAAAATAAAAGTGTTTAATCCATTATTTATCTCCTCAATAATCATATTAAAATTAATCCTATATTTATCACTTATTATTCACATATTTGTGAAAATAAAACACTTCCTTGTTCTAGAAACCAGTGCCGTCCACCTCAGCTTTCTTGAAGCAAAAATATAACCTTCATTATTTGCTTCCCATGTGACTCGAACTCAGGCCCAAACCTTGTATGTGGGGCCATTTCCAGAGGCCCTAAGTGGCATCTTCAGGCCACTTTTCCAAGCCTGTTTGTGTGTCAAATTTTACCAACTTTTTCTTTTAAGGCCCCCTTGCCTTAATTTCCTATTTTAAACTTTAAAACTTGGCATTTCTCGATTATTTCTAAGTTTCCTAAAATTTTCGATCGGCTCTGTAACTTGCCATTTTTCTTACATGTTCAGGTTTCCAAAATGTTCATTTCCATTTCCATGCATTTCTAGGTTTCCAAAATTATCAAAAATTTATTCATAATGCTTAAGACTTGTTATTTCATACAATTAAACGAAAATGCATAGGCCCTTTCCGAGATGTTACTGATTCTACCTCCTTTAAACAAAATTTCGTCCTCGAAATTTCCTAACTAAACAATCGAGGGTATTCTTTGTCGCATTGTCTCTTCTGACTCCCACGAAGCTTCTTCCGATCCATGATTGCGCCATAATACTTTGACTAGAGGCACTGACTTCCTTCGTAGTACTTTCACATCACGTTCCAAGATTCGAATCGGCTCTTCCTCGTAAGATAGATCGCGCCTTAGCTCCACCTCTTCAACAGTACCACATGAGATGGGTCCGATCGATAGCGACGTAGCATGGATACATGGAATACGTTGTGCATCTGCTGCAACTCTGGTGGCAACTCCAATTGGTATGCCACTGGCCCAACTCGCTTCAGTACTCGATAAGGCCCTATAAACCTTGGGCTTAACTTCCCTTTGCGACCAAACTCATTACCTTCTTCCACGGCGAGACTTTCAGAATACTTGCTCTCCCACTTCAAACTCGATCTCCTTCCACTTAAGGTCCGCGTCGACTTCCGCCTATCGAGAGGCTTCCTTCAATTGTGCCCGAATTAACTCAACTTTCTCTTCCGTTTCACCATTAACTCTGGACCCAAAACTCGACGTTCTCCTAACTCGGTCCAACAAGTAGGTGTTCTACACTTCCTACCGTACAATGCTTCATATGGTGCCATCCGTATGCTTGCACGATAGAAGTGTTGTTGTAGGCGAACTCGGCTAAAGGCAAGTAATCTTCCCAACTTCCTCGAAAATCCACCACACAACCTCTCAACATATCCTCCAACACTTGTATAACCTGCCTGCATCGCCTGTCTGATTGTGGATGAAAAGCCGTTAAGAAGTCTAACTTAGTGCCTAAAGCTTGATGGAGTGCCTTCCAAAATCGAGACTTAAACCTTGGGTCTCGATCGGAGATGATCGATACCGGTACTCCATGCAACCTTACGATCTCTCGCCACATATAGCTTGGCTAATTTACGGAGAGAATAATCAACCTTCACCGGAATAAAGTGCGCGGTCTTGGTCAAACGGTCCACTATCACCCATACCGAGTCCTTCTTAGTAGGCGTGAGGGAAGCCCACTAACGAAGTCCATGGTAATCCTTTCCCACTTCCATTGGGGAATCTCAATTGGTTGAAGTAATCCCGATGGAACTTGGTGTTCACCTTAACTTGGCGACACGCCGGACACTTTCCCACGAATTCGTCACTTCCCGCTTAAGATCGTGCCACCAAAATTGTTCTCTTAAATCTCTATACAACTTAATGCCTCCGGATGCATAGCATAAGGGCTACCATGCGCTTCCCGAAGAATCCTTTGTCTCAACTCACCGTCCCTCGGCATGCGGACTTTTCCTTTGTAGCACAAGACTCCACCATCAATGACGCCATAATCCTTTACTTCTCCGTTCAGCACTTGCGTAACTTAGCACTTAGATCCTTATCTCGCCAACCGGCCATCTTTCACCTCATTCACCATGTGGGCTTGACTTGTAATTCGCCAACAAAGCTTCCATCATCATATAGACTTAAGTGAGCGAACAAAGCCCTTAGATCCGACACAACCTTCCTACTCAGAGCATCGGCTACCACATTCGCCTTGCCCGGATGATATTCTATCGAACAATCGTAGTCTTTCAGTAATTCCACCCACCTTCACTGCCTCAAGTTCAACTCCTTCTGAGTCAACAAATACTTAAGGCTCTTGTGGTTAGTGTAGATCACTGACCTTTCTCCATAAAGGTAGTGCCTCCAAACCTTAAGGACGAAAACCATTGCTGCTAGTTCCAAGTCATGAGTTGGGTAGTTAACCTCATGAGGCCTTAATTGCTGAGTCGCATACGCGACCACTTTTCCTTCCTGCATTAGTACACAACCTAACCCCGTGTGCGGCGTCACAATATACTACGAAATCCTTGCCCGCCTCCTCGCTTAATTAACACCAGAGCTTCCACAAGACCTTCTTGAGCTTATCAAAGCTCTCCTGTTGCTTATTAGTCCATTCAAAGGGTACTTCCTTCCTTAGCAACTTCGTCAAAGGCGCTGCTATTGACGAAACCCTTCCACAAACCTTCCGTAATAGCCTGCTGCTAAGCCTAAGAAACTTCGTATTTCACCCACGGACCTAGGTGGTTTCCATTCCAACACCGCTCGATCTTCCTAGGGTCCACTCTTATTCCTTCTGCGGATACCACATGTCCTAAGAATGCCACCTCCTTTAGCCAAAATTCGCACTTGCTGAATTTGGCATAAAGCTTCTTTTCCCTTAACACTTCCAACACCACTCGGAGATGCTCATCATGCTCCTCCTCTGACCTTGAATACACCAAAATATCGTCGATGAACACCACAACGAACCTATCAAAATAGGGTTGGAAAACCCGATTCATCATATCCATGAACGCGGCTGGAGCATTCGTCAACCCAAACGGCATCACCACAAACTCAAAATGGCCATACCTTGTCCTAAAGGCCGTCTTGTGGATATCTGCCTCCTTCACCTTTAACTGGTGATATCCCGACCTTAGGTCTATCTTCGAGAACACAAATGCCCTTTTCACCGATCGAACAAGTCGTCTATCCTTGAAAAGGATACTTGTTCTTGATGGTCGGGTTTATTCAATCGACGGTAGTCTATGCACATACGCATAGTTCCATCCTTCTTCTTCACAAATGTGATCGGTGCTCCCATGGAGACACACTTGGGTCGAATGAACCCACGATCCAACAATTCTTGGATCTCGAGCCTTGAGCTCAACTAACTCCTTTGGCGCCATTCGGTATGGAGCAATTGACATAGGAGCTGCTCTCGGTAGCAAATCTATCCCAAATTCCACCTCCCTATCCGGGGTATTCACAGTAATTCCTCCGGAAATACATCCACGAAGTCCCTTACCGTCCTAACTCCATTAATACCTTCCTCCTTCCCACCTATCGTACTAATGAAGGCTAAGAATGCCTTACACCCCTTCTTAACCATCTTCTCGGCCTTCAAATAAAAAACCACGTTAGACAAGTAGTTCCTCCTTTCTCCGATCATAGCTACCACTTTATCCTCCGGGGTTCTTAGCTCCATCCGCTTAGCCGCACAATCCAACACGGCTCGGTGTTCTACTAACCAATCCATTTCGAGTATAAGTTCAAACTCCCCTGAAGGGTAGTTCCATTAAGTCACCCCAAAAGTTTACTCCCGAATCTCTGGGGTACATTCCGAAAGATCTTGTCTACCACTACGGTTTGGCCTAATGGGCTTACTACGATCATCCGTCTATCGAGAGAGTTCTGAGTCTAGGCCTAGTGTTTCCACTACACTACATGCAACATAGGAATGGGTCGAGCCCACATCAATCGAGAGCAAAATAGGGTTTGTCGAAAATGAAGAACGTCATCGGCTTATTACATTCGGTCGTCACCATCCTCCCTCGCCGAACCGCATAAACCAATCCCGGTTGCCTTGCTTCTCGCATTAGTAGCAACTCGGCCACGTGCTCCACGGCCTCTGCCAAAGACCATTACCTCTGTTAGCCCAAACCACAACCTCACTGAGGTCAGCTTGTCCGCCTCTACCCGGTCGCTAGCATTCTAAACTACCGGCCGGCTCTCATCCGGTTGTTTGGGACAATCCTTAAGCATATGGTCCTTGGATCCACATTTGAAACATCCACCGTCTTTCTCCAAAGACTCTCCCAAGTGCTTCTTTCCACAATGCTCACAAGGGCGATACTGCCACCCCGTACCAGCTTGTTGATTTCGTGGCCCGTCAACCCTAGGCCTCTTATGACCCTTTCCAGATGGTCCAAAACCTCTCTTAGGCTTATTCTTATCCACAGCCTGCTTGGTAGCATCTTTAATTCCCTCGGCCACCTTGGCCTTTTCCACCAAAGAAGAGAACTCCCGCTCTCCCGATGCGGTGCTATCAACGATCTCAGTCGTCTCTCGATCCGTCCTCAAATCGGACATAGCGTTCATGTTCAGTTGCTACTACCCCTCGAGCATAACGGCTCAACCTCAGAAATTCTGCCTCATATTCTGCTACGGACTTGTTCCCTTGAACTAGCCCCAGAAAAGCTTTTCTTTGCTCGTCTGTATACCGGTTCCCACATATTTCTTCTCCGAATGCCTCCTTAACATATTCCCGTGTCGATCCTCCGCCATAGCGCCATCTCGCCACGATTAACCACCATCGATACGCTTCATCGCGTAATAAAGCCACCATTCCTTTCAACTTCTCCTCGGGGGTCGGTCGAGCTCATCCATGATGCGCCCGTCGCTTCCAACCAAGACTCACCAGATCGGGTGCCACTCCCGACACTTCACGAAACATCTCGGCTCCATTAGCTCCGGGCCGTTCAGCACTGATTTTTTGGGTTCCCAAATTTCCACCGCACCACCACCACCAATTCCAAAACTCGCGGCCTGACCTACGACACACGGATCTTCCCCGTCTCGAGCTTGCCGCTCCACATTAACAAATGGGGGTGGTGGTGGCGGTGGTATCTCATTGTCGTAACCCCGACCCGATCTAACGGGTTACGACACGATCATCCTTCCTCTACCTCGTCCCACGACGACCACGTCCTCTGGAGCTCATTTCTAACGTCGAGATCCGATTAAAAAGTTTTATGGATTAGTCATTGTTCCACTTATTATCCGCGAAGGAGTTTTATGAAAAGAGTTTTAGGAGTGGTTCTTTCGTATTCACACAAGCACACAGTCTTTCATTCATTCATCCATCCATCGAACAATTATGAACTTTCATTCATTCAGAGAAATGTTGTAGTTTTCATTGTTATTGTTTTTCCACTACCTAGGGGTATTTTCGTAATTTTGTCCTACAGGGGCATTTTCGTAATTTTTCAAAACAAACAGTTCCTTGGTGATTTTGTCAAAAGTCTTTTGGAAATTTTAAAGTTCCGGGGTAATTTTGGGAAAAAAATTTTGGAATCCAGGGGCGTTTCGGTAATTTTTGACCTCGGGGGTATTTTGGTAATTTTACCACTAGGGCATTTTTGTAATTTTCACAAATCAGGAATTTTTAGAATTTTGTTGTAAGATAGTTTCCACAAAATTAAAAGAAAAATCGTAAGAATTTTAAAACTAGGGTTTGTTGTTTTATTCTCTCTCTTTTTTTTTTCAAACATGGCTAGTTCCTTTTCGGGTTTTAGTCATTATGTTTAGCCTATGACCGAGCCCTCTTTGGTCGTGGTGAACCAAAGCTACGCACTGGTAGGATTCGAATGGAGAGGAGGTGAGTCACGCGATCGCTTAAATACCAAGCTCCCATCGAAACCATTCCTAGACATGCGCACGAGAGGTTGCCACACCGCCGAGCCCTCTCGAGTTAGGGTGAACCGAAGCTACGCACTGCAGGGATTCTGCGCGAAGAGGAGGTGAGTCACTAGGACTGCTTAAATACCAGGCTCTTCCGGATCCAATCCTAGACATGCATACAGGGGTTACCACACCCTAGCTCTGTGACTTAGCCATAGGTTTGTTTAGTGTATTAAGTCTTATGTGGTTCTGTGTTTGAGTAATCTAGTCCTAAGGTTCATGTTCCTATCATTCTATTCTACGCTTCCATTCCTTTTCTACATAAATCACGAATCACACATAAAGTTAGGGTACTTACCTGGTGGATCATGGGGTCGAGACTTAGGTGCCATGCCGTAACACCGCTTTATTTTAAAGAAAATCATTTGGGCTCGAATTAAAAACGTTTTGGGCCTTAGCCCACAGGTCGAGAGTTTAAAACTAGGCTCTGATACCAAACTGAAACACCCCACACCCGGCCCACGAGCCTGAACTGGATCTGGAATGTTCCTTAAGTAAACCGGTTTCAAAATTCTTTGTTTCTTAGAGAAAATTTGTGTATTTTCAGGAAAATTTCGTTTTGGGTTGGGCTTAGATTAAAAACCCATTTATTTAATTTTATAAATCCAATTTAATTAAGGTGATAAAAGAATTTTTGAGTTCATTTTTAAGAAAAATAATTTTGTACTTACTTACATCCAAATTAGTTTGTGACATAATATCTAATAGTAAAGCTAAAAAAATAAAGAAATTCACTTGGGCCTTATGGCCTTATTACATCAATCAAAACCCAAAAAAATAATAAAATTTAAGTACTTAATATAAATAATAAGTCCCAAATAATAAAAGTCTTTCCTTGCTATGCATGGCCACCTTTAGCTCCAAAGGCCGGGTCCATTATCGATCATCTCCTCAAAATATTCCCCAACAGGTGAGTCAATGAGACTCAATGTGTACACAAACTAACATTCAACAATTCAGCATACATGTTCATATCAAAGACATATTCATAAAAAAATGATGCAACCCAAACCCAAGCCTATTTGTCCATCCGCTACACACCACCCGTACACGCCAATCACACCGTGGGGACTACTAAGTCAACCCTCCATCCGCTACACACCATCGAAGGCGATCACTGCAGATCGACGTGCTCATCGCCCATATAATTTGTGTCATTAGACACCATATTCAAATAATGTAACCGAAGTTACCAAATTCGGATAATGTAACCGGGTTACCATATTCAAATTTTGTGACCGTAGTC
The DNA here is from genome assembly GCA_025698515.1 of Gossypium sturtianum. NCBI lineage: Eukaryota > Viridiplantae > Streptophyta > Magnoliopsida > Malvales > Malvaceae > Gossypium > Gossypium sturtianum. The sequence continues at coordinate 66,958,744 of CM046952.1, forward strand.
ACCATATTCCGTTGGTGAGACCGAAGTCAACACCTTCTTCCCTTTCACATAGATCCCGAATGCCCCAAATATTTTATGACATATATAACATACTTATTTTCTCATTCATGATACTATTCACATGTTCAAAATATATCATATTCATAATCCTATCGTGAGCTAGGAAACGTGCTGCAATTCCTTACCACATTTATGGTACTTAGCCATATTCACATTCTTATGCATATTCATATATTAAAAATAATTGCCATATGATATATCGAAAGTTAGTGTGAGTACACACCGATTTGCTTAATAGATTCCTTGATATCCCGAAAATCCCGATCTAGGCTTTAGATCTCATAATTCCTATATTCGGCCCATCATATATAAACATATTAATACCCTTTTCGATTTTAAAACCAAATCCTACTAGGAATGGTGTTACTAACACTTACCTTGTTTGCCGATTTGATTGATAATCAAATCCAGTAGATTTGTGTTCTTCCCTTGAAATCGGCTAACCATTAAATCCATTGATTTGATTAGTCTCTGTTAAAACAAATAGATCTAGACATTTAAGAAAGAACCTTGGCCGATTATAACCACTTACCTTAAGATGAGATCTCAAAAATCGGTTCCTTGCTCCCTTTAGTGATATCGAAATTCCTATAATTCATATGTTAGATCTAACATATAAAACGTAACCTTCGACCAAATATATATTTATCTTACCTTAGATCCTTGATCCTTGTTTTCAACAATTGTAGAAACTCAGAGACCCCTTTGCAGATTCAAATTAAAAAAACAAGAATAGGATTAGACCCTTCTCTTTAAGAACTAGCAAAGAAAAGAATTTGAATAGCTTAACCTTACCTTTAATGCCTTTAGCCGATTGCTTCCTTGCCTAGGGTCACAGAGATTCGGCTATGGAGTTTTAATCGGGATCAAAAGAAAAGGTTTTGGCTTGACATGATGAAGAAAAGAGAAGAAGAAAAGATGAAAAGAAAATTCGGCAGAGAAGGTTTAGCTAGGGATTTTCTAGAGCTTAAAACAGATGGGAGATTAACCTTGACTCTCCTCCTTTAGCCGAAATTATCGGGCCAAGAGTCCTTGACTTGGCCACCACTCTTCCTTTGTGATAATATCCTTTCTTTTATTTAAAAATAAAAGTGTTTAATCCATTATTTATCTCCTCAATAATCATATTAAAATTAATCCTATATTTATCACTTATTATTCACATATTTGTGAAAATAAGACACTTCCTTGTTCTAGAAACCAAGTGCAGTCCACCTCAGCCTTCTGGAAGCAAAAATATAACCTTCATTATTTGCTTCCCAAGTGACTCGAACTCAGGCCCAACACCTTGCATGTTGCGCCATTTCCAGAGGCCCTAAGTGGCATCTTCAGGCCACTTTTCCAAGCCTGCTTGTGTGTCAAATTTTACTAACTTTTTCTTTTAAGGCCCCTTGCCTTAATTTCCTATTTTAAACTTTAAAACTTGGCATTTCTCGATTATTTCTAAGTTTCCTAAAATTTTCGATCGGCTCTGTAACTTGCCATTTTTCTTACATGTTCAGGTTTCCAAAATGTTCATTTCCATTTCCATGCATTTCTAGGTTTCCAAAATTATCAAAAATTTATTCATAATGCTTAAGACTTATTATTTCATACAATTAAACTGAAAATGCATAGGCCCTTTCCAGGATGTTACAGATCCCTTAAATGGATTTTTGTTGCTAGTATGGTTCTTTTTCCCTTCTGTCGAATCCTCTCTCTCTCTCCCCTTAGACTAACGTTGGTTGATACCTAGGCGTTCTCGAGGAGTAAAGAGGGGTGCGTGTTCCAAAAGCGGTCGAAGGCCTACTCTCAGTTTTGATTATAATTGCAGGAAGGGGATCAATTCTTGCTAACAATTATTGGGGACTTATCAAATCTCGATCGACTAAGGCAAGTATCAATGTGATTTCGGCATGTGTTTGGAAAAAAAGAAAGAATAACTGTATTGATCGAGTGATTAATCGTTAGTTTTGAATATGGTAGGTTCGGTGCTAGGGATTCGTGGTGCGCTTCGCGATCAGGTGTGTAACAGTACCCTGTATTTGTTAGTTGGCGAGAAAGCCGATAGAGTGTGTGTAGCCACACTCCTTCTGGTCATAGATCGACAAAATGCCGAAAAGCCGAAATACCGGCGAATGATGCCACACGAGTGTGCGATCACATGTGTGGTGGACCGAGCCCACGAACATGGGCGTAAGATGGTTGAGGCCACCATTAGTGTTCTCATGGGCTTAGGTTGTTTTGGGCCGCGTTGGGGTCGAAATGGGCCGAATGGGCCGAATGGGCTCATGGGCCCCACTCGGATAAAATTTACGATAAGTGGCAGAAACTGAACTGGGCTATAATGTTCCCATAGCCGTTACTGAATTTGGACTAAATGGGCCACACGGAAGTGTTTTGACCATATATGCTATTTGTATCGCTCGAGGCGACTGTAGACCTGTGGGAAGGTTGCTAAATGATCGTTATGCCGCTGAAGGGCAAAATGACTAAAATGGCCCTACATGTTATGTGATTGTTATGGTATGCCATTTATGGTATGGTTGCATTCATGTGATATTATGCTGCATGGGGGATGGGATCATTAATTTGGAGGAAGTATATGATTTGTTAGGGTCGCATGTTCGCTTGACGACTGTGGATCCACTGATGGCTTTAAGCCGATTATGTGATTAGCAACTCTGCTGCAATATTAGTTAGTGCCGCAACCGGTGCTATATAAGGAGTGTAGGGATGGGTGGGTCGATTAAATCCCTACAGGAGTACAGGGTTGGACAGGAGACGGAGTGCAGGGTTGGTTTGGGCATTCATGCATTGCACATATTGATTCTGATATTGAGATGGGCTTAGGCCCAAATAGATGTGATATGTGACATTTGATATGGGTTAAGGCCCAACTGAGGCTATTATGGGCTAAAGCCCAATTGCCACCGTTACTGTGTTGGGCTTAGGCCCACAATGATTATTGTAATGGGCTTAGTCTCGGATTGATGTGATGCATGCTTTATGATCGATGAGGGTTGTACACACTGAGTTTTTGTAAACTCACCCCCTCATTTTTTTTAATTTTTCAGGTAATCCTCAGTAAGCGATTCGACGTATTGGAGGACTCGGAGGTGGCCACACTACGAACAGCTTTAAATTTTAGTAGTCTAGTTTACCTTACTTAAACTTCTTTTTTATTGGGTTGTAATAAGGCCTCTTTTAATTTCTGGTTTTTAATTTGGGATTTCTAGTTTATTACGCTCTCTATCTGTTAAAAGTAGATCGCGGTCTTCCAAAATAATAACTGTTTTCAAAACACTACGCTTTCACAACTTAATCTTTAAACATCACATTTTCGTAAATCATTTGTTTCAAATTAAGCTTCTGCAACAAATAAGGTTTTGAAGGGAATAACTTTTAATAAACCACGATTGAAAATAAATAAACGCAAATAGAAGTTTTGTACAAGTTTTAAATGGCAAGAAGTTTGAAATTTCAAGAAGGGTTTTCAATGAAAACATGGTTTTCGAAAGACACTTCAATGTGACACGCCAGATTCGGCCATATCGTCTGGGCTGGGTTTTTGGGTGTTACACGCTCAGCATCATCATCAACTGTGGCCCTGAACTCTTCGGCCCCGTACTTTCAAATTTTATCAACTGGAGGTTTACTCAATCGAATCGGGTCTAATACTTATGGCGCTACAGGAACTTGAGGGGGTGGAGGTTGTTGAGTAGCTGGATTCATTCGAACGAACTCCGCAGACCACTCACTCATCATTTGGAAGAAATCTTGCTTTCCCTATCCCTCATGACTACTAGCAATCGGCCTAGGTTCAGCCGGCGCTATCCCTTGAGCGAGAGTAGGCACATTACTCTCAACATCATCAGCAACAGCTCGATCGGGATCAATTTACTATACAAAAATATATTTTTAACTGTCAGGAATCATCACACTATCGCAGATATATATATGGCATGTATAGCTAGACTCTCACACGCTTAACCCGTATCCATCACTGGAATGTAACACCCTTAACCCGTATCCATCGTCGGAATAGGGTTAAGAGATATTAGCCGCCAATACATAACATTTAAACCACCGTATCTCACACATTATCGTATCTTAGATAATCAATCACACATAGTCCCTTTAGTAGGTCTACGAGACCTTAAATAAACTTTAAAGAGGGTTCGGGACTAAACCGATCTCATAAAAAACTTTACAAACTTAGAAAATTTTTCTTCTAAAATAGGGCACACGCCTGTGTGGATTGACCGTGTGCCTTACACAGCCACGTCTTAAACCATGTCTTACCTCGTGTGCAACTCTGACTATTGTCACACGGCCTGTCACACGCCCGTGTGTCTGGCCCGTGTGCAACACTGACCTGAGTCACACGGCTTGTCACACACCCGTGTGTCTGGCCCGTGTGCAAGTCTGACGTACATCGAATAAGGACAGTGATGAACACAGGCGAGACACACGCCGGTGTGCTCACCCTTGTGGGCAATTATAGGCCATTTACAACGCTGAATTGCCACCCAATTTGGGTCATCCCTACATGCTCAATTCCAACATTAATTAACATACAATTCATTCACCATTCTCAACTACCAAATCAAGTATGAAGCATGCCATTTCTATTTCACCAAAACATACCATAATGGTCATTCACACAAGACCATATATACATATCACATACACCATTTTCACATAGAAAATGTACAAAAATCATTCCATAACCTCACTAGCCTATACATGCATTATACCATATATACAACTTCCAAAAAGGTACCAAAATAGATGTCTGATAGTGTGATTGAGTTGCTGACGATCCCCGGATCCGAGCTAGCTTTAATGTCACTGTAAAATAGAGAAAGACTTCACACAGTAAGCTTTAAAGCTTAGTAAGTTTGTAATATAACACAATTAACTCAACAATTCAAATTAAATATGCAAAGTTACTAACACTTAGTTCAATTCACATCATTACTCAATCTCATTCATAACTACTACTCACTTTCATGCCATAACTATATGTTCATGTACAAACATTTACAATGCTACTCAATCTAACACTTTCCATCATTCATTCACATAATCATCTTATCTCATACACAATATCACCAACCACATAGGTTCTATACATACATGTACCATCACGTATTTATCTATCACATTTACCACTCAATGCTTAATGCCATAATTCGTCCGATCCTCTTTAAACGTTCGATGAATTCGCACACTCAGTGCCATTTAACTAGACGAAGCTACAATAATATCGCACACTTAGTGCCATCACATTAAACCGAAGATGTCTCAGTATCGCACACACAGTGCCAACTAATATAGCCGATGCATTTCTTTATCTTGCACACTTAGTGCTCTTCATTGCAGTAACTATTCTATTTACGCACACTTAGTGCCACATATCTTCAAACTCACTTTTCGTATTACTAACTCAACAATCACATTTCCATTCATTTCATATCATATGAACATTATTTAAACAATACGTATTATACACGAACTTACCTCGGACGTAAAAACAACGACACTAGTCGATCAATCGAGCACTTTGTTCTTGCCTCGATCAAAGTCCGAATTTCTCCTTTCTTGATCTATATAATATCAAATTCAACTCATTCAATCACATTTTCATCCAAAACAATCCACAACACATAGTTAAAGTATTTTACAGTTTAGCCCTCATAATTCCACATTTTAACATTTTAATCCCTATTTCACAATTACACAAAATACACATAATTTACTCACACCCAAGCTTGGCCGAATTACAAACTAGTCCCTATCAGCCCATATCTTTCATTTATTTTACATTTTAACCCTTCAAAGTTTAATTTTCACAAATTAGCCCTTAATAATCAATTTCATCAAAAATTCCAAATACAAAATATGTTTATCATTCATCAAACTTTCATCTTTCACCAACTATCAACACAAAGCTCAAATAATCATCAATGGCACATCTCAAAATCATTATCAAATTTAGAAATTGAGGCATGGGCTTGATAAAACACAAAGCAACGATCACAAAAACATAGAAATTATCAAAAACGAATCAAGAATCATACCTCAATTAGCCAAGATTATTGCCGAATCCCTAAAACTCTTTTTCTTTTCTTTTTCCTTTTGTATTTTTGGCAAAAACAAAGATGATAACCATAAATTTTGGTTTTGGTTTTATTAATATTAACTTAATTATCATTTTACCAATTCAACCTTATTTTTATACTTATAAAATCATCCATTATAAGGTCATTTATGACCACTTACACAACTAATGGTCCATTCCCATAATAAGACATATCTCAAAGCATAGCATTAAGCACTTTAAATTCTAGCACACAGCTTTTACATTTTATGCGATTAGATCCTTTTTCACAAATTAGCACACAAGCGATAAAATTTTCACACAGAACTTTCACACATACTTTATTACATGCTATAAACATCAAAAATAATATTAAAATATTTCTTCGACCCCAAATTTGTGGTCTCGAAACCATTGTTTCGACTAGGGTCTAAACCGGGCTATTACGAATAAGGCTTGGAAATGGCCTTATTTTGTCCACATGGGCAGACAGACGGGCGTGTGTCTCAGCCGTTTGTGATACATGGTCATACGCACGGGCATGTGGTTTGGCCGTGTGTCCCCTGTATCTTAAAAATTGAGAAACAGAATGCTCAAAATTTGTCACACGGGCAGAGATACGAGCATGTGTCTCAGCCGTGTGAAACACACGGCCCAACATACGGGTAGTGTCTTGGCCGTGTGAATCCGACAGGTAATTTTTGAAAATTAAATTGTCCACATGGCCTAGCACATGGGCGTGTGGTTGGCCGTGTGACTCAAGTCAGTAGCTACCATAATTTGAAGACAGACTGGGATACGATCGTGTGCCTCACATCGAATGCCCACACGGCCTAAGACACGAGCGTGTCTTTTGGCCGTGTGAGCCACACGGCCTGATCACACAGGCGTGTGTCCCCTGAATATAAGGAAATTTTAAAAACTCTAAGTTCATTTAAAAGAAAAAACAAAATGAATTGCAAACACCAAGACTTGAACCTTGGACCCCTTGCTTCCTCTATGGCGTCACTTCCTTGTCTCCCCTGTGGCGCCATTTGCCACTAGAACACAACTCCTTTTGTGTGTTTTTTTCCCTCAATTTATTCTTAAAGCCTACTTACTTACCCCCGGGGCTTTATTCACCTAAAACCAAATTTTTTCCTAAAGCCCAGGTTTGAACCCGGAACTTCGTGGAAGCCGCCTAACCTTTTAAAATCACTCACCCAATAGGTCCAACTTGCATTAGTGCCGTTCTCTTGTTCTCAAAAATTTTAAACGCTCCCATGCCCAAGGCCCAATGGGCTCAATTCTACTAGGCCCAAATTCGGGGCGTTACAATTCTACCCCTTTAAAGAAATTTTGTCCTTGAAATTTCCAACTCTTAGAATAGTCGCACAACCCAACTACACAACCGTGCTTCCGCTGCGCACTCTATTTTAAAAACCTTACCTTTTATGCACACCCGAAATACCAATTCACTAGAGCATATAGATATCATACAAATACAATTTCCATATCCACAACATCACACAGAATGAATACAAAATCTAAATTTAAGCATCACAGTACAGTCTAATATCTGGGGTAATCACAGTGTTTCCTATTACATAACAGCAGACAACGATTTTTAGAAAACTTACGGATTCAGCGCTGGAGACTCGGTGAACCACACTTTCATATAAACAGTCAATACAACATTTCAAAAACTTCAAATCTTTTCAAACCTTTTTGAAACAATACTTTAAAAAATTCAATTTTGAAAACCCAATCCACAGCCGAGTTTTGTAACCTGGCTCTGATACCATTAAATGTAACACCCCAAACCCGTCCTAGAAGTTAGGCCCAAATCTGGCGTGTCACATAGAAGAGTCTTTTTTAAAACTACGCATTCATTAAAAACCCTTCTTACAATTTAAAAATTTCTGCCTTTAAAACCTCAAATTTTGTTTGCTTAGTTTCAAAACGTGGTTTATTAAAAGTCATTCTCTTGTAAAACATTGTTATCTTTAAAACCTTACTTGTTGCGGAAACTTAATTTAAAACAGTTGCAGAAGCATGATACTTTGAAAAATAGTAGTTAATTTGGAAAACCATGTTCTACTTCTAGCAATTATAAAACCATAACAAAAAACCCACAACTTCACTTACAAAGCCTTATTACAAAAATTAAAACCCAAACTAGATTCTCAAAAATATAGTCCAAAGTATAAAGAAACTGTAGACGTGTGGCCATCTCCGAGTCCCTCACAGCATCGATCCTCCTAAAGCTGGGGATTACCTGCACAGTTAAAAATAGGGTGAGTTTACGAAAACTCAGTGTGCAATCCCCTATTACGGTCATGGTCTGGGCCCAAGCCCTATTCGGTGACAATCTGGGCCTAAGCCCTATTTAGTAACAATCTGGGCCTAAGCCCTATTCGGTAACAATCTTGGTCTAAGCCCTAAATCATATCAATGCAAAACATGCATGTACCCCAACCATGTCTAGCCAACTCTCCACCCATACCAACCATCTCTCTATGTGGGGACCACGTCGATCCACCCAGCCAATCTCTCCAATAATGCAGCCTAGCTGCTAGTATTTATACGGCTTTAAGCCTTCAATAACGATCTCATAATTGGCACATAGCCATCAATAACTGTAATAAGATCGACACATAGCCATCAACTACGGTAATATAACCGGCACACATCCACGGGTAAATATGATCGACACAAAGTCATCTGTATATATGTTAGGCACATAGCCACGGGTAAATACGATTGGCACAAAGCCATAATCAAGATCGTACAGAGCCATATTTAGGTTGGCACAGAGCCATAATCGGATTACGCAGCTTTAAGCCGTTCGTCGGTCCACAGTCGTCATGCGACCCGTGCGACCTTAACATATCAATACTAGATCCACAGTCGTCATGTGACTCGTACAACCCTATCAGAACTTCCTCCGTATCAAAGTCCCAACCTCATGCAATATGTCGTGTATGTCATGCTCAATCATTACACGTGTATGCAAAATGGCCATGCTCAGAAACAGTCATTTACACACATATTAAAAACATATCAACCATATAATCCCAGTCAAATCAGTTAAAACATAGTCATACATTCACAGTTAGATCAATCATAGTCCTAATAAGTTAGTTACCCGCAAGGGCAAAATAGTCATTTTACCCTACAGGGGTATTTCGGTAATCCTACCCTACAGGGGTATTTCAGTAATTCTACCCTATAGGGGTATTTTGGTAATTTTACAAATCAGGGGTGTTCCGATAATTTTGCAAATCAGGGGTACTTTGGTAATTTTGCAAACCGAGGGTATTTCGGTAATTGTACAAACTGGGGGTACTTCGCTAATTTTACAAGTCGAGGGTGTTTAAGTAATTTTGTAAACCAAGGGTATTGCAGTAATTTTGTAAACTAATTGTATTTCAGTAATTCTGTAAACCAAAGGTATTTCAGTAATTTTGTAAACCAAGGGTATTTCAGTAATTCTGTAAACCAAGGGTATTCTAAACATAGATAATGATGTGAATGGGCCTAGGGCCCATTCTAGGCCCAAATGGGCCCACACGCTCGTGTGGCCCATTTAGCCCAAATTTAGCCATAGATATGAGATTCACATAGTCCAGTCCAATATCTACTACACAATCATACAATTTATTCATTGGGCCCACGGGCCCATTGGGCCCACATGGCCCCTTTCGGCCCAAACAGCCTAAACCCACAAGAACACTCATGATGGCCTCAACTATCGCGTCGAAGCTCCCACACTTGCGCTCGCACGCTCGTGTGGCTACCATCACCGTGTGACTGGTATTTCGACATTTGCCGCTCTACAGCTAGAGTAGTGCGAAATACACACCTAATAGGAATCTGAAGTTAATCCGCGCTTGATCGCTGTGATTTGTCAATGCTTTAAAATTTATAAAGAGAATGATCAGACCTGGTAACTAACTATGACAATGATTTGAGGCAAGTGCACCTATCGAACAGTAGTTTAGTTAAGGCAAGACCGGATTATCGAACCCAAAGGAACTAAAAATACTAATACTAACTTTCTTTTTATTATCTAGCCTAAAATAAAGGGAATTGTTGTTTAATCTAAATTAACTAACTACTAAGCTAAATACTCTAAGAAAAAAAAGAATGAATTTGGGGAAATACTTGGGGGAAAAACCAATTGATTAAGACAATACCCGAGGAAGAATCCACCTACACTTCACTTGTTATCTAACACTGAACCAGATGATTTATTCACTTGATTTGATCCGTAGGATTCCCTAAGTTATATTAATACCTCCGTCTAGGCTACTAACGTCTAACCCTAGGTTGATTAATTGAAATCTCTTTCTAATTAAAACCCCTATAATTGCATTAACTTGATCTATGGACTCTCATATTAGGTTTCACCCTAATCTGGAAAAATCTCGTCACCCTATGTCTAGGCGTGCGATCAACTCCGCTTATTTATGCTAGATCTACTCTTAGGCAGGGACTTTTGCTCCTCCATCTAAGCACATCAAACTTGAATTAATATCTCGAAAATATCAAAACAAGAATTAAGAACACATAATTAAGAACAAATCAAGTATTTAACATATAGTTCACAAAACAATAACAAGATTCATCTTAGATTTCATCCCCCTCAGGTATCTGAGGGTTTAGTTCATAATGATAAAAGAAAACATCTCAGAAAAAAAGATAAAACAAAACATAAGAAAAACTCCAAAACCCCATGAAGGAATTGAAGAGAGATCCTTCGTCTTGAGTATGACTCCGGCTTCTTGAGATGAATCAACTGGCTTTTTTCGAGTAAATTCCCACAAATCTGCCCTCTTTGGCCTATATGGACGCCCCTTGACAAAAGTCTTGGGCTCCTGTCGAACTCCCCCTTTTAGATCATACTTATGGTGTTTATATAGGCTTCAAAATGTGTTACTTCGCCTCTAAGTATCCTAATTTGAGTGAAATTCCTCTTTGTCACGGCAGGGACACGCCCTTGGCACACGCCCGTGTGAATCGTGGCCAGGCCGTGTTCGAGTCTATCAATGAGGTACAGCCGTGTGGATTTGGCCCAGGCCGTGTCGATTTCTTTCTTTGGCCCATTTGGTCCGTTTTAAGCCCGTTTTCCATTCTTTTCATCCTCCTATGCTCTCCTGAGTATAAAACATGAAAACAAAGGATTAAGAGCACCAAATTACATAAGTCAAGGCTTAAATCATCCAAAAGCATGCTAAATGTGGGCTTAAAGTATGTTACTATTGCGGTTTATCAAATACCCCCACACTTAAGCTTTTGCTTATCCTTAAGCAAAATTCTCAACTCATAATTAAAACAAACTTCCTCAATAATATTCATCGATAGTGTTTCATCATAATTCATAGATAATTCATACATGGATAATTCAACTCGAAGAGTCCTAAAGATTCAAACAATCTAAGTCATACAATTTGTAGCATGAAAACATTGGTGTTTCCCCTCATCTAAATAACTACCCCTGATTCAAAATCTACAAGGATTGACATCCTCGTAAAAGATTCACTCAAATCACTCGAGGTGTTTAAAGTTCAAGAAAAAGCACTCATAAGTCAAACATGAAAAGTTAATCCCATAGGCTTGTATGAAAATCAAATCTCCACCACTATAATATGAGATGATACACAAATCAAAAGGTCTTTAACAGGGTTGTAACGGGGCTTGGGTTAAAGGTGTGGATAAAGGCTGAATTAGAGGGTTAGAATCGAGATTGACTTGACAAATTACCTAACTAGAAAAATGAGCTAATAATTACATCAACTAAAAACTTGTAATACTAATAAGCTTTTTCTTCAAGATGTGGAATTTAACTGTTTCAAGCTCATAGAACATAGAACTAATAATGAATATACTTCGTTGTTGTTTTTTTTTAAGAACAAATCAAGTAATAATAAGATAGAATTTAACAACTGATAAAGAAAATAGTTAAGTAATCGATCAAATCAAATCTCGATATAGGGGTAGTCAAGAGGAATGGTGATAACGAATACAAAGGGTTTTGGGTTAATATTAGTGGGTGAGTCAATAAAAAGGGTCGTTAGGATCAAAGGGGTTTACTAGGGGTTAATTGTGAAGGTAGGCTTTTTATGGAGTAAGTGTGTTAAATCCTAGGTGCCTTTATCATCTCTATATATCAAATCAAAGGTGTGGTCTCGACATGTATAATCGATGCAAGTTCTAGAATAACAAACCAATGTTGACACACTCACAATCAATAAGTGAGCAAGAAAAAGAATATTTGCTCTATAAGGCTCAAAATCTCACAAAAAATTATGGCTTTTTGACATCAACCTTGTAAATTTCAAATTTCAAGGTAATAACTAGATTCAGGTAGACAACCTAATTTTTTTTTTTACGGAAAATAGACTTATCATGCTTGATTCTCTATTATCTTAAAGTTTAATCATCTATGCACAATTAACTATGACTTAATCTAAAACATATCAATAAAAATCATAAATCAAAGGAAATTTCATTCTAATTAGTAATATGAGAAAATTACTCAAGACAAGGATATAATTCAGGGATTTGAGAATAATGCAAAAAGTTAGGCACTTTTAAGATTCACCCCCCACACTTAAGATGTACATTGCCCTCAATGTACAAAGATAGATAAAACATTACAGTAAGAAGATCAAAAGATAGGGATAGAAGTGAAACTTCCTGAATTTTGGATGAATTCCTTGAGAGTGAGGCTTGTGGGTATTTGATTTGGAGGTGAAAGATAAGTTGGAGGAGGCGTCTTTGGTGTTGGTGTGGTGGCCGCCAACAATTTCTGCGCTAGATGAAGAAATTGGGTAACTCGTGAAGAATTAGCCAAGAAATAATAAGGATAATTCAAATTATACTAATTATATATTTAAAGGAAAGAAAAATAAAAGGAAAGAGTGTAAAAAGTGAAATAAAACTAAAAGAAAAGATTTAATGGACTGAAAAGTCCTTATTTTTGGATGGTTCGCGAGGTGGGTGTGACGATGAAATGTGAAGGTGCTGTCATATCTAGTGGAGGTTGGTGCTGTTCATTAACAGCCCCTTGAACCTAAATTAAAGAAATCAAAATATAGTAATATAAATTTAAAGACGAGAAGGATAAAAGAAAAGAAATTAAAAGCTAAAATAATAGAAAAATATAAATATAAATGGACTCAAAGGTCCCACGGGCGTGTCGCACACCCGTGTAGATTTATCAGTTTCGTCCACGGCCGAATCGCACGGCCGTGGCGTTTTATCGCAGCCCATGTTTTGGGATAAGTTTTGTCATGTTTCCACACGGCCACGGCCACGCCCGTGTGCAAGGCCGTGTGGTAGGGAAACCTGCGTTTAAAAAATTTGGTTAGTTTTTAGTTAGATGCTAAAATTTTAAATTATGGACGTTAGTGGGGTTAGTGCTCGGGTTGCCTCCCGAAAAGTGCTCGTTTAAAGTCTTGAGCTAGACTTACCTCTTATTCGCATAATCATGGTGGTTTGAAGAGGTGAAAATCCTTTCTCATGCAATCAATTGGGTTATTGATATATAGTGATCGCTGCGAATCAGAGTTTTAAAATTTATAAAAGAATGATCGAACCTGGAAACTAACTCTGACAACGATTGAGGCAAGTGCACCTATCGAACAGTGGTATAGCTTAGGCAAGACCAGATTATCGAACCCAAAGGAACTAAAAGTACTAATACTCACCGTCTTTTTATTATTTAGCCTTAATATAAAGTGATGGTTGTTTAATCTAAAACTAATCTACTTACTAAGCTAAGACGCAAAGACAAAAAGAATGAATTCGGGAAATAACTTTTGGGAAAACTCAGTTGACTCAAACGATACCCTTAGGAAAAATCCACCTAGACTTCACTTGTTATTTAACCTTGAACCATATGATTTATTTACTTAGTTTGATCTGTGAGACTCCCTAACGTATATTAAACCCTCTCTCGAGGCGAATAATGTCTAACCCTCAGTTAATTAGTGGAACTCTCGTTCACTTATAATAGCTCCCTAGAATAGCAGTAAATCGATCTGTGGACTCCCATATTAGGTTTCACCCTAATCCGGCAAAATCTTGTCACCCTATCTCTAAGCGTGCGATCAACTCCGCTTAATTATGTTGGATCTACTCTTAGGCAGGGTCTATTCCTCCTCCACCTAAGCACATTAGATTTGGACTAAGTTCACACAATTAAGAAAAACTAAGTATTTATCATATAATTCAGAAAATCAAATAACAAGATTCATCATAGGTTTCATCCCCTTCGGGTATCCGAAGGTTTAGTTCATAATAAGAAAAAGACAACATCTCAAGAGAAAAGATAAAACAAAACATAAGAAATCCCTAAAACCCCCTGAAGGAATTGAAGAGGAGATCCTCCGTCTTGAGTAGAATTTCGGCTTCTTGAGATGGATCAACTGGCTATCATCGAGTGATTCCCACAAATCTGACCTTTCCTGCTTGGCTTTTTAGCCTAGCTTGCCGCCCCCCTTCAGCTGGTACCTAGGGTGTATTTATAGGCTTTTGAAACACGTTTCTTTCTCCCTAAGTATCCTTTCTCGAATGAAATTACTCTTCTCCACGGTAGAGGCACGGCCATGGAACACGCCCGTGTAAATCGTGGCCAGGCCGTGTTCGACACTGTTGAATGAGGCACGGCCGTGTAAGTCGTGGTAAGGTCGTGTTCTAGTAGGAATGGTGGCACGACCGTGTGGCTTGAAGTCCAGGCCGTGTTGATTTCGTGGCTAGGCCTAACTTAGTCCGTTTGAAGCCCGTTTCTCGTTCTTTTCATCATCGGGTGCTTTCCTGAGTATAAGACATGAAAAGAAAGGATTAATAGCACCTTTTTACATAAATTGGGGCTTAAATCATCCAAAAGCATACTAAATGTGGGCTTAGAATATGTTACTTTTACGGTTTATCAAATACCCCCACACTTAAGCTTTTGCTTGTCCTCAAGCAAAATTCTCAACTTACAATTAAAACGAACTTCCTGTAATTCATACTTCCTATTCATAGTGTCTCATCATAATTCATAGATAATTTATACATGGATAATTCAACTCAAAGAGTCCTAAAAATTCAAACATTATAAGTCATAGATTCTGTAGCACAAAACATAGGTGTTTCCCTTCATCTAAATAATTACCTCTAATTCGAAATCGACAAGGATTGACATCCTCACAAAAGATTCGCTCAAATCACTCAAAGTGTTTAAGGTTCAAAATTTAGGCACTCAAACGTCAAACATGAAGAGTTAATCCCATAGGCTTGCATGAAAATCAAATCTCCACCACTGAAATATGAGATGAAACACAAATCAAAAGGTCTTTGTTAGGGTTGTAACGGGGCTAGGGTTAAGGTGTGGAGTAAGGCTGAATTAGAGGGTTAGAATCGAGATTGAATTGACAAATTACCTAACTAAGAACTAATGAACTAATAATAAATACATCAATTGAAAACTAATAATACTAATAACACGAGCTTCTTCTTCGATATTTGGAATCCAAACGTATAAGCTCATTTAATCACAACTAATAATGAATAATGGATATACTTCATTTTTTTAAGAACAAACCTAATACATAATAAAGGATAAATTACTAAAATTCATAATTAGGCAACTAATCAAATCAAATCTCGATATAAGGGTAGTCAAAAGGAATGGTGATAACAAAAACAAAGGGGTTCTGGGTTAATATTAGTGGGTGAGTCAATAAATAGGGTTGTTAGGATTAAAAGGGGTTCACTAGGGGTTAGTTATGGAGGTAGGCTTTTTATGGAATTAGTGGGTTAAATCCTAGGTGCCTTTATCATCTCTGTGTATCAAATCAAAAAAAATGTGGTCTCGACATGTATAATCGATGCAAGTTCTAGAATAACAAATTAGTGTTGACATACTCATAATCAATAAAGTGAGCAAGAAAAAGGATATATGCTCTATAAGGCTCAAAATCTCACAAAAATTATGGGTATTTTGATGTCAACCTCGTAAATTTCAAACTTCAAAGTAATATTTAAACTCGGTTTGACGACCTAGAAAAATCTTTAATTTCTGAAAAATAGACTTATCATGCTTGATTCTCTAGTATTCTTCAAATTTAATTATCAATGCACAATTATCAATGACTTAATCTAAAACATATCAATAAAAATCGTAAATCATCAGAAATTTCATCCTAATTAGTATTATGAGTAATTTACTTTCAAACAAGACTAAATTCAGGGTTTTTGTTAGGTATCTTCTTAAGTTGTTCACCCCCCACACATAAGATGTACATTGCCCTCAATGTACAAAGATATATAATAACCTTGTAATAAAATCATTAGATATGGGGGTAAGTGAAAACTTACTGAATTTTCGGATGATTCCTTGAGAGGAGATTGTGCCTTTGGTGGTGGTGATGGGCCGTCTGGATGACGAACCTGCGCTAGATAAAGAAATTGGGACGCTCGTAGAGAATTAGCCAGGGATCCTTAATACATAATTAAAGTAAACTAAATTATGAAATTAAGGACAATGAAGATGAAGAGAATGAGACTAAGAAGAAAACTAAAATTAAAAGAAAACATGGATGGACCGTAGAGTCCTTATTTTTGGGTGTGATTTCTAAGGCTGAGGTTATGGTGGTGGTGGTGGCGTGATTCCCAAGCAGCCTTAAGAACCTAAAAACAAGAAACTAAAACAAAATAAACTAAATTAAGTAGTAGAGAAGTAAAGATAAATAAAATAAAGGAGAAGATAAAAATAAAAGAACAGATAATTGGTCTCAAAGACCTTTGGCTTGTTGTTTGGATGATGCTGTCGGCATGAACTCAGGTGAATCGGTCTCCTTTGAAGAGATTGGCCTTTTACGCTTCTTTACCATGGATATGATTTTGTTGTAGCTCAAGAGTCTGAGGATTTATTATGAAAGAGGAAAAACAAAAGAGAGAAAAAAAAGAAAGAAAGGAAGAAAACGGAGAAGAAAGAAAGAAAGTGAGTTAAGACGCGGAAGGAGAGGGGTATGGTGTTTAAATAAAATTTTAGGTCTAGCGGTTTCCCACGCCCGTGGGTTGAGGGTGTTTTGATTCACACGGCCGCCTCGCACGGCCGTGCTCTAGGGCGTGTTGGTTCCCCACGCTCGTGTCTAGCTTGTGTTCGACAAGTCAGTATATTGGCACGGTTATCCGGCACGGTCGTGTGCAGCTCGTGGTTGGCAAGTTAGTAGCTTCACACGGCCATAGAGCACGGCCGTGTCACTTTGTCGGTGCCCGTGGGAGAGTGGTTGAGTCCGTGATTGCCAAAAATTAGTTCATTCTGACTTTTACTGCCCTGCCATATTAGTACCAAGATTCTTGAGGTACACACGGCCACGGCCACGGCCGTGTGTCCTGAAATTCTGCACCCCTTGTTAGTTTATAACTACGTGTTCAGAAAGAGAAGAAGAAAAGAAAAATAAATTTAAAGCAAAATTTGAGAATAAATTATGTTAGTGCCCGGGTTGCCTCCCGAGAAGCGCTCGTTTATAGTATTAAGCTAGACTCTCTTCTCATTTGCATCTTCAGGGTGGTTTGAGGAGTTGGAAGTCCTTCCTCATGTTATTATCTGTATCCTCGTGAAAAAATTTAAGTCGAGATGCGTTTATAATAAAAGTACCAAAAATAGGATTACTTACCTCGACTGTTTCGTATGGGAAAACATTGGTTACCCTAAAAGGTATTTCTTTGTTTGTGTTAGGGTCCGGAGGAGATATTCGAGGATCTGCTTCGTCTAACAGTACCTTGTCCCCTATTTTGAAGTGGTTTGTTGTTCCTATAAGCTCTTCTGGGGGCTCTTTCGATTTTTCCTCGTGTGGTTCTGGTTCTTATTCATGTATCCCTAATTTCTCCTTGAATGTGTCTTCCACTCGTCTAGATCATCGAACTGAATCCCTCGATCTTCATGAGTTATTTCTTTGTTGGTTTGGGGTTTAGAATCAGGTTTAGTTGTATTCTTTGGTGGTGCTTCCTGAAAATAAGAGTTAACCGAATGGTTATCAGTAGAATTTACGTTCTCACCTTGATTACTCGATGTTCTAGCTGAATCGAGAGCCTTGATGGTGACTGTCTCATTACCTACACAAAGTATCAGTTCTCCTACATCAACATCAATTTTAGTCTTGGCAGTCGCTAAAAAGGGTCTTCCTAAAATTAAGGGGATCGAATTATCCTCATCCATTTCTAAGACAACAAAATCTACTGGGAAAATGAATTTGTCAATTTTTACAAGAACATCGTCGATAATACCCCTAGGAATTCTAACAGTTTTGTCAGCTAATTGAATGCTCATCCTAGTTTGTTTGGGTTTTCCTAGACCTAATTGTTTAAACAATTTATAAGGCATGACATTTATGCTTGCCCCTAAATCAGCTAACGCATTATCAACAGTTAGTCTACCAATTAAACATGGAATTGTAAAACTCCCTGGATCTTTTAGTTTCTGTGGTAGCTTATTTTGCAAGATTGCTGAGCACTTTGCGTTGAGCTCCACATGTGAATCTTCATCTAGTTTTCGCTTGTTTGTCAGAAGCTTCTTTAAGAATTTCCTGGAATCAGGCATCTGCGAAAGAGCTTCGAGGAGTGGTAAGTTAATGTGTAATTTCTTTAAAAGTTTAAGAAACTTACCGAACTGTTCCTCTGTGTCGTCTCTTTTTAATGCTTCAGGGTAAGGTACGCGAGGTTGGTACTCCTTGATTACCGGTTTTGGCTTGTCTTGTGTTACCTCAACTTTACCTTTTTCTACCTTGTTTCTTTGTGTTGAGATGGATTCATCTACCCTTGTATTCTCCTGAGCTGTTATGGCTTGGATCTGCTCTTTAGGATTAATGTCAGTGTTACTTGGTAGTCTCCCTTGCGGTCGTTCGGATAATAGCTTTGCAATTTCTTCGACTGACTGGGTAATTTCCCCGATTGCCTTTGTAAGTCCTCCAACTTGGTTCTCGATCATTTTGATCGATGTTTGTTGGGTGTTGAGCGTTACCTCATTTTTTAGAGACGGGCTTCTGTGGATGCTATGAATTTGTTCAACGTCTCTTCAAGACTCGGCTTTTTTTCCTGTGGATAGGGCTAATTTTGGAAATTTTGAGGAGGTTGTTGTCTTTGATTTCCTTGATTTCCTTGTCCTCCCCACGAAAAATTTGGGTGGTTCCTCCAACCTGGATTATAATTATTACTATATGGGTTATTATTGGATCTGAAATTGTTACCTATATAGTTCATCCGTCGCTTCTCTCGTGCTGCGGTTGGTAGGGTGGGTACTCAGGATTTGCCACAGTTCCACTTGCGTCGCACTGCATGACTGGATGTACCTGCGAAGAACACAAACTATCAATCTTCTTATTCATCAACTCTACCTGATTTGATAGCATGGTTACTGCGTCAAGGTTGTAAACTCTGGCTGTTTTTGTTGGCCTTGTTCTTGTAACTTGCCACTGATAGTTGTTCAGCGACATCTCTTCAATAAACTCGTAGGCTGCCTCAGGAGTTTTATTATTCAGGGTTCCACCGACGGCTAAATCAATTAATTGCCTCGTTGAAGGATTCACACCGTTGTAAAAAGTTTGGACTTGGAGCCACAATGGTAATCCGTGGTGTGGGCATCTCCTCAAGAGATCTCTGTATCTCTCCCATGCGTCGTATAATGTCTCTAAATCCATCTGCACAAAGGAAGATATATCATTACGTAACTTGGCCATTTTGGCCGGTGGAAAATATTTTAATAGAAATTTTTCGGTCATTTGTTCCCATATAGTGTTTGACCCTCGTGGTAACGAGTTTAACCACTGTTTAGCTTTATTCTTTAATGAAAAGGGAAATAACCGAAGACGTATGGCATCATCAGAAACGCCATTTATTTTGAAGGTATCGCAGAATTCTAAAAAGTTAGCTATATGAGTGTTTGGATCTTCATCCTGCAAACCATCAAATTGAACAAATTGTTGAATCATTTGAATAGTGTTAGGCTTTAATTCAAAATTATTAGCAGCTATAGCAGGCCTAACAATACTCGATTCTGCCCCTGTTAAATGAGGTTTAGCATAATCATACATAGTACGAGGAGCATTATTTTCTCCCACATCTTGTGGTGGAGGATTATTTTCGTCCATCCCTTCAGTAGGATTGGATCTGTCTTCTCGCTCTCCTTGGTAATTTAGGGCTCGCCTAATTTCTCTGCGATTTCTTTGAGCAGTAGCTTCAATATCACTATCGTATTCTAAAGGTCCTCTCGGGTTCTTTCTAGTCATAAACTAGAGGTACCTTCTAGGAAAAGAAAGAAAGAAAATTTAGCAAATTTAAAACTAAAAATAAAAAAATAAATTGCGAAAAATAAAAATAATGGCTAAAGTAATAAAAATAGAGTTTTCTTAATATTTTAGTTCCCCGGCAACGGCGCCAAAAACTTGATCGCTACAAATCAGAGTTTTAAAATTTATAAAAGAATGATCGAACCTGGAAACTAACTCTGACAACGATTGAGGCAAGTGCACCTATCGAACAGTAGTATAGCTTAGGCAAGACCGGATTATCGAACCCAAAGGAACTAAAAGTACTAATACTCATCGTCTTTTTATTATTTAGCCTTCATATAAAGTGATGGTTGTTTAAACTAAAACTAATCTACTTACTAAGCTAAGACGCAAAGAAAAAAAGAATGAATTCGGGAAATAACTTTTGGGAAAACTCAGTTGACTCAAACAATACCCTTAGGAAAAATCCACCTAGACTTCACTTGTTATTTAACCTTGAACCATATGATTTATTTACTTAGTTTGATCCATGAGACTCCCTAACGTATATTAAACCCTCTCTCGAGGTGAATAACGTCTAACCCTAGGTTAATTAGTGGAACTCTCGTTCTCTTATAATAACCCCCTGGAATAGCAGTAAATCGATCTGTGGACTCCCATATTAGGTTTCACCCTAATCCGGCAAAATCTTGTCACCCTATCTCTAGGCGTGCGATCAACTCTGCTTAATTATGTTGGATCTACTCTTAGGCAGGGTCTATTCCTCCTCCACCTAAGCACATTAGATTTGGATTAAGTTCACACAATTAAGAACAAACTAAGTATTTATCATATAATTCAAAAAATCAAATAACAAGATTCATCATAGGTTTCATCCCCTTCGGGTATCCGAAGGTTTAGTTCATAATAAGAAAAGACAACATCTCAAGAGAAAAGATAAAACAAAACATAAGAAATCCCTAAAACCCCTTGAAGGAATTGAAGAGGAGATCCTCCGTCTTGAGTAGAATTTCGGCTTCTTGAGGTGGATCAACTGGCTATCTTCGAGTGATTCCCACAAATCTGACCTTTCCGGCTTGGCTTTTTAGCCTAGCTTGCCGCCCCCCTTCAGCTGGTACCTAGGGTGTATTTATAGGCTTTTGAAACACGTTTCTTTCTCCCTAAGTATCCTTTCCCGAATGAAATTACTCTTCTCCACGGTAGAGGCACGGCCATGGAACACGCCCGTGTAAATCGTGGCCAGGCCGTGTTCGACACTGTTGAATGAGGCACGGCCGTGTAAGTCGTGGTAAGGTCGTGTTCTAGTAGGAATGGTGGCATGGCCGTGTGGCTTGAAGTCCAGGCCATGTTGATTTCGTGGCTTGGCCCAACTTGGTCCGTTTAAAGCCCGTTTCTCGTTCTTTTCGTCATCGGGTGCTTTCCTGAGTATAAGACATGAAAAGAAAGGATTAAGAGCACCTTTTTACATAAATTGGGGCTTAAATAATCCAAAAGCATACTAAATGTGGGCTTAGAATATGTTACTTTTACGGTTTATCATATAGTTTAAGTCGAGTAGTGTTTACCTTAAAAGTGTTGACTTTAGGATTAGTTACCTCGACTGTTCCATTTGGGAAGATTTTGAGTACCTGATCTCCTATCTTAATCTGGGTTGTCCCATCGTTAAGTTTGTCGTGGAGATGCCTCATTTTTGCTTCGTGTGCTTTTAGTTCCTCTTTGAAGTGTGTCTTCCACTCGTCTAGTCCATCGATCCGAAGCCTGCGTTCCGCATGAATTTCTTCTTTATTGGCACGAGGTCTAGGATCTGGCTCGGTTGTGTAGTTTTGTGGTGTTTCCTGTACAAAAGGTTGAATCAAATGATTAATAATAGAATTTATGTTTTTACCTTGATTACTCGATGTCCTAGCCGAGTCAAGAGTGTGAAGAGTGATTGTTTCGTCGCCTACACGAAGTGTGAGTTCACCGAATTGTTCCTCCGTGTGGTCTTTCATCATTGCATTGGGATATGGCACACGAGGTTGGTACTCTGTAGTTTCCGGTTTTGGTATATCATGGCTCACCTTACCTTACCTTTATCTACTGCATTTTCTTGCCTTGGTTCTGGTTCATTTAACCCTTCATTATCGTAAATAGTTGTGGCTTGAATTTGCTCTTTAGGGCTAGTTTCAGTGTTGCTTGGCAAGCTTCCTTGTGGTCGGTTTGAGATCAGCTTAGCAAGCTAACCTGATTGATTCTTAATATCTTGAAGCGATGCTTGCTGACTTTCAAGTGTTGTCTCAGCTTTTTGGAGATGGGTTTTTGAGACTGTTATGAATTTTGTCAGCATCTCCTCAAGGTTCGACTTCTTTTCCCATGGGTAGGTTTGTTGTTGGAAGCCTAGAGAGGGTTGTTTTCTTTCATTGCCTTGACCATCCCACGAGAAATTGGGATGGTACCTCCAATCTGCATTATAAGTGTCACTATAAAGATTATTTTGAGGTCTAGAATAGTTACCCATATAGTGAACTTGCTCGCTTTCAAAGACTGCTTGTAAGGTAGATATTCTGTATTGCTCATCCCTCCTCCATTCATATTGCTCAGATTATGTGGTGTACCGCAAGGAACCACATAAATCGTAAATTTTCTTACTTAAAAGCTCTACCTGGTTTGATAGCATGGTTAATGTGATCGAGGTTGTAGACACATCGCGCTTGGGCTTGGTTTTGTTCTCATGAATTGCCACCGATAGTTATTCAATGCCATCTCCTCTATAAACTAAAATTACCTGTCAAAAGAAAATAAAAGAAAAATTAGAAAAGTAAAATAATAAAAATAAAAATAAGAATAAAGATAAATTGCGATAAAATGGCTAAAGTAATAAAAATTGAGCGTTCTTAATATTTTAGTTCCCCGGCAGCGGCGCCAAAAACTTGATCGCTGTGGTTTGTCAAAGTTTTAAAATTTATAAAGAGAAGGATCAGACCTGGCAACTAACTATGATAACGATTTGAGGCAAGCGCACCTATCGAACAGTATTTTAGTTAAGGCAAGACCAGATTGTCGAACCCAAAGGAACTAAAAGTACTAATACTAACTTTCTTTTTATTATCTAGCCTAAAATAAAGGGAATTTTTGTTTAATCTAAATTAACTAACTAATAAGCTAAATACTCTAAGACAAAGAAGAATGAATTTGGGGAAATACTTGTGGGAAAAACCAATTGACTAAGACAATACCCGAGGAAGAATCCACCTAGACTTCACTAGTTATCTAACACTGAACCAGACAATTTATTCACATGATTTGATCCGTAGGATTCCCTAAGTTATATTAATACCTCCATCGAGGCTACTAACATCTAACCCTAGGTTGATTAATTGAAATCTCTTTCTAATTAAAACCCCTAGAATTGCATTAACTAAATCTATGAACTCCTATATTAGGTTTCACCCTAATCCGGCAAAATCTAGTCACCCTATGTCTAGACGTGCGATCAACTCCGCTTAATTATGCTAGATCTACTCTTAGGCAGGGACTTTTGCTCCTCCACCTAATCGCATCAAACTTGAATTAATATCCCGGAAATATCAAAACAAGAATTAAGAACACATAATTAAGAACAAATCAAGTATTTATCATATAGTTCAGAAAACAATAACAAGATTCATCTTAGGTTTCATCCCCCTCAGGTATCTGAGGGTTTAGTTCATAATGATAAAAGAAAACATCTAAGAAGAAAAGATAAAACAAAACATAAGAAAAACTCCAAAACCCCCTGAAGGAATTGAAGAGAGATCCTTCGTCTTGGGTATGACTTCGGCTTCTTGAGATGAATCAACTGGCTTTCTTCGAGTAAATTCCCACAAATCTGCCCTCTTTGGCCTTGCTGGATGTCCCTTGACAAAAGTCTTGGGCTCCTGTCGAACTCCCCCTTTTAGGTCATACTTAGGGTGTTTATATAGGCTTCGGAATGTGTTACTTCGCCTCTAAGTATCCTAATTTGAGTGAAATTCCTCTTTGTCACGGCAGGGACACGTCCTTGGCACACGCCCGTGTGAATCGCGGCTAGGCCGTGTTCGAGTCTATCAATGAGGCACGACCGTGTGGATTTGGCCCAGGACGTGTTGATTTCTTTCTTTGGCCCATTTGGTCTGTTTTAAGCTCGTTTTCCATTCTTTTCATCCTTCTATGCTCTCCTAAGTATAAAACATGAAAACAAAGGATTAAGATCACCAAATTACATAATTCAAGGCTTAAATCATCCAAAAGCATGCTAAATGTGGGCTTAAAATATGTTACTATTGCGGTTTATTAGCGCTCTGAACACTGTTCTGCGCAGAAGCCAACAATGATCGCACCCTTGACCCCCAAGGGGTGTGTCGATCAACTTTGGTCACCACCACCGCGACCCAACGGCATACAGATCAACAAATGATCCAACGCCTAACCCAAACGAGCATGCCAGAAAGCGAAAGGGATAAGCCAAGAAAGGTATGCTTACTCTCCTCATGGTTTGCTCTATTTAAAACCAGCTTCTTGCCTATCCTCGTGCTAGCTTCCCGATGTGGGATCCCACCTTCAACAGAGTTTAAATCCAACACAAACTCTGGCCGCCCAATCCGCAAAATAAACACTCCCTTGCTTGACATGAGATTCGAACTCTTGCCCTCTCCTATGCTCCAGACGCTACATGCCACCACAACACAAGCTCCTTTTGTGACTTACAACATGCGCAACTAAATATAAGCCTATGGCCAAAGTCTAAGTTCATTTAAAAGAAAAAAACAAAATGAATTGCAAGCGCCAAGACTTGAACCTTGGACCCCTTGCTTCCTCTATGGCGTCACTTCTTTGTCTCCCCTGTGGCGCCATTTTCCACTAGACCACAACTCCTTTTGTGTCTTTTTTTCCCACAATTTATTTTTAAAGCCTACTTACTTACCCCCAAGGCTTTATTCACCTAAAATTAAAATTTTTCCTAAAGCCCAGGTTTGAACCCGGGACTTCATGGAAGCCCCCTAACCTTCTAAAATCACTCACCTAATAGGTCCAACTTGCATTAGTGTCGTTCTCTTGTTCTCAAAAATTTTAAACGCTCCCATGCCCAAGGCCCAATGGGCCCAATTCTACTAGGCCCAAATTCAGGGCGTTACATCGCACGGGTCGCACGAGACGACTGTGGACCTACCGATGGCTTTAAGCCAGTTAATCTGATTATGGCTCTGTGCCAACCTAATTATTGTTCTGTGCCATTTTGATTATGACTTTGTGTCGATCATATTTATCCAAGGCTGTGTGCCGATCTTAATTATTGATGACTTTGTGTCGATCATACTTATCCATGGCTGTGTGACGATCGTAATTATTGATGACTTTGTGTCGATCATACTTACCCATGGCTGTGTGTCGGTTATATTACCGTAGCTGATGGTTATGTACCGATCTTATTAGAGTTACCGATGGCTGTGTGCCAATTATGAGAACGTTACTGAAGGCTTAAAGCCACATATATACTAGCAGCCTTGTTGCGATTTCGGTTAGTGCTGCAATCGGTGCTAACACTGTAAGTGTAGGGATGGCGTGGGTGATTTATACCCCACAGGTAGTGCAGGGTTGGACGGAGGCAAGTGCAAGGTTGGATGGGTTTGCATGCATCATGCATCATTCATACTGAGACTGTTACTGTGATGAGCTAGGCTCAATTGATGCTGTTATGGGATGTGGCCCAAATGATATTATTTTGGGCTTTGGCCCACATATACTCTGGAATCGAATCTGTCTCATTATCATTAAAGGGCTCAGCGCAGATCGATTCTCGCTTTCAGATATCTTGACGGTTTCTTTAATAAGGGGATTACACACTGAGTTTTTCATAAACTCACCCCATTTTTAAACTTCCAGGTAATCCCCAGCGTTAGACGGTTCGGAGCTGCGAGGGACTCGGAGAGGGCCACACAGCTGCACAAGTTTTATTCTGTTTTGCTCATCTACTTAAGCAGTTTGATTTTGATTCGGGTTGTAATAAGGCCTCTATAATTTTTGGATTTTAAATTTGGGATTTTATTGATTGTGATTTATATCTGCTAGACGTAGGACACGATTTTCCAAAAAAAATAACATTTTCAAACACTACGTTTCCGCAAATTAATTTTTAAATATCACGTTTTCGTAAATCATTTATTTTAAATTAAGCTTCCGCAACAAATAAGGTTTTAAAGGTAATAACGTTTTAAAAGGGAATAACTTTTTAATAGACCACGATTGAAAATAAACAAACGCAAACTGAGGATTTGTACAAGTTTAAAATGGTAAGAAGTTTGAAATTTCATGAAGGGTTTTCAATGAAAACATGGTTTTCGAAAAACACTTCAATGTGACATGCCAGATTCGGCCATAACGTCTAGGCCGAGTTTGGGGTGTTACATTTAGTGGTATCAGAGCCAAGTTGCAAAACTCGACTGTGGAATGGGTTTTCAAATTTTTGGATTTTAAAAGTATTGTTTTCGAATATGTGAAGTGTTTTGAGATACTTCTTCTGAAAAGTGTGGTTTACCGAGTCTCCGGCGCTGAATCCATAAGTTCTTTAGATATTAGACTGTGCATAAAGTTAGATTTTGTATTTATTCAATGTATGTTCTGGAAATTAGATTTTTTTTAAGCAAGCAATAGTACTGTGATGGATTCAGAAGGCGAGCAAGGTCGCGAGGAGTTTCCCATTTCCCCGGAACACGAGATTGTTCAGGAGACAGTGGTTGAGGTAAGTCCGCCAACTTCGGGTAGCGATAACCCAGAGATTGGGGCTGAGGCACTGACCCGGTTGGTAAGGGAGGTGGCAGAGGAAGTGTTTGAGACCAGAGTTAAGGAGATTTGTGAGATGGCTCAGGCTAGATGCTTGGACTGCTAGAATAAGAGGGATCATAGTCCTCTGAAGTAGGAGCCTCGTTCTGTGAAGTGAGTTAAAAAGTGTTCGAACTTTTTGACTTGCGAGTATTGTAAAAGGCGTCATCCGGGTGAATGCCGGAGGAAGTCAGGAGCATGTCTCAGATGTGGATCTAAGGAGCATCGGGTTCGAGTTTGTCCAGTCCCTCTTAAGTCAGGTGCATTTTGTTTAGATATAGGAATTGTGTGCATGTGTGATAAATATTTGTCTGCTTCTGTGATTAAGTTTTGGTTGTGTGTAAGAGGTTTCAAGATTAAGTTAAAAGTGTATTAGTGTTATTGGGATTAGAGTGCGTAGCGGTAGCATAGTGGTGTAGTTGTTACACAACTACCCTGTTAATTGGAAATTTCGAGGATGAAATTTCTTTAAGGTGGGGTGAATTGTAACGCCCCGAATTTGGGCCTAGAAGGAAATAGGTCTTGAGCGTGGGAACACATAAAAATTTAAGTGTGCAAGAAAATGACATAAATGATTGTCTGCTTCAGTGGTTAAGTGATTTGGAGTGTTTAGGAGTGTCTAAGAAGTCCTGGGATCAAACCTAGGCTCTAGCAAAATTTTAGTTTTTCTCTTAAGTGAACCTTGGCGTTAGCTGGAAGGCTTTATAATTATTTATAGTTAAAATATGACAAAGGAAGCATGTGGTCTAGTGGCAAGGTGGCGTTAGGAGTATGCATGTGGTCTGAGGTTCAAGTCATGGCGTGTGCATAATTTTTTGGTTGTTCCTTGAATAAACTTGGATATTGGCGTGAAGGCTTTATAAAATATTGAGGATAAGTTATGACATAAAGAGCCTATTGGCTTCATGGTAAGTGACGTGATAAAGCTTCAAATGGGGATGGTGTTCGAGTCACGTCTGGAGCGAAGAAATATTTATTTTGCTAACATGGGACGGCAAGTGTTGGAAGTAGATTCAAACTCTGTTGAGTGAAAGTTTGAGCTGGTCTTGGAGTTGTTATGGAGGATATCAAGGAGTAAATCAAGGAGGGATACGGGGGAGTGATTTGTGGAGATTTTCAAGGAATTTGAGGTGTGAGGAGAGTTGTAGCCGAATTGGGTAGCTTGAGTAGGTGAATTCGACTAGGGGTCCTTTTGTGTGTGTATTTGCGGCAATTTGAGAGCTTTGGGGGTGTTGAAGGGAGAGTTTTGCCGAATTTTCTTTGTGAAGTTTCAGTTTTTTCCATTCAGGGATTTCTTTTCAGGTTGTGCGTTTTATCAATTGTGGTGTCGATTATTTTATTTTCTCCCTTTCTACATTTGCCGAATAGGTAATCTTCTTCTTGTGGTCTCACTTTTCGTTCTCTGCCGAACACCATTTTTTCTGTTTCCTCTACTCTCTTAGCATTGCCGAATGCACCTCTCTTCCCTCCCCTATTATTCTTCAATTTTCTCTCATAGCCGAATCTTCTTTTCTTTCCCTCTCTCACCCTTGGCTGATTGGGGTTTCTCCCCTTACCCTTATTCTTTTCAGGTTCTCTCTAGTGGCCATTTCTTCTTGTCTTTCTTCCTCCCTTGTTCAACTCTGACGATTGTTGATAGCCTAGTGATTGGGAATCTATTGTTAGTGCCAATTACCACCATCATTTGTCCAATGTGCTGAACTTAAGCTGCTGCATTCTTTGTTCTTCTAATTCTTGTGAGTTCTTCGTTGCACGATATGGTAAGTGTGTTCGTTAAGGATCAATTGTTTCATGGTTATATATATATTAATGGTGATTCGTTTTGTGTGAAGATGCTAATCAAAGAGTGGGTAATCACTTTTGATAACGGTTAGTTGCAAATACCCGTTGGTTCAAACAAGGCGATAGTTGGAGAGCACGTGGGCTAGTTTACACGTTATCACGAATAGGTGTGTAATCACACTATCGCTTCTGTGAAACGGCAAAAGCTGAAAAGTCAAAAAGTTGAAACTTCGACATTTGAGGCCTCACGAGCGTGCGATCGCTCGTGTGGTGAACCGAGCCCACAAATCATGGGCGATAGATTGTAGAGGCCACTAAGAGCGTTCTCATGATCTTGGGCCTCGTTTGGCTGAAACGGGTCGTGTGGGCCCAATGGGCTCGTGGGCCTCACACGGATAAAATCCACGTTAAGTTGTAAATACTGGACTGGGCTATGTAGTTCGCATAGCTGTGACTGAATTTGGGCTAAATGGGCCACACGAGCGTGTGGGCCCACTTGGGCCGAATATTGGGCCTTGGGTCCCTTTACACCGTAATGACCGTAATGCCCCTGTTAAGGTAAAATGACCGTAATGCCCCTATAGGGTAAAATTACCGTAATGCCCCTGTAGGGTTAAATGACCGTAATGCCCCTGTTAAGGTAAAATGACCGTAATGCCCCTGTAGGGTAAATGACTATTTTGCCCCTCGAGGGTAAATGACTGACTTGTGCTATGATTGGACTGATTTGACTGTGATTGTATGACTATGATTTGATTGACTTAACTGTGAATGATATGATTTGTGGGCAGACATTCTACATACATGACATACTGCATGGGGTTGGGATATTGGTTATGGAAGAAGTACTGTTATGATAGGGTCGCATGGGTCGCACTAGACGACTGTGGACCCAGTAATGATCTGTTAAGGTCACACGGGTCGCACGAGACGATTCTGGAGCTATCGATGGCTTTAAGCCATTTAATCTGATTATGGCTCTGTGCCAACCTAATTATTGTTCTGTGCCGTTTTGATTATGACTTTGTGCCGATCACATTTATCCAAGGTTGTGTGCCGGTCGTAATTATTGATGACTTTGTGTCGATCATACTTATCCATGGCTGTGTGCCAATCGTAATTATTGATGACTTTGTGTCGATCATAGTTACCCATGGCTGTGTGCCGGTTATATTACCATAGCTGATGGTTATGTGCCGATCTTATTACAGTTACCGATGGCTATGTGCCAATTATGAGACCGTTACTGAAAGCTTAAAGCCGGATATATACTAGCAGCTTTGCTGCGATTTCAGTTAGTGCTGCAACCTGTGCTAACACTGTAAGTGTAGGGATGGCGTGGGTGATTTATTCCCCATAGGTAGTGCAGGGTTGGAAGGAGGCAAGTGCAGGGTTGGATGGGTTTGCATGCATCATGCATCATTCATACTGAGACTGTTACTGTGATGGGCTAGGCCCAATTGATGCTGTTATTGGTTGTGGTCCAAATGTTATTTTTTTGGAAAACTGTGTTCTACGTCTAGCAGATATAACTCATTTTGTAAAGGGCCAAGGTGAGTTGGCCAATATTGTCAAGTTTATGTTATAAAGTTGATGAGTTTAATGAAATGAATATTCATGCAAGATAATGAGTAAAATGTGGATGGAATGAATGTTAATTTAGGGATTTTTCATGGTTTGATATTGTTATATTATGTGATTCTTGTGCTGAAATGAACGAGTTTAAGTTTCAGGGTGGAAAAAGGGCTCGAAAAATAGCCTCTAATTGTCCACACGGGTAGACACACGGGCGTGTGTCTAGGCCGTGTGTGACACACGGTCAACCCATATGGGTGTGTTGATAGGCCGTGTGTCCCCTACATTTTAATTACGAGAATTCGAATCGTCACATGGGCCAGCACACGGGCGTGTGCCTAGGCCGTGTGCTTCTTAAGGGGTTACTGATGTCATAAACAAAATACCCCTAGTTTTCACACACGAGTGAGGACACGGGCGTGTCTAGGCCGTGTGAGGGACACGGGCCATCGACACAGGCGTGTGTCCAACCGTGTGAAAACCCCTGTTGGTTCGAAATTAAAATAAATTCTACACGGGCTAGAGACATAAGCGTGTGAGACCACACGGCCTGCCCACACGGGCGTGTTCCATGTCACACGGGCATGTGACCCCTGTTTAAGTCAAAAATTTTCAAAGAGTGCAAAAGTTTCCGATTGAACTTCGAAATCTCTCGGATGAGTGTTTAAGGCCTTGTAGGCCCATATTATGCACGTTATGATTAAGACGGAAAATTTTTAAGCCGGAATGAAATTTTATAGCTCGATAATGCACGTCCAAGTAAGGTTAAGCATGGTAATGCCTCGTATCCTGTCCCGGCGTCGGACACGGGTAAGGGGTGTTACATTTTAGAAGCTTTAGTTTGTAAACAATATAGAGTTATTCTTTCTTTTTCAAAGTTTATCATATTACCTATAGAATCTATATTTTCTGGTTCTACTCAAGCCTTTTTACTATGTTTATCTAGAAAATTTACATATTTTTGTATGCAAATCTCATCCCATGGTGGTGGTAATTTATGAAAATATTGGTTTTTCCAAAATTCTATATTTTCATTTTTAGTTTTTGATATTCATGAATAATTTTTTTAGAAAATGAATGGAATTTGGATGTAAACCAATACGTCCTACTACATATAAAAGACATAAAAAGAAGAATAGAAGATACAAATTAGTTAGATGGAAACCGGGAAATAAAAAATATACTAGTTATAATAAAAAGAAAAGATTTGTTAGAAGAAAAACTACTACTAAAACATCAGATAAAAATAAAAGAGTAGAATATTTAAAATTAATAGAACAACTTTATGAAAAACATAAAGACTTGTTTACCTTATTTAATTATCATTATATGTTAAATTATGAAACTACAGACAGTAGTAGTTCTAGTAATTCTGATAACCTAGAAGACTTAAAGGTTACAAGTTATAAATCTGATGAAGAATATACTTCAACAGATGAAGATAAAAATATAGAAATTTCAGAACCTATGGATACTGATCAAACAGATCCTTATGGTAAGAGAAAAATAGATTCAAATATTCAAAACGATGATTATATGAGATCTTATAATAAACATTTTGAAAATTTTGAAAATACAACTAGAATTTTTGGTAATCAAACCGAAAATATAGCTACTAATGAAAATATATGAATCAATTATATCCATATAGATTGGGATTTGATATAATTAATACATCCTTTCTTGGAATAAAATAGCCATAAAAAATAATATTATGATTTAGTCTTTTATAGTGAATGACCATTCTAGCTTTTCCTCTTTTTATTTCATCATAGTTTCTTACCATAAAAGCGGGACTAGAATGTGGACTATTAGTTGTTTCTATTAATCCTTTTTTCTAATAATTCTTTGATTTGTATATCAAATTCATCTATATCTTGTTTAGTATAGATCATGGGTTTAACTCTAATAATTTTATTAGAATTTTCCAATTTTATCTCACAATATCTAGGACTATTTTTCCATAATTTTAATGGTTCTTCACTAAAATTATTTTCTAATATTTTAAACAACCAATGATTTGTTTCAAGTTGTTTAATCTGTTCTTTTCTTGGTGGTGTAAAATTTTTATCACACACAAATTTATGATTTTCAACTAATGGTATTTCTACAGAAGTTTTTTCTACTGATAATATAATTAAATTTTTATTTATAGAAAATGGTAAATGTTGGTATATAAAATTATTTTCTAATAATATGTCTCCATGCATTGCAGGAAAACATAATATTTTGGGTATTATAAATCTTACATTATTTATGTAGATTGGTACGTTTCTAGCTTTATATTGAATTATGGTTTCATTACCATCTATTCCTATGGCCATTATTGGGTGTAACACCCCAAACCCGACCCAGACGTTATGGCCGAATCTAGCGACATCACATTGTAGTGTTTTTCGAAAACATTAATTCTTTGGAAAATCCATGCTTATTATTAAATCTCGTTTATGAATCTTAACAGAAATTTAGGGTATCTTGTTCTTTTAAAACTCAAGTTGTTTTAGTAGAACGTTGATCATATTAGTTTGTTACTATATTTTAAAACCATGTTTGATGCGGAAGCTTTTATAATAAGTTATGAAAATGTGGTGTTTTGAAAACCAATTATCTTTTAAAAACCCGTGTCCTACTACTACTCAGATGTGAATTAAAATAAGTAAAATCCCCAAATTAAAAGTTAAAATTTAAAGAGGCCTCATTACATAACAAAAACCCAAATTAAATTTATTGGAAATAAACTCAAATATAACAATAGGTGTGGTTGTGTGGCCACCTCCGAATCCCTCGCAGCACCGATCCGCCTAAGACTGGGGATTAACCTGTACAGATAAACATAGGGGTGAGTTTACGAAAACTCAGTGTGTAACCCCATGTAAGCAAATAGCCAATGCAATTACAGTCTAGGCCTAAGCCCAATCAATAACAGTTCAGTTCAGTTGGGCCTTAGCCCATTACGGCATCAGTATCAGTATGGGCCTTAGCCCATTATAGTATTAGTATCAGTGTGGGCCTTAGCCCATTACAGTATCAGTATTAGTGTGGGCCTTAGCCCATTTCAGTGATAGTAACAGTTTAGGCATGCAATCAGAACTCCTACCCATCCAGCCTCTACACTCCACTCCGTCCAGCCCAACACTCCATGTGGGGATAAAATCACCCACCCATCCCTACACTCCAAAAATTAGCACCGGTTGCGGCGCTAAGCAGTATTTCCAGCAGGGCTGCCAGTATAGTACACTTCCTCCAATCATAATAATCCCATCCCCATGCAACATATCATACATGGATGCAACATATATATATCGTGGCATGCTCATATACAGTCATACATAACATAAGGCATACAGTCCATTAATATCATAGGGGCATAACAGTCATTTTACCATAGGGGCATAACGGTCATTTTATCAGTTTGGGTCTAGGTATACTTACTGACCCATCAGTAAGTCCACAGTCATCTCGGGTGACCCGTGCAACCTTAACAGTCAAACAGTGAAAATAGGCCCAAGGCCCATAATGCGAGCCCATGTGGGCTCACACGCTCGTGTGGCCCACATGGCCCAGAAATGCTCTCGGCCATGTAATTTACACAGCTTGGCCCAATATTCTCCGCACGTTCGTGTGGTTTACCCGTGTGGGGCCCACAAGCCCGTTGGGCCCACACGGCCCATTTCGACCCAATGTGGCCCAAAACAGCCTAAGACCACGAGATCCCTCATGGTGGCCTCAACAGTCTAACGCCCACATTTTATGCGTTTGGTTTACTGCACGAGTGAGCGCACGCTCGTGTAGCGTCAATTGCCATATTTTTTTGGCTTTTGCCGGTGTACGATTTGGGCAGTGTTTACACACATTGTTTCGATTCGTCACGAACAGTCGCTCAAGTACTTACCAACCTAAAATTAGTCAATCAACACCACCATCAGTCCCACTTTACAGTTGAAAAGAAACCTGAAACCAACAATCCATTCTTAGAATAGAGTAGCATTACCTTCAATTGAACCACAGTGATTCCCACGAAACTTAGTCTTTAGCGATTGATTAGGAGTTATCTGAATCCTTCCTTAACTGCCATACAATTGCTATCAGTTATCACTTAAGGTAGAAGAAGGAAGGGAATAATGATTCGTTTATAGTACTTACCGAAAGAGAGCAAGAGAACTGAATAGCAGAAGGATTCGGCACTAACACAGCCTTTCACCTTCGATTTATAGCTGTCAAAAATAGTTAAACAAAACCCCACTTTAGTAACTCAAAAGCTGAAACTTCAAGTGCCATACTCACTTACCAAAAAGAAAGGAGCAAAGTCAATCGATAGAAAAAGAGGAATGGTTTCGGCAGTGATCAGAACTGGAAATCGGTAGCACAACACTTGAGGGAGAGAAGAGGAGAATCGATTTAGGGGAAAAGAGAGGAAAGAAATCAAAGGAGGCAAATAAGGTATATTCGGCCAACACAGTGCCTATTGGGAAGAGGCAATATTTGGCCAACACAGAGAAACAAGAGAAGAGGAAATGAAAAGAAAAGAAAAGGTTGTCAAAAAGTGAAACAGAAGAATGTGCAAACACCCTTACCATATTCGGCTTCAAGAAAAAGAAAGGAAAACACCAATATGAAAAACCCAAAAATGGAGAGAAGAAGTTTTGGTAGAGGGAACAACACAAAAAAAGAAAAACTGAAAAAAAGAGAAGCACCCCTCTAACCGAATTCTTGAGTGCCCACAGTCCCAATT
Source organism: Gossypium sturtianum (assembly GCA_025698515.1). Classification (NCBI taxonomy): domain Eukaryota; kingdom Viridiplantae; phylum Streptophyta; class Magnoliopsida; order Malvales; family Malvaceae; genus Gossypium; species Gossypium sturtianum. Next base: position 66,994,058 of record CM046952.1, read on the forward strand.
CGACATAACACTCCCTCTCCCCTCATCCCTTGATTTTTTCCTAAAATCCCTCCTCAAAACTCTCCCTCTGATCACACCTCCCCTCAACCACTCAATTTGAATTCTTCTCAACCACTTCAGTGTTTCAGTCAAACCACAACACCTCCCACAAAGATAACAAAGAAAATAAATACTCCACTTGCTCCACCAAGATTCGAACACCGGTTTTTCGCATAGGTAACACGCCACTTACCCCTAGACCAGTAGACTCTTTATGTCATGCTTTACCCATAATAATTTAAAAGCCTACTAACTGAAGGCAAGGGTTTTATTCCCTAAAAACCAAAATTTTGCACAAGCCCAGGCTTGAACCCAGGACTTCTCAGACACTCCCAAATACACCCAAATCACTTATCCACTAAAGCAGATAGGTATTTGTGATAAAAACATGCAAAAATAAATACTTAAGATTTGGGGCGTTACATTGGGTGTTTCATAGGTTCCCATTTTTCTACAGGAATGACATTTTTTCTGCAACTACTAGTTGTAGCTCCTGTATCTAATCAAGCATGCAAAGAATATGTTTTATATTCTCTGAATTGAAATGTAATTTCAATATATGTATAATATTTCTTGGATTGGAAATTTGAAAATGTAATTATATCATCATTTTCAATTTTCATTTGTTGAATGATTGTTGAAGTTTGAATTTCTTCCATTCTAATGTTTCTAGAACATGTAATTAGAGGATCTGTAATAGATATAAAGTAGTTTGGTTTAACTTTAAATCCTATTACACCAGTATGTAAATTTGATTAAATTCCTCCAATAAGTGCTTTTATTGGATTTTCAAATCTTTTATCTAACAAAACTGATATTATATATATATCATGACCTTTTCTAAATAAAGCTCTAATGGTAATCATAATTATACCTCAATGTATATATCTAACTTGAGGATATTTCATTCTAATCCTCTTAATTTTATCTTTAGTAAATAATGGTATTTCTGTTAATCCTTCTCTAGTATCCTTAGCGACTGTGTTGCCACTAATTTTCTCTAATTTTCTCTAGTATCCTATAGTTGACTATGAAAAAACCATAGATGATTGGGCACAATCTATGACTATTGTTGTAAACAACAACAATATGTAGTCAAAAGAAAAATTTTAAACTATTTTGTTGGAACATTTCAAGGAGATGTTCTACAATTTCTAAGAAGATGGGAAGAATCTGATAAAGGAAAAGAACAAAAAGGACAGTTAATCAACCAGATAGGAACTCCCAAAGATCTTTTAAAAGGATTAACTTTTATTCTGAAAATAGAATTTTGTGGCTATTTTGATAAAAAAAAATATTAGGATAGTGTATCTAGTTATATATTGTAAAAAATTAAGTTATGTGATATTAGATATTTAGAAGAATTTTCTAAAAAATTTCTTCATGAATATCAAAAACTAAAAAATGAAAATATAGAATTTTGGAAAAACCAATACTTTCATAAATTACCACCACCATGGGATGAGATTTGTATACAAAAATATGTAAATTATCTAGATAAACATAGTAAAAAGGCTGGAGTAGAACCAGAAAATATAGATTCTATAGGTAATAGGATAAATTTTGTAAAAGAAAGAATAACTCTATATTGTTTGCAAACTAAAGCTTCTAAACAAGTTAAGAATAAATTAAGTACTAAACATTGTACAAAAAATTTAGAAAAGGAATGGGAATTTGGATGTAAACCAATACGTCCTACTACATATAAAAGACATAAAAAGAAAAATAGAAGATACAAATTAGTTAGATGGAAACTAGGAAATAAAAAATATAATGGTTATAATAAAAAGAAAAGATTTGTTAGAAGAAAAACTTCTAAAAAACCTAACAAACAAATATGTAAATCTTTTATATGTGATGAAAAAGGTCACATAGCACCAAATTTTCCTAACAGAGGAAAAAGTGCAAAGAAAATGATTAAAAAACTTGAAGAACAAGATTTAGAGATATGTTATGAAGAGGAAATAAATCCTGAAGAAATATTATATGAATTAATATAATATTAATATAAAATTATGAGAACTAATATAATATAATATATAATTATATTATATTATTTGTATAATAACTTTTAGAATTTTTGTTTAATATCAAGCCCTATGGATAGAGGTAAAAAACCTCTAGAAAAAGTTGGTGAATGGACAACTGTCCATAAAAGATGTAACACCCCAAACTTGGCCTAGATGTTACGATCGAATCTGGCGATGTCACATGATAGTGCTTTAGAAAACGTAATTACAATAAAGCCATTTTTGATATCTTAGGTTACCGTAAAAAAACGTGTCGTTTATTCATTCATTATCCATTTTCAAAACATTATACGTTCGCAGAAGCTTTTAAAATAATTTGCGAATTCGTATGTATTTTAATAAAACCTTTGTTTATTTTGAAAACTTGAGTTTTCCTACTTCTAGTCGTAATACCATAATCATCACAAATCCCATATTTAAAAAAAAAATCCGTAAAGGCCTTATTACATAAAAATTACCCAGATATAATCAAACCATAATTAAAAATAAAACCATAATAAAATGTCCAGAACTGTGGTCACCGCCAAGTCCTCCGCCATGACCGATCCGCTCCACTGCTGGGGTTACTCGAAGATTAAATGAGAAAAGGGTGAGTTTTCGCAAACTCAGTGTGTACTCCCCATAGAAAACATACACACAGTAATTATAAGATAACAGACATACTTCCACAGTTCGGGTCTGAACCCATTACAGAAACGGTGTGGACCTTAGCCCACTCAGATACAGATTCAGACATATTACAGGGCCTTAGCCTATTTCAGATCAAATATGCAGAAAACAGAGTCCTACCCACCAGCCTCTATACACCAACTCCGTCCAACCCTACACACCATGTGGGGATAAAATCAACCCACCCAACCCTACACACCGTGTTGTACCGAATGCGGCACATAATCGTAAATTTGCCGAATGAGGCTGATAATAACAGCTTAAGAGCCTTTCAGATACTTCCTCCAATCATAATCAACCCACCCCGATGCAATGTAACATACAAGAATGACATGTTGTTATGCAATTGAAACTCATATATTCAGATCAGTATACATGCTTATTACAGAAATGAGACAGACAGATAACTCATTTAGGGGTCTAAGTATTGCTTACCGACCCTACGGTAGGTCCATAGTCGACTTGGGTGACCCGTGCAACCTTACAGAGTTTTTCAAAAAAATGGGCTCACACGCCCATGTGGCCCGCCCGTGTGGGCCCACACGACCCAAATTGGCCTTGGCCGTGTGGATCACACGGTCTGGCCCAGAATCCCTGTAACAGCCCGATTTAGGGGCTAGTCAAAACAGTGGTTTGAAACCACTAATTTGAGGTTAGAGAAAATTATTTTTCATGAAATTTTATGAGTCGGAGCATGATTATATTAGTACATGAAAATTTTGGTATTTTAATTTTAGCGATTTCTTGCTTAATCGCGAAAAAGGACTAAATCGCATAAAGTGCGAAAATTCAATTTTATAAGGTAAGGGTGCCAAATAGCTATAGAATGTTAATTGTAGGTCTTTAAAATGCAATTGACCCCTTAAATGAAGGTTGATCGGCCATAGGGGGACAAAGAAGTCAAAAATTGGTCAAAGTGGGTGTAGTTGGTGGATTAAATTGATAAATAGAATAAAATAAAGAAAGAAAATATATCATCTTTTTCTCTCTTCTTCACCACCAAAAATAGCAAGAAAAATAGGGGTTTTGAAAGCTCAAAATTTCATCAAGCTCTTCTCCATTCAAGTAAGTGATTTTAATGGTTTTTCTTGATGATAGTTGTACTTTTAGAACCCCTAGAGCTTAAGCTTTCTAAGGAGGGGACTAATTTGCAATATGGTGAAAAGTTTAGGGTTTTGCCATGAGATCTTGTATGTGATTTTCTGCATTTTTATGGAATAAAATGAGTCTTAGTTGTTAGATGAACAACTTTTGTGAAAGGTGTTGCCATGAAAACACCTAAATGAACCTTTTTTTGTAAAGGTTGTAAAATTGGTAGTAAATGTGTGAAATGTTGGGTTTTGATGATAGCCATAAGAGAAATAAATATTCACCTATGCTCATTAAAGGTAGAAATTTGATTAGAATTGATTTCCAAGCCTAGGGGTAAAATGGTTATTTTGCCAAAGTGTAAGGGTAAAATAGTAATTTTGCCAAAGCATGATTATTAAAATGCTTTTATTAATGTGATGATTGAAATGAGCTAATTTGCTATTATAGAGCAAGAAGAACCAAGAATCAACCTTGATCGGGGAAAGAATAAAGTCTCGGACTAGATCGATGATCTATCTTATTTTGAAATCGAGATAAGTTTGTATGTGATAAATTCAACATTTATGCTCGTATTATTTGAGAATGTTTGACATTATATTGATGTACGATATTCTAAGAAATTGAAATGTTGAAGTCCCGGTTGGACTATAATGAATGTGAGTATATTATTATCGAGACATGAGATAGATAAGGTCCCGTGTAAGACCATGTCGGGGACATGGCTTCGGCACCAAATTGAAATTCTGTATAAAACCATATCTGGGATATGGCTTCGGTATTGAATATGAGAATTGTATAAGACTGTATCCGAAATATGGCATCGATACTTGAGGTGAGGTTCCGTATAAGACCATGTCCGGGATATGGCATCGGTAATCAAAGGTAATCCCATGTAAGACCGCATCCGAGATGTGGCATTGGCTTCGGGTTCATGATAGTGGTAATGAATATGCATCTTTGAGTGTCCCTAGCAAATTATTGGGATTAAATAATCTAGCAGTAAATATAGAATTGAGATTGGTATTTAAAGTTATGTGATTGAGTGAAAACAGGTATGCGTGAGTAATTCACGAGGAAAATTTACATTATGTGGCGTGGTAAGTGCTAGATAAGGGCAAATACGAGTAAGCTATGGTAAAGAGCCTATGACATTGTGTATGGTTATTTAATGTCATGGATGGGTATCTGTATAAGTTTATGGTTGCTATTTAATTCCATGCAAACTTACTAAGCTTATTGCTTACCCCTCTCATTTCTCTCTTCCTTGTAGTATTGTCAAGATAGCTCGAGAAATCGCAGACGTCAGAGTTGGAGATCACACTATCGACTACTATTTGGTATAGCCCACTAGATTCATTTTGAGTATGGCATGTATAGGACTTGGTATTTTTGTCATGTCATATTTGTAAGCCAAATGTGTTGGCTATTCTAGTTGTTCAATTTATTTTGTAAAAGGTCATGGGAGGTTGGCCTATACTTGATATGTCCATATATTCAATGAAGATGAATTTCATGAAATGTATGTTTTTGTGGATGTCTTAATTCTTTTGAGTTCTTAGAGGTACCATATGGTCATCTTAAATATTGAATTGTTTTGGTATGAGTGTGATTTCTTGCTAGGGTGGCAAATGGCTTGGTAGATAGCCATATAATTGTCCACACGGGCAGACACACGAGCGTGTGTCTAGCCGCGTGTGTGACACGATCAGCCCCATGGGCGTGGTGCTCACCGTGTCCCCTTGCATGCTAGAGTTGCAAGTCAAGATGCTCGATGAGTAAACACACGGGCAGAGACACGGCCGTGTGTCTCAGCTGTGTGGGAGGCACGGCCAGGAACATGGGCATGTGCCCAGGCCGTGTGAAGTCTGCACCTGAAGTTAGGAATTTAATTTGACACACGGTCTGAGGAAACGGGCGTGTGCCTTGGCCGTGTGACCATAGTGAGATGTTGACGTCATAAACAGAATGCCAAGGTTTTGGCACATGGGCTAAGACACGGGCGTGTCGAGGCCGTGTGAGGGACACGGGCCAAGGACACGGGCATGTGTCTGGCCGTGTGTATTAAGTCAGTATCGACCACGGGCGAGGAGCACGAGCATGTGTCAGGGGCACACGGGCGTGCCCCTTGAGCAACACGGGCGTGTGGTCCCTGTTTAGGCAAGATTTTTCTAAGTGCGTAAAAGTTTTCGATTAATTCTCGAAACCTTCAGGAAGTATGTTTAAGGCCTCGTAGGCCTAGGATGAGTATGTTAAGGGTTTAAATGGAAAGTTTTTTGAGACGAAACGAAAATTTATAGCCCAAAACGTCATGTTTAAGCAAGTTGAGTTAGGTAATGCCTCGTATCTGGTTCTGGCTTTGAACACGGGTAAGGGGTGTTACAATCCTACAAGCCCGTGTGGCCCACAAAGCCCAATTGGTCGAGCCTGTGTGTCACACACGGCCTTGCCCAGTCGTCACACGGCCGTGTCACTCGCGCACGGCCTGGCTCGTCAATCACACGACCGTGTGGTGACTTACAGTCTTGCACACGACCTACCACACGGGCAACCACACGCCCGTGTGGCATCGACAGTAAGGTTTTTGAATTTTGTCGAAACTTCATTTTCTACATTTCCAGGTACACACCTGGTTCGATTTCGACGTGTAAGCTCCCCTAAGCCTCCAGAACCTAAAAATCAACCAATGAAACACTCATTTAACCACTTGTTCCATCATTCAATCAAAAGTCTATTGTCGGTAAACAATCGAGCCCTTACTGTTAACAACCAAAATCGCAAATCATAATTCTCTGCAACAACACCGAACAATTATTGCCTTTCACCTAATCGAAGGACCACAATAGACCCCTCATCAGATGCCTAACCCAAAGCAAAAAGTTTATGCAAAAAAGGACTTACCGTATGAACACACCACCGCTGAACAAGGAGAAAACAAATCGAAAAACCAAAGAAGAGGGGAAAACAAAGAAATTTTCGGCAGGGAAAAGGCAGCAACACGTCAAAAAGAAAAGGGGAATTTTGGGAAAACAGGGTGATAGCCTAAAAATTCAAAAGGAAAATTATGCTAATCCCCTAATCTCTCCCCTTAATTCTCTCTACTATTTAGATTTTGAAACCAACTCAATCTCTTCGTCACCATACTGAACAAAAATAATCTCCCTTGCCTATGCAGAGATTCGAACTCACAACCTCCAACCAATCAACACTCCACCTAGCCACCAGACCAGCAGGCCCATTCTGTTAAATACTTACACACTTTTACTTATAAGCCTACTAACCAGAGTTTGGGCTTTATTCATAAAAATACAAAAACTTGCCCAAGTCAAAGCTTGAACTTGGGACCTCCCACACACCCAGAACACTTAACCACTCAAACAGACAGATATTTATGTCTCAAAATTACAAAAGCCGAAATAAGAAAATCGTGGCGTTACAACTCTACCCACTAAAAGAAAATTTCGTCCTCGAAATTTTATTTGATTAGAAAATGTGAGGATACTGCTACCGTATCGAATCCTCAGGCTCCCAAGTGGCCTCCTCACTGCTATGATTCCGCCATAGCACCTTTACTAAGGGGAAAGATTTCCTCCGCAGAATCTTAATGTCGCGCTCCAGAATCTGAACCGGCTCCTCCTCAAATGTCAGATCTGGTCTAACCTCAATGTCCTCAATAGGAACAACATGCGTGGGATCAAAGCGGTAGCGTCTCAACATTGAGACGTGGAACACATCATGTATGCGATCCAACTCCAGAGGAAGCTCCAATTGATATGCGACTAGCCCCACTCGTTTCAGAATACGGTACGACCCAATAAATCGAGGGCTCAGCTTACCCTTGCGACCTAACCTCAAGACCTTCTTCCATGGTGAGACCTTGAGAAAGACTAAGTCCCCCACAGAAAACTCAATATCCTTTCTCTTCAGATCAACATAGGACTTCTGCCTATCAGATGCCGCTTTCAGTCGATCCCGTATCAACCGGATCTTATCTTCAGTTTCAAAAACCAGTTCCGGACCCAGAACACGTCGCTCACCCAACTCAGTCCAACATAAGGGAGTGCGACACTTACGGCCATAGAGGGCCTCGTATGGTGCCATCTGAATGCTAGACTGATAGCTGTTGTTATAGGCGAACTCTGCCAATGGCAAATACTCCTCCCAACTGCCTCGAAAATCTATAACACAGCTCCTCAACATATCTTCCAGTACTTGAATCACCCTCTCTGACTGACCATATGTCTGAGGATGGAAAGCAGTACTGAAGTCCAACCTTGAACCCAAATCCTCGTGCAATTTCTTCCAGAATCGAGACGTGAAGCGAGGATCCCTATCGGAGATGATCGAGACAGGAACCCCATGCAGTCTCACAATTTTAGATATGTACAGCTTAGCTAACTTCTGGAGAGAAAAGTTAGTCCTGACTGGAATGAAATGAGCGGACTTGGTTAATCGATCCACGATGACCCATATAAAATCCTTCTTAGTGGGTGTTAAAGGCAACCCACTAATGAAGTCCATCGTTACTCGCTCCCATTTCCACATCGGAATCTTCACTGGCTGCAGCAACCCCGAAGGCAACTAGTGCTCAGCCTTAACCTGCTGACAAGTCAAACAGTGAGCAAACACGCTTCAACCTTGCCCACTAGTATAACTCTCGGAAATCTTGATACATTTTATTCCCGTCGGGATGCATAGCGTAAAGGCTACTATGCGCTTCCCTCAAAATCGACTGTCCCAAATCCTCCTCGTTCGGTACACAGATCTGACCGCAGAAACAAAGTATCCCATACTGTTAATCCCAAAATCAATAGTATCCCCATCCTCAACCTGACAGAACCGCAACTCAAGCGATTTATCCCCCATCTGTTTACCTCTGATCTGATCAATCCATACAGGCTTAACCTGAAGTTCCGCTAACAGACTCCCATCATCGAATAAACTAAGTCGAGCGAATATCGCTCTCAGATCGGTCATAGCCCTATGGCTCAAAGCATCTGCCACCACATTAGCCTTACCAGGGTGGTACTCAATGGTGCAGTCATAATCCTTAAGCAGTTCAACCCATCTACACTGCCTAAGGTTAAACTCCTTCTAAGTGAGGAGATATCTGAGGCTTTTGTGATCAGTGTAGATAGTACACTTCTCACCGTACAGATGTGCCTCCAGATTTTTCGAGTAAAGACTACCACTGCCAACTCTAAATCATGCGTCAGGTAGTTAGCCTCATGCGTCTTGAGCTGACGTGACGCATAAGCTACCACCTCACCATCCTGCATCAGAACGCAACCTAGACCCATATGCGATGCATCACTATATACAACGAAATCCTTCCCAGATTCAGGTTGTATCAGAACTGGAGCCTGCGCCAAAACAAATTTGAGCTTCTCGAAGCTCTTGTTGCTTATCAGTCCAGATAAAGGGAACTCCCTTACGCAGAAGCTTGGTCAATGGCGCTGCGATCAAAGAGAACCCTTTTACGAAGTGTCAATAATAACCCGCCAGCCCCAGAAAGCTGCGGATCTTGGACACATTTTTTGGCTGTTTCCAATCCAACAAAGCCTCAATATTACGAGGATCAACACGAATCCCCTCCGCAGAAACCACATGCCCCAGAAAGGTTACTTCTCGGAGTCAGAATTTACACTTACTGAACTTCGCATATAACTCTTTCTCGCGAAGCGTCTGTAATACCACTCGGAGATGCTCATCGTGTTCATCTTTAGTCTTCGAATACACCAGGATGTCGTTAATGAAGACTACCATGAACCGATCCAGATAGGGCTGGAACACTCGGTTCATCAAATCCATAAAATCTACTGGTGCATTCGTCAGTCCAAATGGCATCACTAGGAACTTGTAATGGCTGTAGCGAGTCCTAAATGCCGTCTTATGTACGTCAACCTCTTTAACTTTCAACTGGTGATACCTTGATCGTAGATCAATCTTGGAGAAAGCCGAAGCTCCTCAGAACTGGTCAAACAGATCATCAATCCTCGGTAGGGGATACTTATTCTTGAGGGTCAGCTTATTCAATTGACGGTAGTCGATACACATACGCATGGATCCATCCTTCTTTTTCACAAACAGAACAGGTGCTCCCCACGGAGATGCACTAGGGTGGATGAACCCACGGTCTAGTAACTCTTGAATCTGAGCCTTAAGCTCCACAAGCTCCTTCGGTGCCATTCGATAGGGCGTAATAGACACCAGAGCTGTACCCAGAATGAGCTCAATCCCAAATTCCACTTATCGGTTCGGAGGCAGACCCGGTAGTTCCTCAGGGAAAACATCCGGAAAGTCCCTTACTATTCTGATGTCCTTAACTGAAGAGTCCCCAGAATTAGAAACACTGATCTAGGCCAGGAATGCCTCACATCCCTTTCGTACCAACTTTTCTGCCACTAAAGCAGAAATCACATTAGTCAGGTAGTCTCGACGTTCCCCAATCACCACTACCTCTTTGTCCTTCTCGGTTCTCAAAACCACCCTTTTTGATGCGCAGTCCAAACTTTCACAGTGTTTGACCAGCCAGTCCATTCCCAGAATCAAATCAAACTCCCCGAACGGAAGTTCCATCAGATAAGCCAGAAATACTGTCCCTTGAACCACCAATGGTACGTCTCTATATAATTTACCCACTCGGATAGACTGCCCCAACAGACTCACAACAGTTACCTCACTCGAATTACTCTCAACCAGAATCCCAAAAGTTTCAGACATAGAGCTAGCTACGCAAGAGTGTGTAGAGCCTATGTCTATCAATGCAGTATAGGGTACATTAAAAATTAAGAACGTACCCGTAATGACGTCCGGAGCATTACCATCCTCTCGGCGACGTGCAGCATAAACCAGTATAGGCTACCTCACCTCAGCCGGTCTCGCACCTCTGCCTGGTGCTCTCTGTCCTCGACCCATGCCATTACCACCCCTGGCCTATCCTCGGCCCCTAGGTGGCTGTTGAACTACTCTCGGTGGCTGCGTAGTACTAGTACCCACAGCTTGCATCTAATCGGTTCTCAGCGGACAATCCCAGACACGATGCTCAGTCGATCCACATCTTAAACATGCCCCAGTCATCCTCTAACACTCGCCAAGATAGTGCCTACCACAGTGCCCACAAAATGCCACCCCAGTAGGTGTAACAGGAGGCCCAACTCTCACTGGCCCATCAGATCTGGCCTTTTTCTTAGGCCTCATCATAGAATTCGAGGGCTCCGATTCCCTCTTATTCTTTCCTTTCTTACGATTTTGGTGGTTAGCGCGCTTAACCTCCTTGGCAATCTTCACCTTCTCCACCAGTGTAGCAAACTCACGCTCCCTCTGTGGAGCTATCAGGACTCGCAAACTGTCCCTGATTCCATCCTTAAAATGGATGCATTGCTCATACTCGGTCGCCACTATGCCCCGGGCATACCGACTTAATCTCAGGAACTCATCCTTATACTCAGCCACTAAATGATCCACTTGGGTGAGATTAAGAAACTCACGCCTCCTAGCATCGATGTAGCTGGCTCCCACATACTTAATCTAGAATGTCGTCTTAAAATAGTCCCAAGTCAGACGGTCGGGCTGAGTGCCCTCCTTAACAGTCAGCCACCACTGGTAAGCTTCATCGCGAAGCAGAGAGATAGCCCCCTTAAGCTTCTGCTCCGCGGTAAAATCCAGATCGTCCATGATTCTTTCCGTGGCCTCTATCCAGTACTCGGCCACGCTAGGGGCGACTCCAGTGACACCCTTGAATAACTCAGCCCCATTGGACCGGAGTCGTTCCGTAACCGACCCTCGGCCCCCAGATCTAGTGTTGGGCCTAGCGACCCTCTTTAAAATCCGTAGCATGGCTCGGGATAGTGCGTCATCCCCAGCCTCACGATCATGAGACCCAGTCTCTATAGCAGGTGAGATCGGTGTCTCGCTCGTATCCATATTAGGCAGATTCTGATATGCTGAGGACCTAGCTCGAGCCCCCCTACAGCCTCTACCACGGCCTCTATTACCCCGTCCGTAGATACCTCGTGCGCTCATCGTAACTTTGGAATTTATCTATATTAACAGTTTTATGCATTAGTTATAGTTCCCATTTTGTTAACAGATGTTTTATGTAAAATAGTATCGAAAGTTCAGAGTTCGTTATAGCGAATCGCAGTTTTACTACGATTTTAAGTTTCGCTACAATTTTCAGTTTACACTACCTAAAGTGTTTTCCATACAGTATACTATCTAAGGCTGTTTCAAGCATACAAGTAGTATTCCAAACAAATCTAAACAGAGTTCAGAACACTTACAGGATCGGCGCCAGAGACTCGGTGTACCACATACTCATTCCAAAAATATTTTGAATCACTTAAAAATCGTTTCTTTAAAACCAACTTTTAAAATCCAAATCCACAGTCGAGTTTTACAACCTGGCTCTGATACCACTAAATGTAACACCCCAAACCCGGCCTAGATGTTACGAACGAATATAGCGATGTCACATGATAGTGCTTTAGAAAATGTAATTACAATAAAGCCATTTTCGATATCTTAGGTTACCGTAAAAAACGAGTCGTTTATTCATTCATTATCCATTTCAAAACATTATACGTTCGCGAAAGATTTTAAAATAATTTGCGAATTCGTATGTATTTTAATAAAACCTTTGTTTATTTTGAAAACTCGAGTTTTCCTACTTCTAGTCGTAATACCATAATCATCACAAATCCCATATTTAAAACAAAAATTCGTAAAGGCCTCATTACATAAAAATTACCCAGATATAATCAAACCATAATTCAAAATAAAACCATAATAAAATGTCCAGAACCGTGGTAACCGCCGAGTCCTCCACCGCACTGATCCGTCTACTACTGGGGATTACCTGAATAGATTAAACAGAAATGGGTGAGTTTTTGCAAACTCAGTGTGTACTCCCCACAGAAAACATACACATAGTAATTATCATATAATAGACATACTTCCATAGTTCGGGTCTGAGCCCATTACCGAAATGGTGTGGACCTTAGCCCATTCAGATAAAGATTCAGACATATTACAGGGCCTTAGCCCAATTCAAACAGAATATGCAGAAAACAGAGTCATACCCACCAACCTCTACACACCAACTCCGTCCAACCCTACACACCATGTGGGGATAAAATCAACCCACCTAGTCCTACGCACCATGTTGTACCAAATGTGGCACATAATCAGAAATTTGCAGCTGAGCTGCCGGATAACAGGCTTAAGAGACTTTCAAATACTTCCTCCAATCATAATCAACCCACCCCGATGCAATGCAACATACAAGAATGACATGCTGTTATGCAATTGAAACTCATATATTCAGATCAGTATACATGCTTAGTACAGAAATCAGACAGGCATATCACTCATTTAGGGGACTAAGTATTGCTTACTGACCCTACGATAGGTCCACAGTCAACTTGGGCGACCCGTGCAACCTTATAGAGTTTTTCAGAAAAATTGGCTCACACGCCTATGTGGCCCGTCCGTGTGGGCTCACATGCCCGTGTGGCCCACAATGCCCAAATTGGCCTTGGCCGTGTGGATCACACGGCCTGGCCCAGAACTCCACACGCCCTTGTTGTTCACTTGCGTGGGCCCATGCGCCTGTGTGGCCCACATGGCCCAATTGGTCGAGCCTGTGTGTCGCACATGGCCTTGCCCTGGCATCACACGGTCGTGTCACTCGCGTACGGCCTGGCTCGTCAATCACACGGCCGTGTGGTGACTTACAGTCTTGCACAGGGTCTACCACACGGGCAACCACACGCCCGTGTGGCGTAGACAGTAAGGTTTTCGGCTTTCGCCGAAACCTTATTTTCTACATTTCTAGGTACACACCTGGTTCGATTTCGACGCGTAAGCTCCCCTAAGCCTCAAGAACCTAAAAATCAACCAATGAAACACTCATTTAACCACTTGTTTCGTCATTCAATCAAAAGTCTATCGTCGGTAAACTATCGAGCCCTTATTGTTGACAATTGAAATTGCAACTCTTAATTCTCCGCAGCAACACCGAACAATTATTGCCTTTCACCTAATCAAAGGACCACAACAGACCCCTCATCAGATGCCTAACTTAAAGCAAAAAGTTTAAGCAGAAAAGGACTTACCGTATGAACACACCACCATTGAACAAGGAGAAACAAATCGAAAAACTAAAGAAGAGGGGAAAACAAAGAAATTTTCGGCAGGGAAAAGGCAGCAACATGTCAAAAAGAAAAGGGGAATTTGGGGAAATAGGGTGATAGCTGAAAAATTCAAAAGGAAAATTCTGCTAATCCCCTAATCTCTCCATTTAATTCTCTCCACTATTCAAATTTTGAAACCAACTCAAACTCTTCGTCGCCATACCGAACAAAAATAATCTCTCTTGCCTATGCAGAGATTCGAACTCACAACCTCTAACCAATCAACACTCCACATAGCCACCAGACCAACAGCCCCATTCTGTTAAATACTTACACACTTTTACTTATAATCCTACTAACCAGAGTTTGGGCTTTATTCATAAAAATACCAAAATTTTCCCAAGTCAAAGCTTCAACTTGGGACCTCCCACACACACCCAGAACATTTAACTACTCAAGCAGACAGATATTTATGTCTCAAAAGTACAAAAGCCAAAATAAGAAAATCGGGGCGTTACAAAAGACACAACAAAGGGAAAACAACAAATTCTAATCATGGATTTGTTACCATACCAACACAAGCCTCTTTTTATCCTAATCAGGGATATTATGTGCCATATCCAATGGTAAGACAACCAATTGGAACTCAATTATCAATGACACTAAAAATGGTAAGTCAATTTCCTTGGTCCCAAGATCCAAATTCAGCATTTCAAGCTAGTTATACTGAAATGATAAAAGGAGCAGAAAATTTGTTGAAACAACAACAAATTTAGGAAATAAAAGATTTTTATAATCCAGGTTTACCATTAGAATTATACAATTTTATAATGAAATATGGAAAACCCATATTTCTGAACAAAGAGCTAATTTCAGAAGAGCTCTTACCAAGTTTTCACAATTCTTAGTTGAAAAAGCAACTAAAAAAAATGAAGCTCATGATTTATTACTAAAATCTATTTTATATAGAGATTTGGATGAGCTTGAAATAGAATATATAGATATCAAGGAGATAAACAATCTTCTTGACATATTTCAGTATTTTATTAATAAAGGGACAAATAGTCCTATTATGAATAAAATGTTTAGATTATGTTTATATAATAAAGCTAGAAAAAATTTACCCGTAGAAATTTTTACGAAAATAAATGGAGCTATTTGCAATCAGCAAGCTCAATTTGAAAATACTTTTTTAGAATATTTTTTACAATCATATGTCTTTACTTTTAGAAGAAAATTTTCCTACTATATAATTTAGACTTGATCATGAAGCATTTGATATAAGCAGTATTGAATGGGGTTGTAACATCCTAAAATTTGGAATTTTATGTGTTGCATTGTTTTGGTGTTAAGCTTGTTAAATTATTAATTGTGTATGTTTAGGAGGTCCTAAGAAGACTCAGGGTTCATTTGGACCTAGTGAAAATTTTTGGCATTTAGTACTTTAAGGAGATGGAGTAAGTGACCTTAAAGCATATTGAAATAATTGAGTAAGTAGCTAGCATAAATGAACAATTGATAAGAAGGATATGGTGCCATATGTACTACCTTGAGGGAAGAGGTTCGAATCCCTTTGTGTGCATATTGGACTTTTAATTTTTGCATTCCTTCCTTAAAGTGTCGGCCAAGGAGTATTTATGGTAAGTTTGACTTCATTATTTTGGTAAGGTGACTATATGAATAAGGCAAGGTTGAAGTTGGGGAAAGGAATCAAGGGAAATAGGAAAGAAAGGGGGACATGAGGCTTATTTCGTGGGTGATGTTTTGGAAAGCTTGGGTGGCCAAACTCTTATCCTAGGGGGGCTGCATGTGGACGGTTTTGGGGAGAATAGGTAGCTGAATTTTTTTTAGTTGGCATTTGGTAAAGACTTAGTAGTGTTTTGCAAAAAAAATTCCCTTTGGCAACTTTGTGTCATTTCTCTCAATTTGCAACTCTCTTTGCCGAAACATATTAGCACAATAGTGCATTGTTTTTCTCTTTTGTTTGGTCACATACTCATTTTCTTTCCACCTTCCTTGATAGCCGAATTCTCCTTTGCCTTTTGATTGGATTTTTGGTGCTTGTTAGGCCAAAACCTTTCTCTTTGCACTATTTGGTATTCTCCAAATTTCTTTCTACCTTGTGCCGAAATTACAAGCCACTAAAGAACATATTTTCTTCCTCATTTCTTCTTGTTGCCGAAAGTATCCAACCTTTGTGACCAAATCATCTTTTCTTATCATCTTTTGGAGAAACCGAAACTAGTTTGCACCTTTTCTCTCCATTTTCTCTTCTTTTAATCACCTTTCAATTCTTTTTCCATTTCTTAAAAATAAAACTCCATCTTGATTAAAACTTTTTCTTTCATTCATTTCCTCCATAACCGAATCTAAAAGCAAATTAACCCTCCACTATTTCTTCTTTTTCCTTCATGTTTGAACATTATCTTTTGACAAATCGGTAAGTAATATTTTCTTCTCAATTTCTTCTCTATGGCCGAATGTATGTTTTTGTCTTGGGATGATTCTATTAATCGGAATCATCATTCCCTTTTCTCTCTCACAACATGATCATTTTTCCTTTTGGTAGAATCCTAGCGGGAGGCCGAACATCACTCTAAGTCTTGAGTCGAACGATGAACATCGGATTCAATATCATACGGTAAGAAATCGTTATGGATTATTGATAGTAACCAATAAGCAGATTGATGATCTAAGGAGTAATAAATTGTTGACTTTATGTTTTAGGGAATAAATCGTTTGATCCATCCAATTATTGATCATTCGGGATTAGTGGTAAGCCGATCTTCATCCTTTTTGACAAATCCATACTTATCATAATACTAATCGATGGAGGCTTGTGGTAACGATTCAAAAGGGAAGCCGAGTGGAGATCTCAAAAGGAGCGGGTTAGCGATCCCTACTCCTAAATTCAAACGAAGGGCTGTTTCAGTGATTCGAGACTTTCCTCCAGGTTGTGGACCCTCATCCAATGAGAATCAACTATTCGAGGTTGTTCGCAATTGTGAGGCATTAGCGATTCGAGATTTTCCATCAGGTTGTGGACCGTCAACCGTGGAGAACCGACAAATCGTAGTTGTTCTTGACTCTGAGGGTACTTGTTAGATCGTTTATTTTTAAATAGATTTATTAAATCGCGTATGTCGACTAATCAAACGTTATGAAATTTTAGGTGTCAACGATCGAGAAAGCGTAGTGCTAACTGTAATCAGGTGTGTAATCTCACACCGTATTTCATGGGTTAGATATTTTAAAAACGTGTTAGTGGTAAATCACCTGATTAAATCATATTTTGGTGAAATGGGGTAAAATGGCATAGTTGTCACTATTTTGGTAAAGACTATGAAATTGGTATTAAGACTGTGAAAATTACGAAAATACCCTTAATGGGCCAAATTGAGATATTTGCTATATGGGCCAAATTGAGATATTTGCTATATGGGCCAAATTGAGATATTTGCTATATGGCCCAAATTGAGATATTTGCTATATGGGCCAAATTGATATATTTGCTATATGGGCCGATTTGTTATAAATTGTTATAATGGGCCATAATGTTTGTAAGAAATATCTGAATAAATTTGTTATGAATGGCTATGCATTACATACATGATTTGCATGGGATGGGATATTGATGAAGAGAAGTTCTGGTAGCTCTGCTACGTAATTCTGGTGGCTCTGCCACAAATATGAAAAATGGCAATGCCATGTAAATTCTGCTAATATGGTGGCTTGTCCACAAACTTGATATATAACGGCTTAATGCCTATTTTTGGTGTGTTGGCGGGGTGAGTGACTAAAGCTCCCACATGTGTGCTGGTTGGTACGGGTGGTGTGTAGCGGATGGAAATTAGGTTTGGTTTGGGAATTGCATATCATATGCATATTATATATGATTTCTTTTCTTTTGTAAATGGGCTTTGGCTAAATAAATGCTTAATTGATTTTGGCCCAAAGGACAATGGTAAGTGGGTTACACACTCGAGTTCTAGTAACTCACCCCATTTTCCTTATCCCTTTCGTAATGATCGATGATGGAGACTTGGGCCGTGGATGACTTGGTGGAGGCCATACTGTGAAACGGTTAAATTTGGATTTTGGATTTCTTTTAATATTTTTAATTACTTTACTATTTTGAATTAAGGTTGTAATAAGGCCTCTGGATTAATTTTTGTTTTGTTTATTGTGTGAAGAATTTTATAAACTGCTTAAAGTATTTCAAATTATAATATTATTTTTCTAAAAACTTAAATAAATGATTTATTCTAAAATAAATATTTAGAAAGGATTTCATAATAATTTTTCATATTTTTAAACCGTAAAATTACTCTCAAGATTTTCATCGATTCTTTTCAAAATAAAAATACATTTTTATTTCTTTTAAAATTTTCTCGAACTGTTAACGCTATTTTCAAAACTTTGATATATAAGATCTTACGTCTCAAATTACTGATTTATCAATCAAATCTTTTACCCGATAAATACTTCGTCAAAACTTTGAAATCTGTTTCACTTAAAAAAGGAATCAAAGTATATTTATTTTGTGTAACATGTCAAATCTAGCCTTAACGCATAGGCCGGGTTTGGGGTGTTACATTTTATGGTATCAGAGCCCGGTTCAAAACTCGGCTGTGGTTTGCGTTCAAAAATATTTTTTAAGTTGCTTTAAATTTTCGATATATGTTTTAAAGGAAGTATGGCACCACGAGTAGCCGGCACCAAGTCAAGTAAGTACATGTTACTAATGAATAATTATGATTATTGTGATATGACTATAGGAACACTCTAGAACTTATAGTTTTAGATGTTGAAACTATAGACATTGAGACTATAGGATCAGTTTACGAAAACGACCTTACTTCTTATACCTCATAAGATATTGTTTAATAAATATCGACATAGTATACTGATTCATAAAATTTTTAATCAGATTAAATCGAATTATTCAATATGAGCGCTAGAGGACGTAGACGTGGTAGACGAGGCCGTGGTAGAGGCCGAGGTGCTAGGGTTGCATCTGAAGCGTCAGGACATATGCCGGAAATGGACGCACCTGCATCACCCGGGACTGAAACTGGATCACATGACCGTATGAGGGAGGACATTGCTCTGTCTCAAGCAATGTTACGAGTCTTGGAAAGGGTTGCTAGGGCTAGATCGAGGCCAGTAGCTCGTGGGTCAATATCGGAGCGACTCAGATCAAATGGTGTTGAGGTTTTTAGGGGTATCTCGGGTGTAGCCCCAAATGTTACGGAGTATTGGCTCGAAGCTGTGGAACGGATCATGGATGATCTGGAGTGCACTGCCGAGCAGAAGTTGAGAGGAGCTGTGTCCTTGTTGAGGAACGAGGCATATCAATGGTGGCTTACTGTTCGAGAGGGCACACAGGCCGATTGCGTTACTTGGGATTTCTTCAAAACTGCATTCCAAGGAAAGTATGTCGGGGCTAGCTATATGGATGCCCGAAGGAAGGAATTCCTTAATCTGGTTCAAGGAAGTAAGACCGCGGCAGCTTATGAAGCAAAATTTCTGCGTCTGAGCCGTTATGCCCGAGGTATTGTGCCAACTGACTACGAACGCTGCGTGCGTTTTGAAGACGGGTTGAGTGGTGAGTTGCGGGTATTGATAGCCCCACAACAAGAAAGGAATTTTGCCACACTGGTGGAGAAAGCAAAGATAGCCGAAGAGGCTAAGCACTCAGAGCGGTAAAACTGAGAAAGAGATAGAGGCAAGAGCAAGAGGAACTTTAAGTACTCGGGTCCTGCTAGAAGGTTTCAGAAGAGGCCCAAGAATGATGAGCCAGCTCAAGCTAGAGCACCAGCTACTACCAATCAGATACAACCATGTGCTGACTGTGGAAGACAACACTCTGGTGAATACTGGAAGAGAACCGGTGGTTGTTTCAAATGCGGTTCTAAGGACCATTAGCTTAAGAATTGTCCTCGACGGACTGCTCTGACTCAAGAAGCTCGTAACCATGACGCACAGCTAGCTAGAGGTGCTCAGCAGCCACTGAGGGGCCGTGGACCAGGTCGAGGTGGTAATGGCGCAGGTCGAGGTCAAGGTGCACCGGGTAGAGGTAATGGCTTCAGGGGTAACGTGGAGGCGAGGCAGCCAGGGTTAGTTTATACGGTTAGACGCCGAGAGGATGGCAATGCACCTGACGTGATAACCGGTACATTCTTCATATCTGATGTACCTATTACTGCTTTGATAGATATCGGATCTACCCATTCGTATGTTGCTAGTACTATATCCGAAATCAACATTAGATCCGAGATTATCGCTAGGAGATGACAAAGAATTAGTCCTTTAGGACAATCTGTGATAGTAAATAAATTGTTTAGAGATGTACCCTTAGAAGTTCAAGGAGAAACATTTTTGGCGGATTTGATAGAATTGCCTTTTGGCGAGTTCGACCTTATTTTGGGCATGGACTGGTTGGTGAAACACCGTGCGAACTTGGATTGTGCTGTAAAGCGGATGACGATAAGAACTTCGGAAGATATAGAAGTAGTGATGATAGGTGAAAGGAGGAATTATCTATCAAATGTGGTATCTGCTTTAAAGGCAGAAAAGTTGGTGCGAAAAGGGTGTGGAGCATTCCTAGCCTTCATCAGTGCATTGGATGCCAAGGAATTGTCGGTGGAAGGTGTTAGAACGGTGAAAGAATTTTCGAACATCTTTCCTGAGGAACTTTCGGGTTTGCCTCCAGACCGGGAGGTAGAGTTTGGCATTGAGCTATTGCCCGGAACAGCTCCGGTGTCTATTGCTCCTTATAGAATGGCGCCGAAAGAGTTAGCGGAGCTTAAAGCTCAAATTTAGGAGTTGTTGGATCGGGGATTCATTCGACCTAGTGTGTCACCATGGGGAGCACCGGTCTTGTTCGTCAAGAAGAAGGATGGTTCGATGCGTATGTGCATCGATTATAGGTAGTTGAATAAGTTGACGATCAAGAATAGGTATCCGTTGCCAAGAATCGATGATCTATTTGATCAATTGCAAGGAGCTTCATTTTTCTCCAAGATAGATCTGAGATCGGGTTATCACCAACTCAAGGTTAAGGAGGCGGATATTCATAAGATGACATTTCAAACACGTTATGGACATTATGAGTTCTTGGTGATGCCGTTTGGGTTGACCAATGCACCAGCTGCATTTATGGACATGATGAACCGGGTCTTCCAACCCTATTTAGATCGGTTTGTGGTGGTGTTCATAGATGACATCTTAGTATACTCGAATAATGAAGAAGAGCATGATTCACATCTGCGAATAGTATTACAAATATTACGGGAAAAGCAACTCTATGCCAAATTCAGTAAGTGTGTATTTTGGCTGAAGGAAGTAACTTTCTTGGGACATGTTGTGTCAGTCGAAGGAATTAGAGTTGATCCTCGGAAAGTAGAGGCTGTGTTGGATTGGAAACCACCAAGTCGATGGCGAAATTTAGAGTTTCCTAGGATTGGTCTGGTTATTATTGGCATTTTGTTGAGGGGTTTTCGTTGATTGCTTTGCTCCTAACTAAATCTGCATTAAGGAGTACCATTTGTGTGGTTAGATCAATAGCAAGAAAGTTTCGAGAAATTGAAGAAGATTCTGACGGAAGCGCCAGTATTGATTCAACCTGTGGCAAGAAAAGAATTTAATGTTTACTGTGATGCGTCACACACGGGTTTAGGATGTGTGTTGATGCAAGGTGGAAAAGTGGTGGCTTATGCATCTCGTCAGTTAAGACCGCACGAAGTAAATTATCCTACCCATGATTTGGAGTTGGCTGCAGTGGTGTTTGCTTTGAAGATTTGGAGACACTACCTGTACGGTGAGAAGTCGATCATTTATACGGATCATAAGAGTACCTCCTTACCCAAAAGTAGTTGAACTTAAGACAGCGGAGGTGGATAGAACTATTGAAGGATTATGACTTCTCAATCAAGTATCATCCCGGAAAGGCTAACGTGGTGGCAGACGCGTTGAGTCGTAAGGTGATATCGGATTTGAGAGCGATGTTTTCTCATCTCATCTTGTATGAAGATGGTAGTCTGCTAGTCGAACTTCAGGTGAAGCCTATGTGGCTAGGTCAGATTAAGGAAAAGCAGTTATCAGATGAAAAGTTGGGTTCCTTACTTCAACAAGTGGAAAGTGGTGTAAAAGGGGATTTCAGAATGAATAATGATAGAGTATTGTGTTTCCGCGAAAGTGTATGCCCAAAGATTCGGATTTGAGATAAATGATTCTGCGAGAGGCGCATAGTAGCCCTTATGCTATGCACCCCGGGGGACATAAAATGTATTGAGATCTCTGTGAGTAGTATTGGTGGCCAGGGTTGAAGCGAGAAGTTACTGATTTCGTGAGTAGGTGTTTGACATGTCAGCAAGTGAAGGCGGAACATCAATTGTCGTCGGGATTACTATAACCGGTGAAGATTCCATTATGGAAATGGGAACGGATAACGATGGACTTCGTTAGTGGGCTACCCTTATCGCCTACTAAGAAAGATTCCATTTGGGTGATAGTGGATCGCTTGTGAAAGATCGCCATTTCCTACCGCTCGCATGCAGATTACTCATTACGTAAGTTGGCCAAGTTGTACGTAGCAGAGATTGTGAGGTTACATGGGGTACCAGTGTCTATTATTTCAGACAGGGACCCTAGGTTTACATCACGATTTTGGAAAGCTTTACATGAAGCTTTGGGGACAAAGTTAAATTTCAGTACGGCTTTTCATCCTCAGTCAGATGGTCAGTCGGAAAGAGTAATCCAGATTTTGGAAGACATGTTAAGGGGTTGTGTGATTGACTTCCAGGTTAGTTGGGAGGATTTCCTACCGTTGGCAGAATTTGCGTATAAAAATAGTTATCAATCCAGTATCCAAATGGCACCCTTCGAGGCAATCAGATGATCGTAGGTGTCGTGACTCTACTTGTTGGACCGAATTGGGGAGCGGCGATTCATCGGGTCCCGAAATGATATCGAGATGGAGGAAAAGGTAAAGGTAATTCGCACTAAGTTAAAGGAAGCTTCTGGATAGACAAAAATCGTATGCGGATCTGAAGTGTAAGGATATTGAGTTTGCGGTGGGAGAACAAGTCTTTCTAAAGGTCTCACCTTGGAAGAAGATCTTCAGATTTGGAAGAAAGGGCAAGTTGAGCCCTAGGTTCATCGGACCGTACCGTGTGTTGAAACGCGTTGGGCCAGTGGCTTATCAGCTTGAGTTACCTCCGGAGTTGAATCAGATACATAGTGTATTTCATGTCTCAATGTTAAGGCATTACCGATCGGATCCGTCTCATATAGTACCGGTAGAGGAAATTGAGATAAGACCTGATTTGTCATTCGAGGAGGAACCAGTACAAATTTTAGATCGGGACATTAAGGTACTGAGAAGGAAGACCGTACCATTAGTCAAGGTTCTATGGCGTAATCACGGATCAGAGGAAGCTACATGGGAGCCTGAGGACGTGATTCGGCAGCAATATCCTCACCTCTTTTAATCAGGTAAATTTCGAAGACGAAATTTCTTTAAGGGGGTAGAATTGTAACATCCTAAAATTTGGAATTTTATGTGTTGCATTGTTTTGGTGTTAAGCTTGTAAAATTATTAATTGTGTATGTTTAGGAGGTCCTGAGAAGACTCGGGGTTCATTTGGACCTAGTGAAAATTTTTGGCATTTAGTACTTTAAGGAGATGGAGTAAGTGACCTTAAAGAATATGGAAATAATTGAGTAAGTAGCTAGCATAAATGAACAATTGATAAGAAGGATATGGCTCCATATGTAGTACCTTGAGGAAAGAGGTTCGAATCCCTTTGTGTGCATATTTGACTTTTAATTTTTGCATTCCTTCCTTAAAGTGTCGGCCAAGGAGTATTTATGGTAAGTTTGACTTAATTATTTTGGTATGGTGGCTATATGAATAAGGCAAGGTTGAAGTTGGGGAAAGGAATCAAGGGAAATAGGAAAGAAAGGGGGACATGAGGCTTATTTCGTGGGTGATGTTTTGGAAAGCTTGGGTGGCCAAACTCTTATCTTAGGGGGGATGCATGTGGACGGTTTTGGGGAGAATAGGTAGCTGAATTTTTTTTAGTTGGCAGTTGATAAAGACTTAGTAGTGTTTTGGCAAAAAAAAATTCCCTTTGGCAACTTTGTGTCATTTCTCCCAATTTGCAACTCTCTTTGCCAAAACATATTAGCACAATAGTGCATTGTTTTTCTATTTTGTTTGGTCACATACTCATTTTCTTTCCACCTTCCTTGATAGCCGAATTCTCCTTTGCCTTTTGATTGAATTTTTGGTGCTTGTTAGGCCAAAACCTTTCTCTTTGCACTATTGGGTATTCTCGAAATTTCTTTCTACCTTGTGCTGAAATTACAAGCCACTAAAGAACATATTTTCTTCCTCCTTTCTTCTTGTTGCCGAAAGTATCCAACCTTTGTGACCAAATCATCTTTTCTTATCATCTTTTGGAGAAACCGAAACTAGTTTGCACCTTTTCTCTCCCTTTTCTCTTCTTTTAATCACCTTTCAATTCTTCTTCCATTTCTTAAAAATAAAACTCCATCTTGATCAAAACTTTTTCTTTCATTCATTTCCTCCATAACCGAATCTAATAGCAAATTAACCCTCCACTATTTCTTCTTTTTCCTTCTTGTTTGAACATTATCTTTTGACAAATCGGTAAGTAATATTTTCTTCTCAATTTCTGCTCTATGGCCGAATGTATGTTTTTGTCTTGGGATGAGTCTATTAATCGGAATCATCATTCCCTTTTCTCTCTCACAACATGATCATTTTTCCTTTTGGTAGAATCCTAGCGGGAGGCCGAACATCACTCTAAGTCTTAAGTCGAACGACGAACATTGGATTCAATATCGTACGGTAAGAAATCGTTATGGATTATTGATAGTAACCAATAAACCGATTGATGATCTAAGGAGTAATAAATTATCGACTTTATGTTTTAGGGAATAAATCGTTTGATCCATCCAATTGTTGATCATTCGGGATTAGTGGTAAGCCGATCTTCATCCTTTTTGACAAATCCGTACTTATCATAATACTAATCGATGGAGGCTTGTAACATCCTGGAAAGGGCCTATGTATTTTCGGTTTAATTGTACGAAGTAACATGTTTTATGTACTAAGAATAAATTTTAAACATTTTTGGAAACCTGAAAATGGATGGAAATGATTCAAAATAGGAAAGTGCACATTTCTGAAAACTTGGAAATGTAAGAAAATGTCAAGTTTACAGAGCCGAACGAAAATTTTTGGAAACTTAGAAATGACTTAGAAATGTCGAGTTTTAAAGCTTAAAAGAGGAAATTAAGGCAAGGTGGCCTTAAAAGAAAAAGTTTGTGAAATTTGACACACAAACAGGCTTGGAAAAGTGGCCTCAAGATGCCACTTAGGGCCTCTGGAAATGGCGCCACATGCAAGGTATTGGGCTGGGTTCGAGTCACTTGGGAAGCAAATAAAAGAAGTTTTATTTTTGCTTCCGTGCTCCGAGGTGGACGGCACAAGCCTTCTAGAAAGGAGGAGTTTTATTCTCTTTAATATTCGATTAATAAGGTGATAAATAAGGGATTTAATTTGGATTATTTTGAAGAGATAATAAAGGATTATTCTCTAATTATTTTAAATTATGAGATAAAGCTATCAAATAAAGAAGAGTGGTGGCCAAGTAAGGGATTCTCGAGGAGTAGTTTCGGCTATAAAAGGAAGGAAATAGGGCTACTCATCAATTTATCTTCCTCCTCCTCTCTCGCGAATTTCTTCGAGTGCTCTCCTCTCTTCTCTTCTCTTTTCTTTTGTCAAGCCGAATCTATAGTCCACCATTGCCAAAATTCTCAAGTTTCTTTTCCTTATTTTCGTGGAAACCAAATACCCCAAGAGAACCTCTAGTCGACTTCTCCATTAAATCCCAAAAGTCAAAACTTTATCATCTAGTCATCAAGGCCGATTCTTTAAGGGGCTTTTAACAAGGGTGCTACCGATTTCTTAAAAAGGGTAAGATCCAAAGTTTGGTTTCAATTCTTTTGTGCTACCGATTTCTTAAAAAGGGTAAGATCCAAAGTTTGGTTTCAATTCTTTTATATTTTAAACCTATCTAAAATTTAGGGACTAATCTCTATTATGGATTTTGGCCGAGTTATGGAAGGGTGTTTTTGGGATTTAAGAAATTGTCAACTACAAGAAGATATCTTTCGGAACTTCTAATATCTAAGGTAAGTTATGAATACCATTCGGCCATAAGCTATATTATTATGATTTAATGTTAGATTGGATCTAACATGGGTACATAGGGATTTCGACAGCAATAAAGAAGCAAGGATCCAATTCGGGAGTTAAGATTTGGAAGGTAGGAACAAAGGTAAATTATGTGTTTTAAGCCAAAAACTAACCAATTCAAGGGATTTAGTGACTAGCCGATTTCAAAGGGGAAAAATACGAGTTTCTGGGATTTGATTAAATCATCAAATCGACACCAAGGTAAGCTTTAAGAATACAAATCCTACTAGGATTTGGTTTTCTAGCCGAATAGGCTTTGTGCTAAATAGTATGTGATTAATCAATTGTAGGAACTTGAGATCTAAGGTAGTAGATCAGATTTCGGGATTTCAGTGAAGTGGTTAAGCAAATCAGTGTGTACCCCACACTACTTCTTAATATGTTTCATGGCCTGCTTTATTAAAATATGTGATATTAAGAATATGAAAGTGGCTAGGGTACCATGTTATGGTACTAAGTACTGTGCACGTTTCCTACTTCTACAAAGAATATGAAAAAGGTCATTAGTAACATGAGAATATGATAAGAATGTGAACTCGCATATTTATGCATATCATCATTATATGGGGCATATGGGTTTGTTTGAAAGGGGAAGTGAATGTGGTGACCTAAGACCACGAACACGGTGACCTAAGATCGTGGTATCTCGAATGTGGTGACCTAAGACCACGATGAATCGAATGCGGTGACCTAAGACCGCGATATCCGAATGTGGTGACCTAAGACCACAAATGCGGTGACCTAAGACCGCGATATGGAGTGTAGCGGAAGGAGGGTCGACTTAGTAGACCCTACGGTGTACAAAGTTGGTACGGGGAGTGTAGCGGATGGCTTATTAGGTTTGGGTTTGGGAATGCATCATAATTTGTATGCTATGATATGAATGCGTAACATTTGTATGCCTCGATTCTATTTTGATTTAGTGTTTGTGTACACATTGAGTCTGTTTGACTCACTCCCGTTGGGGAATATTTTTCAGTGTGATGATCGTTGATGGACCGACGGACTAACTTGTGGTGGCCATGCTCAACATGAAGTTTTTATTTTATGAACTACTATTTCTATTTAAGTACTTGAATTACTTGGAAATTATTTGATGTAATAAGGCCATACATACCATAGTTGAATTGTTTTCCATTTATTTCTATTTATTATGATTATGAGTTTTACCTATTAAAGTTTAAGTAAAATTTTTAATATAAAGATTTGAATTCGTTTTCAACACAAGCCCAACCCAAACAATGTTTTCTTTTTTTTTAAAATCGCACAAGTTTTCTCTAGGTAACGAAAGAATTTTGAAACCGGTTTACTTGAGGAACATACCAAATGCCGGGCAAATCTCGTGGGCCGGGTTTAGGGTGTTTGATTTGGTATCGAGCCCGCTTTAAAACTCTCGGCACTGTGGGCCAAGGCCCAAAACGCTTTCAAAGCGAGCCCAAATGAGTTTTTTTGAAAATATTTTATGAAACAAGCAGTGTTTTCCGGCATGGCACCTAAAGTCTCCGACCATGACCCACCGTAAGTACCCCTAACTATTTGTGTGATTATGTGTAATGAATATTAGAATGGTAGAAAAGGAATGGAACGTAAAATAGCATGATAGGAACTTGAACCCTAGGACTAGTCTACTCAAACACAAACACATAAGACTTAAGGAACGTTAAACAAACCCATGGCTAAGTCACTAAGTTAGGGGTGTGGTAACCCTATGCGCATATCTAGGATTGGATCCGGAAGAGCTTGGTATTTAAGCAGCCCTAGTGACTCACCTCCTCTCGCGAATCCTACCAGTGCGTAGCTTCGGTTCACCCTAACCTGCAGGGCTCGGTGAGGTGTGGCAACCTCTGTGCGCATGTCTAGGAATGGTTTCGGTGGGAGCTTGGTATTTAAGCAATCCGCGTGACTCACCTCCTCTCCACTCGAATCTCGCCTCGGTGCGTAGCTTTGTTTCACCCCCCGACTAAGAGGACTCGGTCATAGGCTAAACACAATAACTAAAACCCGAAAGGGAATTAGCCGTGTTTTTATAAAAACAACAAAACCCTAGTTTTAGAACTCTTAAAACTTTCTTCTAAATTCATGAAAACCATCTTTACAAATTTTCCGAAAGATTTTCGATTTATACAAAAATGCCCCTAGTGGTAAAATTACCAAAATACCCTTGGTTTATAAAATGACCAACTACCCAACAGTTTTGCCAAAATTTCATTATTTTATTAATGTTCAAAAACCCTAATTTGCAAATTATCAAAAATACCTTGAATTTTGGAAATTTCAAAATTGCCCCTAACTTATAAAATTACCAAAATGACCTGATTTCCAAAATTTTTGCAACATCACCGCTTTGAAAAGTACAATTCTCAAAGAACCCTCAAAGTTTTGCAACCTTTGAAATATCCCCGATTTATAAGATTTTACATATTTACCCCGCTTGGAAAAAATCACCAAAATACCCCGAGGTCCAAAATCACCGAAATACCCTCGATTTCAAAATTTTTCAAAATACCCTGAAATTTAAAAATACCAAAATACTTTGTGACAAAATCACCAAGGAACTTTTTCCTTTTGAAAAATTACGAAAATACCCACAGAGGATAGAATTACTTAAAATACCCAGTGAGGATGTAGACTTACGAAAATACCCCCTGGTAGTGGAAGAAAAAAAAACAATAACAATGAAAACTACAACCTTTCTCCGAATGAACGAGAGTTCATGATTGTTTGATGAATGTATGGATGAATGAATGGAAAGATCGTGTGCATACGAAAGAACCACTCCTAAAACTCTTTTCATAAAATTTCTTCATGGGTAATCAAGTGAAACAAAGACTAATTCATAAAACTTCTTAATCGATCACGACGTTAGAAATGAGCTCTAGAGGACGTGGTCGCGTGGATGAGGTAGAGGAAGGATGACGATGTCGTAACCCGCTTAGATCGGGTCAAGGGTCCGACAATGAGATACCACCACCACCACCACCCCAAATTGTTGGTGTTGAGCGACAAGAAGCTCGGACGGGGATGATGCCGTGTCGTAGGTCAGTCTTTGCGAGTTTTGGAGTTGGTGGTCGTGCAGAGGAAATTCGAGAACCCGTAAGTCATACTGAGCGGCTCCGAGCTAATGGAGCCGAAATGTTTCGTGGAGTATCGGGTGTGGCACCCGGGCTCACCGAGTAATCGGTTGAAGCAACAGAGCGCATCATGGATGAGCTTGACTTAACCCCGAGGAGAAGTTAAAAGGAATGGTGGCACCGCACGCTGCGATGAAGCGTGACGTTGGTGGTTGATCGTTCGGGATGGTGCCACGGTGAGGATCCGACACGGGAATATGTTAAGAAGCATTTCGGAAGAAGAAGTATGTGGGAACCGTGTATACCGATGAGCAAAGGAAGGCATTTCGGGCTGGTTCAAGGGAACAAGTCCGTGGCGGAGTATGAGGTCTGAATTCTTGAGGTTGAGCCGATATGCTCGAGGAGTAGTGGCAACCGAGCATGAGCGCGCTGTGTCTATTTTGAGGACGGCTAAGGGATGATCCGAGATCGTTGATAGCACCGCATCGTGAGCGGGAGTTTTCTCGCTTTGGTAGAAAAGGCCAAGGTGGTGAGGGAATCAAGGATTCTACAAAGTAGGCTATGGATAGGAATAGGCCCAAAAGAGGTTTTGGAACGCCCGAAAAAGGTTCATAAGAGGCCTAGAGTTTATGGGCCGCGAGGTCGACAAGTTGGTTCGTAAGGGCGTGTGTCGACCTTGTGATGTGTGTGGAAAGAAGCACTTAGGAGAGTCGAAGAAAACAGAGGATGTGTTAGATGTGGGTCCAAGGACCATGTGATGAAGGATTGTCCTAAGCAATCAAATGAAAGCCGACCAACACTCGTAATGTTGGTCGACCGGTAGAGGAGGACCGCAGCCTCAACGAGGTCGTGGTTCGAGTAACAGAGGTAATGGTGCCGGCAGAGGTCAGTGGAACACAAGGCGAGAGGTGCCGCTAATGCCGAGGCAAGGCAACCAGTGTTTGGTTTATGCGGTTCGCGGAGGAGGAAGATGGAGACGCAGGGACGTTATAACCGAGACGTTCTTTATTTTGACAAGCCCTATTTT
This sequence comes from Gossypium sturtianum, assembly GCA_025698515.1. Lineage (NCBI taxonomy): Eukaryota > Viridiplantae > Streptophyta > Magnoliopsida > Malvales > Malvaceae > Gossypium > Gossypium sturtianum. Next base: position 67,024,411 of record CM046952.1, read on the forward strand.
TCTCTAATTGATGTGGGCTCGACCCATTCCTATGTTGCATGTAGTATAGTGGAAACACTAGGCCTAGACTCAACCTTCCGATAGGAAGATGACTGTAGTAAGCCCATTAGGCCTAATCAGAGTGGTGGATAAGATCTTTCTAATGTACCCCTAGAGATTCGTGGAGTGAACTTTCGAAATGACATAATGGAACTACCTTTCGGGAATTTGAACTTATACTTGGAATGGATCAAGCTAGTAGAGCACCGAGTCATGTGTTGGATTGTGCGGCTAAACGAATGGAACTAAGGACCCCGAGGATGAAGTAGTAGTAATGATCGGAGCGAGAAGAAACTACCCGTCCAACGTAGTTTTCGCGTTGAAGGTCGAGAAAATGGTTAAGAAAGGGTGCAAGGCGTTCTTAGCCTTCGTAAAGTGCGTTAGGTGGAAAGGAAGAAGGTGTCGCGGAGTTAGAACAAAGAAAGACTTTGAAGATGTGTTTCCGAGGAATTACTGTGAATACCCCGATAGGGAGGTGGAGTTTGGAATAGACTTACTACCGGAACAGCTCCTGTGTCAATCGCTCCATACCGAATGGCGCCAAAGGAGTTAGTTGAGCTTAAGGCTCAAATCCAAGAGTTGTTGGATCGTGGTTCATACGACCAAACAGTGTCTCCATGGGGAGCACCCTGCTTACTGCTTGTAAGAAGAAGGACGAACTATGCGTATGTGCATAGATTACCGTCGATTGAATAAGTCGACCATCAAGAACAAGTATCCTTTGCCAAGGATCGATGACTTGTTCGATCACCGGTGAAAGGCCGCAGATTCTCAAAGATAGACTTAAGGCCGGGATATCACCAGTTGAAGGTGAAGGAGGCAGATATCCATAAGACCGCTTTTAGGACAAGATACGGCCATTTTGAGTTTGTGGTGATGCCGTTTGGATTGACAAACGCCCAATCCGCGTTCATGGATATGATGAATCGAGTTTTTCAACCCTACTTGGATAGGTTCGTCGTTGTGTTCATCGATGATATTTTGGTGTATTCTAAGTCCAAGAGGAGCATGATGAACATCTCCGAGTGGTGCTACAAGTGTTAAGGAGAAGAAGCTCTATGCCAAATTCAGCAAGTGTGGATTTTGGCTTAAGGAGGTGGCATTCTTAGGGCATGTGGTATCCGCAGAAGGAATAAGAGTGGATCCTAGGAAGATCGGGCAGTGTTGGATTGGAAACCACCTAGGTCCGTGGCTAAGATTCAAGTTTCTTAGGTTTGGCAAAGCATTACAGTAGGTTCAGAGAAGGATTCTCGCCAATAGCCGCGCCTTTGACAAAGTTACTAAGGAAGGAAGTACCCTTTGAATGGTCCGATAAGCAACGTAAGAGCTTTGACAACCTTAAGAAGGTGTTGACGAGGCTCCAGTGTTAATTCACCAGCCGAGGTCAAAGGATTTTGTGGTGTAATCGTGACGCTCGCATACGGGATTAGGATGTGTGCTAATGCAAGAAGGAAAAGTAGTCGCTATGCGTCCTCGACAACTAAGGCCTCATGAGGTTAACTACCCAACTCATGACTTGGAACTAGCAAAGCAGTGGTTTTCGCCTCTTAAGGTTTGGAGGCACTACTCTATGGAGAAAGGTCGCTGATCTACACACCACTCACAAGAGCCTTAAGTATCTGCTGACTCGTAAGAGTTAAACTTGAGGCAACGAAGGTGGGTGGAGTTGTTGAAGGACTACGACTGCTCGATAGAATATCATCCGGCAAGGCGAATGTGGTAGCCGATGCCCTAAGTCGGAAGGTTGTGTCCGATCTAAGGGCTATGTTCACTCACTTAAGTTTTTACGATGATGGAAGCATGTTGGCGTAGTTGCAAGTCAAGCCCACATGGTGAAGGAGGTGAAAGAGGGACAGCTTGGTTGATAAGGATCTAAGTGCTAAGTTACGCAAAGTGCAGAATCGGAGAGTTAGAGGATTATAGTGTTAATGATGAGGAGTATTGTGTTACAAAGGAAAAGTCTCAGATGTTGAAGGACAAGGAGTTAAGACAAAGGATTCTTTGGGAGGCGCATAGTAGCCCTTATGCTATTCATCCCGAGGCATTAAGTCAGCATGTGAGATTTAAGGGAACAATTTTGGTGGTCCGATCTTAAGCAAGAAGTGACCGAATTTGTGGGGAAATGTTTGACGGTCGCAAGTTAAGGTTTGAACACCAAGTTCCATCGGATTGCTTCAACCAATCGAGATTCCGCAATGGAAGTGGGAGAGAATTACCATGGATTTTGTTAGTGGGCTTCCTTACGCCTACTAAGAAGGACTCGGTATGGGTGATAGTGGACCGCTTGACTAAGTCCGCGCACTTCATCCCGTAAGAGTTGACTATTCTCTTCGTAAGTCGCTAAGTTATATGTGGCGTAAATTGTGAGGTTACATGGTGTACCGGTATTGATCATCTCCGGCGAGAGACCCAAGGTCTACGCCTCTGGTTCTAGAGGGCACTTCATCAAGCTTTAGGCACTAAGTTGGACTTCACTACGGCTTTTCATCCACAATCGACGGGCAGGCGAACGAAAGTTATACAAGTGTTGGAGGATATGTTGAGAGGCTATGTGATGGATTTCTCGAGGAAGTTGGGAAGACTATTTGCCTTTAGCCGAGTTCGCCACACAACAACAAACTATCAAAGCTAGCATGCGGATGGCACCATATGAAGCATTGTATGGTCGTAAGTTTAGGACTCATACTTGTTGGACTGAGTTAGGAGAACGCCGAGTTTTGGGTCCGAGTTAGTGGCCAAAACTCAAGAGAAGGTTGAGATGATTCGAGCACGGTTAAAGGAAGCCTCGATAGGCGTAAGTCGACGCAGACCTTAAGCGGAAGGAAATAGAGTTTGAAGCGGAGACCAAGTGTTTCAAAGTCTCGCCTTGGAAAAAGGTAATGAGGTTCGGCCGCAAGGGAAGTTAAGCCCAAGGTTTATAGGGCCCTATCGAGTAATCAAACGAGTTGGAGCAAAGGCATACCAATTGGAGTTGCCACCGAGTTGCGGCAGATGCACGACGTATTCCATGTATCCATGCTACGTCGTTACCGATCGGATCCATCTCATGTGGTACCTGTCGAAGAAGTAGAGCTAAGGCCAGACTTATCCTACGAGGAAGAGCCGATTCGGATATTGGAACGTGATGTGAAAGTGCTACGGAGGAAGTCAGTTCCTCTAGTCAAGGTGTTATGGCGCAATCATGGATCGGAAGAAGCTTCGTGGGAACCTGAAGAGGCAATGCGACAACAATACCCTCAATTATTTTAGTTAGAAAATTTCGAGGATGAAATTATTTTAAGGGGGGTAGAACTGTAACATCCTGGAAAGGGCCTATGCATTTTCGGTTTAATTGTACGAAGTAACATGTTTTATGTACTAAGAATAAATTTTGAACATTTTTGGAAACCTGAAAATGGATGGAAATGATTTGGAAATGATTAAAAATAGGAAAGTGCACATTTCTGGAAACTTGGAAATGTAAGAAAATGTCAAGTTTACAGAGCCGAACGGAAATTTTTGGAAACTTAGAAATGACTTAGAAATGTCGAGTTTTAAAGCTTAAAAGAGGAAATTAAGGCAAGGTGGCCTTAAAATAAAAAGTTTGTGAAATTTGACACACAAACAGGCTTGGAAAAGTGGCTCAAGATGCCACTTAGGGCCTCTGAAATGGCGCCACATGCAAGGTGTTGGGCCTGGTTCTAGTCACTTGGGAAGCAAATAAAAGAAGTTTTATTTTTGCTTCCGTAAGCTCCGAGGTGGACGGCACAAGCCTTCTAGAAAGGAGGAGTTTTATTCTCTTTAATATTCGATTAATAAGGTGATAAATAAGGGATTTAATTTGGATTATTTTTGAAGAGATAATAAAGGATTATTCTCTAATTATTTTAAATTATGAGATAAAGCTATCAAATAAGGAAGAGTGGTGGCCAAGTAAGGGATTCTGAGGAGTAGTTTCGGCTATAAAAGGAAGGAAATAGGGCTAATCATCAATTTATCTTCCTCCTCCTCTCTCTGCAATTTCTCGAGTGCTCTCCTCTCTTCTCTTCTCTTTTTTTTGTCAAGTCGAATCTATAGTCCACCATTGCCAAAATTCTCAAGTTTCTTTTCCTTATTTTCGTGGAAACCAAATACCCCAAGAGAACCTCTAGTCGACTTCTCCATTAAATCCCAAAAGCTGAAACTTTATCATCTAGTTATCAAGGTGATTCTTTAAGGGGCTATTAACAAGGGTGCTACCGATTTCTTAAAAGGGTAAGATCCAAAGTTTGGTTTCAATTCTTTTATATTTTAAACCTATCTAAAATTTAGGGACTAATCTCTATTATGGATTTTGGCCGAGAGTTATGGAAGGGTGTTTTCGGATTTAAGAAATTGTCAACTACAAGAAGGTATCTTCCTAACTTCTAAGATCTAAGGTAAGTTATGAATACCATTCGCCATAAGCTATATTATTATGATTTAATGTTAGATTGGATCTAACATGGGTACATAGGGATTTCGACAGCAATAAAGAAGCAAGGATCCAATTCGGGAGTTAAGATTTGGAAGGTAAGAACAAAGGTAAATTATGTGTTTTAAGCCAAAAACTAACCAATTCAAGGGATTTAGTGACTAGCCGATTTCAAAGGGGAAAAATATGAGTTTCTGGGATTTGATTAAATCATCAAATCGACACCAACGTAAGCTTCAAGAATACAAATCCTACTAGGATTTTGTTTTCTAGCCGAATAGGCTTTGTGCTAAATAGTAAGTGATTAATCAATTGTAGGAACTTGAGATCTAAGGTAGTAGATCAGATTTCGGGATTTCAAAGAAGTGGTTAAGCAAATCAGTGTGTACCCCACACTACTTCTTAATATGTTTCATGGCCTGCTTTATTAAAATATGTGATATTAAGAATATGAAAGTGGCTAGGGTACCATGTTATGGTACTAAGTACTGTGTACGTTTCCTACTTCTACAAAGAATATGAAAAAGGTCATTAGTAACATGAGAATATGATAAGAATGTGAACTCTGGCATATTTATGCATATCATCATTATATGGGGCATATGGGTTTGTTTGAAAGGGGAAGTGAATGTGGTGACCTAAGACCACGAACACGGTGACCTAAGACCGTGGTATCTGAATGTGGTGACCTAAGACCACAGTAATCTGAATGCGGTGACCTAAGACCACGATATTTGAATGTGGTGACCTAAGACCACAAATGCGGTGACCTAAGACCTCGATATGGAGTGTAGCGGAAGGAGGGTCGACTTGGTAGTCCCCACGGTGTACAGGTTGGTACGGGGGAGTGTAGCGGATGGCTTTTTAGGTTTAGGTTTGGGAATGTATCATAATTTGTATGCTATGATATGAATGCGTAACATTTGTAAGCCTGATTCTATTTTGATTTAGTGTTTGTGTACACATTGTGTCTGTTTGACTCACCCCGTTGGGGAATATTTTTCAGGTGATGATCGGTGATGGACCGGACGCGAGAACTTGTGGTGGCCATGCTCAACATGAAGTTTTTATTTTATGAACTACTATTTCTATTTAAGTACTTGAATTACTTGGAAATTATTTGATGTAATAAGGCCATAAGGCCATAGTTGAATTGTTTTCCATTTATTTCTATTTATTATGATTATGAGTTTTACCTATTAAAGTTTAAGTAAAATTTTTAATATAAAGAATTGAATTCGTTTTCAACACAAGCCCAACCCAAACAATGTTTTCTTTTTTTCCAAAATCGCACAAGTTTTCTCTAGGTAACGAAAGAATTTTGAAACCGGTTTACTTGAGGAACATACCAAATCTGGGCAAATCTCGTGGGCCGGGTTTGGGGTGTTTCAAGGCTTGTGGTAACGATTCAAAAGGGAAGCCGAGTGGAGATCTCAAAAGGAGCGGGTTAACTATCCCTACTCCTAAATTCAAACGAAGGGCTATTTCGGCGATTCGAGACTTTCCTCCAGGTTGTGGACCCTTATCAGGTGAGAATCAACTATTCGAGGTTGTTCGCAATTGTGAGGCATCAGCGGTTAGGGATTTTCCACCGGGTTGTGGACCGTCAACCGGGGAGAACCGACAAATTGTAGTTGTTCTTGACTCTGAGGGTAATTGTTAGATCGTTTGTTTTTAAATAGATTTATTAAATCGCGTATGTCGACTAATCAAACATTATAAAATTTTAGGTGTCAACGTTCGAGAAAACGCAGTGCTAACTGTAATCAGGTGTGTAATCTCACACCGTTTTTCATGGGTTAGATATTTTTAAAACGTGTTAGTGGTAAATCGCCTGATTAAATCATATTTTGGTGAAATGGGGTAAAATGGCATAGTTGTCACTATTTTGGTAAAGACTATGAAATTGGTATTAAGACTGTGAAAATTACGAAATTACCCTTAATGGGGCAAATTGAGATATTTGCTATATGGGCCAAATTGAGATATTTGCTATATGGGCCAAATTGAGATATTTGTTATATGGGCCGATTTGTTATAAATTATTATAATGGGACATAATGTTTGTAAGAAATATCTGAATAAATTTGTTGTGAATGGCTATGCATTATATACATGATTTGCATGGGATGGGATATTGATGAAGAGAAGTTCTGGTAGCTCTGCTACGTAATTCTGGTGGCTCTACCACAAATATGAAAAATGGCAATGCCATGTAAATTCTGTTAATCTGGTGGCTTGTCCACAAACTTGATATATAACGACTTAATGCCTATTTTCGGTGTGTTGGCGGGGTGGGTGACTAAAGCTCCCCACAGGTGTGCTGGTTGGTACGGGTGGTGTGTAGCGGATGGAAATTAGGTTTGGTTTGGGAATTGCATATCATATGCATATTATATATGATTTCTTTTCTTTTGTAAATGGGCTTTGGCCAAATAAATGCTTAATTGGATTTTGGCCCAGTGGACAATGGTAAGTGGGTTACACACTGAGTTCTAGTAACTCACCCCCATTTTCCTTATCCCTTCGGTAATGATCGATGATGGAGACTTGGGCCGTGGATGACTTGGTGGAGGCCATACTTCGTAAACGGTTAAATTTGGATGTTGGATTTCTTTTAATATTTTTGATTACTTTACTATTTTGAATTAAGGTTGTAATAAGGCCTCTGGATTAATTTTTGTTTTGTTTATTGTGTGAAGAATTTTATAAACTGGTTAAAGTATTTCAAATTATAATATTATTTTTCTAAAAACTTAAATAAATGATTTATTCTAAAATGAATATTTAGAAAGGATTTCATAATAATTTTTCATATTTTTAAACCGAAAAATTACTCTCAAGATTTTCATCGATTCTTTTCAAAATAAAAATACATTTTTATTTCTTTTAAAATTTTCTCAAACTTTAACGCTATTTTCAAAACTTCGATATATAAGATCTTACGTCTCAAATTGCTAATTTATCAATCAAATCTTTTACCCGATAAATACTTCGTCAAAACTTTGAAATCTGTTTCACTTAAAAAGGAATCAAAGTATATTTATTTTGTGTAACATGTCAAATCTGGCCTTAACGCATAGGCTGGGTTTGGGGTGTTACAGGGGTTTTCTTAAAGAAATAGTAGTACAATTTTTTTCTTTTCATCTATTAAAAGATTTACCTGCATCTTTTAAGTCTATATTATTAAACCTAATAAATAAATATGATTTTTTCTATTATTTTTATATTGAAATAAGCAGCCTTATTGGTATTGCTGAAAAAGAAAGATTCTATCAGCCATATCAATTTTGGATTATTTAAAGGATTATTAGAAGCCCCCGATTGTCAGCAGTCAAAGAAGACAAAGAACACTTGACAAAAAAACATTGACAAGTGTTACAATAATCCAGATTACTATCAAACCCAAGCAGGGATAGATTTGATGACAAAAGCCCAATATTTGCTTCAGCAACAAACTCATAGTCTTTGGACTGATGGAAGAAGAATATTGGCTTATGAAACTGGAAACATTTAGAAAAATAGAGATGAAGAATCCTTGCAACTATTAAAAAATATAGCTGAAATAGAGATAGAAGATTTTCCATCCAATACAATAGAAGAAGTCAAAAACACGTGGGAGATTTGGAATTCACCACCAAGATTGTCACTAGATTCGTTACATCTAGATGAGATAGAAGAAATGAATCTAGATAACATTCAAGAAGGATAAAATAGGCAAGCCACGTGGAGAAATAAAGCCCAAGAAAAAACAAATGGACAAGAGAAGGTAACTTGAAGAAAAAGGCATCCAGATGCAAACAAAAAAGATTGCAACATGGAGCAACCATCAAACTAATTATGTGATAAGACAATGCAACGTGGAAGCAACCATGTTGATGATGAGACAAGATCCTTATTAGAATACTATGCGGGATTCAAAGAAAATTAAAAAGAGTTTTAGAATTCTCTTATAAATAGGAAAGGAAGAAGCCTAAAAGAAGGCATCGAATCCTAAAATAGCTTAGAAATCTTTCTTTTTACTTTTTAGTGATCATCTTCTTGTAAAAACTTTTCTATCTACTTCTACTCTTATATTACAAGATATATACTTCCGCGTATCCCTTTGTAATTGGTATCCGAGCCCCAGTGAAACGAAACTTGGAGACATTGATAATTGAGTTCTGATTGGTTGTCTTACCATTGGATATGGCACATAATATCCCTGATTAGGATAAAAAGAGGCTTGTGCTGGTATGGTAACAAATCCTTGATTAGAATTTGTTGTTTTCCCTTTGTTGGGTCTTTTATGGACAATTGTCCATTCACCAACTTTTTCTAGAGGTTTTTTACCTCTATCCATAGGGCCTGCTAAGATAATCAGCAATAATATTATTAGTACCTTTTACATATAAAACTTCAAAATTAAAAGTACATAATTCATTGTACCATCTAATTCTTCTAGGTACAGTTTCCAAACTTTTGTTAGTAAGGAATTGTTTAACTGCCTGATTATTAGTTTTTATGATAAATTTATCATGTACTAAATATATAAGAAAAATTTTTATTCCTTTCTTTATTTCTAATAATTCTTTTTCATATATAACATAATTAATTTCATTTGGTTTAAATTTCCTTGAACTATATCCACATATTAATTCTTCATTATTTTTTGTCTTAGCTTTTAATATACAACCCTAATAATTTTGTGAGGCATCTGTTTCTAAAATTAATTTATCACCTTGTTTAGGTAAATAAACTTTACGAATATGATTTATTTCATTTTATAGATTCCGTATAATTTCCGAGTCTTTCTTAGACTAGAAAAAAGGTTTATCCTTTTTTTAATTTTTCATATAACTTACCTATTTTTTTCAGATAAGTTAGGAAATAATTTTCTTCCATATTTAATAATCCCTAAAAATTGTTGATGCTGTTTTTTATCTTCAATGTTTTCGGGAAATTATTTTATTTTTACTATAATATGATCTTGTAGTTTAAGACCATCAGAAGATAATTTTAATCCTAAGAATTCTATTTCTGTTTTTTCTAATTCTATTTTCTTAGGACTTAGAATAATTCCATGTTTTATGAATTCTTGAGAAATAATCTTTAAATGTTTTCTATGTTTTTCTAATGTTTCTGAAAATATTAAAATATCATCTATATAAACTATAATTTTTTTATATTTATTAAATATAGAATCCATCCATCTTTGGAAGATTTGAGGTGCATTACATAACCCAAATATCATTACTCTCTATTGATAATGACCATTAGGTGCACTAAAAGCTGTTAAAGGTTTAGATATTTTAGTTAGCATGATTTCCCAAAATCCCGATTTATAGTCAAATTTGCTAAAATATTGATCTTGTTTAGCTTGATTAATTAATACATCCTTTCTTGGAATAAAATAGCCATAAAAAATAATATTTTGATTTAATCTTTTATAGTTAATGACCATTCCAGCTTTTCCTCTTTTTATTTCGGCATAGTTTCTTACCATAAAAGCGGGACTAGAATGTGGACTATTAGTTGTTTCTATTAATCCTTTTTCTAATGATTCTTTGATTTGTATATCAGATTCATCTATATCTTGTTTAGTATAGATCATGGGTTTAACTCTAATAATTTTATTAGGATTTTCCTATTTTATCTCACAATATCTAGGACTATTTTGCCATAATTTTAATGGTTCTTCACTAAAATTATTTTCTAATATTTTAAACAACCAATGATTTATTTCAAGTTGTTTAATCTGTTCTTTTCTTGGTGGTGTAAAATTTTTATCACACACAAATTTATGATTTTTAACTAATGGTATTTCTACAGAAGTTTTTTCTACTGATAATATAATTAAATTTTTATTTATAGAAAATGGTAAATGTTGGTATATAAAATTGTTTCTTTAACAAAACTATTATTAGTAATTATTATTAATATAAAACTATAAAATATAAAATTATATAATGATATGTAAAATTATCTATTTTCTTTAAATTTACTAGTAGTTTATAATGATAATGATAAAATTATGTAATAATTTTATTAGGATTTTCCAATTTTATCTCACAATATCTAGGACAAATTTGACATAATTTTAATGGTTCTTCACTAAATTTATTTTCTAATATTTTAAACAACCAATGATTTATTTCAAGTTGTTTAATATGTTCTTTTCTCGGTGGTGTAAATTTTTTATCACACACAAATTTATTGATTACTATCGGAGATTTGTACAAGGGTTTTTGATGATAGCTTCGATGATGACACGTCTATTACAGAAAGATGTGAAATTTGAATGGACCGACAAGTGCCAGTAAGGATTTGATCGGTTGAAAGCCTTATTGACTGAAGCACCAGTTCTGGTTTAGCCTGAATCAGGTAAAGAATTTATAATTTATAGTAATGCATCGTTAAATGGTTTGGGTTGTGTCTTGATGCAAGAAGGTAAAGTAATAGCCTATACTTCTAGACAGCTGAAACCACATGAAAAGAACTACCTGATACATGATCTTGAATTAGCAGCTATTGTATTTTCTTTGAAAATTTGGCGACACTATTTGTTTGGTGAAAAATGTCATATATTCACCGACCATAAAAGTTTGAAGTATTTAATGTCAGAAAAAGACTTGAATCTGAGACAACACATGTGGCTTGAGTTATTAAAAGATTATGATCTGGATATTGATTATCATCCGAGAAAAGCCGATGTGGTTGCAGATGCTCTGAGCAGAAAATCCCTGTTTGCCTTGCGAGCAATGAATACCCGGTTGTCTTTGTCAGATAATGGTTCAGTCATAGCTGAGTTAAAAGCTAAACCAATATTCTTGCAACAGATCTATGAAGCTCAGAAGAGTGATGATGAAATACAAGCTAAACGGGTACAATGTGAGTCAAAGTTCGATTCAGAATTTTAGATTGGATCTGATGGTTGTCTGTTATTCAGAGGTAGAATATGTGTACCGAAGAATTTAAAACTTGTACAGAAGATATTGTACGAAGCTTACAATGGTGTTATGTCAGTGCATCCAGGGAGTAACTGTAACACCCCTTACCCGTATCCAACGCCGGAACAGGGTACGAGGCGTTACTGGACTTAAAATTTCTTGAACATGTAAAACCGGGTCATAAAATTTTGTCAAATTTAAAACTTATATAGATCTGGAAAGATCAAATAAGGAGTTAGATCGAGGATGTAATACCCCTCACCCGTATTCAATGCCGGAATAGGGTTACGGAGCATTACCGGACTTACAACACTTTTAAACATACATTTCATATACAATTTAATCAATACAAATAATCATCATTCAATCTCAATCAATATGTCCCTATTACGAGCCTACGAGGCCCTAAACATGCTTTAGGAGTGGTTCGGGACTAAACCGATATCTTAAGAAACTTTCACAAACTTTGAAAATTTTTCTCAAAACAGGAGACACACGCCTGTATGGCCAGGCCGTGTGTCTCACACGGCCACCGGACACGCCCGTGCCACAAGCCGTGTGGACATTCGAAATGGGAGCACATGGCAGTGTCCCAGCCCGTGTCCTACCCCGTGTCCAAACAAGTGAGCTTACTAACTAGGGTCACACGGCTAACCACACGCCCGTGTGTCTAGCCCGTGTGCCCTTCGAAGTGGCTACACACGACCGTGTGCAAGGCCGTGTGCTAGGCCGTGCCAAACCTGTAAGGTATACTGACTTATGAAACAGGGACAAGCCATACGCCCGTGTGCTAGGCTGTGTGCAAATTAGGGGGATATAATGAATTGTGCCACACGGCTGATCACACGCCCGTGTGTGAGGCCGTGTGGAGCATACTGACTTCATTTCAATTTCAACACTAGGGGACACACGGCCATGTACTTAACCGTGTGTCACACACGGCTGAGACACATGCCCGTATCTCTGCCCGTGTGGACAAAAATAGGCTATTTACCAAGCCATTTTGCCACCCAAAATTAGGTACACCTACACCTCTCAAATAGCACACAATATAACATCAAAAGGCATATATTTGAATTCCAATCAAGCATGATTTATACCAATTCCAAAACCAACCAATACAAAACATAAATACCACATATTGCCACCTAATTTCATGCCAATCTTTGTCTTCTCAAAACATCAAAATGAACATTTACAATTTTACATTATTATGCTCAATTCCACAAACATACCAATTCACAATTCATCACCTATTGACATTCAAAATTACCTATTATCAATGAGCATCATGAATTCACCTCAATCACACAACATAAGTCAATTGCCAACTCAAAACAAAAGCCATTTGCACACTTATAAACACATCCAAATCAACAAAAATATGCCAACTTCCTTGGCTATATACAAACCAAACATAGATGTCTATAAGCCAAATCAAATGGCTACATCATTTACCAAAATTGACTCAAAGTACCTATACATGCCATATGACCCAAAAACATAGTTTCAAAAGTACCAAAGTGTCAGCGAATAGTGTGATGAAGTCTCCGACGATCCCCGAATCTGAGCTAGCTTTGAAATCACTATAAAACATGGAAAAGCAACAAAGTAAGCTATATAGCTTAGTAAGATCGTATGTTAACAATGAGAAAATATCATTATTCTTTAATCATTCAAATAATAGAAAGCAATATACAACAATTCTATTAAATCACAAAGCTATCAATGATCATTCACATAACTTACCAGGGAACTCATCAATTCCATAGTTTCAATATTCAATTCATTTCTGTACGTACTTGTACCATCTTGTACCAATCTCATACTCAACCATATCTTCCATTTACCCATTGAACCATTCGGAATAGGAGTCGGATACTCAAGGGTCTCACACGATAAGTACCTATACCATAACCCAAAGCCAAATCAAGGTAACTTATATCCAAAGTTTTGATATCATGGCCCGAAGCCGAATCAGTCGATATGCATGGCCCGAAGCCAAATCGGTTTATCTCGCACCCGAAGTGCTAAATCATGGCCCGAAGCCAACTCAAAGTATCCCTAATGACATGTCACTAGTATCCTAAACTATTCCTAAAGTTCAATTGGGATTTTAATACCAAATCGTAGTTGAATCACTTTCAATCTATTGTCGAATCGTTCTCGAATCGTTGTTGAACATGTCCGTAGTCTCATTTCCACAGTTCATGCAATATCAAACAATTTAAACACAATCATAAATAAAGCTCATTGCATACGAACTTACCTTGGTTGCTAAAACGGCGAATCGAGTTAACTATTCTGTAACTTTGTTCTTTCCCCGATCTAAGTCCGTATTTCTCATTTCTTGATCTAAATATATTCAAAATTAACTTATTTAATCATCTATTTATTCAATTCAATCCAAAATATACATTTGAGCTAATTTACACATTAGCCCTTGTAACATCCCAGTTTAGGGCCTAGTCAGAATAGTGGTGCGAGACCACAAATTTGAGGGTTATGAATGAGTTTTTGAGGTTTATATTATGTATGCATGCTAGTGTGAAAGTTTCATGAAGCAATTTTGTGAAATTGTGGTTGAATGGTCCAAAAGGACTAAATTGCAAAAGTTGCAAAATGTGTGTTTCTAGAAGCTATTTGTGTGAAATAGCTTTAGATTATTAATTAGAGGTCCTTAAATAGTAATTTATCCAAATTCTAATTTTTGGACAAAAATGGGCATGGATGTGTTAATATTTGAAGTTTATCAAAAAGGGCATTTTGGTCATTTATCAAATAAGTGATTAAAATAGGTGAAAAGATGACAAATTCATTCATCTTCTTCCCCTTTAGCTGCCGAAAATTAGAGAAACCATTGTTAGGGCTCTTTCAACTTTTCAAGCTTGCTAGTAAGTGCTCCTAAGCCCGGTTTTGATATTCTTGGTATTTTTGAAGTCCCGGTAGCATGAGTAAGATATTTTTAGCTATTTGATGAGCTATAATGGATGTTCAAAAATGTGGTCATGAATGAAATGCATGGATTTTGATCTTTTATGGAAGATTATGAAAGCTTGATGTAGTAGAAACATCTTTTGTTAAGTGATTTTCCATGAAAATGCATGTAGGGACTTGATTGTGAAAATCTTAAGTTTGGTCATACATGTGTGATTTAGTGAGATTTGATGATAGCTTTAGTTGAACAAGTGGTTCGGCTAAGCATGAAAGACTAGAAACTTGAATAAAAATCACTTTATGAGCCTTTTGGACTAAAGTGTAAATATGAGAAAGTTTAGGGGCAAAATAGTAATTTTGCTAAAGTATGAAATGTGGGTCAATTTAGTCAATGTGTGTATTGAATAAGCTGATTTATTCATTATAGATCAAGAAAGACGAAGCCCAGATTGAAACCGAGGCAAAAGCAAGGTGGTGGACTAAATTGCATATTTTCATACTTTTAAGTATCGAGGTAAGTCTATGCATAAATAATGCATTCATACTTACAATTTGTTAATGCTAGCTAGTGTGTAGCATGTTTGAGAACCTATGTGGGATGAATGTAGTAGAAAATGTGGAATGAATGTATGATCGAGAATGATTAAGTAAGTAGACTCGTGCATGTGTTGTGATAATGCTAGATGGTGGCTAAGTGCGATACCATCCTAATGCATATTGACGATGAGCTAGCTATGTGCGATGCTATCGTGAGGTATATCGTTTGGTGAGCTACGTGCTGAATCACTATGAATACCTTTGTGGTAGGCTAAGTGTCATACCACCTTATTAATCAATTGTGGTGTGCTAAGTGCGAAACCACTGAGATATTGGCTGTGTGGATTAACTGTGTGTATTAGCTGTGTGTATAAGCTGTGTGGATTAGTTATGTGAACTAGCTGTGTGGATAGACTGTGTGGATAAGTTATGTGGATAAACTGTGTGGATTAACTGTGTGCATTAGTTGTGTGTAATAGCTGTGTGGATTAGTTATGTGAACTAGCTGTGTGGATAGACTATGTGGATAAGTTATGTGGATAAACTGTGTGGATAAGTTATGTGGATAAACTGTATGGATGTATTACGAGAAATAATGATGTGTTGTATATTGTGTAAATGTGACATA
The DNA here is from genome assembly GCA_025698515.1 of Gossypium sturtianum. NCBI lineage: Eukaryota > Viridiplantae > Streptophyta > Magnoliopsida > Malvales > Malvaceae > Gossypium > Gossypium sturtianum. The sequence goes on from CM046952.1 coordinate 67,039,913, forward strand.
GAATGCAGGGGTGCATTTTGATGGTTATGAGTATGTGACTCATGATGTGTTGGAAATGTGGTAAGGGTCAGAAAGAGTAAGCAAAGTTGTTCATTACTTTTGGTAGTATAATGCTAATTATTGTTTAGCTTATACTATGATGCTTATTTGTTTATGTGTAAACTTACTAAGCTCAAAGCTTACTCTCTTTCTTTTCCCTTGTCTTATAGATTAAAAGCGTTGAATCGAGATACGAGGATCATCGAAGACACCCACATATCAAAGACACTTTGGTACATGAAACTTAATGTTTTGTATATGGCATGTATAGGGCCTAGACAAGTTAGTGGATTTTTTTGTAAATGGCTAAGATGTGTTGGCCTTTAGATGGATAGCTTATTTTGTATAATGCCATGGTTGTTGGCTATTATATTATATGAAAGAAAGATGTAGTTTTCTATGTGAGAATGCACTTCAATTTGAGTTGATTATGATGGTGTTAGATGAGTATATGTTGTGTATGCTAGAGGGGTGAAAAGAGCTTGGCACATAGCTTTGTTCTTGACCATGTGGTCGACACACCAAGCGCAGTGTCTAGACCATGTGTGACACACGGTTAGCCCACGGGCGTGTGCTGTGGCCGTGCGTCCCCTACATGTTAACATTTTAAATCGATAGTCCACGGCCAGCCACACGGGCGTGTGACTAGGCTTTGAGGCCGTGTGTGTGAAGTCGATTCACCACGGTTGGAAAGCACGGCGTGCCTTGGCCGTGGGCAAATTGGTAGAATACTGAGTTTTTAGGCACGGTCTGGGGACATGGGCGTGTATGTCTATGCACGGGCGTGTCTAATCTTGCACGGGCGTGTGAGACCTGTATAAAATAGAAAACTTTTAAGGATCGTAAAAGTTTCGGATTGTTCTCGAGAGCCCTCGTGTGTTTGAGTAAGGCCTCGTAAGTCAAGAATGAGGTTATAGAGAGTAATTACGTTGAGCCTAAGTGGCGATTAAGTGGTTTGAGTTCGGTAACGCCTCGGGCCCGGTTCCCGGCGTAGAACCCGGGTAAGGGGTGTTACAGCCCTAAACTTTCACATTTTTATAGTTTGGTCCTTATTTCATAAAATCACAAATTGATGAAATTCCAAATATACCCATGCTAGCCGAATTAGCATAATGGCCCTAGCAGTCCATATTTTTCATTTATTTCACATTTTAACCACTAACTTTGTACATTTCTCAATTTAATCCCTATTTTGCATTTTCACTAAAAATCACTTAACAAAATTTGTATATCTATCAACAAGCATTCGCAATCTATCAAGAAACTTCAAAATACACATATATTCATCAATGGCATCATTCAAAATCTTTAACAGTTTTGCAAAATAGTCCCTGGGCTAGCTAGTACTAGATGCAACGATCACAAAAACATAAAAATCATTAAAAATCGAGGAAAAATGGACTTACTATTTAGCTTCAATGTGACTAAACCTTCAAGGTGTTTCTGTAACACCCCTAACCCGTAACCGTCACTGGTCTAGGGTTAAGAGGCATTACCGGACAATCGGAAACTTTTACCAACATTTCACATCTTAAAGTATATCATCTCCATATTATGGAAAAATACAAGCATATAGTCCCTTAATGAGGTCTACGAGACCATAAACACGCATTAGAAAGGGGTCGGGACTAAACCGACATCATACAAAATTTTTCCGAAAATCAAACATTTTTCCAAGTTACAGAGGTCACATGCCAGAATGGGTAGGCCGTGTGCCTCACACATCCTCGGACACGCCCATGTGTCCAAGCCGTGGCAAAATAGGGCATACATACTGACTTATCCACACGGCAGGAGACACGCCCGTGTGCCTCACCCATGGTCGACACTGGCTTGCACCACACGGCCAGTCACACGCCCGTGTGTCTAGCCCGTGTGCGAGCCTGACTTGTTTCAATTTGCAAATTCGAATAACACGGACGAGCCACACGCCCGTGTCCTCAACTGTGTGGGAAATTATAGGCCATTTGCAAGGCCAATTTGCCACCCACACTTAGGGTCACACCCACAAGCACAAACCAATACTATTTCATACCCCAAATGGCATTCAAACATACCAAAACATACTCAATATAGATTTTTAACATCATCATTCATCTTTCTATACAAATCCATCTTAACATATCAATCCAAACTATCAACTACACATCCAAAATCATGTAAGTCAAGCATCATATAATCCATACCACAAGTTCACATACAAACCACCAATCTCATCAACCAATTTAGGCATGAAACATACCATATTCATCATTCACACAACCCATACATATATACCAACATCATTCAACTTTCAAGTCATATCACATGGCAAGACTTATACATTTCAATACATGCTATATTCACTAGCCTATACATGCCATATACCAAATATATACAACTTTCAAAAGTACCCAAAATAGATAGCCGATAGTGTGATTGAGTCGCTGACGATCCCCGTATATGAGCTAGCTTTAAAGACACTGTAAAACAGAGAAAACTTCACACAGTAAGCTTTAAAGCTTAGTAAGTTCGTTAAATAATACATATAACTCAATAATACAATATCAATATACAAAATAAACCATCACTTAGATAGATTCACAACTATATACAATATCATCCTTAGCGATATACTCACACAATCATCCATTTATCCATAATTGATATCATCAACTACATAGATTCCAAACATACCTTTGCCAACACATAGTTAACAAACATTCTTGCTAATCAATGCTCGCTACTACACTTCGATCACTCTTCATTATTCATTCGATTTAATTGCACACTTAGTGCCAAATTTCTTAGCCGAAGCTTAAATATCATCGCACACTTAGTGCCGTTACATTAAACCGAATTTAACTCGGTATCGCACACACAGTGCCAATCAATACAGCCAAAACTTTCTTTATTTCGCGCACACAATGCAATTCACCTCTGTCTCAATTCTAATTACGCACACTTAGTCCATATTTCTCAAATCCACATATAACATTACCAATTTATCAATAACATATATTCATTCATTATATAATACATGAATAAGATTTAAATGATTCGTATTATACACGAACTTACCTCGGACATCAAAATAACAAACAATCATCATTATCAATTCGAAATTCAGAATCAGAATTCAAACCACACTGTTCTTGTTTTGCCATTATCTCAGCATCCTGAGCATCACAAATCTGACGTATAAACGTTGGCCTCACTTTCAATTCAGCCAAAACCAAACCATCATCACACAGAACTGTCTGAGTACTCATTGCTCGCAAAGCAAATAAAGACTTTCGGCTTAAAGCATCAACAACAACATTAGCTTTACCCGGATGATAATCAATCACTAATTCATAATCTTTTAGTAATTCTAACCATCTCCGTTGTCTCAAATTCAATTTTTTTTGAGTCATCAGATATTTCAAACTCTTGTGATCCGTACAAATGTGACATCTCTCACCAAATAGATAATGATGCCAAATCTTCAATGCAAATACAATCACGGCTAATTTGAGATCGTGCGTCAGGTAGTTCTTTTCATGCGGTTTTAACTGTCTCGAAGCATAAGCTATAACTTTTCCCTCTTGCATCAACATACAGCCCAAACCATTCAACGATGCATCACTGTAAACTATGAATTCTTTACCCGATTCAGGTTGGACTAACACTGGTGCCTCTGTCAATAATGCTTTCAACTGTTCAAAACTCTGCTGACACTTTTCTGACCATTCAAATTTAACATCTTTCTGTAGTAATTTCGTCAACGGAGTTGCAATCGTCGAGAATCCTTTCACAAACCGTCTATAATATCCCGCTAGTCCCAGAAAACTACGGACTTTAAACACATTTCTCAGAGGTTTCCATTCTAAAATAGCTTTAATCTTGCTCGGATCAACTCGTATTCCCGCAGCTGATACAATATGTCCCAGAAAACCAACCTCACGCAACCAGAATTTACATTTGCTAAACTTTGCATACAATTGCTTCTCTCGCAAAGTCTGTAACACGATTCTCAAATGCTCGGCATGTTGTGTCTCATCACATGAATAAATCAGAATGTCGTCAATAAACACCACGACAAATCAATCCAAATACGGTCTGAATATCTGATTCATCAAATCCATAAGCACTGCAGGAGCATTCGTTAGTCCGAAAGGCATAACTAAGAATTCATAATGTCTGTACCTCGTTCTGAAAGCAGTCTTCGGCACATCTGAATCTTTAACTCATAGCTGATAGTAACCCGATCTCAAATCCATCTTCGAAAACACAGAAGCTCCTTTCAGCTGATCAAACAAATCATCGATTCTGGGCAGAGGCTATTTTTTCTTTATTATCACTTTTTTTAACTGATGATAATCAATACACATTCTCATCGTGCCATCTTTCTTTTTCACAAACAACACATGAGCACCCCAGGATGAGAAAACCGGTCGTGTAAATCCTTTATCTGTCAACTCTTGCAACTGAGACTTCAACTCTTTCAATTCTATCGGTGCCATTCTATACGGCGCTATTGAGATAGGAGTCGTTCCCGACACTAAGTCAATACCAAACTCAACTTCTCGTATTGGAGGTAATCCCGGTAGTTCTTCAGGAAATACATCAGGGAACTCACAAACCATAGACACAGATTCAACTTTCTTTTCAATCACTTTCGAATCAATCACATAGGCAAAATAAGCTTCATAACCCTTTTTCACATAACTTTGATCTTTCATCACTGAGATCACAGCCGATAATTCATTCAAATCATTTGATCCAATCCGAACTATTTCATCATTCTGACTTCTCAATTCAATACTCATCCATTTACAATTCACAACAACATTATGCAAGGTTAGCCAATCTATACCCAAAATTATATCAAATTCATCAAAGGGTAGCAGCATCAGATTAGCCGAAAAACAAGTATCTCGAAACATCAATGGACAATTCTTGCATATTTTGTCAACCAAGACACTTTTACCTAAGGGGTTCGATACTCTAATTACGAACTCAGTAGACTCAACAGGTAGAGTCTTACTGGATGCTAAGTTCATGCATACATACGAATGAGTAGACCCTGGATCTATCAATGCAATCACATTAGTATCAAACAGAGTAAAAGTACCAGTAATGACGTCTGGAGATGACGCTTCTTCTCGAGCACGGATAGCATAAGCTCGGGCAGGTGCTCTTGCCTCGGATCTCACAACTGTATATATTGTCCCTCTCTGACTTCCACTCACATTTTCGGTGTTTCTGGGTGGTCTACCCCTAGTCGTCATATTACTCGGCCTCTCACTCTGAACATTGTCTTTCTCAGCTAACTCTGGGCAATCTCGAATAAAATGATCTCGTGATCCACATTTATAGCAAACTCTATTATTATACTTACCCCAGCATTCTCCGATATGTTGCCTCCCACACTGTCTACACTCAGGCTTGTTGCTTTTGACACTTCCAACACTCGATTCAATCAGAATTTGAGTTTTAAGACCAACACTTTTCTTCACATGATCTCTACTTGAATGTCCAAACGAAACATTTAAACGATTAGCTGCATCTCTAAATCTCTTTGACGAAGGTTGATACGACTTACTCATCGACCTCTTTCTTTCATCTCTAGCCTCTGAATCCGCTTTCTTCTTTTTTTTTTGTTATGTTCCTCGGCTTTGCAGGCTCTTTCAACCAATACTACGAATTCATTCAAGTCAAGGATTCCAACTAGAAGTTTTATGTCTTCATTCAGCCCTTCAATGAAGCGTTTACACATAGTAGTTTCGGTCGAAACACATTCCCGTGCATACTGACTTAATCTCACAAATTCTCGCCGTACTCGAGAAATGCACATACGGCCCTGTTTCAGCTCTAGGAACTCTTTACGTTTCTGATCTATGAATCGTTGACTGATATATTTCTTTCGGAATTTAACTTGAAAGAAATCCCAAGTGATTCTCTCTCTCGGAACCACAGAGATCAATGTTTTCCACCAATTATATGTCGTATCTCTCAACAATGAAACAACACATTTTAGGCATTCATCATGAGTCAATGATAGTTCATCAAACACTCGAATTGTATTCTCGAGTCAAAACTCAACTCGCTCTGCATAATCATCAACTGTGGCGCTAAACTCTTCGGCTCCGTGCTTTCAAATTTTATCTACAGTAGGCTCACTCAATCAGATCGGATTTGTCATTTGTGGCACTACAGGTACTTGCGGGGGTGGAGGTTGTTGAGCAGCCGCATTCGTTTGAATGAAATCTGAAAACCACTCAGTCATCATTCGGAAGAAGGCTTACTTCACCTCTCCCTCTAGGCTACTAGCAATCGGCCTAGATTCGGCCACCGCTGTGCCTTGAGCAGGAGCAGGCGCATTACTCTCAACATCATCAGTAACTGATCGATCGGGATCCATTTAATATACGAAAACACATTTTTAACTGTCACGATTCATCACACTATCGCAATCATATATATGGCATGTATAGCTAGACTTACACACGCTACGTTAGTCTGAGAATCGACTAAACCGTAGCTCTGATACCAATAAAATGTAACACCCCTAACCCATAACCGTCGTCGGTCTAGGGTTAAGAGGCATTACCAGAAAATCGAAAAATTTTACAAACATTTCACATCTTAAAGTATATCATCTCCATATCATGGCAAAATACAAGCATATAGTCCCTTAATGAGGTCTACGAGACCTTAAACACGCATTAGAAAGGGGTCGGGACTAAACCGGGATCATACAAAATTTTTCCGAAAATCAAATATTTTTCCAAGTTACAGAGGTCACACGCCCATGTGGATAGGCCGTGTGCCTCACACGTCCTCGGACATGCCCATGTGTCCAAGCCGTGGCAAAACAGGGCATACATACTGACTTATCTACACGGCTGAAGACATGCCCGTGTGCCTCACCCATGGTCGACACTGACTTGCACCACACGGCCAGTCATAAGCCCGTGTGTCTAGCCCGTGTGCGAGCCTGACTTGTTTCAATTTGCAAATTCAAATGACACGGACGAGCCACACGTCCGTGTGCTCAACCGTGTGGGCAATTATAGGCCATTTGCAAGGCCAATTTGCCACCCACACTTAGGGTCACACCCACAAGCACAAACAAATACTATTTCATACCCCAAATGGCATTCAAACATACCAAAACATACTCCATATAGACTTTTAACATCATCATTCATCTTTCTATACAAATCCATCTTAACATATCAATCCAAACTATCAACTACACATCCAAAATCATGTAAGTCAAGCATCATATAATCCATACCACAAGTTCACATACAAACCACCAATCTCATCAACCAATTTAGGCATGAAACATACCATATTCATCATTCACACAACCCACACATATATACCAACATCATTCAACTTTCAAGCCATATCACATGGCAAGACTTATACATTTCAATACATGCCATAGTCACTAGCCTATACATGCCATATGCCAAATATATACAACTTTCAAAAGTACCAAAATAGATAGCCGATAGTGTGATTGAGTCTCTGACGATCCCCGGATCCAAGCTAGCTTTAAAGACACCGTAAAACAGAGAAACCTTCACACAGTAAGCTTTAGAGCTTAGTAAGTTCGTTATATAACACATAAAACTCAATAATACAATATCAATATACAAAATAAACCACCACTTAGATAGATTAAAAACTATATACAATATCATCCTTAGCCATATGCTCACACAATCATCCATTTATCCATAATTGATATCATCAACTACATAGATTCCAAACATACCTTTGCCAACGCATAGTTAACAAACATTCTTGCTAATCAATGCTCGCTACTACACTTCGATCACTCTTCATTATTCATTCGATTTAATCGCACACTTAGTGCCAAATTTCTTAGCCAAAGCTTAAATATCATCGCACACTTAGTGCCTTTACGTTAAACATAATTTACCTTAGTATTGCACACACAGTGCCAATCAATACAACCGAAACTTTCTTTATTTAGCACACACTATGCCATTCACCTCTGTCTCAATTCTAATTACGCAAACTTAGTCCATATTTCTCAAATCCACAAATAACATTACGAATTCATCAATAACATATATTCATTCGTTATATAATACATGAATACAATTTAAACGATTCGTATTATACACGAACTTACCTCGGACGTCGAAATAACAAAACAAGTCGATTAATCGAGCACTTTATCTTTGCCTCGATCTCGATCAAAATCTATCTTTTCTTGATCTATACATATTCAAATTTAGCTCATTCAATCACCAAATTATTCAATTTAGTCCAAACACACATATTTAGGGCATTTTACAAAATAGCCCTCACATTTTCACATTTCGACACTTAAGTCCCTATTTCACAAAATCACAAAATAAGCATAATTTCCTTGTACCCATGCCTAGCCAAATTTTCACATGCCTTATATAAGCCCATATATTTCATTTATTTCACATTTTAGTCCCTCAAAATATTTCTTTAACAATTTAGTCCAAATTACTCAAATTCATCAAAAATCCAAAGACAAAACATGTTAATCTAACACATATATTTCATATTTCATCAACTAACTTCACAAAGCTTAAACATTCATCAATGGCACATCCCATAATCTTCATCAAATTCAAAAATTAAAGCATGGGCTTGAGAGAACACGAAGCAACGATCACAAAAACATAAAAATTATCAAAAACCGAGTAAAAAACATACCTCAATCAAGCTAAACCATAACCGAATATCACAAAGCTTTAAACTCCTCTTTTTCTTTCAATATTCGGTGGTGGATGATATATTATGGCCAGGAACTTATGTTTTAATTAATTTATTACACATTAAACCATGTTTTACTATTTTGCCCTTGATCATTAAACCATTTAATCATTAATTATATGCCTATATATGTCCATCCAATCTATTAATGGCTTAATAACAACATAAGGACTTTCCATTTTAGAAGCCATGCCAAATAAGTACTTTAACAATCAGCACACAACTTTTGCATTTTATGCGATTAAATCCTTTTTGCAAATTAAGCACACAATAGACAAAATTTTCACACAGAATTTTCACACATGCTCAATTACATACTGTAAACACGAAAAATAATATTAAAATATTTTTTTGACCTTAGATTTATGGTCTCGAAACCACTATTCTGACTAGGGTCTAAACCGGGTTGTTACAGTTTCCATGGCTTTTCTAAGCCTTAAATTTTTAGCTAGAAAGATGATAATGAATTAAAATTGTTGTGTTTTATAATTTTAGCCTTTAATTACCAAATTACAAGTTTAACCTTTATAATAAATCATTAATACACATGTTAATATGTCCATAAATGTCCACTCAAATAAGTAATGGTCTAATTACCACATAAGGACCTTAACTTTAAGGTTCTATAGCTATTAAACACATTTAACTATTAGAACTCAAGTTTTACGCTTTACGCGATATAGTCCTTTTTATCAAATTGACCAATCAAACGATAAAATTTCTTAACGAAATTTTCACACAAACATAATATCATGTTGTAGACATAAGATAATAATAAAATAATTATTTCGACTTCGGATTTGTGGTCCCAAAACCACTGTCCCGATTTGACTAAAAATGGGCTATTACAACTCTTCCCCCTTAGGGATTTTTGTCCCCGAAAATCTTACCAGTGAATAGGTTAGGGTACTGTTTCTCAACTCTGTAAACTCTCGAACTAAAATTCTAATCAGTTCTTCGTTATCTGACATGTCGACTAAATATCAACATATGTCAGAGAAATTATATACGAATGGTCTGATCGTAACATAGATAATTGAAATACATTATAAATCTATTCTAACTTTGATGGTAATTCAATTCGGTATGTCACTGGCCCTCTCCCTCAATAAACTAATACAACTCAATAAATTATAGAGTCCACTTCTCTTTGCGACCACAATGAAGAATCTTCTTCGAGGGCGATACTATCAGAAACACATAACTCCACAATTTTGCCACGTGAGAAATCTATACACACTGGAATAAATATGCAGATTTCGTTAACCGATCAATAACAACCCAGATAGTATCTTTCTTTTTAGAAATTAGGGTAATCTCGATACGAAGTCTATCATAACTCTATCTCATTTTCCACTTCAGTATCATCATTGGCTATAATAGTTCTGAATGCACTTGATATTCGGCTTTAACTTGTTGACAAATCAAACATCTGAACACAAAATTAGAAATATTGCTTTTCATACCCGACCATCAATGCTTCTACCTCGAATCACTGTACATCTTATTACTCCCCTGATGAATAGACAAGTTATTACTGTGAGCCTTGTGCAAAAATTTCTGTATAAGCTCTGGATTCTTAAGTACACAAATTCTATCTCAGATTAATCATAATAATAGTCATCAGGTCCGACCTGAAATTCATAATTAGAAGTCTATTCACACTATAATCGTTTCGCTTGCAATTCACTATCATATTTCTGAGCTTCTCAAGTTTGCAATGAAAACATCGGTTTAACCTTTAACTCAGCTAAGATTGTGCCATCATTTCAAGGTCAATCGTGTAACCATCGTTCACAAAGTAAACAAAATTTTCCACTCAAGCATCAACAACTATATTTTTTTCCCAAATGTTAATCAATAACTAACTCACAATCTTTCAGTAGCTCGAGCCATCAACACTGTCTCAGGTTCAAATCTTTTTGTGATATCAGCTACTTTAAACTCTTGTGATCAGTAAATATGTGACATTTTTCATCGAACACATGTTGCCTTCAAATTTTCAATGCAAACATCACAGCAGCCAACTCTAAGTCGCGTGTCGGATAATTCTTTTAATATGGCTTTAACCGTCTAGAAGCATAAACTACCACTTTACATTCTTGTACTAAAACACATCCCTATTTGTTCAATGACATATCACTGAAAATCACAGATTCTTTACCCGATTCAGGTTGAACCAGAACTAGTGTTTCGGTTAACAATGCTTTCAACTGTTCAAAACTCTGTTAACAAGTATCAGACCATTCAAACTTTACTAGCGCGATAACTTTATCAATCAAAACAACTTTAACTCAGAATAATGTCTTTCAATTAAAACAAATCTAATAGATATATTTTTGTATCATGTTTTCTAGAACATGAATTCTTCATTCAAACTGTCAGTCTATTTACCCACAAAATTATTTCCATACCTGAGGATAAACTTAAATGTATATAACTCAAATTATTCTTCAACTAATTAACTCGCTAAGATTTAAAGCAACTGAATCGATCTTACCTATCAGATAAAAACATTTCAAAGTAATATCTTCTTCACGTTGTTAGAATAACTCAAATATACAATCTTTCATAATTCCCTCAACAAACTAGTTAAAAATCTTTACAAACTGCATCAGCTCAACAAATCATAATATTCCGATTTAACTCATTAACCTTTATCCAGCTTACTAGAGAAAAGAAAACCATTATACAAATTTGAGCTTGACCTTCCACTGTTTATACTTTTTTCGATGTCAACCCCTTTCACGAAAACTAGAAAAACCTGAGATCAACATCATCATGCTCCCATGATCAGACTAGAAATTATAACCATAATAAATATAATTATTTCTGATCACTAAAAATCCTTTACAGATGAGCCATATTTGATACATTAAACAGTAAGAATGACAAGAAAATTGAGATAATGAAATCGAAGATGTGAAGCTATACTGAATTTTCGAAAATACAACCCATATTGGATGATAAAGATCTCGATGATATCCCAGAGAAAAATCCAGAAGAAAAACACCACTCATATGATCTGGAATCAATTGTGACAGAAGCAATATAATTTTCATATATATAATTAGAGCAACAACCAGTAGAAACAGAATACTAGCATCATATGAATTTTACCGTCAAATTTTCTACCAAATGTAATGGAATAGAATACCAAAGAAAGATAAATCAATGCTGATCATAAACCAACTAAACCCACAATGCTTTCATTTAACAATATGGTTAGTTAGCATTCTCATATGACAAGAGTCTCATCCGAAAATGAACAGCTACATATATCTCTAAGAATGAATGAACACATAGAATACCCAGAAGAGTTCATCATAATCTACTCAACTATAACCACTGGACTCGGATATCTTTACAATTCAAACATGATTCCACTGACTATTACAGTCATCACTAATCCCACATTATTCCATTCAATAACGAAAATCAATTCAGAAGAATTTCCAGTTAATACATTCTTTAGACATTATACCTGAATGAGTTGATTAGTCGAGATTAACTTCTTCTTTAACAGCATCCTCGCGTAATCCGAATGATCTTCATAACAAGCTGATATCTCTTCTAGAACTGTCTTTACTTGCTAACCCTTTCTCATCTCTAACAAAGATTAATAATTATTCCACCATCAAACTCTTCTGGGCCTTGGACTTGTGACCTTATCCAATCTAAATCTTGTAAACTTCATTGTATAACACTATACTGGTGAGGGGGTGAAGATTGTAAAGCCTCAAAATTTGACTCTCATATAGACATACATATAATACAACATTTATCATCAACACCATATTAGGAACTTTTATTCATACCTTTATGAGTTTCAACTCATCATAGACACATTTTTACTCAAATGCTTGAATATCATTTTCAGTATAATCGGAACTAGCTCGGTTGGAAACATCTCTGTCTAAGTAAAATAAATCTCATCAAAGTCAGGAGAGATCACACTATCACAGGTTATATATGGAATGTATAGCTAGACTTACATACGCTACATTAGCCTGAGAATCAACTAAACCGTAGCTCTGATACCAATAAATGTAACACCCTTCACCCGTATTCAACACCGGAATAGGGTTACGGAGCATTATCAGACTTAAAACACTTTTAAACATACATTTCATATACAATTTAATCAATACAAATAATCATCATTCAATCTCAATCAATATGTCCCTATAACGAGCCTACGAGGCCCTAAACATGCTTTAGGAGTGGTTCGGGACTAAACTGATATCTTAAAAAACTTTCACGAACTTTGAAAATTTTTCTTAAAATAGGAGACACACGCCCGTGTGGCCAGACACACGGCCACCAGACACGCTCGTGTCACAGGCCATGTGGACATTCAAAATTGGAGCATATGGCTGTGTCCCAGCCCGTGTCCTACCCCTTGTCCAAACAAGTGAGCTTTGTAACACCCCTTACCCAGGTTCTACGCTGGGAACCAGGCCCGAGGCGTTATCGAACTCAAACCGCTTAATCGCCACTTAGGCTCAACGTCATTACTCGATATAATCTCATTCTTGACTTACGAGGCCTCACTCATTCACACGAGGGCTCTCGAGACTAATCCGAAACTTTTACGATCCTTAAAATTTTTCTCTTTTATACAGGTCCCACACGCCCGTGCAAGATTAGACATGCCTGTGCATGAGTACACACGCCCATGTCCCCAGACCGTGCCTAAAAACCCAAGCATTCTGCCAAATGCCCCACGGCCATGGCACGCCCGTGCTCCCCAACCGTGGTGAACACTGACTTCCCTCGCACGGCCTAGAGTCTAGACACATGCCCGTGTGGCTAGCCCGTGGCCAACACTGATGAATCCCACACGCTCTAGGCACACGCTCGTGGGACTAGTCCGTGGTCTATTCTATTTTCAAATATTAACATGCAGAGGACGTACGGCCACAAAGACACGCCTCGCCGTGGCTGACCATGTGTCACACATGGTCTAGACACACGCCTGCAGTGTGTCTACCCACATGGTCAAGAACAAGACTAAGTGTCAAGTTCTTTTCACCCTTCTAACATACACAACATATACTCATCTAACACCATCATAATCAACTCAAATTGAAGTGCATTCTCACATAGAAAACTACATCTTTCTTTCATATAATGTAATAGCCAACAACCATGGCATTATACAAAATAAGCTATCCATCTATAGGCCAAAACATCTTAGCCATTTACAACAAAATTTAGTAACTTATCTAGCCCCTATACATGCCATATACAAAACATTAAGTTTCATGTACCAAAGTGTTCTGATATGTGGGCTATCTTTCGATGATCCTCGTATCTCGATTCAACGCTTTTAATCTATAAGACAAGGGAAAAGAAAGAGAGTAAGCTTTGAGCTTAGTAAGTTTACACATAAACAATTAAGCATCATAGTATAAGCCCAACCACAATTAGCATTATACCAACATATAATATACAACTATGCTTGCTCTTTCTATCCCTTACCATATTACCAACACATCATGAGTCACATGCTCATAATTATTGAAATGCACCCTGCGCTCAATATCACATTTACATATACAACACGTCATTATGGCTCAATAATGCATCCACATAGCTAACTCACATAGCTAATCCACACAGCTAATCCACATATCTTATCCACACACGCCTATTACACACAGCTAATATACACAATTAATCCATACAAATTAATATCTCGGTGGTTTCGCACTTAGCACACCACAATCAATTTATAAGTTGGTATCGCACTTAGCCTACCACAAAGGTAATCATCGTGATCTCGCACATAGCCACTAAATGATATACCTAACGATAGCATCGCACATAGCTAGCTCATTGTCAATATGCATTTGGATGGTATCGCACTTAGCCCACCATCTAGCGTTATCACAACACATGCACAAGTCTATTTACCCAATTATTCATCCATTCACATCTATATTACATTCATTCTACTTGAACCACATAGGTTCCCAATCATTCTCATTCATGCTACACCCTAGCTAGCATTTACAAATTGTAAGTATGAATGCATTGTTCATGCATAGACTTTCCTCGATACTCAAAATTATTGAAATGTACAATTTAGTCCACCACCTTGCTTTTGCCTCGGTTTCGATCCGGGCTTCGTATTTCTTGATCTATAATGAATAAATCAACTTATTCAATACACACATTGACTAAATTGACCCACATCTCATACTTTAGAAAAATTACTATTTTGCCCCTAAACTTTCTCATATTTACACTTTAGTCCCAAAGGCTCGTAAAGTGATTTTTATTCAACTTTCTACCCTTTCATGCTTAGCCAAACCACTTACTTAACTAAAGCATTCATCAAATCTCACTAAATCACCCATGTATGACCAAACTTAAGATTTTCACAACTAAGTCCCTTCATGCATTTTCATGGAAAACCACTTAGCAAAAGATGTTTCTACTACATCAAGCCTTCATATTCTTCTATAAAACATCAAAATACATGCATGTCATACATATGTACATTTTTGAACATCCATGATAGCTCACCAAATAGCTATAAATAGCTTACTCATGCTACCGGGACTTCAAAAATACGAAGAATATCAAAAACCGGGCTTAGGAGCACTTACTAGCAAGCTTGAAAAATTTAAAGAACCCTAACAATCGCTTCTCAAATTTTCGGCAGCTATGGGAAGAAGATGAATGAATTTCTATCATCTTTTCACCTATTTTAATCACTTAATTGATAAATGACCAAAATGCCCTTTTTGATAAACTTTAAATTTTAACTCATCCATGCCCATTTTTGTCCAAAAATTAGAATTTGGATAAATTGATATTTAAGGACCTCTAATTAATAATCTAAAGCTATTTCACACATATAGCTTCTAGAAACACACATTTTGCAACTTTTGCAATTTAGTCCTTTTGGACAATTCAACCATAATTTCACAAAATTGCTTCATGAAACTTTCACACTAGCATGCATACATATTATAAGCCTCAAAAACTCATTGATGACCCTTGGATTTGTGGTCTCGAACCACTATTCCGATTAGGCCCTAAACTGGGATGTTACAACTCTCCCTCCTTTAGAGATTTTCGTCCTCGAAAATCTTACCAGTAAAAAGGTTTGGATGTTGCTCTCCCATAGCTTCTTTCGTTTCCCACGTAGCCTCTTCCACACCATGTTTCTTCCATAACACTTTCACTAGTGCTATGCTCTTATTTCTCAACTGTTTCACTTCTCGAGCCAAGATCTTGATCGGCTCCTCTTCATAAGACATATCCGGTCTTATCTCTATTTCCGTTGAAGGAATCACATGTGAAGGATCGGAGCAATATCGTCGCAACATCGTCACATGGAACACGTTATTAATCTTTTCTAACTCTACCGGCAAAGCCAACCGGTAAGCTACAGGCCCAATTCGGTCTGTAATCTCATACGGCCCTATGAACCTTGGACTCAATTTCCCTTTTTGTCCAAATCTCATAATCTTCTTCCACGGTGAAACTTTCAAAAATGCTTTGTCGCCTACCTCAAACTCTATTTCTTTTCTTTTCAAATCCGCATACGACTTCTGTCGGTCCGAAGCAGCTTTCAGACTAGTACGGATTACTTTCACTTTCTCTTCGGTCTCTTTTACTAGATCGACCCCATAGATCCGCTTTCGCTAAGCTCGGTCCAATACAAAGGAGTCCGACACTTACATGACCATACAAAGCCTCATACGGTGCCATCTCAGATACTCGATCGATAACTATTGTTATAGGCGAATTCGACCAAAGGTAGATATCTCTCCCAACTACCTTCGAATTCTAGCACACAAAGATCGGAGCATATCTTCAAGAACTTGAATCACTCTTTCGGATCGACCATCGGATTGCGGATGGAACGCAGCGATCGAAATTCAATCTCGCACCCATGGCCTCTTGCAACTTCTTCCAAAATCTCAAGTAAACCTCGGATCTCTATCCAATATAATAGACACAGTACACCATGCAATCTCACTATCTCTCGCCATGTACAACTCAAATTAACTTATCTAGTGAATAATCAACACGCTTCGGAATAAAGTGAGCCGACTTCACAATCTATCCACAACAACCCACACAAAGATCTCTCTTTCGTAGTTGCCAAGAACCCCATCACAAAATCCATGGTAACCCGATCCCATTTCCATTCGGGAACCATCACCGGGTCAAGCAATCCCGGCAGCACTTGATGCTCGGCTTTCACTTGTTGGCAAATCGACACTTAGTCACAAACTCAAAATATCTCTTTTCATGCCCGCCCACCAATACAACTTTCTCAAATCATTGTACATTTTCGCATCGCCTGGATGTCTTGACAAGCATCCACCGTGGGCCTCAAACAAAACCTTTCGAATCAACTCCTCATTCTTAGGAACACAAATTCATCACGGTACATCGACAACCATTCAAATCCATTCGAAAATCGTAATCACTTTCCGATCCGCACTTAGCTATCTTAGCTTGCATCTCGTTGTCATTTCTCGAGCTTCACATATTTGTTGAACAAATAGTGGCTTAGCTCTCAACTCTGCCAAAATAGCACCATCATCGACAATGCTAAACTCGCTCTCATAACTCTTAGAGCGTACAGGGATTTCCTACTCAAGGCATCCGCAACCACATTCGCTTTTCCCGGATGGTAATCAATGACTAACTCATAGTCTTTCAACAATTCAAGCCACCGTCTCTGTCTCGATTCGCATCCTTCGATCCATCAAATACTTTAAACTCTTGTGATTCTTAAAGATTCGCACTTTTAGCCATACAAATAATGTCGCCAAATCTTTAACGCAAACACAATCGCAGCCAACTCCAAATCGTGAGTCGGATAATTCTTCTCGTGCGGTTTTAACTGCCTCGAGGTGTAAGCGACTACCTTACCCTCTTGCATCAACACGCAACCGAGACCATTAAACGACGCATCACTATATACCACAAACTCCTTCCCCGATTCTGGTTGAACCAAAACTGGTGCCTCGGTCAACATTGTTTTCGAGTCTCTCGCTCTGTTGACATGTCTCACCCATTCAAACTTGACATCTTTATGCAATAGCTTCATCATTGGGGTAGCAATCACAGAGAACCCCTTTACGAAACATCTGTAATATCCCGCTAATCCCAAGAAACTTCTGATTTCTGACACGTTCCTCGATGGTTTCCAATCCATAACAGTCGATATCTTACTCGGGTCAACTCTGACACCATCACCTGACACCATGTGTCCTAGGAATCCGACCTCTCGGAGCCAAAACTCACTCTTGCTAAACTTAGCATACAACTGCTTGTCTCTCAAAGTTTGCAAGACAATTCTCAAGTGCTCTTCATGATCGTTTTCATCCCGAGAATAGATCAATATGTCGTCAATAAAGACAACCACAAACTTGTCCACATATGGTCTGAAAATACGGTTCATCAGATCCATAAATATTGCAGGTTCATTCGTCAAACCAAACGGCATAACCAAAAACTCATAATGGCCATACCTTGTCCGAAACACAGTTTTCAACACATCTTGCTCTTTCACTTTGAGCTGATAATAACCAGACCTCAAGTTTATCTTGGAGAACACTATAGCTCCCTTCAGTTGATCGAAGAGATCATCAATCCTTGGTAAAGGATACTTATTCTTAACCGTCACCTTGTTTAGTTGTCTATAGTCTATACACAACATCATAGACCCATCTTTCTTCTTCACAAACAATACCGGAGCACCCCACGACGAGTAGCTCAGTCTTGCAAAACCCTTATCTGTCAACTCTTGTAATTGAACCTTAAGTTCTTTCAACTCTACAGGTGCCATTCTGTACGGGGCAATTGAAATAGGTGCCGTTCCTGGAACCAACTCAATTCCAAACTCGACCTCTCTCACTGGAGGTAATCCGGGTAACTCTTCCGGAAACACATCTGGGTACTCACATAACACTGGCACTGTTTCAAACCCTACTCCAACCTCTTGAGTATTCAACACAAACGCAAGATAGAACTCACATCCTTTTCTTAAACATTTCTCAGCCACTAAGGAAGAAATCATCACGGGTAGACTGTCCGATCCACCTGATTCAATTCGAACTACATCTCCACTCTCAGATTTCAGTTCAATAAACTTACTACCACAGTTTACTAAGACACTATGGGTAGTCAACCAATCCATGCCTAGGATTAAATCGAACTCATCAAACAGCAACAACATTAGGTTTGTCGGAAAACAATGATTCTCAATCAACAAAGGACAATTCTTACACACTTTGTCCACTAACACATGCTTTCCTAACGGGTTTGACACCTTAATCACAATGTTCGTAGACTCAACGGTCATACTCAAACTAGATGCTAATCTTATGCGAATATAAGAGTGAGTAGACCCTGGATCTATTAAAGCAATAACAGAGGTGTCAAAGATAGAAAAAGTACCTGTTATCACATCAGGGGAGGATGCCTCTTCGCGAGTGCAAATGGCGTACGTCCTCGCAGGTGCCCGACCCTCTGGTCTCACAGCAGAGTCCCTGGATGCACCTCTACCACTAGCCCCACCTCTTGGGTTCCTTGGTGGTCTACCCCTCGCAGACACATCACTAGGTCTCATTTCTTGCCTCTCTTCCTTATCATCCCTCTCGGGACAGTTACGGATAAAGTGGTCAGGGGAAACACATTTGTAACATTTCCGACTGTTTCCCCAGCACTCTCCGGTGTGATACCTACCACAACTAGGACACTCTGGTTTACTCTTTGTATTGCCCACACTTTCCATCGAGGGAGCTTGAACTCTCGAACCCTTACGAGTATTATCCAAGTCTCGATGCGAATACCCTACTGAGGCCGACATCCGAGGATTCACTTCCTTGGATCTTTTCGACTGGGCTTGATACGACTTGCCCATCGGTCTCTTTCTCGCATCTCGGGCTTCACTCATAGCCCTCCTCTTATCTGAACTCAACTCTTCGGCCTTACTTGCCCTCTCAACTAATATCATGAATTCTTTCAACTCAAAAATGCCAACTAGGAGTTTGATATCCTCATTCAGCCCATCTTCGAACCTCTTGCACAAGATGGTCTCTGTCGATACACATTCTTGAACGTATTTGCTAAGCCTAACAAACTCACGCTCGTGACTTCGCCATCACATCCTTCCTTGCTTCACTCAAGGAATTCTTTCCTTTTTCGGTCAAGAAACCTCGGCTTATATACTTCTTCTCGAACTCTTCCGTAAAAGAAGTCCCACGCCACCCGCTCTTTTGGGACCACTAACGTCAGCGTCTTCCACCAATGGTACGCTGAATCTCTCAGCAACGATACGACACACTTCAAACTCTCCTCAGGTGTACATGAGAGCTCATCGAACACCCTCATCGAGTTCTCCAACCAAAACTCTCCCCTCTCTGGGTCATCATCTACCTTAGCTCTAAACTCCTCAGCCCCGTGTTTCCTAATCTTATCCACCGGGGGTTTCGATATCCTCACTACATCCATACCTGGAGGAGCCATAGGATTTGGCTGAGGTATAGGAGGAGGTGGAAGAGGTTGAGCGTTAGGGTTCGCTCGAATGTAGTCCGAGTACCAATCACTCATCATATGGAGAAAGGCTTCTCGTGCCTCTTCCCTTTGACCCCTCGCCTCGGGTCCACTTTGCACCTAAGATTTGCGATTTACTTGCAGAGCCGGCGCATTACTAGCTACTTCATCAGCAGTCAATGGATTGGAATCCATATTCTATATAAAAAATGATTTAAAATCATCAGAAACCACCACACTATCATCGTACACTTATGGCATGTATAGCTAGACTCTTACACCCGCTACAGTAGTCCTAGAACTGACTAAACCATAGCTTTGATACCACTAAATGTAACACCCCTTACCCGGGTTCTACGTCAGGAATTGGGCCTGAGGCGTTACCAAACTAAAACCGCTTAATCGACACTTAGGCTCAACATCATTACTCGATATAACCTCATTCTTGACTTACGAGGCCTCACTCATTCACACGAGGGCTCTCGAGACTAATCCAGAACTTTTACGATCCTTAAAATTTTTCTCTTTTCTATAGGTCTCACACGCCCGTGCAAGATTAGACACGCTCGTGCATGAGTACACACGCCCATGTCCCCAGACCGTGCCTAAAAACCCAAGCATTCTGCCAAATGCCCCACGGCCATGGCACGCCCGTGCTCTCCAACCGTGGTGAACACTGACTTCCCTCGCACGGCCTAGAGTCTAGACACATGCCCGTGTGGCTAGCCCATGGCCAACACTGATGAATCCCACACGCTCTAGCCACATGCCCGTTTAACTAGTCCGTGGTCTATTCTATTTTCAAATATTAACATACAGAGGACGCACGGCCACAGCACACGCCCGTGGGCTGACCGTGTGTCACACATGGTCTAGACACACGCCCGTGTGTCTACCCACATGGTCAAGAACAAGACTAAGTGTCAAGTTCTTTTCACCCTTCTAACATACACAACATATACTCATCTAACACCATCATAATCAATTCAAATTGAAGTGCATTCTCACAGAGAAAACTACATCTTTCTTTCATATAATGTAATAGCCAACAACCATGGCATTATACAAAATAAGCTATCCATCTATAGGCCAACACATCTTAGCCATTTACAACAAAATTTAGTAACTTATCTAGCCCCTATACATGCCATATACAAAACATTAAGTTTCATGTACCAAAGTGTGCTGATATGTGGGCTATCTTCCGATGATCCTCGTATCTCAATTCAACGCTTTTAATCTATAAGACAAGGGAAAAGAAAGAGAGTAAGCTTTGAGCTTAGTAAGTTTACACATAAACAATTAAGCATCATAGTATAAGCCCAACCACAATTAGCATTATACCAACATATAATTTACAACTATTCTTACTCTTTCTATCCCTTACCATATTACCAATACATCATGAGTCACATGCTCATAATTATTGAAATGCACCACTGCGTTCAATATCACATTTACAAAGTATACAACACGTCATTATTGCTCAATAATGCATCCACATAGGTAACTTACATAGCTAATCCACACAGCTAATCCACATATCTTATCCACACAACTAATATACACAATTAATCCATACAGCCAATATCTCGGTGGTTTCGCACTTAGCACACCACAATCAATTTATAAGGTGGTATCGCACTTAGCCTACCACAAAGGTAATCATCGTGATCTCGCACATAGCCACTAAATGATATACCTAACGACAGCATCGCACATAGCTAGCTCATTGTCAATATGCATTTGGATGGTATCGCACTTAGCCCACCATTTAGCATTATCACAACACATGCACAAGTCTATTTACCCAATTATTCATCCATTCACATCTATATTACATTCATTCTACTTGAACCACATAGGTTCCCAATCATTCTCATTCATTCTCATTCATGCTACAACCTAGCTAGCATTTACAAATTGTAAGTATGAATGCATTGTTCATGCATAGACTTACCTCGATACTCAAAAGTATTGAAATGTGCAATTTAGTCCACCATCTTGCTTTTGCCTCGGTTTTGATCCGGGCTTCGTCTTTCTTGATCTTTAATGAATAAATCAGCTTATTCAATACACACATTGACTAAATTGACCCATATCTCATACTTTAGCAAAATTACTATTTTGCCCCTAAACTTTCTCATATTTACACTTTAGTCCCAAAGGCTCGTAAAGTGATTTTTATTCAACTTTCTACTCTTTCATGCTTAGCCGAACCACTTACTCAACTAAAGCATTCATCAAATCTCACTAAATCACCCATGTATGACCAAACTTAAGATTTTCACAACTAAGTCCCTACATGCATTTTCATGGAAAACCACTTAGCAAAAGATGTTTCTACTACATCAAGCCTTCATATTCTTCCATAAAACATCAAAATACATGCATATCATACATATGCACATTTTTGAACATCCATGATAGCTCACCAAATAGCTATAAATAGCTTACTCATGCTACCGGGACTTTAAAAATACGAAGAATATCAAAAATCGGGCTTAGGAGCACTTACTAGCAAGCTTGAAAAATTTAAAGAACCCTAACAATGGCTTCTCAAATTTTCGGCAGCTATGGGAAGAAGATGAATGAATTTCTATCATCTTTTCACCAATTTTAATCACTTAATTGATAAATGACCAAAATGCCCTTTTTGATAAACTTTCAATTTTAACTCATCCATGCCCATTTTTGTCCAAAAATTAGAATTTGGATAAATTGCTATTTAAGGACGTCTAATTAATAATCTAAAGCTATTTCACACATATAGCTTCTAGAAACACACATTTTGCAACTTTTGCAATTTAGTCCTTTTGGACAATTGAACCACAATTTCATAAAATTGCTTCATGAAACTTTTACACTAGCATGCATACATATTATAAGCCTCAAAAACTCATTCATGACCCTCGGATTTGTGGTCTCGAACCACTATTCTGACTAGGCCCTAAACTGGGATGTTACAAGCTTATTGACTTGGGTCACACGGCCAACCACACGCCCGTGTGTCTAGCCCATGTGCCATTCGAAGTGGCTATACACGACCGTGTGCAAGGAAGTATGCTAGGCCGGGCTAAACCTGTAGGGTATACTGACTTATGCAACATGGCCAAGTCACACGCTCGTGTGCTAGGCCGTGTGAAATTTAGGGGGATATACTGACTTGTGCCACACAGTCGATCACATGCCTGTGTGTGAGACCGTGTGGAGCATACTGACTTCATTTCAATTTCAACACCATGGGACACACGACCGTGTACTTAACCATGTGTCACACACGGTTGAGACACACGCCCGTGTCTCTGCCCGTGTGGACAAAAATAGGCTATTTACCAAGCCATTTTGCCACCCAAATTTAGGTACACCTACACCTCTCAAATAGCACACAATATAGCATCGAAAGGCATATATTTGAATTCCAATCAAGCATGTTTTATACCAATTCCAACACCAACCAATACAAAACATAAATACCACATATTGCCACCTAATTTCATGCCAATCTTTTTCTTTTCAAAACATCAAAATGACCATTTACAATTTTACATTATTATGCTCAATTCCACAAACATACCAATTCACAATTCATCACATATTGACACTCAAAATTACCTATTATCAATGAGCATCATGAATTAAACTCAATCACACAACATAGGTCAATTACCAACTCAAAACAAAAGCCATTTGCACACTTATAAACACATCCAAATGAACAAAAATATGCCAACTTCCTTGGATATATACAAACAAAAAATAGATGTTTATAAGCCAAATCAAATGGCAACATCATTTACCAAAATTGACTCAAAGTACCTATACATGCCATATGACCCAAAAATATAGTTTCAAAAGTACCAAAGTGTCAGCGGATAGTGTGGTGAAGTCTCCGACGATCCCCGAATCCGAGCTAGCTTTGAAATCACTATAAAACATGGAAAAGCAACAAAGTAAGCTATATAGCTTAGTAAGCTCGTATGTTAACAATGAGAAAATATCATTAATCTTTAATCATTCAAATAATAGACAGCAATATACAACAATTTTATTAAATCACAAAGCTATCAATGATCATTCACATAACTTACCAAGGAACTCATCAATTCCATGGTTTCAATATTCAATTCATTTCCGTACGTACCTGTACCATATTGTACCAATCTCATACTCAACCACATCTTCCATTTGCCCGTTGAACCATTTGGAATAGGAGTCAGATACTCAAGGGTCTCACACGATAAGTACCTATACCATGGCCCGAAGCCAAATCAAGGTAACTTATATCCAAAGTTCTGATATCATGGCCCGAAGCCAAATCAGTCGATATGCATGGCCCGAAGCCAAATCAGTTTATCTCGCACCCGAAGTGCTAAATCATGGCCCAAAGCCAACTCAAAGTATCCCTGATGACATGTCACTAGTATCCTAAACTATTCCTAAGGTTCAATCGGGATTTCAATACCAAATCGTAGTTGAATCACTTTCAATCTATTATCGAATCGTTCTCGAATCTTTGTTGAACATGTTCGTAGTCTTGTTTCCACAGTTCATGCAATATCAAATCATTTAAACACAATCATAAATAAAGCTCATTGCATACAAACTTACCTTGGTTGTTAAAACGGCGAATCGAGTCAACTATTCTGTAACTTTGTTCTTCCCCGATCTAAGTCCGTATTTCTCATTTCTTGAGATAAATATATTCAAAATTTACTTATTTAATCATCTATTTATTCAATTCAATCCAAAACATACATTTGAGCTAATTTACACATTAGCCCCTAAACTTTCACATTTTTACAATTTAGTCCTTATTTAATAAAATTGCAAATTGATGAAATTCCAAATATACCCATGCTAGCCGAATTAGCATAATGCCGCTAGCAGTTCATATTTTTCATTTATTTCACATTTTAACCACTAACTTTACATATTTCTCAATTTAATCCCTATTTTGCATTTTCACTAAAAATCACTTAACAAAATTTGTATATCTATCAACAAGCTTTCATAATCTATCAAAAAACTTCAAAATACACATGTATTCATCAATGGCATCATTCAAATTCTTTAACAATTTTGCAAAATAGTCCCTGGGCTAGCTAGTACTAGATGCAACAATCACAAAAACATAAAAATCATTAAAAACCGAGCAAAAACAGACTTACTATTTAGCTTCAATTGACCGAACCTTCAAGGTGTTTCCATGGCTTTTCTAAGCCCTAATTTTTTGGCTATAAAGATGATAATGAATTAAAATTGTTGTGTTTTATTATTTTAGCCTTTAATAACCAAATTACAAGTTTAACCTTTATAATAAATCATTAATACACATGTTAATATGTCCATAAATGTCCACTCAAATAATGGTCTAATTACCACATAAGAACCTTAACTTTAAGTTTCTATAGCTATTAAATACCTTTAGCTATTAGAACTCAAGTTTTACGCTTTACGCGATTTAGTCATTTTTATCAAATTGACCAATCAAACGATAAAATTTCTTAACAAAATTTTCACACAAACATAATATCATGCTGTAGACATAAAATAATAATAAAAAAATTATTTCGAATTTAGATTTGTGGACCCGAAACCACAGTTCTGATTTGACTAAAAACTGGCTATTACAGAGGAAAAGAAAAAGTATCGGATTAGTAGATTCTTGAATACGAACAAATGTCGAGGTAAGTTCATGTAACTAGATTATGTATATTAATATGTTTGGAATTGAATGTTGAATATGTGTGAATTGTATAAATTTTTAATGTATAAAATTAATTAATGCCTGATATTGCTCTATAAGTATAAGTCCCATTTGAATAAATGGAATTCGATGGATACATGATTTCCCGATTGGTTGTGGTCTTGCATATGTTGTAGACACACCATAACTTGAAAAAGCATCCTGTTATAAGCCTTATCGAGTTTCCTATTATATGGTTCTTGCGAGCATCCTGATCGGTAGCGATCCTGCATGTGTTGCGGACTACCGCAGCTCTTTGTGAGCGTCTTGTTATATGATCGGTTGTGATCCTGCATATATTGCGGACACAAACGCAGCTCTTTATGAGCGTCCTGATATAGGCTCTTTTTGAGCTTCCTAATATGGCTCGCTTGAACTTCCTATTATATGGCTATTTGGAGCTCCTTGATAATAACTCTTCTGTAACACCCCTTACCTATGTCCGACGCTGGGACAGGATACGAGGCATTACCAGACTTGCTTAAACATACAACATCGGGCTATAAAATTTCATTTCAACTTAAAGCTTCTCATTCATATTCATAACATCCTTATTATGGGCCTACGAGGCCCTAAACATACATACGGAAGGTTTCAGAAATAAACTGAAAACTTTTACGCACTTAGATTTTTTTTTGCCTAAACAGGGCCACACGCCCGTGTGGAATGGAACACGCCCGTGTGGGCAAGCCGTGTGGTTACACACGCCCATGTTCCTAGCCCGTGTGGAATTTATTTTTCATTTCGAACCTACATGGGTTTTCACACGGTCGGACACACGCCCGTGTCTGTGGCCCGTGTCCCTCACATGGCCTAGACACGCCCGTGTCCTCACCCGTGTGTGAAAAACCTGGGTATTCTGTTTATGACGTCAGCAACCTCTTAAGGAGCACACGGCCTAGTCACACGCCTGTGTGCTAGCCCGTGTGACGAATCGAATTCTTGCAATTTGATACAGGGGACACATGGCCTATCAACACACCCATGGGGCTGACCGTGTGTCAGACACGGCCTAGACATACGCCCGTGTGTCTATCCGTGTGGACAATAAGAAGGCTATTTTCCAAGGCAATTGCCACCCTAAAACATAAACACACATATACTAACACAAGCAACACATAACATGGCAATAATACACTATGAACAATCCCTAATCATCATTCATACACTTCACATTTTACTCCATCAATTGCATGAACTTCCACTTCATGAAACTCATCATCATTAAAAATATGAAACTTGACAAATATTGGCCAATTCCCAATGGCCATTTACAAAATGAGTGTATAACATTAATAGCCAACACTTTGGCTTCCAAATATGACATAACACAAGATGACCAAGTTCCTATACATGCCACACCCAAAATAAATCAACTTTACTATACTAAAAGAATGACAGATAGTGTGATTCGAGCTCCAACATTCTACGATCCCCGAGCTAGCTTGGCGATACTACAAGGAAAAGGGAAACGAAAGGGGTAAGCATATAGCTTAGTAAGTTTGCATGAATTAAAATAGCAACATAAGTACTCATGGTAAAAATCCATTCATCTCATAGAACAATAACAACACAAGTTCTCAAATACTTTGACATACTTACTCTTACTTACGCTTACCCATCACATGTCACATTACGGTTTCATAACTCGTAATTTACTCATGGTACCTGTGTCACTTCATCACATAATTTAGTACTTATGCTATCTTGAACATAAACTTAAATCATTATCATCCTTAACTTAAATGTAACTCTTTATTATCTTTGTATAGCTAGCTCTTTGTCATCTTTGCATACTTAGCTTTTTTGCCCGTTGAACTACTCGGAATATCGAAGGATACTCAATCTCATCATACATGTATCACGATGCCAATGCCATATCCCAAATATGGTCTTACATGGGATCACCTCTTGATGCCGATGCCATATCCCAGATATGGTCTTACACGGGATCTCTTAACTCGATGTCGATGCCATGTCCCAGACATGGTATTATACGAGATCGTACATAGGTGTCGATGCCATGTCCCAGACATGGTCTTACACAAGATCTTCCTTTGGTGCCGAGGCCATGTCCCAGACATGGTCTTACACGGGACCTTCCTTATTCGGTGCTTATGCCATGTCCCAGACATGGTTTTATACGAGACCTACATTCAGTGCCGATGCCATGTCCCAGACATGGTCTTACACGGGACCTACATTCGGTGCCGATGCCATGTCCCAGACATGGTCTTATACGGGACCTTCCTTATCTCATGTCGTGACATAGGTATCCTCGTTATTTTGAATCTTCAACCGGGATTTCAACTTAATACATTCTCATCATTTTCTCATCGAGGCTTCATTAGTCAATTTTCATGAAATGATATTCATTATCATAAGATCAAGCAATTTAAAATATAAAAACACTATGAAACTTTAATTTCACACAAACTTACCTCGGTACTCAAAATGTGTGTAGATGTTCGATTTAGTCTAACACTTTGTTCTTACCTCGGTTTCGTTTCGAGCTTCATGTTTCTTGATCTATAATAACAATTTCACTTTTTTAATACTCACATTGACTAAATCGACTCATGAATCATACTTTGGCAAAATTATGATTTTGCCCCTAAACTTTCACATAATTACACTTTTGCCCCTAAGCTCGTAAAATGATTTTTATTTAACTTTCTTGTATTTTAATCCTAGCCGAATTATTTTCTTAACTACAACAGCCCCTAATTTCCACTATTTCACTCATGTATGACCATTTTTATAACTTTTACAATTTGGTCCTTTTATGCATTTTTCATGGAAATCACTTAGAAAAAGATGTTTAACACATATCAAACTTTCATATTCTTCCTTAAAACATCAAAATACATGCATGTCATGTAACGCCCCAAATTTTGGGCCTAGAAGAATTAGGCCTTCGGCTTGGGAGCGCCTAAAATTCTTGAGAGCAAGAAAACGGCACGAATGCATGTTAGTACTGCTGGGTTAGAAATATTGGAGTATTTGAAGGTATTTGAGGGTTTTTAGGAAGCCTGGGTTCGAGTCTGGGCCTTGGAAAATTTTTAGTTTTTGCTCTTAAGTGGAATTGGCTGTTAGCAGTTAGGACTTATGTATAAATGTGTGTGATTTTGTGTCACAAAAAGGGCATGTGTCTGGATGGTGTTAGCGTCACTAAGATGGCAAGGGGAGTTGGGGTTCGAATCCCATGACTTGCAAATAGGGAGCTTTTATTTTATGATTTGGTGGTGCGAGAGGTAGAGTTTCAATTAAACTCTGCAGAGGAGGTTGGAGACTTGGTCAACAAATTCGAATGGGAGGCTGGGAGCAATTCAAGGAGGATTTGGTGGAGAGTTTGAGGGAGTTGGATTGTGAGGGGAGTCTTGGCCGGTTGGTAGAGCTTGAGTAAAGGGAAACTCGGCCAAGGGTGGGGCATTTGGTGTATTTTTGGCTTTGGGAGAGTGTAGAGGTGCTGAATTTTCTCTGTTATTTTCGGGTGTTATTTTAGCATCTTGGTACATTTTTTGGTACATCAGCAGGGAGGCACTAGTATCTGTTAGTCCTAGCAAGGTGAGTTATTGTGGTTTAAGTTAATAACGGTCGTGGATTAAGTGTATACGTTAACCTGATTAGAGTAATCTGATACGATATATTGGTGGATTGTAGGATTCGGAGAGTGTGGATCTTATCTAGCCTCGCGAACAGGTGTGTAATTGTATGCCTCTTTCGATAATAGGCTGAAAAGCCGAAAGTACGTAATAGTTATACTGCTAAGATTGTAGAGTCGACTGAATGCCAAAAAGCCGGAAATATGGCGTGTGATGCCACACGAGCGTACGAGTGTGCGTGTGGTTAACCGAGCCCATGAACAAGGGTGCTAGACTGTAGGAGCCACCACGAGCGTTCTCGTGGGCTTAGGCCATAATGGGCCCCGTTGGGCCGAGATGGGCCAAGTGGGCCCAATGGGCTCATGGGCCCTCCATGGGTAAAAATTCATGATAGTTACAAATAATTGGATTGGACTGCAAAGTTTGCATAGTCGTGACTAAACTGGGCTGAATGGGCCACACGAGCGTGTGGGCCCACTTGGGCCGAATAGTGGGCTTTGGGCCCAACTCCACTATTTTGGCCCTATAAGTCATTCGAGTCGTTCGAGACGATGGTAGGCCATTGGAAAGGTCACAAAATTACCGAAATACCCCCAGTTTACAAAATTACTGAAATACCCTCGATTTGCAAAATTACCGAAATACCCCTGATTTGTAAAATTATCGAAATACCCCCGGTTTGCAAAATTACTGAAATACCCCCGGTTTGCAAAATTACCGAAATACCCCTGGTTTGCAAAATTACCGAAATAACCCCAGTTTGCAAAATTACCAAAATACCCTCTATTTGTAAAATTACTGAAATACCCCTGAAGGGTAATATTACCGAAATACCCCTAAAGGGTAGGATTACCAAAATACCCTTATAGGGTAAAATGATTATTTTGCCCTCGTAGGTAAATGATTATTTTATGCTATGTTTTGACTGACCTGAGCTATGATTTGTCTGTCTTTCTAGAGTATGCCATGTGATTTATATATATGTGCTTTGCATACATGACATACTGCATGGGATTGGGATTTTGTAATTTGAGGAAGTGATTGATCTGTTAGGGTCACACGGGTCGGCCGAGACGACTGTGGACCCACCGATTTGATTGATAGGGGTGCACAGGTCGCCCGAGAAAACTGTGGACCCACCAATTTAATTGTGAGGGTCGCCTGGGTCGCCCGAGACGACTGTGGACCTACCGACGGCTTTAAGCAGCTTATATTCGCGCTTTCTTTGCGATGATCATCTTAGTACAATGTCGGTGCTAACATTGGTGTCTTTGCCGGGCGGGTGGGTCGATTTTATCCCCACATGGTGTGTTGATTGGTACGGGTGGTGTCTTTGGCCGGATTGGGGTGGGGTGCATTCTTACACTATTGCATTTCTATTTATGAGATCCGATACTGATATGGGCTAGGCCCAAACGATTCTGTTATGGGCCGGGACCCAAACAATATGGCAATGGGCTTAGGCCCATCAAACTCATCTTGGATCGAATAGGGCTCAAGCCCGATGCTTCAGATTCTCTGCTTATTTGACTATCGTTTTTATATTTGGGGATTACACACCGAGTTTTCGTAAACTCACCTCGCTTTTAACAAAGGTCAGTAATCCCCACCTTTAGACGGATCGTGAGTCATGAGGGACTCGAGATGGCCACACAACTACTTCTGTTTTTCTATTAAGTTATTCATAAGTACTTTATTTTGGTTTGGTTTGTAAAAAGGCCTTTTAAAGTTTTCGGATTTTAAATTTAAGTTTGGTTTTATTTTAATTTATATCTGTTAGAACTAAATCGCGGGGTTTTTCCAAAATGATTATTATTTTCAAAACACTATGTTACAACAACTGTTTTCGGTTATCACGTTTCCGCAACGTTTTTAAAAAAAAGCTTCCGCGGTTGAAGGGGATTTTGAAGGAAATCAATAACGTTTTAAAAGTGAACAACCTTTTTCAATGAACCCCATTTTGAAAATAAACGAACGCAAGCTGAGGCTTTACACAAGTTTAAATGGAAGAAGTTTTTAAATATTAAGAAGGGTTTTCAATGAAAACATGGTTTTCGAAAAAACACTTCAATGTGACACACCAGATTCGAGCCTAACTTCTAGGCCGGGTTTGGGGTGTTACATGTCATACATGGGTAAATTTTTGAACATAAACCCTAGCTCAAAATATAGCTAGAAATAGCTAAATCAAGCTACAAGGACCTCAAAAATACGAAGAACATTAAAAACGGGGCTAAGAGACACTTATAATTAAGCTTGAAAGTTGAAGAAACCCTAGCTATGGAGTCCTTGTGATTTTCGGCCAAGCTTAGAGAAGATGGACATGAATTTTGACTTCTTTTTCCCTTTTAATTCTTTTATTAACCAAATGACAAAAATGCCCTTAAGGCCCCTTTCTAGAGATTTTTCCTTCCCATGTCTATTTTTGTCCATCTTGACATTTAGTGGTCTAATTGCTAAATAAGGACATCTAGTAATTTTTATAATTCTATTTCATACTTAAATCTTCTGGAATCTCATATTTTCTAATCTTTGCAATTTAACCCTAATGGACAAATTGATCACTAATAAATAAAATTTCCTCATGAAATTTTCACATAATCATGCAAACATATCATAAGCCTCATAAAAATCACAACACATATTTCTACTTCGAATTTGTGGTCTCGCAACCACTATTCCAACTAGGCCCTAAATCGGGCTCTTACAATTCTCCCCTCTTAGGGATTTTCATCCCCGAAAATCTTACCGGTAAAAAGGTTTGGGTACTGGTTTCTCATAGCCTCCTAGGGCTCCCATGTAGCCACTTCTACTCCATGTCTTTTCCATAATACTTTAACGAGAGCTATACTTTTATTCTTTAGCTGTTTAACTTCTCGTGCTAGAATCTTAACTGGTTCTTCGCCATATGTCATGTTGGGTTGAATTTCAACCTCTGTCGGTGTAATCACATGCGACGGATCTGATCCGTAACGTCGCAACATAGACACGTGGAACACATCATGTATCTTTTCCAACTCAGATGGCAAGGCCAATCGATAAGCTACCGGCCCTATCCTCTCGGTAGTCTCATATGGTCTGATAAAACGCGGACTCAATTTGCCTTTCTGGCCAAATCTGAGAACTTTCTTCCATGGTGATACTTTCAAAAATACCTTATCACCAACTTGAAACTCAATCTCTTTTCGTTTCAAGTCCGAGTAGGATTTTTGTCTATCAGAAGCAGATTTTAAACAATCACGAATTATTTTTACCTTCTTTTCGGTTTCTCTAACCAGATCGACCCCGTGAATCTGATTTTCCTTGAGTTCAGTCCAATACAAAGGCATTCGACACTTACGCCCATACAAAGCCTCATAAGGCACCATTTTCAAGCTCGACTGAAAACTGTTATTGTATGAAAACTCTACCAACGGTAAATACTTTTCCCACCGCCTTGAAACTCAAGAACACAACACCGAGCATATCCTCAAGTATCTCAGATTAATCTCTCCGATCATCCGTCGCTTTTTGGGTGAAAAGTCGTACTAAAACTCAGCTTTGTGCCCAAATCTTCTTGCAACTTTTTCCAAAATCGGGATGTGAATCTCGGATCTCTGTCCGATATAATCGACAAAGGCACTCCATGAAGCCTTACAATCTTAGAAACATACAATTCTACCAACTTATCAAGTGAATAATCAACACGTACCGATATGAAGTGGGCCGACTTCGTAAATCTATCTACCACCACCCATATGACATCTTTCTTGCTTGGTGTCAACGGCAAACCCGTTACAAAGTCCATAGTAACACGATCCCACTTCCACTCGGGAACCATAATAGGTTGAAGCAAACCCGAAGGTACTTGGTGTTCAGCTTTCACTTGTTGACAAATCAAGCATCTTGATACAAACTCAGAAATATCTTTCTTCATACTCGGCCACCAATACCATTTCTTCAAATCATTATACATTTTTGTACTGCCCGGATGTACAGATAGACATCTGCTATGTGCCTCGTGTAAAATATTCTGAATAAGCTCATCATCCCTCGGTACACAGACTCTGTCTCTGAACATCAAACATCTATCAGAATTAATCAAAAAATCAGACTCAACACCCGACTCGCACTGAACTCTTTTGGCTTGTAAGCCACTGTCATCTTTCTGAGCCTCATAAATCTCTTGAAGGAACGTCGGTCTAGCCCTCAACTCAGCTAGAATGGAACCATCGTCTGACAAAGTCACCCATGTATTCATAGCCCTCAATGTAAATAAGGATTTTCTACTCAAAGCATCGGCGACTACATTCGCCTTTCCCGGGTGGTAGTCAATGACTAGCTCATAATCCTTTATCGCCTCTAACCATCTTCGCGCTTTAAATTCAATTCCTTCGAAGGCATCAAGTACTTCAGGCTCTTATGATCGGTGAATATCCGACATCTTTCACCATACAAATGGTGTCTCCATATCTTCAAAGAAAACACAATGGCAGCCAACTCTAAATCATGTGTCGGGTAATTCTTCTCATGCAGCTTTAACTGTCTAGAGGCATATGCTATCACCTTGCCTTCCTGCATAAGCATACAGCCCAATCCATTCAAGGATACATCACTGTAGATCACAAATTCTTTTCTCGGTTCAGGTTGCACTAGAACTGGAGCCTTAGTCAACAATGCCTTTAGTTTCTCAAAACTCTGTTGGCATTTCTCTGTCCATTCGAACTTTACATCTTTCTGTAACAGCCTCGTCATCGGAGTGGCTATCATAGAAAATCCCTTGAAAAATTGTCGGTAATAACCAGCTAGGCCCAAAAAACTTCTAACCTCAGATACATTTCTCGGTGGTTTCCAATCAACAATTGTTGAAATCTTGCTCGGGTCAACTCAGATTGCATCTCCCGAGACAATGTGCCCCAAAAACCTAACTTCTTTGAGCCAAAATTCACTTTTGCTAAACTTGGCATACAATTGATTATCTCGTAAAATTTGCAAAACCGTCCTCAAGTGCCCCGCATGCTCATTCTCATCACGAGAATAAATCAGAATATCATCAATAAAAACCACAACAAATTTATCCAAGTATGGCCGAAAGATACGGTTCATTAAATCCATAAACACGGCAGGGGCATTTGTTAAACCGAAAGGCATAACTAGAAATTCATAGTGCCCATACCTTGTCTGAAATGCAATTTTCAGCACATCTGAGTCTTTAACCCTCAACTGGTAATATCCCGACCTCAAGTCTATCTTGGAAAACACAGTGACTCCCTTTAATTGATAAAACAAATCATCGATTCTTGGCAATAGGTACTTATTCTTCACAGTAACCTTATTAAGCTACCGGTAATTTATACATAATCTCATGGAACCATCTTTCTTTTTCACAAATAACACTGGAGCACCCCACAGAGAATAACTTGGTCTTGCAAAGCCTTTGTCTGTTAACTCTTGCAACTGTGCTTTTAATTCTTTCAACTCGGTTGGAGCCATTCTGTATGGAGCAATCGATATAGGTGCAGTACCAGGAGCTAACTCAATGCCAAATTTAACCTCTCTGACTGGAGGCAACCCTGGCAACTCTTCTGGGAATACATATGGATACTCACATAATATCGGCACTGATTCAATTCTTAACTCAGTTTCTTTGGCATTCATCACAAAGGCAAGATATACTTCGTATCCCTTTCTTACATATTTTTGGGTAGACATATGAGAGATCACTATAGGTGACCTGTCCTGTTCATCTGATTCAACACGAAGAGTGTCCCCGTTTTCACATCTCAATTCAATGTATTTCTTTCCACAATTTACTGTCACATCATGAGCGGTTAACCAGTCCATACCAAGAATTATATCGAATTCATCAAATGGCAATAGCATGAGATTTGCCTTAAAATAATGACCTCTAATCATCAATGGGCAATCTTTGCATACCTTATCAACTAATACACTTTTGCCTAAAGGATTGGACACTTTTATCACAAACTCAGAGACTCTACTGCATGCTCATACTAGATACTAATTTCATGCAAATATATGAGTGGGTAGATCCCGGATCAATTAAAGAAACAATATTAGTATCATGGAGAGAAAATGTACCCGTAATTACATCAGGGGATAACGCCTCTTCGCGAGCGCAAATGGCATAAGTCCTCGCAGGCACTCTACCCTCAGATCTTGCAGCCTGCTCTCTGGATGTACTCTTACTACTCGTTCCACTTCCTGTGTTTCTCTATTGTCTCCCTCTAGTAGTGCTTCCCGTCCTTGCACTCTGAATTTTCTCTTTTTCCACCATCTCAGGGAATTCTCTAATAAAATGATCTTGGGAACCACACTTAAAACTGGCTCTCTCATGGGCTTGGCACTCACCGGGATGACGTCTGCCACATTGTGGGCATTCTGGTCTATTAGGTCGAGTGTTCCCAACACTGGCAACTGAAGTAGTCTGAGCTTTAATCCCGAGCATCGCTTTACTTTACTTATTCAAAACCCACCGAGTAGCTGATCGGGTAGGGAAATCTCTCGACTTCTTGGACAAGAACTGAAATGACTTATTCAATTGTCTCTTTTTTGAGCCACGAGACTCTATCTCAGCTTTTCTTTTATCTTTCATCAATTCCTCAGCTTTACAAGCCCGATCCACTAGCACAACAAATTCCTTCAACTCAAGGACACCAACAAATAATATGATATCTTTATTTAATCTGTTCTCAAACCTTTTACACATGATGGCTTTAGAGGACACACACTCCCGAGCGTACTTGCTGAGCCTTACAAATTCACGCTCATATTCAGTTACTGTCATTCGACCTTGTTTCAGTTTAAGGAATTCATTTCTTTTCTGATCAATGAATCTTTGGCTAATGTACTTCTTCAGAAATTCTTCTTGGAAAAACTCCCATGAGATCATTTCCCTTAGTACAACCGACACAAGGGTGTTCCACCACTGATAAGCGGAATCTCTTAAGAGAGACACCATACATTTCATGCACTCTTCAGGTGTGCAAGATAATTCATCAAATACCCTGATTGTATTTCCAAGCCAAAATTCTACTCTTTCCAGATCATCATCTTTACTAGCTCAAAATTCCTCGGCTTTTTGTTTCCGGATTCTATCTACCGGAGTCTTTTCTCTTCTCACCACTTCTACCACTTGGGGAGCTACAGGGGTAGGCTGAGAAATAGGAGGGGTGGAGGGGTTGCACATTTGGGTTCGTACGAATGAATTACGTATACCACGTATTCATCATGTGGAGAAAGGCTTCGCTAGCCTCTTCTCCTCCTCTCTGACTTACAGTCGTAGGTCTACTCTCATTTTCATTCTGCACCATCCCTTCGACGGGAGCCGGTGTGTTACTTTTTACATCATCTGCCACAGCTCTATCGAGATCCATTTACTATATGAAAACACAATTTAAATCGTCAGGAGTCGTCACACTATCATTACATAAATACTCATATGTATGGCATTTATAGCTAGACTCATGAATACGCTACGTTAGTCCGAGAATCGACTAAACCGTAGCTCTGATACCACTAAATTAACACCCCTTACCCATGTCTGATGTCGGGACAGGATACGAGGCATTACCAGACATAACTTGCTTAAACATACAACATCGGGCTATAAAATTTCATTTCAACTTAAAGCTTCTCATTCATATTCATAACATCCTTATTATGGGCCTACGAGGCCCTAAACATACATACGAAAGGTTTCAGAATTAAACCGAAAACTTTTGTACACTTAGAAATTATTTTGGCTAAACAGGGCCACACGCCCGTGTGGAATTGAACACGCTCGTGTGGGCAGGCCGTGTGGTCACACACGCCCATGTTCTTAGCCCGTGTGGAATTTATTTTTCATTTTAAACCAACAAAGGTTTTAACACGGCCAGACACACGCCCGTGTCTGTGTCCCGTGTCCCTCACACGGCCTAGACACGCCCGTGTCCTCACCTGTGTGTGAAAAACCTGTGTATTCAGTTTATACGACAGAAACCTCTTAAGGGACACACGGCCTAGTCACACGCCCGTGTGCTGGCCCGTGTGACGAATCGAATTCTCGCAATTTGATATAGGGGACACACAGCCTATCAACACACCCATGGGGCTAACCGTGTGTCACACACGGCCTAGACACATGCCCGTGTGTCTATCCGTGTGGACAATTAGAAGGTTATTTTTCAAGCCAATTGCCACCCTGAAACATAAACACACATATACCAACACAAGCAACACATAACATGGCAATAATACACTATGAAGAATCCCTAATCATCATTCATACATTTCACATTTTACTCCATCAATTGCATGAACTTTCACTTCATGAAACTCATCATCATTAAAAATATAAAACTTGACAAATATTGGCCAATTCCCAATGGCCATTTACAAAATGAGTGTATAACATTAGTAGCCAACACTTTGGCTTCCAAATATGACATAACACAAGATGACCAAGTTCTTATACATGCCATACCCAAAATAAATCAACTCTACTATACCAAAAGAATGATTGATAGTGTGATCCGAGCTCCGACATTCTACGATCCCCGAGCTAGCTTGGCGATAATACAAGGAAAAGGGAAACGAAAGGGGTAAGCATATAGCTTAGTAAGTTTGCATGAATTAAAATAGCAACATAAGTACTCATGTTAAAAATCCATTCATCTCACAGAACAATAACAACACAAGTTCTCAAATACTTTGACATACTTACTCTTACTTACGCTTACCATCACATGTCACATTACGGTTTCATAACTCGTAATTTACTCATGGTACCTGTGTCACTTCATCACATAATTTAGTACTTATGCTATCTTGAACATAAACTTAAATCATTATCATCCTTAACTTAAATGTAACTCTTTGTCATCTTTGTATAGCTTAGCTCTTTGTCATATTTGCATATTTAGCTCTTTTGCCCGTTGAACTACTCGGAATATCGAAGGATACTCAATCTCATCATACATGTATCACGATGCCAATGCCATATCCTAGATATGGTCTTACATGGGATCACCTCTTGATGCCGATGCCATATCCCAGATATGGTCTTACATGGGATCTCTTAACTCGATGTTGATGCCATGTCCCAGACATGGTCTTATACGAGATCGTACATAGGTGTCGATGCCATGACCAGACATGGTCTTACACGAAATCTTCCTTTGGTGTCGAGGCCATGTCCCAGACATGGTCTCACACGGGACCTTCCTTATTCGGTGCCGATGCCATGTCCCAGACATGGTCTTATACGGGACATTCCTTATCTCATGTCGTGATATAGGTATCCTCGTTATTCCGAATCTTCAACCGGGACTTCAAGTTAATATATTCTCATCATTTTCTCATCGAGGCTTCATTAGTCGATTTTCATGAAATGATATTCATTATCATAAGATCAAGCAATTTAAAATATAAAAACACTATGAAACTTTAATTTCACACAAACTTACCTCGGTACTCAAAATGTGTGTAGATGTTCGATTTAGTCCAACACTTTGTTCTTGCCTCTCTGCTTTCATTCCGGCTTCGTGTTTCTTGATCTATAATAACAATTTCACTTGTTTAATACTCACATTGACTAAATTGACTCATGAATCATACTTTGGCAAAATTATGATTCTGCCCATAAACTTTCACATAATTACACTTTTGCCCCTAGGCTTGTAAAATGATTTTTATTCAACTTTCTTGTATTTTAAGCCTAGCTGAATTATTTTCTTAACTAAAACAGCCCCTAATTTCCACTATTTCACTCATGTATGACCATTTTTATAACTTTTACAATTTGGTCCTTTTATGCATTTTTCATGAAAATCACTTAGAAAAAGATGTTTATCACAAATCAAACTTTCATATTCTTTCTTAAAACATCAAAATACATGCATGTCATACATGGGTAAATTTTTTAGCATAAACCCTAGCTCAAAATATAGCTAGAAATAGCTAAATCAAGCTACGAGGACCTCAAAAATACGAAGAACATTAAAAACAGGGCTAGGAGACACTTACAATCAAGCTTGAAAGTTGAAGAAACCCTAGCTATGGAGTCCTTGTGATTTTCGGCCAAGCTTAGAGAAGATGGACATGAATTTTGACTTTTTTTTCCCTTTTAATTCTTTTATTAACCAAATGACAAAAATGCCCTTAAGGCCCCTTGTAACACCCCAAACCCAGCCTAGAAGTTAGGCCCAAATCTGGCGTGTCACATTGAAGTGTTTTTCGAAAACCATGTTTTCATTGAAAACTCTTCTTGATATTTGAAAAACTAAAGTCTAAGTTTGTGTTTGTTTATTTTTAATCAACGTTTATTAAAAGTTATTAATTTCAAAACCTCGTTGTTGCGGAAGCTTAATTTAAAATAATGATTTACGAAGACGAGTTATCCAAAAATTGAGTTGCGAAAACGTAGTGTTTTGAAAATAGTTATCGTTTTGGGAAAACCGTGTTCAACTTATAGCAGATTTAAAACATAATAAACTGAAAATCCCAAATTAAAAATCAGCATTTAATAGAGGCCTTATAACAACCCAATAAGAAAACGGTTTAAAAAAAGTAGAATAGAATACTAAAATTCAAAGCTGTTCGCAGTGCGGCCACCTCCGAGTCCTCCAAAGACGTCGATCCGCCTATTGAGGATTACTCAAACATTTAATAAAAATAGGGGTGAGTTTATGAAAACTCAAGGTGTACAACCTCATCTGGTCATAAGGCATGCATCAAATCAATCCGGCCTAAGCCCATTACAAGATATGCAAGGCGGCTGGGCCTTAGCCCAAATTAGCCTCTGCTGGGCCTTAGCCCATATCAAATGTCACATATCATATTTATCCGGGCCTAAGCCCATCTCAATATTAAAATCCATATATGCAATGCATTAATGCCCATACCAACCCCAGCATCTGCCCTCTGTCCAACCCTCGCACTCTGCTTCGGGATTTAATCGACCCACCCATCCCTACACTCCTTATGTAGCACCTGGGTTGCGACACTAACCAATATTACAAACAGAGCTTCCAGACATATAATCGGCTTAAAGCCTTCTGGTGGATCCACAATGCCAAGCGACCATGCGATCCTATCGTAACTTCGTCCATAACCAATATCCCAACCCCATGCAACATAATATCACATGAATGCAACATACCATACTAACATACGATAACAATCATATAACATGTAGAGCATTTTAGTCATTCTGCCCTTCAGGGGCATAACGGTCATCTTACCCTCTAAGGGTATTTCGGTAATTTTACCCGCCAAGGGTATTTTGGTAATTTACGACCTTTCCAAAGATCTACAGTCACCTCGAGCGACAAGATAACCTATTTAATAAAACGGTGTATTTGGGCCCAAAGCCCAAAACTCGGCCCAGGTGGGCCCACACTCTCGTGTGGCCCATTCAGCCCAAAACTGCCTTTAGCAATGTGATCGCCATGGCCGGCTCCTCATTTCCTATCCGTCTATAAAATTTACTCGCGTAGGGCCCACGGGCCTGTTGGGCCCACTCGGCCCATTTCAGCCAAACGAGGCCCAAAACGTCCTAAGCCCATGAGAATGCTCACGGTGGCCTCAAGCGTCTTATGCCCATATTCGTGGGCTCGGTCCACCATACGTGCGTTCGCACGCTCGTGTGGCATC
The DNA here is from genome assembly GCA_025698515.1 of Gossypium sturtianum. Classification (NCBI taxonomy): domain Eukaryota; kingdom Viridiplantae; phylum Streptophyta; class Magnoliopsida; order Malvales; family Malvaceae; genus Gossypium; species Gossypium sturtianum. The sequence goes on from CM046952.1 coordinate 67,081,232, forward strand.
ATTTGCCGGTATTTCAGCTTTCGCCATTTCCCGATCTACAGTTGGAATGGTGTGTGTACACACCTGATTACAAGTTGTGCTTTCCAACGCTTCCCAAAACACCACGAACAACGACTCCTTTAGTACACCAATAATCGGCCTTAACTCTTAGCTAACAAATCCCTAACCATAGTTGATGAGCAAAAGAGTTGTTAACAACCAATCCATTTCAGCCAAATCAACAGAAATATGGCAACATTCTTACCTTACTTGCTTAATGAGTTACAGATAAAGATTTGTTTAAAACAATCACTTGTGCTCCTTCAACTTGATGAACCCTAAACCCAACGATGGTCATATCACAACAAGAGCATATCTTTGATCCAACGAGAGAGAAAGAAGAGCACACGATTAATGAAAAGGAACTGAATGACAATAGAGTTATAGTCAAAGAGAAGACTACCACTTACCAATTCTCCAATTCCTTGCAGCGCCACTCTAGGAAAGGACAGGACTATGATTTGGCCAAGAACTAACTCACCAAATGCAGTGAGTACGCCCAACACAAAAAGCAATAGAGGGTGTTCGGCTAAGAGAAAATAGACTGCAAGAAAATCGAATGATGTAGAAGGAAAAAGAAGAAGCTCCAATCAAAGACTAAAGAGAAGAGAAAAGATTCGGCTTACCCCCAAAACGGCTAGCTCTGTACTATGAAGAGAGGAGCATCAAGAAGACAAGAAGCTATTTCAAGACCAAAAGAATAGAGAATAGGTTCGGCTAGATAACCAAGGGATAAGCAAAGCGTGAAAAAGAAAAGAAAACCAGAGAAAAACTAGAGATTCGGCCAACTCCAAAGGTTTGGCTAACAACAAAAGAAGGAAGAATTTCTCAAGATACACGAGAGGTAAGTAACGAGTAGGAAAAAGGGAAAAATAAGTGAAAGCACACAAAACGTCACCTCAAAGAAAAGAACCCAAAGAAAACACTCGTAAGAGCAAAGAAGAGTTTCGGTTCCTCCTTTACACCAAATGACCGAAATGCACTCCCATCCTCCTCTTCAAATAAATTCTCCTTAGCAAGACCCCCACTTTCGGCCAACTCCACCTCACTCATCCATCCCTATGATTTTCTCATGAATCCTCCATAATTCACTCTCCTCACTTACTCAAATTCACCCAACAACCTTGACCAATTCCAACCCTTCACCATCGTGTATTTGATTCCAACTCAACCTCTTGTCTTCTCCTGAGCAAAATAAAAGCCTTCAATTGCCATCTGTGGGATTCGAACCCTTCTCCCCCTATTCTGCCAATGATGCCACTGCCACCACACCACACACTCCACTTGTGTCTTCTAATCACACACAATTTACTTAAGTCCTTCTTTCAGTAGCCCTCTCCACCAAAGAGCCAAAAAGAAAAATTTTTCCAAGGCTCAACCTCGAACCCAGACCTCTATAGGACCCCCAAACACACTCAAATAACAAACCAAATAAGCCCAACATAAATTTAAGCAAAACTACTAACCCCTAACTTTTGGGGCGCTACAACTCTACCCCTTAAAGAAATTTCATCCTCGAAATTTCAAACTATCCAATAACTGCACACTACCGGTTATACCACTACGCTTCTGCTGCGCACTCTAGTCCTAATTGCAAATTAGGTAAATAGTGCACTATGGGTAAAGTACGTGCAAAGATTCGTGATCCGAGCGTCTCCATCCTCTCGGCAACTCACGCAGATAAACCAATGCTGGCTGCCTTGCCTCCGTATGACCAGCACTCTACCTGGAGTTCCACGGCCCAAACCGTTTCCATCCTCGGCATGCCCACGACCCTATGCATCATTGTCCCACCCCTCGCTGGTCAGACATTACCCCTACCAAAAGCCTGCCTCTGATCCAGTCTTCTGGGACACTCTCTAAGATGATGTTGCATGGAAACACAACTCAGACAAGCCCTTGTCCTTCTCCAGCATTCGCCCACATGACCTTTCCCATAAGTAGCACAAGGTTGTAACCCAGCAGTAGCAATAGGGGGCCCAGCTCTGACTGGCCCATCTACTCTAGCCCTTCTCTTAAATCTCTGATAAGAATCGGAATGCTCAAAATCCCCCTTGTTTTTGCCCCTTTCTCTTTCCCTATTTAGGCGCTCAGAGCACTTCACATCTTCAGCGATCTTAGCTTTCTCTACTAATGCAGCAAAGTCCCGCTCCTTCTGTGGAGCTATCAACACTCGAAGACTGTCCCTGAGGCCATCTTCGAACTGAACATAACGTTCGTACTCCGTTGCCAAAATTCCTTGAGCATACCGGCTAAGTCGTAAAAATTCGCGCTCGTGACTCACTTCTGGACTTGTCACCTTGAATCAGATTCAAAAATTCTTTCCTACGAAAGGCCGACATAACTAGCGCCCACATACTTTCCTTGAAATGTGGACTTGAAGAATTCCCAGGTCAATCGATCAGACGATGTACCCTCTTTTACCGTAAGCCACCACTGGTAGGCTTCATCCCTCAGCAAAGACACGACACCCTTTAACTTTTGTTCCGGCAGCAATGAGGTCCTCCATAATTCTTTCGATGGCCTCCAACCAAGATTCGCCACACTTGGGGCCACCCTGTAAACTCCCTAAAGATCTCTACTCCATTGGACCGAGTCGCTTTCAGAATCCCACCCACGGCCCAAAACAACGGTATTAGGCTCAACAAACCCAAAGAACTCTTTCCAAAATTTGAAGCATTGCTTGAGACAAAGCAAAGGCCATCCTCGTGAGCTCACGAATGAATGACTCTCGTCTCGACACGGTGAAGCCTGGCTTCTCTCTCGCCTCAACATTGGGCATGTGGTCCGACGCCAAGATCCAAATTTCTAGCACTTCCACGACCTCTCTACCGCGCCTCTTGCACCCCTTCTAGCGCTTATTATCACTTCGCGTATTATCTGAATTAGAAATTTTATGAATTTAGCTCATAGTTCTAGTAATTAAACAAATGTTTTATGGAAGTAGTAGTTAAGAGTTGTTTCGCAATCGCAAACTCACTACGCTTTAGTCTCCTACACTTCGCTTTTACTCTAACTAAGAGTCTCAAAGATAGTCTATCATCTAAAGTAAACCCAAAGAACTATCTACAAAGATATAACTGTTTAAAACAGATTTCAGTATCAGGAGAACTTACTTGGTTCGACGCCGGAGACTCGGTGTGCCACACAAAAATCTTCCAAAACCACTTCAAAATCATTTGTAAACATCCTTAAAATAAATAAAAAACTAAAGCCCATTTCACAGCCCGAGTTTTGCAACTTGGCTCTGATACTATTAAATGTAACACCCCAAACTTGACCTAGAAGTTAGGCCCGAATCTGGCGTGTCACATTGAAGTGTTTTTCGAAAACCATGTTTTCATTGAAAGCTCTTCTTGATATTTAAAAAACTAAAGTCTCAGTTTGTGTTTGTTTATTTTTAATCAACGTTTATTAAAAGTTATTAATTTCAAAACCTCGTTGTTGCAGAAGCTTAATTTAAAATAATAATTTACGAAGACGAGTTATCCAAAAATTGAGTTGCGAAAATGTAGTGTTTTAAAAACAATTATCTTTTTGGGAAAACTGTGTTCAACTTATAGAAGATTTAAAACATAATAAACTGAAAATCCAAAATTAAAAACCAGAATATAAGAGAGGCCTTATTACAACCCAATAAGAAAACGGTTTAAAAAAAAGTAGAATAGAATACTAAAATTCAAAGCTGCTCGTAGTGCGGCCACCTCCGAGTCCTCCAGTACGTCGATCCGCCTACTAAGGATCACCTGAAACATTTAATAAAAAGAGGGGGTGAGTTTACGAAAACTCAGTGTGTACAACCCTCATCGGTCATAAGGCATGCATCAAATCAATCCGGGCCTAAGCCCATTACAGTAACAGTGGCAGTTGGGCCTTAGCCCAAAATTGCCTCGGTTGGGCCTTAGCCCATATCAAATGTCACATATCATATTTATCTGGGCCTAAGCCCATCTCAATATTAAAATCCATATATGCAATGCATTAATGCACATACCAACCCTGCACTCCGTCTCCTGTCCAACCCTGCACTCCTGTGGGGATTTAATCGACCCACCCATCCCTACACTCTTTATGTAGCACCGATTGCGGCACTAACCAATATTGCAAAGAGAGCCGCTGACATATAATCGGCTTAAAGCCTTCTGGGATCCACAGTCGTCAAGCAACCATGTGATCCTATCAGAACTTCCTCCATAACCAATATCCCAACCCCATGCAACATAATATCACATGAATGCAACATACCATACTAACATACGATAACAATAATAAAACATGTATAGTATTTTAGTCATTCTGCCCTTCAGGGGCATAACGGTCATCTTACCCTCCAAGGGTATTTCGATAATTTTACCCGCCAAGGGTATTTCGGTAATTTACGACCTTTTCGAAGGTCTACAGTCACCTTGAACGACAAGACAACCTATTTAATCAAAACGGTGTATTTTGGCCTAAAGCCCAAAACTCGACCCAGGTGGGCCCACACTCTCGTGTGGCCCATTCGGCCCAAAATTGCCTTTGGCCATGTGATCGCCATGGCCGGCTCCTCATTTCCTATCCGTCTACAAAATTTACTCACGTAGGGCCCACGAGCCCGTTGGGCCCACTCGACCCATTTCAGCCAAACGAGGCCCAAAACGTCCTAAGCCCATGAGAATGCTCATGGTGGCCTCAAGCGTCTTACGCCCATATTCATGGGCTCGGTCCACCACACGTGCATTCGCACGCTTGTGTGGCATCATTTGCCGGTATTTTGGCTTTTCGGCATTTCCCGATCTACAGTCAGAATGGTGTGTGTACACACCTGATTACATGTTGTGCTTTCCAACGCTTCCCAAAACACCACGAACACCGACTCTTTCAGTGCACTAATAATCAGCCTTAACTCTTAGCTAACAAATCCCTAACCATAGTTGATGAGCAAAAGAGTTGTTAACAACCAATCCATTTCAGCCAAATCAACGGAAATATGGCAACTTTCTTACATTACTTGCTTGATGAGTTACAGATAAAGATTTGTTTAAAACAATCACTTGTGCTCCTTCACCTTGATGAACCCTAAACCCAACGATGGTCATATCACAACAAGAGTATATCTTTGATCCAACGAGAGAGAAAGAAGAGCACACGATTAATGAAAAGGAACTGAATGACAATAGAGTTATAGTCAAAGAGAAGACTACCATTTACCAATTCTCCAATTCCTTGCAGCGCCACTCTAGGAAAGGACATGACTATGATTCGACCAAGAACTAACTCACCAAATGCAGTGAGTACGCCCAACACAAAAAGCAATAGAGGGTGTTCGGCTAAGAGAAAATAAACTACAAGAAACCTGAATGATGTAGAAGGAAAAAGAAGAAGCTCCAATCAAAGACTAAAGAGAAGAGAAAAGATCCGGCTTACCCCCAAATCGGCTAGCTCTGTACTATGAAAAGAGGAGCATCAAGAAGACAAGAAGCTATTTCAAGAACAAAAGAATGGAGAATAGGTTTGGCTAGACAACCAAGGGATGAGCAAAGCGTGAAAAAGAAAAGAAAATGAGAGGAAAACCAGAGATTCGGCCAACTCCAAAGGTTCGGCTAACAACAAAAGGAAGAATTTCTAAAGATACACGAGAGGTAAGTCACGAGTAGGAAAAAGGGAAAAACAAGTGAAAGCACCCAAAATGTCACCCTCAAAGAAAAGAACCCGAAAGAAAACACTCAGAAGCAAAGAAGAGTTTCGGTTCCTCCCTTTACACCAAATGACCGAAAATACACTCCCATCCTCCTCTTCAGCCGAAATTCTCCTTAGCGAGACCCCCACTTTCGACCAACTCCACCTCACTCATCCATCCCCACGATTTTCTCCATGAATCCCTCCATAATTCACTCTCCCTCACTTACTCAAATTCACCCAACAACCTTGACCAATTCCAACCCTTCACCATCAGTATTTGATTCCAACTCAACCTCTTGTCTTCTCCTGAGCAAAATAAAAGCCTTCAATTGCCATCTGTGGGATTCGAACCCTCCTCCCTCTATTCTGCCAATGACGCCACTGCCACCACACCACACACTCCACTTGTGTCTCCTAATCACACACAATTTACTTAAGTCCTTCTTTTAGTAGCCCTCTCCACCAAAGAGCCAAAAAGAAAAATTTTTCCAAGGCTCAACCTCGAACCCAGACCTCTATAGGACCCCCAAACACACTCAAGTAACAAGCTAAATAAGCACAACATAAATTTAAGCTAAACTACTAACCCCTAACTTTTGGGGCGTTACACCCCTTTCTAGAGATTTTTTCCTTCCCATGTCCATTTTTGTCCGTCTTGACATTTAGTGGTCTAATTGCTAAATAAGGACCTCTAGTAATTTTTATAATTCTATTTCATACTTAAATCTTCTAGAATCTCATATTTTCTAATCTTTTCAATTTAACCCTAATGGACAAATTGATCACTAATAAATAAAATTTCCTCATGAAATTTTCACATAATCGTGCAAACATATCATAAGCCTCATAAAAATCACAAAACACATATTTCTACTTTAGATTTATGGTCTCGCAACCACTATTCTGACTAGGCCCTAAATCGGGCTGTTACATCTTCAGAGTTACCTGTTAAGCTCAATAAGCTTCCTGTTACATGGCTTACATGAGCATCCTGTTATATGGCTCGAGAGAGTGGTTCCTGGTTATGTGCCGTAATGGGTGCCCCTGGATATGAATTGATAGATTTTTAGTTTGTACACTTTAAGTGTACTACATGAGTGTATCCATCGATATTTCAAATAAATTCAATGGGTAAAGTTTTGACATTGCTAAATTAAACTTGAAATGATCTATCAAGGAAATGTACATGTAAAATGAAAGTTACTATATGATGAGCTCATCTTTGATTCTTAAAATTTATGTGGAATAATGACTAACAAGTTTGATATGGTTGTGTATTTTAGGCTATTAGCTAAATTGCTTGGATGCATTTTTGTATGCTTACCTTAAATGTAAATGAATGGTAAGTTAAATTCTCATTATGCGAACTTACTAAGCATTAAATGCTTAATTTTTTTCTTTTCCTCTATTTTATAGTACTCGGAAGCTCAAGAAGGTTGGAACTAGGTCGGAGACACATCACACTATCCCTTGGATCTCTCGGTAAATGAAATAAGCTAAGTTGTGATATAATGGCATGTATAAGTTAAATAGATTAAATGATAAAATATTTTGGTTGTAACTAGCCATTGGAATGGCTAGTGTTAAACAGACTTTGATGTAATTATATAAGGCCTTATCATGGTTGATATGTGTTAAAAATGGTTTTATGATGAAAGATGTATAAACCTTATGATGAATGGATTTGATTTAGTATAATTGATAAAATTTACATATAAACATAAGTGCAAACTTGGCAAGTTTAATCACTTGAACATATGTGCTAATATGTTAAACACAATACTTGTATTTGGCTTGATTTAAATGACTTGAATTGGTTTGGAAATGTATTAAAATGTCAACGTAGGTACAAGGTAAAATTTGGGTGAGAAATAAGGCTTGGAAATGGCCTTATTTTGTCCACACGGGCAGACACATGGGCATGTGTCTTAGCCATGTGTGAAACACGGTCATACGCACAGGTGTGTGGTTTGGCCGTGTGTCCCCTGCATCTTAAAAATTGAGAAATAGAATGCTCAGAATTGGTCACACGAGTAGAGACACGGCGTGTGTCTCAGCTGTGTGAAACACACAGCCCAACACACGGGCGTGTCTCTTGGCAATGTGAATTCTGCACCTAATTTTTGAAAATTAAATTGTCCACACGGCCTAGCACATGGGCGTGTGGTTGGTCGTGTGAATCAAGTCAGTAGCTGCCCTTATTTGAACACGGGCTGGGATACGACTGTGTGCCTTACATTGAATGCCCATATGGCCTAAGACACGGGCGTGTCACTTGGCCGTGTGAGCCACACGGCTAGATCACATGGGCGTGTGTCCCCTGAATATAAGGAAATTTTGAAAATTTTGCAAAAAATTCTCTAAGATCTCGAATTAGTCCCGATTTGATTCTAACGTGTATTTTGGGCCTTGAGGACCCAATTAAAGGACGATATGATTGATTTTAGATATGAATAGTAAATGATATGAAATTTTCTGTAATTGATCTGTAAACTCTGATAATGCTTCGTGACCCTGTTTCGGCGATGGATAGGGGTTAAGGGTGTTACAATGAGCATGACAAACAGTATCAGCAGTTCTTGGGCACACTAAAGCAACTGCAGGTCAACATTCCTTTAGTAGACATTCTGGTACAAATTTCGGGTTATGGGGAATTTATGAAAGACCTATTGTCCAAGAAGAAGAAGATCACTGATATTGAAACTATTGCACTCATAGAAGGTTGTAGTGTTGTTTTGACAAACAAGTTGCCCCCTAAATTGAATGATCCTGGGAGCTTTACCATCCCATGTTCAATTGGCAATCATTATTTGGGCAAGGCTTTATGCGACTTGGGAGCTAGCATTAACCTAATGCCACTATCTACTTTCAGAAAGTTGGGAATTGGTCACATGAAATCTACTGCAGTGACATTATAACTAGCTGATCGATCCTTCGCTTAACTTGAAGGGCAAATCAAAGATGTCTTATTTCGTCTGGATAAATTCATTTTTTGACTGATTTTATCATACTTGACTGCGATGCAGACAAGGAGGTTCCCATAATCTTGGGACAACCAATTTTAGCCACCGGCCGAACTCTTATTGATGTTTACAAAGGGGAACTAACCATGCGGCTTAATGATGAGCAAGTCACCTTTAGTGTTTTTAAATCTATTCAATGCAAGGACAAAGAAGAATGCCATACTGTCGATGTGCTAGATGATCTAATTGAGGAAGAATTCAATGACCAAAGCATAGTACTTTCTGAAAAGTTTGCAGTGACATCTGATGCTGAGTCCTTAGATGATTGTGACAGCATGGTTGAAGCAAATAACCTTGAACTCAAGCATGGATGACCGATTGAATCCTTAGATCTAGCTAACAGAACAACCCCAATTTTCAAACCATCTATTAAAGAAGCTCCTACTCTGGAATTGAAACCACTACCTCCTCATCTTAAATATGTCTTTCTGGCTGATCACAATACTCTCCCAGTTATTGCCTCCGCAACACTGGATGTAACTCAAGAGAAATTTGTCCATATTCTCAAGCAACATAAATGAGCTATTGCTTGAAGTATTGTCGATATTCAAGGTATTAGTCATTCTTTTTGCATGCACAAGATCAAATTGGAAGATGAAGGCAAGCAATCGATTGAATAGCAAAGAAGATTAAACGAGAAGATAAAAGAAGTTGTCAAGAAGGAAATCATAAAATGGCTTGATGCTGGAATTATTTACCTGATTTTTGATAGCAATTGGGTAAGTCTAGCGCACTGCATACCTAAAAAGAGTGGCATCACTGTAGTCCGCAATGATAAGGACAAATTAATTCCTACACGCATTCCCACGGGATGGCGAGTTTGTATGGATTATCGCAAACTGAATGCATCCACAAAGAAGGACCATTTCCCACTTCCTTTCATTGACCAAATGCTGGATCGACTTGCTGGAAAGGCCTATTATGGCTTTTTAGACGGCTATTCTCGGTACAATCAAATTGCTACTGTAGCAGAGGATCAGGAGAAAACAACCTTCACCTGCCCCTTTGGTACTTTCACTTTTCGCCGTATACCTTTCGATCTTTGCAACGTACTAGCCATATTTCAAAGGTGCATGATGGCAATATTCTCATATATGATCAAAACCTCTTTAGAGGTTTCTATGGATGATTTCTCAGTCTATGGGAATGATTTTGATCATTGCGCTGACAATTTGGATAAAGTATGTGAGGACAAACATCTTGTCCTGAATTGGGAAAAATGTCATTTCATG